>HG996557.1:7202983-12202983 GCA_905340355.1 Rhagonycha fulva
AAAAGTTACCTAACACCATGCCAAGCTACTTTGTTATATCAACACTTACCAATTTTTACTTATTTATTTATTTTCATAAAAACTAGTTATATTTTTGTAAACTCTTGTAAACAACTGACTGTAAACTTCAGTCAACTTAACCAATATGGCGGTAGTGGATGATGTGCTGTAAATTTGAAAATACAGGCAGTAGTCCATCATTGGCGGGGGTCCACCATAGGCATATTTTCCTTATGTATGTACTAAATATGTAGTATATTTCAGTTTCTGTTATTCAAATGAATTCTAACATAGTTATGTTAAATTTTTAGGTTAGAATTAATTAAGAACTTGAAGTTCTTAAAATCAGATCTTGAAGTTAGTAATTTCAAATTACCAACCGATTAAAATTAATGTTGAGAAACCTTACTGAAATACCATCGTGTACTTAACGGCTCGTTACTGGCTTAACGACTTGTTAAAAGTTTTATAAAACTTTTAGAAGTGAAGAATAAAAGGCAGAAAGAAGAGTTTTATAAAACCGTTTGTTCTTAGGCTATATATGAACCATTGATTACTATTCTAATTTCAAACGATAAGTGGTTATTTTAAGAGTTCACAGAGGCAATAAAAATTATTAGTATATCACAATATTTTATTTAAAAACAATTGAGTAAATTTTAGATTAGTAACTTCTAGTAAAAGTTGTACCTAAGTTACAATTAAACAATTTTTAAATTTAATGATTTTTAAGAAACATTTTATGATAATTTATTTACAGAAAATTTTATTTAAAAGTACATTTTTGTTACTGCAGCTGCAAATATTGTTATGGTGAAGATTGAAGGAGCAGCAAAAGAAGACGTATTGCAGAGGTCTGTTTCGCAGACTATACAGTAGGCATATAAACCATCATCGCAAGAATCTTTCTTTGCACATCCAAGATGGAAAGCTTTCTCTATTTATTAAATAATAAAATGTTTTTAAAATTATTATATAAGTTGAATTTGACTTACTATCTTTATAGCTGATCCTTATACAACGATCTTCGCCAACTCTACAAATCATGTCATTTTTTATTGTGGTAACGCATTTTTCCCCAGTATCGCAAGTAGAACAATTTAAACTTGAAACTAAAAAATCTTGATTATTGTATAGGTAAGAAATTTATATATTATTTAGGATCATAAGGAACTAACAAACTGCATTGAAAACACTTTATTAACCTTATTATTATTAGGTTTTAATAATTTTTACATTATTATTTGAAATTTATTTTTTAATTTCTCAAACAAACCTTAAAATCCACAAATAATCCATTGCTTAAAACTTTAATTACAGTGGTAGTTTTAATATTGATTTAGTTTGATTACTAAATTAATTAAATTAATTTAACTTAATTACCAGTTTGAACTGCAACAGAAACTAATGCTAAAGCAATTAAACACGTTCGCAACGAAATCATTTTTAAAAACTTTTGAAAACTTAAAAAGTAAAAAAATTATGTGTCCGTTGCCTTTTATACTCCTTTTAAGTGGTGTAATAGCTAAATAAGATTTAAAGGTAAACTCATATTGGCTAATGGTGATTAATAAATTATAAGTATTCTGTATTGTTATAATAATTTTTATTGTTTAATTTATTATTATTGCGAACTTTTTGTATATCTCAGTGAAGATCTTTGTCAAAAGTGCCTAATTTTTTTAGATAATTACTATGGCATTGTGTTGAAGTTACATTGTTTTAATGCTTTCAGTTATCATATTAACTAGCTGCTTCAATATTTGGCAAAATTACGTATTCATTTGTATTGGATCCATTCACATAAAGCAATAATTTAAAAGCAGCTATTTAAATAAAATAGTGAACTAGTATTCATACCAATTGAAAGATTTTAGGCGGCTTCCTAAAAAGTTTGGTGTACGTGGGTTGCTGGAAAAATTTCCGGAATCTAGTAGTTTTAGTGGCGTTACTTTTTTTTAACTGACATATTCGTAAAATTTGACCTTTTTATTAAAAGCTTTTATTTAACTTGGGAAGACCGTTGTCCGTGTAGGTCGACCGCTTTGATACCATTTTTAAGCAACTTTCCGACGTTCTAGAGATCTGAAATTTGGTACACAGCTTTCACCTGCAGAGCATTTTCATATTTTAATTTTGTTTTTAGCTTATCCACCTATAAATAAACAGTCCCACGCTTTTATATTGATGTTTTCGTGATTTTGGGAGTAAAGTGACTACTTTACACCCGGTTTTTCGGGAGTAAAGAAGTTCTTTTCGTCACGCTTTGTTTTTTTTTCGGGAGTAAAGAAGCTCTTTTTGTCACACTTTGTTTGGGTACAAAAAATTTCAAAAAAACAAAAATTTTCAAAAATCATTTATTTACATATTTAATGTTTACCACACAATTATAAAAAACTTGCTTGTCTTGCATATCGACAACGTTTTGCGGTTGTCTTCAGCGAACTTGCTTTTCGTCGTTTTTATTTTTGATCTTCAAAATATGCGCCTGTCGGCGTATAAAAAATCCTATAAGGGAGACTAGAACACGTATATCAACTATCGTGGCTATGTAGCCTGAAATAGAAAACAATGTATAAATTCGCCCCATAAAAACCGCTTTTTGCTGAACGCAATAGTACCTACCACGTGATCCATCGATATCGAATTTGCGATTTTTTTGCAACGTGTCCATGAACATCGATAGATGCGACCACAATGTCGTATTTATTGATTATTGAACGATTATTTCTTGGTTTTTAGGCATTTTTAATTGAAAACACACGACACAATACACAAACGTTCAAACTTCACGAGAGCAGAAATCAAAATGAACATGGCGCCCCAACATGGCCGCCTTCCAGGATACCAACTGGTGCCAAGAAAAACACTATGGTTACAAGTAGAAGTTGGTTTTACACTACCACGATGTCAATTAAAACGTGTTATAAATTTATGAAATTTATTCAATTATTGCAAAAAATCGTGAATTTTGTCGGATATTATTCCCAAATTCACGAAAAGCTGTTCATAATACTCGGGCTTCAGGGTTTTTTCATCTCTCGACTATTATTCCTCTCGCCGCATTGCGGCTCGCGTCATAAACTAACGTCTCATGACGAAAAACAACCCCTTACGCCCTCGTGATATAAACTACTATTTCAAGCTTTGTTTGCTTTTACTAAAATTATTTTTTACTTTTTAGTGCACTTTTGTAGGTAATTTTAAATAATAGTATATTATACACCGAGGGAGTAAAGTGCCACTTTTCGTCATGAGGGTAAAGGTTTTTACCCGAGACGCAGTCGAGGGGAAAATTTACTCGAAGGACGAGAAGTCACTTTACTCCCGAGCGCGAATATACTATTTTTTGTCTTTCGGCTATAAATCGATTATTTCTATATTTCGAAGTTTAATTTCGTCAACTACTCAAATTTCTAGAAGAATTTGTTAAATAAAATTTAAGTTTTCAAAAATACAAAGCGGTTCAGGTAGTCGACCTTTCTTGAAAATAACCATAAACTTTATTATGCCTACCCCAGATGTGGTAGTTTGCGTAACATGATATCATTGTCAAAGTACCGTATGCATTTTTGGAATCTTAGACATAGTAATTAATTTGATTTTTTTACTTTTCGTCCCGCTGTTTTACTTTTCGTCCCGCTACTTTACTTTTCGTCCCGCTACTTTACTTTTCGTCCCGCTCCTAAGTAAACTGGCACTTTGCTCCCGCAAAAGTGGGAGTAAAGTGACCGCTTTACTCCCGGAAAGACAAAAAAGGTTTTTTTTTAAATTTTTATTTTTTATATGAATTTTTTATTAGATTGTTCAAAGAAGAAAACCGTAGGCAAAATCTCGTTCGCCTTACAAAAATCAAGATATACGCCGTATTGTTTTTTATAAATTTTTACAGATTTATTCGGCAGACATCCCATCACCGCCTGCCTCGCGGCCTCTTCAACGTCAATTTTAACATTCATTTTCACGCACGTGTTCACACTTCGAAATTCAAACAATAATAACGATAACACGTCAATACAATATTTTTATATTACATAGTTACACTATTCATTTTTTTAATGTCATTGGCGACTTGATCACTAGATGCTTTTTTAAATTATAACAAATTTAGCGTAAAATTTGCAATTATTCGCGAAATTTTTTATCGCAATTGTGAAAAATAGTATATACAACGTGAGAGTAAAGTGGCTTTTCGTCCCTCGACTGTTTGTTGCACCTCGGCCTACGGCCTCGGTACAAAATTGTCTCGGGACTGGAAAGAGTAACTTTACTCCCATGTAGTATAATATACTATTTAATTCGCACACCAGGAAAACCTAATGCCAATTAAAATTATTTATGTTTTCCAATCTAAGAACGTACATCAAGACATTAGGTATAATGTTTATCGTTTTTCTACTCATTGTTGCTCGGTTATATAATATAATGCTGCTCCGTGCTGCTTTTTGTATTTTTAATAAACCTAGGTAATGAAAATGTCGCTGGATCCGTCCCTGTGTCAAACTAATAGACCAAGAGCTAGCGACAAATTCTTACAATTTTAAAACGCGAATTGCTCTTTTATCCAAACAAAAAAAAAACGTCTGCCATTTTTGGTTTAGTTTTTAGGGAGTATCTACCTATAAGCTATAAAATTTCCACGACTCTTAAAATCCTTGATAGAAACTGTTGCTGGCTCTTGGTCTATAAAGTTGAAACAACTTTAACTTCCATATTTCTGAATCACCCTATATTCTTCTTGTTAATAACTACTGCAAAGTATCAATTTGATACCCAAATGCATTAAAGATTTTTTACCAACATTAAATTTAATAATGAACCAAAAAAACTTAAAAATATTAGGTAATATACATTGTTATAACTGCGACAAATCGACCAAAAAGATAATATCCAATAAACTCATTTAATAAATTTTATTCAATCTACTTTCAGGTCTTTTGTATAAAAATTCTTAATGCATAATTTTTTACTTTTCTTATCAGTTTACTAGAATCTAGGAGACTTTTATTAACTTATATTTCAGTTGACAATTCGTACTTAAGTAGACCAGTTTAGTTTACACAGCATTTTAAAGAAAAAAATTGTACAAGAAAATGGAATTTTTGTGTAACAATTTTTGTGCCATGATTTGTTACTACTGTATATGTGGTCTAAAGCCAAAACAATCCATCAAACGGCTTGTTTTCGCTTTTGGATATGAAACACCATCCAAGGCTACTGTTTATACCTGGCTTTCCGAATTCCAACTTAGACGCACCAATCTCAGTGATGAATTTCGTGCAGGTTATCTAGCAATTTCTGTTGCTGCCACTAATGTTGATGCTGTACGTGAAATAATTGAGCGAGATCAGAATGTGACATATCGACAGATTCAAGCATGCTTGGATATTGACATGAAAATAATACACACAATTTTTCATGTTCATTTACATATATGGAAGCTCTGCAGTCGTTGGATCCCACACAATTTGAGAGCAGCTCAAAAGCAATGTCGTGTCAAATGGTGTCGAGAAATGCTCAAGGAATTCAACCGAGGTTTTTCAAATTTGGTCTACAATATTGTTACTAGTGGTAAAATTTGGATTTATTTATATAAACCCAAAAATAAGCAGCAGTCCAGTGTTTGGGTATTTCAAAATGAGCCTAAACCAACAAAAGTTGTCCGTTCACGTAGTCCTGCAAAGCAAATGATCGCTTGTTTTTTTAGTATTACTGAACATGTGGCAACCATAGCTTTAGAATTAAGATTAAAGAACCGTGAACACTGATTGGTATATTACAATTTGTTTGCCGAAAGTCATTGAAAAAATAAGAAAAAACAATAAAAATCTGCGAATTATTCTGCATCATGACAATGCAAGCTCTCACACAGCTAGTCAACTGCTGACTTCTTATCCAATAAAAATGTTGATTTAATGACCCATTGCTCGTATTGACCTGATTTGTCACCTAGTGATTTCTTTTTGTTCTCAAATATCAAAAATAATATGCGTGGTTAGTATTTTTCGTCATCAGAAGCAGCTGTTAAAACATTTAAAACCTTCGTTTCTGAGGTATCAGCTTAAGAGTGAAAAAAATGCTTTGTAGATGGGTTTCGACGTATGCAAAAGTGAATTAGCAATAAAGTTATTTACCAAATTTTATATGTGTTTTATCATATAGTTTCCGGAAACTTTTTCAGCAACCTACGTATCAAACCTCTATTTTTTGTTATAGTAAAACTTCTATATTTATTACTAGACATAAACCCCGTCCAAGAACGTTTAAATAACCAAATTGTCGACCTAACTTGTTTAGGTTGCAGTCGGGTTACAGTTTATTTAAATCTTACATTTGAAACACTTCTTTAAGAAATGCATTCCGAGTCAACTGTCTTTCAGCCACAGAAAGCTGACCTCGTTGAGGATTGAGGATATAACGTTCTCTTGGCAGATTATTTTTGGTAGTTTGCCATTGCCTTCCGAGAGGAGAGTCATAATAAAGTCGGATAAATTTTGTAGCCGGGCTGGAGATTAAACCTAAGGCATCTGGCCAGAATCCGGTCCTTGGCTCGTTCACCTAGCTTACCTCTCCAACAAAATACGATACCCACACTGTTCAATAAACAAACAAAAAGTATATGTATATTTGTTAATTTGAATTGTTTGAATTTTTGTCTATCTTGCTTTGAATATTATGAACTATCATCCTATAAAAACTTAGTATGGTCAAGAATTTTGTTATATCGAAGTTCTACTGTATTAAAAAGATTATGTGATATGTTACTTTTTACTGTTTGCTTTATTACTTTTTCAAAATTGTGGTTATACTATTAATTTCGTAGGAGTGCAACAATTCAAACAATTTGAATTGTTTCATCAATATAACTTAATAGTTTTATTTTTAAATAATTAACAATTTAAGTGTTCGTTATCACATTTTTTGCTTTTTATTTGCTAAAATTAATAAATTGACTTTGCAAAATACTGTGAAGTTAAATTTATTAAGATATTGTTGCTCTCGATGCTGGGTATAAAAATTAGCTGTGCGAAGATCTATGGACCTCAGAGAATTTTGAAAAAAGTAGTGGCTACTTTAAGCTGTTCAAATAAACTTATTTTTGTAGTTCTTACCTTATTAAGAATGTTATTACAAATTACCAACTGATTAAAATTTATGTTAATAAGTCTTATTGAAATACCATCGTGTACTTAACGGCTTGTTAAAAGTTTTATAAAACTTTTAGAAGTGAAGAATAATAGGCAGAAAGATGAATTTTATAAAATCATTTGCTCTTAGTCTATATCGTGAGAACTCTGCGAAAAAGCACTTTTAGTGTATTTTCGCAGAATACCCACGATATGAAACATTGATTACTACTATTCTAATTTCATTTAACATTTAACATTTTATGATAATTTATTTACAGAAAATTTTATTTAAAAGTACATTTTTGTTACTGCAGCTGCAAATATTGTTACGATGAATATTGAAGGGGCAACAAAAGAAGACGTATTGCAATTGTCTTTTTCGCAGAGCATGCAGTTGGCATATAAACCATCATCGCAAGAATCTTTCTTTGCACATCCAAGATGGAAAATTTTCTCTATTTATTAAAAAATAAAATGTTAGTGAAATTACATCGAGAGCAATAAAGAGACGGTCGGAGAGCAATGGTCAAGCGAATTTTGAAAAAAATTGTAGCTACATTAAGCTGTTCAAATCAACTTACTTTTTTACCTTAGTTGTTACCTTATTATGAATGTTATTACAAATTACCAACTGATTAAAATTAATGTTGAGGAGTCTTATTGAAATACTATCGTGTACTTAACGGCTTGTTAAAAGTTTTATAAAACTATTAGAAGTGAATAATAAAAAGCTGGAAGATGAGTTTTATAAAATCATTTGCTCTTAGTCTATATGGTGAAAATTCTGGGAGAAAGCACTAAGTGAATAATCATAGTTTTGAGATAATTGTTTTTGGTGCATTTTTCTTAACTAATAAAGGTAAAATTATTAAGATTCAGCAACAGTTTTTTTCCCATTAATCATATTTATTTCTTAAATATTTTGTCCAGAAATAGTAGGTATCTATATAATGTTAAAAATAACAATAAAATAAAAAAAAATTAAACATTTTTTAATTTTCGCTGAACATATTATTTAAGTGCTTTTGACTTAAGACAGAAATTATCTTAGTTGTTTACAACAATATTTACAAACAATACAACCTCATGATTAAGTTCAATCGGCAAAATTTTGACTTAGTACATTTTTGCAGAATACCCACAATACGAAACACTGATTACTATTCTAATTTCAAACGATAAGTGGTTATTTGAAGAGTTGACAGAGAAAATAAGAATTATTTGTATTATCACAATATTTTATTTAAAAATAATTGAGAAATTTTAAATTAGTAACTTTTATTACACAAAATTTTTGTTCTTTAATTACATTTTTAGTCAACATTATGAATTGAAATTGTTGCAAACTCAGTTTAATCATACAAAATTTGTACCTAAGTTACAATTAAAGCATTTTTAAATTTAATAATTTTTAAGAAACATTTTATGATAATTTATTAACAGAAAATTTTATTTAAAAGTACATTTTTGTTACTGCAGCTGCAAATATTGTTACGATGAAGATTGAAGGGGCAACAAAAGAAGACGTATTGCAATTTTCTTTTTCGCAAAGCATGCAGTTGGCATATAAACCATCATCGCAAGCATCTTTCTTTGCACATCCAAGATGGAAAATTTTCTCTATTTATTAAAAAATAAAATGTTAGTGAAATTATTATATAAGTTGAATTTGACTTACTATCTTTAAGGCTGATCCTTATACAACGGTCTTGGTCAGTTCTACATTCAGTGCCATTTACTATATTAACATCGCATTTAAAGGGTGTACCGCAAGTAGAACACTTTAAACTTGAAACTAAAACATATTGAATATTGTATCAGTAAGAAATTTAAATATTATTATTTAGGATCATAAGCAACTATTAAACTGCATTGAGAAAACTTAATTAACCTTATTATTATTTCTATTAGTTTTTAATTATAATTATTATTTGAAATTTATTTTTTAATCTAGTGAATAATTTTAAACGACTCAACACTCAATCAAACCTTAATGCACAAATTATCCATTGGTTAAAATTTTAATCACAGTGTAAGTTTTAATATTGATTTAGTTTGATTACAAATAATAATTAATTTAATATAACTTAATTACCAGTTTGAACTGCAACAAAAACTACTACTAAAGCAATTAAACACGTTCGCAACGAAATCATTTTTAAAAAATTTTAAAAACTTAAAAAGTAAAAAAATTATGTGTCTGTTTCCTTTTATACTCCTTTTAAGTGCGATAAATAATGAGATTTAAAGGGAAACTCATATTGGCAAATGGTGATTAATAAGTATTCTACGTAATATATTGTGATAATAATTTTTATTGATTAATTTATTATTATTGCGAACTTTTTGGATAGCTCAGTGAAGATCTTTGTCAAAAGTACCTAATTTTTTTTAGATAGTTACTATAGCATTGTGTTGAAGTTATATTGTTTTAATGCTTTCTGCTATCATATTAACTAGCTGACTTTTTGGTAAAATTACGTATTCATTTGCATTGGATCGATTCACATAAAGAAATAATTTAAAAGCAGCTATTTAAATAAAATAGTGAACTAGTATTCATACCAATTGAAAGATTTTCGTCGGCTTCGTAAAAAGTTTAGTGTATCAAACCCACATTCTTTACAATGGCAAAACTTCTATATTTATTACTAGATGAAAAACCCGTCCACGGACGTCCAAACAACCAAATTGTCGACCCAACTTGTTTAGATTGCACTTTATTCAAAACTTACATTTGAGACACTTCTTTAAGAAGTACATTCCGAGTGAACTGCCTTTATCCACTGAAAGCTGCCCTCGTTGAGGTTTAGGTTAGATAATAACTAAAACCTAATTTAGATTTTTTGAGGTAAATTTGTCCATAACAAACATAAACGTTTGCAGATGAATTCCGACATGATCAAATGATTGACAGAGAGACTTGCTAATTACGATTTTGTAAGCAGGATTTATTGAAAATTATCGTCGGCGTAAGGTGAAAGGCAAGTGAATAATAAAAGGCTGGAAGATGTGTTTTATAAAATCATTTGCTCTTAGTCTATATCGTGAAAATTCTGGTAGAAAGCACTAAGTGAATAATCATAGTTTTGAGATAATTGTTTTTGGTGCATTTTTCTTAACTAATAAAGATAAAATTATTAAGATTCAGCAACAGTTTTTTTTCCATTAATCACATTTATTTCTAAAATATTTTGCCTAGAAATAGTACCTATATAATGTAAAAAATAACAATGAAATAAAAAAAAAAATAAACATTTTTTAATTTTTGCTGAACATATTATTTAAGGTTATTTGAAGAGTTGACAGAGAAAATAAGAATTATTAGTATTATCACAATATTTTATTTAAAAATAATTGAGAATTTTTAAATTAGTAACTTTTATTACACAAAATTTTTGTTCTTTAATTACATATTTTAGTCAACATTATGAATTTAAATTGTTGCAAACTCAGTTTAATCATACAAAATTTGTACCTAAGTTACAATTAAAGCATTTTTAAATTTAATAATTTTTAAGAAACATTTTATGATAATTTATTAACAGAAAATTTTATTTAACAGTACATATTTGTTACTGCAGCTGCAAATATTGTTATGATGAAGATTGAAGGGGCAATAAAAGAAGACGTATTGCAATTTTCTTTTTCGCAGAGCATGCAGTTGGCATATAAACCATTATCGCAAAAATCTTTCTTTGCACATCCAAGATGGTAAATTTTCTCTATTTATTAAAAAATAAATTATTAGTGAAATTATTATACCTATAAGTTGAATTTGACTTACTATCCTTAAGGCTTATCCTTAGACAACGGTCTTCGTCAGTTTTACATTCCGTGCCATTTACTACATTGGTACTGCATTTGTCGGTTCCATTGCAAATAGAACACTTTAAACTTGAAACTAAAAAATATTAAATATTGTATCAGTAAGAAATTTAAATATTATAGCAACTAACAAACTGCATTGAAAACACTTTATTAACCTTATTATTATTAGTTTTTAATAATTTCTAAATTATTATTTAAAATTTATTTTTTAATTTCGTAAATAATTGTAAACGACTACCTACCAACACTCAATCAAACCTTAATGCACAAATAATCCATTGGTTAAAACTTTAATCACAGTGGCAGTTTTAATACGTGGGTTGCTGGAAAAGTTTCCGGAATCTAGTAGTTTCAGTGGCGTCATCTTTTTTAACTGGCATATTCGTAAAATTTGACCTTTTTAACTTATATTTCAGTTGACGATTCGTACTTAAGTAAACCAGTTTAGCATACACAGCATTAAAAAAAAAATTGAATTTTTGTGTAAAAATTTTCTTGCCATGATTTGTTACTACTGTAGATGTGGTCTAAAGCCAAAACAATCCATTGAACGGCTTGTTTTGGCTTTTGGATATGAAACACCATCCAAGACTACTGTTTATACCTGGTTTTCCGAATTCCAACTTAGACGCACCACTCTCAGTGAAGAATTTCGTGCAGGTTATCCAGCATCTTCTGTTGTTGCCACTAATGTTGATGCTGTTCGTGAAATAATTGAGCAAGATCGGAATGTGACATATCGAGAGATTCAAGCATGCTTAGGCATTGACATGAAAACAATACACACGATTTTTCATGATCATTTACAAGTATGGAAGCTCTGCAGTCGTTGGATCCCACACAATTTGAAAGCAGCTCAAAAACAATGTCGTGTCAAATGGCGTCGAGAAATGCTCAAGAAATTCAACCAAGGTCTTTCAAATTTGGTCTACAATATCGTTACTGGTAATAAAACTTGGATTAATTTATATGAACCCTAAAATAACCAACAGTCCAGTGTTTGGGTATTTTAAACTGAGCCTAAACTAACAAAAGTTGTCTGTTCACGTAGTCCTGCAAAGCAAATGATCGCATGTTTCTTTAGTATTACTGGACATGTGGCAACCATAGTTTTAGAAGATCGAAGAACCGTGAACGCTAATTGGTATATTACAATTTGTTTGCCGAAAAAATAAGAAAAAACAATAAAAATCGGCGAATTACTCTGCATCATGACAATGCAAGCTCTCACACAGGCGTCAACGGTTGACTTCTTATCCAATAAAAATGTTGATTTAATGACCCTTTGCTCGAATTGACCTGATTTGTCACCTAATGATTTCTTTTTGTTCCCAAATATCAAAAATAAAATGAGTGGTGAGCATTTTTTGTCATCAGAAGCAGCTGTTAAAACATTTAAAACGCTGGTTTTTGAGGTATCAGCTTAAGATTGGACAAAATGCTTTGCAGATTGGTTTCGACGTATGCAAAAGTGAATTAATCTCAAAGGCGAATACTTTTAAAAGCAATAAAATTATTTACCAAATTTTATATGTGTTTTTTCATATAGTTTCCAGAAACTTTTCCAGCAACCTACGTATTGTTTTAGTTTGACTACTAATATTAATTAATTTAATTTAACTTAATTACCAGTTTGAACTGCAACAAAAACTACTGTTAAAGCAATTAAACACGTTTGCACCAAAATCATTTTTATAAAATTTTGAAAACTTGAAAAGTAAAAAAATTATGTGTTCGTTGCTTTTTATACTCCTTTTAAGTGCGAGAGATAATGAGATTTAAAGGTAAACTAATATTGGCCAATGGTGTTTTATAAATATTCTGCGTAATATACCTACTGTTATAACAATTTTTATTGATTAATTTATTATTATTGCAAACTCTTTGGATATCTCAGTGAAGATCTTTGTCAAAAGTACCTAATTTTTTTAGATAATTGCTATGGCTTTGTGTTGAAGTTATATTGTTTTAATGCTTTCTATTATCATATTAACTAGCTGATTCAATATTTATGGTAAAATTACGTATTCATTTAAATTAGATCCATTCACATAAAGCAATAATTTAAAAGCAGCTATTTAAATAAAATAGTGAATTAGTATTCATACTACTGAATTGAAAGATTTTCGGCTGCTTCCAAAAAAGTTTGGTGTATCAAACCTCTATTCTTTATGTGCGTGAAGTTAGCCCCCTTTTTTTGAAATTGTGAATTTTTTTATTTGTGCTCAATTGTGCTCAACTTGTGCTCAATGTGCTTAAAAGAATTTTCTGATTTTGAACAAAAATAACAAAAAAATCGAAAAAAACACTTTTTGACGCCAGCCCCCCTTTTTTTGAAATTGCAACTTTTTTTGGTTGTTCTCAATTGTGCTCAAGTTGTGCTCAATGTGCTTAAAAGAATTTTTTAATTTTGATTAAAAATAACCGCGTAAAGCGCGAAATAAGATTTCTACCTAGCCCCCTTTTTTTTGAAATTGCAGCTTTTTTTGATTGTTCTCGATTGTGCTCAAGTTGTGCTCAATGTGCTTAAAAGAATTTTTTAGTTTTGATTAAAAATAACCGCGTAAAGCGCGAAATAAGATTTCGACCTAGCCCCCCTTTATTTAAAATTGCAATTTTTTTTTTATTGTTCTCGATTGTGCTCAAGTTGTGCTTAATGTGCTTAAAAGAATTTTTTAATTTTGAGCAAAAATAACCGCGTAAGGCGCGAAATAAGAAAAAAAAGTGTGCATTGAACAATTTTATCATACAGGGTGAAAAGTAAAATAGATTTCCAAATTTCAATTTTAAGGACCGCATTCAGGGTAAAGTTTTTCGTCGTAATGATTTATACAGGGTAAAGTATCAAACATCTAAAAGACATAAATGGAGAATTCTGATAGTACTATATTAGTTTAAATACAGAAGCTGTATTTGTAAAGATATGACTAAAAAATTTAAAAAATAAAAAAAAAATTAAAAATTTTCATGGAAACCTTTTATTTAAAATTACAAAGTGCAATAAATAGTAAAAAATAATGTTAATAAGAGCTAACAAAGCTTCTTAAAAACATCAATCTAAAAGCGTAAGGCTGTTTATTTATAGGTAGCTAAGCAGGCTCAGGTGCATGTCGCTGCCCCCGCCCCCCCCCTAAATTAAATTTTAGGATAAAATTAGTGTCAATCGTTAAAGCTTTGTTTGAGCCTAAATGATCTTCAGTGAGCGAGATTTTGAGTTAATTTTTTTGCAAAGTTAGGAATATTTGAAATTTTCGAGTAAACTGCGAGCCTTAAAAAATCTTACTATTAAACGCGTGTTGCTCGGAGTTTACTCAAAAATTTCAACTATCTATAACTTTTTAAAATATTAACTTAAAATCTTGCTCGCTAAAGCTCATTCAGGCTCTAACGAAGCTCAATCGATTGACATCAATTACACACATAGATTCAAAATGAGAAGAAAAATTTCAAAAAAGGGGGGCTAGGTCGAAATCTTATTTCGCGCTTTACGCGGTTATTTTTGATCAAAATTAAAAAAATCTTTTAAGCACATTGAGAACAACTTAAGCACAATTGAGTACAATCAAAAAAAGTTGCAATTTCAAAAAAAGGGGGGCTAGGTCGAAATCTTATTTCGCGCTTTACGCGGTTATTTTTGATCAAAATTAAAAAATTCTTTTAAACACATTGAGCCCAACTTGAGCACAATCGAGTACAATCAAAAAAAGTTGCAATTTCAAAAAAAGGGGGGCCAGGTCGAAATCTTATTTCGCGCTTTACGCGGTTATTTTTGATCAAAATTAAAAAATTCTTTTAAGCACATTGAGCCCAACTTGAGCACAATCGAGTACAATCAAAAAAAATTGCAATTTCAAAAAAAGGGGGGCCAGGTTGAAATCTTATTTCGCGCTTTACGCGGTTATTTTTGATCAAAATTAAAAAATTCTTTTAAGCACATTGAGCACAACTTAAGCACAATTGAGAACAACCAAAAAAAGTTGCAATTTCGAAAAAAAGGGGGCTGGCGTCAAAAAGTGTTTTTTTCGATTTTTTTTGTTATTTTTGTTTAAAATCAAAAAATTCTTTTAAGCACATTGAGCACAAGTTGAGCACAATTGAGCACAAATAAAAAAAATCACTATTTCAAAAAAAGGGGGGCTAACTTCACGCACATCTATTCTTTATTATGGCGAAACTTCCATATTTAGACAAAAAGTCTCATGATCAACCTAACACCACTTCAGTTTTGCCATCTACCTTATAACTACTACGAAGGAAATTGCAGTTCTTTTAGTTTTTACTTTTGTATGTACAAAATGCCCTTTAAAATTTTTAATTAGCTTGACACAATTTCGTTACCGAATTAAGCATTTCTTTACAATAAAGAATTCTGAAAAAAAATTCTTCAAATTCGAATTTTGTACATAATTAATTTGTAGTAAGCAAGGTAATGAGAAATATATGGACACAAAACATATATCCTCCTTGTTTTTCTCATCGGTCTTTGTATCCTCATGAGGATTTGGTAACTTATAACGTTCTCTTCGCAAATTATTCTAGGTGGTTTGTCATTGCCTTTCTAGAAGAGAGTCATAATGAAGTCGGATAAATTTTGTAATCAGTTTGGAGATTAAACTTAAAGCATTTAGCCTGAATCCGGTCTTTGGCCCGTTCACCTAGCTTGCTTTTCCAACAAAATACGATATGTATACTTTTCAATAAACAAACAATGGGTATGCATATTTGTTTATTTGAATTGTTTAAATTCTTGTCTGATGGTGTGATAGATGATGATATGAGAGGTGAGCTAAGTGAACGGGTTAAAGAACCGGACCCTAGGCTAGAAGCCCTGGGTTCGATCCCCAACCCGGCTACAAAATTTATCCAACTTTATTATGACTTTCTCGTCTTAGAAGGCAATGGTAAATCATCGAAAGTAATTTGCCAAGAGAACCATTTAATATTAAAATTAATGGTCAAGAATTTTGTTATATCGAAGTTCTACTGTATTAAAAAGATTATGTGAAATGTTACTTTCTACGGTTTGCTTTATTACTTTTTAAAGATAGTGTATATTATATTAATTTCGTAGGAGTGCAACCATTTTTGGATTGTTTCATCAAGATAACTTGATAGTTTTATTTTTAAATAATTAACAATTTAAGTGTTTGTCATCACATTTTTTGCTTTTTCTTTGCTAAAATTAATAAATCGACTTTACAAAACCCTGTGGAGTAAAATTTATTATGATTTTGTTGCTGTCGATGCTGGGTATAAAAGTTAGCTGTGCGAAGATCTATGGACCCCAGAGAATTTTGAAAAAAGTTGTAGCTACATTAAGCTGTTCAAATCAACTTATTTTTTTAGTTCTTACCTTATTAAGAGTGTTATTACAAATTACCAACCGATTAAAATTAATGTTGAGAAACCTTATTGAAATACCATCGTGTACTTAACGGCTCGTTACTGGCTTAACGGCTTGTTAAAAGTTTTATAAAACTTTTAGAAGTGAAGAATAAAAGGCTGGAAAATGAGTTTTATAAAACCGTTTGCTTGTAGGCTATATGAAAAATTGATTATTATTTGAGTACCTACTCGTATGTTTGTATAGGTTACATAGAATATGTACCTGGTATACATAATATGTATTTCACGATAAATTATTATTTATCATAGTTTGTTATCTAAAATGTCAATAATAAGGATATCTATTTAGTACAATTAAAAGATAAAAATATCGAACAGCAAAGTTTTATCAAAGTTAGAATCATTGTAAATTTTTGGCTTAAAATTTAATAAAAATTGCTGTAGGTTTTAATTATTATAAAATATTATGAGTAATTTTTCTGAGAAAACCATTAAAAGCATGAAAACTAATGTTTTAAATCAAAGAAAAAATGTGTTTTTATTTTTTGAAATTTTTGTCATACGGAAAAACGGATAACCAATTTTTTAATTTTTATGATTTTTACTCTTAAAGTATCTTCTTTTCACTATTTTTTGTTAACAGCTAAAAAAAAGGGTTTTTTTAAATTTTTTTCTACTTTTAGCATACCGGTGCATTATCACCAGCTAAACGGTATTATCTGGTGTTTATAAATTTTTTGAGTTTGTCTGCACATCATTGTGTTACTTGGGTATACCCAAGTCTCTATAACAGAACGCTAGTCCCCCCATTGGGGGAGTTTCACTAGTTACAAATTTTTTGAAATAATATATAAACATGAAACTTTGATAAAAATGCTATACATATGTGTAATTGGTTGGTCTCAAAATTTAGCCTTACATTTTTAAAAAATTATTGAAATTTGAAAAAATATTTAAACTGACCGCCAGGTTTGACCAATGACAATTAAGCGTGACTAAACGCTGTCGCCAAATCATTCAGTTGGTAAATGATTATCTGATTATTAAGTTACATTATTTGTTTACTAATATAAAGATTTGACAATTTTTTCAAATTCAAAATATATTTAGTTGAAAATATTGTAGAATACCATAATTAAACCCTAAAACTCAAATTCGAAATTGAAGTTCAATTTAAATTTCTGTCGAGGTGACAACAGAGCAATTCTGATTGGGTCACTTTCGTGTGACATCAGCAACCGTAGTTATAAAACTACCGTCAATTTAATAACTTTTAATAATTTTTTTCTCATGTTAGAAGTACTCAAAAAAATTTTAAAAAAATTCTGTAGCCTCAGTTTGAGTTCTACTTTCAAATAAACAAATAAAAAAAATAGTGAAACTTGTCCATTACTGGTCCACTCATAACAATACTAAAGATATATAAAAGAAACAAGATAAAACAAGATAATACTCTTATTTCTGGTCAAATTGACTACACTGCATTTTCTAGCATTGCTAGAAGCAAGCAATCATTCAAAGATTCGGTAAGTCTAAAAATTTTTAAATAGTCCGCAAACAGCCTGAATGATGAATATCTAAAACAATTAGCAATGTCGTTAATATAAAGATTGAAGAGCCTGGGACCCAAATGAGAACCCTGGGAAACACCAGAAAGAACACAAATAGTACGAAAGGTAAAACCCCTATATACTACAATTTGATATGTATTTCTAATATATATGTTACGTACTAAGCCCGAAATTGTACAGTTCGCGCTCTGTACAGTGATTTTTGTACCGAGCGCAAAGTGTACAGGCTACTTTGTACGAAGTGCGATTTACCGGACTTAGTATTACGAGATTTGTACAAAGCGCGATCTGTACAACTCATTTGTACACAGCTGTTAGTTTCAACCTTTCTGTCAACTTGGTACAACTTAATATTGTACAAAGCTCGACAAAGCAAGTTTATATGTTGGTACTAAGATTGGTGTATTTAAGAATTAAATAGGGTGTGGGCATATCATGTAAAAACCGGGATTTTAAATTTATAATGAACTACCAAGATCACTTTGAGCAAGTTTTTAATTTGGCAGCGGAGGTTAGTTATAATTTAATTGATATGTTTTGCATTTTTGATGCTCCTTTGATTCTCCAGTCTCACTTAAATACACTAATCTTAGTAATTGATTAGATGATGATTAGCACCTCATGAGAGGTGAGCTAAGCGAACGGCCTAAGGACCGGACTCTAAGCTAGAAGCCCTAGTTTTATCCCCAACCCGGCTACAAAATTTATCCAAATTCATTATGACCCTTTCCTCTCGGAAGGCAATGGCAAACCATCGAGAGTAATCTGCCAAGAAATTCATTTAATAATAACATATTAAATTGGTCGCCAACTTTCGATAGGAAACGGCACCTTAAAAAGAAGATGATGAAAAAAAGTCTTCAACATAATTTTGATATACTGGATAAATCATGTTGGAATGTACACAATCATAATTAGCAAGTTGCTATGTCAAACATTTGATCATGTGGGAATTCATTTGCAAACATTTATGTTTGCTCATACACAAATTTACGTTAAAAATTCCAAAGTATGTGTTAGTTATTATCGAACCCAATCCTCAACGAGGGCAGCTTTTGGTGGATGAAAAGCAGTTCACTCAGAATGTACTTCTTAAAGAAGTGTTTCAAATGTAAGTTTTGAATAAAGTGCAACCTAAACAAGTTGGGTTGACAATTTGGTTGTTTGGACGTCCGTGGACGGGTTTTTCATCTAGTGATAAATATAGAAGTTTCGCCATAATAAAAAATGAAGATTTGATACACCAAAATTTTTAGGAAAACGCCGAAAATTTATTCTAGCTGCTTTTAATTTATTTCTTTATGTGAATGGATCCAATGCAAATAAATACGTAATTTTACCAAAAATTCAATCAGCTATAGTTAACACAATAGAACTTCAACACAATGCCATAGTAATTATCTAAAAAAATTAGGTACTATTGACGAAGATCTTCACTCAGATATTCAAAAAGTTCGCGATAATAATAAATTAATCAATAAAAATTATTATCACAAAATATTACGCAGAATACTTATAAATAATCATTGGCCAATATGAGTTTACCTTTAAATCTCATTATCTATCGCACTTAAAAGGAGTATAAAAGGCAACGGACACATAATATTTTTACTTTTCAAGTGTTCAAAAGTTTAAAAATGATTTCGTTGCGAACGTGTTTAATTGCTTTAGTAGTAGTTTTTGTTACAGTTCAATCTGGTAATTAAGTTAAATTAAATTAATTATTATTAATAATCAAACTAAATCAATATTAAAACTGCCACTAGGATAAAATTTTAACCAATGGATTATTTGTGCATTAAAGTTTAATTGAGTGTTGAGTCGTTTAAAATTATTTTAAATGATAAATTATTAACTCGTTGATATTAAATTATATTTAAACTTTAAGATATCGAGTTTTTATAAAAATTAAAAGTTAATTAAATGATTTATTAAGCTTTCAGATGATTATGTCATCCGTCATCAGAATAAGATATACAAGATATAATTAACTTTTAATTTTTATAATAACTCGATATTTTAAAGTTTAAATATAGTTTAAAATTATTTACAAAATTAAAAAATAAATTTCAAATAATAATTTAGAAATTATTAAAAACTAATATTAATAATAAGGTTAATAAAGTGTTTTCAATGCAGTTTATTAGTTGCTTATGATCCTAAATAATATTTACTGATACAATATTCACTATGTTTTAGTTTCAAGTTTAAAGTGTTCCTTTTGCAATACATCCGGCAAATGCGATGCTAATATAGTAAATGGCACGGAATGTGCAGCTGGCGAAGACCGTTGTCTCAGGATCAGCCTTAAAGATAGTAAGTCAAATTCAACCTATGTATTATCTAATAATTTCACTAACATTTTATTTTTTAATAAATAGAGAAAATTTACCATCTTGGATGTGCAAAGAAAGATTTTTGCGATAATGGTTTATATGCCAACTGCATGCTCTGCGAAAAAGAAAATTGCAATACGTCTTCTTTTGTTGCTCCTTCAATCTTCATCGTAACAATATTTGCAGCTGCAGTAACAAAAATGTACTTTTAAATAAAATTTTCTGTAAATAAATTATCATAAAATGTTTCTTAAAAATCATTAAATTTAAAAATGCTTTAATTGTAACTTATTAGGTACAAATTTTGTATGATTAAACTGAGTTTGCAACTATTTAAATTCACAATGTTCACTGAAAATATGAATAAAGAACAAATATTTTGTGTAATAGAATTTACCAATCTAAAATTTACTCAATTATTTTTAAATAAAATATTGTGATATAATAATTCTTATTTTCTCTATCAACTCTTAAAATAACCACTTATCATTTGAAATTAGAAAAAAAGAGCACCTTCCTTTAACAATCATAATATAAAAAAATATTTTTTTTCATGTTCCAATAGGAAAGGATAATTAAAGTAAAAATTTTATTTTCCCAATCGAATAAATTGCTAAAAATGATATGTACGTATGTGTCATATCGTAACTATTACTTGTTATCTCCAGTGAAATATTTAATAAAACTTTCCAGTAGATTGATGTACAAACTTTTTGTCGAAAAATCAATGGAACGTGAAGATAGTGACAAGATTAGTTTTTTATCTTTTCCTTTTCAAGTGTACCTGTGTAAAATAAATAGTGCGGTGTGTATCTTTCCTATCTCAAATAGCAATTTTCTAATTGAAAAATGTAAAAATTTGTAATATCTTATTTATGTATAGAGGTTTTACGTAAATAAAATATATTTTTTTATTAATGCGCGACATGTTGTCAACAAGCGTCGCGTCGCAAAAATAGGAAAACCCGATAAGAAAATGTTTTTTCGTATTATTGCATCACCTATTCAAGACACGTTGATTAATACGCCCTCTCTCCCTCTTCCCAATTGAATATTCTTAATCTTTATATTTGAAAGTTTGGAAGCGGAGTTCATATCAAGATTTTTCAAGCTTTTTCCGCTCAATAAGAAAAACTTATAAATAAAATGTACATAAATGTTTTACATTTTCAAATCAGAAAAAAATGCAAGAACAAATTGCAACAAAGCTCCACGGAGTGGGCCAGGTAGGGGCGGGAAATGGATAAACTCAGAGATGCCAAAAAGGTGCCATCGCGTGGAATCTTAGACGCACGCCAAGTGAAGTTTATCGATACTTCTGCTAGATGGCCTGAATCTAGGCGTTATGAGGAAAGTCTACAAAATAGTGACTAAGAGGTTTGGTAAGGGAAAAAAACCAGAACTTGGAGAATTAAAACTAGAACGGGTGGGGATTGCCCTTTTCTCTGAGCACCCGACCATAAACTAGCAAAGAACCACATTTTATACTGAAATTTGCCAGCAACTGCATTATTTGTAGAGGACAATATAAACTTTGGCGTGATTTTGAGCCAGAATCGATCATCATAAGGCTTAATATAAAGTTTCACTGCATAACTCAGAAAAACTATAGAAATGAAAAGGCATAATTACTTAACTGAACAATTTACATTACCCATATTATGAACAAATTTATTTAAACATGGCCAAGTAACACAAAACGGCATTATTACAGTAGAACTTGTGATCTATACTATCATTATACAAATATAAATAAAAGTTTTATGGCTTAACATAATTATTTTTAAGACTGTTTTTCTTTTGATAAAATTGTGTTAACAATATTATAGCAAACAGTTACAGCAATACGTAGCAGACAAAAATTGAATTTTCATCGTGTGTGAAGCTAATTTGGATATACTACATATCATGTTTTCATTAAAATGGTTGATTGGGATAGCTTTCCTGAGCACATCGATTCAAAATGGTACGTATAGTTTAGATTGTTCAAACATTGAATTTAATAATTACTTTATAATTTTAGTAAAAAGTAGTGTGGATTGTTACAAATGTTTCTCAAATAACTCTGGAGTATGTGGAAGTCAGTTTAAGCCAGACGAGAGTGAAAAGATTTTATGCGATGGTCCTTATGCTTTATGCTCCACAAGAGAAATTCAATATCCTTACGGTTAGAAATGTTGATTAACCATTCTTGCTCATTTTATTTTTTTTTAACTACATTATCATTCATTTATAACGAACTTAAAGGGTAAAACAATTATAGTCTGGTCAAAATAGACATTGACCTTTGCATAAATTCCCAAGAAGCTGAAAATTTGCATGAACGTTAGGGATACCATTATAATAAAATTGTAAAAAGTCCCTATCGGTCCCACGTGTGCAAAAAATTTTATGCGAGATCAAAGTTTGCAAACATGAGTTTTTTTAATTTTTTTAGCAAAACGGTTAGTTTTATAAGAAAAATAGTTTAGGCAAAAATTGTAGATCATTTAATTATCTACAAAAATTATCTTTACAATTTTTTTTCTAAGATTCACCATTTCTGATAAAAAGCGAGAAGTATGCAGACGTTTCCAAGTCACCTATGAGGCAGTCTACTTGGCTATGGAGAATACAACTTTAGTAAATTTTGGAATCACTTTTTCTTATAAATGGTAGAAGGAAAAAAGTGTAAAAACAAACAATTATTGTAGATAATTAAATGATTTACAATTTTAGTCAAAACTATTTTTCTTATGCAATTAACCGTTTTGCTGAAAAATTCAAAAAACCTATTTTTGCAAACTTTGACTTTGAATAAACTTTTTGCACACATGGGATCGATGGGGACTTTTCACAATTTCATTTTAATCGTATCCCTAACGTTTATGTAAATTTTCAGCTTCTTGGGAATTTATGCAAAAGTACCCTTATTTTTATGTCTATTTTGACCGGACTATTAGTTCATTATAAGAGGAAGTTCATTTTAACTGTATTAATTTTTTTAATAATAGTTATATGCGAGTTTACATTATATACCAGTCTTTTATATAACTGATAGAGCCTACTTATTTAAACTCGTTTCATCCTTTTATTTAGTTTAATTGAGCTTTTGCTCACAAATTTATTTATTAAAATAAAAATAATTCAATAACATTTTTCAGGTAGCATGGTCACCCGTGGTTGTGTAACAACTTCAAAAGTATGCGATAATCCGGAATTCGTTATGTGCTATACATGCAAAGAAAATTTGTGCAATGGATCGTCTTATAAAGAAATATCGTTAATATGTATTTTAAGTTTTTTACTTTTTACATATTTTATTTAAAGGGTTTAAGCTATTTGCAAATTGATATTATATTTACATATGTAGTTGCATTATCCACTAAAAATTAGATGTTTTCTTTTTAATTTTACCTCTTTTATGAAACATTCATAACATTGTCTCAAAGAAATGGTGTCAATTGGCAATGCAATTGTATCATCCGCAGTATGACAGGTTGCATCATCCTGCTGGAACCACATGTTTTTCAAGATCCAAATCAATCAATTTTATTTAAATAGGTTGTAAATTATAAGAGCTAAATAAAGATTTACAAATTTACAATTTTTGAGTAATTTAACGTTATAAAAATCAAATAAAATGTTTTATAAGTTTTTTGCTGATGTCTAATTATTTTTTGCTTTATGAAAATATTTGCATTAATTTTTAGAAGAATTTAAATTTAATTTATTTTAAATTAGGCAACAAGTCATACTAACGTGTGTTTAAATAAAGGAACAGGTCCGGACTACTTGGTGATTCATATCTATTGATTCGCGCTACTCGACTAATATTTTGCAATTTTTGGTTTGATTAAATTTTAGGCGAATATTAAAAATGAAATAACGTATATAAAGTACTGACGCACTACTACATTAATTTACTAATGATAATTCTACAACCAAAATAAATTATTCTTTTGTTACTAAATCATTTTCGTTTTAAAACTTTAAGAAAAAGGGGGCCAAACGAGAATTTCTCATTTTTAAAGTTTTTTTGTTATAGAAATGTCTTTAGGGGCAGCAAGGCAAGCAGCACAACAAAGCAGCAGGCGCCCCCAAATAACATTCAACAAATCACAGCAAAATCTTTAGTTAAAAAATACTTCAATCTGATTGGTTTTTGCAATTATCTACCAAAGCAAGGAAAGTCAATAACGTCGATGACACTTTCACGCTAAATTTTCACGTGCACCAATCAAATCCCTGTTGGTTCTCCCCCACCTCTAATTTCAATAAAGTTTTATTTTTGTTCTCTTATTATACCTAAATAAGAATTAAAATATTCCTTATTTAATAAAAAAATAAAAATGTAAAAAAATATTTTGTAAAAATTATTGGTTAATTAGTAACCAACTGTACAAATTTTGCAATAAAAATTTACGATAAGATTATTTTTATGCAGAAAGACAAAACCTTACAGTTTATCTTATCTAATTATTTATCGACAATTAGTATTATTTAGTGACTATTGACGTAGTGCTTCTACAAAAATTTATTGTTTAAATTTTAAAAATATCCTGTATACATGTTGTCCTTACTAAATAGATTGTGTGTTTGTTTTCTTTTAATTTTTATATTATTGCCTTCTTGGGGTAAGTTAAATCAATAAATATTTAAATGGTAACATTTTTAACTCTTTTTCTTAATAATGTAAATTTTTAGGTAACACTTTAGAATGCTACCAGTGTATATCAGATGATAGAGGTAGTTGTGGAAGGAAGTTTAATTCGTCGATTGCATTTAGTCAACCATGCGAATTTGGAAAAGATGTTTGTATTAAGGTCACTATGCATGTTACAAACAGTAAGTATTTAAATGACTCATAAACAGGATAATTAAAGTAAAATTTGCTATCAGACATTTATGAGAATCCTAGACCAACAGATGGATATAAAATTCTTTTTTGAATTTAGAACTTGGGTTAGCAGATCGTAAATATAATGTTCATAATTGAAAGGATTCCTCTTCAGAAAATTTTTAAGAGAGCAATGAGTCAATGGTAATTTAAATCTAAACCCACACATAATTTGATTACAAAAGATAGAATTTTATTCATAATGTGTCCATTGATAAATCTTATATTATAAAGAAAGACATAGATCCTTTTGTTATGAAGTAAACAATAAAACAACATAGTTGGTTTTCCTTGTAGGGTGCACCAATAATAGTTGCTACCTTCAAGGATTAACAAAACATTTCAATCATAGTGATTGGGCTAACCAAAAGAAAAACAAATATTTCAGTTTTTCAAAACTACTTGCTTTAGGTTATGGCTTATCGAGATTCCTGCTATCGACCGACCGTTCAAATTTATTTTAAAAAGAATAACACAATTTAACAAATTACGTAAGCTTTGATAGATTTGGAAACAAAAGAGCTAAGATTATTAATATTTTTTTAATAAATTTGAGATCAGTTTTATTTTATTTATTTTAATAATTTTAATTAAATTTTTGTAATTTTCTAACAAAGCTTTCAATAAATCAAAACATTATTTTTAATTACATAGTCTATTACTGAAAACTACTATTTATTCTTAATAATGTTTTGAAATAATTTGCACCCCATATTTTAACTTAATTTAGTTGTTTCAGATGGAAATACAATAATTAAAGATTGTGCAAGAGCTGATGCCTGCAGTACTCTAAATTACAAATCTTGCCTTTTATGTTCGGATGATTTATGCAATTCATCAAGAAAACTTAATCCTGGGTTAATAGTCAATGTTTTCTTCTTTTCGATGACTTATATAATGTATAAAACTATTTATTAAATTACTTATATTATACATTGTTTAATTAAAGTTCAATTAAAACGAAAACATCAAAATGCACCAAACAATTGCGAAGTAGACCTTCAGATTAGTTTCTTCTTTAATTTTTGGTGACGTACTGGTTTTTTAGTAAGATTTTACAGTAAGTAGACTAGGTTACTGGTAGAACGTACCCACGCCCATGATAATGAGATCACGATAAGGAATGCTGTAAAAGATCATAATTAGTGTAGTGTATTTGTAAATAGTACAACCTGTGTTATCCGAAACTTATCAGAATTCATTGGTACAAACTCCATCAGAAGTAGACGGAAGTTTACCTCATATTACCACCTCTCTTGTTTTGTTAATATAATTTTTAATTTCATCTTGTAATAACAATGATCGAGTTATGTACCTTAAAACAAAGAACAAAGCAACCCAGATGCTAATAAATATTGAACAATAGTTTAATTTAAATAGTGTTGTATCATGCGATAGGAAATGGGTTCAGTTTATATCAGATAATACAGGTTCTATACTTATTGTATTTGGTATTTAAAAAATGTTTTACCTGATTCTACATAAATCAATACCACAGAAACAATCAAATATTCACAAAAATTCAAAATACTTAAAAATAAAAATGATTTTAAAAGATTAAAATGTATTTATATCAAATTAATATTATCCATTTATAGCAAAATTGATAAAACCCAAAAGATAACAGTTAATGAAAACTTTTGGTTCAACTGTGCTAGTATAAAATTTAATTTCTAACAAAATGTCTAGAAATGTTATCAGTAATAATTATTCATTAGTAATTGTTTTATTTTTCTTGATCGTCATAGAATCTGGTATGCCTTATATTATTTTATCACTTTTAGTTAAAAATGTCGACATATTATCATTTGTTAAGAGTATTCGTAAATTTTCTAAACTAATGTTTGTAGAAACTTGGTACTTCATTTTTTTTATTTGCACCATTTTCTCAGCAATTTAGTGTACATTTGATAAATATTTTATTGTGTTACCGCAAAAGATTAGATAACTTATTTATTTTTGGAATTCGATAATGATGGTTTCCGCTTATTAAACATCTGTAGGAAAAATTTAAATTATTGAGTCGATTAAATTCAGACAAGTTGGATAATGTAAATCTAAAACTACTACTAACCTAATTTAACCTAAACCTTGATAAAGGTAAACTAAGCGTAACCTAAACCTAACCTAGAAAAAAGTTTGGTCTGATAGAAAATAGGCCAAACCAGAGCTATACATTCCGTACATGTTAATCTCATACTATTGTTTTAGGAAATTGTATCAAATGCTATAAATGTAATGATGTTGGATCACCATTGGATAGTTGTGGGAATAACTTTATATCAGACACATCAGAAACAGTAGATTGTTCCAACGAAAATCTTTGTCAAAAAGTAATAAACCCTACATATGGAGGTAATAGATAAAATAAAATTAGACATCACTACATTCCAGACTAACAGAAACAATACAATTTTTGTCTTGCAGAATAATTTACATAACTTTCTTCTCTTTTCTTTGTAAATATATTTTAGCTTTTATGTCATCTATTGCAACGTATAATTTTTGTGGACGTTGCTCTGGAATGTAAAAGATACAAAATACTTATTATTAATATGTTTATTATTATAGGACATACTCGTACTTTAAATAAAGGAGGGACCACCTAGTTTTAAAAATATAACATAATTTTTTTTAGTTAATTCATTTATTACCAACTTAAAAATAGTACAATAACACTAATCACTGATGCATTATGATAATCCTGCACATCATCAAGAAAAATAGTTTTAAAACTAGTTGGTATAATATACATCCCTTACCCATAATTAAAATTTTAATTTAAATAAACTTGTACCTTAACCAATTTATTATTTTAGGTTACTTTGAACCAATAACAAGAGGATGCTATGATAATAAATTATGTACGGACTTAAGTCATTGTTTTAATTGTACTTCTGATTTGTGCAATTCAACTACAAGAAACAAATCCTTTGTGACCATTGGAATATTATTCGTCCTACTTTTATTAATTATTTCTTAATTTTTACCATTAAAATATAAGTTTTTTGTTGACTTTTTTTTGTTTTTGTTTGTAATCAAAAAAACTTGGATTATCAAATTTCTCAATTCAAATTCTAATCTTTGAAAATATAACATTATTATTGTAGCAGGAAGTGCACATTTTAGTCACTTTACACAGAAAAAAATGGGTACTTAAAAGTAGAACAATTTGTACCTAGATTGTCTACAAGTACAAATTGGGTGAAAATTAGGTACAATTGTACTTAATTTTAGTCAATTTTAATCATCTCTAGCGCAATTGTACTATTTTATAGCACAAATTGTGCTAAATTTTTACACAATTTGTACTTGTAGACAATCTAGGCACAAATTGTTCTACTTTTAAGTACACATTTTTTTCTGTGTACCTAACAACTTTTAAGCAAAAGATTTATTTAAAACAAAAATTTATTTGCAATTGTTTTTTAACCACAATTGTCCTGACAGAGTTCTGAGATAAAAAATTTCAAAATATTTGAAAATAAAACCAAGAATTTCTATTGATAACACTTCAACCGCTTTTGTGGTCAAGAGTTGCTCACATAAAAAATTTAGTTTAGTTTCTTTAATTAATTTAAAATTTATATTAATAGAAATTAAAAAAACCAAAGAAAACTGGGGTTAGGTGGTGCACTTTTCAAATTAAATTAAATTTCATTTTATTATATATATTATATATTTGCGGAATATACTATTTACAAAAAATATTATTTACAGCTGTCGCCGTTTTTCCGCTCCCAGTCTCCATGCAGCTCTGTCTTGGCAAGTTTCTTCTTCTAAATTTCTGGTTTGCATCGCTTCATTAATTTCATCTCTCCAGCTTCGTCTTGGTCGGCCTCTTTTTCTTTTTTCTTCTGGTATCCATTTTAAAATCTTTTTTGGCCACCTTTCCTCTGCCATTCTGTTTACATGACCAAACCATACTAACTGTCGTTTCTGCACCTCGTCCAAAATATCCCCGTCCATCTCCATCATATCCTTGATGGTTTCGTTACGCACCCTGTCGAGTCTTGTTTTTCGGCAGCTTCTTCTCAGAAAATCCATTTCAGTAGACAGCAACATGTTTCTGTTTCTTCTATTTATATCCCACGCTTCCGCTCCATATATTAGAACACTTTGTACCAAAGACTTATATATTCTTTTTTTTGTCGTCTTTCTTAGACCTTTGTCCCACAAAATAGAATTGATGGATCTTATTAAACCTCTAGCTTTATTTATTCTACCCGCGATTTCTTCTTCACTATTACCCTTTTTGTTAAATATTACACCTAGGTATTTACTTCTTTCGACTCCTTGTATATGGTGGTATTCTAAAGAAAGGTTCTCGATGTCGTTTTTTCCAACCAATAGGTACTCACATTTCACTTCGTTCATTCTCAGACCCGCCAAGTCATATGATTCCTGAAGTTTTCTCACCATATAACTCAGATCATCCTCATCTTCTGCCATCACTATCTGATCGTCCGCGAAATATAGAGTGTATAGGATATCTTTCCCTACTCGTAGTCCCATATTTTTGCATTTTTCTTTCCATCCTTGTAAGGATTTGTCCATATAAGCTTTAAACAGAGTAGGAGAAAGGCAGCACCCTTGTCTTAGTCCCTTTGTAATTTCTATGGGATCTGTAAGCTTATTTCCTATTTTTATTTGTGTGGTAATACCTTCATATAGTCGGCGGGCCGCATTAATTAGTGGCGGTTTTATACCATATTCTTGCATTTCTTTCCACAGTTTTCCTGTGGGTACACTATCGTATGCCTTCTCCAGGTCTATCAGTGCCATGTGAGTCTCTATATTACGTTGTAGTCTTTTTTCTAGTAATATTTTAATAGTGAATATAAATTATCTATTGTAGATCTTCCACTTCGAAATCCTGATTGTTCTTCGGATTGTTTGTCTGCTATGTCCTTCTCAATCATATTCTTTATTATTTTGGAATATAATCTGCCGATAGTACAAATCACTGCAATTCCTCTATAGTTTTTGGGATCGTTTCTATCTCCCTTCTTATAAATAGGTGTTATATATGATGTTTTCCATTCAGCAGGAATCTCTTCTCCATTTAAGCATCGCTCGTATAACTCCTTAAGCATAAGTTTCAATTTATTTGGGCCATTTTTTATTAGTTCTGGATTTATTTCCCCCGGACCTGGCGATTTCCGTAACTTCATTGTTTTTATTACTTCTTCTAATTGTGTCCAGCTCAACGGTAACGGCTCACTTTGTGGTAGATCGCATTTAAGATGTTTAAATTGAGGTCTCTTTTCTTGTAAGAGATCTTCAAAGTGTTCCTTCCATTGCTTTTCAGTTATTCTCAACAGGTTTATTTTATTAGATGTGTTAGTTCTTATTGATTTTATTGTCTTCCATGCTTCTGAGCTCTTTGTTCCTCCAATAAATTGATCCACATATTTGCATTTATTTGTCCATGTTGTATTTTTTTTCGTAATGACTTCATGCTTAATTTCTCTGCTCAATCTTCTGTATTCCTCTCTGTCCCCATCATCCTTACTCTGAATATACCTTAGATATAGCTGTTTTTTCTTCTTTATTTTTTTCTCCAATTGTTCGCACCACCAATATGGCTTTTGTTGAGGGACAAGTGTTCCTAGAGTTTCATGAGCTGCTTGCAATATGCATTCCTTTATATGCGTATACTCTTCTTCTGTAGATCTATTTTCTATTTTTAACTTATCTTCTAATCTTTTCTTGTATAGGTATATTGTACTATCGTTACACAAACTTTCGAGGTTTAGTTTTTGTTTCTTGATCACATCTTCTGGTTTTGTTTTCTTCATTTCTTCTCCTGCGGCACGTCCGTAATTATTATATGGAATATATATCTTGGCAACTAAAAGATGGTGGTCACTTCCACAATCTGCACCTCTTTTTACCCTTATATCCTGAACCTTAAGTTTTGATATTTGCCTTATTATTAAATAATCAATTATCGATTTTAACTTTCTTGTGTCTTGGTGCCATGTATATTTATGGATTTCCTTGTGAGCGTAGAACGTGTTTGTAATTTTGAGTTTATATTGGTCACATATGTCTAAAAGTCTTTCGCCATTATTATTCATAACATCTTCTCCATGGCTGCCCACTCTATAGTCATTTCTTCGTCTTCCTACTCTGCTGTTAAAATCTCCGGCCATAATAATCTCGTGTTTATTGGGAATATTTTCTATCACTTCTCTAGCAACCTCTTCAAATTTGTCTTTTACAGCTTTTGTGGCGTCATCATTCGGTGCATATACGCCAATTATAGTTATAGTCTGATTTCTTACACATATATCTAATCTTATTATACGTTCATTTATGGCCTCCCAAGACGTTACATATTGTTTTAGTTTTTTGCTTATAATAATTGAAACGCCTGCTCTTGCCCTCTCACTTTTGTCAATCCCACTGTAACAGTGGATGAAGTGGTTCAGGTTTTCGCAGCCATTGCCTTTCTTTTTTGTTTCTGACAATATAGCTATATCAATATTTCGTTCTTTTAATTCAGTTAAAACCTCTTGCTGTTTGTTTCTAAGCCCTTGGATGTTCCATATTCCAATATTCATAGTCCATTTTTCTCGCTTGTTTCGTCTTCCATTAAAACTATCCAAATTCCGAGGCAAATTGTTACTGGGTTTGTTAGCAAATTTTAATTTTTAACATGAGTGGGGAGCTGGCCCACTGCATAACCCCCATACTTGGAGGACCAGGGAGATTTCTGTTAGGGCCTCCTACCCTTAGTCAAAATTGTCCCAGTTTTAAAGCGCCGGGAACTCGCTTTTTGCCCTCTTCCGTTAGCATTACCCAGGAGCCACCACGTGGAGGTGGAAGTAAGACTTGCTAGCAGAGCTGTGAATCAGTAGGCATTTCCCAAGGTTTTATTACTACACCCTATTTTGACCTAGTGTGCAGCCCTCGAGACCTATTACTAGCCTTGACCCCCTCATTTCAAATCATTTTATTAATTAATTCATTTTCTTTTTCTGCACTTTCCGTATTAGGCATTTAAATTCTTTTTACGGTTCTCATCACTTCCTCGGTCTAACCAGGCTTTTCTTTCCTCCTGGTTTATACTTGTAAATCTTTAAAGGATGTTTATCTTCAGTAATTAATTAAATGAATTATTATGTTGAAAGACCAAAAAAGATGAATAAATCAGGTGACGTAACGTGTCAAAGTCTAAAACATGAAGAAGAAGAAGATTATGTTTGAAAGTTGAATTGACTTTCAATAGCGGTCGGTGAGTAAATAATTTAGGAGACTGGAAATCTAGTCTTGGGAGACTCAGTCTCAAAGATTTCTCTGATAGAAAGCCATTGTTTTCTTTTTTAGAATTTAGGCGACATGTAAATTGCTTCTAGTAATCCCATTATTTGAAAAAAGCTCTTCATTAAGTCCATTTTAAAGTAAATTTAACCAAAAAGTAAATGCTACAGGACGACAAAGTTTAGTTATGTAATCTTCTTCTTCTTCTATATTGTAGTAGATAAAACCACGGCAGTGGAGTGATGTGATCACTGGTTACGTTACGAAGCGGGAATTCTGAGTTTGAATCACGGACGCTTCAGAATTTCTTAGCTCGGCTTTCCAGTGAACATTCTCACTCCGTGGTGAACCAAAAAACCAGCCCATAAAATTTCAACGGTAACCAAAAATACTTCAAGTAAAATTTTCCAAAAGTATTTCAAAAAATATCCAAAAATATGAATTTTATTTACTATTATTACACCAGCTTAGCTCAATCTTCTTCTTTACTAAAAGAAATAAAGACACTCAAGAAAACTTTGTTTCACTCAACTTTTATTATTATTCAAAATTTACATTTAATCTCGCAATTTCACAAAACTGCGACCTTGCAGCTCCGTGGATCGCTCGCGAGTCCCTTTCCAAATTAAAAATTTCCCCCACCTTGGCTACTACACCATAGGCGTCACAACTTTCAATTTTTAAAATCAAAATACAAAATTAAAATAAATAAATAAATTTCTTCATCCAAAAATTATACGACAATATATATAAAAAAAAGTCGTGTTAGTTACACCATTTATAACTCGAGAACGGCTGAACCGATTTTTATGATCTTTGATTTGTTGGATTTCACGCCATCTCGAATAGCAGAATAACTATTAAAACATCGCAAAAATTCACGAAAAAATTATTGATTCTGTGGCGGTACGAAGTTCGCCGGGTCAGCTAGTAATTTTATATAAATTTTACTATTTTGAAGGGAAATTTTCCTCATTTTGGGCTGAGGGAGATCCCTAGCTGCAATCAGATAAAGCATGTCCCCATAAATTATAAGGTGTTTTATGTAGCTCTCTGGTATTTGATAACTTAAACATACTTAAATAATCTATGAGCAAACTTTTAAAAGTAAATTTAGTTTCACCTTTATTTTGTAAAACCTAAAAGTGTAAATAAAATAATTTACTTGTTTCTAGAAAGACGGAACAAAAGCAAATAATTGAATGGAAGAAGCTTGAGGATGATGTCAAAATAAAAAGGATCTGCATTTAAGGAGTAATTCATTTTGATGTTTGGACAGGGTAAAATAGGCCACTGAACCTATTCTGAAACGGATAGCAATTATTTCATGTTTATCATTTGGTATAAATGCACTAAAAATAATAAAATAAGTCTAAAATCTGCACTTTCCAAGAATTTTATGAATAATAATTTCTGAACGTGTTTTTCCCATTACACTGTATGAAACCACGGCTATTAGATAAGATTTAAAATAAATTATGTAAAGGTAAGCGTTCATTTTGATATCAGTGTTGGTCTGATAAGGTTAATACAATTTACACGGTTTTTACTTAAAAATTAATTTCAAAAATGGCTACGTTCTGCTTTAACTTAGTTTTAGTCGTTTCAACTTTGCTTATTTTCTATACTGCTACTGGTAAGTAATAGTTTTAAAAATTTATTATATTATTATTTACGAAAAACTTAAAATAACGAATATTGCGGCATCTCCACTTATGGGCGTATCCACCACTTCTAAATTTTAAGATAAGCATTTCATATTTTTGTTCTTGTGCTAGTATTTGACAAAATCATCTTAAAATTGAGCTAATTATTTTATAATAGAGGTTCCAATATCCTGATACTTCTCCATTACTTATTGGACGAGATTATTATTCCACTATAATAATTCTTTTTCCATTGAAAACCTAGTTCAGATTAACATCCAAAAATTGTCTTCATCTTAAATTTATTATGTAATATGCAGATCCTACATTAACAGAGCAAAATATGCAAAAAATTTAATAAAATTAAAATTAATAGTAGGTAATAATTAAAATTTAAAAATTATCGTGTTGTCATAAAATCAATTACATTTAGCTTTCATGATTTTTGAGCTTTCCAAAATTTTTATTAAATTTAATTATATTAATTTTATGGTAAAGACAAAGGAAAACCACGCCATTAACATTTCTTTAGTAAATTCTTCCTGACTTAGCCAGGAGAATCGCCAACATCCGGAAGCGGATAGGCACCTGAAGAAGAAGATATTAATTTTACTTATATTAACATTTTTTTGTATTTCAGGATATGGATTAACCTGTTATGAGTGCACTTCGCCGATGGGAGGGTCCTGTGGAAACTTTACCTTTTTTAATAAAACAGGTGTACCAAATCAAAATTGTACTGGGGAAAATGTAGTATGCGGAAAAAGTGTAGAAATTGCTGGTGGTTATGGTAAGTACTTTTTTTTTACTTTTTCATAAAAGAATTTCAAAAATTTTAATTTATTACTTTTTAGAATCGAAAACGAGAAGAGGTTGTGTTCCTGAGAATTTTTGTAAAAATAATATCACATTGGCTATATCTAATTGCGAAGTTTGTAAAAAAGATCTATGTAACTCATCGTATAACGTTGTTCCGTCTTTTGGAATAATAACATTCTTAGTTTCCTGTTTTTCATATTTGTTTATAATTACTTAATATTCAAAAATCTTAACCAATTTTGAATAGTACTATTTTGAAATTTTATAAAACTGATGGTACATAGCATGTATTTTTTTTTAACTATTACAATATGTAAAATATTTTTCATTAAAGAATAATTTTTCATAATATGTTATGGCCCTTTTTTAATATATTAACAAACACTAATTTTTTTATCCATTTGAATAGCAGTAAATTACCTTTTACCATTGTCCTTTTTTTAGTTAGTTGTCTGTATTATTATTAATGTAAAAAAATTAATCAAATTTTATTTTGATTTAGCACAAATTTTGGCTGCGTACCTACCTAGATAAAAATCATGAATTTTTTTATTATCTAAAAGCAAAAGTTTATATTTATCTAAGTGTACATTTAAATTTTAACATAAATTCACAATTATTTATTTTGAAAAATATTTTTGGAATGACATCTACTGTTGTACAAATATTTATTTTTTTATGAAAAATTATACCTTGGGGTTGTTTTTTATTGCTTTCCAAAAGAAGGTGACCCAAATAAGATTCTTACTTTGTCTGAAATTGAAGTGGGTATCTACTCAACATTAGCAGTCACTGTTTAGGAGACTGGAAATCTATTCTTTCGAGACTCAGTTTCAAAGATTTCTCTGATAAAAGGCCATTGCTTTCTTTTTTAGAATTAATCGACATGTAAATTGTCTCTAGTAATCCCATCATTTGAAAAAAGCTCTTCATTAAGTCCACTTAGTAAATGCTACAGGACGATAAATTATTATATTATTATACTTACTTCCGATGGCCGAATAGTTCTTTTAGAGCTTTAGCCTCCTCAATAATACCTTTCCAATTGCTGCGATTTATCGCTGATTCCTCCCAGTTATCTCTTAAATTATTATTATACGTAATTAAAAAGTTAAATGTTTTTTATGTCAATAAAAGTTTAGTTATGTAATAATTTTAAATACATTTTACCATTTTGAAAGAAATTTTTCCTCATTTTGGGCTGAGGGAGATCAGTAGCTGCAATCAGATAAATTTGCATGTCTCCATTTATTATAAGGTATTTTATGTAGCTCTCTGGTATTTGATAACTTAAACATGCTTAAATAATCTATGAGCAAACTTTTAAAAGTAAATTTAGTTTCACCTTTATTTTGTAGAAACTAAAAGTGTAAATAATATAATTTACTTGTTTTTAGAAAGGCGGAACAAAAGCAAATAATTTAATGGAAGAAGCTTGTTGATGGTGATAAAAATAAAAAGGATACACTTTTATAAAGTAATTCATTTTAATGTTTGAACAGGGTGTCGAAAAATGAGCCTTAGTACTAAAACAGGCCAGTAACTTATTCTAAATGCACTAAAAAATAATAAAATAAATCTAATCTGCGCTTTCCAAGAATTTTATGAATAATAATTTCTGAATTTATTTTTTTGTATTGCACTTTATGAAACCAAGGCTATTAGATAAGATTTAAAATAAATTATGTAAGGTAAGCGTTCATTTAGGTATCAGTGTTGGTCTGATAAGATTAATACAATTTGCACGGTTTTTACTTAAAGATTAATTTCAAAAATGGCTAATTTCTGTTTTAATTTAGTTTTAGTCGTTTCAACCTTACTTATTTTCCATACTGCTATTGGTAAGTAATAGTTTTAAATAGTAGTTTATATCATAAAGACGTAAAGGGTCTTTTTTCATCACGTGGCGTGGTTTATGACCCGAGCCAAATGGCGAGGAGAACAAGAATAGCCGAGTGCTGAAAAGACTCTAACGTCCGTGTGATATAAAATATTTTTTGTTATTCAGGTCGTATTTGGGGTAGTTTTCATACCTTTTTTAGAAGGCTCTTTTTTTTCGGCAACGTCCCATGAACGTTTTGAGATTTTTTTTCACATGGGGCGTAGCCAAAAAGTTTTTTCATATCATGGGGCGTAGCCGAACACAGCACGAGGAGAGAGGCATACAAAATAAAGAAAAGTACAACACAAATTATAAAAATACATAACTTTATTTTTGGATTCGATTAAAAATCGGCAATGTGCAGAGTAAAAAAAACTTGCCTGTTGTTGAAATTTTTAAATTCAACATATTTGCTGAATAGCAAATCTTGCATTTCGTCGTCTTCATTTTTGATCTTCAAAATAAGCGCCTATCGGCACATATAAAATTCTGTAAGGAAGAGTAGAACGCGTAGATTGACTATCGTGGCCCAAAATGTAGTCTAAAATAGAAAATCATGTATAAAGGGGGTAGCGTACCCATACAATTTGATATTGCGAGTGTAAAATTCTTGTTTGGAATGACCAAAAATGAGGTTTGTATTAAAAATTAAGTTAAATTTTCTATTTGCTCCAAAACTAGGCCAAAAAATGTGTTTTTTTGAAATTATTTTAACATAAAATCTTTTTTGTTTATTTCAGGTTAGTTTCATGATTTTTATTAAGTAATTCGAGGTTGTTAGACTCTAAACTACAACATAGAATTTTTTCAGATTTTTTGGGCGTCCTAGGACCCCAGAAACTTTGTGCAAATAGCCAAAAACGTGAAAAACTCTTTTTTTTTTGGAATAAAAGGGTTTTTTCAAAGGGTTCTTGTAAACCCACAAAAAAGGGCTAAATAGCATAAGTTGCCCTATTATTTAGCTACATTTTGCGATTAATCGCATGTAAATATCTTAATTTATAGGCGCGACAAATCAAATTAAGTAAATCTTCTTTTTATTATTTAGTATAAAATCTATGATTATAGTAGTCCAGTGAAAGTAGATCCTTCATTTTTGTTTTTTTGAATCGATTTATTTTGGTGTTACAAAGAAAATAGCAAAAGTTGAGAACGAGATCACTGCCGCGTAAAAAGTTATTCAAGGTCAAAGTTCACAAGAAACGGTTTTTTGCGAATATCGCGCTTGCTATGGCTCGGAAGCTAATTGAGGTTATTATAAAAATAAAAGATAATAAAATTCTGCACAAAAATGATATTACATTTTTTTATGTACAACAAATGGTTTAGGCACAAATCTGCTTTGAAGTTTCCGCGTAAGACATATTATGCTGCACGTATTCATTCTATCCATAGCCTACTATGAAATGTAGCATAATAATGTCTTACGCGGAAACTTCAAATCAGATTTGTGCCTAAACCGTTTGTTGTACATAAAAAAATTTAATATCATTTTTGTGCAGAATTTTATTATCTTTTATTTTTATAATAACTTCAATTAACTTCCGAGCCATAGCAAGCGCGATATTCGCAAAAAACCGTTTTTTGTGAACTTTGACCATGAATAACTTTTTACGCGGCAGTGATCTCGTTCTCAACTTTTGCTATTTTCTTTGTAACACCAAAATAAATCGATTCAAAAAAACAAAAATGAAGGATCTACTTACATTGGACTACTATAATCATAGATTTTATACTAAATAATAAAAAGAAAATTTACTTAATTTGATTTGTCGCGCCTATAAATTAAGATATTTACATGCGATTAATCGCAAAATGTAGCTAAATAATAGGGCAACTGATGCTATTTAGCCCTTTTTTGTGGGTTTACAAGAACCCTTTAAAAAAACCCTTTTATTCAAAAAAAAAAATAAGTTTTTCACGTTTTTGGCTATTTGCACCAAGTTTCTGGGGTCCTAGGACGCGCAAAAAATCTGAAAAAATTCTATGTTGTAGTTTAGAGTCCAACAACTTCGAATTACTCAATGAAAATCATAAAACTGACCTGAAATAAACAAAAAAAATTTTATGTTAAAATAATTTCAAAAAAACACATTTTTTGGCCTAGTTTTGGAGCAAATGGAAAATTTAACTTAATTTTTAATACAAACCTCATTTTTGGTCATTCCAAACAAGAATTTTACACTCCTAATATCAAATTGTATGGGGGCCGCCACACCATTGTTATCCCGCTACCCCCATGCCTCATAAATACTGCTTTTTGCCGAGCGCGATGCTACCTAACCTACCACGTGCGATCCATCAAAATTTTGCGATTCTTTTGCAACGTGTCCATGAACATCGATAGATGCGACCACAATGTCGTATTTATTGATTATATAACGATTATTTCTTGGTTTTTAGGCATTTTTAATTGAAAACACTGACGCACATTACACGCATCGGAACGGCAAGGTTTATGAGCCGAGCCGCAAGGCGGCGAGGAAAATATGAGAAGCCGATTTTTTTTTTATTAAAATTTTTAGTAAAGAATTTTTAAAGAAAATTTGTATTAAATTAATTATATTAATTTTATGATAAAGACAAAGGAAAACCACGCCATTAACATTTTTTTAGTAAATTCTTCCTGACTTAGCCAGGAGGATCGCCAACATCCAGAAGCGGATAGGCACCTGAAGAAGAAGATATTAATTTTACTTATATTAACATTTTTTTGTATTTCAGGGTATGGATTAACCTGTTATGAGTGCACTTCGCAGGTGGGAGGGTCCTGTGGAAACTTCACTTTTTTTAATAACACAGGTGTGCCAATTCAAACTTGTACTGGGGAAAATGTATTTTGCGGAAAAAGTGTAGAAGTTTCTGCTGGTTATGGTAAGTACTTTTTGTTTTACTTTTTCATAAAAGAATTTCAAAAATTTTAATTCATTACTTTTTAGAATCGAAAACGAGAAGAGGTTGTGTTCCTAAGAATTTTTGTACCAAAAATATCACAAATGGTATATTTAATTGTGAACTTTGTAAAAAAGATCTATGTAACTCATCTTATAAAGTTGCTCCAAATTTTGGAATAATAGTTGTTCCGTCTTTTGGAATAATCACATTGTTAGTTTCATGTTTTTCATATTTGTTTATAATTAATTAGTATTCAAAAATCTTAACCAATTTTAAATAGTAGGTACTATTAAGAAATTTTATAAAACTGATGGTACATAATAGGTTCTTTTCAACCGATGGTTCTGTTACAGTTTACAACCTGTAATAGGACAGTTAAATGCGCGTGCGCCAACGAATATTGTAAAATTACTGCAGTTCACAAATTGCAAGTTGAAAAGGTTTTAGGACCATTCTAGAACCATTTAAAATATTAGTGGTGGTGGTAGTAGGCGTTGACGTTTGATATATGCATAGATAAGCAAAAAAGTGATTTTGTAAAGGTAAACAGTTAACAAACGCTGAATTAACAAATTGCTGTTTAACAATTGTTCGTTTAAAATCATTTGGATTATTATATTTTAATTTCTTCAACTTCAGACAGGTAATTGAGTTAATTTTTGTTACGTCTTCAAAGTAATATCAGAAATCAAGTCAAAAACTCAAGAACACACTACAATATCAAGGCACAACCCAACAAGATATAAATAAAAGATTGAAAAATTCTGTTATTGTTAACGTTTTTCAGAAGGGCAGGGTCGACTAAGAAGTAATAAAAATTTCTTTTCAGAAGAAGTAGAAGAGTTAAATCAATATAAATTTTAATATAACTCACCATTGTATTAAATATGGACTTTCCAATGTCATGAAAAGGTTTATTTTTTAAACTGACTCGGAAATGCTGCAAAAAAGAATTAAGAAAAGTTAAAATTACCCTTTCAATTATTTATCAATGGTACAGCTACAAAGTGGAACTCTGGCGAGTAAAAAAAAATTGTAGTTTTTTGTTTACTTAACTCAGTTGTAAAACGTTACAAAAATAAGTTAACAAATCACAATATATATACCTACATATTTTTTAGAACCATTGTATTCGAAACTATTCTAGGGTTTATGCCACCCTTCATCTTCATCGATGTACGAGCTACTAGATCGTAAAACAGTAATAAAATAATAAAAACAGCTTTAAACGATTTTGAATTTTTAAATTCAAATTTTGTTAACTTTATTTCATTATGCATTCTTTTCTCGAACTTATAATAATTAATAATTTGTGATTTTTTAAATATCGGGAAAAAATGTAATATATTTGGAGCTTAATCGGAATTGTCGTTACAATTGCTAACTATCAAATTTAAATTTAAAAACACAGCGCCAATGCGTCTGCGTCTGACTACTTGTAACTGCTTAGAACCAAGGACTGTTAGAACTGTTCTATGACTGTTCTATTACAGTCCCGAATGTGGTTGGAAAACGTTTCAGTTGTAATTTCAGAACTTGGAACTAGTAATTTTTGTGGTTGGAAAGGACATTTATTAACGCGCATGCTCAACAGTCCAAGTACCGTTCTAGAACCTTCGGTTGAAAAGAACCTAATATGTCATTTTTTTAACTATTATAATATGTAAAATATTTTTCATTAAAGAATAATTTTTTAATAATTTGTTATGGCCCTTTTTTAATATATTAACAAACATTAATTTTTTATCCATTTGAATAGCAGTAAATTACTTTTTACCGTCCTTTTTTTAGGTAGTTGTCTGAATTATTAATATAAAAAATTAATCAAATTTTATAGGAAAGATTCAGCTGCGATTTTAGTAAAAGGCAAAAAGAGGGCTTTTTTATCTTTATCTCTACGGGGAAGGGGATTTTAATGCCTATAAACACCCTCAAAGTCCGTCGTTTGTAAGATTTATAATTTAGTAATTATTTATTTCACCAGTTCACCACCATATTTTTTTTTATCTTAACTTTGATAATATCAAATCGCTGATGCAAAAAGGTAAGTGATCATTATTTGAGCCACATTGTTGTCCAGATAAGGTTAATACAATTTATAGTGTTTTTTCTTCAAGTTGGATTTAAAAGATGGTTACTTCCGGTTTTTATTTATCAGTCATATCAATTTTACTTATTTTCTTTACTACTTCCGGTAAGTAATATTATGAACAATTTTTTATATTTTGATATAAATTGGTATGTAAATTTTTTTATTTGTATAAAGAAGAAATGCGATAAAAAGTACTCAAAGATAAAAGAAAAGCTTTTGATCTTTAGCCTAAATGCTTTTTAAACTTGTGTAAATAAATTTTATTTTATAATTTGGAATTACGATAAGTATTATAAATTCAATAATCAATTACGGGCTTTTGTAATTATCAGTCAAATGTTGACAAATTTGTTCTTGAAACGAACACAAATTTTGGCTGCGTACCTACCTAGATAAGAATCATGAATTTCTTTATTATCTAAAAGCAAAAGTTTATATTTATCTAAGTGTACATTTAAATTTTAACATAAATTCACAATTATTTATTTTGGAAAATATTTTTGGAATGACATGTACTGTTGTACAAATATTTATTTTTTTATGAAAAATTATATCTTTGGGTTGTTTTTTATTGCTTTCCAAGAGGAAGTGACCCAAATAAGATTCTTACTTTGTCTGAAATTGAACTGGGTATCTACTCAGCATTAGCAGTCACTGTTTGTACCGTCACAACTTATCCCTTTGAATGGGTATATGATATTTGGCCGCCAGTCATTAACCGTGTGGATTATGCATTAATCACAAATTTATTCTAAAAAAAATAATAACGTTCAACAAGTAACCTAAATTGGAATGCTTTATATGCTTGTATTTAAATGGATTGAGTCGTGACGCGACGCTCTGTGCTCTGATTATATCTGAAGTCACTGGTGTACACAATCAAGTAAATTCTCAAAAGTGAAAAATTAAAAATGTTTTAAATATTAATACAATTATAATATATTTTAGGATATTCACTACTTTGCTACGATTGCACTTCTGAAGTACGAGGATCATGTGGTAACATGACATTTTTTAATAGTACACGCGTAAAAACCAAGAATTGTGTTTACGAAAGTGAAGTATGTGGAAAAAGTGTGACGACTGGAGGTAAATGTTATTTTTACTTTTTTTTGAAAAGATATGAAAGCTGTAAATCATTATTTTTAGCAACAATTATAAGAAATTGTGTTCCTCCAGATTACTGTAACCACACAAGTGCAATATCGTGCCGTGTTTGTAATACGACTCTTTGCAATTCATCGTATAACATTGTTCCGTCCATTGGAATGACAACTTTTTTAATTTTATCTTCTTTATTTTCTCGTATTTGCATATACATACTTAAAATTCATAAATGTTAAAATACTTATAGTCTATTCATATTTCTATTCGACTTTTGCTTATTTGGTACCTAATTGTAAACTTTGCAAAACTGACTTTTTTCTTTAGTTAGATGATGGATTATAGTCTGAGTTATGATGCAGAAAAAACCTGTAATCCAACTTTTCAGAATTCGAAGGAGTTAAACCTTAGGCTGTTCACCACTATAGTCGTAGACCATCGCAATCAAAGCGACTTCAAATTTAAAGCAATTTGTGCTTACTGTTCTAGATTTTGTTTACTGTAATAACTTATAAGATTTGTATAAAAGTCAGTAATTTTTCTTATTTTGTATAATTATTTAAAAAATACTTGAGAGTCTTTCCGTATCCTTCCACTACACGTTCCTTTATATCTATATTTTACACTTGCATGTACATAATATTCAATAATTCAATCCTCTTGCAACAAATTTTTACATTTGTTACGTGGTTCTACTTTTCATTTCATTTCACGATATTCCTCGATCAGATCCTGCAGTTTTATTTTCATTTATAATGCATGCATTATAAATTGAATGCAGGGATTTTTGTTGCAAAGGTTGGTGAGTTGAACTTTTAGTTTCTCGAGAGCGACGGAAAGCAAGCAGCTTGTTATATGGTGGTCAACAATTTTGAGTGCCGATATTATTGAATTGAGCGAATATAAAGTATTCAGAAGTCATAGTTATCGTGCCAAGTTCGTGTGTGACCTGTTGTCCAACTGTCGCTCGGCTACTGTGTGTTTTGACGACACATGTTCAAAACATCTGGGAAACTGAATTTTTGGTTGCGCAAATTACTACGCAGTTCTGTATTCAAGGCGCATACTGGCGGTCTTTTCCGATCTCTCACGGAAAGCTACGTTTTGCTGTTGTGTTTTGGCAATCAAAACAATTATCAATTTGTTCTTCGTTAGAAGATAGATCATTTTGGAAATTTTTTCATCATCTGTAAGATCGTCGTCTCTCACTGGTTCAGATACATTAACATCAGCGAGCAGAGTTTCTCATTTGCGAGTGTTCAGTCAGTTGTTGCCTGCTGATTACTGACAAGGATTCCAGCATTTTCAACCTGCAAAGCCATACACGTCCCACTCGTTTAGAAAGAAGACCTGCCAACTTAAATTGTGTAAACTTACCAAGCGCTGACGTAAGTAATTTTAATTTTTATGGTTACTTGTCTATTTGAAGTTGGTACACTTGTGATTGTGAACCTTAGATTTTAAATTTGATGCTGTGTGTATTGTTGAACACAGCCATACATTGCAATTGCTGGAATAGTAATTACACCCTCTATTTTATTGTTATTAAACGCATTTTATTACCTCCTGGGTTTTATTGGAGTTTCCTCCCAAACTACCCTTATTTTTCAGGATTCACGATCTGGCCTACGCAATTATTGTGAGCTGGTCTATAACATCGTGGCAAACAAACTGGAGAGTTTATCTCCGGATTGCAACAGACTCTGGTCTTTAGTTTGGTCAACCCTCTCATTAGGGGTTGAGACTCAGAGGGCAGTTTTTGTTTCACTCTAAATGTAGTTTGTACTAAAACTTTCTACCTTACAGTACAATAAATATATTATGTCACAATACACTGGAAAGACATTTTAGTATCAATCCAGCAGTGTAACAGAACTATCAGCATAATAGAAATGGTATAATTAGACCATAGTTAAAAAAAATGATTAGTAAGAACAAAAAAAACCAATTAATGCTTGAGGTCTGGAAAAGAAAAATATTAAGAAGAATCTATGGTGGAATACTGGAAACAACAGGATGACGAAGACAAACCAATTATGAAATACAGGAATTATACGGTGAATCAATAATAATAAGTTTTGTGAAAGCACAGAGATTGCGATGGTTGGGCCATTTGCTGAGTATGAGGGAAGACAGAATGCCACTGAGAATATAGAACAGCGAGATTGATGGAAGGAAAAAACGTGGAAGACCACTATCTGAATAGAGGGAAAATGTACTGCGGGATTTGCAGCTTCTGAATGTGGTAGATTGGCAACAGATAACCAAAAATAGAAGTAAGTGGAGAAGGATAGTCAATGAAGCTATGGGCTTTCATGACCTCTAGTGCTGTATTATAATTACAGTGGAGTCGCGAAATAGTGAATACCGTATATAGTGAACTACCGGAAATAGTGAACACAAAAATTTTAACATTGAGTGTATATGGGACTCCTATATAACGAACAGCGGTAACCCCGATACAGCGACTTGCGTACTATAAATCGTGCAGTTTGAATGACATCATTTATAAGGACTTCCCCCAACATTGAAAATTTACATTACGTATTATATTTACACTTCATTTCACGCGTAAAGTTAGCATAGAATATAATTTTTATGTTGGTGTATCAATTTAAGGGAAAAAGTATTAATAACTATTAAATTAAATAAAGCCACAGCAGTGGAGTGATGTGATCGCTGGTTGAGTATAGAGCGGAAATTCTGGGTTCAAATCGCGGATTGCACAGAATTTCTTGGGTCGGCCTTCCGGAGGACATCTACACTCTGTGGTAAATCCTGATATTTGTGTCGACGTCATTACCGTAAATACGGCTACGTCACACACGCAAAAGTTTACGAGAAAAATTAAGCAGGAAAATGGCGATTTATCGTCATCAGCCTTGAGCCTCCATGGCCTGTTAGCGCTTGCTTATATATATTAAATTAAATAAGACCAGCAGTCTGGCGTAAATCAAACACGGATGACTGTAGCGCGGGAAACCGCGGTTCAAATCCTGATTGCGTCTGAAATTTGCTGTGATCTAAAGAGTCCAATATCGATTTGTGGACTATGGGGAAGGCAACGGGAAACCACCCCATTAATATTTCCCTAGTAAAAGACCTTTTGGCTTTAGCCAGTAGGATCTTACCAACGTCCGATAACGGATACGGTACTCGAAGAAGAAGAAATTAAATAAAAAAAAAAATACAATCAAAAAAACATCATTTTTCCTAATTAATAATTATATTTGTATCAATTTTCTTTAAAATAAAGCTTTAATTTTCAGAACGTGGCTTTATTGTAAATTTTGTAAATACCTAAATAGTGAACAACCCCGAAAAAGTGAAAGATCTTTGCCATATTTAATTCACTATTTTGCGACTCGACTGTATAGTTTATCTTTGCGGATTTGTTTGACCTATTTTGAATGCTCCAATTGGTTTCCTAACACCTTATGTTGTCAAATTAGATTGTAAAAATTAATTTAAGTTGGTGTAATCGATTGATTTGTGGTTGATGTAGTGTAACTTGATAATAAACATTATCACTATTTTAAACTAACAAAAAACATTGTTAGACCTAAAGTGTATTAATTGTGTTATAAAATGTATTAAACATGTGATAACTTACTATAATATTTTAGTTAAAAGTGTTTTAAGAACCTGACCGAAATCTTGACAAAAATTTATTTTAAAATCGTATTATTTGATTTAAATTGATAAATTATTAACTCGTTGATATTAAATAATATTTAAACTTTAAAATATCGAGTTATTATAAAAATTAAAAGTTAATTAAACGATTTATTGAGCTTTCAGATGATTATATCATCCGTCATCATAATAATCATCTGAAATCTCAATAAATCGTTTAATTAACTTTTAATTTTTATAATAACTCGATATTTTGAAGTTTAAATATTATTTATTTGATTTAAGTTCAATTTTTTTTAAATTATTTTTTTCAAAAATCGGACAGTTCTAACTGCAACTAAAAATTTCCATCTTAGGTAAATACCAATTTATTACGTAATTAATTAAATAAAGAGATTATACGTAGTATCCTATGACCAAATAATTCAAAGTACCTATAGTTTAATCTGCATGTATGATTTATGATTCATTAGGAAGTTTTTGTTAACCACAATTTTTAAGTAATATATTACTCATAAACTGTAGACATTAAAACAAATATTACACGCCCATTAAATTTTCAAACTAATTTTACCAAAAAATGTAAATACTACAAAAAATAATTTATACGAAAACCGTTTATTTTCAAAAGCTGAATTTATACTTAAAATTTGCTATATTGTAACTATCCTGATAGTCTTATAAAAAAAATTGTTAAAGTTAAAAAGATAGCAATTTTCTAAACTTATGTAAGTATTATCCTTGAAAATATTAAAATTGACAAAAATGTGTTCAAATATTTTTCAAGCGAAAAGTATGTGTAACCGGTTACCCCTTCATTTTAAGTCAATACAGTCAGATAAGATATTCTTATCTATTAATTATTTTAAACATATAACTTCAAGCCGTACACGGGCATACAACGTTAATACGCAATAGGTACACTTAAAACTAAAATAAAATGTATTCCGTAATTTTCATAATTTCCAGTGTGTTTTTATTTAATATAATTGCATTTGGTAAGTAATCAAGTTAACACTAATTTATATATTCTAATAAGTGGTTAACACTATTAGGGGATGCTTTGCAATGTTATCGTTGCGACATGGAAGTCGGAAAAGATTGCGACGCTCCTCTTGGATTTAATAACAGTTTTATAGAAAATTGTAACATGTCCAGTCCGGTAGATCATAGAACATGTTTCATTCGTACGTTTGCGGAAAACGGAAGTAAGTATTCTTAAAATTAATAAAGTTTCGAGGGGTAGATTTAAATATCTATAGGTAACTGCAATATAAATTATTTCATATTGATAATTAAAATATTCATATAATAATTTTCACAAGTTAAAACCAATAAAATTCATTATAGATAAGTTTAGGTTATAAATGAAAGTTACTAGTAATTATACATAATTTTTGTTTAAAAGTTAAAACTACCTAGATTGTTTGCAAACTTTAAAAATCAAATCAGGAAAATTGAGAAATGTATTCACTTAATATGTATTTATTTTCAACATTATGATTTTTTTTAGTTAATAAAATTCAAAGAGGATGTGGAACTGTTAATCCTTGCATTTCGGGCAGTAGTGTTCCTGTAGCAAACGATACTTCAATTTGTACCAAATGCGATACAGATTTATGCAATGGAAAACCAAATAGTGGATTTTCTAATTTTCATTTCAACTTCTCAACTTTATTTTTAAGTAGTATTATGTATTTCTGTATTAAACATGTATTGTAAAATAAATTTTGAGTGGACGTAATAAGCTATACACAGCGTTGTATATTTAATTATGTATTGTATAAACACATAATTGTCATAAAAAATTAGTTATTAAACTTTATATTTAAAATTTAGTTTGTGTTATATTGTTTAAATACAAATGTACATTTTTATTATTTTTATAGCCGAGGGGGGAGCCACCTCATCCAAATATTTACTGATTTAATATGAACAGTATCTTAGGTTATGTAGGTATATAATGTAAACAGGATATATACTGACATGATACTGATGTAATATAACATTCTGTTGTACTATTTTTATATTGATCATTTGCGGTTGTCCAAATTTTGATAAATTTAAATTAAAATCTACGAATGAATATTCGTTCGTCGGACGATTCAAACCACGAATTTCCGCTCTGTAATTCAACGAGCAATCAATCACATGGTCACCCTGTGAAGTACAAATTGGGCTAAACTTTTCCAAATATTTGTGATTGTGAGAAAATAAATAAATTATAGTAAAATATTAGACTTGTAAATATTTTATCGTTAAAAATATCGTTATAACATAGATAATTGATAAGAAAATAATAACTGTCCTGTACCTATTTACAAAGTTCAGGGTGTTTAAATATGAGAGCATAAAAATACCTCACTTTATCTTATCTTGTATTTTTTTTAAATATCTACAATCAGCCATTAAAAAATTATTTATTTTATATAAATAGGTACCTACCAGTTTAAAACATTTTTATTATTGTAAAAATTTTAAATATTGGAAAACGATTTTGAACACGTTATGGTACACAAAATAAGCTTTTTGAACTGCTGTTTATTGGTCTGCGACTCACATTTCTCATGCTTCTGTGTATTATTTCCAGGTGCTGTTTCCCAATATTCCTATTCTTAATGCGATTGTTGGCTGAATATATTAAATTCACTAATTTCCCACAGGAACCTCATTTCTGTAAATGCTCTTCCATTTTCCCTAGCGTCCATTTACATATGTACTAGTAATCAAGTTGTATCTTTGTTTAAATACCGTGTTTTGACTGCTTTTCTTTTTTAACATTTTTTTATTTGTTCCATTTATGTAGTTCAATAATTATGTGCTACTATTCTGTTCCGAAAACTCGTAATTTATACTGGTTCCAAAGTTATTTTATGCAACAAGTTAGCTAATAACCAATTTTGCTGACGTGTAAGCTAAAGTAAAAAATAAACAATAACTTTTAAACTAAAAAGATCATTTTTTCATAATTATTAACTTAAAAAATAAATTTTGAGACCCATAGAGAAGATAATCTTGAAAGCTCCACAGTTCCAAGGTTTGTTGATACCAAGTCTTTCGGGGACCTGGAGGCTAAGATAAAAAATCTTATGTGTGGTAAATCTTATGTATAGTTTGTATGGTGGTCAAAAACCAATAAAATTACAACACAAAGCAAGATGCAGAAATTGCATAGGTTAGTATGTTTGGGTAAAACAGGGGCAATGCGTACAATCCCAACTGCGGCTTTCGAGAAACTCTTAGATCCGGTACCTATTCATCTACGGGTGAAAAGGAAGACCCTACAGGTCGCAATTAAAAAAAATTACTCAAATAAAAAAATTCAAATCAGGAGACAAGATAGTTCACCTAAAGATAGTGGACTTTTTACAACCAGATGTGTTTGAAAAACCTTTAGACATCATTCCAAACACTTTTGATTTTGAAGTTGTTTGATTTCAAAATTATTAAATAATCTTATAAGACATGGTATTTGAGATTAGATTATTGATTTAAGTTAAAATACCAATTTTGATACTATGGTATCTCTCCAGTGTACGGTTATGTACACAAAACTGTCTCAAAATTTTGTCAAAATTAATTTTAATATAATTTTGGAATAAAAATGACTTCTTAAATTAATTTAATATTTATTGAAACCCATAACATGACATGTAAAATATAAAACATTTATATAACTACACCAAGTTTTATTACATACAAAATATTAAAAATAAATTTATTATGTTTGTTAAATTTGACCATATCATTAATTATATCCATTTTAAGTAGTGGAGATTTTGTTCCTCTGTTCAAAATTCTTCACTACTTAAAATGAATATAATTAAAAATAAAACACATGAAAAATTCTTTTCTTCTGAAGATTGTTCTAAGAACATTCTTCTGAAGAAGAAGAGTTCTTAGTGTTGAAAAGAATAGGTCTTCGTGAGCGAACCCTTAAATGTTGTATAAGTGCAGGTATACAAGCAGAAATCACGATTTCTCATGGACAATAAGAAAATTTTTTTAGAAATCTTTCTTCTGAATTGCACAATTTACAAATTTGGCAATGACTATTTTTGCAATAACAGCAGTGGCGGCGCCAGGAGTGGGCGCGGTTGGGCGAGCGCCCAACCTAAATTGTTCTCGCCCAACCGTTCGCCCAACCTGCTAAATCGAGTAAACGTATGAGCAAAATGTATTGAAAGTAAACAAACCGCTATTAATATTATAGATGTTACAATAATTATTATTATTATTAATAAACTTATGTTATTTTGTCCTACACCTACGTAAAAGAATAAATAAAATATTCATTTTTTATTTTACTTATTTTCTTCACTCGTTTTTCGCATTTCCTGCATGCCCCCGTAATATAACCTTTGTTTTAAGCTGCTTTAAGTAGCAAGCAGTGGCGGATTTTCAGAAACATAAAACAGGCGCAAAAAGCGAGCGCCTTGAGGCCTCAAATAAATCAAGGATGCTTCAAAATTTAGCTCTCAAAATAAAAAACTATTTTATTTAATTATTAAAAAAGTGAGACATTGAAAAATAACATTGAAAATTAATCAATTCATTAATTAATGACAATGATAACAATTAATCAAGTCCAGCTAATCAGATAACTCGGAAACACAAGACTCTCTCAGTTTGCGAAGTCAAGGGTATTTTTAAATTATCCACAATTAAAAATAAAACAAAAATGCAGGGAATGAACAATAATTTAATTTGACGAATGCTGTAATCAAAATTAAATTGAAACTCCAAACAAAACGAAATCTTTGTGTTAAAATTCATCAACACAGTTGAAAATCAAAAATTATGAATAATTATCCTACAAATTTACACATTTAAATTGTAAAATAATATCTACAATTTGTAAGATAATTAAACGTTTCAATAAATTTTATACAAATATCTGAAATAAATCGTACACAAAATAAAAAAATTGTTTTAATTTTTAAATCTGGCGCCGCATATGGTAGTTCAAATAGTTGGTAGCTTTAAAAACCCGGTTATAAAACAGTTGTAAATGTATCACGCACCCAATACATTACGTGAAAAAAATTAATCTTCTCTATCAAATAAACCGAATTAGTGATTATAATAGTTCCACTAGTGAATTTAATTAATTAAGTGCGACAATCCATTTATCACACGCATGCTGAATTTCAACTTTTATAAATTGAACGTAATTAACCTCAAAGATGGTTGCTTGCATTTCGTCGAAATATCAATTACTATCGTTGAAATAATGTGAATAAATAATTCAAATGGTAATTACCAAACTGATGGCTTCAACAATAAAAGATTGACTTTGTCGAATAACCTGCATCCACGAATTGACAAAATGGACGACCTCATGTTACCACGAACAGGTAAAATTTTCTTAAATTCTCCGAAACTCATGATTGATTCCATAACACAAAATCTTCATGCACTCACAATAACTAAATTTCTTGTTGCATAAAATTACTGCAAACTAATTGCAAGATTCATAAATTTTCCAGACATTAGAAAATTCAATGCGAGGTCGTTGAGTTGACGACTCCCTGCTCGCTCATCGATTCCGCAACTTACTAACTTCCCTCACCAATCTCACTTCCTGTCCATTTTTGATTTTGGAAAATTGTGTCTTACGCCGATTGGTTCAATTTGCCAGCCAAATTTGAATTTCTTCATGCCAAAATTAACATTTCGAAGTCACCAAATTTTAGATTACTATGAACACCACTTTATTTTAAAAACGTATCAACGATCGTATGCTACCTTCGCACCACTTTATTTTAAAGGTAAGTAAACAAACAATTCTTAAGAAAAATAAATTGAACTAAATTGCAACCTTTTTCTATTTTTGATTTATTTAACTTTCAGGTTTTAGGACAATTCCCTAACCATAAAGATTTTCGTCTCTGCATGTACCCACATCTGTACAAAATTGAAAAACAAACAGGTTACAATTCGTTCGTCCAATTAAACTCAAAAAAAAATTCAAAAATGAAATTCATTACTAAATGAAATTTTAATTGTGGAAACTTAAACTTTATAAATATGGCATTTCATTACAATATGTAAAATGACAACTGCTTGGATATGCAATATTTCAGGTGAAATATTCCAAATATAAATTAGGTAGCATTTTCAAAAAAATCGCCTACGGCGCTTATGGATGCCTCCCTAGTATGCCGGAAATTGAAAACCTTTAAATTGTAGGAGCAATGAAAATATTTAGAGAAGGAGCATCAAAATTCAATTGCACCTAGGGTCTCATAAGTGCTAAATGCGCCAGGCGCGTCCCTCATTTTTTTTTTTTATACTCAAGTACCCAAATACATGAAAGAAGCTGTGATTATTTTAAAATCGGTACTCTTGAAACCCAACAGGACAAGGACGCAAGATCTTTGTTATGTGCAAAAACACCGTGCTGCCTGTTATCACATTAACATTAAGAAGGAACCCCCCTAAAATAAAATTAAAAACCAACAGTACTATTGTTTTGTACCTGATTTCTACCCAATTGTACCATGGATGAAAAATTTTGTACCTCAAATGTTTTCTGGAAAAGCGCAATTCAAACGTGGGGTTCCTATTTACTGCTATAACCCCCATGAAAAGATATTGCCATCAAACTATACATGTCTTTTGTGCCTGATTTGTACTCAATTTTGTAACATCGATAAAAAATGTTGTACTACAACAGTTTTCCGGAAAAGCGGGAACAATTTTTTTCTTTTTATGTAGGTAGGTACTAAATATTTAAATATTTGATGTGTATTCTGGAAAATATCAATGGTAAAAAGCTTTTTACTATGGGAGGCCAATTTTAATTTAGATAATTATAATTCATGTAAAATAAACTTTGAAATAAAAAAGGGTTTTCTAATTCAATTTTTTAATTTTAATTTGCCCTAAATCCAAAATAAAGGACTAAGACAGGGAGATCCCTTGTCATCGATACTGTTCAATCTGGCGTTGGAAATCATAATTAGAAGGGCGAATATAAATAGAAAAGGAATCATTTATCAAAAAAAGCACCAATGCATGGCTTTTGCAGACGACATTACCATTTTGACAAGATCAAGGGAAGAGTTGGGGGAGATAGTTAAGAGATTGATAACGGAAGCAGCGAAAATGGGACTTAAGGTGAATGAGAAGAAAACCAAATACATGTCCTGGGACGACACACCTTTTAATTCAGGAAGATACATGAGTGTAAGGACCGAGAACAGAATAGAAATGAAATTTGAGGAAGTGGAGAGTTTCAGTTACTTGGGAACAAGCGTATTAAGAAAACCAGGAGGAGACGAAGAAGTAAAGAATCGAATGGCAGCGGGAACAAGAAGTACATTTGCACTACGATCAATACTCGGTAGCAAAATTTTTGCCAAATCAGTAAAACTTCGGATCTACAAATCGATTATAAGACCAACGGTGTTGTATGGATGTGAAGTGTGGTCGCTGAAGAAAAAAACGCAAAGTGATTTAGCGGTGTGGGAAAGAAGGGTGTTAAGGGGGATATTTGGTGGAAAGAGGGTAAATGGACAGTGGCTGCGAAGAAAAAACGAAGAGATATACGAGCTGTACAATGAACCTGATATAGTAGGTGTTATAAAAGCGCAGAGAATAAGGTGGCTCGGACATATCCTAAGAAGAAGCGAAGACAGAGTGATACACCAGATATGGTCGTCCGAGATAGGCGGTGTAAAGAGAAGAGGAAGGCCGATGAACAGATGGAAGAACGAAGTACAGGAAGATCTCAAAGTACTGGAGGTCTACGATTGGAAAGAAAGAGCGAAGAATAGAAAAGAGTGGACCAAAGTGGTCAACCAAGCCAAGGGCCTGCTAGGCCTGTAGAGCTGTCTATATATATAAATCCAAAATAATATTATTTTATATTTCACAAATCCAAAAATATTTGATTGTCTATGAAAATAATATATTTCTCGAAATATTGCTAATTTTTTCTGCCCACCCTTCAAGTTTTTCTGCCGGGTGTCGCCCAACCAAAAAAAAGAAGCTGGCGCCGCCACTGAATAACAGTTACCGTTTAAGAAATATGCAAATTTTTTCAAAATATGAACTTTCTTTTCTATTTTGACTAAGCTAAATGGGAAAACATGGGGAAGAAGTTTTTACTGATTTTAGCTTAGATAACCGGATAACCTTTAAAAAATGCATAAAAGTATAAATTTTTAATCTGTTTTTGACAAATATTTCTGTCAGCAAACAAATTCCGCCCTCGAAGAAGTGGGGATCCTTTAAAGCGATCCATTCAACGAGCCAATTTTTGATTTCGTCATAAGAACGGAACTGCTATCCACAGAGGGCTGACTGCATGGACTAAAACAAATGATAACCTGAGGGATCAATGTCTGATGAATACGGTGGGTGGAGTAAGACATCCTAGTTCAATCCTTCTAAGTAATTTTTCATCGCTCAAGCAGCATTATGGTCTTGCGTTGTTATGTTGTTGGATAATCAGTTTGTTGCATTTATTTTCCCATTCTGGTCGTTTATCGCTAAGATTTCCAGTGATTAATTAAGAAGGTTGCACCACCTCGTTACAAGCTCTATATCTCAACTCATACAGAGCATAACTTTGTTACAGTCGATATTTCATTTTGGTGTTGATAGACCCATACACCCATGCGTTTAAACACTTTGGATTTTTATAATCAGTTCATTTTTTGGCTCCCAATTTTATGCAAAAATTCTTTTATTGTTTATATTTGAAGTAATAATTCACACGTGTTTTTTCGGTTTTCTTGCTGTCCAATTTCCATGCTTATGCATACCATTCCCAACTTTTTTAAACGTTGCTGATGGTTGATTGATTAACATTAAATGATTTTGAAAATTCTGCTTCTGTTTGAAATAAACCTTCGTTGAGTAAATGCTCCAATTCAGTTTTCAAACTTCTTAGGAGCTCCAGTGCGCTCTTTATTGTCACTGATGTCACAATTGTTGTTTTTGAAGGGCCTAAACCAATATCTACAAGTGCGTTTAGTTGGGACATGATCACCACAAGCTTGGTGACGCAAACGGAAACTTTTTGCGGCACTTTTCTTTTGAACAAAGCAAAACATCAAAACTTTTTGCAAAAGTTGCTTTTTTGGTACAAACTCATCCATATTCATTCAAGTTAAAATAATTGTTGTTCACTCTTTAACTAAATATCATAGACTAATTTATTATAATAGTTTGTATTCAGTGCTGCTCTCTCAGCTCTAAGCGGGCTGAGAGGTGGATAATTTTAGGACCTATTTATGACTACAATGGCAGGTAATTGGGCGCGGTAGTAGAAGCGGTTGCTTTGAACGAAAAATTCAGGCGCTCGAATTCCACCTGAGACCAAAACATTTATCTGTCCTACTATACTTAGTTACAGCGACAAATGCAGGTTCTATGGATCGAAACGTTAAATTTGCCAAACATTCCCTGCAAACGCGACGCATTTAGCTTGAGATTGCAGCTAAAGGGACACATTGCGGGACTCTGGAGAAAACGCGGCTGGCATCCGCCTAAACAGAGTCTCTGCTTAGCCAAAGGTTGGTTTGGCTAAAATAAATAAGGTGAACAAAAGATCAATCCTGGTCGCAGTTTTGTGGGGGTTACGTAGCCTATCGACCCGTTAGTACAATACAATATTTATGATAATAAGTCTAATAAGGTAAAAAAGGCAATTGGAGCGGTTTTTTTCGGAGTTTGTATTTTGTATTAACCAAAAATTCTATGTATGTGAGACGTTTAAAATGAAGCAACAAAAAAACTAATCAATAATAATACTAAATGTTTGCGTGTTACTTAAAATGCATTACAAACATATTTGAAAACCTGCAGAATGTTAGCCACAATTAATTTTTCCAAAATTTACTACTTGTAGAAAAATTATACTTCAGTACAGTTTCCACTAGCGACATCTGCTTTGATCTTAACTAATCGAGAATTTGTAGATTACCTGACGAATATAAAAGTAAATATGATTTATAGATTTCTTTCTATTCGAGAATTCAATTTGCTAGCTATCTGTGTCTTTATAGCAGAAAGCTTGATAATTTTTGAAATATCACTGTAGCTGAACTTGATGATTTTTTAATTAATTGTAGTTATTAGTTAAATCAATTGTTAAATGTAATGTATTCTAATTTATATTTAAACAAAAAAAAAAGTAAAACTTTAAAAATTATTATTTCGTATTGTAAAATAATATTTTCATTTCGTATCATATAATTTATTATTTCGTTTAGAAAGAAATTTTGATAGAGCAAAAATCAAAGATTCGTCCTGAAACTAAATTTTTTTTGTTCAAAATGAAATGAACTTTTGGCAAGTTTCTCTTAAATATTTTGTTTTGCTGTGCGTTAAAATTATCAAATGCTTTGTCGTATTATTTTAAAAGTAAAAAAATTTACCACTGGTTTTATAGTAGGTAAATCTTAAAGGCATTTTGACGTTAGTACATCAATGTCATTATATGGAATAGAATTCGGATATAAACGAGACCTAAAAATGGGTTCACGTTCATTACAACCAAGTATTCGTTATATCAGAGTTTCACTGTAACTAATTATTAATTAAGGAGATTTTTATTGACTTCTCTATTGGTTCTTCAAAAAGTAGTATTTTAAAAAAATAAGTAAACTTTACCGAAAAGTTGTTTTAAGAGACATCACAGAAAAGTAGTTAGAATTCTTATAAAACCGACTCGGCGGTTACCTTTTAGCAGTGTAAGTTTAAAACCTCAGATTTTCTTGAAATATCAAAATAATTATGATCAAGTGTGTAAGGTATAACTTGACAGGTTTTTAATTACTAAAATCCTGAAATTCGTATGATATTAACGATGCAAGTTCAATCACAGTTTCGTTCATCTCTTACTACTAAAACCAACGATTCCGGAACACCGGCGAGCAGAACACCTAAAACAGTACCAAGTATATAATAGCATTTTTCCAAAATGTACATTTTGTAAGGTCACTTTTGTTATTTTGTAGAAGAACAAGTTTCACCAAGAAGATATGACTGCGACCTACAAAAACTATTTTGTTTTTGGCGTTATCAACATCAGTTGTATACACCAGATGAACTTGAAACAGTAATACATAAGTTGCACAAATATTGTTTAATCCATCTTCAAGATTCGTATCGAGTTCATTTAAATCGATTAAAAGGTCTTAAAAGTTAAATAGCTTATTTAGATGTAACACAAATAAATGACTATTTCAGGATTGGAATTATTGGAAGAAATAATCAGGAAAACAAATTTTTCTGAAATTTTTCCTATCCATATTATGAGTCTCATATGGTGTACACTAAGTTGTATACACCATTTTTATATTCGTCTTCGAGCCAGGAGTAGTTTATTAAATTGGTCTCGCAGGTAACATAAACAATTGTTTATTTACCCATTTATTTCAATTTTACTTCTATTCATTCAAAAGCAAGGACCTACTTGGTTAATAGCAGTAAGAAACTTACTTAAACGTACTTTTCCTATTTTCCTAGAATTGCAATAAAATTGGGAACGAAACATACGTATACCAAAAAACAAACTTTTTTAACATTTTTATTGTTTTCAAAAGTGGACTTTTAAAGAAACATTTTTAATGTATACTGTCGATTTCAAAATACAAAATATTAAAAAAGGAATTATTTTAGGAACCAGTCCAAACGAGCAATGAACATATACGACTCATTAATTACGTCAATTTCTTTGGACTTATACCCTAACGTAGTGCATGCTATCATAACATTCTACACTGAGTCCAAAATGTGGAGTACGGAATTTTTATGTGCCGAATTGTTAAAAAAATTGCTAAGTTACAGTTCCGAGTCGGAAGATGCCGTACATGCAATTTTAGGTAAAGCTTATTTCAAAATGCATGAAAAACCAAGCAAATTTATTGTTTATCTATTTTTTAGATGTTGCCGAAAAATGGTCAGTAACAAATATTCGTGGTGCTCGTCAAGTAATACGAGTATTATATCAAGTATTACAAAATTACCCGTGGGACAATATTGATTCAAATCTTATTATGAGACTTTTGATGATGTTCTACCACAGCATCATGCCAGATATGAGAAATAATTTTGATTTCATACCTCTACGGAAAGGTCTCGAAGTTTGTTTAAGAAACATTATAGAAAATCTTCCGAGTAAAGAATTATTAATTATTGTACCTACGTTTATTTTAAACCATAATTTTATGACTTTGTTAGATTCAAAATTTTAGATAAGAACAATGATCGAGTGGACTTTTGATGAGAAAATTACTAACGAAGCTCTATTAGATTTTGGGAACTTACTTGAATATGCAGCCAATATACATGAAACATTTTTGTACAAAGACACATTTCAAAAGGACTTATTACCTTTGATTTTGAAATTAATATCATCTGAAAACGGCGTTCATAGTTTATTAGGAAATCGAGTTTTTCAATTTTTGATGGATCGTCATAATAACAAAATTAGCTTTGACACTCCCAAGTATTTGTATACCACCGAATAGTCAACATTATTTATTTATTTGTATTTTATTTAGAATATATTTTGATAACATGAATTATAATGTAATGGTAAGTCAATACAACTCGGAAGATAAATCATTTATTAGAAAATATAGAGAAATGATCCACAGTACACTTTTAACATCCATCCAATTACATGGTGTTCACAGGTGGGTCAACTTGAAAACTTTTTATAATATAATGTCCTGAAAATGTAACATTTTGTTGTAAAGCTTGAAATCTATTCAGATAAGATTATCGTCTACTTATATTTTCAAAAGAAACTTTTATAAAGTTATAAGGCGGAAGCTAACTGATGACCATCTTTATCATATTATATATAGTATATGAATGTATATCAAAATAGAGTTAATATGTTCTCATTTTCTTCTCAAAGAACCCACTATAAGATTTGATGTAATATAGGATAATCTTTACCGGAGGAAAAATTTAAAATTTATAATTTTGAAATTATTTTAGAATAAACTTGGAGAGCACTTATGCGTCTATGGCAATTATTATTGTGGAAGTTCCTTGCGGATACACCGCAGCTGCACTCGTTTGCTTAGCGATGGCTATTCAAGAATTTACAATATCTGATGATACATTAGAATTGGAATGTTCTCATCGGCTTCACGCAACAGTAATGGCAATTATGTCGTTAGTTTGCTGGGTTCATTCGGCCCAGGTGTGTTAAAAATGGTAGCCAATTCAATTTAATATTATGACCCAATTTTCACGATTTCACAATTTTGGCTAGGCAATGCAACTTTGTATTATTAATACCACAACGAAATGATCGGTTTTAACGTGCCAAATATACAGTTTTTGTTTAACTTATTTTTATAATTTCAGATATTTTATGAATATTTAAACACAATATTAAGTCGTAGAGCCCAATTTGCTCCTCATCTTAACCCTCCATTTAAAGCAAATTATCAATATGCACAACATCACATCTTATGGAACAAGCCGGATTTATTTTTTGAAGATTGGGAAGCTAGGTATGGTTTGTGGAAGTGCTTTCGAACTAAAAGAGGAAGAACTGAAACTTTTGCGACTTTGAAAGGAAGTCAGCACGATATAGTTTAATTACTTTAAGGATTAAGTGCAGTTGTCATTTTAAAGGTTAATAATTTTCTTTTAAAATTAAAATAATTGGTTTTTCCTTCGTTGCATTTCACAATTAAAGAAGCTTTTCTTTACCAGCTACGTTGTTGGCGCAATAGCAAGGAACAAATTTAAGAGAATGCGCGACGCCGACCACTAACAAAGTGGCGCGTGAAATTGTGTTTTGGTTATAGAAGCGTGTTTTGTAGCCGTCGCGACGGTCCTGTTCGCTTCGATGTTCAACAGTTACGTTAACGCGATTGTAACCGCGTGAATAATTTGAAATGTATAGCAATTTGTAATGTCTCGACACAATCAAAATTATATTCTGAAAGGTGAGTTTTTTTTTATTTGATATTGTTCTGTAACAGTAACAAAATTTTCTTTTTTCTTTGTTAATAAAGTTGACTTTATTTAAGGTCAGAAAATGTAAAAAAATTAATGTAGGTTTTATAACATAATTTTTGTAGATGAATTTGTATGTTTTGAGTAATTTGGTCAAGATGATAGATTTGACTGGCCATTACAACTGTTTTTATCTAAGCACTTATTTCTTCTTTATTTTTCATTAAAATTTTTATTTTTTTTTGTCGAGATACAATGAATTCGTTTAATTAATAGAGTAAATTGTAAGCATGCAAACATGCAATGTTTCTCTTGCATCTTGAGTTATTGTTAAAATTAATGGTAAGTATTGAAGTTACTATTTCTATAAATAGAAATAATTTAAAGACGAATATGTCAATATTGAGAAAAGCACGAAAGGAAGTAATTTACATGGCAATACGACACCCACAAAGACCATAATATTCTTCAATACAAAGTTTAACTTAACTTTTTTGTTTCGTTTATTTATAGTTTTTATTTGTAGTTTAGTTGAAAATCAAAAAGGATTTCACAACTTTCCATCATCGAGTATTACGTGTTGCAATTTTTATGACAACCACCTGTAGCGTAAACGGTTGAAAAGTTTGCAATTATTCACAGTTTTCCAATTTTTCAAGATTCATAATGACCAATAAAAATAATCATTTTTAATGCCTGTGTCTAAGAAAAAACTAAACCTTTGAATTTAAAATTGTTATCTACAAAATTCTTGCATAATAAGTTTGCAAATGACAGAATTAATCTCGCGAAAAATTGGCTGTCGTCAAAACTAAAATAAATTGCTTATAAGATGAATCAACCGAAAATATTCATTTATTAACTAAATTAAATAAATTTTTAAGGTTGGTTTAACAATCTGAAATTGTTTGTTCTACACAAAAACATTCCTTGTTTAAGGAAACAATTTCACCGGCCAGAATACCGACAGTCAAAATCCCGATAAGACAAAATTTCAACATGCATAAAAGGCATTTCTCATTTGTAGAGCGTGGAAAACTATAGGATTATCCAATAAGGGCTTTATGATGTTCTTTGTAATAAAACCCAAGTTAACTTAGAAAATTTCTTTTTTATTTCCACATAAACTTTGATGAATTACAATAAATTATATGTGAAATGCAATATCAACCAAATGGTCACCGAGGATCCTTTTGAAGGATATGCTATTTTTTTGTTTAATTGTAAGTTGCCGATTCAAAAATTTGCATTGAAATAATTTTCTTACAAAAATCACCATCGGCTCAAACACCCAAACAAATAATAAACGACCTTTTGAACGAATTATTGAATTTACTTGGGTAAATTGAATTTTGTTATATAATGTATTTTTTATAATACCTAAGTTTCAAATATTTTCATGCGCTTTTGCACTGTTTTTCAAATAGCAGCTGTGAAATATAACCATTGAACATAGTTAACCTAAAAACATCTTCTATTGGAAAACTATAATTTCTAGATTTCATGGACGGTTTGACATTTAAAAAAGTTGGTTATTTGGTATCATTTGAATGATGATTTTCTTTAAGGGTTCATATATACGTATGTATCAAATCATAAAAATCTTTTATACTTTTACATTGAAAAGAATCAAACTTAATAAAATAAAAATTATTAGAAAATATTAAAATAAGAAAAAGTAATAGGGATTCCAAAAAGTTTTTTTATTGGAAGAGTTAAAAGAGTTAATAGAAATTCTATTAAAGTTGTGTATTTGAAGGAGGGGGGGGTCACTTTTTCTGGGACAGTCTTTAGTACGTAAAGAGGAGAAATGCCAAAATGTGTGAGTTTTCTAGAGAGCGGATTTAAAGTGAACATATAATAATTTAATTAATTAATTTCGGTAATAGCGTCCATATTAAAATTTATTTTTGGTTTTTCTTTTTTTTGTGGGTATATTGGACTTTTTAAAAAAAAAATAAATCACCTCGAAACGTAAATTATTTAAAATTTTTTTAAAAAAGTCCGATATACCCACAAAAAAAAGAAAAACCAAAAATAAATTTAATTAATAATAATTTTTATTATCTTGTTATTGCCCTAAAAAATTACATGAAACAAATTCATCAATTGTATTTCTGTTTTGAATAACAATGCAGTTGAATAAATTGAATTTTAAACTTTTCAAATTAACGTAAATTTTAAAAAGTTTACATCTAAAGTAGGTTATTTTCAGTAAATTATTTCCATTTGTGCAATGCAACAAGTAAATTATACATGTGCTCCAAATTTTGTTCGGTGCATTGTTGTGCAAACTTTCAGCAATTACATTTTTTTTATTAAACAAATATAGTCAACCGCTTTTACCACATCACAAACCTAAAAATATACTTCCTATAATAAAAAGTTTTATTATTTCCTTCGTTTATTTATAGGAAAATCTAGTTAAGTAAATAGTTTCAAAAAGCAGGAACAGAAAGCTTTCCAAGTTTGATGTAAAAAGTTTTTTATTTTTATTTATTCTCCCTTTTAAGTTCAGTAACACTATAATATGCAATTAGTATTTAATGTGAATTGTTTTTCTTTTATTTGGACGTAAATTTTTTATCAGTTTGGTATCCTCTTACCTGATATTTGATCTATATCGGTATTTTATTTACTACTTTTTTTTAAAGCTTATTATTATTTTTACGTTTTGGAAGACACATTGTAAATTTTCTGAATTACGAAAAAATGTGCCATGTTATAGTAACATTTTTTTAATTTTCTAATAACAGGTGTATCAATTAATTTATCTTACGCTGTAATAATCAACCTATGAAACACTAGTAAAATCATTGACATTCTTGAGGTTAATCAGTCTTACGTCTCTAGGGTAATCATAAACTAAGAACTTTGTATGAAAAACAATTTCCTTGACACATTTTAACTTTTTTGAGTGGTTATTTTGGAGAAAACTTGTTGATATTGAAACATAATCTTAGTACTACTAGAAAATGGATCAAAACATCAATTACTAAGTTTTAGGGTTAAATATTATATTGTGTATCACAGTTCTCATTGGCTATTACATTTAATGGCTTTATAATATTTCTAGTTTCACTTTGGCTTCTTTTTAAAAATTTTACAAATAAAAATTAATTATTTAAAGTTCTAAATCAATGAAATTTTGTGTTTTTATGGATTGAAAATAATTTTTTTTTTACCTTCAAGTTGTTGATTTTTAGGCGCATCTTAAAACTACAAAGTTAAATATTTTTCTATTTTTAAATGACTAGACAATAACGTCTTCTAGAAAGACCAATCACAGTTCTTATATTGATAATCACATTATTGCTTTAGAATTAATTTTAATTTTAAAATTTTAAGCCTGTACGAAAATTGTTTTATCTTTTACATAAATAATTTCTTTTGAATCTTTTAAAAATAATTATTATTAACAGCACAATACTTGTAAGATACTGTGCATTTTAAACTACGAGAAGCGTCTTAAATTTTTATTAATTTCTCCCTCTCGCCATATATTTTGTGCAAAAATTTCTGTGAATCACAAATACGTACTGGAACCATTCCTGTCTATATTTAATTCAAATAAAATTTTAAACCATTTATTTAAACAAGTGTTTGGTTTCATTAATTAGCATTGGAGATAATTAGCACTTGCAACCCGAAACCAGGAACTTGTTCTCTTGACGTTCGTACTTTAAAGTGTACTCTGTAGAGCCGTGAATGCAGATGCTTGCTTTCAAATCTTAGCGCTAGCTGCATTCAAACATTCCAAATGCTCATTTATTATTAATCTGCGGTTTATGAGAAAAGCAAAGGAAAACCACCTCACAAATACCACCAGGGGTTTCCCGAGAGCATCACATAGTCGAAATAGCAGTGTGATCACTACGCGTATGTCAAGTCGGTGAGACTAGAGAAGGAATATTAATTCGCTTTCTTTTGTCACTGACGTGGTTTACTTATTTGAGCATTGAAATTTTTAGTTTAATTAATTTCACGAGTTAAATATTTTATTAATGGAATAATTAGCAAATCAAGGCCCATGGGATTTTGGTGTTATGCGCATGAAGGGATTCACTACCGAGTGAGAACATTTAACTTCAAAATAACAGATAATCTAATTTTTTGTTATTTTGCTGGCTGGAAGATTTTGTGGTTCTTAAATCTTTACCTATTAAAATATAAAATCACGTAGAGTTTATATCACCAAGAGTATAAAAACCTAAATCGCAGAAGAAGATTATGTCCCTCATGTAGTTACTTAGTTATTTATAGGAATAAGGATTTTTAATCTGTGTAATGTAGTTATTATGAAATTTGTCTGCTATATTAAAAATAAGATGCTTTCATGTGTAAGTAGCTTTCTAATGTAAAAGCTGCTTAGAAAGCTAATTTTGTAAAATGTGGGACAGAAAAATAAAAGAATATAATAATTCAATTTTACTTTTCTGCTAAGGGCAATAAAATTTAATTTATTATAAACTGGCACCAGTTACATTATTAAATTTACAGTAGGTATACTAAGCAATTTTTGTATATTGATTGGTCAATTCAATATGTAGGTAAGTAAGAAGATTGACACAAACTTAACCAAAACTAATTACCATAGTTGGGGGAGAAAATTTCATTAATTATACAAAGGAGTAAAATAGATGGGACACAAATGGTAGCACAAAACTCATCTACTAAGACACCGATTGCAGCATCAAACAATCTAATTTCGTTTCTTTGTTAACATAATTAAATTAAATTGTGCAGCTCACGAAGGCAATTTCTAAAAATAGCATCAAATAAAAATTACGGACATTTCTAAACTCAAACGTTTCGTGTTAAACCTGGTAGAAAACTGTCATTTTTTTGTAGAAAACTTTTTCAAATGTTATATACGCAAAAAAAATGATAATTTCGTATTATTTATTCATTTTACAACTTTTTTTTTAAACTTAAGTCCCATAATCATCTGCTGGATGATTTTGTCTCTTATACCATCGTTATAAAAAAGCCAATAATATTGCTAAATGAAACTCATAACAGTTTTCACTTGTATGTATTTCTTTTGTTTGTATTGATGTTATTCTTGAAATATTTTAAAAAATTTGCGAGGGGATGTCGATAAATAACACATTATTAATTTTAAGATCTAAAGAACTAAAATCTTTAAAACTTTAATTATTACAAGTTATTATAAATTAAAAAATTCAATTTAATTATTTATTGAGCTTTCGGAAGATTATTTCATTTTTTCGTCAGAATAAACTATAAATCTAAAAATTAAAAAAAAATAATTTTGATGGCCTTGGGGCCTTATTTACTAATAGATTATAAATAAGTACAGTATACGTAAAAAGTGGAAAGTTATGGTCGAGTAAATGTGCGCCAAAGATGATTTTTGCAAATACTTCATGGTAAAACATTTTGCATGTTTTGTGATATAATTATAGTTTTCGTCTACTTTCATTGATCAGATGAAATTAAATATGTTTCAATTATTTCAAATACTGGTTTACCCTATCAAAAAATGAAATAATAAAATATGTATCCGAAGGCCTGTAATTATTCTTCTACACGTAACGGATATGGATTTTCTATATTTATAGTTAAGCACTTAAATTTGAACAAAAATTTTTGTTGACTCAAAAATTTCGAAGCAATTTTAAAATAAAATTATTAAATAGTTTTACAAAAGAAATCTTTAAACTGATGTAGAACAAAAAATTGCAAAGAGAATCTAAGAGCAGGATTTACAGTTAAAAGAAATTGTTAAGTTGGATATTTTCCCAAAAGTTAAATTAAACTTGAAAAATATAGGTACTGTGGTAATCGAATGAAAATATTTCTATTATCAAGAAATTAATTAGTTTTGTGCTAAACACTGTTTTAATTGAATATGATTAAAATTTGCAATGTATGTGATAGTATAGCTAATTATGTACTTTGTAGTTAGTTAAACATAAATTATTATCATCAAGTTGAAGAAAATTATTAAAAAATTATATTTACAAAAATTTGACAAAAATAATTTAATTGAATGAAAATTAATACACTTGATGTTAAAAGGGGGGTTATTTTTCAATGTTATTTTAACCACAAATGTTTGAATTTGCAAATTTTATTAAAATTAAGGTAAAAGAAATATGTGGAAAATTAAAGATCAAAAAAATTATAACTAAAATTACGATACGTACACAAAATTATTAATTTAAACATACAATAATAGCTAACCCAGTTATCCTAATTAGTCGAAAACTAATATGAAAATAGCTAACTAAAAAAGCCCACATTTTAACCTTTAACTAATGTACTACTTTTGTGAAGTTTATCCAATATTGGAGGTCACCTAAGAACCCTTGACTCTTTTAGCCCTGGCGGTGGTAATTGTCACTATAATATTTACAGTCTTGCAATGCAAAAGCATATTTGGTTAAGTATAAATAACTAATAATGTAAAAAACAAAATATCGATTTTATTTTGACTACTTAGTATGTAAAAATTGGAACGACAGATGTTGAAGGTTTTTTTTTACAAATCATCCTCGTGGTAACTTTTTAAGCCAATTTAAATTTTATGTTTGACCTATTGTAGAGAGCAAAAATTCAGTACGAAATTCATATAAAAGAACACTGCAGGACTTACTTATCAGAATGTTGTTTCAAAATATTGAAAGATTAAATTATTTCTTCTTTCTTTTGCTTTTAGTCTTTGTCTATCCACTGTTGGATGACATGATCCAAAGACATGATAAGATTTATAGCTATAATTTGCCACGCTGGTCAGACGGATTGGCAAATGTAATCCGCAAATCGATCTGTGACTAGTTGTTAGGTAGCTTGCTAGACTGTCCTTTAGATTGCCTTGTTGTCTTGATTTTTGTTAATGGTGGCAATTCGTCAGCTTAGGAGCATCGGCGGATTAACGTGCCTTCCAAATCTTAAAAACTTTGTTCTAAAAAAGTTTGATTCTCCTCAGGTTTGAACCAGGTATTTCGCATTCGCAGTTGATCGAGTTAATACCTGCAAGGCATAATAACCTACTCTTTGCCAATGATGATCAATTCAGATCTGATGAGATTAGCTTCACAAATAAAATTTCAAATAAGATCGAAACATGATAATATTTTTTTGAATTTTAAAATTTTTGTGAAGTAATAATTTAAACTTGTAAATTCGTAGGTTTAACAAAAAATATACTTAAATAAAATTTATATTCCGAGCAAGTAAATCAATTACTATGTAAATGTATGTATTAAAATTGGATCACATAAATTTAAAATATCGGTATTGTAATAAATATATCTCTCTATATTATAATCAAATGAAATGTTTCTATAAATTATTATAGATTTCTTGATTCATATTAAAGATATGCATATATTATTACCTATTTTTTTGCGTTACGTGCTACATTTATTGACGTATAATGTATTAGTTTTTATTTATTACCTGACTTACTTGTATATTTATTTAAAACCATGGAAGTAGACACATTATTCACTTCTAGTGCAAATACAATTTAATATTTTGTATTACCCTTTCATATTATCCATCATATACCTATTAAAAATAATCCCATTTTATTTATTTAATGAGAAGTACTACCTACAATTTAACGTGGAATCTGAATCACGGAACATATAAATTTAGGTTTAGTTGGGTTCCAAATATCGAATCCTTCAATCTAAATTTCTCCCATTTGAATCCAATCAATTTCTGCAATTGGGAAAAATAAATACATTTTTTCTTTCAATTATCTAATTCCAAACAAAAGTTGATGCAATATCCATAGGTAACAGATAAAAGTTCATCTGCCTATCACAATTAGGGTAACATATTCAGGTTATAGTTTTAAGTGGATTTTAATGCATACGAGTAAATGATTCAAAAAGTTTAAATAATGAATAAAAATTGATGGGTAGTTTATTTTTAGTTACCGAGTGATCAATATCATACTTTCAACGTTCTTAAGCTAATGCTCTGTGCTATATTATTGACAGAAAACAATTTGGCAAGTAATATAATTAGGTATTTTGCCAAATATTTCGTGTTTGTCACAATAATTACTTTTAGCACACTAAAATTTCAATTTGTTGGGCGTTTGGCGAGAAAATTGCACAAAAGAAAATTAGGGCAATATTTAGGTAAGCACTAAAGATGACTCAAAAACAAAATGTTAAATTTTGAAAACATCTTATACAGGGTGTTTTTTAATGTTTCTCTAAACTTTGAGATATAATTCTACATGTAATTACAATTTTCTTTGTATTTGCCAAAGTCCGCCATGCTCATCTTACTAATTTTGTTAGACTTTGAAATGCTTTGGGGCTATTTGAAAAGTCTTATGATGTCGAATAATTCATTCTACATAAATCATGGGTTTTTGTAATAGTCAGAAAGGCATTGACGTATCGATTAGAAATCTGTCTAGAGAGGTGGGAGGTAAACATTTCAAATAGCTACTCTTTATTAATTAATTGAAATTTAATTATAGCCGCAGGTGTAGGTATAAGGTATATTATGTCGACCTTTTACTGCCTGCATGTGTCGAATATTTTACTCCAAAATTTATTAGCGTAACGTTTTATATGTTGCTATCTCTTACGAGGACCCGGAGTAGTTCTGAACAGCCTCGAAGAAGTTCCAAATTACTTCATTTTGAAGCCTTGTCAATGTATTTTATGAGTCAATGTAATTTTTTGTTTATCTTTTACGAATGTAATTATCGAAATAGTAGTATTTTAATGTGAGCTTGCCGATATAAAAGATTTACGGCCAGGATTACCATTTATAACGACTATTTGAAAAGCAAACATGTAAACCTAGATAACTCCATTTTGAACTATTTTCAACTAACCATGGATTAAGTGTAAATTAACTTCTAAGTTGGGGATTTCATACAAACCCAAATGCATTTATTAAAATTGATTAAAATCCTGTTTATACCCTTTTGTAGCATTAAGGTCGGGTTGCACCAACGTCTATTAAAATTGGCATATTAAGCGCTATTATCATAATAGCTAGTACTCTGTTAAAATTATTTTAATAACGTTATTAGGCTATTAGTTTAATATTTTTATAATTGCTAAGGCAACGCTATTGTCATTGTCAAAACTTTGCAGTTAGAACTGCCCTTATAATGGTGTATTTTCACGTTAATTTTCATTTCTAATAAAAAATGCATTCTAAGTTGTCTTTTTTCAATCACATTTTATATACACAGGGAGTAAATTTATTATTTTCAATATACCGTAGCAATTTGTTAGATTTTTGAACATCTCACGACGTGAGTTTCTTCCTGAAATCATTGCATATTGGAATTGTATAACGGCCACAGAAGATGTAAAAAAATAAAAAAATTTTTACATCGCCCGGTCCTATAAAAACATTTTCATAAGCGACAAAATTTAAAATTTATGCCCACAAAATTGTAAAGCTTGAGAAAATTACCTCGTTTTTGATAAGGCTTGTCCAAAATATTAATATTTCTATCTTTCGCTTGCTTCCTTGAAAAAGTTTTGTTGTTTAAAAAAATTTATTTCAAAATTCAACGATTACTTGTCAACTTCGATGTAGTTCATAACCTAAAAATCTATTATTTATGTCAAAATATATGTAAAAGTTATTACCCTGTTAAACTATTACCCTGTTAAATTTTTTTGCGTTGCACCAACATGTTTCTCAATTAAAAATCTCATATTAGTTATTATGAAATTCAACAATGGTCGCCATACTAATTTGACATTTCTCGCTTGTTTAAATATTAATTTTAGGTTAATACAGTAGCGTATCTATATAATATCTATAAAAGGGAAAATCAAGTACTATCCAAGAAGATGCAAATGTTGAAAAATTAATAAAAAATTTTTAAATATTAACTTAACTCTCAATCCTAAACTCCTGAACTATTCCTAGATCTGCCACTAGGTAAATGTGTACGTGATTATTAAAAATATATCATGGAAATTAACAAAAAAAATGTAAAGGAAAGTTCTTGAGCAAAATATATAAGCAGAAATTGCAACAATCCAAGTCATCATTTTTATAAAAGAGACAATATCCTATAATTTTTGCATCACGCTTTGATTTTCTTGGCCCAATAGTAGTTTTCAATATCCAGTGGCAAAAAGTGAAGTAACTCTTCGTTTGCTTTAGCACTCAATCAGAAAACAGTTTTCTAACTGCAATAATTTGAAGACTTTAATATTTGAGAAATATTATTAAATACGAATTCTTTTCAGTGGTAATGAATAACTCTTTCTTTTCTGTATTAACGACAACATAATATTACTGTCATAATATTCACATATTGTGAGTAAATCCATAGAGGAATATTAACTACTCAAAATGTGAGGCTTTAGTAACAAATTAACAAATTTATATCTTCATCTGTACTCGAAAAAGAAATTGTAGCTGACATTTTCTACTCATAATAATATAATTTTGAATTCAGCGATTAATTTCTCAAGTTCTATGTACTACATAACTTAAAAATCTTCTTTTTTCATCAAATTTTTTCTAATAAAATTTCAACTTAAAATTTTAATTGACCAATTTTGGCCAATTTGCTTATTATTAAATTTATTACCCTGTTAAACTAAGTCGCAATGGTGCAACGCATTTTTTTGGTAACTAAGGAATTTTTATTAAATATTTAATAATTTTGCTAATAATTTCCTTAATAAACGTTGTTGCGAGGGAAACTGACATATGTCATTCATTTTAGTGGAGATTTTAATCTAGTAATAAGTTAAGTCTCGTTGGTGCAACGCATCTTATGTCAAAATGTCAATTTTTAATCTAGTAATAGCTTATTACTCTATTAAATCCTTATTATGCGTTGGTGCAACCGGACCTAAGTGATAAATGTAATGATAATTTTTATTTTTGTACTTTTAAGATTAATATTTTATTTCAATATTTTGTACTCAACTAATCCTCGTATCAGAAACCTGAAATTTTAATAGGAGAGTGTTTCTCGAACAATCAGCAAAGTTACACTTTGTGAGTGACTCTTTTATTACTTAATTCAAATACACTCTTTGTTAAATTGGCAACAACTTTAACGATTAAAAAGATAATTCCACGCTTGTATAAAACTGTCCATAAGAGCCGTCGAATTATCAAAGTTTGCTAGCGGATATACACGATAGGCGGCGCATTAGCGGATAAACCACGAACTAAGGAAAGCATCAAAATGCAACTGGCTATTTTTTGCGGATATTTTCTTGTTTACCTTTTTCAATTGTTTATTCTCGTCGACAGTTTAATAAATTTTATTAAAATAAAATTTGCCGAAGCATATTAACAATTTCATCGTTCACTAGTGGAATTATCTTATCAAATACAACTCGAGCTTTGATTTTAATCCTGATAATTTTTAATCACTCAGACGTGCTTTTAAAATTTAGCTCGAGAAAATTTAATCTGGCCATAATCACAAAAGCGATCGAGCGCAGCGATCAAATCAAATTTTCTCTCGATAAATTGTTGATCACGTTTTCGTTGAAATTAAAAATTATCCGGATAAAATCAAAGCTCTCTTGTATTGCTTATGATAATTTTTCTGTAGTACTGTTGAAAATGTGTACAGTTTAATTATAAATATCTGGACTTTCAGAATAATAATTCTCCACCAATTAATTACCTTAACACTGAAAATATGCTCTACCTCTTGTATCAACAACTGAGCAGAAAAAAGAAATTTTAATGAAAATCTTACAGAAGAACTATAAATAGTACGTACCTTATTCATTCATACGTATGAAGTTTTTTAAGTTCTTTCACGGTAAATAACTGAAGCAATATCCAGCACAAAGTAAAAGTTCCAATTTCTATAAAATTGTTATGAAATCAAACAAATCGAGTGTAGATGTAAAATAAATACTTACGTTCACCATTAGATGTAGTCTCTCGTACAGTTTTATGCAAACAAGTAAGACTACAAGACAAGTAAGAGGTGTCTAACTTCAAAATAGATTTTTATGCAGAATGTGGGAATAATTTTTGTGACTTGTCATTCAGCGTTTTTTTTTATAAAAAATTGGAACCACTTTATACAATTGAACTCGATGTCCACCAAAATTTTCTTTCCATCAATGTACTCCACGAAAACTTTACAATCTCCTCCTACCAAAAAGCTTGTAAACTTTTCTAATCACAAAAATTTGACGCTTGATACAGAAGTCTCCAGTATGTAGAGGAGACTAAGAAATGTCCCACTCGTTACTTGCTACACTTTTAAAATTAAAATTTCATAATTATGAAATTTCATTTTCAAATTTATAAAATTTTATAATTCATGAATTATGAACATAATTAAATGTGTACACTTGTAAACGAAAAACGTTCAATTTTGATTTTAAACTGCGTTTTGTTGGTTTATATAAGAAAATTTCGATTTCAATTGTTATTCTTAATATTATTATATAACAACATTCGTTTAATTAAAGTTTTGTGAATTCCCCGTATTTTGATTTTTGATTGTGGAAACTCTTTGAAATTTTTGAACCGACTATCTGGGAGTCTCATGTTTTCCGAACAACCTGAGTCCGGACCTTTGAGCGCTTGTTCTAACGGAACACGACAATATATTATCTAAAACATACTAGAGAGGTGAGCTAAGTCAACGAGTTAAAGTCCGGACTTTAATCTAGAAGCCTTAGGTTTGATCCCCAGCCAGACTACAAAATTTACCCGACTTCATTATGACTCTCTTTCCTCTTACTTAACAAGAAAACCATTTAATAATAACATATTAAATGGTTGCCAACCTCCGGTAGGAGACGGCACCTTAAGAAAAAGAAGAACTACTACCCCATACAGAAAAAAATTTGTACTTTAAAGTAGAACAATTTGTATTTAGATTGTCTCCAATTACAAATTTTTGTGTAAAAATTTAGTACAATTATTGTACTTGTTTTTAGTATAATTTTAGTCATCTAGCGCAATTGTATTACTTTCTAATACAAATCGTGCTACATTTTTAATCAATTTGTACTTATAGACAACCTAGACACAAATTGTTTTATTTTTAAATACAATTTTTTTTCTGTTCATAACTACTCAAATTTGTATATTGTAAGCCTCATAGCGCAAAAGCAATTGCTTTTTCATGAAAATATAATAAAACCATTTTTGTAGACAATTTATTATCTTCTCTATAATTTTTGTTGGAAACTTTTTAACGTAGGATAAACAAAAAACGAGATATTTACAAAAAAGTCGTATTTGTGACCTTGAACCGGAAATAATCATTTGAAGCAAAATTGACCTAGAAGTCGAATTTTCACACATTGCTTATAGCAACGCAATAAAAGTTATTATTATTAACCTTTTATATTCTAAATAGAATATTGCTTTCTTTTTGGGAATTACAAATCCGATTGACGGGGTGGATTAGTCCCCATATTACATATTTTGGATAAATCAATATTTCATGGCTTTTGTGACAATCTTCCTCTAAGTTGGTCTATTCTGCACCTTCAGATGCCACTCTTCAATCCCCATTACTCTCAGATTGTCTGTCTCTTGATTCCACCATCTTAATTTCGGTCTTCCTTGTGCTCTATTTTCACTTGGTTTCCATGTTGTTATCTTTCTCACCACTTCTGTTCATTTCTCCTTATAATGTAACCTAACCATCTAATTCTTTGTGCTTTTATATATTTTACCAGATTTTCACCTTTCATTTCTTTATCAGTCTCGTTGTTCATTTGCGCTTTGCACTCACCGTTATCTTCATTTTTTGGACCCACACACGCAAGATCTTTTTCTCAAAAGCAATAAAAGTGTACACCAAAATTCAGCTCGATGATAATTTTTCCAAACTGGAGCCTAATTTTTGTTTAATTTGACTGGGCTATAATCACAGGTCTACAAAAAAAATGTTGTTTTGGTGCATAGGATTTTAGAACTTATTTTAACTGTAAATATTTAGGCCGCTAAATCTAAATATAAAATCGGTTTTTTCCCATCATCTCTACGTTTTTTAAAAGAATTAAAAAAAATTTGTTATTGTTTGTGTTCTTCCTCCTCCAGTCTATCCGTCTTAACAAACGCGTAATGAATATTTTTATGTGTCCAATTGTGTAATCGAGCCGTCCATTACTAGACAACATGATCATAATGCTCTTGGCAGATTACTCTCGGTGGTTTGCCATTGCCTTCCGAAGGGAGAGAGTCATAATGAAGTCGGATAAATTTTGTAGTCGGGCTGGGGATCAAACCTAAGGCTTCTAGCTTAAAGTCCGGACTTTAGCTCGTTGACTTAGCTTACCTCTCTAGTATGTTTTAGATAATATATTGTTGTGTTTTGTTGGAACAAGCGCTCAAAGGTCCGGACTCAGGTTGTTCGGAAAACATGAGACTCCCCCAGATAGTCGGTTCAAACATTTCAAAGAGTTTCCACAATCAAAAATCAAAATAATAAAATAATAAAGTTGGATAAATTTTGTAGCCGGGCTGGAGATCGATTGTTTGTGATGCTGAATAGAAAATTATCTTTGTAAGTTATTAAAGCATCTTGTGATAGGGTGATGTCTTTGCGTTACTCGATACTTGGTATTAACTAACCATGATTTGAGACGAGAGAAAAATAACCCGAGATAGGGAGCAAACATGCCCAAAGTTTTAGGTAAATGTTAAAGAAATTTAACACCAAAACCAAGCAAAAAAATGCTTTGGAGGACAAGGAAAGCAAAAGTTTAACTTTTGAAAGAATAAAAAAAAACAATAACTTATTAAATAAAAAAGTTGATATGTAATTTACCACATGCACATTTCAATGTACTTCTAATGTTTCATCGTCAGTTTTCAAATGATTTATAATTGTTATAATATTTATATAATGTAATTGCTCACTGTTACAGTGCCGCAGGTATCAAGTTAATTTGTTTCCTACATCGTATGGGAAGAACAACACAATTTTTGCATTTGATGCAAAATCTAATTTTGGCGGAAAAATTCAACTAGTATCTTTGTTGCTTTTAGTTTTTTGTTTTACCCTGAACATGGTCGTTCTACGTTTGTTTGTTTGTTTTTTATATCCTAGAGCTGTACTGTGATACATATAGTAGTTTTTATTGCTGAAAAATTTTTAATAAATGTTTTCATTCCTTTATATACCACGTATAATTTTAAATTTAAAATATCTATTTTTTGAAATATTTTGTAGGGAATTCAAGTCAATAAGACAAAAAAAATAATGGTATTTGAATTTGTAATTTCTTACTTTTCCTTAAGAAAAGTTTATTTAATATACTGAAGTGTTTTTAGCTAGACACCTCACAAAAGTGCGCCGGCAGCTCTCCACAATGGGAACGCTCGAAAAAAAAATCCTTCTCAGGGTTAGGTGGGTATCAGATGAAAATGAAATTACCATTGACTGCATCAAAAAGATGAATAATTGAGTCGCAATTAACAATATTAAAATTTAATTTATTCACAATCAACAAAAATTCATCAAAAAGACCCCCCTTGAACTCACAGATTTGAGTTTTGAAAGTGTATGGTGTAAATTGGTGCTAGCAAATACGAATGCGCTATTGTAATTGAAAACCAAACAATCATGAATAGCAAAATAACGCACTCGCACCCACCACGGTGTATTCGTGTTCGCTAATAACAAAATTTACAAAAATCTCAAATATCGCGAATTAAATTATTCAAACCACCATCGATGAAGTTTATCGGCGCCACAAAAATCTTCAATATCACAAAACGCGTATTTATAAAATGTTAAACAACTCCTACTTGAGCTCAAATATCTTGAATATTGTAGCTGGAACTCTTCGCTCGACTCACATTGAAACGTCGATCCATCCACCAAGACGTCTACAAATCTTCCAAATCTAGCAAATTTTCCCAGACACCACGGGTTCAGCAAATCAAATATTCTTTTCTCCAATTATAGACAAATTCCAAACCACAGACCAACAACCTCAGTCAAACGTCAATTTAATCTTCACAAATTCTGGTCCTTACAAGTCCAAGGACGATCTCACTAATCAAAACACTCAAATCTACGCCTTTTTCGGCGGCCAAAAATAACTCAACCAAAATGGCTCAAATGTTCGCTTTCTTACGACACTCAGTCGATTCATTCGCTTTTATTAAGTAATTAAATTTTTAATTACAATTTTTAAATATCAATAATCTAAATAAATTTTCAACCTTTTGCCGGGATCGAACCGGTAATTCCTACATAATAATCAACGATCGCACCTGCTATCACACCAGGGCGTCTCTTTGATAAATCGTAAAAATTAACTTAAAAATTTAAAAAGAAAACAAAAACTATTAACTTCGACTCAACTTTTTATCAAAACAATGACTTTTTAAAGTCGTTTCACGACAATACATTTTATAGCCACTATCTGTAATTGTTTAAAAATAAAATTATGCAACAAATAAAATACTAACTAAATAAGAAAACAACTTCTTATTAAATTTAGAAACCCTTTTACTCTGTTAAAATAAGAAAAATACTTTTACATACAAATAGCATTGCTTTTAAGGCTTTCAAAGAAATTGATAGTTTTACAAAGAATACTTACATGTACCTACTGTATGTTTACTGGAAATTCAAAACTAATCATTGCATTTAAATTTTGTTAGCATCAATCAAATCAACGATCGCTTATTTATTGAAAAAGAATTCAATCATTTCTTAAATTTAAGTTTTATAATAAGCATTCTACACTCTTTAACAAAATTCCTCAACTTTGTTAATGTATTGTAATAATTTAATATTTGTTAAGCGAACAAATTTTCCAAGTTCTAAGTTCTCTATAGAAACTGAAGTACTACACAACTTCTAAAAACTTGTAGTTCCCAACATCACAATTTTTTTAAATTTATTTTAAAATAAAAATTGCCTAAAGCCAAGTTAGTAAGTTTACTGTTTGAAAAGTAATCCATAATATTTATTCGATAAAAATCAAATTTCTTGAGTGTTACATCATCTGTCGTGTTTGTTTTACAGGGCCTGAATGATTTATGAAAAGTAAATTAGTAAATATTGCCCTTTAGTTTTCAATTGTTTTACTTAGGACAATGAAATTAGATATTTTTTTACGTAATCATTTTTCAATTAATTTTCTTCCGAGATTTAATTTATTAAGTTCGTACGAACATGAAGCCACATGCATGCTATTTTTGCTTTATTTTTAGAAAATAAAATACGATTAGAAAATTTCTTCAAATGGCAAGCTAAATTTTTTATTACACAAATCGATAATAATTTCATTTTTGAAATATTACCTTTTACCTTTTATTGTAACATTTTTATTTTCTATCGTTTAAATATCAATCAAATGTTTGTCGAAAACTTTTTGATATAATTTATTCGATCGTTAAAGAAAATGTGTCTATTTAATAACGTAGATGAATTATTAATTTATTTGTCGAAATAAGCCATTTGTCGATATCCTTAATTTGTCTCTGCAATCGCGTGAGCAATACGAACACTACATTTGAATTCATGTGGTAATTACATAATTGATTTTCTACTAAATTAAAGTAAATTATCAAGTAGTGTTAACAAGAGGAAAGTTAAAAGAAAAAGAAGATAATGAAAAATAAATAATTTATATTGCCTTCTTTCTAGATTATTATCATTTGTGTAAGAAAATTAGGGAATATTTCAGGTCACTGACTTATTTAACTCTAAATTTTAATAAGTGAAGTGTTGCGCGATATAATCATAATGAAACGCTATAAAACTTGAACAAAACTAAAACTATTGGTAAAGTAAGTTTGATATCTACTAAATTGTATCCGGAAGTAGAAATTTTCTTATATTTGGAAAATATAATTTAACTTTAAAGCTTACAAACTTTCACTCATTTTAATGTCGAGTTTGAATTTTTTATAGTAGCTGATTAAAAAGTAGCTTGTTACAAAGATGAGCAAAACCTTCAGTTAAGCTCTTAAGTTTTCCCGACTTTTAAACTCTTTACTGCTACACTCGTCTGCTATTTATAAACCATTTCATTAGTTTTTATTAATTTTAGTTCTTTTAACATAATTCTGAATTTATAATAAGGTAGAAAAGCGAAAGGAAAAACCTCAAGAAAAAACTTGTATTTGCTTGTTTCATTTTTCAGGAGATTTATAAAAAAGGAGCAAAAAATTTTTCAACTTGTTTGAGACGGTTGTTTTAAAAAAATTTAGCAGATATGAGTTTAGCGTGAAACACATATTGCTTACACTTGTTGAAAGTTATTTTTAAACTTCTAGTTTGTCATTTTATGTCATATTCAATTCAGATAAAAATAATCATATTTTATGTAGAAAATATTAAATAATAGATAAAAATAAGTAGAAAGTTAAAAAAAATCAAAAAAAATGAACAGTTAATTTGAAACTTGAAATAATGATACTATTTAGTCGAGGAGCTACCAATTAATTGAATGTCACAATAATTGTACTCAAACGGATTTAAAATTCTGTTTTTGAATACAAAAAATACATAATAATAAATACAAATGTTATATTATTTCATACGAATGGTATAATATTCATGTCATAACTAGTGACGAAAAGTAGACGTTTTGTAATCCGAACTGAATATGAAACGTGGCATACTTAGTATATCACAATTAGAAAAAAGTTTTTGCGATAAACAATTCTATTTTGTAAGGGATGTTTAAGAGTTAAAGTTATATTACGAATCCTTCTAATTTTGACGTTATTTAATTTAGATTGTAGTACATACATAATATATGTACCTATAGCTTTAAATTAATTAAGTCTTCTACGAGTAATTCATTCTTTACTCTTACGAGTAAAGTTCTTTATTTAATTTTCCTTTTACATTTGTATTCCGTTGAAGTTTGTTGCCTTTTTTAATCATTCAGAAATGCCTCGTCACAAAAGCTAATTTATACTATTCACTCACTCCATTAAAATTAATTTAACTGAAAAAGCAGAGATATGCGATATTTTAAAAATGGAAAATTAAAAATACTGTCGATGTATAAATATCTACCCTTTATTAAACTATTTATTATGTAATACTAAATAATATTTCTCTTTCACATGCAATTCTATTTGCGTACACGAATAAATTTTAGTAAATAATTATAACCCCAGTCATTTAATTAAGTTTTTTAAATTGTACTGAAACAAGAAGGTAATTTTTGTCAACTTGGCTGAACTTTTTAGTATCATATTAAAGCTACTATAAAATACTTGTAATACCTCAGCCAAGAAAGATTTTAATATTTTAACATTAGTTTTTAAAATTCCATATAGAACCTTTAGTCCAAAATTGTGAAAGAAATTTAGTTTTCTGTATTTTTTAAACATCAAAAAAAGTTGTTCTTTATTTTCTCTTGTGTAGATTTTGAAGTGATGAACATAGATTTTCTAATCTACTACATTACCTTTGGTTTAACATGAAACGAATTTTCTTTTGAAAGATAAGGAAAACGTTTTAAATGCAAGAATAATAACAAATTTATTTAGATTGTATAAGTTAGCTGTGTGCTATTTATTTTAAATTTTACATAATATAATAATAATATGACGAAAATACATACCTAGGTGCCTTTAAATAAATAACATATAATTTAAATATAATTCACATAAGTTAATATTTGTTAGTATTTAAAATCATAAATGAAAGTCAAATAGTAAAGCAACGCAATTAGGGAGTTTTATTTGATATAATTTTGGTACAGAGATGAATAATTTGCTCATACTATTTTATGTGTATTATAATATACAATAAATTAATGTTTGTGTATACCTACATATACATACACATGCTGAATCAAAATGAGATTTCTGAATTTAATTATCTTCATTACTTGCAGGCTCTTTGATTATGACATACATATTACGTATTTGTAATTTTAAATGCTATCTTAGTATTTTTAAATAACGAATTACACTCAAACTGTGCTTTGGAGTGTTCAAAGGTAGTTCCAGTTTATCTATTCGTTGAATCTCTATGTGTAGAATATTGCGTTTGACTGTGGCAAAAAAGATTTTCAAAAACTAATGAAAACTTTTTCGAGATATTACTTCAGTTTTTTACAAACACAGTTTTTAAAATACAATTCCACTTTAATAATCAAAATTTTATTAAAAAAGAAAAATGTAAAAAATATAAAAAAAATTTAAAAATTAAATTTCAATCGAGTTCTGTTTACCGTGGGTTCGGATTATCGAGGTTGCATTATAAATGCATTATAGTAAAAACAATGTCAAAAAAAAAACACACGATATTATGTTTTCTATTATTAAAACAAAACAAATGTTGATCGATTTCTTATGAATAAAAAAATGCCATTAATTTTTATGTAAAAATAAATTATACCTAATAAAAATAGTATTTTTATGGCTTCGAATATTTTATGAAATTAAATTTGGAATTTTCAATTTCGGTATAAATCGATATTCCACCCAATTAAAATTAAATGGATTAATACTTGAATCAAAAAGCTCGACGTCATGTAATATGAAATTTATAAATATATGTATGAACAAGCACACAATTTAACTAGAGAATGTTATTAAAATGTCAAAATGTCAACAAAACCTGTATTATTACGTTGTTGAGTCAATAACATTGGAGGCGTGTGTGTACCATTCTAATAATGTCACTTTTTATCAAACTAATAATTCTTAAAAGTCAATTATTAAGTCAAATGCATACGGAAAAGTTTAAAATTAATAATGTTTGTCTAAATTTTATATAAAAATGAAGGAAGTAAATTAATATAAAAACCTAATTTAAATTTAATTTGATATTTTACGTCATTTATTTTTAATCTAAAGTTGGGTTTATCCACACGCCGCATTTACGGCGTATACATCAACTAAGCTTAACACGTGACACAGAGAACCAATGAAACGTCAATAAGGTAGTGCATACATTTTTAATCCCATGTTAATGAAAAATAAATTTCTATTATAGTACTTGGAAAGTGTCAATCCCCTAATCAATAGAAATTGTTTGAAGATATTAAACAGCACCTCTTCCTTTTAATTTGTCCAACTTTTGTTATTTCTATAATAATGAAATAATTTAGGTGTGCACACGTAGATTTTGGATGGAACACTAAATAAGTAATTAGTTAGGTGTCAACCTAATGTGCAAGACAAATTGAATTCACATTTAAGTTTATTTTCTTCTAAATTAAATTAGTGCGAACACGGTGCTTAATCGATTATGTCATATAACTTCGTTGTTAATACCAAAGTTCCTAGATTTTACTAAATTAACAAAGTTATGTGGAATTATTTAACAAATTAAACGTGGCTCATAAAATATATTCACAATCAGATTAAAGAATTAGTAAGTATTTAAAGGAAAAATTTAATTAGTTACTGTAACATTTTTGAAATTAAGACGACTATCTCATCAAATAATCCAAATTTCTTGAAACTCAAGATGAACTTATTTTACATAAATTATTTTAAACAATCTTGTCGAAAGTTAAATTTTGTACAAAAAGGTCCGTGACAGGTTTTTCAAATTTATTATATGCTGTCTCGGATTTTTTATGAAAACATTTAATTATTTTTTTTAAAGCTTTTTATGATTTCCTCAATGTTTTAATTGATAGACAGCCGTTTAATCGGGTCATATTTAAATGACAAAAAAATGAAAAAAGAGAAGAATTTTTAAAAACAATAATATAGTGCAATTAAATATACCCACACTAATTCATGGCACTAATTCATGATTATTTCAATTCTTCAGTTGCATATAATCAAAAAAAACACAACTTAATAATTATTTTTTTATGACAAAAAATTTAAGCATTTATTTAAAATTTTTTTTATAGATTTAAAAAAATGTAGAAAAATACTACAAGTTTAATTTTTCAACTCTACACGTATCAGTGCTTCGAGCTCATATTTACTTTTATGGCAAATTTTTACTTATTTTGCGTCGGTAGCGGGATAATATCAAGCTTTTGTTTACATTTTAAAAATAAAATCAAATTTTATGAATTCTTGCCTTATTATAACAGATTCTTCACTACGATATTGAAATTTGCAGTCCCAGTAAGTGCTACTTCAGGCTATGATAAGGTAGATCAACAGAGGAGCATCGCCCAGGCAATTAATCATTCAGAAAGAATTAACTAAGGAAACAAATTGCTTCCTGTTGCTATAACCGCGATAAGTGGCTAACAAATTAATAACTGAAGGGGATAATGCTAAAATGCAGCTTGTAGAGTAAATAAAATATTTTTTACTTGCGAGAACCGACTGTAATTTATCTCTCTCCCTGTTTTCGTCCAAAACGAGCATTGGGAATTCTGTACCTGGCACAGATTGTAATAATTTTTGAAAACCAATAAGAAAATGAAAATTGTATTGTATACCTCAATGTATTGAGTGCAAATATTTCAAAAGTATTATAACTCGTAAGTACTATATCTTTTATCAATAACGTAGAAAAGTTATTTTAAAATTTTCAGCAGCTTGGAAATTCTACAAACTGTAAAATTTTGTAATGCAGTTATTCACTGCACGATACTTATTTATTTGTTTACATATTTCTAACTTTACCTGTTTGCATTTTAATAGGAAATATAAAACTTACTTAAAAGGATAATACAAAAGTTGCAAATTTGTAACACTGCTCCACATTTTCCGTACTGTTTGACATTGAAGACGTTAAATGATCAGGCAAATGCTCTAAATTATCTTTAAACAAATTTCCATTAAAAAATAATATGAAGCAAAAGCCAATTTATTAAATTAATTAAAGTCGCCCTTGTTATATATTTTTTAAGTCACTTCACGTTTTAAATTGCATTACACATCGTTAATGGGAAATATTGAATTACTTTTAGATGATAATCTAGTTACAATAATTTATCGAGTAAACATTATTAGTTTTATCAAACAAATTTGGTGAAAATCAAATTTTGCATACTAAGTGCTCTGGTTGCAAATTCTAAAATAAATATTGTTATATCAATGTATCGGAATGAAAGCTTGCAATGATAGCTTTATGTAACTATGTGTGAGTATTTGGTAATTTAAATAATATAATCAATTGATAATACGTAACAAAGAAATGGAAGGTAATTGAAAACGTTTCCGTCATATTATCATCGCCCACATGGCCTGGAAAATTATGCAGTGAAAATTGTCCGGAAAATTGGTCTGCAGATTAGAATAGCATTTAATCCTCATTTCCATTCAAATCGATTCTTAGAGACCTAAGAAATCTAAAGCTACGAAAAAACGATTTACTTTATTGTCATTATATTTTCTATTTTACCCGTTCAACCTTTAATGTACAGGGTGTTCCAACAAGCGGTAGCCAATTTGAAGTTTTTGATTTTGGGAAGGTAAGTTTTAAATGGCAGCTCTGCCAAGTGGAAGATTATGTACAATTTAAAAGTGAGTGCATATTATGAAAATAGTTAATTGGATAGAGCTACTAAAAAAAAATTTTGCATAATTTTTGGACATTAAGGCTCTGGCCACACGTGCAGGAAAATCCTGCTGGTAAAAGCAGTAAAAGCAAAGTAAGCGCATTACTTTTTATTTACCTTGAGGATGGGCGTTTGAGGATGCAGAAACGCCCATCCTCAAGGTAAATGAAAAGTAATGTCGCAGCTTTAGCAATGCACTTGTATCAGCATTTCCTTGAAAATGCGCCTACTTGGCTTTTACTGCTTTTACCAGCAGGATTTTACTGCACGTGTGGCCAGACACTAATTCGGTTCAAGTGTTCACCTCCATGTGGTATACCACCATATCATGCGGTTACCTAAAACCCCGGTTGCACTTTTTGCAGCATCGTTTTTCTATTTGTCGTTTTTTACTTTTTGGGTCTTTTTTCTTCTTTGTTGTTTATCGTTCTTCATCAACCTGATGCTTCTGCTCGATGTTAATTCATTTTTCAACTCACGCCAAGTACTTTTTAATCTTCGAAGTTTTTCTGCTGTTCTTTCCTTTCTTCAATTTCCTTTTCAGCTATTATTTTTCATATACTGCATTTCATATCAAATATAATATTTTTATATCCAAAATAATCTCTATTTTTCCTGACTTATTAATTTATTTCTTCTGAAATTATAAAAACATTTCGTAAAGCATTGTGAGAATAACAGAAATGGAAGCTTTAAATTTAAATATAATGCCAAATTAAAAATTAGACGCTTGAGTAATTTAATGTTGTAGGCATATACAAAATGTCAATGTGTGCTTATATCAAAAGCTCGACTCGTATTTCATCACGTGTTGCTAAATAAGGCACATCTTTATATTATATAGTGGTAATATGTTTTGAAGTAGATCGATATAATATCGCACAATGTCAAGTATTTTGGACTAAAATATAGAATTTCAATATTCGTAAATTTTAATTTAAATTTAATTATGTGTGTAAACGAAAATGCCTTTGATGTTTAAAAAAAAGTACTTATTTATCTTACTTGGCGTTGTTATTTATTTAGGTTCCAGGTTTACTTATCAAAAAAGAGAAAAGCAAAGAACAACGTTTATAATTAAAAAAATGCTTTATTAATATTATCGCATTAGCTGTAGCTGTTATCAACGTTCAAACGTAAGATAGAAGATGTACGCTTCTCAAAACCTAATTTGCTACGATTTTATTTCTTCTACAAATACAACCTGAACTTATAACAAATCACTTGCTTTTTTAGAAAGTTTTAGGCACCATAATATTGAAAAGAAATTAGCACAGAGAAGTCGAATATTGCAGTTTTCAAAAAGACTTTTGTAATCCGTAAAGCTATATGAGCTTCGTTTCCATTGGAATCAGGATAATTTTGAAAATTATTGAAAACTATGTACATCAATAAAAGCAACCACGATGGAAACAGAATTGTAATTAGTAATTACACTTTAATAAACTACATTAATCTCAAAAACAAAAAAAAAAACTTTGATAAATTCTACCAGCAGCCTAGTAGCAAAAAATAACTCTTGCAAAAACCTAAATGTGGATATTAGAAGAACCGAGAGCTCATTAAAAATATCCCTGAAGTCCGACAACTTTTGGCATATGTTATAGTTCAGATAAATCAATATCGATTTCACCATAACGTGTAGATGCCCACTAAAGGGCTGAGCTAAGTAATTCTGTCTAGTTCGCGATTTGAACCCAGAATTTCCGCTCTGTACTCAACCAGCGGTCACATCACTCCACGGATGTGGCTTAGTGTTTACATTACCCCCTTAAAATTATATAGAATATTAATATTCTATAATTGTGGTTCTTTTAAACGACCCAGACACAATCATTTTAAAAATAGCAAAACCACTTTTTACACAAAAATTGTAACAATTTAATATTAATTTACTTTTGTATAATTTTGAAATTGACGATGTTTTATCGAAGACAGATTTTATCGTCAGCTTCTCTAATCGCTCCTACATAGTTTTCCTTTTATTTTTGTGTCACTTGTCTTATCGGTGAGAGCGTCGTTGTAACATTTAATAGCCTTGTACTTTTTTTAAGATGTTCTGTCACTGTAGCTGGCTGTTTAATTTAAATAAAGTTTTTCGACGTCACTATAAAGTAGAATTTATTCAAATTTTTATGCTACAATTTAATTTATTAATGTGAAATAATATCTTATTATTAGAACTTTAATTAAACTTAAATTTTTTATATTATTTTTCCTAATTCATTTTAACAATATTTTCTATGCTGAAAGCTTTTAAACTTCAGTTATTTAGGACATTCACTTTATTAAACTAAAATTAAATAATATTACTATAATATGAATTATTTTAAATGAATTAATTAATGGAAATGTAATAAATTGTAGTTTGTGCATAAACTATGACATATGTTTCGCTTTCATTTGACCTCATCGGAAGTTACATTATTACTTTTCAAAAACTTCATCAATTATGGCCCAAATAATTTTATAACTTGATCTTCATGTGTTTATATTATATAACTTGTAATTCATGTAAAATATAATTTTCACAAGTTAAAAACTTAAAATATCTTGTATATTTTAATTCAAAATTAAATAAATCGATATTAAATAATTATTTTAAAACTTTGGATTACAAAAGTATTTGTAAAATATTATGTCCGCCTACATTACAAAACCACGTCTGCTTAGGTATTAAGTTTAATTGAAAAATGAAATAAGAATTGGAAATGTAATTATTAATTTTAAATGTCAATAGATTTTTTTCAACAAATCTCGTAAAAATAGAAAAAACAACTCACCTAAATGATTTAAAAGATTTAACTATTAAACATTTCTGATTAATTTAGTTATTGGGTTACTTCTTAAAATTGTTATTTTTATAAAAATTTTGCTCCGAATTGAAATAATAATTTTTGTATTATTTTAAAAATTTAACTTCTTTTATACATTAGCTGCTTGATTTTTGTGATTAATCTTTGAAATTTGCGTATTCTTAATTTAAAATTAATCAATTTTTACTGGCACGACACAGATACATGGATGCTAAATTCAAACTTGATTTAAAGTTCCTTGGTCTACATTTTTACATTCTGGATATTTGTCGATTTAGTTTTATATTGCCTACATATATTGATTTATTTGTTTCAATTCCAATGTTTGGTTTAAATTTGATACTTATTGCATGCTAGGAAAGAGTACATACAAATATCTGATCTCTGTAACCTACTTCTGATTGGTTCATCCAAATGACAGAACAGTGGTGAAACAGCATTTTTTATGGCATGAACTGAAGTAAACATGAATTGAATTTACTACGTTGATTTGACCTTAGGTCGCATTTAAAAATCTAACAGGGTCAATCCGGCTATTGGAGTTTGAGGCGTCTCAACTGATTTTTGTTGAAACCGTGTGAAGGCAACCATAAATAACTAAAAAGCAAATGTCACCTATATTCATAACTTTAAGGGTGACTTGTATAGATCTAGTTTAAAATTTTAAACTGTAGATTAACCAATCACAATAGTCAAAATCCGAGTTTAAACCATAGTTACCGGTTAAACTTGCACTATACAAGTCACCCTAAAAATATAAAAATTGTTAATTTGAAGGTTATGTTATGATATTACATTCGGCAGACGTTGTTTAAATTCTTAAGCACCTGATAAGATCGAGTGCTGAACAACTATGACCCTCAGTTACCAAAAAATTCGTGATGACCATAAGGACAAAATTTTATTTTTTGCTTTATATTTCCAACTTAACTCATTGGATGTTCACTAATATTTCAATGGGCAGATCTGTTAATTTATTACTAATCCTGTTGTGCATTAGTACGTCCTTGTATCCTAGTGGATTTTACACCTTATAGATTACCACAACTTCCTGTTATCTCTCACTGTGTTCTTTGTAAAAAAATATTTTTTAAAGCATGTAGTACAGAAAAATTGTAGAATAATACCGTATCAACCTTATGGATTGAAAATTTTAAAATTCTATTTTTTGTCCCTATTTTAATCACCAATTTGAATATTTTATTTTAAATGGCGTATAAGGAAACCACGAATATTGTTGATAAAATATCTGTCATTTGATATTTTCCTGGATGTGATATTTAAATTTAAAAGAATTTAAATAAAAATTTACTAGTAAAATTCCAATATTTTGGTATTACGGACGGATGAAGCTGTTGACTTGATCAACAATTGGCAAAATTTGTATACTATGTAAATTTAAATGCGTTATTGATATAGCATATCCACAGATATGTTAAAATTTTCACATCTGTTTGTAATTATAATGAAAACGCAAAAATTTCTCTATTTAGTTTGTATATAAACAAACATAAAACCTAACTTATTAATAATAAACATCATAATATCCATACTATGTATACTACAGTTGGTTTAATTTACAAATTTTATTAAATTACGTTTAGATTTATTTTTTTAAAGATTTTTTGATAACCGATTGTTTATCTATCAGAATCCATTTTTCAATCATTGAACAAAGTTAATCTGAAAGATATTAAACGAAAAATAAATAGTTTCTAGTATTGGCATAAACATTCACATAGTCAACATAAGCAAGATTCTCTTATTTTAAATTTCTCTTGAAAAATTTCATTCACTTTGTTAAGGATAAAGGAAGAGAAAATTAGATTGTCGCTATGATAATATGTGTGGAATTTATCTTCATATTTCTTTTTTATAGCACGAAGTGATGATTCCTGAAATTGTTAAAAAAATATTTCAACTCCAAAATTTACAAGTGTAAATACTACAAACCTATCAATTTCGAGTGATTTTAATTTTAAGAAACTTCATTGATTGCGATATAAGTAAAACAAACTTACCACTTCAAAATAAATTATTCGGCAAATTCAATTTGAAACAAAATTTAAATTAAAACTCTCAGAAGAAATTGAGTTTTAATATTTTAAAGTCTGTGTAATCTATAATTCGAACGAAACCTAACAGAAAGAAACTTCCCTATAACTTCCTGCTGTTTTTCACCAACTTTCAATCTGTTTAATTTCCTACAAGCTTTTAAAAAGGATACCATTAACGGATAAAAAATTTATACCTTAGCTTGCTACTCATTTTTAATTCATTTCACATTGGTTTGGTGTAGCTAAACAGTATCTACTTCACGTTTAGTGAAATAAATTTTTAAAATATTGGTCAGCGGTGGTAGTAGATAGTATCTACCCTCAAGTGCGTATTGATTGATATATTTTTTTTCTAAATTCTGTATAGTCACTTGGTTTCCTTTTTGGAAAATGTAGCACTTGCACGTTTATTATCCATTTGAAATTGTTTGGAATTATCCAAAGAACTTTTATTTAAAATTTTAAACTTTTTTCTAAACATACAACCAGAACTGAATATAAATTAAATTCGGTTGCTGAAAATAAATTTTAAAAGTGCATTTTAATCCAACCACCCTGTATTTTAAATTAAACAAAAGCCAGATTTGTTTCATTTGGATTTTCTTATTTCCACTTCATTTGATAATCCTTAGAAATCGATAGAGTAAGCTAATCAACAAAAGTAACTGGAACATTTTTAAACGTAATTTTCCAAATAATGTGCGCACTAAATATCGAAGAAAAATAAAGTGTCAGGATTTCTTTTTAAAAATTGCAAAAGCATCAAATTGCAGTAAGAATAAGCGATATAATAAAAGAATTTCTATCTTGAACCTAAAAATATAATGATCAAGAAATGCAAATTTGAAGTCGAATTTAATAACTAAAAATTGAATGAAGCAAAATTATACAATTTAATTTCCAATTAAAATTTACAGAAAAATGCAGCTCTAAATAATTATTATGGAAAGCACCTAATTTGTTTTTAATTTATTTTTCAAAACAAAAAATTATTACTTTCTACTTGTAAGATAACTTTGCATAATGAAAATTTTGTAGGGCGTGGAATAATCAGAAGTTTATTAAATTTACCAAGCCGTTCATTTGAATTATTGTTATTTGAATTTTATTAATTTTTCTTTTATAATAAAATTTCATACAATTTCTGTTCAAAAAAAGAGAGCATTTTTAAATTTTAAAATCTGAAAACATAGTTATGATGAATATTAGGGAAAATGTGATGATCAAAGCTCTCAATTTCTAAAGGATTATGGAATAATAAAACCTCGAAAGGTTCAAGATTCAATTAACGCTGATTTTTGGTTTTCTAAGGAAATATACGGTTTCTAGACGGAAACTGTACGAGGTCACTTCAAATAAATAAAAAAGGACAATAAAATTGAAATGCTTACAAATCGGAATTACATAGAAGCTTTTCTTATTTTAACCCCTATAAAAAAAATAGGTATTGGGTTAATTAATTTATTAACTCAAATAAATCACTCTTTGTAGATTTAAGTCACGTTAATATGTAATTTGTTACAATCAGCAACTCCTTCTATTGGTTTACAACGGAATTAGAATTTGATGCAACTTTTCCTGTGAATTAAATAAGTTAAAAACAGAAAATAAACCAAATATTTACATAAACCTTTTATTTAACAAGTTAACAATTTTTAAAATCAATTATTCAATAAGCTTACACAGTCTATAGATTTTAGAGCATCTTCAAAAGCCGATGCTATATTTTGTTCCAAAACAGGCAATCCTTGCTTTCTTAGTACTCCTATAATCCAAGATTGAACTTTTTCATCTAACCAACTCAAAGAGCCAAGTCCAGAAACAGCAACTTCGATATTCCTGCAATAAAATATTGTTGTATAAACAGAATATAAAGTAGAAAATGAATCCCATCTGCATTTAACAAACTTGCTTTTTACAATTTTTTATCTACGTGTACCGCATTAAATAAACATGACAAAAAAATTAGAAAACTCAAGACAACATGTGATGCACGCTGTAAAACGCTATCTAAAATTGAATTTTATATCACCACAGAATCATAAATCTTTAAAATATTGCATAGTTGTATTGACATTCCTTTTTAAGGAAGGAGGACGTAAAAGTACAATATTACGTACCAACCTATCTTATCTCTCAAAAAATTGTTACTTACTTATTTTTGCCCTCAAAAGCACAAGAAAATAAAATCAAAAGATTTAACTTTTCTAACTTCTGAAATTCTATATTAATATTAAATGTAAAAATGAAGACTATATTTTTTACACATAATTTAGATTGTTTCTTAACTCACAAAACAATTTTTCATTTGTTTTTAATATCATACATTAAGATCCTTCATTCTTCAAGAGTTTTTCAATATTGTTATTTTTAGGTTGTATTAAATAACAAAAAAGTGTAAATCTGTATGTCTGGTTAGATGAATTTGAATCCAATTATTGAGTTTTTTACAAATTTATTTTACTACAAAATAAACATGCCATGGATGATTTAAGTTTAAACTGAATTTCTAGAAAATTGTTCATAGAACTTTTTATTTTTACCACAAAAACACTCAGAAAGTTTTGCAAGGTAATGCAGTAAAAAAAAATTTAACATCACTTCATCATTTTCAATTTTGTAAAAAGTGGTTTTATTGTCAAAAATTGTATCTTTTTATTGCTTAAATTTTGGAAGTGACGTTATATTGAATCACGGATTTGATAGATGATGACCGTAATATACTTTTTCTGGGCGGATACGTCTGTAGTGTAAAGGTTGGAAAGTTTCAAGTTTACTAGGAGTTTTCAAAACGATCGTCTAAGATCTTACAAACCGTCATCACCACTAATTTAGCAGCTGACAAGGGGCTTAATACTAAAATCTTTAAATTTTGGTAAATTTCAGTAAGATGAAACTATAACTTGTTGATAAACTTTGGACAATTTTAGCAATTATGTAAATTGGTAGACAAATAATTCCATTCTAATTTATAATCAGTTTTACTTTAATTAAGTAATTATGCATATACAATTAAAATAATTAATTTTGAACGCAAAATTAAGAAAATGGTGCTAAAAACATACCAAACCGCTTCATTCATTAGTCTCTGCTCGTTCTATACCTTTCTTGAAGTTTCTAAATTTTTGTAAAATAAGAATTAATTGCTTTTTAAAAACATCACAATATTAATGAAGTAAATTTTATTTTAAATTTACTAATTTGAATTTTAAACAACATTTTTTACCATGAATAAATTACTATCAGAATTATTTTTTTAATACTTTTCCGTAATTTTATTTACTCTAAACGATTTTATTCTAAAATATTTTATAGAAACCGTAAAATATCGAAATTAGACTTTTTATTTTTTTGTTTTTCACAAAATATTTTGTTCAAAACTAGTCGGATGTGGTTGTTCGGTCTACCGCCTCTCTAGAGAGGAATGCGACCGAATTCCACCCCCTGTAAACACAATATACTATTAACATTAGAAAATAACTGCGTTGTCTCAGATATTCGCAGTAGAAGGTCCTGTCTAAATTTTATAGAATAAATCGTTCCATTTTCGGCGAGAGAGGAAAGTCGAAGGACAACTGTCAGGAATGTAATATGAATTAAGCCAAGTACAAACTTCCTTGAACATGAAAAGTGTTCTGTAGGGAAATTTTATAAATAAAAATGGCAGAACAAAAATTTAATCATGTATATCGCCCCTGACAATCATGAGAAGCAAAAACGTTCCCCAATGCAAAAAACTGGTACTCTATATTTTACCTACTTACTTCTTACACTTAAAATTTATTTCTTCTGGATTATGTAATATTTGCATAGTTCCTAAACTTTAAGGTTTTCCTTTTGTTGAAGTTTTAAAGATAAGCGAGTGAAAATGTATCAAGAAATAGAATTTGTTGGGAAAATTCTTTATAAATTTTTTTTTAATATTGTCAAGAGTAGAATTTTTCATAAGGCTTCATATAATTTTTAAAATATACTTAAACGAAAAGTTTAGAATTTTTTTTTTTTTGATGTAAAAGGATAATTCTTTTTCTTTATACGTATATTTTGTAATATTAATATCGTAATAAATGGAGCATACAATGCCAAAGTTTACTAATTTCAAAAGTTGTGTATTTTGTTTATTATTATTAATCACAGTTTGTTTTCATTAAAATATGAATGGATTATTGGATCGCAATGTTTAAAAGTTAAAATCCACAAAGTAATAAATATTATAATAATTTTAATGCATATTTTAGTAACATACCAGCAAAATGTTCAGCATATCCAAAAGCAATTCAAAAATTATCCAAATTAATAAAAAAAAATTACAAGAAATTCAAAATTAAAAATTATTTTACTTATATGTTGTATGCTTTATTAATCCACTCATGCGCGTTATATTCACTAACATAAACAATCGATATAAATAAAATGAAATAAAAACCGTAAATAGATCACATTAGATGAAACATATTCCTTATTTTCACTCTACTTTAATTTAAAAATACATCACCCAAAATGGCAGATGGTCTGTTATAGGTCAGTTATAATATCACATAAAGATTCTGTCAACGAAGAGTTATTCTGTAATACCAATTAGTGGCTACAATCAGATAAGATGACCAATTACTTTAAGAAAATCAATTTGCAATTTCTGACCTTTGCTATTGCGTGAATCCATTTATGTTGTAAAGCTGACGTCAAATTAAGGATTCTTAGACTCTGTGCAACCCATAGGGAATTTACGTCGGATATTTATCGATGGACGTAGAAGTGAAAATACACTAACCGTATCAAATTGCTTTAGAAATTTATCGCTCTGTCTGCCTGAAAGGTATTTTAATTTTAATAAAGTAAATCAGAATATAAATCGGAAGTTACACAAGAAGATATAAATAGAGCACATTTCTATTTTTATTATAACCTCACCTAATGGTATCTTTATATGTGATGTCATATAATAAAAAATAATACGGCGGGATTCAAAAACTACAAAAATAAAACACAAAAAGTACAACGATGCTGAAACTTACTCAACTGTGCGAACTTGAATCTTTTCCAGTTGGGCCAAACATTGCTCCTGAGTTTTGGATACACTCACTTTAAGAAACACTTTATTTTGATGAATTATTGCCCTGATATTTCCTTCCACCACCGCTTTTAAATATTCGCTTGTATATTTCTCGTATCCAAACTAAAAATAAAAACAAGGAAGTTTATAGCGTTTGCAAAAATATTCCATACATTTATTAAAATTTATTTTTATGTACAAAATAAAACTTTTTATTATGCAGCAACCATATAATAACAAACTGATATTTCTCGTAACATATTGTGCGGTTAATAAAGAAAATATGGAAAGAAAGAAAACAACTTTATTCACCTTAAATTCTCTCAAATGAATGCTTCCATAGATAATTACTTCAGTTTCATTTTCATACAGGCTTACATCTTTAATTCTAGATAGCGTTGATAAGTCTTGCAAATAACCAAGTCGAGCTTCTATACTGCCACGATTTTTGCCAGGTTGTCGTCCGTGAAAAAATACTTCTAATTCTGGAATAATTAAAGACCGAGTACCATCGGAGACTATTTTATTTTTTGCAGAAAACAGTAGGGAATCCATCAGACGATTTGCTTTCAGTGCTTGTTGACGAGAAAATTCTCTAAATTTTGGGATAAAAATTATTTTTCCGCACCGTTCCAAAAACTATGCTTACCTTAATTCGGTATCCTCATCGCTTAACAGTTCTGTTACAGAATCTTCAACAATTACGGCTCCTAGTTGTAAATGTAACAAAAATGTAAGAGTGTTTTCCAATTCTGTCCAAAATGTATTTGCCAGTGTTTCTTCTAAAAGTAAAACAGGCCAATTAAAAGCCCTTTGTAACAGTAAGTCCCCTATCTATGTAATGAAACTTCAAATGCACACCATAGACATAATAAGAAAAGAACGTACCCAATTTCTTTGCAATTATTTCGTTAACTACTGGAACTTGAGAATTATCTTTAAAATAAATAATCTGAAATAAAAGTAATTAAGTGCTATAATGTAACTTCAAAAAAAGTTCTTATTACAGTAACGGAAACACTTTCAGGTCGATATTCTATATCATAATTTTCCACGGTAAAGGAATCTTCTTTTATTAGTAAACCCACTCTTCCTGATGCAATTACATTTTCCAGAGTAAAACTGTAACAAAATTTAGGTAACTTTTAAATAAAGCAACTAAGAAATTGATACTAACTCAATTTTACCTGTATGTGTTATTGGTAAAAATGGATACAAGCTTTTATTATTAGCGACGTAGTCTCCGGAAACTCTTATATTTCCTAAGTTTAAGGTCATACTTAATGTCAGCATACTCAAGTCTACCGAAAATTGATTCACTCTAAAGTCTGGTTTAGATGGAAGCTTCAAATTTTGTAATTCTCTAAACAATAATAAAACTCATTAAGTTTACGTAGGTCGTTGAAAATAATGTAACAGAAACTACAATGTAACTTAACACATTTACAGCTTTTATGACGAAGCATTGTTCAAATCATCATTCAAAACGTATAAACTTGTCCATCGTGCAGGTTTAAAAAGTGATCAACTCACTTGACCGCTGTGCTCCGACCGCATCTTTAAATATTACCGACATAAAATAATTTGAGCAAGCAAATAATCAACAGAAAACGGTCACATTATTTTTTAATATTTCAGAAAATTAAAAAAAAAAAGAACTCTTTAATTTACAATAAATATATTGCTATCTTTCGCTATCCAAATAGTCGAGCTTTGTTTTTAAATGTTTTTTTTTTTAGTAAAACCAATAGTTATTAAGACTGGCTATACTTTTGAAATAATCACACTTCACCTTATGTTATGGAAAATTTAAAAATGTTTTAAAATATTATTTTAATAATTTTTGCATTGAAAAAACTTAGGCTTTCAGAAATTTTTAACAAAAATGTTTACCGGGGTTTATGGTGGCTTTTAAGTTAAGAAGTTTTTGTGGGTGATCATGTGGGTGTATCGACTTTTCAACGTTGAAATAAATTCATTATTACCTTGTTAAATAAAAAGTGGACGTGCGATAAGAGAGTTTCGCATTTTACATAATAAAAACAAAGCAAAAAACAGAATTTTTATATTCCGATAAAAACACAGTTCGTGTTCGGTTTTAACTGTATTGTTCAAACTTAGCTTGTTAATTTTTTAATTTTAATTTAATATGCGGATATACTTAGACCTCAATTCGTTTGATCCAATTAAATATCTATTAATTTTTTATTTATAAAATCGGATAAGTGTGCAACTAAAAATAAAATTTAAATTTACTAGGTAGCAATAATAATTCGTTTAAAATTTCCTCTATGTTTAAAAGCTTTTTTATTGTTATTTTTATATAAAAGCAAGGTTTTAATAAATTGGTACTATTCATTTGTAAAAATAACTATAAACTTATAAACAATAAATTATAATTATCAATATATACATAGGCAGGTATATAATTTCTATATCGTATTATTTTGAGTTTTTTTCGTAATTTTATATTGTAACAATACTTACACTATATTGTTATCTATTGCAACAAGGACATCATCCAACGTAATTTCTTCTCTGCGTCCCATACTTTGTCTATGAAGTCCTTCATTTTGGAATGCCTATATACAAATCAAAAGATACTATAAATGTAAATTAAAAATAATTAATAACAAAATTTAACCCCTTAACGCTTACGCTCAAGCGCCACTCGAGCATGCGTTACTCTGAAAATTATTCATACCCGAGAGAGACTCGGGCAGACACAAAATTTGAGCTACTTTATAATAAACCAATAAGCATTGCTTGGAAAACGCTACAAATATATTATTATGAAAAAAGAACTATTGATTATCAGCAATAAAAAAAAGAAATATTATTTTCTCTTTTATTGAAAAAAGTACGTAAAGGGGTTAAATACCAAGGTACGGCATTTTGTTTGGTGTGAGCAAATGAAAATCAGCTAATTTTATTAATTTCTAAAATCTCCCTTGAAACAAAATTAACTAATTTTATTAGAAGATTTTCATTAATTTGCTACCTGATAATAACAATACGCTTTAATTTGTATTAGGAATTGGTTTATAAAACTTTACTATACATTTAAACGATTTTCGTTTAGTACTTTTTTGACAATATTGATTAATAACTTTTTATCGTGACATAATTCTGTGGGAGAAGTTATAGTACTGTAATTTACATGTTAAGTTGAATTTTTATAACAAAATTGTCTGGCACTATTTTTGATGTAAAATTGCTTCTATTAAATTACCGAACATTTCGGTGACGTTTTCAACAAAAACAAGACAATTTCAAAACTATAGATGCTGCTTATAAAATTACTATACAGATTTCTGTCTTCATCTAATAATAGATTTGAAATGTGGAATCCAAGAAACTCCCAAACGTCACATTTAAAATAATCTAATCTAATTTAGCGATAAAAATCGTCAAAAATTGTTTTCTAAAATTATTTTTCGCATTGATTTTTGAAATCAGTTTGGATTATTTGGATATAAAAGTATTTTACAATCTCGTAAAAAATTACTCTCGAATTGCAATAATAATATTTTATTTTACACTTCCTGTATTCTAAAAACAGCATCGTCTTTATTTGGATTCAGTTTGTACTGAAAAGCTTCTCTGAATTTTTTTCTTAAAACTAACTCTTAAAAGAATAGAACATAAATAATGGGCAACATAACGAAGGTTCATCCTTTTACTTCAGAACTAAATATATCATTTAATCTCAAAACAGCGGAAGATCAATCAAAATATCAGGCTCGTCGGGCATTAACTCAATGCAATGCTCGCAATATTCCTTTACTTTGACGTAACAACGCTGCAATTTTAAAGACTGCTTCAAATGTCTTTCTTAGCGCAAAATTATAAAGCTTTATTGCAATAATTTTTTTAATGAGAAAGTTTTCAAAGTGTGATAAAATTTATTTTTCGTGATTTTGGGAGTAAAGTGACTACTTTACACCCGGTTTTTCGGGAGTAAAGAAGCTCTTTTCGTCACACTTTATTTTTCTCCCGGGAGTAAAAAAATACCAAAAAATTTCAAAAATTATTTATTGACATATTTAATCTTAACCACACAATTGTGAAAAACTTGCCTGTCTTGCGTATCTACAACGTTTTGCGGTTGTCTTCGGCGAACGTGCCGGCGAACGTGAAAAAATCCTGTAGGGGAGACTAGAGCACGTAGATCGACTATCGTGGCTTTGTAGCCTGAAATAAAAAATAATGTATAAATTCGCCCCATAAATACCGCTTTTTGCTGAGTTTGATAGTACCTACCACTTGATCCATCGATATCGAATTTGCGATTTTTTTGCAACGTGTCCATGAACATCGATAGATGCGACCACAATGTCGTATTTATTGATTATTTAACGATTATTTCTTGGTTTTTTGGCATTTTTAATTGAAAACACACGACACAATACACAAACGTGCAAACTTCACGAGAGCAGAAATCAAAATAAACATGGCGCTCCAACATGGCCGCCCTCTAGGGTACCAACTGGTGCCAAGAAAAACACCATGGTTACAAGTAGAAGTTGGTTTTACACTACCACGATGTCAAATAAAACGTGTTATAATTTATAAAATTTATGCAATTATTGCAAAAAAATCGTGAATTTTGTCGGATATTATTCCCAAATTCACGAAAAGCAGTTCATAATACACGGGCTCCAAGGTTTTTCCATCTCTTGACTATTATTCCCCTCGCCGCCTTGCGGCTCGTGTCATAAACTACGTCTCGTGACAAAAAACAACCCCTTACGCCCTCGTGATATAAACTACTATTAAATACTTTTTGGTTAAAGTTCCATTCTTTTGACAGAAAATAAAATGCTTATATATACAAAGTTATTATCAAGCCAATATGAACGTACGGTGGAGATGGTCCAGCATATCCAACATAAAATCATCCAGCGAATTCAATTGAAAGCCCTCCATATTATGATGGAGGCTCTTTGGTACATCACTAACCAAGCTTTCCATACTGACCTAGGCATTGAATACATTGAAGAAGAAATTAAAAACAAATTCTAGTACGACACGATTTCTAGATGAGAACATTTTCATACGTCTTAGAAGAAAATGACCTCATGATCTATAGCCCTAAATTATTACAGGATACGGGTACCGCCGATGAAATTATTTCCTCCCCATGAAAAGAGTAAAGAGATCAACTTAAAGAATACATTATTGTAAAATTTGTTTACTTATTGTTGATATTATCAGGACCTTGAATAAGTTCTCGCTGTTTTACAGGAAAAACATTGCTAGCCATTACTTTTTCTCATCTTTTTGGCAACATATGAATTCGACGTTGGAAAAGTGACATGTCTTTTGGGGCCATTCAAGAATCGATCTATTTTTTGATGAAGCGCTGCTCAGCCAGATCATGTGCTATTGAATGGAATAGGTGATAATCCGGTCCGGTAAATACGGCGGAAAAAGCAAAACTTCCCATTTAAGCGTCTTCAAGTAGGTTTTCACCGATTTTGCAGCATGTGGTCGAGCGTTGTAATGTAACAACATTGTCTTGTCGTGTCTGCTCGTATAACGACCGTTTTTCCATTAGGGTTTTGCTCAAACGGATCAATTGCAGTTGATAGCTATCTCCCGTGATAATTTCCTTCGGTGTGAGCAGCTCATAATAAATTACACCCTGCTGATCAAACCAAATGCAGAGGAGAAGCTTCAAACCATGAATATTGGGTTTTGGGGCGGGATTACCTCACGATATTTTACTCTTAGTTTTTGGCCTTATTTTTACCTTTAGAATTTGTTTATTTTGAACGTTTTACACCGGGTGTATTATAATTTTTCTCTTATTGTAAATAATTTTAATTGCTTATTTTATAATTGTAGAAGTGCAGGACAATTTTGATTTGATTAAATGTCACTTCCATGATTATGTGACTCATAGAAATTCATCGATACGGCCTCAGAGAAAATTTCATTTTATTTTTGCTTATTATAACTGTGTGATGACCATCTTATTCGTTTCATTATAATTTTATTTGTCATCATATTCTATGCGTTTTATTTGTCCACCACATAGTAAGGATCCATCATTGGGACATATTACTCCATCAACTGAGCTAGCGGGTAATTTTTCATTATTTTGTAAAGGTATGAAAAAACCTTGGCGGAAAATTTTTAGTTTCCCGCAAAAGCTTTCATATCATTGCAATACATATGTACTAAAATAGAGAATTAATGTCCATAACAATAAAAATGATTATAGTTATTAAAATTATCATTACAATAAAACCTACTACTGGTGAGCTAAGTGATTAAACTAAATAAAATTATTTTTTATTAGAGATAAAGCAAAATAAAATCAAATTTTTTAATCACAGATTTATATATCAGGTGCAGTTGTAAATTATGCTTTATATTAACATTTAATAATAAATACGAGCATTGAAGTTTTACGGCATTTTGAACAATAAGCCATTATTATTATTGTGATTAAGAAACCCCCACTTTATTAAATATTATTATTTTTAATAGCCCTTATATTATCAGGGGAGAGCTATATTTACAAAAAATCTCTTAAAAACAGTTGAACTAATTAAACATGATGTAGAATACCCTAGGTATTTCAATGAAAAATTAATGTTTAATTATGTATCTGTAATACCCAAATTTATTATTTTAGAAAAATTTGCAAAATAAGTTTTTGTATCGAAAAAAATATTATTAAAATCATAAAATCTTGAAAGTTAAAAGTTATATTTTCATTATGATTTTGCTTTAAATATCAAGAAAATTTAGTATACGGGCTATTTTCTAAGTAAATGAAACAATTTCAGGAGGTGATTCCTTGGTTTATTTCATGAAGAAATTTCACGCTAACCTAGATCCAAAAATGCTTCATAAGGGAACTGCAGACTTTTAAAGGGGTAAGTTAAAAAACCGTTAATAAGTTTTTATATAAAAGTTGATTGACGGATTTACATAAAATTTTCAAAAATTTATAACTTTAATTATTAATGATAACAGAAATTAATCTTTTTTTATAATGAAGGTTGTAAAACTTTATTTAAAATAAATTATTTGCTTTGTTAAAAAAATATTTGAATTTCCTGAAGTGCTTTGGATAAAAGAATTCTCAAATTATTTGAGTTAAACGTTTGTTCTGAAAAGTTCATAAAGCTAAGAGTTGTTGAGAAAACCGGGTAAAATTATTGTGTAATATAAAAGTTATATCTACTAGGGGTATCATTATCAAGTAAGATTACTACGATTTTTCTTCTGGGCCTGCATAAGAATATAAACTTTTCCACGAAATAACGCCAGCAATTACCTCTTCGAAGTTATTTCAGACATTTTTAATAAAAGAAATTATTACGATTAATCTTGTTACTACAAGTTATTATTTCTAAAAATTTTTAAAGTAATTAAAACAAAAAAAAAGCAGAAAACTATGTTTTGAATCTAAGTTTTAACTTGTATTTATTTATGTAAAGCTAGTGAATTTTTAAAAACCTTTGTATCATCAGGTGCAAAAAATCTCATGCAAGAAATAGGAATCGTAATCAGCTGATTTACCATATTATAACGTCCTGAGTATAATAAATATCTTTAACACACTATCGAGTTAATGATCATTATGGATTCTCTCCCGCAAGAATATCTCAATTTAGAAATATGTTAATGATCATTAATTGTCGATGTGTAAATTAAAATTAATAAAAAATAAGATCTATAATAAACTGGATTCATAAACTATGTATTTTATCACGTTTGTTTTTCATTGCTTATAAATCCGGTCTCTCTACATCACACTAAACAAATAACAAATAGTGTATGTATGCAAATATTTGAGAATAAAGTACATTCTTACTCTTTTAAGATGTTCTTCATATTCCGGAGTTATTTGGCGAAGATGATCCTTTAGCTCACTCGATAATTCTGAAGAAAACATTATTTACTCACAGTGTATTCAAACTTTCATTGGTTAAATGAAAATACGGTTCACGTGTATTCACGTAACGTTTTACAAATTTAAATTAAAAATGACACAGCGCATTATTATTATTTAGGTAATAAACAACTCCACCTTAAATTATGATAAGATTATGCCTACGTTTATTTCCCTATCTTTAAAACTAATTTATTATTTGCATTTTAAATATTTTTTTTAAAGGAAGTGAATGTTAATTTTAATAAAAATGGTGTTGTCGAAAACGTTGATAAGTATTACTCGTATAACACAAGGTGTAATTTTAAGTGTTGTAGGTTATTGTTTACTGTTGAAAAAATAAGTAATAAAAAAAACACTACGATTAGTTCGATTATTCTATTTATTTTATGGCGATCATGAATTTTAACACTGAAATTGATAATTAAGATAAGAGATATATAGTTTAAAAAATTCGGAAGCATGAAACTTTAAAGGCCTGTTCGCACTAGGTTACTCCTACACAAATTGCAGCGGTACAAACGCTTTATAAGAGCCATTACAATTTAAATTTATATTATTTAAAAATAAACTTAAAAAATTTAAAAACAAACGCGCCGCCGCAGATCATTGCGGCGATTCGTCTGCCAAATGTGAACAAGCCCTAAAAAATCGAAAAAAATTATTTATAAATTAAGGTTAACATGAACGAAATAAATTTACCTGCTGAACACATGCAGGAAAGTGTAAGCACTGCCGCACTGATATGAATTATTAAAAACCAATTCATTTGTGAATTTAAGTGTTAAAGTGGTTATAAAAATAAAAGTAATATCTGAAAATAATAAACGCACATATTAATTTGACATCTTAAAATAATTAACTAGATTGTGTCTTTCTCGGATAACGTTATCATAATTTATTTTAAATAATTACAAAATATTGAACTCGTAACCTGTAATGCTAAGTTTTGAACCTGCGATTTTATCGATCGGAAATTATCATTATGTTTACAGATTATTTAGAGAAGAGAAAAAGAGACACAGGTCAGTACTATGCTGATATATTAGAATTGTAATATTGGTAAAGAAAAAAGTCATTTTTCATCATGACAACGCGCCTGCACACTCGTCCGCAATCGCGACTGTAAACTTGATGGAATTACTCTACAAATTGCTACCATATCTTTAAAAATTTAAAAAGCTTTTAAATAATTCTTATGGAATATGAAAGATAGTATAATCTAAAAGCATTTAAATGTTCGCCCTATTTAATTCCATTTCTTTTAATAAAATGTAGATTAAATATTTGCTACTAAAGTAAATAATGGGGATTCTTTACCAAGACTAAATCTGAAATGGAATGTGCCACTCCTGCTTACCTATTAACTAAAAACGTAAATCAAATATTAATTTTATCAAAATATTTAAATCTAGTTATTAAGTAGTATCAGACACCACTCTATTATCATCAGGCCAAAAAGTAGTCATCTGTGAATTCTTAAAAAATTTGAATTATTTCTATACATTTATTTATTTTAAAACAACATTAACAAATTAAAATTATGACACGATACATCTAAATACAAATAGCCCTCCTATAACACGATAAGTACTTAGATTCCTCAAAATTTCGTGTATGAAACCGTGTAAACCAAGTAAACAGCGGAGATTGGAGATTGCGGCCCTGATGTGTCGAATTACAATCCCAGGATTTTGTTTACAAAATCCAGTTTGAATTCGAGTTGTAAAACGAATTTGGTATAAAAATTAAAAGAAAATGTCGATTGAACTGCAACAATTAGTAGGTATTAAAAATAAATGTAAACATAAAAAAAAATTTTAAATGGAAATTTAATTAATTATGAAAATATTTCTTAAAACGAGCAGTATCCCAAGGCATAAGGACTTCAATATTTAGTTTCTTCTTTGAAAACTTTTTACTTTTATATTATTATATATTTTACGAGTTAATTTTAAATATACAAATTATTATTACCTTTGATAAAAACTTACATTGCAAAGTACGTACCATAGTAATATAAATAAGTAATTGAGAATAATATGGTTGATGTTTCAAACGGGCATCCGTTTTTCATATTTATTGTGTAAATAATTTAAATGTTGGTTTGGTAGGTCTGTTGGGGTTAATCTGTTAATTCTAAACAGCGTTTATGTATGTATATAACGTAGGAGTTTATGTAATGGGTTGTGGTATATAATTAATGAATATTTCTGTCCTTTAGTTTAAATTCAATTTAGAGTAGGTACCAATTGACATATTTAAAAATGAATTATATTCTCATTAATACAAGTAGATAAAAGTCGTTGAAAGGCACTTTTTTAATACAATACGCAATTAGTCGATATAAACTTGAGAATCTTCGTGCTTGCACAAAATAAATGGCAAACTGTAGATTTGTTTCATTTATTAAGGGTAAATGATTAGGCCACTAGTCCTTAACAGGAGTTGTATGGTCCCTAAGGGAGATAGTATATTTGTTAGGGGCCACTAGTAAAAGACGGAATAATGAGAAGCTAGGAAACTTCTGAGTAGACACTAAAACTTGACGTCTTCGTTAAAATGTTACTAAAATATTAATAAAAAGAAAATTCAAAAATGGTCAGTATAACGCAATAACAATGTTATTTAATAATTATATAATTAGCAATTTTTCTATCATTAATATTGCCACAGAAGGCCACCTTTATAATATACCAACGCAATAATTTCTACTAATTTTCAGATAATTTGATGCAATGTTGTATTGCAATACAGGAAGAATAAACCAAACAATTGTGATATTTTCTAATCGTGACTAAAGAGAAGATGTGATTTTTTTTCTGAATATAAACTACATGTAACAAAACACGAAACTTAAAAACATCAGAAGACCGAATTACAGCAAATGATCGAGTCTCCCTGAAGATCAAGTATCCCTCTGTTTCCCTAATACTTACTTTATTTATTTTCATCACATTTTGTGTGATTTAAATTAATTTTCTTAATAAAATCAATTATTTTTAAAATACATTTCCTTCAAATTTTCTTTCTCTGGTAGTGGAAATAACTTCTAATTGTTTAAAATTTATGTAAATTTAATCTGATTCTCGAAATGCTTAATGAAGTTTTAAGGAGTAGAATAGTTGGGTTAGAGGAATTCAATTGTCGCTATTAAGTAATTAAAAAACCTCGGTGTAGTTCTACAATACAAATTTTCTCAAGCGATTTTTAAAGACCTTGATAATGACATACGTTTTAAAAATAAAATAACACAATTATACATATTGTTTTAAAATAAATGTAACAAACTGTATAAATCTTTCAACACTTTGGCAATTATCAAGTGAAAACTTGCATTAAAAATAGCCAAATAGATATTTCCTCAACGCGTGTAAATGTTAACTTTTCATTGCATATTTTAAATCTTTTTTTGTTTTAAAATTTTTTACAAGTACGAGTATGTATTTAGTTCAAGATTTTAATAAAGATATACACAATAATAATTAAATAAATAATATTATACGCAGCTGTGCAAATTTATAAAATGGTTTTCTGTTTGCTTTTCCAACTTACGGTAGTACTTAAATTAACTTGAATAACTTGGAAAATTTTACTGTTGTTTCCTAAAATTCTTGTTATTTTTACATGGTATTTATGCAAAGTTCTATGTATTTAGTTTCTCGATTCTGAATTGCAATTTTTAAATTAAAATTGTCATCCAACGACTGAGATAACAATTTATTTCAAGTTATTTTAAATATATAAGGTAAAGCCGCGGCAGTGGAGTGATGTGATCACTGGTTGCGTTACGGACCCGGCGCTGTGCGTTTGGCTGCACCTGCAAAAAGTTGTAAATATTTAATTTAATAAAGATTTGTTCAATTTCAATTTCAGGTTGCGTTACGGAGCGGGAATCCTGAGTTCGAATCACAAACGCTTCAGAATTTATTACCTTGGCTTTCCAGTAGATATTCTCACTCCGTGGTGAACCAAAAAACCGACTAAACAAAATACCCAATCCAAAGAACATATAACAAACAAAAATACTAAACAAATTAAAAATTAACATTTAGAAGCGCTAATAACGCAGTAGTTGATGCACGTTAAAATGTAGATAAAAAAATATATAATCTGGCCCATTTAAAAACCTTTTCTTTGTTTTCGCACTATGACGTCAGTGACAATTTCTTTAAATGGTAGTTTTATTACATTTTTGACGTCGTATGACAGGATAGAAGTTTGAATTCGGATCTGCACTGGTCATGACAAAGTATGATATTGAGAGTTTTTAAAATAGAAATTTCTTAGGTGATTGATTTGAAATATTGATAGTTTAATCGTTGTGAAACAAACCAATATTTAATAAAATAACAACCGATTAATGTACCACTTGATTCGGATTATTGAATATTCCCATTAACAAATTTTATAAAATTATTATTACTTAAAAAGAAACAAAGTTTTTATCATTTATAACATCATCATTGAATTTTACGACAAAATTTAATGGCTATAAATAGTGATTAACTAAAGTTAATAATGTAATTAGTTATTTAAATTGTTATACATTAACGTTTTGATAATATTTAATTTTAAACTTGATTATATCAAAAAATGTCAATGCCATACTTTTCACAAGTTATAAATAAATAAATTGTTTAATGACTTGATGTTCACATTAATTTTGAAAATAAATGCATAAAATAATGCATTTTTCTTTCGTTCATATATCTGGTTTTCTTTCATAAATCACACATGCATAATTTAGAAATTCCATTGATATCTTCTTATTATTTTGGAATCCCACTGCTTGCTGAAAACAAAGTTAGTATTAAATGATCACTGAATTTGTGTTTTTTCTTGTAGTGGTTTCCAATTTTTTTGAATTGTTCCTATTTATTTTTATTTTTAAATTTTTTCCCGATGAAAGCTATTAAAATTTCAATGATTTTCTAAGTTTACATAATTTTTTCTTACAAATTATTTATGATCACTTTTTCTTCTCGTTTTTGTTTTATTAAATTTATATTTTGATCTTCTAAGTGTTTGTTTCAGCTTATTTTCCTTTTCTTTTTGTTTAGTATTTTAATTTTCCTCTTCTCTTCAATTTTTTTACGCTTTCTTTATGTAGAATTGCAATTTTTCTTGGTTATAATTTAGGATTACTGCTGTTTTAATCAACTCCATGATCATGTGTTTTACTTTTTTCCTTCCTTTTCACATGTTTTTTTCATTATGCTCAATTATTATCTTTTTATTATCAATTTTAATCTTATTTTCTTTTTCTGTTTTATTGTGATTTTTAACTTTTCGGTATTTTCCCGCATTAGTCGTTCATTATTTTCCAAGCTCATAATTATCCCTTTCAAATGTATTTGATTTTTTCTATTTGTTTTTTCTGTTCTGTTTTTTTAGCTTTGCTTTTGGTTTTTTAATTTTTTTTCTTTAAATTTTTTTTGTCTTTCAATTTTTCTGCGCTCATCTGGTTCTTCTTTTTTTCTTTTATTTTAATTCTTTTTTTTCTTGATTCTCAACTTTTTTATGCTTATTTTTTCATTTTGCATTTTCTTCTCTATTTATTCTTGGGAAATTCATACCAGAAAACTCGAATTTTTCTAATGGTAAGAGAGGTAGTTCAGTATCGCAAAACATGTTCCATGTTTAATACATTAGTCAGAGACTAAAACAAAAGTAAGCCGGGGGTCCAGGAGGCAGAGCTCTCTGGCAAGGCGCGCCAGCGCCGAGTTTTTTGTAGTGATAGAACTGTTGTTTTCAGGAAGAACAAAAAAAGCAATTTTAGGATTTGCTTAGGACTCAACACAAAATGACATCAAAACAAAGTATTCTTTAAGCCAATGATAATTTACACATGTATTATAATTTAGATATAGAATAAGCTGCCGCAGGTGATTTTTTGAGAAATTTTATAGTCAACCTTTCCGAAATTAACAATTAGTAATTACACTACATTTAATCAAAGATTTACGTAAAATTGATATTTTCTAGTGCATTAACTTAAATCATTTAAATTTTGTATTGTTTGTGATTTGCAAAATAAATTAATAGTTTCTTGCTAAATTTCCATTTTCTACTGATTTGCGGAATTATATTTTCATTGTTGTGCAAAAATTATAAAATTGCAAATAAGCTACTAAAAACGTGTCCATTTAAAACGGTTATTGCGTATATTTGCTACACTTTATCACCACCTGTTACGTTGGATGTCCAAATCATATGCACGCAAATTTATACCATTTTTTTTTAACGACGAAGGTTCCTAATACGTAAATTTTAATTTACAATTATTTCAGCAAAAATAATAAAAACAAATTATATTAAAATCTAAAAATTAAAAAATTAAGCCTTATAAAAAATAATATAAATTATTTTTAAATGTATTAATAATCGGTTTTACTTGTTAACTTCTAACATAATAAATTAAATTTTAATTAAATAATTTGCCTGAAGATATTTTTCTAAAGTAATTTTTCGATTTTGTAATAACATAAAATTTTATTGATAATAAAAACCAACCGATTTACAATAAATTTCTGACAAAATCTTATCCAAAACACATTTTAAAACTTTCCTTTGAAATCTTCAGTAAGCTTGGCGATACTTAAAAATAATTTTTCATGTAAGCATGAAGAGAGTACGACCGATTGCTCTTACTCTGATGATACTAACCATCTACAAATTTTAATAACGTTATTAAGTTTTATTATCTCTTTTGTGTATTAAATGATTTAGGATTTAATTGCAATATGAATTAACTACATTAACAATAATTATTTGAGCTATTAAAATTTATTATTGTAATCAGGGTAGTCGTGCTTGGAAAATCCGAGTTTCCACCTCGTCCGCTTTTAGAATGTTGTATCAGTCGACTTAATCGATATTCCTGATTGATACGTCCCGCCAGATCAATTAAATCTGGTATGTTCAAATTTTTAGTTAAGGACTATCTTATTATTTGTTTACGTAAGGGTCATTAATGCTCGGCCTTTAGTCTCACGGGGAAAATAATTCTATAGCGAAGTTACTAATAGATGGTCAAGTCAATCATTGATTCGGTGACTTGTGATCTCTGTCAAAAGGTTTGAATTATCACTAGATGCTTTTAGATTTTTTATTTCCTTTGAACCATATTCAAACATAGACAATCATAGTTTGCGCATTTGAAAAATCCCACATGTTGGACATGTACTCGTATGCAATATTTGTCAAGTCGCCACATTAACATTTGTGTACGGGCGACTCATAAGGAATGCTGCTTAAGAGTCATTACGAGAATGAATGAAAAACTTTTTTTTATTATTCAAAGGTACAAGGTATTAATCGGAAGACGTTCTATATTCTGATTTGATTCGTCCTTCATACATCTTTGTCAAATTCGCCTTCGGCGATTCTAATTCGTTTGTTATTCGACGTTGATTCTCTAATGAGTGGTCAACCAATTTTAGAATCAAATGAAGTGCTTTATGTAAATTTAATTAAGATGAATTTCAAACAATAGAGTGGTAATTACGCTTTAGTTTGAATTAAACTTAATGGTCTATTTGCTTCCGTTCTTCTCTATAAGCATTAATAAGGAATAGTCAAAAATTGTTAAGTACTGGAATGCAAAAAGTATTTCAATAGTTTATTAGTTAAATTAAATGCTATAGACAGGTCAAGGTAAACTAAATCAAAATAAATGGATTTATCGTAATAGTGAGGTTACGGGGTGCATAATTTATTTAATACCCGCTTGGCGATAAGATCAATAGAAATAAATTTCAAAATTAAATGACACGAGCTTCAATTCATATTTTATTTTATATCAAAACAAATTTAATCAAATTATTGTAAAACATGTCTAAAGGTATAAAAAGGAAGTGTGTCATTTTATCGTATTTTGGCCTTCTACTTCAATTTTAATGTTACAAGACACAGCACTTATCTTAAAAGTTTCAGCGTACTTACTTACCACGTGTTGAACAAAATAAGTAAATACGTTTAAATTCCTTTTAATCGTGGTTGTTATATCATGTTTGTTAAAGATGAGCATTATAAATTAATCCGATATTATAACGATTCCCGATTAATTTTCGACCTTTATGTAAATTTTAAAAGTTATTTACTTAGTACTGTGGGGTATAATCTAGTAGTACAATTTACATATATATTAAAAGTCAACTTCTTTATTTGGTCTATTTGCAAATTTAACACCATATATCTTAATGAAGGTACATAAGTAAACATTTTTATTTAAATGTGATAATGTAAACGCTACTTTGAACATATTGATGTCCTAGAAGCAATACCTTGTATCTCCATTTGTTAAACTTACGAGATAATGAAAATCCACTGCATCAGCTCATTTCTGCACTTTAAAAATATAAAACAAAATTAATATGGTCTATACTAATAGTAAATAAAAAGGTATTTTTTAATTATCTTTGAAGTATGTCAATTGAGTTATGTGGTATTACTTCCATTTCTTAAGGAATCAATATAGGAACTTGAATGGTAGATACAATAACTTTTCAAGATGAACAGAATATCCAGGAATGTATTTCTGTCTGTGTTATTAAATCAATAGAATTGCTTATCAAAATAGAAATAACAAAGATTTATAGTTGAGAATAGGTCTTAAATAGTAATCTACAGGTAGATATTAAATTTCATACGCCTTACAAAACATTACAAAAATTTAAAATTGTTTCTGACGATTACTTGCCTAATTTGCTTAGAATTTTAAAATACCTTTCCGTATATAAATCATTAATTTATGAGAAACAATGGAAGAATAAAGTATTTGTCATAAAACTTGACTGACTTGCGTGTATCAACCCTTAAAGTGCTGTTACCCTTGCGGTCGTATAACAAGAACAATATTTGACAAATAGAGAAAAGTGTCATTAACAAATGAGTTGAGTATTTTAGGTCAGGCATACATAACAAGTTACATTATGTAGTAGAATTGTTATCCGCAGGGTATCAAAATAAAATGTCCCCAAAAACAAATAAAGTGCAATTTATTAGATTTCTAACAAACATTTCAATTATTTCAGAAAAGGCGTTGCTTAATACACCAAAATTATAATGGAAGAAGTTACATAATCTCAAATGGTCACCCCGGAATGACCTCTTTGGGATTAACTATCCCACTAACCATCGTATCTCTATTAGGACTCGTTGTGAATGGATACATAATTATCGTCGTTGTTCTCACAAGACAAGTAAGTACCAAATTTTGTGTTTCTTTCCAATTTTTATTTTAGGGCAAGTTCAATCCCTCTATATCTTTTACGATGCACTAAAATGTAAATAAGTTTTAAATTTTATTTTGATTTAAAATTCATGGTTATCAGTTTCTCGAAAAATTTAGAATAAATTTGAAAATTTATTAAGTTACATAAAGGCTTTTTAAATTACATGAAAATGTGGCGATCATATTTTTGCATACATTCCAAATGCCGACGAAGGAAAAATTTGGATACATTAACCGATAAAAAGCAGTCGGTGCTGTATAACAAAAATGGAAACATTTAATATAATGTTCAGGTATTTTCAGTTTGGTTATAGCTTTAATTTAACTAATTATTATAAAATACAAAAATGAAATGTAAATCAACTTTACGTAAAATATGAATTTGTACTGTAAAAACTGGCGTCAACACAATGTCCTACATTTTATTAACCAATGATTTTTGATGGTACTAGATGAATCACTAACTGTAAAAAGGAGGCATGTCCATATTTTTCCCATATTAGGATTTCTTTAATTAGAGGTTTTAATGCATTCTTACTGCAGGAATGTAACATGTAATTTTATCGTTATTGATATCATATACTTGAAATGACTAATGAGAAAGTGGACACCTCAGAGGAAGATCTTCCAAATCAATTCAAAGTACCATCATGTCTACGGTCCCCCCAGTAATTTTTCGCAAATTACTTTGCGACTATTGAGGCTCAAACGATGTTCTAACGTTTGACACCAAATTTACCCAAAAAATTTAAAACTAGGGGGTCACAAACATGCAATTACTGTGTAGACCACAGTAACAGTTCCGAACCTAATCCCAAAATCAATTAAACACTTGAAATCTAAAAATTGATTTTTAGTAAAAATAGAGTACACCAAATTGAAAGTCTTTTACTGTAATCGCAAAGCAATTTAATAATAAATACTGAAAAGTTATTCTGCGCCAGCAACTTATAAAGTAAGGTACTTTGGATTGCAAAAATGATTAATATTGCAGCCCAAACGCGCCAACAAAAACTAATAATAAAAAAGGTCTACCTTTAGAATTCTCTTGGTATAACAATATTACCAAATGCCACTTTTTATACCGAATTACCAAGAACTTAATTCGCAAGCACATACTTTGACACCTGTTGCATAAAAACTTTGATGATGCTGATGATAAACAGATGTTGCACTGGATGTTAAAAGCGCTGCTTGTAGAATTAAAAAGCGCTTCCAAACCAAACGGATGTTGAGTTTGAAAATAATTGAAGTTGAAGGTTCGACTGCTTTAACGTAACTGAAGGCAATGTAAAAAGTAAAAACTTTGACCAAATGGCAATAAAAGTAAACCAGAGCTAATCAGCAAATGGCTCAGATGCAGTAAACCTGCATAGACTACCTGGATTATATAACTATAATTACAAGTAATTACTTAAAGAACAAGAAAATATAAGGAGAATATAAAATCTTATGGGAAGTATAAAAATGAAACAAAAGCTTAGGCGTACAAAGGCTCGTACAACGTTACTAAATTCAAAATTGAGCACTTTATCGAATAACATATAGAAAAGTTGCATTAAATTCAATAGAAATTAATACAATATAATTATAAAAAAACGGAATATTTCCGGGAGATGTTTATTTTCTGCGGTAAATATAATAGTCATTACGAGCGACAACGAATAAATGAAAGCATGTGCTAAAGAGTTATCTGATGTTTGCAAAAAATTAATTGATAAGTATAAATAAATATTGTACTGTTTTCTCCCAAATTCAAAAGTTTCAAATTTCCACAATCGAAATTTCACAACATTTTCTTTTTGATTTTGAGCCATATTTTACTTGGATGAATGATAAGTTGTTTTTGTTCAGTAATTTGTACCAAATGATGGTATTGTTTAAAACGGAATTTTCATCAGGAGGGGACTGTCCATTTCCTAAAAAATAAATAAACCAATCAAAGTGAACAACGTTTTATTTTATTTTTTATTTGTTAAAAATTATTACCTTTAAAGATTATTATTAATTTGAAGTGCGGGTAAAATAGACTGCGATGAATGGTATGCACAGAACATTCTAGATGGTGTGATTAACATAAAAGTGTAGGAGAAGGTAATTGGTGGATTCAAAATTGCCTGGTAAATAAACCAATCACAATTGGACACGAATTCAAAAAAATCTGAAAAATCTGACGTACGATGATCCACCATTTTGTGAAAATTCAACGATAATTTTGTTAAACAGATTGACACCATATGAAGACATCAAGACGGTAATTAATGTTTAAATTTAATTGTTTTTCACGTCATCAGTATTATTTATCTGCAATTTGGAATGTGATTTGCTGGATTTTTCAAGGTTAAATCATAATGAACCATGTTACTTACCACGTTTAGTATGGAGTCTTATGTTGATTGCGACGTGTTAATTAAACGTAAAAACTACACATTAACTTATTAAAATCACAATTAAAAGAACATTAGTGTTGATGATTTAATTTATATCGAATTAGAGTAACTTTTGCAACAGTCGCGATACACGTGTGCTTACAATAAGACAGAAGCAGTGGTAAATGACTGCTGATAGTGATACCAACCGATAAGCGCCAAGTTTTTTAAATTTAAAATTAAAACAATTTTATTTTGTGTAATTTTATTTCATAAGATTTATTTCATTATTACAACGTTTAATTCGTATACAAGGAACAAGAAAAATTTTGAATACTTAAATGTGTAGACTTGTAAACGAAATACGTTCTACTTTGGTTATAAACTGCGTTTATGTTGGTTTATTTAAGAAAATTTTGTTTTTGATTGTAATTCACAATATTATTGACAACAACATTCGTTCAATTAAATTTTTGTTAATTCCCTGCAATTTTAGTTTTATTTTTGATTGTGGAAACTGTTTGAATTTTTTTATGAACCGACTATCTGGGAGAGTTTCATGCTTCCGATTAAACTGAGCACGGACCTTTGAGCGCTTGTTCAACAGAACACGACAATATATTTGACAATGATCATTAATCGGCAAGTAATTGTATAATATATTGGCAGATGCTAGCCCGGTGCAGGACTTCCTTTTTATGTGGGAATTATAAAAGCGGTAAAATAATATTTTTAAAACATTTTTATTGTAAGCCAGATAACTTTTTTCCAATCGATTGTCACAATTTCAAAGTAATTAAATAATTATGTTACAAAGTGTTCACACCAATTTAGATTTAAATTGATAGAATTTAGATTATTAAACTTTATTTACATCAAACGTCGTTTAAAATTAAATGTGAAATTGATTTAGCTAATATATTTGTTTAGGTTTGAAATTGAAATTGAATAATGTATAGGTTATCTTAAAAGGAAACCGGAAAAGATGTCTAAGCCTAGTATTGTCGAATCGATTCAATACCATTTTTCTTTTATAAAATTTGAAAGTATCACTTCTTAATTTTATCTCGTCTAAAACAATTTTCAAAAAAATATTTATAGAATAATCGGTTTTCTAAAGAGGATTACAAAAATTTCAAACAATTGCTTAATAAAAGAATAAAAATGGTTTAAAGCTTCGTTCTGGATTTGATTGTGAAGGGCAAGATAACCTCGCATGCACTTAGGCCTCTAAATCGGGCCCGTTGTACTACCTCCGATTTCCCAGCAGTGTGTGTGGCGCGACTAGGAATAGAACTGAGGTTTTCCGCTTCCTAGCCTGGCAGTATATGCTTAACACCACACTGCTGGTTAATTAGAGTCTGAATTTACATTTAAAATGATTGTTTACATCTGAAATGTTTATCCAATTAACAAGATAAACATGTTAATCGATTGATTTGTAGCTTTTTGCGTTTTCAAGCAAAACAAAATACTATGCCTTTTCGATAGCCTCGATGGCTCATCTGATGTTCATAGGTGGCTAACTTTGTTTTCATTCCATCAGTTCTGTAAAAACCAAGTGTGATCAAATTTTTTCTTTCATAAAAACCAATAATGTAAGAAAATTAAAGTTTATCCTTGTATAAAATTGTACACGATTATAATGTTCTTTTTACTATACATAGATGGAAAAGTAAAATTATAATAAGTTTGATTGTTATTATTTAGAATGATACAATTAGCGATACATCGGTTACCACTTTATTTTTAAAATTTTTGTTTAAATTTAAATCTCTCTAGGGAGTGGTAGTTCTCAGCGGATTTGCAAATCTATCTGCTCAAATTACCCACTATTGTGAAATTAATTTTTATTTTAGTCAAACAATAATAAATATAAGTAGTATTGCATCAACGTCTTCTCTCCTTAGACTCTTTTTTTTATATATTCAATATTTCTTCAAGTCCTGGTCGCATTATTTTTTATATATATAAATTATTAACTCGTTGATATTAGATAATATTAAAACTTCAAAATATCGAGTTATTAATAAATTAAAAATTAATTAAAAGATTAATTAATAATATCTGTATATTATTCTGATGACGAACGAAATAATCGTTTGAAAGCTCAATAAATCTTTTAATTAATTTTTAATTTATTAATAACTCGATATTTTGAAGTTTTAATATTATCTATTATTTTTTATATATGCAATGCCCTGACGTTCATCTGTTGATCTTTTTGTTAAATTTTTTTTAAAAATCGGTTTATGAATTAATAGAAGTTTTGTTTATTCAATTCAATTGACGTGGAAGTTCAAAATATGTAACTTAATAATTAATTTCGTCGTGTAATACAAAATGCAAAAAAATTCTGTTAGTATTCTGCAGCTGCTTCTTTTATTTGTAATTATTTGACGAAAATATCTCACCAAACTACTTTAATAATTAATCTGCAACAAATTGATTTCGTCAAAGAACTATTAAAATTTTTTCATGATAATTTGAATAAATAATATTTTATTCAATCCAATCCATTTATACGTGGCAAATTTTCTAGGTTGATTTTTAAAGCCTGAATCTCCGAATTGTGTTATCCTTTCCAAATTACCACTTTAACACAATTTTATATCGCGATTGATATATTTTTTATTAATTAAACTGAAATTATTTAATTAAATTCAGCATAGCATATGGCACCCCGAAAATTGCACGCTTTTTTTCTGATCTACATTTTTTATTTAATTTGTTGATATTTTTAAATATCAACATTCCTTTCTGAAATTACACAATTTTTTTTATCTCTGATATCTAGTCGTAGCTGCCAAAATAAACTAAAGCAAAATTTTTGAGTACAAATTGAAATTTATTATTAGCATGCATTCATTGTTTTCCAAATAACTAAATATGTGTTATCCTGTTATCCAATAAAATATTAATGCTTTTTAGTTAATTAATCAGATTCATTCTTCCGTTTCTATAAAAACGCAAAACTCAATTTTGAACATTTAGCACCCCAAGCACGTAAAATTTGAACGGAAATACTAATATTACATAATAGCTACACTCAAGTAACCGTTGTAACAAATCCTTTTCATTGGTAGGCTTACTAAAGTTATAATATTTTGATTTTTATCTTCATTCCTGTTAATTGGAAACGCACAATTTGTAACATTTATTTTCATTAAGTGACCTGTGGGAATCGATAAACTGTTCCAATTAATATTTACATACTCAGACGTGCAAATAAATTATAAGTTCATTTCTATACCGTACCTACCGTAAGCACACAACCTTAGCAAATAATTTAATATTCATTAATTTGCGAGCATGTACCCATAATACATTGCAAAATTAAATAATCGGATATTAAAATAAATTAGTGTTTAGTTAAAACTTATAAGTACTATATCTTGATTGTTTATATTTTCGTAGAAATAAAATTATTAAGCTGCCTACACACGAACGCAAATGACTATTATACATTTTGTGATTGGTGGTGTTCACAAGTTGTTTAAAAATACTAATAAATTAGCATAGCAAAAGGGATTAATTTATCTTCACTTCGATGCCGAAGTTGCGTAATATCGCCGCGATCGACTGCAGCAAACCATAAATGATGAAAATACGTCCGTGCGTAGGCCTCCTTTAAAAACTAATCCTTTTATTTCCAATACTAATATTATTATTGCTAAAACTTTTGGTATTTTCAGCACATAAACTTACTTTTCAATTATTTTGCATGTGCTGTTTTATTATACTGTTTTTACTTCTGTCGCAGATTACCAAGAGCTTTGGACTACTAATGTCTGTTACGTTAGTTTGAAGGATTATATGTTGTTTAGTACCTACTTGTTATATTACAGTTTGTCTTTAGACGGCTTTTACGAAGTTCAGAAGGATAAAGCAAACCGTTAATGCCACTATGTTTTATTTGTATTTTAGTAAATACATCAAGTTTATTAATTTGAGGTTGTCATTTTTCTTGAAATGAAGAGCAGTTTGTAGAAGGAGAATGCAAAAAGTTTTTTTTGTAATTGTTAAATCTTTTGTTGTTAAGCTAAGACGTAATCACAAGATAACGACGTAAGCACAAGATAACGTGAGAATTTAAATCGAAATCTGTACACAATTTTACTTGGCTTATCTGTTAATTGGAAGATTAGATTTAAATAATTAAAAATCTTATGCTCCTTCGCACCTAATTTGTTAAACTTTCCGTAAATCGATAAGTGCCGCTTGTACTATTTATTGCACCAAAGAAATTATGTGTTCTCACGAAAGATTTATATTTAAGTTTAGGAAATTATTGCTTAAGTGTCACTTAAAATTAAATGACAAATGGGTAAATAATGTTATGATTTTCTTAATACATTGTTATTATAAAATTAATTAAATTATATTGTGGTTTCCAGTATAACACCGATGTCTGAACAATACTTTTGACGGTTGAGTTGGGTACACAAATTTGTCATCAACCTCATAATTATATAGATATATATATTGTCGTATATTTTTTGGGATGAAGAAATTTACTAGTTGATGACAATTTTTGTAAGTTTAATTTTTGAAAATTTAATTTTGTGACGCTCTGGTGTTATAGCCAAGGTGGGGGAAGTTTTTGATTTTGAAAAGGACTCGCGAGCGATCCACGGAGCTGTGAGGTCGCGATTTTGTAGTATGCGAGATTCAATGTAAATTTTTGAATTAGTTATAATAAAATTTGAGTGCAGCGAAAAGTTTTTGTGTTTTCTTTTTACTTCTATTTTAGAAAAGAAAAATTGATTTTTAAAATTTCAAGTTATATTTATTTGCAAGGACGCGCACTGCAGGTGTGCGATTGATAGTTTGGAGGAAAAATATTCGATGACATCTGTCGCATATCAACGTGGGGCCAAGTGGATAAAATAAGGAATTTTATCCTAGAACTTACCTTTACCCTGGGATTGAGTCTATAAAAAAAATGAGTGAGCAAATGGTTGAAAATTTTATGCCGAGGTTGGAACAGATGTTCCAATTGATTAATCAAAATATAAACCAAACTTTTGAGCAAATCAGGAAAGAATTTCGAGTAGAAAAATTAAGTAAACCAATGTTGAAAAATGAAGATTTAGAAAAAAATTTGTTCCAAACTGAGGAGATTAAGGTGAAAGAAAACATTAAGAAAGTTGTTCAAGAAGAAATTAGTGTAATCGAAATTTTTATCGAAAAAGAAAAGTGGCACAATGGCAACACTAAGAAGGAAAGCCTCGTATTTTCAAGAAAACAAATAAGAAGAATAAGATGGAGAAAACTGCGAAGTAAAAAAATAGATATTCAAAGAAACCTTGAAAATTATAAAATTAAAGTTACTAGTTTGGGTGGATATTCCGACAGGAAGGATGTAACCAGGTCAAGTAGATGGGAAAACAAAGAGCAAGAAGAGATGGCGTCAGGAAAATTAGTATGGTTAATTAAAGTTAAAAACGACAATTTTCAAGAGAACAAAGTCGAAAATCAAAAGTTGTATAAACATAGTTGGATGAAGAAGATGGAAGTGGTACAGGCATGCCAATCCGTTTTATTAAAATGGGCGTATCGAATTAGGGTACGGTGGAAGGAAGTTGGAGCCAAAAACAACTCCAAATAAAAAATAAAGAAGAGTGTGAATTATTAAAATGAAAACGCGATTGAACGGACAACGGATTAAAATAATTGTAAATTTAATAATAACTATGAACAATTGTAAATTTGATTGGTTTAGTTTAGTCAATTAATGAAATAGTAATTTGTAAGTTTTGACTTGTAAATTTGAAAGTTGGTTCTTCATCCCAACGATACGACGTTTGGTATCCTTCTCTAGTTCCTACAGAATTTTTCTAAGGATAGGAAGGAGATGTCGTATATTTTTTGGGATGAAGAAATTTACTAGTTGATGACAATTTTTGTAAGTTTAATTTTTGAAAATTTAATTTTGTGACGCTCTGGTGTTATAGCCAAGGTGGGGGAAGTTTTTGATTTTGAAAAGGACTCGCGAGCGATCCACGGAGCTGTGAGGTCGCGATTTTGTAGTATGCGAGATTCAATGTAAATTTTTGAATTAGTTATAATAAAATTTGAGTGCAGCGATAAGTTTTCGTGTATATTTTATTCTATTTTAGAAAAGAAGAGTAAATTTAAAAGAGAAGAAAATTGGAAAATTTTCAATAACGGAGTTTTGTTGAAGTGGGAATTTTTAATTTTGGAAAAGTGCAAGGTCGCAAGATAAAGGGTTTGAAAGATAACTTGGGCGATTGTTTGTTCATGTTCGATTGAGCGAGCTGGGATATGCATAAATAAGTTCGGCAGTTTTTTTTTGTTCGGATATTTTATGACAATATATATGAAGTATTTGTTCATGGTCATGATTTTCTCTATCTACTATCATTATTTTTACTTTAGTGTCAGTTATATGAAGATCGTCTTCTGAACTGAGTTTTTACAATATAATCTAGTACCTACAACATACAACAACTAAATTAACTGTGCAAATCATAGTTATTTTGTAACGTAGAAAGTTGGCATAAATTGTAATGAGATGTCAAATATTTAGGTAAATGTCGCTGCCCCCCCCCCCCAATCGAATTTTTGGGTAAAATTTGCGTCAAACGTTTGAGCATCGTTTGAGCATCAATGAGCTCGCCCCCTCTCCCAAGTGAAATTTTGGGTACAAGTGGTGTCAAACGTTTGAGCATCAATGAGCTTTCAAATTTTTCGTTTGAGCCTCAACGGTCGCAAAGTTATTCGCGAAATTCTTGGGGGGGGAGGGCTGCAAACAGCTTTTTCTATTTTCGTTATTATTTTAAATTTTTTTGTGAAATTGATGTCTATCGATAGAGATTCGTTTGAGCTTGAATGAGCTTCCATTCCCATCATTTTAATTTCATTTTCTACAAAATTACGAGCATTTCCTAATTTCGAGTACTCCGGGTAAGTACCGTTCAAACATTTTCTATTTTAATTCTATTTGACTGGATTAAAATTTTTGATCCGATTAAAAAAACTTAATCCTGCTTAATTACCATCATCATTTGGATGGAATAATACGAAAGGTGTAATTTTAGAAAAAAATATGTTTAATAGAATTGACACATTTTAATTTTATTGAAAGATTTAAAATAAATTTTAAAAAGAATATAAACTAAAAAGGTCAAACTGACATTTTACTCTTAAAAACTTTTAAGGCCTGCAATCAAGCGCAACTTTCAATATTCTGAAAGTTTATGAATGTACTACACAAATCGAATTTTCTAGAAAAATTTTTGTTAAACGTTTGAACATCAATAAGTTTCCAATATTTTCGTTTGAGCCTTAACCTTCAGGGAGTTAGTTGCAAAAACTTTGGAGCGGGGGGGGAGAGGTTGTTAACAAGTTTATCTCTATCCCATCTTAAAGTAGAATTAATTTTGTGAAATTGGTGTCAAACGTTTGAGTATAGTTGGTGGGAGACCCAAGTGTTTCAAATTTATTAGTTTGAGTCTTAACAGACTTATTTCCGAAATATTTGGAGAGGGGGGAGGTGAATTTGGTGTTAAACTAATTGAGTATCGTTTGTACCCCAACAAATTTACAAATTTTATGATGTTCCTACTTTTGACACCAATTTTATTGCAAGATTTAAAAAATATATTAAAAAGAACATAAACTAAAAAGGTCAAAATGACATTTTCAAATGAATTTTTAAGACTCGAAATCTAGCCCAACTTTCCATATTCTAAAAGTTATTGAATGAATATGTAAAAATCGAATTTTTTCAAATAATTTGAGTCATACGTTTGAGAATCAATGAGTTTCTAATATTTTCGCTTAAGCTTTAACCGTCATGGAGAAATTCACAAAAACTTTGATGGGGGGGGGGATATTTCCCGAACTCAAATAAAAATTTTTATTTAAATATAATAAAACGTTTGGTATAGTTTAAGCTTTAATGGGCTTTCAAATTTTTTGTTTGTGCTTCAAGCGTCGCTTTGACACCAATTTCATAAAATTAATTCTACTTTAAGATGGGATAAAGATAAACTTGTTAACAACCTCCCCCCCCCGCTTTAAAGTTTTTGCAAATTACTCCCTGAAGGTTGAGGCTCAAACAAAAATATTGGAAACTCATTGATGTTCAAACGTTTAACAAACATTTTTCTAAAAAATTCGATTTGTACATTCGTAAACTTTCAGAATATTGAAAGTTGCGCTTGATTCCAGACCTTAAAAGTTTTTTAGAGTAAAATGTCAGTTTGATCTTTTTAAAATTTTTTTTAAATCTTTCAATAAAATTAAAATGTATCAATTATGTTGTTGAATTGAAATTGGGAAAAATTTTGAATTTGGGAAACTCGGTATAGTTGGTGGACATACACTTATAACAGTATTCGATTTTATTAGTTCACGACTATTCTATTCTATTTAACATATTTTTTTGTAAAATTACACCTTCCGTATTATTCCATCCACATGATGATGGTAATTAAGCAGGATTAAGTTTTTTTAATCGGATCAAAAATTTTAATCCGGTCAAATAGAATTAAAATAGAAAATGTTTGAACGGTACTTACCCGGAGTACTCAAAATTTGAAATGCTCGTAACTTTGTAGAAAATGAAATTAAAATGATGGGAATGGAAGCTCATTCAAGCTCAAACGAACCTCTATCGATAGACATCAATTTCTCAAAAAAATTTTTAATTTTTTTGCAATAACTTTGCGACCGTTGAGGCTCAAACGAAAATATTGGAAGCTCATTGATGCTCAAATGTTAGACGCAAATTTTACCCAAAAATTCGATTTGGGGGGGCCAGCGACATTTACCTCAAATATTTAGAAGCGAGATATTGGATAGAGTGAGGAGTAAACTAATAGAGCAGTAAGTGTTGGGCACGTTTTTGGATTTTCTTTGTTTGAGTATGAAGATTGTGACAAGGCCAGATTTTCAGGTGGTCGAGAAATAAGGATGTAGTAAATTTAGGGAATCTGATTTTAGGGGATTTAGTTTAAAGATTATGTGGAGAAAGTGTGAAGTTCTACTAGCGTAGGATGGGTTGTTTGGTAGATTAGGTCAATGGAGATTTTGACGAGAGCGTCGCCGTTTGAATTTTGGAGGTGGATGGTTCTGGTAAACCTGCGCTATAGTATTGACTTTATCGGCATTTGCTGCAACGAGTCCGTTGTGCTGTTGTACAGTAGGCAATTTTTCAAAGTTTCTTGAGGTTTTGAGTCAGAAAACATAATGTGAATTTTAAACTACAAAAAAGTTAGTGTTATATCATTAATTTCACGTAATATTCTAGTGCTATCAAACATGATAAACATTTAGTGAGTAAAAAATTCTCTTGAGGATGGTGCCATAAATTAAGACACTTTCATCCGTTTACTCACTATTTTAAATTACCCAATCTAAAATATAACACTAATAGGAAAATATAGAGAGAGTTTTGAATAAAAATTCAAGAATTTTGGAAGATAAAGTCGGATGTCATAAACGTACAAAAGATATACGAAAAAGTTTAAATTATGAATAATTAATATAAATTTATGTCATAAAAAGGAAATTAAAATAAAAACTTAGTATTTGTAATCAAATAATAATATCAAAAGTTTAAATGAAACTTTTTCCTCTCATTGATTTCGACTATAACGTCGCTTTTTTGTAAAATAAACTTTTCAAAACTTTAACAAAATTCAATAACATTTATTGTTCGATACTTCACAGAGCGTTGCTTTTATAGTTGTTCTCAGTTTTTAAACAAAATTGAAGCAAAGGAAACGAATATTAATTAATATTAACCATTTTTTCCCAAAAATCAATTTTTTATTAACGTTTTTATGTTTAGAAAATTACATTTTTACGTGTAATTAACTTTAAATTAAAATTTTCCTTGAACATTGCTTTAGGCTCTGCATTCATTTAAACTTTTATATCAACATTTATTACCCTAAAAATTATATTATATTTTATAAGCTTTTAACTTTTAATGTAAGTGAAAAGAAACTGTGTCGTTTAATGATTAATAAAATTTAATTTAATTTTTTTTTCCTTAGACTGGAACAGCAAACAACCTCTTGCTATTGCATCTTGGCGCACTCAATGCACTACTGGGTGTGATTTTTCTAATCTTCACATCTCCGGGATTATCAAAAAATGGCTGGTTATCACAGGGAGCACCTTGTGTTGTACATGGATTTTTATTTACTTTACTTCATCCCTTAATATTGTGGACAATTTGTGGACTTAATTGCGATCGTTATTACGCAATTGCCGCTCCCCTTCATTATGGACATCTTGTTAATCCCAAAAAGGTATAATGCACGCAATGCTTTTCTTAATTTAATTAAAAATTTATCTACGTTAAGTTTAAATAAATGACGCTTGTCTCAGCTTTATTACATGACTTAATATACCTACAAGATAATTTAAATTTACTGTGTATACACGCAATTTAGTAAAAAGTGAGATGATAAAAGCACGTCAATATAATAAGCTTAGGCATCTGTGTATTTCAAAATAGAAATTATGTAATAATTATGTATTATTAATTTTTAGGTAATCGTAGGTTTAGGGGCAGGTTGGGCCGTAGCTCTGGTTCTATGCTTTCCACCGTTGTTTGCAGTTGCACCTTACACGTACAGTGCCGGATTAGGATCATGCATACCTGATTTTTCTCTTGGTCCTGGATCATTATGGTATTCCGCTGTATACACAGCATTTACTCTTTTACTACCCGCAACTCTTATAATTTGCTGTAATATTAAGGTAAGAAAATTTTTCGCAATACTCCAACTCAAATGAAACTAAAATAACATATTTTCATATTTTAGATTTTGATGATTGCTCGTTATCATCGTCACCGCATAGCATCAGCAATTTACGAAGTAACTTTATCAGCCCAAGTTACCATAACCCATCAAAGAAATCCGTTTTTTGTTCCAATTGTAACTGCGCCTTCAGCTGGGGGTCCAAAATTCAAAGGAAAGAGCGCAATATCTACAGTTCTTCAATTAGTAATTTCATTTCTTATACTTTACGTTCCATATTATTCCGTAATATTATGGGATGCTTCATTAAGTACTCTCAATCTTCGTAATACAACAACATTGACAGAAATAGATAACCACATTTTTACTCTAGTATCCGTTTTATTAACATGTTCGGCACCAATCAACGGTTTTTTATATGGTTTAAAAAATAAAACTCTTCGCAAAACATTCCAAAACTATTGGAGAAAAAAGATTTCCAAAAATGAAGTAAATCAAGAAATTCAAGCTAGAACACCATCAACGTGTGGATCTCGCAGACCTTCGTTGACACCGTTAGGATTCTTTTCCAAACCAGTATTATCTAGACGACTTTCTGAAGCACTTTTAGATGTGCACAGAGCCGTTGGAAGTCCACATAAGCAAAATGGCAAACGCCACCCCTCAGAATTAACTTGGAGGCCAAACTCAACCCCTGGTTTAAACTTATCTCCTACTGAAAAATTATATAAGCGAGATTTGCCTCACACGGCTAGTTGTAACACATTGCAAGTTCCTAAAAGCGATTTCGACGAAGTGTGCGCTGCTGAAGATGAGTTAATAGATGATATTATAAAAAGACAATCAAATGAAAAATTTCGAAAATCTAGTCTTAGTTCAGCTAACGTATTTTTACAAAAAGTCTTTGGAATTGAACTATCGGACCACCTTAACAAAAAGGCCATTGCCATGCAAACAGTGCTAAATTCTTCTCCTAAAAAGTCGCCAAGAATTTTAATCACACGAGCATTTTCAGAAGAAAGTGAGAAAACAAATTCCATACCAGAATCACCAGCAAGAGATATTATTACCAAAAAATTATCGTCTTCTACAACAATTTTAGAAAGTAAATGGAGAAACATCGCATATAAAGACGAAGATAGCGATTCTGAAAATCCTAACACCGCGACAACGAAACCACTGCTTTCTTCAGCTGATAGAGATAGTTCTACCAGTAACAGAAGTAGCGAATCTTCCGATACGTCGGAGGTATATCCTGAAAGGATATATACAGCTTTAGATTCAAATCAAGTTTTCAACCAACCAGGAGAAAGTAGTTCGGAATGTTCTGCCACTGAAGATCAGCTGTTGCTGTCTTGGCCTGACCATAAAATATATAAAAATGGAAAGAATTCTGTAAACAATAATAAATCTAATTTATTTAAACAATCTTTAATAAATGTGCAGGCAGAAGAAATAGTGCTTTAACTACAATTTCCTAAATAAATTTAATGTAATGCCCTCGATGTGATATTACAAAATAATTAGGTTAAGTTTCCTTTAATTATAAATAAATTACAGAGATCGATCATGCACGAATATAAAAGAAAAAGTTGTTTACATTTTAGATTTAGTAAGTAAAAACTTTATGTGTAGGTGTCGTTCTTTGGAGCTACAGATTACTGTAGCTAATAAAATTCAATATATTTTACCAGCAATAGATTTAAATTAAATTAAATTTCAAAGTTTATTACGTTTTAGTAATTTGTTTTAATCTAAAATTTAAGCAATTTTTGGTTACTATTTAAATATCTGTTGCGTACAATTTCGTATATACCTAATTTGTAGATAGTACCTAGGTATTATAAACAACAGTATAAATGCAATTATTGCAACAATCAATCACCCAAGTAGATATTAAAAGAGATTTTTATTTTCGTATAATACATAATATAATACAAATAATAATTTTTTTTGCAGATGTAATAATTATTATTTAATAATATGTAATTCGATATATAATTTTATATTTTTTACAGTTTATAAATATTTATTACAAACAATACGCTTCTCATACAATATACAAAGATGTGCACCTGTTAAAAATCAAATGAACAATTTAAGTGTTTACAAAGTAGATGTAGTCAAATAATACAATAAGGAATGTATCAAATGAAAACAGCAACATTTATTTATTATTAGTCCTATTTTAATTTAAAAATTTGTATATTCCATATATTTGAAAACGATAATTGAAGTAAAAAGATACAAAATAATATGCCAGTGAACCGGTCACCCCCAGTAGTCGGCCTCAAACAACTTGATTTTATTATAATTTGAATTATCCCATTGATAAATAATTAAATTCATATTATCATCAAATAAAATTGTTTTAGGCGTACAACTAACTAAGCAAACATTTGAAAGACGAAAATGCACTATACCACCCTAGGTGCATAATAACCTTTTTCTTCACCATAATTAGAAATAACTTGCAATTGTTATTTGAATATTAAGAATTACTTTTCTTCATAAATTTATGACATAGATACAATGAAAAAATTTTTAGACGATATACCACTGTGTGTATTCAATTCGAAAAATCAAAATTAAAAAAAAAAGTAAATTTCACGTTTTAAATCAGCCTCAATGAGGTATTCAGTCATGAATCTCTTCTTAAATTATTATTTCGGCATATTTTCTTTACATTCTTCTTTGCGTGCCAAACAGTCTGCTGGGAGTAGGTGATCAATTCAGCCTAAGCCAAAATAAGTTACTAATGAAGTCTTATGAGTGGATTCTCCTTCGCCTTCCACATAATTTTTACCGATTGCTTTTGGACTTTAGATCACAGCAGTTTTTCTTGAGAAGGAAAAGAAGAGCAGAAAGAAAATTTTAATATTATGTTTCCTACTGTTTTCATTTGGTAATGTCTTTTAAATGTGTTTTGGAAAACTTGAAAATTTCTAAATTCATTTTTCAAGTTTAAAATAATTAAATATAACAATACCCTTCGTTGGTGCTCATGGTTGGAATTACAATAAGTCGAATAATGGTAAATTCACTCAGCATTTTTTCATACATATACAATCACACCAAAGAAACAGATAGGACGTGGATTTAGTTTTATTCGAATTATATAATATGATACAGTCGATGCACCAAATAAATGAATTAAAGTTAAATTTGTACAGGGTATTAAATTTACAATCAATTTTTACTACAGTCATTAATAATTTACATATCTTCAATAAATATTTAAACTAATCGGCACTTAAGTTGTTTTGTCAAAATGTATGTAATTGTAAAACTTGAGTGACTGTTAAAAATGTAACAACATTTTGAATTGTAGACAAAAAATAAAGTTTCGAACAAAATTTAATTGTCAATATTGAATAAATTTATTTACTTGTTTTTGTTTTTTTACCTTGAAAGGTAATAAATGTTCAGATTTAAAGGCATTATTAGTTATGTGCCAAAAAGAGTAAGTATATTAAAAAAATGTGCAATTTACACGAGATCGAAGCGTTGATCAATTTTGCGTTATAGAGGTTTTTCCAATTTTGAGCGACCTATGCACAAATTAGTTATAGCTATACGCTCCTCTTGTCATTTTAGAAAAACCATCAAAATTTCAAAAAAAAGATAATTTTAAGTCATCGATGGTGTTTAACTATGAATTCATGCATTACATATCAAATAAAGCGGAATCTGGAAGTCCAATTTTTTACCACTTCTTATGTTTGTTAGCAAATGTTAGCTTCCAAGTCGTACATCGTCCCTGGTTTATCGACTTAGACTATAAAACAAAAACTACTTTTAGAGCCGCAACCGCTGATGAGAGAATTGACCAGAATCTGTTGCGATCTAGAAAAAACTTTTCCAGTTTGTTTAATCACGATGTTGTAGACTAGCGTTTCTTCATAACGGAGGCAAGGCCGTTGGTTATAAAAAACTAGGGTAGCTTGGGGGAAAATCCAATAAAACGCAAAAGAATAATAAAGTGTTTTATGTATTATGACTGTGCTAAAATATACGGACAGTATAAATGAAACATTCGGTGTCACAATCAAAAGGTAAACCCACCTCAAATTAACAAATTCTCATTAACAAGTTACCTCTAGGCTAAAACTGATTGACACTCGCAAACACAGAACTCTACTTAAGATATTAAACGCAGCTGGACCAGTAAGAGATGATGGTAAGTGACGCCAAACGAAACTGGACCATTCAGATGATGGAAAATTCTCAAAAGTAATTCGAAAAACAAAGTTTATTGGTTATTTTTGTTCTCAAAACGACAACACAAAAATCGCTGCCAACCGTAGAACATCGAAAATGATCATAAACTGGCTCACCAAGCTTTGCAGAGCTCATGCGTATAGAAGAGCTTCCTCTATGGAAGCCAGGCGATAGTTGGACCAACTATAATAATACATGACTTTGGAAACATAACCATGATGACAAAACCAAAAATATCGCTACTTTCAGCTTATCTACACCTGCACTTCAAGCCTGTTATTTTATTGCGCAAGTAATAAAGCAAGACAGTCATGAAAAAATGCTGCAAAACGATTGCAAAATGCAAGCACGTAACAAATACAAAAATTTGTTACAACTAGCGACTTCACATATCCCCACAGAAAATAATCCAAAAGTGTCACAATCTTGGAGACCAATTTGCAGGTCCATTCTGTAAAATTATACGCTCATAGAATATTTCGCTCAATAAATCGATTAAGACGTGCGCTGTGTGTCATGTTACATCGTCTTGTTAAAACCACAGCTCTTCTGGATTAATACCATTTAATTGGGAAATAAAAAAGTCAGTAATTATAACTATACAGAGGACTCCATTGACTGTAACGTTAAGGGCGACATCATTTTTGATGAAGTATGAAACAATACTGGTTCTACTAGCCCATAAAGCTTACCAAACGGTGACTGTGGGTGTAACGGTGTCCCAATAAAAGCTTGTGAATTTTCTTCACTCCTATATACGACCTAAATAAATAAATATCCTCCTAAATACGACCGAAAAGTTAAGAAAGACTGTGAAAAAATGAATAAGAGACCGGGGGGTCTGAGGGGTATGGAATACCCCCCAGCCACAAGAAAGCAAGAAGCTGACTTTCCAAAAAAAAAATTCAGATTTTAAATTATTTAAAGTTCAATTGTTGCTTTGTTATACCTGGGGGGTATTCCATATCCCCCAGACCCCCCGGTTTTGCTACCATCTCCTCACATTTTACACACACAGTTTTTCAATAAAGAAATATACTCCCACGCTCCTCGCCGTTATCAAACCATCCCGATTTCGAAACCACTTAAACAAAAAACTACCGGGGGATCTGGGGCCACAAAAAAGCAAAAAGCTGACTTTCCAAAGAAAAAATTCAAATTTTAAATTCTTTAAAGTTCAATTGTTGCTTTGTTATACTTGGGGGGTATTCCATACCCCCAGACCCCCCGGTTTTGTTACCATTTTTTCACATTTTACACACACAGTCCTTCAATAGCGAAATATACCTCACGCTCCTCGCCGTTATCAAACCCTCCCGATTTTGGAACCACTTAAACAAAAAAACTACCGGGGGGTCTGGAGGTATAGAATACCCCCCAGCCACAAGAAAGCAAGAAGCTGACTTTCCAAAAAAAATTCAAATTTTAAATTTTTTAAAGTTCAATTGTTGCTTTGTTGTACCTGGGGGGTATTCCATACTCCCCAGACTCCCCGGTTTTGTTACCATCTCTTCACATTTTACACACACAGTTTTTCAATAGCGAAATATACCCCACGCTCCTCGCCGTTATCAAACCTTCCCGATTTTGAAACCACTTAAACAAAAACCTACCGGGGGGTCTGGGGGGTATGGAATACCCTCCAGCTGTAAGTAAACAATGACACAACTTTTTAAGAATTAATTTTGATTGTTATCAATTTTAAAAATTTGTTTGCTTTCTTACACATGGGCGGTATTCCATACCTGGTTTTCTTTCTTGTCATTCTTTTACTTCCCTCTCTTCGGGTTTCTTTCAGGCACCACTCCACGCTTGATTTTTATCTAAAAGTTCTCAATGGATTTATAGATGAACATTCCTTGCCTGATTTTATTGCTCTTATTACAGAAAAATTTACCGTCTTTTTGTGCTTTATGAATTATGATCTTGAAATTGAAACAGCTTAAGGTGACGTTTCAATATCTAACCGGGTTGATACGGTTATTAGAGTTTGTGGCGCTTTCTATCGGATGTTGATTGAAACCGAGCGAAAAATAACCATAAATCCATGAAAAGTAAATGTCAACAATTTCCGAAAAAATATAAAATATAAAAAATATAAAATTTACTTTCGTTTCGTTACAATAAAAATCCGTTAGGGGACGCCGAACTTCATAACCGGATAAACCCGGTTATTTGATTTTTTATTGTCAGTTTTTTTATCACCTTCTACTTATTACCTTTTGTCACCACAGGACATTTCTAGCTCGGAGAAATTGCTTTTGAGGAAATTGAAAAATGTCCTTGCCCCTTCTTCTTCTTAACAAAGAAATGGATGCAGAGGACGTCCCACTTTTTTTTAAATCATTGTTTTGACTTACAGTTTGAGGTGAAATCCACCATATTTTCACTTTAATTTACTATAACTCAAAAACTGCACGTCCTGCAGAAAAATTTTTGTATTAAATTTTTTAGTACAAACAAAGTACAAAGTACAAACGATGGTTAACCGGTTAATTTTTGCACGAGTTGGAATTTGTAATCTCTTAAACCAAGATCATTCCAAAAAATCGACACTATTTTAATTGCTGTGAACGATGGCAAACCGACTTATTTGGTTCACACTACATCGATCAGTTAGTAGCTAACAGTTGACGGCTACGAGTTCTATGTATTTTATAAAACCATTCCCATAATTTTTTAGACAAATACTTAAAATTAAATTTTTCTAAAATCGATAATTATTAATAGATTAATACTAGATATTTGTGAAATAAAAACGATGTTTGTGTTTCGAATGTCTGATTGGTTAACTTGTTTGCTAACCTAAGAAGAAAGATGGCCGCCGATTAAAAGGCTTAGCATTCTTTGACGTTTTGCGCCCCTATGCATCGCTAGCTGAGTTACCGCTTAGACTACATTATTATACAAGTAACAGAAGACCAACCTAGAAGCTAAGAAAGCTTGAGGTTCAAGCTCACTATATGACAAGGTTCTTTAGCGGATTTTATGCGAGCATTACAATAAACACTATAATTATGCATTTTTATTAACAATTTAACAAATCAATTAAGAATGATTGTTGTTTTACTCAAACCTATGATTATGGTTCCATAAAATCCAATTGTGAAGAATTTTATGTGTAAGTTACCAATGCCGGTTAAATAATAGTTCACTTGGTGATCGTGTAAATAATGTATGTGATGGTCACCCAATTAAGTTACTATGATATTGCGTAACAAGTTACTTTGATTCTCAAGTGCATTATTTATCAAGTTGAAAGAGTCTTCAAGTTAAGTAAATAAAATTAATAAGGTAAGATTGGAAACAATAAATTTTTAAATAGTGTATTGCATTTTTCCATAATACGAATGCATGGGTAATTTATTTAATACAAAATGCATAATATAGCAAGTAATGTATGCATGTATGCAATTCTAGACCAAAATAATACACCAGATCTAGCATCCATCAAGGAATTTATTATAATAATTTTTTCTATTATGTAGTTTATTGTCATTATCGATTGGTGTATTTATCAATAATTATGAAATACTTTTTTGAAGTAAATAATTAAATTTTAAACTTTTTAGAAGCAAATAAATTAGTCTTAGCCAAAATAAATGATTTAATTTCTCAATGTTATTTTATGTTAAAAAAATTGTATCCAAAACTTTAAATACTTCTTTTCCAAGAAATAATTATATCTTCTTAATTTGTAAATGACTTTCTTTTCAAAAATTATTAAATATTGCGCAAAAATTATATTTAATCTTGATGTTTTAATATTACACCCAATTATCGCTTGCAAAACACCAAATGTTATTTTTCCCACCTTCTAAAATTAAAAAAAAAATTTTCCTTAACTAAAATTCTATTTATTCATTATTATTGTTCCATCAAATTCATCTTTACAAAATTTTATCCACTGCACGGTCTTCCAACGCTCTACTATCAGTCATTCTCGCCAACTCAAAAACTTTCTACCTCCCCAAATTATAAAATACAGAGGCGTAACGATAAATATTTAAGAAAACAAAATAAATTCTAAATTATACAAGACACTAAAAAGTAGATTTTCCTAAGAGAGGGATAAAGGGACTTCCAGGAACGATTTTGGACAGGAAGGACGTGAAATTTTCTTCCAAAAGTTTGTTTTTTATTTCTTCATTTCTTATATGTTGCAGTCTACTTACCTCACAGCTGTGTCTTAAAAAATCCATTTCTGTCGAAAAGAGCCTATTTTTATCTCTTTTTACTATTTCCCATGATTCTGATGCATAAATGAGAATGCTTTGGACCATACTGCTTTATATATTTTTTCTTTGTTGTTTTTGCCCAGCGAAGTGAATTTAGATTTTTTCTATGATCATCGTCATCATCTGCACATTTTAGACTTATTTTAGAGACGTTTTAGTGGCGTTACGTCACTCTTGGTTATCCCATCTTTTCTTAGATCGTTTTACACTTCTCTGCCTCATCAAAGAATCTCATTTCTAGGCTTTGTGGGCACTTTTCGTTTTTATAATACAGATATAAAAAAAAATTAAATGTAATTTAAAGAAAAAATTATAATTTAGAGAAAAAATAATATAAATCATTATGCCTCATATTTTTTCCGCCAATTGCCCACAAAACGGTATTTTTGTTATGTTAAAAATGTGCACTTATTCGATGATAAAATATTTCCCCTACTTACAATTAGAATAACATATTATTAACATTTTAATGCAAAATATGCACTTTCTTTTAGTTTGAAACTTGCACAAACGTTATAATAACATCATAAACTACCCCATTAATATTAATTACTTTAACGTCTTTTGTAACCTGATGCATGAATACTTTTAGCTTCGCAATATTATAATCTTATGTTTGGTTGATTGATTTCAAAATTGAATTTAGTTGCAATATTAATCAAGAGAATAAGACTCAAGGTAAAGTTATTGTAACTGATAAAAAGGTAATAAATAGCTTTAGAAAAATATATGCAAAAATGGAATAAAACAACACTTAACATGAATTTCATGACTAAATGCAACTGATAAAAAGTCGCTAAATGAAATTTACTTGTTAGTTTATCAATATTTACAAAAAAAATTTGAAATATATCACTTAACAGATCACCTATCTGTGATCACAATAAGGGTTGAAAATCGAATGTGATCTAAACTAAAAATCACAATAATGTGTTTATTTTTGTAAACTTGTATAAAAATAATCGAAAGTTCTCTTTAAACCTGAAAGTAAAAATTAGTTAATTGTAGAAGAAAAACAAGAATATAAATATACAAATGAAGTTGTTTTACGTCCAGTTCTTGATGGGAGAAGTTCTCTGATCACACGTTCTCTGATAAAAAGTTACTTTTGTAGTATATAAATTTATTGGTCTGCAGATGAAGAAGCTGTCCACATAAAATTGTAAGTGAATTTATGCAATTTTAAGTTATTTTACAATTTTCCGAATTAAAAAATTTACACACCATAAAATTTTTATGGTCATTTGTGATTGAAAATCACAAATCATCTTAAGCTTAAATTAAATTTAGTTACGTTTGCTGACGAAATTAAATCACCAAGATTATCTGCAATTAACATTGCAATAGGTAAACACACACACGAAACCTACGCTTTTGTATTAGTAGAAGGCTGGTTTTTTATGAGGTATCCGGATCGATGATCAGTTATGATGGTAGCGGTACATGTTCCTTAGAGGGCCACCCATCCAAGTATAATATTCAGCTTGTTAATTTAACTGCAGTGTTCTAATGAGTTGATTTAAACATTTTTCATTCAACCAAACATGTAAATATTCAAAATAACACTGATAAGATTGAAACGTACCCATTAACTCCTTTAAATTGAAACAGGTGTGACTGATTTTTTATGGCAAGCAATTAATCTTTTAATTATTATACAAATACAATAAGAAGGTAACCTTGAGGAATTAACACGAATTGCGCTTATTTTAAACATGATGATTCTTGTTGAGGCATGACACCCGTTTATATAGAAATTATAAAAATATTAAACCAAATTTTAGGTCGCACAATTTTCATAACATATTTTTATTAAGGTATTGCAACAACAATAGGCAACCACGTTACATAATCCAAATGAAATAATAATAAAATAAAAATAGAATTAAAAGGTATTTGTAAAACAAGTTTTTGTATTTGTGCTTATTTTAGCCCAAGGGATATCAGTTTTAAATGTAATTAAGTCTCACTAAAGATTACATAAAACACAATTAAAAACAAAACAATGTACTGGGTATAATCGGTCGACTGCCCATCGACCAAACCTTTTCATTATTAACTTGCCATACACACAGGTACACACGTGGTGGTCGTACAGGTAAAACCAAGTTGTAGTTGAAATTTATAAACTTAACCTGTGTCTGTTGTTTAATTTTTAATTCCATCATTCGCAGATATACATGGATTTTGTTCAACATTAAATTTTGGTGAGTTATAAATTTTTTAATTTAATAATTAAGAAGAACGAAAAACTTGAAACAATTTTCCAATTGTACCATGCAACTTGATCTAGATAGTGAAACGTCATTAAACTTTTCTTATTTTGTTTGGTAATTACCAAGACAACTTTCGGAAAAACCGATTTTTCAATCAAAAGGTTCATTGAAGTACTCATATTAATAGATTTTACATAAAATCATTATAAATAATTATTTTATTTTTAGAAATTTTATAATTGCATCAAGTTTTATTGCATAAATGATTTAGTATGCTGCAATTTTTTCCTAACATACTACTTCAAAAAACAAATTACGTTTTGGATACTTAAAATTTAAATGCGAATAAAATACATTTTGAAATTTATATTTTGTTCTGGTATGTAAAATTAAGAGTTAAAGGAATTTGTTTTTTTTTAGAATTTTTGTGTAATTTGTTGATTTAAAATTTTTTAATAACAAATTTATAGCAGAGGACTCAAGGTTATATTTAATCAAGTCACAAAATTGTAACGAATAATTATGATTGCTGCAAATATTATTCATAAAAATTATTGAGCGTATCGCTTATTAATAATCACAATCACAAGTTTACTATTAACACTTGGAATTTATGAACGTTATTCCAATTATGTGTAATAGTAAACCAATATTTTTAAATTTTAATATATATATATATTATGTAGTACAGTTGATTTTTGGATGCCGTAATTATGTCAACAAAATAACGGAGTTCAAATGAAAATAAACATTTAAAATAGTATTATTTTATTTTAGTAAATAATATTTCAACTTGCAGTTAATTAATTTAGTTTTATTATACAAGCTTGTTAAATAGAAATCAGAAACTTTCGTTGTCATAGTTAAATTAGCATGAAAAGTAGCCTAATACCTTTGACACACTGCCAAATTAATGGTCATATAACATTATATAAAAAATATTTTAAATTGCCATTCATTAGGTAGGTACTCAATTATTTTTTAAACTTTTTACAAATTTTTGATTAAAAAAAAATTAATGATCATTAATTTATAGTGTGTCGAAGATATAAAAGTAGGTTTTGAAATACACTCGCCTAGGTTCAGTACGTAAGTTTTAAATAAAAATATTTAAACTAAATTTCAATAGTTTTTCTTCTAAATTAAAATGAAATCGGGCATAATACGATAAAGTTATAACGCTGAAAAAACGAAGCTGAAGAAACATGTAAAAGAAAATTCGAACAAGGGTAATTAGGTGTAGAAGAAAACTTGGAAAAATTTTAAAATAATTTCAGTTTGGATTTATTTACAAGATTTTTGTGAAATATATGAATTTTTAGTTATTTATTTTTCAAAAAAACGTAATCATCTAGAATGGCTATAAAAGCAATTCACCCTATACATTGTGTTTTACCCGGAAAATCTAGTTTTATCAAATTTCCCATCTTCATGGGAATTTCCCATGTTATTAGAACAAAAAAATATGTGAAGAATTAAACGGAAACCTTCAAGGTTTCTTGAATCGACTTATTTATTTAGGAATCCGCGATAGGTAGCTTGTAAATTATGATTAAGCTTAGTGATTAATAAATCAAACTTTTTAAAATTGCAAACTTGTGGTGTAAAGAAAATTGAAACTTGAACTTTCTTCAAATATTGAAGCAGTTTTATGAATCAAAATTAACAACAATGTATGAAGTAGTATGAATAAATTCTGTGATTTCTTTTATGATGACTGAAATCGAGATATCAATTTGCATCATTTTGATTTAAGTTCCGTGAAATTATAACATTGAAAATTTTATCTACGTGGGTACAACTCAAATTCCGTTTTTTTCTATACAGTACATCTGGTTTTGCATCGTATTTAGGTGAAAAGTGGGAGACTTGATCCTTAGGAAGATTTGATCCTTTGCTTTAATTTTTGCCGTTAAATTATGCATTTAATTATTACACTTTTTTATTTTTAATGCAAATTTAATACTAACTTAAATTGTTTTTATTATGAAATCGTAATACCTACCAAATTTGTTCCCGTTGAAAATACGCAATTAATTATATTATCAAATTAGTTTGAATAAAGCTTAAATAGATAACCTTGTTAATATAGCGGTGAAAAGAACGAATTTATGGATATTTCTGTGTGGTAATTTTATAAATAATTTGAAAATTGGTATTAATAATCCGATACAAATAGACCCGTGCAATAAATTTAATCTGGGGGTTGATTTCGGCATTCTAGAAATATTACCACTTAAAATTAAATCAAAATTCACTTTTGACCATATAAACTTCTTACTGAAAATTATACCACAGTAATTGCTGTGCTTTTTAAATACAAAAGTTAGATTCCTAAATGTTTGTTTGCATGCTTGATGATAATTTCCAAGAAAAAACTTTGAAATTGGGGTATTGGACAATACTATACATACTCGTATATTTTTTATGTACAGTTCCTTTTCTTATCGCTTGCTGTGTTCTCTGTAATTTTCCATCCATTTAACAAGTTCAAGTAAATTTTAGTGAAATTTGCACCGTCTTCCTCTACGTTTTCAAGTAAAATTGATAAATCACATTGATGGATCATTAAACGTATCAATGTAAAGTTCGTTAATTTGACGTTAAAAGTTCATTGAATAACTGCAAATAAGCAGGTTGTTTACTTACGGCAAATTTTTTATGCTGGTGTGTTTAATATAAGTTTTTACAACAAAACTGTTTATAAATATTTAGTGTAGTTTTAAAGTAACTGTAATCTAAAACTACTTTTTAACTATCTAAGGTAATAAATAGCATATATAAACAATTTTATCAAAACGATCCCAGATTACAGCACCGCACTTTTGAAATAAAATCCATAAAAACTTTCAAACAGAGCATAATTATTACAAAATTATTCTTTAAATAAATATTTTTAATAAACAATAAAAATCTGTAGCTAACCACTTATTGCCAATTTTGATGATTTCTTTTAAAGGAAGAAGAACGGAAATAAAAAAAATATGTCATCCAACTTTTGATCGAATGCGCTCTATTTTTGCTGGAAGAAAAATTATATTAAAAGTTAATTTTATCGCATGGTTGGGCATATGGACAGTGATAATTTCCTTTAATTATTATTTATTGTGACGAAATTCCCATTCTCACTATTATATTCTTATACACAACATTGACGCAATTAACCCCTTCATGATCACATTAGTTGTAAATAATCAACTTTAAACAAGGATTCGACATACGCATTATAATTACACCTACAGTACATTAAATGCAATTTTGTTTCAAAACTTGAATCAATCGACCAAGTCGTTTTCAAAATATTTCAAGTAAATATTATACATTTTTGTTATGTATGGATTGGATAATAGCACATAAAAAGTTATTAAATTTTTTAATGATTAAAGAACCATTTTCAATCACTTTACTAATACATGAAATAATGTCCAAGCCAATTCTTTCGACTCGGAAATTGGATTGGTATGACGTGACGATCTAGACACGGTGAGCTTTGCAGTTTTACATTGCAAAAAAGATACAATTAGAAATTTAAGTAAGCTAAGCCACACCTTTCGATCATTAGGATTTTTTATGCATATTTATATTAGCTTTCTCTGTTTTGGATACGATATTAAGTTATAGTGTGGCCTTCAGGCCGCAGAATTTCTATTAAAATGTTGTCAAAGTTTTGCTGCTAGGCAACACACGATACTCATGAAGGGAAATCTAATTAATAGGTAACTAATTATCCAAAAGTTTATTGTAACAAACTTTATTAATTTTAATCATTTTATGTACATACTTATTATTTATTAATAATATTTACTGTAATTGAACCATTTTGGTTATTTGAAAAAATAATTGGTTCAAATTCATTAGAGATTATTGGTGTATTATCAGTCATTGCAGTTGTTAGTAATCACAAGGATTCTGCTGAATTATTAAATTTTATCATAACTTCAGAATTATATAATATGGACTTACGTCTTCGAGCACGAAGTAAAGCTTATAAACTAATAGAAACCAAATCAAATCTAAGTTTACTAAACTATCAAGATGTTTGTACAAGGTGGGTTGTATAACACAAAATCGTATAAAAAAGTTAAACTTTAGCGACGATTTCTTCTTATATTTGCTACTTTAGTGACGACTTTAAAAAGGGAAATTTTATATTTTCCAGGTAGTACTTATTTAGTTATATAATAAATATTTCTTTTGCAAACGTACAATTATTGCTAATAAAATTTTGAAAAATATTTGATGATATTACTTTATTAGGAGTAAAAGTGTTACTTTTTATGGTGCGGCTGTAGTTTGACGTACGAGTTTTTAAAACCCTAAAAATACAGAGTGTTTTTCTTTTTTCTACTCGTGGTTCAAGATTTTTAATATATCATCTTTTGATGAAGAATTCAATAAAAGTACAAAATTTTACTTCTTTTATTTTATTTTTTAAGCAATATTTATCATTATGTATTACTCGAAAATAAATTACTGCAAAAACATTTGCAATTTCAAATCTTTCACTAGAGGTTTTTTATTTCATCAATAAAATTAACAAAATTTTTATAAAACTTATTCCCCCTCTCTTTAGGGTCATGAAATAAACAATAACATCTTTTGTGTGTATTTTTAGACCAAATATTTTCTTGAAAATCCTTGGCAAAATATTTTCAAGGCAAAGTTGATTTTTCAAATCAAGTGTGAAAATTTTAAAACAAACACCAAAAATATTCAAATTTAAAATTTAAATTAATTTCAATTAAATCCATGGTATAATAATTATTATACCTATAAGGGTAATTTTTTCATAAAAAATATGTTTTTGTATCTCTCTACTTCTTTGCATTTAAAAAAAACTCCAATCGATCATCTAGTTTATCAATAATGTCAATGATAACAAGAATATTTAAAAATTACGTAATTAACATTTAACTATGTTAAAAAAGAATTTGATTCATAATGGAAATTTTGACGTTTTGAGAGTTTCTCTTGGAAAAGATAAACACGCTGATTAAAACCAGTGGTTTAGTTGTTAGAAGTAATTAGTTGATGTATGAAAAATTAAAAATATAAGTTAATAATAAATTACTATGTGCGCTTTTTCAAGTCTTGTAATTTGTTCATTCTTTCAGACCGGGACCCTTTGATCGTCACGCAATGACCATTACATCGCTGAATATTGCTGATGGAACTGTAGGCAAAAAGTAAGTAATAATTTTGTTTTAACTAAAGTTTAATGTTTACACTAATTAAAAAATGTATGCTTTATTATCTAAAAATTCATTATAATAGAGAATGCTACTGAATAATGAATTTTTTGCATGGTACTTAGTGACGATAAGTAGCAAACACTGAATAATTAAAATACATTGTTTTTCATGTTATTAGATTTGTTACTATTAATTTTCTTTATAATTTATGATTTGAGACTGTTGAAACTGTTTGAATCTACTAAATAGAATAAACATTTTAACACTTAAATGACCGGCTATTTAATTTCTGCTGTACGTGAACTACTGGTAATAATTTATAATATATTTTAGACATATAATATTTTATTATATCATATTACATATTCCCAAAAAAAGGGAACATCAAATTTACAATGAACTTTCCTTGATATTTAATTGTCTTTTTGAGACAAATAATAGGTAATTTAAATATTAATTAATTTAATTAAATGATCCTGCCCAAATCATTGCAAATTATATACAGATCTGGGACGTCAAGTAAGTCACTCTGAACTATTAAGTCAGTATTTCAAAAATAAATAATTTCCTTTGAGAGGAGCACAGCTACAAAACTTTAGAACGCCCTGTATAAATAAAAGAAGAAACTAATTATTAATATGTTTTAATTTCTAGATATAAAAGCAAGATAGTGGTTTATATATTTCTCATAATTATTACTATTTTAGTACCTACTCCATTGTAATCGTTCCTTATAACACGTAAGTGCATTGATAAGTTTCTAGTAATTTATTTTTAAATGAAGGTTAGAAGAACTAATAAAATACTTAATTACTACGCCATTAAATGATTTCCATTAGCTGTGAATATTTTTCGGTTACAGCGTAGGTTTTGCAGTTATTTTAACCTCGAATGTACATTTATGTAGTTAAATGTAATCACAACTTGGAAAAAAATAATACTGATAGATAAGTTGCGACTTTAGCCGATGATAACATGGTATCTATTATACTTACCAACAAATTTTAAATTATGTAGATACCGCCCCTATGTAGCGTTTTAGTTTGAATAAATTTTAAATTGGAGGTTGACAATTTTGTGGTGAGCCAGAGATAAGACCGAAAGTTATTATTAAAATAGCACATGTGGACTGATAAAAATTTTAATTGTTTTGGAACGACCAATTACGAGCTTGAGTTACTGAACTATTACTTTATCCTTAAAATTTTTGATATTACAGCACATTATAATTATGTCAAAAAACACCAATTCTTTATCTGTCCAAATCACATCCGACCATCTGGTGTTAATTGAATCTAAATCAGTGTCTAGCATAGTGGGGTTTTTTCAAAACTTTCATTAGAGGGGGGGGATTTGTTTGTATTTTGAGTATGCAAAATGCGTTAAAACGTATGTATATTGATGTTAGATCGTTGAAAAACTTTGGAACCGGCGGTGACACTACTGCGATGAGTTTGATCTCAAAAACCAATAAAATGAACCAGCGCAAATTTATAAGGGTTGCAAGATTTACTAATGGTGGGGACCAATTGCAGGTGTAATGGCAAGTGCTCAATAACCACTAAAAGAATAATTCATACGTGCAATTTGTGATAAGGTGCCGACAGATGGTATCCGAAATTTAAATGGTATATGAAATCAAATTCATAGTTGTTTAAAACCTACAACATATTTGTAGAAAGGTTGTAAATTACACGATTCTAGCACTATAATTGATAATTTTGGTAGTTTGAGACGGTCATTAGCAAAGCGCTAAAGTGCACTGACTACTAATGCTGAGAACCCGGTTTAACTCCGGGCAAACTCGGAGAAGGCAATGGCATACCACCGTGATGGGGAAATCTACCATTAATCTTTTTGTTAAAATGTCACGACCTTCTGTCAAAAGCATACGACTAGGAAAAAGAAAATCTGAAGCAACAATGCGGTGACATGCGGCTATAAAACACAATAACTTGAGACACTTGGTGTATGTCTCCGGCAGTCAACGTGTTAATAGTGCTGGTAATTCTTCTCCAGTGTGCATATTTATTGTAAAAACATACACGTAGATTGCAAGAAATTACAGTAGTTTTATTAAATTTTCTTAAAATAACATCAACCGAACCAAAATATTTAAAGAAAATGAAAATGATATTATCATGTCCTTTCTTCTAATTTTCATTAATTTTAGTTCTTCCCCTATTTTAAAATTTTTGATAATTTTGGTTATTTCAAATTTTTAACTAGTCGTCCTGAGAAGCTACTAAAATAAATCCCATTTTTTTACCAATTTTTGCAAAAGATCTGAAGAAGGATTTAATTACTAAAAGATTAAGATAAAATTTGAATTATGTTGTTTCCTTATAGAAAAAGTTCTACCGATTTTGAAGTATTTTAATTAACATAAGATAATAATTTATGTACTTTAAAATAATTCACTTTACCTTCTTTGTTATGATGAGTATTATTTTCCCAATATTATATGCCTTATTATCTTTTTTTGCTATTGAAACAAATAAAATTATGCAAGTTACGTAATCAAAATCGAATAACAACCTACATACTACGCAAATACTACTACGTTGCCTGACAAAATTGTCTTTGGTTAAGTATTTTTTACAACGTTTACAACAAAGTGATAAATAGTCTAATTATATTTGTTAACTGGCTTTTTTTATATTATTGGTACTAAATAATTTCTTTGTACGTAACAACGTTGATAAGTAATCTCAATAATAAAAGTAATAGTTTCTATTGTAAAATCTTAAGCTATAAAGGTGACTAAATTATTTTTTGTTTGGAGTGATTTATAAAAATTTTTTAGAATTAAAAAAAATGTCGCGAGTATCGAGGGTCTCTCAGGAAGTTTACAAATACGACTCCTTACATCATGTTTCGTGTAAAAAACAAAAATTTAAAGGTTGGCAATTTTATTTAACAGGCGTGGAATCAAACGAATGGTAATATTATTTTTACTTGTAGTTTAGAAAATCGCTGATGTAATTAAAGTTAACTATTGGCTTTTCTGATGGCCTAACATTGTTGACTCGTACATTAGCATGTGAATATAAACGTAGCAGTAATTATTCACATTTTGTTATTTTGTATCATTTTTTATAATTGGCTGCAGTTACACAATAATTCACTTTTTGTAACTAGTTAGGAAATGAAAATATTTCGTAATTAGTGATTAAATATTTTTTGTTCTTATAAGTCGGTGAGAACTCTTTTGGTTTTATTCAGATCCTTTAACTAAAGAAATCCTAAGTATATTATTATAAAATAAAAACTCCTAAATAAATAAACGTCCGTATTCAAAGAATAAACAATTAGGTTGTTTTATTATCTTTATTGTTTTTGTTTTTAGTTAAAAACCGAAATTAATTCAGAATTAAAATTAATCACCGGAAGGCACAATCGTTCTTTATAATATAGGTTACTTATATCTGAAAATTTGCATTTTAGCAATCATTGGTAAAAAGCGTTGCTTTTTGTTTTAACATTTTTATAAATAAATTATTAGTTTACAATATGTCAAATAGGACCATAATTTTGAAAATGTGGATACAATTTTAGCGCATGGCGACTTCCACACGAAAATATTGATTTACTAAAAAAGAACTGCCGTTTCGATGTTCCTTTCAACAAGTATGAATGTGTAGATGATGCGGTGGATGTGTAGTTTTAGTTTTTTATTCAAGAAATCATGAGAGCAAGTAAAAAATATGGTTGATTTAAAAAATTCGTATCGTTCAACAACCCTATCAAAAAAATCTTTGGTTAGACGTACCCAATATAAACAAAATGCTGCTACTGATCCGTCAGATTTTCAAAATATTAGTTTTGTTCAGCAAGGATATAGAAGATTAAAATCCATAAAGAAAGTCAAAACCTATAAACCGTATGTATTTTAAACAAAATTGTGTTATATATTTTAATACAAAATATTCAAAAACCTGGTTGTTATAGAAACCAACTCGTAATTATAGAACCTTGGTGTAGATGGAGCTACGTATATGTTTCTCGATTTTACCTGTTTCGCGAAAATTACTTTTGGGCATAATAATGGCCACCTACTTACAGATCGCTGATATGTCGACAATTGTTGGTCCAGGACTGTAGTAAGGAGCAATAGGGTACATCACCCAGATTTTTGCAAATAATTAGTAATTAAGTTATTAAACTTTTAAAAATGTCACCTGGTGAGATTAATTCTTGACCGTTAATTACCTCCTCAATTAATTTTATCTTTTGTCGCAAAAATACGGAAGCGATTTAAAAGTAATTTTTTAAAGTAAGATCTTAAAGTAAATTTTGAAAAAATTAAAATTGCAAAAATCGATATCTGTAAATTTTGTATTTATAAAACTGTCAGTTGAAGAGAAGAGAAGGTCAAAATTAAAAACTAACTTTCATGATCATGGCACTGCACAGCTAGTAACTTGGTCATCTGACCTTCATGTCAATGGTAGATCAATAATAAAAAGTATTCATCAAAATATTAACTTTAAAACATAATTTATTATAGGACAGAAGCTAAATCAGGATCGCCAATCCAAGTTTTCCAATATTTTGTTAGAGTATTTTGAGATTCCTTTGTTTTTTTAAATAAATAAGTAAAAAATTAACTGAGTTGCTACAAAGTATAAATTTTATATTCATTTTAAAACTTCAATATTCAATTTCTTAAGTTCTTTGTATTATTTTAATAGTTTTGTTTACTCGTGTTAGTAATGTCCATTCTTCATTATATAAATTTTATATTTTCCTTCCATGCATCATTAGTCATTACAATCTTTTCTTCTTTGTAGAATATTATGTTTTTCTTTCACGTGTCGAACAATGACATTTTGTTTCATATTCATATGTAACAAAATCTTGGCTTAAGGGGTTTATGTTAAGCAATTAAAAATTGAAAAGAGGTTGCTTTATTTCGAGTATTTTTAATGTTTTTTCATATAGTGCAATAAAATTTTATTAGTTTTATGGGAAACAATTCAGAAACAATACCATATTCAAAGTTTAATAGTTTTTGTAGCACTGGGTTTAGGGGAGAAAGTAATTAAAATTAATGGGGTGGATGGTTTTTCTTACTTGATGGACAGTCAAGCGCCTAAGAGTTATGCTAACAATCTTACATGTTTGTAAAAATGTCCAAAATTTTCTTATATTTTTAGTGGGGGAACGGTTAAGTAATTTTATATATACAGGTAGTTATCAAAAATTAAGGGAGTTGAGTTCTGACAGTCGAGGGCTGTGAGTCAATCCATCCGACTCCAACCGCCCAAACTGCAACGATGTTTTTGTAAAATAAGCATCTTGTATGTTTGTGGTGTGTTGCAGACTGAAATTCGTTATCAGTTTCGTTCAAGTTTTTGAGAATAAAACTTAAGATACTCGTTCGCTTTATGCGGAATTAAAATTCAATTAAGTTAATTCTTTTAAAAACACAAGTGTTTCGAATTAATTCAAATTTAAAATAAATCGGCAAATCAAAGTTAGTTAAAACTGTTGTGAAAATTTAAAAACTTTTATCGGAAGTGTTTGCATATTATTTAAAGTATCGTATGAAAAGAAAATTATTATAAGATAATTTTCCAAATATTATTTTATTAAATAACCGACAATATTCGGGAAATAATTAAAAATTATGTAATGCAACATTTATACAAACTTTCGTGAAGTTCAAAAATTGAAGTATTATTCAAAATTGCCTCCGAAATTGAGGGATGTGTTTAACAATGGTTAATTAATTTGAATGAAGTATTATACCGCCTACCGATTTTACCGATTTTAAAGAAAACCACCTTATATCATTTGTAATTTGGAGTTTCCAGAGATGAAAGAAAAATTCAAGTTCATCAAGTAGTAAGTGAAAAATATATTTTTATCGTCGAAAATACAGTGCGTGTTTTACTTTGATTTTTGTTTTGTTTTGTGTATTAATTTTAAAATTTTGTTCTATTAATATTAAATTTAGTTTAATAATTTCATTTTTAAGAATTATTATCTTTTAATTAAATCTATTGGGCCCAAAATTTATTATTATTAATTTTTAATTTTAAATATTAGAATTTAAACAACATTTATTTTTATTTATTTTATTTCTTTTTCTTCACATTATAAAATTTAATTTCATAACACACTGTACATATATAATTTGTTTATATTTATTTTTGTGTTTGTTTATTTTTATTATCTTTAATATATGTGTTATTTTGTTCTTACGTTTTTGTTTTCTTTGCATTTTGCAAACCATATTTTTAGGAAAGTCTCAACTGTAAGGAAATTTCAATTTACAAAATTTTATAAGGTGTGGTTATTTTCAAAAGTTACGTCGCGGATGAAAATTAGTCTGTCATCTAATTTAGTCAATCCGATGCAAATTTTATTAATATCTTATGACAGTGGCGCTCAACTAATTATTTTTTTTTTATTTTAACATCTACCGCTACGACACCAATTTAAATCACCTGCGGCCCTACGACGAGCTACCGGACAATTTAATCTGTTGCAGGTGTCGTAGTGACGTATAAGATTGTAACAGATTTTTGACGCCCAACGTGTTAGGCCATGTAATTGTACTGACGCGACGTAGGCGATTTTTGTTATAAAGGTTGTTTGTTTTTACTCGGTTTGATTAATAATTTTGACTCTTACGTTTAGGAATTATGGTGCACGAACATATGTGGCCATTCTTATATTTATATGTCGATTCATGTAGTTTTGATATCGTACGTGTATGGCCTTCTTTAGTTGTTACTTATTGATGATAACGCGAATTATTTTTCAGCTTTAGTAACGATCATGTTAGGTTTCCTTTATCAATTTCTTTTATGTCAAAATTTTTATGTTTGTTAAAATTACATACCGACTCTTAATTTAGAAATTTTGTTGCAATTTATTTTGCAAAATAGCGAATTACCGATTTTGATTTTAAATATAATTTATTTTTGAGTTTGAATTTGTTGTTTAAGTCACAACTTATATTTATTTTAGTTTTTACATTCTCAAAAATTAATTATTGTTATGAGTACGTAACGCTCTATTTTATGATGTCTTTGACCCTTAGAGGGATTTTAACAATGAAGAACACATTGCATTGGTTACGGTGATTTAGAGGATTTTACGTTTAGTACGGATTGTATCGAATATATGTATTTCGGTCAGAATTTTCTTTATTACAAGAACCATTGTTGTGGAGTTCAAAATTGTTTATAAGAATTTTGTATTTTACGTTTAGTGCCGAATTTTATTTTTCGTGCAATTGCATTATTGAATGCCAACTATTATTTTTTTTTTTTTGAGAAATTATAGATTGTTTAAGACAATTTTTTTTTTAGATTACCTAATTATGACTTTTGTTTTTATCTAGTCCTGGACATGACTCGAAACTGTATCCATCTCGTAATTTAACAACTTTTTGCGAGATTTTAATATTAAGTTATCAATTGTTACGTTGATTTTGTTTAAGACCAAATTTAATTATGATTAACTATTCGCGTTTGCGTTAGTTTAAAATCCTGACTTTTGACAAATATTAAGTTTGCTCCAATTTTTTATTGTAGGGCCTTTTGCAGTGTTGCAATATTTTTTTATGATGATGCATTAATTTATGCGAATTTAACGCATTTATAATTTTTACCATCTTATATAAATGTACCTAGTATTTCCGAATTCACCTCTCTATTGTTTAGCGGTATAAAATTTTAGGTTCATTCCTTTTAGCGAATTTAGCTCACTATTGATGGGTGTACTGTGCAATTTTTTTTGTAGAATTCAAGAAAAATACCCACAATCCAGTTATAGAGACATAATTCAACAGTAGGCTGGATTTTATCTTTTTGTATTATTATTCAATTACGATTGGGTTTGTTTTTGGGAATTTATTTGACCATGTTATTGTCAAAATTTGGGAGAAGTTTTGATAAATTTCAATTTAGCTTCTTAGCATTTGTGAGGTTAATATTACTTCTTGACTCGGATGGAAGATAATATCTCTCTTATGTAGAATTCTTTTTGAAATTTTTCTGAACCAACCTGAATCTAGATGATGCAATTTATTTTCATTCAAGTAATTTTTTTTTAAGATCAAGTTTAAATCACGTTCAAGTTAAGTTTAAGGAGTGTTTAGTTAGATACTATTTTATGCTAGAGCTCGAACTAGTGAGGACAGTAGTTATTTTGGATAAATTTCGCACCCTTACGTTTTATTGAAGATTAAGTATTGACGTTTAAGTTTAGTGATCGATCTTATTGCGTATTTTATAGGGCTGTCCAATACAGTCGCTTTTATCGAGACGATATTGCTTGAGACTTCATAAGGAAGAAGCATTTTAACCGAAAGGTGATCTATAAATTCTAGTTAATCACATATCAATTCTCAAACTTGACCTCTGATAATTATGTCCTTATTATGATTTTAATGATTCACGGTGTAATCAAAACTTCAGTAATTTAGTATCGAATTGGTGAGAGCAGTAATTTTAACGTACGGTACGGTTTAATTTTATAGGTCAATTTACCAGATTGGACTTCAAGACTGTTCAACATAACGCCTCTCTCGTTTACGACAAAATGCTTTTGCATTTCTACTCAGTAGGATTTATTACGTTTTGGTTATTTACGTTTATCTGAAAATGTATACTTCTGATTTAAGATATAACATTTCATGTTACGGTTAGGTTACGTCCTCAATAGGACGCTAAACTATCTTATCGTTTAGTATCGTTTGTCATGACGTCAAATTATTATATAGTTCAGTCATTAATATGACTTTCAACTATCTTATCGTTTAGTAACGTTTGTTATGACGTTAAAATATCATATCATTCTATCATTGCTATGATGTTTAATTATCGTATCGTATCGTATTCATTTGACGTTAAATTATTGTATCGTCAGTCATAACGTTAGAACATCTTATCATTTTGTTCTTGATTTAACGTTAAACTATTCTATTATGAAAAATTTTTAATGTGACCCATTTTTGTTTTGTGAAACTGTGTTCTTTAGTCACAATTTTATTATTTTGGGTAAATAATAATTAAATTTTCGTTTAAGTTAGTTTTGATATATTATTTAAGTTAGTTTAGTTAGGGCTTGTAAATTTGATTGCCCCAATTTATTGAATCTTGGGTTGAGTTTTGGGAAATTTCAATAGGGAAATCTGCTATCTGTGGGACCAAATATTGCTTTCTGATCTCGGATGAAAGGGATATCTCTCGGGTATTGTGACCTATTGTTAATTTTTTTTAAATCAGCTTAGATTTAAATAAAGTTTTTTTTCTTATATATTTAACGATAATTTTTATTTTTTTTTGAGTTTTAGATAAGATTTAATGTTTCGTTTAGGTTAGTTTTGTATTTGATTTAAGTTAATTTTTCTTTTGTATTTCAGTTTAGTTTGTTTGCGTTCGGAGTCACTGGACAGCAAAATTTTAGGGTAATTTGCATTGTTACCATTTAAAAAATTTTTAATTAGTTTTCTTTTATTGTTTTTTTTTATCTAGTGGGGACTTATTGTTGAGATCAATTCGGGGAATTAATCTTCGACTAGAGGGGGTGTTAGAGTATTTTGAGATTCCTTTGTTTTTTTAAATAAATAAGTAAAAAATTAACTGAGTTGCTACAAAGTATAAATTTTATATTCATTTTAAAACTTCAATATTCAATTTCTTAAGTTCTTTGTATTATTTTAATAGTTTTGTTTACTCGTGTTAGTAATGTCCATTCTTCATTATATAAATTTTATATTTTCCTTCCATGCATCATTAGTCATTACAATCTTTTCTTCTTTGTAGAATATTATGTTTTTCTTTCACGTGTCGAACAATGACATTTTGTTTCATATTCATATGTAACAAAATCTTGGCTTAAGGGGTTTATGTTAAGCAATTAAAAATTGAAAAGAGGTTGCTTTATTTCGAGTATTTTTAATGTTTTTTCATATAGTGCAATAAAATTTTATTAGTTTTATGGGAAACAATTCAGAAACAATACCATATTCAAAGTTTAATAGTTTTTGTAGCACTGGGTTTAGGGGAGAAAGTAATTAAAATTAATGGGGTGGATGGTTTTTCTTACTTGATGGACAGTCAAGCGCCTAAGAGTTATGCTAACAATCTTACATGTTTGTAAAAATGTCCAAAATTTTCTTATATTTTTAGTGGGGGAACGGTTAAGTAATTTTATATATACAGGTAGTTATCAAAAATTAAGGGAGTTGAGTTCTGACAGTCGAGGGCTGTGAGTCAATCCATCCGACTCCAACCGCCCAAACTGCAACGATGTTTTTGTAAAATAAGCATCTTGTATGTTTGTGGTGTGTTGCAGACTGAAATTCGTTATCAGTTTCGTTCAAGTTTTTGAGAATAAAACTTAAGATACTCGTTCGCTTTATGCGGAATTAAAATTCAATTAAGTTAATTCTTTTAAAAACACAAGTGTTTCGAATTAATTCAAATTTAAAATAAATCGGCAAATCAAAGTTAGTTAAAACTGTTGTGAAAATTTAAAAACTTTTATCGGAAGTGTTTGCATATTATTTAAAGTATCGTATGAAAAGAAAATTATTATAAGATAATTTTCCAAATATTATTTTATTAAATAACCGACAATATTCGGGAAATAATTAAAAATTATGTAATGCAACATTTATACAAACTTTCGTGAAGTTCAAAAATTGAAGTATTATTCAAAATTGCCTCCGAAATTGAGGGATGTGTTTAACAATGGTTAATTAATTTGAATGAAGTATTATACCGCCTACCGATTTTACCGATTTTAAAGAAAACCACCTTATATCATTTGTAATTTGGAGTTTCCAGAGATGAAAGAAAAATTCAAGTTCATCAAGTAGTAAGTGAAAAATATATTTTTATCGTCGAAAATACAGTGCGTGTTTTACTTTGATTTTTGTTTTGTTTTGTGTATTAATTTTAAAATTTTGTTCTATTAATATTAAATTTAGTTTAATAATTTCATTTTTAAGAATTATTATCTTTTAATTAAATCTATTGGGCCCAAAATTTATTATTATTAATTTTTAATTTTAAATATTAGAATTTAAACAACATTTATTTTTATTTATTTTATTTCTTTTTCTTCACATTATAAAATTTAATTTCATAACACACTGTACATATATAATTTGTTTATATTTATTTTTGTGTTTGTTTATTTTTATTATCTTTAATATATGTGTTATTTTGTTCTTACGTTTTTGTTTTCTTTGCATTTTGCAAACCATATTTTTAGGAAAGTCTCAACTGTAAGGAAATTTCAATTTACAAAATTTTATAAGGTGTGGTTATTTTCAAAAGTTACGTCGCGGATGAAAATTAGTCTGTCATCTAATTTAGTCAATCCGATGCAAATTTTATTAATATCTTATGACAGTGGCGCTCAACTAATTATTTTTTTTTTATTTTAACATCTACCGCTACGACACCAATTTAAATCACCTGCGGCCCTACGACGAGCTACCGGACAATTTAATCTGTTGCAGGTGTCGTAGTGACGTATAAGATTGTAACAATTTACTAAACTTAGAAGTTAATTTAAATGTTAAATTATTGTTATTAGTAAACAAATAATAAATTATTATTTTTTATTTAAATCTACATAGTACATTTTTATTTTTCAGGCCTCGATGTCGTCCACTATACATTGGAGTCGTAGCTGCAGTTCTTCTCATAGTCATAGGTCTTATCATAGCATATTTCCTTGGAGCCTTTAATAAAATTGATACTGGAATCCTAGTGCCGCCTAATCCTACTAAGGAACTTCCACCTTCTGCATCTCATCTAAGAACATTCAAAAAAGCTGCAGTTTGTGCAGATGCTGTACCATGCGCTGAAATTGGAAGGTAAGAAGTAGCAGTAATAAAACTTATTTTAACTATAGTTAAAATATGAGACGCAGCCTTAAAAGTAATTAGAACTACTAGGAATATCGGAAAAATAGCACACAAAAATAATTGATAAATAGATATATAATAAAAACCGAAGGGCCCAAATAGGACCCTTGGAAAATCCCAGAATTGATACCATCTGTCGGGTGCGATAGCTGTATTTTTAACTTATCAAACTGGAATCTCTTGCTTGTAAATGATTGAATGTAAATAGAATTAATCTGAAGGCAATAATTTGACAACACTTAAAAATGTAAACGAGATTAGCTACTGATAATTTACTTTAAAAAATCTATGCTGTTCAGGTACTGTGGCGTTACCTCTATATAATTTATATATTTATTTATTTATTATTTTCAATTTCCATAAAACTACTGAATTCAAAAATTCTTCCTAATGCAAGGTATCGCAGATATTTAACAAATATGTGAATATTTATTTACGTAAATGCCAAATCAAGATATCTACGTTTTAAAGCGAAGGTTGCAAAAGTCAATTGATTAACTTCTCAAAACAGGAATTGATCGCGGGTGTAATTTATTGAAAACTGCTTAAATGACAAAACCATTTTGAACAACATCGTCTACTTCATTTCCTTTATCATTGCAAACTTAACATATTTAATAAATAAATAATATGTTAATTATTAAAATTATCAGCAAACAATAGAATTTTTTGCTTTATATAAGTTTTGCAATTGCACTACTTTTCACATTTATCACTTTGCAATTTAGCAATATATTTCACTGCATTTTTAACGACCCTATCTTTATTTCCTGGTCGATTTTTGTTTCTATGGTCTCATTTTGAATGTCTCGAATTTTGCATGTAACTAAAATTTCATTTAAATACAACTTTAGGTACAATGAGAAACTCGAGAAAATTAAAATTAGACTAAAAATTTAAAATTGACCAGAAAACAAAAAAGAAAAATACGTCGCTGAATGGGGAAAAATTAGGTAAAATAAAATATTGTAAACTTTTTATGTCCGACCGACTCCTCAATTTTATGTTTTTAAAATTGCACTTATTATTAATTGAAAGAACTTATCAAGTATAATTGTGATTATTTTTAAATTCTTGTATAGAAAATCTTATAATTATCAAATAAACAAATTTAAAATTTAATTGTATCGTTAAAAATCACATCAATAAATATTTACAAACAAAAGTTAACGCGGAGATTAGATAATGCTGTAAGTAATTTTTAGAGACAACACAATCGTATATTACTTTTATCATTTACACGTTAATAAAAATAAAATTTAATACTAAAATTAACTCATAAAAAAGATTAAGTATATGAGTTATACCAGTTTTTTCAAGAAGAAAATTTTGTCGTCAGTAGTAAATGGATCACGTAATGTAAAATCTGATTCAATATTTCTGCAAGTTACATAATTTTTTAGTTTTTTGTGATGTCAATTGCATTATAATTATGTTCTATTAATGGGTCCGTTAATACTAACAATTTTAACGGTGGTAATATTAAAATTATATCGCGATTAGCTAAAAATAAAATTCTATAATGAAAATCAATTTCCATTCTACGTAAAATGATATATTTATTATTACTATCGTTCAACGGCTGTGGTTTTTCACCCACTTGAAATACAAATTGCTCTAATTTGGGCCACTTGCTCCGTTGATCTGCGATGGAATGCAGACAGGCCAGCTAAAGGATTACACCCTCATCTAGTATCAGAACTTCTATACATTGTGACTCAGGCGATCGTTTGGCAACTAACTAAGAAAAAACAAATTTGGGGGCCAGTTTACTAAATAAAACGCAAAAGTAAAACAAGAGTTAGTTTTATTCAAAAAACAGAGTAGAGATAAAGATCGGGTTTGACTATGTTTGATTCGAAAATTTCATATAGGAGACAAGCCAACACATAACAAAGCAAATAAAATCTAGAATATCTTGAATCTTATATTATCTTCTGAACCGGGTTAACGTACTGGGACCAATATTATCAATAATTCCGTCAATATATAGAATTACCATCCAAACCGTCGTATGACACAATCAATTAATTTTGCTCTTAATCTTTATAAATGGCTTCTTAGAACATGAATTTTCTTAAGTATTTTATTTCAGTTTAATTTGTGACATTACTAAATAACTTAATTTGGACGTAATTATAAGTAGTGATTTGCTACAATTAATGTAAGCTCAACATTTGTTTTCCTATAATACATATTAAAATGTTCTTCTACTATTCTTGAATAATACATTTTATGGGATTTTTGATAGCAATTACTCAGAGTGTTGAGAATTGCTTTATTACTCGACAGTGTGAAGTAATCAATTTGGGAAGCGTAACAAACTCCATTAGGCATAATAATGTATTATAAGTTATTGTAATGTCGTCATGTAAAATGCCTCAATAGCCATAGAAAAAATGCAGTATTCTACTCGAGAGAGATGGTTATTACTCTCTCGAATAAAATCCGACATTTGCTAAATGCATTCTGGTGAATAATAAATATCATATTCCGCTGGTTGAGCAACACCAAAATCTAAACCCTACGACGCTATTGAAAAGGAGCCATTACTAAATATTGGGGGAGGTCTGAAGTTTTTCACTTGAGTGTATTTTAGAAATTTACATTAAAATTTAAATTCAGTTTTCATTTAATTTTATTAAAACTACATTATTACATCATTACATCTTTACGGTGATTGCAAATCTTTTTTCTTTCTTCTTCCATGTTTTATTTTTTCTTGATTACTAAGTTCATCGTATGATCCATATGTTTTCAAGTTATTAATTAACTCTTTAATTTCTTGTACACTTGGTTGGTACCTAATTGGATATAACTTTTTGTACTCTCGTACTGTTAAAGTAGGACTTTTCTTACATTGAAGATAAGCATGTAGCATATCATACTTTTCACTATCATGGATTTTATCCATATTTATTTTGAATACGATAATTTTTGTAATATCAAAACATCAAAAATTTAAATTGTCAAGTTTTTCTGTCACTGACATTCTAGATTATTTATTCCAGTAAAACGATCAGATACACGACGGTCGGTTGTCGACCTGTTATCAAATATGCACATGTCATCAAACATAATATTTGATAGCTATATTTTAGTACCTACTACGTAATTTGTGGCGACATCAGAACCTCATTTTTTATGAGAGGCCGCAGGTGATTTTTACGGTACAACTAACGTGGAATCTAAACCACGGTACAAAAAAATTTAGGAGTGGTTCAGATTCAGACTCATGTCGATTTGATCCTTTCTGCATCAAACTGTGTGTTCAAAACCATTGCATTAGTGGTGCTTTTTAATTCCAACGCAATTACAGGGCAATTACTTTTTAGAATTGTTATTAAAAGTTGCGACATACTACCGATTCTTTTGTGTTGGTTGATAGAGCAGACGCGTAGAATTACGACGGTAGGATGTGGCCACAATTGTGCAGTGGGTGTGGAGGGAGAACGTTCCAGTGCTGTGGTTAAACCGACATGTATAAATTTTGTTTCTGCGCATTACGTCATCACTGACCCAATATTTTTTCATGTTTGCAAAAACTTGCTCTACAGGATTTTTCCAAATCCATTAAATCGTCCAATTGATTTTTACTTTACCATACCGAATGGGAAAGTTATGTAATCGAAAAAAATTTTTTTTTCAGATTTTCACGGATTTATATTCCTTGAGGTCTAACGAGTTGAAAGAGACCCAACATCAAGAAATGTCTGTGTGTCTGTGTGTCTGTGTGTCTGTGTGGCTGTGTGTCTGTGTGTCTGTATGTCACTTAATTTTGTGTGCGCTCTAGCGCCCAAACTAATAGGAATTTCTCAACCAAATTTTATATTTAGTACTTTTATATTGAAACTTAGATTTGATTAGATTTTGGTTAAAATCGGTCCACGGAAACGTGAGATTGGGATAAATTAGTGACGCGATGAGTATGTTTGGTACTGTGGTCGGTAGAGGGCGACACCTAATAATGTCGCAAGTTATGTTATGGGCAACTGTCTAGATAAATCCACTTACCGAAAGAAAAATTTATGGCGCGGGGATTATCTCACGCGTGCGTGCACGCGTGGACAATTCGACGTTAGCCTCCGGCCCCGCAGTGCTTACCTTATAGCGCAATAATAAACAAGACACCGGCTCGACGCCGCTCCTCGGGTTTGAAATCCCTGTATAAAATTCTCAACGTCAGGTCTCAAAACCAGATGAAGGAGATAAGCGGGCTATCGCCCGCATCTGCTCCGCAGATGCCAAGTGTCAGCTACAGCTACAAGAAAAATTTATAACATCGAGTTATCGATAAAAGGAATGATCCTTGGAAGGTGACTTGGTATAGAGTGACAGCCGATAAAATTTTCGCACATGGGCACCAAATCATAGGGAGCGGCCAAAATCGTTAACTACGTTTTTATAAACCGTATTAAATTAGTGTGCAAGACATAATATCGTACCACAAGATTATTGTATGGTAAAGTCATGTGATGGCCACATCTCTCATCCAGTGAGGCCGAAGGCCGAACAACCACATCCGATTCACATCCACTCGTTTATATTGCTATAATTTTAATAACCTGTTTAATTCGAACTTTAACATTTGATTTGAGAAATTGCACTTTCATACATATTACTTTTAATGAAAGCGCCATAAGTAGAGAAATTAGAATAGGGGAAAACGGTTAAATGACCCCGATACCTTTGCTATTAATAAGATTTAATCTCGGTAGCTTATCTTCTAAGTAAGTCAACTTTCGTGTTGAGTGTTTACATTTTGATCCATAAAAGTGTTAATTGTATATTATACCAGATTGATACTTTGTAGTTTTAAATGTTGTTAATAATGTATCCTTAAAGAAGAGTAAATAAATAAATAAGATAATTAACTAAATTGATAAGAAAGAGAAACATTTCGCAATAATATTTTTAACTGACTACAAAAAACCTCTTGGTGATTATTGATTGATATTACTAATTAGTTGGATACAGTAACGGTTATAAAATTTCAATAATGGAACTAAAATAACAATAAGTTAGGGGCAGTATCATCAATGAAATGCAGCATAACAAAATTATGCATTTTGCTGACATAGTGTGGAGTGGGTTGTTAACCTGTTGTTTTAAAGTTATTGCACAACTGACAATAATAATAGTTAATACACATCACCTCACGAAATAAATAATAACAAATTATAAATAGACTGACGTATACGTGTGTTCTCCCATGCGCTCGCGCGATTTCAGCTATAAAAGGAAACGACATCCTGGGCGTTGCTGTATTATAACTTCGCGAGTTTTGATAGTCGAGTGTATTATTTTGAGTCAAGTATTTTATATTATTACAATATAAACAAAATGTCCGAAGCTCATTTTGACGAATATGAACATTACAATTTCGACCAGGATAAACATCTTTACTCCGGTCATAGTGGAAAACAAAGAACAAAGAAGGAAGCAAGCGAGCACACAAATCATTTCGACCCAAGTGGACATTCAAGGAAAATCCTTACAAAGCTAGTCAACACTGAATCAAATAAAAAAGAAGTTAAACCTAAAAATTAGTGCCTATTTTATTAAAACTTTGTGATATTAAATTATAACAAAGACAACTTGCTAAGTTAAGGTTTTGTGATTTATTTTTGTGAAGACTTTTGCTCTATTGTTACCGCATAAGGCTATAAAATAGCCTTGGTAACCATGTCATCATTGTTGTTGTTGAGAATTTCTTTATGTCTCTTTTGTGCAACTAATTTCTTTAATGATTGATGCATTTATGCCTTTAGATGATAAATAAATATTTTAAATGTATTGCTTGTTTTATTCAATTTTGGTGTTATTGATTACTACGTGAGTCAATTATTATTTGCAGTGTTGCCACCATATTGGAATTACAATAATATTTTGAGGTCAACTTATCAAGGTGATAGTTGTTGCTAAATAATGATAAAAAGTTGCCAGCAGAAGGACGGCTTTTTTAATTAAACAAAAGATTGAACAAAGGTTGATGCTTTTAACATTTTTAACTAATAGCGCTTTAGGAATTTACCCAAAATTTGTTTTTCTATTGCCGAATTTCTTCACTAAATACGATAAATAGCAGTAATTATTTTAATTTTACTTGAAAAATATGAACTATTACTAATACTACTTAATAATTTTTCTTATCGCCCACTTAACGATAAAAAACCAATTGAAGTTGTTCTAATTTCTAAAATTTACTACGACAATAATTGAATTTTAAATATGAAAAACGTACATTCATAAAAGAACAAAACGCAATTAACAATGTAAATTGAATTTTTTTTAATGTTAAAAAAATTACCGCTACAACATTTGTTATAAGTTTGAAAATAGTGCACGAATACCAAAATTATCATTATATAATATCGCACATCCAACGTAAATATAAAATGTTTATTCGTATCAATTGCCCGATAAAAATATAATAAAAATAAAATTCTTATCGAACGTTAAAAGCATTATTTGAACAATGCAAAAATAAAACCTGAATAGAAAATTGAAAAAATGTAATTAAAAGAAAAGCGGTATTCCCCGGTCTATAATCATAATTTTTAATTTTTATTTAAAATTAACTGCCATATCCACTTAACTAATAAAAATAGATTAGAAATTATATAATTTATATTGCAACATAACAATTATTTAGATAAATATTTATATAGAGATAAATAAATAAAAACAATGAAAACATAAAATGTATTTGGTATAACCTCGTTAATCCGAACTGTTTTTAATTACAACCTTAAAATAAAATTTTCTAAGATTTAAATTTAAAATTTTAATTGACTATAAAATCAAAGAAAAATATCATAATTTCAAACTTATTAAGGGTACGACTTATAAATTTAAATTATGAGACCGCACTGCATTTTATTTATTTATTTATTTGGCCACATCATAGACCATATAGATAATCTATTAACCTTTAACTAAAAATGTTCAACGTGGCTGTATTTATTGTCAATAAAAATTTAAATTAATGAAGTTCATTAGTATTTTGCGTTCTTTTATAAATTAACAATAAATAATGTTTAAATAGAAATTCATAGGTACACGTATACATATCCTTCCGTTCAGTAAATAACAAATTATTCATTAAATTATCGAGTTCAAGGAATAATTTATTTAGGTGCCAAAGGGAAATAGTAAATAAATAGTTATTATGTGAAATTTATTATTTATTCAAAATTAACTTTCTGCCTTTCCTACCTCATATCCACATATTGATATTCTGAATAATTAAACAAAAAATATCAGATTTTCATTTGATTTCTATTTTTATGAAATGTAAATTATATCGTGTCATTGTTGTTATACTTTATATCAATATTACTAATCATTAACCTTTAACAAAACTTTGTTATAAAGCTAGAAGGTCAATGGTGAAATACAAATTTTTATAAACACCTACAATGTTAAAGCTTATTTTATAAACATAAAACTTAAAACCAGATTTTAATTATTGCAATTTATATTTCGGAAAAAATTTTGAAAATTATTCTAAACATCTAAACTTTTATTTTTTAGGGCAATTTTGGAACGAAATGGATCTGCGGTTGATGCAACCATTGCAGCTCTTTTTTGTAATGGAATCATTAACATGCAAGCTATGGGAATTGGAGGAGGATTCCTAATGACAATTTATAGCAAAGAAAACAACACTGCCACAACTCTTAACGCCAGAGATGCAGCCCCATTAAATGCAACGGCAAATATGTTTGATAATATAGATCCACTAGAAGCAAGATATGGTTCGTAGAAAATACACATACATCTAAAAACATAACTGAAGTTAAAATTTATTGCAGGGCCTTTAGCTATCGCTGTACCTGGTGAACTCAGTGGGTATTGGGTAGCTCATGAGAGGTTTGGTAAACTACCATGGAAAGATGTAGTCCAACCGTCAGTCGACCTTTGCAATGAAGGTTTCAATATGACTCAATCACAATTCGACCAAATGTCAAAAATTACGAGAGACAATGTTCTAAAGTAGAATGAGTTTAACTTTTTTTTGCTTGGTTTCTACTAAAAGTTCCATTGCAGGTCTTGGTTTTTTGATTCTAACAACAAACCTAAAAAGGTCGGATCGCTAGTTAAACCTACTGAACTCTGCAAAACTTTAAGTGCTATTGCCGAGGGTGGTGCTGATGTGTTCTACAATGGGGAAATTGGTAAACTGTTTCTGGAAGACGTCAAGGAGCTTGGTGGTATTCTTACTCAAGAAGATCTTAGTCGTTACAAGTTAAACAATTTAAATTTTATTTTGTATTTTTATTAATTATCTCATATTTAGGGCAAGGTTTGAAGATCCGATTGAAGTTAAGTTTCATAGTGGCGATCGTTTGTATTCAAATCCTCCACCAGGTTCAGGTTTATTATTAGGATTTATTATGAATATTTTAAATGGATACAATTTTACTTCAAGAAGCATCGAAGACATCGACAGTACTGCTTTAACGTATCACCGAATAATAGAAGCCTTTAAATATGCGTTTGCAGAACGGACTGAACTTGGTGATCCACAATTTATTAACGTTACTGAGGCGAGTTACATTTTTTTTTGGTATACAAGGTATTTTTACATTTTCTCTTATAGCTTGTACAAAATTTAACTTCGCCAGATTATGCAGAAAATATTAGAAGAAAAATTCGTGATAATACTACAAGCCAAGATCCGAAAGAGTATGGTGCAGTATTTTACAATAAGGAGGATCACGGTACTTCTCATATATCAGTTTTAGCTGAAAATGGAGACGCTGTATCTGTGACTAGTACTGTTAATATCTAGTACGTTTTTGGGTTGTAACCACAATGAAAACAAAATTAACTTATCTCTTTGTAGTTTTGGTTGTGGAAGGACTTCCCCTAAAACTGGAATTTTGCTGAATAGCGGAATGGATGATTTTTCTTCTGTTGGAATTGTTAACTACCACGGCTTATCGGGATCACCAAATAATGCTATAATGCCAGAAAAACGTCCACTATCTTCAATGACACCTGCAATTATTACGGATAAAAATGGTGATGTAAAAATGGTAGTTGGTGCTGCAGGTGGAACGAAAATAACGACTGCTACAGCATTGGTATTGTATAATATTTTTTTAATTAAATTTCAAAAAGTAACTTGAAAACTATAGGCTATGATACGATATCTATGGTTCGGACAAAATATCAAAGAAGCTGTAGATGCTCCCAGATTTCATCACCAATTGTTACCAATGGAAATTGAATACCAATATGGAATTTTGGACGTAAGATCATGTCATAGAAAGTGCACCTAAAATTTAATTTATTAATTTGTAGCAAATTATCAAAAAATTGGAATCACTTGGACATAAAACTAAAAGGTACACAGCAAGAGGATCAATTGTATGTGCGATTGTAAACAAAAACGGCACAATTAACGCTAACGCAGATTACAGAAAAGATGGCGATGTACTTGGAATTAATTAATGAAATACTTGTGATATTTGAAAATTAGACCAATTTATAATGTTACTAGTTTGATTGAATTTCAAGTCGGTATCATAAAAGATCAAAAAAATTTAAAAATTTTGTTTAGCGTGCTTCAATTTTCGAATTTGCATTAAAAATGTGTTACTTATTTAATGTTACAAGAAATCTCGCTTTGATTGTTACTTAGTTATTATACATGTAAATAATACATTGTTTTTTGATAAAATTGGTAGTATTTTGATATATTTGTTCAATAATTTTCCACTTTTATTCCTAAAATTAAATGCTGTCTACGAGTTACCAAAATGCCAATTATTTTGATGAATTGGATGATGATATTCTTTTAGATCATTTATTTAATGCTAGTTTTAGCAAGAAAATTATGCTGGGGAGTAAATTTACTATACAGGACCAATAGATAGAATTCTATTATAGTAAAAATTCAATTATCAACTCAGTATTTTTTGAGGAAGTTTTGTAGATTTTCCACAACTTGTACCTTTGAGACCCTGAAAATTAATGATTAAATTTGTTAAATAAATAACAATAAATGGTAATTTGAGTTTTTTTGTACTAAGTATACAAAGTAAACTTGAAATTATTTACTAATGATGTTATACTTGTAGAACTAATTTGTATTGTTGCCAAGTAAATGAATTGGTGTGGAAAAACTTGTAAGTCCAAATCCAAACCAGACACTTAATTAAATCTTTAAAAACTTTGTCCATTACTATGAAAATAAATAATTATATAAGGGCATACAACATTCATTAATTAAAACACGTCGATAGATAAGACCCCATCATGTAAAAAGGAAAAATTAACAAGGTTATAATAAGAAAAAAATTATTTAATTTCTATTCGCATGAAGTCGTGATTTAAAATTACAGTATTAAAAATACAATTGCATTAATGAGCAATTCAATAAGTCTCGTAATCCGTTAATTGTCCATCGATCCCTGCTTAAAGATGACAGGTAATTTAATTTTTTAAACAGTGTATCATTTATGTTAATACGACATTGACGTTTAAATATATCATCCATTAATATTCAGTAATCCGACGTACTCTTATTATTGTGAACTTGTATGTTTGATTTAATTAACTATTTAATTCTTCTAAGCTTATCTTGAAATTACTCATCTTTAATGAGTAATCAATCAAGGTTGTCTTTCATGTCCCATCTATATTTTACATCGGGGTAGGTATGTAGATATGGATTTAATGTATGCTGGTGAAGAATAATAAATATGCTAACGAGCTGTTTGTTACATGAGTCAACATAAGAGCCATATCGATGTTTAAAATAGGAGGCTTAACGGTAACCATAATAAATTTCTGCATTTTTGTAATGTAAATGTCTGAGTCGTTTGTGCTGTGAGTCTAGAAAAGAACAAAAAACACCACTACCTAAAAAGGAATCTTAAAGGTACATTAGGACCAAAACGAAAAAGCATCTAGAGTAAAGATCTCCAAAGAAAAATATATACACTGCCTTAAATTTAAAGACGGGGCAAACAGAAACCCTCGGTGATCCATTTTAAGCATAACCATCAAAAGTTTTACGTTTCCTGATTCTTCTCCATACTAAAGCGGTGGAAGGAATACTGAGTTTTGCTTTGTATGAGTAGATTTTCCCAAGATAAATAATACGAATACAGTGCAGCAAAAAGTGCTCAGTGCTACATTTGAGCACGTGAGGACTGTGGAGGAAAATTAAAAATAGATTGTTTTTTCATGAAGGAAAAGAATTTTTCAAATAGTGTCAGAGAAGTGTTTAAGAGTGAAGGAATTTGGATACCATATAAATAAGAGACCATGTAACTTTTGGCAAATACTTTTTTCTTTTTAATATGACTGTTTCTAGAGATTTTTAATAGGTAAGTACTTTAGTATTATCGATAATACAGCTATTCCAGATTTTTAGTCTTTATTCAGTTACTTCTAGACCTTCCTCTTTTTTGACCGGATTCACTCCAATACTTACCTTGGTTATCTTCCTTCATTCGTACTTTTAAAATGTATGAACTTCGGAAATTGAAAAATTTGAATTTTGATTGATACAATCTAAAAACTGCATGGTGCCATATTTGTGGGATGGCGTTGAAAGTTGCCCTTTCAATAATCAGTTGCCCTTCCCCAATTCTAACAAGATAACAATTTTGAAGCAGATATCATTCTATTATCCCCTGAAATTTTATTTAAAGTAGCGGTTCTTACGATACAACATAAAAGGTGCACTTAATTTTAAGACCAACGCTTCCAGATATGGAAGTGATCATAATTTTTATATTTATTTGTTTACGTAACTGTAAAAACACAAATCCCAAATAACAAAATTTGAATGTGTTTATAGTAAACTTGTTATTTCCAGTAATACAACAAATTTTGCCGGAACAAACAATGAATTTGTATAATTAATAACTACCATCAAACAGGTAATCTTCACCTATTAACCCTTTAAGGCTCACAATTACTCTTATTGACAATAAAAAAATTTTATTTGGGGGAATAAAATTTATTTGTTCCACTGGGAACAAAAGGGTTAACAAAAAGAAAAATTAATTGGTCTTACCTAGTAAAAATGTCTAGTCTTAGTATTTAAAGTAGAAATTATAAAGGAATTTGTTTAAATGTTTCTACACTCCAAATAATTTAGTTTTACTGTTCTATAAATTAAATTAACTTATTAATCATTCAAACATGCTTAAGTACATTTAGATTGGTGTACAGTTTAATATATCATTATGTAATCTCGTCTTTAAGTGTTTAATAAGTACTTATAAAATAAAATACATTTTATAATTCTAAATCGGGCAATATAATAAATAAGGTCTGGTTCTACATACGTATAAGTTTTTTGTACTTTTTCGGATGTGCCAGTAATAATTTATGTGTTTAACATTTTTATTAAATTGTAGATTAATTTTTCCATATCAACAGAGCAATAAAACCAAACATAAATAACTGTTATTAAATGCTCTACATATATTTTTTATATTTATATACCCATATTTTAATTTTTTTTGCATCTTGACAAAATAAAGTTTTCACAAATTACAGCTATATTTAATCAAACAATTTTTTCAATCATTTTGTAACGGCTGTTTTTTGTTTTTTGGTATTTTAATTTTATGAGTTTACTTTTGTGGTCGCTTTTTTGTAATAAAAAATAAGATATGCTTTAGTTGCAAACAAATTCGTAATAGCAATACGTTAATTTATCGCAAGAGAAAATTTGCCATATAATAACAAATAATTTTTTTTTATGTTCGATCCAAAAGAAGTAAATAAAAATTTTAAAAATTAATACAAATCATAACAGTAAAATAATAATAGTACCTATACATAGTTATAGTAAATAAATATCAATAATGGTGCAAAATTTAAATAATTTGAACGCTAACACTCCCAAGTTTAATTATGGGATGCGTCGTTTTTGCATAACTTATAATATTCAATTTACATTTTATTATTGTAAATAATTGTTCAACTATAATAATTATTATTAATAATTTTAATCAGTTTACCTCACACCGATTAACCGATTTGCTAAATAGTAACTTGCTATAAATTTATGGTGCTATATAATAAGTACGTAGAGAATATACATATTTTCACATAGGATATATTTTGGGTGTTTAAAATAAACAATTGGAACAAACAGATTAACGTGAAATTAGAACCACGGCACCATTAAATTTTGGCACTAAATGGATTCAAATTCGGAATCCTTTGATCGGAAGTCCGTAACAGTAGATTTTTGAAATAAGAAAAATTAAATTTTTGGCTTAATAAGCTTGACAAACAATAAGATGAATATTCATCCAAGTTTAATCAAGCCTGGAATTAGTCATAATTAGAGGTAAAAATGTGTAAAATTAGGGGTAAAATAGAGAAATCCAATGGGCAAACAGAAGCGCGATAAGAAATAGTGCATTACACAAAGATGGTCAACATGTTCAAACTGTAATTTGATATACAGATATGTGTAATTATTTTGAACATTGTACACGCAGCCTCGCCCAAATATCCTGGCACTGTAACCCAAGATTAAGAACTTGAGAAAATATACACGTCCAAAGCTTGTCATTATAATTAATGCGATTTAAAATAATTAATGTGAAATTGTACGATTGTAAAAGAAGCAAAAGATTTTTGAGACCTACTAACACATTACTAATAGCTCTTCTCACAATCATGACAGTTTTCGCTATAATTTGCTTCAAGTCATCGCATCTTCTTGATTTACCACTGCATCGTTAATGATCAGGTTTAACTCACTAAAGATTGTAATTTAAGTTTCAGGTGTGGCAAATTACCACATTTTTATTTAGTAAACGACTTAAGTTATAAACAATACAATTCCTTAATTGCGTATACTTAAATTCATGGTTGTATAAATTCAAAATTTTTATTGCGTCTGCATAATAAATGTAAGACGTGTCAAACGCTTCATCTAATGTGAAATATTTCTGTAGGTAATTGAAAATATCTACTATTTAAAACTTATATTTTTTCAGCAATTGACAAAACAGTTGCTTACGAAACAAGTGCGAAAATGCATTTTTATAAGAATTTCATTTCATTTCATTCGAATTTTTGCACACACTGTAGAAATGTAACTCATATTAGTTTTTGATGTTAGTTTTCCTTTGATAAAACCTTGATGAAATAATTTTAATTTTATTGCATTTGCTCAGCCTATTCACTCAAACATTTGCTAGCGGGATAAACTGGCATTTGGAACGCTACAATAAATTTTTATAAATTAATTTTTAATATCGTATTTCTTAATTAAAAGTTTCTTAATTTCGAAACATAAAGCAATTTTACAAAACATTTAATAAATTAATATTGAAATTTAAACAAAACTGAACCTAATACTAATAAAATTTGTTCATATCTATGAGGGTTAAAGAAGCACTGGAATTTGTTTCAAATAGTTTGAAATTACGGTGTGGTTTAAAATTTTATTGCGTTGATTTACGATTTACACATAAGTTTAAAATGTTTTATTCGAGAAAGTAATAAAATAATAAATTATTATTAATATTATTTAACCTGATACACCTGCAACTTGCTTTAATTATGTATGTTTAGATACACAGTAGGAAAATAATATTTATGTTCCTAATGAATTATGAGTTTTTTTTTGATAAGTAATGGTAATGATTACTCCGAGTGTTGAGTAATCGTTCATTACTCAACTGTGTTGAAAATTATTTGTTCAAAACCGCTCGAGAAGTTGTATAAAAAATTTAATTAAAACTCTAATGTATGAGGGAATCCATGTCTTGAATAAAATCGTGAATAAGGTTGATATAATGTTGTAATTTCCTGCGTTGTAATTTTACTTAAATTCTAAATGACTTTATTTTAACGTTCACTTTGCGTAAATTTGAAAATTAATTTTAGGTGTTTTTTTACAACTTTCAAGTCTATAAGTTTGCCTATACTAAATAAAATTTTTGTACTTTACGTTTGTGAAGTACAACTTGGCAGTGTTTATTTCTGTTAGCGGAAAATTTGAGCTCCCTTTCTGTCGAGCTTAGCAAGACTACAGTTAAAACCATACCTGCATGTTAATTTTTTATTTTTTTTGTAATTGCAGGACACATTTTCAACCATCGACAACTTTTTTTTATCTGAGATATCTACGGGAGAAATTTTTTTTAAATCCGGTGTCTCCTTTTGTACTCACTCCAAAAATATAATTGTAATCCTTATAATATAAGTTACGTACATTCAAATAAACTAGCAAATAGGTACTAAATTTATCTGAAGAAATTAGAAAACTAAAATGCTACAAGATTGGCAGATCTCTCGGCGCGATTTTTAGCTTGAATTACAAGATGCAATACATTTGAACTACTACAATAAAAATTAAGTAATTGTATAAAAAAATTTACAAAAATGTAATCAAAATACCAATTTTTGGTAATCTATTCCAAGTGATTTATTATAAAGTTTAAATTTTCATCTGATGTAGTTCTAATTATGACCAAAACGGATAATAAAAATGCTGCACAATGGTAATGGCCAGTGTTGGCGGTCGCCTCGTCAATGATTAGATATGTAATTTAATAACAATTTCTTTTAAGCTACCTATTAATTAACTTCTTCCATTCGTAATGTACTTATTTGCTTAAGAAATTAAGATGCGTCAACGTTAATTGGTTTTCCTCCAAACGAATGTAAAGCTGTTTTACTACCGATTCTAGGTTATAAAGACGCTGTGTTTCTTATCAACATAAATCACGTCAACTAGAGTAGGTTTGTAATTTATAGGATATGCGTTTTTGATTATAATTCCATGTCCATAAAATTAGAGTCAAGTTGTGCATTTTTATTCTGATTACTTAATAAAAATTAGGGTAACATCGAAATTTTAATATTTGGCACTAGTGGATTTCAGGCCAACTTTTCAATATTGAACTGTTATGAAAAAAATTGTGAAACGTTTGTGGTGGTTTGGATTCCACGTTAAACTGTAAAACCATTACAACATTGCGTATTGTATTTATAAAGTTTATATGACTGCGTTCTTAACTCTTTTAGCGTTGAATAATAATAATTATATGGAAATTGCTTTGGTACGAGATACTTATCCTCATCTGAACGTGTAACGAATAAAATACATGTAGAAGTAATGTATAACATTAAGATAACATATGCAATTTTAATGTATGTGTAAGTAATGAGTCAAATTATAATAACTACAACAAGTAAACTAATCTGAAAATAAAATTTATCATCGAATTATTAAATTAATTTATAATAAGTAAATGTGTTTACTTTTTAACCAAAATTAATTTTTTTACGTTGGAATAATTTAAAATTATAATAATTAAACCAACTAACCAGCTAAAGTAATATTACCTTATAAGTTAGTAAACTCTTTTATATTCCGACGTTTCACTGGTAGTTTATTTTTAAAAACTCAGTTATAATTTGCTTGCAATATTTTCGTTTATAAAATATTTAAAGTTTATACAGTCTTATAAAAAATAAAAAAGTAAATTTTACGACTAATAGCTACTGTGATAAAATCGAATATATGAAATTTCATGTTACTTGATTTCTCACGATTATAATCAGCATCAGACATTAAATAAATCGCGCTGAGTGGCAATAGCATTGTCTACATACAATTTCACTTTATTATAAATCTCAGGCCATCAGTTAACATAAACTCAGCTTTTAATTAATTCAAAAAGTCAAGCAATAAAAATTTTTTATGAACATACGAGTGCCCCCCGGAAAATAAAAAATTCATTAATAATGCAATCGCCATATACGCATAATTTTGCTTGTAAAACTACATAATGCATTAAGTACTACTTGAAAATTTAAAATACAACCCACAGTAGATACTATCTCGACTGCTTATAAGTTGTTTCTGATAATATTTGTATTTATAATAAACATTTAATTATATACATCCCCGCAAGATTAATTAAACTGATTTTTTTACGTACGTTGTCAATCAAACTTGTATTATATATGTAAAATTAAAGTTTTTTGACAACCTGTTCAATATAACAAACAAATTCTTTATAAAAACAAAATTAACAAAAAAATGATTGATTGTATTCTAAATAGATAATAAATTAATACGACAATATAAAATTTTATTTATTCGTGCTTATAATCAAATATGTCCAAATTTTGATTACTTACCTGGAAATTCTAAAATTGTATATTTAATTTAAATATATTTATTAATTTTGTTTTTTTTTTGTTCCTGTTTTGGGATGTATTTAGTATAACATAAATTATTTTGTAGATCATAATAACCTAATCCTCAAATGAAATTTTACGATTGTTGTAGTATCCTCAAAATAAATTATTTTTGGACCTAAAAATTATTTATTATAAGCTCACTCATTATATAATTATTATTTTATGAATATTTGTCATAATATTATATTTTATTAGCCTCACAATAACATTACTAATATAATATGTACTATTTAATGTACATACCTACGTAAATTTGCTTTTTGAAATTTATTTATGATTTGTGTTTGTGGTTTTTTTTATTTTCTAACATAAAGGTACATTTATTGTTTAAGTTACAGTAGATAAATTATAATAGATAGTATAATAATAGAACATTATAATATTATTAATCTATTTATAAATTAGGTATATTTACGTTTTTCAATAATAATTTTTTTTTATGTAGGTGCAGCGTACACCGGGGCGGCCAAGCTTTAGAATTTCCAGCTCAAAATTTCCAATTTGAGGTTGTCGGTTTATGTGTTATTTGAATTATTTTGTTTTCTTAGAAAGCAAATAAAATGAGAATTTCGTGTAAAAGTAATTTTGTTTTTTTTAAATTACAGTTTTGTAAATTTTTACACGGTTAAAAAAACACGTAGCCGTTAACACTTTTAAATTAATTATTTGTAGTACCGGTCAACGACAATTGCGTGACTTAAAGAATGTAATAAATCTCATAATTTTATAATTTTTCTGTTATTGCATACCTATAGGTACTTCATTATCAAGTTTAAAAAAATTTTAATTTATGAAATAATTTACTCGAATCATAAATATTTAACTGACAACAAAAATTGTATGCGCATATAGAACATAAAAATTAGTTACTAGGTATTAAAAATGATTAAGTGAAAAGTTATAAACAAGTTATACACAATAAAAATTTCAATTTCAACCAACATTCCCTTCAAGAAATTAATTTGAGCTTAATGTATAAAATCACAAAAAAAACATTAGTTTCTGTTGTAATATAAGATAAAAGTCTAATTTAATTTACCAATACAATAGTAAACTAATTAGCTATTATATAGAGAAATAAAGGGCAATATATCAAAATTTAATACAAAAGAATCTTCAAAAAAATTCATAAAAAATCTTACTTCAATTACATTATCGCTGTGATAATTTGTAATAACATATCTTATTTTCTTTAAATAATCAATCTCTCTTTCTTTCTTTTCTTTTACTTTTGTAATTCCAATTAATTTTTTAATTTATTACACTGAAATTTTATTTCAAATTAGGTTACAATGTTGCAATATTCTAAAAACTTACCGTGAACGTGCAAAAATATTGATAAATAATTTACAGGCAATAAAGCATTAAGTCATTGACTGGATAAAATCAACAACAGGATATTATTGTGCTATAATAAAATTTAATTAATCATCCTATACCTATATATATTTCACAACCAGTTCAATATAATTAATGATTTTAGTCAAAATTTTGTGTCGTGAGATATCGAATTCACTTCGAATTTGAAGTTTGTAATTTGGCATCGATGTTCTGTCAAGGATATAATTTTTTAAAGCAACTGACGTCGAAATAATTAAATTTACCCATAATGCTCCTTATAAAAATGTAAAGAAGCGTCCTTAGGGGAAGCGGGAGTTCCAAATAACTTAATCTTAAGTTCTTATATTAAGAACAGCAACAAAATTATCCCAATTGTCTAATTTTGTCTTCCAAAACTCCTGATCATATTTACATCTGTTATGAATATAAAAGTTTTAATTTAAGTTAAGGATTCCAAAATCTCCTTTTGATTGTGAAAGGTGAGATCAAAAATTTTTAAGTCTTCTTCTATCTGATATATAGGTACTATGTCTGCGCACTGTTATAAAAACTAAAAAGATTCAATAATAAATTCTTGCCTCCTAATCTTACATGGCATGCGTGTAAAGTGAGTTATTTGGAGATAACGATCAACATCGTATCTATTAATTTATAGCCAAAACTAAAGTATGAAGAACAAATAAAGCCCGCAATTTTAATTACTAAATTAATTTAAATGGTATATTTTTGCAAATAGGAATCAATTTGATTCTTATCGAATATGATTTATAATATCAATTAATTCTTAGTATTTGTCAATTAGCTTTCTTAATAGCTTATAAACCTACTTATAATTATAAATCGATTTTTTATAACAATTTTAATTACTAGTTAAAAGCTTTTATAATATTTTTTGCAAGTGTTAAATTTGATTCTACTTAATTACAATTATCTTCCTGCTTCATTGGCTCACTTTTTAGTTTACTTTTTAATGTAACGACTCACCGATTTCTTTTCAGATTTTATCACACCCAACTACTGTAAGTGTTAACGGTAAACTTAGATGTTGCAATCTAATAAATTTTATATAAAAATTATGTACTTAACACTTTGTATTTACCTGAAAATGTATGAGGTATGACGAAGCATAATCAATATCAAAGTAAAGTAATGAAGTATTGAACGCTATGAGTTGCTTCGAGAAGAAATGGCAAAATGAAAACATGAATTTTTTCCATTTTACAAATGCAACTAAAATACCTTACGGTAAGTAAGTTTAAAATTGTCGTAATGTAATGTTGTCCAAATATTTTTTAATTTTACCTTGTATCGTTGCATGACCGATTCATATTGGCCTGTATAAAACAACCTCGGCACCCAATAAAAATGTTGACTTGCACAATTTCATGCATCATTTAATATTTATGTCCAATACATAATTTTTGATTCCATCATTACACGCACGTCATTCGTTTTGTTACATCCGTGCTACAATAATGATGCCTTACAAAAAAAACTATAAACTAACAGGACCCAAACAAAAATTTAATAATCATCATAACTGCATCCAACACCTTTAAATTTTTCTAAAAATAGATTTTTTTTGTTATACTTTTAATAAAATTGCCATAACTGATAATTTGCATAATAATAATTTTAATGTTTCGACATGATTATTTATTATGATTGGCAATAAGTTTTGGTTTTAATTTCAATATTGTAATTTAAAGCGTTTACGTTGTTGGTACTTATTTAACGTAATAAATCACTGTTGTGTGGTAATTATGTATTTAAAAATATAATATTTTAAATAAACGAAATTTTACACGCGTCCGTCCATTGATCAATCATATTTTGTAAAAAAAAAATACCCCAGTAAACCTAATCAACAAAGATCCTCCTATCATTAGTAAATGGCCTTTTCATTTGAGTGATCTTGAAACGATAATCTATCAAATCTAACGCCTTTTAGCGTTTAATTTTACATCTAAACTAGCCTTAATTATAGTTTGATGAATCGTAAGATACGTCAATATCCCGCCTTTTAATATACGACCATCGGTGATTATTAAAGATATGTTTAATACAAAATAAAAAAATAATTTTAATCTTACTAATAGAGCAAATAATTTCTTTTTATTTGATGAAAGAAATTACTTTCAAAAATGATATAGGTAGTATGTGATCCTTGATTTTTGAAAATCATGCCAAAAAAATTCCTTGCCTATTCTTTCTCCACGTTTTTTATCTACGTTGATATCCTAACTTTTTTGCACTTATTATTTCGATAATGATGATGTCTGTTCCATCTTAGATAATTTCGTTACTGTGCCACCTTTCATTTTTTCAGTGAATTTCATTAAAGTTTTGCACCATTAACAAACTAAAATGAAGCTGTGTATGCATTTCGCCGTTGAAAAATCAAGAAGATTCCAGATCGTCGTCGACAGATGAACTGTAGGTGAGTGGAGACCATTAATCTCCCCATGCTGGTTCGTATACACTTCAATAGTTCTGCTGCCAAAAGTTCAAACTCCATTTCTCTCAGATTATTTTCTTTATTTTCATAATTTCCAACTATAGTCTAATACAATTTTTTATTTAGAAGTGTTGTTACAATACCTCAACCTTATTTTTAAAAATCATAGTCGATACTGAAGTATGAAACACTACAATATCCAAACAAATCTTAAGAACTTAATTGGAAATTAACTATTGTAAGTTAATTAGAAATTAAATTTTCTACTAAAAAGTCTCTGACAACATTTATATTATTTTTAATAGCAAATTGGTCGAAAATTACTTGTAGAAGTTTGCATAAACAACCAAACCGATTCCACGTGCTTAGTATTCTACAGTAATTCTGTACTTAACATTTGCACAAAAATAATACTTAAAAAATCATAATACTTTAACCCCCAACCTTACGAGAAGTATTTTATGGAAATAATGTTTGTAAACCAAAATTGAAAGAAATAAATTCTATACTAGATGGTGTACGTGTTTTTAAGGTTTTGAAAGATAACCATAAGATAACCAGCGCAAGAATTATTATAAGGAGACGTTGATTACAATCGCACGTCGGCTTTGGTATTCTGAAGACGTGATGAACATATTATGTAATTTTATTTTTTAACTAAAGCAATCTTTATGATTGTACTTAATGGTTTATCTAAGACCAAATCGTCGTTACTCTTCACCTAAGAATTTTCTTATAGATACAAGAACTTTATATTTAACATCAAAAATAAGTGTGAAAGATGCAAGTTTTGGCTTTTATTTTGAAGGAATTTTTAATAAAAACCGATATTAGATACTTCAAACCGCGTGACACTTGTACTAATTTTAAAAATTAAAAAAAACCATTGATTGGTTAAACAAACCAAAGTTGATAATGCGTTGTTACCATGGATCTCATAAAATAAATGGACTGCTATTCCTTATAGTTTTCAATCCAAAAAAGTGAGGCCTATATGAGCGCCGTCAACTGTGATGCAGTTCTAAGAAATTTCAAATATTTATTGGTTTATGTTGGTACTAAAATTAAGATAACTTCATTTTTTGTAATGAGCAATTTAAATTTAAATTACCCTCTAAGATCCTAAATTACTATTGGCTATTATAATGCAATTTCACGACAAATGACAGCCACACTTTTTTACTTTGAATAGCAGTCCATTTATTTTAAGAGGTTGGTGGAATTAGTTATTTCTACCTTCAAGGCTTTTACTTAATTTTTCAAGCATTAATGCAAAAAGTACTAAGGGTAAGGGTGCGAATTAATATTTAATAATTAGTTTATTTGCTTTTGAAACAGACCCTGTATATTATAAAAATTATTTACAAATTTTAATTGGGGTAATTTTACGTAAATTTTTTCAGCTTTTAAATACACCTTTGGTTCAAAAATTCAAATCAATCAAAATTGGCTTACAAAGTCATGCAACATTTAACCATAAAATGTGCAAATTGTTTCAGCGGTTAATGCAGCACCTTATTAAAACCTTTACAATTACTTAATTGTTTTTCATTTATTTTTGCTTGTATAAATCTCGAATGTATTTTCTTTGAAGCCTACCGAGTTTAAAAAAGGCAAACGTTTTAGCAGTTTCTCATTTTATTGCAGTATATTTTGCAATTTTTCATAAATTATTCGATTTGAAACACACTTTGAAGCGTAACAATATTGTAGGAATTTTTGAATGGATCTGCTGTTATTTTTCTCTATTTGAATTGTTTCTTACCCTAAAGCCAAATACCATAACTGCGCTTAAACTAGTTTTTGTGAAGTTTCACACAAATAATAATTAAATTGTTGAAGTTGCAAATTTTATTTCTAAACCATCAGATGGATTTTCAACTGCTTGCAGTGATCACGAGAGATTAAAACTCTGACTTTTTTGGTTTCCTTGCTTTTCTCTACAGCTCTACCAGGGTTGTAATGTTTAAAACATTTTGTTTTAAACAAGGTGATTTAAACATGTTTAAAACAAAATTCATTTAAAACATCATTTTGTTTTAAACATGTTTTAAATGTGTTTAAAACAGGTGTTTAATTTGGTGTATGTTTAAAACATGTTTTTTTTTTACATTTTCCAATTTTTTTTACATTTTTCAATTTTTTTTTACATTTTCCAATTTTTTTTTAATTAAAAATAATAATTTATTCAAAATTTATAAAAAAATATAAAAATTTGACGACTTCTTCAATCTTCTTCAAAAATTGAGGAATTTTTATTTAGGGCTCTCATAATAGACACAAGCTTTGATGCTTTTTCTGTCCCTAGTCTATTACGGAGTTTACTGTGCACCAGTCCAAATGAAGAAAATAATCTTTCAATTCCGGCAGAAGAAGCTACAGCAGAATGCAACTGAATTGCTAAATTATGCATTTCTGCATTTATACTCCTTTGTAGGGAATTCCACCAAGCCAATGGGGTTACATTAACGACGGTATCTTCCAAAAATAAATAATTTTTGAACGGTGATGCTTTGGCTTGGTATTGAATTACAAATGAAAGTGCTTTTGAATGATATGCACCTACGTACTCCAATGCTTCTTCCAATTGATTTTGATTTAGATTTTGTCCTCTAAATCGATGATCCAATAAGTTGGCCAAGTAATGGGCTGGTGTCATAACCATATTAAATCGCTTCTCGCAGCATTCAAATTCATGTTCGTCAAAAAGATCCCTTGCTTTGTTTAACATTTCAATCCATACTTCTGTGGCTTCTCCGATTGAGCACGTCTCTGCTTGTACTTTGTCCAACGAAGTAGATATTATTTTTAATTTTTGTAAATAATTGTATGTGTTGCTTTTTAAACTTAAATCATTAACAAGTTTAGATATATTTGTTTCAATCGCAACGGGATTTTCTGTACATACTTTCGACAAAAACGGCCAGTTATCCAAGTACGATTCCAAACAATCAGCTAAGGTATTCCAACGAACATCTTGTGGAAGTTTCAGTTTAGCCCCACCAGCTTGTTTATATTTAGCTGCTGGGAAGTGGTGATATTTAAAATATTTTATGATTTTTTTTATGCTGTCTTTAATATTAAGGGATGGCGTATCAATATCTTTTGCTAATAAATTTAACATGTGGGCCGCGCAACCATAGCTTAATATATCGGGCATACCAAGTTCTGCACATTTAGATAATTCAATTCTCATTTTTTTCATATTACTTGCATTGTCTGTAACAATACTTCCAATGGTACAACCAAACTTTTGACATTTTTTTACTGCATCTACAGTTAATTTCAATAGATATTCTGAAGTATGGCTTGCATCATCTGTATCTATTGTTTCTATTAAATGGATAGCCTCCTGAGAAACATCTGTTACCGACACACATACGATTGGTTCATTATGGATGTTGCTCCATCCATCCAGTGCCATGCATACCGTTTTGTCCTTTAGCGTTTTTTGAACATCTAACCATATGGAACTATGCACATCATCCAGCAAATGGCTGGAAATTTGTGCTCGATTTGGAGGGGTGTATCCAGGTCGTAAAATATTAATCAATTTTTGAAATTCTGGATGATCTACAAGCCGGAATGCTGAATTCGTAGAATAAATAAATCTTGCCATTTGCAAATCTATTTTGTGCTTTTCGGCAAGGGTAGTTTTGGTAACAAAAGAATCCAGAACCCCTACTGCTGCTTGCTTGGATGACGATTTTGGTAAAAAGGAAGCAGACGCAATCGAAATTGAAGAATTCGTCTTGCGTATTTTTTGGCGGTTTTCATCCATGTTTCTATCAATATCATTATCGTCACTACTTTCGTTAGAGCTGTTAACGTCTTCATCTCGTGATATAAAATTTTTGCATTTCATTAAGTGAGTTTTCATACGAGCTACCAATGCAGCCATTTCCTTTTTACATATTTTACATCTTGCTCTTGTACAAGATGTTTTAGCATCTTTTGTCTTATCAAAGTTTTGCCAAATCGGATCTAATCTTCTTCCAGTTCCACTCATGTTTAAATTCTTCTTCTGAAACTTCTTCTAAATATATATTTTTCAATGTTTGTCTATGTGTGCACAATTCTTTTATGCATCTAATAATATTTTTTTTAACTTATATAATTTATAATATTAATATTCGGTTGGTATTAATTACCGGATGATCACCACCACCTTCAGGGCCAGTTGTATAAAAGAGGATAATCTTTGACATAGATTAAACTCTAATTTATACCAATCAGAACAGAAAAAATTTTATTTTAATTTTTCTATTGGTTTAATTTGAAGTTTAATCCATGGTCAGCGATTATCCCCTTTTGTACAACTCAACTGGCCCTTATAGAGTTTTCTCAAGAAGTAATTCCTTCTCAATGAATCAACGGATACCTTTTTATTATTAGTATCATAAAATTAAAGTAATATGTTAATAATTTAACATTTTAAATAAATTTAAAGTAGTATAGAGCTAATGAAAGATAAGAACACGTTTTTTTTTTTTAGTTTTAAACATCGTTTTAAACATGTTTTTCTGTTTAAAACATGTTTTTTTTTCTAAGGTAATAAAAAACCGTTTTAAACAAAAAAAACTGTTTTAAACATAAAAAAAACGTTTGTTTTGTTTTATTTAAAAAAAACATGTTTTTTTGCAACCCTGAGCTCTACTACCTGCCATTGTTTTTGAAGGAGGGAAAATTTGTTTTTTATAAGGAACTACGTTATGAAAACGTTTGAGCAGCACTGAACCAAACGATTAAGTTGTTGAATAATTGTCCTTTTTCTAAATAGCTTATTAAATTGTGTTTATTGGTATTCATTTATTAACTGTCATTGATTTCATCACGTCTGCATAATATGTAACTCGTTCTTTTAACGACGTGACGGTAGTAGTACACCATAAGTCTTGGGTGATTACCCTGCCTAAATGAAAGCAACTATGCTACCATTTTCTAATTGGAGGTTTAACTAAATCACTTCCGTGCGGTTCCTTCTTAATTAAAATTTTTAAAAAACTTAAAAAGTGTCTAAAAGCAACTTCTAATGCCACTTCTTTATAAACATAATTATATAACGGTTTAACTTTTTTTTTAATTGCAACTTTAATATCAATAAAAATTTCCGAAATACTTTGTGACCTTTTCATAATTACACCTGTTTGACTAGATTTTAAGTCGTCTCATTTAAATTTATCACTTACAAATTATTTTTTGCTAATTTATTCAAAATATTCACATTTTTGAAAATTTATTTTACATTCAAAAAGCGAAAGATATCCCACGATAAATCTCCATATCCATCACCCACTTTTTTTAAAATACGGTGGGATTGTTTTTATATCAAACAAAGAAATTAAAATAACAGTTCTTCAATTAACTTGGAGTATCAAATTTTATTAAATAGGTTATGCGTGTTTACTTTTCTAATGATTGCTAGTGAACATGTTTTAAACCTTTACAACTTTTTACGTAACTTGACCATTCACGTTTATAATCGAGGCGTTAAAATTACTTACTTCAGTTCTACTGAAGAAATCAATTAATTCTGAACCATATCGTCTAAATGTTTTTTTACGCTCTGAAGGTATTCAATCATTTTTCAATCCACCCAAATCGTTTTCCGAAAAGAGAAACTGTGTGAGAAAATATTGAACAAATTGTTGAAAATGTGAGCTTTAGCTGTTTTTTTTTGGGCTGATGAACCAAAAATATTAAGTATTTACCTCCTGATTCTCACAATGCTTTGTTTGGCCTATGTGAAGATGTTGTCTAAGTGAGTAATCGAAGTAATTAATAAAATTCGATATAGTCACATGAAATGGACGATTTATTACTCGCGCTGGTGCTGGAATTAAATGGGTACGCACCAACGCAACGTTTCACAATTTTAGTGGGATGCAAGAGCCGTTCTAATTTTTATTTGTTTTTCATAAACTAACTTAGTGACGCTATTGATCATAGTGTCACTGAGTTAAGTAGACGCACCGCTAAGCTCAAGAGAATTCCACCACCACATTACAATTTCAAGCAGAATAAGCCCAGTTCTTCGTCAATCTAACACGGTCACACGTTTCTTGCGTTAAGCTCGATGTTATACGGGAATGATAATTTTTTTGCGATATTTAACCGTGGTTCTAACTATTGGTGCATTATTGACGTTTTATTTTCTTTTATTAATAACCGTCCCAGTAACGCAAATTATTCAAGAAAACGTAACTCAAAAAAGTGTAGTTAAAGAAGTAATTGCTTACTCGTTACGAAAACAAATCGAAATCGAAAGTGAACAGGTTATCTGCGAAAATGGATTTAATAAATCTCACAATTTTGTAAAAAATGAGAAAAAGTTGTGGACAAGAGTTTTTGATACAGATTTTTTTGTTTTCAATGTTTATTATGATGATCGACTGGAACCGTTTCGTTACATTCGATTGCTTGGAATGATAAGAGGTACTATATCTAATAAATAATATTAATTTTAAATTTTAATACTCGGATTTTATAATTAAGCAGTAAATGTAATTATACTTAAGGAAAATTTATGTGCGTGATATTTTATGGAAAACATTAATTTAATCACTACTTATCTAATAATCTTTCAATGACCAATTAATAATTTATCCAACTTCTACAGATTAATTTTTCTTAATTATAATATTAATCGAATTTGATGATTTCTTGTATCAAGAATAATTAAAACCTTTTTTTATTTAAATTTTTTTTGTTCTAAACTTATTATTTTGTTGTGGTTTTGTATCCTGTATTTACTTAGGGTAGGTCAATAGTACGAAATTCTTTGTTAAACAAGTCAACAGTTTCTTTTAAGTATTTCACAATATTTTATTTTTATTCAGATTAATAGTTTATTGAATTGTAAAAAAGTAAAGTTTTCTTATATTTTCTATGACTTTTTAAATTTTGTTTATGTTTATACGTTGAATACTTTCTTTTTCTTGAAAAACTCCCAGTATTTAAAGTAAAAATATTTATTAATTATATTATATTCATTAGTTTTCATACCACACAAAATATTCAAATATAATTTGAATGTTTTTGAAAAGCATAATGTAATTCCTTTTTTCAAACATCCTTAATTAATTTTGTTATATACATATTTTGATACAACTTTACATCCTCCTTTTGGTAATTTATTTATTTTTAATTTATTATTATTGCCGCAATGAATAAAAACATTTCTACGTTTTTAGGTGTTGATCTTACAAAAGTGCAATAAAAATTTTAAAATTTTGGCGACATAACATCTGCCAATTGTTTATTTATTCTAGTCTATTATGAGATGTCAACATCTGAAAATAGAAATTGTTTTGTAAATTGTATAATGTCGCTGTGATAATAATAAATTATATTGCTTAATTTAAATTAATTATAATTTTCTTAAATAAATAATCGTTTATAATTGAAAATAAAACTAAAAAATTCGGGTATTTTATTACCTTTTTAAAAATATTTGTAGTCTTGTCACAACCAAATCACAAATTTTTATGAGGTTTTAGCTAGGGTTCAGATTATATCTTAATTTTAAATCACTAAATCTATAAACTTTAGTTAAAAGCTCATATAAAATTTTTTTTCACTTTTTTGCTTTAAATCGATTAGAAAAATTTTTAATTTTGTATAATTATTATTTATTTTTTGAGTAGAAAAGTTAATCAATTAAAATTACATTAAGCATATAAAAAAAACATAATATATATTAAAGTATAGTTAAAAATAACTTCTAACTGTTGAGTTGATCCATACTTTAATTCAAATTTTTTAAACATTTTGAATGTTCTAAAAGCTACCTAAAAAGTCCACTGCACTTGAAGGAATTTAAACAAAATTTAGAAATTTACAATTGCAAGGTTTAACTAAACAAACCTTTCAATAAGCAACATTAAAATGCAAACACGATATTAATGTTAATTTACTTACCTATTAGCAGCTTCTTCGGTAAAATTTACAATACTCCGTTAATTTTAATCAATAATTGCACATAACACCTAAAACGGTTCAACGCCAATGGTATTTTTATGCAAATGATTTTAAAATATTTACTAATCAAAAGCATCTAAATTTAGAAAAAAAATAAATTATATTACTGGTAGTAGAATTTGAAACTTTACTAGGTAGATATAGGATCATTAATAAACATTTATACTAATAATTTATAGTAATTTCCATCAATTAATTTAAGGTTTGTAAAATTGAACTGTAAAAATTCATTAAAAACTGTTAAATTAATTTTTTATTCTTAAACCATATAAAAAAATAATAAAGTGGAAAGATCAAGCTCAATAAATTGACTTGCGTATATTAACTTTTAGGTTTAATTAATTGGTTTTTTATAATCATGAACAACAATTTTTAAAGTTTTGGTTCAAAAAATTATTTATTTACCAAATTTTAAGACAATCATCACAATTGCATAGATGAATTAAGGCATTTTTGGAATCATACTTTCAGCTGTATGCTTAGCGTGATTGGCCAAACCATCGACATCTTGAGCGTGTTGAGCGACTTTCTGGGTGATATCGCCAACTCCTGTTGGGATTTGACGGGAAATCTAAACAGAAAATAATTTCATTATGTATAATTAAATGGTAATTGCATGTAATCTTTGAAGCTTATCAATATATTTGACTCTATTAACTATACACAACAGCATAATTTAGTAATAAACGCGGGAGTAACTATGTGTAAAATTATGCATTATTAACGAAAGCGTGGGAATACAAATGAATCAATGTCTTAAACATTTTTTTTAAACAAAATTATAGTACTTGATTCATAAATATAAATGCTCACAGATTTTGAATAAATAAAATTTTTTTTTTTTTTAATTATTTGCAATTAATTTATTTCACTAAAATTAAGTCATAATTATATAACATTTAAATATATAAATTTTATATTGGGTAGACCTCGTTACTTCTACAATTTTTAAGTTTATTACCTACCCATAGAAATTTACCGCCTTAGGGGATTCAAGAACATGATTATTTTATAATAGAAGCGATTACAAAGTAGCAGCTAATAAACGTTTATAAATTGTTATAATTATAAATTATGTTAATTAATTCGTTTCTCACTCTGTGGCGCAATCTCAGGTATTTAGGAACGGCTTCATTATCCGACACAAAAATTCCCAAAATAATGGTCAAACAGCAAAACACAATTTTGAAATTCATTGCTACAATTTTTTTAACAACAAAATTGCACAATCATGAATTTCATACAACAATAATCAGCAGTAGCTCGATGGTGGACTATATAAGCCAGCGTCGATAGGAATCAAAGGACGAACGTTTTCCATAAACCTTGATTTTAGGTAAAGGATATATTAAACAGGATGTAAACAATGATACTTTACATTTTTGTTGTTATATATTATTATATAATGTAGTGATCCACTAATTTTAAATAACGTTTTTGTCATTAAAATGTCATTAATAGAAACATTACATATTATAAAAGGAGATTCTTTTATAGATAATAAAAAATTAAATTTTATGACTTTATATTAAGAGGTACAACTTTTATGTAATTAATAAATTAATGAATGAGTAATAAATAATTTTTAAGCTATGAGGGTGTCCATTAGATGGTTTATTTTATTATTATTGGACGTCAAATATCTATACATGTTGTAGTAGGTCTATTCAAATTTTAATGTATTTCCTCTTAACTGCGAAGTTTGCTTTCAGCTACCACTATTTTTTTTTTATTATAATGCCATGCACTAATTTTGTACAAAAATATATTTTTAAAATTTTCAAGCTCGGTTTACGTTTGAATCACTTTAAAATATTTTTTATTAAATATTAAAATTATTTTAAATTTTATTTCTTTACAACAACTTTTTTTTACATTATTATATAGAACAAGGTATTTAATTTTAGACCATATAAAACAGACCAAAATTATCTACAATTCTGATTTTAAAAACCCCCAAAAACAAAACCAAAGACGCGACACGGAAATTTGTAGTTTCCCGGTTATAATAATTGAAATGCAAAAAATCTCTAATCAAATTTCCTTTATGATTTGATTTTGATTCTGAATTTAATTCATTAAACATTCGCCATTTCCCTACATTTGTATTGCATTATACATGCGCATATTATACATGGAAGTGCAGTTAAATAATTTCCTGTGTTTATCTGATGTCTCCATATGTTTTGAATAAATCATGTAATTGGACGATTTAAAAACATTATTTCGTCAAGGAATCCTGTAAGTATTATTTGGATTTTTTCCTTCCATCTACGTGCTAGCTCCATCATCATCTCGATTTTAATCTTTTTTTGGACTTTTTTTAGCTATGAAAAATTGGGGAATCAGATAAATTGCAGTATAGTGTTTAAAAATGTAGTTTTTGGAAACACCAAATTGTTATGGTTCTTGACCAAAAGTAGCGTTTTTAAGATATTATCAGTTCTTCTCGCTTTTAGGAGACAATTTCCTATTTGAGATTAAAACTAAGTGATCAGCTAAAGCGCCCCTGACACTTTTGCAGAACAAGGATTTGTCAGGAATTGTCATATTCCTGTAAATATTTGTAGGTTTATTCAATCGTTTTTTTTTCTTGCTTTTTGTTCCACCTGACCAATTTTTTGTGCAGTAGCTTAACTACTTTATTTAACATCCAAGGTTAGTTTCCTTCCCTTTTTATTGCAGCACGGAACTAACATTCATTGTACGTGGCGCTAATCTGACATTGGATTCTGACAAGCTGGTCCTAAACTTCTGGATTTTTTAGCATTAGTTTTAGGTCATGGTTAGAGATGCGCCACCTTGCTCAAATTAGAATAGAATGGTTACACAATATGTAAAAAATTTGTGTACCTAAATTAAACAATTCAAAATTTTTTTAAACTATTTTTCAATTACAATCAAATATTTTTTTTTGATATGGTAAGAAATACAATTATTAAAAAAACAATGTCTTGTTGTAGATATTAAATATAATTTTATCGTGCCACGAATATTAAATTTTTTTTATTTTCTGGGTTTCTCGAAGTCTTGTCATAATTGAATATTGGTTTTGTTATTGCAAAATGATTTATTTATTACATTAAAAGGGTAATTGCATGTTTATAACCAAAGATTTATTTTCTAGCTATTCTATAAATTAAAAAGTGTACTATTTATCTTCACCTGCAGCCTTTACATTTTAGTTTAGTTATACTGCTTATTTATATGGTCGTAATTTAATTTAATTGTATGTGTGAGATATGAGTATAAGAATCATAATGTGTTAATAATTTTATTGAATGTAACTAAAGAAGTATTTTTTAAATTGTTATAATACTTATACTGTGTGATAAACATGGAAAAGGACATTTTACTAGGCAAAGCAGGTAGTTTACAGAAACAGCTGAAAACGAGTTTAAAAACTTATAAAAAGAACATAAAATAATTAAACTTTAACAATGAAAGTTAAAGTTATTAAAAATATTATGGTAATTGTATTTAAAAAGTGTTTGAATTTTTCACCTCACTTCTCCCAATTCGCTATGGACTCCCATGAGTGGATCACACTGTAGATCACAAAATTTGAATGATCAATAAAAAACTTTATAATTATATTTAACTGCTGATTCAGGGATTATACTCAAAATAATTTTAACACATGCATTTAAACCATAAAAGTTCAACTTTCAATATTTATTTCTTCAATTAGGCTCGTACTGTAAAATCGTTGTTAACTTTTCCTATTAGCAAATTGAGATAACAGCTACATTTTAGATTCCACATTACTCTGCAATAAAATAATTTTAAATGAATATTCATTAATTGGCCTCATATTGTATATTAAGTTATAGAAAAGTGAGAGATTGATATTATGACATACAGCAAAGTTGTTAAACGATTAAAATCTCATGTAATATACAATACTTCAAAGGCTACCATACGCTTTTATTCCCACCAAGAGATTAATGGATCTAGATTGGTTCTGCACGTAAAATGGATTAATATAAATAGACAGATATTGTTATAAAAGTTTCGAATGGCAAACGGAATTAATTACTTTTACCATTGCAATAAAATCTTATAAATTCAACCTGGCGTAAAAAATCAAATTGGTCACATTGAAAAAAGATTTAACTTCGAAACGTCAACGATTATGAAGACATACTACACATGATTTTTTTTTTGTTATACCGTTCGAATAGTTTTAATTGTTAGATATCTTTGAGTTGTATGTTGTAAAGTTTGATATACACCTGCTAAAATTAAAAATCCATCTACATTCATTCATAAACTAATGGGAGCTATGGCCTCCATAAATTACCTGTTGGATTAATTTTAATCGATACATTAATTTAAACTTAAATTTACTATTTCCGCTTCGATACAGCAGATATTTGGATAATTCTTACTTTTTGGGACATTAATTTATTGGATTTATTTTTAAAATACATAATAATAGTAATAAACATATCCAGCTGTGTTATTGGCTTCAACAAGGATTACTTCCTTTTTTAAATAATAGGTTTCTTAATTAAAAAATATAGGAAGGGAGCATTTTAAAACATTCATTTATCTTCGTAAACAAGATTAAAAATATTTAATTCTGATTATAATTTAAAGCAACTTTAATAAATTTAGTTATTTTTTAAGGATTTGACCACAGCGTACAATGTCTTTAACCATTTACGAATATTTATAACATATAAGAATTGCCAATCATAAACATATCCTATTTTATTACTTTTCCAATATTACACTCCTGTAATGTATTTTACAACTAACAGAAGATTAGTTCAATGCATCGCATTATCTTGATCGTGACTTTAATTTTTGTAACAGAGCCATTTATGTACGTTATGAAAGTGTTGGAAAATTTTGCATTTTACGTTTATGATTGAGCGGAATAACATGAGAATGCATAATAAAATTTTTAATTTGGAAAATTTCCTTGAATTATGTAAATGTACCTTATTTTCATAGTAATTTGCATGACGTTATTTACATAAAAATACAGACACAAATACTGACGTGGGTGATTACAGTGTTTGATGAAGCTGTTTGAATTGCAACAAAGAATTTACAGCTATCACTAGCCTTCTGAGTATGTAATTCGAAAGATGCATTTTATGCATTAAGAACGTTGTGAATTCTTTCGTTTTAAATTTACATTTAAATGATAATGCAAGTTATATAAATGTGTACCTTTCAACTAATTTTTTTTACTTCCTTGATTTGCAAAGTAGCATTTAAAAGCTTTATTTTCCATAACCAGATATTTAGTTCCAACCATTTCTCGTAATTCCAAAATGTTATGACATGTTTTGATGAATTTGTAGATCGCTGTATGGCTGTATGCCAAGACAAGCCTGATGTATTTTACACGATTTAACTTTTAACAATAATTATAAATGCTAAATCACTAAATCAAATTTGGCACATTTTCGAAAATGGAAAATGATTTTAATTTTATGGGATAGTTATTTATTTATTTACAGATATATTGTTTTTAAAGCACAGATAAATTTGGGAGTGATCGGGATTCAAACCTATAATCTTTAGATTTATAGCTCCATTCCTTAACCACTACGCCAAACTACCTGTACGATCTGCTTTTATATGCTAATAAACCCGTTAACGTCGTAATCCATGATTGAAATAATGATATATTATAAATGTAGGGCAGACTTGCCTTATTTCGCAACATTTTTTTATATGTAATTAAACACTTGATAAAAATAAACTACAAAAAACTGCTGCAAAATAAGGCACGTTTGCCTTATAAATTGCGTATTCTAAATTAGGGATATCTAATTATGAAATGAGGTATTTTTTCATTGGTCTATTTAGCTCAAAAAATTTATGATTTAATAATTTTTATTTGTATTAATTATTGAATTACCAGAACTTTGTAACAGAACCCAGAGCTAAAGCACGAAGTGGTGGAACAATGGATTTTTACCCTTTTTTTATCAATTTTAACTGTTTCAGATTTTTTATTGCTAAGAGAGCTGAGCAATTAAGAAATTTTTATCAGTGTTGCTGTACATTTTATGGTACCTGTATTATTTGCAATTTTTGATTTCACGAACCATCTAGCATTTATAATTGATAACTGGTATGTATTCGAGAAAGTACGATATGTCCATCTCTTGATTGGATGTCAATGGCAATATTTCATATTGTAGTATTCCAAATATGGTCTGACAATGAATGTGCTTATTATTACTTTGTCTACAGTACTGTTAAACCACCGTGTAGTGTTCTTCAATGACATAGGGGAAACAAGTTCCATTAATTCTTTTTCGTATTATTACATAAACGTCATTTTAATTAACAAAGTTAATTACGTTAAGAGAAATAGTCGATCGACTACTAAATTAAATAAGCGACTTAAATAAAATATAAATTATCTGAAATTCCATAACGACGTTATGATCATTAAATTTAATTAAAATGAACTAATTGAGTGCAATTTGTTTATATTTTTCTCAAAGAACTGTTTATTTATAAGTTAACGCTAATGAAACTAAATAATTAAATTAGGTTGCATTTCATGAAAATTATCAAGCGTTTGGCCATACTAATGCATTATGTTGTCAATTTATTGTCTTCTCTTGTCTTAATTAAAATTTTACGCACATGTCTAATTCAGACTGCCTCAAGCGCAACATAAAATGCGTAACACAACATGTGCAGCACGACTTCAGCGACGACAAAGAGATATAAATGAAAAATAAATGAGAAAATAATTTGTTTGATGATGGTTGTATCTTTTTTTCAACTTAGAAATTAAAAGCTCGTTAATCCATTTGACGCGTCAATATCATATCTGATTTTTAATATCTCTATCATTCGGTAGCTATGAAAATTCATATTATTGATGATGCGTCATCTAATAACACAAATAAAATGTTGTTCTTTTAATTTCTACATACAAATTGATAATTGTAAAATAATCATAAAAATTTTATTTGGTACTACGTGCATACCTAATTAGGTAATGCAGCTTCTCATATTTTATAGTGACTGAAAATAATAAAATCCGAAGCTCCGTTTATGGCTTGACCGATTTATATTTAACATTTATTTAAGTATCTCGTTTGCAGTATAACAAATTGAAAAGCTTATAGTTTCTAGACCTACATATATAATTAACTGAAATAAAATAATACCATGTTATCTAATAATACAAATTTAAATTTCTGAATTTATTACCTTTACAGAAGTTTTTGTTTGCTCCTTTATATTAATGGCCTTTCTAATTCTCGGCACTCGGCCTCATTTTGCGAAATAGTTTGTGCAGTTATTGCACAGTTTTATGCATAAAGTAATTCTATTGTACATCAAAGTAGATAAACTAAGTATAGCATAACCAAATAATTAAATGCTTTTATTATTGAGTGGAAAAATAAAATTTTTATCACTCTTTCTACATCTTCATTTTGTAGTAGTTAATTGAAATTAACATAAAATGTGATTATTTATGTTTTGATAGCACCAGTTTATACCTATTTCATTTCTTCGATTCAATTAGTGGATTGAAAAATAAAAATTTTTAACATTTGCATTTGATTTCTAAATCTATTTTCCATCCTTGTGGTAGTTAAATCTATTTTCTTCATTTTACAGCATCGAACAGGTCCAGTTTTAATTATACAAAAAGCATTCTTGTTGGGTATTTAATGGACTGAACATTCATTAAGAGATAAAAAGTTTTGTTTTTATTTTATTTTATGTTTTCTTTGCAGGATATTGGAACCAGTCTCTCTACTGCCAAGTTCAATTAAAATCGAACGATTTTCATGTAACCAAAGCAGCTCGTTCGAATATATGGTTGAAGGAATGGGATATGGGGAACGAAGAAACCTACAATCCAGTGTTAATTTCGTGCAATATACCGAGCAATTTAACACCAAAATTAATTTTTATAAGCACCAAACCGTGCCAATTGGGAAAAACGAATTTTAGAGTCATTTATCCTCGAAAACACAAAACTGTTTTAAATCGCAATAATCAGCCAAAAAAATATTTAACGACAGTTTGTGTTAAGCCAATAAACTTTGACGAAGACATTTCGAATCGGTTGGTTCAGTGGATCGAGATTAACAAAATTTTAGGTGCCGATAAATTTGAGTTTTTTGTTAAAAGTGTTCCAAGCAACATGCAACAAGTTTTGCATTTCTACAGTAAAAAACATAAAAGTTTATTTTTAGTAAAAAAATACAAAAGCATAGAAGACTACGTTCACCACAGTTTAGATAATAAGCAGTTAAAGTTACTAAAAGGTAGTAATTATTTAATAAATCAGCTAAATAACCTACAAGAAGTCGATTTATCGCTGAAAAAATTTAATTACAGCTTTGTTATTATTAAACATAAAATGCAAAGCGATAATCATGTAATTGCAAGAGCAATGGACGTGGGAAAAACAAGCGATGCATTTGCAAATGCGAATAATAAGAACAAAGAAGAGTTTAAAGAAAATTTATGGCAAAAACGAAGAAATGAAGTGATAGCCTACAACGATTGTTTATACCGCAATCTTCACTCGTCACACTTTGTTATACCGGTTGACATAGACGAGATAATCGTACCAAAACGATTTTACACTTGGGAAGAGGCGCTAGATTATTTATTTACTTCCGCACCAAATTTACAAAAAGAGTTTGCCTCGTTTTCTGCACGAAACGCGTACTTTTTGGAAGACTTCTTAGACACTCCTAACGAGGAAACAAGTTTTTTTTTTAAATTTAATAAAAGAAGTGAATTTAGTGAAGAAGGAGAATCGGGAAAGAGTTTTGTCTCCACAAAAAATGCATTAACGGTTTTTAATCATTACGCTTTAGAATCTTTGAAGCCCGGAATCAGAAGAACTTACTTTATGTCGCGGGAACTCGTGCAAATGAATCATTATAAAAAAACTTGTTTAATTAATTTATTACCACAGTGCGCCAAGTATCTGTTTAGTTCCATTAGAACTATGGACAATGTGATTAGCAAATACAAAAGTGAATTTTACGAGAATTACGAAAAGGTTGTTAGCGAATTAAGCTTTTACTTTAAAAGATTCCAATTTCTGCAAGATTACAGATAATTTTGTGCAATTTTTTTCTTGCCTTATTAAAATGTTATTTCAATCAGTATTAATAATAATAAAATAAATAATATTTTATTGAAATAGTTTCTTCTATTTATATATGCAAATTTTATGGAATTTTAGGTTCAAGAAAGTTCGCATGGCAAATCAACAATTTCACTACAAGTTAAGTTACAAATTATACAAATTCTTGATTCAAGTTATTTTTCAAACATATTACAAAAAAAACATGCAAACCGTAATTTTTAGATCTAAATATAAAACGGAATCCTAAAAGCTTTTCTTGGTTTTTTACCACATCGTGAAGAGAGTTATTATTTCAAAAATTTCCACCTGAACTGTAATTCCTGAACAAAAAAAAAGAAAACAAAAAATGTTATTTATTTGCAATTTAATTACTGGAAATTTAATGTAATAAAATAATACCATATTATTGAAAAATAAAAATTCTGAAATGAACATCTGCAAGCGATGTAATCATTTTTTTTTTTCAGATGACCAAGTAACTTTTCAGCTTCATTAACTTTGATAAATCTTTCTATATATGGGTGGTATAAAGGTACGAATTTAATTCTAAGAATTTGTAAAACTTTTTGTGTAAAAAGAAGTATAGGTACTAAATACATGGTTGGGTATTCCTACAGAAATACACGTAGGTGTATATTATGTATCTCATTAAAACGAATGTTTTATTAGTTCAGAAGGCATTAATTATCTGAAAGACGGTCTAGAAAGGGTTGTTACATGTAGAAAAAATTCAATCCGGTTTATGCATTCATTCTCACAAAAAGTGGGATTGCAAGGCTACTGGAGAATTACCGGAATATTTTCCAGCATGGAGATTTTACGTATTCGAAATTATTCTGTAAGGTAGATGAGTTTAAATAAATATTTCAATATTTTTTTTAAAATGGCAAATAAAATTCCATCAAAGGAAATTGTAAATATTTCATTATAGTTATAGTAACATTTTGGAAAAGGGAAATTCTTAAAAAATGCTGTGAAATTAGAAACACAGCAAAATGGAGCAAACCTACCCTACACTTCATATTGTAATTTTTCTATTTTATTTTATTTTGAGCCTTATTGATTATCTATAGGTGGCGAACCTATGGCACGCGTGCCAGAGGTGGCACGTACGAAAATTTTAATGGCACGTTAACGATTTACAAATGAAATCATTTTATACGCGCTACAAATTAAGTAACGTAAAATAATATCATTAGTCGAATACATTCAGCTATGTAAAAACGGCTAAGCCAAAGCAATAGGGAGCGAGAAAGTTCCCCTCCCCCCACGATAAAAGTTCATGACAAATGATCACTTAAAAAAAGTTCACTTCTTTGACGCTAAATGGCGGTACGAGCGAGAAAGTTTGACGTTAGCGTCTTAAACGTTAAAAAAAGTAAACTTTTGATAAATTTTTTAATTCTAAAGGACGCTAATGTCAGCTTTCTTGCTCTTTTTGTTGGAAAGTAAGGCGATATCCAGTACTCTGATTTTAAAAATCTTTACTGGCCAGAATGATACAAAACGGTACAATAAGCAATTAGAAAAATGGAATACCCTCCAGCCGCAAGTAAAAAAATGTTTTCTCAAGTATTATCATCATTTTTATCGTCTTCGACAATTTAAAAAATTCATCTCATTAATTCCATGGGGGGAATACCCCCCTAGACCCCCCGGTTTCACGCTCGTTTCTTTACATTCTAGAAGATCTAGCAAAGACCTCCTATAATTTAAAATTACTGGCGTGAAACCGGGGGGTCTGGGGGGTATGGAATACCCCCCAGCTATAAATAAGGAAGAGATACTCACTAAAAAATTAAATTGGCTTCTTTATCAATTTTGAAAAGTTACCTTGTGAATTCCATATGCTGGGGGGTATTCCATACCCCCCAGACCCCCCGGTTTTACACCAATTTATTCACATTTTAGAATAGATTTGTTTTGATTTAACCATACTTTTAATATTGTATAAATAAATAGTAGGTATTTAAAAATTTTTTTTGAACGGTGAGGGGGAGGAATGTTATTCAAATTACACCGCTTACCATATGCACTTGTTACGACCCTGGAGGGAAGAGTAAATACAGTTTTTTTGAAAATCGTATTGTACATTTTTAAACGATCAAAGTAGATTTTTTAAATTCGTAGTTTTTAGTTTTTTTTGAAAATTTTTCAAAAATACAATTCTGAAATAAAAAATTTTTTTAATTCTTTCCCTATTAAAAAATGTTTGGCACGGGAGCAACTCGATTAATACTGTTTGTAAATTTTTGGCACTCCTACATAAAAAGGTTCGCCACCCCTGATCTATATCATGGTAATTCTATTTCGTCTGCCACCTCGGAGCTGTCTTATACTTCATCCTCTTCAGGGCATATACGATTCTTGGTAATTTACTTTAGAGATTCTTTCAGCAGCCGTTAATACTTTTTTGTTACTTCTTCTCTATTTTTATCTTCACGAAGAAACTCAAAAATTTGGACACCACACCCTGGACATCTACATCTATACCATTTCCAGCTTTCCAAATTAAATCTGGAAATGGTGGTAATCACAAATAAAATGTAAAAAATTTTAATTTACAATTCAAAATTTAACTTTTCCAAAAATTCTTTTTCAAAAAATTACAGTATCTTAAGAAAAGATTCTGTTTTAACAACTTTTCATTGAATTTTACTGAAATTTACAGATTTCGCAAACACTCAAATTTAAAGCTAGGATCCCAGAAGTGTCTTGGTATTCAGCGTCGTGACTGGTAGTTACTTTGTTGATGTAATAATTCATAAAAATACAAAATCACGTAAAGCATGTAGTACCTACGTGTATGTAGAGAACATGTATTTGAAGTATAAAAGTCCTAACTTGGATCTAAATGTCGTTGAACTGATGGGAAAAACATTTTTAGGCAAAAAAATTGACCGTTTAAAATAGACGACCAAAATAAATGCAGTAATTATAAAAACATCAAGAACACTTACCATGCACACCTAACATTTCATAAAATTAAACGGAGGGTCATCGTCTCATTATGGTTTTCTAATTGTTCCATAAAAAATCTTGATTATTTTTTGTACCATCGTCAATACTTTTATTTTTGACATAGATGCTCTTCACAATACTACGCACCTACAGCAAGCTAGATAAAAATCTACATTGTATTTTCCTTTTTTTGAGAAAAAAATGAAAAGCGATTTTTGACCATTTAAAATCAATTTTTAAAAATTATTAAAATTTTATGGTATCATTCCCTAACCCGGAAATTTATTAGTTTTGTTCTATTATTTTTATTATACTAATTTTTCAACTTTTTTCCACTTGAAAAATTATGAAAAAAAAGTTACATCTTGCTGGACCATTTAAAATTCTCTTAAAATTCGATTAGTTTGTTAAAAACAATATTATTTATAACCTATTTATTTTTTTTTATATAGCGCCGTTGGTGCATTGTAAACGTTATAATATCATTTTAGTAGCAGCCACGACAACTTATTATGAAGAAATGTAATTAATGTGGTGGTTTTCTGTTTTCTTTCAATATTTTGATAATAGCATCGTAATCGGCGCAGTTTTTCGCTTCTAATAAATTCTCTATTTGCTTGCTTTAATGCGTAAATGTTCATCAATGACTTTTGAAATATGTAAGTGCCCATTAATTTTTATATTTTACGCTTATATTTATGTTTATGGCTATTAGGAATTGACACTAAAATAAGACATTAATACTCAACGCAACAGTCAAAATTTTTAACACCTAGTAGATTTTAGAAAAGCGAAATTTTGGTATTTTATCAGTTCAAAATTCCTAAATTTTTCTTTTTTATCAAAATATTTTATAGATAATAATAATTACTTTAGATTTAAAGCAAAACAAATTAATTTTAAATTATTACAGTGGAACCTGATTAGTTGACCACCTTTATATTTTCATTTTTCATTTATATTTTTGCATGTATACTTTCTTTATAATATATGGTCCACCTTCGTATTTTAACTATGACCGGTGATTTTCGATACCTTGAATTGATAAAGCGTGAACTAAGTCGAGTAATATAACACTTGATATTGTTGAGATTATAATGACTAATTAAGTATTTTATTGTACTGGTTTGGATATTTTGTTCCTTTTATTGTCCCAACAGACGACTGGGAAATTTAAACTCCCCATTTACTTGCAGGATTAAAATTATCCATATTTACTAAATTCTTTTATGAACTAGAATTTCTAGTAATTCTTAGTATAATAAAATTAAAATTTTGGTAAATAAAAATTGCACAGAGATAAACAAATAATAGCAATTACCTAATGAATTGTATTTTTGCTTTCAATATTTAAATACTTCCATAAAAAAAATCGACACTTTCAGGTCAAAATGATCGATCTGTGCTCACAGTAAAGGTTGAAAAATTGCATGCGAGCCCAACCAAAAGTCGTATTGATGTGTTTATTTTTGTAGCATTTGTAAAACCATAATACTAAAATTAAAAATGATCTTTAAACCAAAAAGTAAAAATTAATTGATTATGTAAGAATTTTGTAAACAAAATTTACTCAAGAAACCAACCAAAATTTGTAGTACAAAATAAGTCAATTCAATGCCTCCTATACTTACAAGCCGTAAACACGCAAATTTGGCACGTCGCCATCAATGGTTCTACTTTTCAAGGACAGTAACAGCACTTTATTATAGTAATAATTCATTAGCTGTTCAAAAAAGTAAAACCTGTACAGTGTACCGACAGTATTTCTAAGTGTAGTACCCCGATATTTAACACGTTGAATGCCACGGTAATTTGATATGGTTTGTTCGTCTGGCCACAATGAATTTCTCAGTATGTGCTGCATATTTTGATGAAATATTATTTACAATATGTAACAGTTAATTTTTGTAATCATTTGTGACGCATTTAATTCACTGAGGTCACCGGCGGCCTTTACGGTGCCGAAAGGCACTGTTATTTTATTTATTCTATATATATAGTTTCTTATGTATTTCTAATTATCTTAGCTTCGCTGGTCACCGGTGACCCCCATGGCGCCACAAACAAACTCAGTGCCGGTCACCGGTGACCCTCATGGCATTCAACGTGTTAACAAAAGTAGAAAATTTATCTAAGAAAAGGATATAGTATTATTACAAATAGTTCCGAATTGGAAGTAAAATTTTTTAAAGCTTTTAATCTAAAATCTGTATTAGTAAAACTTGCAATTAATGTTAACTTTAGGCGGTAATGGTGTCTTTAAAAACGATTTTTTTAAATATTATTCGTGTGAGCAATGTTCTAAGAGTTTATTCATGGAAATGTACAAGTCGTTTTGTAATATTCCGTTAAACAATCATTAAACAAAACAAAAATATAATCGGTTACAAAATATTAATAACAAAAAGGAGAAAACTACAAACACTTTCATAAAACTATGTATTGTTTTTATTTCTATTTAATGTTTATACATATATCAAGATACGTTTTTGTAACAATTAATTATATTTTTTGATAAAAACATAAAATTGCGTCATTATTGATCTATTTATAACTTAAAATAACACAAACAATTTTTTCTTGTTTAAGATACATTTGAAAATAAGACTCCCAAGTGCTGTCAATGCAACGTTACCAAAAATGTATGTATGTTCACGGCTTGCAAGTATAGAAGGCACTGGTAAATCAAACTTTTACAACAAATGATTCAAATTGCCAATTCAACATTATTATTATATAGTACTCTTAGATTATTGCAGAATTTAATGTCTTTTCTAAGATTGTTCAGTGTAACATTCGCTAAGGTTGATGTTCAACTTTTCAAAACTATTTCTTAAGCTGTACCTTAAAGCCTAAACCTTAACATACTTTGGACCGGATCATAATTAAGTATGACGTGCCCTCTTAGGGCATATATGTGGTCCTGGTCAGATTAAAATGTGGCAAGTCTTATAAGGGCAGTTATAAATGATAAGACTTAATAATTGCCGAAATGTTCATTATAGCCCTGGCTCTAAGTGCTCTAGTGATGCCAGATCCGGTTTTGATTTGGTAAGCCCTATCAGCGCAGTCACGATTACACCTGTTAGTTGCCGGATCCGGTCATTAGATCAGACGGCACTAGCGGTGTTAGAAAAGGAGGGGGGGTAATTGGGTATTTACTCCTTCTAAGAATTATTATTTAACTCTTTATTTTTCATTTTTCAACATATAAAGATCAATCTATGTTGAAATTTACATTGATGTAGGTAAATTACCCCCCCTCTAAGCCAGTTGGCTGGAAATGCTCCCGTAAGTCAGATTTGAACCTAACACAGTTTTCAAGAAATTTACGAAATTTCTAGTAGAGAATTTCGTAGCGAAAATTTTAAATTCGTAGATTTGGTTGTCGTCCTTCCTCATCCTTACAGCTTTTTTTGTTTCAAATTGTTTTTTTTACATTGAAAAGCAGATTTAGGTTATTTTAAAAATATTTTTCCCAGTCTCCAAATATTATCAAAATTCCCCAAATTTGGGGGAAAATCCCCAAAATTAAATTATTTTGAAAATTTAAATTTCCACTGTGTTAAGCAAATTTTTACACCCTCTGTATGTATAAATATTAAGTATTGGAATTGTGCGCCATCTATTTATTTTAATCGATACGTTTAGTACAACAAACAGTCCCCTGAATCGCAAGTTTAACGTCAACCATTTTGTGTGCTATTTGACATTTGTGATTCTGTGATAAAATTAATGCGTTTAATTACAAAATAAACAATCAAAAGTAATCGTAAATAATTAATTTAGTTTATTAATTTATCGAGTATCAATTAGAAATGGGTCGTAAGAAGAAGAAGTTGTCTAAACCCTGGTGTTGGTATCCTTTTTTTTTCACGAAAACACGTCGTGACGTACACTGCCGCAATATGCTATATTTAACAAGTTAATCGATTTATTTTTGGAACATATTTTTCTTAACCAGATTTAGGTATTGCAACCGGGAATTCGACGACGAGAAGATTCTTATACAACATCAAAAGGCAAAACATTTCAAGTGCCATATATGTCATAAAAAATTATATACAGGACCGGGTCTTTCTATTCATTGTATGCAAGTTCACAAAGAAGCCATAGATAAAGTTCCAAATTCTTTGCCAAACAAGTCCAACATTGAAATTGAAATATACGGGATGGAAGGTAAGTTATGTTTTGTATACTTGCACTGGTTTTTTAACTTGGAGAATTTTTTATTTATTAGGAATACCTGCTGCCGATTTAAAAGAACACGAACGACAAAAACAGGGTGGTCCTGATTCTGACGACGATGAACCTTTACCTAAAAAAGTGAAAACGGAAGGGTTGCTAGGAACCGCACCAGGCACTATGCAAAATGCTGGTTTAATGCCTCCTCTTATGCCTCCTACAGTTCCACATCCTGGAATGCATCCAGGTATGCATATGGGTCATATGCTGCAACACATGGGTCCTTTAGGTCCACATTTCATGCCACCAGGGTACTTATTGAAATTTTAATGATGACTTTTTTATTCGGACCAGCTTCTGTTTTAGAATGCAAATGCTTCCGCCTCATTTGGCAGTAATGCAGGCACAAGCGAATCCCTCTAAACCTTTATTTCCTAGTGCGGTTCCGGTTTCTTCTCCGGGTGCATCTATAGTTGGTGCCGACTTTAAGCCAATTAGTTCAGGTTTGTAAATGGTCTGATGTCCTTGACAATAATTACATGATTTATTATTTTTATAGCTTCACCTACATCGAAACCCACATTTCCTGCATACACGGGCGCAACGATTAGTGCACCACCCACAACAAATAATATGCCAAGTACCAGTAACAGTCATAGTTCTAGTAGTGCAGGTAGTGCGGACAATAGTAAAGTTGCTACAATTGCAACGACGGGTGCCACTAGTAAAATAATCCATCCTGTTGAAGACATTTCGTTAGAAGAAATTCGTGCTAAACAAAGAAGGTATCACAAAAATGTTCCATCAAAAGAAGAAGAGGCTGTGGCTACTAGTTCTGCTAGCGAGGTAAGTTTTCTTTTGTAATTAATTCTGTCGTTATTGATTGATAAACAATTTGTTTTGTAATAATTATATTGTGTGGTAACGCAATTGTTTATTCATAAATCTTATTTTTTTGATAAAATATGACCTCATAAAGAGCTTACAGATACCAATTAATATTTATATTTAGGTGATTTAAAAATAGAAACTGAGCTTCATTTAATTTAGCAAATGATTTTTTTTGTTTATTTATTTTTTTTTTTTAATTTAATATAAAATTGTGGTGGTTTATTTACAGCAATTAGCAATGGCAGTATCGGCGGCACAGCAAGCTGCAGTAAATCAAGCCAAACATGAGGCTGCATATAATCATGCCATGATGCAAAGGTTTCCCAGACCACCAATGATGGCAATGCCAGGTACCACAGTAACAAGTATGCCACTTGTAATGAGACCCATGATTTCTGGTCCTCCTACGTTTGTTGGTGCCAATCTTATGAGACCGCCACCTCTTGGTATGCCACCAGGTATGTGAAATAGTTTTAAGTGATGGTGACGCCATTTCAGCAATGGACGGTGTAATTGATTACGCCCGTACATTTTTAGTGGTAGGTGATGGGCGGGCAGGACAAAATTACTATTGATACTCGAAAGATAGTCGTTCCAATTAGAAATAATTACTCAGGCTCAACTAATTATTTGATAATTAATGTAAATATATTTTGTGTAACAAAGGGGTTTTGTAAGAATTTTTAAACAGAGTTAGTTATTTATAAATAAGTTTACATGATTTTTTAAGTTACAATTTTTGTAAACAAAATCAATATTGTACTTTTTACTTATACAACTTAGTATTTTTAAAATATAACTCATAATTTCATAACACTGTCTGTTTTACTCATGTATTGCAGTTTTTGTTCACTTGAAGAATTATGACATAAAATCACAGAATCATTTTCTTTTTTTTTCTCTCTCAAATTAACAAATTTTGTTAATGTGTTTTTGCTGACCTCTTAAGTAGTTTATTTTTAAGTAGATAACACCACTAAACGAATTCAAAAGTAATTTGGCAATTTACCAATAAAATCATCAAACTTCAACAAATTTTGATTACATAAGTTGAGTGTTTAGTTTCATTTTTATAAAAATAAATAAATTTTTTCGAATTTTTGTAAAAGAAAAATTCTGTGTTTTGATGTTGTAATTAAAGAATAATTAATAAGGAATTATAAGTGAACAAATACACGTGGTAATGATGTGCACGTATGCAACAACAAACTGACTTTCTTGTGTTTGAAGATCGGACACGGTGGGGCAGTGCGATCTCGGCCCAGGTACTCACGCACTTTGTGTTCGCATGTTGCATCATCTCTGTCACTTGCTTAGTTTGCCAATGGTTTTATTGTCATTGATTGCATTATTATTCATCTGACTGCGTAATTTTACTTAAAATCGTGTTTGAATATTGTCATTTCAATTTATCATTTATTAATATACAATATAAAATGTGGGTTTGGCTAAAACATAATGTAATGAAGAATATCTTTGTTTTTATCTTAGCAAATTAACTTTCTTGTCTATTATTAATTGTAAAACTTTAACATTTGTCCACCGCTTTGCAATTCTGTCACATAAGGTGCTGGTTCTTATATACATTTGGAAACAAAATTTTGCATTTTTGTCTTATTAACTGCCATTGTTGTCTAGGATTTAACTAAATTTAACATCATCTGTAGTAAAAACACAAATTTATATTAAAGCAATGACGAAATTGAGCAAATAACCTAAGCACTGACCACTTCAAAGCAATTTATATCCACTGCATATGAATAACAAATTTATTCCAAAAAAAAGAGCAAAGTTTTACAAATAACCTAAGGTGTAATCCATAAAGGACGTACTGCAGTTTTTTTCCCACTTTTTGACGCTCTTCCCTCTTAAATTCAGTTGGTCATCTTCTGCCTCTTCCTTCCGTACGTCTGCTGGTCACAAATTAAAGAACACACCCTTAATTTTCTAAATTTGAACTTGACAAAAACTGTTCACTTATTTTAAAAAAATTGTAAGGCTATAATTACAAATATTTTCAAGATATCAAAAAAATTATTCAATCACAATTTTCTCACAAATCCCAAAAATGGGATTTTTATGTGAACGTCACATTTCGCTATGACTTCTAAGTTCTGTTGTTTCAAACCTATCACTTTTTATTCTAAAAAAGGAGCAAATAAATAATTAGGCGGCGAGCGATTATCTTTCTTTTAAGGTAAATAAAAGGTAAAAACTACAAAATAACCATTTGAACTTCCCTGAGCTCAAGTCTGATGTGCCAAACCTCTGCATGGATTGCATATTGACCACAAATTTATTTTAAATAAAGAGCAAAGTTCAACAAATAACCTAAGCTCTGATGTGCCAAGCCTCACCGTGGGTGCGTTCCACTTAAAGCCCACGACGACCACGGTCGTTTGTCAGTCCAATCAGATAACGGCTTTCGATCTTTAGTCCAATCAAAGAACCACGGGACCACGCTGCGGTCGTCGTGGGCTTCAAGTGGAACGCACCCCGTATGAATTGCATGTTGACTATAAATTTATTCTAAAAATAGAGCCAAGTTCAAAAAATAATCTAAGCTTTAATGTTTCACAGAGCATATTATTATATCTAAACTTTCCTAATACAAAAGGTAGAATTTATCAAAAGTTAATAATTCCTAAAGCTTCTAAGCTTTCAAGAAGTCTTTAAAAAAACTAATGGAAGATTTCTGTTGGTTCTAACAATCTAATGGACTTTTCCTATGGATTAGTTAAATTTAACGCTTTGTAAATTTTTTAATGAAACCAACCAATTAAGATAACTTACTTAAATTCTTTGTTGCTTGATCAACATTACACTTGCATTGCAACTATGCTTAATTTGTCCTCTTCATTTATTTAAGTTTGATTGGTTTCCATTTTTACAATCCAAAACAAAAATTGCGTAAAATCGAAAGAGTTGAAGTGTGAGTTTCTATTTAATTTTCAGTTAAGTTATCAATGTATTAAAATGAATTCTCTCTTATAACAGCCTAATCCTTTCATCTCTTGAAGTCCATTATAAACAAATTACATTGTAATTAAAAATGTTATCTTTATCATAGAGAGCGAGAAAGCTCCCCTACCTCATAAAAATAATTCATGAAGTAGCTGTAGTAGTAGGCATGGGTAGAATAAGTAGTGGAAGTATTGTGACTTTTAATTAAATTAAAAAGATTTGTAATTTATTTTAAATAAAAATTATTGTCACCATCCTTTACCCTATGGAAAAATAAAAGGAATCTCGTTAATCCATTCATGCTCGTCTGTACTTTAGCACTTATACTCTTTTTTCTTAAAAAAAAATTATATTTTATATAATTCGATAACGCTAAGAAGAGAGGAAGGTGTCAGTATTAAATCACAAAAATGAGGAACACTGTAACTGACTAACGGGCACTGAACAGCCTAAATCGGTGGGTCTAAAAGCATTAAATTTTGTATGACGTAAGCGGGCACTAAGTACGAATTTTATGGAAACTATCCAAAAGGGATTTTTCACCAATCATCTAATTAGTAAGGTTCGCGAATGGATTAACGAGATGACGGTTATGGAAAAATTTGGAAGGAGTTCAGGTGTGGTTGGGGGGTGGTAAAAATAGACCAAGTTTTATAAACAAAAACACGAATGACTGATTTTCGGGGGTGCTCCAAAAGAGTTTGAGAACCTATGGTCTGGAAGCATGCAATTTTGGACACGAATTCTTTTATCCCATAGGAATTTTTGGGCAAATACTTGTTGAATCTTGAAAAAAAGTAGGATGTAATTTTCGCCCCTGTAAAATGGACAATAGTTTAAAGTTTTACATTTATATATACCGGGTGCTGAATGAGTTAGGCGAACATAGGATATTAACGTGTAAAAACTTATTTTTGCAAATTCCTGCTTCCCTAATTATTTTAGAGAAAAATTGAAAGACACCAATATAACGTAGAAATATAAACTACGAGTGATAAGAGTATTAAATTTTATCTAGGTTTTACCTAAAAGGTTAAAAAATTCTTTTTAAATTGTTAAAATTTTGATTTATCACACTGGCCATGTATGTTTCCAAGGTAATATTCCATTTTATGAATGTAAAATTTAATAAAGTGCAAAACATTTAAACAACGCGTTGTTGATTTTTATTACTTATCAAAAGTAATTACCTTGGAAACTTGCATGGCCAGTGTGATAAATCAAAATTTTAACAATTTTAAAAGAATTTTTTTACCTTCTAAGCAAAAGCTAGATAAAATTTAATGCTCTTATCATTCGCAGTTTATATTTCTACATTATATTTGTGCCTTTGAATTTTTCTCTAAAATAATTAGGGAAGCAGGAATTTGCATAAATAAATTTTTACACGTTAATATCCTATGTTCGCCTAACTCATTCAGCACCCGGTATAAGTATTGTTCACATAGAAAACATAAATACATTTGTACAAAGACCACTTGACCTTTTACTGTGTGAATTTAGTAGATTTTTCATATAGCTGTGTGTCTTATAAATGTTAGGCTTACTATTTATTTTCCACTGATCTGTTTTTGAAGGTAAGTATTCTGTATTAGTTTTTTTTTTTAATGCAAGGTTGATCCTTAATCCTAGTTATTTAATAATTATAATAATCATAATAGTGGCAGGTAATTAAAAAGAATTTAAAAAAGTGCTTTTAAGCGTCTGCCTGTTAATGAATACGTAAATGACAATATTCCGACATTGCTTTTGAGACAATTCCGAAATTTTTCATTTTGATTGTATGTTCTTTGTCATAGGATTAATTGGAATGCCACCGGGTATGGTTTACGGCGGGGTTATACCTGGAGGACCAGTATTGACGCCAATGATGCAGCCAAGGTTCAGATGATCTCCGGTGTACTTGATTTACCATCCACAAGTTTGAAGTAGTTTAATGTTTATTTCTAGTTATTTATTTATTAAGCAAAAACTGAAATTTTTTTGTGGTTTCATCCAAGCATTTTCGTCGTTTATATATTTAAAGATACAATAGGATATTTTAACAATTATTTTAAGTTAGATATTCAAATAATATCGAATCGAAACGCTAACACATTTAGTTTCCCTTTCAAAATTGCATGTAATTTGTTAATAATTTTTCGATGTACCTATTGATATTTTTTTGTTTTGACAGGTTACACAGTAATTTTTATCCCCATATGGTATGTAAAATTACAATTTGTTTATTTATCAAGTCATGCGTTGTTTAATCGGCACACTAAAGGTTAGTGTTTTCAATTTATTTAGGACATTAAAAGATTATTTTGCTTACGCTTAGGTATTTTGTTCAAAAAACGAAACAAAGCAATTATTTTTGTCTTTTTATAAAAGACCATGTTAGAATCGAATAAAATAAAGTAATAGTAGTACACATTTTAGAAATAATTGCTTTGTTGTGTATAGAATTTCACCGAATCAGGTTTGTACCAATTTATTTTTTGCTATTATCCATATTATTTATTATTCAAATTAGTTTTGTAAATTTATTGAAAGGTAAGAACTTTTTTGGTAAATCTAGAAGTCTGTTATATAATATCGTTGATCAGATTTTAATTTATTTTGTTTTTTAATGTGCACTCGTATGGTTGTTAATTTCCCAATGCAATATAACTAACGTGTTTTATAAATAATGCACTATATTTGCAACGATCAAATTGCTTTAAATCCTACATCATTTTCTTAAAAGGTAGGTCCGTAGAAAATCGTACGATGTGTATAAAATTCATACTTACAATCAAAACTTTTTTATTAGATGAGCTGGAGAATACGTAAATTTTTATAAACTATTAAAGTTAGCTTCTTGAACATCCGCAACGTTGCTGTACTTTTGTTTTTCTGTAAAGGTACGACGCCTACTATTTATTATTATTACTTTTCTTCACGGTGGAAGGTGTAATGAAAAACTTTCACATATCTCTCACTCACTTTCGTTAGTTAGTCAAAGTCAGCATTTCGGATCTTGCAAATTAATTCTATAAATATGTGAAAGCTTTTTATAAATTGTAATTATTGGGTTGTTATGTAGATAGCAGGCGACTTTCACGTCACAGCGAATGCTGTTGGATTGAAGACCCCCCTTTCACCCGCTTCCAGTGTTTTGCTGTTAAAATTTATTTTAAACTCCAAATATCGTGCAACTTTTTTATTTTTATTTTAAACTCCGCTTTTATAATGGCCTACAAGACACAAGAACAGTAAAGCTTGCTGGAACGGGTGATATAATGGTATTGCATGGGTTTTGCACGATCATTAAAAAATTAAATTAAATCGGAGTCATAATATTAAACATTTGATTACTAATTAATGTGGATTACTAACATTATTCTATTCATTAATTTTGGTCATTTACTTACTCTGACAACAGTTTTTGGTCTTCGGGTTTGTCTAAAATGTTATGCAATACGATGGTTAAAATATACCGTTGGGTCTAAATCCCCTGCAAAATGAGATTGTGGCTTGAAAGACAGGCGATTGATAGTTGGTAAAATCAATTCATCGATCACAGGGTTTGCCTGTTGGACCTGAAGGGTAAAACTATTTTAAGGCTTTTCCTTAAGTTCTAAATAGTGTGCGCTGATGGTTCCCTGTTACACTGCTGTAAATGTATTTGTTTTATAACTATTAATGTCAATAAAATATGTAAAAATTGTTTCTTGTAGGTCAATAAAGGATTTCTATTTACATAATTCTTTTATTTTGTTTTTATTCGTATTAGCCACTCGTAGTTTACTTGTGTGGCAGTGAACTTTGATCCAGCATGGTAGAATATAAATTAACGCAAGAAAATAATAACAGATTTATTTTCTATATAGTGAGTTACATTTTTAAACATCAGATAGGTAAAACTAGGAGAACATAATTCCAATATTAGATGTTGATTGGCGCCACAAAGCCAAGAACGAAAGGAAAGCTATTGGTTTTATAAGGCGCGTCTTTTGAAATCATTCAAGTTGTGGTCAAATATGGTTTTATTTTTGAAATAAAATCATAACCTTTGGAAAATTTTCCTCTTTTCGAAAAAGAAAACAATCATCGCTCTATCTTGAACCAATGTTGAACTGTAAATGAAGTTTTAAAACAGTTCTTAAATTCGCACTGTTAACGGATGTTTGCCACTGCAAGGCTCTAAGCAAATTAGAAAGAGGAGACGACCAGAATAAGATTCTTGCTTTGCCCTGAATCGAACCAGATACTCTGCATTAGGAGTCTGTATGTAGTGCACGTAGTAGGTATGTATTGGCAGTTTTCATTACTTACCTATGATGTCATAAAGGTATAAACCAACAGAGTTTAAATTTCAAAACAATTGGAAATGGACGTAACAATACAAGTAGATTCGAATAGAGAAATAATTATAAAAGAATATAATATATTCGTTTTAATTAATCTTGGTAAATGGTATAAGTCAATGGTATTAAACTCATTCCAGCAGTGGACCATTTCTGACAATCAAAATGACTTTTTGATAGTCTTCATGAATAACCATCGTGTTAATAAACATAACTTGGCCACCTGTCCAGTCAAATTTTGTACGACTTTCATCACCACAGTCAGCCAGGTTATTATTACTGTCGCGAAACACTCGTTTTAAGACACCGACTTATCTGCTTCGATATTTAGAGCAAAATTCAACAAATAACCTAAGCTCTGACGTGCCTAACCTATCCGTGTGGATTACTATTGACCACAAATTTATTTTAAAAAATAGCATAGTTCAACAAATAACCTAAGCTCTAATGTGCCAAACCTATCTCGTATGTTATTAGGTCTGTTTGGTACCACAGTCCTAGTGCTACACTAACTACACTACTTCAAATTGATTGGTGTAAAAAGTGGGTTAGTAATTGTACCACCAATCAATTTGTAGTAGTGTAGTTAGTGTAGCACTAGGACTGTTGTACCAAACAGACCTATTATATCCAAATAAATTATGGCCGCTAGTGAGAGGTAGTTAATGAACGAACTAATAAAAAAAACTATTTTATGTGAACTAAATGAACTAGTTCATGAAATCTAGAAGAAGTAGTTCAAATAAGCTAAAAAAATGAACGATTTCTTTGAATGGTTTTCATTCCAAAATAAACGAATTTTCCTATCATTAGTGGCCGACAAGTGTCCTGGCCATCATCATAGAATAATAATTGCTCATTATTGAAAAGAAATGAAGAGGCTACCGCCTGAGAAACCTCTAAAAGGCTCGATAAGGAAGTGCAAGCTTGACATCGCCTTACCCCAGCCTTTCTAGATAATCACAGTCATGAGAAGACCTGTGCTCAAGATGAGCTTGAAAAGGAAAATTTATGAAATAATCGCTCTCAAGGATTTCAAATATGTAGCCTTCAATTTATTAAAGTAAACCAAATATTTATTGAGCGCTTCGCTGGAAAAAAGAAAGGTTTTGAAAATCGACAACATTATCAACGACGTTAGTAACGAACTCAACGAAGGCTTCTGCACAAATGTTGAATAAGAAAAAATGTATGAAAATAGTGAAGAAAATTTCTTCTTCAATAACATAATACATTTTGGTACTTAGAAAAAATATGGTAAGTATGTCCAAATCCGTGAAAAAAAATAAAGGTTGTCATTTAAAATTTTTACGTTTTGTTATTAATATTAAAAAAAAGAGTGGGTTTCTTTTTAAGCTGCTTTTTCAATATAAAATTGTTAAAATTTTTATAGCTGATTTTATCAATCCGTATCTTTCCGGGGTGTTAATTTTTTCTAATAAATTATTTTTTAAATGTACCGTTTACTTTTTAAATGTTCACATTCGTGGATGATAAGTGAATTGCGTACATACAAAAGTTTCTTTAAAACATTTGGTAAGTAAAATTTTATTGCAACATTTTGGATTTACAAATTTCTATTAAAACGGCTAACTTACTGATGATGAAGTGCACTTAGAAAAATATATCGATAACTTTCTTATCGCCTCATTAAGTTTGTTATCAGATGTGATATTTCCAAATTGACGCCGATTGCAATTTGTAATTATAAATTATAGTCACTACATTTCAAGGTATTCCATTTACTTATTAGTGCAGTTTTATCAAAATTCGTGTGAATTTCTTTTAGTACATTAAACATGCGACCGTTAATCATAAAAATTAATAACCATAAGGTGGAATCAAACAATAAAGCCATAGGTTCGATAGATTTGAATTTAATCACACCAACTAAAGTAGAAAATTTCATTTCTGATGAGGAAATATTTCCCAATGATGATGACATCAAAAATTCTGGAGGACTCGCTTCCAGTAGTTTGGTGCGTAACTTAATTAGCAGATATGAAGATCCAAAAACAAAAAATTTAATGAAATTTAAATCAAAATCTATGATTGACTTACAAAAACCAAAGGTTCCAATTGCACCAACATCCCAAGATGATCATTTATACAATCGAAGTCAATATGACAACAAGGAAGAAACGTTTGATTTCAAAAAAGTTTTGACCATGTTTCAGTCAATAGATAAATCTGTTCCGGTAAATAATTGCAGTTCAAAGCCATCCAAAATGTTCAATTCCACGAAGAAGGAAGACACTAAGTTGGAAGATTTTGATATGAAAATTATAAGAGAAAAAGCTATAATGCTGTTGCATGATAAATCAAATTTTGATAGCTCCTATTGGCAAAAACAAGTTCTTGAATTATTGGAACAAATTTGTGGAGTGCAACCTTCTAATTATACAAATTACAGTTTCAATCGTAACGAAGATAAACGGAAACTTAGTGGTAAGTAAAATATTAACTAAAATTTTTTCATTAACTAATTAAAATTCGTTTAGATGCAAAGATTAGTACTAATTTAAATTATGGAGAAGATTCCGGAATTGATGAAACTGATTCGAAAGAGGGTGGGATGGAAAAAGAACCAATTCGATTAAAGAGTTCGGTTAAAGATATTAAAAAATATTTTGAATCGAATTGGACGAGTAAGAAAAATATGTTAGTTTTCGTAAATTTAATAATATACGTTTCTGTTGTAGAAAAATATATTCCTTATGAAGAATATATTACAAAACGAGAAGTCGAAGAATCTGAAGAATTAGATTATTCCTCAGATAGCACCGACTCATTTAATACTGTTCAAACAGCAAGTCCAACAAATTTTTCAAATAGAATATTTGAAGATAGCTATCAAGTTCACGAATTTGATTTAGACAATCTTAAAAGTTTAGTAGATGATTTAATTCATGAAGTGCGTTACTACGAAGATATAATTAATCATATTACAAGAGATGATACAAAGGAATTTGCCGAAATGAACGATGCACTCTACAATATTTTGTTAAAATTAGAGAACATCAGAGCCTATGGCGATGAGGAATTGCTAAATAAACGAAAAGATGCTATTCAGTTTGTGCAAACTTGTACAGCAAAACTTAAATCTAAAATTAAAAATTGATTGTTTCAAGATTTGGAATATCTTCTGTATTTATCAATAAATTTCGATAAGAAATTAATTCTATTATACCAAAATGTTTAATATAATAAAAATAAGTAATATATTATGAAACTGAAGTCTAACCTGTACTTGTTAGTTTCATTACAAAATAACAAAGTAGCAGTAGAAGTGTCCGGATTAGCGACGTTGTATTGCAGTTTGATCATGTTATGACTTTTGTGTAATACTAAACAAATATTTGTTTATGTTACTATACGCCCTCCTTAAAAAAATCTAATTTTTTGTATAAAATAAAAATACAAACATTTTTAAACGATAAAAAATACAATTAATAAAATAAAAACCTTTTTTTTCTTTGTAGTGTAATTGAATTTTTTTTCACAATTTTGCCGATTTAAATTCCCTTCTAAGTCCCATGAGTTAAGAGAGACAAAACATCAAGAATTGTCTGTATGCGTGTGTATTTGGTCAAAATTCTTTCATAGAAACTTGCGAGTGGGAGTAACGCGTATGAATGGATTAACGAGATTCCAAAGATTTTTTAGTACCTAATTTTAGGTACCCAGTCTTAATAAATACCTCTACAGTAATATATTTATTAATTATGAAGGCATAAATAAATTTTTGTTTGTTGCAGCTTGGCTCTATTTTTACATGTCAAAAGTCATAATTATTGAAATTTCAGTTCTAACATAAACATTTCACAAGTCATTCTATAAAAATGAATCCATTACAGACATAAAAATTTAAAAATTCAGGTAATTAGTGCATGAGGAATTTTTTGGTTATCAGACAACTTTATCTTATCACAATCACACGCAGGATAACAATAATAAAGTGTAAACGAGAAAATATGGTCGCAATAAATCTGTTGACAATTTAAAAAAATATTATTTTGAGCAACATATAAATTAAAATTAGCATTAAAGCCTTTAATGGAGCAACTGAAATACAATAACTGTGAGGTAAATGGAAAATTAAATCAGATGGATGACGAAAAAACTGCTTTTGAAAGAAGCATTTCTGAAGGTAATTAATTTTTAGTGTAAGTACCACTTAAACAGTAGACGCACATTTCCACATTTTTCTAGAAAGACGTAAGTTAAGTGGAGATTTGGAAAACGACAAAATTCCCGAAATAAAAGACATTTACGACTACATTTATGGAAATGTAAAAAATAAAAGAGTTTTTTATGAAAGCAAGCAATTTAGTGTTGATGAAGAAACTAAGAAACGTTCAAATTCAATCTGTTCCACCCCTGGCGCTGAAGAAATAAAAAATTTCTCTCAGGATTTTGAGGACCTAATGCAGGAAAAAATAAATGTTGAAGATAAAATACGTCTAGAAGAAAATACAAAAACCCCAGAAAAAATCGACAATCCTAAAATTGATGAACCAAGTCCAAAAGAAATTGTAAAAACAGAAAAGTTAGATATTCAAAAAATAAACTTCGTAGATGAAAGAACAGAAATTCTCAACGAAATAAATGCGAATTTAAAATTGGAACTGGACCGAATCAAACAACAGTTGAAATTGGAAATATCAAAAACCAATAGTTTAAATTTTGAAATAGCAAACATTGAATCAATACTGGAAACTTACTATAAAGAAGCAAATCAACCAAAATCCACCCTTTCCGCTTTATATTCGGCAATGAAATATTATGTCGGAGATGAAAAAAATGAACCGCAAGAAAGTTACACCTTTAAAAGGATTAAAGCAATTTCAGATTATGTTGAAATATTAAAACACAAATTCGAGCATCAAGACAGAATTATAAAAAATAATTTTATTGAAAATCCATATTACTCAGATTTAATGATCCGGCACGAAGCAACACTGAAGCAATTGGACGAAATTAGTTTAGAAAACCAAAAATTGAAGGAGGACCTTAAAATTAAGGAGACACATGAGTTAGATACCATTAAGGAATTGAACAGACAAAAATTTGAAATAGAAAAGAATTACAAGGAACTGGATGAATTTTATAAAGAAAAAATGACTGAAAATGCAATTTTTGTTGAGAATATAAAAGAAGAATGCAAGCAAAAAATAAAAAACCTCGAGTATGTTTTGGAAAAGTCAAAAGAAGATAAAAGAGAACTGAAGAAAGCATGCGAAGCTAAATTGTCTAATTACCAACAAGAACTTGCTATTGTGTATAGCAAATGGAGTAAATTTAAATTACAGTTTGGAGAAAAATTTGTCCCCAATATTGAATTGTAATATCAACCTTTTTATTTTCTTGAACATTTTTGTACTTGACAAAAAGTCAGCTTAATAATGTTGATGTAAAAAAAGAAGGAAAAATGTAGTAGTAAAAACTATGATTTTTTTTCAGGTTCTACAGAAAATAAAATTTTCAGGAATAAAATAGCCAAGCATAAAACTTAATTTTCTAATGCACACACACAATATATTACAAATCTTTGCTAAATAATAAAACATTTTTTTTATTCGTCATATTTTTTAAAATTATTTCCTGAAATAAATGTAAAATTTAGCAAGTAAGTCTAATCAGTTCCAAAATATTTTTGACCAAAATGATTCGGTGCTACAGGATGAACCTCGGAAGTGAGAATCTTGAGCTAAATTAAAATGCAATGGTTTAATGGAAATTACTGCTAAAATATTACAAACCTTAGGAAACGAATCCATGACGGTTCTAATTGCAAGTGGAGTTGAAAATAAATTACTCAAAATAATACAGTCTTCTTTCACACCATGCTCTTTTAAAACGTTAACGGCTTGTGTCACGGTATTACCGGTGGCCATTATAGGATACATCAATAAAACCTATACAAGCAGGAGCTTGGTAAAAAAGTTTTACAAAAATCTAAGCTTTAAGTACCTGCTTGTGCGCAATATCTTCTGGAAATCGTGCATAAACAACTCGAGCTTCGTGAGTGTCTGCATCAGATTCTACCAAAATTTTTCCTATTCGTATGCTTCGACAACAGTCCCTTAATCCTTGCTCCATTGCCTCACCTGACCGAATAATAGATACCCCACAATTTCCAGACCTATATTTCAACCCATCGTATGTTGCACCGGTAGGAGTAATTACTTTACAATCGGTGAAGGGCAACTGATTCAAACTCTCCTCGATCACAAGTCGTATTAAACGATCAGCATAAAACTTAAAGTCACTGCGAGATGTATTTCTGCACGAGAATATTGTGAAAGGAAGAGGAAAATAAAGAAATTACAAAAAATTACCTATCCCTCAGAATGGTTTGTAATTCTTTAACTTGATCATTGGTAGGTAATAATTTTAAATTTTTACCAAATTCTTGGACATAGTCAGTGTAACCACCGCATTCTGGATCTGACGTACCCATTTTCGAATTTTATTTACCTGAAAACATGTGAATAAATGTTAGGTTATAAATGAAGCAAAACAAAAATTTGTTTATTTATGTGCCTAGTTTTAGGTTATAAAGCGTGGAAAAGTTGAAATAATTAATAAATTCTGAGAGATGAAAGTGTATCATAATTAAATACCTGACGGAATTTGGAAAAAACGTGAGTATAACTTGCACTTTTGCTAAAAATTAATTCGAGGTTATGTTTTTGATCGTTTTAATTATTGTAATTTGGCTTTAAATTGTTGACATTACATTTTCGTGCTTTCTTTGGAATATAATCATCTTATACTATTGCATTTTAATGAGAAGCTAAGAAGAAAAGTAAGATTTGCTTACAGAGCTGTCATTAATTAATTTTTTATACAGGGTGGACTTATATAATTTTGTTTTGTGTCAATATGAAAGTAGAGCTAGTCCGGAATAAGATGACTGGGCGATGCTAATGTGTAATTTTAGGGGTGCTCTGTGTGATGTGCATTGATTGAGCAAATGCAAATGGCAAAATAATGTTTTTTAACCAAAAAATCTGATGTGACACAACACATGACTTTCCCATTTGAAAAATTAAAAATTACATTTATTGTATTGTAATCAAATACAAAGTCTATTGTATTTGATGGTAATAAAGTACATTTTTAATCCCCCTCCCCCCCGGTTTTTATTGTCAGTCCGTAGGTACATACGGGTTTGCTTTGTTTTTATTGATCTACTAGTAAAGACAGTAAACAATTTTCAAGCACCAACAAATACAAAAAATCTTTTTGTATTATTTCGAATGACCATACAATAATTTGTCATTTTTTTATAAAAGAATTTGTTGAGACTAATGGAATTTCGTTGTTCATCCATTCGTGCGCGTCATTAACAATAAATGAAACAAAAATAAATGAGGATTCAGCGCACCACTTTCAACTAAAATTTAATCACTTCTTTCAACCCATAAAAGTGGCATTTTGAAGCTGAAAGATGGTAGTTACAAAAAAAAATAAAAAAACTGAAATAATTCATACACCTTAAAAATAACATGGTATTGAAAATAAGTGTATTTTATTGATTTTTTGAGAATTCAATTGACTCCAGTATCTGCACTGTTGAATATAAAAGTCTAATCATTCTCAGATATCAAAGTACAATATCGTAAGAAAATAAAAAATTAAAATCGACTCGTTTAGTTAAATCATTAGGGGTCATCCATAAATTACATCACACATTAAAGGGGGGGAGCGTATCACCAGAATGTGACATTGTGTGACAAGGGGCAGGGGGGGGGGTCAAAAGCTTTGTGACGTTACAGTCGTTTGTTTTCTCTATTATCAAAAATATTTGACTTTATGTTGATTTTATAAAAGATTATTTAATAAAAATAAGAAAAAAATGAAAATAACTGATTTCTTTTGATTATTTTTAAATACATGCATACAATTGAAAAATGTGTGACGTCACATCAGGGGGGAGGGGGTTCTAAAAATCTAAAAATGTGGCAGCCTGTGACAAGGACGGGGGGGGGTTAAAAAGTTCTGAAATTCGTGTGACGTAATTTATGGATGGCCCCTTATAAAAAAGATCTTTGCATGAAAATTTTAAATTTTAATAGTTTGCACATTTCAGGCTACGATTTGGACGTGTTTGATAAGAGACAAAAATTTGAAATTTACAGGATACTTATTATCTTTAACTTCAATAAACTTCAAGGATCTTTTTGTTATTTATTTTTTTATGGCAGATATATCCTATGGCACTGTTTCTTAAATTATACGATCCTCCTCAAATCGTCCTCTTTTTTCGCAATAAGGAGGTTCCTTTGTTTTATTACTTTTAACTATTCATTTGCACATGTACTATTGTCCAGATGTATTTTATATGCAATTGAAATCCGTCTATTTTCATTTATTTAAATTATATATGTAGTTGATTACTGAATGCAACTCAAGCCAATAGGTGGCGCTCTTACAGATGCCGTCGAAATTATGCATGTAATTTGCCGAATTCCATCTAAAGTTAATTATCATCCATCGCATATTCTCCAAGTGGCAAAAGGAATCATAAAATTTTGAGGGAATTTTGAGGGCCAAGAAGAACGGTCAATTACAGCATAAATAAATTCAACAACGGTCAAAGTTATTCGATAAACATGAAATCTCAATATAGTGATTACCAGTAACAGATAGCAGAAATAGCAATTGAATTTAATCTGAAGAAAGAACCCCTCAGTGTTTCAACAGTAAAGCGCAGACTTCAAAATGCAGACCTTTATGGTAGAATTGCGGTAAAAAACATTACCACACACGATTAATAAGAAGACTCGACTGCACTGGGCCGAGGAAGGCAAAAATTGGACACTTTAGGATTAGAAAAAGTTCCGTGAAGTTTGAAGAAGTTCAAAGAAAAGAGTTTATATCCGCAGGTCGGCAGGAGAGCGGAATTTCGAAAGATGATTACTGCCTTTTATGAAACATGGGGTTTATATTATGAAATGGGGCTGTTTTTGTGGAAATAAAGTTGGTAATATTTACAGAATTCAAGGAATAATGAGGAAAAGGGATTATCATGAAATTCTTGAATGCCAAATGAACTTGAAATTTTTTGTAAAATATTTATGTTTCAACATGATAATGACCCTAAACATTCTTTGAAGCTGTAAAAATCAAAGAATATTTGAACAAATTAATAGATGAGGATACTCTTAAAGTTATGGTTGGACTACCGCAATCTCTTAACCTGAACTCAATTGAATTATTGTGGGATGAGCTGGGCAGGTATGTCAGAAAAGTTTCAGGAAACATCAGCTGAACATTTGCCGAAAATTTTACAAGCAGAATGAAGCAGAATTTCTCCAGGGACATTAGTAAATAAATTAATAAATAGAATACCGCAACTTTGTGTAGCTGTAATTAAAAATGGAGTTCAGTACATTGACGAGTCCAAAATTTAATCAAAACATACTCCAAATAAATAGTACTTATTCGTAGTTTTATTATTTATTTCCTATAATGTCAGAATATTTAATGCATTGGGTGAAAAAATATTTCTTATGAGCAGTAGTGTATATGGGGCATTCCACACCAAATCGACCACTTTTGAACCCGACCCCTTTTGATTTTCCTGAAATTTTTACATATTATACTATCTCACCAAAAACAGTTCTGTGAATTTTTTCAAAATTATTTATTCAACCCAAAAAGAGTTACGAATTTTTAGAAAAACTGATGTTGTTTTTCTTCAAACGATCGTAACTATGTCAAAAATTGACTAATCGGAACTTTTTTTTTTTGTTTGTCTTTAAACGTACTTTTCAGGACAATATACAAAAAAAATATTCGAACTTGGATTCTACAAAATTTTTCATTTTTTCGGAGAAAATCATTGATTTTTTAAATTTCGACACTTTTGATTTTTGATTTTTTTATTAAAAAAAAAATCTGATTTATTCCGCGTATAACAACGCAAACTCCATAATGGGCCGACATTTCTTTCTATTTCTTTTGTTTAATTAAAAAATATTATTTGCGTAAAAATAAAGCAAAATATTTTTTAATTAAACAAAAAAAAATAGAAAAAAATTTCGGCCTATTATGGGGTTTGGGTTGTTATACGAGAAATAAATAAGAGTTTATTTTGAAATAAAAAAATCAAAAATCAAAAGTGGACAAATTTGAAAAATCAATGATTTTCTCCGAAAAAATAAAAATTTTTGTAGAATCCAAGTTTGAATATTTTTTTTGTATTTTTTCCTGAAAGGTACCTTTAAAGACGAACAAGAACAAAAAAAAGAACGTTTTGATTAGTCAATTTTTGAAATAGTTACGATCGTTTGAAGAAAAAAAACATCAGTTTTTCTGAAATTTTAACTTTGTAAAAAATGTTGAAAAAAATTACACAACTGATTTTACGTATTATACTATCCCATCAAAAACAGTTCTGTAAATTTTTTTCAAAATTGTTTACTAAGTTAAGAATTTTTAGAAAAACTGATGTTTTTTTTTCTTCAAACGATCATAACTTTTTCAAAAATTGACTAATGAAAACGTTCTTTTTTTTTGTTTTTATTTGTTTTTAAACGTACTTTTCAGGAAAAAATACAAAAAAAATATTCAAACTTGTATTCTACAAAATTTTTTATTTTTTCGTAGAAAATCATTAATTTTTCAAATTTTTCCATTTTTCATTTTTTTATTTCAAAAACAACTCTGATTTATTCCGCATATAACAACGCAAACCCCATAATGGGCCGAAATTTTTTTCTATTTTTTTTGTTTAATTAAAAAATATTTTGTTTTATTTTTACGCAAATAATATTTTTCAATTAAACAAAAGAAATAGAAAGAAGTGTCGGCCCATTATGGGGTTTGCGTTGTTATACGCGGAATAAATCAGAGTTTTTTTTGAAATAAAAAAATCAAAAATCAGAAGTGTCGAAATTTGAAAAATCAATAATTTTCTCCGAAAAAATGAAAAATTTTGTAGAATCTAAGTTTGAATATTTTTTTTGTATTTTTTCCTGAAAAGTACGTTTAAAGACAAACAAAAACAAAAAAAAACGTTCCGATTAGTCAATTTTTGAAATAGTTACGATCGTTTGAAAAAAAAAACAGCAGTTTTTCTAAAAATTCGTAACTTTTTTTGGGTTGAGTAAAAAATTTTGAAAAAATTCACAGAACTGTTGTTGATGAGATAGTATAATATGTAAAAATTTCAGGAAAATCAAAAGGGGTCGGGTTCAAAAGTGGTCGATTTGGTGTGGAATGCTCCATGTATATTATGTACCTACCGATAAAATTACTAATTAATAATTATTGTTTACACACATCTTTACTAATTTGATCGATTTCATTTTTCAGAAAAATATTTTTAAATGGGTCGCACCAAGAGAAAAAGGAATTCCAAAAAGTATAAATCATCAATATCTCTAGAGAATCAACCGTCTGTAGTAGGATTGAAGAAATGGATGAAGTTACAAAAAGCTTACAATCCTAACTCATTAAAACTAACAGCTTTTGCCACAACTGGAAGAGGTTTATCATCTCGCAAGAACTTATTATCTAATGAAGTGCTAATAAGAATACCCTATCAATTTATGATAACAAGTACTACGCTGGATAATTCTTTCCTCAACGAAGCGATTCTAGCAGAACACTGCAAAAGTTTAACAATCCACGAAGTTTTAAGTATTTTTTTGATATTAGAATCACACAAAGGCACTAAATCGGAGTGGAAGTGCTACATTGATTCGTTACCAGTGGATCTTCCACTTCTACCATGGTTAAGTACCAACGAAGAAATTGAATTGATTCCAGAAGAAATTTGTACACATCTGTTAGATAAATTGCATTCGTTTGAACTTAGTTGGAAAAAATCGTTAATATCAATTAATCCTAATTGGAAATGTCACTGCTGTAACAAAGGTGGAAAGGAATTGATAACTTTTGATGGATTTCGGTGGGCTTATGTGATGGTTGACACGAGATGTGTTTATGTGCAGCCATCAACTTTGAAGAAGTTTAGCCCATCCGGAAGGTTTACTAATTGCTTGTCAGATCAACCCTGTATGGCCCTTTGCCCTTATCTTGATATGTTTAATCATTCAAATGCGGCTGAAACACGTGCGGAACTTACTAAAGTAAACGGACAGTTGGTGTATCAGTTAACCACTTTGACTTCCTTCCAAAAACATGAACAAATTTTTATTTCTTATGGGTATTATGGAAATATGAAGTTATTGTGTGAGTATGGATTTTATATACCTGATGATGAACTAAATAGTGTGACGTTTACTTTTAACGATATTTTAAAAGTTGGTGGCGTTATTAATCAAAGACAATATAAATTTGTACGTAATAGGAATTTAGAGAAAGAATTAAATATTACGGTTACTGGCCTTTCATATAACTTGAAAGCCATTTTGTTTGTGGTAACGAATCCAGAGTTATTGGATTGGTGTTCGAACGTGTTTACGGAAACTTACAGTGATAAATATTTATTGAAAATATTTGAGGTAGCCAAAACTTTGTTGGAAATTAAGATAGCAGAATTGTCAAAATGGATCAGTAGCTTTAATGGGAGGGAAACTACTGCACCATTTAAGAATTTGTTGGGGTATTTGGAATACAAACTTTTATTTATGGAACGTCTGTTTGACGTATTGGCTATTTGAAATTATTAGAAAAGACCAAAATTCTATGTTTGTTTTTGAAATCATAAAATATTTACTAAATAAATGTAATAGTTTTTATCTATTGTTGTACTTTTCTACTGCATGAAAGAGTTATAACCTGAATTATCATCGTTGATTGGTCAATCCAGATCCATTAATTGGTGATTATCAATATCATATCGTTTTTGAAATGGACAAGTTAGGTCAACAAGTTAGGTGAAATGGACGACTTAGGTGCACAACTCACAGCTTTCATAGACTAACGTGACTCACCTATGTACCTCCATATTAAGTGATATCAAAATAATGGATCATGTACATGAGCGTTCATAGGACCATTTTCAGGGGGGGGGGGGCAAAATCGAAAAAATTTAGTATAAAAGAATTATAATCATTTAAAACCGCAAGTTTTAGAAAATTTTAAAAACTTGGGCTGGTGAAATATTAAATGTCTAAAAAAAATTAAGCACCCAAGAGTCTGGGGGGGGGGGCAGCTGACCCTTTTGCTCTCCCCTCCCCAATGGACGCCCATGATCATGTAGTTTATACTCTAGATTTTGAAGTAAATACTCCAAGTTGTCGGAATAAATATCAAAAAATATTTACTACTTGTTTTAAAATATTTATGGAGTATTTACTTCAAATTTTTAGTATAAACTACATGCTCGGTTTTATTCATATCAAGCATTATCATAATTTAGTCTTTCCATCACTCTAGAAGGGAAGTTTGAGTAAAATTTTAGATGGTTATAATTATAAGGCTTTCATATTCTTTTTTTTTTAATTTATCTTTTTAAGTTTCCCCCTGAAAAACAGAAACTACACCACTAAAGTTTGTTTATTGTTATTTTATTAAAAAATTTGTTTAATTGTTAAAACACAATTTATAAAGACAACACTAATATTAATAGATAATTTAAACAATTACAAAAGAAACAAATTTGTTAGCGATTTCAATCACCTTTTTTACATTTACATTTCAGTAACTTCAGCTGCGTTTGTAACTCTGCTATTTCTTTATTTTTTTCCTTTAACATTTCTTCATTATTATTGTTCATTTCTATCAGCATATGAGATAATTCTTTATTTTTTTTGAACAATTTTTCCTTTTGTTTAAAACACACGGTAACTGTTTCATCTAACTCTATAACTTGGTTCTGCAATTCAGCGACTTCCTGTTGTTCCGATTCATATTGTTTCACGTAAATTTTTAATAGTTGCTCCAATTCTTTATTTTCTTGAAGGATCGTTTTGTACCGTTTGTTCAATTCCTCGCAATTAGAATGCATATTTTTAAATTTTAAGTCGTCGTTCAATTTCTTGTAACAAATTGTTTGGGGAGTGAGAAAATTTAAAGTAACTTGTTTCATTTCCTTCATTATTCCATCAATTGTGTGCAATATTTCGACAACTTTAAATTCGTCTTCCGTTTTCTTCCGTTTCACTACATTTTCGCTTAAGTTATTCACAACTGTTAGGCACTTTTGCACATGTCTACTTTGGCGTTGTATTTGTTTCAGTTCGGGCGGAGTTTCGGATCCACAACGCATTATGTTTTTATTTGTTTTTAATTGACAGTTAAATTGCTCACATCGGGACACTTAAAGATTTGCCATAAAGAAGACGAACTTTAATCTTATCTCATTTTCGATATTGTTATCTTTTGACACGTAATCTTAAAACTAACCGCGTTTGTGTGTAGATACACTATTTTTAAAGTACAAACACGTTCAAGTTTAGAATCTTTATGTTTGCCAGTAAATGAAATGCCAAGGTTACAGAGAAAAAATATTAATGATAAGTAATAAAACAAAGAAAGCCTTAGGTCATATTTTCGTTTTCATTGTTTTCTATTCCATGAAATAATTGCTGTTAAAATAAATTTAAATAGGTACATCTCTTCAGACCATGGAAGAACTGAAGTTTTCCAATCAGTTTTTGCTTGGGGATATTTGGATTACTTTAATTCCGGTGTTGTCTCAGATATAGCATAGGTAGGTATAATTTGATAATATGAAATCAAAAAATGAGTGATGACTAACATTAATCACCTTAATTAGATCTAAAAAATCTAATAAAGTAGGTAGACTTTAAACTTAAGTTGTACTTAAATTGTGGAGTGGAGAAACTACCCAATCAGAGAAAATTTGTATTAGTGGGGAAAATAAACTAAACATTTTAAAACTTTAGGTTCTAGACTTTTTCACTATTTTTGAGCAGCCCAAAATCGAAGAAACAAAAAAAATGAGAACTTATAATGAATTTACTTATTGTAATTATAATGTTAATAATAATTATTTAAGATACAAGAAAATAATTTACTTTACCAAGTTTCTCTTGTATTTTATTACGATAATATAAAATTTAAAACTTATTGAGTTAATTAAACGCAATGAAAATTAATTATTTTCTAGGAGCTTCCAGCTATGTTTACAGCTTTCATCCCATGTTTAAGTAGTGATAAAGATGAAAGCTGTTCTATGGCTAAAAGTTTACAAGAATATAATTTTTTTTATTGCATTTAATAGTCTTGGTAATTTTTAATTTAATAGTAATTTTATAAATTAAAGGAGTGCTTTACCTAGCAATCTGTCTATTTTATTATGCCCTACTGATCAATTTACAGCTATTTTGCAAATTTTAAGATATTACCTTACTTATTTCTCTGTATTTGACCTTTTCTTAAATTTCTTAATATGCTGGACTGAAATTGATTACTTTTTATGCATTGTTCTTTGGCCACTAATAAAAACTATTCGTCGAATTAAAACATCTTATTTTTTCTTCAAGAACTAATGAAATTTAGCTAAAAAGGTTACACAAATTATTTATTTGATGTTTAAATAATTAAATTTTAGAAGAAAAAACTTAACTTTTTATAGCAAAAAACAGACAATTTAACTTTTTTGCCGTCTCTCGAGACAGACAAAGTCTTTTTCTGCCGCCCACCAACACGTTACCATATATGGGGAAGTTTCACGAGAAGCTGACTTTTTATCCACCCAGGATATCACAAAATGATACATTGATTCTAAAAATATTCCTAGACGATTATATTCTAGTAAATTATACAATAATGTCCTGTGTATATCCATTATATATTCTCCTCTACGAAATCGCCCACAAAGAAAATTAAAATTATATTAAAAACATTAAACGTAGAATTAAATTTTTTTTAAGTAAATATTTTTTTTATTACTGAATCGGGAATTTGTGATTGGCAAAATGTAGATTTTTTCTTTGATTGCTGTTGTCTCTGATTTGTATTGTTTATTTGGGCTCCCAAGTAGCAAAAATTCTGTACCTCCTCATACACCTCGTCGTCGACTTTTAGTTCCTCTTTTTTTTCTGCGTTTCCTCTCCGACATCTCATGTATTTGGTTTTCTTTTGGTTTATCTTTAATCCCATTGTTAATGTTACCTTTTTTATCTTCCTCATCATTTTTTTTTAATTTTTTCACATTCTTGGACATTATCAATACATCGTCAGCGTATGCTACCGCTTGCACTTCATTGTTGATTATGAGCGTGTCTTTAATTTCTACCCTTTTCATTGTTACTTCCATCACTATATTAAACAGAATCGACGACATCGCGTCTCCCTGTCTCACTCTGGATTACCTGTATTTACAATTATTTAATGTGAAAAACTTTACACTTCCAAATTTGTGGTTGAAAAGTCGGAAACACAAGTTTCACCAAATATTTTGAACTTGGCAATTTTACGAGCATACATTTAATATTAATTATTTCAAATAATCTTACGCTCGTGGAATTGCACAGGTTAATTACGAAATAAATCTTAAGCTATACAAATAAAATTTAATGATACGTCACTGTATTATGTTTGCTATTTATACTGTCATGTAATAAAGAGCTCTTTGAAAAAACGATTTTTGTGGTATGTTGAATAAGAATGTACTTAGGTATCTCATATCTTCGGAAATATTTTCAGTAGATTCTGTGATCAAATAAAATAACGAACAGTACAAATTTAAACACGTGCAAAGTTAAAATTGTTGTATCACCTTGTATGTACAAAGTTATCACTTCAAAAAATAACTAATTAAAACGAATAGATATAAAGACAAATACCTTTAGATAGGTATATTTTACGATGAAATTTACGAGAGAAAGGTTTAAAAAATCAACTTAATTATACTCAACTGCAATGGGTTTTGTAATTTATTAGGTACTCAAATCCGATTAAATTTTATTAAATAAAAATACATAGTAATTTACCAGTAATAAAATTATAGATTAAAAGATCTGTGTTATAACGATATTTAATTCATTGGAGGTAGAAAGCGAGATATTAATCAATTTGGTTGTAACCAAAACGATTTTGGGTAAATCATTTGAAAACTAGAAAAACCAAAAGCAACAGTTTAACAAAAAAAGACAAATTTTGTATTGAAAATTATACTATTTTGGTATGGATAAATGTGACTTACACGCTATTACACCCTTAAATTGAAATATTTTAATTTGTCTGACCTTTCGCTTTGGTCATACGAATAATGGAGAAAAATATTCCATAGTTCTTTAAATATTAAAATTTAAATCTAACAGCCACGAATAGTCAACCTTACTGCCTAAATAATTCAGTAATAATTGCTAGTTACTAAGTTATAGCTTGTTAGTAAGGCAGACTTGCCTTATTTCGCAGTGTTCCTAATTTATTTTTTAAATAGAATTTACTTGTTTTTGTCAGATTTCAAACACTAAAAAACTTAAGTCATGCTATCGTCTAGTCATCAAGAATTATATTCTAAACAAATGCTGCGAAATTAGGCACACTGCGAACAAGGCAAGTCTGATTTATAACTTTAATTTTATTATATTAACTTTGTTTCTGGTAAAATTCTCCTTTTAAACGTAACTAAGCTACTTATGAGTTCACCATATTTGAAAATAGTTTCTACTTCAGTCTTCGGAATATTTAAGTCCTTTCCACAATTAAAAGGAAAAACTACAAACAAATTTTACCTTTGGAATCTTTGTTCTCTTCGTTCTTTCCTTTTAACGTTTCGAAACAATTCGCAAATATTATAAACTACTGTGCACAACTTAAAGCAAATATAAATAATCATAATTAAAAAACATTTAAGTTTTGTTTTTCAGTTCTTCTTGTAATTTTTGATTCGTGGTTAAAGCTTCTAATCTTTTTTTTTTGAGAATGCCGTATCCCTTACTTTCGATACTATCCAAATGGATGATGTTCTTTATAATTTGCTCATTTAGAAACAAAAATTCTTTATCGGTTTTTGTCCCAACGAAATCAGCAATTTTTCGTTTTAAACCTTTAGTTAATTTTTTGATGCTTTCAATTTTTTCAATTGTTTCAATAATGTAAGGTTCTTCCATGTTTTCTTTTTCGTCGTTGGATGCTTTAACTTGGTTATTTGGAACTTCGTATTTTTCCAATTCTTGCCGAAGTTGGGCCGTTCGTTGCAGAAGCTTTTCCAATTCTTCGTGAAATTGAGAACGTTCTCTGTTGAATTTCAGCGTTTGTTGGTTGCTGCACTGTTCGTAATTATGTTGAGCTTGTTTTAACTCCGATGTTAACCTTTTAATTTCTTTTTCGTGTTGTTCACGTACTTTTTTAAGTTCTGTTTGGTGATTCTGTTCTTGTTGCACGATTTTACGATTTGCATGATGCAATTGTTCCTTAAGATCACGAATTTGTTTAATTAATTTTATGCGATCATCGTTTGCGTGACTCTTTTCTAACTCTTCGTTAAGTGTTGTAATTTGCTTTTTTAAAACTATATTTTCCTGGTCACACTCAGTCGATTTAGACTCCGAATTGTTCGAGTTATTGTGGTTGTTTGATTTTGATAATTCTTTCTCAGGTTTTCTCATTATACTTAAAATTAATTTTCCATAATATTGAAAAGGCCGAAGCACTTGGCATACAATTTTATGAAAAGTAGATTGGACTAATTGTATTAACTGACCAGCAATATTTTTTTTCTTGACTGACGAATTTTGATTGCAATTATTTGAATTAGTTTCCTTGTGATTATTTAGTTGTTCAGTTTTCAGAGGATTAAAAATGTGCGTCACATAATTCAGAATACTTCTAGCTTTCGCATTTCCAATCAAAACTGCTTTTTTAAGAAAAGTAATTTCAAAAATTGCTATGCCTACCATTAGAGTAATTACGTCCTTAAAAGTTTTTTTCATAGATTTTTTCAATGATAAAGCGACATGGCTTGCATAATCTGAAATGTTATGAAAAAAACTTATTGTAGATCTAATTTAATAATTTTTATTAATAAAGTGCAATCTCAATTGTTTGAACCCTTAGTGATCCAAAAGAAATTTATTTTTTAATTTTCAATTTTAATGATATAAAAATTCAAAAATCTAAACACAAATGTACATTACTTCGAATTATTGAGGTTTCACTGTTTTAATGATAATAATTCAGTCACTTATTTAATTTAAATAATTTTTCGCTCACCTAAAGTTCGTAATGGTAGAAGGGCCGAACTAATTATAATGTCTTTTGATTTTTTAAAAGCCATAAATGTCAAGTTGAGAGGATAATGTACCTATAAATAATTTTATATGATTACTGTAAATACTATCGCGGACATTTAAATTCAATCCATTCATACAATTTTTACATAATCTATTAAAATTCATTCTGCAGTTTCTAAAATTATGATTGAAATTTTTCAAAAATTAAAATCAGTTTTGTTTTGTTTATAATCCGATTATTTTTAATAATATGATGTAACTGACCTAGGATAAGATTTACTTTTTTCGAATATAAATTTCACAGTAATTTTAAGAATGAATTTAAAATTCATAAAATTTAGGCCTAATTTGTTTAATAAAATTCGACTTAAATATAACAAAAATTAATTGTGTCGATAGCACAAAAATTCAATCAATTTTGTTATTTTTAAACTTATCGGTTTTATTACATCGTCTGTAAAAATAAAGTTGTTTATTTAAAAATTTAGAATAATAATTAATGTACAAAAAAATTTTATTGAATTAATTTCTTACACATAAGATTGCTCCATATACCATGGTAGCCACTGGTCCCAACTTTGACCCTTTTTCAACAGGACACATGGTAATCCTTGAGTAATTTGGGAGCAAAATTTACTTTTACTAACAACCACTGTTTAATTAACACAGATATATTAATTAACGATTGCGGCGTGCCCTGGGGCATTTCAGATAAAATGTTATCAGCTGCTTACATACAATTAACCAGTGATTTCATATTTAATGTATATCTCATTTTTAGATGTTCAAATCGGTAGTTTACGGTCATGTAGAGGCTCAAATAGATAAAATAGTATAAAGTTTAACTATGTTTTCAAATCTTAATATTTAATTAATTCTACAAGAATTTTCACAGAATAGCGAAAATTACTATGCAAAAAACTAAAATCGTGTCGATAAATGCATATGAAATTATATAATAACACTTTTTAATTAATGGTGATTAGCACTGTGAAGTTATTGCTTTAAATTGCATTAACGCTGTCCCAGTTTCATATACTTAATATGCATGTACTATTAGAAGTGATCATCAATCACCGTAACAAATTCGATTCTTCTTATTTTTAATTTCAATTTTAAAAATTGCATCACACAAAAATAAGTTTTAGCTGCAACCAAAGTCTCCACATTTTCAATAAGTTTTAGAATCCTAAATGTAAGTTTTTCAGAAATCATGATAAAACTTGGTACTTTCTTTCCCTTGTTTTTAGCAAATTCTAACCCCATTAGGAGTTTATTCCATACTCGGTTGCATAACGCAATTCCCTCTAACCCAAATAATTAAAAGTTTGTTCACTAATGAACAAGTAATATACAAAAATAAATAAAACAAACAAACAAAATGTTGTGTGTAAGACGTGCAAAAATTGCGTTTTTTAGTTTTGGAAGTATTTTCATTACCCACTTTTATTATTCTTGATACTATCAAAAATATATTCCTCCTAAATCAGAGTAAAAATTATAAAATCCGAGTTTAAAGTCCAAAACTAATTAATTAGATTCATTTTATCTGTTTTCTTAAAGGTTAGTTGTTTTTAGGTGCTCCCTTTGTGTTCCAATTAAAAATTGTGAATATTAAATATACAAATAAAATACTTTTAGTTATCATTGAACGATTTTTTGAAAAGTTGAATAAAAACCTCGGTCTGATGGTTTAATAGAACGACTATTTGATAATATCACACTTAAGGCATTTTTTGAAAAAAGTATAGTTTTAAATATTATGTGTTTATCATAATCGTGGTAAATTAAAATAACATTCTGACGTCATGTTTAAAGATTGATATAGTACAATGATTTATAAACAACAAAATAACATTTATACGTTCTAATTAAAATTATAAATTACAATCCAAAAGAAAATTAGTTGTAAAAACTTGTGGTTATGTGACCGTCTTGTGAAAAGAATTCAGATGTAGTAGTATCAAGTTTATTTTTCCACTATAAAAACACTTTGTATAGGTAGGTAATAACATAAATTTCCAATGTGTAATAGTAGCAGTAAATGAAATCAATAAAATATCGCGTAATTAAAATGTCTTTTCTATAGTTTCACAATATTAATAGTTTTTGTTTTACAATTCATTAACAATTTTAATGTAATAAGTTAAGTTATTTAAAAAAAAAATTTTTTGTTTAATGATAATTTATTTGTAATTTCCGCTAACATAAACAAGTTGATAACGTTGGACAAAAACTTTGTTGAAATTCGTATACATACAATTTATTGTTTATTAGGGAATTGTTTAAATATATTATTATGTACTTATTAATAATTGTGTTAAGGACAGCGACAAATTTGTTATTCAATTCATGTTTAAAGTAATTATTTATCGAGTGTTGCTTTAAATTATTGTTAAGTGTAACCAAAGAAATATTGAAACAAATTATTATTCAAAACTTCAAAACTTCACTGTTTTCGAATTATTAGAGAAAAACTGGAGTAAACTATTTTAAAAGTTGCCATTTTAAATTCTTTTATGGAATTAAATAAAATAAAATTCAAAAATTTCATTACTTTATTTAAGGTAGGTAATTCGTTGGAGTACTGGAAATAGTAAAACGTCAGAAAAAATTCCGTTTTATATAGGTACCAAATGACTTATTGAAAAATCGACTATTTTGAAAAATAACTTTTGAAACTCACTTTTTTTCAAGTTGTGTACTCTGGCGTGCCCCCTTAAAAATTCAAAAAAACATAAATTTGCACAAACAGTAATTATCATAATTTATTTACGTAAAAATAGTAATAAATTTCGTAATGAACAGTACAAAAACAAAGAAAATATTACAAAAAGCAAAATAAAAATCGACAAAAAACAAGGAAATATGCAGATAATATTTCACAGAAGAGATTTAAAACAAATTTATTAATAAAAATTAACGTAATAAACAATGCATTTTAATTTGTGGTACTTGTTAGTTATGGTTATAACTTATAATAAATTTTAATTGCTAGAAAAAGATTTTAATCAATTGAAAGAAGTTACAACTTTTTTATTTTTGTCAAGGCCTACGGTAGCTTTGTTATTGTTAGAAGACTATAGGGTCATAGGTGGTAAATGAGCCGCACAGTGAGACAAATGTAAGGAAAACCTGGCCAATGTAAAAAATGTTAAGTTGTTATTTCATATTTTTAATGCATGAGTTTATAATCATATACCAATGTAACTCTAGTAAAGCAATAATAAAATTTTAATTTTGCATTGTATGCTGATTTTGAGGACGGTCTTGATTGGTGATATATTATATATTTGGCATGCACGGTAGGTATAAGTACGTCTAAGGACTAGTCCTTGTGGATTATTATTGACGAATATTAAAATATTCTTCAGCTACAACTTCTAGGGTTATTTCATCAGTAGTCATTTAGCGGTTTTAAAATCTTCTATTTCTAAGAATTCAAAATTTTAATGTTTTCTGGCTTGACTTCATAACTCCAAGAATATCAAGTTTTTGAAAACTCTCGAAGAAAAGAGTAAAATTTATTGTGTTTGACATGTATTTTTGTTTTGTTGTGCTTTTCTAGAGCCTCAAATACTGAACCGAGTTTTACAAAACTTGCACTGATTGATATATTTTCTTTACATGTAAGTAACATAGGTTACATAACATTACCTTACTGTGCCGCGCATGAATGGATAAGTGAGATTAATCGCTTTTTAAATTAAGCTAAAATAAAAGAAGGAACTACCATAAACAATTAAAATCAAAAATATAACTTAATAAATAAAAATATCCAACTACGCAAATAACACAACTGAAGATAAAAATGAGTGAGGCCGAAGGTTGAACAAGGCTGAAAATCCATATTAGTCATTATCTGGAAGATTTATGTATATTTAAAAGTTTTAATTTTCTGATTTTGGGGGTTATTCCATACCAGCAATGAACAAATTCATAACCATAATGAACTTTTAGTTAATACTAAGAAATTTTTTAAATTCATTAATTTAATGAATATTTTCAAAGTATTTAGGTCAGTTTTTAGTTCAGTGTAGGTACTTGTTAATTAGTAAGCAGTACAGAAAACATATAATTTAAATTAATAAATAAAAAATTCGACTTCAAAAAAATGCACCAGTAAAAATGTCAATTGCCTTCAGCAATTCACATTACATTACTAAAATTAAAAAAGTTGTAATGGTGCTGAAACTTTGCATTAGTAAAATATAATTAAGCGCTCAATTATTACATTTTAAATATTTTAAACTTTGAGTTTATACGTTTTAGACATTTTCGTGCTCTGAAAGATGTGATCTTTACAAATCCGCGAAAAAAATGCAAAATAAATTTAAGATAAACAATTTATATGTGTTTTTATAAAATAAAACTGACATGCCCAAAGCTTTTTTCAAAACTTCTTTTTTTATTTTTAATAAATTTTGCCCAAACTTTTACAATGTTTTCTTATTCACTTAGGGCCAGGTAATCCTTACATTTTCTCCTATTGTACTTATAAAAAGTTTTGATGTTCCAAAAGTTGCCAAAATTCTGGAATTTCACCAAAAGACATTGATCTCATGGAATTTATTAAATTTGAAACTGGTAAAATTTCAAGCGAGTAACTTCCAGAGGTAACAAAAAGGTTTTGCTTTTCCATAAATATACATTTTGGTTACGTGAACGTTTCGGGAAAAGTTACTAAATCACAAGTAAGGGAACGAAATAAATTAATGACTTGCTAATAAATATTAAAATCAACTTTGCTCATGCTACTTTTTTAATTACTTCTTTTGGTGGATTTTCGCAGAGCGCCTGCCAAAAATAGAAGTCGTTTAGTTAGGTCAACAGTCAAACATATTTTGTTTTCACCTCAACTTTAATTGCATATATTTAGGAATCCTTTCATTTTTATAGATGCTGTCTAGTATCGTAGACGAATTATAATGTGAAAGTTTGCATTTCTTGAATTAGTACAAATGTTGAACCACTGAATCCAATAGAAATTCAATTATTAATTGTTCTCGGGCTTAGTGCGTTACCCATACTTAAGAAAGTATAATATTATGTATATGTAAAATATATAGCACCCTGAAAGTCGTGGTCAAATAAGCACAACAGTCCATGACTGTATATATTTGCAAGGCTAATCTAGCCTGTGCACATTAGTCAATAAATAGGAAAACACCTTTTTATCAATTCACATTAATTTGTCATATTGGTGCAACTTTTACTTTTACGATTTGACAAACCTGATATGAGTTTGAATTATTAATTGTGAGTCAAAGTAACTGTGACAAAGAATGAAAAATGTTAGAATAATAATTCTCAGGTGTTCATTATTGTGGGTTAATGACTCACGCCGGTTTACTAATTTTAATCAAAATAAACAAAAATTAAAATAATTGAAACCACCGACCGGTGTGGCCTGCGGGTAGAAACATCACGAGGCTGATAAGGTTATCATTATTTAATATAAATACTACAACTTTTATTTAAAATTTCTAGGAATTATGTAACCAAATGATTATTATTTTTCAGGGCTTCTCGGTGACTCACATATATTTGGAGCATTTTCTGCTGATGGTGTGACGTCATGGGAAAGAAAATTGACTAAGGTACCTATAGAATAGGTAAGTATCTAGTGGTGATTACCCATGACGTGAATTTCATACGTAATTTGCACTCTTTGCTTTCTTGGTCCTTCGAACTGGTTGTAGTCACAAGTTGGCCGGTGTACCTAGTCGTTGCAGAAGTCTTCTTGAGACCGAACCGACTTTCACTAGTCGTCATTCGCAGGTCAACCGCAAAACGAAGGTCACAGTTAGCTCTTTTAATGGTTTACCTTTAGCACACCTACTCCTAATAAGAACGTTTATGGGTTCAAGTTTTTTAACGAAATTAGTTCAATAGTTACAAGGTACAGTCAACAAGGTTGTTGTTATTTTAAAAGAGTAACCAATTACTTTAGTCTTTATTTACCTTTTAATCATATCAAACTGTTTGTGCTTCGAGTGTGTGGTCGGCGGTTTCAGTGCTGTTCAAGAAGTTGAAGAAGATCGGTTGTGTTTCAAGTGTCGTCCAAAAAGTAGTGATATGTAATAAATTTACATACATTTAACGACAATAAAAGCCAAATTACAAAATGATTTGTCAAATTAGTGTTTTTTCAATAGTTTTGTTATCGTTTGCGGGAGCTAATGATAACTTGCGGATTGCGTTTCAATGGAAACAAGTCGATTTTGAATTTCCCTCGGAGGAAGCTAAACAGGAAGCAATCGATAATAGAGAATTTGTCCCAGAAAATAATTTACCAGTTGGATTGGAAGTATATGGTGATCGTTTGTTTTTAACTGTACCGCGATGGAAATCTGGAGTACCCGCTTCCTTGACCTACATCAACTTAACAGGTTGGTATTGTACTTATTATGTAAGCTAATTTATAGCTGAGGGTACAATTCAATTTAACAAGTGAACGCAAGGATACAGACCGGAAGTAGTACTAATAGATTGAATTGGACCTTTAATGATATTCAAGTACAAAGATCACACTTTGAAAGTAAATTTTTTATAATCAAGGTTCTTCTGTATTTACACTTGGGCCATTAGAATTTTAAAACATTTCAAGTGTGAAATATCGAATTAATTATTTGTTAGGTACCTAATATGCGAAAAGAATGCTCAACCAACCCTTACGAAAAAACAATTAACAAAATAATCAATTTTAATTAGCAATAAATAATTTATCATCTCTGCCGATGTTAATGATTACCATACTTATAAAAATGAAAACTTGGTTTTCATACTTCGGAAGATAATTAAGGACGATTGAATAATGTGAAATACTTAAAGCACAAATAATGAGAAAATCTAGCAAAATAAATGCGTGAAATTATTTTGTAATACTAAATTTTTTAATACAATTACGTCACTACCTAGTATTTTATTTGATGGCACTTTCTAAAATAAAGAAAATAAACATTGGAAGCACACCTTTTTTTTCGTAACTTGGGTGACACGCCTTTAGCTCTTATTGTTATTTTCGATTTTTTTTGCAAGCTTTGTTGATGGTTTTGCCTTATTGGGAAAATAAAATATATCCATAATTTGGATCAAAAGTTTTAGCCTGGTCTTGAAATTATATCAAAGTAAGTCCTAAGTAAATTTTGACGAATATGTAAATTCAGACGAAAAACTCAGAATAATTACATTTAAAATTGTATTAAATAACAACCTTGCCAAAAAAATTTGAGGAAGTATTTTGCATTCATTTCGCATCTCCTTTCAAATTTTTTGCATTCGATTACAAGTAAAATTTGAATCAGGAAACTTAAATTTGTCCAATTTGTAGCTTACAAATCTTTGAATAATGGAAATAAAAGTTCCATATTAACAATTTATTGCTAGTCAATGAAGTGTCAAGCAATGTGATTTAGTCATCATCAACCACCAGGGCTGATTAAATTATTGGTAGATCACTCATATTTTATTATCGGCTTTGTCACGTAAATTATGTTAAATGCAAATGTTATGGGTATATAAAATTTATGATGAGTATCAAGAAAACTATTCTTATGGAATTTTTCCTCTGTATCATCAGGTGTGCTTGATGCTAATTAAAAAATAAATAGACCTTAGGAGGATAATAATATTTTTAGTACATAGGTACGTAACTCGATAATTATTTATGTTACCAGTAAAAATATTTTTCAGAGAATGCATTTTAAAAACCTTGTATTGAAAAACTTCGGAAAATCCGAGATGCTAAAAATCAAAGGTTTTTTTTTATCGTTTTATAATGTACAATTATTTTAACGATTAAAACAGTCGTAACCAGGAAATCTAACAACGACATATTATTATTATGTTTGGACATGTTTTGATCTTATCTTTTGAATCTCATTAGTGGCTTATTTTATAGAAGGAGATTTTTAAGGTCACTTTTGAATTTACTTACATAATAGAAAAACACAATAATTAAAACTATTAAAATGTTAGTTCTTTAAACAATTAAAACTTAATAATTCATCATCATCACCTGCAAGTTTTAAATCGGTGGTCCGTTACGTCATTTGAATTGTTTGGGGTGGCCCAGTTCTTCTTCCTCTTGGTCTGTATTGGATTATTTATTTGGCAGTCGGAGCTAATGCATTCTGCTGAGGCATACGCCTAATGCTGATTATTTCAATCGCCCCAAATCTTTTGCAATGTACAAGTAGGAAGAAAACCTACTTTACACTTAACTTCTCAATCTATCAATTTATTCTTATGCTTTTGTTTATAACCTCACATCCTCAAATTTTAAGTTTATAAGCAATTGCCTATTTCACAAATAGTGAATTATGGACCAAATTTATAAATATAAAGTTAAAACCAATAGAAAAAAAAAGTTTTACAATTTCGTACTAAATTTTGCACAAAATTTTGTCAAGTGTCACATGGCCTTTATTTGTTAACAATCAGTCTTTTTCTGGATACATGGACTCAGAACATCTAATTTGTTTCCAATATTTTTATACATTAAATTTAAATGTCTTTTGAATTCCAACTAACGCTCTACACAATTGCGTAACTTCAAATTTTGGGCCTGGTTTTGACCAAAAAGTTTTGACGGACTTCTCGATTGAAAGCTGTGCAATTTAAAAATAAAAAGAAACAAAATTTGGTCGCAATATAATGCAGTTTAAGGGGGCCCAAAGCATTGAATCCGGGGCTATTTATTCTTCTGTCTCCCCGGTATTTACGGTAGTGTCCATACCTCTCCAAACCTTCGTTTGAACGCCCATTTTTTCTTATCACCCTAGAAAATAATGAGATAAAATTAAGTATTATGTAGTTTGTGTTCCTGAAAATATTTTTTCTTGATCTGCAGGATACCTTTATAAGTAAAAAATTTAAAAATCGGGCGTTACGGAATACCCCCAGCCGTAAGTAATTTACTCCCATTTCTTCACATTTCAGGGCAATAAATTTATTTTGATTGAACAATTTTTGTAATTGTATAAATAACTACATTATGAAATCTTTTGTTGGAACCGACTGGGGCAGGAAGGGGGGGTGAAAATTAAACCGCTTTCCAAAAGCGCTTTTTACCATTGTAATGAATCTGGGAAGAGGGGAAATACAATTTTTTTTAACTAAACTTTTGAACTTCATCTACAGCGTGGTGGATGTTATTGTACAAAATCAGGCACATTGGAGTAGGATGGTCAGATGACAATTGGTTCACAAAATCTTGGTCTTGCAGGCAAAATTCATTAAAAATTTATATGATAATGCAAGTTTTTGAAATGCCACCCACGTAGACCTTTGGCCTTTTTTTAATATTTCTTAAATTTCTGTACTTTTTCTTCTTTTTTTTCTCTTATTTTAAAATTATTCATGCTGACGCATGAACTGGACTTTTTACATCTCTCATACCGCATAGTAGTACTATTCAAGAAAAAGGAGTACCGCTCAGTAGCGTAACAAGGGCTGGACTGCAATACTTAACTTTTTATTTTTAAAACGTAATAATTTTTCCCAAAAAATTTTTCAAATGACTTTTCTTACCTTAACTTGTTTCATCCCTTGCCTACATTTGCTCCGAGCAATATACATCGATTGGTTATTGCGTCTGAAGAAGACAAAGCGTAAAAAATAGGGCCTTGCAAATGTAGCGCACTTGTTTACCCTCTAAGATATTAAATATCATACAGCTTAAAATGTAAATATATAAACGGCGAGTTAAAAGTGAACGTTACAAAACAAAAGAAATGCGAAAAACTTTTATGTAGTAAATTTTTGAGAAGTAATTTTTACACGAAAAAGTCCACGACAGCATATAGTATTAGGTACTTATCTTCAATAGTTCAATAGTTAAATGTTAAAATCTATGACTTTGAATGCCGCCCGCGTCTTACCTCTTTAAGGTATGCGATAAAAATTTAATCCATAACAAAATTTCCATAGAATTATAAATATTATGTTTTTTTCCTATTTGCAATGATTATTTACTGGTTTTTTCCCGGTTTTGTGTCATTTTTAATTTGAAAATTTAATTCAATGAATGTTAGAGCTATATATAATTTTAGACCTTTAGGATCTGAGAATACTAGTTAAAAATATTACTCAAAGAAATCCATGCAAAAAAGGGATGAATGCATAATTATCTGTCATATCAAATTAAAAACGATGAGCATTCCTTCACTATGTTGCAAAAAATCAGCTGAAGTTATAGTATTTAAGAAGTATAAGAATCCTTCAAGGTTACCTAATTGCAATAGTTTATGAATAAATTGATTTACATTTGGGTTAAACCCATGTGCGCAATTAGTAAACAGATTTTTGCTTATTAAAAATAATATTTACATTTTACCTATTGTTAAGATAATTATAATCTCACTAAAAATACACAATACATTCCTTTAGGATAGTCACATTATTATTTTAAAGTTGTATGCAATCTGAAATTTGTGTGGTTAGAAAATTACGAGGTTGTAATAACGAAGTTAGAAACCAATGCTACACACAATTCTCTAATTTCATGAAGGCAACTGTGGAGTCTAATCCTTAAAACGCAACCAGGATAAAGGTACAAACAGAAAGAAAGCAGGCGCTTGTTTCTGATAGTAAGCACTGAAAATTTACATTTTCAGTTACATACTTAAGACTTGAGGAAATCCGCTTATTTTCTGTTTATTGCTTGAAGACTACAGTATAAGCCCCCATTCCCCATCTGTCCGATGTCTGCGTCATATGATTTTCAGCTAAAATAACCAATATAATGTACAATAACTTAGAAAAAGAATATTAAATGAATTATATTTTTACATCAAAGGTATTTGATAGGTTTGACAATACAAATTGTCATTTCATGGGTAACCATTAAATTTTAATTGACAGGGTAATTATCAGCTCAGTGTTAACAAATTTAGGGGATTTTTATCGGTTTGAGTGACACTGATAGTTAAAGTTTGCGCGGATTAGTCCATGTAACCCACGTGATTAAAAATGGAATATTCTGATTCTTATAATATTAACGTAGGAAGTTATGACCATAATATTTTTTGGCGCTTCTACATACATCCAATATTTTGAAATCAGTTAATCGCCGTTTATTTAGTAAACTGTGCATTTGGTTAAAATTGATGATTGCAAAATGCAGATAATAAATAATTTCAAAATAAGACTTCTAACCTCCGTATTTGGAATAATAAAAATGCGCTAACTGTTTAGAAGCTTGAAGCTATTTTACCTATACATGTTCCATTATTGTTATTTTATTCAGTTTGTCTCGGGTACTTCCGGTAATTAAAATGGTTACAAATCCGGTTACAAATCTTGGTATTGCATTATAGAAAAACTTGATGAAAAATAACCTTTGCGAGAGTTTGGAAAGGTATGATATCTTTTAGATCTCTTTTTAGATATTTTTAAAATCTTTAGATTTTAGGGGGTAGATTTAGGGAACGAAACTTCAGTAACATCTTGATATTTTTTCAAAATACAAAAATAAAAGCAGGTATTTTATAAAAACTGCAGCATTAAACTTCTTGGGATGCCACGTACTGATAGGTACAGTAATTGTATTGTAATACTAACTGAAAGCTGTTATGCTATAATGAATATTGGTGAAACCTGATATTAATAATATTTGGATATTAATAATGCTCAAATTTAACTTCTTGCTTACGTTTTCTAATCGAGCGCATCTTGAGAATTTTATTACATCATTCCTGACTTCCTGCATTAGCGACAATCATTTTGCCAAAAAAGGTATACGCATGCACGCATTATTTCTCTACTTTCAAATTACACTTTTTGTTGTTAAACAAGTTTTAGTAATAGTTCTCGTGGTATTACTACTGAAAAATTTAGGTTATTTTTATTGAGCAAAAGGCGGCACACTTGATTTTACTAGAGGAAGCAAGTACGGCAGAATCTGGCTGGGAAAAGACAAGGAAGGCTAATAAAATATCAAATAGTGACGTTCGATACAACAATTGCTATTAATTCTATCAGCGCTTCAAAAATTTTGCCCAATGTGAACTGACAACAGAAAAAAAACCGCTGATTCGTGGTTCTTGTATTAAAACCTGATCTGTACTTTAGAACCACCAAAAACTTGCACCGATAGCTTTTTTCTCAAAATTGTTCTATTGTAGTTTCAGACTGAATCCACAAATATTTTGGAACAATTAGAGCTACTGCAAAAATGTTGTACTAATTGTTTCCGATTACTAAATAAAAAAAAGGAAGTAAAGAAAGTAACATAAAATAAAAATGTGGGTTTGTCAGCAGATCAAGACTTCCAATTTATGGGAAAAAGCTTATTATGAAAAGTTGTGATGCCTGAATTAAATTAATTGTTGCAGATTGATTAGAGTGAAAGCTGAAAAAATTATTCTAGCTCAATATGATAATTACATTACGTAAATAATTGCACAGGCCTGCAAAATCAAAGTTTTCTTCTACGGTTTTTACCTTAAAAGATTTGTTTCACCTTATTCCAATATTTTTGCATGTAAAGGTGGAATCACACGTGGTATTTAGCTTATTGCGAAAAACCTTGAATTAGGTAGTTATTTAAATTTTGTTTTTGTCTAAAAAATTTTTTTTATTTACATCCCGTCAGCACCTTTTTGCGTAGTGCAATATTGCGCAGCTCCCAATCCAGTCTTATTATTTTAGGACTTTGGAGAGAATACAAAATAAGTTTTGCAAGTATCAGTAATTGTATTGTTTCATAAATTTTAATTTCGTGATAAACAATTATTTTAAATAATGGCTTCTAATTGGCATTACAAATTTTACATATTTTTTCCCATGCTCATTACATAACGATTATTATAATAATGCAAATTTTAAAGTAAAAGTTTATCACAAAATTTAATTCAGGCTCAACCGTTCTTTGGTAAATTAAAAATATTTTCGTTTATTATTATTTCACAAAAGTTATTCACTATGGAACTTGTTAACCTTGTTGAGTATGAACCCCAGTAATTGGTATTCATAATATGTTAGCTTTTTTCCATTAACATTCGTCCCAAAATTTACGAAATCTTTATAAATTATAAAATTTACTTTAAGTGAAGTTTCAGGTCAACGCCCTTTTTGGGAAAAAAATTTATCAACCAAAATATATGTACCTTAAGCGGCTATTATAATTCACCGAATGTAGAGCTAAACCTGTTATTTAGTTTTTAAGTATTCATATGCGTTTATTAGCAGCCGTTACGAACCAGAAAGTTTACTTCAAGCTAAAACTAAGGAAATGGAAATGTAAGATAATAATTGCAAAGTATCTCTATACAAAATTAAAATGTAATTGTCTCGTTTAACAACCACTCAAAGCATGACTGATGAGAATGTTGTAACGTAACAATTTCTTGTTGGATTTACATATTTTGCAATATATGTTAATTTTATTTGTAAACATACCTAAGTGTATAGAGCTAAGCTGATCAGCCCAAGCAAAATATAACTCTTTTTTTCATTTTTAGATCCAAATGAATCTCCAAAACTTAAACCATATCCAAATTGGGAGGCCCATAAGCTACCCCAAAGTGAAGGCAGTGATCCTCCAGAAATTGTCTCTCCATTTCGTGTACGAGCCGATCAATGTGGACGTCTTTGGGTCCTGGATACTGGAGTCTCTGATTTACTAGGAACTCCCCGTGTTTATACACGTTCACAACTCTTAATCTACAGTTTACACAACGACACTCTATTAAGGCGTTATGAAATTCCAAAAGATCAATTATCGAGCGAAAGTTTCTTAGCAAATATCGCAGTAGAAGATGAAAATTGTGAGGATTCGTATGCCTACTTGGGAGATTTAGGCGATTCGTCTTTGATTGTGTATTCCTGGAATAAAAAATTCTCTTGGCGCATAAAACACAACTATTTCCACATAAATCCATTAGCTGGAGAATTCAATGTAGCCGGCATTAAATTTGAATGGACGGATGGAATTTTTGGTTTGTCTTTATCATCACCAGGTGAAGATGGATACAGTACTTTATATTTTCATCCCATGACTGGAACCCACGAGTTTTCAGTTAGTACTCGACTTTTACGTAACGAAACCATGGCTAAAGACAACTTCCACGACTTTAAAGTTTTAGGAAGCCGTGGACCAAAGGGTCAAAGTAGCGTCTCGTTTCTTGATAAGAAAACGGGTGTATTATTCTATGCGTTGGTGAATTTAAACGCAGTTGCTTGCTGGAAAACTACAAATCCTTCTTATACCATGGAATCTCAAGGGCGCATTTTTATGAGCAATGTTTCCATGGTATTTCCCAATGATATTAAGGTCGATGCAAATAGTAATTTATGGGTTTTGTCAGATAGATTACCAGTGTTTATGTATTCACGACTGAACGAGAGTGATATTAACTTTCGTGTATTAACTGCTACAGTTGCTGATGCTATTAAAAATACATCTTGCGATTCCAAAATGGTAATTTCGCCCAATATTACTAATTTGCTGAAATCAACAACTTTGACTCCTATGAATATTAGTGATATGGCAAACAAGCCTAATGGAGCTTACCAATTTCATTTACCTACCACATTGATACTGAGTGTTATTGGAATAAATTGGTTATTAAATGCATTCTTCTCGTAGCCAGGAAGACTTTTATTGCAAACGCGATGTATATGACCTACCTGATATTAACATTATGTAAATGTATGCTTTTTGAAATGGAAGCAATGTAATTTATTGTATTGTATTTATCGTGAATTTGTACGACGAAGGTTGAAAATTATACAAAAGCGAAAAATCAAATTTTTAAATGCAATTTTATCATGCACCACCTTTATCTTCTCTATTTTTTGGAACAGTTTTGTTAGTATTGAGTTCTCCAAATAAAAATATGATTAAAAATCGAGTAACAAAAAATATTGTAATATAACAGAATATTAGAGTGGGGAGACAGCGAAGGAATTTTTCTATTTCTTAACCTACAAATCCAGTTATTGAATTTTTACTTAATTTTTATAACCATGTATAGCTGTTTTTGATTGCTTATATTATATTATGCAATATTTTAGTTTTAAATCTAAAAGCCCAGATTAAATTTGTTCTTTTTATGGTTACGGTATTGATTTCCATTTTTTAAATTTTGAAACAAGTTTAAAGCGATTATAATCGTTAATTTCAGAGTCATTTCTAAGAGTATACCTCGATTTGCTACTTTAACTTCTTCAATAATATTATTATTATCGTTGGTTTGGATATGTCTATATGTCTCATTGTGTACTTTATATTATCTTAAGATTAAACGTAGAATAATTCCTATCTCTGCACTCCCTTATAAACGGCTTGTCTTACTCTACACCATGTCTCACTGTGTACGCTCTCCTTTAAAACCTTTAACAATATCTTATATTTTAGTTTTATAAAATCCTAATAAAATTTTTAATATTTTCAAGTAGCAGTAGACATTTTTATAAAAAGGTTGAACATTTTGTAGTATACTAATTTTTCGTACTTATATTTTGTACATTAGCATTAAATATGCCAAAAATAATATTTATAAGTTACCAGATAGTTTTTGACTTGGTATTTTGTTATATTAGTTATTGTTTATGTGTTAAATATAAGTTGTGAATAATGTAAAGCAATGACAATGTTAAATAATGCTCTTTTATGATTTACTTGTAAAACTATCAAAATAAAGATATTGAAGTAATATTAATGACTTAATTGCTTACATAGAAAATTTATGGCTTTGTGAAAATTGGTTATAGTGACGTATTTATTTCGTGCATTAAATCATTTAAAAATTTAATAAAACGATAAGTGATAACATAAGGTAAATGCTTTACTTTGCTAATAATTTGTTGTTTGTATGGAAACTTTGAATGAACGAAAGCAAAATGTTTGTTAAATTTAAAAAATGCTTCAGTGATGTTAAGCAGTTATTGCGTTTGGTCGTATTGGCTATTTGTATCTGCATATCCTGCTATCAGGTAAAATATTCAATTATTCTAGAAAAAAAAAATGTTGGGGGACTTCCCTAATAATAAAAGATCTTTACTAATTAAAATTTTCTATACAGTTAATTGGATGTTTTAACAAAATAAAAAATCCGCCAATATCGACCCATTACCAATTTGAATTAAATCAATCGATAAAATATCCTGCAATTACAATTTGCCGCAATCCACCCTTCAAGATTGATCTCTTTAAGGTAACAAAATAAGTACATAAAACAAAGTTTTAATGAAAAATACTTAATTATATTGTACTACAGAACTGCAAAATTTTGTAGTGCGAATAATCAAACATTTTTCTCACATTTGGACCTTAAACTATAATTTCATGTTGTACTCTGCAATGTTGATGTACCAAACCTACTAATTAATATTTTAGAAATATGGTTTAACTAGCAAGGAAATACTAACCTCAACGGCTTGGAAATCATTCAATTTTGACAATTACACATTACAAGAATTCTTTGAAGAGACGACTTTCGATGAGAACGAAATAATATTGATGAAAGCCTTTGATGGTTTTAAACAGAGTAAGATGGATTATCTGTTTTAAGCATGCTGATCAGTTTAATCCATTTTTTTAAGATATGGACATTTCTTCTTCATTTACTCTTAAATATGGACGATGCTTTACCTACAAACCAAAAAAAGAATCAATTAATTTTGGAAATAATTACGGATATTCTTTTATGTTATATAATAATGACACTCCTAGTGAAGCTTATTCTTCTCCAGGTTTTCACATCAACATAGTACATCGAAACGCTGCATTTTCAGGTAAAAAGATTTTTTATTTTGAAAAAAAAAATTATCTCCACCCAGAAGTGAAAACTTCCGTTTCACAAAAAATTTTAAAATTTTGTTATCAAAAAACGTAAAAAAATTAAATATTACAAAAGTACCGATTTTTATTGTGTTAAATTGACTTACCTACTAAACTTTTAATTTTAACTTATTTTTGTAAAACCCAGTACCTCATTATTTAAAATGATTTTTTTACAGAAAGAGGTCATAAAGTAAACGCTTTCAATGAATACACTTATGTGGAGGTTGGAGATAACATTGCAATAAATTTGAAAATCAATAAATTTAATCAGTTATCAAATACCAACAACAAATGTAATTCAGAAAATAATTACACTCAATCAAAAGTAAGTGAGTCATGCAATTCCATTAAAAAAATTGTAATAATTTATGAGCAGTATTATATATTATTATATTTTTTCTTCCAAGCGATTGTTTTGAAGCAGTTTAAGGTCACACTTGTTTACAGTATGAAATTTAACAGTATAAACAAACTATTTGGGGTTTTTTCATATTTTGTAATGTTTACCCAAATATGTGTAACAAACATATTATTGTGATTGTGCCAGGAAAGATATGATCAATGCGTCGCAAAAGAATCGATAATTGGTTGTTTAAGTAATGGTAGAAAATATGTATATTGTAATTGAAAATATTGTATATTCAAAATTTTACTCGACACTACTACGTATAACATTGTTATTCAGCCAGTTACAAATACTTTGTAGTGTAAATTATATTTTTGTAATGCATGCAATTATTTCTAATTGTATTGATGGAGCAGAGATGACATATAGTGGATTAAGGGGTTACGCCTATAAAGAAATTTTAAAAAATCAATTTTTTTTTTATTACATTTTCTAAAAGTACAACATTTGGAAAATATTCCCTAAAATTTTCAAGACAATACAAATTAAATAGACATAGCTATCGCATTTCTAACTATGCATGGTGCGAACCGGGAGCAATAAATTATCGACCATGCATGACAATTTTAATGGGCTAGTTATTAAAAACTTTTATGACCCTATTGGTTTATTTAAGATGGTTTTAACTTTTTTTTAGTATAGTTTCATAATAGTCAACAATGATGTAAAGATGTGTTGCGTTTTAACTTTTGATTTTTGTTTTTTTATAAGTAGGTGTTCGCTACGACAATTACTTTTAATAAGGTGGTCTTGAAACTTTGAGTGCGTTTATCTCGGATTGACACTTTCAAATCGGTGACCACGATATATCGAAAACTACTGAATCGAATTGTTTCAAATTTTGAAGATTTATTTTAGATATAAAAAACTAGTACGTGAACGAAGGAATTTTAATTCACATGCATACTTTTTGTTTTATTGGTGAAAAAGGAACAAAATATTCATCAAAAATCAACTTTCTACTTTGAACCTGTGCCATTTTGTCATAAGTTAATATTTTGTAAAACTCTTCGTTCACGTACTAAATAATTTAATATACTAAAGAAATTTTTAGGAATTTTTAATTTCAGATAATCCAGATTCGAATAGCAATGGTCACCGCAAAACACCTTTTTGAAAACATCCTTCGGGAGAATAGCCATATCTATTTTATTACTTAATTTTTTTTATTATAAAAATTATATTTTATGAGTAAAAGCTTACACCTTTATATATATACCAATATATTTACAAAATAGTCTTGTAAACCTTACAAAAAAAAATTTTTAAAATCAGGTACTTTTTTCTACCTCTAGGTAGGCGTAACCCCTTAAAACGGAAGGCTCCAACAAGTTTAAATTATCTGCTTTTATCATTGCTGTCATTCACAATTATCCAGATTATTAAAGTTTCAGAGTTAAGGGGTTAATATAAAATTGATTTTTATTGTATTAAATTATGTGTTTTCCTTGATGTTTCGGTCTGCTATATTGAAAGCATCATCAGAATAATTTTGTTTTGCTTCATGTCAATTTTTATTTTAACCAAGTTTTCGTAATTTCCGTTAAAGTTTTCTTTACATTTGGTTGATTATATTATTAATGTGGAATATCATTTATAATATCAAATTTTTTCATACTTATGACGTCATATTCATCTCTTTTGGCAAGTACTGTAGATACTGTGGTAAATTATATAGTAATTTTTTTTGTTACTTTTGTGACTGAATGTATATGAATAATATATCACAATTTACAGACGATTGAATTGTATAGCATTACTACGTAATATTCAAATTTTGAAACTTTTAGTGTCTCGAAGAAACTACAAACAAATTTATCACGGAAGCAGTTGGATGTAGTACACCGTGGGTTCCTAATGAAAATTTTAAACTCTGCAACACCTACAAACAAACCAAACTCATTGTTGATTATTCAACAGAATCGTAAACAAATTGAAATCAATTTAAACTTTCAGCTAATTGCTTAATTTTTAGAATGTATCTTAACGACTTTATCCACAAAAGCAAATGCAATATTAGATGCAATTTAACAACATACACGCCATTTTTGCAAAGTGTTCGTGCATGGCCCAAACCTGCTTGCGCTTTCAAAATTTATATATCGTCAAATCTATACACCTTGATGGAAGAAGTTGTTGGATACGATTGGAATTGCTTTTTGGCCGATTTGGGTGGCTCGTTAGGATTTTTATTGGGATTATCAGTATTGGGAATGATTACAATGGCGGAACAAGTGGTTAACACAATTATTAAAATAAAATCCTCTAAAAAGAAAAGTTTTAATCTAAACAATTCTAACGTTGACCTGGATGAAAATAAGAAGCCAGATATTGCAACTTTTGATAACGATGGAGAATTTACAAAAAAGATAAACAACGAAGAAAAAAATTTGACAGAACCGTCGTCGTTGTCTAAATATTGAACAAGTTACAATGCCTTATCAGCATATTTGGGCTTAATGTAACGTTTTATCAAAAATTATAATATTATAATACTTTCTCAATTTTTTAATTGAACTCCTCTCCTCCATTTGCTAACCAAACCATCAAAGGACCTTTTGAAAAACTCAACTCCGCTTGATGTGAGTTTTTTCTTCATGAAATTAAAAAAGTAGTCGTGGTTTAACTAGCAACACTTTCTTCGTTCCCAAAACACGCTTCTAAAATGCAACAGGTTCTCATCGAAAAATAATTTTCAATAAGTAGGTATATCAGGAATGTCATTACATGAAAGTGTCTGCAACTTTGTATTAAATAACTGATAGTGTTAACTGTACATTCTTGTTCTATTTTTGGAGCGTTTCATAAATTAACAATATTATTCATCGATCTACCTATTTATATTCCACTGGCCATACGAGTCGGTCAAGTAAAACGTGCCAAACGTAAGCTGTTAAATAATAAGCAAAGTAAAATTTAATTTCGAAAATATTTTAGAACTTTTTTACATTCTTATTAATAAAAATAATGGATAATCTGACTCCTACTGAGTAAGTATTACCAGTAACATATCCAGCATTTGTTAAAGTGGGCCAACCGGGTATACACAAGCATTCCAAACTTAATAAGGTGGTGGCACAATACCTTGTAGCGTCCACGAAAACGACGCCGTTTGTAACACCTTAAGAATGAAATAGAATGAGATGGGCACCCGGTTCCAGTGCATTAGAACGAGATAAATTGAGTAAATATGTTTAACAAAGTCGGTCGACAGTTATTTATATCAAATCTAGCGTCGTTCACTTCTTGTTTCACGGTCGTCGCCTCTTGATAAACCAGCGCTTTTCCAGATTATGTTTTCACCGCTTCAGATAATAAACAGAAAATTTAAACCTGTGTGAGTCCAATTTTATCTAACTCGAATATTGGAACTTACAACGATGCATCATTTGTCTAAAAGTAAAAGTGCACATTTCATCTGGTATAAAAAAGTTATCCCCCCACACGATAATCCAAAAATTAATGAACGGTATTATTTTTTTCTTGTCAATATTCATTCATATACCTATGTGATCATAAGAAACTGAAAGTTTAATTTAAATTTATGGTTTGGAATAACCTAAAAGATTTATTGGTAGAATAAACATCCAATTAATTAAATTAGAGTCTAATTAAAATTGGCAGTAACCGAGAGAACATATTTCAATGTTGGATTGAAAATGCCGTGAAAATCATCAAAAGTGAATAAGATTATGTGAATCACAAATTTACTATTCACCAAATTCTTGAACCTTTAGTTTCTACATTTTGCCAAAATTTTGTTTTTGGCAGACGCGAAGTTGAAAGTGATATTTTTGTAAAACAATTATAACATCTTGACTAGCCAATGGAAAACAGGAAATAAATAAAAGTATACGAGCTTATCTAAGCCAATTGCAATAGCAAATTGCAGATTGATTGCCAAGTTAATTTTAAGAACGCCGTGATTTAGTAACAATGGTTTGATAAAGTTTATATGTTACCTACACTTATTTTATTTATATCTCATTTAAAATTAAATTTGGATTATCAAAATTTATGATGATTGCATGACAATGTTATAACTAGAGTACGGATTTCTAGAAAATTTGCTATACAGAGATATTGATAGCAGAAGTGTAATTGATACAAATGTCCATGAATCTGGTAAAAATAGGTCACTTGGCGCTATTTTTTTTATGCTTATATGCTTATTTTGATACTTTTATGCTTAGATTTGGTTTTAAGCTTTTTTAGTGCTTATTTTAACACATTTTGAATAAATTAAAAAAAATTGCAGTAGATATATAAAAACCTACATTTATTTCAATTTCCAATGGTAAACAAGCTTGTCAAATATGGAAAGAAAGTTTTTGTAAAGGGCAGAGGGACGTGCTCATGGCGAGGATGAGGGGAGCTCTCCCCCAATGTTTTAGAAAGGACCCCGCTACGGCCTTATGGGTTTTGGGTTCCAGTCAAATTTAACCAAAATTTAGGATATTGTAGTTCATAATATGCTGATAAAAAGTGTCAATGGGCACAAAGCCAAAAAATGGACAGTTTTCGAGATATATGGCACTAAAGAGTTAATCTAGTCATTCTATGAAACACCCAATGATAAAGTCAAAAACGATACCACCTAGAAAAAAAAAATACTGCCGTGTAGAAGATAAAATTCTAAAGAAGATAGCGTTTTTTGCATCGCTCTAGCTAGTGTATTACATAACCTAAAAAATTAAACAAAGTCGAAAGAGCGGTTTCTTAAAATTAAAAAAAAATGAATTTTCCAACAAAAAAAAAGATAAATGAAAAAGTTGTAGAAAATAAGTTGTAGAAAGTTAAAATACTGATTCATTATTTATTTTCTGAGAAAAACGAAAAATGCCATCAAAATTTGCCGTTTTTGTTTTTTTTCTTAAATCGCAAGAAACCGCATTTTCGACTTTGTTTAATTTTTTAGGTTATGTAATACACTAGCTAGAGTGATGCAAAAAACTCAATCTTTTTTAAAATTCTTTCATCTACACAGCCCTATTTTTTATTTCCGGGTAGTATCGATTTTGACTTTATCATTGTGTCTTTCGTAGAATGACTGGACAAACTTTGTAATGCCTTATATCTCGGAAACTGTCCATTTTTTGACTTTGTGCCCATGGACACTTTTTATCAGCATGTTATAAACTACAATATCCTACATTATGGTTAAATTTGACTGGGACCCAAAACCCATAAGGCCGTAGCGGGGTCCTTTGGGTAAAAATTGGCAAAAACACTCAAAAGTTGGTAAATTTAGCATTTTTTGTCTAAATTTACAAAAAGTTGGCAATTTTGAATTAATTCAATATTGGAAGCTCAAACGATGCTCAAAGGTTTGACGCAAATTTTATCGAAAAATTCGATTTGAGGGGGGGGCAGCACATGTACCTTTTTAATTTTTTTTTTTTTACTTTTTGTTGCTTTATTATTGTGTTACTTTTCAAATAAATTTTATTTTAAAAATAATAATTAATTTTTATTTTTTTTTTATTTTTATTTTTTTTAATGCTTATTAATTATTACGTTAAAGTTTAATGCATATTTTTATGCATATAATGGCAATTTTTTGTGCTATTTTAAGCGCTATTTTTACGATTTTTTATGCTTAAAAGTCCGTACTCTAGTTATAACGAATAAAACAATTATTTGAAATTTTCAACCAAAATAAAATTTTTACTTTATCATCTGATTTTTAATTATCCGAATGATGGGTAAATAAAATTTAAATTTAAATAAAATTGTTTTAAAAATAAACCTTGTGACTAAGAACGTTTCGAACTGTTCAACTTGGCAGCTTTCGGTGTTCTAATAACCTCAGAGAAATTTACAAAGTTAAATCCATGAGCTTGCTGCGGATAATTCTGTGATACACATAATCACAAACTTAGTACCTACTATTGCTTTATTCTTCAAAAATTATGCAAATATTTTCAAGTAGAAGAAATGTTAAAATGTTAACGTCCGCTGGCTAAACATTTTAAACTTGGCATTATCTCGAAAACAGTGCACAAGTATTTTATCCTTGTGCACATTTTCGAGAGTAAAATGAATGGGTCATTCGAGATAATATAAAAATCTATTTATGAGAATTACTTACTGCAACACCCTGTATCTTCAATTGGAGGCGACGAGAATAAAATGTTATTTACATTCTTGTCGCAACATTATAATATATTGATATTAAAAGTCTCAAGTTTTTGAAAAAAAAAGAGTGCAAAAATTTATTACAGAATTTAAGGAAATCATTGTTAAAAAAATATGATTCAGAATCAATGAAAAACGTATGTGATTTACCTTTCTAAAATGTAAACGTCAATGTGCCAAATCATTAATTTAATTGCTTTAAATCGTAGTTGATTGTAAAGCTTTGGAATTGAAATACTTAGAAATGATGAATTGGAAATGATTAGTAAGTATAGGCCCTTTGCCAACTGGAAACAGCTGAGTTCAGGTTTAATTAATATAAAATTAGTTCAAAAAAAAAAATTTGAATAAACAGTTAATTTTAAAGTAATTTAACAAGTTCGTAAAGCTCAAAAAGCAGTATTGTGTTACGAATAGAAAAAGTATTTCAAAAGTCGTCATCGATACTGTAATAAACACGTAAGGACAAAGTTATTCTTAAATCAATTAAAAATAGCAACCTGAATTTAAAATTGTAATTCTTAAAATCATTGCTTGTTAACTGTAAAATTTAAAGTTTTAATTGCTTCATGGTAACGGAAAAGACGTCAAGGGTTGTAAAAATTGTTAGACTTCAATTTGTATCTGTGGATCCCAATTACTTGTATTGGACGCTGTAACCCTACATAATTCACAATTTTTTTTTCGTGTTTCAGCATCATACAAACCTATGAAATTAATCATCATAAAAGATAAATTTTTGTTTTGACTTTATTTACGTGAAATTTAGCTTAATATCGGACTCGAGTTTTTGTATTTGAGTATTTATATATTATTACAAGTATATTTGCTCTTCGTTGTGAGATATAGGTAGCACGCGCAAACATATTTTTGGCAAAATTTCAAATTTTATCCAATAAGTAATTCAATTCAAAAAATAATTTTAACAGAAATTAAAAATTTTACTTATTAGGTATAACTAATTTTGAATTGGCCAAAATTTAATGGCCAAAAATTTGCACCCGTCAAACTGCATACCTCAGTTAAAAATAATTGGGAAAAATGCAGATTGGAGATAGTGATCAAACAAAATTTTTCATATAAATTATTATATTGCATGGACTTCTTTTAAGAAATAAACCAAAATATTTATGTTTTTAAACCAAATCTCAAAAAATTTCAACTCTCAAAATGTAATGCATCTGTAATGCGGGAGGCTGGATCTTTTTTTATAAAATATTCAATACTCTGTTTTGACATTCTTTTAAATAAATGGATAGATACACTAAGTTGCCAATGTAAACTTTGAAGCCATTACAATAATAGATAACAATTATTATTATAAATATAAATTTTTAGAATTAAATTAAATTGAGTATCGGTCGTACTTGGTTCGATTCCGGGCAACTTTTTTATGGCCATTTTCCCTTGCAAAGTAATGGAAAACCATGAGAATTTGAAAGGTGAAAATGTGGTTTCCTATGAGTGTATGTGATAAGTAATAAGACACTGTGATCTATAGCATGTGTAGCAACGGGAAAATAATCCAATAACATTTTCAAGTCTGCTTGGCCTTGACCAAGGTAATGCATTGCATAGTATTTGGCACCTGAAGAAGAAGAAGATCGGTTTTCAAATTGAACCACCTACTGATTCTTAAATTAGATCACATTTAATTTACCACAGATACCCAAATCCCAAAATTAATTTTTTTTTTGCTTAAGTATTACAGGATTTATTGGAAACAAAAAATATTATGCATTAGAATATAGTCGGTGCATTTTCTAAACGTTTTATTTCGGGCACAACATTCAAGATAGTCCAAAAGTCTAAAACACAATCAGAAGATGCTTTCATTTTTGCATTTGGTGTTTTATGTCACCGCGACTTTGACATTATTTATGAAGCAGAATATACAGTATAAAAAGCATGGATCATGGAAATATTAAAAATTCCAAAGCTAGAACCTTTTCATCTCTCGTTTTGGAGATTTGCAAGATTTAACCATTCCAAATTTTTTTTGGGGTGTTTTGAAGTCTCGAATCTATGCAAAGCCACAGACTTTAACATAACATCCAAGAAAAAGTAAAGAAAAAGTAACCATTTAAATATGCGACTTAAGTCACTCTTACTTTTTGTTGGACGATTATCGACTCTACTTACTGTATTACCACAAAATAGATAATGTTACATTAAAAAAAATTCTTTACAATGTTATTTACAATACGGAGGTATTTGTAAATGACGCCATAACAAATTTATGTTATAGTCATGTTAAAAGCAATAATACGCTATTTTGAGTGCAATTATCTATTATATCTACAAAAACATGTTTTTCTTCAACCATCTTCAAAAGTCATTAGTTTGAATATGACATTAAAGTTGTTGATGTTTTTGTTACAGATATAAAAATATGCATATTGCTAAATAATACTTTTAGTTTTAACCTTTAAAGTACTTGAAATTTAATTTTAAAACCGAAGTGTTTTTTTGTTTTTTGACGCTGTAAAAAAATAATTTTGTTGAAAATTCCTGACATTTCTTAGTTTGAGAAAAGCTGAAATGGGGTATATTGATTAAAAGTCTATTTTTTCAATACACAAATTTTGCATATTATAAAATTGGTGTCAAACAAAGTCTCACTTTTAATCCGATTGCCACCATATACTATTTTAAATACAAAAAAATACTTTCTCGACCATTTTTTCAAAACCAAAGTTTTTGTACCAAAACTTTTCAAATTTTGAATCCCAAAACTCAAAAACTTTGGTTTTGTTGTATTTTTATACATTCACTACAAAATTTGTAAAAAATTATAAAAAATCATTTTTGTATTCCGTAGAACATCATGTTTTGGCATATCACGAAACAATCATTGCAATAAATTATGTATGCAATTAAAATTTGTCAACAAGATTATTGCACAGAGTAGATGTAGAAGAAACAAATAAGATCATTAAAAAAATTTCTATTGGCAGGCATTCAGAACCAAAGCAATTATATACGAAAGTGCAACTTTTATATCGTATAATCTCGAGAATTTCAAAATTTTGGTTAAAAAAAGCAAGATAGATCCAAATTAGATTACAGAAAAAAGGTAAGCAGGAAGGCTGCACCAAACAATTTAGAGTGCTAAATATATAATACGCAGATTGAGTAAGAAAATTATAAATACTACAATTCTTATTCATCTCTACCTACACTTACCTACACATCATCTCAAAATGACAATATTGACTAAAAGTTGATTTTTGGGCATTACAATAATTATTTTGCAATCCTTAAATGGTGGGTTTCATAAATTGTAATTATGATGAAATCAATGATTAATTTTATAATAATCGATCAAAAACATTTGTTAGTAGTAAAGGACCGTTTTTATTGATTATTTAAGGTTAATCATTGATTAGTGTTTATTATAGTTTGAGAAACTCGCCACCAGTATTGCAATTTTTAAATGATTACTTTTGATCTAGTAAATGTAATTTTGACTTATGCTATCAAGGCTATCACATAGTAACAAAAAAAGATCGAAAGTATAATACTTACCAAAATACAATTATTTGATATCTTGATCACGATGTGAATTGTTTTCTGTTAGTATCAGGGAGATCTTCTCTAACGGACCCAGTCAAAATACATGTTTTGGGCTGACGAATACCCTAAAAAAATACAAAATTTAATTGTAGATACACAATTTAAAATCGTGTGTAAATTTCAAACTGCTATATTAATATCATAATATGGATATTAAATATGAATGAATAGTTGCAATTTTATGATTTTTTCACTTGTTACCGACCTCATTAGCAATCTTCAGCAAAACTTGGTATAAAGGATAACAGTACAAAAGCTAAATTAAAGCAAAAGTAAAGATATTGCAAGTAACTGCATCGAGTAATACTACATTAACTACCGAGGGCGGTAAGTGCAGTTTACCAGTCGAATGTAATGTTTGATTATCCAAATGTAATCGTGGTGTCTAATTTATAAGAGACTGGTAGAAATGAACTTAAAGCCCGGTTTTGCCATATACAATTTTTTGGATAATGCAACTTTACCATAACTACCATAGTAAATAAGTGTACTAAAATGTTGTTAGTGCAAAAAAATAATAAAACTAAATTTTAAATAATCTAAGTTCATAAATAATAATGAAGTTTTCTATGTGGGTTTTTCAATGCTACTTTTGAACTTTTTTTTAAAGGGTAAAACTGAAACGAATAAACTTATTAGATATTTATTACTTGGAGCCTAATAAAATATTATACGAGTTCATTCACACTTAATTCAGTAAATTATAATCTATTGCAATATATATTTTTTAATTTTGGCAAGTGTTTATTAAATTTAGAATAGCCACAACCGCCGCGACGTCAAACCTAATAAAATGTTGGAATAAGAGGAAAAACAAAATTGTTTAGATTATACTATTACAAGTTGAAATATTCAATTCAAATTTGTTCAATTGCTTTTTGGTTTACGTAATGAAACTTGATAGTAGCCAAATATGTCTTTTAACGACTGAAACTGATTCTCTAGCCAATATGTCAAAATTTTATTGGTATTTATTTCTCCAAATTTTTTGGAATTTTAATTTTCTGACATCTTTAGAATTAGTATATTGGAGTAAAAAGTCAAAAAATGATTTTCTTTATTCAATTAAATATTGAAACAAATAACATTTGATAGATTAAAAATATTTTCTATATTGCATTGCAATATCTCATTCGTATATATCGTACTTAATTAAATATTTTACAAGATTCATTTTGGGTTATCGATCATAATGACTTATCAAAAGATATACATATACGTTTTTCAACAAACTCATTACAAAATTTAAATTGTAGCCAAATTTAATCTTAATGAATGACCGTGATTTTTGCCTTATCTATACCTTTATGGTTAAGATTGACTTCCATGCTGGTTTAAGAATCTAATATAACAGAATACCACATAATATGTTTCTGTAACTGTGGTAGTATTTAAGATTGCCCAATTATGTTTCGATCTTATTCCTAAAAATTAAGAATTACCTTGTATTATTTATTACACTTATACGCCGCTCTGGTGGTTCATCAGCTAAACATGTTGCTGCAGTAAACTAAAGTATCGAAAAACAGCCAGACAAATCAATCCATCTTACATACAAAATTTATTGATATGGATCTCGAATATATGCGGCTTCAACAAGATGGATCAACGTGTCATACATAGAATGAAAAATCTCTGTAATTTATTCTAAATTTGAAGATTGTGACACAGATTAACTTTTTTCTTTGGATCTACATACTTGTATGGGAAAGTCTAAGCTAACCAACCACAAACAATACCAGACCACAAGAACAATATTTAACCTGAAATTGAATTTCATATTACGGAAAATTTTACTAAAGAAATGATGTCTTACAAGAGAACCCGAAAAAAGCATTTAAACGATTTTAGGATCCAAGTATAATCGCAATATTATTTGTACTTTTAATTTAAATAAAAATACAGACACTTTGGATTCAAATGCACTTAAGCCTCTAATTCAACCACTTGTACTACATCCATTCTTTAAATTAATTGAAATTGAAATTCCTTACTATTATCCATTATCATTTATGGATGCCCTGGTTTCTATAATGTTTCAGACGTTCGGGTTTGACCATTGTTGCATCTTTGGTTTTGGAGTAGGGCATTGGAATCTCTGGATGTAGCGTCGTCATTTGCTTACAAGAAGAGACTATGAAGTGTAACTCACAGATTCATTGTTTCATTCTAATAATGGAGTGCAGCATAAACGTGAAATTGCTACAAGATTGTTTTAAAACGTCCACCGTAAAGTTAACGTGATTCATATTCGTGAAAAATTTGTTTATCGCGCAGATTAGCTGCAAGCCACGCAAATTGTAGAATCTCACAGATTATTATTGGACAATAGACTCTATTTTTATACTGTCTTTTCGGGAAGCAATTACTCTATCGTTTTCTCTGAGATAGGCATAATTTTAAAGGTTTTTGATAAAAATTTTCAGAAATTCAGTTTGTACTTTGAGAATTAAGGAGGAATTACTTCGATTCTGCATAATTGCACTGTTTCGTTTCACTGTTTCGTCTGTGCTCACTGAAAATCAATTATCGAAAGAAAATTGTTCTTTTCTACGTATTGCTTGAAGACAACGGTTAAAAAATCTAAATATAACGATGTTGTTAACTTGCCGACCTTGGACGAGTTTATCTACATTTCCATATTTTTCAATATAACTCATCCATTGATATTTTCACTCTTGGTCCGAATGAGTCAGTACTCTCTTATAAGCAAACAAAAGCTGTTGGCAGTAGTTTTTGAATACACATAAAACTCACCCTTAAACCTTGCTCTACGAGATTAATTGTAACTTGATTGGTGCACTGTTGTAGATTGGCCATAAATTCAGGAACCAGCCAGAACTCGATGACGGACGGACGGATTTAGAGCTATTGACGTCTTTCCCAAATTGGTGAGTTAAACTTTGTAGCCTCTTTTTTAGATTATATAGTCAATATTTTTGGTTCATATAATTAAGGTTATGCTGGGTAGACGATAACGTGCTAGATGTTATTTTGGAGGTACGAGTGAGCTTGATTCAGACAGATTTAAACCCTAGTCAAACATTTTTAAGGACGCGGGGCACCAAGACGGGTTGAATTTCGGGGAAGCTAATTATAACCATTGGCCAGTTATTCTATGAAGATAGAAGATTATTTTTGTCACATATTGGAAAATTTTTATTATGTTTGAATTGAAGCTACAATTGAAGCTTTCTGAAACTGAGCTAGCAAGTTTTGTTTATAAAAAGTTTAAGGGGTTTTGCTTAAATTTGACTTAACTGTTATTGTGGCACCTAGTCTTGAGTGGAATTGATTTAGCCAAAGATTGCTCTTTGCTACTGTGATTTTTACTACGTTGGAGATATTTGAAACTGTATGGTAACGCATGCGTATAGTACTCCAGCTTTACTTTAAAATAACTCTTTGTGATTAAATTTGTTTTTGATTCTTTTGTGTCGGTTATCAACCCGCATCTTTTTTCATAATGTTACTTGAATATTGAGTTGGAAAAATTAGTCCTAGGTTAAAATTCCATCATAGCCAGTGGATATTTGGATCTGCTACCTTTGGTTTAACGGGGACCGTTTTTTGCTGTTGAGAAAAATTATGAATACAATATACTCTTTTCAGTGCGAAATGACTTTTAATAAAAGATTTTGTTATTTAAGGTAATTGTTCGTAGTTTAAAATACTAAAAGTCTGCGTTCTACCAATGTCCAAGCTAGAACGTGAAATGTGGAACGTCGCCAAAATACGGCGAGTAATGTTTCAAAACAAATTGTGTGTTAAGGGCATTTTATCATTTTAAAAATCATCTACGGTCATAGCTTGGTGGTTGCAAATGCAGGGAGTTGAGTTTAAATCCAGGGAAAGCAAAACTTTTTTATGATAGTCTCTGTGCTTCGGAGGGCACCAAAGTAGGCGATCACCTTAAGTTAATACCAGGCCAGAATTAACAAAAACTTAACAGGCTAGCAAGCCACCTAGCGGATATAAAACAACTATGTAGCAAACCAAAAGAAGCAATCTTTTATAGAAAACTTGACATGGTTAGTAACAAAGGACATAGCCATAAAATAAGTGAAAGAATTAGAAAATTATCAAATTTTCAAAATAAAAGTTTTTTCTTTGGAGTAAGCAACACCAAAATTTAATAAATTTTGTGGTCTGCAAATAAATGATTCACTCAAAACAAAATATTTCAATAAAACGTACATTTTTAGGAACCTAGGCACCCAGCATTTTGGAGACGAGACACAATGATTATCAAATTTTTTAGTCTTACAATAAATCTATCAATAAATTTTTAACGAGATTGGGGTACACTTATCCCGTATACATGCACGCGTTAGCTCGAGCTTAAAGTTAAATCGAACTAATCAAGCTCGGTTAGCTTTTCCTAACCCAAATCGTTCCCAACGCAAACCGTAATTTTTGAAACAAAATTCATACTACCCATATTGAACTAAAGGGTCTACATTTTAATTTTAAGATTGTCCTAAGCGCTTAGTTCACGTTTTTAGCTCGCTGTAACTCAGATCAGTCTATACCGTTAGGTCGGTTTACTTGAGAAGTATGTAGATAAAATATCTAATGAGTGATTTTATAGACCAACTTTTAGAAAATAAATATATTTTATCTTCATATTGATAGCACAAATAAGGACTGATATGTAAGTCACACGAAAACTAAAAACCATACAAATTAAATAATGGTCATTGTGAGACGGAATTTTACAAATACTCAAATTATCATTTATTCTGTTAGTTTTAAGCAACTACTATTTATTTAATAAATCACATTATTCACCAATTTTCTATTTAAAATAAGATAATTTTTAATCAGTTAATTTGCATAAAAATGATTTTTTAAGGATTTGAAAATACTGCACAAATTTGGAACGCTAATAGTGGTATGATTTGAGGAACCGATTTTGTAAAGTTTACTAAATGCAAGCTTTCAGAAAATGATTACATTTTATATAAAAAAAACGTAGTAATTCCAGTTATTCACGCAGAATTACAAAGGTAATATTTTAGGGTAGTTAGTAGAAATTTTAAGGTTATATCCAATATTTGTAGAAACTGTTGGACAAAAAGTACTGTGTGGTGCAAAATAGGCAACCTTGTAAATAATTATTTAAATAATATCTGTGAATTTTGTAATAGGTCTTTAAGCCTTAACCCAAATTTTCCCACGATTTCCATATGGCAATAATACTCATATGAACAGCTTTTCTCGACAAAAACCAAAAGTAATCTTAAATTTCTTAGAAATGGACAGGGCAAGAAACTGAGTGCAACGATAGTAACGTTTTTTCACCACAACTGAGATTCAAGGAAAATGCAGAAGGGAACTCCACTACATCCACACTTTTTTTCCCAAGAGAGTAGCATGACATGCTACCACCATTCCAAAACATTGAAGTACCGAACATGAGGACGTTAAAAATTTAAATTGATTTTCAAGGATTTGATTTTAACTTGCTAGCCTAAAAGCATTTTCAAGAATTTCAATTATGATGAAAGTTTTTTATATATTTTAACCTATTTTACTATTTTATTTTATATTGTGTGCTACAAAATAAATTTCTTGTTGAAGAAATCCATTAAATATATTAAATCGCTCAAATCGTTGCCATTTATCTTAAAACTACATATTTTATTAATCCAAATTATTTAGCTAACTAAATATTTACAAAATTATTATTAAAATTTTTTTTTTGATTTAAAACGGAGGAAATGCATGAAATTTGATTCAATCGTCCCTTGTGTGCTAAAGGTGGTTACTATCTTTTCACACAGTTTTAAAATACCATGTGAGAAATTAGACGACAGACTAAGTTAAATTAAAATTTAGTATGTGCTCTTAGTGCGTGGTTCTGCTAACCTATTTATAATTACTCCTGCAATACTGTTCTAGACATCTAAATTATATAAACAAATTTCTGTAAGTAGTAGCTTTTTTAATTATTAAAAACTTACAATTAATCCAAAACTGAATTTGAAAATAATTTAAGATTATTTGAACCTTGGGAAAATACCTTTAACATTTGGAAGTCCTTTCCGATCGAAATATCTTTGTATGGAATAACTAACAAGGAGTTAGGTCATAATTTTGCTCTAATTTCAAATATAAAAATTAAACACTGATTAATTATTACTACTTACCATTATTATTTGGACGAACATGCTGTAAGCGCCAAATTATGCTAGGTTATGTTTAAATGTTTAATAAATTTGTTAGATGTTGCAAAATTGTGCATAAGAAGAAACCCGTTACACTGTGAAACCACCATATTGAAATGCATTTTGGCACTAACTGCAACAAATAAACTTAAAATTGTGGATGTGAGATTAAAAGGTATATCGCTGAAAAGTAAATTTTAAATGAGAAGCGGCAACGTAAATGCACGCCTGCGCTTGACTCTTTCCATTTGAAGTTGTAAAGTGTATGCTCCCCTCAAACAAGAAACCAAAAGTATTCCCATTTCCATAGTATTTTGGGCCCTTCTCCTAGACAATCCCGCTCCTCGTTCCAAAAATGGAAGACCGGCCGAGATATAAGGCTCCCTGGATTGGGAGAAGTTTCTAACCAATCACGCGCTTTGTTACATTTTGGGATCCGGTTGCGAACATTTATATTTCTCCTAGCACACATTCTCTCGTTCAGAACGCCTTTCGAACGTAAGTGATTAACATGTGATGCACTTAATGTGTGTGTATGTGTGTGCAACCCTTCGGCTGTTAATTATCTAATACCCTTCAGGATACAAAAAAAACTGTGCAGTGATAAGTGATATGTGGAATGAGGGATTATTGTGATTTTTTTAATATTTGGTTATTTTTAACTTTTACAAATTTAAATTCCATTTTCATTAACCCAATTTTAAGTTGAAATCGAATTTGTAACGTAAAATACATTTTTTAACCTGTACCAATCAGTAAGAATTTTTTTTTAATTTCAAGAAAAAATCGGTACTTGACATTTTTTAAATTAGTCAAAAGCAAATAGGGCATCCAAAATAGTATGTCTCTTTATGCAATTAGATATAGTACAATAAATTTCAATTTTTCAAGTTACATAATTCAAAGTTTTTTAAATTAGAAATGTAAAAATTCCTTTCTAATAATAAATGAAGTTTATTTTTAAATTGTCAGCCATATTGAATTTTGCACATGGCTGTCACACCTTACATGGCGGGACTTCAAAAAATTAAGATGGCTAGTTCTATTTTTGAAACAGGGAACAGGGGCGTCGGCATTCTCTCGCTAAATTTAATTAATTTAAATCATAATAAATGCTATTAAATTCAATTATTAGGGATCAAATTAATTTAATATTTAATTAAAGCTTCCCTTTGAATTAATTTAGCAATACCACACAAGAAATAAATAAGTAAACAAATAAGAAAAAAAAATTGGAAAAAATGTTTTAAATAAATTCTATTTTACTACGAAAGAATTTTTTGGTTACATTTTGCAGTTACGCAACATAGTTTGAATTCATTGAGAATACAATTTGTTAAGTTAATGTTCTATATAAATAGTTTGGCATTGTGTCTTAAAAATTTTTGGACCGAATCGGTATCAAGTAACTGGGTGGCGCTGAGTTCTCTATTTAGATGTGCCACATATTCCAATCTATTTTTATCCGAGTTCAGAAGAAGTTACCAAACTGTGTTCCAAATCTTATTGTATGTAATACAAGGAATAAAAGTAGAATGCTTATGACTCACGTGATACTATTTTTCACATTTTGGGTTACCGAAATACTCTAAATATAATAATTTTTTAACCTTTGAATTATTTTTATAGTATGTATCTACATACATAATTTATAACTAAATTTTGCATTTTGAAATTTAAAATAAACCCAAATATTTTAAACAACTGTTGTTTACCTATTCACAGGTTTTCTTCCTAAAATATTCCACATATCATGGTTGATTGTTTAAATATTGATTGACTATTGAAAAATATCTGTTTGGCTAGACGATTTTGAATGTTAAATTAAATATGACAATAATTTAAGATAACGTAAAATTGGCGGTATATAGATATTAGCCAATATTCTAATAATTGTCGTTTGAATGAGTTTTTGAAACTTTTGGGTAGCTAATTTAATTTACATACCCAATCGTTGAGTACTCTCTCATTTATGCAAAACTAATCTATATATTTTTTTGATACAGGAAGGCTCTTAGGGCTGTATCGCGTGTCTCTGTAGCCCCAGTAATTTTCGAATCGTAACCATGCCGAAGCCAGTTAAAGTAGAAGAGGATCCCGATCCAACTCCATACTTGTTCGTATCTCTCGAACAAAAGCGTATCGATCAAACCAAGCCCTATGATGCCAAAAAAGCTTGCTGGGTACCAGATGATAAAGAAGGTTTCCTTCTTGGTGAAATTAAAGGAACCAAGGGTGATCTTGTCACCGTTGGTATTCCTGGAGGAGAGGTAATGACCCCAACCCTCTGATTGGAACTTTTTGAATAATATCAAAGAAAAAGTAGTAGCTATGTACACTTTTCCATTTTCTGTTGTGTAGAATTTATTCATAGAGTCCATTCATATGAAAATTAATTGCGTTGTATTGTACTGTAGTCGGAGTTTGCAAACACCAATTAAATTGGAGAATCAAAAAAGATACTTCAATTTTATGGTGCTTGCAAAGTTTGTACATACACTCCAATATGGCAAAACAAATCTCTAAATAAATGGGCTTAGGTTTATAATTCATACACATGCATTTGGAAAAATTTTGAAACAAACGTATTATTGATATAATCCAAATTGTGATTTCAAAAGAATTTACTCACATTTTTTAAAATAAATTTTATATATTAATACAAAAAAAAATTATATATGATAGAATTTACTTGCTAATAATACAATTGATCAAGATTCAAACTTTCAGGATTTAGAGCTACTAAAAGTTAATATAATGGGCTATAATCTCAAATATTGCGGTTTTTAATTGTTTTTATTTTTGATTGTAACTCGACTTACTAGACATTTGTCGTCTTTGAGAAGCTCATTGCAATCACTCAGGAAAGCTCTGTCAATTATTTATTATAAATGGCGTTTTTAAAAAACGTTTAATATTATTATTGAAATGTAGGTATATCGTACATAGCACACTCGAAAAAACTTTAACCCTTTACCGCATGCGTGCTCTGTATGGCACAAACTAAATGTTTTAAAGCAAAAGAGCTATAAAAAAATTATATGGTATTTTTGTAGTATATCACTTTATTTTGTGATTAATGTCCAAAACCATTCCGGTAGTTTCATTTTCAGTATCAATAAAATACTTAAAAAAAAAATCATGCCTTTGTAAAGGGTTAAGTAATTTTTCAATAATTTATGAAGAAAAAAAATTTGAGTAAAATTCTAACATAGACATTACTATTTGTGCGAGTAGGAAAAAGCGTTTAGAAAGGAATTTGTAAACCAAGTAAATCCGCCCAAGTTCGAAAAAGTCGAAGATATGGCTGATTTGACCTTCTTAAATGAAGCTGCCGTTTTACACAACTTAAAACAGCGATACTACTGCCAACTAATTTATGTAAGTTCGACCAAAAACTAATAGTAACTTTTTTTCTCTGTTCAATAGGAAAAAGCTTTTAAGAAAGAATTGGTAACACAAGTAAATCCTCCCAAATATGAGAAAGCTGAAGATATGTCTAACTTGACATACCTTAACGATGCTTCAGTTTTACATAACTTGAAGCAACGGTATTATAATCAACTTATCTATGTAAGTTTTGGCCATTTGGTTTGCCTACATCGAGAGTGCTTTTCTGTTCGTTCCCAAGACTGAGAGATAATACCAAAAACAATTTGGAGTTCTCTTTCTCATATTTACTTTTTTGATTAATTACCTCTTTGCAGTCGTATCGACAAAAGCGGAAGTGCACCGCCAAAAGTCTGCGATCTAAGAAGATGTTTTTCCTAATTCTATTTTTAAGTGCATGCTCAATAACCAAATCCCAAACAACACTTTACCAAATTTATCCACAAAATACTTCAATGGATAGTTAGGTATCCTTTAACCATAATCCAAAGATTGTTTTATTAAATGTACCTATCCAAAAATATGCTATATATAAAATTTGGGTATTATTTTAAATGTTATTTCACAGACTTATTCTGGTCTTTTCTGCGTCGCTATCAACCCTTACAAGCGTTTCCCAGTATACACAAACAGGTGCGCTAAATTATACCGTGGTAAGAGGCGTAATGAAGTACCACCCCATATTTTCGCTATTTCTGACGGCGCTTACGTCAACATGCTTACCAGTAAGTTTGAGTAAAAGGTCCTAAAATACAATATTAAACCATTTCAATTTTCAGATCACGAAAATCAATCTATGTTGATTACGTAAGTTTCTAATATTTCCCTTAAAATTTTGATATTAATCTTCTTTTCTCAAATAGTGGTGAATCTGGAGCTGGAAAGACTGAAAACACGAAGAAGGTAATCGCGTACTTCGCCACTGTTGGTGCTTCGCAAAAGAAAGATGCCGTAAAGACTGTAAGTCTTGAAGATCAAGTAGTACAAACCAATCCAGTACTTGAAGCTTTTGGTAACGCCAAAACTGTCCGTAATGATAACTCCTCTCGTTTCGTAAGTTGAACTATTTCTTCACTTTTTGAATTTTTTTCAAACATAATCTGCTTTAGGGTAAATTCATCCGTATTCACTTTGGCCCCACTGGTAAATTGGCTGGAGCTGATATCGAAACTTGTAAGTTTACTTGTAAATCAATATTTGCAAAAACTTTATTGAATAAATTTTTATTACTTATTACAGATTTGTTGGAAAAGGCTCGTGTCATTTCTCAACAGCCACTTGAAAGATCTTACCATATTTTCTACCAAATGATGTCCGGCTCCGTGAAAGGGCTTAAAGGTAACGATAACTTCTCTATTGACTATTTATCGAGAATTATTATTTGTTCAAAGTTTTTCTTCATTTTAAATTTTATATTCAGGTTCCATGTACATAATCTGATAAATTTTCAACTATGTGATTTTGTTGATATTAACTTTATATTGTAAAATTTAGAAAATTGTTTGCTGTCCAATAACATCAGCGAATATTACTACGTAGCTCAGGGAAAAACTACTATTCCAAATGTAGATGATGGTGAAGAATGTTCACTCACCGACGTAAGTGGGCAGCGAGCAGCGGTCAAACATATACATGCGCATTTTTCTTGCATTAATTTATTATTAGTAGGGTAGCTCAGCGGGGTAGCAGCTGATTTTGTTAAACTTAGCGATATACTTTCCTAACACCTTGAATGAGCTTAAAGAAATACCTATTACGTTGGTACAGCATTTGATACAAACACCATAGTGTTTACTAAAATTGTATCAATTGTTTTTTAGTTTGTTTTTATTTAAAAAATATTGTTTTGTTGAAAGTCGTTAGATGACTCGACTTAAAAGTGTTGCTTAACCCATAGAAATCTGCCTGCTGTCAAATAAAATCACCGACTACTACTTTGTATCTCAAGGCAAAACTTCCATTCCGGGAGTGGATGATGGTGAAGAAGCTGAAAATACCGATGTAAGCCCAGCTTCCTGTTATGTAGCGCTCAATGTCTTTCAGTATACTAATTTATATTAGAAAGCTTGTTGGTGTTCAACCCAATAGTACTTTATATTGAACTTTTTCTTCACGTTTACTAGTGACATTTAAGCCGGCCATGCCTAGTAGTAAATACTTAGTAAATAAGTTTATCTGCCATAGAAATGTGCTACTTGAGTAATTGGATATACGACTATCCGTACGTTAGTCGCTGTCAAATTCGTATTCCTGCTATCAGCGATTATCTCGATGGAGAAGCAACAAATGTAAGCAATGTTTGGTCGAGTATCGCTGATCGTTCAGGGAGCGCGCGGTCCAAAAATACAAATTGGAATTTTATATAAACTGTAAAAGCTTCATCTTTATGGTGGATAAAGGAAAATACTAGGCATCGCTCGCTCCCTGTCTGCATGACAATCATCCCTGACGTTTATGACCCCAACCTAATTACCAGTTACGTTACCACGACGAAAGCATTTTCGGACATTTTGCTACCTATACCTACTAACTTCTTGTAAATATCATTATCACTAACTTTTTTACCCCTTGCAATATCTCTCACCCTTCTCAAACTCTTAATTTTCAGCAATCGACGTAAAATTCAATCTGCATTTTCATCGACTCTTTTTTCTCAACTTCGTTTAGCATTTCTCTATTCTATTTATCAAACAATTTTTTAACTTTTTAACGACTAATGCTTTCCAACAGAAAAAACATTCTTGTCAAACGACATCTACGACTACTACAACGTCTCTCAGGGTAAAATTACTATTCCTAACATCGATGACGCCGAAGAACTTCAGTTGACAGACGTAAGTAACTTGAAATAAGTCACTGACAAGGTATCAAAATAGAAACAATTCCTCGTATTATAATAAAATCTTTTCGGACGGTTGACATATTTGACATTACTTTCTCTTAATGCTTTACAAATTTAAGCTTTACTATGGTGAAACTAATGTGGGTAAGTTTTTCTATGTGATAGCGTTTAGCTTAAAATTATCAACTGTATATAAATGGCAAAACTAAAAAAAAAAATTTAATAGCTTCGTTGACTGCAAATTCATATGTATATAAATTCACAAAAAATAGCTGTAAATTTGCTTAAAGCTTCTACCGCTAGCGAAAATTAAATACACATACACAAAAATAATATCAGGTCAGGTTTCTAGAGAAATAAGCCTAGAGGTTTATGATGGTCACAGTTTAAAACCCAACCTGGTGTTATTTTACACGCGATTCATATCTTGCAAACAGTCATTTGATTTTCATTCTGTAATTTAGGAAGCCTTCGATATCTTGGGTTTCACTCAACAAGAAAAAGATGATGTATACAAAATCACCGCCGCTGTCATGCATATGGGTGGTATGAAATTCAAGCAAAGGGGTCGTGAAGAACAAGCTGAAGCTGATGGTACAGAGGTAATTTCAATCACCAATCTCCAAGAACCAATTTACATCAATATCATTATAGGAAGGTGAACGTGTTGCTAAACTCTTGGGAGTTGAAGCTCCACCTTTGTACTTGGCTTTACTTAAGCCCAGAATCAAAGTAGGTAACGAATTCGTTACCCAAGGTCGTAATGTGAGCCAAGTAAGCTATTCCGTTGGTGCTATGTCAAAGGCCATGTTCGACAGGGTGTTCAAATATCTTGTCAAGAAATGTAACGAAACTTTGGATACCAAACAAAAGAGACAGCATTTCATTGGTGTACTGGATATTGCTGGTTTTGAAATTTTCGATGTAAGTTTTTTTGATCAAGTTTATTAAAGCACCAAATTCTTTCTTACTTGTTACAAACATATCTTTTTCAAAAAAGAAAACATTTAGTGCTTTTTTACTCTTACGTTTTGTTAACTTTTCCAACGCCCAAAAGTTGCTCTTCAAGACTAATCCAAATTGGAAAATTTAGCATAGCAATAGTAATAAGATACCTTAAGTCTAAGAAACTTTACTTTAGGTTCGAATAGGAAAAGATGCAGCAATCCCGGAAATAAAAATTGTAGTTTTAAGTATTTTTTTCAGGATTTCTCTTTGTTGGTTTTTTTTCTTCTTATTTTTAAAGCAACGAAATTCTCTTGATTGGTTGTTTGTACAATACCAAGTGTTTTCTTTTCATCTTTGTCCTCTTTTGCATGCTTTAAAAAAAACTATTAACGTTATCATTATTTTGCAAATTTTAACGCTTTTTATTTTAATTTATCAGTATAACGGATTTGAGCAGCTTTGCATTAACTTTACAAATGAAAAATTGCAACAATTCTTTAATCACCACATGTTCGTGCTTGAACAAGAAGAATACGAACGCGAGGGAATCGTATGGGTCTTTATTGATTTTGGAATGGATCTTTTGGCTTGTATTGAGCTTATTGAAAAGGTACTAACGCTTTTTTAGCTTTTTTAATTCCTGGGCAACTTCTCTATAGGTAAAAAGTTGTTTATTACGGAATGCTTATGCTAACAATTTTGGCTTGCAATGAGAGTATTTCAGGTGGCGTTTTCCAGAATTTACTATTGTGGATATTGTGTTGATTAACCCGTTGGTATATCTGTTTTTATTAATTTCCTGTAGTACAATGGATTCGAACAACTGTGTATTAACTTTACCAACGAAAAATTGCAACAATTCTTTAACCATCACATGTTCGTACTTGAACAAGAAGAATACAAAAAGGAAGGCATCGATTGGATCTTTATTGATTTCGGCATGGATTTGCTTGCTTGTATTGAACTTATCGAAAAGGTAATTTTAGGCAGGACAAACCGAGGCATTCTTCAAGGTATTTCTATCCACAAAACCCAACGAAAGGGTTTTTGCAGATTTCCACTCTTCTGATTTTAATAATCGATCGACATATTGAACAATGTCGTTTTTCCACTGTATTTTGTCTTCCATTTTGTTACTGTATTATGTGTATTGTGCTACGTGAGATTGTTCTAACAACACACTGAACTGTGTTGGCCAGCTCCAGTTGTTGAAATGTATTGGAGCCTGTTTTATATGCTTTTGTTCTTGTTAAATGCAGTACAACGGATTCGAGCAACTTTGTATCAACTTTACAAACGAAAAGTTGCAACAATTCTTTAACCATCATATGTTCGTACTCGAACAAGAAGAGTACAAACGAGAAGGCATTGAATGGACCTTCATTGATTTTGGCATGGATTTACTTGCATGTATAGAACTTATCGAGAAGGTAATCATCACAGGTTCAAGGAAAAACCTCCGGTTGGCTTATTTGTTCCATAATTGTGTTGGTTTATATTTTTATAGCGTTATGTGACATACTTTCCAAAGAATGGATTGTCTCATCACTGTCTCATAATTTTAGCAGATGCAGAAAACTCAATGAATTTGAAGCTGCAATCATAAAATTAATTATTAATATAACATTTTGATCGTTATGCTTGTGTTTAAGTTAGGACAGTGTGCACCCAAAAACGGTGCTCTACTGTTTTAATTTGTGTGACTTAACCATGTTTTTTGTGTACCTTCAGTATAACGGTTTCGAACAACTTTGTATCAACTTTACAAACGAAAAGTTGCAACAATTCTTTAACCATCATATGTTTGTACTCGAACAAGAAGAGTACAAACGAGAAGGCATTGAATGGGCTTTCATTGATTTTGGCATGGATTTAGTTGCTTGTATCGATCTTATTGAAAAGGTAATTTGCAATAAATACGATTTGCAAACACCGAAATGTTCAGCTGTAGCAGAACATTTTAAGAACCAAATAATATTCATTCTAATATTCTATGTTAAAGTGTGTATATGTAGTATATCTCACAATTGTGAAACCCTAAATTCCTCATTTATGTTTACTAAGAATTCTTTAGCTTTGTGTTCAATATGCTTTTGATGCCTAGCTACACTAACTTACAGTACAATGGATTTAACCAACTGTGCATAAACTATTCCAATGAAAAATTACAACAATTTTTTAACCACCAAATGTTTATCTTGGAACAAGAAGAGTACGAACGGGAAGATATTCATTGGGTTTTCATAGATTTCGGTATGGATCTTCAACCAACCATAGATTTAATTGAAAAGGTATTCTGTAAAACTTATTGGTCATCTCACCACTTTGCACTTCTTGTATATTCTAGAAACCGCAATATTTTTCTAGCACAATTTTTTATTAAGTAGGTATATGCACAGTTCACGGTAATATTTGTCGCTTTTGCTGCTATGAGCTCTCGAGTCACATTTTATTAGCACAGGTATGTGTTATATTTTAAATGTCGATGTGATCCCAACAACATAATTTTAAAATAAATAAAATTCAAGTTCAGAAAAAAAGCTTGTATAAAGGAATCACATCGGCATCCAAATAATTGTTTCTAATTTCTTTATTTATTAATACGATTTGATATCTGATAGCCCATGGGTATCTTATCCATCCTTGAAGAAGAATCTATGTTCCCCAAAGCTACTGATAAGACCTTTGAAGAAAAATTGAACAACAACCATTTGGGCAAGTCTCCCAACTTCTTGAAACCAAAACCACCAAAGCCAGGTCAACAAGCTGCTCACTTCTCTATTGGCCATTATGCCGGCAATGTAAATATAAGTCTTTTTTAGACAATTCCATTTCAGCATTATAATGTTATTTAGGTACCATACAACGTAACTGGCTGGTTAGAAAAGAACAAGGATCCATTGAACGACACTGTCGTTGATTTGTTCAAGAAGGGAACCAACGCACTCGTTCTCGAAATCTTTGCCGATCATCCTGGTCAATCTGGTGGTAAAGACGATGCTGGAGCTAAAGGTAATAATGTTCAATTACATCCATATCACAAAAATTTTTCAGTCAAACATATTTCTTGATAAGGCCCAACTTTGTACAAATTTTAAAATTTATATCTTACGTCTTATTTAATAAATATAGGTCCAAAACGTCAAAAGGGATCTGCCTTCCAAACTGTGTCCAGTTTATACAAGGTTAATAACTTTTCTGCTCACTAAGGACGCTGAGTTCAGAACTCCTTTCTTATCCACCATCACATTTCCTATCCCATCACGATATTAAAATTAAAGTACAAAATGGCACAATAAAATTTCATTCCTTAATTTACAATATTGTGGCTGTAATTGCTTCTGTCTATACAGCTTTAGAATATGCTTTATATTTTATTAGGTGGTCGTGGTAAGAAGAGTGGTAGCATGGCAACCGTATCCTCTTCCTACAGGGTAGGTTAGGTCCCATATATTCAAAAGTGTTTGTATTATTTAATAAACCGATTTTTCTATACTTCAATAATCGGAGAAATGTTCTTCGACTCCTTTTTTACAAGACATCCGTAGAAATAGGGTTGATGACATTTTATATAATTACCAGCTCTTTTTATTACAAGTTTTTAATATTTAAAACCTAGCGTGACATCTTCTAGTTAACTAGAAGACTTTTAGAGTTTATAACTTATTTGTAAGTTTATACTTATTTTTCAATTTTTGCTTTTTACATTACCATTATATTTTTGAAACTTAAGTTCCAATCGACTTGGTTGAATAGTTTTTTGTTTCACCCTTTGTACCATAATTATACCACAGTATGGCAAATGTGTGTTGTAACATAATAACCTCACTTATCTTTATGTACTTGCGTGCGCCTTAATTAATTTTTTTGGCACATTAATTTACTAAAATCATGCACAGTAATTTTTACAAAATTAATCCCTCTTGTAAACTCTAGGAACAATTGAACAACTTGATGGCAACTTTGAGGGCTACTCAACCTCATTTCGTACGTTGCATCATTCCCAATGAATGCAAACAACCTGGTAATTATACGACATTTCCAATTTTAAGTTCTGTTGCGTTACGATGATTGTTTTAGGTGTCATCGATTCTCACTTGGTAATGCATCAGCTGACATGTAACGGTGTACTTGAAGGTATCCGTATTTGTCGTAAAGGATTCCCCAACAGGATGGTCTACCCAGACTTCAAACTTCGGTAAGATAACCTACGCATTGGATCCTGCCGATGAAACGTTTAAAAATATAAATGATTCCATCTCCGAGTGAATCAAAATCTTTTAGTCTTCATCTATTTTTAGACAACTTCTATTATGGAATGGAATTATTTAGATTTTTAAAATTAATTTGATTTAAACTTCAACTTTTAATTAGGAACTTAGGGATCGATCTTTTAAACTTTAAATATTATTTTGCATAGTTACATGATCTTAGCTCCTGCCACAATGGCAGCTGAACCTGTTCCAAAGGAAGCAGCACGAAAGTGCTTAGAAGAAGTTCAATTAGATCCCGAAAGTTACAGAATTGGGCACACCAAGGCAAGGATTAACCTGATCCTATCGTGTTGCCCTGTAGTAGATTATTGTTATTTTGTCAACCCGTGTTTTTCCCCTAGAATATTTTACAACCACGGTGATTCTCTTCAAGCATAGCCGACCCGAATGGCATGGCACCCGAATACCTACACCATAGTATTGTTAATTTTTTCCATCACCAGATAGATACTTTTGAAAAGTCACGTTTTACCCTTTTTTCACAAAATATAATAGACGATTATGTTTAAATGCATGTTGGTTTAACCAATACCTTATCCAGATACAAGATATTGAACCCCGCTGCAGTAGACAAGGAATCTGATCTTAAAAAGTGTGCAGGCCATATTTTGGATGCTTCAGGTTTAGATCCTGAAAACTACCGTTGTGGTCACACCAAGGCATGTTCCCTTATCTCTTTATTAGATTTTGTTCTATTTAGCAACCAAGAGTGTTTTTAGATACTATTACCAGTACGAAACCTGGTTAATACTAGTCAAATAATGTCTTACGAAATTGACATGATTTATTCCTAAAACAAAAAAGATATTATGTGAAAACGTCTCAAAAGGCGCCAATCACTTATATTATGCATAACTTTTTGTTACTTTTAAAAATTTAATGAATAATTTCAAAATGTAACAAAACCAGCGATGCAGTTTTTGTTAATTACTTTTCTAATTATGTATGTATGTACTTAATGCGTGTGCCTAATTTTACACAAATAACTTATGGTGAAAACAGATACAAAATTCTGGCCGCCAAAGACATTAAAGATGATACAACTCCTGAGAAAGCAGCAAAAATTATCTTGGACACAGTTGGTTTAGAAGCGGATCAATTCCGTTTAGGACATACAAAGGTACTACGCATTAAAATTTTCAGCAAATAACTTAACTGAAACTTTTAAAAATAGTAGTTCAAAATGTTCTTGCTTTTGACACTTCTTGATGCTCCACTGCATGCAAAATCTTTCGTAGTACTATATGTATTTTTTCTTTCCATAGATTGAATAGTTTAACGTTTTCCGCTTCCGCTAATACTAGAAAAATGTATTTGGTTATGAAGTACAGTCAAAGCTAATAAATTTCGTCAGTAAATTTTCTTAAATTTGACTTATGTACTTGGAATAACCAAAATGACAAAAATTAATAACGCTTGAAAATTAGGTGTTCTTCCGTGCCGGTGTCTTGGGTCAAATGGAGGAATTACGTGACGATCGTTTGGGCAAGATCATGACCTGGATGCAATCCTGGGTGCGAGGTTATTTGTCCAGAAAGGACTTCAAGAAATTGCAAGAACAAAGACTTGCCTTACAAGTCGTACAACGCAACTTGCGCAAATACCTCAAACTCCGCACATGGCCATGGTACAAATTGTGGCAAAAAGTCAAGCCTCTTCTCAATGTCAGTCGCGTTGAAGATGAAATTAAGGTAATTTTAATTAAAAAATTCAAAATAAGCAAAACTTGTAACACAAATAACTGATAATTATTCAATTAATTCTATAAATAGTAAAACGATCGTTTGAAAACCAATATTTACTCAATTTATATAAACCAAAAGAAATTTATGGTAACATTCAATAAACTATAAAAGTACGTGTTGTATAAAAATTTGGAATTCAGATCAAATTTTATGACTTTAAATTAGAAACTCTATTTTTGAAGCCCCTCCTTAATCCGTCATCAGTCTTCATACATTGCATATTTTTATAATCTTTCATCAAACGCTTCCCGCCCCTTTTTATAGTACCTATCTGTTTTTTTGGAAAGTTGCAATATTAACTTACTCCAGTTTATGTTTGACCGTTGCGCGGTTAACACCAAATTTAAATCGCCACTAAAATTTAGTGGACGATTTACTAATTTAATCGATCGATACGAAAATAAATAACGAATAGTTTTATTTCGAAAAATAAAACGGTTAATTTGTGAATACCAGTTTAATTATTTTGATTTAATAATGGTGGACGTAGAATATGCGGGTCTCACTAAAGAGGATATTTTACAGAAACTTGAAGAGAAAGCTGCCAAAGCACAAGAAGCTTTCGAACGTGAAGAGAAGGCCAAAAAGGAATTAGAAGTTCTTTATGCTAAACTTCTCGCCGAAAAAACCGATCTCCTCAATTCCCTCGAATCAGAGAAAGGATCTCTTGGAGATATCCAAGAACGTGCCAACAAACTTCAAGCACAAAAGAGCGATATGGAGTCTCAGTTAGCTGTAAGTACTTTTTACTATTACATTTCCGAAAATTAAAATAAATTCCGCTTTAAAATTTTTTTTGGAAAAGTTACCGGATGAATTAACGTCAATTACTTTTTTAATAGTTTACAGCTAAGTAGGCGTATTAAAAATTTTCTAAAAGCTGGAATAGTGACGTCAAATCTAAAGCACTTAAGTGTTGAACTATTTTGGTAAAATGTGTCACCATAACTCAAAATTTTGAATCACCTACTAGGTATTTTGGAAAATATGTTGATGTTTATAGAAACCATTAGCAAAATGAAAATCTTCAAATAAAAAATATTTGATTTTAAAAACTAATAAATTGTCTAATTTAACTCTTCCAAATAGTTTTCTTGTTTCTAAATGTTTTTATTTGGATGAAGCCAAAAAATTTGCGCATTTAATTAATAGACCTTCTTTAATTTAATGCATTTTTAAAAATATTTCTAAGTACTAAATTTAGTAGTTGGGTAATAGCATTTTTTTTATATTTTAACGCATTTTGAAATTTGGCTGTAGATCAAACGGGTACATCAGCATGCTTCGTAATTAATCAAGATTACGTTGGATAGGAAGAGAAATTCCATGTCAAAAAAATATTAATTGGCTCACCTCCAAAGTACCTGAGTTTTAAATGATGTTTACCCAAGTGTTACATAGTTTTAAAGAATTGAACCACTCATAATTTATTTAATTGCTAATCTCATTAATTTTAACCAGGAAACTCAAGATCGCCTTACACAAGAGGAGGATGCTCGTAATCAACTCTTCCAACAAAAGAAAAAATTAGAGCAAGAAATCTCTGGTTACAAGAAGGACGTAGAAGATTTAGAATTATCAGTTCAAAAGGCCGAACAAGACAGAGCTTCCAAAGACCATCAAATTAGAAATCTTAATGACGAAATTGCTCATCAAGATGAATTAATAAACAAACTTAACAAAGAAAAGAAACTTCAAGGTGAAAATGGCCAAAAAGTTTCCGAAGAATTACAAGCCGCTGAAGACAAAGTAAACCATCTTAACAAAGTTAAAGCTAAGTTGGAACAAACTTTAGACGAACTTGAAGATTCTTTGGAACGTGAAAAGAAATTGAGAGGCGATGTCGAAAAGGCTAAACGTAAAACTGAAGGTGATCTCAAACTTACCCAAGAAGCAGTTGCCGATCTTGAACGTAACAAGAAGGAACTCGAACAAACCATCCAACGCAAAGACAAGGAAATTTCATCTCTCTCCGCCAAACTCGAAGACGAACAATCTGTTGTTGGTAAAGTACAAAAACAAATTAAGGAATTGCAAGCCCGCATTGAAGAATTAGAAGAGGAAGTTGAAGCCGAACGTCAAGCTCGTGCTAAGGCTGAAAAACAACGTGCTGACTTGGCCCGCGAATTGGAAGAACTTGGCGAACGTCTTGAAGAAGCCGGTGGTGCTACTTCAGCTCAAATCGAACTCAACAAAAAACGCGAATCTGAACTTGCTAAACTCCGTCGTGACTTGGAAGAAACCAACATTCAACATGAAGGAACTCTTGCCGCTCTCCGTAAAAAACATAACGATGCCGTTTCTGAAATGGGTGAACAAATTGACCAACTCAATAAACTTAAGGCCAAGTAAGTATTTCACATAATTTAACTTGATACATGATATTATACCAAATCGATAAACAATATGTAGCACCAATATTCCACGAGTATCACAACTTCAAAAGTTGCACAGCCAATACTTACTTTTACCTCCACTTTAGATCATTTTTACAATTTACAATAAATTTAACTAAACTCCTATTAAATTCAAATCAATTATAATATAGGGCTGAAAGAGATCGTGGAACAATTTATAACGAGCTGCAACAAACTCGAGGTGCTGTGGATCAAATTGGTCGCGAAAAGGTAGTTCATGATTGCGATCTTTTTACATTTTGTATAGCATGACCTACCTGCACTGTATTATCCCTGTTTTGATTATGTGGTTGTCTTATGTGTTATTTTCTCATAGGGCTGAGAAAGAAAAAGCTCAATACTTCGGTGAATTGAATGATCTCCGCGGTAGTGTCGACCACTTGGCTAACGAGAAGGTACAATGTGTGGCCCATTTAAAAATGCAATTTTGTTTCAGCTTTAACTGTTTTTCGCAATCGTATTGGCTTTTTCACTACATCGGCTATAATAGCTCAGCGATTCCAATGGAATAGTTTTTATTGCTAATTTTATAGTTATCTTTAAACTTACCCCTTTTTACAGTTTTGCCCGCTAACAGACCATTTGCTTAATCGTGCTTAAAAATTGTTGTTCCCCTCTTAAATCTCACTAAATTTTTTACTAAAATTTTTTTTAAATATTTTAGGCTGCTCAAGAAAAGATCGCTAAACAACTTGGACAACAACTTAATGACACTCAAGGAAAACTCGATGAAACTAACCGTACATTGAACGACTTTGACGCTGCCAAGAAGAAGTTATCTATTGAAAATGGAGATCTTTTACGCCAACTCGAAGAAGCCGAATCCCAAGTTTCCCAACTCAGCAAGATCAAGGTGTCGTTGACAACTCAATTAGAAGATACTAAGAGATTAGCCGACGAAGAAGCTCGCGAACGTGCCACCCTTTTGGGCAAATTCCGTAACTTGGAACACGATTTAGATAACATCCGCGAACAAATTGAAGAAGAAGCTGAAGCTAAGGCTGATATCCAACGTCAACTTAGCAAAGCAAATGCTGATTCTCAATTATGGCGTTCTAAATATGAATCAGAAGGTCTTGCTCGTTCTGAAGAACTTGAAGAAGCCAAGAGGAAACTCCAAGCCCGTTTGGCTGAAGCTGAAGAAACCATTGAAGCTCTCAACCAAAAGGTCGTTGCTCTTGAAAAGACCAAGCAACGTTTGGCTACCGAAGTTGAAGATCTTCAACTCGAATGCGACCGTGCCACTGCCATTGCCAATGCTGCCGAAAAGAAACAAAAGGCATTCGACAAGATTATTGGAGAATGGAAACTTAAGGTTGACGATCTTGCTTCAGAATTAGATGCTAGCCAGAAGGAGTGCCGCAACTACTCTACTGAATTGTTCAGACTTAAGGGAGCTTATGAAGAAGGACAGGAACAATTGGAAGCCGTCCGACGTGAAAACAAGAACTTGGCTGATGAAGTCAAGGACTTGCTCGACCAAATTGGTGAAGGTGGTCGCAACATTCACGAAATCGAAAAGGCCAGGAAACGTTTGGAAGCCGAAAAGGATGAACTTCAAGCCGCTTTAGAAGAAGCTGAAGCAGCTCTTGAACAAGAAGAAAACAAGGTCCTCCGTAGCCAACTTGAATTGTCTCAAGTTCGTCAAGAAATTGATCGTCGCATCCAAGAAAAGGAAGAAGAATTCGAAAATACACGCAAGAATCACCAACGTGCTTTGGATTCCATGCAAGCCTCACTCGAAGCTGAAGCTAAGGGTAAAGCTGAAGCTCTTCGCATGAAGAAGAAATTGGAAGCCGACATCAATGAACTTGAAATTGCTTTAGACCATGCCAACAAGGTAATTAATTATATTTTAAGTTATTTAGGAAATTTAAATCTAATTGTTTTTTATTTCTAGGCTAACGCAGAAGCTCAAAAGACCATTAAACGTTACCAACAACAACTTAAGGACACACAGAGCGCCCTTGAAGAAGAACAACGTGCTCGTGATGAAGCTCGCGAACAACTTGGAATTTCTGAACGTCGCGCAAATGCCCTTCAAAACGAACTTGAAGAATCACGTACCCTTTTGGAACAAGCTGACCGTGCTCGTCGCCAAGCCGAACAAGAACTTGGAGATGCTCACGAACAACTTAACGACCTTTCCGCACAAGCAGCATCATTATCTGCATCCAAGAGGAAATTAGAAGGTGAACTCCAAACATTACACGCCGACCTCGACGAACTTCTTAATGAAGCCAAGAACTCCGAAGAAAAGGCAAAGAAGGCTATGGTAGATGCCGCTCGTTTAGCCGATGAATTACGTGCCGAACAAGATCATGCACAAACACAAGAAAAATTACGTAAAGCATTAGAAACACAAATTAAAGACTTACAAGTTCGTCTTGACGAAGCCGAAGCTAATGCCCTTAAAGGAGGCAAGAAAGCTATTGCCAAACTTGAACAAAGAGTTAGAGAATTAGAAAACGAATTAGACGGAGAACAAAGGAGACACGCCGACGCCCAAAAGAACTTAAGAAAATCAGAACGTCGCATTAAGGAATTGAGCTTCCAAGCCGAAGAAGACCGTAAAAATCATGAACGTATGCAAGACCTTGTCGATAAATTACAACAAAAAATTAAAACATATAAGAGGCAAATCGAAGAAGCAGAAGAAATTGCTGCTCTTAATCTTGCCAAATTCCGCAAAGCTCAACAAGAACTTGAAGAAGCAGAAGAACGCGCCGATATGGCTGAACAAGCTATTGCTAAATTCCGTGCTAAGGGCCGCTCTGGTTCTGCTGTACGAGGCGCCAGTCCAGCTGTAAGTTATTTTTAATATTTACCTATTTTAACATAAAAAACGAAAAATAAGTGAAACACACACGCACACAAATTTTTATTAACTACATCTTGATGATATCCAGCAAAAAATTTACTGCATCGTTTTGATTTAACTTCCAAACACAGTTTACCCAATACAATTTTCAATATTATGAATCTTTAATTTTTTAGACGCCCCGCAAAGCGCTTACATTGGATTAACAAGAAAATAATTGTAAGTGTGGGTTGTCCCTCAATATTAGCATTCCTAACGATTTTTCTTGATTTGCCGTATTTCAAATGCTGTTTCCAGGTTGAACTATCTATTCATTTTGCATTATTTCTAGTTCAAAAATGATACAACTCTTGGAATGTACAAAATGCTTAATGATCCATTGAAACGGAAAGCAACCATAAAATATAAATTGATTCCTATCCATTTTGTTTTTTCCAAAAAAAAAAAAAAATTATTCTCCTTTTTGATTGATGTGCGTGTGTAAAGTTGAGTCAAAGTTTTTATATTGTCTTGAAAATTATTTTAGCTAATTTTATGTAACTTGTACCGTTTTAACTAATTTTTTTTATATTTTTAGCCCCCAAGACCTCAGCGCCCAATGTTTGACGGTATTGATGAATTCTAAATCTTAAGCGCTGTGTTATCGACTAAAATCTACATTTGGAACGTTCAAGAACGCGGACAGAACACAGAATTCTGTCTTCATTATTAATACTATTTAGACATTTATTAATATTTATTTTGTAATTAATTTTTTTTGTTTTCGCATATATGTTTATAATAATTTCGTAATGATATGTGTGAGAGAGTTAAATAACTTTTTGGGAGAGACACGTACTTAACCATCAACAGCCCTTCCTCTCGTTCATAGACCACATTATGTATTTATAATAGGTATGTGTGAAATGTATGCTTTAAGGCACCAATAAACACGTCATATAGTTACAATATTAGATGTGTTCTTTTCACGTTCCCTTTTTGACATCATTCTGTACTATCTGTATTTATTTTGATGTTTATTGTTAAACATTTAATGTAAAATAAATTAATTATACTATTACATATAATATTTTTGTTTCTTTTTATCAATTTATGAAATCCTAATCTCACTTTTCCATTAATTGAGAAAATTTTGAAAGATCAGCATTGAATGAAGAAAAAAATCTGCTCCTCTACTATCTTGGGGCAAGAAATAAATAGCCATTAGTATTGTCTATTACTAGTACTTATATTTAAAAATTTTAGCATAATCAGTCTTTTTGCTTAGGTGTCAATTTTCTTGGTGGATTTGGATTAGGTTCTACTTTAGAGAGTTGAAGAAATTGTCCTTTAAGTAATTTCAGTTGAGTTGACATCCTATATTTAACACCAAATTGTTCACAAGTTTCCAGAAATACTGGATACAAATACTTCAACCTCCCGTGATCAATTGTGGGAAATAAATGATGAAGAGCATGATCTCCAAAGTTTGTTAGCACCATAAAATGAGAACCATTTATTTCTTTTCTATCCATAACGCAGTCCATTTGGTGGATACCCCAATCTATTTCTTCGGTGGATCTAAAAATACATAATTTACTATTTTACTTATTTTAGTAATTTGTGAATAAACCTTGGAGTATCTCCATCATGAAAAAGACCAGGATGGTGATGGGCGGCATTTACACCTATTAATCCAAAAATTAAGCTTGAGATTGTCAAAATAAAAATATACATAAGTAATGTCCAAACCATAGATTGATTTGTTATTAAAATCATTGAGAACGGTACTACCAATGGTAACAGCTGAACGCGAGAAAATTTACTTGCACCCACTAAAGTTGGAATAGTTCTAAAAACATTTAAAAATGTGTTATGTTGCTTAAATAAAATTATTGAGCTTTCTCACTCTGTTGCCCAATATGTATAATACACTAAACTGTAAACTATAGGTGAGTAAAGCCATGATAAATAGCGGAAAAAGAAGTGCTTTTCTTGAGGTAAGTATTGAATGAACGGTTCCATGGATGATATCTCCAAATCTTTTATAGTGTTCGTGTAGATGTGATGACTTAACGCGTGACTTACCCGCCATGATTTTGAACTCATGAGCGTAAGATCAAAATAGTACATTCGAAAAGAATCCTTTTGGTGAAAAAAATTATGTGCAGCAATAGCAGTTAAGCACAAGAATAATCCGGAAATAAATCCCAACGTGAAACTCCAAAAGTAACTTGCTCCTAATGCTAGTAAAATATAGCAAACAACTAAAGCGTCAGAAATTAATTTTGACTTTTTCTCTGGAAATTTTGGCATATGTTGTAAAACTTCTCGTGCGTTTCTTTTCAATGTTTTATAAAATCCGTCATCCTTAAATGTGAATGGAGAATTTCGTGGATGCTGAGTATCACGTACATAAAATCTAGGTAATGTATTTTCGGCCGCGCTAGTTATGTGATGAATTTCAAAAGCTTCGGTTATATCGGTTCCCTGAAATAAAAAAAAATGTCTGTAAAATGAAATTAAATGAGAATTGGAAATTACCCTTGTCAATTTCAGCCAATCTTCACCTCCGGGGTGTTGTTTGATAAAACTATTTAAATCGTATAGTTTATCATGTATCCTCCACAAATTCTCTGCATTATCGTCTATTTTTTTACCTTCCAGCCATAATTCTCCAGATTTTACAAAATGATCTCGAAATGTAGGATATTTAAATTTTAATCTTGACGGATAAGTCACATTCTTATTATCATTACCGATTAGATAATTAAAATAATTTTTGAGTTTTTCAGTTACAGTCATTTCCTGTTCAACAAGACTCATTTTAAATTTCCTTATAGAATTTTTACTTCATGCCCAAAGATGAGAGAATATTAGTTCAATTCCGGTTTTCTTCCAAATTATTTATGTGTTAAATAATAAGGCCAGAATGGACTTAAACTTAAATGGTTATTATAATTGGTCGGGATTCACTCAGATGCCAAAAGTTTCTGCAAAAGTAAACCAAGTTTAAATTTTTTTTTATAACAGAAAGACGAATGGATAAAAGTGTCACCTCACAAAATTGGAAATCCAAGTAAATTTTTAAAAAAATGTAGGTACTATTAATAACTTTTAAAAGTAATTTTATATTAATCTCAAAAGACCCTATAAGAGTAAATTTTAGTTTTACTTTTCATTTTGAGCCAGAAATCGTCAAATCTTCAACGCCAGCATATTTTAGATTTTGCTCAAATTTTGTAGGAATGTTGTTTAGGGTTTTAAAAACCAAAATCTACAAGAATTTAATTTTCGCACGCGCCACTTCCGATCTACTCAAAATAAAGCAACTGAAAAATTTTATTTTTGTGCTTTGCGGTTTTATCTGTCAAATTTTTTCTATTAGAGATGTCTACTCCACCAAAGTGGCATTTTGAAGCTGAAAGATATTAGTTTAAAGAAAATAAAAATTTACGTAATTCACATACCTGAAAAATAACATGGTATTAAAAATACGGGTATTTTATTGATTTTTCGTGATATTCAATTAATTGATTTCAGCAGTGTCTGCGTTGTTGATTATAAAAGTCTAATCATTGTTAGATATCAAAGTTCACATATCGTAAGATAATACAAAATTAAAATCAACTCGTTCAGTCAACTTGTTATGAAAAAATCTTAACTTAAAATTTTAAAATTTTAAGAATTTCCATATTTCACTCAACAATTTGGACGTGTTTGATAAGGGACAAAAATTTAAAATTTACAGGGTACTTATTTCTTACCTTTAACTTCAAAAGTTTTCAAAGTTTATTTTGTTTATTTTCTTCTCTCACGGATGCGCAGGCGTTTAACGAGAAGCAAAAAATCAAGTGATTTATATCTTACATCATAAGTTTTAAGGGGATCAATACACTTTTGTCAATTAAAAATCTTCTTCTTCTTTTTCTTCTTCTTTAACTTTACTTTAGATCTGTTGATCTGTTTATTTCCAACATCTGCGTCGTTTCCTTCGCAGTGCTAGATCTGTGAGCATATAAATTGTTTAACGTCCGATAGGTAAAACAAATAAAAATAAAATACACGTACTTTCAATACCATGTTATTTTTCAGGTATACATGAATTATTTAAATTTTTATTTTATTTTAGAAACTTCCATTAATACAGACATTTGGTGCTCAAAAAAGCAATTACCTGAAAAGTTTTCCGGACTTTTGAAAATTGGAATTTTTATAAATTTTGACGTACTTTTTTGAATTTTTGCTTTGCCACCACGAGAAATGGTGTCCACAAACACTTTTTTTGACAATATCTTCTTTCTGCCTTATGTTACTATAAAAATATTTTTGTAATAAATTAAACTAGTATAGAGAAAATTTCTCATAATTTATGTGGAATGAGGTAAAATGGAGCGTTTTTTGTGGTATCCCCAGTAGGCCTAATCTTTATTTAAAAAAATAATTTGAAGATTAATGATAGAACGTCCAATGGGCCTGCCGGCAGGACAGATTGTCCTGCCGGCAGGCCCTAAAATTTAAAGTATGTTTTAATTAGTGTTTCTGTCTTTCAATCAGGATTAAAATACTACCATTGGAAAGATCTTAAAATTTTGCCTATATAATGTTAAAATTTCAATCTTGCAACTCTCAAAATGAATGAGTTATTTAAATTACAAACCATTTTCGTTGCTGTGTCAGTAATGCAGGGGCGTTCAGTGCGTTAGTTGCTTTTAAAGAGAGATTTACTTTTTAAATTAAATATAAATAGTAAAAAAGAAAATAATGATTGGAGTAAATTTGTTTTTGGAAGTTCTTATAAAAATGCAGTTTGTAAGGGAACGTTTAAATAAATAAGTGACAACTTAGCTATTGTTTTGTGGGACATTGATTATTACGTTACGATTATGAATTAACTAGGTAATTATTGATAAAAATATAATACGACGCTTATGGAAATATGAAAAGTACTGCCAGAAGAAATGAAGGGCCTGCTAGAAGGACTGGCTCGTTTAAATTTAAGTCCTTCCAGCAGGACAAATTTATATGTCCAACTGTCCTGCTGGAAGAACCTTCCAGCAGGACAATTGTCTGGACGTTCTATCATTAACTGGCCAAATTATGGGTGCAATATTTCTGGATGGTGAGGTTTGTAATTAATTCATCAAGGCATCTTAGCTTTCAAATGGCAGTTGGAATTTACATATTAATACTAACCAGAAAATGCTGCATTATTTTCATGCCACTGGCCACTTCCTATATGCAAAATCTCGTCAAGTATATTTGCAAGATACGCTTGGTTTGAATCACAAATAAAGAATACGAATTTCTCACAACTAAAAGATCAATTAAACATCCAAAAAATTTGGTATGGTACATGGTCAGATTATGACGATTGAGCAATCGTTGATAAAAACAACTAAATGCCTTGGCGGCCTTACTCATAAACGAAGAGTCAAAGATAGCGTGCTCTTCAAATGGATTTTAAGAATGGTATTCTGGCACAATGTTTGAGACAAAGTTGAATAATTTTGCAACAAAACTTTTTGCAGTTCAAATGTCTAAATTTCCAAATGAGAAGCTCGTGGATTAATTGTGATTATCACGACGTAAACAAACTAATGAATTGGTTGTGCCAATATTCTCGTTTTCCAGAAGTAAAAGAACTCATGGCAATAGCACTAGAATTATCGAAAATGAGAAAATAAACTGTCACATATTTCGAAATGTAGATAGTGCTAGCATTTCAAAAATCATTGTTACAAAAAATAGAAGCACTTGACATTATGAATGCAGGCATCCGGATAGAAGGCGACATTATCTCGTTTAATCCTTTATTAAATTTTCAAAAAATGTGCATTGCAAAAGAATCTGATACGGAACGTTTCCGTTATTTCGTTGAAGGCAAAATTTGAAGCTGCAAATTTAACAAACCTGTAAACAAATATTAAAATGGTAAACTAGGGATCGTTGCTGAAGCTGGAGAATAAGAAAGAAATTTCTATCGGTAACGTTTTGCTCGGTACCGAAAACGATGAATTTGCAAAACCTGGTCCATCAATGATAGTAAAGCGAAGGGAAATATGATCAATTTTATTTATTTTGAATTGTATTTTTTATGTAATTTATATAACATAGGTTAGGTCTACTGGGGGTACCAAAAAATAACGCGCCACTTTACCTCAGTGGTGGTGTGAAAATGAATTTTTTTTTTGCTAAAGCGCAAAAAACTGAAACTATTTATTTTACGAAAAGAAAAGGTTACCACATAAATTACAGGAAATTTTCTCAAATTTAACTTATTACATAGCTATTTTCATCGTAAATGAGTGGGAAATGAGATTTGGTCAAAAATCTATTTTTGGGCCAATTTTTGTAATATGGCAGCGCAAGCGGCAAAGAGGTGGCAAAGTAAAAATTCGAAAAGAGCAGGTTCAAATATATTAAAACACCAATTTTTAAAACTCCCGAAAAAATTTCCAGGTAAAACTGCCAAATGACTACCTACTTCATCTTTCAGCTTTAAAAAATCTAAAAGAAAAATTTTTACATCTAAAATCATCACAAAGTACAACAGTAAGATTTTTTAATTGCTTTATTTTGTGTGGATGGATTAGCGCCTGCGAAAATTAAATCGATGATTTCGTTTAGATAATTTCATATGTGGAATGACTCCTTTATAAATTTATTTTTTTGACATATTATTTAGTTACAGTGATCACAAATATAATTAAAAATTATAATAGTTATAAAATTATAAAAATAATTAAAAAGTTTTTATCTTCACCGACATGGGAGAATTTCAATTTCACTTTTTATGGCTTTTGGTCACAGTATTACAATCATATTCTGCTCCCCAATTAATAAATCTTTTAATCCAGGGTTCCTCAAGCTTTTTGAGTGGAGAACCACATTAAGATATTGAAAGTGCTGCTTGGGCCAAATCACAACAAACTTTCGTATAGAAATAATTAAAACCATTTATTTTGTTGATTTATTATAATAAATATTTACAACTTATGTTTTTGTCACAGCATTGGGGGAAGGGAAGAGCACATAAACCAGTGCTACGGGCTATTTTTGTTTAGTGGTTTTATTATTCTAATTAAAAAAAAAAACTTACATTTTTGCTATTGCATTTCAAAATTTCCAGTCCTTACACACTTTCCTAAATTGTGAAATATCACGTCAGTACTACTTACTGATCTTACTTAGACCTACCCATCAGTCTCAATTAATTTATTTCTGAATTTTCTGCATACTGAGAGTTTACTATTGTGTATTTTGAATTTACACAATTGAATTTTTAAAATTAAATTATTATTTTGTAATCACTGTAACCTTCACTTTTAACATCCAATTATTCTTATACATACGTAAACCACATTAAATATTATTTCATTATTATTTACTAGATACTACCTATATGAACCAGTTTGTGATACGTATAAACTTTCATTTTCTGATACATTTAACGTAATACATAATATATTTAAAAGGAAAAAAAATTAAAAAACTTTCATATTTTTTGTAAACCACGCAATATTAAATTTATTTAAAATTGTTTTGCAACATTCATGCAGCAATATTACTATTTATTATGAGTTCATACCATTTATTTTAGTTTTAAATAGCTCTTTTAATTTTCTATCATATCGTATGTATAAGTATAAGTTCTAGTATATAGTAGAATTGATAAGGTTGAACCGTTTTTAGATGATACGGAAGCAAGTAAAAAAACAAAAAAATTACCTTAATTATTAAACATTTAAAATATTGACGATAAATTGCGGTGTAACTTAAACGCGGTCTCGCACCAACAATGATAACTCATCATTTTAAACCAACTTGTTACAACAACTCCTACCTTACGATATTAAAGAAAACAAAAACTAATATGAAATAGAGATAGATGTATGTTTATCATAAAAACTTCGACCTTATCAATTATTAATTATTCTCACAGGTAGGAATCATAAATTTAATGTAATGAATATTTAATTAATATTTTAATAAAGCCTTGCTTTTCTTCCACCTTATGTATAATTAAATTTGTTGTGTCTTTTTGTGATTTTATTAAAATTTATTTTTACCTATTTAATTATAATAAAATATTATATTTAATAAAAATGTAATGAAATTCACTTCGTAGTATTAATTTACAATAATTGGTGGATTCGGATTTGGAGTCTCCCTAATCAGTTGCAAATGTTGCCCTTGTATCATCTGCAGCTGAGATCTTAACCTTAAGTCGACATCAAATTGCCGCATAACTTTTGTAATCACTGGATACAAATAAGGCAACACTGCATGATCCAAAGTTGGAAAAAAGTGATGAAAACCATGATGCCCATAACTTGTCAAACTAAGAAAGGCTGATTTGTTTATGTCGTGTCTATCAGAAACAGCATCCAGCTGATGAATTCCCCAATCGATGTTTCCGGATGATCTGTAATCATTTTTAAGCTCACCCTCAAGTTAAAATTAAAACAAGATAGCTATCTATACCTTGGAGTATCACCTTCATGAAAAATTTCGGGGTCGTGATGAGAGGTATTGATTCCAACCAATCCAAACCAAGTACTTCCTGCAGCAATAACATACAGCCACATCCCTAAACAATAGTACAAAGACTGGCCAGAAAACAAATATATAGCTGTTGGAAGAGAAAGAAAAAGAACGTCTGACCAATGCAGGTTCCGTTTGTCATTGTAATATAATGCAATAAATCTGAAACAATAAAAAAAATTTAGTTTTAAATTTTTGCTAAATAAAATAACCTCACTTCTTGATCAAACCGATGTAAAATAAGTTTACCGAGAGGACAATGACAATTAGCCACCCTAAATATTTTATTCTAAACGACTTTTTACATGGCAAATATTCCAGGATTGGCTCGAATACACTTATTTCAAAATCTGTAATTGTGTTTGGGAAAAGATGATGACTTAATGCATGCGTTATTCTCCATTCTCTGTAACAATTTTGATTAGAAATTTCTTTTTTTATCATAATAATGTCTGGTATTATTACCGGAATTGTAACCAACATAGATTAAAATAATACATTCTGAAGTTATCCTTCCTGTGCAAATAATTATGGGCGGCATTGGCTGTAGCAGCTAAACATCCACCAGCAAAAAAGCCTAATAAGTAACTTTCAAATTTGCAAGCCAAAATTGCTAAAATAAAAATGCCTGCACATAGTGAATCAGTGATACGATCTGAAGTTTTGGCACAGTCTTTAGGTATTGTTTTTAAAACAGGTACAACGTTCCTCTTCAAAGTCCTGTAAAACCCATCTTCTTTAAACGTAAAAGGAGAATTTCTAGGTGTTCTAGCTGGACGAATAAAATATTTTTTAAGTAACTCTTCGGGTTGATATGTTACATGATGACATTCAAATGCTTCTGTTATGTCCGTTCCCTTAAAAAATAATAATTAAAAATTTTCTATTGCAAAGCTTCTACTGCTTATGCTGAGTAGTCGATTTGATATTTACATAAATACAATAGCATAAGTTTATGACATTATTTGACCTACCTTAGTTAACTCAAGCCACATTTTTCCTCCAGGGTGTTGTTCGACAAAATCTGTCACATCATACAAATTATCGTGTACTCTCCAGTAACCCTCAGCTCCATCATCTGCTCTTTTGCCATCTAACCATACATCACCAGTTTTTAAATTGACGTCTCTGTTGGTAGGATATTTAAAATTTAAAGTAGGTTTATGCCTTACAGAATCTTCTTGAGGAGGCATATTCAATTCGAAGTTACTTTATGCTTGAAACTTTACGTACAACGAAGTTTAAATTGTTGCAATTTTGCTTTTATTATTTAACCTCTGACATGTTCAACAAGATAATACTATCAGTGCCTTAGAACAGCGGTTATTAAATTGTGGTATGCGTACGGCGTTCTATAGGAATTGATATTGATAATTTGTAGTTTTCAGATAACATTGGTCGCTTAGAAAAAGTTGGGACAAATTTCTGTAAAAATTTCCCAAACATAGAAGTCAAAAATTGGTTAAAAAAAGTCATTTAAGAACCATTGAGCTATTTTCAATCTTTGATTAACGTTGTCCTTAACAAGGCAAAGCTATGATTAATTTTTGGCTGACTGACTCCCTAAATGTGGGTACTGCTTCGTTTGAAATTTCTTGTTCCATTGGTTAAAATATTTTTCTTGTAAGTCCACACCAAAAATAAATTAAACTGAAAATCGGTCTTCATGTTGCACTTCGGTAATAATTTAATTTTAAGAAAATGGGTAAATCAGAGAAGCTTCGTAGTTTTCAAAAAGTTGGAAACCGCTGATTACAACTACCAATTTTATATAAAATAGCATTTTAAGTGAAACTAGACATTTGCTGATCAATCAATATTCCAAAGTGTGTATAAATTTATTAATTTCCTCTCACTGATTTCCCTAAATTCGTATAATGTTAACTTTGGTTATTCTTGTTCCAATGCGCAGATTATGCATGATTAACACAATTAAGTTGATATTTACAAAAAATATCAAATTAATTAAACTACAAAAGTTGTTTTTATAAATCAAATAATTACTTTTATCAGAGTAAGTTGAACTGGCTAAGTGATAAAGTCACAATTTGTTGATTATAGTGTTGGTTATATCTATGTTAACTTTGAAAAAATCGTTAAATTTTTAATTATACCGAAAATAAATTAAATTTCTTTGTACAATAGAACCTACATAAAAGTTTATATAATATTATGAAAAAACAGCTATTAAACGTAAAATAACAAAAATGTGTTTTTTTTTCAAAAATTCATACCAGTTTTGGTATTGTTTTTCACATAGACGCACAGTGTGGTCGAGGTAGACAAATAATTTTTTTTTTAGTAGTTTATTTAGTAACTTTGCTAATAGATTATATTATTAAAAGCATTCAAAAGAATCAGGAACATAAAAACAGTTAAAAATATTGCCCAGAAAGAACTGAAAAAGTGTGACTGAATTAATTTTTGGCTTTCTTCTCATTAGTTATAAGACAAAATATTGGAAAATCGAAAATTGGAAATGGATAAATGTTTATCTTCACTTTTCAACGATAAAATTTCTCCATCTATTTATTAAAAAAAAATCACGAAAACAAAACGCAAAAAGTAAATTTTTAGCAGTTTGCAGACAAAACGTCTAAAGAAATAATTTTTCTTTAAATTTTAAGTTTCCTTAAACTTTTAAAGCTTGAAGAATCTGATCCGTTATTTATCCACTACTGATGCACATGAATGGATTACCGAGATTTTTGCTATCAACCTCTCAGTCGGTAAAATAAAAAAAATTATTTTAAAAAGAAAAGTAAGTACAGTTATTATCTAAATAACGTAATCTTTGATAGAGTTAAAACTTTTTTTTAGAGTAAATTTATGGTCAATTATGCAATTCATACGAATACGTCTGAAATATTGGTCAACTTAGCTTTTTTTAAAAAATAAATTTGTAGTCACAAAGTGAACGATCGGCATCGAGAATCTCGTTAATACGCGTAAATATTTTTTTTAATTAAAAAAAATCTCACTTTCTTTTTCAGTATTTTTGTGGAAAGGAAATTTTTTCCATTTTGGAGCATCTTTCATAATAATTTTAGAATTTTTCTCAAATATACTCAAAATACTCGATTTTCTTCATAGAAACATTGCCGCAATCTGAACCTAGGCACTACCCAACCTAATCGAAGAATATTAAACCAAGATATGGGTGCAGCGTATGATGTTAAATTAAAATCAGTTATCAAATTCAAATTGTTTTGCAAGTTTGATAAGTTTGTTATTTTTTTGATTCTAAATATATTTGAAAAGTTAAACTTCTGTTGACGCTATAAATAGATTTAATAATGTTAAACTAATTAATTTTTTGAGGATTGGACAATTTAATTTATTAAGACATTTAATTTATATTTAACATTTTTATAACAAGTTATAAAATCTATTAATGTAAATATATTATAATCTACCACAAATTATATTATTATATATTTTTGGTTAATCTTTTTTTGTGTGATGTAATGTTAAAATAAACAAAGCAATTAACAAGTCTACAAGTAAACTTAAGTAGGTAATGTTATAAAACAAGTAATTGTAATTAACTTATTATAAATAAATATAAAAACTACTGGCAAAAATATTTTCTTTATTATAAAAAATAGTGCTCATATCAATTTTTAATGTATAACTAGTTTCAAATTTGTTTTAACTTATTTTCTTGATAACGTGTACAATACGGGAAACGTCCACTTTATTCATTATATTATATCTACTATATATATTATTAATATTATTTTATACTATATATGGGGCATTCCACACCAAATCGACCACTTTTGAACCCGACCCCTTTGATTTTCCTGAAATTTTTATATATTATACTATCTCACCAAAAACAGTTCTTTGAATTTTTTCAAAATTTTTTACTCAACTCAAAAAAAGTTACGAATTTTTAGAAAAACTGATGTTTTTTTTCTTCAAACGATCGTAACTATTTCAAAAATCAAAACGTTCTTTTTTTAGTTTTTGTTTGTCTTTAAACGTACTTTTCAGGAAAAAATACAAAAAAAATATTCAAACTTGGATTCTACAAAATTTTTCATTTTTTCGGAGAAAATCATTGATTTTTCAAATTTCAACACTTTTGATTTTTGATTTTTTTATTTCAAAAAAAACTCTAATTTATTCCACGTATAACAACGCAAACCCCATAATGGGCCGACATTTCTTTCTAGTTTTTTTTGTTTAATTAAAAAATATTTTGTTTTATTTTTACGCAAATAGTATTTTTCAATTAAACAAAAGAGATAGAAAAAAATGTCGGCCCATTATGGGGTTTGCGTTGTTATACAAAGAATAAATCAGAGTGTTTTTGAAATAAAAAAATCAAAAGTGTCGAAATTTGAAAAATCAATGATTTTCTCCGAAAAAATGAAAAATTTTGTAGAATCCAAGTTTGAATATTTTTTTTGTATTTTTTCCTGAAAAGTACGTTTAAAGACAAACAAAAACAAAAAAAAAACGTTCCGATTAGTCAATTTTTGAAATAGTTACAATCGTTTAAAGAAAAGCAACATCAGTTTTTCTAAAAATTCGTAACTTTTTTTGAGTTAAATAAAAAATTTTGAAAAAATTTATAAAACTGTTTTTGGTGAGATAGTATAATATGTAAAAATTTCAGAAAAATCAAAAGGGGTCTGGTTCAAAAGTGGTCGATTTGGTGTGGAATGCCCCATATATATATTGTCGTATATTTTTTTGGGATGAAGAAATTTATTTACTTATTTTTATTTTATATTTTTACTTTAAGAATTTAAATTGTAACGCTTCTGGTTATGATAGCAGAGGTGGGGGAATTTTTATTTTGAAATTAAAAAGGATTGGCGAACGACGAGTTCGACCGGATGGTCGAAGTTTTCAGAGAGCAATTTTTTTGGATTTTGTAAAACAGTGAAAATTATTGGAAAAATAAAATTTTAGTGAAGAAAATCTAATATTATTAATTTTGATTTGAATTGGGTTATGTAAAATTTTATTAACGTGGCAAAGTCGCACGTTATCGAGGAAGAAAAGTCCGATTGAGCAAGCTGGGCAAAGTTACTGAATAATCCTGTTTTATTTTGGAAAGTTTGGAAAATTATAAAATCGAAATTAAAAGTAAAATTAAAACTTTTCTTTGACTGTAGTGATGATTTGGATAAAATTTGATTAAGAGTTGGAGTTGTTGATTTTTCTTACCATTTTTGAGATGATTTGATGAGAATTTGCTTTTGGAGCGGTATAAATTGGATTGGAGTATTTGTTTTTGATACCGTCTATATAACCTCTCTTGGAGATCCAATAATTGATCAAAACTACGTTACGGAGAAGTTTTAATTACTCTTTGTGGTTTGTATTTTTATAAAGTCAAGTTTTTTTGTTTTTTCCATAATTTGGCTTCTGTTATGAAGAGGTCACAACAACACTTTCGTTAATCAATAGCGGAATTTTATTTTGAAAATATTTGAAAAACCAACAGCTCTAATAGAAGAGCAATCTTCAATTGTTTAATTTTATAAATAGTAGGAAAATTTACAAAGTTGTGTTGGCACCGGCAAGTTGTCTAGTAAAAATTAAAATTTAAAAATTGGATACTGTTGAATTTTACCTAAAAGTAAGAGAAAAATTAGGAAATTTTTAATTTAGCGTATTGGCAAAGAGACATTTGATAGATAAGGACTCCGTGTCAGGACTATAAGGATGACACACATCTTTTGTGTTTCTTTTGTGTTTTTCAAGTATCCAAATTTGGACTTAATTAGGCGTTTGTTGGAATGCGTTGTTTTTTCAAGCGTGTTATTCAAATGTGAGAAGTGTTTTTATAATTTTTGGAAAATTGGTTTTTGCGTTCCAGCATAGCGTAGTCGGTAACGGTCGTATTCCATCAACATAGTGATGTGACGTCATTAAAATAAAAGCATCGTTTAACGGGTTATAAATTTTTAACAAAATGGCCTGTCCACGCGGTCAAAACGGTTTTGATAAAAATTATTATCAAAATATTGATGGAAATATTGACTGTGGGACACGGGCATAAAGCTTATAATATTATGATAATGACCGTGTTTAAATATTCATTACTATTCTGAGTACTGCAGTAATCGGAGTGATTTCGCCTGCCATCTAATGAATTTTTGTTGAAAAATTTATGAAGAGGGCTATAATAATTACTTATATTGACATTGACAAATTAAATTAAATTGTTTTTTCATTTTTAACTGTCAATATTTAAACTGTCAAAATTTAAGGTTATGTATCGATAGTTTTAACAAAAATTTGTTAGATGGCATACTAAATCACTCCGATTACCCCAGTATTTGGAGTAGTAATGAATATTTGAACGCGGTCATTATCATGTAGTATTAGTACAACAAAATAAAACACAAATTAATTACTTTGGTTATCTTTAATAAGTAAGTAACATGCAAAACCACTTTAAAAGGGGCATATTTTTTGAGACCACTATTAATTATATAATATCGTCCCCTGTACTACAACTGGGTAACTTGAAATTACTGTTATTGAGAAAATTGAAAAAATTGAAAGGATCTGGGACTTATCTACATTTTGCAAGTGGATAAATATGTTCTATTATGTTTCTAAATATAAATTATCCACTTGCAAAATGTAGATAAGTCCCAGATCTTTTTAATTTTTTCAATTTTCTCAATAACAGTAATTTCAAGTTACCCAGTTGTACTACTAAGAGAACGCTATGTAGCTCTATCAAATGGTGAAATCAATTTTAATACAAAATCAATTTTCACGTCTTTTTCATAAAATCAAATTTTGTCTCCGTTACATTATCAAATCGATGTTGAATAGAGTAACAAGTCAAAAAAATAACTTTATGTAGGTATATCATTAAAAAAAGTAACAAGTCAAATTTAAAATGTTCGCCAACAGTTGGTAAAAATTATGAATAATCGTCTATATTAAATTTTTTTTACTTGTTATTACAGTATTGAACAGGCATCAATATAATTTATAAATCTGCAATGAATGCTTATAATATTCCATTTGGTAAATGACGTTGAATGTTAATTTGTCTACATATAATTCATTTTATGATATTAATTCACAATAGCTGGTGGATTGGGATTTGGTGATTCTTTAAAGAGTTGTGAATATTGCCCTTTGATCATTTGCAATTGAGATCTTATCCTCAAATCTACATTAAATTCCTTCATGGTTTTTTTAATGACTGGATATAAATATTCCAAAACAGCGTGATCCAAAGTTGGGAAAAAGTGATGAAATCCGTGATGTCCAAAATTTGTTAAAACAAGAAACGATGATTTATTTATATCATATCTATCAGATACGGCATCCAATTGATGAATTCCCCAATCAATATAATCAGATGATCTGAAATCATGTGTATGTTATTCATAGAGTCAAAATTAAAATACCGCTGTTACCTGGGCATATCACCTTCATGAAAAATTTCTGGAGAATGATGAGCGGCATTGGTTCCAACAACTCCAAACCAAGTACTACCAACACCAATAATAAAAAGCCACATTCCAATGCAATAATACAAAGGTTGATCAGAACACATATACATGGCTGTTGGAAGAGTTAGAGGAATGATATCTGACCAATGTAAGTTGCGAGTGTCGTTTTTATACAATTGAATAAATCTAAAATAATAACACCGTTTGGTTTTAAATCTTTACAGATCAAAATTTCTTACTTTTTGATCATACTAATATAAAACAAATTTATCCAAATTAAAGTTATATTTATAATACTTCCATATTTTGTTCTTAAAGATTTCGGGCATGGCAAGTATTCAACAATGGGCTCTATTACACTTATTTCATAATCTGTAATTGTGTTTGGAAAAAGATGATGACTTAATGCATGCGTTATCCTCCATTCCCTATAACATAGTTGTTTGCCTTTTAAAATAAAAATTTTAATTGGGATACTTTACCTGAATTGCATTAAGCATAAGTTAAAATAGTACATTCTGAAATTATCCTTTCTGTGAAAATAATTGTGAGCAGCAATGGTTGTGCAAGCTAAACATGCACCAGCAAAAAAACCTAATAAATAACTTTCAAAGTTGCATGCCAAAATTGCAAAAACAAAGATTCCTGCAACTAGCGAATCTGTCATACGGTCAGATTTTTTGCCACAATCTTTAGGTATGGTTTTTAAAACCGGTGCAATGTTTTTTTTCAATGTTTTGTAAAATCCATTTTCTTCAAAAGTAAAAGGAGAATTCCTAGGTGTACTAACTGAACGAATAAAATATTTTTTAAGTACTTCTTCCGCCTTCGATGTTAAATGGTGGCTTTCGAAAGCTTCTGTTATGTCTGTTCCCTTAATGAAAAAAAAGGGGGTAAGTACTGATTATTTAATTTATGGTTTTTTCACTTACCTTGGTTAACTCGAGCCACATTTTTCCTCCAGGGTGTTTATCGATGAAATCTGTCACATCATATAAATTATTGTGTACTCTCCAATACCCTTCGGCTCCATCGTCTGCCCTTTTACCATCTAACCATGAATCGCCACTTTTTAGACTCACATCTCTGTTGGTTGGATATTTAAAATTTAAGGAAGGTTTATGTTTCACAGAATCTTCGTTTCTCGGAGGCATGATTAAAGAAAATACTAACTTCAGTGCTTCTTTTCTCTTCCCTCACATTAATTACGAAATTGGTTTTATAAACAGATTTTGTTTTGAAAATTATAACCTCTTGTAAAGTTCACTTACTAATTTTGTAATAAATAATTAACACAAATAAACAGATATTGATAGATGTATACATTAACTCCATATTTATCAGTTTTATCAGCAGGCCAAAGTTTTATATAATATACTAATATATGTTTTAATTGCGCATTAACAAACTTTTGGATTATAAAAACAAATAGGTAAATGTAAGTATAGTTTGTTTATTCGGGTTGATTTATGTATCTGATACATTAAAATCAATTTATTTAATTAGTGCACTGATATGATGATTATTATAGATTTGAAACAAAATTGAATTTGGGAACTTCAGATAAAAAAGAAAACTCATAAAATTTAAAAAATAATATAATATTTTTATCAAAAATTTTATTTTAGGCTTTTACTGATGTACGTTTAAAACAGGAATTAACAAAAAAAATTTTTATTTTAATATTAACAAAAGAATATTAAGGGTCAATATTTGGGGTCATTAGATGTAAGAAAGTAACTTTTGTATTTAATTAGTTGACTTTCAATTTAAATACTATTGTTTAATTAACTTGTTAACTTTTAATTTTATTTTTTAAATTTCTTATTTTAAAATATATTTTATAAACTTTTTAGATTCAATGTTTAAAATTGAATTATATGCAATAATTACACATGAATTATGGTTTGAATTTAAAAAATATAATAGTTAAATAAATTATAATAATAAGAATTGCATACAAGATTTCATATTTTAATCTGTAAACTCTGACCTCAGCTGATCACCTCTGATTACTTCATATATTTTTTAATTGTTACCAATCAAAATAAAGTTGAAGTGCGGCCTTTGGACCGCAGAACATTTTTTTAATAAAGATTCAAAAATTTAAAATTACTACATTTACATGCAGGTGCGTAACAAAAAATATCTATTCAAAATTAAAAATTTGATTTCTTAAAACATTCAAAAAAAATAATTTAAAAAACTTATTTACATATTTGCAACATCCGGTATGGTATTATCTGTCAATATATTATTATTTTTAGGTTAAGTATTACGAACACGGTTTGTTTACATTTAAGAATATTAAGTGAAATAAACTGAAATTAATATGATTACATAAAACTCAATACTGGTTCTATTAATTAAAGTATTTTATTTATTCAAAAAATGCATAAAAATTTAAGTTGTTTGTTTATAACCACAGTTTTATATTTTAAATTTGTACTCAGCGATGAAAGTTGTGAAGATTTGCAATTCTCTATTTCACAAAGTGTAGAAAATGAAGGATTTCACAGGTAATGAATCAGTTCAATTTGAATACTTCCTCAATAAACAAATACATATTTTTTTTAAGAGACGTTAATTGGTTAATCGAATCGTTGGATCAGAACAATCACAGTCTTTCTTGTAAGCTTAGTTTACAACTAAATGTTCCTGCAGGAATTTTTGTTAATCCAGATCAGGTCTCTGAATTAGTTAGGAAGGGCAAGGTTTTTGTTTACTATTTTTTATGATTGCGAGCTAAGTTTTGTTAATGTTGTAGTTATTGGCTCGTGTTATGGATGATGTGAATGTTGAAACTCCTGCTCATGAATCGGTAGAACATACAGTTAATGTTTTTGTTCCTGAAGGTTTTAAAGATAAAGTTTTAATTCAATTACCTATTCATTTGCGGTACCAAAGAGCTGTAATCACAGGAGGGTAAATAGCAATTCCGTGTTTAATTTAAATTTTATTTAATAAAGGGGATTTGTAGATATGCAAAAGTTAACTTACCGAAACCATTACTTTTGGCATTGTGTCCTAAGGAGATGAATTTATGTAAAAAATTTCCTATGGTGAAGGCACCTTGTAATGCACAGAAAGAAGATATTATGTGTTATTGGAAAAATGTTACTTATCAAGCAGTAAGTGTCGAAGGTTTATGAAAAGTAACATTTTGACAAGGATTACGAAGACTATTCTAATTTGGTTTTCTTTAGTTTGCCTTAAAAATAAGAGATACATTTTTATATCTCCCCTTTGATTACTTTGATTCCCTCCATTTCTTTAAAATACTTTCTACAATACGAGTCAGTCAACTTGAAGACAGTAAATGATATTCAATTGTCATTTTTTATTTGTGTATTTATTAGTAGTCGGGTGTTTACTTTTAATTATTTTATTTGTGGTAGTTATTTTTTTTAATTTAATTAAAAAATTATTTATGAAAATCGGTTTGGTATACCAGTAGTAATATCGTTAATCCATTCGTGCGCGTCATAATAGTGCAATGTTGTATAGCCTATGCTACTGGTGGCCAAAAAGCTATATCAGTGTAATTTCCGTCAAAATCAGTTCAATTATTTCAGACTCCAGAGAGACATACACAAAAACCGAATTACGTTAGTCTTGACAACATCACTATCAACAAATAATCGCCAGTAATACAGTAATTTTTATAAATTTAAAATATTTAATTTACAGCTGTTTGATGAAGTTCAACTTTTTGTACCCATTGGTGATTTGGATGATTATCCAATTGTGTCCGTAGTAACTCTTCTACTTGGATGTGCTGGATCTATATACATTTTATCTCTATTGTCAAGTGCGCCCATGTAACCTACCGTTTCAATAATAAAATTTTGAAAATTTAAGTGTTAAAATTATTTTTATAGGGCTTATCCATTAATTATCGCGTTTTTTTTAGAATTTTTGATTCCTTCAATTTTCTCCCAAGGATTTGTAGAATCCCCTACTTTACCATAACGATAATTTTGAGCTAGGTATCTTCATCTTAACATTTTGGAGACTCATTGTGTTAAAAAATTAAAGGTTTTAATTTAAAATAACTTACCTTGGCAACTTTTTGATCTCCCCTCCCCCCCCCAAAGAAATGATTAATAAAATCATTATATAATTAATGGACAGTTTCTTGTGAAAACTTAATTGAAAAATATTCCAACGCCAAGGAAAGAGCACTGATATTTTTTCCCCAAGATAAAAATTAACAATGCTCTTTTACTTTCAAAACTAAAATTATTATTATAATTATTTTAAATTTAGGGCAGGTTTAAAGCTTTAAATTAATTATTTTTAAAAGCTTTGGATTGTCTTTTAAATAAAAAAAATTTACCGTTATTTGCTAATGTTCTAGAAAAATAAATAATTATTTGCTGTTAATTTTTTTAAATTAAAATTATTTTTTTTTTAATTTTTGGATTATTTGTTAATTTTACACCAAATTTATTTTTTAGTTCTCAGAAAAATCAGCTTTTTTGATACGTTCTGATATTACTGTAACACTTTTTTCGGTAGATTTTACTTATTTTGGTAAAAAATTAACTATAAAAAAAATTTAGATTTATTTTGTAGCATTGGTTCTAGTTACAGAACCGGGACTCGAATATCTTGCAAATATTTAGAACTTTTCTTTCCAGATTAAATTATTTGTTTGTTGCAATAAATTACCAACGAATTCTACAATTCTTCTTTACTAAAAAAATAGAAACACCAAAAAAAACTTTTCGCTGTACTCAATATTTAATTATTCTTCAAATATTTTACAAAGAAACTCTCAAGCTACAAAATCGCGACCACACAACTCCGTGGATCGCTCGCGAGTCCTTTCCAAAATTAAAAATTTCCCCCACCTTGGCTATTACACCAGAGGCGTCACAAAATTAAATTTTCAAAAATTAAAATTACAAAAATTGTCATCAACTAATAAATTTCTTCATCCCAAAAAATATACGACAATATATTTATTGAAGGAAACTCAACGGAAATTGATAGATAACATTAATATGAAACGTTTAGATATAGAGGCATGTCATAGATCGATTAGTTTAGCTAATAATTGATTTTAAAGTTTACAATTTCTAGACGATAATCGACTTGATGGTGCATTCTGTTAACGGTACATGTGGATTTACTGGATCTGAAGGAAGGAAAGGATACCGATTGCGGCAGCTTTAGGGTTTAGGCGTGTTTTTGGTTTAAAATTGCCGAATAAAAGAGAGATCCACGAGTCCAGCTTAGGTTACTATTAAGAACTGCTTTTTGTATTAGAAAACTGCTAAATGAGAAAACCGTGCGTGAAATTAATTTAATTTAAACCGTTTTGAAGTATTGTTGGGCTTAAATTTGTTGAAACAAAGAGAGATCTACAGGTCGAGCTAAGGTCACTGTTAAGAACCGTTTTTTTTTATTAATACTGCTAAAAAAAGATCTGGTAATTGAAGCTGTACACATTTTGATCAAGATAGGTGGGGTTAACTTTATTGTTACAGCTAATCCTACATCGTTAAGGGTGACTTGTATAGTCCAAGTTTAACCGGTAACTATGGTTTAAACTCGGATTTTGACTATTGTGATTGGTTAATCTACAGTTTAAAATTTTAAACTAGATCTATACAAGTCAACCTAAATGTCATTTCATCTAAAATTTTGTTTTTTTTATGTAAGCTCTATGTGCAATTACCTTAAATTTTTTGTTTTATTGTTGCTTTTGGACCGTTATCTATCATTGTGTGTAGTGGAAATTTTCAAATTTACAGTCCTGGCTACGTAACAATTCCAGTAACATATTGGGTGCGTTTCAGTTAAAGCCCACGACGACCACGGTCGATCGTCAGTCAAAACAAATAATCACGCTTGATCTTCAGTCTAATCAAAGAACCACGCTGAGGTTGCCTATGGGATTAAATGGAACGCACTGTTTAGTGTCTATTTTTAGACCTATAAATAATTATATATTTATATATAATTATAATAAATAAAAAAAAAATTTTCAATAGGTTTATAAGATTTTGTGTCTTTTATGTCGTGCTTAGGTTTGCTATAATTTTGAATCTAGGAGAGTAACGTTCAAAATCCCGGACATTCGAATTTTCAAAAAGGGGATTAAAATCCGGATTACATATATTTTAAATTTTTTATACATAAATACTAAAGGAAGAATAAAAATATTTTTAAAAATAGTTTGCTCTGCATGTGGTAATAGGAAAAAAAGAATTGTTGTAAGGCAAAATATTTTAAGTACTACTGCTTTTGTTTTTTTTTTTTACTTTTATTACTGCAATATTTTATTAAAAGGATAAATCTCGGACAAGATTAGATTCCCACCCAGAAGTTCCGCGATAGAAAGAAGTCCGAAAAACCCTAGTCTTGCTGATATACTATTTAGTTTCCTCCAGTTGTGCCAAATTTGGGCAAAAATAACTTTTTAGATTTTCAAAGATAAAAATAATGCCGTTTCTCTAATTCGCAGTGTATCGAAGTAACTGATGGGAAAAAGCTTATCTAGGTTTAAACTAGGTCTTGTAATTTGTGAATTCGGAAAGCTGCAACTATTCGTTTATACCATTTTGCATAATGACAATTTAGTAAATGTAACTTTGATAAATAAGATATTCAAGATTTATACACAACTTTATTGTATTTTCTTTCTATTTACAGTCACAGTCATAGATTGTGTATTTTTGGCATATTTTATAAAAAATTAAATAAAGGTTACTTATTCTAATGCAAATCTGAGCTGCAAAACGGCTATGTTTGGTTTTTTTAAAAGAAGTAAACGCTAGACCTACAAATTTGAGTTTTTATCTTGTTCATTTGAATCAGCAAAGTTTTACATAAGTTATCTCTTTTTTCATTTTACACGACGTACTCAGCGTTTTACTTCTTTTTATTTAACTCTGCGTTTCTCTAACCTTAAATTTAAAACAGTACTTGGGTAAAACACATTCTATCCAGAAAAACTATAAATTTAGCTTAAATCTTATTTATAAAATAAAAATATTTTGGCATTGTTACTCACTTCTCTAAGTAGGACATTCATACATTACGACCAAGTTGATCATAATATCTGTTTACACGATATTTTTACATTGAATACAAATAAAAAATGATGTATTTTAAACGATAATAATAAATAAACGAATGATTTTTTTTCTAAAGATCCAAAATTGATCTCATGGTCTTATTTTTTTAATTTGACTTTCTTCTTTTTCTTTTACCTCATCTGAAATTATATAAAATTTATACCTATGTATGACACAATTTTAACATTATCTTACCTATTTCTTGTTTTTCTTTTCCAGCATCGTAGTTCCACGATTGTATTTCACCAGATCCAAATATCACGAAAAATGTGTTACCAAAAATATAAATTGCGGAAGCAATGAAAAATACAATCTTCCATTGATCGACATTATGCTAAAGGTATATTTGTATAAATATTTGATTTCAATAAATTAATATCACTATACCTTATCTGTTACAATAAACTGAACCAATAGAGGGCCAAATAATGAAAATATATTTGAAAATCCATTGGTTATACCCATCAGTGTGCCAGCATGATTAGGGGATAAGTCAATGTGGTTTACTTGGTAACCGCACATATGAGCTGCGTTACTTCCAACAGCAATAATTAGAAATGAGAGAACCATTCCTGTAGTATCAGTTCCATGCCCAAAGAAACCCAATAGGAATAGAGCCAACGCAGGAATATACAAACCTAAAATGAACTAACTTATGAGAGATGTAAAGTTCAATTTTTTGAAATAAATTACCAATACTGTTTACAATTTTTCTTGCATGTCCAATTGTAACAAGTTCTTTGTTTATTATGTAATCTGTTACTGCGCTGAACACAAAACTCATTATCCACATTGTAAAATATGGACAAGCGGAAAGTAATCCATTCTAATAAAAAAGTAACTTTTAATTGTAAGTAACACGACGCAAAAGCTATTTAAGTACTGACCTTTTTTATATCAAAGTTTAGCGTGTTTTTCATAAAAGTTGGCAATTCAGTTAGTAAAGTCCAGAAACCCCAATTTTGTGCACAATGGACGACCAGAATTGCCCACACCGGTACGGAAGTTACGATCGATTTCCATGGCGTGGGATGTTTCTAAAATCATGAAAATTAACTTAATATTCTAGTCGGTTACAGTAAGCACGTTATTACTATATCAGAATGGGTTCCTAATGTTTCTTGAATATAAAATTTTTCTTCCATAGAAATGCTCTTGTGTTCATTTGGAGTATTGGATCCTAAAAAGAAAAATGCCACAGTCCAAGCAATTCCAATTAATCCATATAAATAAAATACAGTTGGCCATCCAAGCGAACTTCCACAAATCCAGCCAGTTACAGGCATCGATATTACGGTTCCAAAAGTGCCTCCTGAGATGAATTATTCAAAAAATGTTTGTTTAAGCAAACAGTATTGTTAATTTACCTGCAAAGACAAATGTGCCCAATCGCGATCTTTCTGGTACCGGAGCCCATTTACTTAACATCGTATGAATGCTTGGGAAAAAGAAACCTTGAGTAAATCCTTGGATTACCCTACACAGCATAACGCCCCACGATCCAAAACTTGCCATTACTGGAATTAAAATGGTGAAAATTGAACCCACAAGCATGGCGATCATTAAAAACCATCGTGCTCCATATTTTTTTGCTAGTTGACCTGCAGCTATTTGAGGCAAAATGTATCCCCAAAAAAACGACGAGAGTACAATACTTTCATCCTCCCAGTTGTACGTCTAAAGGTAACAGAAAAAATTTTTGACTTTGTGAAACTAAACGTGTGGGCGTATTTACTGTAAATCCAGGATTTATGGTTGGATCGGTCATGGCAACAATTCCAACCGATAGGTTTACTCTCATTCCGTAACCAATTGCTAATAGTAGGAACATAAGTATGATTTGTGTATGACGAACTCCGTACCATGCATCTGAAAGTATTAACAAAAATTAATTAATAATTTTATGGCCGAAGTTATTAAATAGTAAAAAACGAAAAATTCTTTTTTTTTGATAAACTTTTTCAATTTTGAAGTAAAATTTACAGTAACTTTATTGGTTTGCGAAAATATTTGACATTTTGCAAGTTTATCTATAATAATAATAATATTAAGCTTTATTTTTTAAGGAGTTGCGTAATTAGAGACTAGACGATTTATAGATTAATCGACGAACTATGAAACTTTAAGGATATTAATGACATCAAATCAATAATGTTATCATTTTATTGGAAATGAAAATATTAGTAATAAAATAGTTTGAAATAGTAACAATTTAAGTAAAATTTGACTTCATACGTTATAATAATTGTTATTCTTATTTTCCACTGTACAGGGTGGAGTTACTTGATTACTGTTAATAATTTACTCTAATATAATCAAAGCTCTTTTTATTATTATAATTTTTTTAAATTGATAATAAATATGCTATTTTTATCATTTATGCTTAATGATCGGGTTTTTCAAGAGCTTTCATAATTTGCTATAAATATCAGTAGGTAAGTAACAGTAACAAGAATTGCAACATTCTACCTTTTTAAACAATTAAGACTTTATTGATTTCAAGAGCGGAAAACCCGTTGCAAAGAATTTAAGTTGCAAAGAAAAAACAACAATAAAATTTTGTATTGTATTGTAAGAGCAAAAGATTTGATTGGCGCTCGAAAGTCGAAAGCTCTTACAATACAATACAACACAAGTAATCTGCAATGCGAATGCGCTCAAAGAATTCTGTTGCAAAATATTAATAAAAATAGCAAAAGGTGAAAGTGTTAATCACTGTTTTTATTAAAAAATGAAAACTAATTAAAATATGGTTATTAAAACGTCAATAAATAAAAACCGTTGTTGCTCAATTTCGAAATGTGACATTGCTTCGTCAACTATAACAAATTATTATTACAAAAAGTCGATTATTACGTAGTGTCAATTCCTACTTCAGTTTATAACCGTTCGATTTTAATTTTTATCCTAAAAATAAAGGTCACGTATAACTTATTTTATTACTAACGCAACGATAATCAAAATATTGAGAAATTATAAGCTGCTTCTGTATTTTATTATAACTATTATCTTAAATGTTTTATTAATAATTTAATATCCTTTTTGATAAGTATTAACATACGTGATACGTATACATACGTATATAAACATATAATCGGGCCCCTCTTCCCCCTCCACTATGACAAAAATCTTTGCAAAGTACGTAAATATCACTTGGTTACTGTAAACAGCAAATAAGTTACAAGGATCAAAAAAAATTAACTTTTTTATTTTCAAAATAAAGTGGAAATCAAAATTGAAACTATTTATTGAGTCCAAAACAGTCATAAAATACTGATGGGGGGAAGGGCAATTAAAATTTATGGTAAAGAGAGGTGTAAATAGAAAAGGTTGTGAAATACTTTATTAGACGAATAAACATTCATTAATTACAATCAACAATAATATCGCAATTTCTTAATTTTTTACAATTTGTTTTTATTTCAATAGCGTCAGGAAAATTTGTGAAAAAAACATGTGCCATTTTCAAGTAATAGTACAAACTACTGATTTCTTCTTTAGTTTTAATAACAAATTAAAAAAGAAAAACAATTTGTTTTATAAGTGTACTGAAAACAATAAAATTTTAATTTATTTGGTGTACTTTTATCAAGTTTTTGCTCTCCGGAAACGAAAACTGATACTAATAATTTGTACCGTAAGTTGAAAAGTGTCAGTATTTTCTACTTTTCTTGAAAAAAAAATTATTTAAATAATTTATTGTTTATCTTACGTTTAATTATTGTCTTGATAATGTTATAATTTAAATATAATTAATATTATTAATTATTTTTATAAATAATTATTTTTAAATAATAATAATTATTTTTAAATAATAATAATTAAAAATAAAACACAACGGTTTTATTGTGTTCAAGTTAACTCGACAGACAATATTTTATAATTTTTAATTAATGTTACTTTCACGAGTTAAAAACTTATAATATTTTAAAATCTAATAAAATAACAATGTATTTGATTTTGAATATTTTGGATGAATTAGCATATTAATTTAACACTTTTATAATCAAATCCATTATTTAAAATTTAAATAACCCGGATTTGTTTATTGTTTTCAACTTAAACCAAATATCTGCATTTTTAAGTTATCCACTTTTTAGACAAATATTCAAATGCATTTTATACAAGAAATTGTAAACTGATAAAATTAATTTTAAATTTTTGATGTATTTATCGATTAATTTTATAATATTACATCATAATCTTATTGTGATTTATAAATATAGGTAGTATACGTAAGGGAAATTTACAATTACGTTTTTAAAGCAAGACTGGATTTTCCTAAATCTAATCAGTTTAAACTAGTACCTAATTTTTTAGGCAAAACTAGTATAATTTTAGATTATAGTTGATGGGAAAATACCTCAATCATCAAGACCGTTCTTGAAATCAACGTTCGATGAAAACCTAACTAGAAAAATTATATAATAATCTTAAAAATTTAATTAATTTGATTTTAATATCAACGAGTTAATAATATAACATTTTAGAAAAATTATAAAATGCAGAGACTGCTACTTCTCAATTGTAATCTTTGCTTTTTGCTATTATCAGATTGTCAACTAGAACAGTTTTAAAATTTTCAGAATTAAATTTTAAATTAAAATTTTAAAAGTCTCTGTTACTAATGTTAATGTTTTTAATTTTTTATCTAAAGATACTGGACTTCTTACAGCAAGATCTATGTATTTGAAAAACCTTTGGACACCATTCCAAAAACTTTTGACTTTAAGACACTGTTAGTCTTAATGTTAATGTCTGACAACCAAGGTGCTATAAAAGCAATCAAAGCTATAATAGCTTTCAATTTCTATTCATATGGAAATGCAGAAAATCTCTCAAAAAACTGATCAATAGGCTATCAAAACTACATGGGGGCTGGAAATCCAGAAGTGGGAAGCGAGGAGCAAGAAAACCCTCTGGCATAATAAACCAGAACAAAGAGAGTCAAAGAAATTTATAAAGTACTAGACTGTTGAAACTAAAAAACGTAGGCTTCAATATTTGGGACAGATAACACTGACACCCAAATAAGTGGTAAAAAACTCTCGGAAGCATTCTATGTTTTTCTAGTAAAATTGAATTCCTGAAAACCTATTTAGAAGGATTAAGAACAAAAGATAAAAACTGAGCGCAGTTTTGAAAGACTTTCGCAGCCAATCGACCCTTAAGTACAATACAATGCAATAGGCTAACCGTGATACTCAAAGTGAATCAATAGTTTGTGTCTTATTTGTTGTATGGATTCAAATGGACACTAACCACTGATTATATTTTGAAGTAAATCTAAAACTAAGATAACCTTATATTGCCTAATTGATTTCGAAAAACGGTCATTACTACTGCCATCATTTAGTATCAGAACTGTACCTTACAATACAATTCAAATATAATGTAATTCTTTTCAGTCCCAATTTGTAAAAAGATTTTTTAAACTGTAACAACTTGAAAACCACATTTACAACGGAATCCATTTCAAGGGGAAAAGAATCATATTTTAAAAATGTATAGGTACACAATACACATGCACATATATCATTAATTGAACTACTTCTAGTATCAAAGGGTATGGTTCAAAATCCGTATTAAAACCATAGCATTGGTTTATAAAGTTGATACATATTATTATATTTTTGAAAAAAAAATGCATTGAGCAGTATAACACCTATATTATGTGTGTCAAGGTTTACTTTAAGTAATTTAAATAAGTGAAAAAACCTATAAAATCTAAAAAGGACAAAAGTGAAAAAGAAAAAGTATGTATGAAACACTTGATAAAATATTAGAAAAAAACCAAAAGAAAAAAAAAGCCAAAAATTGGATGGTGATCTGAAAACAAATGTTTGGCACAGAAGTTGATTAATTAAGACAGAAACATTTCATCGAGATAAAAATATATAAGCAGATGAAGCAGAAGGATCAGAAAAAGAACTTCCAAAAAACGACAGTTTTTATTATATACGTAGGTTGCTGGAAAAGTTTCCGGAAACTATATGATAAAACACATATAAAATTTGATAAATAATTTTATTGCTTTTAAAAGTATTTGCCTTTGAGATTAATTCACTTTTGCATACGTCGAAGCCAATCTGCAAAGCATTTTTTCCGCTCTTAAGCTGATACCTCTAAAACCAGCGTTTTAAATGTTTTAACAGCTGCTTCTGATGACAAAAAATGCTCACCACTCATTTTATTTTTGATATTTGGAAACAAAAAGAAATCATTAGGTGACAAATCAGGTCAATTTGAGCGTCATTAAATCAACATTTTTATTGGATAAGAAGTCAACCGTTGACGGGCTGTGTGAGAGCTTGCATTGTCATGATGCAATATAATTTGCTGATTTTTATTGTTTTTTCTTATTTTTTCCACAAACAAATTGTAATATACCAATTAGCGTTCACGATTCTTCGATCTTCTAAAACTATGGTTGCCGCATTTCCAGTAATACTAAAGAAACAAGCGATCATTTGCTTTGCAGGACTACGTGAACGGACAACTTTTGTTAGTTTAGGCTCAGTTTAAAATACCCAAACACTGGACTGTTGCTTATTTTAGGGTTCATATAAATAAATCCAAGTTTTATCACCAGTAGCGATATTGTAGACCAAATTTGAAAGACCTCGGTTGAATTTCTTGAGCATTTTTCGACGCCATTTGACACGACATTGCTTTTGAGCTGCTCTCAAATTGTGTGGAATCCAACGACTGCAGAGCTTCCATACTTGTAAATAATCATGAAAAATCGTGTGTGTTGTTTTCATGTCAATGCCCAAGCATGCTTGAATCTCTCGATATGTCACATTCCAATCTAGCTCAATTATTTCACGTACAGCATCAACATTAGAGGCAACAACAGAAGTTGCTGGATGACCTGCACGAAATTCATCTCTGAGAGTGGTGCGTCTAAGTTGGAATTCGGAAAACCAGGTATAAACAGTAGTCTTGGATGGTGTTTTATATCCAAAAGCCAAAACAAGCCGTTCGATGGATTGTTTTGGCTTTAGACCACATCTACAGTAGTAACAAATCATGACACGAAAATTTTTACATAAAAATTCCATTTTCTCTTACAATTTTTTTCTTTAAAATGCTGTGTAAACTAAACTGGTTTACTTAAGTACGAATCGTCAACTGAAATATAAGTTAAAAAGGTCAAATTTTACGAATATGCTAGTTAAAAAAAGGTGACGCCACTGAAACTACTAGATTCCGGAAACTTTTTCAGCAACCCACGTATCCGGTTCATATACTGCAATACGCAGCTCACTGGTTCTCAAACGCCTGATGGCGTTTGGTTTTGACGTTTTCATTTTTTACCCACAATAAAGAGCCAGCCCGACGTAAAACCCACAACCTGGAGGACCAGCGAGACGGCCAAAATAATTATTTAATAATTATTAAAAATTGTAAATTTTTTATTGATTCATAAAGTGTACAGTATAGGCTTAAATATGAAGTAGCATATCGGTCTATTCTGTATTGGATAAATGACTTCCACGAATTTGCTGGCATATACGCCCTTTTTTGTTGAAGCTTTGAATAACAGTTTTGCATAAGTGTGGCTGAAATTTGTTGATACAGCGCTAAATTTCCTTTTTCAAGGCGTAGGTGGTCGTGGACTTGTAAGCATAATCTTGAGACTTAAAACAAATAGCATAAAACTGCGTTGAATCGCGATGATCTAGGCGTCAAATCACCAAAACGGAAAATTACACGACTAAAAACTCATAGAGTAATTGAATTATTTCTTGAGCTGTATGGCATGTGGCACTATCTACTTGAAACCACATGTCGTCCATATTCATATCTTGCAATTTAAACACAAAAAACTGGATTTGATGATTTTTAAAATATTGCTCAACAATAAAAACGCTATAAAAACAATAAAAACTCAAAAAAAACTGTTCCTTTGTGTAGCACTCCATTTTTTTGTGACACTATTTTTTGAGTGCAATTGTTTTATTTTATTTTTGTTGCCAACACTTTACCGCAAAAATGTTGGTTTATCAAAATCCAAGACCAAGAGGAAAAAATGAGGATATTTGGATGACGACCAAGTCTGCGAATGTGGGGGCAATACCCACATCACACGGATACATTTTTTTGGTCTTTTAAATTTTGTGTTAAATAATTTTTACTAAATTTCGTAGTGGTGAAAAAATAATTTAATTAAACATAAATTACTTTTTGTAAATATTAAATTAAGTGTAAAATAATTTCATTTTAATCTGAACGAGAAGTACTAAAGTGGTTATAGATGTAACACGATAACAAAAGCATGTTCAGATGATTGAACATTCGGAATGTTAACCTTTCTAACAATAAAATGAAATTATAAATAAATAAAGTACAAAAAAATGTTTCAACAAGGTTGAAACTTGGACCTGTCTGCTAAAACCACCAATAGTGCACATATTTATATGGGTATTTTTATAGAATTATGGTATAGAATTTCCGCTTTATAAGTCTACCAGCGAAGTATCTTCCTGAATGGTCATAATCTCATAATGAATTTTTAGCAGTGATAATAATAATAATAATAATTTTTATTTACTACCACTAACAGTACATCATCATAATCTCCAAATTATAATCATTGCATGACCAATTAAACTATATCATCTAAACATTTGTAATTCAAGACGTCACATAATAAGTTAAAAAGAGCTCTTTTCAAAAAGCTGCTGCTTTACTGTTTGATTATCTTGGGCAGCCAATTAAAACATTATCCACAATATATTTTTATTATTCATATTAAATCAGTACATTTCACAAAAACAAATATAGTAGTGGCTCGGCCCAAACTAGTGAACTATTCGAAAGAGTGAACAGTTAAATTTTTTTTTATCGGGATCTATAAATGATAGAAAAATTTTAATTGATGAAATTTACTTTTAGGATTAAACTGGAATATATCATAATAAATACACTTTTGATTATATAAACCCTCCCTATTGTATTAGGAACTTTTTGGTTTCTATCAGTTCACAGAATCGAGATGCTACTGTACCATACAAAAAAACAAGAAAAGAATAATAAAAAAATTCATACGTGAAAAAAATATGTACCTGTTAATTAATAAATATAAATTCTGTTTGTTATTAAACTTTTAAAAACCGTGCCCTAGCCAGAACAGTTATTTTTCTCACTCAAGGTTTTCAATTAAAATATTTCACCGGGAAGTAACTAAAGAGAGTGTTAATATTTCCCAATGAAAAACAAAGAGATGAAACTATGGAACCCTTCATGTTATTTCTGGTTGTGTCTAGATAAAAAATTTGCGAGTTCATTAAAAAATTTCCATAAAATATTGAGAACGTGCATAACAGTTTGATCTTTTTGTAATCGGGGTACGTAAATAATCTTATAATTTCAAAGTACAAACATCAGACTTTAAGCAACTAAAGATTTATTGTGATAATAGTAGTTACAACCTATAATTGATTACAAAATTTCGGTTATTTTAAGAAAAAGACTAATCAACACCAAAAGCTCTTGAATGGCCCCTGTATGTGTAAAAATTATAACTGCATGGTAACTTCCAACCCTATATAATCGTAAGATTTCGTTAATTCGTTGGAGTTATTTTTAGGTAGGCAATAAAAAGTTGATAAAGTTGTTTAGGGTTAAATAGTGAACCACATAAATAATAATTATGAAATTGTTTAAAATGAGCGTGTTAAAAATACATTACATTACATTTAAACGATTAATAATAACAATTGTGTAATTTAGTATTTACTAATTATATTTTTATACAAATTATCACTTGTACAAATTTACTAATTTTTAAAAACCATACAATTTTGGCTTCTTCCTGTTATTATTTCATTAAACTTTTTGTTGTACTTTACGGTTAATTTTTTCCGTTAAATTGTTTAATTTCTAAACCTTGATCATTTTTAATTATGTCCCTGCTCAATGCAACACCCACAATCTCTTATCGTATTTTTTATTAAATACTATATCTAATTATGATATAATAAAAAAAATTGTACTGACCTGGGGCCTTAATGTTTGCCGGATTTTGTTTCTTAATTTCATTTTTTTCTAAATTTCCTAATTCGATATTGTTCTTTTCTTGATACGGAGGTTTTCCCATAATTAAAGCTTTTTTGTCAAATTTTAGTGACCGAATTTGTCACCTGAGCAAAAAACCAAAATTGAAGCAAACTTTAAGTTGTCACCTACTTCGAACCTTTATTGTGATATCAAAACTGACATTAGTATTTCAAAGTCGCGCTTATACTAAACTTTGAAACTTGTTGCTTGTTGTTTATATACGAACAGTGTTAAAAACAAATTTGTAATAATTCCCTTAGAAATACAATCTCGAAAAATACGTAATTTATTTTTGGAGTTCACTGTCGAAACCGTAACACCGAATGGGGGAAATAATTTTTTTCGCGTAACTTTATGATGAATTGCAGGATCTTAATTATTATTACAGCAGTTTTAAATTCCAATGGAAAAAATTACGTGTAGTGGGTTAAATAGTAACATCCACCTTGACCTTAAATGCAGATTATAATAATTTTTTACACGTACAAGGTCGAACCTTCTGATGTTTCATTAACGATGTGCACCAGTTAATTAAATAATTTAATTACCCACATGACGATAATGAAAATTTTTATGGATTTTTTAAACGGTTTCGAGCGGCCCTTAAATTTTTTAATATCAATTTTAATTAAGTTTTAAATAGTTGTACTAGGTCAAAAGCAAAGGAACGATGAAGGTTTAGAGTTGCAACTTTCTTAACAACTCTCACTCCAGTTTATTTTTCTGCACTTCAATTTATTGTCTTTTTAACTATAATTAACGAGCATTCTTTCATTTCATTTGAGAAATATTAATTATTAATAATTGTTCTACATAGTATGAATACGGGTATATACTTAAAGATTTGAAAAATTGAAAAGTTAACTATTTTCTTGAAGAAATTTTATCGATTAAATTCGTCACATGAATGTAAATTTTCTTTATAAGCAGACCTTCGTATAATAAAAGATTAATATAATATTAATTTGCTAATATAATAATTAAGCAAAGCTGTCTGGTAAACAACTTGGATTTGACATGAACTGGACTATCGAGGTTGTATTCTAGAGCGATCTGGTTGTCTATAATATAAGTAGTATTTACAATATAAAATTCATTTTTTCATAAAATTTTTATTCTACAAATTTTACAAATTTTTTACTTAAGTATTAGATACGCCTAAAAATTTTAATAATATAGATAAATTACTTTAAATGAAATTTAATATAAAATAAATAACATTTTAACTATTTATTGTAGCTATTTTTGATTTTTATTGCGTCCAATTAACTCAAAAATTTAGCTCGATAAAATCAAACATATTTTTTGAGTTAATATTTGTAACTATCAGAATATTTAATTAATCCAATTTTTTTTTAATTTTAATTATTATTTTTTACTAGCTACGTTTACTATACACATTTCTCACGTGGACAATAACAAATCCATGCACTTTGCACGTAATTTATAGAGAGGAGCTCGGCCGAATCTGGATTGTCTTGGATTTTTACGAAAAACTGCAAGTATGGACATTATATGGGGTTGTTTTGACCTTACGAACACCCAATCATAACTCCATCTGCAATAAACATAAAGCAATCACGTGTTTATCACGCACTGATCACTGTTTACATCCACTGCATGTAAGAACGAATGGAGTATAGTTATTTCATTTTATTCCTGCATTTTCTATTTTTAAATATAGAAGTTATTAACTGATAGAATAATTACCGCTCAACAAATATGAGTTATAGGGCATTTTGATGTAGGTATTAAATTGAAAAGAACTAGATATTTTCAGAGACGGTCATTTGCCTTGCAGGTAACGCGATCAACTGCGAATGCGAGCTACCGGGTTCAAATCCGGAAAAGGGCAACTTTCTTATGACTAATAGACCAAGAGCTGGAAGGAAAAACAAGCGCCTCATAAGATACCAAAGGTTTGAAGTTGCAGGTAAGTAATTGTATCCGCGTTAAAAGAAAATCCGCTCGTCTGCCGGCCGTAAGTGGTCGCACACTGGCGTAGTAATTTTCGAAATTTTGAAAAAAATGACCTACAACAGCCTCATTAATACCAAGTTGAAGTAAAGGCAAAAGTGAACAGAAATATAAATTGAATCGAAAATATGAGCGTCTGCCGCTTCCAGCGGTCGCTTTTTTGAATCAGACGGCTTTAAAAACTTTAAAAAAACGCCGTCAACATCCTCATAAAATACCATCTTAATTTTCTTGCAAAAAGTTACTTGCTCATGTAAACTATCGAGCTGTAAAAAAATTAGGACGGCAGACGGTCGCGTTAAAAGGGCAGACGAGCTCAAAGTTTTACAAAAATCCCTTCGAAGAGCACTTAAATTGTGGATCCATTCGACCGCCTTATAAATACCACGCTAATTTTTGGAAAGAATAGATGAATGCACAATATATTTTTAGATTTGCAGCATCTGCCACTTGTAGGTGGTCGCATTATCAAAACAGACGACTTTAAGGAAAAAAAATATATATACAGGGTGTCTCCGTGACCGTGTAGAACCTTTAAAGTGGCGATAAAGAGCAGTTTTTTAAGACAAATTTTCAAATAAAATTTTTGTCTAAGTCCAAACCCTGGGGGGGAAGGGGGTACCTCTCTTTAAAGCAATTTTTTAAATTTTTGATTTCAAACGGCCATAGCTCCGATATTATTAATTTTTTAGGCTTAATGAATAAGACTTTCTTAAAGATCATTTGCTTATCTACAAATTATATTATAATTCTTTATCGTCTAGAATCAACGGATTTTGAATTATTAATTAAATTAAAGAAAAAACTGTTAAAAAAATGCAGGTTTCATTTTTTTTACTTCTCTTGCAAACCCCGTATTTTTTAAACAAAACGTCTTAGTAAAAAACGATTGCCTAAACCGTATAGAGAATATATAGCCGTATAGGCTTCAACTTTCGTCAAAATAATTTTTTTGGGAAACCAACTATTTTTACAGATATTTAGAAAATAATGAACAAGGTGTAGGTTGCACGGTATTATTTATAATGGCGCTTTTTTTGTTAAGTTCTGTCACACCTATCTGTATTGTTTCCATTAATTTGTTTCTAGTTTCTGTATTTCTTCTATCGCTGTAAACTATAGCTTTAAGAGCACCACATAAAAAATAATCGAGAGGTGTTAAATCGGCTGATCGTGCCGGTCAATTGATAAATCCTCTTCTTTCTATCCATTTTTCTGGATATTCATTATTTTAAAAATTTTGTACTTGTCGTCCAAAATGTACCGTGGCACCATCATGCTGAAACCACATTTCTTGCTTTGATGCCAGTGGAATGTCATCTAGCAATAATGGAAGATTTTCTTCTAAAAAGTTTAGGTATTCGCATCAGCTGTAAGCCTTATGTTGTTGGAAAAAAATAAGGACTTATAATTTGGCTTCCCTGTATTCCACACCGACAATTCACACAGAAACGTCACTGATGTCCTCTCTCAAGTTTTTCCCTATAATTTTTCCACTGCCCATTAATGTTCATCTCTACAATTGTTTACACCATCTCTTTGCAACAAATCTTTGTGCATTTGCTTGCCCTCGTAAATATTTAGAAAAAATTAATCTTGATCCATAATCTCCATTCTCCAATACATTCACCGGATATGAATGATATGGATATAGTACCTACTGGTATTTATATAAAATTTTCCATATCTAATTGTAAAAGGTCAAATTAATCTTACATAATTTTTTTAAAAATTCTTTAAAAACAATAGGTAGGTACTATTTAATTTGACTTATTTGTAGTTCAGCTGCCAATTTTCTGATGCTAGTTACCGGATTGTTTTCTACTATATCCAAAACGTCTTAGCTGTTTGGTAAGTCATCTTCATCGACAGCATGCCGATTTCTTTCTTTATACGTATTTGGAATCTTCCAAATTCTGTTAAATTTCTAGAGATATTTATTTTTACATAATTTATTGTTCAATGCATCTTCATGAATTTAATAATAATAATTTTTATACAAACCCGTGTATCCTAGAAAAGACTTGCATCTGAAAGCTTTTTTTGTAATATCCGGGGATATCTTTTTTGGTATTCTTTTTTAGCTGCCAATGCATTTCTATTGCAATACCCGTATAAAAATGTATTTTTAGCATACTTGAAGTTTGAATATAACATACTCGTAATATTATTAACAATAATAGAGGTATTCACATTGACGTGTATATACCCTTGTATTTTTACACCGTTGTATTTATTCTAGTAACGCTAAATAAAGTTGTGTATTACTAGACGTTGCTAGGATATTACAACAGTGTATAAATTTAACATCAATACACGAGCCAGTGTGAATACCTCTAATAAATAAGCAATATAAACTAACAAAGTAATTAATTATAAACTAATGCGCTTTATAACAATGTCGCTCAAACGTCACGCTACAATATGTTTTAACATTAAAACAAATTGCTATAAATCAAATTAGAGGTATTCACACTGGCTCGTGTATTGGTGTTGTATTATACACCGTTGCAATATCCTAACAACGTCTAGTAATACACAACTTTACTTGGCGTTGCTAGGATAAATACAACGGTGTAAAAATACAAGGGTGTATACACGTTAGTGTGAATACTCTTATTGAGATTTTTAGCAAAATTAATTTTTTTTTTTTACTTACACCTTGTTCATTATTTTCTAAATATCTGTAAAAATAGTTGGTTTCCCAAAAAAATTATTTTGACGAAAGTTGTAGCCTATACGGCTATTCTCTATATGGTTTAGGCAATCGTTTTTTACTAAGACGTTTTGTTTAAAAAATACGGGGTTTGCAAGAGAAGTAAAAAAAAATAAAACCTGAATTTTTTCAACAGTTTTTCCTTTAATTTAATTTATAACTCAAAATCCGTTGATTCTAGACGATAAAGGATTATATGAATCTTTAAAAAAGTTCGTATTCATTAAGCCTAAAAAATGAATTAATTTTTATAATAATATCGGAGCTATGGCCGTTTGAAATCAAATATTTAAAAAATTGCTTTAAAAAGAGGTACCCCCTCCCCCCCCAGGGTTTGGACTTGGACAAAAGTTGTATTTGAAAATTTGTCTTAAAAAAGTGTTCTTTATCGCCACTTCAAAGATTCTACACGGTCACGGAGACACCCTGTATATACCGGGTGCTGAATGAGTTAGGCGAACATAGGATATTAACGTGTAAAAACTTATATTTGGAAATTCCTGCTTCCCTAATTATTTTAGAGAAAAATTGAAAGATACAAATATAATGTAGAAATATAAACTACGAATGATAAGAGCATTAGATTTTATCTAGCTTTTACGTAAATGATCAAAAAATTCTTTTGAAATTGTTAAAATTTTTAAAAAAAGTAGTTTAAAATGAAATTTGAATTTCATAAAAACGTGTTATAGTTGACCTTAAACAAAATAAACGGAAATTTATAGTTGAGAAGAGGTCTAAGAAATGATCTACAAAGTAGATATTTAATTTATACTTCTTACAGAATTTATAACACAACAGTAATAAATATAGTCAGGACCGTCATCAGGATTCAAAGTCCATTGAAATAATTAGCAAACAAATTATAAAATCAAAAGACACCTTATCGGATTACATGTTTCAATCTAATCCACGATTCTACTCGTGAAACTGATATCATCAGATCCGCACTGGTTTTATGAAGATATAAGTTACTTACCAATTTTTCAAAAAAACTTTGGTCCTTTTGGTCTTGACTGTACAACTACTTTTGTGATAATAAATCTGTTAGAAATTGCAGGTACCCTCTTTAAGTTAGGGTTATTTAACCTGCTGTTTTTGCCCACCTCGTGGAAATTAATAAAAGTAGTTTAAAATGAAATTTGAATTTCATAAAAACGTGTTATAGTTGACCTTAAACAAAATAAACGGAAATTTATAGTTGAGAAGAGGTCTAAGAAATGATCTACAAAGTAGATATTTAATTTATACTTCTTACAGAATTTATAACACAACAGTAATAAATATAGTCAGGACCGTCATCAGGATTCAAAGTCCATTGAAATAATTAGCAAACAAATTATAAAATCAAAAGACACCTTATCGGATTACATGTTTCAATCTAATCCACGATTCTACTCGTGAAACTGATATCATCAGATCCGCACTGGTTTTATGAAGATATAAGTTACTTACCAATTTTTCAAAAAAATTTTGGTCCTTTTGGTCTTGACTGTACAACTACTTTTGTGATAAAATTTTTATTTATCAAACTGGCCATGTATAAGTTTCCAAGGTAATATTCCATTTTATGAAATTAAAATTTAATAAAGTGCAAAACTGTCAACAACGTGCAATTGTTTTTTATTACTTATCAAAAATAATTACCTCGGAAACTTACATGGCAAGTTTGATAAATAAAAGTTTTAACAATTTCAAAAGAATTTTTTGACCATTTACGTAAAAGCTAGATAAAATCTAATGCTCTTATCATTCGTAGTTTATATTTCTACATTATATTTGTGTCTTTCAATTTTTCTCTAAAATAATTAGGGAAGCAGGAATTTGCAAAAATAAGTTTTTACATGTTAATATCCTATGTTCGCCTAACTCATTCAGCACCCGGTATATATTTTTTTCCTTTAGTCGTCTGTTTTGATAATGCGACCACCTACAAGTGGCAGACGCTGCAAATCTAAAAATATATTGTGCATTCATCTATTCTTTCCAAAAATTAGCGTGGTATTTATAAGGCGGTCGAATGGATCCACAATTTAAGTGCTCTTCGAAGGGATTTTTGTAAAACTTTGAGCTCGTCTGCCCTTTTAACGCGACCGTCTGCCGTCCTAATTTTTTTACAGCTCTATAGTTTACATGAGCAAGTAACTTTTTGCAAAAAAATTAAGATGGTATTTTATGAGGATGTTGACGGCGTTTTTTTAAAGTTTTTAAAGCCGTCTGATTTAAAAAAGCGACCGCTGGAAGCGGCAGACGCTCATATTTTCGATTCAATTTATATTTCTGTTCACTTTTACCTTTACTTCAACTTGGTATTAATGAGGCTGTTGTAGGTCATTTTTTTCAAAATTTCAAAAATTACTACGCCAGTGTGCGACCACTTACGGCCGGCAGACGAGCGAATTTTCTTTTAACGCGGATACAATTACTTACCTGCAACTTCAAACCTTTGGTATCTTATGAGGCGCTTGTTTTTCCTTCCAGCTCTTGGTCTATAAAGTCTCCGTGCTTCGGAAGGCACGTTAAGCCGGTGGTTCTCCTGGGTTAATGAATGGCCATCATTAACATAAAAACCAGGGTTACAGGCTCGTCTGGAGGCAAGTTCGGACGTTAAACAATTTATATGCTCACAGATCTAGCACTGCCAAGGAAACGACGCAGTGGCTGGAAATATTCAGTTGAATTTATTCAGTTGAAGAAGAAGAAGAAGGATATTTTCAAAGTTTATTACTCAAAACTTCTGAATAAGGACACGTGATCTGTTTTAAAAATCGATGCTATACCTCTTTAAAAAACACCTACAATAAGCAGGTTTTCAGATTTGAAATTAATTGAAAAATAACTTACTTTGCAAACTCTTAGATCTAATTATTTTCTTACAAATAATTTTTTTCGAAAAAATTTAAACAATTTACATAATAATCAAATTTTCAAGGTCCTTTATACTCTCTACCAAATCAAAAAAGCTTGATTATGGCTCTCTCTAGTTTTTCTGTGATAACTTGAAAAAGGCAAAAATTATAAAAAATGTTAGAAAGAAAGGCTAGGCTTTTAGCCTCCCTAATATTCTTAATATATTTCACCATTTTCAAGATATTGAAGAAAATAGGTTTAATCTTAATAGGTTTTCAATCTATCATGATGACTATGTTACGGTCAATGATGACATTTTGGCCATTAATAATAATAATAATAATAATAATAATAATTTACTTTATTACAAACAAGCAATATCAAGATACAAAATTATGTTCCAGCACGCGTTCGTAAAAGGCGGAGATCAGCTTCAGTAGCTGGTTTTCATCACGACCCAGAGGATTTGCCTGCTTTAGTTGACGATGTTTATTGTGTTTCTCAAAAAGTCGTCCACATTATAAAAGGCTTGTTCTTTTAGGTATTTGCTTATTACCGTTTTAAATTTCTTTAGTTCTAGCTCTCTGATCACCATTGGTAACTTGTTAAAAAGTTTGGGAGCATAGTATATGCTAGCATTTCTTGATCTTGTCAATCTTAAATGTTCTTGATGGATATTTGCGTTATTTCGCGTATTGTAGCTATGTACTGAGTTCATAATCTTGAAATCATTTATATTTTTTCTTGCATATATGAGGCATTCCAATATGTAATTTGATGGTATAGTGAGGATATTCAGTTCCTTGAATTTGTCCTTTACGTCTGCTCGGTAATTCATTCCTTCAATTATCCTTATGGCTCGGCGTTGGAGCTTGAAGATTCTTTCCATGTGGCACGTATGGCCCCATACTAATAGCGCGTAACTTGCAATTGATTGAATTAGCGCGTGAAAGGCTGTTATACATATATTCTTTTCCGCATGTTTCACGAGGTTACGCAGTGCAAACATGTTTCGGCATATTTTTTTGCTTATTTCATTAACATGTTTGTTGAAATTTAGGGTTGGGTCTATGTATACCCCTAAAAAGCAGATGCTATCTGGATTTTCGTAATCGTGTTTCTTCAATGTAAATATCATTGATTGTGTCTTGCTTATGTTTAGGCTTAGTTGATTCGCCCCGAACCAGTTTTTAAGACTAATTTTATTATCTTCAATCCTCTGTTTCAATGTGTTCAGGTGCTTGTATTTACAGGCGTTTGTCGTGTCATCTGCAAATAAGATTAGTAGGTCGTCTTGAGTTTTGATGTTGTTCAAGTCATTGATGTACACCAGGAATAGCAATGGTCCCAATACCGATCCCTGCGGCACCCCACTTGAAACTCGCTTGGCCTCTGATAGCTGTTCATCATAGAATGTCCTTTGAGTTCTTTCTTCAAGATAGCTTCTTAGTAAGTTTAATGCCTCATTACCCAATCCAAGTTGCTTTAATTTGAATAATAGGAGAACGTGACACACACAATCGAACGCTTTTGAGAGGTCGCAGAAAGTCGCACCCACATATTCGTCATCTTCAAATCCCCTAATCACATATTCTATTAGCTTGTTGATTGCTTCTGTAGTTGACTTCCCTTTTCTGAAGCCGTACTGGTTTTCGTTTAATAGTCCTTTTCCTTCAAGATAATTACGCAACTGATCTTCTAGTAAATATTCGAAAATCTTGGATATTATCGGTATCAAGGATATCGGCCTGTAATTGTTTGTGTCTTCTATATTTCCTTTTTTGAATATCGGGATTACTTTCGTTATTTTCAGGCAGGTGGGATATATCTGTTCCTTTATGCATGCATTAAAAAGTTTGGTGAGTGGACTTATCAGTTGGTTTTTTAGACTTTTTATGAGCTTGGAACTCATATCATACACATCTTTGCTATTCTTGTTTTTTAGTTTGTTAATCGCATTTCTTACGTCTATTAGAGATACTTCCTTGAATCTAAAGGTTTCTTGATGTGGTAATGTGTTCGCTGTATATGTTGCCAGCTTATGAGTATTGTTTACGTTGGAAATAAGTTCATTTGCTACATTTATAAAATAGTTATTGAAATCGTCTGCGTTGATGTTGACCTCTTTGTTTGTTTCGTATTTCTTTCCTCTGCAATTGTTTATAACCTCCCACGATGCTCTTGCTTTGTTTTCAGCTTTGAATATGTATTTAGAATTTGCCACTTTCTTTGCTTTGTTAATTTCTGATCTGTACTTCTGTCTGTACTGTTTTAGGTTTACCTCGTATTCAGGTGTCCTCGAGACCTCAGGTGTGTTGGACATACGCTTAAAAGCATTTCTCATTTGCATTAGTTTATCCGTAAACCACGACATTTTGAGATGAGTTTTGGTTTTCTTTTTTACCAAGGGAAACGCCCTATTGATCATGTTTGACAATGTGTTCATAAATTGGTTGAAGATTACTTCGATACCTAAATTTGAATGTGTAAAGTTCCACTCTTGAGCTTCCAACAAGTTATACATTTCGAATTGTCCACGGCACGTCAGTGGTCGGTGCATCTTCTTGTTGATCTTTTTTTTCTTATCCCCTTTATTGAATTTCATAGTCAAATCCACTGCACAGTGGTCACTTAGGTTGATGTTTAGTACACTTGCCGAGTAGTTCAGTATGCCATTAAAATTTACAAAAATGTTATCCAGGCATGCATTCTTTCTTGTATTTTCAAATATTTCTTGTGTAAAACCATAAGATCTGGTAACATCTAAAAGCTGCTGCGTTTTTGTGTTGTCCTGGTTAAAATGAACGTTAAAATCACCATTAATAATTGTATGCTTGTCCATCGTGCTTAGCAGGTCCAATAGATTGCTGAAACATTGGAGAAATAGACTAAAGTCACCCGACGGTGGCCTGTATATTGTAACCACTATCATTTTTTCTTTGATTATCTCGATCGCTGCGACTTCGCAGTGCATTTCATAGGATAATGCAACCAAGTTAACAAGATTTTTATGTATTATACCGTTCCTGCATAAGATCATAGCTCCACCACGTTGCCTTGTTCTTCTTGAAAAATGGGAAGCCACGTTAAAGTCTTCAACTTTTAGTAAAGAAGCCTCTTCATTAGTTAAGAAGTGTTCGGTAAAACATAATATACCATAATTCTTTGTGCTTTTACATTTGAGGAAGACCTCGATTTCACCAACTTTGCTTTCAATGGAACATATATTAAGATGTAATATATTCCATTCCAAATAGTTTATTTGTTGATTCTTTACTATTGTTGAGGTGTTTTTTGAGAGAGATCCCTTAAAAAAATTTTACCTTTTATAAACGAGAATCTTCTATATTTTACACCCACTGGCCAGAAATTTTCTTGATAAATATTATCTTTTGCAGCCAAATTGACGCCAATCTTAAAATACTTTTTATTTTCATTACGATGTTTAGGTTCGGCTTCCATTACACTTGCATCACAATCCTTTATTCGTTCTTGTAGATAATCTGAAATCATTTTTTCAGTTACACTAGCTTTTACATTTGATATAAGAAGCCATAGTTTTTTGTTATTTACGTTTTGTTATTGACGTCAATGACCGGACAATGACGTCAATGCCTTGCGTAGCTGGGCATTAACGTTAACGTCCGTCCATTGACGTCAATGACCATGCATTTTAGACGACGTTGACATTTAAAATTTTATATGTGGTTTTTACATCATTGTCCGGGCAATGTCGTCATTGCCCAATATAGAGTGAGCGTTGATGACATTACTATTCTACGCAGTTCGGGCGGCAAGACAAAGTTGAACTTTTTTTTAATACGATTAAATCCTAATAAACCGAAAAATTAATTTTGTTAGAAAATATTAGCGATGCAACGGAAGGAAATGGGATTATCCTTAAGGCCTAAACAGAATGAACGCGAAACCAACGCGACGTAACGTAACGTAATTAAATAACCAAATTGTAGTTGGTAGTGGTAGTTTCGCGTTAAGTTTGCCAACGTTCGACGTTGAGATCGCGTTACGAGCGTTCATTCTGTTCGAACGTATTGCAACTACATACATTTAACTTTACGTTACGTTACGTCGCGTTGGTTTCGCGTTCATTCTGTTTAAGCCATTAGACAAGTTGCAGCTCAAAATAGTGTTTTGGGGGATAAACAAGGTTTTATAAAAATAATAAATGTACGTGTTGCGCCAGAAACCTTTGCAACTCAAAGTAGCATGGATCACTTTCATGCCAAAATAAAAATGATTAATTTAAAAAAATATATTTAATTTTTTTCAAATTTTTATTATTTTTTAAAATTATTGTTAAATTTTATTATTTTTATAAATAAATGATTATAATACATTATAATGCAATGAATATACATACGTTCAAATGTTCAAAAAATAATTTTTCTACGATATCATCATTGTCCGATCCTTTTTGGCCAATGACGTCATTGTCCGGTCAAAGACGCATATATCACAATCAGATGAAAATATTAAATCATTGCCCACCGTTTTCATTTACATCATTGACCGTAACAACTATATATTTTATATTGTGATCTTCCAAAAAATGTCCCAATTAAAATTATTAGGGAGTAGGTATTGTCGAAAATTTGAATTTTGTTTTATTTTTAGAAAATTTTTATATAAAAGGATAATTTTACAATAATTTATGTACATTTTCGTTATAAAGTTGAGTTTTGTTAGTTTAAAAACTGCATCAACAGCTCATTTAGATTCAAAAAAGAAATCTGTGCTTAAGAAAATTTAGATCACTAATTCCTACACAGCAAAGCGTCTTTTTTTCATAATTTTTTTTAATTTGTTAATGTTAGGATTTTGCTTCGTTGGTACCTATCAAACGTAAGAGTATTAAAAATCAAAGTTGGCTTGAATTTAAATTTGTTTATCCGGAAATGTGGTGAAAATTAAGAAAATTGTTAATTTTGAAGTGTGGCAGGAGAAAAATTCCGGACGTTATTTGAGTTAGTCTTGAAATAAAATTATCCATCAGGAAATGTTCGTTATATTTTGGAGAGTATGAACAATATTTTACACAAAGCGTTACATTTTTGAGGTTAAAAATTTGCAAGTTTTCTGGAAACCAGATATTAAAAGGTTTTCGTGGAGTAGTCGCATCACATAACATTTTCTGATTTTAGTAAAAATACCATTTTATTTTCAAACTTTAATAATAATCGAATTTAATTGTCTAAAGTGCGGTTACATTTTTCTATGGATAAATCTGCCGTGCTAAGAAAAAAAAGTCGTATCTACACAATGCCAACTATGAGATGCTCCTACCTTTATATAATTTTTAATAACATAGAGCCGAAATTACGTTTTAAATTGCAACTTTTTGCATGCAGTTAATAATTTTGCAAAAGATATCTCTTGGAGGAATTGCAGATCTTCTCTATAAAAGAAAGAGTGATAGACTACAAACGTCAATGGAGGGAGTGTGTTAAAAGGATGGAAGACTAGCGGCTCTCAAAGCGCGTCATGGAATACTGCCCGAAAGGAAAGAGAGATACAGGACGTCCGAGAAAGCAATGGGCTGACTGAGAATCGGAACATGCATAAGCCTATACCGTGAAGCAGACGACGACGACGATATTTCCTGAATCTTGTTTTATCGCGTGCTAGAAATTACGTCTGGCAGCTACTGTAAAAAAATAACTATCGGTTTGTGATCAACCTGAGAAAAGAACTGTGGTTTCATAAGCATACGTACTGAATGAACAAATAAGGTACCCCATTTCTTTATAACATTTTATTAAATTATTTTTGCTCAGTTGTCGATACAAGCGTTAGAGGATAAAATTGAACTTTATATGTCTTTTTGTATTCAAAATTGAAGAAATTGGAGGAAAATTGTTATATCAGCGCCCAAATATCAATAAGTTAGTCTATGTTTTGTGATGATGGAAGATGGCCTTAGAAAACATAGCTAAGCGTGATATTTTATATCACATTAAATTAAATTTGTTATTTCCAAGATACGTACAACTAGAGGTGAGTTGCAATTTCACGAACTGCTACTTTGTCACTGGTACTCGGCTGTCACAGTCACGATCTGCTCAAATTCAATGCCAAGTTCAAATTAAGCCAGCGGCGTATCAAGGCTAACTGCTCCAAAAAATCACTGCTATTTATCACCGTGACATGACTGAAGCAGTCACCTCTTGTCACCGCTCCAGTAAAATCGCAGGTTGGCCCATCTCTACGTACAACGCCACCTTTCAGGGTAATGGTGATTTAACTTTTAGTTGAGGGGGCGCTACTTGAGCTACGCAACTAGCGTATAGTTGTGTTTTATTGTAGTGCATCAAATTTAATTAGAGTCAAATTAAAATCAGAAAATTAACAATAATAATGTTAATAGCAATGAATAATAATAATAACAGAATTATAAGAAATGGAAACATTTGGTTGGTTGCAGGTAGCTCCAAGGGACCCGAAAATACAAATTTTACGATTGAAATCTCGATGAATTCTGAAAGAGTATATTTTAAATAAGAGAATAAAGGGAGACGCAATGCCCTAAGTGCACCTGTTTTTTCAAAAATCGAATTTAAAAACTTCGATTTTTACAGTAAATTTTAAGCAAAGTCGCTCGGGATTGGTGAATCAATTCATTCTATTGACAGTACGTGCACTTTCAACTGGTCTTAGCTTTGCGCAGAGCGGGGATAACCGGAGCGTCACTTGCATTGGGATGCAGCAACAGTGCACTCCGAACGAAAATCATGGTTTTCAACCCTAAATGTGCAGGAAAAATAGCTTAAAGCGCCCGAGCGCAGCGAGGAGTGCTTTAAGTCGATTTTTCCTTGCACAACCACCTTTCCGAATAGTACATGTGCAGGAAAAATGGCTTAAAGCGCCCGAGCGCAGCAAGGAGTGCTTTAAGTCGATTTTTCTTTGCACAACTACCCTGCGTTAAAAATCCACTCTCACGAGTTTCACCTCTCAAAGATCCACCATTTCTTTAATCCACGGGTCTAGGGATATTGTTAAATTAGTTGTCGTTTTTATCAAAATGGCCCGAAGCGCCCGGAGGGTGCTGAGGGTCAATTTTGATGAAAACCACCATCGCAAGAGTAGGATCCACGCAAAAAAGTAACTACCGTTTGTTAAATTTAAGTAACCCTTTTCTGAAGTAATTTTTGTTCTAAAAAAGAAGAACGCATTCCTACCATAGCGTTAGAGTTACTGACAAACTTGTCAACAGCTACACTCTTATGTATAGGAACGCACGTACCGTCAACACAATGCCTTGATTAACCAATCACGAGCGATTTACCTTCGAAAATCAAGCTTTTTTAAATTCGATTTTTGAAAAAACAGGTGCATTTAAGGCATTGCGTCTCCGTTAATTCTCTTATTTAAAATATATTTTTTCAGAAAAGTTCGAGGTTTCAATCGTAAAATTTGTATTTTCGGGTCCCTTGGAGCTACCTTTACCCCCAATATTCATTAACTTTTTACATTCTAAATAGAATATTGTTTTCTCTTTTTGGGAATTACAAATCCGATTAGCGAGATGGATTGGTCCTCATATTACATATTTCCAATAAATCAATATCGATTTCACCACAACGTGTGAATGCCTACTGAAAGACCGAGCTAAGAAATTTTGTATGGTTTGCGTTTTGAACCCAGAATTTCTGCTCTGTACTCAACCAGCGCTTACATCACTTCACGGCTGTGGCTTTCGATACCAATATTAGTAGTAAAAATTTGTTGAGGATATCGAATTTTATTTAATTTCTTGCTAATTTTTGAATGTATACCGTTTCTCTCTATGTTATTTACTTAAATTATTTAATTAAATTTTTATTTAAACATTCATATTTAAAACTATATATCTACTACATAGAAAACCTACTAATTACCTACTAACCTATATTGCATTTTTAAAGTGTTATAGAACCAGAAAGTGCTAATTGCATTTGCAATTGGTTTAATTTGTAATAACAGAACCAAGTTATTATCAATCCTTTTAGTAATATTTTTTACTACATACTGCAACTAATTACAAAGTTAATGATCATTAAAGCGCAAATTTCACAAAATTGATACACGCATGAAAAATACTTACATTACAAGAATTGATGATCATTAATCTTTAGTATATTCAACGTGTATCTTGTGAAGTTATGTAGTAACTAAACTTTAAAAGAATAACCAAGTTACCTGTTCTTTCTGTTGGTACGTTTAGGTAGGAAATAACTTCAGACTTAGTACATTTATATGAAATTACTTTGTTACTAAAACTGCAATAATCACTTTCTTAAAATATATTAGTTAGAAAATATTCTGCATGGAAGAACTGACTAACATTTTTTTTGTCAAATGGTAAAAAAGCCGTCCTTATACTAATCTTGTAAATTTTCAATTGATGTTATCGAATTTGAGACTTAACTCGGTGAAAGCTTAATAACTCTGACTCTAATAAAAAGAAGCATTTAATTTACAATATTACAAACAAATATAAAAATTACCTGCCACATCATTTTCACGTTCATTTGAGTTCCAAGGTTGGACTTCTCCCGATCCAAAAATGATAAAAAACACACTTCCTATTACGTAAACCAATGAAGCGGTATAAAATACTATTGCCCATTGTTCCGGATTTTTCTATGAAATAATTAAATAGGCACACATTTAAAACATGGTATTGTTTGTTTTCTAAGTTACTTACCAAGTCTGTTACTACAAATTGAACAAAAAGAGGTGCAATTATGGAAAAAATATTTGAAAATCCATTAGTTAAACCCATAAGTGTACCAGCATGATTTGGTGATAAATCCATATGATTTACATTGAATCCAGAATAACAACTAGAGTTTACTCCTATTGCAATGTACAGTAAAATTAAAGTTACGGTAGTAATGTCTTCCATTTTACTGATCAATCCTAATATTAATAAACACACCGCCGGAACAAGAAGGCCTAAAATTTAATTGTTTCTTTACGTTATTAGCATGATCTAAGTTTTACCAAAACTATTAGCAACTTTTCTTGTTACTCCAATTGAAAATATGCTACGTCTAATCATGTAATCACTAATGTAACTAAACAAAAAACTTAAAATCCAAAATAATAAGTACGGTCCTGCTGATAATAAACTGTTCTAAAATAATATTTTTAACAAAATATGTTGTTATGTATTCTAGAAATTCTTACATTTCTTAAATTGAAATGTAAAACATCATTGATATAAGTGGGAATATTGGTGATTAAAGTTACAAATCCCCAAAATTGGCCAACAGTAGCTACAAGTATTGCCCATACCGGAAGAGAAGTTACAATGGCTTTCCAAGGTGTAGGAGGTACCTGTATAACATAGATCATATTACTGAGTCTCCTAAACTTAATTTAACTTTTTTTACCTCCTTTTCTTGATGGCCAAGTGATTTTTGGATGTAATCTCTCTCGTGTGAATCAATACTTGGATGATCGGCAGGACTGTTTCTGCCTAAAACGGACCATAAAATAGACCATATTAAACCAAATATTCCATAAATGTGAAAAGAATACGGCCAACCGATAGGACTTGCAGCTATCCAGCCAGTTAAAAGTAGCGATATAACTGTTCCAAATAAACCACCTGAAAATAATAATAAAAATTGAATAATAAATTAGTTTCTGGATAACTACATTTTTTACCAGCATAAACAAATGTTCCAATTCTGGATCTCTCGATTGGAGGAACCCATTTTGACAACAGCGTATGGCAGCATGGGAAAAAAAATCCTTGTGCAAGACCTTGAATTATTCTACATGTTATCACTCCCCATGAACCCAAAGGTGCCATAATTGGAGTTAAAATAGTAAATAGAGAGCATATGCACATTGTTAACGTTAAAAACCACTTTGCACCAAATTTTTTTGCTAACTGACTTGCACCTAACTGTGTTACTACGTAACCCCAAAAAAATGATGAAAGAATAATGTTAATGTTTTTCCAATCGTAAGTCTGAAATATGAAACTTGAATATTTATGTACTGAAACCTGAACTATATTTAGACTTACCGGTATATCTTTGTTAGGATTTACATTTTTGTTAGTCATAGCCACAATTCCTACAGAGAGGTTTGCTCTCATGCCATATCCAACCACAATCAGCAAAAATAACATAATTGCTTGTGTGTGTCGTGCTCCATAGATTGGGCCTAGCAAAATCAAATCACTTGTTAAACTTACTTTGATTGGTCGAATTTTAAGTTGGTTTCAGTAAGGAAAAAAAAATTTAGGTTATGTGTCTCTCAGATTTTTAGGTTAAATCGTATTTTTTGAGTTGTAACTTGAAACTCTAACTAACATAGGAGTGAGTTGCACATCAATTGAGTTCTACGTTACTTATTAAATAAACAGTTTAAAATTTTCTTAACAGAATTTTCATACATGTTGCAATTTTTATGGCTTACTTTGTTTTTAGTCTTTTAAAGCTTTTTCTACGGGCATATTTTACTTTCTTTGTGCTTAAAATCTACAATACGTTATTGCTGAATTGGATTTCTCGACTATTTGTTTACATTTTAATCTTCTTTTTCTCAAGACTTTTTTATTTGACTGGATATTGACCAAATTTAGGACTACGATGACCTAAGCCGATAAACAACTTCTTTGCTATATTTACTATGATTTTTGCTATCAATAACCAGCAAATTAAATTTAAATTATTTAAAGGCAATAACCTATTGTTAAAAGCTTATCAAGCATGGATTTAATTTTATTTTTAACATTTGAACTTAGACATTTTATTCATTTACACTGGAACAAAAGTCATAACTTCCGGTGAGCCAAAGCACATTTTTCTTATCATTCTTTCATCAACTTACATTCTAATGTAAACGTACTTAACATTTATTTCACTATTTTATAATATTCCATTTTTAAAAATACAATTTATTGAGTGGATATCAATACAATTTTTACAAATACTATTGGAATCTCGTTAATCTGTTTATAGGTATCACGCTCACTCGAGTTTTCGTGAACCAATTTTAACCAAAAATTAATCAGGTTTTACCTCGTGGAAACTCGATGAAAGAAAATCATAAAAAATCTCGACTTTTTTTGATTATAATACTTTAATTAAATTAAAATTTAATTTATAAAATTATAACTTGACTGGTATGGAACGGAGACAACTATGCTCTCCTCGTATGCTGCGCATCATACAAAAATTCATAAATTCTGCCAAAGTTAAAAAAAGCATCTATTTGTCTGAAAAATTAGGCAGAAATTAAATTAAATATCACTTTAACAATAGTACCATCTAAAAATAGAACAAAAAATAAAAAAATAATCACATTGACTTTAGATTTGAATATTTACCTTATACTTTTACATTTACTATATCTGTCAATCAGGTCAAACAAGTTATCGTTTGTTTTACAATAACAAATTTATGTCTCAATGATCATATTTAATGACTTTCGTTTATTTATACGTCTTTCTTTAACAAAGTTCAAAAAGAAAAGAAATTATATACTACGCTTTGAGCTGTTAATTGATAGGATTCGTACCGGAATAAGATGATACGACAGTGAGGGGGTTCGTAAAACAAATTATCTTTTTTTAACTTATTTATAATTACTTATACAAAGTTATATTAATTAAATAGAATATTTTAAAATCTATCGAGTTTTAAATAAAATAATTAAATTATTTAATACATTTTTATTTGAACTTTCTGACGTGAATAGAGTGAATTAACTTTGAGTTGACCGGGCAGAATTAAATTTCTGCCCAGTAGATGTGGAAGGGAGAACGTGCCAGTGCCGTCGTGAATTTAATTTACTTCTGACAGTGGACGCTTCTAAGTTTTAATTCATTTGACACATCTTTGTGTCAAATATGGACGCAACCGGATAAACTTTTGTTTCTACTCCTTAGCTCCGCCCGGTCAACTCAAAGTGAATTTTCTCTCAAAATAAATGTGGAAACAGATACATTGCATTCTCATTTAAACGGTAACTAGATCCAAAAACCGTGAAAAAAAAATGATAAATCTAAATTGTGTTTTGGAAAAGGGGAAAACCTAACTCCAATACGCATGCAAAATATATTAAATAATTATTTTATTTATAACTCAATATATTTTAAAATATTCTATTTAATAAAACTTAAGAATTTAAATACTAGTTTATATTAATTATTTATTGAATTTTTTTATAAAATAGTCCCGGTTTTCCGGGACGCCTAAAAGCCAACATTTCACTGAAAATATTAATAAATTTTACTCTTACGAAATATTGAAATTTTTACCAAAATAGCCATTGACAAAAAAACTTAAAATAAAGTAACTTTTGATTTTATGTAATTTATTTGCATAATTGTACAAAAATTAAGACAATTGCTAGTTTTTCCCACAACCAAACTATTTGTTGATGTAAACCCAAAAAAATTTATTTACTCATTTAAATATCACATAAAACAAAATCTAGGATTTACAGATTCCAAAATTGTGAATGATGTTTGAAAAATTTGTAATAAATTAAAATTTAAAAATTAGGAAGAAAAGTAAACGACATGAATCAAATTTGTGTTATCAGCTTTCAGCAATCGCTTATTTCTATTTATATAACAATGTTTTAATTTGATTTTATATTATTTGCTCTTAAATTTTAATTACAAAATTAATTTCTCAGAAAATTTTAAATAAAAAAATACTTAATTATTAAATGATAAGTTTTCAAAATTCTTACCGTTATTAAAATTGTTGGGTTCCTTAGAGGGTTCCATTTATGATGCTACTACTTGTAATGCTACGTTAAAATTAAAGGATTCCCTTCTTGTTTATTTATTTTAATATACTGTATGTAATTGTATAGGTACCATAGAATTACTACATTATATTGTTATTTATAAAAAGTAACAGCATCATAAAGTAATAAAAAGCCTAATTTTGTTTTGCAAAACTGTTTATTTCTAACAACAATTTTTTCTATTAAAAAACTTGTTAAACTTGCTTTCAATAACGCTTCATGACCATAGGGGAAACCAAGGCTTTTAAAAAGGCGATTCAAATCAAACTAATGTACCCATTATTCATTACACACAGTCGGCTGAAGAAAGCGGAGCTACTTATTGCTTCGTATGTCGATATATAGCTGCTACACAAATTACTGGAGAAGACATAATTTATTATAGCATTCTTACATTTTCAATAATTTCTTTTAAGTTTATGTAAAATTCTAGTACCATTCTTTTATAGTGCTTAGAATAATTGCTAATATTTTGGTTAAAATTGGCTCAGAAAAACTTGAGAATGAAAGTGACGCCCATGAATGACTATTGACTCCATTATTTTTCAATAAATACTTTATATTTACACCGCATCGACTATGTTCATGGAAAAAATATTTTAGTAAATTTTGCATTTAAAGTTTATGTAACTGATGGAAATGCCTCAGTGAAAAATTTTGGAAGGAGTGATTAAAACTTTTTATAAGAGCTACGCTAGTAACTTGCATATTTATTTATTTAATTACTGCAAATTTGAGTTCTTTTTTGTTTAAATTACTTATAACAGATGAAATAATTGATATTTTCATGAGATCGGTTATATGTACGTGATTATTTAGTATAAAAGTGATTGATTATATTACAATTTTTCAAACAGATTGAGATCAAAAGTTTTGTTAATGAGAAATTATAGAATAAAATTTGATTTATTTAAAAGTTTTTTTTAAAGATACTTAATTTTGTAAAGAGTCTCATTACAAAAATTTACGACTGAATCTAGCTATAATTAAGTACGTCTTTTAAAGAGTAAATTAAAATAAATTCAGAGCAGTTTGTCACACCTACGCAACGTAGAGTTAATAAATTTACACTACCAGAAATAAATAAATAACCATTTATTTTAAGCAATTTATAATGACTTAGTAAAGGGCAGCGTGGATAGGAAATGGTTGAAAAGAACTGGCTTACTATCTAACAAAACTTCTCAAAATAACCGTACACCTTTCAGTAGCTTAATTATTAAAGTTACAGTAGTAATTTACATTTTATAAAATAATTACAATATTCGTATTTAAAAAAATTAATTAATTATTTATTAATAATACAAAAATTTGTCACTAATAAGTTATTGCACTCAAAGCAATACTTAATTACAATTAGTATTTTCACCATGGCTGCCGGAAAGTCGGTTATAATTAATTAAAATGCAATCATGAATCAGAAGCTGACTTGGTTGTTAATTTATGTGAAGATACCGACTCTGAAAAACAATAATTTAATTTTAATTTTTTATGTATTGATTAAACGATTTTTGAACTTGAGTATTGTTACAAAAGCTTAACAAATTTGCAGCTTTAAATAAGCAGACAGCTATGCGGCCGTTTAAAGAACTAATGTAATTTAATCTTACCTGCATCCGGTTTTCTAGGTTCATGTGCATCCCACCATTGTATTTCTCCTGAACCGAAAAATATGAAGAACGTGTTTCCTATTATATAAGCACCCGAAGCTATAAAAAATATGATTGCCCATTGCTCTGGATTTCCCTGTACCATTAATAAAATTTTTTAATAAACAAAACTCTATGTAATACTCTATTTACCTCTTCCGTAACAATAAATTGAATAATAAGAGGAGCAATGATCGCCATTATATTGGAAAATCCATTAGTTATTCCCATAAGCGTACCTGCGTGATTTGGCGATAAATCGATATGATTTATTTGAAACCCACAGAAACAAGACGAATTAACTCCAACCGCTATAAAAAGTAAAACCAAAGTTATAGTTTGAATATCATCCATACTGCTGATTAACCCTAAGGTTAATAAAGCTGCTGCTGGGACATAGAGACCTAAAATATAAAACTTTGTTAATTTATTTTAAAATTTCCTTATAACTTTTACCAATGCTATTGGCCAATTTTCTTGTTACTCCAATTGAACAAATATTGCGGGAAATTAAGAAATCGCCGATGGAGCTAAACACAAAACTTAAAATCCAAAATACGAAGTAAGGTCCTGCAGATAATATGCTATTCTGTAAAAAAAAAATTAAAATACAACTTAAAAATTTTCTTATAAATTTTTTACATCTGCCAAATCATAATTTAAAACATCATTCATATAGGTGGGAATATTGGTAAGCAAAGTTGAGAATCCCCAATTTTGACCGGAATGTGACACAAGGATTGCCCATAATGGAAGAGAAGTCGCAAGTGCTTTCCAAGGAGTTGGCGGTGTCTAAAATATGATGCAAATTATGAATCTTATTGAGCCTTGTAAATATTATCGTAATACTATGTTTTCCTGTTGTCCAAGTGATATTTCAATATAATCCTTTTCTTGAGGATTAATGTGTGGATGCTCAGCTGGGCTGTTTCTACCCAAAATTGACCAGCCAACTGCCCAAATGATACCGATTATACCATAAATGTAAAAGGCATATGGCCAACCTATACTACTGGTTGCAATCCATCCAGTAGTAGGTAACGATATTACAGTACCAAAAGGACCTCCTGAAAGTTTACAAAGAACGAGAAGTTTACAGTTTATATGCATCAAAGGGTTTTACCTGCATAAACAAAAGTTCCTATTCTAGATCGTTCAGTTGGTGGCACCCATTTTGCTAATATTGTGTGACAGCATGGGAAAAAGAATCCTTGAGTGAGTCCTTGCATAACTCTGCAAAACATGACGCCCCAAGAACCTAATGGTGCCATTACCGGAATTAATATTGTAAATAAAGAACATATACACATTGTGCCCGTTAAAAACCACTTGGCTCCATATTTTTTTGCCAACTGACCAGCTCCTATTTGGGTTACCACGTAACCCCAAAAAAATGATGACAAAACAATTTTTGAGTCATCCCATTTGTATGTCTAAAACGCACAGGTATAAAATCGTATCATTTTTGTAATGCAAAATTAAAATTATACCGGTATGTTTGGATTTGGATTTGCATTCGGATCTGTCATAGCTACAATTCCAACTGAGAGATTTACTCTCATTGCATATCCGATGGTAATCAAAAAAAATAACATAATCGCTTGAGTATGTCGTGCTCCATAGAATGCATCTAAAATGATAAAGATTAAAATAAAAAAATGTAACTTATAAATTTCAACCAGCTAAAAAGTTGTTTGTATTTTTACTGTTCTTAAATTAGCATTATTACTAATCAAGGTAATAGTTACAAAAATAAAAAAAATAGTAATTATTAAAAATGACCAAAAGTTATTGAATAAGTTGAATTAAGTATTAAGATCGTTGTACTAAAACAAATCATTTTAAAGTGACGTAAGTCATACATGTTTCGATCTTATTGTTTTCATGTCAATTATTATTATTCATGCGGATATCTAAAAAAGTGACTTCTTGATTTATTAATAACTAATAAATGAATGGTTGGTTAAACCAGGTATGATACTGATAAAATAACTCTTTAACCTTTGTCGAATTATTAATAACAAATTCGAATTGACAATTTGAAAATTAAGCTTGACAAATATTGTTTCACATTTCACATATTTGTATGTGCATAATTTTTTTTCTGCAAATTTCCAGAATAATTTACTTAATAATATAATAATATATAATATAATAATAATTAAATAATAATAATTTAATAAATTCAATTTTTTTAACTACAAAATCTCAATATTTTGAAAATTTAACCTTGGTTTAAATTTTGTTTAAGAGAGTTTTTTGAACATGTTTATAAACCATTTTCTTATGAAAATAACAGGTTATCAATCTTACTAATGAAGCGACAAAAACGTAATGTTTTTATTAAAAACATTTCATGTAGGGGAGAAGTGGGACACTTGACCCCGCTTTCTTATTTTGCTTATTGAGACAGACAAATATAATAAATAAAATAATTTTTGATAATTATAGCCTCAAAAATCATTACCTGTTTGTTGCTTGTTTGCTAATTGTTTGTTACCTCTTTGTTTCTGTTTCGTTATTATGTCTGTCATCAGTTTAAAATTTATCTGTTGTCTGATCATTGTATTTTCCGTTGCCTATTTGTTGTCAATTCGTAGTCAACCTATTGTTGTCATTTGTCTGTGTTTTTGTCTAATGGTTGTCTATTCATTGATTTGTTTCATGTTTGTTAAGTTAGTGTTTTTTTTCTTATTTGATGCATGCCCTGTTCGTTAACTGTCGTTACTTGTTCGTTGTCAATTCTTAGGCTGTTTGTCGCCTGTTCATAGACCATTTTTTTACTGGTCTGAACTTAACTGGAATCTCAACTGAACGCGAAATAGTTTTAAAATTTTTTTATCGGTCTCTTAATTTAATTATCACAATTTTCATAATTGGAATAAGATAAGAAAATATGTAATATGTAGTAGGTATATAGTACTCGAACTAGTTATTTTGTCCTCATTTTTTTTTATATTAAAAATTTCTATCAAATAGGTGAATAAATAATTACTTAAAAAATTAATAGTATAAAAAGAAAATATCCTTAACTTACTTGGAGGTTCCACTGCATTTTCACTTGTCGTCGTCGTAAGCATAGTCATTGTTTATTTTATTCAACTTATGCGCATAATATGTATATTATATTACTATTGTGTTACCCACGCCACACAAAAAATTGTACAATTTTTAGGGCATAAAATTTTTATATCACCAATGATCGGACACCTATACTTTTGCATGTTGGTGTGAACTGATTGATAAGACACTTACGAATTTGAAGAGGGTAACCGCATTGTAAAATTGATTTTAGATAAATATTTATTATTTATATAAAAAATAAATAAAAATCAGATTACAAAGCTATAGTTAGTTATTAAGGGTTAGAGAAGGATTTAAGTGTCGAGTAGTAGAAGATTATTATTAAAGGGTTAGACTACTGTGAGCAAGCGTAAAAGAGTGTGAACTCTGAAAATTAATTTCAGAAAAAGTACAAATTACCTTGATTTTTAGGTATTTATTAAAATAAATAACATAATTTTTTTTATGAAAATATTATTTTACTTATTAACTTTATTAAGATGCAGATTGTACTTCAAACTTTTAATGTCGTCTACGTGGGATTAGAATTTTTTAATTGCAAGATAAATATTATTTTATTTAGCCTTTCATTGGAGCAACACAAATAGAAATTTAGAGCAGTCAGTGCAAAAAATTTAAATAAATAAAATAAAAATAAAGAATTACTCAAGCGGATAAAGAAAATTGCAACAGAAAAATATAAAAAAAAGAAAGTAACAGATAAAAAGGGGAAAAAGGCAATTAGCAATTTTGAGAATAGAAATCGAAAAAATGTTAAACGTTTTCTTGAAAATTAAAGAAGAATATTTAAATAAGAAAAAAATTAATTGATCTTTAAAAATAGTTTTGATTTTGAACAAATTTCAAACTCATGAATGATTTTTTCTATTTATTTTTAAATATTTATTCATAAACCAACAACAAATACAGTTGAATCCAAAGTATTATTAATGTATTAGTTAAAAAAGTTATGTTTTATTTTTATTATTATTTATTTTACAAGTTATATAAATTTTATATTTTTAATAAAAATAAATTATTTGATTATTAAGGAATTACTTAAAAACTGATTGTACTCTAATCGATACTCTGTGACGATAAGTATTCACATTTCTTACCTTCGACCATATTATGGAAATTACTGTAAAAGCACCGAAAACGTAAACACAAAATTTGGATTGAATATATCAAAAAATTTCATTTGGGTGAAGACTGAGATTCTGAAAAACAATTGTTTAATTTATAAATTTTTTCCATTACGAATATTAGCAGAATAATGATACAAATAAACAACACAGAAGTCTGAAAAAAAAAGTAAATAAGTATAAAAAAATTACCTGAATCAACTTTTTTACGTTCATCTGCATCCCACCATTGAATTTCTCCTGAACCAAAAAATAAGAAAAATGTGTTTCCCATTATATAAGCAGCCGACGCTATATAAAATATTCTTGCCCATTGTTCTGGATTTCCCTGTACGATTAATAAAATTTATTCCATAAACAAAAAAAACCAAAAACTTTATAGGTACCTGTTCCGTAACAATAAACTGAATAATAAGGGGAGCAATGATCGCCATTATGTTTGAAAATCCATTAGTTATTCCCATAAGGGTACCTGCATGATTTGGAGATAAATCCATGTGGTTTACTTGAAACCCGCTGAAACAAGACGAGTTAATTCCAACCGCTATAAAAAGTAAAACTAAAGTTATAGTTTGAATGTCTTCCTTGCTGCTGATTAACCCTAAGGTTAATAAAGCTGCTGCTGGTACATAGAGACCTAAAATATAAAACTCTGTTGATTTATTTGGAAATTTGCTTATAATTCTTACCAATGCTATTCGCAATCTTTCTGGTTACTCCAATAGAACAAATATTTCGAGTAATTAGAAAATCGCTAGCCGAACTGAACACAAAGCTTAACACCCAAAATGCAAAATATGGACCTGCAGATAACAAACTATTCTACAAGAAAAAAATAATTCAAATAAACTTTAATGATTTTTTTAGAACGCTTTTACTTCTGCCAAATCATAGTTTAGAATGTCATTCATATAGGTAGGAATGTTGGTAAGCAAAGTTGAGAATCCCCAATTTTGACCAGAATGCGCAGCAAGAATTGCCCATAACGGAAGAGAAGTCACAATTTCTTTCCACGGAGTTGGCGGTGACTAAAATATGATGCAAATTAAGAATATTATTGCTTCCTCTTTTACCTTAATACCATTTTGTCCTGTTGCCCTAGAGATATTTCAATATAATCTTTTTCTTGACGACTAATGCTTGGATGTTCAGCTGGACTGTTTCTACCCAAAACTGACCAACCAACTGCCCAAATTAGACCTATCATGCCATAAATATAAAAGGCATATGGCCAACCCAGACGACTAGTTGAAATCCAACCAGTGGTAGGTAAAGATATTACAGTGCCAAAAGGACCTCCTGAAGTTTTCACAAAAAATTAGAATTTTTGTTTTATACTTTCTGAAATGATTTACCCGCATAAACAAAAGTTCCTATTCTAGACCTTTCTGTTGGTGGCACCCACTTTGCTAAAATTGTATGAACGCATGGGAAAAAGAATCCTTGGGTAAGTCCTTGAATAACTCTGCAGATCATTACGCCCCAAGAGCCTAACGATGCCATTACAGGGATTAGTATTGAAAATAAGGAACATATGCACATTGTTCCAGTTAAAAACCACTTTGCTCCAAATTTGTTGGCCAGCTGACCAGCCATAATTTGTGTTACCACATAACCCCAGAAGAATGAAGACAATATAATTTTTGAGTCATCCCAATCGTAGGTCTAAAACGTACAAAAGTATATAACTGAAGATTTTGTTAAAAAGAATTAGACTTATACTGGTATATCCGGATTTGGATTTGCATTTGGATCTGTCATAGCTACAATTCCAACTGAAAGATTTACTCTCATTGCGTATGCTATAGTACTTAATAAAAATAATAAAATTGCTTGAGTATGTCGCGCTCCATAGAATGTAGCTAAAACAATACATGTCATAATAAAAATATTTAAATTATGAATTTAAACTAGCAAGAGTAGTTTTTGTTGTTCTCTAAATTACTTTGTTATTTATCAAGGTGATAATAAAATATTACTAGTAAAAAAGATAATATTAATTAATATTTATTTTAAAATATAAAATTTTTAACTAAGTAAATATTTTAATTGGATGGTTAATTAAACCATGATTGGCTTGCCATTAATTTATTGACAATTTGAAAGTAATAATTTTGGAAAATAAATTTTGAAAATTTATCCTTGGCTTACATTTTGTTCTCTCAAAAATTTTAATTTTGGATGGTTATATTTCTTATATTTATTGACCATTGCAGTGAGGTAACTGTCAGGTCATTATTCCCACTAATGAAGCGACAAAATGTAATGTTTTTATTAAAAATACTTCAAGTAATACACCACTATATTTTTTACCGGAAAAAAAGTAAGAACAAAGTAAATAGTACATGAAATATTTTTATGTATTGTAATCGATAATAATTTATTCGTTACGATTATTAATTTTAATATTTTAAAGTAAAAAGCTCAATTTTTTCATAGCTATTTTAATAGAGTAATAATTAATTGCATTATTTGTAGTACAATGTTCAGAAAAACTTTTTAAATTTTAAAAATTTGCAGAATAATAGTTCTTATTAAACAATGATATTTAATGATTTATTTTTTTATGAAAATCAAACAGAAATTATTAGCTGAGCTATTAATTTCTGCGAGCTTTGTCTAACGACTGCATAACAAATACAAAAATTATTTTGTAGAAAATTAAATTTATTACAAAAAAGTCACTAACAACATATTTTCATCTTCAAAAGTCTAGACGCTGAAAGCATTCAAAGTAATACATTTTTTAATTGTCTTGTGTAATTTATTGTTGAAATGATGTTTCTATTCCTAAGCTATTTGAAATAAGCGAATAACAATAACATTAAAGAGATAACAAATAAGCACTTTATTTTCCAAATTGCTGCAATTGGATCATAAATAATAATCATTTAAGTATTACTATATGGTTTCAAATATTTTTTAATGAGTACCTATCTAAACCATCAGAATGTTAATGAAATTATCAAAATTTTCTCAATTAGGATAAGATAACAATGTAATATTAAGTATTTACTAATTGTTATATTATTCTTATCTTTACGGATTGAAAATTACTGTCAAATAATTGCATGAAAAAATTGTTTAAAATAACTCAAAAATAACTAAATAGGGCTAATATGGAAGTAATTTTGACTTACTTGGAGGTTTAACTAAAGTTTGACTTGCTTCCACTGTCATTGCTTATTTTATTCAAATTACACAAATATTGTCGTGTTACTCAAGCAACGCAAAAAATTGTACTTTTTTTGATTATAATAATTTGGGGCATAAAATTTTTATATCACTAATTTGTTGACCTATGCATGGTGGGGGCGAACCGAATGATAACGTACTTACGACTGAAACTAGAAGAGCGTAACAACGTTACAACAATGTAAAGTCGATAGTTAAAATTGTTTGTTATTTTTTTATATGGAATAAAAGGAAAGCTATAATATTAGGATAAAACAATTAGAATAAGATTATTTACGTACAGTGAATGGAAACTAAAGTAAGTTTGTAAAAAGAGATTTAAAAAAAAGTATGAATAAATATAACAAGAAAAAACAAAAAAATTTAAAAAAATGTGATGATGGAAGTGCTGATTTATTTGAACCTTGCTTTTAACCGACACTTTGTATCATTCGACAGGAAATGGGTCCAGTTTGTGACGGATAACGCAGGGTCTACTAAACTGGATGTAATAGTTTTTAAAACTACATTTTCTAAATATTTCTCCACTGCTATTAAATCAAAAGCTAATCACCAAATTTTATCATCTTAGACCCAATCGACTCATAGTTAAATTCCTTATCATGGGAATTAATTTTTAATTTTTATTTTTAATAATAAAAATAAAAAAGCTTTTGAAAAATAAATAAATAAGTTAATAAAAAACTTTTTAACAAAAAATTAAACCGACCTCAAAAAGGAAACTAAAAAGCATAAAATAAATATATTACATTTTGAGTCTTAATAAGTAATGTAAGTAACTAAGTTTGAGTCGGTGCAGAATGGGTGACTTATGTTTTAATAATTTTTTTAAAGTAATTTAGTAATCGTTGATTTTTTGCACCGACTTTAAATTAGTTACTTACATTACTTATTAAGACTCAAAATGTAATATATTTATTTTATGCTTTTTATTAGTTTCCTTTTTGAGGTCGGTTTAATTTTTTGTTAAAAAGTTTTTTATTTTTTAATTTTTAGTGATTAAAATCTACTAATTACTACCTTAATTAATTAATTAATTAATTTGCTCGATATAAAGTTTTTCTCCACCCCAACTTTCAACAGAATAGGTTGACAAGTAAAAAATCAATAAATGAAAAACAATCATTCCCTATTTTCTACCCTTACGGGTGCAATTTTCCCTTATTTTTTACCCTTACGAATGGAATTTTTTTGTGAAAATTAAATGGGACTACCATGGAGGTATACTCTATCGAATAAAAAAAAATTCATCAAAATCGGATCACTCTGTAAAAAGTTATGCCCGAACATACATAAAAAAAAAAAAAAACATACAAACAGACGAATTGAGAAACTCTTCCTTTTTTTGAAGTCGGTTTAAAAATAAAAGCCAAATCATAGTTGGATTTCAAACTATCAAATTTTAAGCAGCTGAATGCAGGTTTTGTTTAAATAATTTAACCTACAAACCAAAATAATGATATAAATAAAGTTGATTTTCGTCCAGTTCTTAATTAATTAGAAATGATTTCTGTGTAGACCGCCATCATAGTCTGTCTACAAATTTCTTCTCAATTGTGGAAAAAAAGAGAAAAATTAGTGAAGTGCATATAAATCATTAATTCTAGAAGTAACGAAGTCATCCAAAAAGTAAGTTATTTTTGCAATTTAAATGATATATTTTGATTTTTTAAATTGCAACATTTACACACTATTCAGAATTATTGTATGGCCACATGTGTCGTACGATGTGGAAATTAATTTTAACCTTTGGGTGGGCACGTGGGGTCTTTTGGAATCCCCGGGTGTTATTTTTGCTCATAACTTTTTAATTTATGTCCATTGACATTGTCCGATACCAAACTACCAACCTTGCGAATTGGCGCTTGGTTTTTTAGCATTTTACATTTTTTACCTACGACGAGGAGCCAGCCCGTCGGTAGAACCCCCAACCTGGAAGACCAAACGAGACGGCCAGAATAAGTTGTTACTTACCCGGATTCGAACCGGGTATTGAGCGTTCGTAGTCGACTCGCTTGACCATTGCTCTCCAACCGTCTTTTATTTTTATATTTAATGTATATTAAATGTATTATATTATATATTTATATTATATATTATATATTATATTTAATGTATTTAATACATATACGAACTTAAAAAAAACCTTAGTTGATTAGAAAATATATGTAACAACAAACCAAAATTATAAATAATTAGCATCGCATATTATCATATTTGGAAACTAACTGACAAATATTATGGAATATAACAATATCAGAGTTGTGAAAGATTTGATAAACAAATGGACCAAAAAAGGATGTAACACGGTTGCACTCATTTCCAGGGACGAGCTTATGGGGGGGGGGAGCTTCCTCCCCCAATGTTGCAGAAAGTTGGCAAAAAGTTGACAAAAACACCCAAAAGTTGGTCAATTTCACATTTTTTTATGTTCAAATTTACAAAAAGCTGCAAAACTTACAAAAAGTTGACAATTTTGAATTAATTCAGTTGGCAAATTTGCAAATTTGAAATTTTTCTCCCCTCGAAAAAAGTTGGTTGGACACGTCTCTGGTCTTTTCTTTTCTAATATTCTGCTAGTTCAAGATTTGTTAGCGGCCAAAACAACATTTGTTTTGTACCAAGGTAGGTACATTGAAAAAAAACAAGATGGAAATTCCAAAAGAAATGCTACCACATCTCGCTAGAGAAAAATTGTCATTTATCTTTGGTTTGGTTGGTACCCTAGGGTACATCGTCTAATCTCAACTAAATCTTACCCAAACATTAAGTAATAAATGAAAACAATGTCAACTGTACCCAAGAACTTCTGATAGAAAAGTTAAAACGGCATGCGATAACTTATCACAGCTCCATTGCTACAAAACTTGCTTCATTTGTGAAGAAAATTTTAAGTTTAAAAATATGCAAAAATTTGATTTTCCTAAAATAAATTTTTATATACATTGGTAGTTAATAAATTCTTTAATTAAATTCATGTTTATAATATTTAAAATCCAATAATACAACATTTATGTAGTATTTGCATTATATAAAATACCGTAGAATTCCTGGGATCTTGAAAGACCTCAAGTGCCAATCTGTGTAACCTTGTAACATGCCGTGTAACATGCCCACCCGATGGTTAATTATGTTTACTGATCGATTGAAATCTCCAAATCCCTTAAAAATTATTTGAACATTTCAAGTAAAAGTTTGTCGTATGAAAAATTTTAAATTAATTTTTTTAAATCAAGTACGTCGATTTAATATTTACTTGCCTTGGTGATGAATTCACCATTATTGTTAAAATTTACAATTTATTAAAATTACGTTGGTTAATAATTTAGAAAAAAAACAGCCTATACACGTTACCTATCCAGTGACCTGAATAATACAGTGGCGCACTAATTTTGTAACAACATTAATTCTGACTTGTACAATTTTATTACAAAACTTAGCCAGCTTGATAATTACAACAAATAAATGTGCTTTGTAAGGTTGTTCAGTATCACATTTTCAAAAACCGTACCCTTTCTTATTTTTAATCTAATGAATTTGAAAAAATCAACTTTAATGTTTTCAATATAAATATAAATGCAATCAATTAGTGTCTTTCTTGAGGATAAAATAAAAATTATCTTTTTAAATGTAAAAAGGAATTTTATTACTAGTCGGAATAGATACATATTTTTAAATTTACTACCAGCTTTATCTTGATATTTTTATTAGTTACTATTATTTATTTTAACACGAACAATGTGAAAACTGCATAAAAATTAAGAAAGTGGAAAGAATTGAGTGTGTGGATTAGTTAAGGTGATTAACAATATTAACATTAGTTAAATTAGATCTTGACATTGGATTACTTACCGTGTTACTAAAAAAATAAATAAATACTAACTTGTATTTTTTTATTACAAAATAATACATTATTTTTTATATTATGACGATTATAATCTTCTTATTTTAAAAATAAATTATTAATAAATATTTTTAATTAATTTAACACAATAAAAGTAAAGGTTTTTATACCTAATTTATAAATTTTCACGGCTTCGTCAAATAAATAAATAAATATAATCTCAAATAAACTTGAAATTTTTTAAATTTGTTTTTACAATTTGAAAAAGTTTTACCATTTAAGTGTCTATTTGTAATGGGCTAAAGTATAATCGTTAATATTTAAGTTTTCAGTTATCTTCTATATAGCTCATGTTCTGGCTTATATGTACATCAACCATAACAAAAAGTTAAAATTTTTCAACTTAAATTTTTACGTTTTATGCTTATGTTTATGTCCATTGTGAATGAGCACAAAATAAACTATTTTATTATTTCAGAAACAAAAATTCGTCACTTAAGAAATTTGTACGCAAATTAATATTCTATGATCATGGGATGAGTATTTAAGCATTTTAATTAAATTGAAAAGGACACATAGAAAATCTGATCATAAATCTAAAGTTGGTCTGCATAATGTCGAATAACTTCATTTATGGGAAGACACCGACTCTGAAAAAAAAAAGAAAAATTTAATTTCAATTTTTTTATGTGATAGCTAAATACTAACGAAACTGTCACGAGAACTATAATTCAAATAAAAAATAGGTAAAAGCCTTAACAAAAACCAATAAGTAATAAAAATTTTATTTTAGTGTAAACTAAGCAAATGTCACGGATTATACGAGAAAGTTCAAGATGTAAGTTGTTAGTTTCCGTATTGGAAAACTGTACCTATTTAGGACATCTAACCTGTATAAGAAAAATTGATATCTGAATTGGAATGCAGGGTAAGAATCTGGGTACTATGTTAACAGCAAATAAATGAGGAAAAATTGTAATATTACCTGTATCTTCCTTTTCTGGTTCATTTCCATTCCACCATTGTAATTCTCCTGAACTAAAAAATATGAAGAACGTGTTTCCTATTATATAAACAGCAGACGCTATATAAAATATTATTGCCCATTGCTCTGCATTTCCCTGTACGATTAATAAAGTTTATTTACTAAAAAAACCACTACGAAGAAATTTGTTCACCTGTTCTGTGACAATAAATTGAATAATTAGGGGAGCAATAATAGAAAAGATGTTGGAACATCCGTTGGTTATTCCCATAAGTGTACCTGCATGATTTGAAGATAAATCAATGTGATTGACGTTATACCCACAAAGGGAACACGAGTTTACTCCAACGGCTATAAAAAGTAAAACTAAAGTTATAGTTTCAATATTTTCCATGCTGCTGATTAATCCTAAGGTTAGTAAAGCTGCCGCAGGGACATACAAACCTAAAATATCGAATTGTACTAAATTATTTCTAAATTTACTTAATCATTCGTACCAATGCTGTTAGCAAGTTTTCGAGTTACCCCGATTGAAAAAATTTTACGGGCAATTAGAAAATCACTGATGTAACTAAATGCAAAGCTCAAAACCCAAAACAGAAAGTATGGTCCTGCGGATAACAAGCTATTCTATAAAGAAGAAGTTTTTGCAATACAGTTAATCAATCAGCCTTTTTATAAATATTTTTACCGATGCCAAATCGTAATTTAAGACATCATTCATGTAGGTAGGAATATTGGTAAGTAAAGTTGAAAATCCCCAATTGTGACCGGACTGCGCCATTAAGATCGCCCATACCGGTAGAGAAGTTACGAGTGCTTTCCAAGGAGTTGGTGGTGCCTAAAATATGACGTGCATTTGCAATTAATTGCTTTATGTTTTATTAATTAAATACCTTTCGTTCTTGATGCCCAAGTGATAATTCAATATAATCTTTTTCTGTGGGGTCAATGTAAGGATGTTCAGCTGGACTGTTTCTACCCAGAATTGACCACAAAACTGCCCAAATTAGACCGATTATGCCATAAATATAGAAAGCGTATGGCCAACCTATACTACTTGTTGCAATCCAACCAGTAGTAGGTAACGATATCACAGTACCAAAAGGACCTCCTGAAATTTTACAAAAGATGAGAAGTTTATATAATGCTTCAAACGGATTTACCTGCATAAACAAAAGTTCCTATTCGAGATCGTTCAGTTGGTGGCACCCATTTTGCCAATATTGTATGGCAGCATGGGTAGAAAAATCCTTGAGTTAGTCCTTGAATAACCCTGCAGATTATTACAGCCCAAGAGCCTAGCGGTGCCATAATAGGAATTAGTATTGAAAATAATGAACTTATACACATTGTGCCAGTTATGAACCATTTTGCTCCAAACTTTTTTGCCAACTGACCAGCTCCTATTTGAGTTACCACGTAACCCCAAAAGAATGACGACAAAACAATTTTTGTGTCATCCCAATCGTACGTCTAAATCGTGCAGGTAAAGAATTAAATCTGTTTTTGTATATAAAATTAAACTTATTACCGGTATGTTTGGATTTGGATTTGCCTTTGGATCTGTCATGGCTACAATTCCAACTGACAGATTTACTCTCATTGCATATCCTATGGTGATTAATAAAAATAGCAAGATTGCTTGAGTATGTCGTGCTCCATAGAGTGCAGCTAAAACAATAGACGTAGTAAAAAAATTTTATTGAGAAAAATCCTATTTAGACTTTGATAACTTACAAGTTAACATTAATGCTAATCAATCAGTAATCACTTTTTGATCTTGAATTTTGAAAACACAATTTTATCAGAAAATTTTTTGTCGGATTACTAGAACAGTTAGTTAGAAAAATTGGAATAAATTAGAGTTCTGAATTCCGTTTGCAACTTTCAAAATATCATCCGCGTGTAATATCAAAAATAGCAGCTCAAAATTTACCGACCCAAAAAAATTGCAGAAAAGATCATTCATAACAAAAAGAGCTCACGCCAAAAGAGACCCACTCATGGATTTTTGAATCTTGTTCATGACTTTTTTAAAAAATAGCATAAAAATTCTAATTCTTACATTGTCTTCAAATGAAGATTTGATTTTTGTGCGATTTTGATTTAAAATTTTGGATAAAAAAATAAATTTGTTCAAACATTCTGGAACAGCATGAAAATATTAATACTATCATAAAAAAAAAACAGAAAAATAAAGAAAAAATTCTAATTCTTATATTGTCTTTTATAAAGATTTTAATTTTGTGAGATTTTTGATTTAAAATTTTGGTTAAAAAATAAAGTTTGTACAAATATTCTATAACTGCATAAATTTATGAAGATTTGACTTTGGTGCGATTTTTGACTTAAAATTTTGGATAAAAAAATAAAGTTTGATTAAATATTCTGGAACTGCATGAAAATATTAAAACTATTGTAAAGGAGCCAAGAAAAATAACTTAAAAATTCCAATTCTTACATTGTCGTATATAAAGATTTGATTTTTGTGCAATTTTTGATTTAAAATTTTGGATAAAAAATAAAGTTTGTTCAAAAATTCTGAAATATTAAAATAATAAAACATGTCATAAATATAAACAAGTTAATAAAAATCAACTTTGTAAAATTTTACAAATCCTACCAGTCCAGTGCTTTTATCTTCAAAAATGGTAAAAAAAGAAAGAAAATTTTAGTAGGATGAAACCGATTGGAAAAGGTAGAGAATATAACAAAAATGAAAGTAAAAATAAATTACGAGCGATCTGAGGTCGGGAAGGGGGAGGGGGTGAGTTTTTAAGGATAACAAACGGTTTATTTCGATTTCCGGCAAAACTGCAAGGCCTATGAAAAAAAGTTAAATAGCAAAGTTGTAGGTAATAAAAAGATCTACAACTTAATAGGTTAAGTATTATATTTTTATATTAAGCTTAATAGCTTGATATAAAAGTTGTATGTAATAAAAAGAATGGGAAAGTAATGTAATCAAAAAAAATTTTTTTTTCAGATTTTTACGAATTTACAGTCCTTGAAGTCAAACGAGTTGAAAGAGACCCAACATCAAGAAATGTCTGTGTGTCTGTGTGTCACTTAATTTTGTGTGCGCTTTAGCGCCCAAACTAATAAGAATTTCTCAACCAAATTTTATATTTAGTACTTTTATATTGAAACTTAGATTTGATTAGATATTGGTTAAAATCGGTCCACGGAAACGTGAGATTAAGAGTAAATTAGTGACGCGCATTAACGAGATTCTATTTTTTTTTTTTTTAATTTTTATTTTTTGTAATGTAATGATCATGGGTAGGTATACTGTGGAAACTGCACATGAGCGCCGAATCATAGAGAGCGGCCAAAAAGTAAAAATCGTACTTTTTTGTTAACTGAATTAAAGTAGTGCGCAAAACATAATATCGTACCATAAGTGTAATGTATGGTAAAGTCATGTGATGGCCACATCTCCAATTTTTTTCAATATTTATGTTTTATAGATATTTGTAATTTTTTATTTACCATGTATAACATGAAATCTTACGTTTTTCGAGTAATTAAAGTGTAAATTTTAATAAATAGCTCAAAATTGTAGGTACATAATGATTAAAAAAAAATTTTCGGATTCGAGTTGTTTTCATTATTTGCATTTTCTGAGTACATTTACCCTAATAATGTATTTTTTTTATATCATCAGAAAGTAGAGATTTCAACAAACAAAAAACACATCAACTTTTTTAAAAAAGCAGATATTTTGACGTGAAAATTTTTGATTGAAAAATAGGGTGCTTTTTCGATATTAAGTCAAAATAAAGTGAAAAAATGATAATTTTAAATCAAAAAAATTACCGTATTTTTGGGACACACAAAGGTATAAGTTTTCACCAAATTTCGTAAAAAGATAAATTTTTTGCGAAAGATAAAAATCAAAAACCAAAAACTCGGTCATTTGAATTTTTCACATAAATTTTGAGGTTATGTGAAAAAAGTGTCGATACAAAAGTTGTAGATCTTTTTATTACCTACAACTTTGCCATTTAACTTTTTTTCATAGGACTTGCAGTTTTTGCAGTTGCAGTTGCAGTTTGCCGGAAATCGAGATAAGCCGTTTTTTACTCTTAAAAACTCACCCCCTCCCCCTTTCCGACCTCAGATCGCCCGTAATTTATTTTTCCTTTCATTTTTGTTATATTCTCTACCTTTTCCAATGGGTTTCATCCTACTATAATTTTTTTTTGTCTCAAAAATTATCGACCCTGGTCTATACCTAAAAATGATTTTTACATTTATTAACAAACAAATAATTTAATTTGATCATACAAGTATAATAATTTTTTAACCTTCATCTTCACTTTATTAACATGAAATGAGTATATTCGCAACATGAAAATAATGGATTTGGAGAATCACTTTTAAGCAAGTAATACATAATTACAACCTCCAAAGTTTTGTTGTAAATTTCCATATACAATTATTATAAAAATTAATTTGTGCAATACAAAATTTTAAATATTTAACCTTGGTTTTAATTTTGTTAATCCTCATTTTATTTGTTATAGTGCATTTTGTTTATTGTCAGTTATGTATGTACTGTAAATGGATGTATTTTTAAGTAGCTATGAGGAAGTCATCTTTAATAATTTTATTTAATATTATGATGCGAATCAAGTTGATTTCCAACAGCCAAACTCAACTAAATTTAGTAGGCTTATTTTTGCTAATTTTTAAAATATTTAATAAAAAATTTTTTGAGCTGCTCACCTATTTTAACTGGCTTCCATTAGGTAAAAAAATATAAAACGTTTTAAAAAACCAAAAACATGACATTATTTTTTTCTTTTACTGCCGTCGGCTGAAAAACATTTTTAGCTGGCAGCAGCTGTAAAAGTACTTTTCTGACTGTGTTAATGAATATGTTTAAAATATGTATACTAAAAATGTATTGCTATTGTATCCTATATCTTATCGATGCATTTTAAATACATATTGATTTAAAATATCGGTTAGGTATTGTAACAATTACAACAGTAGTGCTATAGTACATAATACATAATACTTAGGTTAAATCAACATTGTTTAATGTAGATTTTATCTTAGATTTTCGTAATATAAATAAATCATGTACATACGTAAGCTCTTTAATCAAAAGATATTTAAAATAAAATATCAATAATAATATAATTTTTATTATGTACATAATGATTTGCCTGATAATATTGATTAGAAATGCACGAGTGCTTATTGCAACAAAAAAGTTTCAAGAAACAAGTTCAAGTACTATATCATGGAAGAAAATGAACTACATGAAATATATTTTTACCATTTTAGCCAAAATAGGAATGAATGGATCATTGCTTTTTTGGAGAGTAAAGTGTACTTTGTAAAGTCACTTTCAAGACAAATTTAAAATACAATTGCTGCAACTTTTCGACATCTGTCCTAAACTGCAACTCAATTTTAGAAACGAATATTATTAATAATCCCACGAGGTACCATAATATTGAACAATTTTTAACTCACAGCAAAATATTGATTTTTATTAGTAATAATAATAATGTAACTACTACATTTTTTCCTAACAAAGTTTACAAAATACTGAACTCACATAAATGGAGATAAAAGGTAAAAAATTACTTTATATGAACAGAAAGAAAGAAAAGAAAGTGATGAATCTACTAATTTTTACGTTTTTCTTATCATTTAATTTAAATAATTGCTTAAAATAATTTTAAAATTAAGAATATAAAAAAAACTTACTTGGAGGTTCAACTACCTTTTCACTTGTTGCCTTCGTAACCACCGTCATTTTTTTTAATTTTATTATCCTTACAGAAAAACAAATTTAAGAAAAATTCACGTAAATCAATTTTATTTCAATAATAATAATTACTTGACGTATATCTGGAAGTTTTCCTATTACAGGTGACTATACGTAATCGTACATTTAACGAAATAATAACTAAGTAGAAATTCATATTTGTACGTGTTCAAACAAGTGCTTAAATTTTTTATTATTATTAAAGGTGACTTAAATAAAAGTTTGATGTACTGATAGTAATAAGGTCGAACGTTATCGAAAGTGTTTCATTGTTACGATACACAAAATTTTTAGATTAAATGTGCAGTTTTACAAAACACAATGGTTTACAAATTGCAATAAGAAGAAAAAAGCTGAAAATGCAATTTAAATATTCCTGACGTTAAATTTAAGTCTTTTCGTGATCAGGTTTTCTATTTTTAAAAGTTGACATATTTTTTTTATTTTTGATGGTTCTCGTTAATTTATTCATGCGCGGCACTAATTAGTTTACAAGTACTGGTTACAATGCAGATTCGATATCTTTCTTTTTTGGTTGTTGGGTATAGAAGAAAAATAAGATTACAGTGTGTGATTTTTTTACAATATTATTTTACATATAATTTTGAAAGCAATTCTTGAGTGTTTATTTATAAAATTGTTGAAATTCTATTTGTTCTAGTATAGTAATATGAGGAGCAGACATTCTATATGCAGTATGTCCATTTTCTGAAATTTTCACGAGAGCAGTAAAACTACCACAGGTTTAAATGATAAGTTATTAAAAAAGTAATTTTTGCAATAACACAGTATAAATTACACTATGAAGTATCTATAAATGAAGCAAATATTCGATTGGCGATTTTACAAAACAGCTAAAAAATGTATTGAACAAACTGCACTTTGTATTTTCTACATTGGACAAACTGCATATAGAATGTCTGCTCCTCATATGCATTATAGTATAGGTTAACGAATGGATGTTTGCAAATCATAGTTTTGTTTACATTTTCTATTCTGCAGTACAAAATGAACTAATTATAAACTAATTATCATCTACTTAATGAAGAAGGCCATCATGTAATTAATTCTTAGTTCGATGAAGCTTAATATCCTAAAAATTACCACCAAAGTGATCAACTATAATAAAGTACTCTAATAAAGAACTAATTATTGTCAAATTTTACACTATAAATTTCATTTTAATTACTTTGTTTTGTTGTGTTTATTTAATATTACTAAATAAAATTTTTTATTAATGTAATTTATAAATTTTCAATACCACTATCACAACAAAAAAGGAATTATCTTGATAAACAAATTAATTAAGTATTTGGATAGATAACATAATAATTATGATGGTTTGCGTAATAATACTTTACTTTTTCCATTGATTTTTTAATCAATAACGATTTATTAAGAAAGCAATTGTTTACGTTTGAATAGATAATATACCTTAAACCTATGGTATTAATAAATACCATACACAAATATAAGTTTGTAATTAATAAAAATTAATGTAGGGAAATAATAGAAAAAGATATTTTGTGGTAGACAGATAACCGTAAGAATTTGCAAAGTCCTCTTTGGTTCGTTTCTCTTGTGACCCATTCCTACCCACTCTCCCCTAAAATGAATTTCTTAAGATTGGCTTTCTGCTTTCTGATATTTGATTTTATTAATTCAATAATTTATTAAATCTAAATAAAGGTGGTTGGAGAATTAAGCTAAACGGCTGAGCTATAAACTGATCACTTTATTTTTGGATAAAAAAAATGGCTCATATTAAAGACAGAGTCAAAAATAGTTTTAAAAGTAAAGAAAAATATGAAAAAATTAAAACTAATTAGAATTAATTAGAAAAAAAGATACAATTAATAATGTTTATTATCTGATTATTCTAGTTACAGTTATGCAACTTTTTATACAGACCATATTTTATTGCGTTGATTTAGCTTGCTCTACTAATTTTGTGAGTTTTATCATCTTACCATAAAGAAAATACCCTTAAAAGGAAATTTTGAATAATGATTTTTGACATACTTAGAAAATGCTTTATCTATATAAATTAAGATCCGTTTGATACCTAGGAAAATAAAGTAACATAAAAAAATTCTCTTGCATTTTGTGGTAATACTATTTTTGGACAAAAAAGCGTAGAGGTGCAAACTGAAAAGTCAAAACCTCTAATTTTGAAATCTTGAATATATTTTATAGTACAAATGAATGAGAAATTAACAGTTTTATTCTAATTCACAAAAATCACCTTTGTTGCTGAAGTATTACTGTAATTCATTGACAAAGCTGGACTAAAATTAACCAGTGAGGGATTATATTTAAAATTTGATTGAAGCACCAGTTCAGAATAGTAGCCTAATATGGATAAAATTGTCTGAAAAATTTTTGTAGATTTAATATTAAAATTAATCAGGCAGTGGCTTTCGTACTTACCTTTCTCGAAAAAAACAGATCAGCAACTTCAGAAACAGAAAAATTCAATTCCTGACTCGTATTTTTAAAATTTTTAATTTTTAAAAAATTGTGAGATATCGCCCTGTCTATATCGTCCCACCGTTCATACGGTTCCGGTTTTCCCCTAATAATAAAAAAGTTTTGTTTTTTTCAATTTTTACAACTTTTTTTTTTTTTATTTACATTTTATCGTGCATCAACTACTGGGTTATTGGCACTTCTAAATGTTAATTTTTAAATTGTTTAGTATTTTTGTTTGTTTATGTTTTTTGAATTGGGTAATTTGGTTGGTTGGTTTTTTGGTTCACCACGGAGTGAGAATGTCCACTGGAAAGCCGAGCTAAGAAATTCTGATGCGTCCGAGATTTGAACTCAGAATTTCCGCTCGTAGCGAAACCAGCGATCACATCACTCCACTGCCGTGGCTTTTTACAACTTTAATAGCACTCTAGATTGCCTTTTCATTTTCTTGATGGCTCTAAGTAAAATTTTTGCCTAATTTTTGAGACAACTTTTTTGGGTCAAATTGTCTTAACGCATATTATTTAACCTTTTAGGTATGTAGTTGTTACGTTATAACTCAAAAATGATTTTACTTCTGACACTTCCATAATTATAACAACTTTTGCCAACTTTCGGCAAACATTCTAAGTTTGACTTGATAACTCTATTGAATTACATATATATAGAATAGATACCTTCACATTTTTCTTTTATATGGTGGGACTAACTTAAGCAAATTATTTTTGACTTGTTACACTTGCACTGATGTATTAAAAATTATAATTATATATGCATATTGTGCTGTATATTAAATTAAAAATTTTTATTTTTTTTACAACCTAAAATTGAATTAAGAACAAATCTTCTTCTTCGTATGCTTTTTGACAGAAACGTCGTGACAAATTGACTAAGTTATTATGTAGCTTTTTTGGCAGATTACTCTCAGTGGTTTGCCATTGCCTTCCGAGAGGAGAAGGTTATAATAAAGTCAGATAAATTTTTGTCCGGGTTGAGAATCGAATCTAGGATTTCTGGTCTAAAGTCCGGTCCTTAGCCTGTTTACTTAGCACACCTTTTCTTAATACTTTAAGGGAAAATACTCCCCCCCCCCAACTTGATCCAATTTACTACTTTTTTTCTTTAATATTAAATGTCCCATCACAGTTTTTCTTTACTTAATAAAAATTCTAAGATAATCCAGGATTACAATCCGTTTTAAGGGCAAAATTAGGCTCATATACACTTTGTTTTTTGTTTCCTTGTTTGTTCAATTTCACCACAAAGTGTAGATATTCACTAGATGAACCGAGCTAAGAAATTCTGTCAAGTCAACAATTTGAACCCAGAATTTCCGCTCTGTAACTCAACCAGCGGTCACATCACTCCACGGCTGTAGCTACAATGTTTAATTTTAATCAAGTTAATTAATTAAAATTTCAAAATTTTAATCATAATATTTATTGTAAAATCAAAAAATTTTAAATTGTTTAATTTCCAACAGTGTATATTGTCTTCTTGGGAAATCATCCATCATAGAAAGTACTGTATATTTTTGAAAAATTTATTTTTTGAATAAAGATAAATTTTTGATTTTTGTGTATTCTTGTTTTTTTTACAATTGTGGTTCTTGTACGCAAAAAAAACCACTTCAACAAACCCGTTTTGATAACGGGCGCTTGTGCCCTTATAATAGTAGTTTATGTCACTAGAACGTAAAGGGTCGTTTTTTATCTCTGAGGGCGTAGTTTATGAGACGAGCCGCGCAGCGGCGAGGCAATAATAGCCCGAAGGGTAAAAAAACCCTTACGTCCCAGTGATGTGAACAATTTTTCGTTATTTTGGGAAAAATATACTACAAAATTCGCCATTTTATATAATAGCTCTGAGATAACTATCGATAGATGGCGTGAAGATTGCAAGCCTTTTGTCAAGTTTTTTTCTTTGGTGAGGAAATGAATGATTTTCTTTTGAAATTTCCGAATGACGGACAATTTGGTCTGTCCGTCGTATTGACGGATGGATGGTCACGTTATGCAATTATTGCAAAAAAAATCTCGAATTTTGTAAAGTAGTCACTTTACACCCGAAATAACAAAAAAGCATTTTAAACAGTTGACAACCCTAATAAAAGGAAAATTTTCATTTTATTAGTTTGTAAGTATTAAGAAATTTTAAAAGTTGTGTTGGTGCTTGGTCCAGATTTGTCCAGATTTGAATCCAATATAGCGTAAATTTTGAATGGTGTATTTTCTCGAGTTTATCCGAATGTTATGAAGACACTTGAGTCAATTTTGAAAATCGGAAAAAGTATTTTTGGGCTTCGATAATAACGTAGTGTATACCAATCATTTTGAGGAAGTGTGAGATTTTGGAAAACGAGTTTTTCGGAAAATTTCTGGTGGGTTAGAACATCGTTTTCTACGAATATAAACCAATTCTGTATTTAATAAACGAAGGATAAAACTTATTTTTTTGAACGGTAAGAGCTTACAAAATTTGGATTAAATTCCAAAAAAAATTAGTTGTAATTATAATTATCCTCTTTGTGTTTTTAACCGACAGGTTATTTTTAATTTTAATTGTATCTGGTTACAGACACATAACAAAGCGTTTTAGCTTTGAGTTGTAATGCATGGGTTCAAATCCATAACCGAGGTGTGTAAAATTTTGATTTTGTAAAAAAAAGAAAGTTTTTTTTATGTGAAAACCACACGTCTTTTGAACTAACCGGGTACATTCTGACATATTTCAAAATTATTTCAAGTATCAGACGAGATAATTTCAACTCAATGCAATTTGTATCATTAATTTAATTTTAATATTTAGTTCATTTATAGGAAATCTGATGCTTTCAAATCACATAAGGGCAAAATGTGCTCACAAAAGGGTCGAGAATCGAATGTCTACTAAAGGTTGCATTGGTGTAGGTACTACTTATGTTAATAGTAAGTAATAATTATAAAATCCAGAGTGACCTTCTAAAATCTAACAAGTGTTATTTAATAATTGATATAATAGAAAGGTAAAAGGGAAGGTAAATATTAAGGTTTAAAACCATGAAGCTAAGCAGCTGAAGCCAATTGTTGTTAAAAATTTAAATTTTCAACCGATAGTCATAAATAATATGGGTTGATTTATGTAGGTATGTTCAGTTTCAAGCGGTCTTATTAGCTGCTTTTTGATGCCAGTGATTGACAAAACCAGACGTATCTTGGGGGCCTCTTACAAGATTCTCTATCAAAGTGACTTTTAGGGCAAAATGTTAAAGTACTGTGCTAGTTTTTGGATGGACAAGTTGAAACTATTTATGTAGAACAGTAAATCATTATTTTTTTATCATAAATTTAAACTAAATTTATTGGTGCATTGAGTAAGTGTTAATTTTCTTAAGGGCGATAACACTTAGGCAATACGCGTAATACGGTTAGCCTATATTCTAGGCATTTTAAAGTCACACTGTTAATGAAGTCAAATGAGACAGTGGTAGTAAAAGCGGACTAATCCACAAAGTCTTTAATTTTTATTATGTTTGCTATTACTTTTTGGGCATTTGAGTTACTTTACTGAATTGTTCTGTATAATAGAGTAAAAATTATTTTTGGTTAGTTTACTTTTACTCTCATTGCCTCAATTCTCCGCTACGCAAAACATTTTAATCTTGGTTTTACATACACCAGATAAGAATGAACTAATTACACTTATTCTACCAATCTAATTATTTAAATTGTTTACATTTTTCGTTGTAGAATTATTTTTTATAAAAGATATGTCATTGGTATTTTCGATAAATATTAACAATATATTCGGGTACAGTAGTTTAGTTTATTACAAAAATAGCATTTAAATGTATTGACAAGTACCTAATCACTTAAATTGAATAAATGTATCATTGAGTTCTTAAAACTAAAACTGAGTAACGTTAATATTTTAATATATTTTTTCTGTAAATTATTATAAAAATTCTATAATTAAATATTCTTGCTGGTGATTCATAGCTTGATAAACTTAATCTTTAACTATTCTAATTTTTATGATTTTGTAAATAAGTATAGTAATTATTTTTCCGTATGACGAAATTGTTTGTATTTCTCATTTCCTACTATTAAATGTAACAGTACAGCAACGTTCCTGATACAAAATGTTAACCTTTTTGGGTAAATATTATTTAAAATAGCGAAGTAGTAGGAGTGTGACCGTCGACTTATTACGGACCTGGAAAATGAATCAGATAAGTGCTTAGCATTCAATTTACATTTAAGTAATAAGTTAGCATGGCTGTGTTGCTCGAAAATGTTACCAATTATGTGTGGCATGCATTTACTGTCCTACAGCAAGATCAGGATGGTTTAGTACAAAAAACTAAATTAAAGGTACCGTAATTTATTATAATTTATTAATTTCTTAAACTAAAAATCGCTTTATCAATTAAATCAATTAATTTTTAACGATAATTGTAACAGGTGGTTATTTTCGAGTGCCTTATAAAGAAAATGAATGTTGCTCTGTGTTTATCGATTATAGAAATTTATTTTAAATCGTGTCCTTCACCGACATTACCAATAAAAAAATATAAAATATAAATTGGAAAATTTCATTTACCTATATCCAATAATCAGTTAAAATTTTAATTCTTTTTCGTGATAGAATGAAAATGTTAAATTTGAGAATTAACTCTTGTAAAGCATAATTGCAAAACCACGGAAGAATGACATTACGTTTTATAAACTACTACTGCAATAAAAATAATTATAGTTTAAATAAATAATAATTAAGTAGTTGCTGCGTCTAATAATAAAATTTATTGTTCAAAGTAAACCCGCGAAAAAATATCTTCAAAAATATTGCACACTCAAATTGTACTACATCAAGATCAAGTTGATGATGAGTCATTGGGAGATGCATTGAATGAAGGCTGACCTACTAATATTCCTAATTAAAACAAGGTTGAGTAGATTCAAACTAACAGGTTTAATAAAAAAATATCCGCGTTTTCACTTTTCAATTTAGTAGCTACAATTTTCTAATAAATTTATAAACCACTCAAAATTATTTTCAGGTACTTACGGCAAACATTGGTACCTTGTTGGATCTTTATGGTGTCGAAAGAGGTTTGGAACATTACCGCAGTACGTCGTCTTTAAATTTTGATCACTTTAAATATTACCTGCAACGTGAGGTATTTTCATCCCTTCCTGATAAGCTACCCTTATCCGAACTGCGCGACTATGAAACCAAAATTGCACAAACTTGTTGGTACGTTTGTCAAAAACGTTACATGTGCCAAGACAGACGTATATTTTCAGAAGAATCTATTTTCCAAATTTTTCGAGTGTTTTGTTTATTAGCGGAACTGGTTCCGGATAAAGTTGATGAAAAGTATCAGGTCCTACTTCATCCCTCCGAAGCATCGTACGTAGCACAAATTTTAGCCAATTCGTTAGGCTGTGCATGGGACGAGGAAGATTTCACAGATTTGAGTGTCTCGATAGGATCCTTCCGTTTAGCTCCTTTCATAGCGGTGCTTGAATCTCGTTGTTTAACCGGAATAAAAGATGCAGATGCAATTAAAGAAGCGGTTTCTGATTTGCACCAAACTTTTGTGGAAGATGTGATTAAAAAAGGATTTTTGTACAAAAAGGGATATATTTTTCCTTCTTTGAAGGAATTTTGGTTTGTTTTGAGACCATCGGATTTAAGTTATTATAAAAGTAGAACGGAGAAGGAAAAATGCGGCTTGTTAACAATCGAACCCGGTAGTAAGGTGGAACCTAAAGCAGATTATCGAATACTTTTACAAACTCCAGAAAGAGTATTTGAACTGGCGACTACTGATCACATGACACGATTACAATGGATTTCAGCTCTTCAATTGGCAGCTGATCATTCCGCAACTTATCAAACGTATCAACGTCTTCAGGCTTCAAAACGGAGATTGCAACGTCAGGGAAGATTGCAGGAAATCGCAAGAGCTCGAGCTCAACTACAACACGAGCGAAGTGCTCGTAAAGCAGCTGAAGGTCAGGCTAAAGAACTTGAAGCAGTAGTAAAAGAAGAATCTCGTCGATTAACGGAACTTGAACAAATTAGAAGTAATTTAGAACGTTTACTAGAAGAAGAAACTCAAGCAAAACGCGATGAAGAAATAGTAAGAGCTTTGCAAGCACGCGTTTTAGCGGAAGAATGGGAGAAACGGGAAGAAATGGAAAAACTCCAAATCGAACAACAACTTCTTCTAGAAGAAGAAAGGGGGAAGAGGTTTGAATATGAACAGCTACAACAAAAAAAGGAGTTTGAACTGAACGGTTAGTTGGTTGGTTTTTTTTTTAAATAAATTTTTTTAAGTTCCAATGGATAAAGGTGGTTACTGCATTGAACACCTTCATCCATTTGGTTTAAATAACTTTTTTAATTAATTTTCTTTCAGCTGCGAAGGAACGCTTACAAGAATTAGATGAAGAAAAAAAATTGTTAGATGATGAATTAAAATTTGCTCATGATAAAATTCGATTATCCGAAGAGAGAAGAGAAGTTATGGAAGCTAGGTTAATAGAAGTGGCGCCCATTTTACGAGACGGTGATAGAGTTAGAAGGGCTCATTCCTTTATGCCAAGCACAAAAGAAAGGCCCATTATGTTGGAGGTTAGAGCTTCTACGTTGCGACGTCCTACGAAAAAGTGATTTTTGGATTATTCACAAAATGTAAATTTAGGTATACGTCACAAATTAAATATCTTTATTTATTTCATATTACTGTATAATTTTTTAAAGAAAATAAAACTATAAGTATTAATAACATCAAAATCTCTTTTGTTAGGAAAATATGATGATTAGTGATGATAGAGTAAGTCAGAATGGTAGAGAGTTGATGAATTTCTATTTTATATGGTGCTTGACGCCAAAATTGGTTAGGATAATTAAATATGTGGTACTTAGCGAACGATTAAGAAGTTGAGTACGAGTAAAAGCTTAAAAATTTCATGATTAAATGTGAGAGACCAATTAGCCTAAAAACTATTCAGAATGTGGGTAAAAATATCCAATGGGGTACCTAATTGGGACGATATAAAAGTGAATTAATGAAAATGTATGTATTATAAAATCTCTAATACTTTCAATATATTTTTAGAAAAAACTTTTACATTTCAAAAATATAAAATAATTCTTAGGTTATGTATGATATATTAACTAGTACAAAAAAGAAAAATTTGCAATGATAAGCTGTTTGATGAAGACTTTTCATTTCTTTGCAGCTTGCGCTGCAGCTTTTGCTTCTGCCCTTTTTTTGGCTAGAGCTAAAATTCAATTCGATTAAATTAATTTTTAAAATAAATACAATTTAAAACCAAAATTTTAAATTTTTAAAATTTTTGACTTGGTAAAGCAATATTACCTTTTTTTGCCAAAAGTCTTTCAACCTTTCTTTGCTTGTAAGCTCTCCAAGCTCTTTGAATTCTTCTAGCTGATCTGTTTTTTAAAAATTGTATCGCTATCTCGGCCCAAATTTTAAAGTCTTCTTCCTGTTTTTCAGCCATTAAAATAGTGTATTCGATATTCTGTTCATCAAATCTTTCTCTTAAATCTAGCAGTTCGTCTCGTTCTTCTTGAAAACTTAAAAATTTTGGTTAATGTATGGAAATTATTATTTATATTTATTAAACTTTTTAGAAATTATATCGAATTCCGCTTGACGATCTCCAATGTCTGAGTCGAATTTTGTTAACCAACTCGTAAGTTGCGATTCCACTTTCAACCTTCTTGCTCTCAAAGTTTTTTCTTGACGTAAATTCTTACTTAATAAATTGTCATACTGCTGTTGTGCATTCTTCGAATCTTCTGCCAAATCTACCTGACGGAGCTCACTTGCTCGTGATTCTTCTAACATTTCATTTTCTGAATTCATACTGTAGTAATTATTTTTCTTAGATTACGATTACTTTATTGATAATAATTAATTCTTACCATATTACGTTAATTTCATTCTTTAAACTCGAATTAAGTGCACTGACAACTTTTTCGTACGATTTTACCGAAGCAATTTTAGTTTCAAGTGCATCTCCAAATGATTTCTTTTGTTTACTAAGCTCCTTTTCCACCTCTAAAAAACAGATAATTTTGTACATTTGCTTAATCACGTATAAAACATAGCATGAAGTGTTCCAATTTTTGAACCGTTGGGTTTTTAAAAAGTCTAAAGATGAGCAGAGTTGCGCATATCTATAAACGATTAGCAAATTTCTAGTTGATGATCAAAAATATATTTTACCGCTCCCAACAAAATAAACTTTAGATTTTAAATTATAAACTTAAATTATAAAATAAATTTAAATTATAAAAAAAAATAAAAAAAAAATTAAGTGAAATACGTAGATACTTGAAATTTCTTCGGGAGTTGTCAGATTAAATTTCCAAGCTTTTCTAAGCTTTCTATCTCTTTCTATTTTTTCAATTCCGCTCTCAGCTAACATAGAATTTACTACATCCCGTAATTTTCTAATAGCATTTACAAAATTTATGGATGATTCATTGTCGCAATGTTTAAATTTACATAGCATGAATTGCCTTAATTCTGGTTTTCTCCAAACGATTTCAAAAGCTTTCAACATGGTAGGATTATTAAAGAGTCCCACTTCCATGCGCAGTGTTTCAGATAAATTAATGTTTTCCAATGGAGAAAACATGGCGTTGCTAATGTTACTTCTTTTAAAACTGCATTTTTTTGAAAAAGACTTGCTATATTTGTTTAGAACAAAATAAACAAGTTCGACTTCTGCAGGTTCTAAGTTACTTTGAAGCATCTTAGTATAACCTTCAAGCATTTCAAGACAAACCTATTGCAAATTTTTAGTATTTATCTTATCTTTGTTTCTATTGCACATTTACTTACACCAATTTTAACTTGTTTTATTATCCCATCAAGTATATAAAGTATCCTATCGCTTTGTATTTTTAATTCCTGTTCCGATGGAGATCTTTTTAGAACTCCAAGATCACTTAACCTAATGTTTAAATTTAGCTTTTCTTCTGAAGCATTTTCTTCTAATGCTTTGCTAGATTTTTTATTTTTTTTATTTTTTATTATTTTACTAGACATAATTGAAAAGAAATTAAGAATCACATACAAAACTTACATAAATGTCAAAATTTGTAAAAAAAATTTCATAGTTAACTACTTTTTCAAATTTTAGCAATTAATCCATCAATTTTAATCTAAAACCAGTCGATTAAAACTTTGGTTAACAAAAGAAAATCTAATAAAAATTTACAAATTGATGAAAACTTTTTGGACCGGAATGATGATGAAATTGATGGGAAGACAGAAAAATGAAAGAAACGAATATATTGTGGTGTTCCGGGGCTAGAATTGAATTAGATTTGAATTGATTCATGCTCTGCTAGTTATTTATTATTATTGATTTTATCGAAAAGTAAGATTTGATTTTCGTATCTATTGGATTGGAGATCTTTCGAATCTAGAGCCGAATTTATTAGTCTGAGTCAATTAAAGAGTTTTGAATTGCGACCAATTGATTTTGCTACTTACTTCTAGAGATAATGCGATCTAAAAACATTTCACCAATAAAGCCATTGTTTCACCAGCCGTAGGGCATGTGACCCCGTCATGTTGAAAGCACATATCCCATTGATCTTTAAATTTGGGGAAATAAATTGTTTTTTCTTAAAACTTTATTTCTAATTAGTAAAACTTTTTTCTACATGACGGTATATATACATTCAATAGCTATATTATATAATAAAAGTAATAAAATTATGTGGATAATTTGTTTTAGGGAAAATTGAATTTCATAATATTAATAATCTATCTAATATAGATACAACATAGAACTTTTACTAGGTAAAATCCTATTTACCAAGAGTAAAAAAGTTTCAATCTACTAGGCCATAAGGTCAACTTCAACGTCTTTCTTCTCAAAACCACCACCTTCCAGATCATCAAAAACGTCGCCACCAAACTTTTTGCCGAGAGCTGCATTAAGATCAGGTCCTCTAAATTCAACCGGAGCAGCGCCTTCCTTTTTATCTGTTAATTAAAAGTGTAAATAAGTCTTCATATCTAGATTTAAAATTTCTATAGAAGTTACAAAATCCATAGATACCACCAAAAGGGTTAATGGAATATTCCTTTGTGTAAAGCAAAAAGTTGCTAAATATAAAAGTAACAAATTGGCCGAAAAAATGTTTAACGTTTTCAAACCTTTTTTGCCCTTTTTGCCTTTTCCTTTCTTTTCTTTACTTTGGGGTCGTTTAGGAAGTTTAATTTTATCGCCGGCTTTTTCTTTTCCTTCTGAAATATTATATTCATCATTTTTGAACTATTATTATTATGACATTACATACTTCCTTTCCTTGCTTTTCTTCTAGCAATTTTACGTATTCTGTATGCACGCCAATAACGTTGAATTCTTCTGCAAGCACGAGTTTTCAAAAATATTATAAATCTTTCTTCCCAAACTCTTTCTTCTTCTTCATGTTTTTCAGCCATTAAAGGAATATATTCTTTGTTTTGTTCGTTAAACTTTTCCGTTAAAGTGTCAAACTCAGCTTTCTCTGCTTCGTAACTATACAGAGAAATCAAGCAATCATTGCTGTTTTTTAAAGAAAAATGTTTTACCCTTCGGTAAGTTCGTCAAAAATAGCTTGGCGTTCTCCAACATCGGTATCATACTTTGTCAACCAACTCGAAAGTTGAGTTTCGACTTTTAATCGTGTTTTTCTTAAGTCTTTTTCTTCTTTTAAATGTTGACCTAAAAGGTTTTCGTACATAGCCGTGGTGTTTTTAGATAACTCTTCTAATTCTGCTTGAAGAATATCACTGGCAATTGTACCGTTGTACATAATTGTTTCTGAGTTGGCTCTAAATATAATTATTGTAAAATGCATTAAAAATTGAACTTCTGACGAAATAAATGTTTGTAGTGACGAAGATTATCTAATGCCTGCTGTACACTCTCGGCGGGATAGGACGAGACAGGGCCAGGGCGAGAGCGAGAGTGTAGATGGGTATTCTCGCCATGTCTTGTCTGTCTCGGTGTGCCTGGTAGTGTGTAGTGTAGATGGTCGCACGAACACGTGACGTGGGGGGGGCATAATAAATCATCAAATTATGATGTAATTTGGTTGGATATTGCAATAAGTTACAATGTTTTCAACTTACACTGTCATTTTAAGTTTATTGTTATACATTTGATTTGTTTTTTCTGTTCTCTTTAAATAATCATTAGCTATAGCTCGTTTACTATTTAGTTCATTCAAAAAGGATTTGCGTTGGTCTTCTAATACTTCTTTTGTGCCTGAAAAAGATTACATTTCTTATAAAACTTCATTATTTAAATAAAATAATTTAGTACTTTTAATTTTTTTTAATACGGATGTGTTGGTAATTAACGCTAACCGTAAGGATTTCTGACGATTTTTTTCTTCCACGGCGGTCATGGAAAGTCTAAACTCCATAGCGTTTCGCAAGTCTTTCATAGATTTAATTAATGAAATTGATAAGGGTTCTTGAGTAATACACCATTCCGATAGAGCTCTAGTTTTCAAGTTATTATTAGAGCACATCATTTCCATAGCTTTAACCATACAAGGATCTAAAATGTCGCTAATTTCTGGAGGAAAGTGGTAGACAATATCGGATTCATTGCGCTAAAAATAGTTATATATAATTTGCATTTTTTGGAAAAAATCCAAAACGTACCCCAATAAAATCATTTTTACTGATTTTTTCTATAATAGTGGAAATCTTTTGTGTATATTTGCCGTGGCGCAATACTTCAGGGGGAGGATATCTTTTTAAATATTTGAAGCATGCAGTTTGTATATATTCAACATTTCCAAGGGGTAAACATTTACGTAACCTGCAAGCTTTATGTTGCAATAACACTTTTATGTTAACCTGAAAATTAAATGTTTTAAAAGTATTAAGAAATTTTTCGTTTTTATTACGGCTATTTGAAGTTTATCGATCGCTTCATCAAGAACTGATAATATTCGACCGTTGTTAATTAGTATTTCCGTCCTGGAAGGTGATTGTTTTAATAATCCCAAATCGCTTAGTTTAAATTGGACATGTTCGGTAACAGACATCGATTTTTTTTCCCGATTCTTATCGTTTTTGTTTTGCTTTTTATTATCATTTTTAGTTAATGCAGTTGCAGATGACTTGGCTGTGACAGGCATTTCTTAATAATTTTTGATGCTTTAATAGATTATAAAAATAATAAAATTATATAATTGACAAGTGTCAAAATCGACACCACTTGTTTTAAACTTACAGCATTTGACAATAAATACAAATATTTTTTATTTTTTTCTAACAGTTAACAAAAGTTAATGAAGGGTTTCCAAGTGTAAAGACATCTAGAAAAAACATCGGGGTAATAAAATGGCCCCCAACGTAGGGCGTGTTTTCAAAAACTGTAATGAATTTATTTCATTTTATTTATGATTTTACTACATATTGGTAAATTGGTAAATAGTATAAAGTAAAATATAATGTAAAACTATTGTAAATTATTTGTAAAATTAAAAAATATATATCTATAGATCAACGTCGACATTTCCTTGTTCAAAACCAGGTCCTTCAAGATCGTCAAAAACACCACCACCAAACTTTTTGTCAAGTGCTGCATTGGGATCAGGTCCTCTTAGTTCCACTGGCTCTTTTTTATCTGTGAAATAATTAATATTACTATATGCCGTTCATATTTACTTTTGGTAAAAATTAAGAGCCTACTACCAGCACTAAATATAAGTTAAAGTTTGATTCATTAAGTAATAGAGAAGAATCAATGTACATTTTCTGTAAAATGGCTGACCGCATGACCAATTTGGTCAATATGGCCATAAAAAATGCTCAAAAAAATTGTTTCAAAAGCTGTTAAAGAAGTTACGTCTAACAGATCCTAAATCGGTATAATACGATCCAGAAGTATAAACATTTTTGAAAGAACAATGCTAAAAGTAGAATTTAAAGATGTAGCCAGATTTAGGTAAAATTAAGCACGGAACATCAAATTTATTGATACCTTTCTTTCCCTTGCCCTTGTCTTTTCCTTTTTTATCCTTACCGTCAGCCTCACCTTTGGGAGCTTTTCCTTTTTCAGAAGCGTCCTTTTTGCCTTTAAATAAAAATATTACCATACTACAAATTTTCATTTAACTTAGAAAAAATACCCTTTTTTGCTTTCCTTCTGGCAAGTTTTCGTAATCTATAAGCGCGCCAATAACGTTGAATTCTTCTAGCAGAACGATTCATCAAAAATTCAAAAGCTCTTTCTTCCCAAATCCTTTGCTCTTCTTCATATTTTTCAGCCATTAAAACATTATATTCTTCTTCTTGTTCTTTAAACTTTTCTAACAAAGCTTCGTACTGGGCTTTTTCTTCTTCGTAACTATAAAAAATTTCTAAAGAATTTTAAATTCAACTATGATGAAGATGACTTACCCAGCCGTAAGAGTTTCGAACGTGTTTTGCCGTTCACCAACATCGTTGTCAAATTTTGTTAACCAGCTACAAAGTTGTGTTTCTACTTTAAATCTTATTTTTCGTAAATTCTTTTCTTGAATCATGTGTTGAGTAACTAATGTTTCAAACATGGTCGTAGCATTTTTAGATGCTTCAGCTAATTCTTCTTGATTTTCACGACTGGCTTGAGTCTCACCGTACATTTTATTTTCTGACGTACCACTAAAAAGATGATAATGTTCCATTAAACAATTCGTAACCAAAAGTTGTGAATTTTTTAAACCCCTGGTGGTTGGTTTCAGAAACTATATGATGTAGTTAATTAGTGATTACTTAATCCGCAATAACTATATGAACCAATGAAAAACTACTAGGGATATAACCCCAGTTTTTTCTCAAATTTGGTTTCCAATTTTACTATTTTACATTGATATTACAACACGTAAACTTACACTCGAGTTAATATTTTATTTTTAAATGTTTGTTTTGTATTTTCTATAGTTTGTTGATATTTAGTCACTTCAGCTCTTTTACGATTTAATTCTGATTGAAGAACTTTGCGTTGCTCATCCAACTCTTGATTAGCTTCTGCAACAAAAATCACCTTACATTTTCTTTTTTATATTACTGGAATTTCAATAAATTACGGTCTATTTTAGTAAGAAAAGAAGCATTGGTTTTCCAAGCATGCCTTAAAGATTTTTCACGTTTTCTTTCGTCGAACGCGCTCATGGAAAGTTTGTATTTCATTGCATCTCTCAAATTTTTCACAGAATCTATTAGCAAAATTAATAAAGGATCTTGCTTAAGATTCCATTCTGTTAAAACTTTTTTTTTCAAAGTGTTATTATTCCATATCATCTCCATAACTTGAACAACGTGAGGATCTATCAGTTTTTCTATATCCTTTGGAAAATAATTATCGTTTTCTGCTTGATCCAGCTAAAATATTAAATAAGTACTAAAAATTTTACTTGTGTTTTGGAAGAAAACATTAACTTAACTTACGTTTGTTGGTTGATTTTTACTAATGTTGTCTATCATCGTAGAAACTGTACTTGAAAATAGCATAAACTGGCATACAGCAGGAACTTCAATTTTTTTTGTATACTTATAACAAATAGTTTGTATATATTCGACTTGTTGTGGGGGGAGATATTTTCGAAGCTTACAACCTTTGTGATGTAATAACTCTTTTAAGTTTGCCTGTAAAAGTAGATATTTGAAAATTTTAGGTACAAATTTTTCTTTTTAATTACCGCCATTTGAAGCTTTTCAATTGTGTTATCAAGAATTGATAATATACGATTCCTGTTTATTGACAATTCTTCCATGGAAGGTGACTTTTTTATTATTCCCAAATCGCTTAGCCTAATTTGTACGTTTTCAATAACGGAACTCGATTTTTCTACTTCCCTCTTGTTAGTTTTGCTTTGTTTATTACTTGAGGCTTTACTTTTCGAGCTATTAGTTAAACTAGATTGAAAAGACATTTTTCAGAAATCTTATTATTTATTTATAGTACAAAATATAGAAAGAAAGCAAAATGTCAAAAATCTATTGAAGAAGTACCCGTAATTGTTTCCTAGTAACAATTACTGTAGCAACGCAGTTGTTATTCTTGTGTTAAATCGATATCGCTTCCAGACTTGTGAAAATTATTTAAAAGTGTACTTGTTCTTTTAATTTAAATATTGCAATGGGTGCTAAAAAGAAAGGCGGTTTAGCGAATCGCTTAGCGCGGATGACTGATGAGGATCGGGCGAAATATTTACAACGTAAAGCTGATATTGAAGAAGAAGCTAAAAGAAGAAAGGAACAATTAGTAACCACATTTATGAAGGTACTTAAGTCTAACTTTCTCCTGTAAGTTTTAAACAAAAAGTAAAATTTTAGAACAAACTGAAAAAAGAAGATGCATTTTCGAGATTAAACATTGCCAAAATAAATCAACAATACCATCAAACCATGCGCATTAGAAAATGCACAGAAATGAAAATTGAAGCTAAACATTGCAACACCACGATGAATAGGATCATAAATTTAAAAGAAAAAAATATAGGTAAAATAATGGATGAACTGAAATGGCAGGAAGATCTATATCTGAAAAATTTTAAAAATCACTCTCATCATATGGATAAAATAATTGGTTAGTATTGTTGTTCAACTTGTTGATTTTTTCGAAATCGGTACAATTTTTTTGATAGGATTTCACAGGGATCAATTAGCCGAATTACGTGAACGGTTTGAAAACGATAAGAAATGGATTTTGGACATTGCGCTAAAAGAAAATAATGCAATTAAAGCCCAATCCAATGAAAATGTTGAACATTTAAATGGTATTCGATACGGCCAAGAAATGAAAGCTCTGGCTATTGCAAAAACTAATAGAAACGATTACATAATAAGAACCGATGAATTAATAACCAATGTAAGTTGGCGAAAAATGTAATGCTTTAATATATTAGTATTATTATAGTAAGTGGTTGCTAAACATTTGCAGTAAAACTATATTATTTACGTGTAACTACTAGAATAAATATAAGTACACTTATGCAAAAGATATTGAATAAAAATTCCAATCTCCACAATTTAATCTGCCCTTCTCGGCTAAACACGACACTAAGGTATTGGTATATTGGCATATATCCACTTTATCTATAAAAAAAAAAGATTTTTAGTAATGATTTTATCTAATACACACAAAGAAAACTCAAGTCAAAAAGTTTTTTTTAACACTTAAACTCCTTTGGTTGCTTCCAAAACTATTCAAATCATTTAGCTTTTTAAATAAGCTCAAATTGGTCAAAAATTTACAATTTTAGATAGATAGTCTTCTGAAGAAGTTTAAGTATCAAATGACTTGTAATAAGCATTTCATTTTAACGTATTGTACCCACCTTGGTTTTGTACTTGAAAACATTCGTCTGTCGCATCTTGGAAAAAATCTTTTACTTCTCTTTCATCTGTGTTTTTCGATAAAGCATTTGCAATGCGATGATGGTCGGGATACCCTTGGCTGTCGAGCTAAAGCAAACAGAAAGCGTAAACAGAAAATTTTGAAAATTAACGTAATGTTAAATTAGGTTTGATCATAACTATTAAATAATTTAATAATTAAAGATGTGTAAGAATAATACATTTTCACATGTATTTCATACAAAATTTTATCTTATTTCGTTCAAATGATAATTAATTCAGACGATTCCGAACATTTTTAACTACCGGTTAAGTTTAAATTCTAGTTAACTAACCAATTCCAAAGTTTGCAAAATGCAGTACACTGCGCATTTGCTTGGATCTATGTTACCACTTTCATCATTTCTTTGTTCTATTTTTTGATCTTCTTGCGGAGTAGAATTGATACTACGTTTTGATAACTTTCTTTCTGTAGAATTTCCAGCGGTTGTTAAATTTTTAGTAAGTTCTGAAAGGTATTCAATTAAATACTGACAAAATTTAATTTTTTTCATCTACCAGTTGTCGACGAAGGTGTGCTTTCAGTAGTAGAATTGATTGCTTCTTCATTGGGTTTTTCAACCACAACGACAGTCCAATTGGCAATACATTTTTGAAGTGAAATTTTTACGTTTTCATCTTCTAACTGTTTGGTTAAACCACATTCCAAAGCCTAAACCGAACAACTTTTTAAATGCAACTTAAACAGTTAAAATGAACTTACATGTGCATGTAAAACGAAAGATAGCGTACACATCAATAAAATTAGCATACTCATTTTGAAATTCTGTACTACGGCTGACATGACATTTACATTATTTATATAGCCAAAACTTGTGTCTTTATGTCTATTATATGCCAATCAATCTATTATGCAAGAGGATGTAAAGATATATTTAACAAATTGTAGCATCAATCAAATAGCATGTCGTGAATTTGCCTTCTATAGCATTCAAACTGTGGTAATTATTGTTGTATTGTGTTATAGAAGTCAAATTAAAAAATTATGAATTACAATAATTTTATAATTTTCTATAATTGATTTTGAAAATTGCGCAGTAAACTGCATTATGATTCAATGTTTCAGTACAAAACGGAATTGAGCGACATGAAAAAACATCGCGAAAGCATCATTTCCAATTTGTGGAAACAAATATCTAAAATACTTATTGCATACGTTCAACGAAATGATACCAGCCGCTCGCACCTAGCAGAGCTTCAAAGATTAGATAGCGAAGGAATGACTGCTATAGCTAAAAATCAAAATCAAATCAAAGAACAAGAGGTAATAATAAAGACTTCCGCACTAACTATGGGTTTTGGGCTCTTGGTAAATTTCGTTATTTTTACATGCCTCGAAATTCACTGAAAACCAAAAACCCTATATTCAGTGCAAGACTTTTTTCACTAATAAAAACCATCATTTTCAGAAAGAAGTTAAAAAACTGAATGAACAGTTTTTAAAAGTGAAAGAAGACCAAGAGAACCAAATAACAGCTTTAAAAGACACAATTAAATTGACAACCGAGAAATTTTTTAAAATGCGCAAAACTCTCCATTACGAAATTCATCTCGATTCCAAACAATTGATTCATCTTACCGATGTTTCCAAATCGGCTATTGGAAAATTAGAAAGTATCGCTAATAAAGGTGAAAGAATTTTACAATTAATTAAAACGTGCAAAAAATTAGAATCCGAAAAGGAAATGAAGAAATGGGGAAAACACACTTTTGACGAAAACATAATTGAGAAATCTACTGAAGAAGACGATCAGACCCAAACAAGCAAAAGTTATAATTCACAGTCCTCTGAAAGTGAAACTTTGAGCGATAAGCCAAGCACCTCGGTAAGTTCTACATCAAAATCAAGCGATGTTGAAAACAATTTTTTGTCTAAAAATTCCATTTTGAAAATGTATCGTCCGATTACTGCAAGGCCAAAAACTGGAATTTCATTGTCTAAAAGACTTTTGGAAAAAGATCTCATTTTTAAGGACAAAACAAGAAAAACCCTTATTAAGTCGCTGTCAAAATCGTTATCGTACAAACCAGATTCATCAAGCCAGTCAGATGATTTCACTTTATTTTTGGACGAATCGGTTAAGAGTGATTCGAAATTAAAATCGTCTTCCGATAATTGCTTTCATGTTTTCGATAAACTGGACGGACTTTGGTGGATTTATAATCAAGTAAAATTGGATTGTACATCGTTGAAGAAACAGAAAAAAAAATTGATTCAGAATAATACCGAATTGAAAGAAAATGTTAGGGATGTTCTTGAAGCTGTTGCACTTAACCAAACTATTCCGAGTTTAAAATTTTCTAGTGCACGTGTAGGCAGCAAACGATTTATCTTGTCTGCTCCTGTATAAAAAATAAGTTTTTTCAGTTATACATTAATTTGCATTTGGTAAAAGAAACTTATTTTTCCAAATGTTTAGCAAATGATATTTTGGCGTTATTATAGTAGGTATAATATTTTGAAAACCGTCACTGAAAGTTAAGGCAATTTGCATTGAGCCAAAGGCGAATTTTGTAGCCTATGAGGCCAATAAAATTCCAACCGCTTCCTGTAAAGCGATAATTTTATTTTTTTAAATTTTGAATGGAAAATTTATTTTTTTTAACAGTTTTGTGAACAATTTAAACATAAATGTGTTTAATTTTTATTTATCAAAAAATAAATTCTAAAAATTAATTGCAAGAGTTGGATTAATAGGTTAATAATTTATTATCTTTGACATTTACAAAATAATTTTTTTACAAAACCTTTTACTCGCTAAGCTATAGTAGTAGGTTACCATACTTATAATAACACAATAGATACATAATGTACACAAAAAATATATACAAAAATATTTACTTCATTGGGATTTAATTTCTACAGGGTGGATCACTTATTCGAAACAGAGTAACGGATAATTTTTCTATTTTTAGTTGCACTTTAATTATTTTTAGGTAAATGTACTTTATGAACCTAACTTTAATACTATTAATTAATTTCAAGCTACAAATACTTATTAAGACTAAAGAAAGGTAGTAAGTACAATTGAAATATTGAGCAATTTTCAAATTTTTTACAGGAACCCTAACAGCGTTAAAAAATTTATTGGAAAACTTTCTATGGGAAATTATATTTTCAGTATCTAATAAAAATATTTAAAAAAAAATTAGTAATAAGAAATTTGCTGTTGAAACCACCCTGTAATGCATTATTTTACTTAAAATAACATCTTTTTGAAAAAATTACCCAACGAATTAAATATTTAACAAATATTAAAACAGAAATTGATAAATAAAATAAACAGAAACGGACTGGCTGTTTATTTTCTTTACTTAGAACTAAACCGATGAGTATAGTCCGTATCTGGAAGTGGAAATAAACGTAGTACTACGTCAACATTCTACATTTACAAACAATTATTTAATACTATGAAAAAGTTGTTGTTATCACTTATAGCAATATAATTATTGTTTTATAATTGAATTCTATCAACAATACGATTATGTGTACCCAGTGCCGGATTAAGTTGTCGGCCATTTGGGCAACTGCCCGCAGAAGAAACCAAAAAACCAATGATATGCGCGTTGTCGTCATTACAAAAGTGTCAAATGAACATCTCACCAAGAGCAGTAAAATATTTAGATTCGCTCCTAACATACAATAAATAAATACATTGTTAAATAATGTCTGGGTTAATTTGGTACTATTCGAAAAATTTAAATTATTTAACCTAAATTTAATACGATAGATTGTCTCTTAATACTGCTTGTTTGATGTATTTCTTCTTGGTGCATTTGCCCCACCATGATCTTCTTACGCACATTTTTCTAGGTTTCAACACAAAGCATTTTGTTTGTACGACGTTGAAAAACAGTTTTCCCACCAAATTTGCATCACTTGTTCCAGCCATTTTTAAGCACGCCCTGAAACTGATACCAACAATTATACAATGTATTTACATAATTATAAACGTTTTATTAGTTTTAAGGAACGGTATTTACGTGTAAGTACAACAACGTAATAAATTTATTTATTGCACCACATTAATAAACGTGATAATTCTTTTATTTGTTAAGTAGGTAGTACGTGGTTTTGAAAGGTTTCTGTATCAATTACAATTTTGTTTGTATAATATAAAGTAGGGGTTTGTTGCCTAAAATCAACGAATGTTAAAAAATGTTGTAGTCTGTAAGATCACCGCTGTTTGTTATTTATGCAACAAGTGTGAAAATACATTACCGCACTTGTTAAGTACAAAATTTTTTCTAGCAAATGAATGGTAAAAGTAAGATTTTCCGCACGGAATCAGATAACCTGTACTTGATTTTTACCCAAATCTGTACTCGTAATTATAATTAAAACAAATACCTCTACGGATATTATGCTTGTCATCTCAAGGATTTCTGAGGGTTTTGATCCTAGAATCATAAACTGCTGATAATATTAATTATTAACAGCAAGAACTTGTAATTAACGTTACTAGTAGGTACATAATTGTTTTAAACAAAGCAGTTCTCAAAATTAATATGATTATAAAAAATTTATTGTAATTGCCACCTTCAAGTTAAACAATTAAAACAGTCACATCTTGGTACCTGAACTCTTAACTATAATTTTGTATTGCTCCAAGTCGAAGAAAGTTAATATTTTGTTAGGTCATTGTCATAAATTTTTAGTGATTTATTATATTATTAAATTTTAAAGCTATTCGGACACATAAATGTAAATAAAGGCCTCGTAACTCACCGAATTGCTTATAAATAAATAAAATTAAATGTTAAATCATTATCAATTAACGTTTGACAAGAGATGATAACAAATTACCTATTATATTCAAACACGTTAGTTTTCTTTAGGTACAGAAAAAATTACTGATTCGATTAACTGTATTTGAAAAAGTTGCCCATCAAATTCGTCGTATATATAATACGAAAAGAACATTTGACATGCTGAAATCGTATTTTTGATATGTGAAGCAAATGCCTTCATTTTTGCCCCAACCTGAGATGAGTGGTGGGGTAATATCACCACTGAGAGCATATGAGTTTGGGCGCTCTCTAACAGATTTTTGTTGCACTTGAGCGTAGACTTAATCATAAATATGCCCAAGTAAATTAAAAGGAAATGTCAGATACCTATAAACTATTTTTGCAAATATGTACCTAAAAGTTGTAGAATTGTTCAGTTTTAACAAAATTTCGCTAGAAATTAGAGAGCGCTCAGAACTCTAATGCTCAGGTGACGTTGAGAATAAAATCGAAAAATCTATGAAAAAATGTTAGATCATAATAGGTAGACATCCAAAGAGTTTAGGCACGCATTTGCTTGACGTCGGTGATTGCACGCGAAGGTTAAAACGTTTTAAATCGTTAGTTTTTGTTCGCAGATGCAACACGGATGAGTGATTAAAAACAGTCAATTAATTCTAACATTATACCTAATTATTAAAATTTTAACGTAATAATTTTACGTTATTATCGGTGTGAGAAGGAGTGCCATTGGGTGCTTCCTAGTCAGGTTAATTTGTAAAAAATTGGAAATAAAATATGAATTTCAAAATTAGCCAAAATTGGATGGGGCATTTTGTTATTATCACTTTTTGACATTATCATTTGACCATTATCACTTGAGACACCAATTATTGAAATATGCAGAAGAGCAAAACTTCATACGCAAACGTATTAATGGCACCTAAAACAACATAGAAACTCAAAACAATGTTGCCTATATTGGCGTTTGAAATTTCCCTAACAAACGGCCCCCACTGTGCGGTATTGGATGACTATCGTTTTAAAAAATTTGATCTCATTCTACTATCGCTAATCTTATGAACATATTACGAAAAAAATTAAATTATGTTGAAGCAAGTAGGAGTAACTTTATTTGATCCAAAAGTTATAATAATCACTTCATCAGTTATGGGTACCGTTTTAGTGACCTAAATGTAATTGTGGAAAAAACTTTTTCAATTGTCAGCGTGGTCATTGTGGTCAAGTAGAAGAGATGTTTTACCAATGCGAATGTTGATAATTATTTTGTATGATTTACAGTTCAGATTAATGCAGTTTTATCAAACAATTAAAGTTAATTGTTTAACAATGCAGATGCGACTTAAATTAATACAAATTAAAAACCTGACATGATAAACTTGAAGCTTCTTGATGTGTAAGCTAATACGTAAGAGCTTAATTGATCAATTAACAACTTGAGAGCAGATTTTGTTCAATAAATGAAATCACACATAACGAATTTCTTTGGTTTACGGTTGATTTGGCACGATCAGTGTCAATTAGAACAACTTTTGGTTTTAGTTTTGGCCTTTGTGAGGCACTTTTGATTAGCTCAATCCTTACGGCCCATTGTAAAATTGTTGCAAAGCTTGTTAAGCTCAATGAGAATGAGGGTAATTTTCTTTTCAACTAATTGGACAACTAACGCTTTAAGAAGTTTCAGTCACATATCAAAATACTTCCACTTTGTTCTCGAACAGCGGTTTTGGTTTATCAAGACCTCATTTTATACTATCAAAGTTATGATCCGAAAACTGTAAAATAATAATCCTGATGGGGATGTAAATCATGAATTTTAACGTTTAGGTGTTTAACGGTGACCGAAAATTGATTAAGCAGGTCGTAAACAAGTGACGGCGTCACCCCCGTCGCGGCGCTCGACCGGAAGTGTGTGATAAAGACACAATGCGAATATCGGATTAGTTTTTACTGCTTGGACAATTTGTATTTGTGGAACGCGAGATTTATAGGGTATTCATTGTTCGGTTTACACGCGTATGCGTAAATATCATATTTTCGATGACATTAGATATAAAGTAATACCTATCAGTTCGGTAATAGAAAATTTGGTTTTGACATAATATAAAATCGATGCATTATTAGTGTGGTCATTTACTTCTTAAAACTATCAATTTGATAGTGTTGGAGACTTCCCAATTGCTTTAGTATCCTTTCGAGTGCAGACAATTGCCTCTCGAAGATTGCTGGATTTGAAGTATTTATTGGTAATATAAAAATTAAGAAAAAAATTTGCAGCCGACAATCAATCATCAGGTTCACTGTAATTATTATTTATTTATTACGAGTAGTATCATTACAATATTCTCGTGATATATCATTTTCTCGAGTTGAATGGGTAAGTACGGAGTTCAGGAAACTACAAAACAGTAACAACTATAAATTCCAATTATATCAACTTTTTTTAAATGTTTATTATTGAACATAATGACCAATAAAGGTTATTTATGGCACGTAGGTGACTGTTGATAGTTTGATATTTTATTGATTGAAGCTTGATTGAAATTAGGTATACATTAAAATGGTTCATTAATTAATTTTTAAGTAATAAAAGTTTTATTCTCTTCGCAGCAGTTAAAAATATGATAGAACTAATCACAATGCAGACGCAGTTCGTGAACAAGCAAATGATGAGGGAAATGGGCATTTACTCTTCCTTTTAACTGTAAAGAAATGTTCGACTATGTCTAAATGCAATTAATTTACCAGAAGATATCTTTTTATTGAGTCATAAAATGGCAAACTATTTAGTCAGAGGGATGACGGTTACTTGACCTTAAAAATAAGAAGAAAGAATTGAATGAAGGTATGTGAAGATATGTGCAACATTAACACTTCACATTTTTTGGCTACAAGATTTTCGTTCAATATTATAGGATCCTAAAATTGCTAGAAGATGACAATAAGAAAATTAAGCTCCAGAGACAGTTAATTCCTAATTTTTTTTTTCAGTAGTCCTCCGATCTATAAAAGGTATTTCAATTTTCTAAATCGTTTCATAATATTTTTTTATGGGTTCTTAATTTTTTTATTATTTAATTGAACCAAAAATGAGAGTAAAGCTTGAAATGATACATGTAATGATTTACTATTCTCTACAGAAGCGTTGGGGTATTGGGGTGTAGATGTTAATTCTCATCCCATCTGTTGTAACAGCAGAAAAGATTAATTGTTCGGGTATAAATTATACGAGCATCAATGAAACGAACGAAATAAACGAGAATAGATATAAAATAATCACCACGAACGAGACAGTAGGCTATATCTAACAATTGACAAGTGTAAAAAAGGAGCGCCCAAGTGTGAAGATATTCCTCAATCTGATAAATACGCATTTGGGTCATTTCTTTACCAAAACACGCCCGTTTCTGACGAGGACTAAGTTTATGATGACGTACCTCAACATTTTTTCTATTAAACCATAATGAGTTTATTTTAATTATTTCGTGCTTTCCCACCATAAAACAGCCAAAATTTATGTATCTCCTCTTAATTGCTATAATAATATTTTGTGTCGATGTTTATCACAATACAAGAAAAAAATCGAGTTGACAGTTTTATTCAAAATTGGGAGGTCGAAATATTATACGTATCTGAACCAGAAGATTTTTATCGGACGGAACCCAAAGTGCGGTTATTAACGCGCTAATATTTCTAATTAGGAAAATTAGTCTACAGCATGCGAATATAGTCAAACTGTCATGAATATTTTAAACTCCGTCTAGCAGTCGTCTGATTAAAGTCACGGAACAGTTCTTGCACATCTAATTAATTTAGGTTCAATAAACACGAGTGCAATACTAAATAACGCTATTCATAACTTCAGAAAAGATTACACAATAGAGGCGATTAATGAAATAATAAATAAAATTATTGTAAATGCATACAAGAAGAATTCTTACTACCTGAGTGAGAATTGACATTCCACCCTTAGTTAACCACTCGAAAAACGTCGGCATCCACTTCATCATATAATGAATTTGACAAAGCAAGCAAACTTGTGGTCATTTCATCGCACGGTTTTATACTCTTAAAAGTCCGAATGCCTTTCTTTGTCTGGATTTGTTTGAGTTACCGCACAAGATTTTTCGTAGAAACTGTTAGATCATAAAAGATTTCAAGTTGAACAAATGAACATTAAAAATGTATACAAATTTTTAGTTGAAGTAACACTAACCGATAATCGCAACTGCAGTGCATAATTGTGTTTACTCTCCAATTAAACAGCCCATACTTGGTTTCAAATCCCCCGATCCAAAAGGGGCAAGCCGTGTCGTGCACCCGACAACATCTATCGGTCTTGGAGAAACCCCCCAAATGGGTATACTTCTTGGCAGAGTATCCTTTGCCACACCATTCCGTCCCAGGAACTTGAAACACTTCACCAAAGCTGCGTTTTTTTCTAAATTAATAATAAACGTCTTTAATGATTAAATAATTTTTTTTTGCATTATATTGTGCCTCTTGGAATTCTATAAAGAAACTGCTGGCACTAACCAATCAGGTAGTTCCACTCCAATGAACGTTTAACATTTTTCTTTTTTAAATGAATAAACACGTCACTCATAAGAATTAAAACGTAACATTATCTTCACCATTTTTTTTAATAATAAGCACAGAAACCCAATTTGCAAACTGACATAATATTTACGTTACAATAACTTTAAAAATAAGCGTCGTTTGTGGTCTAGACTCTTGCAATCGGCAAAAATAATAAATCAAAATTTATGCACACAATACGTTCCGGTGGCAGATCGATAAAACTGCGCTTTAATAGCTAATAGAAAATCAAAGGAATGTTTTATTTTACACTATAAATAAAACGAGTAGCTAAGTTGTACGGTTGTGTAATTTTTGTTTCTCTCAAGCAATAAACAAATAAACATATAATTTTTTGTTTTTACTCAAATAATAGAACTATCATTAAGTTGGTCTTAGCGGAACGGAGACTACGTACAACAAATTCGGGAATGCCGATAAAGAAAAAAGCGTCGTACCAAACAAGGTACAATTTAGGCGGTCGGTACGATATAGGAAACTTTCACATTAGTTATAAATAATTATTAAATTCAGAAAGAAAATATTAATTTCTTTTCACTTTCAACCGTAATTTCACAGCAATGCCGTTTAACATAAGTACTATTTGAGTACTCATAAGAGAAATCTTATCATAAATCGTTTAACATAAACTGCACTTTAATAACTACATTTACCTACTTTTCTTCAGTTTTTTAACCTACATGATCTTTTGAGGTTATATAAAAAGGGATTTCCCTCATTTAGATTTCAAAAAAATTTATTTTAATAAATTGCTTTGTTGATTACCAAAGATTATTTTGAAAAAAAAAATTTAATTATAAATTTGGCCACCCTACAAAAAAATTCAAACGACGCCCATGCAAACATTTGATTATAATAATTAGTGGAAAATTACTGTAACTAATATGTTTCGCGGCAAAAAATATTAATTATCAAATTATGGATAAATTAAATTAAATGGGTACATTGTCTTTTTATGTCGGCAGGGTAAACGTAAGAATTTGAACTTTTTTTGCGGCACAGCAAAGTTACTGTGAATATTTTTTACTAAAACTATTTTCAATTGGTTTTGATGAACATGTTCGACGTTAATTTTACAAGGAAACTGTTAATTACAAAGTCATCTTAAGTGGCTTTAATTAAACTTACAATACGTTATAGAAAGTTATTTAGTCACAAAAGACATTTAAAAATATGTAATTACCTAGGAAGATTCAATCGATGATTTATGGCATATACAAAAATTTTAATATTTAAGTACCATTAAATTAAAATTGCTTAATAATAGTTTTATGGAATCGTGCAAAAACTACGTGATTTTATACTAATTTTCAATGTAAAAAGTATTTGATTGCAGTATGCAATAAACGCTTTTGACGTTTGACTTGTCGGTAATTTTAATGACCTAATTGAAATTAAAATTTTTTATTTGATGAAATTTTTTTCCGTAGAATTTGGCCGATCTTAGAAATCTTAGCAAAAAGTAGCGTTTGCAGCTCAAACATTAGAACGAAATACAGAATTACACTATTAGCTACGAGCTACTTGGAATTGTCGCAACCATCGCCTGAATATATTTATTGATATTATTCATTAATCTTTATTAGCTCTTAATTAACCTTCAGTAATTAATCATTAATGTAAATAATAATAGGACAACAGAACGCAATAGACGACTGCTAATGCGGATCATTCTCCGATTCTGGGCAAAATAAGAACTTTGTTCTGACCATCTTCCTTTGGAAGAAAATGATAAAATGACTATATTAGTCTTGCCGTGGTTTGGAGATCACGTCAAATAGTAGATTACCTGTATCCCAAAAATTAAATTTTCCGACAAATTAAATAAATTCTTTTATCCAATATCTCGCAATAATAGAGGTATAACTATGGTTTTTTTAAATGAGTAAAGTGGTCTATAACCCACTAAGTGAGTAAAGTATAACTCACTAGTGAGTAAAGAAACTGGGAATCACTTACATTTTTAATAATTCAAAGACGTATTAAAGTATATATTTTTTTAGTTTCTATTAGGGGTAAAAAGTTTAGCTCACATGTTTTGTGAAAAATGAAAACATATTAACACATTTTTAACCAATATCTCGTAATATTTAATAATTTAAAATAACCTATATATGACACCTACTATGATTTTCAAAATTTAAATTTGACATTTTAAAACGTCAAACATCAAAAATATAATTATATTTTAAACTATTATTACGAGATATTGGATAAAGTTTTGTATGCCACGCGTGTGTTAATAACAAATAAGTCACTTAAGAAAATAGCCCGCTCGGCCTTACGGCCTTGCGGGCTAAACTTTTCTCGCGTGACTTATTTGTCATATAACACACTCGTACCATAAATAACTATTATCTCATTTTGGAAAAGAAAGAAAAAAATAACTTCACATTTATATGCCAAAATTTGTTGTACCCTTCAATTGAGGGTTTTTGGACAGATCATTCGAGGATTCAACTGCAACCTTTATTTTCCAATATTTTATATTAAAAAATAAATTTAAAAAACCACACTAGAAATAAAAGTACCTAATGTTCTAATTGTCAAAAAAGCTGTTAATTCCTTCCTGTTTATATTTTTATTTAGACGTCTCACAGGTTTCAGTAACGTTATTTACTTGCACACCCAGGCAAGAGATTTTGGAAGAACAGGTGTTTTGTAAAAATGTCAACAAAATTTTAGCAAAGTAAAAAATTTAGTTATCATTGGAGGGGAAAAAAACAATTTAGTCGTTTGTCAACAGTTTTGGTTTTTTTAGTCCTGATGATGGTACTTGTAAATAGACCAAAACTGATGAAAATTTACTAAAACCAAGATTTTTTACCTCGGTTTATAATAATTGGATGAGAAGTTTTTTACTAAAATTTTAAAGAGTAAGCCTACCTGCTGTCGCACCAACAATGCGAAATAGTAAACGGTTTTAAGTTGTAATAGTTGTACTTCTTTGAGAAACCGTGAATGTTATTCTTGCAATGATCATGTTTACGACAACATTTGTCTGTAATCGACATCCCACCAAGAGCTGTATACGATTTTGCAACATCGTCATATCCACACCAATAAGTTCCAGGTGCAATTAAGTAATCTGTTATGGAACGCGGGTTTCTCGACCTATATAAATGTTAATAAATTTGAAAATATGAAGCAGTAATGTTTCATTTAAAAGATTTGGAAAATTTTGGTGTCCCATGAGCTAAATCCAAGAGATTATTTTTTGAAGGTATGTAAGGTTAGTTTAAAATTATACTACAATATGGAGAGTAAAGATTAATATACAAGATGTAACTTAATCGATATTGTTAATATTAGTCTAAATTATCTTTTCTAAAACCATAACCTAGAAAGTGCTACAAGCTTTTGACCATACCATCAATATACCAGTGCAGACAAAGGTGGAAATTAAATTTATATTTTGGTAATTAAACAGTTTAAACCATGCAATATAATTATATTACAATTAACTTTCATTGATATTGATAAGATATATAAACCAAATAGTTATTAAAAAATTATGAAATGGTTAATAAAATTTAAATTGACAAAATCTTAATTAAAAAATTATAAACAAGCAAGAATATTTATGTAACCTTGTAACCCTATTAAAATAGAAGAAATGTCATCAGTATTGGGTAGATAAGAAAAGTAAAGAGGAAATGCGAAACAGATATAGATGACCATAAGAAAAGTAGTACCTGCGTTCTACGAGTACCAACTTAGACACTAATTAAATAATTAATTTCATGAGGTTTTAACTGATTTTAAAGTATTTAGTACAACTTTTTTAAATAGATTTAAATTCTTTGTTTTACCTTTTCAAAAATAATAAAATTCAAATAATTTTTCAGTTGGTCTGGTTGTTCTAGTTAACTCAACGATATGATTTTAAAATTTTATTTATTATCTGCTAAATATAAGTCAAATATGCAATTATTGATTTAGTCGCATTATCGATATCATTAATTTTGATGCTATGGCATCATATCCAAATCAATATTTTGTAACTCTTACGAAATTTTCTTAGAATCCAACCAGTGCTTTTCAAACATCAGTGAATAAGGTACACTATAATAAAATTACTCTAAATGTGACGCGCATGAATGAAATTAACGAGATCTCCAAGAAATATTAAGCAGATTTTGATAGTGAGCACTACAATAACGCTACATAAAATCTTAAAATATTTTTATAAAATTATTATTTGATAAGGTAAAAATCGTTAATAAAGATAAATAGGTAATATAAGTTTAATTTAAAAAATCATATATTTTAGCTTAAAAAAACAAATTATTTAAAAAATTGTTGGATTTTTAATAATTTGTTTGCGTAGTTTAACATTATTTGAATAATTCGCTACAAACAGATCTTAAATTCTTAAATTTAACAATAATCGAGCCTGAACTCAAACGACTTCAGGTTTTCTAGTCGCTGATTATAATTAATTATTTTAAATTAAATATTACTTTATATTATACTAAATTATGTTATTATAAAGTTAATATTTATAATTCGAAATCCTTAAGGAAAATTAATCAAAATCTGCAAAAAAAAATAGAAGAAACTGCAAGAACTATGGGGTTGCTAATTAATAGAGATAAGACCAAATACATGAAGTGCCCGAGAGAAAACACAAAAAGCGGATTGAAGATAGACAACCACATATCTGAAAAGGTGAATGAGTTTAATTCTTTGGGAACACAGGTGAATAACAGAAACAAGAGACATCAAGAAATAAAGAGAAGAATACAACTTGGTAACAGAGCATATTATGCTAACAAACAATTGCTGGGTGACAAGAACTTATCAAGAACAACTAAGGTGAAGATATATAAAACGTTAATAAGGCCTGTACTTACATATGCGGCAGAAGCTCTATGTTTAAATAAGAGGGAGGAGGAGATGTTACTGGTTTTTGAGGGAAAAGTATTGAGAAGAATACTGGGACCAAAGAAAATAAATTAGCAAGAACACAGACCTATGATGAATTTAGAGATACTGCGAGAAATGGAAAATGAAAACATTGTAAGAATAATGAAATCTATGAGAATGAAGTGGTTCGGACACATGATGAGAAGTGATGAAGAGACAATTGCAAGAAGAGTCACAAGAGTCACAAGAATAGAGGTCCGTACAAGGGGAAGACCTAGGATTCGATGGTGGGACCAGGTGACAGAGGACATGAAAATGATGAGAATCGAAAATTGGAAAACAAAAGTAATGGACAGAGTAACATGGAGGAGAATAACAAGTGAGGCGAGAACAGATATTAGATTATGATATAAAATGTAAAGTAAATGGGGATAAACCACCCCAATAAAAGGTTTTGTAAAATCTCCACGGAGATTGCAGATGTTCCGACAGGAATGAAATGCTAATTATTATTACGTATTATTGATGGATCAAGAGCGGATCCAAGAGAGACGGGTGATGGAAGCGAAAAAAACTAAAATTACTGGAAAATATATAGAAGGGGTTATCATTTTTTGTATTTTTCTTTTCAATCTATGAAATCGCCTCTCCTTGAAAAAGTTTCTAGATTCACCCCTGTGATGAATGTCCAAATTCAAGAAACATCAATTTTCTGGAAAAATCAGCCTGTTGAACCTGATCTCATTTAAATGAGATGCATTATTTTTTCTTTTAATTTTTTACATTTAGTTTAATATAATTGGTTATTATTATTATCGTTTTGTTTGATTTCATCGACTTGATTTCAAATTTCCAGTCAAAAATTCGAAGTTCAACATTTTTGAAAATGCGTTTAAAAATTTCTTAAAATTCAAATTTTTAAAACTTTATAGTCGACCTTATAACAATAATAGTAAAGATTATAGTTGAAAAATAGGTTGATAATAATTTACAAGTAAATATAATTCTAAAAATTAGGACCATCCTCGTGATCAACGTCCAATGAAAAACTAAAGAGAAAAATTATAAAATCAGGAATTAACGGTCATGCAATTTTTGTCAGATTAATTTTTAATAATTCTTTAACTCTAATCTTAACTATGAAAAGTTACCATTATTCTACATTTTTGTTCGCAATATAAATTGTTAGAATAAATAAATTGTTCTTAAATTTCTTTATAATTGAAGTTTCAGATATTTCAAACTCAATATTTCCTTAGTTATACAGTTCTGCCAAGTTTTTCAAAATTTTGTAACCCAATTTTTTATTACTAAAAATTTCTAAAATTCATAAAACTAATTATATAAGAAAAGAAGTAAGAGAAATAAATGTTTAAGAAGAATAAATAAGGTAAAATCTAAACAATTAAAATGCTTTAAATTCTTAAATTCTAAATATTTTCATTTTGGAATTTTAAATTTTCTTTAAAATTGGAAAAGATTGTTGCAGTGCAGCGAAGAGTAAAGATTTCTGTGCAATATAACATTCATATTAGTTAACTTTTTAAGCCATTAGTAGAACAACAAAAAATATTTCGTTCATTGGTGTGGTGCCAGAAGTGCAAGATTTTTAAAAATGATCGTGCGTACCAGATGCGTGTAAATAAAACGTACAATTTCCTCAAAATCTTGAGAATAATTGACCATTTTACAGAAATTTGTTAGGCACAATATAATACAATAATAGTAATATTCGTAACGTATTTTACGTTTTTTCAAGTTTGAACTAACTTAGAGTATGTGGATTTAAGATGATGCACTTCTTTATAATTATAATTATAAAATTAATTCAGTGGTGCAAATCATCTTAATCGTCTTACCCTAAGATATGCATGCTTTTCATTCTACTCATGCGTATAATTATTGTTAATAAAACACACAACAAATAATAAAACAAACACAGTTAACCAAACACCATAATTTTCCAAAACCGAACTCACTCACCTGCCGTTCGATTCTTCTTCTCTTCTTAATCTTTTGCTGTTTTTCACTGCTTTCTTAATAGCCTTATGACTTTTTCTACAATTTTTCCTGAGTTTTCCATAATTAAACCATTTTCTTATATGCTTTGGCAATTGCTTATTGTCTAACGAATCTATAGTAACATTTGAGGTAGCTACAATACTTTCTAAATCACTTTGGAACTTTTTTAGGAACGATTGTGTTTGACCTCTTTCATGAAGATATTCACAGTCTTTTATATTGTCAGAATGATCATAAATCAATTGTATGAAGTGCTTTCCATCCGTAAGTTGACGTAAAATTATATTTGTTGACGATCTGAAACAAAAAGGTAATCAATACTTTTTTACAAATTGCGAAATTAATTCAATACTACTACTATAAATAAGTTTGAACCAAATATTTACATGAATTCTTTAATATAACCGAATAAAAATACCACAATGCACCCGATCTGTTTATACAAGAGAAACTGTAACAAGCATAAACATGAATAAGAAACTTCTAACGTAAGAATTTTTGGTTTTGTAATTAACAATCTTTTAAATTAAATCCTGACACTTGTTATAGACAGCTTACAAGTAAATCCTGGAATAATAGGTCTATTTTATTACACACAGAGAAACAATAGCCTCTTCACGAAGCATAGGAAACAAGTGTCAAAGGGGCGGCTGCAGCAAACCAGAAAAAGAAACCCCAATAATTCATTACACTTGGGAAGGTTCATTTTTTTTATTATATCTTAACTAACTTTCGTATAAATTTCAGCCTACAAATTGTAGAACAAATTAAACGTGAGATCTCGCAAGTTTGACTATGGTAATCGATCATTAGGGGGCTGGGAAGATGTGATTGAATGATAACGCATAAGCATGTAGCAGTATTGTTTAATTATTGAATTAACAATTTATTGCTTAGAGCATTCTATAATTAATTTTCCTTAAAAAAAAAATGTTTTGTAATTTTATGTACACATCAGCCGATCCTATACCATGTCACTGGAATTAATGCCACTAATTAAAAAAAGCTCATTAAAATTCTTCTTATTTAAAGTTCACTTTTAAAATTTTTCTTAACAATTTTATCGTCAGTTTGGTTCCTGAACACATCTATTCCATCAGAATCTACCGCAAAGCAGCTCCTAAGCTTTAATCCCGGCAAATTCTTTGCTTAAACCGATTTTTGTTTAATCCGTTATAATAAAAATTAAAATCGTAAAACAACTGTCTCTGCATAATCAATAATTTTACATTTAAAAAAAAACTAACAACGAGGTACTTAAATAGGTAGAAACTTGACTGAACCTTGTGCCCAAAGAAGTGCACTTGAAAATTCACCCTTTAATACTTAGCACTTATCCCCTCTTTGCAAGCAACCCTTATGTATGTAGTACTAGAACGACAATTTTTAATCTTTTAACTTTAAATGAGTCAATTTGTTTTAGTTTTACAACAAAACGGTTTTTTAAATTTTTAGGGAAAATTTCTGAAAAAGTAGGCGTTTTGAAATAGAATCTTATAAAAAATTATTAACGCTTTATTTAGGAAATAATAGTTCAGATTTTCATTTGTTCATTTTTTTTTATTTAATATTTAACTGTAATATTTGATTTTCTTATTCAAAATTACTATTAGTGTCGATGTGACGACAAACATTTTTCATCAGAGAAAAAGTGTTTTTAAAGAAAACGATGTAACTCTTTTAATGATAAACATTTGTGCAACAGTAGATGTCATTCTAGCCATATCCTTGCCTAAATAAATGATTGTAGATTTTTTGTTTAAATTTTTGTATTTTCTTTCAGTTGTATCAATTCAAAATTTTAGTTCACTAAAAGTGCAAATTTCTAAACACTTGTGTTTAGATTATGTGTTTTCTAAAAACACATAATCGATACTTGATTCACCACACTTGTCGCATTTCCACTTTGTAAATAAAAGTTTCTTTATTTATGCTTAAAAAATATTTACTAAAACTATTTAATCTCGCACATCTTTTAAAATCTCGTTAATCCAATTATGCGCGTTACTAAAATTCTACTTTAAAACAAAAAAAGAAGTTGGGTAGCAACGAGGGGTTTTCAACTAAACATAATGTTTTCCTTAAACTATCCAAGTTTTTAAACACTTGATTCAAACTAAATTGTGAAAATTTAAGAAAATTAATACACGCACCTTGAAATAATTTAAAATAAATTAGTCACTTTGTATAATTTGATCCGTAAATAAAAACTTTTCAAACAATTGGTAAAGCAAATTTGCATAAGAAATCTAATATTTAAAGTTTAGTCTACTACTAAGATTATATTTTTTTATTTTTTATAATGCAACAATGTAACAGTTATTTATTATACTAGTTTAATCTGTATTTTGTAGATTTTTGTTGTAATGTTTATGAAAGATACTTTTCAATATTAAGATAATGGGCTAATAGCTAAGTTTGTAATCTAATACATAATTGCAAGTAAATGCAGTTAATTTAAATAAATGATCATCATACAAGCTAAAAATTTTGAAAATTAACTATATAGGTTAACTTAAGGACCCTTTCGGAAATTCTGACATTACGTAACAAGACAAGAAAATAAAGTTTTCTTAAATTGTAATTCTACTTGAATTTTTTAGTTGGTTAAAAATTAGAAAATATTTTTGGGTAATTTTTCAACTAATATTTCCTACGCGTAGCTCATAAATTTGATCACATATTACATGATACAGTAATAAAAAAAATTGTGTAGTTTTAAATAATTCATTCCAAACTTGTAACAGTTGTTACTTTGTTTAACATTCAGTTAACACTTCAAGAATTGGCAAGGAAATAGAAACAATAGAAGATCGTGACAGTATTAAAAATTATGTATATCAACAAATTACTCTTAATTTTGTCTACGATAAATACTTTGGAAATTTAAATATGCGAATTAATTTTTATAATAAAATTTATTCATTTAATTGTTCAGAAACTTTTGGAATTTTTCATTGTGACAAAAGCAACCCTCCTCAAGTGAGCGATACATATCTTTTGAACGAAGATTAATAACCACATTAATGTTTTTCGTTTGAACATCCCTTACAACAAGGGTATCAAATATCAACACTCACATGCCATGTATATTAATTCGATCACTTCATTTATAAAACTCTTTGGTGGTGTAAATTTCAATTTAAAAAATCCATCACTTTTTTGTTTCCAAATCCGAATCAAAATTGAAATGAAATTCTTTCAAAAAAAATAAATATTAGATAATTGATATATCGACATTTGAGATGATGTAAATTTTATTATTTGTATATTTGTAAGGGTGTCGAGCTTCATAGATCACACTCGTAAGTGAGTCATTTTAAGTTGATTTAATTATATTGGGATATAGGAAATCCAATACCCAATTTAAATAATAGAAGATTCATACTTAATTACGTTTCTTTTGAATCAGACAAGTTTTTTCTTGACCTTCGTCATAACTTGCACGAGAAATTTTAACTTTTATTCAAAACTGTAATTACTTTTTTGTGAACATATAATGATCACTTCAAGTACTTTCGATTATTATCCAAAATATCGCATGATTATTGTACGTAATAGATTATTTTAAATTATTATCTTTTGTGTAATTGCCTTTTAAATTCCAATCCACATTGCAAAAAAAAACAATTACACGGCTGTAATAGCATGGTGAGATGTTTTTGAAAAATGAATCTTCTATTATAGGTACGAAAAAGATTAATTTTGTCTCGCAATATGTGAGAAATACCAATCAGTTGAAAACACGTTATTATTCCAAGAGATATACGGTTAGTCAAGGGTTAAATAATTTAACAAAAAGTTAGCCAACATAAATACAGATGTCAATTGTTTATATCTCAAATATTGTTCCTGCACGATCGATGTCACTAAAATTAGTTAGAAACTGACGTGTTCATTAGTTATTGTGTAAATATAATTTTTTAATCCAATTAACAAATGTTTATATACTAAAAGGTCTGACGTGTATCGGTTTCCAACTAAAGTAATAAAATTTTGTTGTCATCCACCCTGTATATATGAAAAAAAATTTTATTGTTGAATTTACTTTCAGGTCAAGCATTTTAAAATAAGTAAAATAATAATAAATTTTAATAAATTCAACTAAAAGGCTTTATATTTTTAGAACACTCTTTTTTTTTTTAGAACAGTAACAGAACAGAACAGAATTTTTAGAACAGTATATCAAAAAATGGGAAGTTTTTCAAAAGTTTCATAAATTATTTTGTATTTTATTTTCATCTCGACATTGAATCTACAGGCCGCTGCTATTATGTTTAATTTCGTACACATATACAGGGTGTTCCAATTAGATGTAGTAATGCAAAATATTATTTCAATAATAAAATACAAATATAGAATGTAGAATGCATTAAATTAAGTGCACAATAAATTTTGTTCAAATCGACAGTGCAATAATTAGAATAAATGACATCATTAAATTATTGAGGTTTTAAAAAATATCAATCGCAAATAATACAATGTATGAGAATAATTTTACTGTAACTATTTTAAAGATTAAAATAACAAACAAAAGAATTCATTCAACTGTCAATAAATAAAATATACCGAAATGCTATCGAGTTAAAACACTAATTGGCTAACATAATTAGGGAAAAAAAATTTAATTTTATTATTTTTATTGTTAAAATTAAATTATTATTATTGTTAAATTGAACCTAATAAGCTTGACTTGTTAGTTAATTAAAAAATAATAATATTTAATTATTGTTGGCGAAAAAAGTTTTTTTGAAAATTACCTTGAGCTAACTGTAGTTTCTTTGGCACTAATTCCATGGTAATGAATTCTAACTTCAATTTCTCCGTCAGGCAGAACATTTTTTAACATGAAATCTTCATTACTGTTCGTAGCCGAAATTGGCAATAAAATATAAAAAATTAAAACTAACATTTTGCTACACCGCAACATCACCGTTTCGCTCATTTTCGAAATTATCACAAAAATTTTATATCCGATTCTTAAATTTAACACTCCAAAACACACGTGGAGACTAACTTAGCAATTATCGCTTATAGACGATTACGTTGCAATTCAATTTGAGATTAAAACGGGAATCTTATCGTTTCAATATTTGCATAATAGAGCAGTATCTTCAGACTCTAAAAACTTCTTAAAATTGATATCAAAAACTGTGGCTTTTTATAGATACATTGATAATTAAAAAAAAATTGTTGTTAATTATTGCCATAATTATCACAAACTATTAAAAATTGTCTCGATAGTTAAGTGAATTGGAAGAATTATTAGACGACCTTTGGAAAGCTTCGTCACTTAGTGTTTTTTGATAACATACTACTAATTTGCCCCTTTTAGTTAAGGTTACTTAATAATTAAAAATTTGCAAAACAAATTAATTTATTTAAATATTCATCGGACAATTCGCACTTTATCAAAATATAATTTATTGCAATTTATTTAATCAAACGGTCGAGTGATAACGGATAATTTTTATAATTAGGCACACAAATTGCTTTGAAAACTAAAATCACTTTTCTAATTGTGTCCTAAAAATTGAAAATTAAGGATTTGTAAAACACGTGAATTTGCAAAGGACGCGCGAGTTGAGGAGCGTCTTCTTCTTGAAGCGTTTGCGTTGATACTGGCAAAGTTCCCGCCATTGTGTTCTTTTAAGAACACATCAGGATTTTAGGACGCAGTCCAGGGGTTCCAATGATGACCACTTTTATTTCTAAGTGTTAATTTTTTGTTCAATTTTAATAAAGTTATTGATAATTATTGTGCAAGTTAGGATTGGTAATTTTGAAAATACTACAAGTTTCAATTTTATTTTGTTAAAGTTAATAAATAAGTTGTTTCGTAATTAATGCTAGTTATAACCAATTAAATTTAATTATTATCATAAAAAGCAATTTTAATATGTTTTGAAAAATTAATTATGTGCCGTTTAAAGACCAGACATAATAAATAAGTCTTAGGGAATGAAGAGTTGAAATTACTATATTTTCAAAATTTACAGTAAAACCAAATTTTCTAATACGGGCCTGCAAATAAATATTATAATAATTACTCACTTTGAAATTGATTATTTTGTAGACATAACAATACCTGATTTAATTAAAAAATAATTAAAATATAGTCGTTAAAATGGAAAGATCTGCAATAAATTTAGAAAAATTGCACGTACGAAAATATAGCACACTTTTTCTAATAAAAAAATTTTTTTAATTATAAAATTTTCGATGAAAAACGGTAATGATTTTTGTTCAATATTTTTGTTATGAAGAAAACAACGTCATTAGATCGATCATACGATCGTTTAATCACGTCAGCGTATAATCGCCAACAAAAATTCGAAATAACATCAAAGTAATTTTTCTGTTAAAAATGTAACTACCAACGACTACGAATAATAATCTCGTAACACAAATGAGTTTTTAAGTTATTTCCATTTGTTATGAGCAGAGCTATTAAATTGGTTTTGCATTCTTTGCATTTATTATAGTCTTGCAATTTGGATTAGTGTTTAATAGTTTTCAGAAACACACAATTTTCTGCATGTATATCTATTACGTTTTAGTGGTTACTGGTGCAAAATTAATTAGTTTTTGATAATTCAACTCAAGGTCGGTATTCCCTTGGCTAACGTTTTTGTGACGAGCCAAATTTAAATTTGAAGGGTAACGTCCCAAAGTAACAATAGCCAAATTATATTTACATAGTGGTACGACCAAAGTCACACCAGAAAATTCCAATGTTTATTAAAAAACTGAAGAAGATAAACAATAACTTTTAAGTTTCCTAACAATTTGTTTACTATGACAGGTTTACTCCCCTGCAGGCAATGGCAAATTACCAAAGTAATCTGCCAGGTGACTCTTCTTCAAAGGTTTCATTAAGGTCTTATTTTTTTGCAACTGTGTTTATCTTCGGCTATGAAATTATTACGAAACTATTACCATCGATGCAGATTCCACACTCAGGTATTCGTGATGATACTATGCATAATTTTAAATTTCCAATCGTAATATTTCACTGCAGGTTATACCCGATACGAGGAGCGCTCATAGTTTAATGCTTTGCGATGAAGCTTGAGTTATACATTGTAAAGAAATTCATTTACCTAACTACCAACGCCATCGTGCACCTAATAATGTGTGTTATTCAATTTCTTCAACTCTGCTTAGCTTTTGATCATTAATTTACTACAAAACCTATATATACAATTGAAAACTGTTACTAATTAACATATTTATTATGGTCGAAGTGAAGCGAAACATGAAAGGAAGAAGTGGGAGCAAAGCAATGCAGAGTATTGAATGAAGTATTTTTGAAAAAAAAATGTTAAAGTTTCTTTTAAAACAATTTGTAGATATATTATCGGGATAGATTACCTATAATTTTAATTATATTCTTCAAATGTATTCATGTACTATGCATGTATAGCATGAAAGATTAAATAGTTCGCCTACGCAATGCCATCAACAAGTCGAAGTTCCACTACAAGCGATCGTATATTACCAATTCCACAAATAAAAAGTGACACCGATTCATTTCAAACCAATTTTCTTTGTGCACAAAACGAACAATTTTAAATTAAATACACCAATAAACGACCATTATATGCCTCACCTTAAACTTTCACGTCTTTAACGTCAGATGCACTCTTGAAACCGAGATGTGGCTTACACAGGACGCAGAAACCCAAACGATTTTTTTTTTGATAAGGTAAATTAACTAATAAAAATTTTAATCTTACAACTGCTCTATATACCTAAAGAAAATATTTAATGGGTCCTATACAATCAAATTTTCCACTGGGAAATGAGTGCAGGAAAAAGTATTTTGGGAGAAAATGTAGTCACCCAGTAGTCATTAGCTGCGGCAATTTAGAATTATTTATTGTTAAAATGCTTGATTGCTTTCTAAAAAGCATCAGTAAAACAATACAACAATTTAATAAATTTGGGCTTACTGATGAGAGCGAATGGCCCGAATTATGCTTGATGCAGACAATAATCGATCTTTAACAATGTCGCAATTTAAAATAATTGTTTGTTAAAATTGATCTAATACTAATTTCCAAAAACTACCCTTGATCTCAAATATAACTTCTTTAACTTTCTAGTATCCTGATGAAAATTTTAGGGCGATTCTGTAGAGGGTTGTTTAGGAGTCCGACGCGCCCTTAACTCCGCCTACAATTTAGGGTGTATATTTCTATTTATTATTGTCTTGCGCTATGCTTTATTTATAATTTAAATTTATTTGCTATTTGCAATAATAATTATACTCTTACATATCGTCACAGTTGGTTGGAACGCGATATCTTTCAAAATTCATTTTCTTTGATGTGACAAACAATTATCAATTTGTAGGATTTTCCTGAAGGTGTAAATAAAGAACTAACTATTGCAAGATTATAAAAGAAATACAAAAAATTTCAAAATCTTTGCAAAACCCAAAATTTGTGGTAGCTTCTGCGCTCGAATAGATAAACAAAATTATTATACAAAGTAATTTCGTTATTCAAAATGAATTTTTACAATATAAATTAATTATTTATTAATTTATTAATTATATACAATATAATTTATTCGGAGTGATAATAAAATTAATTTTCTTTACTTATTTAGTAAATACATATTACACGCCTCGAACTCTAAATGCTTGTTTTTACACCACGTATACAGAAAAACACTAGTTACGTTTTATAAGTACCTAATTATATTATTTAAATCTGCAATTTTCAAGTTTTTTATAATAATAATAACACGTATATCTATTGTTTCCAATTGACGCAAAATTCAGTATTTATGAAATATCTAGTGAAGAGAAATATTAATGAGATTTTAATTGCAGTAATTAATTAATGTAATAAGATGGAAAAAAAATGTTTTAATAGAAAAGTTTTGAAAAGGTGAAAATATTAATTAAAACTGACAAGTCGTGCCTATTTTTTAAGTTTTTTTTAATTATGAATCAATAACAAATAATAACAAGTAAATGTTAAACTTATTTAAGTTTAAATTACTTAATAACTATTACTTTTTAAACAACATCAATAAAAGTTTAAAAGAAAATTATATAAAATGTCTTTAAAATATCTAAAGTAAGAGGGAGAAAAAAAGCAAATGAAACGCTTTTGGTATTGTTAATTTTAATTATCTAATAACCTAAATTTTCCTTTTATAAACAAGTTATCATTTTAATTGTTATTAAAAATTAATAATAATTGCCTTGAAAGATTTTAATCGTATGAAAATTTCAAGTGTGGATTTCTATACTATGCAACGGAGATGACTCTTATAGATGACGCTAACACACATTAATTTAAGAGAGTTGTGCAGTTGAAAACTTCTAAATTTTGTTTTTTCATTTAAGTAATCATTTTTTTACATTTTTTTACGTCACATTTTTTTAAAAATTTTTAATTTCTTGCGTATTTGCGATTAATTGATCCCATGTTTTTAATTAATCACATTTTGTAGAATTACTATTTTATTAAGGTATTTAGTTTATTAAAATTTGGCCATTTACTCCCCTGCGCAAAGAATGTAGCTTTCCAATCCTGTAATTAAAATTTTTCCAAGTTAATTTAATCAAGAGTTATTTCCCTTCAAAGATAATAATTGATATATTAATTTTGATAATTGATTGATAATTAATTACTATCATAATTAATATGACGGTCAGGTAAAACTTTTATCTTCAACCACCTATTAAAATATTTCAAACAATTTGACACGATGATTACTTAAATGGAAAAAAAAATTTGGAAGTTTTCAACTGCACAACCCTCTTAAGGGTACATAATATTTTATATTAGTTTTTTTACAAACTCATTAATAATACTACATTTAATAATCCTTGTATCCTTTAATCATAATCCAAACAATAAAAAGCGTGATATAGTGAGGTTACATCCTGGGATCACAAAAATTATTTGTACGAAATGAGTTCATTTATATTTTTTTTACCTCAATATGGTTCTAAAAACGTCAATTTTTACAATAATTTAAAATTTTAAAAACCCCAATCACTCATTAAGATAATTTTAAATGCTATAAGTAATAAGTTTTAAATTTGTCTAGATTTATTTCTTAAATAGGTAATTCAAATTCAAATGCTTACTAACACTAATATTATATTACAAATAATTTATAAATTTAATTGAAGTACTTGAGAATTACAAAACTTTCTACGCGATTTACATAAAAAGAAGATACATGCTTACAAATTAGGAATTACAAACTTTTACAAGATGTTTTGTTTGACAAAACTACTTCAAAGACTAATTATCATTAAGTGTTAGTTATTTGGTCATCTGTTGAAAGAATTTAAGTCAATAAAATTTAGTGTCGTTTTAAAACTTCCCGACTTTTTTTTTGTTATTTGATGGTCCTTAGTTGTACAAACACTGTGGTCATTAGAAAAGAGAATTTTAAAATTATATAAGTAAATCTACTTATAAATGATGTAGGCTTTCTATGATAAGTAATATAAAGATGTCATAGTGTTAAAAAAATAATTGACGACAGTTAAAAACTTTATTATGTTGGTCTTCCGTGTTTCGGAGGGCACGCGATACTTTTGGGGTTAATGAAATAATATCATTGACTAAAGAGACCAGGATCACAGGCACATTAGCAGGCCAGCCTAATAGCAAAGTTAACTTGACATGGTTGGCATGGTTTACCAGAGGCAAGTTAAATAAAAAGAAAAAAAGTGCATAGTACGTTATCTGGTAACGTATCGGCAGCCCATATGTGACAGCTCTACAGCCCTAAAAAGCCCTTGGCTTTTTCTACCTAGCCTGTCTTGTAAAATTTGCATGTGTGACGCAGCCGTATTTATGGTAACGACGTCGACACAAATATCAGGGATCACCAGAGTGTGGATGTCCACCGGAAAGCCGAGCCAAGAAATTCTGTGCAATTCGCAATTTTAACCTAGAATTTCCGCTCTATACTCAATCAGCGATCACATCACTCTACTGCATCGGCAGCTCATGTAGTGCATAAAAAAATTGAGAAGATTTTGGGCCGTAAGGTCACACATTATGATTTCCAAACACTTTCAATTTATTTGTACCGTGGTTCGGATTTCACGAAAGTGACAACTATACTGACTATAATTTCATTTGACGAATTTGATCACAATATTTCGTAACATCCCATAGTAGTTTTTCGTGCGATGCAAAACTATTTGATTTATTTTATATAAAAGAGCTCAAATGGAACATCAAATTAAGATATGATATATCGCAAATCTATATATGCAATTCTAATCGAAACCTCACTACAAACCGAGCTACAAACATTAAATTTGTTGGGTATAAGATTCCCAACATTTTAACAGTTTTTTTGTTGGAGGGCCAATCAGAAATGCGACAAAGCGTCACAGAGAGTCAAAAAAACAATAGACAAAGTTTTTGGCGACATTCTTATATTTCGTTTTGGACACCTTTCATGTACAAATAATCGTTATCGCTACAGAAAACTAACTAAAATGATTGATTATTATCAAAATTTACCAAAAATTTTTAATCGAGGTAAATTACGAAAACATAGAAAAAAAAATTATACTGCAATACAGCAAATGTTCTGTATAAAGGTACAACAGAAAGCAAAATGATAACTTTAAATTTTGTCAGTGCAGATTGTAGCGTCACAATTATAATTTTATATTTAATCAGCAATCAATAAGATCGAAACATGTCATTTGTTAAGACTTTTTTAAATATTACCATATTTTCTTGCTTGATTTTCATTATTAAACATAACAGTTTTTATAAGTTTTATTCAAATATCAAAAATATCACAATTTTTGTTTTAATTTTTGCAATAAGTAAAAATTTGTAATAATTTTATATTAATTTTCAAAATTAAATTTTCTATATTGTAACTAAAATTTTAATTTTGAAACCTGACGGTTAGATTACCCTTCCTACACGTGTAGCATCATAGTGAACGTTGAGATGGCGACACCATGACTATGAACAAAAATTAAAATGAAAACAGGAAAAAACATTGCAGTTTGAATTCATTTCCGAGTACATTCAAAAAGTAAAATCAAAAAGAGTTATTAAGAGCCTAGAAGAAACAAAATTATCATAACTGAATTTTTTGGTTCAAATTCTTTCGTCAGCTTTAAATTCTCAATAGAACTCAATAAATATTACGTGGTTTAGACTCCACGCTATAATATAAATCTCGTTCTACTTTGTATAATGTAATAAATATTGGTCATAAACGTAGACATTTTTAAGTTTCAAATATTTCAAACTAAATATTCCAACAAATCAATACATTCTTTATTTATTCATGATAAGTACCTATATTATATTAACGTAAGGTCGGACTTATTTACTGTCCTCGCAGTTATAGTTAAGTGTACGTTGTAATTTTCAAATTGAGTCGATTGATGCAGAAACTGAATATATCCACTTTCTGCCGATTTTGAGTTATAGGTACATGAGGAACTTATTTTCAAAACGCAACATGTCTAAAAGGCAAAAACCTTTTTCTAAGATGAAGGTCAATAAATGAATTTCTCCTTCCAGCCGTTAATAAAAAAACGATGATTTTTCAAGAATTAAATTTGTGTCTTTTATTAATTTTGAAAAGTCATCTCGTTAATTTCTTGTGCTGAGGGTATTCCATAAGTTTCTTCACATTTTAAAAAGTCTAGCAGGCTTAGCTAGCCTTTGAAATGAAATAGAATTAAGGGGTAATGCAAGTTGCAGAGTCAAAAAACAAGAGTAAACATTTGTTTAGTAAAAATACTTAGGTTGACTTGTATAGTCCAAGTTTAACCGGTAACTATGGTTTAAACTCGGATTTTGACTATTGTGATTGGTTAATCTACAGTTTAAAATTTTAAACTAGATCTATACAAGTCACCCTTAGCAATTTTTTCATTAAAAAATTTTGATAAATAAAAAAGATAGGGCATTGGATTTGTAGCAAGTTTGTTTTATAAACGCGTTTCGCGGTGCCCAAAATTGTGCGAAACGAAGTAATCCAAAAAAAAAGTAGTCATGATATTAGTGTATCTTGCTCGTCAACAAAGCATTTTCTAAAACTGTAAAATACGACAGCTTGGCAGCCATACAAAGTACAATTTTTAATTTTCCTTAAAAAAAATGGACAATACTTGTCCATAATATATAAAGTACGCATTACAAATAAAAAGTTTTACTTATCACAAGCAGAATTTAAATGTCTAAAAGAAGCAAACAAAATGCAAAAACTTCAAATGTCCAATTAGCATAACCCCTTAAATTATTATGTGTAGTTTATTTACCTGAAAGTCTTTCGCTGATCTGGAGGGTACTCTTAAAAGTAAACAATTGAAAATCAGGAGGTCTGTAGATATGGAAAGCAGAGAAGAATGCGGGTCTACTTTTTCTTGTCCAGTCTCGAAATGCCACCTCGTCCTGTAGGTTCCGTTGCGCGGGTCCCGTTCCATGGGCCCCACAACATTGTAATCTTGTAATACAACAAATGAAACAAAAGGTTACCTTTCATGAATGAAACATTTCCATATTCAAAAATTATCGCGATTATCCCATAATTTCATGTTGCCACATTCACAATTAGGTACTAATAAATAAATTGGAAGGAAGTCAAATTAGATCAGAAAGAATAAAAATTATTTAATATTATATGAAGGCGTGAGCAAAGTCAATGACTTAAGCAATGGCTTAAGACAAGTAATTAGCAAATAAAATAAAATTTTAATTTAAAAAAAAAGGATGCCCGAGACAGAATTTTTCCGGTCTCGCATTCTTCTCTAGTGGAAAGTCATTCAATGTTGCACAGACAAGGGGAAAAAAGTATTTTTCGCAAAGTAGACAAAAGGGTTATAAAACCACCATTGTGTAAATAAAAATAATATTTAATTTTCAATATCTTCGCGTGGATAGGGTCAAAAAAGCAAAGGTTAACGGTCACTTCTTGCAATATAATATTTCAGCTTCGTTATTTGTTGAGTAAATAATACGAAATTTGTTTTTGGTCAACATATGTTTTTAATTGTACTTATAAACAAATATTTATCATTAAAAAAATCTTTGATGCGAACGGGTGGCAGAAGAAGCGCAAATTAAACCGCATGCCACAGGCGCTTTTTACAACTTATTATATAATTCATCTCATGTACTAGGTGTTGTGTTGTTTACCTTGCACCGACCACGTTTAGTGCAGAAAGTAAATATGTCCACGCTTATAAAATGCAATTTTCTACCAAATTTACAACGAAAATTTTAGTTGTAAGCATAACTAGAAAACTGAGGACTCAAGAAAATTTGAGCCCTTTTCATATTTTTCTAAATTAAAAATGTTCGATTTATCGCGAAAACTACAAGATTTTTTTACAAAATTTTTAATTTACTGATATATAATTTAACAAATAGCAATGCCACACATGAATGGATTAACGAGATTCCGACTGGTTTATTGTTACAGTTGAAATTTAATAATATACTACTGATAATAATACATTTTTTAAACGCGATTTTCTAAAAATTAGCTGATTTTTTAGCTTTAAGATTTGCTGCACCTGTTGGTGGCTAAATCGGTGACAACAACAGATGGTTGGTTGCTAATTAAACGGAAATACCACGGTACTGTAAGATCCATTATTTTACCAAGATGATTTTTGTTTATCTCGTTTTCTAAAAATATAGCAAAGAATTATAATTGGAGTGTAAAATGAATGAAGGTCATCGTCACGAGATTTCGGCTATTTTTAATAAATCAACGTTTACTATCCTTATTCTTTTTTCTCAATTTAATAATACTAACATACTGGCAAAGAAAATACAAAAACAAAGCACAACAAAGAATGAAACACATTTCTATATTTACCACCTGAGAAATTTTTAGTTGTGACTGAAAACAACATACTCATTCACATTAATTTGAAATAGAAATTATCAACCGAAAATCTTGCAATAACAATAACAGTGATTAACTAACAGGGTCGGAGTGAACAATGTTAGGGATTGGTACAAAATCTAGTTCTAAACAATGCGTTTCACTTTGATTGGACTAAAGATCGAGCGCGGTTATTTGATTGGACTGACTTCATGCGTTACGAACAGATAAAAAAATAAACACATTTTTCAAAATTTGAAAAACATTCGTTTGTTTGAATTCAATTGGGTTAAGCACAATTTAATTGAGACGCAATATTTAGAGATAAGATATACAACAACAATCAACAATAATTGATAATGAATAAATCATTTTTGAACTTGGCGTTTAGTAGAAAAGTTGTTATCTGCGATTTGCGTATAATATCACGTTATAAATTAAAGTGTTTTAATAATCATATAGTATTAACTGTATTTATTCAAACATATGGGCATTGCACTTTGTGTAGCTTATCAACAAATAAAAAATTTGTTGTTTATAATGTAAAGGACAGGATCGAAATGGATAGTTGAAGCTCTGCTGTGGGTAGGGCCAAATTTCAGTTAATTGTATTATTCAATTTAAAAATATTAATAGAGCAGGTGCACGTTAAAATATTTATAATAAATTTGAAGATTCGTGTTTGGCATTAGTAAAATTTTTGAACAGCAGGAAAATTTTCGGGATTACACTCCTGCCGACCTAGACGCTAGCGCCGTTTACGAGAGTGTCTAGAAATCTAAGTAACTGTACACAGTTGATGTTCGACTGTTTTGTTGTGAACTTGACAGATTGCATTCGAAATTTTAAGTTGTACTTTGTGAATTATCAGTAAACAACAACTTGATTTGCAATCTTGCAGCTGTCGGTATTTAAACTTAAAAGTTATCCTTCGTATGCTATTTAAGGTGAGTCAAATTTTAATGTTCACCACCATTTCGACATGTCCTTTGTTTGCATGTAATGTATTTAAGGCTGCCATATTACCCCATACAGTTTTATAATTATTGGTAATTTTATTTTATTATCGACATGTGTATCATTTACATTTATTTATAAATTATTTTAAACAACAAACGAGTTTCGAAATATATTCACTTCCGCGTTTCTCATGCATAACACAAAACAAAGGTCTCAGGCTTTTGTTTACTTTTACTTTTTTGAAATTTCGAATCGATACAATCTTGATAAAATAAAAGTGTATGTGTTTTTTTCGTCTAAATGCTCAAAAAAGTAATAATTGCGAATTTGCTTTTGTTGTGGCAGTCAGCTGTTGTAATAAGTCGTCAATCTACGACGTACGTTTCTCCCGTTACCTCTTTGTTTGTACAGTTGCACGTGTACAGACGAACCTGTTTGTTATGTTTTATTTTGAATTTTATAGATGCGCATTTGTATCTTGATGTTGGGGTCTAGCAGTGGATATTTACTTTTGTAACTGTTGGGGGGAGATAGATTGTTGACCCCTCGGATATAATCTACCTCTATGTAGTTTCTACACCCGATTTTTTTTTTATTATTTCATTGCACTGGGGTGAACTGTGCAGCAGTTTAATCAATTCACTTACCTACGTTTCTTGGTAAATGTTGACGTGCTTTATATCACATAAGTACATAGTTTTATTTTACTACCATTTACCGATCTAACAAAAACAAAATTGTAAAGTCTCTCATGTGTTTAATATTATGGTATAATAAAGCCACAAATTTAGTCAATATTAAAACAGCAAACGCCGAGATCGAATGCTGCAACAATAATATTATATGTTAATACTTCGAGTAGATACTTCCTAAATGAAGCATTTACTACATCGTGGAGAAGTACATAATCATAGTCACGTTATTTTAGTAACACTGTCAAACTGGACACCTGCTTTGGATGAGCTAAATTCATAGCCACCTGCAGAAGTTTGTCTAGGGAGGCCAAGCCTCGTTCTTTATTTTTCATCTGATGAGTAAACCGCGAAAGAATTCCATTCTATGGGTAAGCTGCCTCTTCTTGTCTCCCCCTTGCGGGTGTCAATGGTCCAATTCCCAACATCGGCGTTTTGTATGCCAAAATTACAAACTTTGAATACCGCAGTTAAGTGGTGATTCAGTGTTCTTTTTTGTTTGACGATTTAATATCTAGTTTGACTAATCTTTTTGAACTTCCCAAGAGCCACTCATTATGAAAATATCTTCTACAAAGTAGGTTGCATTTCCTGAACACTTCTAAGAAATTTGGCAATATCAATATTAAACGGAGGATCAAACAAGTTCTACAGAGAATTTGCGTCAGTATTTCTTTCGAAAAAAAACCAAGTCTGCTTAGTTGGCATAAATATTTACGTTCTATTAGATTAGATCATAATTATGAATGCAGCGGAAAAACGATCTAGTTTTTTTAAAATCTGGAATAAAATAAAGTAATTTATACGTTATTAGTTATATTCTGTTATAAATAGTTTTGTTCTTACTGGGAGAAGGTTATTGGCTGCGCATTTCAACATTCTACCATTTGTTTGTTGTGTGTTTGTGGCACATACTCCCCTCACGTCATTCAGTATGCAGAAGCTACAGTTTAAAAACCCCACGGTTGCTTACATCCAACGTCCTTAAAAGGGGCTTCTCGTTAAACAGCGTAGGTACTCCCAAGGAAAGACCCTAAACATAGAGTAGTGACGCCAAGCGTCCGAAAGCGTCGGTGTTTGTGTAAATAGCCAGAGAAGCGGATATAATAACCGATGGAACCTTGAGAAATTGAACAACAATGTTTCTTCTTTAAATGTGATTTTTGCGGAAATAAAACGCACTAGATCAGGGGTGTCAAGCTGGCGGCCCGCTGCGTATAGTTTTGCGGCCCGAATGATTACTTCTATATAATAATAAAAATATATTTCAGTGAACTGTGTATATTTTAGGAAGGACATGTTTAAAAACGAAAAGGGGGTTAAAAAAGTCACTTTTGCGGCCCGTGGGAATTTTCTTGTCATTAAGGGGGCCGTGGCTGGAATAAGTTAGACACCATTGCACTAGAACTTTCAAAAAGAACATCATCAAAATTGGGGAAAAATAAAAATAATGATAGAAGCTTTACCCAATTTAAAATGATTGGACCTACTTTTTAATATTCTCTTTGGTGGTATCTCCTGGTGGAAGATAGAGGAGCCACTATCCTAGGGTGACTTGATAATGTCCGTTTTATCTATTTTCCTCAATAATGAAAATTATTCCACATCCATCACAATTTAAATATTCGGAGTTCCCACACTAACCCCGGAAGAGACTTTTGATTTATATGACACGTTTGCGATTATTATGCCGATTGCCTTGAATGTTGGGTAGTAAAATCACCTTATTGTAGTAGAAGGGTTGTACTATACCTACCTTTAGTTGAAACATTTATTATATAGTACCTACTGTAACGGTGAGGTCAAGGAGTTTGAACGCATTAATCACACGAAAAAAATTGAATTTTAAAGTTTTTCTGTTAAGTATATATTAAAATTACAAAACAATTGCATTAAATTTATGTATGGAAATATATTCTAATTAACTCTTTAGTTTACTTTTTCCGAATTCATTATAAAGTTTTTTATTTATATTTTATGCGTTCTATAACTAGTGTTACCATAAATCGAGAATTTAGGTGTTTTTTTATCATACTTTCTGTTTTTAAATTATATACACACGTAACTTTCGTTATACGTACGAAGGTTGGTGTATGAAATACTAGTACGAAAAATTCATAATTGGTAACATTAACCAATTCAAAATTTCCAATTTTGAACTAATGATTTACTACAGTCATCCAAATACAACTACTATCCTCGCTAAGTTTGGGTAATTAACAAAATTGTGTATTTAGTCTGACTGGATATTCGTTAGCATTAGAGTATTATGCTTACATTTTAATTAAATGTGAGATATTTTAACTTGCTCATCAGTTAAGCTTAAATTGAACAATTGTTTGCTAGCCAACTATTGATTGATCATTTGTTTAAATTATCGTTATCTTTTCAATCACTCACTTAACGAGCGAATACACTTGCAATCGATACGTGAAGAGTGTAAATCTAAAAATAAATAGATCGATTATTTTAAAATTGAATTATGTGTCGAAAAAAATTTGTTTTCGATAAATCAATTTCCGCAATTGTTAAATTTTATCTCGACGTGATGTTTATTTTATTGGTTGCTAAAATTGGACCAGTCTTTTTGTGTTTGCACATTATACGCAATATTGATTTATTTCTGTAACGTTTCTTATTTTGAAAAATTTATTACTACAAAGTTTTGTTATTAAACAACCTAATCTGTTTTAGCGATAAACTTTATTTTTCTTATTGTATGTATTTCAAAGTTGATAGATAAAGACACGAAAGTAGAACGACAATAATTATTTTGTAGTTAATACTAATATCCTACGATTAGGGAAAGAAATTTTCCAACCAACGTAACGCGGTGCACTTTCACTTTTCCGTTTGTTGCATTTCGAGTCGGCAAAACGCCGTTGGATAGTTAGTCAGACCGACAAAGTGAGGTAGACAAATTATGTACACGTAGTTGGGTGTAGTTATTATGCATTTGAACTCCTGAACTTCAGGTCAGAGTTCGAATTTCCACTATCCCAAAATTATTCGATTCCTGGTTTGGAATTCACGTTAAGCTGTAAAAATGCAATGAGTGTTTATTCTATGAGAAAGGGTTCGTAAGTTATTTTCCCAACAAAAATATGAGTAATATATCTTGTAATATTTGCTTCACCTGGTGGAAATCATCATAATCATCGCTGGTTAACTTACCAAAGTGTCCGAAAGCTTTCTTAACTTATGTACTCAATATAAGGTATTAAAAAAGTTAACAAACGTGGCTATATTGCCCAAAAAAAAAGAAACAAAATAAAAATTAATAGAGATTATAAAATCGTCAGAGATTGAGAAATTCAAAGAAAATGCCAATACAATTACCATGAAATCAACCAAACTAACTAAAGGACTTATTGAATGTTTCAGAAAAGTGTTTAGGTAACAGAATTAATCTTAACCCATCAATTCACCAACAGAAGTAAATTATAATTAAAACTTGGAATTATTTATGATCTGGCTCCAATCAAACAAATTCGTAATCAATTATAAAAATTCGTTACAGCGGCCATTAAATTCAGTTTCAGCTATTTATTGATTGGCCTTTCATCAAGATTAATAAAATTAGATATTATAAAGTACAAAGTTTATAAATAGCTAAATATAACTAAATTTACATTAATTGCAAGTTAATGTAATAAACTATGGCACGTGTTCCGCTTTCATTTGAACTCCTCAGACAGCTAGCTATATCCAATTATAAATTTTTTTGGAAACGTAATTAAGTTTTATCAAATTTTGTATTCAAGTCTAATGTTTATTTAGACACCAATAATAAGTGGCGGAAAAGATGTTAAACGATAAAACGAAGAAAAATTTATTTTTGATATGTATAATAAATTTAGCCTTTGCCCATTCAGGAACTCCTTCTCGGGTTATTCACCCTTATAACTTAACACTTTAAACAGTTACGTTTAAGTTGATTAGTTTATAAGAGATCAACAGTAAGTCGAGTTGATAAGTAATGCAAACTACAGATAATTTTACTATACGATAATTAGGACTAAGTAATTGATGCAATAGAAAACAGTAAGAAAATTCAGGTGAGGGAATAGTATATTATTCAGTATCTTTAAATTGGTGACCCCCTAATTGTTCTAAATTTAATTTTGCCTTTTTTAACGATTAGTTATCTTTCTTCGCATTCTTGAGATTTTTATTTTCTCGTGATCTGTAGGTCCAACTCTCTGGACACAAACGGTCTGCTTTAGAATTATCTACATAGGTAACTAATATAACAGACGAAATCAATATGAACCAAACTTCTCAGTATCAAATCAGTCTGTGTACGTGGATTTAAATCAAAATTGAGTACCGTATTTTACAGCATCTGTTTGCTAACGCTGCAATATATTTTTCTCCAAAGAAATAAAAAAATTATTATTTCTGTCGAATTCATGTGTAGGAGAGCGAAGTAATAAATAAATAATATAGAATCGACCGGTAAAGTTCCATTTCTTTTCTAATTCCGATCGATTCTATATTTATTTATTACGTAACTGTAAATATCTCATTGTTTATTTACATTTTAGTTTGATTAAGGGTTGGGTTGACAGTTTTTGATGTCATTATGAAACATTGTCGTACATTTAAAAGCGATCAGATTTGAAAATTAATGCGATATAAATTTTTATAAATTTGATTGGAGAAATAATTTTAAGTACTTCTACGACCTTTTTATTAGCTAATAAATCATGTAAACTTTTTCCGATAAAAATTGTGATTTTATTGTTCAAGTTTGTGTTACGTTCTTTTTGTAGTTTAACAAATTTTTATATTATTTATTTTCTTGTTAAACTTTGAAAAAACATTTTAAGTCTTAAAAAAATGGCAATTTTGAGTTAAATCCAATTTCGTGGACAATTTGTCTCGTATATAATATACTATTTTGTACAACATTATTTGTATTCGAATTGAGTCTCGCATCTTTAAATCGAAATGAAACCCAAACTCTTGGAGATATTTCGGGCTTCTTGATTTCAATATCAAGTTCGTTTCTTGACGTTAATTAAAGACAAAAACATTCAAGTTCAAATCGTTTTATTCAATTTTCCACTACATTTATTTGCACATAATTGGGATTCAGTTTGCTTTAAATTCTTCTTCAACTTATAAGCCTTAAGGCCTGTTATTTTTAGAATCTGCGTCGTTTTCTTGGCAGTGTTAGTTCTATGAGCATTCATTAGGCAGCTTGCGGGGCTAGCCTTCACATATGCCTGTACCCTGATTTTTATGTTAATGATGACAATTTATTAACCCAAGAGGACCATCGGCTTAACGTACCTTCCGAAGCACGGAGGCATAGTCATAAAAAAGTTGGATCCTTCCCTTGCATTTGGAGCTGATCACGTTAGCTGCAAGGCAATGACCGTCTCTTTTTATTTTTCACAAACGAATTTTTCCACAATTTAACGAATTGTACTCTCAGAAGGTTAAGTTTTTAATATCAAAAAGCACGTATTTTGCAAAAACAAGCTAGACAGAACTTGAATTTGTTATCATACATTTTAACAATTTTTACACGTTTTTGCGTTCCATGATGATTTCTTGATATTTTTTGGCGAATTTAAAGAAGTGTCGAATCATTCGCTGTCGACAGAGGTCACAATCAATTGGAATAACATTATATTTTAGTGTAAGGCTTCTCAGTCCAGTTTTAAAATATGTTTTGTTGTAATCTATAAAATTATGTTAAAGAACTATCAAGAAGAAACTTGATCTATGCATAGAATGAGGGGGGTATAAAGAACTCGGCAACAGTCGTAGAAAAAATGTTGTATAAACACATGTTGTTTTTACCTTGCGTAAAGCTGTTTTAAGACCCTAGCTCTGGTACCAAGTCTGTAGAATCAATCTATAACGTCCAGAACTACAGCTAGAATTGACCTGACATGCTCTCGTCCACGATCTCTATCAGGAACCGGTATTTTCACGGCTGCTGCTTTTTTTACTGCTGGTGTTATAAGTTGCGACAGGCATTGGTAAATCTCTTTTCTACTGTGTCGCTTAATAGCTACTGCAAATGCATCCAGATAAGAGCTCTGACTGGCGTTCATCCTCTTCCTCAGTTTCAAAAATTATGGATATGTCCTCCAAATTTATTTCATTAGGGTAACTGTCTGGAGCTATTGTGTTTGGTTGTTCTTCTTGTATTTCTTATTTTTCCACGTCGATTTGTCGGATGGAATATTTGAGATCCTCCTCAGATTGAACATTCTCTAAAGCCTAGTTTGGTATATTAGATGAAGCCAACCCAAGCTTTGGTGGGCAGCCAAACATTCCACTATGTAAGGCACTGTTCTTTATTAGCTGAATGTACCTTAAGACTTAACTCCAATGGTAGTCAACATGTTCTCAATATCTTGGTTGGCGCGTTCCACACTGCCTTAACTTTGATGGTAAAATTCAACACTAATTAAAAATGAAGTTTTTCCAAGTTACTTCTTGTAGGTTAAGGTGTAACGTTTAATTTTGATTTATGCTAAAATTATTTCACAAAACTGAATTTATTATAATAAATATAAATATTTAAATAAGTTGTAGCTAAATTTATCCTATTAATAGATGAAATCTATATAAAAAATGAAATTTTTCAGTCAGGGACGTAGCAAGTCAAAACCGGGCCCTGGTGCAATACCACAGCCCCCCCCCCCCCCCGGCTTCATTATTTCACAAATTGGTCAAGAGGTAAAAAATTTTAATATAGTATGACTTTTTCCAACTCTTCATATTTGTATGAATTCCTTGCCTATATTTGCTCCGAGCAACATGCCACTTTAGGTACGCCACTAATTAATGGAATACAATGGAAGTACTTTTATAATACAATGTATTAACAAAATAATTATTTAAACTGAAGCAGCAGACTGGTAATGATACGAACATAACGTAATAACGAATTGAAGTATTATCATAACAGAATAATAACGGGTACCTGATATAAAACGATAATTCACACGCAATTTAACTTAAAATATCATGTAGTTATGAATACTTTTTTTTATTATACATGCACAGGTACATACATACATAACGACAAAGTAGGTACATACTATACAAATATATAAAAATAGCAAGTCGATCACCACAAAACTTGAATAACATTAAAATTTGTTCAGTGTTTATGAAAACTCGCCGAGTTTGTATTCAAGAAATGTATCTTGCTCTTTATGCTTTCGTATCAATTGGTGCAATTATTGTTTTGCTTGAATTTTCATAAATTCCAACTTCGTCTGAAAGCTTTCCATCGATTACACTGACTATACATACAAGTCATTCACATTTTGATAGCGCCAATTTTTAATATATTTTTAGAAACCTTGCTCACAATTTATTAGAAAACTCCAATGGTATACATACTCATTTTAAGAATTTTACGCATTTAAAAAAAGTCGAGTAAACAACCATTCAAAAAAATCGTAAACCGCATACCATTTAAAAATTAATGCAACACATAAAAGGCTACTTTATTATTTTATAATAAATTATTTATTTACTTTTACAATGCAGAAACGATTTATTTTAAGATGCTAATTACTAACAGTAATTATGTTGTTTATTGACATTATGGTTTATCTTTTGTCGTTTATACGTATCTTTGTGGGAATTTTATTGCGCCTTGTTTTTATTGTATGTATTATCGTGACGAAGTTGTTTATTGAAAACATAAAAGTTTAGAAATGGTAAACTAGGTAAACAATCATCATTTTTCTACTTATTCGTACCGTACCTAATGTTGATAATTGTTTAAAAGAGTAATACAATTATCATTTGTTTTGTTTACACTTACGGTTAGACAAAAACTATACATGAAGCGACCTTCATTTTGAAAATAAAATCGACGGATTAATCCGTACTTTTTGTGAAGTGAATTGATATGTTCAATAAAAATGTGATGTAAAATTTATTTTGAAAATGTAAATTTAATAGAAAAGTTCAACGTCGCGCGTCGTGGTGGTGATGATTTAAACATGCCGCCACCCTTGAATGATTTTAAATATATTCTGCTTATCTGTGGACAACATTTCTGTAATATGTAAAACTAGATTATATTGGTTGAAAATATTATTGGAAGCTATAGGTACAGTAGAACCCCTTTAAATAGTAACCTTTTATAATGTACTTTCGGCTATAGCGTACTAAATTTGCTTGTTATAACGTATGGTTTCTGGTGGTACGTTATAACAGGGTTCTATTCTAATTGGCACAATAGAAAATTTTTCAAACAGTTTGATCTTTAGTTTTAATTATGTATGTGATAGATTTACCCTTGAAAATCTACATTACTGTAAAACAACGTCAAATACAATTTAGAAAGTAACATTGAATGGTTACAATGTAAAATTTCATAATGTGGTAATGGTGATCATTACAATAACGATGAAAATTAAACTTACAGTTGAACAGGAAGTTTAAGGTTAGATAAAGAGAACGTTCGAATACCCGAACGGGTTCATAAACCCGAGTCATTTCGCCTGTCATTAACAGATTTTTGTTTAAACAGCGTAGATTCATACATAACATCGCATAACCTTAAATTTAATACGAGTGTTGTAATAATTAGTTATAGTTCTTGCCACTTGGATAAACATATTTGATTTTATCCATAAATTTAAAAACGTAAATTACATCATAATAATAATTTTAACATAAAAGAGCGGGTAAAAATTCAAATAAGCACAGGCGCAAACCGGTCTTAAAAACCCACCAATCTGCTTCAACAAAAATCCGTTAGGTTGCAGGCAAAATGACTTGGGTTCATGAACCCGTTTAGGTCTTCGAACGCTCTCATTGTCTATGCTAAATTTTATCACTCAATAAATTTCTATAAGATGTTTCAAAAAATGATTGTTACTTTTGCCAGACCCTGTATTTACTATGTATTCCACTATTGTCACCTTGTATAGGTAATCATTTTTCAACAGGTTTTCACTCAAATAGAACAGAACAATAATGTATTATACAAGTGAAAACTACAGTTGAACATGAAATACGAATTACTTCGAACTCAGCTTTGTTATCCCACTCACTTCCAAATATACTAAAATATTATGTATGTACTATGCACAATTATCTCTTTCTAGGTCTGTTGCTGAAAACTTTCTCCGCAACCATAAGGGATACCAGATTGATTTTTCATTGAAACATTCGTTCATGTGAGTAAAGGATTCATACGAGAGTTTTTTTGTGCATTTTGTGATTACACGTGTTTTTGTTTTGTTAACTTTTTTCTCAACAAGTACAAGGAGCTTTTTTAGGAGAGATAGGCCACAAAATGCGAACAATTCCATATAGGCAAAATCAACTTTTAAAGCGCATATTTTTTGGGAATCGAAATAAATTTGTTTTTTTCTCTTAATTGTAAGTTGTCGGGAAAATGTGAGTTTTTAATAGACTCGTAGATGCCTTGGAACATAATCATCTCATCTAATGAATGTTTGAAGCCATCGCACGTTGCATGCAGGTGACTGGTAGTTTGGCCCATTATCTGTTAAGCGCTTGTTTTATTCTGTCCAAATGGGATGTACTATATGTTAGAACTAACCATAATCTTTAAGAAATCTTACCTAAATGTAGAAATTCACCGGATTCATTATTTATCACTCCAAAGTAATGGAGAAATAAATGTTGGAACGTTTTCTCCTAACCAAGTTTAAGTAGTGCATGAAATGAAAACACTGCACAGATTCATACAAGGACTTCGTTGTGGATTAGGATAATACTGTAACTGTTTGTACTGTTTGCAAGTGATTCCGACATTGAGCTTTAAACTGTACTGACTTGCCACACTCGGGATGTTTAGACTGATAAAAAAATAACCAACGTTACCCCAAACGAAAGATTCAAGAATATTAAAAATATAGAAATGGAACGTCTTGGAAAGATCTTTGAGTTGGAATAATCGGAAGGACATCGTTTTTCATTAGGACAACGTCTCTTTATACGCCTGGCAAGGACCTAACCTAGCACCATCAAATTATTACTACTTATTCTGGAACTTTGCTTTTCCAGACGCATGTAAAATCCATTTTGAGCAGTTCTTCTCCCAGAAAGATTCTGTTCGAAGTTTAGCTAAAAAAACAACAGATTATTTATTGACCATATAAATGTGAAAAATTGAAAAGCTTTTGGACCCAATCGGATCAAAATGTTCGGTCATCTGAAAGGTGAAATTTTGCAAAGGCGTAGGTTTGTGAAAAAAATTATTAGCGTTTTCTCTGATTTTTAAACACACTGTATAATTTTAAATGTTAAAGGTAGATGGCGCAATAAATATTTATTCATAATACTGTTTTTTTGGAACGTTCTGAATGAAAAGCCCATGTATACAACTACAACGGATTTATACATTTAACCTAAATTTAAATTACGAATATTCTTCACAGATAAAACCGAAAGCATCCCATTCAAGATTTCCATTTTATTCCAACTTCTCTGTTTGGTACTCCCCAAATGAATGTATCACTTACTTGTTAATTATGCATTTCTATACAGTTCCTTAGCGCTTGTAATTTAAATAAACCATGCCTAACTAATTTTTCATATTAAATACGGGAAAAGAACGTGCCAAGAAGGTAGTAGGTATGTGCGGTAACAATAAATTAATTGGTGAATCAATGTTGAAACTTTTTATTTGACCTTAAAGAAGCGAACATTTATAAATTGAAATTTAGTTACGAAATGTTTCCTTCTTGTATAAGAGTCGACATTAAATTGTTTATTCGACTTGATCGCGTTCTCTATGGATGTGTGATTCAATGTAATTAATTGAATAATGTGAAAAAATTGCACAACCAATTTAGGAAATTTTGGCGTCTGTTTTATTTCATTCGGTAAAGTCAAGCGAAGTGCTCAATAAAATTGTGCGTGTATTGATAAAAAAAACTTAAGCGTCGCGAAAAAGAAATTTGTAGAACTTATTGTGTATCTCTAACTTTTATGGATCCGAATAAAAATTTACGAACAAAGTGTATAGTTTATTGCCTTCCACTACACACAATACCTCATTTTTAGGAAATGTGATTGAACTTCACGAAGTTGTCAAGTTCAAGGATTCCTCAGGACGAGTTTAGTGTCCGTAAATGCGTGCTATAAATAGGTAAACCACATAAATTATAAAAAAGTTAATAAAACAAAACGCAACATAACAATTAAACTGAATTCGTCTTCGATTTATTGTTTCAATTGTTTTAATTTGCGCTTCTGCTAAACTTAACCACGGCTTGCTTTTGCTGCTTATTTTGGTTTATGAGTTCGGCCTTTGCAAAGCTTAATCGAGCTTTTGGCTTTCTTCAAGCACGATAAAATTCCTCAACTCTTTCAGTTTTCCAGATACGCACATTCTACCCATTTCAAATCGATATTATACGATCGACGACCTCTTCTAATACTACGTTTTATATAATATTCCCTCTTTTATATAACGCGATTTGTAAGTGATATTGAAAGGAGTTTAAAATGATTTTAGTACCTCTATAACTTACCCATAAATCTTGATTTGATTTAAATATTCGGTGTAGGGTTTCTAATGGGTAATAACGTATTGAAACTCGTTTTTCCTAGTTCTGGTTTCTTTTGCTTCTAATTACTCTCTAAATGTTAAACTTTCATCGATTTCAGTTTTCTGAACTTTAAACTCATTTTTGTTCTACTTTTATTCGTTTACGCGCTTTTTTAGCACGATGAAAATGACTAGTATTGTGTGGGCTTCAAATTGCGAGGTTATTAGCTTTTATTTTTTGAAATTTTCATGTACGTATTACATATGAATGCCTTGCCAAGGACGTTGACTGACATATTTTGTGCTACCAGAACCATGTCGGTGTTGAGGGTGGAACACATCTACACGGTACAATAGTTTAATTAGTGGAATTAAATTTTAACTACTACTTTAGCCGTGCTGTTAATGGAATTGTTGAGAACCTATCTCAAATAATCAAATTACTACCTTTTAAAATAGATTTATCATTGTTATGAGTGTGTGTCCAGGCTTAATTTAATAAAATATATGGTTTTCATTTGTGTGTATACTTCGGAAAACACGACGCAAATTTACGCATTCCAAAACTTGGATGTTGTATGACGCCGCAATCATTTCATTTAGGGGTCGACGTCTTGGAAACGTTTGCTCCAGGTTGCGCAATCATTTCATTTGTGTTGAAACTCAAACGTAGCATTCAGATAAAGATTAGTTGTCTTGTATTATAAGGTTGCAGGCACCAATAAAGCTACAAAACTGTGATTGCACGACTTCACAGTAGTGTGAGCTATCATATTATTATACGCTTCTGGTAGTCGCTCAAGCAACCAAACTGTTGCACAACTAACAATTTAGCTAGGACTTGTAAATACAAACTTTTTCATACAAATACAAACTTCATCAACACCTTAACGAAGGTTTCAAGAAGAAATTTCTTGTATATGTTTGTTTAAACGTTGTTACACTATTCACACTGTGCGACTGAAATTCTAACGTATCTCTCTCACACGTTCGGTGGTCATGTCCTCTGTCGTTATTGAATTTGGTAACTTTCCTTCTTACGAAAATACGCCGCCACCAGAAATTGATTCAGCTTTCTTCGACAGCTGCATTATCTTATGCTCGTGCAAGGACACAATAAGAATGTAATATACGTGAGAATTTCAAAAAAAGAAATATATAACACAATGTTTTTGCTGTATTAATTACGTTACAGAAACAACTTCGTAATGATAACCCAACTTAACTTCCGGAGGCCCACTATACTTGCAAATGAAATGGCCCTACGTTGGGCGCCATTTAAATGCATTTCGATTTCGTTAAGAATTATAATATCTATATTATTTAATTATTCGTATATTTTTTCAATCGTCGAATCCAAACAGAAGAGAAAATATTTTTGCTTATTGAATTTTTAATTTCCAAACTTTTATTTGTAAAATGTAAAAAGAAAATCAGATTAATCTAACTTCGAAAAAATCGATATTAAACATTCTAGTATTTCCTTATTTTATAAAAAGAATTGTTTGTAATAATTTATCGATCATTTTGTGTTCTCTATGTTCCTGAAATTTTGCCATTCGGTCAATTAGCGATGTTGACTTGAAATTTTAATACAAATTGCTTTTGAAATATTGGGTAAAATCTCATTTCTTGTTTGTACATAAGTCGAGTTTATCTTGTGTTATTAAACTTTTGGGCTAATTATACGTTTATTCCGAGTTAAAACGGATATTTAGTGTAATGACCTGAATGATGAAATTAAATTTTTAAATAATTGTGGTAAAAAGTCAAAAGGAAGTCATTTATTGTGTGATTTTTTACTTTAACCGTTTTTAATACAACCGTATACAACGGACTACACGGAAAGTAAATTACCAAGAAACTTGAATCCTAAATATATTTTATTATCGATCCAAATTTTTTCCTGCTGTTTCTAATTCTCCTCATCAGTTATTTATGATGGGTTTTTTTCTTGATTTTAATTGGGGCATGGCGTGATCGCTATTGTTTTGGCCGAACGATTGTGATGCAAAATCCAAAACTGTCAAGTTTGTGATTTCCATCTAAAAGTCTCAATAGAAGAAAATTTGAAAGATTATTATGCAGCTAACTTCACTGTCTTTCGCCTTTCCAAAGTTCATGGAGTGAAGTGATTAATAACTTTTCTTGGGCTTGCTCGATGAAAAGAAAATAGACCGAGCATTTGTATGTTTTTTTAATTTTAATGAAGGAGTGGAAAATACGTCCAGTTTTATTTTGTTTTGTATTTATTTATACATTTTCTTGAATTACAAAAACAATTTTATAAAAGTGGTCTCCTTGACTGACCCTTGCTTGACATTATTTATCAATACACAATCATCGAGTACCGCATTTACGTCATTAATAATAATAATAAAGTATTATCATTCGAACAAGATTACCAATCTATTGATAAGCTATTTATTATGTATTTCCCCACTTGAGGAATTTTTCTATTCTGCGTTATGATTAATATTTTCCTAGCCAAGACTTGTTAATTTATTACAAAAAATGCAAATAAAATTAGTCAGAGCACATTTATTTATTAAATAAATCACCTTTCCGTTGATACCGTCATTGTTTTTGTGGGAAAATTATTTCCAGTTATATTGCATTAAGTTTTCGCACGAAATGTGCTAGAAGTTGAATGCCACAAAGCACACAAGAGAATTTCGATATTCCCCGAAAATCCCCAATATAGGATTTCGAGGAAAGCTCGACTACAATAACAAAATTTGTAGTTTTTCATGAACTAATTTGTAGAGAAAATAGAAATTATTTTCCTTTTACTTTATTAGTTCATGTTGTAGGGATTCTTAATGATTAAATTTAAGCAAAACGCGAATTAAAAAAATGTTTTCGTGATAATTGATTGGTGTGTTGTTTGCTCTGCCATTCAATGTCCGCTCTTCTATCCAGGTTTCAACAACCTTTACAAGGACATACAGAAAATGTCTTTATTTTAACTGTTCTTTGTTATGTCTGTAAGTTTGTATGATTCATTTATATTGTGTTCGGTGTCCGAGAAGGGATTTAATTTTTAACGTCTGTATTAAAAGTATATTTGTGAAAGTTGCGCGTGTTGTTAAGTTGCTAAAACTGTTTACTTCATTAAGTGCAAAAATTCAAGGTTTGAGGAAATATTCTATTTCATACACGCGAGTTTCTTAAAATATGAAATTAAAACTGTAACTTAAACGAAATCATTAATTAATTATTTCTAGTTCTATTTGATAGAATTAGTTTTCATTTTAAGTCTACAGAGTAAACTCCAACTAACTATAGTGAGTGCGCTGGAATGGATTAACGAGATTGTGTTAATTTTTTGTTGGATTATCACAATTTTCGTAAGTGTTTTGCAGTTCCTATTTCAATTACTTACACAGGAAGTCGTTTTCTCTAAAATGTATGTTTTTGTTCAACTTTTGGTTTAATTTTAATCAGGCTTACTTGGTATAGTAATTAAAATTTACTGCAACGTTAAGTAATTTCCAAAAGCACTGTAATTATTTATTTTTTTCAATTACGAAAAACATTTCTTTTCTAAATATTTTTAATTTTAAATTGTCTCTTTGTTCCTATTCCTCGCGACATGCTTATTACACTTTTCATTCGCTTACATTTTAAGTGGTGAAATATAATCCGTCTCACAAAATGGGCTTTTATGTTCTAAATTCACAATTTACGACATATTTTAACATTTGTCTTGTTGACACAACAAATATATACTTTGAAATATTGTTGTTTGTTTATACCTCACTGCATGTTTTTTTAGAAAAACCAAAATGTAGTATGAATATCCTAATATTGTAAAAACTCAGGGGCGGCTGCAGGAATTCAACCAACTTTCTGCGCTACATAACTTTCAGTTTTTCCCGAGATTTTCAAAATATTAACACTAATAAACGATGTGATAATTCTATCAGAATTAAATTTAGTGGCAATACATAAATCCAAATTACTCTTTAATGGTAGTACCCTGAATAATCAATTTAGAGTGAAATTTCGGTAGTAAAGTGTTAATTATTGTAACTTAATGATGATCTTTTCTATAATTCGTGTGGTGTAGGAAACCAATATTTACACTGTTTATTTGCTTACCTATGTTTTATTTCTATGTGTATTCTTCACGAAGGAAAATTTTATAATAATGAATATTCAAGCAACATGATTAATAACGGGCAGCAAAGTTTCTGCTATTAAAATTGGAGGACCGGAAACGATTCTTTAATTATAGCAATTGTGGGGAATTAAATTAAAACTTCTATATCGAGTGCGGTTTTTTATTTTTCGTTTATTTAAGCTTTTCTTAGACTCGATGTGAATTTTCAATGAGCATTCATAAAATTTTTATGAAGTACTAACGTTATTGACTTACATTACAGAATTAAAAGGTGACCGCCACAATTTTGTATCGATTCCAAATATTGTGCGCGTAATAGGTACGACGACATTATCTTGATCAGATTTTAGATTTGTTTGCGATATTCCATTAGGAAAAAACGAATTTGTTCAAAAATAAGTGTTTGATAGTTTTTTGTGTCCAATATCTTCTATTATGTCCTCACGAGACATTCAAATAAAACGATCTTGTTTTTTTCCTTATTTCAATTCGCAATTCTTTGATCACTCTGAAGGTTATGATATAAATTTAGAAATTTTTATATTTTAAGAACGTTGATGTTTTCTAATATCGATCAGCTTACGTAAAGTTTGTTTTTCCAAAGTCTTGCTCTCAAGACTTTTGATTAAGTGTAACGTTATGCAAGTAATTGCTTTTTAAATCAAAAATTTTAATTCAAAAATTATAAAATCTTATCACGTAATTTGTTAAATAACTTAAAAATTATACCGGATAATTTTATTTGATTCATTAAAATTGATTATTAATAAATTTTCGAAAGTTTATCCTCCAAGGAAAAAATAAGTTTTGACTCTTGGGATATTTAGGAGCGATCTAAACTTCTCCAAAATTATTTTTTTCAGAAAATAAAATCCAATCTAATTTGACATTTTAACGATGGCCATTTTTAGTATTTCAGGGGCATAACTATAACGATTATAATAAGCCTCCGAGCACTTACAGTTTCAAAATTTTTGGCTATAATATCATTAGTGATATTATGATTATTGTTGGGAACATCACGAGTAAAACCGAAAAAAAACGGGACCGATTTCCTGTAAGTGTTGGGATTTGCGAATGTTCTGGGAAGCGTCGACTTTGACAGGTTTTACTGTATTTTATTTTTACGAATATTAAATTGTTTAACAAAAATTAATTTTAATGTGAAAATGTTATTCTTTTAATTTAATAAAATTAATCTCGTTCTTCTTTCCTGTATTTCAGTTATGAAAGTAAGAATTCTGGAAGGTTTTGATATACAATATAAAGCTGACTATAATTTTTTAATCATTGGCAAATTTTATACCATAAGACGAGAATTTTTACACGTTAAAAAACACCTGCTGGTGAATAATAAAATGAATCATAGCAACAAACCAAAACATGATGATAAAACTACTTTCGCCGTGATAGTGACAATGTAAACAAATGTTCAATTACATCTTGTGACGTGACGTACGCCGATGAGAACACCGTTGAATATTATCGGGGAAACGCTTCCAATTACTCTTGACACAATTTGTGGAACAATAGTTATTGAATATTGATATTGCATTAAATTACCATATGTTACATTATTGATGTCTTTAATTATTAACTGTCGGAAAGTTCATTTCAAACGATAAAAGTTTCACATCACGATGAATTCCCAGTGGAGAGTAAGCCTATTATTATCAGTGAAAGCATTGCAGGTAAAAATTTACAGCAATGAATTGCAATTAAATTTATATTTTACAATAAATCCACAATTTATAGATACGTTTGTACAGTGGCGCCATCTAACTCTCGAAATTAATGTCCTACCCGGGATTTTTTTACGATCTGATCTATCCAAACACTTTTTTTTTAGATAGGCACCATTTTATCATATCCTCGAAGATCTGATATTTTAATTATCGCTACGATGCTTTTATCAATTCATTAATATAAATTATTGTTGCTAAGCTAAAATTACATGTCAATTTGCGGCAAAGTTAATGCTCGTTCAATTTATCGGTGCATGTGCTCGTTTAACCTATATCAAACTTTGCTTACTTGAACTGATTTGTATGTTTGACAATTTAATTTTGGAACTGAAGTGGTTAAGTTTAACGACTGGAATTTTGCATGATGCTTGCTGCGGTTACCAGATGCAGTTCTATTTTGAAATTAAGAAAATTAAGCGGAGGTTCAATCATGACGAACGTTTTGTTGCAGTTTCTTGTTTGCCTGGAAAATTGAAAAACTTTTGCGGAATGTGTCTGCCTTCCACAGCACTTCTTAGCTGTTGTTGAAAATGAGTTTACTCAATTTCAAATAAAACTATAAAAGTACTTATGTTGAGTTTAATTTTATTTCTTCATTACGACACACGTTTTCCCTACGGAGTAATTTATTTCAGGATTAAGATTGCGCGATGCTACCCACTGGGTAACTCGTTAACAAATTACTTCGTGTTTTGAAAAATGTTGGAAGTATTATAATCATAAAATTGAAAGTGCATTTAAAAATGTATGTGATTGATGAGGCACTATCGATTAAATATATGTTTGTTTCTAGGTGTGACGTCCCCGCATGGCCTGCTATTGCGGCCACCACAATGGTGAAGACGTTTCAGTCCTACCTGCCAAATTGCCACCGCACCTACTCCTGCATCCACTGTCGGGCTCATTTAGCTAACCACGACGAGCTCATCTCCAAGGTATGTCGTTAATTTTTCTTTGTCTTAGCTGGTGCTGGGTTCTTAGAAATTATGTTTCACAAGAAGTTAATTATAGCTTTTTTCTTCCTCATGGTGCATACTAATTTGTAAACTAATCCTATAGTCAAAACATTTCCGTTTTTAATACATCAATAACCACAAGGTTATAAATGTCAAAATATCCGGATAGTATGCACCTTCAATATTTAAACCATGCTAACTCTAATTACAATATTACGAAAGGAAAATTCTTTATTTTGACTAGACTGCGTTGTTTGTAAACGTAATTTCAATTGCGAACTTTAAAAATGGAGAGTGGATTCGGTATTGTATTCAAATATCTTGTAAGTCCTTGTTATTTAAAATCCAATTATTCTGATTATAACATGACATATTTACTATCAAAATAACATAATTTGGACCACGTGGACCTGTACCTACATTAAAATAATGCTTGTTTTTATTTCCTGTTATTTGATCATCTTCTTTAATAATACATAACATAAGCGGTCCAAAAACAATATTTTTAAACGTCTACTACTTATAATCTAATCTAATTATTTTTTGGGCTTATCTCTAATTTTATCTTTTCTTTTTTAGTCATTCCAGGGTAGTCAAGGACGCGCTTATTTGTTCAATTCTGTGTAAGTACCCACTTTTTATATAGACGTAAACAAATAATACAAATCTATAAATTGCTTGGTTCAATGTTTTTGATAAGTAAATTATTGTTGAAGGTTTTTTCGATTACGTTGTTTGATTTAAAAAAAATTTGCTTATTTGATTATTAATTTTAAACAAAATTATATTTTAGAGTTAATGTGGGATGTGGACCAGCAGAAGAAAGAGTTCTTTTGACTGGACTTCATGCTGTAGCAGACATATATTGTGAATGTTGTAAAACGACCCTAGGCTGGAAATATGTAAGTATTTTTTACTGAAAAATTGGTCAAATCTTTAACTGTAGTTGTAACTGAGCGTTCATCTGCCAATATTCTGGAATTATTATTGTTCATTCAGGAACCAGGTTTTTTGGCTTTGATTTGATGTCAAGTTTTTGTTTTTCTTAAATTAATGAAAGTATACTGATACAGTTGTGGATGACAATTCGGATATTTTGATATTGATCATTAACAGTTGGAAGAGTATTGTCAATAGCCTAGAACATAGATATTTCAAAGGTTGTACTAAAGAACGAGCGTTTAGCGACGCGTCCGCGTTCATAAATATAAATTCATGACGCTACGCTGGCGCGGACGCGCCACTAAGGCTCTGGCCACACGTGCAGTAGAATGACGCTGGCAGCAGCAGTAAAACTGCAGGAACGCTCATTCTCAAGGTAAATGAAAGGTAATGTCGCAGCTTTAGCAATGCACTTGTATCAGCATTACCTCATTTACTTTGAGAATGGGCGTTCCTGCAGTTTTACTGCTGCTGCCAGCGTCATTCTACTGCACGTGTGGCCAAAGCCTAAACGCTTGTACGCTGCAAAATGACGCTAGCAGCAGAAGTAAAATGAAGCTGCAGTCAAGTTGACAAATGCACCTTATGGGAACTGCAGTGCTTAGTAGCTATACGGAGCTGGAAATGTCGCTTGTGAAACACAAGGCGCATTTTCAAGGTCATTACGCAGCTTCAGCAATGCACTTCTATCGGCTTTTTTTCAACCGCGATATCAGTACCTTCTAATAATTACTGTCGTAGTGCACTACTTGTGTGGCCATGGATTCTACTGCCTTACTGTGGCTTCATTTTACTGCTGCTGCTAGCGTCATTTTGCAGGTTGTATGGCCTGGGACTTAAACGTACAAAACAATATTACAGCTCTTTTGCATTGAAATTTTGTACAGACTCTGGATGCTTACAGATTTTAATGTCGGACCCCCATGAATTCATTATTACCGGCCGATTATTTTTTGCGTTGCAAATTTACATTTTTTGCTTTAAAGTTTATATAAAACAATATTTGGGCTGTAGGTTTATTTTTCTGTTTTTTATTTTTGCTTTCAAAATTGATTTATGTATTAATTTCTTCATCATTTTATTTTTAGATATTTTTACGTTTGCGTACCACGGCGGAGTTGAAATTTTGCAATGATGTGGGTTTGGTATTCGGAAAAAGGAAAAGAGACAATGCGATAAATATCTTTTGGGTGAGGAGGGAGCATTTTGATTTTGTTTTCTTTTTATCCTAGACTTTTTGACTTGTTTAGTAACAGTAGTACTTGAAGAAGTAATCGCAGTTTGAAGCGAAATTTAATAATTTTCTTCTGTAATGAACGCAATTTAACCATTACAGTACTTTTTTGCGTATTCTAATGAACAATTAATAAATGTCTAAAAGGATTTTTTGATCGATTTTATAGTTTCGCCAAAAAAAAAAACTAGAAAAACCCCCTTTTTTAAAGGCTTCAAAACAGATAATACCCCTTAAAAACATTTGGGTTAAATATTGATACTTTGTTGGAACTCCATCCTCTTTATGGTGCGCTATATTTCATTTCTTTATGATTTTTTTTCCATAATCACTCAAAGTTTGCCAATAAATTTTATATTTTGCAAGTTCCCAGAAAGTTGTAATCAAATTTCAATGAGTTCGATGTCCCGGGTTTTAAACAAATTCTTTTAAAATTTAAATAATGTCATAATTTATTAAGTACCTACATTAAAAAGGTCGTTTAAAGGAGTAATTAAATGTTTTTACATGTGCAAATGCTGAACGTTAATTTTATGGAAATATATTAAACACATGCATTTTTTACTGCAAAATTTTTTAATATTTCGTGCAACTCAATTATTACTTTAAAGGTGGGTTTATGCACAACGCTCTCAAGCTTGCGACGCCCCCGCCGACTTTTTGTTGCAAATTTTAATAGAACTTTAAGATGGCACTCTTTCATTATTTGAAAAATTTTATTACTAGGTATTCAAAAATAATATATTTTGAGCTTTCATTATTTTGAGGTAATGATTGTAGCAAAATGTTTTATATCTAATAATAAGGAAATGTTCTTTGTTTATTATTTACTCCATATAAATATATTATGGAAACTAAATGTAAATATTTATTATTATTACATATTCTGACGTTAGCTACCATCGTCATAAAATATTTTTATTGTTAAATTAACTAAAAAATTTTACTAGTAATTATTTTCGACTAATATCAAAAATTAATTGTGAAATAATAACAGAAATATTTTTCATTACATAATATTTTATTCCCTAGTTTTTTCTATAAAAATTCCTGAACTGATTTTATTATAAAAGACGTGATGCGTCGCTAAGGAAAGATATAGTTAAGAAATTTTTGTTGTCAACTTTACATAGATTTGCTATGTAAATTTACATTATAAAACTTTTGGTAAAGTTACATTAATTTTTAACAGTGTTCAATTAAAGAAAGTTTTACCCTTAATATTGAAGTATCTAATGAGATGTTAATTATTATTGTTTAAGTAAGTCACTATCTTTGTATAGAACGCATCTTTGATTGGCTTATTTGTTTCTAAACTAATACGAAAAATGGCGATCGGTTATGACTATGAGATTATATTTTTAGAATTTAGCTAATAAAATTATTGGTTGATAATTATAATAATTATTGTAGAGAAAATGATCTAACGTAAAAATTCAGCTCTTCCAGACAATGGTGTCAAAAAAAAATCAATAGGTAATAAAACGAGACAAAAGACACCAATGAAGCGCTACATCACAATGGCTATCCCGATAATGCTATTTGGTTGCGCATTATGGACGTTCTCAAACATAGATAATTCAAGAAATCAAACAGCAGAACACAGAGGCAGATAAATTTTGTGGTCGAGTTGGGCTAAATTGAACCTTTCGGTCTTAAGGACCAGAGCCTGTTTACCTAACTCTCTTCTTCTAGTATTCCAGTTTACGAGTTTTATTGGCTTAAATATCCCGGTTTTGGAGTTGCATGGGCTACAGGGATATTTTTACCAAGTAAGCGGCCTTAGAGGTTATGGTTTTCGAATTCTGTAGACTTAAACATTCTCTGGTTTGCAGCCTAAATATGATAAACTTAGGGGTTGCGGAGCTCAAGTTATGATAGCAACCAACACAATACTCGCATGAAATTTTTAGGGGTTTTGGGCTTATTTATCCTTAATTTTGAATGATCAGCAAAATTTAATGTTTATATTTGTAACTTATACCGTCAACTACCACCATAATTTCAACTGAAAATTTTTATAATACGGTGCTGGGTTATCGTACTCACCCCTAAAATCTGAATTTAAATTTGATTTTTTATTTAGTCTAACAGACATGATTTATTTTTGTATTTCAAAACACTGCCACCACGTATTACGTGACATCATAGTTTAGGATTATTTGATATCTTACTAAATTTTATTGAGACATTTTTATGTTTTTATTGTTTAGTGTAAATTAAAGTTCAATTGAACATTGTGTTATTGTAGTCAACATCAGTTTATATTTACTTATGGGTATCATATTGAAATTTTATTTTTCCGATATTTTCAAATATACGAGGGTTGTCCGTAAAATACTTAATATTTCCAATTTTTTTTTACAAAGAATAACGCGTTTATTTGCAGTAAATTACGCATTGTTAGAAAGCCTGGACTTTCTACTAATTTTTTTTACAAAATTTCCATTGATTGATGCATTTTTGCATGCGGTATATCAATGTTCATATACCCGTGTCATAGAATTCTCTCGCCGCGACGTGAAAGTAGCGTATGGCCTCTTCTTTCAACTACTCATCGGTCCTGAAATTTGTTCCACTCAGGTGTGACTTCAACGCAAATCTTTTTGTACTATGTTTAGGCTGAAGGGGGGGGAGTAATTCTATCACGAACGCCTACCAAACCAAGCTAAGCGTCGCAGACAGCTCGGAATAGTTAGGATTTATAGGCGAAGAAACAAACTACACACGAATGTTGCCGGATCTTGCGTTAAAGTGATCCTTTCGACTCCAACGCTTCAGGGACCTTATTTTACGGACGGCTTTTGTATAAGTGTAAAAATGCTACGGAAACAAATAAAACGTTACTATCTACTATAAAAAAAATAGTAATGATAATTATATAAGTGAATTTAAGGGGGAAGTCTACTGTGACAAGAGAAAAAACAGGCCGATTTTCCAGATTTTTTTTCTAACAAAATATAACTTTTACATTAAATTAAATTAAACCGTCATCTTTACTATATATTCAAGTATTTGTAAAAAAAATTTCAAGTCGAAATATTCAAAATTGCCGTTGTGGCACTCTTTCGACGAAGTTCCTTTTTTTTTTTTGGTGTCCAAACGGTGTACATGAAATCTCACGTTTGGGTAATCTAAAACAAACAAAAAAAATATGGTTATTATCTACACAGTATTGACTCTCGTTTGTCGAGGGATTTTTTCGATAAAAAATTTTGGAGCCGAGAAAAAATTTCTTGAACTTTTTTTCTACTTGTTTTGCCCAAATTTGATGTTATTATTGTTTATAACAATTAAACAAAAAACGATATCAAAAAAATCTCTCGATAAACGAGAGTCAATACTATGTAGATGATAACTATATTTTTTTGTTTGTTTTAAATTACCCAGACGTGAGATTTCATGTACACCGTTAAAAAAAGACGGACCTGCGTTGAAGAAGTGCCACAACGGTAATTTTGAATATTTCGACTTGAAAATTTTTTTACAAATACTTGAATATATAATAAAGATGACGGTTTAATTTAATTTAATGTACAAGTCATAATTTTGTTAGAAAAAAAATCCGGAAAATCGGCTTGTTTCTTCTCTTGTCACAGTAGACTTCCCCCTTAATTTATTACAGTTATAATAGGTCTGTTTGGTACCACAGTCCTAGTGCTACACTAACTACACTACTACAAATTGATTGGTGGTACAGTTACTTTACACCAATCAATTTGTACTTTTGTTTTTTTTACACCATTTACATTTGTTACTTTTTACACCAATCAATTTGTAGTAGTGTAGTTAGTGTAGCACTAGGACTGTGGTACCAAACAGACCTAATAATATATTATTTTATAAGAAGCTTAAACAAATTTGTTTTTTCAAACCTGAAAAATAAATTAATTAAAATTAGTTAAAATATTTAAAAAAATAATTTATTTGACGTTGAAATAAATAGGTTTTAAAAACAAAAACACGACTATCACATTACCTTAACCTTGTTTACGTAGTAACGAAATAACAGGCTTTATCGCCGTTTGAAGAGAAAGTTTATATTTTTAATTATTAGTAATAAAATAAGTTAATATGAAATACTTCAGACAAATGGATTTGCAATCGGCAATTTTAAATAAATAACTAGTAATGTTTGTAAAATGGTAGCAATAAAATAGTACATTACTGTAGATATTTTTTTACGAATTATTGTAAATGCTAGGATTTTGAATTTAAAATATAGGACTATTAATTTAAAAAAGACAGCTATGAAAAACGTGTTGATATCCTTTATTTCCAAAACCTTTTATTCGGCAATAGTATATTATGCTCAGAGGGACCAAAGTGACACTTCAGAATGAGGAAATTTATTTTCGCCCCCAAAGCGAAGGAAGTTGATTTTTTTCGAGCGTTAAGTACTATAGAAGAGGAACGTAAATAAAATTTATAAATTAAACATTGAAATGCAGTGTCTAATCATGTGAAGTTGGTGAGTAAGCAATTTCAACTAGAGAGGACATGAACCGTTTATTGTGATACCAACAGGAATAAGAGCAAAGTAAATTTTTCTTTTAGAATGTATCGGTATAAGTTGTAAGAGAGTTGTCCTCTCACCCCATATACATCAGTGCTTCGGCATAGAGCTGGGTCTTATCTAGTGCCATGTAAGATCTATGGCCTTGACCCATAAATATACATATTGTAAGGTGAATACATGAATAGAAACAGTTAAAAAAGAGAATTAACTCAAAAGTTGATAGAATGGTCCCCAAACGGTCACCCATCCAATTGTTAACCTCTGGTGAGAATTCCGGCTCTGCCACTACTTTTTGATTTGGCCAATTTTTGCAATGTAAATTAGAATATCAATTCATTATAAAAATCACGATACATAAAAATGCTAATACATTTTTTGTCTTTTTTTTAGGAACATGCGTTTGAAACGAGTCAGAAATACAAAGAAGGAAAGTTTATCATTGAGTTAGCACATATGATAAAGGAGAATGGATGGGATCATAATGTGGAACATAATATATCGTCATAACATTGTTTAAACAAACACTATTTTTCAAAAAAATTATGATTTAGTCATCGTCTATACCACATTTGAGGCCTTAACAGCCATCAGTTTTTCAAGCACGGAAACGAACTTTTAAAACAGAATACAATACGACGCAATGGAAACGTTACAGTATCTAGACATTAGAGAGGAGCATAAGCTATTGCTCAACAGTTATTTACTGCATATAATTGCACCGAAACATTAGTGGTTGTTTAGCATTTTTAATATTGTGAAAATTTATATTTTTACTACGTAAAATAATTATTGAAAGCAAAAACCAGAAGTAAAATCTTGGACGATGATTTTGTAATAATTATCAAATCATAAATTTTTGTAATTTGATTCATGTTTGATAGAATTTTAAGAAATTGGACAAAGTATCTAAATATGGATTTTATAGCTGATTGTAGCCAATTGGATGTTGAAACGCATGAAAATGAAAATTCCTTAGATTAAACCTTTTTGGCTTAATGGTCTATCAATATGTGCAATTGTCGTTGGTAAACAATTAATGGAAGAAGTTAGAATAGATAATTCTACTTGTGGAAGCTTTTTTCGTTTTTTGCAAATAAACTTTTATCTGTGGTATAAGTCTGTGGTAAAAATGATCGATCGATTAGCAGTTAATATAAAGAAAGTGCGGTTCACTTTGCTTTGTTATATTGCACTATAGCGGAGACTTCTGAAGTTGTGTCAAAACGAATCGCAAGATGCTGCTTTGGAAGATGTCAGTCTGCAGTGTGTTTAGGTATAATTTATTCGCGTTTCACGTTGGTTTTCACAATAGCTAGAGTTGTCTCGTAGATTTATATTTTATATACAGGGTTTATCAAAACTATACATTTATCGTACTTTTTTTCGAAAACGAGAAATTATTTTAAATTACTCTTTTATAATTATTGTGGTCTTAAATATGGACAACTTTGGAAATTTTAACAAAGTCGAGTTATTTTTGCTCAAATTTGTATACTTGAACATTTTCGAGTATGTTGAGCCCTATACAGGGTGGGACGTTACACCTTGTTGGTGATTTTTGCGGCGTTCTAATAACCAAAAACGCGGCATACTTAATTTTATTAGGTTTTTAAAATATGGTCTTTTGTACTATTTAGGTTACTTTTTGGTGTATATAATCATTTTAAAATTCTGTCTAGTGATCTACGTGAAAAAATTGTCTTAAGTTTTGATATAAAATTTAAAAATAATTTCAACTTGTATTTTTGTAAGTAGTACCTAACATGAAAATCTGAACTCCTTTTTAAGCTTTTCTAATATTTTTGTTTATTTACACCTACCGAGGTTTGGCAGGGGTCGTTTTCATGAAATTTGTTTCTCATTTTGACCGACATTCGTTTTAGAATGTTTACTCAAAATAAATTAATTTTAAGTAAGTACCTATTGTAATTTGAATGATTATTTAATATTGATAAATTTCCTACGACGCTGATTTTGAAATCGAAAAGCAATATTAAATAATTATTATAACGGAACTTGAATTGCATGAAAGTGTTTTGTCTAATTTTGTCTAGTAAAGGGATTATTTAGAAAGTATAATCTTGTAATGCATATAAAACGTATAAAATGCAATTTGATAATCAATTAAGCTGCGTCTACAATTTTGTATCTTAAAATCATAATAATCTTTGATGTCGATAACTTTCTTATAATAGAGTTACACTTTGTAATATGAAAACCATTGTAAACTTGTGCAGTTATAAGTGAAACTTTTGTTACGTTGAATCTTACGTTAGTTTTAATTTTATTTTTGTGATAGATGATACGTGTGATATTTTTATCTGTATGAAAAAGTTCACTTGGTGCACTTTTATGAATCTTCCTGTTGGTAATGATTTTTGTGACTGCTATGAATAAACTTAGATGTTATATTTTTAATATAGGGAGGACAACTCTAGTTAATATTTTTTTATCGATAATATTGATGAAGACCGATAATAAAAGTAATATCACGCGGCTATTCATGTTACAACTCATTTCATACTGCCAGTAGTTTTAGTGGTGTCATTTAATATTATATCATATTTATATTCTATTGTAATGTAATATTTTGTATTTTTTTTAGGTTTTAAATTAATTATGTACGACCATCGATATATGGGTTTTTCCAATACCACATTTCTAAATAATTAAATACCGCACACCATCACATTTTTATTTTATACATTCGTTACGTGGCTAGCTCAGCAAAATAACATTTATTCTTCTGTGCTGCAATTTAATGCTTCAACATTTTGTTTTGCAGCTAAATGACAAAGAACAAAATAAGATAAGAAAAAAAAACAGGAAAAATTATAGTAATTGCTTTCGCTATATTTAATTATTTTGAGATGTGGTTCTTTTATTTATTAAGCGTAGGCCATGTTTGTTTCTGTGAATTCATACTCAATTTACATAAATAAACTTAATAACAAATTAGTGTTTGTTTTTTTAAATATTTAATAGTGCAGTAAGTTTAATTTATTTGGGACGCTAACTGGATATTGATAAACTGAACCTAAATAAAATTAAATTTTTTCTTCATCTCTTCAGATGAAGAAGATGGGCATTTCTACGACTATATCTCTTCAGCTTTTAGAAATAAATAAAACATGAACACGCAAGTTGTAGAAGATGCTTTATTATAATCAAATATAACACAAAAATTTATTATTTTGTCAAAATAAAGTGTCTCGCTATTAATCACTTCACGATGGGTCTGTAAACCTCTGCATATAAGTCGGCAACCACGATCATTTCTTGCTTAGATGATATTAAGCATTCAATCTTGTAACGACCATCAGGTATAAATGGAGGCAATTTAGATGGATCAGGATAATAATTGCAGATGTGATACTGAGTATCCTAAAATGTAACAAAAAAGTTTAAAGAATTATTATTTATATGTATTGGAACTGTTGTTACTTTAAAAAAATTGCATTCATTTACATTTCCACACCGATATATCTTTTTTAATCCCATTATGTCGTGGTTAATTGCATTACACAAATTATACTGAAAACGCATTGGAAATCTGCGATACTCGTTACTCATGAACTTGTACGCCTGAATACGAACCTAAAAATACACAATATACTAATTCAATTTTTTCCTCGAAAAGCAAATTAGGAAGAAGAATTCAAGTTTGGAGAAGATGTCTGATGACGTAATGGATTATGCTTGTTCAAACGTCGAAAACAGGGAATTTTTGCGATTTATTTCTTGAAAAGCGTATGTTTTTGTTGGTCCAACAATTTTTTTATTCAGAAACCCGTTATTTAGTAAATTCTTTTTTGTTAAAAAGTTTGTGTATAAACGAAAAATTGAAATGTGACAGAATTCGGCACACAAAATTTGATCAATACTACATTTTTAATTGGAAAATAGGTTTTTGAGATACATATTTTGATTACCGCTTTGAAAATGTAAGTGTGATGATATTTGGATGAGAGTTTTACTATTAATTTTTAAATTAATGAAAAAGAAATATGAAAGTCACATGGGTAATTTCCAAAAAATATCAAACCTTACTGGTACCTACTCAATTTTAGAAGTAGAAATTTTTTTGGTAGAACATTTACAAAGTGTCCTAAGTACAACAAATTTTAAGATGTAATCTGTTTAATTATGTTAAATTTTTTACCGTTTTTCTGTGAGCTATAATAATCATTAGGTAAAAATAGTACGGTCCTGCACAATGTTAATGTGTGGAATTTGTAAGCGTAATGCAACGCGTTATGAAGATTGCATTCAGTGTAAGCAAAAATGCAAGACTACCTATCACATACAGTGCATCGGAATGTCGTTAGAAGTGTGGAGAAAGTTAAGCGGTAGCGAAATGATTCACAAGTGGAACTGCGGTATGTGCGACGAAAACTTAACCTCAAAAACGCAACAAGATAAAACAAGTGATACAACCAACAACGATAATCAATCAAAAAATTTACTAGAACCATCTGAAAGCAACCTCGAAACTATTCCAAATTCAAATTCGAGTCTACCTGATCCTACTGCATTACTGCAGACTACCAACGAAGACCTACAGGTTAGTCAAGAACAACAGGTTAGTCAAGATATGCAAGATGTACAGCTTCCGGAGGTGAATAATTGGAACACTGTGAACTACCCAAAACGAATTCGAGAAAGCAGTCCGAGTCAGACCACCAGATACTTACGTCAAAGAACCTTAAACGATTACATACCCACAACCATAATTAAAAATCGTTATTCAGTTCTAGCGCAAGCCAGCGAGAACCAGAATGAAATTCCAACCCAACCCAAAGAGCCAAAACCGTCCCCCATAATTGTTCCGGATGTTGATAGAATGGATCTTATGATTCAAGACCTCGATGTCGTTGCAAGCAATCAATACACGATTAAACTCATTGGTAAAAAGCAGGTGAAAATCCAACCAAGTAACGTTGAAAACTATCACAAAATACTTGGATTGTTACAACAAAATGATACTCCCTACCATTCTTTTCAGCTCAAACAGGAACGGAGTTTTAAAGTAGTGTTGAGAAATATGCATCCCTCATGCGAAATCAATAAAATTAAAGAAGAAATTGAAAAATACGAACACAAAGTCACTAGGATTGTTAACATCCTTAAAGATAAAAGAGCAACCCCTCTATTCCACATAGAACTGGATCCAAAAGAAAATAACAAGGACATCTACAAAATTCAAGTCCTACAGCGGCAAGAAGTATCGTTTGAACCCCCATATCAGAGACGTGAGATACCTCAATGTACCCGTTGTCAAAATTATGGTCACACAAAAAAGTACTGCAATCGCCAGCCCCGTTGTGTTAAATGTGGTAAATTACATCTCACCCAACAATGTACTAAGATCAGAGAGTCAAAAGCTACTTGTGCTCTTTGTGCAGGAGAACACACAGCTAACTATAAAGGATGTACAATTTACAAAGAATTGAGGAACAAAAAATACCCACCGCTACGACAAAAACAACAACTTCCAGTATATCAAGTCCAAACTCAACAACGCGTAGACCCGATCGAAAAGACGACCAATATAGTAGAGAAACCAGAGCATACCCCAACTATTCAACCATCCTACAGTCAAGCGGTCCAAGGTGAAAAACAACAAACCCAGTCCACCAACACTTCCGTACAAAACGTTCCGGCAACAAATCAAAACCAGGTCGATAGGTTGGAACTAATGATGATGAAACTTATGGAAAGAATGGACACCATGCTGAATCTCCTAACTCTCATAGTCAACAAAACCAATGCGTGAAAACCTCAAAATCGCAGTCTGGAATGCCAACGGCTTGACTCAACATAGTCAAGAGCTAAAAACTTTCATACAAGCACACAATCTGGATATTGTATTAATCTCGGAAACTCACTTTACTAATAGGAGTCACATAAAAATACCTAATTACACAGTCCATCAAACTAATCATCCTGATGGTACAGCACATGGGGGAACTGCCATTATAATTAAAAGCTCAATATATCACAACGAACTGGAGAACCATAAAAAGGATTACCTGCAAGCGACCTCAATCAAAGTCAAAGATGAGAGAGGTTCACTGATTATTTCGGCCATATACTGCCCACCAAACAAGAGAGGGCAGGAAATCATTAAAGAAGAACATTTTACCAGATTCTTCAACTCACTCGGTAACCGGTTCATAGCAGCCGGCGACTATAATGCGAAACACTTACAGTGGGGTTCCAGATTGATTACTACAAGAGGACGAGAACTCTTCAAGGCAATGGAAATTAATAATCTACAGCATCTATCCACAGGTCAACCAACTTACTGGCCAACTGATACACAAAAGATTCCGGACGTCCTCGACTTCTGCGTGATCAAAGGTATATCAGAGTTGTATACCGAAATTGTACCTTGTTTCGATCTTTCTTCCGATCACTCACCACTGTTAGTAACTCTCTGTACCCGAGTTATTTTAAAAGAAAGGCCGCCTGCGTTGCATAATAAACAGACCGATTGGATATTATTCAAGAAATTGCTTGATGAAAAAATATCACTAAATATAAGTCTAAAAACGCCAGAAGAACTAGACGATGCTGTTGACTACCTAACAAGATCGATTCAAGTTGCGGCATGGTCAGCTACTCCAAATTACCCAAGCAAAGCAACAGGTAACATCAACTATCCCAACGAAATAATGAAAGCGATAGCTGAAAAGAGGAAAATTCGGAAAAACTGGCAAAGAACTCGAGACGTAAATATTAAGAACGAGCTAAATAAAGCTACAAGAGAACTTAAAAATATGCTAAATGACTATAAAAATCAAACCATTCAAAACTATCTCGAAAGTCTCTCTCCAACACAGGCTACTGATTACTCCCTTTGGAAGGCCACAAAACGGATTAAACGACCACAAGAACATGTTCCCCCCATTCGAAAATCTGACTCAACATGGGCGAGAAATAGTAAAGAAAAGGCCGATGCATTTGCTGAACATCTTACTAATGTGTTCCAGCCATATCCAAGAGAAATAAGCACGGAAGAAGAGCAACAAATTCATAACTTCCTCGAAACGCCCACTCCAGAGACTGTTCAATTAAAACCTGTCACAGTTAACGAAGTATCACTAGGCATTCAGCAAACTGCAAAATCTAAAAAAGCTCCAGGATATGATCTCATAACTGGTACGGTACTCGCACACTTACCGCTGGATACAGTAAAGCTGATCACTTACATCTATAACGCAATGCTAAGAATGAACTATTTTCCGTTGCTATGGAAGGTGGCTCAGATCATAATGATCCTCAAACCAGGTAAACCACCTGAACAAGCGCAGTCTTACAGACCAATAAGTCTACTGCCCATTCTCTCAAAGCTATTTGAAAGACTATTACTCAAACGTCTTCGACCCGTCTTAATAGAAAAAAAACTCATCCCAGATCACCAGTTTGGCTTTCGAAATCAACACGCCACAATCGAACAAATTCACAGAGTATCTAAACAAATTAGACAAATTCTGGAGGAAAAAGGGTATTGCTCAGCCGCTTTCATTGACGTGACTCAAGCATTCGACAAGGTCTGGCACGATGGACTCCTGTATAAAATAAAGCAACATCTACCTAATTATTACCATCTACTTAAATCTTATTTAACCGATCGAGTGTTTCAGGTCAAGGTCCAAAACGAATATTCCGAACTAGTTCCAATCAACTCAGGAGTTCCGCAGGGTAGCGTCCTGGGGCCAATCCTTTATCTTCTATTCACCGCAGACTTTCCTGTCTCAACCAATGTAATGGTGGCAACCTTTGCCGATGATACAGCAGTCATTGCATCTCACCCAGATCCATCCATAGCCTCACATATGCTCCAATCAATCCTGGACAAGATTCAAAAGTGGATGAAAACTTGGCGAATCAAAGCTAACGAGAAAAAATCTGTACACATCACTTTTACATTGCGCAGAGAAACGTGTCCACCAGTCACCTTAAATGGCAAAGTTCTTCCCCAGGCAGAAGACACAAAGTACCTCGGCATGCATCTAGATCGAAGGTTGACATGGCAGAAACATATATGGTCCAAACGCAAACAGCTAGGCATTAAACTGTACAAGTTGAATTGGTTAATCGGTCAGCAATCCCAACTAACAATGGAAAACAAAGTTCTTCTTTATAAATCCATCATTAAACCAATCTGGTCGTACGGCATTCAACTCTGGGGTTCGGCTAGTAACTCAAATATCGAAATTCTGCAAAGATTTCAATCCAAAACCCTGCGAAAAATAAGCAACGCTCCATGGTACATCACCAATGAAGCTATCCACCGAGATCTGAGAGTAAACACCGTTAAGGAGGAGATACGAGCTAGCAGTACCAAGTACTATCAGAGGTTGTCCAATCATCCAAACATCCTCGCCTTTAATCTACCCGACAACTCCAACCAAATCAGAAGACTCAAAAGAGCCGATTTTCTGGATCTGCCAAAAAGAAGATTCTAATATAAAATATGATCTAAATGTAACAAGTACAAGTTAGTATTGTAAATATAGTCATTGGCGGCTGTCGTTGGACGGTAGGCCATTCTAGTCACAACAAGCCATAAAACTTACCAAATGTATTATGTACAGATAGTAAATTAATAAAAGGAGTTAAAAAAAAAAAAAAAAAAAAAAAAAAGAAACCCGTTATTTAGTAAATTCTTTTTTGTTAAAAAGTTTGTGTATAAACGAAAAATTGAAATGTGACAGAATTCGGCACACAAAATTTGATCAATACTACATTTTTAATTGGAAAATAGGTTTTTGAGATACATATTTTGATTACCGCTTTGAAAATGTAAGTGTGATGATATTTGGATGAGAGTTTTACTATTAATTTTTAAATTAATGAAAAAGAAATATGAAAGTCACATGGGTAATTTCCAAAAAATATCAAACCTTACTGGTACCTACTCAATTTTAGAAGTAGAAATTTTTTTGGTAGAACATTTACAAAGTGTCCTAAGTACAACAAATTTTAAGATGTAATCTGTTTAATTATGTTAAATTTTTTACCGTTTTTCTGTGAGCTATAATAATCATTAGGTAAAAATCGCAATTTTCTTCTTGTTGATTTTTACATTTAAATTTACAAGTTTTTCATAACTAAATTTTTTATAATTTACATCAACTTTTGTAAATACAAAATCAGTAAGGCCCATATTGCTTTAAAATCACTCATTCGTCTTCTATATACCATAACTTTATTTTGTTAATTTCACAAGTTAAAGTTGGATATTATTCTAATTACCATTAGAAAATCACTTTTCATATTTATTTTGAAATTAAATGTCATATTAATTGCAATCGAGGTGCGATTATGCTTGAAAGTAACCACCTTAACGGACCTCAAGAATTTTTTATTGTAAGAAGAAACCTCTATTCGATATTCTTTTATGCGATAATCGTGTTGGTAAAACTGAAAATAAATCAAATAAAATCTCACTAGAAACATTTTTTCATAAAAACCTTAGATAACAATAATTCCTCGGCATCGGGAGACTCTGTTTGTAAACTTGAATTAAATCTAAAAAATAACCAAATTAACGCAATGCAAAAGTTTATAGTTAACGTCGTCATGGTTGTAAGTATAAAATATATCTACTGAAATATTCGTTTTAAAATAGTAACATATGATTATAAAAATTTGAATAAATAATATTTTATAGTCTTTGATTACCCCACGCATCAATTTCAGTTTAAAGCAAAATTTTTATGAAATTAAATACACATATAAGTACCTATTACAAAATTGCAAAAAATGTACATAATGTTTTGCTTCTTTTGTTAAATATAGATATAATCTATAATTGACTATTTTGGTTCAACTTTTATTGTAAAAATATCCTCATAATATAGAATAATCTAAAATCTAATTGACCCATAATTGCCTGTTTTGGTTTCATTTTTATTGCAAAAACATTATTAAATATGGGGCATTCCACACCAAATCGACCACTTTTGAACCCGACCCCTTTTGATTTTCCTGAAATTTTTACATATTATACTATTCCACCAAAAACAGTTTTGTGAATTTTTTCAAAATTTTTTACTCAACCCAAAAAAAGTTACGAATTTTTAGAAAAACTGATGTTTTTTTCTTCAAACGATCATAACTATTTTAAAAATTGACTAATCGGAACTTTTTTTTTGTTTTTTTGTCTTTAAACGTACTTTTCAGGAAAAAATATTCAAAATTGGATTCAACAAAATTTTTCATTTTTTCGGAAATAATCATTGATTTTTCAAATTTTGACACTTTTGATTTTTTTATTTAAAAAAAAACTCTGATTTATTCCGCGTATAACAACGCAAACCCCATAACGGGCTGACATTTCTTTCTATTTATTTTGTTTAATTGAAAAATATTTTTGCGTAAAAATAAAACAAAATATTTTTTAATTAAACAAAATAAATAGAAAGAAATTTCGGCCCGTTACGGGGTTTGCGTTGTTATACGCGGAATAAATCAGAGTTTTTTTTTAAATAAAAAAATCAAAAATCAAAAGTAGAAAAATTTGAAAAATCAATGATTATTTCCGAAAAAATAAAAATTTTTATGGAATACAAGTTTAACTATTTTTTTTTTGTGTTTTTTCCTGAAAAGTACGTTTAAAGATAAAAAAAAACAAAAAAAAAGTTTTGATTAGTCAATTTTTGAAATAGTTATGATTGTTTGAAGAAAAAAACCATCAATTTTTCTAAAAAAATTCATAACTATTTCAAAAATTGACTAATTAAACGTTGTTTTTTTTGTTTTTTTTAATCTTTAAACGTAATTTTCAGAAAAAAACACAAAAAAAAATTCAAACTTGTATTCCATAAAATTTTTCATTTTTTCGGAAATAATCATTGATTTTTCAAATTTTTCCACTTTTGATTTTTGATTTTTTTATTTCAAAAGAACTTATGATTTATTCCGCGTATAACAACGCAAACTCCATTATAGGCCGACATTTCTTTCTAATCTTATTGTTTAATTAAAAAATATTTTGTTTTATATTTACGCAAAAATATTTTTCAATTAAACAAAATAAATAGAAAGAAATGTCGGCCCATTATGGGGTTTGCGTTGTTATACGCAAAATAAATCAGAGTTTTTTTTTAAATAAAAAAATCAAAAGTCTCGAAATTTGAAAAATCAATGATTATTTCTGAAAAAATGAAAATTTTTGTAGAATAAAAATTTGAATATTTTTTTAATATTTTTTCCTGAAAAGTACGTTTAAAGACAAAAAAACAAAAGAAAAAACGTTCCGTTTAGTCAATTTTTGAAATAGTTATGATCGTTTGAAGAAAAAAACATCAGTTTTTCTAAAAATTCGTAACTTTTTTTGGGTTGAGTAAAAATTTTTAAAAAAATTCACAAAACTGTTTTTGGTGGGATAGTATAATATGTAAAAATTTCAGAAAAATCAAAAAGGGTCGAGTTCAAAAGTGGTCGATTTGGTGTGGAATGCCTCATATGTACTCCTAGATTACATAGTACATGCGTTCATATAAAATGATACGTCTAAAATCTAATTAAACGTTTTTGGCTGGAAATATCTCTAAAATGAAATATGTTTTATTACTTGATTGTGAAATTACGGTCCATGATTTGGGATCTACTGATCACCAAGGAACAGCACAGCAAGGAACAACCCGAAAAGTCACTCTCCAAATGCACGTATTGGTAGATGCCACAATCAACGCTTTTGGAGCTGACTTGTATTTCCGCTTATCGTTTCAACAATTCATGTGTTCTTGGAAGTGCTAAAGAAAAGGTGGCTCCCTAACAACCAATGTAGTTGCAACCAGCTTTAAGTGCACGATTAATTAAGTCGCTCATCGCTGGTCAATCTATTCGAGCGAACCAAAAGTTCTTCTGCTTGACGATCTATCGTGGCTGAGAGAAGATCTTCAAACGTATCGACGGTTTTTGGTATTCAGAGTTGGAAAAATTTTTGACCTTTTTGAAACGGTCTTGAATAGTCAAAATCAAAATCCAAAATGCGGCTCCGTCAAGTTGTACCCCTAACTTTGGAATTTTGAAATTTTTTTTACGTTATTGGGAAGGGCTCGCGAAGTGCTGGCAACTGCTTTAAATTATTTCGAAAATGCTGGGTTTGTTAATTTTTTATTGGCAAATAACCATTTTCAACCGAAGGGGGGCTAACTTGACGCCTACCCCCGACTTTGGAATTTTTTATTTTTTTTTAAATTTATTTGAAAGTGCTCGCGAAGTGCTGGTGAGTGCTCTAATTCATTTTGAAAATGCTGGGTTTGTAAAATTTCTATTAAGAACTAAAATATCGACTTTTGACAAAAACGTCAAGTTGGACCCCGTGAATTTAAATTTTGTCAAATATTAAAATTTTTTGTATGTTATTTATAAGTACTCGTAAAGTGCTGGCGAATGCTGTAAACTATTTAAATATACTTACTCACTTTATTACAAAATTTAAGAGCTTAAATTTAAAAGCTCCGAGCAAGATGCATTGAAATCAAATAGAAATTCAAAAAGTAGTTTTGAACCTACTTATTTACTATAAGTTTTTATTTCAAATAAAACAAAATTATATCAACAAAAAACTGTTTTCATGTTGCCAAAAAGAATAAGAGTGTACATACAACTAATTTTTCAGGATTACAGTACTTATCAACTTTTTCTTTTAAATCGTTGTAAAGTTTCCATTTCCCATGCAATCGTTTAGCATATGCCACAAAATAACCAAATTTCGCTTTACTCGGGTTAAAATTTTCCACAACACACTTCCATTTCCATCATATTAACTTCATTTTGTACTATTATTTGCAAAAACGTTGGGGGAGGGGGATTTAGACACATAGGCCCCTCACCTCCAAGTCGAATTTTTGGATGAAAATAGTAAAAGTTATGGAAAGTTAAAATTGTTTACTAAATTCTGAGCAACATGAGTTAAATCGTAAGGTTTTTTTAAATTTTTTATTTCGGAAAAACGGTGGTAGTACCCAATTGCTTTACTATTTCCGTCCAACAGACATTTGATGAGCCCCAAAACTTTTTAGCCTTTTATCAGTTTTTTTATAACTTTTTATCAGTTTAAGTCCATTATTGCTATACAATATTGAATTTCCAAAAATATCTATCGAAGGTTCAATAGATTGGTTTTACACTCTGGCATTTAAATCTCCAGCTTCAATTACATAATAATTCTCATTAATTGTATTAATCATCTTTTGCGGTTTTCAACAAAAGTTTTGGATCTTATTCGTTGTGTCCACTACTGACTCGCACGAATGGATTAGCGAGATTTCCACTAACGACCTCTCATTCACTGGCCACAAATTTATTTAAAAATAGAAGCAAAGTTGAATCCAAACGTATCCATATGAATTGCATATTGACCACAAATTTTGTTTTTCAAACTAAAAAAATTACTTTTTAGTTGATTTGTGACAAATATTGCTAATCCTGCCGATTACCATAAGGTTTTAAATAAAAAAGTAAAATTTTAAATAAATGGAAATTATCAATTTTTAGCAATTAATCACAATCTAAAAATTTTGTAAACAAAAGATATTTTATTATGAATTATTTATTTTAAATAAAATACAAGTTAATTTAATAAATTAATTTTTGTATAATAAATTCATAATATAATTTCCAAAAGTTAAAACCTCAAAAAACTTATCTAGAATGGGCAAATAATAATGTTTTTTTAGTTATTGTAAAATTGATATAGAAACTTTTGCACCTTCCTGTATATCTCATGTATGTCTTGATGAGTTTTCTAATTTCAGGTTATTTTTTTTGTTGTGCTGTAAAATATTGTTGTGTAAAAATAAAGATTGTTTCCTTCAAAACAAAAAAAATCTGTTAAGAAATGTAAATTGTATTTATTTATTGTAAAATTTAGATAACCACAAAAAAATAAATGTATTTCGATCAATCAGGGGTAAGTTATATTATTTATTTCAAGTGTTCATACGTTTTTTTATCATTATTAATTTACTATTATTAATAGTTGGCGGTGGTGGAGAATCCCGAAGCTGCAGAGTTGGAAGCAATTCAGGGCGAATATATTCAGACGCAGTGCTTTCTTGCTGATGGGGGTGACAGATTCGGAGTCAGTGCTTTGGCTTTCGATCAAAGCGAAGAATTATTATGGATGGGGAATCAGGGTGTACGTGTATACTTACGTAATTTAAACTTTCAATACTTATCTTATTTTTTTTAGGGTCATGTTACATCGTATTTAGGTCCCGGGATGCAAAAGTATACCTCTTTTCAGGTACATGCCACACAAGAAATAAGACAAATTATTACCATAGATGAGGGTATCTTAATTTTAACATCTGGTATGCTTAGAGGTCAAATTCGTCGGGGTATTCCTATTTTTAATCACACGTAATTTGTTTTACTACAACAATTTTCGGTTTTTGGCGGATGTTTTAGGTTTGTTATTTTAGGTCTTCAAATTTAACTGAAATGCAATGCATGGTCCAACTTTCGCCTGAAAGAATTCTCATAGGCGGTCATCAAGATAAATTGGTTGACTTTAATCTGACAATGGGAAAGGAAGCTCACGTTGTGAGTATTTGGTGTGTTTTTTTTTGGTTGAACCTGCTTAATTCACATTTACTTATTTCAGGTAAACGTTCATGACACAGGCTGCCCCATGTTACGTTATCATAGTAGATACGTATGTTCGGGTAGTCCATATGGACGTATAGATTTCCGTGACTCCAATTCTCTTAACATTGAACATTCGCTGGATACTCACAGCGGTAATTTGAGTGACTTTGATGTCCAAGGAAATCTATTGGTTACTTGTGGGTTCAGTAACAGGTTAGTAAAATTTTAAATATTTTTGTGCCATCAAATTAGAGTAATTTTTCGTAGGCAAGGCAATTTATCCGTTGATAGATTTTTGATGGTATACGACTTGCGAATGATGCGAGCCGTTTCGCCTATTCAAACTATGATTGATCCACTGTATCTTAGATTTCTACCTTCTGTTTCTTCTCGATTGGCAGTGGTTTCAGCCCTTGGCCAAGCTCAATTAGTCGATACGGTAGCATTATCTGAACCCAGATTGTGTTTACTACAAACGGAAAGTGCAGGTAGAATTAACCAGCTAATTGCTATTTTTGTTTTGAGAGTCGCTAATAATTTTTTTGATAACTTACTCGACCCCAAATCTATTCATCATCGTTAATTTTATAATATTATCTAATTTATTGTTTTTGTTCATTACAATTTTGGACTATTCAACAATTAAACTATTATTTTTTTAAGTCGAATTATTCAAAATCCCAAAATAACAAAAAATTCAATTGTTTTAATCTATTTAACAATCGGTATTACTAAAATTACTGATTATTAATGCAAATTATCTTAATTAAGGTGCAATGTGCTTGGCTTTCGATTTAAGTACCACCAGTCAAGCAATGGCATTTGGAGACAATAGCGGTTCTATTCATTTATTTTCGTCCACTAATGAGCCGGTGTTTAATTCTTATTCTCGTATGACTGAACATGCCGATCACGTGACTTCATGTCCAAGCTTTGCCATAGACGATTTTGAGACGCCTCTTTCGATTGTACCTTTACCGCTTGTTAACACTGACATGCCACTAGCGTCTGATTGGCCTGAACATTTAATACAAAAGTGTTATCGGTTAGTATGTTAATATTTTTGATGCAGAATCTTTGTTAGTATATGTAATTTTAGTAAAGCTCCATCTATCGATCCAGATATTTTGCGCGCTATGAAAATGCAGGGACCAATTGGTTATGCCCCTAACCCAAAGGCTACTAAACGCAATCAAGTGAGATCTAATAAATTACCTTCTGTCTATTTTTGTTAGAGTAGAAGATTTTTTACAGATTATTTCCTCTTTATGTAGTTACCAATATTTTATATAGCTTCTCAAAGTATTAGAATTATTAGTTTGTTGTAGATTGTGATTTTCATAAGACTGTTTTTGTTATCTTAGTTGTAAAGTTTTATTTTGTAGCTATGTTAACTTGTTGAGTGTTTTTAGTTTCTTTTTTTATTCATACACTCAGCATGTTAATATTGAACCTTTAATGTGATAAATGAGTCTGCTTTTTTGTTATTATTTGTTGAATTTATTTTAAAATTTTGTTTTTTTGAAATCAAATTTTGAATTTTTTTGTACTATTTGAACCTTTCGAATAAATTTTTGTTCACTTAGGGATCTTTTTCAATGGTTCCTTAATAATATTTTTTTGTGTATTTTTATTTTTCATTTTTGCAATAAAAACGTTTTAGGTGCTGTACGATTTGGAAAAAAATCAAAGTCGACTCTTATCGAAACACATAACAGAGAATCGTCCAATTAATCAAGCAAATGATGAAAGTGGAAACTTTGTTGCAATTCCCAAACGGTACAGAAAGATCGATTTTAAGTACAACAAATTAGGAAACGATGATTTTCAATTTGACCAGTTCAATAAAACCGGATTGCCTGGTCTCGAAGCTACTTTGCCCAACTCGTATTGCAATACGATGATTCAGGTAATCTTTCATAACAGCTAAGAGGTAAATTTTAAATTTGCGTTATTAGGTATTGTATTATACGGAGCCGTTACGTGCAGCCTTGCTATCACATTTATGTCAAAAAGAGTTTTGTTTATCGTGTGAATTAGGTTTCTTATTCCACATGTTGATGACTTCGCAAGGAATGCCATGCCAACCGAGTAATTTCTTGAGAGCTTTTCGAACAATACCTGAGGCATCTGCATTGAGTCTCATTATCAGCGATCTTAATTCAGAAGCTAAGTTGAAAGTCGATCTTGGAGGTTTAATACAGGTAATTCGAATACTTGAAATCTAAATTTTATGAACAAAACTTCTTATTTGTAGAATTGGAATCGTTTTATTTTGCATCAAATGGATGTGGAATTATTAGAAAGCAGAAAACGTAAGGAGGAAACTAATCCTAACAGGAGAATTTTTGTTTATAAGGAAACTGATTTTCCCAACCTTGTTGGTGGCGAGAGAAAGAAAAGTAAATTTTAATTGATTTTATAAAACTTGGGCCAGGTGCGGATACAAGGGGGGCAATGGGCGCATTATTTTGATCACATTTTTTGTTTAGAACGAATTTTCTGGAAAATGAGTTAAATCGCACAAATGAAACCCTAAACGGAAATCTTGTATCAGCGCCTGGCGTGGGATAGTTATTTTAACATTATGATACAATTTTTGTATTACAATGGTAAAGGTTTCTCTCGAGTCCACGGTTTTTGAATTAACTATGTAACTTGAGGTATTACTTATTTTAGATTCATTAAAAACAGAGGATGAAAAACAAGAGGAGGATAGCGACATTGGCCAGTTATTTAAAACCAAACAGTTACAAATGAACACATGTTTAAAATGTGACATCGAAGTAATGTTCATCAAATTTCTTTTCGGTGTTAATTGATTTTACCTACTTTGTTTATTAGGTCAGAAAAGAATTCTTTCTCTTAGCTTGCAATTTGGTATATCCAACTAACGAACAAAATACAGAGGAATGGTCATTTTGCGACATACTCAAGCGTTCCATGTGCACCGAACAAAAAACACCAGCGTGGTGTGACAAATGTAAACGATTTTCACCAACAACGCAAGTCAAAACATTGCAGGTTGAAAATTTGTTGATATTTAAGCAATAAATGGTAAAATTAATTTTTTCTGTTTAGAGTTTACCCAAATTACTTTCAATCAATACGGGGCTCAACAATGCTCAGCACAAATTGTTCTGGCAAACCCAAATGGATAAAGTAGTTGAAAGGGTAAGTTAAGTTTCTGTATTACTGCGTCGATAAAATATTTATTTTTGAAATCGAAGGCTGTAACAACTGAGGCTACTACTTCGCCCCCTCAAAATTCCATAGCATCGTCAACCAAACCATGCCGTTATGGTGACAATTGCTCAAGACCAGGCTGCCGTTTTCGTCACAGCTTTGATAACATCACTGTACCTCAACCTCCAACCAACAATTTATATTTTAGTAACAATTGGTTACCTCACGATGTCAGAATCACCCTACAAGGTAATAACTTATCGGTAACCAAGGTAGAAAGTGAGGTTAGTTCATCCTTTTCACCAATTATAGATTAGAAAAAGTAAAGTTTACATTTTATAGGACAGCCAGTCTACAGGTGGTAGTGGCGATCAAACCGATGTAACTGATACGAAAGATTATACTTTAACCGCTGTTGTTTGTTTTGTCAACGATCAAATCGCTTCCGATAAAAAGAACCTTGTGGCTCTTATTAAAGTGCCGAGTAGTTATCTGGCCGAATCCAAAGAGAACAAAAACCCAGAACAACAGTGGTATTTATTCAACGATTTTAGTATATGCGCCGTTCCCGCTCAAGAAGCAGTTTGGTTTAGTCTGGATTGGAAAATTCCTTGTGTCTTGTATTATTCCACGAAAGAGGTCATAGATGCTCGTTCTGAAATTATATCTGGGTTAACCAAGGTAAGTCGATTGCGGTTTTGATTTCGGTTCTGAAGTTTAAATCTGTTTAGGACGTTTTCAATCAAGATGAGAGTATAGCGCGAAGCGGCGGCACTAGGGGGGTAACTTTTACTCCTTTAACTAACAACGAAATGGTTAAACCAGGTGAGTTGGTTGCAATGGATGCCGAATTTGTCACGCTGAATCAGGAAGAATCGGAACTGCGAAGTGATGGTAAAATGTCAACTATTAAGCCGTCGCACTTATCGGTTGCAAGGATTACATGCGTGAGAGGGTAGGTACTTGTAAGTGTGAATGTTTTTGTATTTACTTTTATATTAGACAAGGGCCACTAGAGGGAACTCCGTTTATCGATGATTATATTTCGACGCAAGAACAAGTTGTTGATTATGTGACTAAATTTTCTGGAATCAAACCCGGCGATTTGGATGCTAACTTTAGTTCCAAACATCTTACCACTTTAAAATCGACCTACACTAAATTACGCTTCTTACAAGACAGTGGAGCAATTTTTGTTGGTCACGGGCTCAAAAATGACTTTAGAGTAATAAATTTGGTGGTTCCTCCCGAACAAGTAGCTGACACCGTACTTCTTTTTCATTTACCACATCACCGAATGGTTTCTTTGAGGTTCCTAGCATGGCACTTTTTAGGTAAGTTTTAATTTTGTTAAATTCTAAGGTAATTTTGAAAATCATAGGAATAAAAATACAATCTGAAACTCATGATTCGATCGAAGATGCAAGAACAGCGCTGCAGTTATATAAGCAATATAAAGAATTAGAGAGAGAAAACAAGATTCTCGATGCTTTGAGTGACTTATACGAGGTAGGAAAAACTCTCAACTGGAAAGTACCTGAAGACTAAATTCTCATTTTTGTTGTGATATTTTATTGCATTTATGATTTGATAAATTAATGTGACGATCAATTTTAAATATTTTGTTAGCAACCATTGTGATTTTTATTGCTTCATTCCAACATTCAATTGTCTATTTTTATATAAATAAAGTGCTATTAGTTGCTGAAAATTTTTTTAAATGTAACATTAGTTTTTTAAATAAAGACACGAATTGAATTTTGTTAATATGTTTCATCGATATAACGACAGTCGGGGCGGATGGGCTCACCAGGATACCAGGAAATTTCCCAGTAAGGCCTTTGGGTCATCAGAATTTTAGTTATGCTCTTTTTAGCGCCACAATTCACAAGAGATGTATAGAAGTTTACCTGCTGTCGTTTTGCTGATATGATTTAATATCACGTTATCAACCTTGCATTGCGTCGACAATTTGTATCATAGAGCACGAAATGGGTCGCGTTTGTGTCAGACCATAGAGGTTTTACTGTATACTTTTAACTTGGTACTATAAAAGTGAAGAAAATCTTTATTTTAGTTCACCAAAAACTTAAGTCTTGATGCAACCCACGCGTGACGTCACAAATATTTGCTTTAGTTCGTATTCGAGATCGCAGATTAATATTGACAGAATTACGGGCTTAAAACAACATAATATTGCTTCATTTTATTGATATCACATTAAGATTTATAAGAAATACGTAATTTTAAAGGTACAAAAATAGGTAACACCTGAGTAAACTTCATAAATAATTAAAATCTTCTAATTATTCTTACAACATGGTTATTGTGCTGCATATCGTAAGTGTAGACTTCATCTTGTTGTTGGAAAGATACTCTTCTGGATTTTGGAATATTGAGAGGTAAAGCTCTATTATCCGCTACCATATCTATAGTATAAGCGGGACACGAACTACGGCGGTATATTAACGTTGAATATGGACCTAGAATTAAGAAAATTAATGAATGATTTTGATACTTCCATTAGACACAAATTATCAAATTTTATGATTATTATGAGTTAATTTTACTACAAAAAACAAAAATATGGTTATTTTATTAGGAAAATTGTGCATTAACAAATCAAATGGATTTCACACGATACCGGCGGTACATTAATATCAATTCCATTTAAAATTTGAAGAATAATTAAATTTTGATAGTGTTGTAAATTGTATAATTGCATATTGTCATTGTATTAATTATTATATTGGGATCTAATGTTAAGATTGCAGCGCCACTATAGTGGAAATTTAACAATTTTAAAATAGAATTTCCATTTTGTATAAAGCGAGTTACAGCACTAAATTTTAATATTTTGTTTTTATTATATTAAATATAATAATTATTTAATAGTTATGTCTCTAGTTTAAGTTCTAAATTCGCCACTAGACGGCGTTTTTCACAGCTAGATATCCCAATCTAGTAGCTGTCAGGCGCGTGCTGGGCTACCGGAAGTTTCCTGGTGGGAACGCAATTTATCGGCGTGCAACTTGGGTTATATAAGTATCCTTCGAATTACACGGTTAATTAGTTTCGTGTAAATCGAGACTCAGGATTAGTGCAAACTAATAGATTATTTTGCCCCGTGTAACAGGAAACCGTGCAACTCGATGTTAGAAACTCGTACAAATGAGGTTTCCTTCCAAGTGCAAAAATTATAAATATTGGAATTCATCAAAACACGAAATGACCGCAATATGTAATATTGTAAACTAAACAAAACTAAATTTTGGATAAAGGGTATCCAAAATACATTGGACATACGGGTAGAGCTTTCTAAACGCGATTCTATGAGTGCACCGGGAGCAATTAGTTTTTTTATAGAATCAGCCCTCTGTTACCCTCTAGTTACACGGTTTACTGTTTTGTGTATAAGTTGAAATTATGTAAGTGGAGTCTCAGAACTGGGTAGGTACCTAGTAAACCTGAGTTTCGACTTATACGCAAAAAAAGTTACCGTAACCAAATTTCGACATATCCACACTCAATTCAAATTTTTTCTAAAATTTGTTTTAATAGACTTGCTAGATTTACATTTAGACGCCTGAAGTAAATACATATCTTTTGTTATTTAAAAATTTGCAAAGCACTTTCAAAAACCGTGTAACTCGAATGCAGCTGTAATGTTTTTCGTGTAACTCAAGGGATATTCGTATTTAGTAGTAGTTTAATAATAATCAAAGGTATAAGGTGCTGTCTAACAAATTATGGTGATAACAAAAAAGAAGATAAGGGTAATTAAATCAAATGGTTTATTTAGTAATTAACATATTATTCGATACAGCGATATAACAATTTTAATATGTGTAGATAATTTGACAAAGGCAGCTATTAAAAGTCTTTTCGATTGGTTAAGTAAGTCTACTATAAATTCTAATATTATAAAATATGTACACACATATAACTCAATTTTTAATTTATCATTTCTATAGAACCACCCACCAAAATAAAGTTAAGCTGGGTAATTTTTTTTGTAAAGAATGTGAGGTGACAAAATATGTTAAAAACAAAAACATGCAAACCACTAAAGCACTACCTTAATTATTAAAATGCAAGAGTGGTCTGGACACTTTCATACCCTGTAGCTTTTGTGGACCACGTTGTTCTTCTGTAATGAAATCTTTCTTCATAGATTCCCTTCTACTGTGTCTTAAAACAGTTAAGTCTGCTAGAGAGCATCTTTTTGTTAAATGTGGCTTGATTTTGCAAGGCTTCCCCTTTGATTTATAAACATCCACAAATGCGGTTACAAGCGAAATGAGCAAAAGTCCAACTGCAATGTAAATAACAAAATGAGTTTTGGGTTCCGTCAAAATACTTTGCTTAGATGAGGAATCCGAGTTCACATCTAAACTGATCTCTTGCGACTGTTCTTTACTAAAATCTTCAGGTTTGCACATAATCTTGTTCAGTTTTGCTTTTTTGACTTGGTGTATCAATTCTTTTAAAACTTCAGTGATGTGCTCCTCGGCTGTGCAATGAGGTTGTTTGGGAATAACTTTTATGGAAATATTTTGTGAAGCATTTACAACAGGCGGTTGAGGAAAACCGGAAGTCATGTTAAGGTTTCTCGTCTGATACGAGGTGTAAAAACATCCAATGGCACAAAGTGCAACGGAAAAGGGAATAACAAATAAAATAATAAAAACTTGAATTGTGTTTCCTTCGCTCTCCCGTAACGCAATCGGATCCCTTGAAATATCCCAAATTTTTTTTTCACTAGCCATTATCACTTTAGCAAAACACAGCCTTTTGTACTTTTAATTAATCGTAATCTGTAAACATTTGAAAAATAATTTTGGCACCATTTTTATTTGCGTATTTGCTAATCTCAACTACGTTGTCAAGATAATCAATAATTGTTTGTATCTAGTCCTGCGTACTTCTGATTTGTTTCAGCTGAAAAATAGATATCTATTTTGTCTTTCAAATCCAAAACTCGAATTACTTTCAGTAGAAACCGTATGTACGCTTTTCCATGAAAACTGAAAAGTTACATTTCGATTATAACGCAGAATTGAGTTCGGTTTAAGTTTAGAAAGTTTCACTTACGTGTAATAATTATGCATTTTCTTTTATTATTCTTATTTGTGAATTTAGATGGTTTTTAATCCACGTAATTAAAAAAAAGTTTAGAAAGAAAAAGAGGACTGAAGTAAGCACATGTTGGAAGTCTTTAATGACATTTGGGCGTTCTCACTTTTATTTATTTTTACCGAAATATTTTGATACGAAGGAAAAAAATTAAGACATGGTCATCAAGGAAACGATGAAGTCATAACGTTGGGGAGATAGTCGAGAAGTTGATATGTTGGATTTTTGTGCCATAATTTAAGAATTCCGAGTCTACATCAAAACTTATTTTACAGCTCCAAATTTTGTTGAAGAAACTAATTTCTCTTGTGCGGTTCTTAGCACCAAAATTTCACAAATTTTATGTTGGCCAGATTATATTGACTGCAAAACTTTCTTTCCACATCATGCATTGGTGAGATTGCAAAATTATATTGCTGCTTTTAGTCAATATATGATAGGATTTTAATTAATGGGTGATTTTTAGGAGAAATTAAATAAATTTTCTTTAATAATCATAAAGCTTTGTAAAAATGCAAATATTCAACCTGGGAATACAAAAATGTGTGCATATTTTTATCTATACTGAGGAGCTAATCCCGACGAAGAACCCCCACTTCGAGGGGAGAGACGTCTAGAATACTTCACCCGGAATAGAACCGGGCATTTAGAGTTCATAATCAACTCTCTTGAAATTAAAAAAATTAATTTTGTTTGAATATCTTGAAACCCTTCGAATAAACTATTTAAATAATCATTGGGTCCTACGGGTAGCTCAATAATTATCAGTAATTTTCTGAAACAAAATCTTTTTTTCTGTCAATAAATTTAAATGTCATTAAACGGATTTATTTACCTACTTAATAAATAAAATAAAAATTATATCTTGTTAAAAGTAGATTTTTTTTTCTTATTTAAATAATGAAAACTTTATATTAATATTATGTTGTTGTAAATGTGTGTACTTAAATACTAATGTTTACAAATATACAAACACCAAATTATTTATTTTTTTTTTTTACATTTTAACGTGCATCAACTACTGGGTTATTAGCACTTTTAAATGTTAATTTTTAATTTGTTCAGTATTTTTGTTTGTTTATGTTTTTTTGGATTGGGTATTTTGGTTGGTTGGTTTTTTGGTTCACCACGGAGTGAGAAAGTCCACTGGAAAGCCGAGCTAAGAAATTCTGATGCATCCGAGATTTGAACTCAGAATTTCCGCTCGTAACGCAACCAGCGATCACATCACTCCACTGCCGTGGCTTCAAATTATTTAAATTTCATTCAACTAAATTTTAAGTGTTTTAAATTACAGATTCTTATCATTTTTATAGAATGACTATTTCTATGCTTATGTACTTTTCCATATTTTTCCTACTGTCGATGATCAATTTGTCAGCCGTAACGCGTACATTTCTTCTTAACTACCGTTAAGTCACATTCACAATAAAGTGAGGGTCTTGCCTTGCTTCGGTAGGAAGCTGTCAAAAACCATTTAAATTGAAGTATTTTTTTCTATCCTTTCCTATGATTTAAAAATTGCTCATTTTGATTGGCTCTTGCCAGATTTCTACCAAAGCAACTCAGGACCCCACTTTATTGTGAATGTGACTTTACATTTTCCACTTCAAAGTTTCAGGTTTCAAAAATAAATTTTGTAGAACTTGAACCGCGTTCTTCCAACTTTTAAAATTTTGCTTCTTGATGTTCCTGAATTTGTCACTTGTCATTTTTATTTAATTTAAAATCTCATTACACACTTTTCTCATTTACGTGGTTTGGTACTAATTACCGATTTGGTCTTGCTCTTATATATTTTTTTTAAATTTAATGTGAAATTCCTTCCATAAATAGATAACCACTGTGGGTTACCAATGTAATCGTGACTCAATGTATTTTCTGATTAAGACTTTCTCTACGATAACTCAAAAAGTAGTCGACGGATTTTAATCATCCTGATTATCTACTAACACATCCAAGGACAAGAAAAACAAATGTTCTTACCGATTCAAAAACACGACGCCAAAACCCCCATTACCAAGAACTTACCAAAACTCTTGCCTCGTTCAAAAAGACATCAACTATGAGTTGTCTTTCTCAATCTTCAATCTTCTTCCTCGTTTATCCTTGGATATAAACTCTTGCGGGCATGGCCAACACAATTATAGCTTTGCTTTTCCATTCGGTCCTCTTCACCCGTCACAAGAAGGAAATTCTAGGTTTGGTACTTATGTTCATCGTACTTATCCTGGACTCACTCGATTCGTAAATTATCAGCTATTGCCTACACTAGGATTAGTTACATTTTTTACGCATTTTCTGAAAAATTTCGTTTTTGAAAAAATTTTCCGCGATAACTCAAAAACTAATTGACGGAATTTATTTATCTTGGATCCATTGGATTTGCAGTTAAATTATCTATGGTTCAAACTACGGTGAAATATTCTTAAGTTTGCAGAATGGAACACAAGAAAACTGAAAAAAATATTTGAATTTTTTATTTTTTTGTATTATTTTTTCGAATTGTTAATTCAAAAAATGTTAGGTCTATTTTTTGTTTGTATATAAAATGCTCATTTGCCGGTGGTTGAATTGATTTATCGCTTTCAAAATTCTTTCCAAACTTCTTTTCTTTTTTCAAATTTACAACTCTTCTAGTAATTACTGGCTACCAAATTTAGACTATATGGTGGATGACTAATTTCTTAAAAACCTCATGACACCCAGGCGCTCATTGCATTAATCACTTTGTGAATAGGTGCATTGTCTTGCAATATTATGCAGTTGATCAATTTTCATATTTTTTAATATCTATTGAATTCCACTGCATGAACTCCTGCTTAAAATCAGGATCATCAAAATAATTTTATCAATCAATCAATCAAGTTTTTTCTCTAGCAAAATCTCGGTTGCTAATATCGATTGGATTGTCGTTACACATCGTTAAAGACTCTTTGGAAAATTCAACATGGTTTAAAATGGACAAGACAAACTCGCACGCACTTGAAAAGACCCGCTTTTACAGTCGTCAGTTAACGTCAGATACAAGAAAAAATTTAAAAGTGCAAAATATTCTAAATTAACGTTACCATAAACTACTGATAAATTATGCAGTAAAAACACCACATAGTAAAAAAAAAATAAAAAAACTGTGAAAATAAACTTTCATAACAAATAAATTATAGGTTCAATTTCACCTTTTTATATTGATTTTTAATCAATCATCTATTTTTCTTATCTATCATTTACGTAAATTTCATCTATATTTGAAGTAAAAATTTGCTTGTTATGATTCATAATAAAACCAATAACAAACCATTTATTTAGAGGTAAAATTTAATTTGAATTTAGGTAAATTAATTTATTGTATTTAAACTGCGCAGGTAAATGGAATTATTAATCATGTTTATAATTTTTTGTATTTAGTTAGCCGCAATATGTCCTTATAACGTTGGTGTCACAATAGTTGTGATAAGGTGTGACCTGTGATAAGCAAGTCGCGGTCTGTACCTTTACCTGGTGGTTACTACGTATTGTGTTTTAAAGTAGGAACCTCGGTGGTTTAATGTTTTCGAATTATTTTTGATACTACAACTAAACTTGTAAATTACAATAATAAACAAATTCTTGATCTCGTATATATCTACTTTCTTCTGATTTGGCTCATTGGAAGACCAATTTCTACAAGATTATCATGAGGTAAATGAACTGTATTTAAATATTTAATTAACAAATTGTATAAATTATTGTATTCCAAAATATATACAAAGCATATCAAAAAGTAATTTTTTATATTGTACCTATACGTTATCTATAAGTAGGGTTTCAAGGTAGAAATTTCATAACCCAGTTTCCAATTTTATTTTGCTACATTTTTGTCAAAATTTGTTTAACCAAGCTGATAACGAATAGGTACTCTTGCTCTTTTTGTTTATTTTATCATTCACGATTACCTAATTTTAAGTTTTTCGTTGGAAGGATTTTAAAAAATTTCTGTTTTTTTTTATTTAAATACACAAATATTGGCTCAAACAGAACATTGACAGAAATGCTTACTACTATATTTGAATTTGGGGTAATTTCGAAATTTTAATGTTTCACTTTTTGCTTTTTATTAATTAAAAGATCAATAATTATTATTATTAATATTTGGAGCAGATCAATTTTTGAATTCCTTTCGACATCAAAATATCTAGGTCCATTCCCCCCCATTTTGATTTTTGGATCACTTTTTATGTCATTCGTTTGTGCATCGTTTGTGAACGTTTGTGCAATTATTTTTTTCGTTTGAAAATATTTCGCTAACCGTGCTTGCTCAAACAAAAATAATAAATGCACGAACGTACACAAACGATGCACAAACAATTGACACCAATTTTAACCCAAAATTTGCGATGGGGGGGGGTAGAGAAATGATGGCCGGTTATTCAATTGAAGATATTTCGCTAACCGTGCTTGCACAAACAAAAATATTGAATGCACAAACGTGCACAAACGATGCACAAACGATTGACACCAATTTTGACCCAAAATTCGCGATGGGGGGCTGGCATTTCTCCAGCGCCCCACTTAAATTGTAAATATTTCGCGAACGGTGTTTGCACAAACAAAAATATTGAATGCACAAACGTACACAAACGATGCACAAACGATTGACACCAATTTTGACCCAAAATTTGCGATGGGGGGGGGCTGACATTTCTCCAGCCCCCCAAATTTATTTGTTAAATAATTCGCGAACGGCGAATGCACAAACGAACAAAATAATTGCACAAACGTACACAAACGATGCACAAACGAATGACATAAACAGTGATCCAAAAATCAAAATGGGGGGCTGGGAAAATGGACCTAAAATATCTGCTCCAACTCCGCTTTGTGTAAAATTCTTTCTGTATTAGTATTTTGAATTTTAAAGAATTTCATGCTTATAAGTTATAACCAATACAAATTACAAGGGAAATTTAAAAATTACGTGCTAATACAATTGACAGAATAACGGGATTATCGTAAATAATTTGAAAGAATTGAATTGAATTGACTTGTGCAGTAAGAATACAAAATATCTGGAGCAGTGGCGTAGTCAAGTTTTATTACATTTTTAACCATTTCAAAATGGCGGACAATTAAAATGTTTAAACTTGCATATTTCCAAAACCAAGAGATGATTTTTTCCAAATAAAATTTATTGCATTTTTAAAGTATTATAGGAACATCAAATTTGTTGGTTTTGCTGTGATTTATCATGTGGTACAGATTGGAACAGTCGACCTGAAACACCCTGTAGAGTTGGCTTGGGTTAGGGATAACCGGCAGGTGATGATAATGCGCAGATACGAAAATTTGTTCAGTTCACTAGTACGTTCTTTCTTATTTCGGTATTTTTCCTTGGCGGTTTTTCTTAGCCCGAGCCAAATCTATATACTAATAACAGCTAAGGCAACGCGTGTTACGAGTACTTTAGATTGCAATTTATTATTATTATTATTAACGTTTGATATTAATCCCATCTTCACCAAAACATCAGTTTCTGAAAGCAGTAAAAAATTATTTTTATCACTTTTGATTTTTTGTACCTTCTTGCCTTTTCATTAAAGAACTTTCATCTTTGAATTAATTGCCATTATTATTTATGCTTTTTAATGAAAAGTTTGCAAAAGAAGCTTAACCAAATTTTTAATTTTGCAAACTCGTAATTGAAGATTCCTTTCCTATCCCAATCTCACCTAACACAGAGCAACATTGTCTTAGTTTTATAATGGATTTTGATTGATCAATTTTCTTGGATCAATTTTTCAATAATTATCAACCAATTAATTCATCAGTTTCATAACTTTAGCAACACTTTTTTTCTGGATTTTTGCATTGCACATTTTTTGCTAATCTTCCAAATGTTTTTTACCAATTTGGCAAATTTTGATAGTTCAAAGCTTTTACCTGCATTGGTGAAATAAATATTAAATAACAAAGAATCAGCTACACTTATTTTAGAAGTAGAACAACTCGATTTTGAAAACAGAATCAAAGATTAAAGTGCACATTTTTTGATAAGCTATAATTTTTTTATGATAACAAAATTGATGAAATGTTTGTATATCTCTAAATAGATCTATTTATTATTTATGGCAAAAGGAAATAATAATGAAAAGCAAACTGGGTATGGTCTAAATTTTAACAAAGAAGTGGTGTTATTATTTTGCCAATGAGATAATTTTAATTAATTTTATCATTAGTTTGTTATTATTATTATTACAATATGACAATCCTATAGGATTTGTTTTGGTGTTGGATGTTGGATATGATTGCCACATGTCAGGGAATCATGTAATATCTACATTTTTATTAATAATGTTAATCGTTACTCATTACTATACAATCATTAATTACAATCATTTCCTGTGTAAGTGATTAATACAACTTTGATCAGACACTTATTAAGTATTTGATAATAATAGTAATTAATTTTTTTAACCGGTAGCGTATACCTAACTAGGATAAATTCAAGATCCTTGAGGATCAAAGGTCGGCTTTGAAGTGTGATAGATTTAGCTTTGAAGTTTGAATAGTTTGAAACTTTATGAATCATGGTGGAGGTTTTACTATGATGTGTGGTTGCTTTGCTGGATACGGTCGGTAATATTTTCAAAATCTAAGAAAAATTAAATATTACCGTCGAACTATTTATATTAGGACAGAAATTCATTCTTTCAAGCTCTGCAATTAAACGATTGTTAATGAATTATTTTGTTTGTTCACTTTATTTTTACAATTACATTGCAATTAAAGCATTTGACAAATACTGACAATGACTTTATGGTCAGGTAAATGTTGATCTGGGAAATCTGTAATTACATTGGATTGGTATATTACCATTATAATTAGTGTAATATTAGAACAATACAAAAATTATCTTTTAATTTTCGATCTTACAGTGCTTATTAGTCTACGAATTACTTTAAGTTAGTACAAAATCAATCAATCGATTGAAGAAGTGAAAAAGTGAAAAATCATAATATCAACATTTGCACTTAGCAAGAGTAACATGAAATTTAAACAGACATTTACAGTAAACCTCCGTTATGACGTACTATCAAGAGTCGTACGTTATATCCGAAGTACGTAATAAAAAATAAAAAAATAGAGCGTTTGCACTTACTTTACAACGCAGGTCTACTGTTATTCAATTTATTGTTATTTCAACAACAATTAAAATGTTACAATAAAAATTTTAATATTTGATAGTAGTAAGTAAAATTAAGAAAACGCATGATCTCAAAAATAAGCAATCACCATTATAATAAATAACTTTTTAACGTGTAAGTGTACCTAGTTTATGTAAAGGTACGTAGTAATTCTCAGTAATAACTTATCGCTCAAAGTTAACAATCCTTGTTAGTTATATCAGTTTGTATAACCTTTGAACGTGTCTCGCCTTCGTGGGTTTACCTTTAAAAATATTGTAAATGTATAACACACGATATGATAATATGGAAATTGCACTTTGCTTATCTACAGTATTTGTTATTATTTTTATCTAACCGCTATTTACAACTATACTTTTTTTTTATAAAAACCACTCAAATGGAGTGGGAACAGGAAGGTAATTACGAAATCAAATGTTTCGGCTCTTTTTGAGTAAAAAGTTTTGGAATAGCTGCAAAATATTGAAGAATACTTTAAATGAAGTCATGACAAGCATTAGTTAATTTATTCCGAATATTCTAATTTTAATGAAAGAGTAATAACACGTATAATTAACAGAAATCACATGCTCATAAAAATAATTTTCTTCTAGGAGTAAATTTGTTACATTGGGAAATTATTTAAGATCTACATTTTTCGGATTTGTTTATCTCAAACGGTCGTTTAGAACTAATTACTTTGAATTGTTGTTATAAATTAACTACACCATTAAAAAGTGCATAACGAATTACTTTGATTAAAGGTTATTATGATTTAAAAATTTGAGGTCAAATGTTACAGAGCGCTATTTTTATAATTAATTAAACCATATCTACCTTGTAATTTAAAATTATTTTGAAATAATTATATTTAGATGAAACTGTAACAAAAAACTTGAAAATTTTTATGTCATTATAATAGCACGTGCGTTACAATTAGGCGCGAGATCTTCCTGTATTTGACCAAGCAGACTCAAATAATGTGAATGTTGACAAATCTACAGACGGTTTAAAAATATATTGAACTCATTTTCCCTCTAAAATCTGACATAATTTTCGTAATCGATTTCATAAGTTGTTTTACGTCATTTTTTTTTTCTAATGGTTTTATTGCGAGTGTTTGATTTGGGGATGTAGAATACACTTAACGTGAAATCCGAACCACGGTACAAATATTTCGGGAGTAGCTGAGATATGAAACTCACAATTTTTTCACCTCTACACCAAACACCATTAAAGATAACTGTGGAGTTTTTTATTAGAAAATTTTCAAGATTGTTATAGCCAAAATATCCAAATACAATATTGAGGGCATTTAGAATACAAATTATAAAAATAGTGCCAACAACTGCACCGTCAGTTGTATTTTTAAAATTTTTTTCAGGTGTAATTGCTTCGCGAATGAAAAATTAAGAAATATAATTAAATACATAAAATCTCCGCTTCCACGCCAAGGGTATACACAAAAATATTTTTGGTTTGAGGATATATGTTTTATTTCTGCTCAAAGGTGTCAGTTATTTTAAACTAAAACATTTTTAGATCGCGGGGTCGTGCCAGGTCATATAATTAACTTTAACCTCTGTTAAGCAAACACTTAAAACTCCACTGGGTCGTTGTAAGTCGCTATTATTCGGGTTCAATAATATTCTATTTTAAGCCCTTTTTCATTAATATAGTATTTTCTAAATGAATGAATTACTTAGTGTAAATTTTAAGTTCTACATCAAAACGTTACGCCCGCTTAAATTCTTCCGTATATCGCTCACTAACAATTTTAGTAAACTTGACACCGTAAGTTGCTTTTTCACAAAACTAACATTTTGAATTTTACACTGCCAAATAAATATTTGTAACAGTCACTAACTTTGGTTTCTTTATTTTAGCGTAAGATTAATTCGGGCCTGAAATCTGAAACATGAACACAAATCTAAACTTAAGTGCCGTTTTATGGAACACCAATGGGATTTTGAAATCTGAAAACAAACAGGAAGTTTTAACCGAAAATGGGAACGAACGTGTTAGTGAGGAAAAAATAAACGGAAAAAGTGACAATCTTCCCCAAAATATAAACAATGACGAAAGTAAACAAAGTGTGAACTATCATCATAACGGAAATATAATCGACTTCAAATTATGTAACGATTTGCTTACATCTTTTGAAGAATTTACCAATTATGAACTCATGAAAAGCGAACCTGTGAAAGTGAATCGAAGGAAATCTAAAACTTTAAGCGTCGATGAAACGTTAAACAATTTTGTTAAATACAATGGAGTAACTAAGTTACCACAACAAAAAGAATGTGAAGTTGGAAAAAGTGTAATTGAACACAGTGCTCAGTTTTCAATTTCGAATTCTGATCGAAAACGTGGATTAAGCAACATAATTCAAGAGTTAAAAATACAACAATTTAAGAAAGGTGAGTTAATTCTTTTAGTGTTAAAAAATTTATATTTCGAAAACTGCGTTGTTTGATGGGAACTCGTGGCTCATGTAATGTGTGTTGCATGACCCAATAAAAGATTGATCCGTTGGCTGCATTAATTTTTTTACCATGAGCTTAATGTAACAAGAAAGAAAATCTAAATCAAATTAAGATCTGGACTCGTTCGTTATCTTATAATTAATTGTAATTTACAATTTTGTTTTTACAAGTTGTAATGGCCAAGGAAGTAGCTATTAGTAATTAATTCGTAGATGTAATTTAAATTCAACACGAGTGCTTGCGAGATCAAAACTAAGATTAACTGGAGTGCTTTTTAATTTAAAATTAAAGTTTTGGTTTATAAGAAATGATTTACAACTAAACAAATTGAAATTATGTGACATTAGCCAGGAAGATAAACATTTTTAGTTTATTGTCAGTTTTGGTCATTTTTTAGGAGCACTTTATGAAGGTTCTCAAAGTGGTACCCCGAATTTGGAACTTGTTATGCAATTAATACGTGATTTTTGTTAACAACATTTTTAAACTTGAAATGTAGATAAAATTTTATTTACATTTTTACCATATAAAAACCCATATTATAACGCCATTTTTAAATCGGAATTTTAAAATTTGTGATAGTGAAATAATAAAAAACAAATTTTTTGGGAAAAAACTTCTATTAGACAAAATGTTCTGAAATTTTTTTTTAAATTTTATCCATTTTTGGATGAATTTGAAAAATTTGATAGATTAAGATGTTTCGCTAGTGGAAGCTATTTACAAAATATTTGGCTATCTAGGACGTTATATTGTATATTATAATTTTTTGCTCAAAATTATCTAAAGCAAAGCCTCACGTTGGAGCTTTAAAAATGTATTATAATTTTTGGCTCAAAGACAATAAACAGACCCAAAAGGTATTGTAGTTAAAAAAAAAACTCAATGAGATCTTATAGATAAATTCAAAATGAAGCGTTTAAGCTTTAGGACAAATATCAATATTATCGATTAGTTTAGGCAATAATCGATTGTAAAGTTTCAATATTTCACATTATTTTACTTCTGATTGGTTATTCTTTCTCCATACTATTGACGGTACGTGCGATCGATGTAAATACTTTACAACAAAACTTGGAAAATAGTACGAACTATACGATAACTCGTAGGTCCTACTGAAAAATCAAACTTAAAAATTATTTTTAATTGCTTATCATTAATTTACAGCTCTCGATTAAGAGGATTTTCAGGCGTAGGTTAGCTGTTGTTATGTTTTTAGTTATATTTCACGGTTTTCTACTTTTGTGGGTTAAAACATTCAAAATTCTTTCTAAAACTGGAGGTGGGTGGAGCTGAACTTTTACAAAAAGCCAATCCAATACATGAATTTATTTTTCTGTCTTTTAACTTCTTTAGCCCCAATGTTTAATGATTCATAAAATTTTTGTTTTACGCTTGCTATGTACACCCTTAAATACCATAATTTTACTACAAAATTATTAAATTTTTCTCAGTGATTATCACATTTCGCGAGACTTTTTTTGCTATACTGAGGCTCTTCGCTTGCTAAAATGGATATTATACTCTTAACCATTCATGCGATGTTTTAAGACGTTGAGGGAGGTGATGGAGGCTGTGCTTCCACAATACTGTGTAAACAAACAGAAGCTATGCTATACCAGGAGGATCGTCGGAGCACTTTTACATACCTACACCATCGTACAGTTAATTTCGAGCAAATTTCACTTTTTTTTGGTATTTTTGAATTAAATTTACGAAAAAAAAGCAAAATCTACCCCCTTCTTAGTAGCACCTTTGTCAAGTTGGAAAGCCGTCAGAGATATTATTAGCTAAGACAGTGTAAATGAAACACTGGCGTATTCAGGGGGGGGGGAGTAATTGGGTAATTACCCCCCCCCTCTAAGAATTATTATTTAACCTTTTGCTATCCATTTTTCAACAAATAAAGATCAATCTATGTTGAAATTTACATTGATATAGGTAAATCCCCCCCCCCCCCCTAAGGTAGTTGGCTGGAAACGCCCCTGATATGAAATGAAAAGTAGAACCACGTAACAAATGCAAAAATTTGTTACAAAGTAGGGTTAATTTATAACTCCATTTTGAGTTATGACTTTGTTTTTGATAAATAGTATATCTCTTTATTGGGTAATTGTGATGAAAAATAGAATTTTTACTGTTCTCGAAATAAAACGTTTTTTCGTAAAACACATGTAGATAAAAACTATTATTTTATTTGTAAAACCGTCACAAAACAAAATGTAACGTTATTTATTCTTTTCACATATTAGAACAACGTCATGACTGCATTCTACTGGAAAATGTATAGTTCAGAAGTGACATAACAAACAAAAGCATTTTCAAACATTTAAAGCATCATTGGAATCGATAAATTATTAACTCGTGAAATTAAATAAATATAATGAGTTTTTAAATTGCACTGAGTTATAAAATATAAATAAAGGTATAAATCAATTTCATTATTATTTATGACTCCATACAGTTTAAAAAATCATATTTATTAATGCATCATTAGCTATCAAAAATAAGATTTAAATTAGCGCAGGTATAAAATTATTAGAAATAAAATGAAGTTATCAATTAAGAATTTCATTAAATTGTCAATGCAATATTTGGTAATGCAAGAAGTAATAATAAAAGATGAAGATTCACCTGAAGAATAAAAAGTATAAACGTGGAAATTTTTCATATAATTCTAAGCAGTATCTAAGACAGTGGTTCTCAACCGACGTTTCGCGAACCTGTATAAAGTGTTCCGCAAAATATTAAAATAATCGTAATTGTTACTAATTATTAATAATAAACATGGTGTACTACGATTATTCTATTACTGCCATAAGTCCACAAAAAGGTTGAGAACCACTGATCTAAGGAGATGAATTGATAATAGACCTCTCATTGATATCTTTAATAACACCCGCAATAAGAATAAAATTTTGTTGTAGGTCATAGTATGAAGTTTATCAAAAATAATTTGATGTCGTACTTCGAGATTGGATTTAATTTGTAGTGATTTTAAAATAATTTGAATGGGCGTAAGAAAACATTGACTGGAAAATTGATTTATGAGTGAATTAATGAGTGAACAGTAATTCAAAAATTAATATGATTTTGTGCATATTACTTGAGAAAATATTTCAAGATACAAGAAAGATAAATTTAGTTTGATAGAAACGGATAAAATTTAGTCCGACTGTGAATATTAATAATTAATTTAAAAAATAGAATAAATTTTGTCTAAAATATTTTGGATTTGTGGAAATTAACTTGAAAATTTCTTTTAATTGTGAAAATTTTGAAATTCAGATTTCTAATAAAAAATTTAAGATTTTTAAGGGGGATGTGTCGTGTAGGTAATGTGCCAACACACTCTAGAGCAGGCGTCGGCAACCTATGGCACGCGTGCCAGGCTTGGCACGCGATGGGGTTCTGAATGGCACTTTACAAATAATCAGGGATATATATTAATATATAATAATAGGGAAATAGAATTAAGGCGGCACCCTGAATCATATTGGTAGAGTGGCTTGGCACACCACAGCTAAAAGGTTGCCGACCCCTGCTCTAGAGTCTAGATCAGGCGTCGGCAACCTATGGCACGCGTGCCAGGCTTGGCACGCGATGGGGTTCTGAATGGCACTCTACAAATAATCAGGGATATATATTAATATATAATAATAGGGAAATAGAATTAAGGCGGCACTCTGAATCATATTGGTAGAGTGGCTTGGCACACCACAGCTAAAAGGTTGCCGACCCCTGGTCTAGATGATACGATTTTCAGTTTTACTTTTATCAATAGTAATTATTATGATATACACAGCTTAATATTTACTTATGAACACTGAGTTAAATATTTAAGTTGAAAATACACCTTTTTAAAGGTTTTCAACGATGTATAATTTTCACATATTTAAAAGCATAATTTAATTTATAATTGTATGAAAACAACAAATTTAATGTAAAACATGTTAATATCAGGTTTTTATTGTGACAAGCATAACAAATTTTAGCAAAACGATAACAAATTAATAGATAAAAATAAAAATACATCATAATAAATCATTACTATTTCTTCACAGTAGAATTTTGAGTTGGTACTTACGGTAGCTAATTTACTTTTTTTCCATCAATTGACTAGAATTATGGGGTTTTCCTTTTTTTAATCTGAACAGGAATTTTTGAAAATATAATACTGACTTGCCTTAATTCGTAGTATTTTTAATTTTGCAGAATAATTGTTTTATCATTCATTTATTTTTATAAGATTTATTTAAGATTTTAAATAAAATTCATTTTAGATTAAGGTGTGCACTTTTAATAACAAAATAAAAAAATATATTTAATGCTTTTAATTAAATTTGTACCATAGGTAGGTACGAAGATATCGTAAAATACAACATTAATTATAATTAATCGACACAATAGAATGTTTGATTAAAGTTTAATTCAGTGAATTAAATCAATAAATTAAATCATTTTTAAATTTAATTATATCATGAGGTATAATAAATTTAAATAATATATTTTTATGCGCTTAAAAATGTTCACAAGCATAAAGCTAAATTAATTTCCCAATTTTCATCATCAAGCTTTTATAATAATATCAATTTCTTTGAAAAAAAAATCTCGCAATCTTCAATCAAGAACATTATAAAATTTTAATTAAGCAGGTATGATTTTCTTTGTCTTTTGATGCAAGCAATGATGGACTGGTGTTCATTGAAAAAAGTAAAGGTTGTCCAGAAGTTAGGGGACGTGACGAGTATAACATAGTTATGATGTGCAAGAAGCATGAATGGCCAAGTTGCAGTACGGGCACGCGACCGCCGGAAGTCCCTCATGAGCACACCGGAAATGTGCACTATGCTCCTCAACCGGAGAATCCCCATCGCACTCACCCGTAAACAAATCCTATCATTAAGTATTACTTCACTTGGTTACCTTCTTATTATCTTATTATCATTATGTTCAGTAGCGGACTGCTGCCAAATTTTTAGACACCATCAAATGATTTGATGAGAGACAAAACAGTTGGAAAAAATGGACAAGGAGTTTTTTCCGCACAATATACTGAAATTTTTACAAAAATTATTTTATGCAAAAATAAAAATTCACTCTAAGCTTTACACCTTCATGCGATATTAAAATTTTGTGTCACATTTGGATAAACAAAGAGTAGCGCTAAAAAGCGGTTATATTAACTTTAATGAAATTTAAAATTTAATTTTAATGTTTATGAGTTGAAAAAACTCATAAAATAGAAAATATTCAAATGAATCTTAAAATTTTCCGTAAAACCGTAAAAGATTCGAGAGTTGTTTGGATCACTTCATTCAGGGCAAAAAGAAAAGAGAAAAAATAATATGGACAATCAATGTTTTATTAAGATCCTGGTTCTCGTTGTTTGGTATGGTAAAAAAAGTGGTTTTTTTCTTTTCTGTAAGTTGTTTTGATGATTTTTTTTATTGAGAAAAATTATTTTAGCTCCAATTTTTTCATTTTCATATGGCTAAAGTACGCATACTATAACTTTTTTACGTGGATGAGCTATGATAAGACTATTGAAATCTATGATAGTTTAACCATAATTTACAATTACAATCGACCCATGCAAAAAAATTTTTATTTCCACACGACCTGATTACATTTATGGTTCGTGACGAAAAACTATTATTTTCTTCATGCACAGGTAGTACATGCATGTCCATAAAATTAAGTAGTCGAACAGGTAAAATTTTAAAACTATTCAAATCGCAATAATTAGGAAAACAAACTAATTTGTTATACATATTATAATTGTCACATACTTCCACTAGAATTTCCAAAGATACGAATAAAATAGTTAAATGGGCTAAGCTGCCAAGTAAAAGTCGACCGATCATTGTTGTCTCATTTACTGAAGTAAATTTCATAGCTTCATCCAGTATGGCCAGAGCTGGATTTAGAATTGGATTTTTTCCCGATTTTTTACACCTAATAACCACAACTATGAATTTCTCAAGAACTAATTCACATTAAAATAACAAACCAAATTATATACCATTAAAGCAAAAAAAAACCAACACATAATTTTTTTATAATACTTTGCTGGTCACTTTTTCTATTTTGACCTAACTTTGTTTTGTCCTTTGTTGCTACATCGAATTTTTTATTTGTCGGTTATAATTTTTTTGTAATTTGCGTTGTGGAATTATGGTTACATTAATTAGACTTTGTGCACGGATGAAGTGGAAGTCGTCTTCTCCGGATGGTTCTCACTGACCTGCGAAGAGGTCAGGCAAAACCGTCACGCCACGTGCCATTTTATTTATAATTATTATTTCTAACTGCAATTAATGCCCTTAATTGAACTAACACGCTTTGATTGTTAAATATTATTGACTTTTCGTTTACAATATAAATTGAAGGTTCGTGAAAATAAAATTTAATTACATCAATTACAATTTCTATAGCAGGTACAATTGGTGTAATTTATGTGTGTTATAAATATTTTGAAAATATTTATTCATTACTGCTACTCAACTGTTTGTTAGCAGTGCGGTCCGCGTTTTTCTATTTCGGTATCTGTTTTTGGCTAGGCAAAAAAATTCCAATATGTAAAATTTTATTAAAAAAAAAAAATGAATAAGTATTATAAAGTAACGAAGAAAATAAATTTAAAATTTTATGTAAATAAATTTAAATAAAGTTTATTAACTTTATAATTACAATTATAATATTTTTTCGTTGGAATATCAAGCCAATGTACTGTAAATCCAACAGGTCATCGTTAAAGTTAAAAGAAGCGTTGTAAAATATAGTTTTATCATGACCTTTTGCTACTTAAAGAAATACGTCAAATCATTCTACCTAATAGGTAAGACTTCATACTGTGAAGCTTCTTCACTCTTCCTTTGCCACGCCATTACAAACAATTAAATATCAATACGTCGTGCGTCGAGAAAAATTATTTTATTCAGCAAATAAAAAAATATTTTGTTTGCAATTATTTTTAAGTTTATCTACTCTTATTGAAGTGATATTTAAATTTATAATTAAAATTTTCTCGTTATTCATATGCCAGACCGTCATCTTTACTGTTCGGTGGCATTTAAAAGAAGCTTATACGGGAGATAAAAGGCGGCGGTAACTCTATAACACAATACCTAACAACATAACGAACTGTAACAATGGTAGTAAGGACAAGTGCGCCATCGAGGATGTATAAATCAACGTGGGTAGGCGATACCTTTGAATGTCGATTTACATTGGTACCACTTTTACCAGTTAACCATGGATAATACAACATGTGAGATCTGCATTTTTTAAACGTGTCTGTCTTAAATAACTTGACAACTTCAACTTATTTTAATTGTAAAATTTCTAGTATTCTAATTTTTTTAAATAATGTAAGTACCATTTATCGATTGTTGTTTTTCTATTTCTACTCTTCGTACTGCTTCTAATTTAAAAAACATTCTAAATATTTCAATACTGTTTATCCTCATTGTTTTCTGAAACTCACCGCAAACCGCATCTTAAATATCTCTTTTTGTTTCTTAGATGTTTAGAATGGAATAGGTGGTTCTCGACAACTTACGATCTGAATTTAATTTGCAAATTCTAATAGAATATTTTTACTTTGATCTACTGATATTTATAATTTTATAGGTGAGGTGACTGATTCCAAGAAAATCAAACATTTTCAGCTTGTTTCATTTGTGAACGAGAACTAAATAATAGAATTTTTATGTCGGTATATCAGAGCTTTTGGTTGTACTTGCCTTTTTTCGTTACTAACAGACAGATCAATTTATGATTTTATTTGGAACAACCGCAATAACACTGAAACACCCCGTATGTGACTGAAATATAATAAAATTTGGTTGCCATATAATACAACATTCAATATCAATACTACCATACCATAATATATTTTATGATGGTATTGTTTGAATGGTATATGGCGTGTAATAACATTTATAATAAGAAACTATAGGATACCATACCGTCTACGATTATATTATTATGGATTGTATAATTTCCACTAAAAACAAATAACATCAATAATTTATATTAAGTTATTTAAATTCATAAATATGAGCTCTAACCTTAGATTGATCTAAATAATTTTTTTGGTTGTCATGTGCATCATTGCTAATATAAGAGTTTATCAAAAGACTCTATTTAAAATATCATGCAGTCTGACCTCCGTGATCTGAAAGGGTACAGCAAGTAAACTTATTTTTTGAAACGGATTACCTAATTTTAACGTTTTTTCATCAATTAATGAAGTCTATCCAAAATATTTTCAATTTACTGCAAAATCACTTTAAAAATATATAAGCTATTTAACAGGAAATAATAGAAATTATTTAAAAATAAAGTTTGAACCGACATAATTAAATTTTAAAATTAATGCACGAAAAGTTATTTAAAATGTTCGCTTTACAGTTGTAATTTTTATAAACCAAATAATATAAGCTGCGAGTAGTTTGTACCGCAAAGGATAAAAGGTCTAAAGGTCTTGGTTGTTGCAGGTTAAAGCATCAGGTTCAGAATGTGACTCTTCCTTGAACCGTGACCTAAGACCTCTGATGTCTTAGCCGTGACCGGAGGTTGACGCATTATGTTATTTAAAAACTAAAATGATATATGTATTATGGTTCCTTCTGAAAATATTTTTGTTTTTTTACTAATTTTAGTAGTTTACAATAATAATAATTTACTGATTGCCCTTTAAATAAGTAAGTTTACTAAACGTTACATTTTTTAGTTTAAGGTAGTTCAAAAAGGTCAAATTTTCTTAAAGTTTAAAGAACTACGTTAACCAAAACTTGTAAACCATGGAATATTTTATAAACTTTTATAATTTACACTACGATTTCGATTAGAATCCTTAGTTCAATTCCCTCATTTTGTTTTTTTTTACTTCTTTACGATTTTCCGTATGATATTTCGCACCCCTCTGTGATATTTCTTCCTCTAAATTCATCAGATTTCTCATCTCCTTTTGTACTCTATTCAGCAATCTTATCTTTGTTTTTTTTCTGTTGTTTATTGTCTTTCAGGATCATAGGTAAACATAGGTCATAGGGGCCGGAGGGTTCTTAAAAAAAATCGTTTAATTTTTTTATTTACTCCCTCACTATGCCATGGAAGGTTTGAACCCCCAAACTCCTATTGTCTTTCTATTCTTCCTTACAACAGATTTTATAAGAATTTTGTAGATCGCCTTAACTTTTGTATTCCTGCCTATTTTTTAGTATCTTCTTTATTCTTCTATATATTTTATTTAACTTTCTATATTCATTTGAATTTTTTTATCAATATTTTCTCTTCTACTCTTCTTTTTAAGTTTTAAAATTTATTTTGTTTTTCTTTCTTTGCTTCCTTTGAACTGAAGATATAAAATACCATAATGTCAAAAGTTAGGTTAAGATTTTCTTTATCATAGTCGAGTTTTAACTCTTAAATTTATGGATGCGATTTACGTAATTTAGTCATAACAATTGTTATGACTTTGAATAGGTCAATTTTAAGTACGGGTGAAAGGTAAGAAATGTAGACCCTTAAATGCAAATTTTACGATTGAAACCTCGATGAATTCTGAAAGAGCATATTTTAAATAAGAGAATTAGGTGAGGAAAATGGCCTTAAAACCAACAGTTTTCTTAAAAATCGAATTTAAAAGCACGATTTTCATAGCAATTTTCAAGTTCAGTCGCTCGGGATTGGTGAATCAATGCATTCTATTGACAGTCCGTGTAGTTTGAACTGGTCTTAGCTTTGCGCAGAGCGACGATAACCGGAGTGACACTTGCATTGGGATGCTTCAACGGCTGCAACAGTGCACTTCGAGCGAAAATCATGGTTTTCAATAGTAAATGTGCAGGAAAAATGGCTTAAAGCGCCCGGGCGCAGCGAGGAGTGCTTTAAGTCAATTTTTCCTTGCACAACCACCCTGCTTTTAGAATCCACGCAAACGAGTTTCACCTCTCAAAGATCCACCTTTTTCCTTAATCCACGGGCCTAGGGATATTTTTATAATAATTAGCACCCTTTGGGCGCTTCAGGCCATTTTGATGAAAACCACCATGGCACGAGTAGGATCTACGCAAAAAAGTAATCATCAGCGGGGCTCTTATGTATAACAGTGCACGGACGGAGCACAGAATGCATTGTGTCACCAATCACGAGCGACGTAACTTGAAAATTGCTATGAAAATGGAGTTTTTTTAAAATTAATTTTTGAAAAAACTAGTGGTTTTAATTTAAGGCATTCTTCCTTACCTAATTTTCTTATTTAAAATGTGCTCTTTCAGAATACATCGAAGTTTCAATCGTAAAATTTTTATTGTAGGGTCTACGTTTCTTACCTTTCCCCTAAGTACGCTTAGCACGCCAAGCCCCCTCCTTCCTAATTCTGCTTATTTCAGTGAAATTTTCTATCACTTCCAGTAAACCAGATGGTGTAGCAATTAAATATACAAAGTAGTTCTATTAAGTAATTATTGTTCTGGCATATGTGTTCATTTCCTGAAGTAGATTTACATTACGGGAGAACTAGATTTGCATACCATATCATTCATTTTAAGCCTGTAGTTAAATTGCCAACAGTGATAAATTAACATTACGAAGATCTAACGTAACTTATACGATAAAAGATTTCTACTTTATTCACATTACAATCAATTTTAAATTAAATAACTTTTATAGTTGCAATAAATCTCGTTTATCCATTGACGCGCATTACTAGTACAATTTTTGATATTTATCAAGGGAAAGAAAATAACATTAACAAAATTAATCTTACATATTTTTTACTTTTGATGTTTGCGTCAAAATTTAAAAAAAAAAATTTTGTATGCTTTGGGAATTAAACTTCCGATTGTTGCATTGATTTTATTAGTGGTTTGTTGGTAATTCATATAACGACTAATGACTTTTGGCTTTTTTGACTAAACTGTCTGAACCATAAATAATTCTTCTTTATTTTCCTTTTCCTTGTATAGCAAAAAACTACTTGTAAAATTATTTTCTATTTAAAAAACAATAATTTAATTTAATACATCATTTTTACATTTTCTACCTTGCCACAACTTGATTTATTTTATTGTAATAACATAAACAGTAAACTCAGTACATCATTTAATTCTGAAGTCTTTTCACTTACCATTTATATTTCTGCACTGAAGCGTTGAAAATGCACCACCCACAAGTAGTGATGGAGCAGTGATCTCTTCTATAAATTTAAATATAAAAACGAGGAACTATTATTTAAATTTTTAATTAAAATTTAAAAAAATACAATGACTATCCCCTGAATATATAAAATTGTTTAGGTGTAAAAGTTCAAAGTTTAAGGCAGAGGCGGAGGTAGGTAGTTTAAGTGTTATTTAAGTGGGCGATTTATCTTTTATGTAACTTTCAGTGTTGGACTTACAAACTTGATGAAATTCATGTTAATGTTTTAAAATTAAAATACACGAATTCGTCCCTTTAATTTTCTTAAGAAATTCTTGGGAAAAATTTAAAACTACTTTTGGAAATTAGTATTTGTAGTAATAATTACCGTTATTAATTTATGAGAAAAAATCGCGTAACCTGACAATATCGTACAAGGGTAACCTTCATTTTCATTACCACTGAGCTAATCCTGTACTGCTAATCATAAATCACATATTGATTCATTATTTCGTGTTATGTACTGTGACTTTTGTATTATTTATTCTTCTTGCAACTCATTTAATATTAATAATCAAAACATCACATTAAAATATTTTTAGTTACTATTATAAAATCACGTTCGTGTTAATATTCAAACAAAATGCAAATATATGGTATGTACATTTACAAGAAATTATGTAAATAATATAATACCTACAAGTGCCTAATGTTTCTGTAAGATTTAAAACATAATTTAAAATCATCAAAAAAATTTAAAACCGAATAAATCACCTGTACAAAAACTTTATTTCCCTGCACCTGCAGATTTCTTTAATCAACTTTAGCTCGAGGAATTTGATAAAAATTTAAATTTAAAAAAATTCGAGAATAGTTCGTGATCCACCATTATAAGGTCAATTTAAGGTTCAATATAAGATCAAGTAAAAAATCTTAATGATGTATTTTAAATGAAAGCCCATCATAAGTAGACCTTAACTAATAAGGACCCCGATGTCAAAGGTTATTGCATGACCTCAAGTTGAAATTCATTTATAAAATTATCTTTTCTTAAAATACGAAGTTATAATGTCAGTGACTAAAGCAAATTTATTTGTACTAACCTAATAAAACAATTTATTGAAATTAGCTGAAATACGTCAATTTTTTTCTAAGTAAATTTTGAAATTTTTATAGTGTTAAGGTAAAATTCTTAAAATATCAAACACAACTCAATACCATTATCTATCATGATTATGGATTACTAGCTGTCGCAGTTTTGCTTAGCGGACAACATTTTTGAAATTCGTTTTTTGGACGAGACATTGGATCGTCAGAATTTTTATTAAAATGTTTTAATTGAAATACCTATAGTTTAAAATCAAAATAAAAAAATTTAGGTAGTCAATTGTGTACGCGTCTTTTTACACTTCATTTCTACTTTGTTTTTACTATTTTTTAATATTTTTGGAAAATATCTCTTCTATTTTACATTGATTTTTGCCCGAAAAGACCCCCAGTTACTCCGTAGAAAAGGAATCAAGTTCCACTCAAAAGCTTCATAGCCAAAAATTGTAATTTTGTTTACGAAAAGCTTGAATTAGTTTAAATTTCCAAGCAAGAAGACTGCAAATTTCAGTCAAAAGAGTAAGGTAAAACATTTTTTAAATAAATGTAGAAATGACGGTTACAAGAACTTCATATTTTCCCCTAAAGAAAATCGCATGGATAGAAAACTTCGTATATAATTGCACCAATTATAGACTCTTAAACAACGCTAACGCCTCAAGTTTTAAACCCGCACAACAGTGACGCGCATGAATGGACTAACAAAAATCATTTAAAAATAATGATCAAAAATAGTTTTTTATTACTATATAGTCCACTACCCAAAAATATTATAAAAAATGAAAGTGAGTATCTATAATAACTATAATGTTATTAAAACACAAAATTGTGTAGTAATTATGTAAATCATTCAATTTTTCTTAAGAATTGGTTATGGAAACTGGAATTCTCGTATTTTTTTGCATTTAATGGATCGCGTGTTAGATTGTACTGCTTTGTTAAACTTTGAAGTGGCAACTTGCAAGAAAGTAACCTTAAAATTACTAAGCCCGGAAGGTTTAAGCCTGACACGCGTTTGTTTAGAATTTTGCATGAATAACGAATGCCAAGAATGTATCTGTAGTATAATCAAAGCAAGCCTTTCTCCAATTATGCCTACCACAGTTTTCTTTTGGCTTCCTCGTTAAGAGTGAAAGAAAAATTGAAATGTTTACATCCGAGGTATAAGTTGTACAGCAAAACAACTCTGTCAAACCCAGTCTCTGTTTGAAGATAAATTACTATAATGTAGTACGTAAATAAATAAGTAAATAATATCGCATTAAGTTTGCGTGGTCAGTGAAAAGCAGCAGGTAGCGCGAATAACCGTCCGTTTCCGATGACCGGTGGTTTGATGGGAACGATGGAGCCTCGTTGAACTTAACAACTGTCCAAGAGTGTAGCTCTTTGGAAACCAAGGATATGTCTTACAGCAAGATGCGGGCTTCCGGTACAATCATGTCAACTGGAATAATTAAAAAAATTACCTTGCTTACATGTTTATCTACTTAAGAGCGCAACTTTTCCTTAACTTGGTGTGCAATTTCAATAAAAGTTAATCCAGCATCTAAAAATTCTCTATTTGAACGCAATGCATTAAATTAACATTTAAATAAATAAAGATTACATAATTTTATAATATAGTTGTTTTAATATAATCGTGAACTACAGGAAATAGATCTGTTCGTATACATTTTTGATATCGTAAAGGCTATCGCAAGTTTTGACTCTATAAAACCGAATAAATCACGTCTTTATTTTCCTTTAATAATTATAATATGCAAAAAATGTAAATGGACGATAACGTTCAGGTTTAAATTTATTTGCAATTTTTTTAGATTAAATTGGCCAAACGATGCTGTGACCTCTTACCTCCGAACTCTTCGAAAGTTCAGACCAATTAAACTTGTTTCTACATCAACGGAAGAAATTATAAAATTTTCTCACAAAACCTGATTTTAATTTTTAAATAAATTAATCAATATTAAAATTCTCTGTGAGATATACCCAGCGTTGAAGAAAATTTGTCAATCCTTAAGAGATACTGGATTAAATTGACCGACTAACCTTTAACTGAAATCACTATGAGTTAATTACTTAATTTGCGTTAGTTTGAACTAATCCATCGTCCACTTGCCCCTTTTTGTTATAATCAATTAGTAACAATCACAATTACTCAGTTGGTACCTAAAACCATTATCCTGAATTGAGCAGGTATTGTATTCTTAAAATCTTATTGACCAAGTCATCATGATTAACCAATCGTTAAAAAATTTAAGGTCATGATTCAAGTGGTTGTCCAATACTGAAAAAGCTCATCATTTGCTTGCAGTTCTTGTAATTGCAAATAGATAGCATGTTTAGATAATTGGAGATGGCTCTCATGTGCATAAATACCAATTAAATTTTTAACTTTTTTTTCAAATGATGTGCAAACGGTTCATGTCATTTAATAGTTTTTCGTATACGATTAAAGCTGTAAAATTAATTTATATTCACCCTGTATCAAACTTAACGTTGGAATTTATAGGCAAAATTCTTGAATGCTATTGGCCTAAAACGTAAAAATTTAATTTAACAGGTTTTAGTTAACCAAGTTCAATTAAGCAGTAACAACTTTGCCATAAATGGAGCTTTTGCAGTACTGCTTAACTTTCAGCTATTTAGCAGGCATTTTATATTTTTATTGCAAAATGAAAATTCTCATACTTTTATGGTTTTGAAAATAAAAGCGCAGTTACAAAAGTATATGCACACTAAAAGACTAATTTGAAATATAATACTTGGCTAAATAGCACACATTTATTACTTGGCGCCTAATTAAGATTTAATAAATAGTTTATTATATTATATTAAAATGATCATAAAACATAAAGCATTCAAGAAATGTTCTAAAAGGCGGTATTTTTAAATTATGAAAAGACATAATTTGTTATTAGAAAATATTCCAATATTTAACAATAGTTAAATTTATTACCTTAAAATGAACAATTAAGTTTGATTTAAAAGCAAGAATGTTAAATTTTACCCTCAAAGGTTATTATCGAAAAACTGATATTTTTATGTGATTGATATGATTTATTGAAAAGTACCGTTTTCTAATTATAATCAAATTAAAAGAAAAATGTTCTTCTTTATAACTAATAAATGTTTGCGTGTAAATGTTCTTAATAATTACTTAATAAATTTGCTAGAACCCTACAAATGAAATAATAATTTCCATTTAAAATCTAAAGAAATTAATAAATAATAAACAGCAGCCTCATAATTGCAATATAACCAATATTATATTCGACATAAAATAATTCCAGCGAATTTCAAGTTACTTATATATTCAACGATTCAACTTTATTAAGAGAAGAAGTAAAATTTCAGTTAATTAAAGTTATCTTAATGCATTTTATATTTTTTGCTGAAGAATTAACCTCACTTTGGAATTCTATTTAGAAAGCAGTTTTAAGAAAATTTAATAATCAAAAGTTAAAGTAGGTACTTTTAGTTTTATTTATTATTTTAAATGCTTATATCGCAATTATGCTCAATTATAAACGCTTCCCAAGTATAAATTTAGCATCCATGAATATGTTAACTTGAACCACAATTTTTGCTCGTTACTTTTACTCACTTTACAGAAAAACAGAAACGTTAAGTTTAATATAAATAAACATGTCTGGTTTTTTTATTTTATTAAATTTATTTTGAAGTCACGATGGGTAAACGATCTTCTGCCTTGACCTCTGATCTTACCTTCTCTCAGGTAGGAGTACATTATTTTTGATTTGGAATGTGTAGGTTTAAGTTTCGATGCATAAAATATTCTATTATAGATAAATGGATATGAATGTAAAAGGGGGAAGGTCGCAGGTCTTGGCTCGTCCGTGACCTCCGACCCCTAGAAGCCGCCTGCTTTTGTGTTCATTCTGTGGTTACTCGCACAGCCTGTGCAACCAATGGCGGTAACGCTTAAATTTTTTGAATATTTATTTTAAACTTTTTTACTTGTTTCCTGAATATTTAAATTTTGTGAAAGTGTCAAATTTTAATCGGACTTTTTGATTCGCTCGAAAGTGAAAAATTGCACCTCGTGATTAAAGAAAAATGTTACAAATGCAATCACCACACTCGAATTATCAAAATATTTTTGAATTATGTAAGTTATCAATACTTTTTTTAATTGCTTTTTTAAAGGCGCTCCTTCCATGTTGTCAGAACTGTTAATTAAGTCATTTAAAAGGGGGTCTATTAAATGAGGAAGTTGGAATTTTTGATTGAATTATTATGATTTACCATATTTAAATCTATTAATTATAGTTTTGACATAAATTGTATTTTATTTATAGATCGAGATTCCAGTAGAGATGAGGCTTTTCATTCATTTGGTAAGTTATTATATTACTTTAATTACTTTTTGTATTAATTGTAGAAAGGTACCGCAAATTTTATCTTTTCTTATCGTTTAATTTAAAGCTTTATTAAAGGTAAATGAGTTAAGAGCGTTAAGAGAGCCTCCTCTTTCACTTATTTAACTTGATTGCTTTTTCACTGTAAAATGTAGTATGTAGTATGCATTATGTATGCATAGTACAAAAAGAAAAGGAAATTGGATTGATATTAATTTATTTTCTACAGTTTGCAAATTAATAATATTGTCACATATCAGGTGTATGGATTAATTTCCGGGTTCTTTTAATGAAATAAGAACACGTTATTTTAAGAGAAAAATTATTTACCTCTGGCTTTTTTCATCTGGCAATTTTTCTCATTTATCTGGCAATTTGTGAATGCCACACCAAAAAACTGTGCGTCCTTTGAAAGAAACCAAAATAGACATCCTTTCGTGTCGTTGGAGCAACATTTTCTGCAAATGCTACTTATTTGGCACGAAATTCAACATTTTTAATGTGATAAAAAAATATGTTGTTGTTTGAGACGCATTAGTATCAAATGAGAAAAATACAGCCATTGTTTGTTAACTATATACACCGGTAATATAATTTTGCAGTAATATATGGAAAAAAAACTCGGCCTACGGCCTCAAACAATTTTTAAAAGTTTTTTTAACTTCTTTTGCGAGTAAAATTAAAATTTTTTTTAACAAATTCACATTTCGCTTTAATTGAATTTTGATAAGTGAATCGGTGATGAGAGATTTATGTCTTGGCACTTCGCAAATACATAAATCAACGTTCCATTGAACTGCCTTTAATAATAAGATTGGAAAAAGCCAATAACTTCTTTAGAGAATTAAAGTTAGAAAAATGGTTACTTTTCATTTCCATTTGAATAAGAATCTGTGGATTTATAATTTGTAAGGAATTTAAAGAAATAAATCTAATAGTAAAATTAATTTGTAACGGGGAAACTTAAAATTTTGCGACTTGGCTCAACTCATGGAATGCAAAATATTAGGTCTTCATATGTAGAAGGGTCGAACACTCTAGATTCTGAATTTTATTGTGGAAGGCAAGATAAACTCTATAAATAGGGCCTATTTGTACTATTACCTCCGATTTCATTACAGCGCCACCGTAGCGCTAAACTAAGAAATTTTGAAAAGTCCCCGATTTGAATCACGAATTTCTGTTCTGGCGATCACATCACGCCACTGCTGTGCCTTTTAACTATCAAGGGTGAACATTTTGGTAAATCAATGAGTGGGTGAGTGCGTCCTGGTAGCTTTATCAGGAATTGCTTAAATACACCGATCATTTTATTTCTTCAATAAGAAGAAAACGAATGGAATTTTTTATTTAATAAATGACTACTTTCATGAGTTAAGATGACTGCGGTTTGATTCCAAGAGAAACAATAAAACAATTCTGACCGTCTTCTATCTGGAACAGATAGGAACTTGTCACAAGAAATAATAAGAGTGCATTTCTGAAGATGATGATAATTTATGAGATACCATTTTTAGGGAATTCCCCGCCGTACTCTTAATAAAATTATGTACCTATCTATTTAGTTTTTCTGTAGTTCAGTCAATAAATTTTTTTGAAATATGTAAAAGTAAATTTGTTGGATATTGAAAATAATTTTTTTAAATAGCAAAATTGACTGTTTTATGTAGTGTTAATAATTCTTTTTCCAATCTATAATGAGTGTGCAAAAAGGATATGAATAATGGCAAACTAAATGTGAAAATAAGACATCAAAATAACCGACACTGGAAAATTGATATTTAAGATTTGCTTATTAGCATATTACCCATATTATAACTCAAGGTATAATAGCAAAAAAAATTGATAGTTAATCAGAAGTTATGTTGTTATGTAAGAGCTTGGAAAATATCATATTTGAATATGTTGAGGTATAAACACATACTCGAGTGTTAAATCTACAAATTGCATATCAATTTAACGATTGTCACGTTTTCATTGCATAAGAAATTATTACCTACCGATTTGATTTATAATCATACTTGGCTTACTCTTCGAGAGTTTCATAATTCAATGTTATCTGAGGTAAACAAGTTTAAAATTTAATTTTTAAGTTTTTTCACACAAAAAAGTGGCGTAGTGGTGAACTAAAGTAATCAGAAGCATATTAATAATGAGTCATTATGTTCAAAAACACCTCCGTATGACGTACGCGAATAAATAAAAATTTATAAATTTAGTGACGCTCATGAATGGATTTTTAATAAGGCATGAATAGATTCAAAAACGGGTCAAACGTTCATAAACTTTGTTTAGCAAAGTTCACCTATACAAATGTAATGTATCAATGCACAATTTTTCCAACAAATTTTAATACGACTTTGTAATGCGGCTGTTCAGTAGCGCACCATTGATAAATTTTTCTAGTTTTGAAGATTTTATTTGTAAAATTTATTCAAGTTCACTCACACTTTGGTATCGGAAGTGAGATTAATTGTTTCAGTTTTGATATTAAATTAAAAGTGACGCCTTTTACTACCGAAACGACAATACACTAAAAACTTTTAAATATTCAAATATTTTGTAAATAAGTAATTATTTTAAGTTGATTAACCATTTCATATTCGGTTAATTAAAAGTTTATTATTGGTTTTTTAATGAGTTTCGCCGTTTATTTAAAAATAAAATTTGAAACACGAATCCTTGGCAAGAATTTCTCAGGGTTTACCGTAGAAGCGAGCGTATGGTAAGCAAAGCGAGATTTTACAGCGAGATCATCTCAATATATTATTAGGTATGTTGAAATCTGAAAGAGTAAAATAGTTTTACAAAAATTAACATCTTAATTTTTAAACTTTTAGAGTCTACTCACAATGAACCTAAAGTATATGAGCTACATAACAGTAAATCATAAACTATTGATAGCAAAATATTGCATTTTTTAATGATCTACGCAGACATTCTATCATTCCATTCATGTCGAGTGATAGGGAGAAGTTCGACTACGTTTAAACCAAATGAAACTGAAAATTGGACGATTGTTCTTATTCCTGGATGAGATAAATTGTGCAAAAGATTAAAAATTTGTTTTCGACAAGTAAATGGAACAAACGGTTCAAATTGGTAGGAACAAATTATTTATTGGTTGATATCTAATAATAACATTTTTTATAAATACAAATTTAAAAACTTTCCTATTTCCTAGTAATAAGAACGCGAATATCCATATTTTTGTATTTTAAATTACTAGATTAAACTTGACATTAACATTTAACGACGCTGCTACAAACGCAAGCATAAAAATAGCTGTGTTTACAATTACAGTAAAATTATAAATTGTGCGTAAATTACGTTCGCTGCAAAGCGTTAAAATTCTATCACGGACTTTTTTGTAGGTACATATTTATATGGTTTTCAGACTTTTAATGTGTAAGATTCATTTCAGCATCGTAGAATTGTATTAAGTACATACCATTACGTAATTATAGAATTTAAAGTAATAAAATATAGTTAGTATTATATTTATCTGACCACCTTTATTAACTGACATTTTAACTTATGTATCAGCACAAAATTAACCACATGTTTATGACCGTCAATTAGCAACGACATAACTCATGATAAATTATTATTAACAAACAAATTATATTCTTTAACTATTTTCCAAAAATTAAAATTTTACTACCAACTACAAGAAAAATAATGAAAAAATAAAATTAAGGATTACTACATTCACAATATTGTAAGGCCATGATATACTACCATCAAAAATTTTAATCTATTTGATTCTAAAACTCCTGGTCGTCAAAATATATCCGACGTCGAAATGAAAATCGCACAGGAACTACAGTAATAGAAGAGCACAAAGAAAACGATGCAGTAGCTGCTTTAATTCTAGTTACACTCTGTATATTTTTACTATAAAAACTGCAGAAAAGCCGGTTCCGTTTGTACATCGAGCTTATTACTTCAACTGCTGTATAAGAATATTAATATTTTATCTGTTTTTATCTATAAATTTTGTATTCTCATAGGTATACACCGATTACGGTAGATAAGTATCTTATTTAACGATTACATCTCTTTAAATTATCTTATAAAGCAATTTACAGAATTTTAAGATTATAAATAGTTTGAAACTTGTTCGCGCATTTATTAAACGTTAATTTAAAATTAATGTTGAACACTTTTCATTTCTTTCTTTCTACAACTTTCAGAATGGTTCGACATCTCGCAATTTGTTGTATAAAAAACACGTCGTACATTAAAAATTTATTCACCTGTTATTGCGGATTCTTTTCATTTTTTAGTTTTATATCTGAACTGGGGTATTTTAAGAAAGACTTCAATTCATTCTTTGCCGAGACATTCTAGCATATATGGTTGTTGTATTTCAACAACGATCTCCCGTAGGTTGGGAACACTGAGACATTAGGTAATTTATGGGAACACTAAAATATTTTTTACTATTTATTTATCAAAACAATATAGATATTGTATAGTATGGTGCTTAGGTTAAGATTTCAGCGAATATCTGTTCTTTAGCATTGTCCTACAAAGCGTAAAAATTTTTGGAAGTAAAAAAGTACCTACTTACGTTAACCTCGCTGTAATTTTTTACCTTCAATGTTTTTTTTTACGTTATGTCCTACTAAAGTTTCATTACGTGTGAACGGATTTTAGAATGGAAAATAAGTTAAATGTCTCAGTGTTACCGGTGTCTCACTGCTCCCCTACAGTGCTTTATAGATCATTTTCTATGAAAATAAGCTGTTATCTTGTAAAATGCATCTAATCCGTAAGTGGGATCAATTTAGTACACCAAATTATATTTTTTATTAACTAGTGCACATTTTTTGGTATAAAAAAGAATGTTCATTTAATTTAATTATACATTAAAGTTAAATTTATCCTTTCACTTTTATTATTTTACAATTAAGTTTTAAATTAATAATTACATATTTTTGTTTACGACATTAACATTTTAATACCCTTACATGCAATAATTAAACAACCATTTGTATTAGTTTCGTGCTATTTATTTGTAAATGTGGTACGAATACATTCACTAAAAACTAAAATAATATGTATGTGAACTGATTTACAATAATTTAGGTGCTTCATCTTTATTAGTTTCTAGCAGAGCAATTTAGACTAATTTTGATAATTGAATAAATACTTAATTCGAGTTAAACGAAATCGTAGCTCAATTAAAAACGTAATTTCTATAATTTCATGCGTATACTACTACAATTTTCAACAAATACAAGTTTTTGCTAAATAATTTTTCACTTCCTACCGATTTCTTGCACTAAAAGTAGTGAAAATTGATTATAATTATCATTTTGTTATTGCTTCAATTTCAAAATTATCTGACCTCAATTATTTTTTCGCTGATGGTTAATCAGTAAGTAGAGGGTTCAACCGCATAACCACTCTTTCTTCTTTACATGAAAATTTTAATATTCCTAAAATTTTGTACACTTACGACTGACTAATTCCCTGTTTATTATAATTATTGTCAACACATTATTGTAATGCGAAACATTTTTATCGTATAATTTAGTGTTCAGATAAACTATAAGTTATGGCATTTTAATGAAATGCCAAATACAAAATTGTTTCATTATAAATTTAAAATATTTGTGACCTCGCAAGTAACAGGTCACGGAAAATTATTAATACTTAACATCAAGACACATTTAATTATATTTTATGTTGCACGTTATTGGGTGTTACTAAACACGTCAACATTTGTAAAATATAGAAATTGCTTGCTTTACCTGTAACAACTACTGTGGAAAATCGTGGTCGAATTAGTTTTCTCAATTTTCACATAATTTAAACCAATGCATTAAACTTACTTTTGTTTCCACTTCATACTGAAATGTAATTAAAATAAATTAAAAATATAATAAAAATAAATAAAATTATTAAAAATTAGTTACCTGCGACTTTGGATTTTTTCATGCCTAGTTTATTATACAGTTAAATTATGCTGCTACGGACTTTTTTGTATGAAATTTAATGGTCAATTTTTTTGATTATGCCGTTTTGGTTGAAAATTTGCGACATACTTTAGCATTTCTGTAAATTTTAAGTTATTAAAATAAAGCACATGTTAAAAGCTCGTTGAAAACATCTAATTACATTACATTTAGTAATTTTGAGTTTTAGTTTAATTTCATTAAGTAATAATTTCTGAATCAATCTTTACATTAGAAAATTACATTTCAAAATATTTCTGTGATCGTGATAACGAAATATTCGTTTAAAGAGGTCCCTAGACGGACAATATTATTGTGCAGTATTTTATATTCGATTAATGTTGGTGCAGTATTTCATACTGTACAGTAGAATTGATCGTCTGGGAATCACACTGATCGTCTGGGGGCCGCTTAAGTTTATGAGCTAACATATCTGTCAAAAAAATCGACCTTACGATAACTTACCAACTTGGGTTTGTAAGTTTTTTCATAAAGCAATTACAGATTGATGAGGTGTTGATAAAACTAAATTTTTAGTAATACCGAATTTGAGCTTCCTCCTTAAACCACAACTTTTTAACCACGCACTGGAATTACTTTTAATTATTGAATGTCAACGACTTGTTCTAATATCAACCGCAACAATGACGGAAACGATGATAAGTTTAGATTTTTTGTCATTCTACAAATTAAAAAAAAATTAAAATCGATACCTACTTTTTTGGATTTACTTACTTACATTCATCAAATAGCTCTTTTAGAGCTTTAGCTTCCTCTATAATGCCTCTCCATATGTATGGATTTCCTTTTATGTAATTCTTTAAATAAATTTGTAAATTAAAGCAGTAGAAGAGTAAAAGTGCCTCTTTTTGTGACGGTACGTAATAATAAAAAGTAATACTAATATGTACCTATTTTATAATTATGAAATTATGCTATTATGAACCATATCTACTAATCTACTAATAATTAATGTTGAAATATGTCTACTTTAGATAGAAAAATTTATAATGTCATCATCAGCCACCATCTGTCCTTCTAGGTTGGCACGAAGATTGACAAATCACAGATGCGTTACGGATAGAGCCAAACTTCATTACCCGGTTAAACTATTACTTTAATCGTTGATTAACCTTAACCGAGCATTGAAGCAATGGTTACTAGTCTGTTATAATATTTAATAATAATAGTAATACTATAATGGAATCTGAGAACTTTTAATTTCTGATAACCACAATACGGTGCTGTTTTTTAATCTTGCAACAAAAAAAAGCACAATTACATTATATCATTTTACCAATTACAATAAGCAGTTTCATCAGTTAAAATAACGGGGTATTGGTTTCTACGCCAATGTGTGGTCAATATACAAAAAAAACTAATTTAGTGGATCCCCAACAAAGCAATAGCTTGCGATGTGTAAGTTGGTGTACATATAAATTATATGTTCGGATGTTATTTAAATGGAAACGATTACTTCAAAAATTCTTTTATATTAATTCGAATGTTTGATTGGCTGTCTCGGGAATGGAATAATTATTAAAATTTTAGCATTGACCGTTTTAATGTATCCTATGTTTTATGTAACTGCTGTAAGGTTTACGATATCTTGGCTTTATAATTAATATCTCGAACCGAAGAAGGATGTGTACTTAGCCGCGAATCCTGTGGCCAGTGGCCGTGCATCTGCATTGCCAGTGGGCAGCGTGACCGAGGCTGATAATTCCTTACTTCCGCTGACCTGTATGCCACCGGCAATTGACCAGTTTTTGTCGCTCACTTTATATAATTCAAATTATTATTTCAATTCAAAATACCTAACCGAATTCAATTTCGTTTCTTGTAGTCGTAAATTTTATGTCGTTTTTATAAATCTTGGCTAAATTGAATAAGCACAAAGGACCAATATAAAAATCGATATTGTTTAATATTTACTATTATTATGCAAAGTTTAATAGCTTTTATTATTTTATGTCTTCTTAAAGCCCACATAAGAAGTTGATATATTTTAAGCTTATATGGCAGTTTCCTTTGCATTTGAAATTGATAAAATTTAAAACGGTTCACAAATCCTCTTATGATATTATGCATCATAGTACCAGATTGTCTTGTCCCTGATTGGCAAAAATACATAATATATTGGATTTTATAAGTAGATTCCATCACGGGTAGTTAGTTATCTACTCCCGACCTGCCGACAAAATTATTGCTAATGAAAAATTTATGTACACCAATAAAATTTTTTAGGTTCTCATTAAGGAACTTGTATAACTAAGTTCTCGACTAAATAGAGATCGTTATTTATACGTTTTACGATTACTCTACTCATAAAATTACGAACAAATTAAAATTTATACAAATATAAAGCTCTCGCCTACCTTAAACGGTGTAGAATTATTTCCTTGGGTTATTACAGAACCATCGTAATTGAAATTATCATCTCTCGTTATTTTATGTGTAATCCAAAAAGCTCAAAGCGAAATTGCATGAAAAATTCTTGTACAGTTAAGAATTTTATAAAAATTGCATAATTCAAATAATTTTATTATATTTTTTTGTAAAATAAATTAATTTTTGTTTGCTGAAGTTGACTTCTTGTTGGTATTAAAGAATTAATTAATTTGAAGCTTAAACGAACTTGGAGGATTAAGCTCTCAGACGGAAGCTTTTCAGTAACGCCAGTGTTGGTTAATATTTCTATGAGGTCTTTAGATGCTCATTAATTTAAACTGACTTTTGATAAATCGCTAGAAAAATGATTTAAAAATGCATTCATCAATAAAATTTTTAATAGATTTTTGTTTTGTTTTTATTATGTTCTTGCGATATAATCGTTAAATTATTGTGCCTGTTTCTGTCGGTTTTATTTTTATAATTGACTTTATTATTGTTTTAAGTGGAATGAAAAATTACTTCTGGATAACGACATTGGATTGATTTAATGGATCATAAGATGAAGAGGTGGGTTTGCTTTATGAAGGCTGCCGTTGCAACAGTTCATGAGGTTATTTAGCAGTGCATCGCGCCTGATTGAACTCCGGACCAGATTCCTGATAATATAACAGGTTGGGCCGCCAATTAGGAGATGTCCCCAGGTCACAGTCTGCTTTTTAAAACGCTCTTTTTCTTTTCTGCAATTAACTTCTTTACTTAATACTGCAACCTACCTCTTAAAATATTCATTATACTCATTTTTTCACCTTCCCCTACTCGATTTCGGCAAAAGAGGAAAGATTTCGTGGTGACCCGAAATAAAAGTCAATTAATATTTTAATGTTTATTAATATAATATTACTGTTAAAACTTATACTGTAACCTTTTTAAAATATCTGACGCAAAGATAAACAGGTGGAACAACGGGTTATTTTATCCGTCACTTTCATTTCAGATATGACGAAAGTGGAGCATTATTTCCAACCACTAAATTACAAAGTTGCAATAACAACAACTTCTGATTGTTTTTTTCTTCCCGTTCAAAATTATCGGTAGGAAGATTGCTTTGTAGGTAACTCGTAGCAAATAATAAATTTAAATTTATGTCTTTCTAAAATATCAATGTATTTATTTATTTACTAATGACATACAAGTATTCTTTTGAAATATATCTGTTATATACTTTATTACCTGGGTCGTACATATTACCTTTCATTTTCCATCCTTTTTTACACACCTGTTGCTCGATAGCACGACTTGGTGTGCATTCTTGTAACAACTAAACCTCGACAACCTCCCGTGGTCTCCTATCGTCACTTTTCCATAGTATAGTTTCCATCCCCTTCCAACCAGTCAAAACTAGCAGTGGGTTTCTTTTTAACTACCTGTTGCCTTCTTTGTTGACCAACAGGCTACCGTAGCATTTCTATCTTTCATTTAGCAGTTGCTCTCTATATCCATTTTCCGTTTCTCTCTGGGCCCACCACCCGTCTTCTTCTCGCAACTGACCCATTGCGTTCGTCTCTTTTCCAACAGTTGATAAACCATCGCTCCATTTTGCACTACACATACAAAGGTCACTCTTGTATCCTTGTCACGTATATTTAACCAATAATTTTTCTCCTACCTGTGTTAAACAATTGTGGAGGTTAAAGGCGTCGATTATATAAGAAAGTCAGAAAGAGATAGAAGTACCACTTCTTGATTTATTTTTTGAATTTCGTGATGTACAGCACAGGTATATATTTATAGAGACTAGTGTATCGATTATAGTTAAAATTGTTTCATTCATGGTTTTGCACGTTTTTAACTGGTGGGAGAAGAATAGATCGAAGCCAATTATTTAGATGGGTTTGTATGTTTGAATAAAAAATAAAATTTATTGTAATTTAAATTTGTACGTGTCCGTTCCTATTTAGTTCTATGCGGTTCGACACTTCCTCTAGAATTTTATATAAGAACGTTTTATCGTTTATTTTGTGGTTTTTTTGAACTCGCAAGAAATGATTGGAAAAATTGTTATTATTGTGCGTTCTAACCGTAAAACTATAATAACTTTGCCGCTTAGCTTTTTATTTAATTGGGCTTTTTCGGTGGCTATGACACAATTTTTTGGTTACCGATTAAATTATTTTAATGCTTGCAATCATTAAAAACGTAGATGTACTTTTTCGCCATTGACGTCGTCAACAAGAATTTTGAATAAATTAAAAAAAAAAAACGGATTCTATGTGATTATAAAAAATAAATGTTCTTGTTCGGTGAATATGATGGTCAAAGTACCTACCCACCTATGATTTTCTTATTTCAATCTTCTCTAAATTAGATTTGGTCTAGTTGTCACGATTTTTCTTATCTTCTTTCAAAAGTTCGGCTGATGATTGATACCAGACACGATGTATACCGAAAATGGTACCGGAAACTCTAATTTGTTAAAAATTATAGGTAAAAAGTACCATTTGCTTCTGGGTACCAGAGTACCATTACTACTGGTCTCTATACCGAATGACAGGAGTGAGTGGTGGCGACCAATTCCAAAAGAGAGCACTCTTGATCAGTGCGCACCGTGCCGAGGCCGTCCATGGTCACCTATCTCACCTGCACCTGCCGCAGTCACGGCTTCGTAGTGTTATTTTATTGTCGAAGTTACAAACAAATTTCCGTAGTTCGAGCTTAAAAATCTCTGCTTCCATTAAAAGTAAAAACCACGTGCAATCAAAGTGTTTAGTGATTTATTCGAAAACAATTATTATGGTCATTAAAAGATGAACTAACAATAATTAAAAAAAAGTGATAAATCCCAAAACTAAACTTGCGGTGTGTTACATGTATTCGCTAATTTTTTTGAATTTGTTATTAACGATCAAAACATTAAAGTGGAATCGTTAGGGGTTAATATAAAACTGAATGTTACTGTAAGGGTGATGAGAGAAATGGATACCGAAAGCCCTGTGGTTTGGCCTGCATGGTGTTACTCAGGTTGGTTATAATTTATAATGTCTGTACTTCCTCAAAGGAAACTGCTTCTCAGTTTTCATTTGCTTTAGGTAAAATAAGATCAAAAACTTGATTCTGTAATGAAAAAAAAGGTATTGGAATTACGTCAGATTAGTTAAATCGTTATCGTTGCAGTTTATCCAAACGTACATTAAAACTGTATTTTCCCAACCACTTTATCTATTTATACATAGTTACTCTTCCAAAGAAAGAAGTGGAAACGCAAAGTAGTTAACGTGATCATCGGATCTTTCAAATGGGCGTTTTTGGGAAATGTTTTTCAAAAATTACCAAAAGCTGTACTGTTTTCTTCAAGTCCGAGTAGGATCTCTGCATCCTAAAAAAGCTTTTCCCTCCAAAAATAACCACGAAAAACTTAGTTAAACAAAAATTCGATTATGGTTAGATTTATACGTAAAAGGAAACTTGATCGAAGCTGTTGAATAAAATGTGTTCTTCCAATAAACAAATGTACTTCCCATAAATTACCATAATAAATTTGATTATAGGTTTTGCCAACATGACTGTTAATGGAGGTAAAACTTGAAATTATCTAACAATGAGAACCTCAAATTAGTAAAACTTTAAAATAATATGATAACACAACTTCTAATGGATTGATTGAGCAGTGTGATTTGAATGTTAATTAAAATTTCCTCGGCTTCACAACACCAACGTTTTCCAGTTTTTTGCTTATCGGTGCCATGATGATATGTTTTGTTGTAATTACAACCATCAGAGCTGTAAAGCAATGAAGCTTTAGATTTTATCGAACAAGCTGGATAGTTACATTTTAAATTAGAAAATGGAATTTATTTTGTGGTGTTGCTTGAACAATAAGAGTTCTCTTTGGTTTCAATATTATTCTCGATTGAATCAGACGACGGAAGATTGGCTGGTCAACTTAATGCCTTAATTAAGATCATCCATGTGTACGATGTGAAGTTTCCAAAATGAGAGGCGCGATTTTTAGAAACACTTTGCCATTTTTAGAACACGGCCAGGTGGAAATTAGTAAACAATTGGTCTGTTCATAATGTACACCCATACCGTATTGAATTTAATTTCAATGTCGGTTATTAAATCGGTGACCTATAGGACGGTATGCCAGCAATTCCAAAATATCATTTCAAGATTGGTGTAAAAATTTTGAACTTTCTAAATCCTATTTGGAAAAAGATTTTTTACTTTGACTTCTCCAAATGTATTCAAGCTATGAGGAAGAAATTATTCATGCATTTTTGACCCTTGTTATAGTGAAGGGTGTTCTAGAATGACTTTCATTAGCCGCTATATTACATTTAATTGAAAACAACAATTAAAATTGAATTGCAATTGTTTTGTTTAACTGGATGTTAAATATAAAAAATAGGAAAATCGTTTAGGATTCACTATGGAGGAAAAGAAGCTGAAGACGAAATAAATATTTTAACAACTTTTCAAATTAAATATGTATTTGCAATAACAATATCTTTATAGCTATGCACCAATAAAATTGTTTTTCTATACCCACATTAAATGGTGATTTATAAATAATTTACAAATTCAAATTTCAGTGGGAGGTTACTTGCTATTGTAAAAACTGGATATTAAAATATTTAAATACTTTTAAAATATTTAATTCCTTGTGTTAGAAAATACGCAGTGGGTAGTTTTTAAAAATTTATTACAAATATTTATATAAATAAGCACAAATTATTGCTTGTCCAAAACTTGCAGAATTAAATAATAAAAAAAATATTTACCTAATGATTTTTTTGAAGAAAAAAAATGAACATGAAAATGTGTTTAGTTGTGGTATTTGTTCATTAACATATACAGTAAAAGTTATCAAAATTAACAATTAAATAACAAAGCGAAAATATTATGAAAGGCATGCGTCACTTCAGCACTCTTTGTTGTATTAGGTTTTTTAAAATAACCTAATAATTAAAAGTGCCATAAGGTGTTAAAAACAGTTATTTCAATAATTAAAGAACTCGCAATTTTAATTTATTCGCTATTTAACCGAATCTCGTCAGAATTTTTTTACAAGATGTTACACACTTTATTATGAAGTGTTTGCACAAAAATTTCGATTTATATCAAAGATTACGTGAGATTTGAGCTTGTAGACTTTACATATGAAAATAGGAAAGGATTACGTGTAGGCTCAAGCTTGAGCTTAGATTTTATGATAAGGAATATTTAAATTGAGATATTTTGCGACAGTTTATTGAACACTTTGATAGGTTTTTTACCAATTTTCTTTATTTAAAATGTATATAATGCAAAACAGAACGGGTTTTACAGACAGACGGTCACCATATCTTAAGCGATTTGATGCTTATTTTATTACTATATTAATAGTAAACAATCTGTTTTTTAAAATGCAGTAACTAAATGAATATTTACGATTTTATGGACGCAATATAATTTTAATTGTACATGTATGTTATAATTACTGTCAACAATGTCAATTGTCAAATATGTAGGAATCACTTTATTAGTTTTATAATAGTTCAATGGCCCCAACTCGGTTACAAAATTGGATTCTATGTAAAACTGTAGGTCCCCAACCAGCAGAGGTGGCACATTTACCACTAGGCAACTTTTTCTTGGATTTTTAATATATTTGGTAAAAATATTGTAAGAAATTATAAAAATTATGAATGTCCTACACCTAAATAATAAAATAAACATAAAACAGAAAGGTTAAATTGGTCACCAACTTTTTTCTTTGAAATCATAATACACATAACCAACAAATCGTTCCACATTGAATATATAAATACATAGAACAATACCTAATTAAAATAAGATATATTATTATTTACAACAATTGACATTGACATTTCTTATAATGTTCTTGAAATTAATAAATAACTGATGAAATAAGTCATAATAAATTGTTACTTTCGTTCAGGCAGTTTTGGCGAAGCAAAAACTGATACAATGGTAAACACCTACGCAATAATTTTCCTTTTTGTCTTGAAATATCCATTTAATATATAAAAAAATCAAAATTGTTTAAATTTAATATTTCAAATCTTATTCCTTACGAAGTTTCTGATAATGATCAGTACGTAATACTGGATAAATAAAACATTTTCTTCGTGGAATGTTCATTATAGAATGATAGAATTTTAGTGCAAAATTTTCATTAATCAGTAAATTCCTTCAAGACATAATCTATGGTTAACATTTCGCTTTATCCATTTAAGTATAGTAAAATAATTTGAAATCCATATTAAATAAAATGTAATATGTTTTCTACTGTAAAATGTTTATCACACCAACATTTTTATAAGTTCTCAAATATTTTTAATTTTGCTTTGCTGTAGTATAAATTTTCTCCATTTTTAGACTGAAAAAAATATTTGTTTGGTACAACTTCGGATTTATATGAACACGACACAATAAAGAAAAAAATTGAAGTATTTCCTGGTTTAAATAAATCAAGAGATTCACGGCTTGGCTTGATTTCAAGTCAAGTATCAAGTAGCTTGAAAGCTTGAAAAATTACTTGATTTAAATTTAAAAAATGAAGAGTTTAGGTACAATAATTTTTTATTAGTTTGCCCATGATTAAATCATAAAAGTATATCAGTGAAGGTTTTCAGACAAATGTGGTTAAAAAATACTAAACATGTGGTTTTTACAAGTTTATGTTGTAAAAGGATAAATTTCGTGATTCCATACAAAAGTAAATATTTTTGGGTTACCCTAAGGCTTATAAAGCTAATAAATAGATACATTTATTAGTGGATGGTACTAATAACGAATATTTGCCGAACTTGATTGATGAATCCCTAAAATCAAACAAAAGTGGATCAAAGAGGCAAAATAACTCAATGCAGTAATCATCCACTCTTGGATGGACTCTCTACCGTTCTGGAGGATTCTTTATTCATTACCAGAATTGATACTTTTTGGATATATTTCAAATAAATCATTGTCTGGATAACACAAGGAAATTTGTAGACGAACTCTGCGTAACTTAATTATCATGCACTGCACATCGACAGACAGGTTGACAAGTTGGCCAGCGTCGAAACCACATTCTATTGTAAACTTATAGGAAACTTTTCTACTTGATTATTTTCTTTGTATTGTAAAGTTTGCTGATTAAATTTTTCTTCACGACATAATACCTCTTCTTGTTGCTTACTAATTTTTTTTAAAAACGCCACTTGAGAAATGACGTGTTTGTAATCTTAATTGTAATGGCTTCTATTAAATATTCTGCGTCCATACATCGGTAACGCAGGAATTTAGTCAGAAGCTTAATAGAAAATGGAATCGTTAGTCTTTGTCTGGCATTTTCAGTTGATTGAAAAAATTTGAACTTAAGTCCAAGTTGACAGGTTCAGATTTTTATGTAGATTACGCAGTGAATTCTTAAGTAGTTGCCTTTAAAATCAGGTCGAAGTTGTATTTTACTAATATTAATTAACATATAACGAAATAAACATGACTACATAATTTTAGAGCAGATTTTATTGAACATTAACGTGACCCTGATGCCGTGAACGCCGTGAAATAAATTTAATTTTAAAATATCAACAGCTTCATAATGTCCATTTATAATTAGCGCTAATTAATTACATCGGTCTTAATTACTTTGTTACAAATTAATTTAGCATTTAGTTTATTAATCTTTTTAATTAAATTGTTGCTTGATGACCGAAGAAGATATTATCTCACCGACGATTTTGCACGGCAAAATATAGGGCCTAATAAGGGAAATAACGCTTTTAATTTTTTATCAATACTTTGCAATCCTTTTGGTTTTGATTTGGTTTTGAAATTGCTTTTGTACAATTAGGCTATGCGTACATTTTAAAATACGGAAAAATAGAAACTTTAAAGTAAATAGAGGTATACAAGGTCGAGTCAGGTGGGTCTGACCTGCGATTGGCGATAATTGTTTGTTTCTTGGAATTTTACCATAGAAAATCTTACGACAAGCTATACATGTGACAAGCATCTTCGCCCAAAAACAGAACGGTTTAAAAATTTACTAATAACGGAATATGATTTTATGGACACATCTGTTTGAATGATAGACAAAACCCTTCTATGTTTGGGTTCAACAAGTTTTTATATAACGACAACTTGATATTTTTATAGCATTACAACAAACAAAATTTACTTACATTATAAAATTTTGGGACTTTGAAATTCTTTCAAAAATGTTTAGTCGTAAATTGACTAAACGAGATCAGAGTTCGAGGTTTATTTGTCATGACATTAGTAGCAAGTTTGAAGGTCGGGCAGGTGAGCCAAAATACACATTACATAACCTGTTAATTACCAAGTAAATTTCAACTTAAACGTCATCTAATTGTTTTGTTTTAATTTTAATATTTTATTTTTATTAATTCCCAGAGGGAAAAACACTCAAATTTTAAGTTTTCCAAAATGCATAAAAGGTAACATCGAGATGATCAGGTTACGAATTATAAAGGTGGGTTTATCGGGTGCTTTTGCCTTTAAACGTCATCAAAATGTTGGTAAATTGACAATCGAGATAAATAGAAACGATTCGTTGGCCTAAAAGTAAATTTGCGCTGTAGTTATTACCCTCGTCCTAAAATTATTAATATTGCATAATGTAACTCAATGCCAAAATTCGGCCAATTGCTTGCTTCTATTTGGACCCAGCTTGTGTAGATCTGTAAAGTATGTTAGTATATTGCAATTTAAATAATTTGCAATGTAAAATTAGCATACCTAAAGGATTTGTTTTGTCAAACAAGGAAGAAGTCAAATTAGTTGTCTCTAATTCATTTTCAAAGTTATTGATTAATAAACAATAAATTAACGTGCTGGTGAATCATTTGTAAAAATATACTTATATTTAGATATTCGTAACCTTTCTTGAACTGCATTTTAAATATTTTTCTGGATGATTCATATGTACCTACGCTAAACACTGATATTTGAACTTTTCTTTAATGTCTAGTGGATGTAACTTTTCATTTAGTTGCATTACTACATTATAGCTTAATAAAAATCCAAGCAAACTTGGTAATATTGGAAGAGGATTATCTAGATAATGACACACATCCGCAGCGGAAATCGTCGCATATCGCTCATTTTCCGTACTTTGTTTTAAAAGTCAGCCAGGTATAGTTATTAGAATATTAGTTACTGTTAATATTTAATTTACCAACGAAGAATGCGTTATTTCTTCTGAGAACCACTATCGGCTTTCTAAATGGCGTTTGTGTCATGTTAATGCTGTTAAAACCGTTGTAAGGTATCTGAAATTACCTATTGTACTGTAAAAGTGAACAAAACGTTTTTATCTTTATTATTGTTATTAAGGCATTATCTCAATTTCCTTTCAAATATCACTATAAAAATTTAACTTTTTTCAATCCACACGATTTGCTTCTACTACTGAACCAGAAACTGGCAGTACCTTCCGATGAGAAGCTTTCACTTGCCTGAAAAGCTCTAGATTCCACCTAAACCATAATGAAATCAAATTGGATCCGTTCCAATATTTAACACCTCTTATTTCGTACAAAAATTTAACCAGATACAATTGTATCTCTTCAAATCCACGACTTTTTAATGACCTTCAACTTTGAAATCGGCAAAAAATTACTGAAGGATGGTTGTGAAGTACAACAAAAGCTTCAATAAACAACTTAATGTCATGTCTCAAGCTAAGGTTTACGTACCTACATAAAAGTTCTTACAGTTAAGTAAACACTAACAATTAAGGCGGATAGCATATGGATAGCGTAGTTAGACTTTCAAAAACTTGAACTTTTTTCATTATTGTGGTGTTCTTTGACACAACAGCCAGCATTGATATTTGTTTCGTCGGGTTAACGCTCCTCAACGCTAAGTGAATTTATAAACTACACCATAAAATCACTGTTGCCCTTTTAAATTTTCTGATCAGTTTTTTTTCACTTTTTCCTCTTCATCTTAAAACTTTTTTTGATCCCCACAGGGTTTATTCCCACAATAATATAAAGCAATAAAACTATTTGGTTTATCGGAAATATTTAAAGTATTGTTGGCCATAAATTGTAAAAGGTAAACCTAAAGTCATCTTTATGCCCAAAGCTAAGGTCACCTACCTGCATTCTATTTGACCCGACACTTAAAATTCCCTTCATAATTATAATCCTCCTGAGGTAAGTTGACAGACTACAAGATTTCACCTTTCCTATTGATTTTCGAATTTTTGTTTGTGAAATTTTACGATCCCGCCTAATACCTCATTTCCAAAAATTCTTGGAAAACAAATTTAAAATCCGGACTATTATATCCGTAATCTTAAAAGTAATTTTTGGTAGATTAACGACTTTTTTATGCTTTAAAATAAAATGCACCTATGTCTCTATTAAGTGTTCATTGTTGATGAATTTTTAAAAATGTTAAGTATATTTTTAGACTTTTATCTATGCTAATTTACTATTTAAAACACTCAATAATTTATTCTAAACACTCGCCATCTTTTATAAATACCGCTCAAATTATTTTTAATTTTTAAAATCGCTAATAAATTAAAAAAATTTAAACGAATCCTATCTTATCCACTAATTTTTTATTTGATCCCACACAAATTGGATAAAACCGTGTAGGTCATTATAATTTACAGAAATATTTATTTTTCAATTTTTCTTTTACATTTTATCTTTTATGTTAAAGTAAGATTTATTTAAATAATTAGAATTTATACAAAATTAATTTATTTACATCGAAATTTTAACAAAGGTACCGTTTTAAAATTTCGGATTGCACCAACATAACCTAAAAAGTATGTGTTATATCAAACATAACCTTAAAAAAATTCTGCACTTAATTTTGGATTTAATTTTATTGTAAAAATTTAATACTACCTACTGATGACTATGACTTGTTAATTAGGAGGATATTAAAATTTGACATGCTATTTAGTAGCTATTAGCATGGGCAAAATTTAATTAAAATTTTATGAGCATGAAATATTTTAAAGATAACAAAAAATTATTCATTCAATGTTTGAATACAGAAGTATAGTACATGTCTCGTTCGATAAATGAATGAACGTCTCTTCCGGACATCAACCTTTATTTTATGATAGTTTATTGCATTAAAATGTTTTAAAAATTCATCATACTACTATGTAATGTTTTAATTGTTATATTGTTTTATTAATTAATTACAAATTGAAAAACGTTTTTATATTCGTGAGAAAAAATTCCTGTATTTCGGAATTTGCTTCTTTCTCATTCAATCAAAAGAGGAAAGCAAATACCAAACTCTCCAACCAGAATCAACTAATCCAAAAGCTAACCTCTTTCGGGAACATGAAAATTTTTGTTGTAAGCAAATTAAATGGAACACAAATCAGTTAAAATGCAGAACAGCTGTTTAACAACTAATCTACAAAATTAACTTTAAAATTCTATTAAGTTGCGATGAAAAGTTTTTATGAAAAATACTTTACCGTTCATCCAGAGGTAATAAAATAGGCGTTCACTGTACGGTAGCAATATAGTAATTCGTTACATTTGTTTTTGCTTAATGGCTATTATAGCTGTCAAAAAACTGTATCGACCTACTTGGTGCACCTATAAATCAAATCTTTGCTTTAGGTATAGGAATTCGTTTATGATGGAGGGAACATTGAGTTGGTCTGCAATGTGATGGTAAAAATTACTTTTGATTCATATTTTTACGTACTATTTTTTTTATTTTAAAGAATTTGTGTAATATTTAATATAATTTCTGTAAACATGCGTTCAAAACAGAGGCAGAAATCCCTAGTTCTTACTTTGCCCGAAGTCCAGTCGTCAGCATTGAGCAAGCAGCTCAATTTGCCATTTTTTGAACTACATCTTTAATAATTAAAATTACAAACCTACCATATAAAATTTTTGTGAGCAAGTATTAAATAGCTTCTTGAACTTGAGCTATAATAACTTTTATGCAGCAAGAATCATCTGCGGCGCTTTTTATGTATTCATTAAAATCCAAAAATATTTTGTGAAACTGTAATCTTTTCCCACTAAATTATCTTTTTTAAATTACCTTCTAATGTATTAATAACACTGTGCAACACTAAAAAATTCACCAATATCTCGAATAGTGGTTCGTATTAGGTATACCTAGTATATGTAAAAAAACAAAATTTTATTTTAATATCACGTCTCAAAACATAAATATGCAGTGTTTTCTTTATGTATTCTGCACAATACCTGCTTGAGATTAGTCATCCAAATATCATATTTCTGAGTACAAATGTCATCAAAACCGTTAAACTACTCATAAATAAATTTTTTACATTTTTATTTAAAGTTTTTTCCGGAAAATAAGACTTAGTTAGCGATAAATATAGCGAGCGCTTTTGCTAGGAAATCGACTCCATTAGAGTGACGTCAAAACGCTTTGATATAGGCCCCCCATACTAAACGAAATTGAATTAGTGTTAATGCTCATATGCTTATACACACTGATTTCATTTGGTGTAATTTGGTTGGTTTATATCTCTGCGTTTTGACGTCATCACTAATGGAGTTAATAACAGACTTTAAGAAGCGTTATGAGGGTAGATGAAAACCAGCAATGTCTGCAGACTTTTTTGGTGATTCACAGAGATACAGTGAAGACTGACTACAAGAAAAAAAGCCAATCGTTCGTTTATTTCACTGAAAAATAAAGTTTTTTGTCGTTAATTTAGTATAATTGTTAAAAATCAATAAATGCTTTTCACTAGGAAACCTGACGTGATGGGACTATTTTATTTACAAACTTTTATTGAGTTTGGAATGAGCTATCATTATTACATACTGTAAACCCAGTGAAAAAAATTTTCTTTAAATTTGTTGCACAGTGTAATTTATGCGTATATCAAAATTCTTGTAAAAAGTCCACTTTAAATAAAATTTAAAATCAAGCATTTTTTTGCAGAACTATTTTAATAAGCCAATCACGTTTTCGGACAAAGACAGTATTGGCTTTGCGGAGAATGCGCTTTGGCTATTTTATTAAGAATGTTTAAGTTTAATTTCTTATTGGTAAAGAACCAGATCCAGCCAGCGAACGACTTTTTTCTAGCCCGTTATTGTATTTATCAATGTTTTCTAGGAAAAGAGCCCTGTCATCGCGAAAAACTTGTAATGTAAACGTATTATTCACCTTAGAATAGTCACACCTGAGGCGTAGGTTATAAACTGCAAAAATTTAGTTATTTTGAATTTTCTATTTGTTTTACAATGCCTTGACGAATAATTGACTAGCATTCTCGAGCGATGGGGTGTTTATAATGCTCCGTCGCCATCTAAGATCAGTTGGTCTGTTGGACTAGCTGATGCTGCAGCTATGTATTTTTCTTCTTTTTTGAGAGCCTTTCATGCATCATGAAGGAGGTCAAAGGGGCTTTGCCTTTAATATACTCCGTAAAGTCAAATTTGCGGTATCCTATTAGCGTTTTACATTAACAAAACGCCACCATACAGAATAATTTTAAACTGCTGTTGTACGTAATGTAGTCATTAACGGCGACGCCACCAACGGTAATGTAAAACGCGAATAAAGTGCTATGATCCATGTTTTGATTGCTCTTGCTTGTTATGCATTGAAAAGTTGAAGCTCGTGTCACGAATGATCCAACAGAGTTACTACATATGACTGAAAAAAAAAAAATTTCGTAACTTCTTATAAAGTCATTATTTTTTTATGAAAGTAACCATAACTGGAAAGCCCAAAAATACTACAATTGATTTTATGTGTTCAATCAGCTAGATAATAATTAAAAATTTAATTATAAGGTACCTTTCAATTTTGGAGAAAGTTTTTAATCTAAAATGAAAAAAAGAGTAAAAAATAAAATAAAAGTCAAAAGTTCTCTAAATTTATTTTAAACTGCTTCGTCGTTGATCATTTTGATCTAAGCGTTGCTGATTATTTTGTATCGTAATCAAACCATGAGTAAATATTATTGCACTGATAAAATCATGACAAACGGTAAATACCAATTATTAAAAATTAGATCGATTACCGATAAAAAATTTGGCTTATTGAATTCATAAATAAAATGTTAATTAATTTTTTACTTTGTCAAGCAAGAAAACCTAATTTTCATACCATAGATTTACCATAATATTACGTCACCCTTCCATCTTGTCACAAAACACCGATGGTCGTCAATTAACTATTAGGGTAACGATGGCAAAGCAGTGGCAAGTGTGAAAATTTAAACTTTTTATTTAAATTAAACTAAAGATTAAATTACCGTAGCTTATCCCGTAACATATCCATTGTATGAAACTGAATTTTTGTATTGTAATGATGGTTGCATGTATTAACAGTAAAGTTCCAAAATTATCATGAAAGTTCCCAAAATAATGATTGCTGGTGGATTGTAATACTATCGGTGTGTGCATTTGGGAATCAAATGGCTAGAACAATAAAGATCTTGGTTGTGTCCGTTGATGTATACTGCAATTTTTGCAAAAAAAAATTAACTATTCTAAAATCATCAGCGTAACTAACCATGTGCAGGATGTGCAATGCATTCGGCGCGATCAACCGGGCAACGCATGTTGCTCGGAGAAAATATAAGCAATTATAAAATAGGGTAAAAAAAGGTAATACAAAAAATTTTTTGGGAAAGGCGGCAAATATTATACAACCGCACGCACTTCTTTTGTACCAAATGTAGTTAGTAAAAACCAAATTTCACGCCGAGGTTAAGCCGTCTTGTTACACCACTGTCTCCAATACCATTCTTACAATCAAAGGGTTGTTATAAAATCAGTTCTTTGCAAACAATCACAACAAAGTAGACGAGATATTACAATGTTAGTAAAGAATTTCCAAGCAGTAGTGAAGAATGCGATGGAGGGTACGATAAAGAAACTGAAGAAAACGACATCAATAGGCCGTAATTAAAATAGAAGATGCATCTCGACAAAGTTGTTTCGAGTACTGCAAATTTATTTTCAATAGTTTGTACTACCTAATTTATTCCATAGTTGCATCCGTTTCTCTGATGAACACCTCAAACTATGCGTGGATTGAACATTAAAATGTCGCCTTCTTCAAGATTTGATTGCCGTTTAAAAAAATTATAATATAAAATAAAATTTGATGGTACAGAGGAACTTAAATTTTATTATTAGTTCCCCGCAGGTATTTTATTATGTCACCCACTGTTATGCTGCCATGGGAAAACTTTAATATTTTATTTAACCAAAATTTTTTTTATAAATGTGATTTACGGTACTAAATTTACTGAACTCGCATTGGACTTGACTGCTGAGTTCGGAATCGGATTTGATTATTTAATGAAAAAACAGAATTGTAATCACCGGGTACTTTGATTCGTATGTAGCTTTAATTGTAACTGACATTATGTATTTTCTTATATTCCCTTCGTAAGGTCAGCTTTACAATTATTCCGAAGAGTGAACGTCTCATCTTAGTAATCAATTCTGTTTTGTTATAACAATATTAAGAAAGCGTGACTTGCCACTATCCTTCTAAACAACTTCAGAAGCGCGGGAATTGCTTCATCGCATAAAAAAAGTGGTAATTACGAGAATCCGTAGTAAATAATTTTAATGGTTTAAAAATCAATAAGTGGTAAAGCAGCATGCGATCTTAAAGTTTTTAATATAATTTATTAGTTTTCAAAACAAACAATTTTAAGTAATTATTAACCTATCCTTAAGTGGTATCCATTCGTGAAGGTACTTCAGAACGTATTAATTTATTTTCATAAATTATTATTTTTTCAACTGATGCTTATTTAATTATACAGCATAAACAACCAATCTAAGCTAATTATAAAATTATTAACATAACTTTTAGTTATCTTACGTAAAATATTAGCGATTTAATTCCAATTTACATTTTGTTAATATTTAAAAAAAATGTGTGAATTGTATATTAAAACATAATTTACAACCAATAGAAATTCGTTCGAAACGAACTCTTCCATTATTGGTGTCGTCTACCTTAATTTAAATAAAGATGTAGTTAGATTTTTATAGATTATTATGCAAATATTTACGTAAATATTTAATTCGAATAACCGTTTGTCACTTTAACACAATATTTGTCAGGCTGTCTATAAAGCACGCATTTATTATTTGCTTTTCTAAGCTTCGATGTAATTTTCCAAAATACATCGCTTAATCAATCCGTCGTTATTGATCATTTATTTTATTTATGTTTTTATTTATAGGTGATACTCCATCAACGGAAGCACTAGAAAATAATTCTCAGGCCACACTCAAATCGTCGAGAAAACGACGGTTAGATAGAATTCCGCCCACACACAATCGAAATGGTGTAACGTCAAGTCCTTCTCTACCAGCAGATTATCATCACCTCAACAACAATAACAACAATCATGTAAAAAACGAAAGATTAAGTCCCGGAACACCTGACACATCATCGAGATCCGTAACCCCATCCTCGGCCTCTCATCCAGACACTCCACCTTCAGAACAATCAATTTTAACACCTAGTGGAAGAAATTACAGCGATTTTATGAGAAGCTTAGCGGCCAAATACAACAACGCCAATCCTAACGAGTAAGTAATTACATAAAAAAAATTGTTGATTCCAAAATTCCAATGTGAAAAAATTTGCAGCTACTTTAACGCAGTAAGAAATGGGTTTAGTCCACATCTGGATTCACGTTTTAAACCGTCACCGTTTCCTACCGTAGTACCTAACTTAGTAACACCGTCTAACAGTAGAGACGAACCCAACAAAAAATCCGACTTTTCATCCGTAATCAATCCGTTCACGTCGCCAACGCTATTTTCACCGTTCATCGACATGTCATCGACGCAGACATTATTGGCTATGGCGAAAACAGCAAAAGAAGCAGAACTTCAAGGATTACTGAAAAGTACCAAGAGGCTCGATACGTCTTCACCGTTGGACCTTTCGGCGGCGGCGCCACCCATAAAGAAACCAAGACTTAAACTTCCCAATTTAGTTAATAATAATATAACCGTAAAACGAGATGAATCACAAAGTCCTAAGTTAAACGAAGATATATCCAACTGGAATGTGGATGATGTGTGCAATTTTGTCGCTGGAATTGATATTTGTGCCGAGTACGCTAAGGTAAGTTTAACAATAAACGAATTAAACATTTTTAATTGAAAAATTAACTGCGACTGCATTAAACGTATAGAAGTAATTATTTCGTATGCTATTTGCAGAGTAAAAAGCGCAATCAAAGCGGATAGTCTGAAGAAGAGTGTTGGTTACGGCCTAATGAGCCGAACTGGACTTTCAGACAATTGAATGTAACCACAATGTTCCGGTCACGGGTTACCATCTCGGTCAACTAACTTATTCTCTTTTCTCGCCTTTTGCAAGAACGGATTTTAGAATAGTTCATTGTTGCTTTGAAATCTTTAAAATAACATTAATTAGCTCGTTAAAACTTTAAATGGGAGTTTAACAAAGAACGAATTTATGCGTTGTTTAAAATTTCTTTAGGTGTACTTCTAACATCAAAGACTATTTAAAAGTTAATTAGTTATAATTGAGTTATAAATATATTGACCATTACAGTTCATAGTAAAAGTTTTGAAAAGTGCACACTTGTCTTGATTTTTGAAATTAAAATCTATTCAAGAGAAATTTATTCGCTTCGTTAACTTAATTGAACATTAGCTTTTTATCTTTCAATCAAAAGTTCTTTATTAGACTTAAAAATTCTGAAATCGTAGGACAGTGGCACATCCACAGACATTAGAAAACGACCTTTTCAATATATTTAAAATTATGCGTTAGATCCAGAGATGTGTGGGAAACATTTATGTTATTTGTATCGAACATCTTCAACAGCTTTTTTACCATCAGGTTTATTTCGTTCGAAGTGCTCTTTACAATAATTATTAATGGATTAAATTAATGTAATTTAATGATTACAAACCTGAATTTTACCAAGTTGAACAAATTTCAATTTTAAACTGATCGAAATGAAATAATAAGGCTAAATTTCAACTACCATCTGCCAAATGCATAATAAATTGTTAACAGTTGTGCAGTGTCTTTAAGAAGATAATTTAAACTTGAATTAAGTTTTCTAACTTGTTAATTTTTTAGAAATTATATAATATCGTCAACAAAATTTTTAGTTTTACGATTCGGGAGTTACGGCATTTCAAAATGAAAAATTGGTAGTAACGTCCAGACGCGAACGTCTGCCATTTAATTATATTTCTTATAATGAATTTAGATCTTTCAGCTTTGCAAGTTAACAAAGGTCCTTATTGTAATAAAAAATTATTGTAGGACATCTGACCTTTTAATCAATTTATTGTGCAATAAACCCTATATCCTGCGAAAACAACATAAGTCACACAAAAAATGTATTAAATTATTGTTAAGGTTATTAATAAATTCAAGGACTAAAAAAACAAATTTACAAAAAACTTTTAAAAATCTTGATGGTTTTGTACACCGCAGTTTTTATTAATTCCTGTAAAATTTCAATTGTGTGATTTATATCGTTTTTGAAATGACCAATGATAATCAGGATTAATCCACAATTTAATTTACTATTATTTAATCTCGATTTAAAAAATACGCCCTTGCAGGGTAGTTTTAAAAAATTCAAAGGAACTGTATGATTTGCACCTGTTCACCTGAATTCATCATTTTATTCAATCATTTTATTTAATTTTAATAAATAATAATAACACTACTAATAACGGACATTAAATATTTCTCTGTACGTGTAACAAAATAACATCGCCACTGTAATTCTGCTGTTATTGTTCCAGAAGTTTGATTGAATAATCCGAACCATACAAACTGCTTTTATATACTACCTCTACCATCTATTATGTAAATTTCCTTGGAAATTAATCATAATGATTTTAGGTCGGCTAACGATAATTCTTTATCAAAGTTTTTAAAATTTTAATTACAGCTGTTACGAATAGTAAGAATTATTGTGAATGTGTAACGACCTAACGTTAAAATCTCCATGCTTATTAATTATAGTATACGGTGGAATTTAAAGTGATCAGAGAGTTTTCGTGATTCTTCCGGCTTCTATCTAACTTTCGTGAAAAATCTATTTGGAGTTATTAACGCTAGCGTGTTTATATCTCAGCTAACACAATAGCGTCACGATTATACGAAACGCAATAATTCAAAGAGCTTTTCATTGAAATAAAGTGGTGGTCTTATTGATGTTTCACGATGGTACAATGGTACAGATGTGTTCGCGCGTAAACTCTTGTACGTGATGCAAAAAAGACCTAGGAACGTGACAAACCTCTCTTTTGAATGACCAGTTTACGCCGCAGACTTATGTAATATTAACAAACCTACATGTTATTTGATATTGTAACATATTTAGTCTTAAAAGTTTACGCAACTGAACGTATGCGCGCGTACGCACTTTTCCATCAAGTGTCGACCCACCCAAATAGAATAAGCACGCGTGCAAGAATTAACCGTTTTGAGTTTCCATCCGTCGGTTTTAAAATTATTTTTCAATCATTTTATCAGACTGGAACTAAATGACATGTCGATAATTATTTCAAGACGAATAATCTTATAAGGAAACGCATTAACAATAAAATTACTTTTTAAACATGAAAGCTTTCTAAAAATCTTCTACCTCTTACTCACGTATAAGTTTCCAGTTTCCAAAATCCTTATAAGTTCTTATTTTTACTACTCGGCTGATTATTTCCTGTAATTTATCGAATACGGATACGTTACATTAATTACAGATAATTGACCTTTTTACTAATTTTGTCTCATTTTATGGTCTATCCGTTTACCATAACAAAATAATTAATCATTTAATAATTAGTGCGCTCACCGAAGTAAAAGTTGATGAATTTGATTAAAAGTTAATAATTTATTAAAGCTATGTAAACCAACGATTTTTTACACGCGTACAAGGTGAAAGGACATAAGTGGGCTACCAATTACCTATGGTCAAAAGTAGTGCAGTTACTTTGCGATTGACCTGTTATATTATCGCAAATTTCATCGGTTTTCACCATTTTTTTACTTTTTATACGAAGAAAATTGTAATCCGGTTTCCTGTCATAAAAATTTGAGCAATACGTCGTGACCTCATAAATATTGTTAATTCAAAACTTTTTGAAAAATACACAAACTGGTTTAGTTGATCTGAACTTTGCTTCAGATATGTTCCCACATTTTTTATTTATATAAATCTTTAGATTAAGATCAATCGTCTACATCAAGTGCATAAATTTAAACCCGACCATTCTGATTGTAAAAAACAACCCAATTTTAATCGCATGTAGTGGGAATCAATGGGCAAAAGCTTTAAAATTTAAATAAATTATTTCCTTAATTTCCTTTTACAAACAGTGCTTGGTCAAAAGCAAACATGTTGATGGTGATAATTTTTTAGAAAGTAATTAAGGTTGATAGCAAAATTTATGCGATTTAGAATTGGTAATAGCTCGCCAAATTTGGAGCAATAAATTTAAAGAAGCGGTTTAATAAAAATGTTATCTAACGTTTTAATTACGGTTAATTAAATGGTAATAAATAAAAGTACCAATTAAATCTCGTCGCACCTAGGGCTACACAATCAAATGTTAACTTCCTCAAATAACGTTGATTAGCTTTATCAAGAAAGTGCGGTGTGGTTCTGCTGCACCTCGACTGCTTTCTATTCTAAAATTTTTGCATGCTCTTTGGAACAGCGACATTTTCCGATTCGATTTGACAGGATTCCAACAGTTCAACATTTTAGTTTTTGACCTCTACTGCCTGCTTGGTTTGTAACTCTCGATTGTAAAATTTTGCTGCCGGTTCGTGCAGCTTTAAAGAGCAAGATTTTAATGAGAGCCCTGTCTGGAGTTGGAAAAAATGCGGGTTAGTTTAAATCGAATGCCGGTCTAATTATTCAAGTATGCGAGCCCACAAAAGAAAAAAGAGAGACAGCTGCAAGTTCATGCAGACCGCGATTACTGGTAGCCCGGAGCATCTTTTTGTACCGTGTTATTACGGAAGCCTCCGGGCACGTGCCTGCTACCGGCCTCTTCAGAGCTCCGCGGTTCCGACCCTGACTGCCTTCAACCTCTGACACGGACCGCTGGCTATAAGAAATTTACCTATAGTTAAGTTAAAGCCTGCTAAAGAAACAATGATTTATTTTAATACCGATTCAGAATAAAAGCTCCTCTATAGAAAGCTTACAGTCTGTTTTATTACAGGTAGTTTAATTAAGTTGAGCGAGTTTTTTTAACCCGATTGAATTGAGTTAAAAAGGTGACCGATTTTTAAAATTATAAACAATAAAATAAAATGAAACTTTCGAATGACAGTCGATGTCACGATTAAATCAAAGTTGCGACACAAATAACTATCATCTTAGATCGACATATTCAGGACAAAAAGTTTCGAGATGAACGATAACTTAACCTTTAATTATTAATGATCCTTTTGATTATATTCTGCGTTTAGTCTTTCATTGTCGGACAGTAATCGTTACTTGGCTTTTTATATTGTTAATGAAGAAGGAACATTTATCATAACAATTTACTACCGGCTCAGCAATTTTTAGATTACCAAGGTTTTTGTAATTTATATCGTTACCATTTTGCAATAATTATTGTTGAAGTATGCTGTTTGCCAATAATCAACCTCGTTAAAAACAAAGCAAAAAATGTTTCAAGTGCTTTATTGTCAGACGTCGGTGATGATTGAATATAATATGAATGATGTGTTTCAGACCGCAAACGTCATTATTGAGCTCTTTAGTACTCTTTATGAATTATTTATGGACAGCTATTTGCGTTAGATAGCCATATTTATTTTTACAACTTTTAATTATTATTTACTCATTTTTGTTTCGACGCGTTCGTCCAACAAATAACCTAGAAACTACTCCAATTTAGTGTAAGCGAAAAGCAATCCAATCCAAGATTTTAAACACACAGAAATTTGAAGGACTTATGGTACTTTTTTCCACTCCTGAACGCCCCCCCTTTAGCCTCCCCAATTGTTCAATTTTTCAAAATCAATTTTGAATCAACTTTTGGACTACAGTTGTTTTACATCCAATAAGTAGCTTGCTAGGCTAGCCTTCAGATGTGACTGTAGCCTTGTCTTTTGGCCGACTGTCGGTTTATGCTCATAAGAAAGTTTGGCTCTCTCCAGGTTTGAACCCGATACCTCGCATTTGCAGTTGATCGCGTTAGCTGCAAGGCAATGACCGTCTCTTCCCCCAACTCTCAACCAGTAACCTAAAGGACAAGCAAGACGGCCAGAGTAAAGTTGTTACTTCAGCTGAATTTAAACCGCGTATTAAGCGTTTGTAGTCAATTCGCTTGACTGTTGCTCTCCGACCTTCTCTTGCTATTACTATTATAAAATAAAAATTAAATTGATGAAAAATCTTCTTAGTAAATATCAGAACATTAACTGATCTGCCACGAGTTAACTAAAAAATGCTCGATGATATTATAAATTGCTCACATTTAAAAAAAGTTATGAACTGAAAACAAAACTTTACTAACTGAGAAGGATAAATTTTGTGCATGAATCAGTTAATAAAAACTAACACTTCGGTTGTGGGATTTGAACTCACAAATTACACTTGGTAGCCTTCTAATGTCTTTAACCAGATACTATTAAAATCAAACAACTGTCGAAAAAAAATTATAATTCATTAAAAAAATTCGTTGAGTACTTTTTTTTAATTTTTCCCGATTCTTGATTCAAATTCTTCAAATAAAACACTAATCAAAATTTTAATTTTTTTAAAACTCAGTGTTTACATGTGTTTTAAAAATTTAATTACATCCAATTTTATCTCGTGGTAGATTCAACGAAAATTTCTCACTAAAACGGAATGTTAATAAATTGCTCCAAACGATGCTCGTTTTTTTAATATTTCAAACCTGACAAGGGGACACAACAGTGAGTATGTCGCCAATCAATATCCCAATTTTTTTGGTGATTTTAGAAGCTAAAATAATTATCACTTTCTCGATTTTTAGTCCAATGGGCTTTAGTTACTGAGTTATGAATTTTTGAATATCTACGTTTTACCATAAGATTACATTGTTAATTTAGATTTTATTTAAAATTTTAAATTAGATTTATTTTAAATAGATTTTTATTATTTTTAAATAAAATTAATAGATTTAAATAGAATTTAAAATGTTAAATTAGATTGTTAAAGCAATCCAAACCATGGTAAAACAATCCAAACCATGTAATCTTATGGTAAAGCGTAGATTTTCAAAAATTCATAACTCAGTAACTAAAGCCCATTGGACTAAAAATCAAGAAACCGATAATTATTTTAGCTCCTAGAATCACCAAAAAAATTGGGATTTTGATTGGCGACATACTCACTGTTGTGTCCCCTTGTGAGACTCAAAAATTAAATTAGTTCCTTAGTTATAAGCTGAACCAAGTTTTCCTTTCCTCAAAATGTTATAAAAATTTCCCGTTTTCAGGATATACACAATTTGTGTATAAATTATGCTAAATGTTGATGGAAAATTACGCTCTTGGAAAATACACTATTCAAAATTATTACGCAAATGGGATCTAAATCTGGAAAGTCTTGAGCAAAGCACACGAGAAAACGCAAAGTGGACATCCGTCACGTAAAAGATAATCAAAAATTATTCATCTTTCGGATCTCTTGACAAATTTCGAAAATTAAACTTTCCAAAAATTTTCTACTTTTAAAAATTATTTTTCACTAAACCACTGCCGTTGCCAACACACACTTTTAAATTTTTCTAATTATTGGTTAAGACCTTGTGATGATCTCAATATCTTCAGTTGTTACGTTAAACAAATCAAATCAATTTTACAGTACAAATTGCAAGTACAAATTGCGTAAAAATTTAGCACAATTTGTGTTAGAAAATAGTACAATTTCGGTAAAGATTGCTGAAATTGTTCTAAGAACAAGTACCTAGAATTGTACTAAATTTTCACACAATTTGTACTTGTAGGCAATCGAGACACAAATTGTTCTACTTTCAATTACTAATTTTTTTCTGTGTAACCACAATAATATGAAGTGATTAAAGAAAAATGTTTAAAAAATAAGTTGATGCATTTTGTTCAAAATGGCTAACTTTATTCTCTAAAAGCAGGATAATCTTATTTTTCCAAAAAGTCATAGGATTATAATGATTTATAAGCAATTGAATTTACTTTGAAAATCTTCTAAGGACAATAGGTGATATATGTTAAAGATTTCACCACATAATCCTGTGGCTTAATTTAGTAAAGATCAAGTTTTTGGCTTCATTTCATAGGACACCGAATGTTTGGAAAATATAGCATCTGCTAATATTAATTAAGATAATTAAACAAACTGTGGTTAGTGCGATACGGTAGCGTGTGCTGAACTGAATAAAAGTAATTAGAAAGGAAATTTGTAAAGGTACCTACGAATACGACCAGACCTTGGCACAGAAGACCATAGAAGACATTGTAAACGTTCGGAATGCTGAAAACAATGCTATTTATGGAAAGAAAACAAATGATCAAGTTGACGAAATGCAATATAAGAAGTGTGGAGAAAATATAATCAAAGTTATTTTAATATTTTATAACAAAAACTATGTCTCTGAAGAGATTCCTGAAGAGAAAGGTGATAAAAAACGGGATTTTTCAGTATTATGTGGAAGAAAATAAAAATACAGGTACACAGACAAGCGACGCTACAATAAATGGACAAGACGAATATTCAGTTGGAGGTCAAGGTATGGCAAGAGAACACCAAAGAAATGGAAAGATAGTGGAAGCAGCTGAGAACTGAAAGAAGAAAGGGTTAAAACAACATAATCCAACATTGGAATGAAGACAATGATTGTTAGAAGTTTATTAAAGGTTTCCTGCGTGGAATCAAAATACAATACTTGATAATAATATCAATGTCATCCGAGTACCATATATTCGACCAATAAACTTCTAATAAATATTTATTGATGGCATTAAAATCAACAGATTTATAATTGTAAAATTGTCATACTCTAGGCCTGAAGGAGAAATTTTAATAGTTGGAATACTAGACAACACATAATAATGATATATCGACTTATTGGACAGTACATCATTGGAAATATGAACAACGAGTATTATCCTCCAAAACGCTTTTTTGAAGATTGTCGAGGACCGCGCATTTTCTTTCTTATTTACATAAAAGATGTACATCTAAAGTGCTAATTTTAAATTCGCCCAGGGCCAAAACATCGGCCTTGCTTTTACTCTGCACCCAGCACTGAATTATCTAGCTACGGCTCTGAGTATAAATTATAGTTTTCAATTTATTGTTTCAATAAATTATGACTGAATTTTATAACAATGGTTAGGTCATCACCAGAATTTGAAAAATAAATTTTAGTATAGTAATTCGGAAACTGTAATTTTAGGGATTTTTCCAACTATTTGCATATCCTCATGCAAATGTGCCAGCTACAATAAAATTTTATTTCTGTTTAAATCAAACTGCATTTCTGAAAGTGACATTATTATCAAAATATTTTAAATAACTTAGTAAAAACAAATTTTTCACACCTTGATTGGGTTCTACCATTTTGTTTCTTCGGAAGATACCTGAGCGATAAGATAACTTAAATTTTAAACAGTTTTATTTGGTAATTTTGAAAATAGCTTAGATAAAGCAATATTTGGTAGCATGTAAAATTCATTAAAAGTTTTTTATGTGAATTTTATTAACAAGAAATTTATAAATTAATGTCACAATTATATCAGAATGAACTTTTCTAAAATTTAAAGAAATGGTTAACCAGTTTTCGACGACCTTATAGGTATTTTGATTTCCGCTAATGAAAAATGTACTTTATACAAAGAGCAATGCCAAATTCAAATTAAAAAAAAAAAGATTTAAACAGACTAGAAAAAACCGAACATCGTAAGAGAAAAAAGTTTTAAAAATAATCGAATGGATCAGTTAGGTCGAAAAGATTCCCATAGTGATTTTTATATTTAGGTACAAAATTCTTCTACTTTTAATTTATCACTCAACACTTTTTTCTGAAGGACTTGGGAAAGTGTTAACTAGTAATAAGCCTACCTTTTTCTTATTTAATTTATTTCTATTGAGCAAATTAACCGTTTGATAGTTTATTCAACACCTTTGATACCACAACAATTTAATTATTTTTTTGCGATGAATGAAATAATTTAATACAGTCAAACTTCTGTAAGACGAACTTCCTATAAGGTAAAAAAAAGTTAATGTAGTTTAGATTAAAATAAAATTATGTAATAATTGAGCTTTGAAATCAGTTCATGCATCAGTAATAAAATATTTTAACGCTTAAAATTTAAAAACTGTAAAGGAAGTTCGACGTACGGAAGTTTGACTGTACTGGATTAAATTTTTATAATCATACAACATTTTTGTCAACAAGTTGTATTATTAGAATTTCAGTGTATCGAATGAAACGCGTGTTGTAAAATAAGAAATTCTAGCTCCAGATTTAGTTACAAGTAGGAAATACTTGAAAAAAATGATTAGAGAAACTTGTTTGCATTCGAACAGCTTATTTAAGGCATCTTTAGTTGGTAGGTGGTACAAAACACCTGTGGTTCTACTCAAACATTATTACATTATGCAGTTTTACAGTGAATAATTTTCCTAACCATTATTTTAGTCGACTTACTCCTATATTTATTGCTGTAAACGTGATAAATTGGCTAGGCACGTACTGAATACTATCAGGGGCACCTACCGTTGCACAAAAAATTGCAATTATACAAGTAAATATTTTGACTTCAAAATACGAATGATACAACCAAGCAATTTCTATTCCTTTTTTCTTCGCACTCACCTCAAGTTGACCAAGCTCTTGCACGGTCATTCCGTTTTTGATCATGGCTAATTATTTTTATAGCATTGCGTTTAAAAGGTCGTGGGAATGGTTTTTAAATTGAATTCATGTAATAGATCGTGGATTTGCAGCTAAGTACTTTTATTACATGTAAGTTATTTTTAGGGATGACCGTAAATAATTAATTAAAAGATACCGCTACAAATAACGCGTTAAAAATTGCTACTAATCGGGATATTACGTGCAGAAGATTTCTTTTACTTTGTTAGACGTTATATTTTTAGGTTTCATATAAATCACGTACCTTGGTAAAATCACAAACCGTGCATATCTAGCGATTGCCTGAATGGTTTTCAGAGCATACGTGTGAGAATGCGCTGTGCATTAGTTTTTTTAGGGATATTTCATTTTATAGTTGATTGGTTGGTAGTGTATTGGTTAAAAATGCGGTTATCTGCGGTTGTAACTGAGAGGGTATGAACACGCTAACATGTTAAAAGTGTTTTTATTAATTTGAAATATATAACTAATTAATCAGTGCTCACCAAAATTTGGCGAAATCTTGAAAAACCAGTTGTTTTAATAATATGTAAATCGGATCAAATTCGATTAATTTTACGGCAATTAAAGAAAAAATTTAAATTAACAAATTAAATAACCATCAGAAGCGACATTGTTATATAAAAATAAAAGTTATACGATCCATAAAATAAATAACAAGATTATTTTTCTTTTGATCACCCACGGTGTTGATGGACGGTGAGTTACGGAATAGAACAAGTGACTTCTTGTAAATGCGTTATTTTACATTTCATTTTATAGTTGTGGCAACAATTTAAGAATTCTTTGGATCAAGACATGCGACAAATTATACTAACTTTAACGCCTTCTTTGTGTTAGTATTATTACCGGTATAGAGTAGTAGTTTGAATAGCTGTTCGACGTCAAAGTGATTTATTTCCACACTCCAAAAAGAAAACAAAATTTCGCGGTAAATGGAAAAATTTCGCCAGTTGCTTGCCAAAATTTAAGGCGGATGGATAGTTAATTAAACATAGGTACTTATAAAAGAAAGCCATTTAAAATCGATCAACTTTAAAGTAAAGAAAGTTTTTACTTCCTACTGGCGAGCAAAGCTGTTTTGCTTGAACTAATAATAGTACCTACTGCCTAGTGGTTTTATTATTTTTTTATTATTTGAATCATAAATATATTGAGCTTAATGTAAGTTTAATATAATAAATCCGTACCAGAACATATTATTCACAACCAATTTCCGGCAGTTACCGCATAGCAGCGTAGCCTACAGCTTCTTAATTAAGGTGCTTTGACAACCTTCATCTCACATAACTCTTACACTATGACATTTCCAATGGATTCAACTAGATTAAACGAAAAAAAGTTTCAGAGCAAAGGTTGTCAGACAACCGGACGCAATCTATTTTATATGTACGGCTGCCAATATCCACGACTTTTTATGTTATTGGATGGTGTGCTACAATAAAGGCAAAGCAACCAATTTTTCAGTTCAAATTAAAACTTAATTATATCACGTACCAACTTACAAAAATAAATAAATGTGGATAGAAATAATCTAACGATTATATCTTTACTTCTCCTTTTTGAATTGTGTGGGCCGCTTTAACCATCACATCCATTTATTTTATAGAAAAAATCTCTCAAATAACACTTTCCTGTAACAGCATTAAGATGTTAAAAGTAATAATGGGTTACGTTTTCAACATTGACAACAAACTATTTATCTAATTTAATAATAAATTTATTTTAGTCGCATCATTAGCAGGTTCGTCGTCTGTACGAGCGTTGAAATCACCATAAATGTATGTTAAATTACGCGTTGTGCTTTATCTATTTGAAAAATTTCTTCACGACGTGTATCAATTGTTAAGTTTATGACTTCTTGATGGGATTATATTTTGGGCTCTTTCAATTTTTTTGGAAATGCTACCGTGCGGTAGCTAAATTGAATATAAATACTTTAATGTATAATTCCGTCCAGTGGTGGTCAATACAAGACACAGGACAGGTTATTTAGCCGATCTGATCTGGTTCAGCCGGCGACTGACCTCGCAAGTGTGTGGGGCGCGGCCGTGTGGCTGCGGGTCACAGCCGCGCCCTGTCCCCCTGCACCCCTCCCGAGGTGAAGCCTTCTAGCTGCTGTCAGCCGCTCCCTTAGAAGTGCGTGAGCTCGATCTTGAACCCTGGGGGGTTCTTTTATATGATGGGTCAAAACGTGAAGGGCACGCTGACGAACTTGCACTGTTCTTTTTGTTGGAAGTCACGAATTAATTTACTTTTTTTATTATTAATTTATTTGCTTCCTTTGTACCTTTTTTCAATTACCGCTCAACAGATTTAATTTTTACACCTCAGCAATAAATCATACCTATGGGTAATCTATATGTTTGATTTGTGAAGAGCCGATGACAAGTTCTGCAACATTAAGAAAAACAAGAATTTTAGGGAGCGTTTTCTCGTTTGTCATGCAACATTTTTAATATTTTATTTATTATCTACCATTGGTTACATTAAAAGTGTTCTGCACTCTAAGGCAACTTTTTAATTTCTTTGTTAAAACTACACCGTGTATGTTTAAATCAGATGCTTTGCCAGCTGACCTCTATTTAATAGTAAAAACTATGCTCTAAGCTATATTGCAAAAAAATCACCTCAAATTGACTTTGCGACTTGAACAGATGCTATTTCTTTTTACACCTGCGACATTTCCACTCGATTTTATTTCAAAAATAACTAAAAAATTCAAAATTTTTGGAAGCTCTTCATTTTTGAGAAGTTTTAAAACATGAAACACAAATCTGTACTACGAAAAGGAATAAAATGTCCTGATTGGTATTCATTCATTTCGTTTCCTTTGTATCGGTTCTGAATTAATCAGTTATTCTTACTGTACTCTTTTCGTGTTTTGAGGTTATGATTATTGGTTATGTCAGCCTTGCTTTTGTTTTTTCCCCAATGGCGGATTTGGAACATTCAATAGGGCGATAATTTCATAACCTATTAAGATATTTTAATATATTTTGCATAATTTGTAATATTAATTTAATGTCACTCTCGTTAATTAAAGATGTAATGACATTTAAAGTTTCTATTTTGGCAAGTAAGAAGTTAGTATTTTGTTATAAATCTGATATAAGTTCAATAAATGGTTATTCTAGTAGTCTTAAGCGATGATTATCTTATTTATTGCAATTTACGTGCGTCCGGTTCACGACCACACTAAGTAATTATGTCACTTTTGAATACTAAAGCAATTTATTATATAATTAAAGTGAGATTTTTTACTACGATTACTACTCCTTGGACGTACATATATGCTAATTCAATTTTTTGCATTATTATGCGTTTATGAGCTGCTTAAGTACAGAGATATCAGTAAAGTTAAAAGAAAACTTAATTAGACGTAAATGTATAGAATGTTAGATTAATAGATCGTAATTTTGCAAGTTTATCATTTGGCATTCTAAAATTAAAATCGTATAAATTTTAGATAAATTAGCTACTACTGCAGGGTTAATTAAACAAAAATAAAACTGTTAAAATTATTTTTAAGTACTTAAGGGGGGACATAATTCTTGAGCTTCAATAAAATAAATAGTGTGAGAAAATTCAAACTTTTAAGAATAATTTCCTTAGTCAAAGAACACCACTATTTTATTACCATAATAAATAAATTTAGAATAATATTGATGAATATTAAAAAATCGAATAGGTACGTTTAACAAATATCACATGTCAGCTGTAAAATTTTTATGTCGTAATTTAAAAAGTAGCAGGGAGTCTTAAAAATATTTGAAAAGTTATGAACATACAAAAACGTATTGAGTTATTTTAAGGTTTAATAAATTGAGGAATTTTTAAGTTTTTCTAATTTAGTGACAATTCAATTTATTTTTCAACTCTTTGGTATTTTCTCAAAAAAGGATATTATGAGATGGTAATTTTATTGCAGAAGGAAAATTTATCATCAACAAATCACACATCCACAAATCAAATAATTTTACCACATAGTAAATTTATTCCGTTTATGTTGCATTGTTTCGTCAATTTTTATTGTTACATCCTGTAAAATTTGTAAATCCGGGAGCAGTGGCGTGTGAGAAGGGTGTGCGTGCAACTTTGGCACGCGACTCATTAGCGGCTCGTGCTTTTCTGTAAACGTGAGCCATTTATTTTACTCTTTCTAATATCAGTCGAGTGTAATCTTGATTATTATTTTAGTAATTAGGCTTTTTCTAAACTAACGCACCGGATGACTGCTTATCCTCATAAAAATTCAGCAAAACTAAATTAATTTGACACGAAGATGTTTAATAACTTCCATGTTTGTTCATTTATAAAATAAATTTATTATTAGGATAAAAGGATTGCATTAACATAACGGTTGAAGAATCACATAAATATGTAGCATTATATTTTATAAATTATACAAAAGGATCGTAAATTTTATTTAAAATAAACCAATTTATGCGGGCCTGATTTATTTTTCAGTAAAAATATTTGACTTTTAATATTACAAGTTTTCAATTAATCAAATAATATCAAAATTTATAACATTTTTTTTTAAATGTGAAACTTGTTTGCTTAATTTATTACCAAAACTAAATCGATAATAATTTAATAAAACGGATTTGTTGGCAAATTTAATCGGCTTATTAGGACCCATATTAAATTTCTTTAATTAAAATTATTTAAACTGTATCAAAATATTGATCTAGTTGATATGGTATTTATTGAAATATAATTTAATTATACGAAATCACATTTCACACCTGTGCTTCTGAAAGTCGTTAAGTTAACGGATAAATCCTAATAGGTTCCGCATTATACCAATGAAATCTTTCACAGCCCATCCCTGTTTTGATATTCATGTTTAGTTTTCGCTTAGTATAACAAATTAAATCTTAATTTGACTAGTATCGTAATTTAATTACATCACGCTATATATTATTATTAAACAAGATTTTTTTTTCAGAATTTTCGAGAGCAACAAATTGATGGTTCTGGTCTTCCGTTATTAACAGAGGAGCATCTTACAACGAAAATGAATATGAAGTTAGGACCTGCCTTAAAATTACGCTCTTTGTTGGCCAGAAAATTAGGATCCTGTACAATTTGCTTACACTGCACCCATTGTCACAGAAATTCATCAGTTTCTCCCGATTTGGGCAACGTAACTGGAAACACATCGGATTCGGGAGGAACGTCGTGAAATTTCTTTCGACTATTTAAAAGAAAGTTTTACTTCAGCATTTAATTTATTTAACTATTATTTATGCAATTGTGATAAATGTTAATTAACACTTGTACCTACCTAATTAAGATTTATTTTGAGATTAATTTTAAAAAGCTCAATCCATTCAAATTGAAATTTTCTACCATTTTTAAACGATTATCAATTTTATTTCAAAACAGAAACGTTTACAAAATTGAGTTCTTTAGCTTTTTAGGAGGGATTTCAAATCAAACGACTTTTTTAAAATTATATAATTTTGTTGTATGTACCTATTTGTGTATGTAAAAAGTTTTTTAACTAACTTATTTGTTGTAATATTTTTTTGTAAAAAGTAGATTTCTAGTTGTTACTAAGTGCAATATGGGCTTAATTGCAAATTTGTAGATATAAAAGATATGGTCGATTCATGCAATACATTTTTTATTATAACGGCTTTATTTTCAGTATTTTAGTTAAATTAACTGTACGGTATAATTTGGAGCAGATTTTATGCGACCATAAAAATTATTCTTGAAAGCACTGCCATTTTATTTTTACAACGCATTAATATTGTAATTTAGTAATGAATTAAAATTACATAAATATAACTTTGGTTAACGTAAACGAAATTAGGTGTTACCTTCGACACACTATCAGTTAATGATCATTAAGGGTTCTTTTAGACTGAAGTTTACGTTACGTCAGTAAAACGCTAATTTTCTAGGTATAATAAAGTTTTGATGAGTCTCGCCCGGATAAGAAAATAAAAAAAAAGAAAAGTTAATGATCATTAATTTTTAGTGTCTCAAAAGTATTATATCACGATGACTGAAGTTAAACTGTAGGTGTCTTCGCACAATCATATAATTTACTTCATACCAGTGACGGATCCCCCAAAAAAGTAGGATCCGTCACTGCTTCATGTACATCCAATCATAACACCTACCTTCTAACTGTACCTAGCACAAAATTTTGACCCAAGATTGTTACAAAAATACTTTATATTAAATTAAAAAAATAGCGATTCTGTAGTTATAGTTTTTATTGAGTATTATCATAAGATTTTTACGAGTACAAATTAATAAAACATTGAATCATAATATGTAATTTTTATACAACTTTTTTAATGTTGATAGTCGTGCGAATTGACATTAAAATTTTTAATTTTTAACACCTAAAAATTATTGTACTTAGGAGTAGTACCTACTTTATTGTGTACATTAACGAATTGAAGAATGTTCCTTAATTATTTTGTTACAATTGTGTTTAATTATCATAATTTAGATTATAAAAAGTATGCCTTACAATTATTTAGTCTTAATGTTGTATATATCATGAAAATAATTAATAATTATAAAAATACGACAATAATTTGCTCAAAATGTTTGGTTGTGTGTTGTACACTTGATTAAATTATTAATATACATTTAATAACGTTTAAAGTTGCATTATTTTTAGTACTACGAAATTATCTGTAAATTGAAATATTAGCTACAACCCCGTTAAAAATTTATCGTCGAAAAAGAGAATAAAACATAAAATTTGTTGAAAAAAATTGATTTTTCCCAATGTTTCCCAAATTCAAAATTTTTTCAAATTTTAATTCAACATAACTGATACATTTTAATTTTATTAAAAGATTTAAAAAAAAATTTAAAAAGGACATAAACTAAAAAAGTTTTGACATTTACATGTCTTTAAAAGGGGGGGAAGGAGAGGTTGTAAACAAGTTTAACTTTTTATCCCATCTTAAATTGGAATTTTTGTGTGAAATTGGATTCAAACGTTTGAGTATAGATAGAGAGACCCAAGAGTTTCAAATTGTTTGTTTGAGCCTCAACAGACTTATTCGCACAATATTGGGGGAAGGGGACATACTAACGCCTTCAAGTGGAATTTTGGGGTGAATTTAGTGTCAAACGATTGAGTATTGTTTGTGCTTCAACAAATTTACAAATTTTTTGATGCTCATACGTTTGACACCAATTTTATTGGAAGATTTAAAAAAAACATCAACTAATCACAATGACATTTTACTGTAAAATAATTTTTAAGACCCGAATCTAGCGCAACTTTTAATATTCTGCAAGTTTGAGAATGAATATGTAAAAATCGAATTTTTTAGAATAATTATTAGTGTCAAACGTTTGGGAATCAATGAGTTTCCAATATTTTCGTTTAAGCTTCAACCGTCGCGGAGCAATTCGCGAAAACTTTGATGGAGGGGGGGGATATTTTCTGTACTCAAGTAGAATTTTTGGGTGAAATTAATGTCAAACTTTTGAGTATAGTTTAAGCATCAATGGGCTTTTAAAATTTTTGTTTGAGCTTCAACCGTTGCGAAATTTTTTGCAAAATTCTTGAGAGGGGGGCTGTAGATATGTTTTTTTATTTTCGTTGTTTTTTTCTTTTTCTTTCGTTCTTATTTCAATTTTTTTTGTGAAAGCGATGCCTATTTAGCTAATGAGCTTTCATTCTCATCACTTTAATCTCATTTTCTACAAAGTTACGAGTATTTCAAATATCGAGTTCTCCGAGCTATGTCGTACGGTAATTCTCTATTGTAATTATTGTTTCTGTTTAAATTAAAATTTTGATCATATTAAAAAACTTTTCGCTCAAAAGTTCAAATAAAAAATTAATACGCATTTACTTATTTTAACTCGATATAATTTTGAAATGCACTCAAATTCAACTTTAGGTTGTAAAAATACAAATTCCTTCACTTAAAAAGAAACTAACAAATTAATCCTTTGGGTCTTTAAGCCAACAGGTACATTTCTTTTACCTCCTTATGCAAAACTGTATTTTGTTAATAAAAATATACCATACTCAATATTTTGGAAAAATTTGGACCAATTTTTTTAAAGTGAAATTATATATGTTACAGTTAAAACCCGAAATCAGTTAAAACCCGATCTAACTAGTAAATTCTAGTTTTAACTAGCCGCCTTAGTAAATTCTAGTTTTAACTGAAATAAGTTTAGTTAAAACTAGAATTAACTGATTTTTAACAAATTTCTTTAGTAAATTCTAGTTTTAACTAAACTTATACCAGTTAAAACTAGAATTAAAGTAAAAATAGACTTAATTAGATAAAAATTGTTAAGCAATTATTTGATACATTATTATATTCTACTTATTGCCACATGGCATGTTGTTGTGACATATTGAATTGCAAATAATTTCTTTTTTTAAACAAAGGCAACGCTTTGAGGTGCAATTTTTTTTGCAAGAACAGCAGACAAACCCTTGTCCAGATTCAACGGCAGCTTTTTGCGCTGCAGTCCTTAAGCAAATTTTTTCATCTGGCACTTGTTTTTGAGTCAAAAAACTTTAGAATTTTTTTAAATTTTTTTGTCATTGTCACTTTTAAAGTAACTGGACCAATGAGAGCGCTCCTGTATGATCGGATAAACGTACAAACGGATACATGGAAATTGAGCTTACCCCCCCCCCCCTATTTGGTAACTTTTCGAGATTGTTCGTTATCAAATCGTTAAAAACCGTACAGTTTGGTTTCCATTACTATCTAATGCAATTCTGAACAAAAGTTAAATTTACCTATTTGAAAGTGACGATGACAAAAAAAGTTAAAGAAAATTCTGAAGTTTTTTTAACTCAAGAACAAGTGCCAGATGCACTTTACAATTCAAAATGTTACAACAGCATGCCATGTGGCAATACATAGAATATAATAATAATAATAATGTATATAATAATTGGTTAATACGACAATTTTTATCTAATTAAGTCTACTTTTACTTAATTCTAGTTTTAACTAAACTTATACCAGTTAAAACTAGAATTTACTAAAAAAGTTTGTTAGAATTCAGTTAATTCTAGTTTTAACTGGTATAATTTTAGTTAAAACTAGAATTTACTGAAGAAATTTGTTAAAAATCAGTTAATTCTAGTTTTAACTAAACTTATTTCAGTTAAAACTAGAATTTACTAAGGCGGTTAGTTAAAACTAGAATTTACTAGTTAGATCGGGTTTTAACTGATTTCGGGTTTTAACTGTAACATATATACCCCGTTTTTTTCTCCTGATTATTTCGTCAAATACGTGTTGGGAAGTATCGACTAAAAAATAACGTTTTATTCACGTAAAAAGACGTGACTCTGTTTGCTGGGCAAGTACTACCATAAATTGTAAAAAGGAGCCGGTATACCTAAATGTACTATGAATTACATCTTTCTCTTTTTATTAAATACTATTTGGTTTAAATTTAGGGTACGTAAGTCGGTTACCATTTTTACCTCCAAACCACTGTTAACTAAAACAGCGCCATCCGACACTAAGAAGCTACACCTTCTATTTGAACTTGGTTAATATCTTGACTAATATGTATTAAATAAAGTAATTATTTTAAAATTTAAAAATTACTTATTTATATAAATTCAAAAAATTTCAAATTTGGTAGGCATATTCACTTAAGTATATTCTTCACGTGTATATAAAAAATGTTAAAAAATTATTATTTTTTAATATAAACAAATTAAAATACTATATTATTTAATAAAATATAAATTTTAAAAATAGATTAATATGTAGACCTTTGCTTCATAAATATTACCCTAAAATTTGAGATCAATCGGATAAACCATTTTTGAGTGGGTCATTTTCCTAATTTTCAACTTTGTTATTAATAATAAAATTTTAATTTTTAAATTTTTTTTGTTTATAACAGTAATCATTATAAACTGTGAATTATTTTGATTTGAATAAAATAAATTAGAAACTAGATATCTCGACAAAAAATACATTGTTTTTAAAAATTTTAAAATATAAAATAGATTAGCTTGTGCGTAAATATTTTTTATATATATTTCCAAAATTTCAAGTTAATTTGTCAAGCCGTTTTTAAATTAGTCATTTTCTTAGTCCGGCACTTGCAAAACCCTAGTCTTAATATTTTTTTTTTCTAACATTTATCTATTTCATCATCGTTTGTTGTTCAATCATTGCCCCATATCATCCAACAAATAATAAAAAATGTATACAGAAGTAAAAGAAATTACATAAATTTTAAAATAATTTAATTTTTCCTAGTTTAATGCTTAACTAATTATATAAAAATGATATAATATAACTCCATCAGTTTAAAAAGAGGTGTCAGTAAAGCTATCTGTACAGAAAAATATTCAGTGAATTATTTTTATTAAATAGTAAATTTAAATATTTAAATAAATCATTTATATCTTATAATAAAATATCGCTACTTTTCACAAAACTTCGCAATTTCTTTGGCTTAAAAAATGATATTTCTTATGCCTTGATTTATTTTCTTCGGCTTGATTTAATTTTTTTATCATATTTATCTAATCGTTTTTTAAGTTTCTTGTGAAATTTTTTCAATTTTTTTGCATCAAAATCACTAAACTTTGCAACAAAACTCCAGAGATTACTAAAATATTGAAAAAGTATTATAAACTCCATTGTGTTCAAAATAATACAAACCTTTTCCATCTTTTCATTTCTTCTGGATCACGATATTCTTGAAGACAAAAGTTAATTTGCTCTCCAATTTGTAATAAATCGAAACGAATGAGTTCCAATCGTTCTTTTTCTGGAAGAGACTGACTTACGCTTCCCAGTGCCTTTAAAGCCTTTTTAGTTGGCCTCATCTTTTCTTTACACTAAAATAGCAACATAATAATTACAAGACAAAATTCAAGACCTTTAATTTATTTCAAACTTACTTTGTTAAATATTGTTGGATGTAAATCTCCCAAAGCATTTATAGACACAGATTCGGAATTAGCAGTAATATGCATTGGTTCATTACTTTTGGATTGCTTTTTTGAAGGTTTTTTCTGGTTTTTCAAAGCACCATTACAATGTTTTTTTAAAATTTTAAGTAAGTATTCACATCTTCTCTGCAGATGTGCGGCTTGTGGACTTCCATTATTTTCAAGTAACATTTTATCGAATAATTCTAGCGATTGATCCATTTTGATTCTTTCCCATGACCCCAAACCATACTCGTAAATTCCAATAAGTAATTTTGAATCTTCAACTTCGTCCCATTTTACATCAAAATTGGTGGGTTTAGTACTAACACTTAAGGCCCATTTTTTTCTCTCATTCACATCTGATGGTAAAACTGTCTCCAAAAATTTTAATTCTCTTTGGCACTCAATTATAGTTTTAGCATTGGCTGAAACTTTTCCTAACTTGAAAGAATTACTCTGAGTTAGATCTGGGTTCTTTTCTCGTAGAGCTAAATACTCTCTGCAACCTTCGTTAATCAAATTTCCCAACTTATTTAAATCTTCTAATGGTTTTTGCTCCAATTGAGCATCCCGTGCAATTGCGTCCAAACGATTCAACGGATTGCTAAATTTTTTGTAACTTTTTATAAAACGACGAATTTCTCCATCATCAAAATTTCTAATTTTTTCTTTTTTTGATTTCGAAGGCCGTCCCCTTTTTTTGGGTCTTTCTTCATCACTAACGTCATGTTCATCTTCGCTATCAGGTGTCACCCTCCTCCTCGTCTTTTGTTGCAAAGCATTTCTCTTTCTTAAAGGTGACAACGATTTTCGAGCTTGATTTTTTTGTTCTAATTCGAGTTGTCGTATTATATCTACAGGAATAATATCATCCCAATCTATGTCATCGTTTGCCTTATTAGCTTCTGTTTCTTCATCAAAAGTTGCAAAGTTTGCCACTTTGAACGCAGATAACAGTTCATCTCCGGCCATTGTGGGCCCTTCATCCCTAGTTTCCGCTCTTCGTAGGATTTCATCAATATCACACTGAAACAGCAATTAATTAATTAATAATTTAATTAAAGATTAACTAAACGCTTACGTTAGGTTCTTCGTCTTTGTTTTCGTCACTTTTAAATAACTCTTCTGCTCCAAATTTAAGAATAGCAGTTAAGTCTTCTTTATGGAATCCAGTGCTTGACGATCCTTTTTTATCCAATATTGTTTTACCAGTTGTATCCATTCGCTGAATAACTAAATGATCCAATACCATTTTTTGTTTAGCTCGTTCTATGATCTCTTCTTCTACCGACTTGGCCGTTACTAACCGATAAATATTTACTTGACTCTTTTGACCTATTCTATGAGCTCTTGCTTGTGCTTGTAAGTCGTTTTGAGGATTCCAGTCAGAATCAAATATAATGACCGTGTCAGCGGTAGCTAAATTAATACCCAATCCACCCGCACGTGTAGATAATAGAAAACAAAAATCTTTGGAACCTTCAGCATTAAAATGATCCATTGCTTGCTTTCGCAAATCTCCTTTTATACCACCGTCTAATCGTTGAAAAGAAAAACGCCGTAACCGTAGATACTCGGCCAAGATATTCAGCATTCTAACCATTTGCGAAAAAATTAAAACCCTATGCCCTTTTTCTTTAAGCCTAATCAATAATTTATCTAAAAGTACCAACTTTCCAGAGCCGTAAAGTAAATCACGTAGGCGATCATCGTTTGAATTAAAATTCTCGTTGTGTTCTGATGGTTTAGTTAACGTAGAATGGTTGCAACATTTTTTCAATTCTACAACAATATTCGTGAAAGTCGTAGTGCAACCTTTAGCGCCTTTTCTTAAAGCGTCGTAATTTTTAGTTAAAATCCATTTATAATATTGTTTTTGTCTCCCAGTCATTTCTACTCTTAAAATTTGTTCGACCTTGGCTGGAAGTGATTTTTCTACGTCCTTTTTCACTCTTCTTAAAAGAAACGGTTCAAGCTGGGCGTGTAGTTTTTTGTAACCTTTTTGGGCAGAGTTTCCGTGTTCTTCTTCAAAATTTTCCCAAGTTTGGAACCTAAATTTTTATAAATTAATAAATTGATTTTTTTAAACTACTTATTTTGCTTACATGTTTGGCATAATGAAGTGCAATAGCGCCCAAAGTTCTTTTAGATTATTTTGTAACGGTGTTCCGGTGATCAGCAACTTATGGTTAGCACTAAATTCATTTAAAGCTTTGTATAAAGCCGATTCTACATTTTTTAATCTGAAAATTAATTGTTAAATAAAAAATTATTTGGATTTGAATTAATTTTACCTGTGAGCTTCATCGATTAAAACTACTGCCCATTTTATGCTACCCAAAAAAACTTTGTCCTTTAAGATAATTTCATAAGAGGTCAAAATTGCATTTACTTTTAATTTTTTGGAATCTTGTTGTAACCATTCGTATCGACGAATAATGTCTCGTGATGTGGCGTCACCCATGTACGTAACGTAATTTAATTCGGGGGCCCACTGCTGGAATTCTCGTTCCCAAGCAGTTATGGTAGATAAAGGAACAACGCATAAAAAAGGTCCATGCAACTCGTAAGTTTGAAAAAGGTAATATAAAAAGCTTATCGTCTAAAAGCCAAATATTTTTTCACTATACATTTCAAAATTATAGCAAAAGATTATTTTACCTGAATAGTTTTACCAAGACCCATTTCATCTGCCAAAATAACTGAATTACTTTTCGTCCACGAATGAACTAACCAATTGAGACCCTCCATTTGGTAATCACGTAAAACCAAATTCTAAAAGGGAAAATTAGAAAAATACTAACTAAACAAATAAAGTACATTACCCCATCAGCGCCCTTCATATAATCAGGTTGTTCTTGGATTTTGTGAAATTTAGGTTTGTATTTTAAATACCGACAATGCGTTGAAGGTATTTTTTGTGAATTTTTCCTCTCGCAAAACTGTACAATTTTTTGGCTATAATTCATTTCAATGTAAGTGGCGTCCTCCCAAGTGGCATCACAATATGGCAGATTTTCCCACTTAATGTAATAAATTGTATCACCGTTTGGATTGCACGATTCTGCAAAAATTCGTTCAACGTTGAAATAACTTTCTTGAAGATTTAGTTGCATCTCCAAATCGCAGTCTACTTGTTCGATATCTTCTGGTGATGCATACAGTCTCCAATTTTCCCCTTCAATATCTCTTTTAATAAAATTTTGTAACTTCTTTAATCCTTTAACATTAAGTTCCATCAGTGAATTTTCTGTTTCCCAAGTGTTGTGTATGTGAGAGCGATCTTTCCATTTAATTAAATATTGTGATTCTAAATTTTGTTCATCTTCTGTACCTGTATTTGGATCACCAAACTCTTGAACTGCATAAACTGTAGTTGCATTTCCTATAGCTATGGAAAAAAATGTGCTGTAATTCATAAATTTAAATCTATCAGGACTAACCTCCTAATTTTCCTTGACGTTTTCTTAACACTTTGTCGATTGTTTCGCTTTCATTCTCTGGAACAATTTGGACTTTCGAATAATTTTCTACTTCAAATTCTTGATCATCGCTGGATTCATTATATTGTACATTTCTTGTTGTCCTCCTTTTATCATAGTCGTTGTTTTCTGATTCTTCAGAACTGGAATCTATTTTTGATGCTCGACTTCTGGAGTTCCGCTGAGTAATTCCATTTTTGTTCGTATAACTTTCTTCGTCCTCTTCGGAGTCATTTCCATCATTATATTTCCAATTTTCGCTAAATTAAAGTGTTTTAGAATCTCATAAATAAAAAAAAAATGCTTTTTTACCTATCAGAACTGGAATCGTTTGCACTATCACCGTCAAAACTAGTATTGGAAATTGAATTGTCATTCCACTCGCTATCATCATTCTAGATAATAAAAATGCAAACTTTCATTATTAGTTACTTATTACTAACACCAACGGATGATTTCTATTGATTAGATAAATTTAACCAACCTTGTTAAAAAAGTTTTATGAAACCAAGCATGAAAAGCACGTAGTTATTTTCAGTTGTATGCCGAATTTTACAAAATTTAATTTTACCAATGCTTATGCTGCATAGAAAACGTGAAACTTTTTTACCAATTTTTAGCAGCTTATGGCCGATGAGAAAGAACCATAAAAGTTTTATCTGGGGCCGATATGGGGCTCAGATTTATTTCGAAAAACTTCAGTTGCTAATAATATCTGTAAACTAAATTAAAACTAGATGAAAAGGCCGTCCACGGACGGGGGAGGAGGACTTCAAGGCCATAACAACCCATAATTTGTCAACCCAAATCAAACTTATTTTAGAATACGCTCGTTTTAGGTTGGTATATACGAGGAACCAATCAGAAGCTTTAATTAGTGTTACAGAATAACATAATTATACGTTTATAAATAATGCAGTTCATTTAAAGTAAAAAATATATCGACACTTGAAAGGCCAATTGGCGTAACAATCATTAAAAAAATTTGTTGATAAAAATCTTATTAAACTTTTACTTGAATGGGGGGGGGGGAATTTTCAATTTGTTAACATAAACATTTGTCTAAAAACCGTCCCAAGTGACTAATGGCAGTTTTCATAAAACTTTGAATAAAGCGTTTAATTATCCAACCATAATAGAAAACAACCGTTAGTTTAAATAAAACAACAAAATTCAACCGTTAACTTTAGCGGTTCGTTAAAAGTTTTATGAAATCTAGACTAGGACTAGGACTAATCGTTTCTAAATTTGCATTAAGGATGAATAAAGGAATTTCTAAAATAAAATTTTTCTTTATGAAATTATGTTCATCGTTTGCGCGGCCAAACTTAGTTTTGTACTATATTTTCTGAAATTAAAGAAAATAATTTTCTTTGATTGGTTATTTGTAATTGGTTAATGTTAGACAGAAAAGCTAAGCAAAATGACAAAAATGTTTGTTTCAAAAATTATTTTACTAAATTTTCAGCCTTCATCACATGGACAGGTCGTCCTTGTAATTGAAACAATCGTAGAAGAGATTATCAGATTACGAGCAGCGCTACTCACAATCAGATAATCACCTGTAATTTAAAATATAGTAAAAAGAAAAAAGAGGCGAGTGCAATTAGGTCTTAATTGGATATTAGAACTATCTACTAAAGGAGTGTGTTTTGCGTCGAAAAAATAAAAAGAATTTTACACTAACATTTTTGCCCGCAACGTGCATTTTGGAAAAATTGGAATATATAAGTACAATAAATCAGAAAGCTGTGCAAAATTTGGCATTAATAAAATAAAATAATTTAAAAGTCAAAAAGATAAATTAAGGACCTTGTTTATGAAATACTTAACGGTAATTTGTAAATTCAATCATATCAAGCGATTTATTAGGGTAGGTGCAAAATTAAATTCCCTAAATAGATGACATAATGTCAATAACTAATTAATTTCATCTAATTTACAACACCACGTGTTTGTTGTAATTTGAGTTTTCATTAGAAATCCGACGACATTGTTACACTTCTCCAGGACAATGGAGAGATGAATGAAGATCATTTTTGACATGTTTCATTATTTAACCGTTTGATTCCAACTGACAACTAAAATTAAAACTTGCACGTGGCTTGCACTACCAATTTTATTAACACAATTTTGAATGATTGATTTAATGCCATTCGCACCAATATAAAGTTAGTGTTATTGGGCCTTTTGCTACAACTACAAACTACCGTAGTATTTAAAAATACAAAGACTTACCGTTTCGGATTCACTACTTTGTCTGCTGTAATTTGGTTTGCTCATAGTAATTCGTATTATCAATAAATGTTTTAATTAATTTGTTAATTTACACTGATGGAAGGGCTTTTTCAAAATAACTCGACGTATGTCTTACTTAAACTACTGTTTTTAAATTTATGTTGGTACTCAAAACAATAACCTAGGATTGCAAAAAGGTAAATACATCAAAATTTTAAGTACACTGTAATATAATACCAATAGAATAACAAAATAAATTACGGTTACACCAAAACTGCATTTAAAAAACCAAATAAAATTTTTAAATATTATGAACAAATTCGAATGAATGTAAAGAAATTCTTGCTTTTTATTAACTAATAATTAAAATTGAAAATCAAATTTCATTTTTTTTGATTATTTAGTTTGTTAATTTTTAAGTTTTAATTAGATATGAAATTTATTCGCGCTTGAGTTTAGTTGAAATTCAGTTATTTAGTTTAAAATACTAGAAAAATAATTTAAGAAAGTAACCGATTATCATTATCTACTTTTAAGCCTGTATGACACAATGCATAATTTTGCATAAAATTTACATGTAAGGATTAAATTTTTATTTTGATTTAATTGATGTATTTCCTTTTTAGAGGAATTTGTAGGTAATCTCATCAACAAAACCATTCATTGACTCGCCAAAACAGTAGATTAATGAAAACCCTGCTAACTGCTACCATTTTGATGGTAAACATGTGCACTAGTACCGTAGCTAGAATTTTATTTCGGGGGGGGGGGGGGGGGTACTTGTAAAAGGTAGAATTTTTGGTGGTTTCTTTTTCGAGAATATTTACACAATTTTTTTTTTATTTTCAAAAAAAGAAATTTTTAACATTTGGGGGGGGGGCTTGATGTACACTGAAAAGCAGTGTAAAGTGTCGTTTTAAATTTATGATAAGATACTGTTAATTTGCAGATTATGTAGCTTACACGTGATGTCATGGGCAACAATTAGCAATATGCTACTTATATCTATCACATGATTGGTTTAAAATATGATTGACTATACGTAGATTTTTATTCTTTGCGAGATTTTGTGCTCAACAATTACCTAAATAGAACTGCATCAAGCATATCTTTTTTTATTTATCCAGTGTGTCATTTTTTTAAAGCACACAACGTACTCTGGAATTTAGTTGCACACTAATCTAGTTTTCAACTTTGGCAAGCTGCCCGTCCGTAGACGGGCCCTTTCAGCTAGTTTTACTATAATATCATAACTAAATAATAATTGCACAAAGAAGTGCAAACAAAGCACTAACGATGTAGACTATTTTAAACTTTATCCTGTATGCAGAATTAAGAATTTCGTTAATCCAGTCATGCGCGTTGACGTCTTTGATGTTTTTCTTGAATATCTCACAAAACTATTTGGGTACAAACAAAAAAAACTTACACAAACAGGCACAAACTATCTAGACTATTTTCAATCCAAAATTCAAAATTTAAAAAAATCATGTCCCCCCCGCTAATTTTTGAAATATTTAGGAAACTAATTGGGTACAAACAAAATCACGGACTAAAAATAAAACTTCTTGACTTAAATGGACTGCTATTCAAGGCCAACAAAGTGTGTCTACCTACGAGGCCGCCACTTGTGATGCATCAGTATTATAGACAATAGTAATTTAAGATTTTGGACCTTGGAGAGTAATTTTAAATTAAATTGCCCATAACGAAAAATGAGGTTATCTTAAGGCTCAAAAGTGAAATACACTAATTTTAAAACCAACATAAATCAGTAAATATTTGAAATTTCTTAGAACTGCACCATGAATGGCGGCGTCCATAGAAATAGGTAATAGTAGTCCATTTATTTTAAGAGGTCCGTGAACAAAACTAATTTCTGAACAAATAAATCACAAACGATTTAGGGTGCGTTCCACTTGAAGCCCACGACGACCACGTAAACAAACGACGACTCGAAAATTCGAAATGAGGAGGATGAAGACATGTACCTATACAATGGCCATCGTCAGCATTGTTTTCATTGACTATTCGCGTTTTACATTACCGTTGGTGGCGCCACTGTCAATAACAACATTACGTCTTTCAGCAGTTCCAATTATTCCGTGTGGTGGCGTTTTGTTAATGTAAACAAAAGAAAATGTTTATTTGTGGTGTTTATGTTGGTACTTACTATACGTTACAAACGAGTTTGAAATTATTCCGCATGGTGGCGTTTTGTTAATGTAAAACGCGAATAATACCATGGAGTTAGAAGTTCATGACTAATACAAATTATTTGACCGATTCAAAGCGGTGGGCAATTTTTTGGAATGTTTGGACACTTTTCTTCTTCACGTGGTAAAAAAAATGCTACACAAATAAAAAGAAACTAATATAATAATTACTGATCCTTTTTTATACTCTTATTTGTTTAGTAGTAGTAAAAAGTATTCGATTCGTATTTGGTAAGCTGGAAAATTCATTTTCTTGCAAATTATCATTTCTTTGTCATTTATTTATATTGACATAAAATCTTTTTAAACATGAAATGGTTTTTAAGGTTTAAGCAAGAGTTCTCGGATTGGATCGTGCAAAATTAAATTCGTATGCTTAATTCAGCTTAAGTTTCGTTTACAATAGTAAGTCTAGTCTAGATTAAGTTTTGTCAGTAAGATCAGATTAGTCGTTAAAGCTTTCGTTCCTGCTGCTTAAAGCTTCTTTTTAATTTAAGTCGCATTCTACCTAAAGTTTTGAATGGATTTGGCACAACACAAAATACTCTAAATGTAAGCGCCTAAACAGAACGCACCCCTTAAGGGGGTTTTCTAGTCAAGAGGAATCCGTCCAAGCTTGGAAGCTCTCGAAGATATTTAGCTTATTAATTAAAAACATTGACATCCAAATGTCCGTTTCAAAAAAATATGTAGATACTTTTATGCACATTTTTTGAGTAATAAGCAAAAAATATATTTTTGAACTTGAAAGGACTAACATTTTTTAAAAAATAGAGGAAAACTGAAAACTTTCAAAAACAGTTTATTCACATAAATCTTCCATTAATAGCAACGCGTTACACATCTAATTACATACATTTCTAAAGTAGGTAACATAAAATATGAGAGCAAAGTAGAGATCTAATTTGATTTAACATAACGGGATTATAATTTTCTTAAAGGTTTACAATTTACTTTCTGAAACAACTAACAGGATTAAAGTAACATTGACGGTAGCGACTTTGTCTTTTCACTTCAGGATTACGTACTAAACGATACCAAGCAGCGGAAAGTGGAGCTATTTGATTATTGTATTCGGATAGTCGGACGAGCTCTTCAATTTGTTGAGGAGTTAATCCAGAATCAAGCAGATTGTTTGCGTTATCCTGATCTTGATTCATCTAAAAAAAATTTAATTTTGTTAACGCTTTTCACAATAAACAGTGTTAATCTTGAAAAAAATTATTTCTTCTTACCTGATTTGTATCAGCAAAATGAGCAGATCTGGCGGAAGCGGATGCAATTGCCACGAAAATGACAATAAGAAGGGAATGAAATAGAAGTTGAGACAATTGGGTCGACATTTCGGAAACTGAAAAGATATTGAAAGGTTAAGGTAATTTAAAATTTTATCTTAGAGCGAAGCTAATTTAAATAGTGAAATAATCAAGAAATTACAATTTATTCAGTTATTACAAAGGTAACCTATTCATTATTTAAAAGAATAATAATACGTATTTATAATTTTACAGTTAGATTTTCAATTTTAAAATAATTCAGACTTCAGATTTTAAACGTTCAGCACTGTAAATGATTTTGATTGTAAATGTTATAGAAATTTTATTTAAACAAAAAAGTACAATTTTACGAGAAGTACTATATAAATATTTAACAATTCTAATTTTAATGGAATTTAATAACATCCAATTATAATGTTACAATAATTTTCTTCTCTTGATTTATTATTAAATTATATTATGTAGTATTTAACTTCAAATATTAACAAACTGGGAATCGGAAATATTGGCAAATGAAAATTAAATTTACCTTAACAAGGTAAAAATTTATAATAAATATTAAATGGTTTTAAATATGTACTCTTTTTTCTGCAAATCAAGACAAACTCGAAATAAAAATGTGACACAATGACTACTCTTGCCTTGCTTCGGTAGAAAGCTGGCAAGCGCTAATCAAAATGAACAATTTTTAAATCATAGAAAAGGATAGAAGAAAATACTTTATTCTAATTGGCGCTTGCCGCTTTCTACCAAAGCAAGGCAAGAACCTACTTAATTGTAAATGCTGCTTTAAGTATACAAGTTACTTGATACAAAAAAAGTCACTAAGAACTCAATATGCCTAAGCGTCATTTTTGCCTATGCAAATTTTTCACTAACCACTAAGACGATTAATATAACAACCAAATTTGAGAAATAGACCTACGAGAATATTTTAATTTTGATGTTATCTTTCCAATTTTTTTATACATTTATCATAACCGAATAATTGTGGTACTTACGCCCAATACGATATGGGTTTTAAAATCTCTATTAAAATTTTTATTTTAAGTTAACCGTTTTATTGCTATATTTATCTTTGAAGACAGCGACAAAGTTTTATCGCTTTCGGCAATTTTAAATATCAAGCGTTTTGTATATAAATTTAACTCGACAATTTAAAAATTATGGTTATTTTATCTTCAAAATAATATTGTAATAGAATTGCTTACTTAAAATGTATCCTTCCTAAATAATAATAATTAAAATCTGTTAACACACTTGGGCGAATAATAATTTGTTAGTTAAAGCCATTTCCATATATTACTTATCTTATAATGCTATTTATGGAAAACGTTATTTATATTTAAATTGGAAAATAAACGAAGTTATATAATCGTGGTAAATACGTGAGCAAATGGATAATAGAATTTTAAAAACTTTTTATATGGCAGATTTTACTCCTGTATCTTCACGTTTTCATACTTTACGTTGCAACGACATTCAATCAAATTACGAGGGTTTGGTTCCGACGCCGTTACACCTCAACCTTTCTGGAAAATTTAGCGTTCTTTCAAAGTTAAAAGCTTTTAAAAGTTTTTTCCATCCTTTTATATCAAAACTTAACCAATCGCAATAATTAAAATGTTTTATTATAGTTATAAAATCTGCATAAATTAAATTGAGTTTTTAATAGTATTAAGTTTTAATTTTTTACAACCAACCATCGTAAATAATGAATAAATAAATAATACAAAAACTGACAATAAATTTGTTAAAAATAAGTTTTTGAGAAAGTGTCTTACATTTTCTTATAGTTTTACAAAGCACTTTTGTACTGTGGAACACCGGTAGTTACGCCACTGCTCAACAAAAATTATGATTAAAATGTTTCTGATGATTGTTCTCAGACATAATCAATTCTGTTTAAAAAGTAAAAATTTTGAGCACACAACGAAATTGGAATGGAAGCTTTGAAAGTAAAATTAAATATTTAGTTTTTCCGATTTCGCAGTGACTTGTATTTTTCCAATAGGAAAACCCGAGTGTAGTAATGAAAACGTGATCGGGTTGACCAATTATATTTTCAATCATTGACACAGTTAAAAAAAATTAAGGTATTTTGTAAATACACAAAAGAGTTTTAACTTTTGATTGATTGAATAATTTGACTACAAAAATAACACCTACCATTTTGACAAGCGATTTTTATCGACACTTGAAGGATTTATTTAATTAAATCAACATTGAGTATAACATGAAGTGTAAATAGGAAAATCAAATATTGAAATTGTTGAGCATAACAACAATTAAAAGATCCCGCATATTTTTACTAAATTTCCAATTACTGCACTCCATCAAATTCGACGTTTATAACTAATCGAATATTTCCTATCATTTTCTATATTTACTTTTCCATTTCACTCCTTTAAAAATACAAGAGCATGTGATTGAGTTCTCACATTAAATGTAACCATAAATTTTCTCATTTTATATTACATTTACGTAGATGCATGACAAAAGTTTATTTACTTTCCAAATTTTCCTTTTCAATTACAAAGGAAATTTAACACGTAACAAAATTAACGTTGACATTCAAAATTTTGAAGGCTCGTTAATGAATGTTTAAAGTTTCTGTGTTACGTGTCATTCAGTTAAATTCATAACAGATTATTACTAAATTTTGGTTACTGCTGTATGATCTATATTAATTATCCAAAGTTTATTTAATTAGAGGTCAGCTAATGGTCGTAGGGTTACTGATTGGACTTTTTATCCACGAAATGTCTACCTACTAACCTCAGATAAATAGCGTTTATGAGCCTAACAAATTTGTTAAGATAAAAAATCGTATTTTATTTACATTTGAGTTTGAATTGAATTTTCATTACAATAATTAAATAAAATTTTGTTGCTACTTGAAGCTTCAATTGGAACTAGAAAATTCTAAGTATATCTTATTTGAATATATTATTTAGTTTATTATTCATAAAATCAAATTACGTTTTTCATCGTTTCCAATTATTTAGATTAATTTACATAGTAAATTTTTGAATATCAACATGAAAATCAACGGTTGATTATAATTATTATTCAATTTTTAAAATTGCTTGTTTATTTGTCGATTTTATATGTTTTCGATTTATTTCAATTTACTTTTTAAAGTAAAATCAGAATTATAACTTTAGATCGTCATTAATTTTAATCCTTTAAAATGTTGAAAGTTTAAACAACGAGTCTAATTAATACTAATACTCTCTTGTCAAAAAGTTTTCAGAATTATTTATTTTGTTGTCTTCATAAATAAGAAAAATTACTTTAAATTTTCAGAATTATCGAGAACTTTTCGAAATAATAATTTTAAAAGAAACAACGTGTAACTAATATTAATCAAAATTTTGCGTTATATTTTTAAAATTTACATAGCAATTTGAGCTGAAGGAAATGAAAATTACTTAAAATTTTGTGATAAAAATTCTTGTAGTTACTTTCAATTACAATTACTATGATAATTTCGTTAAAAGATTAGATAAAATAAGAAACTTTTCCATTTAAAAACAAGAAAACAAAAGAACATCACTGCTTAATTTTTTATTTAACCGCTCAAAGTTTGAAACTGCACGGTTGTAGGCATTTGCATGTATAATTAATCCAAATTTCGGAAAGAGCTTATAAATAATTTAATCTGAAAAATTTTACTCCAAAGTCAAAATTTTATTCTGCATTGCCGAAGATTCCGATACGTAAGAAATCAAATGTAGCCGATTATAGTATTTTATAATTAACTTTTTTGAAAATTAAAATTTAATTTAAAACAATGTTTTTCATGGAGTATTTTCAAATCATTTCAAAAAACAACAAGTTTACAATGCTTTCCATGAATATAAATTAAGAAAAACAAAATTTGGGCTTTCTAAAAAACAATTTAAAAAACTACCCTAATAAAACTTTCTTTAAAAATAATCAAATTTTGTTTATTCAGAATATTTGATTTTAACAGGAAAATCGGTTTTCTGTTTTTCCTTCAGCTATATAAAAGTATAATTTTGCTCTAACAGTGTTGATATATTGTCAAGTTATGAGTATATCAACGAAGCTTTATTTAAGCGCCTCTCGTAGTTTAAACTGTAGGGTCTCGAACAGTCACGATTATGATGTTAACTGATAAATATTTTTATATGATTCAAAAAATATTAATTAGGTAAAACATAAAACTATTTTGGCACAAGCTTATAATTTTAAAATTAAAATTAATTTGAAGCAAAAATGTTAAAATCAATATAAGAGCTGTGATTGGTCGTATTTTAAAACATTTTTGCTTTGAAATTAATTTTAATTTTAAAATTTTAAGTCTGCTCTAAAATATTTTTATGCTTTACCGAATTAATATATTTTGAATCATTTAAAAATATTTATTGTTAACAGCACAGTCTTGACTTGAATTTTTAACATTTTAAGCCAAGAGAGGCACCTCATCTTCTATCTTCTATAGTGGGTTGGACTCCTAAGTTACATATTTTTTAGTTGGAAATTTATTTAAAAAGACTTTAACTAGGAATTTGAACAACGATACAATACGTGTTTGAGTATCAAAATCAGAAATTTTTTTTTTATATTGTCGTATTATAACGAACTTAAAATTTGTTTGATGAAAACTTGTGGAACCGATGGAATTTTTATGCTGATTTTACACCAACATTTGAAATCTTAAACAAACTCGTATTTCAACCAGGGGAGTAACGTAAATTTATATTATCATATATTTGGGTTAGTGATAGAATGACTGGCTTTACACACTCAAACAATTTATGCCAAAAACTTGGATTATCAAATGTATCTGAATAAATTTTCAATAAATTAACGCATACGATTTAATTCTAAATCTTTTCTCGGTTTTGTGAATCTAAATCGATTTAAGAAATTTGTTTGAGCGCGTAAACCCAGTTCTAAACGCTGTCAAATTTACTGAGTGCCCTACAACAGCTTTTGTAATTTAAATGTGTTGGAGTATAAAATTTATTACAAAATATTTTTAAAGAGGAGGAGAATTTCACCAGGATAATAATATGGATTTCTTGACCTACATTCGCACTGTGAATTGGAGAGCAAAATTAGGTATAAGTTGAGCAGAACTATTGTAATTTGTAACAAATACTAGGATCGCTACATCAACCTTTCTCAAGCAATTAATTGTTTGTTTTTGATATAAAATCGATAATTAACATAATTAAAATTTTAATCCGTTATTTTCAAAACCAATTAAAAATTATATTCTGTAGTAATAACCAATTTTTAGCTATAAATGAAGTTTTGAAATAGTCCTTTGACAATCGCACCCTTCAAATTTCAACGTACGCATAGATTCGGCAATACAACACACAAGAATTTAAATTTACGCAGCGAACTTTTTGTTGAATTTTAAAATACAATGCACAATGCAAATTAGGTAGTATATATAAAATAAATTAAATTAGTAAACTAATGTAACTATTAGAAAACAATAGGTAGGGCAATTAAGGATGTTCATTAGTTAATGGGTAAATGTGTTAAAGATGACATAATTATAGGAAGACACCTTAATATTTGATTATTAATTGACATTGTTGTGCACTTTGATTGTGGCAAGTTAAACGGAAATTTACCCCTACATAATAATATGTTGTTTGTTGGGTAAATATGTACGTCAGATATCCTTTGTTGATAAAGGGTTGTAAAGGAAGTGTTTCTGCTACGTTTGATAATACGCACCAATCAAATAGATTTAAGAAGCTTAAGATAAAAAATTATTTTTACAAATATTTTTAGCTACTTACAGATTATTTAACCCTTAATCACTAAAGTGCGTTCACCGTGACAGCAAATTTTAGGCCTAGTTAAAAATTATGAATTTAGGTCTTGTTCACAGGACAAGGCCTTTGAATTTAGAACGAATTAAAATAAACAAGCTGTTTCTATAGTAACCGTGTAACAACTATTCACCGTAGTAATTAAGGGTTAAAAAATATTCCGTTTTACTTTCTAATTTCCTACAAAATAGGAAAATTACATTTCTTTTCTGAAAGCAGATTTACTTCTGTATCAGTAGTTTCTAAATTTGTGATTTAGAAACACCACGAAGAAAGTGGTATTGTCTAAATCGTGAGAGATAATCCAACTATTGGACAGGTTTTATAGTACCTAACGTAGTAAATTTCAATTTAAGATTTTAGATTCCTTTTGTAAAAGTCAATAAGTGGCGCTATAAACACAAATTAATTTGTATGTTAAAATAAAACCAACTACTTTTAGATTCGAAAAAATACTATTTCAAGTAGAAAGAATTATACTTCAAAGTTAAAAAACCATTATTGTTGTACTGTATCATTTTACATCAAATGCTACACTGAGATATATGTTTACAAATTGGTACGTAATAGGAAAGGTAACAGTCCAATTTTCTCTTGTACAACTAGAAATCCATAAAATCAAAAGAAAATATAAATTTTGAAATTGTAATAACTGGAATTTAAAACTAGGCTAGCATCATATAAAGACGCCGCCTCTGGCGTAACTTAAAATTAATTAATTAAGTAAAAGATAAAACTATGTTGCTAAAAGTTTAAAATTTTAAAATTTGAAGTATTTAATATGTCTTAAAATAAACCAACAATTTCATCGATTTATTGATGGTCATATTTGAAGACACTATTGCTTCAAAATTTATTTTAATTTAAAAATTGTAAGGCTTTACCAAAATAGTTTTATGTTTTATCAATTAATTCTGTTTGAATAATTCAAAAATATTTATTATTAACAACACAGAGTTATTGACTTGTTCAAGACGATAAATCCTTAGCTCCCTAGAGAACCGCCTTAAACAGAAATATTTATTAAGTATAAATAAATTTTAAAGTTTTCAGTCGGTGACATTTACTAGTATATTATAAACAAATTTATTCCAAAACATGTTTAATTTGTAGATGAAAAAGTATTTTAAATTAAATAATAAAAGGTTCAAAAATTTTACTCCGGCGGCGGCGTAACAACCTTAAAAATTGCATAAATAAAAATATTTAGTCGATTACCCTGAAAATTTTTTCAATTTATATCCTTAGATATCGGAAAATTAGAGTATATAGAATTCAATTTCCGAACACAGCAAGTAGGAACACAAATTATGATTTTTCCAAACTTCTTCACTTTTGCTGGATTTTTATCTAAAGTCCTAAATTACTTCTCAATTAGGTACATGTCTGCAGCACTCGCGTATATAAAATTTCTAAAAATAATTTTAGTATTATAAGAATCTTGAAACTAATATGAACTTGCTTAAGATAAGGTATTTGGTATGGAGCACAAATATTTTTGTTATTGTTATTAGAGATTTGTAACAAATTAAGAAAATATGCCAGCAGCATAAAAATGTTAAGGATAAGAATCCTGCAGGCATACAGTAAATACTAACGTCTCACATCAATAATTGCTTTTTCTTATTGCTTTTTGATTAACTTTTTTGGAAATATTAAATATACATTTAGTTCTCAACATGTGGAATTAATTTAAAAAAATGAAACCTCTTTTTTATTATATACTTTCATGGTTGAAAATACTAAAGCATACGTTTCAGAAACTTACAACGCAGATCAAGACCCTGGCAATATCTAATTTTTTTTAAGGACATTGTTTTAGTATCTAGTTTTAGTTTTTCTGGTTACGTTTCATTTTCTATTTTATTTTACCTTTCAAAGTTTAGAATAATAATTTGAATCAAAATTATACGTATTTACCTCACAAGTTACATTTTAAAATTGCAACAGTTTTTGATGCAATGTTGAAATTTATACAAATCTAATGGAAAAAATTTTATTATCCCAGTAAATAAAACGACTTTAATCAATTATAAATGTTTACTGCATAAACTAGTGCTTCTCAAACTTTTTTTTTCTGGGTATGCATTTCGCCACTAAATCTTTAGGATTTAGTGGCCAACACTACGCCTACTGTGTTGTTTTTATTTGTTTTGTTACTACAATTTATATCAAAGTGAGGTTAATGTTATAGGTTTGAATTAAATTTGTAGTCACTCAACATTAACTTACAAAATCTGATGTAACAAATCACACGACTTTCCCATTTGAAAAAGTAACAGTGAAAGAAACAAATTACATTTTTTAATTCTCTTCCCCCTCAATGTCAGTCTGTAGGTACGATCCTGTTTTGTTTTCATTGGTCTACACCTGAACGATTTTCAAGCACTTTCAAATGACCATATAATAATCTGTAATTTTTTGAAACAAAAAAAAACTCGTTAATTCATTCTTGCGCGTCATTAAAAATCAACAAAACAAAAATTAAAAAATGTGTCACTAGAAAGATTTAAATCTAAACTGTTTTTTCAAACTAGTGTGCAAAATTGGTATTACCAAAGTCAATTGGTATACGCGTTTGTTCGTCATTGTGGCCGAAAAAATGCACACAAATCCAGACATATTACAAAAATCATTTACAATCAAAATTATACCTTTTAAACGAACTTCTAATGTGCCTACGCAAAGTTGGCTTTTGACTCGATTACAATACTTTCGCTACTACGTACACAAATGGGAAAGTAAAATGTGGAAAATGAAAGGTTAGCTGAATTTTTCGTACTAGACTAAGAAATTATATTTTTAGTTATACGTGAAATAAACGTAAAATTTATTATGTTTCACTTTATTTTTATAAAAAATCTAATTCTTTATTACTTTAATGTAATGTTCAACATTTCGGTGCAGAAATATGAAAAGTAATTGCAAGAATAAAGGAAAACAAAAACGCCGCAGGTAATTTTTAAAAGACTCCGATAAACAAAATAAAAGATAATATTAAATTAATAAATTTATTAATTTTTTCGGTTCTCTAGTAGCTGAAAATGTAGGGTTTTAAATAAGTCAAGATTGTGCTTAACAATAAATATTTTTAAACAACTAAACAAAAAGTTATTTAGGTAAAATATAAAACTACTTTAGTACAAGCTTTTGAAATTAAAATTAATTTAAAATCAATAACCCGATCATTGATTTAAGCTCTGTTTTTGTTCATATTTTAAGAAATTATTGCTTCAAAATTAGTAGCATTTAAAAATTGTCATCTAAAAACAAGTTTAGCGATCCTGCCAATATTTTGTCTGCATTAGTGAAATTTAACGATATTCTTAGTTATCTTGATAAAATATAGATGTTAATGCAGGTTGTAAGAGCATTGTTTAATTATGAAGGTAAACCTGAAGAAAATTATGCTTATTAACAACCTTGCAATCCTATTAGCACCTACCAAATTGAGGTTGATGGTGAAGAATTAGTCCTAGATAGTATCCCTTATGTATATTTATGTAAATTTGATTAACCAAACTATTGCTTGAATAATGTATGGTATGCCGGATTACAAATCATTTAGTATTCTTGATTTGTTTATTACATAAGAAAAGTATACTCTTAACATATTTTCCTTTTGAGATGTCTATTTTCTCGCTCAAGTATAAGATCTACTTTTTTAAAATGTACTCACTTATACGTGTTTAAATTTAAATTAATTTTTTTACTAACTTAATTTAAATTTACTGAATTAGTTTAATTTTAAGTATAACTTTACTTGTGGCATGTGTCACTGTTACCGATGGGTAACACTGAGACACTAATTTTTAAGGTCAATAAAATATCAAATAATATGTTATTTTTACCATTTAATAAAAAGAAAATAGAAAATCTTATTTTAAATGTCTCACTGTTGCCCACCTACTTACAAAATAGAAGCTATTAGTTTTATTATTTTTTATAAACTTTTCTAAATTTCCTCTTCGATTTATAAAATGAACGAATGAAAAACTAAGCTCGAGTATTGTGTTATCACTTTCTGGTAAAACTTTGAATTCACTGCTGTATTAGTTATAAGACTTGAGAAACTTTTAAGCACAAAATACATTAATGTGTACTATATTCTAGTTCAGTGTTTCCCAACCTTTTTGAGCCATGACCCCCATCTAGGTCGATGGATATTTCCACGCCCCCCCCCATGTTTTTTAGGCTAACGATAAAGTCTCAGGGAATGTTAAGGAGTCACCTTTAAGAAATAATTTCATAATTTCAAAAGTTATTACTTCCTCCATGAACTTTTCATAACCTTTAATAAATTTAAAATAAGATAAAGTATCAGTTCTCGTATACAAAATAATTTTATTTCAAAACAAATATGTTTTTATAATATTTTTACAATATTTGGGATGAGTAATATCAGTTATTATGATTCAGTGAGATCCTTGAGCTTGATGCCTGCTGCAAAGAGATTTAATATTGGGTTCCAATTTCGTCAGCTTCAGTCTCAAGTCCCCTTTGGGAAATATCCAGCCGATTTCTTTTCTTGAGCAGCAAATCAGTTATGGCACTGAATCCACATTCAACTAAATAGAAAGATGGAAATGGAAGTAATAGTTTCCTTGCGAATTTAGTTGAACTTGGATATTTGGTTTCTGTTTCCTCACATAGCCATGCCATCGCTCCTTTTATGTTAAATAAAGTTTTAACAGACTCATCATTTTGCATTTCTGCAAGTTCTTCTTGATACTGCACACTTGATACAGCCATAAACACGTCCACTCATGCCTCGAATTTTGTTCGATTTAACGGGGATATTGAATTCGGACAAAATTTTATGACAATATTATATATGTATGATCGATTTAACGAAGTCCGTTAAATCGAGGTATTAATTTTTTTAAGGGTACTTTAAAATTTTACACGTCAATTGTCATATTGCTCCCGTTGCCCCCCTCGACATTCAAAATGCCCCCCGGTGGGGCGTACGCCCCACGTTGGGAATCACTGTTCTAGTTAGCCTACCAACCATCATTAACATCGGTAAATAGTACCTACACTAAAAGCGGATAAACTTTTTTCGTTTATTTATTAAAGCAGTTTTCTGAGTTTGAATTAAGTTTAGATAATTTATGAAGGATGCAAGGGACAATAAAATTTCTTACTTTTTTAACTTATCTGCTGACATGCTAACTACATTAAAAGTAACTTGATATTGTGTAAGCTAAATTCGGAAGTAAATTGCACTTTAAATATTATATAAGTGAAAATTTGATTCTAAACAGTAAATTTTGTGAATTAAATAGTTTTAGATATCGGTTAGGGCAAGTTCCAAAATTACGATAAAACTTTTTACTCTCTGTGTCTGATGTAATTTCAACAATTTGACTGAAAACCGGATGGTTTAACTTTTAGGAACAAATCAGAAGTAAACTTTTTCGTAGAGTACTTGTTTTAAAATTTGTATTTACTAGACCGATTATTTCTTACCCCCAAATTTAGATTAATCGCCAGGCAGTTTGATGCGGTGTTCGGGGACCTATGAATTTGAAGGGTCTAATTACAAAAAGAAACAAAAAGTATAAACATTTAGAAAATTGTATGCAAATTCATTCTTGTAAAGTGGGTTGTTATGCTTCTAAGACCCATGAATGCTCTTTGCACCAATCAATGTGCAACCAAGAATCAAATTTTCTCATGACCAAGTTTTCATGTTTTGGACGGCACGTTAAACCGGCAGTCTCGATGAGTGGATAAATTGTCACCATTAGCAGAAAAAACAGGGTTACAGACACATCTGAAGGCGAGCCTTCATAAAGAATAAGGATAAAGAATAAAGAAAAAATTTCTGGATAAAGAAAGGATTAAGGCTCTGGCCACACGTGCAGGAAAATCCTGCTGGTAAAAGCAGTAAAAGCCAATTTACCTTTATTTACCTTACCTTACCAAAATACCGTTCATTTATCTTGAGGATGGGCGTTTGAGGATGCAGGAACACCCATCCTCAAGGTAAATGAAAGGTAATGTCGCAGCTTTAGCAATGCACTTGTATCAGCATTACCTTGAAAATGCGCCTACTTGGCTTTTACTGCTTTTACCAGCAGGATTTTACTGCACGTGTGGCCAGAGCCTAACAGGCATTAACAACTCAATGAAATGTCGTTTAACATTTAGAGGAAAGGTAGCTAACCTGAGTCCGAAAATACAAATTTTACGATTGAAACCTCGAACTTTTCTGAAAAAGTATATATTAAATAAGAGAATTAGCTATGACAGAATGCCTTAAATGCACCTGTTTTTTCAAAAATCGAATTTAAAAAAGCTTGATTTTCGAAGGTAAATCGTTCGTTATTGGTTAATCAAGGCATTGTGTTGACGGTACATGCGTTTCTATACATAAGTGTGTAGCTGTTGACAAATTTGTCAGTAACTCTTACGCTATGGTAGGAATGCGTTCTCCTTTTTTTGGAACAAAAATTACTTCAGAAAAGGGTTACTTAACTTTAACGAACGGTAGTTACTTTTTTGCGTGGATCCTACTCGTGCCATGGTGGTTTTCATCAAAATGACCCGGAGCACCCGAAGGAAAACGACAACAAATTTAGAAATACCCCTAAGCCCGTAGATGAAGGAAAATGGTGGATCTTTGAGGAGTGAAACTCGTGAGAGTGGATTCTAAACGCAGGGTAGTTGTGCAAAGAAAAATCGACTTAAAGCACCCCTCGCTGCGCTCGGGCGCTTTAAGCCATTTTTCCTGCACATTTAGTATTGAAACCATGATTTTCGTTCGGAGTGCACTGTTGCTGCATCCCAATGCAAGTGTGGCTCCGGTTATCCCCGCTCTACGCAAAGCTAAGACCAGTTGAAAGTGCACGGACTGTCAATAGAATGAATTGATTCACCAATCCCGAGCGACTTTGCTTAAAATTTACTGTGAAAATCGAAGTTTTTAAATTCGATTTTTGAAAAAACAGGTGCATTTAAGGCATTCTGTCATAGCTAATTCTATTATTTAATATTTGCTTATTTAGAATTCATCGAGATTTCAATCGTAAAATTTGTATTTTCGGACCCAGGTTAGCTACCTTGAACCAACATTTAGACAAACAAATTTTGTTGTATGGAGTATACAATTCCGTATTGTATAAATATAGTGATGGGCACTATCAAAATTTTTTGACTATCGATAGTTAGTTACTAATTTTGTTTTACTATTGATAGTTAGTAACTAAAAATTTAGTTACTAAATACCAAACCGAATAAAAACTATCGAATAAAACTATCGAATAAAAACTACCGAATAAAAACTATCGAATAAATTTTTAGTTACTAATAATTAATAAACTATTCGAATAACATATTAGTTACTAAAACTATTCGAATAACTTTTTAGTTACTAAAACTATTCGAATAACTTTTTAGTTACTAAAATTATTCGAATAACTATTTAGTTACTAAACTAAAAATAAGACCGTGGAGCCTATCCTTAAAGGGTAGTTCGCACTACATGATTTATCATATGACTTGTCACATGACTTCTCATATGAGTGATTTTTTTACGTTCACACTATATGATTTTTGATATTACAGAAGTTTTGGCTTTTATGATTGGCTGTTGCGATGGTATGATTTTAGCCATGACTTTCCTTATGACTAAGTCATAATATGATAAATCATGTAGTGTGAACTACCCTTAAAAATATTCAAATAATCTTTTAGTTACTAAAACTATTGTATGAATTTACTACCAATTACAATTAGTGGCTTTAGATTAGAGGTTCCCTCAGTTTATTAATCTCTTAAGCCCCAGTATGACATGATGCATAATTTTGCATAAAATTTACATGTAAATGGTAACTAACCAATGAAAAACGTTCGATGGCTACTAATACACTCTTTCTATTGGTTAGTTCCCATTTACATGTAAATTTCATGTAAAATTTAAAATTTAACATCGTGTCATACAGGCTTTAAGGGGGATAGATTATAAATCTCAGTTAGACGTTAGTCGTTTTTTGACCCCCCCCCCCCCCGAAAAAAAGCGAAAATCAGACAGTAGCTCAAATTGCCAATAATTCCCAAATAATAATAATACCTCATGATGCCGGAGATATGACGGAAAAACGCCGATATTGCAGTGCAATACTTTGGAAAAATTAATTTTGTAAAAAGATAAGACAAAATATGCAACGTTTTGGAAGTTTGTGATTGGTTCTTTCCCTTTAACCAATAGTAAAATTGCAGAACGTTTTCAAGAAATAAAATAATACCTAATAGTAATCGATAACATTTATTTTAAATTTTCAAGCTGCATGACGTTATAATCCGTTTAAACGTTAATCCGTTCATCCGTTGAGATATATTAATTATCGGAAAAAAATGTTGTATAAAAAGAAGTTTTACAACTCAAAGTTATTTCGTTTATGTGCTATTAGGGCCGCGAAGAAAATATAAAAATTTATAAATATAACTTTAGTTACTAAAACTATTCAAATAATCTTTTAGTTACAAAAATTATTTAATTAACCTTAAAAGTCACTAAAAGCTATTCAAATAACTTATTTGAATGGTTTTAGTAACTAAAAAATCATTCGAATAGTTTTAGTAACTAAAAAGTTATTCGAATAGTTTTAGTAACTAATAAAATGTTATTCGAATAATTTTAGTAACTAAAAAGTTATTCGAATAGTTTTAGTAACTAAAAAGTTATTCGATTAGTTTTAGTAACTAAAAAGTTATTCGAATAGTTTATTAGTAACTATCGATAGTTTCAATAAAGACTAACTATCGAATAACTCGATAGTTTTTATATACTTTATATAATTCGATAGTTTTTATTCGATAGTCCCATCACTAATAAATATTATGGCGTATAACTTTTTGTTGATCAAATGATGTCGTGCAAATGTACTCTTCTCATTCAAAAATTATTATGGTGTATATTTGATTTTTAGTCAACCTTGTAATCATTATAAAGAAAATATCGACTTTTCTTTTACTTTTCTATTACTTAAGAAATAAATTGCGCTACTATAAAATGTACATTTAGAAAAGCAAACTGCGGGCTTTTAACAAAAAATAAACCAACTTTCAGTAAATTTACAAAATTTACGATTGGAGTATCTAAACACTGTAGTTCATAGTAATAAAGGAATTTGGACTTGCGTTACATTTTCAATTAAGTTAGGGGATTTTTGGATATTGATTTAACACGATTTATGTTAATTATTTAAATATTCCACGCAAATGTCATTTTTTCATGTGAAAACTTGTTAAATTAAAAAAAAACTGAGTTTTGTAAATAGCAAAAAGTTTTCCTTTAGATTGTCAATTTTTATTACAATTTTCGATCAGCTATTTAATTGCAGAATTTAACAAACTTCCAAAGTAGGTAAAATGAAAACGTTCATTGTTATACAGCAAGAGCTAATCTCCCTTTTATGACTTGAGAAAGTCGATTTTCTTCATATCTAAAAGAATGTAGCAGAGAATGCTATGTATGTAGAATTTTCCCCTTTCACAAAATTTATTTATTATAAATAAATGGTCTACGCGATTAACACACACTCATCGCTGCATATCTACATTCACTTGGCTCATAACCGCCAAACATTTTTGAAAATTTGTTTACTTTCTGGGTTTTAAAAAATCAAAACAATTATAAGTACCCCAAATAAATTTTATTTTTAAATACTCAAATTTTATCTCTCCTTCGTTCTCTCCCTTACATTTTCTAAAAACCAGAGGCGTTTCATACAATTTTTAAAAAATTAAAAATTGTTAAAAATATAATCTCATATATACTGTCATCGACAAGCTTCCGTTTTATAATATTTAAAATGTTTTAACTAAAAATATTGCAGATTCTTCCGGTTAATTAAAATTTTAGTTCGCTTGATGGTTAATACATGTAGAAACCCTTAAATATGTGAAAAATAATACTGCTTGAAATTTGGATATTGGATAAACTCGTTTTACTTTTAACTATTAACTATTAATGATTTTTATTCAATTAACAACAGGCGAACCCAATTACAGTAATTGAAATGTTATACAATAATACAACTTTATACAACTTTTCTGTTGTTATACAACTTTTCTTTGTAGACTAAAATCAAAACTTTTATAATAGTTTAAAAAATGAGTAAATGTATTATGTCGATTCCCCCAATTTTAAAATTTTGCTAGTAGTCCTAAATGTAAAATTTCTTAATACATTTTAAGTAGGATATTTAAGGATGACTTAACTAAATTTACCATAATTTGTAATTCAAAATAAAATAAAAAATAATTAGAAAAGCACCAACTAATTTTGAGAAATAGCAAAGTTCAACAAATAACCTAAGCTCAAAAGCAATGAACGCCTTGCATGTTCATTATATCAAAATATCAAAGTAAAATATTCAGAAGTCATAGTTTGACGTGGAATGCAAACCTGGACCTAACAGAGATTAATAATATTCAAAAACCTATTAGCAAATCGACCAAGTAAAATTGAATAATATTTAATTAAAAGAAATTTATTTTTAGTAGTGAAATAAAAAAATATAATGTGTGGTACTTATTTTACTATATTAATTTAATAATTTCACAAAATGTAAAAGAAATATATCTGAAAGCAACTTAAAAAAGCTTTCAGCTTTTAAAAGAAAAATAACAAAAACTTTTAATAATTTAAGCTAACAAAAAATCTATCTAAAAGTTTGACAAAAATTGCGTTGAAAATTACATTCAATAAAAATATTATTGATATTTATAAAATATATTGAAACTTCTTCATATCATGTCAGCAACAAGTTTAGCTTAGATGTGATTTTTGAAAGGATTACCTTTTTTTTAAATAAAAATTTTAATATAATTAAGCAATTTTTCTTACCTAACGTCACGTTACACCCAATAATAATGAGAAAAAATATTACTATAAAGTTATCTAAAAGTTTCCCATTTTTTCCCATTCGTTATAATAAAGTAATTTCCCGATAATTATTATCCCACGTATTAAAACTTTGACATTTCCCGAACATTAGTAATAGTAATCATAATACTAACAAATCAGGAAAGGTTTAATATGAGTTTCCATAATTTTCTGTATATTAATTGAACTTTGATTAATTGTTCAAAAACTAACTTTGCAATATTGAAATAAGTTCGCTTAACTTGTAATTACATTTAGTTGTGTACTTCTGTAATAAATAGTAATCAGAATATGCGGCACGCCGGCCGCACACGGGCGAGCGAATCAAAGAGACAGGCTGAAACTAAGAAATTGATCTGTGCCAAAATTTATTAGTTTATTATCTGTTTTTGTTATATACTGTTTGAAATTTGAAAAATATAATCAAATTTTGGTAGTAGTCCATCCATAAAAGAATTGAAAAAGCACGAAAGCATTTAATTTTCTTGAAAACTCAAGAATATAATAAAAAGTTTTTCATATAATTTTTTGCTTGTTACATAAACAAAATTTCATTTTTAAAATAATTATATCGAAATCTTATCCGTAATAGCGAATATTAAATTTGTGCTTTTTAGTAAGCAGCTAAGAGTATCGATATTAATTTAAAAACTTTTATCTAATTTACTTGGATAAAACGATAGTTACACGTGATCCACCTATAAAGAACTTTTACACAAGACATTTAAGGTAATTTAATTCGAGTTAATCCGTAAACAAGCTTTTATGTTAATAAAATCGGTAATCTAGTTCATGGGTTGAACTTTTTATCTGTTGCTCAATTATTAAATTATTTATTTCCTTTTTGTTTCTTCTTCGTATGAATTTAAGTTTGGATTAGAACCCGAAATTTGAAGAGGCTTTTATGTTTATTTTAATTAAAATTTGTATCGTTGATGCCATAAACGATAATTTTTATAAAAATTCGTTAAGGTTTTATTGAATTTAGAAAATTTTTGGCAATGCTGGTTGTTGACGTTTTCTATAATTTCAATAATTAGATAAATTCCAGTTTAAATTTTATATTTTTTAGTTTAAAAACTTCATTAAGTGTAATAAATATGAAGAGCTTGCGATGATAAAATACTTGTAAAGTGAGCTTAATTTAGTGGTTTATAGCAAAAAGAACTATAAGTCAGAGTTTTTGTTTCTATTGTTTTTTGCATTTATCTACGTCGGAATAAGAGCAGCTCATTCATCATTTTTGTTTCTTCACCTCATCCATCCTAATAAAAAATTAATGTAAGAAATTTTTAAGGTTAAAAGCAATTTCTCTTACAAGAACTCAATTTAAAAACGATTTTGTCTATTTTAAAACTTTTATTGTTCGTTTTTAGATCATTTTTGCTATAATTGAGCTATTTTTAACTTCAAACTTTATTTAAAATTGTTTCAACAAGAAGTTTTGACTTTTACCTAATAAAAAAGTTCACCCTCTCTATTTATAAAGGAATTCTTAGGTTTACGCCCTTGTAAAAACAAGGGGCTGAAACAATCAAGTAAATTGTATTACTATATTATTATGCTTTTGATGCTTTTACACCACATTCCAAGCACAATTATCATTAATTATGAGATACATTTAACTAAATAACAACAATTTCCACTATTTTCATTTAGCAAACATTAAGTTATTATTTCTTGTTTAGATATATTAAAAAGCTTTTTAGTTTTTTGTCTGGGTAGAAATATAATTAAGCACACCCAAAATTCTAACAACATTTCAGTCAAAAAATCACGTTTTCAATTATCATTTTAATTTTTACAAAAGTTTTTTAGCAAATGGATTTTACAACGCTTACTTCAAATTTAATTGACTAATTAAAGAAAACTAAAGTTTTTAAAATAATCAGTTAAAATAAAAATTCTATATAAACCTAGATTGAAATATTAATTTAAAAAATTTGCTGTTATTGGTAGAAATTAATAGCAAAATTTTTCAATTACCTTCATAATTTATTTTTCAAATTAGTTTTGCTCCGAGTTGACTTTAATATAACATAATCTAATGGAAAGTATCCAGTTTACATATCTGCAGACCAATTCTTGCAATTTATAAGAAAGGCGAGAGATGACAGAGCAGTGGCAGAATAACATTAAAGTATTGAATCTTAAATTTCAACATTTATTACATTTAGGTCGATGGCAAATAAATATTAGAAAATAGTAATGTAAAAGTGTAAATCCCAGGGCCGAACAACTGTGGCCCTCAAATATTATATAATTCAAACCAAATTTTATTCAAATAATTATAAATTACAAATTTGGTTATAAGCTTTTTTTGCAAATTATATTGTATTAATTATAACAATACCCAACATCACTCAATGAAATTAACTGCAAACCTTTGAACTTCTTTTTTATTCAAATTTTAATAATTACAATTTTTAACTTTTTAATAAAAACCAGTGTCACAATTTCACGAAGTGTTCTACAATCGAGTTTTCCGGAGGAAAATTTAAAAATAGCTATTTATGCTACTAGTAACGGAAAGTTGAATATTTTAGTACTAGGCGATAGATTTTTGTATACGAGGCGCAGCCGAGTTGAGAGAAAAATGTTGAAATCTTACATGCACAAAAATTTTCTTTTAAATATCAATTTGTGTAAAACTTTTTGCATTTATTTCATCTTTGTATTTCTGGAAACAGCAGCCTCTATAAAACTGTAGAAATAAATGTTTGGAAGACTTAACGATTACTTAGTGGTCCGACAATTTAACTTGGCTTCGAAATTAAACCACAAAACAGTCAGAATAATTGAACATTAAGTACTCGTGCAAAGAACTTCTTAATTTCTTTATGTTTTGATAAACTTAAAGTATTAAAAGTTAAATTTGTTCATAATTTTAAGCTCTGCAAAATTGGCCTCTTGTAATTTTTGATAGAGTGAATGATAACAAAATTTATATACAGTATCAATTTTCATTTATAAATTACTACTCGTATTTCCAGTTATTTTATATTTTTTGCAAATTGCGAGAAATTGTTTTTCCAGCTGCTAGGATTATCTATGGAAAAATGAAATTTTTATTAATTATACTTGCGTATTTATGTATCTACAATTTTTCCAAGGATTACAATTTGCAATTGTCAGCTTTATAGTGAAATATTGCAATTTGTAATTATGAATGAGAGTAATGCGTTTGATAAATTATTGCAGTTATCTAAATTGCAAAGTTACTGTCAATTTGTAGGTCAAGTTACAATCCCTACCTAATTTTAGATAAATTACTTTAAACCAATTTTATTACGTAATTGCTGTATATTTAAACAGCAAGTAATACCACTGATTAAAGTGGGTAAAAATTCTTTAAGGGAAATTAATTACCATAAAGTGCTTTTTAATAGTTACGTAGGTGCATTAGGGTATTAAAATTACCAAAATTATGTATAAATTCCACCTGATTAAAGACTAAAGTGTTTATTTATAATATTAATAAATCAATAAGAAAAAGTTAAGTAAAAATAAGAAATTCAGAAGAAAAACCAATTTTGTTACTGTAGAATGTTAGGGAAATTTTCTACAAATAGTAAAAAAAAACATGAATTAGGATGCTTTTGAGGTAATTGTACTCAAAGCAGACAATTTACATATTTACTGTAGAACAATTTTGTATCCCCATTGAAAGTCATATTTTCTAAATTTTGCTTAACATCAGCTATCTATTTATGTAAATGTGTAGATAAAAATTGTTTGTAACAACAATGCATAAAAATTTATTTTTCACTTTCTGTGATAATTTCGCATTCATGGCAAAAAATAAATTTCAGTTGTAGGAATAAAACCTGACGATGGTATATCAATAACCACTTGAGTAGCAGCATCATTAGCACCCAGGCAAAAGACAATTTCTACCCTTCTGCAATGTATCGTACTCGTCTGGTAATCAGTGAGAAAACATCGTTTCTGAATAAATTAACGTTTTTAAGAAGTACATACCTAAATATTCAAAACAGAAGTAATGACAATTAAAAACTAAATAAGAACTAAATTATGTTCATTATTTCGTAAACGAAATTTACTATACCTATGTTTTATTTTTTTTTAATGAAAACTAAAAATTTAAGAAAATAAATCAAACTTCGTCTATCTATTAATTACAGACAGCATTCATTTAGTATAGCATAAAGCTAATTTTTTGCAACACACTTAATGATTAATTAAAAGGGATCACAAAGGACTGAAAAAGAAATTACTTACATTTTTTTAAATATCCTATTAAATTACGTGGTACTTTAAAAAGTAATTACTTTTAACTTTTAAGATGAACACGAAAATAATCTTTAAATCTTAATAAAATTGCAATTTAGAAAGTGATTTCATTATTGTATACTTATTTAAGAAAAACTTAAGATTAAAATTTCTGTATTTTATATTTTGTGTGAAAACCATTTTTAAAATAATTCAATATATTTTTTGTACTGAATTCATCGATGATAACTGACACATATCCAAATAAATTTGATATTTTAGCAACAGGTTGCAAACTTTTGCAATCACAAAACTTAGAAATTGCTTTGCAATATTCATTTAATAATTTAAATTATGCGTAGGTATTCATTTGCAATTCAAATTCTGAAAAAAATTAAGGTGGGGTGGTTGTTTAAAACTTTAAAAATATTAATTAAGTAATTTATTAATATTAGGGAAGCTATGAAGCGAACGATGATCAGAAGAAAATATTAAATTATTAATAATTTATTGGGCGAACTTTATTTTTGGCTCCACAAGTTTTAAAACTTTTGAAAAGTTATATTGATGAAAAACAAACTGTTAAAATTTCTTGTGGGTCAAAAATAGTGTAAAATCTTTTACCCATCATTTGGTCTAGTGGTTTCAAAAATTGTGTTGTTAAAACAAACAAAATATTAATAATTACCTACCTTTTTGCAATTGAAACACCACTGGCTGTGTCAACTATACAATGAGGATTTTGTGATGTGCTTTCGTTCTTATATGAACGTCGCGGCGCTCAGCGTCGCACCAACCATAGTAGGATAATCATCTGACGTAAAATTGCACTAGCCAATCAATAGACTTTAAACGTATTTTATAAAAGTTTATTCTTGTTTACACAATTTTGTAACATTATTTATTAAAATTATATTTGCATATTCAAATTTACGATATTCAATTGGGTATTCTCATTTCATGCTTTTCTTGATAAAACCAACTGGCGTTTTTATACTCGTTAACTTTTGTTATTTATTTAAGGGAAAGTTTTAAATTACTCATAACTTTTGTTATTTTTGCTAAAAAAAAAATTACCATTCAAGAAACAAAAATATTTGACTGTGTTATTTGTATTAGAATACATAGCACCTCAACTTGTGTTTTTGGCAGTTAACTTTAGCCTAAGATCAAAATCAAAACTTCAAGCATAACGAAGCAAATTATAAACTTTAAGAAGAGGGTAAGCATATAACTTCAAATTTACATGTAAATTAGCCATAATATCAAAATTTTTTCAACAATTCTTTTAATTTTGTTTATAAATTTTTGTTTTATTAACTTTAACCTCTATATTATATGAATCACTAATTAGTTTTTCCTTTTCATTTTAAGGTTTACTAATTGAGGTTTCTTATTTCTACGAATTTCGGATGTGAAGAAATTCAAACTTCAAAAATAAAATTGAGCTTAGTGTTTTTTCTTGTAAATTAATTTACTTTAATAAGTTTGTAGGTAATTAATTATTTTTTTTTTTTAAGTTAAAAAACACTTGTTTAAAATGTAAAAGGGTAGAAAATCTTAGCAAGACATTCACATCTTTACAAATCCATGTGCGTCAAGTATTACTTAATTACAGTCTAAGAAGGATAATTCCTAAAATACAATGGAATTCGGATACAGCGAACCCGGAAATAACAAACCAAAGTGAAAGTTTTGATTAAAAACATTTTAAATTCGGTTATAAAGAACTACGAACTCTGTTACATTGAACTATCGGATATAATGGATTTTCTGAATGGAACAGCTATTGTTATTTATTCATAAACCACAATCAGAAATAAGTTCGAATGCCATCCAAGTGCAATAAAACTCTTGTATGAAAAATACTAAATGAAAAATTTATTTGTACGAGGTGCCTGCAGAAACTTTGTAAAACGTAAGTAATCTAAGTTTACAGAGAGACAGACATACAAACCTACAAAATGACACACTTTCGGGAACATTTCATAAAAGTTTATTGTGTCTAGATCATTTTATCAGGGATTTTATACCACATCACATTTTGATTCAGAGTGTATCAATTATTGTAATTCAGATTAATCAGTACTTCCAACTTCACGGTTGCCGTTCTGGTTAGCACCGCAAGGGCCGCCCACTGTTCGACCAAAACCCTTCTGTCTAGCTCTGCTATCCTCGATATTAGTAAAGTAATGATAAAAAAATCAATATGCAGGATATTAAATAAATTAAATTACTGTTAAATTAAAAGTAAAAAAAAAAGTTCTTTTGTTAGAATTAAAATATATAATTTTACTTTTGAATTACTAACTTGTGAAAATTATAAATTAGATTATTTTAAATAAATGACCAAAACAATTGTCATAGTTTATATCCATTAATTAATTTCATAACCGATAACTTGTATTCATTTAAAAGAATTCAATTTGAAATTGTTAATCGTTTGTTATCTCGCTTAAAATGTGGCTTGTATTTTTACCCATTGCTTTTCATGAAATAATATTGTCGGAAAACTGCATTTTAATTTACTTATTAAAGCAATTAATTATTTCTACTTCGCGCATTGGCTTCGGGCTAAATAATTTTGTTATTTCTTTGACATGTAATAATAATAAACCCATATTACGTTTATATTAAAATAATAGATACTCGTAATATGTTAAAAAAGTAAATTATTAAGTGTTTAAATAAGAACTTAATTTATATTAGGTAAACATAGTTGTTACAATAATCACAATTAATTTTTTGTAATATAATTCCGAGTATTATAATTTGCATATGAAAGTACAAGTAGTTGGTTTTGTTAAACAAAATTGTTTTATCTTGAATTGAAAAAGTCTTTATTGACAAAGTCTGTCGTATTCTCACTACAGTATAAACTTCAAAAGCTAAAAACAAGTCTATTATAAGCGGAAGTTTATCTTAACCGTTTAGTCTAAAAATTTGTTCATTATAGGTGATTTTCTGTTACAATAAGTCAGAGTTCATTGTCAGTGGATTACACCTTTACTTAAACTATACATTCTACTTACTTTTCGGTCGTTTTTCTTTCGATAAAAGAAAACAAAATACAAAAATGGTTACGTGGGTTGCTGGAAAAGTTTCCGGAATCTAGTAGTTTCAGTGGCGTCACCTTTTTTTAACTGGCATATTCGTAAAATTTGACCTTTTTAACTTATATTTCAGTTGACAATTCGTACTTAAGTAAACCAGTTTAGTTTACACAGCATTTTAAAGAAAAAAATTGTAAGAGAAAATGGAATTTTTGTGTTAAAATTTTCGTGCCATGATTTGTTACTACTCTAGATGTGGTCTAAAGCCAAAACAATCTATCGAACGGCTTGTTTTGGCTTTTGGATATGAAACACCATCCAAGACTACTACTGTTTATACCTGGTTTTCCGAATTCCAACTTAGACGCACCACTCTCAGTGATGAATTTCGTGCAGGTCATCCAGCAACTTCTGTTGTTGCCACTAATGTTGATGCTGTACGTGAAATAATTGAGCGAGATCGGAATGTGACATATCGAGAGATTCAAGCATGCTTAGGCATTGACATGAAAACAATACACACGATTTTTCATGATCATTTACAAGTATGGAAGCTCTGCAGTCGTTGGATCCCACACAATTTGAGAGCAGCTCAAAAGCAATTTCGTGTCAAATGGCGTCGAGAAATGCTCAAAAATTCAACCGAGGTTTTTCAAATTTGGTCTACAATATCGTTACTGGTGATAAAACTTGGATTTATTTATATGAACCCTAAAATAAGCAACAGTCCAGTGTTTGGGTATTTTAAACTGAGCCTAAACTAACAAAAGTTGTCCGTTCACGTAGTCCTGCAAAGCAAATGATCGCTTGTTTCTTTAGTATTACTGGACATGTGGCAACCATAGTTTTAGAAGATCGAAGAACCGTAAACGCTAATTGGTATATTACAATTTGTTTGCCGAAAAAATAAGAAAAAACAATAAAAATCGGCGAATTATTCTGCATCATGACAATGCAAGCTCTCACACAGCGCGTCAACGGTTGACTTCTTATCCAATAAAAATGTTGATTTAATGACCCTTTGCTCGAATTGACCTGATTTGTCACCTAATGATATCTTTTTGTTCCCAAATATCAAAAAGAAAATTAGTGGTGAGCATTTTTTGTCATCAGAAGCAGCTGTTAAAACATTTGAAACGCTGGTTTTTGAGGTATCAGCTTAAGAGTGGAAAAAATGCTTTGCAGATTGGTTTCGACGTATGCAAAAGTGAATTAATCTCAAAGACGAATACTTTTAAAAGCAATAAAATTATTAGGTCCATTTTCCCAGCCCCCCCCATTTTGATTTTTGGATTACTTTTTAAGTCATTCGTTTGTGCATCGTTTGTGTACGTTTGTGCAATTTTTTTTTTCGTTTGTGCATTCACCGTTCGCGAATTATTTAACAAATAAGTTTGGGGAGCTGGAGAAATGCCAGCCCCCCCCCCATCGCGAATTTTGGGTCAAAATTGGTGTCAATCGTTTGTGCATCGTTTGTGTACGTTTGTGCATTCAATATTTTCGTTTGTACAAATACCGTTCGCGAAATATTTACAATTCAAATGGGGGGGGCTGGAGAAATGCCAGCCCCCCTCATCGCGAATTTTGGGTCAAAATTGGTGTCAATCGTTTATTCACCATTTGTGTACGTTTGTGCATTTATTATTTTTGTTTGAGCAAGCACGGTTAGCGAAATATTTTCAATTAAATAACCGGCGAACATTTCTCTACCCCCCCCCCCCCATTTCGACTTTTAGATCAATTTTTGTGTCACTCGTCTGTAAATATACCATTGTGCATTCACTATTCTCGTTTGTGAATTCACAGTTCGTGAATTATTTAACAAATAAATATTTATAAAACTCCGAGCAACAACTGCCATAGTGTCTAGATTGCAATTTATTCTAGTCTACTGAAGAATATGCTGAAAATATTTTAATTTTCCGGAAATCGTCATCGAAACAACACTTCTCTGCGTATCTACGCGCAGGGAAATTGAATTATACTGACTAGTTCGACAATATCAGTAATTGATTTTTGCTGTTTTGACACAAATAACTATATAGTCAACAAATTGAAAAATTTGATTTTTGCTCATTTTAAAAATGTTATTCAATTAGTGTTTAAAATTTCGATTTTATCGAAATTGGCAGTAAAACTATATTTTTAATACTTAGCGGAAAATAAACTGCGACAGGCAAATTTTCTCTTGAAAATACGTAAGAATTTGTCAAAAAAGCTGTAGTTTTAAGTGCATGTCAGTGCCCCCCCTCCCCGCTTTTAAATTTTCGAATTTAGTGTCAAACGTTAGAGCATCGATTAAGCCTGAATAAACTTCTATTATTTTCGTTTTAGCCTCTAAGGTTGCGAAGTTATTTGCGAAAAACTAGCGAAAAACTAAAAAAAATTGATGTCAATCGATAGAGCTCCGTTTGAGCCTGAATAAGTTTCAGAGAGCAACAGTTTAAGTTAATTTTTTACAAAGTTATGGATAGTTGTAATTTTCGACTAACCTCCGAGCAGCATGCGTTAAATCTTAAGTTTTTAAAGCTCTTAAGCTGGTAATCTACATACTTTGAATATATAAATTCTTTAAATAAGCAACATTTTATTCTTTACAAATATAAAATTTTTTAAATAGAAGTAATTTATCTAAATAGAAATTATGCCAATAAAATCTAATATTGATTTGTAGCAGCTTAACGTTGTTGTTGCTAATAAAGAAAAAATTTATGATCCAATGGCTAAAAAGTTTTGGGGCCTTTCAATTATGTGTTTGGCGGAAATAGTAAAGCATTGGGTAATACTACCGTTTATCCGAAATAAAACTTTTTAAGAACCTTACGATTTAACGCATGTTGCTCAAAGTTTAGTCGAAAATTTCAACTATCCATAACTTTGTAAAAAATTAACATAAAGTCTTGCTCTCTGAAGCTCATTCAGGCTTAAGCAAAGCTTTATCGATTGACATCAAATGCACATACAAATTTAAAATTATTAGGAAAATTACAAAACATGTCTACAACCCCTCCCCCCACCAGTTTTTTGCAAATAACTTTGCGACCTTTGAGGTTCAAACAAAAATAATAAAAGCTCATTCAGGTTCAAACGATGCTTTTGTCACCAAAATTCATCCAAAAATTCGAAAGTGGGGACTATCATGTCTGCAGCCCCCCTCCTCTACTTGTTTTTCGCGAATAACTTTGTGATCTTTGAAGCTCAAACAAAAATAATGGAAGTTTATTCAGGCTCAATCAATGCTCTAACGGCTCTGACATACACCTAAAACTATAGCTTTTTTGACAAATTCTTACGTATTTTGAAGAGAAAATTCGCCTGTCGCAGTTTATTTTCTGCTAAGTATTAAAAATATAGTTTTACTGCCAATTTCGATAAAATCAAAATTTTAAAACACTAATTGAATAACATTTTTAAAATGAGCAAAAATCAAATTTGTTAAGAGGGGCATTTTTTTAGGGCCCTTTTAATTAAATCAACAGATGGCGCCTACTTAAATATTTTTATAAAATAAGAGGAATTTGCTATATTTAAAATATAGCAAATTCGTTGAGATAATACTATTCTATAAACAATATTCTTGATCTTAAGCTATTTTGAGTTCGTAATATTTATTTATAAAAACACAATTCATGATTAAAGTTTAATTATCTTTTTTTGTAAGTGAGTGTGTTTTGACATACTCAATACGAACTTAAAATAGCTTAAGATCAAGAATATTGTTTATAGAATAGTATTATCTCAACGAATTTGCTATATTTTAAATATAGCAAATTCCTCTTATTTTATAAAAATATTTAAGTAGGCGCCATCTGTTGATTAAATTAAAAGAGCCCTGAAAAAAATGCCCTTCTTAATTTGTTGACTATATAGTTATTTGTGTCAAAACAGCAAAAATCAATTACTGATATTGCCGGACTAGTCAGTATAATTCAATTTCCCTGCGCGTAGATACGCAGAGAAGTGTTGTTTCGATGACGATTTCGGGAAAATTAAAATATTTTCAACATATTCTTCAGTAGACTAGAATAAATTGCAATCTAGACACTATGGCAGTTGTTGCTCGGAGATTTATAAATATTTATTTGTTAAATAATTCACGAACTGTGAATTCACAAACGAGAATAGTAAATGCACAATGGTATATTTACAGACGAGTGACACAAAAATTGATCTAAAAGTCGAAATGGGGGGGAGGGGGTAGAGAAATGTTTGCCGGTTATTTAATTGAAAATATTTCGCTAACCGTGCTTGCTCAAACAAAAATAATAAATGCACAAACGTACACAAACGATGCATAAACGATTGACACCAATTTTGACCCAAAATTCGTAATGGGGGGGGGGCTGGAGAAATGATGGCCGGTTATTCAATTGAAGATAATTCGCTAACCGTTCTTGCACAAACGAAAATATTGAATGCACAAACGTGCACAAACGATGCACAAACGATTGACACCAATTTTGATCCAAAATTCGCGATGAGGGGGGCTGGCATTTCTCCAGCCCCCCCCCATTTGAATTGTAAATATTTCGCGAACGGTGTTTGCACAAACGAAAATATTGAATGCACAAACGTACACAAACGATGCACAAACGATTGACACCAATTTTGACCCAAAATTCGCGATGGGGGGAGCTGGCATTTCTCCAGCCCCCCAAACTTATTTGTTAAATAATTCGCGAACGGTGAATGCACAAACGAAAAAAATAATTGCACAAACGTACACAAACGATGCACAAACGAATGACTTAAAAAGTGATCCAAAAATCAAAATGGGAGGGGGGCTGGGGAAATGGACCTAAAATTATTTACCAAATTTTATGTGTTTTATCATATAGTTCCGGAAACTTTTCCAGCAACCTACGTACCATAAGGTTTTAGTTTAAAACATATGAATCTATTGATTACAGTTTATTAATTTTTAGTGTCTTTCTAAGCAGTTTGATTTTTACATCGAGTGTTAGCCCCTGTCTGTCTGTCTGTCTGTCTTAGATAGGTAAACTGGACCATACCATCCTCATAACAATTAATCACTTAGATGTAAAACTATCATCTTCTTCAGGCAATAATTATATGTTTCAATTCTGCAACACAAACTTTTGCACATTCAGGACGAAAATAAATGTAGTAATTTATGTTTTCATTGTACGTTGGTTGAGCTCCCCTAAAGCATTCAGTAATCAGTTAAGAAAATCGAAAAAGTATTGAAAACAAATCGGTCGGTATGGTGTGAAGCTAAAGATCAAAGAAATAATTAAATTACTACTCAAATTAATTCCAATAAAAGTTCAGCTTTCAGCAATTACGACAGTGTTAAGAATTTAATAACGCCTGCAGGAAAAAATAATCACAACAGTTGATGATTTGGTAACCCTCTTGAGCGAAGACATTACGAAAGCTCTAGATGTACTAAACGTGGATCAAGTTGGATTTGAAGCTAGAAAAAGAAAATTAGTTTAACGTGAAAAAAAAAATAATAAAATTGTTACACCCTATTTTTTTTATTGTGGGATATAGTTTTAAAAAGTTCATTTTTTTATCTAAAAACGTAGAAATAGATAAAAGTTGTTTGTTGATTGCATTTAATAAAGGATGTTGTATTAAATTTACAAGCTTAACGTTAAACCATTTTTATGTAATCTTGAGCGGTAGAGTATTAATTGTGCATAATAAATCAAAAGCTTTTCATCACATGCAAACAATGTAACAAGTAAGATTTGATGTGTTGATATAATAACGATCAGGAACCATAATCCTGGATTAACCCCTAACATCATTTACTACCAAATCCCGCTAAATAAAAGTCAACAATATAATATTTTGTTTTGTTCCAGTTTGGTCGATTTAATTTACAGAAATTCAACAAATACTTAATCGTACTTAATGAAGGTAGGGGGTGGGGTAGAAAATAAGGAATATTTTTGCAGATTTTTCAAAACACGTGAGCTAAGATTTTCAATAAGATTTTCATCGGTGGGTTAGTATTTTTTAAATGTACACAAAGTTAAAGTTTCATTTTCACATCATCGTGTGGTACTTTGTTAGCCGGCGGCTACAAAAAACTTTGTCTAAAGAATTGTATCAATTTTCTTGACATTTGCACTCTAATTATTGCTAAATATACAAAAGTAAAATTAAAATATTAAAAAGAAATTAGAGATCTTAAAACGAAGTCAATGTTAATACTTCAAGTAGATACTGCCTTACATACTGAAGTATATGCTACTAGATAATTGTGTATGGGTAGTACTTACTCTTTAGTAAGTACTAGTATGGTAGTACTTATAGTATTTTTATTTTAAAATAGATAATTTATTTGTGTCAGGTACTAGAATCGAAGCAAGTACTACATCTTAGTGAAGTAGTCGTTTTAGTAATTTCGTAAAATAAATTATTATAAAAAATGACAAAAAGTAAAGTCAAAGGAACCGTAAATATTTTTCAAGTTGAGAGTTTAGAAAAATTCAAATAAAGTAAGATTATGCCGTTTTTACGCTCACTGCTTCAAATTTAAGTAGTAGTAGCTACTTCAAGTTATAGTATATACTACACTTGACTTTTACAGCTTACTAAATACAAATTAAATACTGTTTACAACCCTTAAATAAATCGTAAACTTTACAGCACAAGTAGAGAGGTAAAAGAGATTTAAAGGTATGACCAGAATAGACGTATAAGATAGTAATTCTGTATATTTTCATATTGGACACCCTGTATAAGTATACTTGTCATTTTAAGCCATTAAGTTTCATACGCTCAAGTAAGCCTTTAACAATGAGGGCATATTAAACTTAAATCATTACAAAGTACAAGGAAGTTGATGCTAAATTATATCGGCGGTCTTAATAATTCTAAATACTCACTAATTACAAAACTTAAATCAAACTTTAAATCCAAATAAAAAGTTTGTTAAAATAGTAATTAAGTTAATAAAGAATTAAATTAATTTACTTATTTATAATAATAGGGAAAAGTTATTATTATATAACCATTCTATTATACCTAGTGCATTTCTATATTTAACTCTTTGAGCTTTTATTTGTTCTTGCTCGATACGGTCAATTGTAGAGCTTCATCATGTTCTATATTACTGCAGTAAATTATATGGGTGGTAAAACTTCAAAGTAATTTTATGTTTAATCGAATGAATTACTTATGATGCAGGGGAAACCGGGACAGGTTGTCACAATTTTTGCTTTTTGAATAGGGAGCAGGGTTTGCAGATTACCTTTCTATCATTACCTAACCTCAAATGTTGATTATGCAACGTTATAAAAAACCAGAAAATATTTGAGTTATTGAATAATCAGAGTTGAAATAAAACTTTGAAATTACATATTATGTCCAATTCGAATAATGTAAGCATTGAGTACTTCGAATCTAGGCTGCTAGGTGGTAACAGCGACTGACATCTGAGACGTAAAAAACCATCCTTTTTGACATCCTGCCCCGGTCTCCCCTAACCTGCATATTGCACTTCTTATGTCAAAAATTATTCTTTTTAATTGTCATAATTTGATTTGATTGTTGATCCAATTATTACCATTTTGCACATCTCATCATTTCAATTCTTATGTATAGCACTGAAAGAATTTTATTTATTCCAAGTTTTCAACTTTATTAATTCAATCTCACATTACTAAATCCTTTTGAAACATCAGTATGTACCTACATTCAATTTGCAACTTTTAACAATATATGGTTTGTTATTAAGCTAAAGGTAAATTGGACTGGATTTATTTGCACATGCTTTGACTGCAATTTGATAGTGAAATAAATTAATAATTCAAAGTTTCCGTAATTTGCTAAACTTCCACTAAAAAATTGTACTAGATGTTTTCATTACATTTGAGATTGATAAATAACACCAGATCTGTAATATTCAAGATTTTGATCAAAGTCAAGTAGGTACTAAGGAATTACTTTATTCTTTCTATTTTTAGCGCACTTTCTAAAAGATTTCCACGATTAAACAATTCAAACGCAATTTTCTTACTTGGACGATGAAAAGCACAAATTTTAAGTTTTCTATTGCTTAAATTAACATTGTTTTACGTTTTAGAAGATTAAATATTTTTGTCATTTTTTTCGGAAAGGCAATTAAAAAAGATTGTTGTAATAATTTCACTCTTAATTTTTCTAGTTTCGTATAGTATGAAACTTTGAACTGTCCTGATGCAGAAAAGCGTCAATTTTAAACTAAATTTATAAAACAAACAAAGCTCTTGAAAGGTTCCAAATTTTTCGCTCAAAGTTTTTAAAATCTTTTACACTTTACACCACTTGTATTCTAAGAGTTGTCTAAACATATTTTATTTAAATTTTTCTTTTAGGAACTTTTGATTTAATAAAAGTAAAGCTTTTCGGATTTAGATACCGATAATACCAATTTCGTGTACAATTTATTTTCCAATTTTCATATTTTACTCAACCTGAAGTTAGTTCGATATAAAAATTAATCTTGTTTACCTTTCTTAACTGTTAAAAATGTCTTTTAAATTCATGTAGAAAAAAATGTAATTGTTTGTAGTTACTGAGTAAACTTAAAAATAAATAAAGAACTTAGCTGGATACTAAAAATTTTCATTTACATTTAAAAAAATGATGTAAAAATTGAAGTAAATTAAAAAATTTAGAAAAAAGTTGGTAAAAGAAGAAGTAATTAAAATAAAATAAAAATTATTAAATAAAGTACAATTAAAATATTACACTTTACTGTACATAAAGAAGGGGACGATCATTTGCCTACAGGTAACGCCATCAACTGCAAATGCGAGGTACCGGGTTCAAATCCGGAGAAGATGAGTAAACTTTCTCATAATTAGTCTCCGTACTTTGGAAGGTACGTTAAACCGGTACTTCTCCTGGGTTAATAATTGCTATAACTAACATAAAAACCAGGGTTACAGGCACATGTGGAGACCAGTCTAGCAAGTTACTTATCGGATGTTAAACAATTATAAGCTCAAAGTACCCGTTATTGAGTGCACTTAAACAGGACATGGTCCTAATTAGAAGAAGAAGAAGACACATGAACTAAAATGGGCTAAAATGACTACTGAAATTGTTGTCTAACGACATTTTCAAAAACTTTAAAAGATAAAACACTTTCAGTTTGTTAGGTTACGAGGCAAAACCTGTAACAGGGGTGGTCTATGCAGTATGCGTTTTAACGTCATCAAAATGCACTAATCAATGTAACTTTGATAAATGTACGACACATAAAACTCTCGGTTTGATTAAACTGTGAAACTAATAATTTATTTATTAAACTGTAAACCATTTAAATTTAATGGATGTATATTATATGTAATTTATAACTAATTATGAATGTTTTCTGATAAAGCAAACTGGATAGTTTGATACGCATCTTTATCATGGTTTCTGGTTTGCTTTGAATTCTCTTAAACATGATGAAAACTTTTGATCTTTACTCAGGGGGATTTATGTATCTACACGTAGCTAATTGCCAATTACTACATTTCTTCCCTTAAAATTTAATCAACTTTATACATTAAAATTTATTCATACTTCTTCTAAAAAAAATATAAATTATGCACAAATTTAGTTTTCTGTATGTTCCAATATGCAATTTATTTTTTGAAAAATGTTAAATTTTTTGAACAATTTTAAAAATTATGATAATTCAAATGCAGTTCCTATTTAGACGGAATATATAAAAATATCATAGTAGCTTATGATGTTTTTTATTAAATAAAAACATGAAATAATTAAAAACTAACATGGATTTCCTATGGTTTAAATTTCATTAAATATTTCATTATTCATACATAATTTTGAATAAAATTTTGTTTTTATCTTTCTTGACCACGCAGAATTAACTATGAGAAGTTAATCTACAACGCAAAAAAGTTACAAAATTATTCATAAGTATTGATAAAAATGAAATATGGTTTAAACGAAATAAAATATCGTTTTGTTATCGCGATTAAAAATTTTTCCCTAAATTGAATCCAAAATTTTAGTTGTGCTAAAAATATATTTCAACGCCAATTAAATTTTTTAGCTTTTACAGTAGGTACAGTATTTTATTATTGACTTTACGTCAGGAAGAATCAAAATTGATTAATCTGTTATCACATAAAATACCACCGAATGGATCTCAAATATAAATTAAAATTAACCGAAATAAATAACACGTTTCTGTATTATTTTCTGATTAAATTAACTTTCTCAGAGCCATATATTGGTATAAAAATATAAATAAACTTACTTGACTAGCCAACTCAACAATCATCACATAATCTATGAGGCATTCAAAATTTTGCTAAAAGTACCTTAAACAAAAAACTATTTAAAGCACTTTTACCTAAAGTACATGTCAATTTTTTGAGTTAAATTAACTCTGAAAAATTAGATTCACAAAGAAATAGAAGAACAATAATTAAAAATGAGCTCAATAAAATGTTGGCAATTTAAAAAAAAAAAAACAATTAGAAATTATTTTATATTACTAGTTTTATAACTTTTATTATTTTAATTTAGACACATTTTTGTAATTAATTTGACAAATTTTGTAAGTTACGCTGCCGTGATATAGTAAAAGTGGTAGCTAACAACGTAGAGTTTGAATTTCAAGTACCTAGTAATTAGAGATTTTGTTTCCTAGCTACCTATAAATCAAGTTGACTACAAGAAGTTGAAAATTTTCAATCCACATTATTTTCGTATATGTTTAACGATGTGAGTTAAATGTAGGATATCCTTTATTACTTTTGTTAATTGCAATAAGTTAGTAGGTGATAACCATACAATCTTTTATCGTAATTTTTATGGCTTTAATTTCGCTTATGTCGAACAAGCGTTTTCATTTTATTTGCAGAAAACAATGAAGGATCATAAAATAACGCTTAAGTAATTTTATTTATTTTTTCATCAATAAAAGTATTTTAATATATTTGATATCAAGCAATAACTTGTTCATTATTTTATTTAATTGGTTAGTCACTTATAACTACTTAACTATTTTGTTTTTACTAAAATAAAAATAATTCTAAATGTTCCAACAGAAAGAATATAAGATTTCTTTTCTGGCTGCCCAAAGTTGATTTTTGAATTTGAATGTCTTTTTGATTATTTACTTGCTTTTCAGTGCAGTTAAACTTACATATTAACACGTGAAGATTTTCAGCGCTTGCAACCAGAAACAAACAGCCTGCTTCCTTTATGTTCTTAGCCCTTAGATCGCCCGAATACTCAAAAGTAAATAATACTAAATTCTATGAAAATATTTATTTAGAAAAGTGTACTTGGTACCTCCTGTAAACTTGATTTGTTTGTTTCTACCAAACTAGACAAAATATGAAATTTGACCCAAAAGGATGAATGCAGAATAAACGATTATGTTAACATAGCAAAAGCATTTTGTCACATTTAACTTTATAAAAATTGATAACAAAGACCGTCGACATATTTAATCATCATAATGCGTGTAATATTTTTAAAAAATTGAACAGCATTGCTACAACATTTCTTTTTCATTTTCACGAGATACGTAGTCGTTACACTTTGTTTAAATTATGTTCCTGAATTATAACAACAAAAGTTGTTTATAGGTGTAATAAATTAATGATAACTTGTGAAATTCTAAAAATTTAATCAAATAAATTAATGTGTTACAATTAAAAATAAATTGTGTGTAAATGTGAAAGTTTTATTATAACGGTTTTTGCCAGGGAACTTTGAGGTTAGGTTGTTCTAACCTAATGCAGATGATACTTTGTCCCCGGATTGCATTTTCCTACTGACCATGGACTTAGAAAGATAGGACTAGCAACTAAGATTAAAATGGCGAGCTCTTAACCGTATGGGTTCATCACTTCTACCGCTAGGATCGCTGAATTCCTGTTCCAAAATATTCATTTGAATATTTTATTTTCAAATTATTTTCATTACAAAACTTACTTTTTCATACATATAAAGTTTTTTTAAATAATAAAATACGTTATTTAATAAGTAATTATATAATTTCGATTATTTAAAAACCAATTTCTTTTAATTTTTATCACTATTCCAAGCATGCGCGTTGTTGACAGCTGTCCAATTTTTTTACCAAACTTAATCCTTTGTAGTTTGAATAAAAGTGCACGTACATGTATGAAAAATGCATTACTGTTTTTAATATATAATATATTTTCAATCTTTAATGTTTTATTTTCATATATTGGTTAAATTAATAATTTTCAATTTGAATTTAAATCGTATTTTTGGAACAGGAATTCAGCGATCCTAGCGGTAGAAGTGATGAACCCATACGGTTAAGAGCTCGCAAATTTTAAGCTTTCAGGTAGGGAGTTGCGGGTCCTATCTTTCTAAGTCCATGCTACTGACTAAGCAATATTTAGAAATTTTGGTCAAATGCGATGAGATTGATCAATCATCGCCTATAATTTGATTGCAATTTCAAAGAAAACAAATTTTGAAACAAAATTGAACTTGCAGACACTAAAACTAACAAGAAATTATGATTGTAAAAAATTGAAAAAAACAAACGGTAAAAAAGAATGGCAAAACTATGTAAGCTCGGAATCAGTTGAACTACGGAAGTTTTTGTAGCATTCTGAATGTAACGTCTGTCTATCGCTTTTTTTACAATTTTTGTTTTTAATTTTTATGTTATTTTCAAAAATAGTTTGATGAATTAAAATATCCCAGTAAATGAAATTGTGTACCTACACAATTTTATTTCTGCGATATGAGAAAATTTGCTAGAAAATAAGTTAGAATATGAAATAAAATTAAAAACTTTAAGAACATTTATCTCGCTGATTTATTTTCCGGAAGGACGTTAGATGTATTAAATAAATTATAGCTTAGAATTACAACACAATATGCATTTACTGTTCACGCGATAGGTAGATATTTCATAGTTGTCTCCCAAATTATTGTAGAGAGAAAAATACTGAATCCGTACATACTATTGTTTGTCATTTTTCTTTTTACAGAAGGTGAAAATCAGAAAAATTAAAACTAATGTTAAAAAAAAATCAGTGTTGCCTGGCAATTATTGAAACTAAAGACATTTTTTAGAAACTAAAGACAATAAAGAGAAGAAGAGGCATTTGCGTGGTCATAGACTTCAGCTACGCCTCAGTCTATAATTTTCCGCGCTCATACCAAAAATATGCACTTTCAGGACTTGGTACATAAATAATTATTGTAAAACAAAAAAAATTCGGTGCTAGTAAAAAACAATTTAAGAATTTAATATTACATATTTATATTTTCGAATTTTTAGAAAATTTTTATTACTGTATATAAACTTACCCTTCAAAGTGTTAAAGTTGATCCTGTTTACAGTAACGAATTTATCACAGAATTTGTTGACGGTGATTGAAAAATCTATTTCGCTTTGAAAATAAATTTTACAGAAGCAATAAAAACTAATACGAAAAGTTTATTTCATATTATAATAATTATTATAAAATGCAATTCAGGGCAATTGATAAAATCAACAAGATAAAAATTACAGTAATTATTTTTATAAAACCTTTATTAGAAGTTTTTAAATTATCAAAATAATTAATTTCTGCTGTTAAAATTGAATTTCATTATTGGCAAAAGCGCGCACGGTAATTACCTATTGAATTTTGAAAAATAATTAATTTTAGGTACTTTATCAGTACGACTAATAATTATTTTTATGCAGGTATATAAAAAATTCTTACATTTAAAAAAACATTTATTTTTCAACACATTCTGCATGTACATTAGTTACAGTCGCCGCCTAGTAAGAATTTTCTCAACCAAGCTTTCAACGTAATTTAACAATCTACATTAAATTTATATGACAACTTTCTGAAATTTGACGACAGAATTTGAAAGGATACTTAAAGGTTATGGAATTTTCGAGTTTCTTTAAAATTTTAAACGCGATAGTAAAGTAAGGTTCACAATAACTTTCTTTTAATTTGTGAAATTAATAATAATAAAAAACTTAAAAGTTGATAATAAAATCAATTATATTCTCATTCAATTTTGAATTAATTCAGTTGGAAAATTTGCAAATTTAGGATTGCTCCCTTCTGAAAAAAGTTGGTTGGGCCCGTCCCTGGGTTAAAGCTTGTGGTTTTCCTGAATTTCGAATTCAAAGATACTCGAGTTGTCTAATAAACAAGCACCATAACCGAGTTGAAAACATCTAATTGCCGAAGTGGGCACAAAAGCACCGAACATTTGTTAGTACATTTTTTTTGTTATGTTCTTTTTTTATGAATACCATTCAATGCTTGTTTAACAGCATTACTAACTAAATCCAATAATAAAATACCATGATCTTGACTGTACAAATACAGAAACACGATAAGATTATTATAATAATTCGTTAAATTATTTGTGCAACATGAAAATCACTGAAGGTTATGTTAATTAATTATTATACCAGTAACAATTAAAGAACTTGTTTCCGGTAGTTTAATTATTCTCAATGTACTATATAAACTACGGATGTTTCATTTCATCAATATTCAGTCAAAATGATGAAAGCAGTAGTCGTGTTCACGATGTGCTTTATGTTGGCTTTTGCATTTGTGCAATCCATGCCCGAAAATGATGATGTAAAAAATTATCGGGTAAGTTTCTGTTCCCCAAAAAGTAAAAAATTTTAGTAACTGTTGTGATCCAGATTTTGAAAACTAATTCACACTTGTATTGATTTTCTTTATGTTTTTAATTAAAAATATTATTTTATATTTTAGGTTATTCGTCAAGTTCCAAATCCTGATGATGTTGTTAATAAGGTCAAAGATATTCCAGGAGGTGCTGTAGGTCAGGCTGGTCAAATTGGATAAGGCACTTTCAAATAAATTTGATTAATTTTGCACAAATTTAGGACTCTACACAATGAAAGTTTTTATCACAATTATTATACTAATTAAATAAATAAAGTTGCATCAGATATTACCAGAATTGTTTTTATGTTATAATATGTAAATAGTTTTTTTTTGGACATTTGTTTTTTTGCTGTACATAATGATACCCATATTTAAGGGATGAGTCAACCACGAAGACTTTGGTAGTTTTTCAGAAATGAAAAAAAAATTTAATCAAAATTTTTCGTATTTTTACACTGCACACTTTAGGCCTCTTTAATATTTTTTATGTTCTTCATCGTATTCAAATTATTGGGGAAGAATAACTGGATTAAATTGTACTCCTTCAGTCTGCATTGTATAATAAAAAATATTCCTTAAATAATCCCTTGGATTATTGAAATATTCCATGAAAGTGAAATTTTCTTGATAAGCTTTTTTCATATTTTCAGAATAAAATGAGCAAAAATTGAATACAATATCTCTGTATATTATAAAAGATAAAAACTTTTGGAAATATTCTAAAATATAATTAAGGAATATTTAAATGGTGATATTGTATAAAAACTGCAATGCATATTTCTAAAATGACTGGAAAAAATCTTGAAAAGTTATTATTTCTATATTATTTTTTTAGAATTAGATTTGCTGGAATTGTTAACTTTTACAATTTTTTGTACACCAGGCATTAGAATTACTTTGAAACTTATAAAATTTGAAAATAGCAAATATTTACAAAAGTATCTGAAATAATCAATTGCACTGTCATGTAATACTAACACCAGGAACGTACCCAAGGAGGGAAGAGAGCCAAGTTTTGGTCAAAGTTGGCAAAATCACTCAAAAGTTGACTCCTCTGAAAAAAGTTAGTTATAGGCACGTCCTTGGCTAAGACAATTTTATTAATTAAAAATTAGTTTTATTATACAAGCATAAATATTAGAGGCATCAAAATGTAGGATTAAATTTGTTCTATAGCAAGAAAAAACGTATAAAAAGTATGGTTGGGTTTGTTGTCATTTTCAAACTTGAAAGTTAATTTTAAAACTTTTCAACCAAATTGTATAAATCCTTTTAAATTTTAATTTAAAAATAATAAATAATAAACTAACCTATTATTGATCGACAGTTAATAAATAGCTAATATTTATATATTCAACGTTCGATCTCTTCAACTAGAATGTTTGCATTTAGCTCGTTGCATTGAATTTGCAGCACTTAGCTAAAATTACGTTATATTGTAAAACAAAAGCTTAACAAAGCCATTAATAAATGTTCAATTATAAATTTAGTGTTTTACCGTCGACATTTTAGTGCCACTAATGCACATTTCTTGTCAACATATTTACCTAATTCCTAAACACGATATAAATTTTTATTTATACAAATTTCTAAACAAAATTTATTCAGACCTGCCGTAAAAGAAACGATATTTAATATTGCATTATATTTTATTATTTTGAGCAAATAAATTGTTTACATTTTCCTTTAGTGTTTGATGATGAGCAATTTTAACACACGACGAGTCCTTTATCTACCTACCTACGAAATAATTGTTAAACACAATAATAATTTCTTTATTTTTGAAGTACCAATTAATTAATATTCAGACTACATTGGTTATTAATTAATACAACGTCCTACGCTTTGTGTGCTCAATGCATGAAGAACCAAAACAAACAGAAATTTGAAATTGGTGGAATTAAAAACAATCATTTGGTTTGAATTTGAAATTTTGTAGTTTAATTTTTTTTTATGTTTTTCCTATGTCTTAAATAATTTAAATTTGCAAACAGATTTATGCATTTATTGATACAGTGTTTTTTAATACAGGAAAAATTATTAACAGTAAAGCGAAGTTGATTCGAATTATAATGTATGTATGCACTTGCTAAATTAAATTATTTTATTAAAAACATGTGACTGCATTAAAATAGCATCTCCAGTAATTTCGTCCTTTTGGCTGGACTACTAAGCTTCCTTGATGGCCTCTTCTTTGTAAATCCATCTGAAAATATAAAAAAAACTTAATAAATTTGTAATTTTGATAGTTGCAGATTTTCCTGCTAATACAAATTTTGAAAATTTTACAACGTGGCAAAAATAAATAAATCTTAAGGAACGTAAATAACAAGGGTTATGCTCACCCCTCATTTCCTGAAACAGGACGGTTGTTAAACGTGATAAACCTTATCCTGTACTTTGCAATTCTTTTTATTGCCACAAATAAAATTTAGTGTTGAAATTCTTTTTCCGCTGGTAACAAATATTCGAATTTTCCTACTTTTTGACTCAAATATTTTGTTTTTGGTGAAAAAAAAGAGACTTTAAGAACCTATTACCAAAAGTGATTTGTCTAAATTGAAATTAAAATACCTGTAATCTACGTAGTTATTTTATACAAGGTAATTATTAATTCTTCAAAGTCATAGTTTTGCTGTCAATACTTAGGTACTTTTCCGTTTCTCAGGCGACGCAATTAAAAATTAAATTAAAATTTTGTGGATGGTTTATTTAATATTGTTTTGTAACATTGGGCAAGCAAACTAATTCCAGTAATCGCGGTCTTACTACACTAAATTATTGCTAAATTATTCAAAGTTCACCTCAACATGAGCTAAGTGTGCCAAAAACTGGTAAGAAAGCAGTCAGAAACACTTATCAAATTTTTTCTTAAAAATTGTGAACACAAACAAACCAATGAAGTCACAGAAAAATTTATTATATGCACCCAATGAAATCCATTAAGTCAAAACCACAAATATAAGATCTGCAAATTTTCTTACAGTAATTAATTTCACTTTGAAAGTTTAAAATTTCTAAATTAGGTTTCTATAAACAAACGTTTTCTAATGAAAACTGATTGTCAGTATAGGTGGAAAAGCTGTGAAAATTTAACAATCCGTTGTAATTATGATTAGTGAACTTGATGAAAATTTATTTAAAAATATTTTGAAACAATTGGTAGGTAGTAAATTGGGTTGCTAAAGAAAATTTTTTTATTTGTTATGTTCTACAGATATTAAATATTTTTCATCAGTTTTTGCTTTGATCAAATTTTTCGACTTCAAGATCTAAATTTAGTAACTATTTGTCCTAGTTTTTTTTTATTCTAATTATTTACAGTTGACGAAACAAAAAATTAAAAACACAATTACCGTGATGAGAAAAAATGTCAGAAATGCTTGTGCAAAATTTTAATTCTTAATTTAATTTTAAAAGTAAAAATTTTATAATGCAAATTATTCGTGTAACTTAAAAAATTAAAAGAAAATCAAGAACATAGCAATATTCCCTAAGGTTCAAGAAATCGACTTTGTAATTAAGCTCATTTCCAAGTACATCAGACCGCTACTTCTTTATTTTCAATTAAAAAATATATGACAAAAGTTACGTAATATAATCCACAATAATTGTTCGAATTTCTATTATAATTAAAAAAATTACAACTTCCGACATTGGTGTTGTTAATTAGCTGTTTCTTTGAAATTGTATAACTTAAAAAAAAAATATTTTTCAATATATTATATAAATTAAAAAATTTATCATTTTACAGTATTTTGTGGTGTTCCTACATTGGTGAAAATGGATTCACATAAAATCGGACGTGTTTTTATTGTAGTTGTGCTACTTAATATTGTTCAAAATTCTATTGCGGCACCTACAAATCTCAATATGTTGCATTATAGAGTAAGTAAATTGTATTTTTAAATATTTTGGTTTTGCTGGATTTTCGAGTGGCACAAAAGCAAAATTTTTAATATTGTCTACCTGTCCAAAAATATTCTTGGATATTTTTGTCAGTGAATAACGTTAAAAATTTGGATTGAGAGTATAAAAAATGATTAAAAAATTAAATAAATCTTACTAACAAAGAAAAGGTCAACATTACAAAATCATCAAGTAAATTTAATTCACTCAATCAATTAAATTAAAAAAAATGAACAAGGAAATTTTTAATTTTTACTTGATGTCGTAATTATGAACAACACGTATAATAATAATGAAGAAAATTAGCTATAAGCAATGCTGGACTTCCCCCTGTAAGTACATTACAATAAAAATTTGATTGCAAATAAATCAGTATATTTTTTGAGTTCACGTTTTAAAGAGTTTTCAAGAGATAACTTAAAAAGTTTTCAGCAATTATTAATTAATGATGCTAATACATATGTACATATTTTGTATTTTTTTCAGGTACCGAGAGACGTAATTGAAGATGTGGGAACCGGCATAATTGATACAGGAGTTCAAATTGCATCACAATTTTTTAGCATTCACGACAAACTTCGAGATTTGTTTCCAGTTTAAAGATATTTAAAATTAATCTTGATGATTATGTAAAACAGGGTCAAATTTATTTGTTTTGTCAATAACAATCAAAAGAAATAACAAAGTGTGTTATTATTTCTACAAATTTAATAAGGAGAAAAGTGCATTTTGAAATAATTACAATCATTGAATAGAATTTAATAATACCAATGCAAAACTTGAAAAATGCAATTCCCCTGCAAGGTCTCTTATGTTTACCATATAGGTAAGCAAGGAAGGAATTGCACTTTTAGACTTTATGATCTACAAAAACTACTCTTTTTGAAAATTATTTAACGCTAGTACGTACGCTCTATTTATAAAGTGAATCGTACTTTAAGGCTTTCCTGATGGCAATTCAAAGGTCGGCTATCAAGAAGCCATTTTTTTATAAACAGTTTTTAATGGCAAAGTTTATTTTTTTAACCACCAAATAAACGTCAAAATTTAGAAAGAATGAAAAAGTCATCTAGATTTTAAATCGATTTCCAATGAGTTTTTGAGTAAAATTATAACTATTTGAAAAATAAGAATTTTGATAGCAAAAAAAGATGAATTTTGCATTTTCCATTTACAAACATCAAAACGCAGCCAAAAAATCTTATTCAAAAATTTGAACAGTGGAAGAGTGGTTTCAAATTTTCCCTAGCTTACTAATAAACTTGTTCTAAAATTAAATTTTTTTAAAAATTTTTAATTACTTACTGAGCGCACATCTTCGATTCCGTAATTATTTTTAGTTACAGTGGGGTTGAGCTTATTTGATTCTTCTTTCCCTTCGACATAATTTTGGAATTTGTCCATTATACGATCAAGTAGCAAAACGGCCTTTTTCTTTGGTACTATCGCCTAAAAAATAAAACAAAGTTCAAAGTTTATTCCGAGTAATCTTTTTTTTATTATAAATAGTAAAAAAAAATAGTGACGACACACTGTGGGGGCGCTACTGTGATGGCCTTGTGGGAAATAGTTTTTTTGACTTAACTTTTCTTTATCAATATAACTCGGGTAAGGTAAAACATAACAATAATTCAACCAATATTTTTTTTTTAATTTTTTTAGTCGGCTATAGAATTGTAATAAATGTGTGCCGCAGGAGATTTTGTTAAAAAAACTTATAGGTCAAATATGACTGTAGGAGGAATAAATTTTGTTGCAAGTAAGTTAAGTGTAGCAAAATTGTATAAGAAAGTATTCAGCTTGAATTGCAAAATTAATCACACTAATGGCTATGTCAGGGTTAGTTGTAGTTGGTTTCGTTTTACTTTTGAATAATTACCACACCGTACTAGAATGCATGCCAAGTTTATACTTTGAAATATTTTCTTTCAAATTCTTTAAAACACTAAAATTTTTACCTTAAAAATTTGTTTGAAAAAATAAAAAAATTACTTTTTTTCAACTTTGATAATAAAAAAGTTTTGTTCTTGTTTCTCAACCCGACAATAATAGAAAGCTATTACAGCAAGACAAACGCTAATTAATTACTAATACTAATTCAAAATTAATGCGTTATTATTAGGCTCATCTTTAATTTTTTCCATGATACTTCTACATTAATATTTACTTATTAATAAACTCGAAGTATCATTATATTTTCAATTATCCTTTTGATCCTTGAGTAAATCCTAAGTACTAAAGCTGTCAATGGTTGTATGTTTTGAAATGATATAGTAGGTAATATAATCAAATGATATTTGTTTGGGATAATAATTCTAATAGCTGGATTTCTTTTACACGGTCAGTTAGCTCTTCTTCCAGTTTTGGTATATATTCTTTTGTGTTTTTTATTTGAAAATCCTGCGATGAAGCGAGGTTGTAAGTTTAGGATAAAAAATATATTGGGAAACTACAATAAAACTCCGGTGATGGTAAAATTGTTTAAATACATGTAAAATATAATGATTAAGAGCTCAATTTATTCCAAACGCTTGACGTGCGGTTACTAAGTTGACAGCTGGTTACACTTGATTCAAATCAACAGGTGACACCTGACCGTTGTTAAGCACAAGCACACAGAACAATACTGCTGATACTTCTACTGAGCCAGTGAGAGAGCTGATTTTGGGTGATGCAAAGCAAAAATGGACTATACAGAAATAGAAAATTCCTCCAAGCGGTCCATAGTTTCTAATGAAGAATGAAGTTTAAAAAACCTTCCTCTTGCTCACCAAATGTTTTACAGGAGCCAAAACCATAAGCAAGAAAGCTAGACCTAGAGTTACAAACGACATGCTGCCTTCAAGCCAGGACTATCAGCATTTGAACGAAGTGCATGCATCAAATGAATGTAAATAAAAATGCAGGGTCGAATAATCGAGGAATATTGTGAATAGCAATTCAAGTAAGAACCAAGTAACAAAAGCAAAAATTTGTTACAGCCTTTCCGATTTGTTCGTGGCGGACTGCTATTTTATGGACTTTTTTCATTTGCTTCGGCTTTATGATGATTCTTCTTTGTTGTTCAAATCAATTTAGACTGAATTGAGGTTGCTGATAAACTCGGTGATTTGATTAATGTTGCTAGATTTTAAAAGATGATTAAAATCTTGCTACCAAAAAAGTTACCTTGTGTTTGAAAACTCGAAGGACCATGAATAAGTCCGGGTTGGAATTATTTATCTGAAATAAAATTTTGGCTGCTAGCGGTCTCACTACCAAATAAAAGGCGATAGAGCTTGAAACCAAAGAAGTCAATTTGTGGTTAAATAATAACATACGACTGAGATCAGATGAAATCAAGTGCTTGCAATTGTAGGTATTAAATACATGGCATTTTTTGAAGCAGTGAATAACTGGTAAAACCACACAAATATACAAACGCATAAAACTGAACTGCAAAGAAAAACTAATTAGTAATACAAAAATAGAGAGATATCCTTAAATATGATTTTAATTAATTATTTACACGTAAATGAGTTGAGTCAAGGTTCAAATTTCTACTTTTTCATACAAACTATTATAAAATAAATCAGTTTTATATCGTTGTAAAAATAATCTGAATAACACATTTCAAGAATCTAGTAAATAGAACTTTGAAGCATTTGTTGATAAAATAAATGAAAATGTCATTCGTGGCAGTTTTCATTATGGATGATCTTGAAAATGCTGAAGATGGCTAGTTAGTTTTGATTCATGTATTTTTCACAGTTTGTGTTTTATTAGAAACATATTTTAATGAAAATTTCTCAAGAAATAAGGAACGAAAATGTACAATTGCAGAAATCTAGAAATATTTATTTAAGTTGCATTTACAACACTGACCTTTATGATCCAATTATTATCACTTGATAGAAAAGCCCCACGCTGACATTTAAATATCTTGAACAGCATATAAAATTAGAAATAAGCATTTTTATTTCTCTTTGCTGTTTCAATTTTATTTTCAGTTTACCCACATTTAACCAATCGGTAAATCCTGAAAAATAAAGTTGTGTCTTCCGTTGAGTAACTTACTAATACACCATCTTTCTATTGGATTATTAAAGTGAAGATTAAATAGGATTTTTGTGGAAAAAAAGCAAACTTTTGAATTAAATTATTTTTATCTTGGAAGTGTATGATGGAGTTCAATTTCAAGCTCACGCTAACTTCTTGTTAAATTCTTTTGATTTGTTAAAACATACAGCAATGATTGATGGAATTTTGTTGTACATAATAACCAACCCCTAATTTCTCTCCACCTTCTCATTGAACTCATGAGTTGACATGAGCTGTAGCCGACTTCGAAAGCGTTAAGTATAAAACCATTAACGGATAAATATGAGTTAAAAGCCGATCAGCGAAAACATGCAAGCACGCACTATGATGTGGTTTATGTAGAAATTAAATTTGTTGTATCAAAGTCATTGCACCCACGACTTAATTCCTATACAACAAAAAATTTTCTTACTAAAAACTGTAACGACATTAAAAATTCCGTTAGCTTAATGGAGAACACTTAAGACATGAGGTTTTCGGTAATCTTATTTATAAAAATTTAAAAAAAATGTAATTTAATAACATGCAATTACTTTTTATGAATAAAATTTAGTCTAGTATTTTTTCAACGTTAAGATTAATCCAGGCACTTCAATCCTTTAGAAATTGCCAATGCCTTATGGGAAATGTAATATCCTTTACTAAAACGCACATTCGGAACATCGTTATAAAAGGCAAACTGTATTGAAATTTAATAACGCATTTCAAAATAATTTTGCTTGTAAAAAAAATGTGAGCAATATTTTATAACGCCTTCTTAAATTACAGAAAGTTACTAAACCATCTCAACTTTGTAAAAAGCAGAAGCTACCGATGGAAATGAAATATTATGAAACATATTACACGTCCATATAAGCTAAAAATATTACCGGAAAATGAAAAACTACAGTTTTTAAAATTTTAGTTCTGTGGGCGTTTGGAAAAGACATTTCAAATTGAACCTCATCTTGGAAGCAATTTTTTAGGGAAAAAAACCATATTTGAAATTTTGAAAAATTACAACGTAGGTGGTACATCAAAATAGGCGGAAAGATAGACTTGGTTTGCTAAAAATTCTGTAAATTTTGAATAATGAAATCAAAATTAAAACTTAATAAGTTAAAAATGTTAATTTAGTATAATAAGAAAAAGTTTTGTTTGGCAGAATTACGCGGGATCTAAACATAAGTAAGAATTAGGTTTTGTTATAACGTAATTTTATTGAATTAGCCGTCATCAATCAAACGGAAAGAACTTTTAAATTTTTTAGGAAACTTCAAACTTTTATGCTTCGCGGGCAACTACGTCGATGAAATTAATGGGAAAGGTTGACCGTGTCGTTAATCTTTGAGAGAAAACAAGAAGAAACAAATTGACTTTACACTAAATTTAATTTATTAAGGTTTTTCAAATGACGAAGGGTCGCGGGTGATTAAAAATGATGATGAATTTTTTCTCAAATATTCTTTTGGTTACATCAAACAAATAGCAGCTTTAAATGGTATTTTAAGTTTAAAGAATAGAAAGCTTTAGTTTTGTGACAAGAACTTATTCAATTGTGTGATTGTGACTATGTATGGTCATGCAGTAATAGTCAGCTTCCTCTGTAGGAATTTTCCCAAATAGTAATTGTTCTGATTGTAACACTTCAATCTTCAGCAATGCATTGATGCATTTTTTGGATATTTTCAGATGTAAAAGGCAATATCAATCAATGATTAGATTTTTATTTCTAGCTGGGAAAACGGATGAGCAAATCAAATAAAAGTTAGATGATGTTTATGACAACTTTGCACCTTCGATGATAACAATTCAATATTGTTTAATGCATTTAAATATAGGCTAAGGAGCGTTCTTGATGAAAACGCCTAAAAGTTATATCTAGTACTGTTTTTTGGAATTATTATGGCATTATTATCGACTATTTTGAAAATGGGAAGACAATAACAAGACAATATTATACAAAATTATTGGATTTATAAAAGACTGAAATCAAAAAAAAACTACTAAATTTATCGAAAAAAAAGTGTTTTTTCATCAAGACAATGCCTCTTAACACACATCCACAATTTCAATGGCCAAAATTCATAAATTAGGTTTCCAATTGGTTTTTCATCCGCCAAATTGTCCGGATTTAGCCTCTTGTGATTATTATCTTTTTCTTAACTTAAAGAAATAGCTCGGAGTTAAAAAATTTGCATCGAATTTGGACGTCATCGACGCTGTAAAAGGAAATTTTAAAGAGTTTGACAGATCGTAATATTTGAAAAAGATAAAAAAAATTGAAAATGTGTTAAAATAAATTTGAAACTAAAGCGAGGCTACCTAAAATAATTTTAAAAAAGTTTATCAAAAACATCGTTTTCTTCTATTTCATAATTATTGAATCTCAAGTTTATATTTGCTCCGAGCAACATGCGTTACTTTACTTTTGACTTTTGCCATAGGAGGGAGTTGAACTTATCCCCCTCCTTATACAGGAGCTCTTGTAAATTAAAGGATGCACTTTAGTTTTTTATTATATAATTTACAATTAAAGCCTAGGCAGTAAAAGTAAAATAAGCACACTTATCTGAAATCACAACAAAAGTAGGTAATAAAAAGTTATTATCCTGCAAAATTTACTTTTTATTCAAATATCTGCACAAAAAAACGTTGAACAACGTTGAAATCGTAGAGATCAAATTGTAAACGAAAAGTTAATTCTACCCCAAAAAAACTATTTACTTGTAGTGCTTCAAATAAAACTGCAACTCTAGGCGATGGAAAAGTTATATTGTGTTGACGCACACTTAAGTTAGTTTAAATTAAAAAGTTTGCATTTTATATTAAACGAAGTTGAATTTTAACTTTGCAGATTCAATTTTATCTTATCAGAAGAACAAATATTTTAATTCTGTTACTAATACGAATACTCTCTTAATCAATTTATTTTCTGCTCTCTTTGGGTAACTTTGGGGTAAAGTAAGAAAAAAATTTACTATTTTGCAAATTATCCGACTGTTATTTTTACATGCCCAACTTTTAGAGCGACGGCCACATTAGGATACTAAAAACTGGACAGTTAAAATCTTAATGTAAGTAAATAATTAAAAAAAATTTCTTTATTTGCGTTTAGCTCCTAAAGGTTTATTAATTTTCTAAAATAATTTTTGTGAATATCATAAAAACAAGGTGGAACTTGGATGACCGCAGTTCTAAGACTAAGTTATGCGGCTTTCACCTTTCTAGTTAAAATGTAAAGAAAACCTTGACTTAATTTATTAATCCTAATTAAATGTAATGCATTTCTATTAAGCTCAGATAATATTAAAATCATCTCATGCTGAAAGAGTCGTTCATGGAGTTTGTAGTGCGTGAAGTTACCTTAATACGGCACTTAATATTTCTCTATTATATTGTCTTTAGTTCCCTTTTGCTTTTCTTTCGAAACAGTTTTAAGAAATTATTATATAAATAACAGGTCTAAAGAAAACCCTCTTAAAAATATTAACAATTAATTAATGACATCATTTTGGCATCTTGGAAATTTCTCGATAACAAACTTTGCTATGAGGATCAAAGTCCGCCCGGAGTCGAACCGGTTTCAAACTCAAAAATTATTCCTAATTAATATTTTATTAAAAATTTAAAAAATTTGTGTTTATTTAACAATTTATAAATTTTATCAAATAGTTTAAGGTCCCATAGTTTAATTTATTTTCTGAAAAAAAGCAACATTCTTTTTGTTTTAAGTGTTTGAAGTACAAAAAACATTTCAGATCCTACTAAATATTGATTAACCATACGTAATCCTGTTATAGTACTTGAAAAGAATAAATTATATTCCAACTTTATGAGCAAAAGTTTCCCTTTTAGAATCAACAGGTTAATATATTATTTCTAGCAATTTGCTACGATTCTAAGTCTAAGTAAGTGATACTCTAAATTCTAAAAGTTTAAAGTTTCAGCTTAAAAAGTGTAGGAAATTTTTGAATTTCTAGGAATTCCAAAACATTATTGAAGTATTTCAAAAAAATCTTCTTCCAAAGTATTTTTGATTTTCGTTTTTAACTTTCAAAAAGTTGCCAAAAAGCGGCATTGGGAATCCGGTTAGAGACGGCCTGCGGTAGATGCGAACGTGCAACTGCACCCAATCCAGCGCTTAATACAGCTCGGGCATTCAAACAATGATTTTCAAAATGAAAATGTGAAAGAAATTGAAATAACAAAAAGCTTATATTTATTATTATAATATTATGACAGTAAAACCGCACATTTTGTGTGTATAGTAATAGAAATAATTATAAAAATAAATTTAAAAAAAATGTGGAATAAAAAACCTTCGTGTTTAAATTTTGCAAATTTTAAAAATTGTGATTATGGAAATAAAATAAAATAGCTTGTAAATATGTAAATAATTTATAAAACTAATATTTAGCAATCCTTGATAATAAATTTTAATATTATTGTAGTATTGAATTACCTACTGAAATTTAAACAAAACAAATTGTAGAACAATTTTCTTTATAAATTTGCATTAAATTTAATAAATTGCGTACTCGTTCGAACACTCATAAAACTTTCGGCAACAAAAAGTGAAAAAAAAGACTTACCGGGTATTCATCATATCGTACACCTAATAAGTAATCAGGATAATCTTCAGAATCTCTTTCAGGAGCTGTGCTTCTTCGCACAACTTCAAAACTTTTAATTTCTTTAAACAATAAAATGCATAACAGTGTACACAAATTTAACCAAATTAGTATTCGATGCGCCATAATTTAAAAAAAAATTTCAAAAAGGTAAACAATTACTGCACCATCGAACAGTTCTATTTACTCGATATATGAATTTACTATACTTTTAAGTTTGTGGGATTAAAATTCCTTTTTTAAATTTTTAAATCGCGAATTGCGATTTTATGAAAAGTGAATTTTAAAATGGCGCCACTTAATGTTAAAGTGCTGATAATGAATAATGTGATAAAGTATCGTAACGCAATTGTGAACTGTTCTGTTTACTTGGGGTAGTAGAAGCTTATATACGATTTTCTTGCCACGATCAACGCAATCGCATACAACATAAATAACAACATTTTCGCAATAATGTTTAATTATCCGTTTTCAATATTTACTACCTACGCTAGAAAGGTGCGTAGTTAAAAACTATAACAAATTAATAATCATGATCTTCGTAAGAAAATTTACTTGAAGAAAACTTTCCAAGTATAAATGAAAACGGAAAGGGAAATTTAAAACCTAAAATAAATGTAATTTTACAAAATAAATTTTATTCATTTCAGGCAAGAAATCATTTATTTTCCTCATTTTTCACTTTTAGAAGTCAAATTCAGTTCCGGATGTCAATCTATTTGTCTATACGTCAGGTTTAAAATTTTAAAATACTATTTTGAGTTCAATCATTGTTTTACATTTCAGATATTCGAGAAAAGAATATTATGAAAGCATTTTAACTTCTGTTAGTGAGGTCAGGATGAGTAGGGCAAAAGTCAACTTTCCACGATGAAAAAATGAATGTTTTCTTAAATTTCTTGTATTTTAGAAAATAACAATTGAGTTTCCTTATGTAAGGCTTCCTCAAGCTATCAAGCCCAAAAAATTACATTTTACAAGTGTGGAGTAGTAAGTACTCTGTTTTTAACCGTGGAAAATCTGTTTTATTTTAAATCAAACAAAAGTGGAAAAAACAATCGACTCAAGTTTAATGAAATGAGGGAAAGGATTCCTAGAACGCAAAGAAAAATTATGAACTTTTTGGTTTAGAAACCACAATTTTGCTTTTTTTAAAATTAAGAGAAATTTTTATTAATTATTTTAATTATTTATTTCTGGAAAATAAGAATTCATAGAAAAATTGAATGAAAGAATTAAAAACTCCTATTGAATAAAATGTTAAAATTTAAAAAATTAAAAACCAAAGAAAAGTAAAACTAACTCTAAAAGTGGCCGAATATTTTGTCATTCACGCACAGAATTCAAAGAATAATTTAGTCAAAGATTATCTTTCATCACGATATTCTTTACAATTTATATTTTTCCTTAAATAAACCTTTCATTTTTTGAATTTTTTTTTAGTTGGCTATATTTTCCATTGCTTTTTTTTAGGTAAAACATGCGGTTGATAAGAAAACAATAACATCATAGCAGATGATTTTAACGTAAATTTTCGCATCAAAACCTTTTCACTTTAATTCAAAAAAATTGAGACTATAAATAATATCTTATTTGGACTCCTGTGATTTGTGATATTTTGGGTTTGTCGTAATCTGGTTTAAATCCGTTCGAGTGATAGTTACCTTCATCGTGGATCTAATTTTCTTTTGGTTAGGTTTCCCACACATTGATGGAAATAACTTTTGATACGGTCTGGCGACATATGTACATATATTTATAGGTGGATTGATTTTGATATTATTTTATTATCTACTAACACACATCCATAAGGCATTAAGCTAACATCTATTTACTAAATCTCGATCAATATCATGGATCAATAAATTATTATGTGTGTTCAGATATCCTTTGAGTTACGCGGTTTTTTAGTTAAACGAAATTCGAGTTATATAGAAAATAATTCGAGTTACACGGTTTTTGGACAAAATTTACAAAATTAATTGTGCCTTATATTTTACACAAGAATTTTGAATAAATTTGTAATCTTTTGAAAAACTGAAAATTGAACTTTCAGTAACCAAAATATTAATTCAAAAACCAAAATGCTCAGGTGCAATACATTTTTCAGATTATAATATTGATAAACGACACTTTGGATATGTCAAAAAAAAAAAGAAAAACTTGACGTTTAGTAAACATGAAAAGATCAGCCTTAAGAATTATAAGATAAAAATAATAATATAAGATCCAAAATAAGAATAGGAACGGAATTGTGAGTTAATTGATTTGGGTAACTCAGAAACGTTAGTTTTGTTGTTACATCGTGATGATACTCTAATACCCTCGATTAGTTTCATTAAGCTTCCAGAAATGCCAACAGGTGGTTTATGAAAATTGTCACAAAGAATGTAAGTACCTAACAAATCATTTCATTTGTATTTTAACCTCTTTAGATCTTCTTTAAAATTTCTTTAATTTTTACCGGTTGCGGCCCTGCATTTTTTCACCTTGCATGCATTTTAATCTAAAATGTTTTAACAAATCCCAAGAACCCTGAAATTTATTGGCTTCAAGCGACAGCTGCGTGCGTAAACGTGTGCGCGGATGTGGCTTGACACGTCAGTCTACCCAGAGCAGAGATGGAATACGGACGTAATATTAGTTGCGAATAGTACGATCATCTGGAAATATCCATTTTTCATGCGAGTAATTTCTACGACGCCATCCGATTGGGCTCTAACAAATCCATTAGTTGGTTTCTTGAATTCAACAACCAAATTAGAAACTTTAATTTTTGAGTTATACTATAGGAAAGTTTGAGTTCATGGTCATTTGACTTATTTATTCGGAGTATCATTTTCCATCTGGCTTACTTGAAACTATCAACAACCACGATTACTGTTCTCACCAGAGTTCCAGCATTATTAACATAGCTGTCGAGTTTTTGATTTGCGACATATAATGAACGGATCAGATGCTTCTGATTATTTGGAAAAAGCTTCAAACATTTTTTTATTAAATGTGATTGATTGTTTATCCAGCTAATGTTTTTTTATATAAAAATCGTTCACCGATCAAAATTTTCTTTCAGGACTCACCACCCAGCTTTTCAGATTCATCATCGGAAGAACTGGATTATACCACCATTGTGACAAAACAAACTAGAGCGTTCCTCTTTCCCGATTGCAACGTTAAATTAATTCTTATTTTGAACAACCTTCTCATTGGAGGTTGTCAGTTGAGTTAATTTACGTGCGCATAGTTATAAATGGACCAACAATTAACGCCCAGAAACGCCGACAAAGTATTTTCAAATTTATTTCTCAACAAAAATCATTTACAATATAAATTTACTTTTATATATTATAAAATTTAAAACTGTATAAACTCTTAAAGCTTTGAGTTTTTGCAATTTTCTTATCGAGAGATTGAATTATAGACCACCTGTAAACCCAATCGTATTTTAATTACCGTAAACCCGCATGTTTTATCGACATTTTTATGGTGAAAGCACATCTTTTGTCAATTTTAATTTTTGCCAAATGATTACAATTGGTAATAATATTAACGAATCGGTTTTATAATCACAATAAACGAGAATTTCAACAACTGAGTTAATATAGCAAATTGTTTTCACTTTTACAGATACACTTTCGATAAATTCTTGGGCCTACTACAAAATTGACTAAATTTATAACTTTGAACATTGTCAACCCTTTTGGCTTTTATGTAATTAAGATAAATTAAGCTGAAACTTATGCCCTTTACGATTAGCTCGAGTCAAGATATCTCCCATAGGAATTTTTGGTAACATTGTAATATTCGAACTTATTACCTGCACAAATTACTTTATTGTGCGATTTGATTATTTTTCTCTACATATAATATAGTCATTTGTTTTTGGGGCGGGCTTTTCATTTGCAGAAGTTGTTTCACAATGAATCAATGTTTTTAAAATAAATTATATTTTGCCAAGTATAAGTATGACCAAAAATCGAATTTTATTATATAGATGGCCTATCCAAATGCATTTTCTTGATAGGTGGGGTACAGTGAAACATTATATGGGGTACAGTGAAACAACTTTTTTTTGTGTATAGAAAGCTTTATAAACACAAAATATAAACAGAAAAGGTATAAACAAATGGTTTGAGTTATTTATACAAAATCTTCATATTAATGAAATTCGGAAATTTAGTAATCCAAACACAATTTATATTAATTATTTTAGATTATTAAAATTGCACTGTATAATATGGTAGTTTGTACATTAAAATTCGGTAGATTACAAATACAAACCCATCAAACAAATTTTATTCTTAAAATTGATAAAAGTTTGTTTTAAAATTTGATTTTGAATCAAAAAGGCAAATATATTTCTATACATCAAAATAATACAAAATAACAACAATCAGGACTGTCTTTGAAATACAATAGATGTCTGATGAAAAACTAACAAAAAAACTTAAAACAGGAGGCAAATGACATATTTCGATCTTATTCACGATTACGAATTAAATTAAAATACAAAATTTAGCAGACTTTGTGAAATTGAATCTTTCAATTTTGGTTGGAGATAAAAATTACTACAGGCTTACATAACTAATACATATCAATTTAAATAAAAATAATACATACCTATAAATATATTTAGTTAACTTTTAATAACTTTAATTCAGTACTAGTAATATTAATTTTACTAACTTTATAGTTATTTTTTTATAATGTACGAGTAATTGTATATTTTCTATTGATATACAATATATTTCGAAAGCACATTTTTTGAAAGTAGAAATATATTCAATTAAATAATGAAATGAGAAAATCTGAAACTTAATTTTGAAATATAATATTTTTTATTTATAGAATTGATCATATTAACTTAATAATCTTTATAGTCTCTCATTTTTCTTTTTAAATATTCCTCTAACTTAATGATAGATATCATTTTTCATAATGCAAATTTTAAGATACAAGAATTTATATTTACTGCAATAACTGAGAATTACTGGTTCCACTAATTTTCGTATTTATTGCTCAAAAAATAATCGAGTGTCTGAAATCTCATTAATCCATTATGCGCGTCGGTATAATATATTTAATTTTTTCCGCTTTTAACTTGATTCTACATAGCCTACATTATAAAGTAAAAAAAAATCTTGGAAAATTATTAGATTACTAATTTTTTAATAATTCGGTTAAAATTCAGTAAAGTGTAAAAGTTCTATAACTTAAATTAATTTTTACTTTGTAAAAGTATTTTTACGTAGTATTAGCATGTTTATTTTAAATTCGGCAATGTGTGTAAAATTTATAAATTTTTAATATCTTGAAATGGTAACAATTCATTAGAGAGTATAAAATCACAAATTCACCTGTTGATTTGACTCACAGGAAATTTTCCGATATTTTCCGGTTGTCCATTTCCCTCATATTAATTTTAATAACACTCAACTTTCCTTGTGACAAGTTACACCACAAATCCCTTTTATTCCCACTACACCTACTGGAAAATTTAAATATTTACTTGTAAAATGTATCGTTTAATTTTGAAAAAGCGTTGATGGGAAATAAAATTTTCCATCGGTGAATGGCAAAGTAAATTAATTTTACCAGGGAAAACTTTTAAAACCGCACTATAATATAATGAAACTTATAACAAAGTTTCAAGTTTCAACGTGAAGAATCTCACATAAAGAAATTTTAATGTTTAATTAAATAAAAGTATAATAAATAAAATTTAAGCTCAAGGTAATTTCAAAATTGAAACTTGCAATTTCTCTCACGTTCACAACAAAGTCTTATATAAATAAAGGATTATATTTTCTTACCAGAACCTAAAAGCTATAGCGATTTTCTTACTGTCACGAAATTAATTATAGAAAGTAAATGAATTATGCTTTAGATCTTGTATGACTTTTCCGCCGTAAATTTTCAATGCTACTAAATTACTTTGTAGTTCTGCATATTAAATTATACATTATTTATGAAAATTTAAAAATCTGTGAAAATCACAACTGCTTTGGACTAGAATATACTGAGTGAAAACGTTTTTGATTTTTTGTTGGTGTTTAAACATTTCACTGCATGAATTTTTAAGGGCATGGGATCCGCTTGCTGTGTTCATGGCGACCGCGAGATGGGGCATGTAAAACCTAAATACTCAAAATTTAAATTTTATGATTTGTTCTCGAACTAATTGTTTATTTTGTTTCGATAAAATTTTCTATATCTTACCAGTCAAAAGTAACTCATTTTCTTTTGAAATTTTAATTTTGTCAATTGAATAAATTTTTGGAAAATCGAGAACTTTTAACATTGAATCTACAAAAAAAAATTTTATATGAAATGTGGCACCGAATTATCGTTATTGTATAAGAAAAAAGTGTATATGAAAACACCAGTTATCCGATATCTGATTATCCGAAGCTCAGTTGAGTAATCTGTAAATATTAATAAAGTAATTGAGAAGCCGTGGGGGCATATAATATTTATTATAACAGACTTCTAATAATATAAGACAGAATAAGGAACGGAGGTGTTTGAATGACATTTTATAAAAGCGTAATTATAATGCCACTTTAGATTTTCTTGATAATTTTAGCATGTACTATGTAATTATGTCTCTATAAATTAAAAAATTAAGCTTTTATAAGAGATTTTATGTAATAGAGAAATTCAGTTATTACTGCATTAGCTCGCAAGTAATTAACAACCGACTTAAAACTGCTTTTGAGATGCAAAAGTAGTAGTACAAGAGATATAAGCAAAAATGGGTTTTAGGTGGAACTAATAATTCCCATAAAGACAAGGTTTAAAATTTTTAGTTTGTTGTTAACATCTTTGACATACTAAAAGTTGCAACATTTGTTTTTTTTGCCTAGAACTTTTAAAATAAAGATGCGTATGAATGGATGCATGAAGGGGTGGATATACGACATACATAGCCTCTACTACCCAAACACTAACTTCACCTATCCGTGGTGTGCCCTATTAACACTAAAGATGCTCTAGCGACCAAGCACTCCACATTGAGAAACCGTGGCAGAAAAAATTCTATCACGAGAACGCACATTATAGTTACATAAGATCGAGAAACAAACCTGGCAGAAGGTATAAAACGCACTCACCAAGACGCATGTCCATCGTGGTGTTTTACGGCTAATACTCCCCAAAAATGATAAAGAGAAAAAAGGCTTTCAGTGCCAAGCAGTCTGGATCCTGCCGATTACGGCAATCATTCGAAAAAAAGAAAGACTGAGAGTGCTAAGAATCTTTGGGGTATGGAACAGACTGCCATAAGCCTTGACGACCAATAAGAAGAACGGAAAACCTAAAAAAGAAAACAACATTTTCTCACATCGGATGATGAATTGGAAAAAATACAGACAGAACTAAAGAGAGTAAAGTGGAACATTCCAGGTATGAGCAAGTTCAAAAGAAATAGAAAAGGATGCATAACCCTTAAAACAGAAGACATTCTATATTACAAGAAAAATGAGAAAACACATACAAAGGGTGTTGAATCTATCATCAACAAAAAGTGATAAATAACATTACCCATTTTGAAAGAATATCTGATAGAATAGCGTACGTTAGCTTAAAGTACCCAAATAAAATCGGAAAAATAATACAGGTATACTTCCCAACTTCCAGCCATGATGATGACGATGAGGCAGTTAAATAATTATATGAAGAATTGACTATGGAGATCGAAGAAAACCCTGCAAAGTGGGTGAATGTAAACTAGGCCAATGGTAAAGTGGGCCAAATTTTGAAAATGGTAAACTGGGCCAAAAGCAAATTTTATTAAAATTTTGAAAATAGTAAACTGGGCCAAAAACAAATTTCACTAAAATTTTGAAAATGTTAAACTGGGCCAAAGTTTAATTTCCTATAGAAATAGTGGAAGATTTATGTTTATAATTTAGTAATGTGCCGGTGTGAATTCTTTTTTATTATTATTTAAAAAAAATATCAGACTCTAACTGTAACCTACCGACAGATCTACATCCTCTCGCCCCGATCTACCTTTTCACGCAGATTTGTTTGTTTTCAGCTTATTTAGTTTAATTTCCTATAGAAATAGTGGAAGATTTATGTTTATAGTTGACAATTTAAGGGTAGTTCACACTACATGATTTATCATATGACTTGTCACATGACTTCTCATATGAGAGATTTTTTCGTTTACACTATATGATTTTTGATATTATAGAAGTTATGGCTTTTATGATTGGCTGTTGTGACGGTATGATTTTAGCCATGACTTTTCTTATGACTAAGTCATATGATAAATCATGTAGTGTGAACTACCCTTTAGAAAAAAATTTACGGGTAGTAAAATTAATATCTTTGGGTTGACTTCCGACTTTTACCGAAATTTATAAATTACCTATTTTATTTTTAATATTTATTAATACACATTATACATATTGTCGTATATTTTTTGGGATGAAGAAATTTATTAGTTGATGGCAATTTTTGTAATTTTAATTTTTGAAAATTTAATTTTGTGACGCCCTGGTGTGATAGCAGGTGCAGTCGTTGATTCTTATGTAGGAATTACCGGTTCGATCCCGACAAAAGGTTGGAAATTTATTTAGATTATTGATATTTAAAAATTGTAATTATATAATAATTATAAGGTTAATTACTTGATAAAAAGACTCACGAGCGACTCACGGAGCTGTGAGGTCGCGGTTTTGATCATTGCGAGATTCGATGTACAATTTTGAATAAGTAAATAAAATTTTGAGTGAAGCGAAGGGTTTTGTGTTTCTTTTTACTTCTATTTTAGAAAAGAAGAATTAATTTTTGAAAAGAAAATTTTGGTTTATTTGCAAGGTCGCGCACAGGAAATGTGCGATTAATATTCTGGAGTTGATAATTTCGATGACAATATTATATACAACAAGGAACGAATTATATTAAAAAGTAACCGAGGAGTACTGTAAAACCTTTTATCACAATTATTCTCCATTTATCATAGATTTAGAAATCTATGTTTCTCACTTAGTCGTACGGGGGACCCATCGTACGCAATGTTAACGTACGGTTAATACTTTTTCGCGTGGATCCTCCTCGTGCCGTGGTCACTACCACGGGTAACTAACCTTATTATAAATATACCCCTAGGCCCGTGGGTTAAGGAAAAGGTGGGTCATTGAGAGGTGAAAGTCGTTCTCGCGTGGATCCTCCTCGTGCCATGGTGGTTTTTATAAAAATTAAAAAAATTTTATTTTTAATTTCAATTCAGCGGTTACTTAAAAAATTCTGATTTTGGCCCAGTTTACAATTTTCAAAATTTTAGTAAAAATTGCTTTTGGCCCAGTTTACCATTTTCAAAATTTTGGTAAAAATTACTTTTGGCCCAGTTTACCACTTTCAGGTAGTTTTTTGGCCCAGTTTACATTACCCCTGCAAAGTATACAATTGTAATGGGAGACTTACCCACCAATCTAGGTCCTAAACAAGAGACAACAAAAAATAATATTGGTGAATATGGCTTAGGAATGATAAGGAAAATATAATACTAGAATGTACTTCAAAAAGAAGAATAAAAGGAAGTGGACGTAGAGAAGTCCAAATAGACAGACGAAAAACGAAATAGACTACATCTTATCGACTCACAATACATAATACGACACGATACAACAGTGCTGAATAACATCACGAATGGCAGCGATCACAGAATGGTACGCTCTAAAATATACATAATCAAGAAATAGAAACGACAAAAAGGATTAGAGGTAAGAAGTGTCGAATAAGAGAAATGAATGAATCACGCAGCAGACAGGGCTAAAGACGTGATGGTAGAAAGGGCATTCCAGCTGAAGTAGAATTGGACAAAACATATAGCCAGAATAAAAAATGATAGGTAGACAAAAAGAAGCACTGGATGCCCAAAAACATGATAGAGAGACGAACTAAAAAAGACAGCAGGTATTGGATGATTGAACGTGGCAGACGATAGAGAAGTATGGATAATGATGGAAGCAGTGAAAGAAAACAGGCTAATACTGATGAGTGGATTAACGAGATTCATAGAGAAATAGGTTTTTGAGTGTAACTAATTCCCACAAAAACGGAGTTTAAATTTTTTAGTTCGTTGTTGGTATCTTTTTGACATACTAAAAGTTTAGCAAAATCTTAGAGGGAAAAATGCGATTTTTTGATCTAAAGCTGTTAAAATAAAGGGAGTTAAATCGTACGAACGATGTGGATAATTTAGCATATCTTAAAATGATCAATTCACCGAATTTTACTGCCAATGATAATGGAAGAAAACGGTAACGGTAAACGGTGTGTTACCGCTCTTCCTTGATTGTATAATTTTTATTTCATCTTAAAGTTTGTGCAAAAAAAATGTTCATGATTAAGAAATTTGTCACAAAATTCAAGTAAATATAGTACGACCATGTTTAATCTATCATAAAGGTAAAATACATTCGAATAAACAACGTCAAAATTACACCGACTGTGCATGAGGTTGAAGCCTATTTTCAGAATTTAAGCAAAAGTGCCGCAAATTCAAACATTCCAGTAAATGCACCAATCATTAATTTGTTCCGAAACTAATCCAAGAAGCCGTGAAGCATAAATCTACCAAAAAAATTCAGGACGACCAAAGCAATCCCACCCGAGCAAAGTATTCCATCTTCACAAATTGACAATAAAATATACTGTCGTATTATTTTTGGGATGAAGAAGCTTAGCTATTTAATTTCTATTATTATTTTGATAATTATGATTTATAAAATTTTATAAAATGTAAAAATGTTTGTTACGCCTATGGTGTAGTAGCCAAGGTGGGGGAAATTTTTAATTTGGTGGGGGACTTGCGAGCGACCCACGGTGCTGCAAGGTCGCAGTTTTATGAAATTGGGAGATTAAATGTAAATTTCGAAAAAAAATAAAAGTTGAGTGAAACAGAGAGTTTTCTCGAGTGTTTTTATTTCTTTTAGTAAAGAAGAATTGTAGAATTCGTTGATCACGCACTTGACTGTGCGATAACTAAGAAGATTGAGCTAAGCTGGTGTATGTCAGTGGATAAATTAGATATTTTTGAAATACTTTTGGAAAACTTTACTTGAAATATTTTTGGTTGCCGTTAAAATTTTATGGGATGGTTTTATCTACTACATTTGTCACTAATCAACGTGGGGCATATGGTGAATATTTTTGAGAAGTGGATTTTTGTAAAAAGTAGATGTTCACCACAGAACTCACCTTTGACCCTGAGATTTTTAAAAGATTTTTCAAAATGAGTGCTTCGGAAATTATAAACTTTTTGAGAAGGATGGACGAAGAAAGAGAAAGAAAAAGAGAAAAAAAGATTGAGGATGAAAAAAGAAAAGAGGATATGAAGGAGATGGTAGAACGTATCAAGAAATTATTTGATAGTAAGATCGAACAAATAAAGATTATGATAGAAGAACCAAAAGAAGAAATAGTGGTGAAAGAGCAAGTTGGTATAAAAGATGTGGGAAAAGAAGAAGAAAATAATAAAATAGAAAAAATTGAACACACAGATGAAAATAATACAGTAGTGAAAGAAGAAATTCTAGCAGAAATGATTGAATCATCGCAGGAGAGTATGGAGGGATTAAGTAAAACTGTAAAGTGTCAAAACGAGGGCACTAGTAAGCAAGTCAGGGTATTTAAAAGAAACAAAGTAAGACGAAACAAAAGAAAAAAAATCCAGAATCCAAGAAAACTGAAAATAAAGTCAAGAATTGGCAAAGAAAATTATAAAATAAAAGTGAAAATTATCTTTCAGAAAAAAATTTCTATCAAGAAAGAGGACGAAGATGAAGATGAGATGCCGTCTGACAAATTAATTTGGTTCCCTGAAATGAAAGTGCATTTTGAAAACAAGAAAAATAACCAGAGAAAAATATTTGTTGGTCTGATTTGGAAAGAGAAGATGGTAGTGGTCCGAATCGCATGGTAGGCTGTTGTACAGAAATGGCAGTATCGGCGGGCAAGGTGGAAGTTCGCTGAAGTCACCAACTTCTGAGAGTCAACAAGTAGCGATGAGGTATTATGATGACCGCGATGAATGTGATAACGAGAGAGAAAAAGAGGCAAATTTAACAAATAAGTACGAACATTGTAAATTTGATATAATTAAAGTTAAAATTTCAAATAATTTACGCACTTTAAAATTTAGTTTATTTGATAATTTTAAAATCGAACAAATGCAAAGTGATAAAATTAATCTTCAAAAAAAAATAATCAAATTGGAAATTTAACATTATAAAGTAACTTAAATAAACTGAACAATTTTCTAGTAAAATAAAAATTAAAGTTGATTAATAATTAAAAAGTGGACAACAGTTACATTTTGAGATGAAAATTTTGGAAACATATTCAAGCACCTGATTGAAGAAACAAGATTGGTCAAAGTTCACAACAGAAAATTTGATATTTTGGAAAATTATGAATCATTTTAAAAAATTTAAAGTATTGCAAATATTTAGAAGACTAAAAATTAAAAATTTGTTAAGATTTCAGAAGTGTTAGTGTGAAATGGATTAACTGCATTCGTTGATGACTGCATTCGTGATTTGTAGATAGCTTTTAATTGTAAATTAAGTTAGAAACATTTTATAAACTTGAAAAGTTAGTTCTTCATTCCAAAGATACGACTTCGAGTATTTTTCTCAAAATCCCTTTTGGATTTATCGAAAACTAGGGAGGCTTGATGTCGTATTATTTTTGGGATGAAGAAGCTTAGCTATTTAATTTTTATTATTATTTTGATAATTATGATTTATAAAATTTTATAAAATGTAAAAATGTTTGTTACGCCTATGGTGTAGTAGCCAAGGTGGGAGAAATTTTTAATTTAGTGGGGGACTTGCGAGCGATCCACGGTGCTGCAAGGTCGCAGTTTTATGAAATTAGGAGATTAAATGTAAATTTTGAAAAAAAATAAAAGTTGAGTGAAACAGAAAGTTTTCTCGAGTGTTTTTATTTCTTTTAGTAAAGAAGAATTGTGGAATTCGTTGATCACGCACTTGACTGTGCGATAACTAAGAAGATTGAGCTAAGCTGGTGTATGTCAGTGGATAAATTAGATATTTTTGAAATACTTTTGGAAAACTTTACTTGAAATATTTTTGGTTACCGTTGAAATTTTATGGTCTGGTTTTATCTACTACAATACATATAAATCAAAACATCCGCTCCGTTTAGAAACGTACAACAGGTTTGGTCTAATAGCAACTCTCTCACCACCAAAAGAAGACCAATGGTACATCATTGCATTTAAAATAGATTACCAAAGTTACCAATAGATGCAAAATAAACACTATCAAACACACAATCATTTTTCAAACCATCCGGGGCCACTCATGCTGGATATACTAGACAGTCAAATTCAAAAGCTTTACCCTTTCTGAAAAAATAAACGTTTGGATTGTGCTAAAAAGAAACCCATAGCTCACCGAGATGATGATCAATAAGCTATCAATGGGATAATTAATTTACCGCCCATATCCATACTGTCATCCAAGTTCTAAATTTAAAAAAAAGTACAGGCAATGCTCAGGCTCATTTTTGTTACAATTTGTACCAAATACGAACATCAACAAACGTCATGATGAAATTCAATGCCATCTATGCCATCAGTACGGACACGGATCTTCAAACAATTACCTCAGCCCTAATAGATACGTAAAATATACAACAGCTTACTTCTCATAATGTGGAAAGGATAAGTACAAAAACTTACCGATTTCCTCGTAATACACGCCCAGCCTGAAACGTAAGTAAATACATACAGACGGGTGACAGAATAGTCATTATGGTCGTTTTTCGTGCAAAAATTTAAAAGTTTAAAATCAATTACTATTTATTAGCTAAACTAATCGATACATGGCATTTCTTTATTTCTAAAATTTATTTTAATGTTATCTACCAAATTCCGTTGAGTTTTTTTTAATAAATATATCTTCAAGTCCAGGTTTAAAGAAGCTTTTATAACTAAATTTAAACAAAGTTTAAAAATCTTGCAAATTTAAATTTTATATGTCGGTTGCCTAGACGCCTAGAGGTTTGGCCGTGTTGTCGCGTTATTATCTGTAACACAACGCAGCAAAATTTATTTAATAATTTAAAAGTCAACTAATAAATTTTTACACGGTTACAAAGAAATGTATGTAGAAGTTTTGTTGATATTTACAATTTTTATGGCTTTTTTTAGTGATTGTTTTCAGGGCATATTTGCCTACGTTTTTAAACTTCTTAGTGCTAAAAATTCAATTGAATATTTTTGCCTTTCTGAAAATTTCGAAAACAAGCATTTTCGGTTTTGAACTATATTATCTTTTATTATTTTCTATAAATAGGGCTAATATTTATACATATAGCCTACTGCATTTTGTTGTTATTTGTTGTTAAAACGTGACGTATATAACGTAATAATGCACTTTCCTAATTTCAAAATTTGAAACCAATTTGTTGAGCCGTTTTTGAAATAAACCTTAACACTCACCTGATACCCCACCCATAATGACAAAATGCTTTATGAAAAGTTCATAGGAAGCCCGTGATAAAGAGAAACGCCGAAGAAAATTACTGCGTAATTTTATTTCTCCTTATTAATAAAGTACTTACTTAGTGATGTTGAAATTTATAATTGGTTAGTTAACAAGTCAACGTCCTTTAGACGGAAAGAAAATTGTTTTTAGTAATTAAAATTGGTTTCTTTCTTCAAGCCATTATAGTAGGTCAGAAATAAGCAAAAAAATAAATATAAATCCTAATCCATATAGGACTCTATTGAGTAAAACCATGTACACAATTTTCTTGCAATTTTATACAGGTTTCCCGCAGTGCCTTAATAGGACGTTTTAATCTTTTTATTTGTTGCTCATAGCCATAACGGATCTAACTTGTGCATTAATATTTTTACGACGCCATACTGAAAGGACAGTTTATTCTTTCGATACTACAATTTACTAAATAAAATAACAATAAAATTGCCATTTAGTTTTTGTACTCAAGCACGCTTTTTTATTTTTATTTGCAAGTTGGATCAATTTGAAAAACATTATGTGAAAAAGGTTTTATTGTACAAACAATTGATCATTAATTAAATTATATTCACAACGTAGCTTCTAAATTCAAAAATTGTAATACGTGGGTTGCTGGAAAAGTTTCTGGAATCTAGTAGTTCCAGTGGCGTCACTTTTTTTAAACTGACATATTCGTAAAATTTGACCTTTTTAACTTATATTTCAGTTGACGATTCGTACTTAAGTAAACCAGCTTAGTTTACACAGCATTTTAAAAAAAATTGTAAGAGAAAATGGAATTTTTGTGTAAAAATTTTCGTGCTATAATTTGTTACTACTGTAGATGTGGTCTAAAGCCAAAACAATCCATCGAACAGCTTGTTTTGGCTTTTGGATATGAAACACCATCCAAGACTACTGTTTATACCTGGTTTTCCGAATTCCAACTTAGACGCACTACTCTCAGTGATGAATTTCGTGCAGGTCATCCAGCAACTTTTGTTGTTGCCACTAATGTTGATGCTGTACGTGAAATAATTGAGCGAGATCGGAATGTGACATATCGAGAGATTCAAGCATGCTTGGGCATTGACATGAAAACAATACACACGATTTTTCATAATTATTTACAAGTATGGAAGCTCTGCAGTCGTTGGATCCCACACAATTTGAGAGCAGCTCAAAAGCAATGTCGTGTCAAATGGCGTCGAGAAATGCTCAAAGATTCAACCGAGGTCTTTCAAATTTGGTCTACAATATCGTTACTGGTGATAAAACTTGGATTTATTTATATCAACCCTAAAATAAGCAACAGTCCAGTGTTTGGGTATTTTAAACTGAGCCTAAACTAACAAACGTTGTCCGTTCACGTAGTCCTGCAAAGCAAATGATCGCTTGTTTCTTGAGTATTACTGGACATGTGGCAACCATAGTTTTAGAAGATCGAAAAACCGTAAACGCTAATTGGTATATTACAATTTGTTTGCCGAAAAAATAAGAAAAAACAATAAAAATCGACGAATTATTCTGCATCATGACAATGCAAGCTCTCACACAGCGCGTCAACGGTTGACTTCTTATCCAATAAAAATGTTGATTTAACGACCCTTTGCTCGAATTGACCTGATTTGTCACCTAATGATTTCTTTTTGTTCCCAAATATCAAAAATAAAATGAGTGGTGAACATTTTTTGTCATCAGAAGCAGCTGTTAAAACATTTAAAACGCTGGTTTTTGAGGTATCAGCTTAAGAGTGGAAAAAATGCTTTGCAGATTGGTTTCGACGTATGCAAAAGTGAATTAATCTCAAAGGCGAATACTTTTAAAAGCAATAAAATTATTTACCAAATTTTATATGTGTTTTATCATATAGTTTCCGGAAACTTTTCCAGCAACCTACGTACGTTTCCTCGTGCAACAATTAAATGTGTTGCCAAACGTGGAAATTTGCGTTGGTTTGCAATACAATCGAGCTGTTATTTCGTGTGCCCAAATTTATACTACATAATATTGTGTGATTAAGTTAAACTTCATCATACAAAGTTTCTAATTGCTCTTCATAAAATGATAATTAATCTATTCTCTACTGTTTTCATAAATATATTTTGTTGCTACAACTGCTTGAATAATATTATGTCCCCAACACCACGACTCCAATCAGAAATATTCATTTAGAAATCAAAAGTTAAATATTTTCAAATTCTGGTAAGTCAGGTACAAATGCGTATAGACCAGCGGATTTGATTAAAATTGTCAGGTTTTCCTCTGAAATAGTTTAAGCTTAAAAATTTTTTTTTCTAATTTAAATTCTCTTTCAATTTTTCCATCCTTTTAAATTAAGAAACGCATAACAAAGGATGAAGCCGCGAGCTTTCATAGGCTTAAAAAAAACTTTTATCCAACGCATTCTGCGTGGGAGATCAAAAAAAAATTGAATAAATTAGGCTACTAAATTCAGATTACCCTATTAGAACATTAATATAAACTATAATTTTTCGAGTTACACGGTAGAAAGAATAAATGAAGCATATTATATTTCTCAAAATATGTACCTACAGTAGGAACTACAATATTACAATTAATTACCATTTGTATAACGAGGGTTTTTGATAGAACACCTAAACAATAACATTCCTTGTTTATTTTATAATTTCAAAAATTGTTGCTTGATGAAAAGGGTTCTTCAGTAAACATTTCTGTGAAATTTTGACAACGGTAAAATTGTTGTTATTGAAATTACTTAATTAAAGATTACAAGCTTCGTAAAAACCAATAATGGGTTTCATTATTACATCTACGCGTGGGATCAAATTTTGTAATATTAAATGAAACAACAATTGAACGTCCTATAATGATTATGCAAATTTTGAATTTGTATTATCACAACAAATCCTTTAATACTTCGACCATCTATATCCATACATTATATCTTATTTATCATATGATAATTTAAACTTTATTAGTTTTTATCAATAAAGTGCAATACAATGTTTAGTAATCCATTAAGTACTCAATATCCACTTTCCATGACGTAACTAAAACTTCATTATTATTCTATTTATTAAAAATTATCTACCGAGTGGGGCTTTAGATGGTAACTACTACTTTTCCTAAAAAAAAATAATTTTATTTACAGATACCGCTCGGTTTTCCAACCAAATTAAAATGGATCAGAATGAAAATTTTGTCGAGCGAAAAACATAAAATCAGCCCCGTACCTAAAGACTGGCAAAAAAGAGAAAAAATAAAAAATGTAATTTGTTATTATTTAGCGTAGTAAATGGGAAACTCACGTGTGGTGTCAAATCATATTTTTTTATTTTTAAATTGTTCTTTCAGCTCTCTAAATCACGCAAAGCATTAATCTGTTATTACTGAATTTTAAATTACACTTAGACGCTTAAATTGTTTGTTATATGAATGTTCAAATTTCGAGGAATAACTTTGACGTTGAATATCGTATAACCGCCGTAATATTAAATATGATCCGTTGGCTCTTTTGATATAGAATTCTCGTGAAGTTTATGATAATAAATTATAAAACATTTTATCACTTACAGTATGTTTTAGATGCTATTAAACCTTAAACATGGTACGAAATTTGTTAAAAATGTTCTTCTTTTCTGGCGAATCTTCGAACTTGATAAGATATCTACTACAAAAAAATTTGTACATAAAAATTTTAATGTCTAAATTTTATTTAAACGCATTAACCGTTTGAATTTTTGTTCTCGTAAGAAAACTTCGGTAATCATATTGCAAGAAAAATCCTTTGGTAGTTCATAAATAACACGTCAAATCTCGTCCTTTTATTCTTGGATCATTTGGAGTAATTGGCTTGGCAACGATCCTGATGGTGGTAAATTTTAGTCGGCAAAACAACAGCGATGTATGGCACGTGGCACTGTCTTGTTGAAACCACATGCTCTTAAGCTTTAAGCACACTTAGGCGACGCTACACCACACCACACCACAGACAGAAGCCCACAACACACACAAAAATGTGCGGACCCTACCAAACTGTGGCGTCGCCTGGTGTGTGGTGTGTTGTGGGCTTCTGTCTGTGGTGTGGTGTAGTGTCGCGTCATCTAAGTGTGCTTAAAGCTTTAATATCAATATCGTCTAATTGGTGTCAAGAATAATTTGTTTTATGTTACGAAAACGTTCATTATTAACTTTTACAATAACACAAAAATCGTTTTTGAAGAAGTGTGGCCTAAATTACAAATTTCAATCCTTAATAATCATTAATCACACATGTCAAATATCAATTGTAAGAAACAATTGCTGCGAGGAAACTCAGGAAGAAGGAAATCCTTTCTACTGTTAGGGTTGATTTAGGAGGTAATATCATGACGCCACCCAATACTCTAAAATTTCTCTTAGATGAGTTGCTTCCTGATGATGATGTCATGATAAACTCGTTAGTGGATCACCAAACTATGAGGTCGGAAATTCCACAGTTACTTACCTACACTCGTTTATGAAACGAAAAGCTTCTGGTTTTGATAAAATTCAGGGATCCTTTCTTAAGATAGCGAGTTAGCCCACTTTTCTCGGTTGTAGCAAATTGATGTCTCTAAGATCCTATTGAAAAACTCAAACGGAGACAAGGAGCTAGCTAAATATTACAAACCCATTCATTACCTTTCTGTCGATCATGAGTAAAATTTCTGAAAAAACATTAAGAAGAAATGAAGAAAAGATTAAATAATATAATATATAGTAATAATACAACAATAGTACGGTGCCCTCTTAAAATTTTAGGTAAAAAATGTGTTGCCTATCTTGCAGGCTGTAATAACAACAACAACATTAATTTACATCTTTTAACAATAAACAAGAAGTAAATTTTATAACCACCTCACCCACAAATTATCTTATTATGACGCAATTTGATCACAGTTATTTTTAATCCAGTGTACATACATAAACTTATTTCGGGAAATGCATTTCTAACCTCACTTTATTTAATTGTCATGTAATTATAATATTTAAACAATCTCTGTTTGTGCTAATAAAAAATGACTCAAGCTGCCGAATTAATCAAAAATGCAATTGAAGCTGCCAAGAAAGCTATACATTTTGAGACAAGTGATCAAACAGAGCCAGCTATTTATTTCTACACAGCCTCTGCTCAATTTTTGGATCAAGCTGCTGCCTTAAGTGATCCAACGAAATCAGCTTCTTTGACATCAAAATCACAAGAGTACAGTGATCGGGCGAGAGATTTGAAAAATGCAAGAACTAGACAAAATCATCTAATAAAAGAAAACGAACAGACACAAGCACGTCGGAGGTGTCATTTTTTATTACAGCAGGCTCTAGAGGCTGACGCTGCTGGTTCGAAATCAGAGGCTATCGATTTATATGCAAATGCAATTGAGTATGTGACTCAATATCCAGAACTTCTACACGGTGACTTGAAAGGAATTATTCTGCAGGCTTTAGAAAGAGCAGAGGAGTTGAAAGGTATCAAGAAGAACACAAACTCTCCAGATTCTCCGGAACCGTCTAGTAGTTCGAGTTTTGCTCCTAGTGCACCTCCCGCTCCACAAATTTTTGTTCGGCGTTTACCTCAACTGCATCGAGGCACAAGTGCACATCTGAAAGTTACCGGTGATGATGGATACACGGATAAAGAAAAACAAGTTTTATTCCACACTTCACAAATAAACAATAAAGAGTTTGTACCTTTCATGTCCATTGATCTAGCTGAAAAGTTTCAATATGCCATTCCTTTCACCGATAAAGATGGGATTTTGGAATTGTCACCAAAACAAAAGAGGGAATTTTCACAGTGGGTTAGACTTGATGAAATTTGTCAAGAACCCTGCATATTACTACCAAATTCACCGGATTATTACAGTATAAAGCAGACGGTGGTTTCTGATTGCTCGTTTGTTGCAAGTCTTGCGGTTAGCGCTCTGTACGAAAAGAGATTTGGGCGTAGGCTAGTAACTGCTATTATTTATCCTCGAAATAAAAACAAAAATCCAATTTACAATCCATTTGGCAAATATATGATTAAATTGCATATTAATGGTATTGCTCGGAAAATTATAATTGATGACTATTTGCCAATGAACAGATACGGCCAGCTTTTGTGTTCTTACTCGAGTAACAAGAGTGAATTTTGGGTTTCGCTATTAGAAAAATCGTATATGAAAGTTATGGGCGGTTACGATTTTCCTGGCAGCAACAGTGTAAGTATTGCGTAAATCAGAAAAAGACTAAATTTCCATAAACGGAATTATTTTGTAGGTAAAAGAAATGAATCGTTTTGTTTTCAGAGTATCGATCTACATGCTTTGACTGGATGGATACCAGAAAGAATTGCAATCAAAAATCAGGAAAGTGAATTTAACAAAGATTCGTTATTTTCAACATTAGAAACTCGTCTTGCTAAAGGCGATGTGTTAATTACGGTTGCCACTGGCGAATTGTCACCTCAACAAGCTGATCGTACCGGATTGGTTGCTACACATGCCTATGCTGTTATGGATGTTAAAACTATAAATGGTGTAAGTTGATATAAATTTTAATATTTTTTACTATGGAGTCGTTCCATATGAAATTATTAAATCGGCAAAGCCAGCATATTTTAAATTTTGCCCAAACTTTTGTACATGTGACTTCCAGTTTACACAAAATAAAAGCAATTGAAAAGTCTAATTTTTATGCTTTGCGGTTTTAGCTATAAAAAATTGTCTTTTAGAGATGTCTACTCGACTAAAGTGGCATTTTGATATACCTGAAAAATAACATGGTATTGGAAATACGTGTATTTTATTGATGTTTTGTGATTATAAATTGACTCTGCATGGTTGAATTGTTGAATATAAAACTCTAATCATTTTCAGATATCAATGTGCACATGTCGTAAAAAAATAATTAAAATTAGCTCATTCAGTTAAATCATTACGAAAAAATCTTTGCTTGAAATTTTGAAATTTTAAGAATTTGTAAATTTCAGGCTACAATTTTGACGTGCTTGATAAGAGACAAAAATTTGAAATTTACAATATTTAGTTCTTACCTTTAACTTCAAAAAACTTTAAGGCTCTTTTTTGTTATTTCTTTTTCTTGCGGATGTACAGGCGTTCAAGTAGAAGCAAAAATGTTTTACGTATTTATTATAGTCGAATGTATGTGGTTTCACTAATAATTCCTAAAAAATTTTATAAAACAGAAGTAGGTTTAACACAAAATACAACCAATATTTTAACTTTACAGTTACGTCTTCTTAAATTAAAAAATCCATGGTCACATTTGCGATGGAAGGGCAACTTCTCGGAATTGGACACTCGACACTGGACCCGAGATCTTCAAGAAGCACTAAATTATGACCCAAACAGTGCAGCACAATTTGACAATGGTGTATTTTGGATCGACTATGACAGTATCTGTGAATTTTTTGAAGTTTTCTATATGAATTGGAACCCCGAACTGTTCAAATTTACCTACTGCATCCATGAGTAAACTTCACTGCTGTATTTCTTTAGTTTACTTTTAATTAAATGAGATTATTTTAGATCTTGGAGTGCCGGTAACGGACCTTGTAAAGATATGTACACAATCGGAGCAAATCCACAATTTTCTTTAGATATTGGTAGTGCAACATCCGGAGCCGTATGGATTTTATTAACAAGACATATCACAGACATTGATGATTTTCGAGAAAATAAGGAATATATAACCGTTCTTGTGTATAAGGGAAGTGGGAAGCGAATTTATTACCCAAATGATCCCCCACCGTATATCGACGGAATTCGAATTAACAGTCCCCATTACCTTTGTAAAATAATATTAAGTCCTTCTTCTAGTCAACGTTACACTCTGGTAGTTTCACAGTACGAAAAAACCCAGACCATTTATTACACTTTACGAGCTTATGCAACCTGTCCATTTACATTAAAAAAAATTGAAGATCCTTACGTTCACCAAAAGGAAGTTTCCGGAGAATGGAAAGGCGCCCTTGCAGGAGGTTGTGGAAATTACCAGTTAACGTACAGAAATAATCCCAGATTTCGGGTGGAAGTTGAAGGATCTGACAATAATAATAAAATTTATGTGGAACTAAAAGGACCCAAACAATATCAGATTGGATTTGATGTTACCATTGTCAGTTTAAACGATCCCACTATAACGGCTCCTTTTAAAACCATATCTTCTGGTTCTTACAGGTACTAACGTGTTTATTTATTGAATTGTTTTTTAACTAATCAATTGTTTTTAGGTCAGGATTTGTGTTTTTGGAACTAGAAGACATCCCGGCAGGTATTTTGAACATAATTCCGTCCACATTTTTACCAAATCAAGAAGGACCTTTTATTTTAACTGTTAAATCTACTTCCTCGTTACAGATTTCTAGGGAACGGTAGTGTTGCATAGATTAATTATTCGAAATTGTTAATTATTTTTATACACAAATATTTATCGCTTTTAATATTTAACACTAAATATTGATTATATTTTAATATAACAAACTAAGTGCTTTTTTAGTACAAATTCTGGAAGAGTAAAAATACAGTTACTTATTAATTGAGAATATATTAAATAATCAAGTAAAATTGTTAATAGATACAATCAAAACTAATTTGTTTGGCATTTTGGGAAACTTTCAAAAAAAACGCCTACATAATAAATGGACACTTGTAATGTATTATGTCGAATAATTAGCTTTTATTGTCATTATTAACACTTTTCTTGACTAATTAATATATGCTATGTATTGCAAAAATAGTCTTAATAGGAAAGAATTTTTATACGTTACAATTTAGCAAATGTGCATTTCTCAAAGTGTAAACACAATTACGTGCATTACAATAATTATTATAGTTTACTTTAAAGACTTGAATTTATTGTATAACACTTTATGCTGTTTGTTATTAACTGTTATTTATTTTAAATATAGTTTAATACTTTCATCGTTTTGTTGTTTTTTCACAAATTTACAGTTTATAATTGGAAATAAACAAATCATTGGCTACTCTAGTTCAGCAAGTTTTATCAAAGATTATTAATAATTAATAATTTTTTTATAATAAAATTTTAGGATTTTTTTTTGTAATTGCTGTAGACGACATTCGATAATAGGAATAGCATAATTATCAAGACGCACAAAGAAGTAACTAGATTGGATCAGAAAATAAAATCAAAACACGGGTCACTTTTGACCCCGTTTTGTGGGTACGAGGGTTAATATGTAACCAAAAGTACTTTATTTCAGAATAATTAGCATTTGATAAAACAAAATTTATTGACCAACAACGTTGAAGTTTTTAACCATAATATGCCTATAACAGGCCCGTACCCAGGGGGGGGGCACGTGCCCCCCCCCGAAATGTTCAAAAAAAAATTTTTTTCAAAGTAAATGAAAATTTGTTTATAATAATAAAAATTCTCGAAAGAAAAACCATTAAAAATTTTACTTTTTACTAAGTGCCCCCCCCGAAATTAAATCCTGGGTACGGGCCTGGCCTATAATTACTTGAATAATTAATCCGGTTTTTCCTGGCTAAAAAAATAGTGTCGATATTCTTGCACAACCCTATAACTTATTTCTGTCATTTTTAGTAACATTTTAGTGGTTTTAGTGTTAATTACTTTCTGTTGGTGCAAGTGTTTACTGGCATTTTGTAAATATATTTTTTTTGACGATGAAAATTGCGAATGTGAAAAATTGTGAACTTTTAAAATAATATCTTTTAAAAACGTAAATCCGCATTTCATCGTATTCAAAAGCGATGGCCGATTTTATCGATTCGGAAGCGGAGGAAAGCGATGTGAGTAGACTGTTGCGTAATGCAATTTTCACGAATTTTCCTTTATTTTTATTATTTCATTTAATTGAAGAACGTAAATTAACAAATTATTGCATTTTTTCTCGTTAATTGTGCTACTGGAGCAAGTTTAGTATGCCTTTTTAACCTAACCTCAAATTTTTAGGAAGAGGAAGAATTAAGTCCACAAGAAAGAAAGAAATCGAAGTTAGCCAAAGCGGCTGTCGAAGACAGCTCGGAGGAGGAGGAAGGTAAGATTTCTTGTGTCATTCCTTGTTATAAACACTTACCTGTGAATTTAAATCTTCAGATGATGAAAATGAGTTGCGTGAAGTGATGAACGACTTGATTGATGACAATCCAATTGAAGAGAGCGACGGTGATGATTCAGACGGTTCAAATCGATCGAAAAAGCGAAAAGCATCTGATGATGAAGATGTGGATGATCGTTTAGAAGATGACGATTATGACCTACTTGAAGAAAATTTAGGTGTGAAAGTAGAAAGAAGGGTAGGTGTCATTTAACAAAAATATATTAGGGGATATAAAGGGTACCTGGTTTCAAATGAATCCAATGTGGGTTTGTGATATTGTACAATAGGTGCATTTAACCAGCACAGCACCTTCAAAATTTAAATGCAGTTTAATATTTTATCATGTATTTCCACAAAGAAATGTTAGCATAAGTAATTTTTATTTTTACAGAAATTTAAAAGATTAAGAAGAATTGTTGATGAAGAAAGCGATGGAGAAGATGCTGGAGATGAAGGCAGGGATCGGGACCAAATTGCCATGGAAATCTTTTCTGATGATGTGGTGAGTAAATAATTTTCGCAAAAGTTTCGCCCCATGGTTGTCTGCTCAAAGTAAATTTTTCCTTTGGGAGCACGAGGGGAAAACTTAAATTACCAGGAAAAGAACAGAAATTTCCTCTTTTTTTTGTTTCAAGTAAGCAGTTCAACAGGAAATTTAAATGATTGATAAATAAAAGAAAAAGTATTAAATTACTTCTTTTTATGTAATTCATGCAGATTTCAAAAAACTGCTTACGAAATTATTACGGTCTTTTCTATAAATTCAGATAAAATTAACTTCATTGCCAAAATTCAAAATGTTCTTAATTCATAGGATGATGATCATCGCTCGGAACGTAGTTTACGACCAGCTATTGAGCCTGACCAATTTGGAGAAGAAGAAGACGAAGGCGAGTACTCGGACGCTGACGATTTTATTGTTGACGATGATGGCAGACCAATTGCTGACAAAAGGAAAAAGCGGAAACCAATTTTCACGGATGCGTAAGTTGATTTTAGTGCATTCACTGTACAGTTTAATAATATACAATTTAGAGCACTTCAAGAAGCCCAAGAAACATTCGGGGTTGATTTTGATTATGGTGATTTTTCAAAATACAATGAAGATGAGTATGAGGAAGACGAGGACGAAGAAGATGAAGATGATTACATGGACGACGATGACGGTGAAAGACGAAGGCGTCCTAAGAAAACGGCTCGGAAGAAACCAACACGTAAATCAATATTTGAAGTCTACGAACCTAGCGAACTTAAACGTGGATTTTTCACTGATCGTGACAACGAAATACGTCTTACCGATATCCCAGAGCGAATGCAGCTGAGACAGGTACCCATCACTGCAGTGCCAGAAGAATCGAACGAATTAAACGACGAAGCCGAATGGATTTACAAGCAAGCATTTTGTAAACCTACCATATCGACCCAAGATGCGCATCTCAGCATGGAAGCTAAAGAAAAGCAGCGAAAGGGTCCGCAAACCGTTTCAAAAATTCGAAAAGCACTCGACTTTATGCGAAACCAACAACTGGAAGTTCCATTTATTGCGTTTTATCGAAAAGAATACGTACAACCGGAGTTAAATATTAACGATCTGTGGAAAGTCTACAAATTCGACGCAAAATGGTGTCAATTAAAACAACGTAAAGAAAATTTGTTGTCGCTTTTCGAAAAGATGCGTTCTTTTCAACTGGACGAGTTGATGAAAGATCCAGATGCACCCATACCAGAAAATATACGCGTAATGAGAGATTCTGATATCGAACGTCTTAGAAACGTTCAAACTCCTGAGGAACTACAAGACGTACATAATCACTTTATTTTATACTATGCTCAAGATTTGAGAGCCATGCACGTGGCGTGGCGAGTGAAAGAGAAGGAACGCAAGAAGAGTGAAAAGCGTGCAGAAAGACTGAAAAGAATAGCAGAAAACGAAGACGGTGAAGATTTGCCAGAAGAAATTGAAGATGATGACGATGAGCCTGAACCTGAAACTTTAAAGTATGCAAATCGGTCTGGTTCATACACGTTGTGCACCAAAGCAGGTATATGTAGTCTCGCTAACAAATTTGGATTAACTCCGGAACATTTTGCGGAAAATCTACGAGATAATTATCAGCGTCACGAAGTGGAACAAGAACCCACCAGTATACAAGAAATTGCTCAACAATACATTTGTCCTAAATTTCCAACTGTGTCTGATGTTTTACAAGCGGCAAAATTTATGGTTGCATTACAAATTGCACGTGAACCGCTGGTGAGAAAATGTGTACGTGAGGTATTTTTTGAACGAGCCAAAATTACGATCAGGCCGACCAAGAAGGGAATCAAAGTAATTGATGAGAGTCACAATTGTTACAGGTAAACAATTTTTTTTTTTTTATTAAGGTAAACTGCGGGAAATAGATTGGGGTTGTCATTTTCTATTATCAAGTTGTAAATAAATGTTGTTTTGGAAAATTTAGTGGCACTCATGTTTTAACTAAAAATTTTTTATTCAAGTATGAAATATGTCAAAAACAAACCTGTCCGGGATTTAACCAGCGATCAGTTTCTCAAGTTGACTTTGGCACAAGAAGAAAATTTGTTGATTCTAACTATCAGTGATACAATTGAAGGAAACACTAGCACCTCTTACATTGACGAAGTGAAGCAGCTTTATATTAGAGATGAATTTAGTAAAAATGTACAAGACTGGAATGCGCTGCGAATGGAGTGTGTGGAAAGGGCTTTAGTTCGAAGTGTTTTGCCTGATTTGCGAGGCGAATTGAGAAGAACCTTGCTTGAGGAATCGAGAGAGTGTATTTTGAAAGCTTGTTGCCGTAAACTATACAATTGGATCAAGGTGAGTGATTTACTTTTTTAAATTGCAGAGTTACAAGATACACTTTCAGATTGCTCCTTACCAAGTATCATTTCCCGATGAAGAAGACGATGAATGGGATACATCAAAAGGGTTAAGAGTCATGGCAATTGCATATGTACCAGATTATTCTCAATCTGCGTTCACTTGTATTGCCGCACCCGACGGAGATATCACCGACTATCTTCGATTACCTCACCTCTTAAAACGAAAAAACGGTTATAGGGAAGACGAAAAGGTTCAGAAGGAAGCCGATCTTAGAGCACTAAGAAACTTCATTTATACAAAGAAACCGCACGTTGTGTGTATCGGAGGTGAATCGAGAGAAGCGTTAATGATATCGGAAGATATTAAAGGAGTTGTTGCCGAATTGGTTGAATCCGAGCAGTTCCCCACAATTGGCGTGGAAATTATTGATAACGAATTAGCTAAAGTTTATGCTAATTGCAACAAAGGCATGAACGATTTTCGTGAATATCCCGAATTGTTGCGTCAAGCCGCTTCTTTGGCGAGAAAAATGCAGGATCCTCTTATTGAATATTCTCAACTGTGCATAGCGGATGACGAAATTTTAAGTTTACGGTACCATGCATTACAAGAACAAATTTCCAAAGAAGAACTTTTGGAAAATTTGTATTTAGAATTTGTTAATCGTACCAACGAAGTTGGTGTCGACATTAATAGAGCAGTTCAGCATCCACACACTTCTAATTTAGTGCAATTTATTTGCGGGTTGGGACCGCGTAAAGGTCAAGCTTTACTGAGGTTATTAAAGCAGACCAATCAAAGATTGGAAAATCGGACTCAACTTGTAACCTCGTGTCATGTAGGTCCTAAAGTTTTCATCAATTGTTCTGGATTTGTTAAAATTGACACCAACAGTTTAGGTGACAGGTGAGTCAAGTTTTTGTTGTTATGAATATTTTTGATTACCGTAAGTTTTCAGTACCGAAGCATACGTGGAGATTTTGGATGGATCTCGGGTTCATCCTGAAACCTACGAATGGGCTAGAAAAATGGCAGTAGATGCTTTGGAATACGATGACGATGAAGGTGCTAATCCTGCTGGTGCGTTGGAAGAAATTTTAGAAGCTCCAGAAAGACTTAAAGATTTAGATCTTGATGCTTTTGCCGAAGAACTTGAAAGGCAAGGTTTTGGAAATAAAAGTATAACTCTGTACGATATCAGAGCCGAACTGAATTCTCGGTACAAAGATTTGCGTACACCGTTTGCTTCGGCCAATCCTGAAGAGCTTTTCGATACGTTGACAAAAGAAACGCCTGAGACGTTCTTTATAGGTAAAATGATTACAGCAACGGTGATAGGGATATCTCACAAGAAACCACAAGGAGAGCAACTGGATCAAGCTAATCCGGTCAGAAATGATGAAACTGGTCTCTGGCAGTGCCCATTTTGTTTGAAAAATGATTTTCCGGAACTTTCGGATGTGTGGAACCATTTTGATGCAGGATCGTGTCCAGGTCAAGCTACCGGAGTCAGACTACGATTAGATAACGGAATTTCAGGTTACATTCACATAAAAAATTTGAGCGATAAGCACGTTACAAATCCAGAAGACCGGGTTTCGATTCAACAACTCGTACACTGTCGGATAATCAAAATTGATGTAGAGAGATTCTCGGTTGACTGCACATCAAAAACTAGCGATTTAATCGATAAAAATCACGAATGGAGACCGGCTAAGGATCCTTACTACGATCAAGAATCTGACGAAAAAGATGTTAGAACTGAACAAGAAATTAAGAAGAACAAGGCGAGACAAACGTACATCAAACGTGTCATTGCACATCCTGCCTTCCAGAATATCTCATTTGCTGAAGCCGAAAAATCCATGGTTAACATGGATCAAGGTGAAGTTATTATAAGACCGTCGAGTAAAGGATCAGATCATCTCACCATCACGTGGAAAGTTGCTGAAAAAATATATCAGCACATCGATGTGAAAGAAGAAGGAAAAGCCAATGCATTTTCACTTGGCACCTCGCTATGGATTGGTGGTGAAGAATTTGAAGATCTTGACGAAATTATTGCCAGATACATCACGCCGATGGCGGCGCACGCCCGTGATTTGTTATATTTTAAGTATTACAAAGACACCGAGGGTGGACTAAAAGATAAAGCAGAAGAATTCTTGAAAGAAGAAAAGAAAAAGAACTCTTCAAAAATTCATTACTTCATTAGTGCTTCGAAAAACTATCCAGGCAAATTTATGTTATCGTATCTACCTAGAAATAGATGTAGACACGAATTTGTTACCGTAACGTCTGAAGGTTTTCGGTTTCGTCAACAAATGTTTGATTCGGTTGGCAGCTTGTTTAAATGGTTCAAGGAACATTTTCGGGATCCAGTTCCTGGTGGTGCTACACCTGGTACACCGCGTCACTCGAGCAATGCATATGGAGGAAGTACTCCCAGCGTAAACAGTAAGTTTTTCCAAAATCAGACACGAGAATGAAAATGAGTAACATTTTTCAAATTTTAGGTGTAAATTCGGAGGCAATTCAAAGGGTTGCTCAAAATTTGCCAAGTCACATGATGCAAACATTATCGGCCGTGGCCAATCAAACGCCTCATTATCCCCACACACCTGGTGGTGCGTATGGTGCAAATGCGTTTGTTAACACTCCCTACACGCCCAGCGGTCAAACGCCATTCATGACTCCATATCAAACGCCTCACATTCAGCAAACTCCAAGATATGGACAGCAAACACCGACTCCGCATATTTCAAATGCTGCACCGCACGTGAATGGTCCATTTTTACATCCTGGAGCCGTAACCCCTGGACAAAGAACACCCAGTTACAGAGGATTACCACCATCTCACTCTCCCATGATTCACAACAGTCCACATCCTAGTCCACATGGGCGATCGTATTCGAGTAACCGATCTTACCCAACAGATTCTCCTCGGAGTTTTAGTAACACTGAGCAGATGGACTGGAAGAAAGCTGCTGAAGCATGGGCCAAATCAAAAAATCGTGTCGGACATTCCGGTAATTTCGCTTATTTTAATTTTTTAACTGTGATTTTTGATTGATTTTTTCCGTTCAGGTACACCACGGATGGACAGTCGCAATACTCCTCGTTCTACAGGTCAGAGAACACCACGTTATGATGATATCAGGAACGAATTGGATAGATCAAAGTATAAGAGTCCAAGATCGATGCGTTCTACACCTAGGACAAACACTTCACCTCATTCCATGTCATTGGGTGATGCCACACCTCTGTACGATGAAAGTATTTAATAGTTTTTAGCCTATAAATAGAATTTTTAACTGCTTCAAGTTGACAAAAGCAATCAAAATATTAATTTGAAATAAGAAAACTTAAATTTAATGACAAATTGATCTTGCATAAAAAAAACTGAAAGCTTTTTTGCAGTTTGAGGGTGCGAAAGTATTGCCTATTCTGTGTAAACTTTAGTGAGAGGTGGTTAATGTAATAATTATTTTGATATGATATTTTAAGCACTGTGACTGTTTTTTGTATTTTGGTTCTTTTGAACTTCATTTTGGAAGTTCTGTTTTTTTATTTACAAAAAGATTAGGTATCTTATTTTTTATGTATTATAAAAATGCTAGGTTATATTAAAAATAAAATTTAACACTAAAATTTTTTATTTTTCAAATGGTGGATTCCTAATGCATAACTTGACCAAATGCCAGTTTCGACGATAGCTCTTAGCTCACTTCGTTAAAATTTGTTTCCTCCTCGTTTTTATTTTTACGGAAAAATAACTGTTAATAAACTTTTAAATTTTATTAGTCAAGTTATGTACAAGAGCCTGATAAGTTTTATACAAAATTTGCAATTTTATTTGCAAATTGAAAATTTTATATGTAAAATACTCTAATTTAGAATTTTTTATAATTGTAATATTAAAAAATATGAAGTTTTTCATTTTGTGATGAACTACATTTTCATATAAGTCAGTAAATAAAATGCCGGTTAAATTATTTATAATGTAACTTTATATTTAGTAATAAAATATTATTTTAAATTCTGCGTATTTATTATCTTCGAATTGAATGTATCCTATTTCAGAAGTAATCTTAAATTCCATTCAGCTACAAAAATCGAGTTTTGCATCTTTCATGGGGAAAGTGAACTTGTCTTATTGAATAAACTTTTTTCGCTAGCTTTTATCTCGGGGTTTCTTGTGAAATTAATAACCAAAATATACGTTATAAACACTATAAGTATAATAAATGCAACTGCTAATATCCGTCCTGCCAGGCAGCCAAGACTGTAAAAAATACAATAATTTCTAAAACAGACTCTTAAATCATTTTACCTTTTAAATAGAAAACACATAAAGAAATTTTGATGATTGTGTTACTATGGCATATTAGAAATTGCTAGAACAATTACAATGCCCACAGTCAGTACAAGAAGAACACAAAAAATTGTTATTTTGGTATCTTGGGACAATCTGCAAAGTAACGTTTTATGAAAGTTGCTTTTCAAAATTGAAAATGAGTTTTACTCGCAAAGCATTTTATTTGACAATGTCAAATTGAAAATAATAATGAGGTAACCATGACAAATTTTAAATCTCCAACTTGTAAACAACAAATAAAAATGCTTAATTTTGCAGTATTGGAATATAAGAGACCAATAGAATTCAACTTGAAAATAAACACGTTTTTTTGAAAAATCGTTTTAATATTTGTAATTCAAGGATCAGGGGTACACCGGCGACAAATCATTACTCATTAAGTTTTGCGAAAAGGTCGATTTCAGTTCAAGTCAAGGAAGGCCCTTCCTTTTGCAAGGGTCCATGGCTCGGTACACTGAGAAAATTAATTTCTATTATTTACAGAGATTTTTTTGTAAAAATAAATAAATTCTGATGGAAGGATCTTGCACCAGAGCCCGGTCTTGACTTGTTTCGTTACTGTGACAACTAGAACTGATTAGATTTTGAATAACAATTTACATTTTGATGAAGTGAATTTCAACCTTCTTATATTCTGCATTGTGATAGCTTTATTAAATAAGACACATACATTTTTTAGCAATGTATTTATAAAAAACTTTTGCATTTAAATTTGTAAAATGTGTACAAAATAAATTTTTGTTTAGAATTTTTTCAAACTTTTCAAAACACAATCACACCTTTAACAAAACATTAAGCTCTTTAAGAAACGCTTCACTATCTCGGATAATCTGTTCCAGCCTTTCTTTAGTTGCAGAAGTTTGATTCTGTTTCAACTTCTCCTTAGCCGATATGATATTGCAACGATACCCAGTAATATTATGAAAAACGTGGATGTATTTGTCTCCAGCAACAAACAAATATTTTCCAAGTGCATCAAACATTATTTTTGTTATGCTTCCTGTAAGCAACTTGTAATCAAAATATAAAAAAAAATTAAAATTTTACCGTTGAAAACTGAATCGATTGTGGTATCCAGTTGTCCGGTCGCTGTCGAATAGAAAGCTAGTGAATTTGATGAAGCTATTACAATAACTTCGGCATTTGGTGATAAAGCAACTTTCGCATCTTTACTCGTTTGTTCGTATTTACCGGTTATTTTCAAATGCGGATCTTCCCCTCTTTTATAGTCAACTGTAACATAATTTTGAATGAAATGTGAAAATTCAAAAATTAAACTTACTTTTAGTATCAAATAACTTCCAGGTGCCATCTTTCGAGACGGTAGCGATATGCGACGTATCAACATCAAAAGCAACGTCAGTTACCCCAGAACTGTGCCCGGTTAACTCAAACACTCTTTTCACTTCTTGGAAATCTCCACTTTTATTAAAAATAACTTCCCATATCTTGACATCCGAGGTAAACCCTGACGCAACAACAAATTTATCACAAGGGGAAATTTTTGCACAACAGGTGCTCATGAGATATGTATCAACTTGACCTAATCTTTGGCCCCGTAAATCCCATATAATCATACTGGTTTTATTCGAACAAGTCATGATGAACTTTCCGTTGCATGCGATTTGTAAACCAATCACATCCTCTTCGTGAACCTACAAAAATATTCCTCAGTTACATAATATTTAATAAATGAATACTTAAATTTACTACCTTAGGAAAGGACAACACTTTAGTTGCAGCTGTAAAAAATCCATCCTTCTTTTTCTCCACCTTATAGACATCGACGTTGTTCCCATTAAATTTCTGTGCAATAAAAGCTTTTATATCAGGACTCCATTTAACAAAAGTAGCGTAATCGAAATCAATGTTGATTCTTAATGACCGACGATCTTTATGCGTTAAATCTTTTATATCCCATAACAACACAGTTCTATCTAAAAAATTTTCGTTTTGATATTACCCACATGAAAAATGTCACGTAAAAATTACCTTCAGAGCAAGAAGCTAAATATTTTCCGTTACTAGAAAAATCTATATCCAGAATTTGCTCGGTGTGTCCTTTCATCGTTGTAAGAAGCCAAGGATGTGAAAATGACTGTTTTTCGTGTTTGCGTCCTCCTTCGGCACCCTTCTTCTTATTTTTAGTAGCACCGGCATCTTTCTTCTTGTCTGAATGTGAACTTTTTTCATCTACAGCAATCAAAATAAATTAAAGTGACGTTAACCTCAAAATATGAAACGTCAAACTTCAAAACTGCCGGTTAAATGAAATTTAACCTCACACGTTTAAGTTATATTAATTAAAGGAATTTGTTCATCGATTCAAAATCAAAAGGAGAAAATTAAGGTAAATAAACTGGTCTTACTTTTATTAGGTTTATCCACGCTTTTAGAATCTGTGTTTAGTAACTTAATTATGTACATAAGCAAAATGACACAAGCGCCCACAATTAACGTAATTAAAACTGTAGAACTAATTAACATATTCATTCCTTCGCTTTCCATATTTTACAAATCTTTATTTATCTTTTCTCTGATCTTTTCCTACGTTTAGCTGTCTCTAACCACACTATCACAACAGTGCTTGTCAAACTGTTGCAACGATAAGTCATATCAGCGGTACTTAAAAGTTTACTTACGATAAAACGGAGAAGCGAAAAGGCCTTTTTGCAATTTACAAGAAGAATCTTGATTTTGTGGTGCGATCAGCTCAGTTGGTTAATGGCCATGACATTGTTGTGGTTACTCTTCCGTTCTCTACAAAGAGAAAATAGGTTCAAAATATTTTTAATCTTACAAAAAGGTAAATAAAAGAATCGCACTTTCAACATCCGATTCATAAAATTGTTTACCGGTAGCGACTTTAAAGGTAATCAAGCAGTTAATTAGAGCTCGGCCAACTGTAAAGAAGACAAACGTCGAAAAAACAATATAAAAACATAATAATGGAAGATTATTATTTTTAAATCGGTGGATTTTAGTGTTCATAAATCCATAGCTGAGAGTTAAATACTTAAGTGGTGTTTCTTACATTTAAAGCGACACCTCTACCGGGATTCCTTTCACTTTGGACACATAACAAAGCAGAACGACGGTTTTTACTTAAAAATCCTAATTTGAGATTACCTGATTACCTCTTTTTTATTAATTTTGATTGTAAATTTCCTCGTGTAAAATAATGTTTTACTGGAGAAAGTATCGGGAAGTCTAAATGAGCCTGTGGTAATGGAATAAACGATGAAGTATTTTCACCGTAAAAAGCTAACTACTGTAAATGTCATGTCATGTCATGTAATTTTTTTTTATAATCAACGTAATTTTCAAAACACTTTCTAATCATCTGTACTTAGCAATAATAAATTACCCATGTTGCTGTGATAAAGACTGGGCGGTTGTTGGCACATACGCCAATAGTGAAAGTAGAAAGTTAAGACGATTGTAATATGCCACAAAAATAAACACGAGTAAAGTGTAGATTATACTTAAACGTATGACCTATAATATGGAACTGAATGTTGGTTACTTTTTGTCGATCGACTAAGTTTCACAACCACTTTCTTGTTCAACTGAAACAATTTAATTTTTATTAGATTTTACCAACAATGGTAAATTATCACCTTTACACTTTCCAACAAGTTCAATTGAACAGTGTTGCGTAAGGAAAAGGAAAGTACATTTTGTTTGGAAAATTTGGGATCAGCAAAATATTGTGCCAAAAGCTAATAGCATTGCATTATGGGAACCACAACATCAACAGGATAGGAAGCGGGAAACCACGACTCCAAACTAAAATCAACAGAAACTTTTTCAGTATTGCAAACACGAATAACAATTTTTGTTCCTTAAAAGACAGATCTTTGTACCTCTTTCGGTAATCGAACAATCTAAAGTGGTAGATAGTACTAAATTATTCGCAAGTCAAATTATAAAAATATATCCCAAAATGGAACGCTCTCAAGCAAAAGCGTCAAATTCTAATTTCAATTCCAAGTAACATTTCTAACTGACAATTGGATGACATCGAGGAGCTGATCATTGGTTAACTCATCGTACGATAGATTATTCTCTCTCGTGATCTTCGCTCGTTTTTAAAAATATTGTATAGTTAAGTTTATCTGAATTACTCGAAATTGACAATCTAATCTCTCATTTTAAATCGAACTTTATCTGATAATCTGGTACTTGAAAATATAAGTATGGTCCTCGAGAATATCACAATGTTACGTGGATATTACTTTAGAAATTTCATCTGTTGTAATTTTGAAAAATGTTACTTTCCTTTCTTTGTTTCCAAGATTCGTGCTTTGCCTTGAAAATGTAAGGTTTGATAAAATATCAGAACAAACTAAAATACCTCAACCTTCCAGACCTTTCACATTCATTTAAAAGGGGTTTTTATTATTAGTGAGTCACTGCACTTTTACTATCGTGTCTGGACTTGATAAATTTTTACCAGGTGTTAACGTTCATTTACTTGGATGTAGTTAGTTGTACAAACGTAAACAATACACAAGTAAAAATTTGGTCAAAATCTTGAGCCAGAAATGCGGGCTGAAACGAGCGCCGCAGGCGAATTTCTGGTCCCATTATTGAAACCCCGATGGTTACACCCCTGGTTTGATGAAGATAAGAGTTATCTCACACCCTAATTACCATAGATAATCAACACGTGGTGCACTGTTTTTACGCGATACTACCATATCAGTATATTATTATGTATTTCATAAGAGAAGTTTGTAAATAGCTCGTACATTTCGATATTTATCTCTCAACATTGTCTAAATATCACTCATCTTACGCATAATGCAATAATACGACAATACTTATACCTATATAAAAACAATCATTTCACATCAGCATAAAAACTTGGGTAAACATTTTTTGAAATAGAACTTGGTTACGAAACGAAATTTATAAATCGCGTGTAACTAATTTATATAAGAAGAGAAAGTTTCACTTGGTCATCTACAAAATAGAAGGAGTACGCCTATAAGAAATATCAGACAGTTTGGTCAAAATATGTAGGTACATAATAATAACTTGTTAAACTTTTCCAAACGAATGAACAAATGCAAAGCATTTAGTTTACAAAGTTCCATTTCACCAATAAAAGTGTACCAAGTTCATATAATATCTTAAGAAATCCAGTCCACAATTATTATTGTAATCTAAAAGTGACGAAATTGCACGAAAGTAAGATTACTACGAGATAATAGTAGGTACTCATCGTGACGACGTAATCATTTTGGGTTAATTTCAAAAATTATTTAGTTGGAATGGAACTGAAGCAGTGAATTTATAAGTAATTTAAAGGAAGTTGGGGTGCAGATTTGATTCCCGTTTGTTCCCAATTATTTCTGCCGTGGTTAAGATTACACGTTAAACTATCGGTGATTTGAAGAAGAGCTGTTTGGAGTTTATGCTGATTGCAGTATAAGCTGCGTATAACCTGCCGAACATGACCTTGTTTTCTGCAGCATAAACAACCTAAGGGTTGGGGGTGCGTTCCACTTAAAGCCCACGACGACCACGGTCGATCGTCAGTCCAATCAAATAACAGCGTTCGATCTTTAGCCCAATCAAAGAACCACGGGACCACGCCGCGGTCGCCGATGGGCTTAAGTGGAACGCACTGTTAAAAGGGTCCATTTTCTGGCTAAATGATTTAAAACAAATTTACATCGATGATCTGAATAACATCTACAGTCTGAGGGGCCCAGAACTAAAGTGGTGTAAGTCAAAAAGTGAAGGTTTATCTAATTTAGCATTAAAATTTTGTTATAATAATTATTTACATCTACAGTTTTCAGAACTATGAATAAAACAACATAGTATTTTTTACTGTCACTTAACAATTAAGTACTATTAAACTTTAAATTACTTTAATATGGAAAATGAAATCGATTAATATAAATTATGACAATAATATTATTTCGTTTTACATATTAAAGTAATTCATTATATATTTTCACAAGTTAATAATTTTATATTAAACTTTGAAGATAAATTACACAAAACTTTATTTTTTGATTTACACCACTTTAGTTCTGGGCCCCTCAACTTTATTCATAAAAAGGGGAAAGGTTTGTATTAGGGACCCTAAAATACAAATTTTACGATTAAAACCTCGATGTATTCTGAAAGAGTATATTTTAAATAAGAGAATTAACTAAGACGGAATGCCTTAAATGCACCTGTTTTTTCAAAAATCGAATTTAAAAAAGCTCGATTTTCACTACAAATTTGAAGGTAAATCGTTCGTGATTGGTGAACCAATGCATTGAGTTGTCGGTACGTGTGTTCCTATACATAAGAGTGTAGCTGTTGACAAATTCGTCACGCTCCCGGTCCAGACGGCATCACCCACAGGGCATTGAAGGAGTTACCACGAAAAGCGATCACTGCAATCACAACCATCGTGAACGCAGCGCTTCAACTCCGTCACTTCCCAAAATTATGGAAGCACGCAAACGTCATCGTCATCCACAAGCACGGACAGCCGAAAAACCAACCGAAGAGCTATCGTCCAATTAGCCTTCTCTCCACCATCGGCAAAATCGCGGAGAAAATCATCCTAAATCGACTCAAGAAAGAAATGGATTCCAACAAGGTCGTCCCCGATGAACAATTTGGATTTCGCGAAGGTCACTCCACGACTCATCAAATCCTTCGCATCGTCGAGCAAATTTCAAAGGGGTTCTCGAAAAAAGAATGCACCGTCGCCCTTCTTCTAGACATCTCCAAGGCATTCGACTCCGTATGGCACCCCGGACTCCTCTACAAGATGCTTCGAGCTGGTATCAAACTCGCCATCGTTAAACTAATCCAATCTTATCTTGCAGAAAGAACCTTTTGCATCGTCGCTGATGGGACCAAATCCGAACCTCATCCAATGAACGCAGGGGTCCCCCAAGGTTCGCCACTTTCTGCACCCCTCTACAACATCTTCATGAGCGACATCCCCAAACCAATCCACCCGCAGGTTGAAAACTTCTACTTCGCGGACGACACAGCCGTAGCTTCCACATCAATTTCCCCGGACATCGCCACGCAAAGAGTTCAAGACGTAGCGGAACAAATCGAGCAATGGATGGGAGACTGGCGAATCGGAGTCAATACGAACAAGAGCGTCGCAGTTATTTTCGCCCGATGTAAGAAGCGGACCACAGCAAAAGCCAGCCTTTGGATGAACTGGTCCCTCATCCAATGGCAAAAATCGGCGAAATACCTTGGCGTCACCATGGACCAAAAAGCTAAATTGGGGCCAACACATCACCAACATCACAAAAAAGTCAAGGGGAACGATGTCGCAACTCTATTTGCTTGTAGGTCCCAAGAGCAAAATGACGCCGGCCAACAAACTTCGCGTCTACAAAACCATCATCAGGCCGGCACTCACGTACGCTGCACCAGCCTGGGGGCATGCAGCAAAAACGCATATCAACAAGTTAGAAAAAATCCAAAACAAACTCGTCCGCTACGCATGGAATCCGCCAAGAAGAGTCACGAACGTCCGCCTCCGCAACGACTCCAAACTCACCACAATCAAAGAATTTATAAGAAACCACACGGAGAAGTTTTACGCCAAAACAGAAGACCACGAAAACCCGCTAATCAACCAACTGGGAAAATACGATAAAGAAAACCATCCAAAGTACAAGATGCCAAGGGAAATCATCGATGACGCCGACCCCTAACGTTCCCGCATACGTAACATCGACTCCTGCAAAACAAAACCACGCCCATGAAAATAATCAACGCCCACAAGAAAACCGGCCACTTTAGGGAAAAACCATCACCAATGAACTACACACATGAAGAAAGGTATTTTATTAAAACTCCCATAACCCATCCACTGCATCCTAGTCTACCAAACCTTTCTCTCGCGGGTGAAGCCAGCCAGGACTTAGCTTCGCGCTAATTTTCGGAGGTACGCCTCAATAAAAATTATCCGACGTAACGTTGCGGGCAAGCCCGCAACCTTACTCTTCAAGTCTGCGAAGATATGGGGCAACAGCCCTGGTGCTTCGCACCAGACCAGAATAAATGTCTCAAATTCGTCAGTAACTCGTACGCTATGGTATGAATACGTTCTCCTTTTTAGGACCAAAATTACTTCAGAAAAGGCTTCATCAAAAAAGAAATTGCTTAAATTTAACGGACGGTTATTACTTTTTCGCGTGGATCCTCCTCGTGCCATGGTGGTTTTCATCAAAATGGCCCGAAGCGCCCGAAGGGTCATTATAAAAATACCCCTAGGCCCGTGGATTAAGGAAAAAGGTGGATCTTTGAGGAGTGAAACTCGTTAGCGTGGATTCTAAAAGAACGGTGGTTGTGCTAGGAAAAACCATGATTTTTGCTCGAAGTGCACTGTTGAAGCATCTCAATGCGAGTGTCGCTCCGGTTATCTCCGCTAGCATAGCATCACTTTGTGAACAGAGTTGGTTTGGAGGCAAAGCCTCCATTACCTCTTTCAACATCTGAGAACATCGTGGGGATGATTAAGAGTATGAAATAATTTAGTGAGCATAGAGCCTTGTATCATTTCAAAGTAGAGTGTTGACCCGCGCGAGGCGATAATCAACCTTTGATGAATAATTTGAGTGATTTTGGCCGAAGCAACAGTAACCTCCCAAAAACGTAGCGTCGAGGAGCCCAGAAGGGTCCGCGGAAGGAAAAAGGCGACACACTCGCAAAAAAGAAGTGGGATTGTACAGTTGAAAAAAGTTTTCTACCATACATGCCCGCAGCACCTTCACTTAAGAACTGATCTAGGTCGGTGCCGAGACATTGAGTAAACGCCTCGGCTGTGACCCTGTTATTGCCGCTCTGCGCAAAGCTAAGACTAGTTCAATCTACACGGACTGACAATAGAATGCATTGATTCACCAATCCCGAGCGACTAAACTTGAAAATTGCTATGAAAGTCGAAGTTTTTAAAATCGATTTTTGAAAAAACTGGTAGATTTAAGGCCTTCCGTCATAGTTAATTCTCTTATTTAATATTTGCTTATTCAGAATTCATCGAGGTTTCAATCGTAAAATTTGTATTTTAGGGACCCTAATACAAACCTACAACCAAGAGATTATAATAACTAAATATAAATTAAACATCCGGAAGAGACGAAAAAATTTCAGAAATGGAGCAATGGAGGATAATCTGGAAACTATTATTTTTATATTATCCGATATGGACATACAAAAGTATGCAAAAGAAATGGGAAAAAAAAGTTATAGCGAAAATAGCAAGCAATGGATATTATAAACTATAGAAAGAAATGATACATGAAAATGCAGCATATAAATTCCTGTCGATGTTAAACCACGGTCGTCTTATTGAGTATTTAAATCAAATTATTAGAAATTATCATTACAGGTTTAGACAAGGTAAATCGACAACTATAGAAACACTGCATTGTAATAAAACAAATTATGGAGAAAAGTTGACCTAGATATACATATTATTACACTATGTATTGATTTTAACCAAGCTTTACATAAAGTGAACAGGCGTCAATTATTAGTAAACATATAAAAACTATAAAAGAATTGAAAATATCAACTAAGCTGTAAGGATAATTCAGATTAACAAACCGGGAGATGCCCTATTTATAGCGATTTTGACATTGCACTTGAAAAAATAATTAGGAAACTAAAAGAAATAAGAAAAATTAATTGCTACCCAATGCAGATGGTGTCGTGTTGTTTCTAGAGCAAGAAACGTAACAACATGCACGCATTAGCTCGAACTTGTTAGTCCATTGATGTACACGCTCAGGTAAACCGACCTAACGGTATAGACCGACTTGAAACTAAAAACCTGGGCTAGACGCTTAGAGCGGTCTTAAAATTGAATGTAGACCCCTTAGATCAAACTAAGGGTAGTTTGACCTTGGTTTGACCAATCAAGGTTGGGAACACTGACTAACTAAATGCATGTACCGTAAATTTAAAACCGAACTTGCTTATTAGGTCGATCTAACGTTAAGCTCGAGCTTAAGTATTTAGTCATCGTTCGTTGTGAATCGATCAAAGATTAAAATTGTATCGTTTCAAAAATGTTGTATTATTCAATATTTTGATTTCAGTTGTTTGCTTTGTGAGAAAAGATTTTAAACCTGGATTGCGTCCAGATGGATCGTTCGCACGATATCTATCAGATGTAATAAATAAACATTGCACACTTGCAACAACAACTCCCAAATTTTGGCTGAAGATGTTTTGGGAAACCATGGAATAAAATATTAAAGTAAACAAACGTGATGCAGATTGAATAAAAATAGCATTAATTTCAATTGGTAAAATAAAAATAAGCTTTATGTTTTAGTGGTTCCAAAAATAAACAAGGAATAAAAATAGAAGTTAAAATTATGTAAAAATCAACTGATCTGCAACCGATTACAGCATTTTGTTAAATATTTTGGTTTTCGTTGCGTTATGGGTGTAATTGATATTCCAATCAGTAGCGTTGTGGCTACAAATCATCTTTAGAAGCTTTCACTTTTGCGTTTTGCACTTTCACTTCCTAACAATCCGCAAAATTTATGCAAAGAATAACCTACGCAAATAAATCATTGTTAGTAAAGCAAAAATACTAAATTACATAAGTAAGAAAAACTTCATTATAGGGCAAAAAATTAAACGTGACTTGGTAATGTTCTCTTAATTATTAAAAATTGTCAAATTTTGGACCTAATTGGAACGACGACAGTTTCATTTCCCAATTTTTCTCTAGAACTACACGTTTGGTGAAATAAAAGGTTAAATTATATAGCAAATTTTGATTGTAAAACAACATTCAATTTGTTTAATATCTACTTACACACATTAATTGCACATTATTTATTTTTGTTGCTATTTATAACTAATAAATATTTAAAAAATATTTCGCTTTCTATGATAATTTTATAATTAGCCAATTACGCAAACAAATACTCCTAGCGGTTTGCGTAACTTCCCAAAGATATTACAAAGTTTATAAAAACTTTGGAAAATTTGACCATCATGCTTAGGTTTGATTACCAAGAAGGATTTTAGTTTTTTCCGAGATTTGAGAACAAGTATAACGACTTTTCATCCTGGTCAATTTAGGCAAAGTTATTTAGGATTCTTCCGGATGCAGGATATTTTAAGTATTTTGCTAAATTTAGTTTGGTTTAATTGGAACGGTAAACTCTTGCTCCGACCAAAATATCGCTGCTTCTTACTCCGCCTTCAAGACTGCTTTGGTTTTTGTTTAGTTTTTCATACAAGAATTAATTAGGAATTGCTGCTATATTAACTTAACCATGCAATATCTCCCTAATCTCTTGATGCCAAATCGACGTGAAAAATTGAAGACATTTCCGAGAAGTTGGAGTGATTCAAACCGGAACTTCCGCTCTGTTACTCAACAAGTGATAATATCAAGTCACCGCTAGGTCAAATATGAATTTATTTTTCCTATGACGGAGATACGAGTAGCTTCTTTTTGAAGCCTAAGGCTAAACACGTCATGTTCTGTGATTCTGTTAGTTTTTTATTCCGTCTATGTCACGTTAATGAACCTTTTAATACTTTTCAAACTTTCGATCTCTTTTTTTTGTTATCCATTTGGAAATTCTGAGACGTTAACACAATATCAAGTGTTCCAAATTGGAATACACATATTTTTGTTGGATGGGTCAAAAAGTCCAGTTTTGTTTTGGATTAGTTCCTTCTTTTTCTCTTTCCTCCTATTAAATGCCTGGCAAGGTTTTGCAAACAAATTTATTCGCCCCTATTCCCATTTCTTCCCGAAGTATATATTTTTTTGCTGTAAGTCGAGAAAAAACAACTAATTTTTGAAAAATATTATCTGGTCGAGTGGTAATACTTTCTTATGCATTCTATTCATAATATTATAGAATTATACTGATATTTGCTCTTTGACCATTCTAGAGCAGCCGCGTTTCTCAAGTTAATAAGTTCAAATATTATGAAAAGATTCCATAACCAAATTAAATTAGGAAATGTTGCTACAAGCGTTAACCATTTAGAAAATATATCATTATTTTTTATTGTATTGATTCCAATTATGTCATCAATTTATCACGAAACCAGCTCTCGCTTCCCTACAACAGCTGGCCGGAAAATTAGTCCTGTGATAAAATATAAACGAAATAAGTCTTGTATGAAAATGCCATTCTATCCGTTCGTAAGTGCAAAGGTTGCAAATTTTGTTCTTTGTTGATTTCCGTGAGAAAATTATAGTTTTGGTTCTGTGAGTTTGTGTTTTTGTGAGCATAAATTTATTGTAATATGCTCAGCGCACAGTAATTTCAAATGTTGAGAAGCTGCTCGAAAAGGATGCAAAACAGTTCAATTTAAAGACTTTTGTGTATTGCGTAACTGTAAACCATTTGAAAATTTGTTGATTTTTAACTAAAAAATTTATTTAATCGCTAGATTTTTTAAATTAAGTTTAATATCTTAAAATTCCATTTTCCGATTTAAAATCAATTTTACTCTATTAGTTGTCTCAATCCTCCCTCATCTGGGGTGATTTGAGACTATAAAACCCACTTTTCTAAAAAAAAGTGTTATCAGTACAAGAAAAAGAGCTGCAGATTCGACAAACATGAAAACATGACTAATAATTAAAAATTAATCATTGTACTTAAAGAATGACCTAAGATATCGTGAATGAATCACAAAACCAATACCACGTAATATTTTATAAATTTCATTAGATTAAAAAAATTTACTGCAACTATCGCATAGTTCGTAGCTTCCTTATTTTAAATAAAAATTTCAAAATATTTTTCAAATTAAATAGTGGAAATTCAAAAATATGGAAAAAATTTGTATAGAAATTTTCCGACGTTAAAAAGAAGCTAAATTTATGGATATTTTTTAAGTCTCGTGCATTTAGTTAACGGTTGTTGACTTCTTCTCAATGAATTGTCCAAATCAACCTTGGAAATAATTAATTTTTTATATTTAGAATATCAATCTTCAAAATATGTGCTTTTAACGTCAGAGATGATTATATTGGACGTCATTTAAATACTAACAATATTTACGTTCTTTTTGAAACGGAAGATTTTTCTAGTAATTCTAAAGTTTCCCAAAATTTTGATGAATGAAAAGTCATCCAAGTTACTATGCATAGGACGTGACTTAAATTTATCCTTTAACCTAGCCAAACGACACGATCTTACCTTTAGAAGTTAGTTAAACAAAAAGTTGCATTCCTTCCTTTTTTTGCCATGAGATCCAAAGTTTTAAGTCTCGCCAACAATGCTCACAGTGTAACCTCGATAATCTAAACTCACGGTAATCCAAACTCGTTTAAATTTCAAAACTAAAAATGAATTTTAGATTTATTTTTAACCTTAATTTAAAATCTTAAAATTAAAAAGTTACGTAAAGATGCTAGGTAAAAAACCCTCCCGAATGTATCTAGACACATTTATATGCATTATGCATTTTAATGTATGTACATATTATATAATACAAAAATAATGTATTATGTCTTATGAATTCAACTATTCAATGTTAACTGAATCCTAAGAGCACATAAGTTGATGTTCATATCCATCGAATTTTTGAAATTTCATCGCCAAATTAATTATTATTGAGGTTGCACTGGATATATTTTTCGTAGAAAAATTCGTAAAAAACCAATAATTTTTCAGGTTATCCTTGTATTGTTATTATTACTGGCATCCCTCGAGTTACACGATTAATTGGTTCCGTACAAGTCGAGAATAATTATTGTGTTAAAAAAATAGATAGTAAGCATTAAACTTTTATCTTTGTTCAAAAACCGTATAACTCGAGTACCGTATAAATCGAAAGCTACCTGTATTCACTGCAAATTAGATTATTTGGGAAACAAAACTACGTAAGTAAAAGTATTAAAAAACTATATTTTCGTTCTTATTGCTAGGCATTTACAACGTTTAAAACATTTCAGTTTATATAATTAAAATTTGTACAAATTGAAAACAATTTTCAAGTTTGATTTTAAAATAGTAAGTCCGTCGAAAATACAAATTATTTATATTAGTTTTATAAAATTTTATCGACAAATTTGTAAAAAAGGTTTAACGAGATTCCTTTCACTCATCCTTCAAATAACTTCAACAACAAACATTTACGACATATAAATATAAAAACTTACGTACACTAAAATCACATTTCTTTCAGTACATTTTAAATGTTGATGAAGAGAAATGAGATGAAATGATGGATGTGCGGGTAATAAATAAAAGCGAATTGAAAATTGGATGAAAATGAAATGATTTCGATTTTAAATTAGAAAAGTTAAAATTATGAAAGACTTTAAGTTTAAAGTATTCCATAGCTTTAAATTTGATAATTTAAAATATCTTTAAAGTCTTTACGTACTTTCCACAAAACTAATTCCATGCAAGCTTGAGCGTCTTCAATGCTATTATGTCCATTACTACTACACTGAATTTCGCGCTTCAAGAAACAAGAAGTGAGAGATTTTAACGAACGTCTGTAAGGGAGTCCCTTGTAATGTGGAAAACAAACTGCAGTATCAACCACATTTCGATGTATGATCTTAAGAGCCCTTAAGTCGTTTTCGGCTCCATGCCCGATTATAAAACTGTCGGCGTTTATAAAACCCATTAAGTCGTTTTGCACTTGTCGTAAGGTCTTGGTAACGTTTTTGTTATTTAAGTCTTTTGCGGTTATTCCCGAAAAACGCGTGTTGTAATCGATTATTTCGTGTTGCGGTTTAACAAAAGTGTCATACACTAAACGTCCATCGGCACCTATCACAGTCACTTTTGTTAACTCCAAACCCAATACCGTGTAACACATTTCACAATCTATCGCGTAAATACCAAAATTACCGTCCGGTGGTAACGTTTTGCGAGGACGAGTACGCACAAAATTATCGAATGGTCCATTTAAGCCCGCTTTTAATCCACCCCAAACGTGAAGTTTGTTGAGCGTACATCCAACGGAACCGTAACCTCCTTTACAACAGGAGTATTTATTTGGTAATCCAAATTTTCCCCAATGATAATAACACTGCTCCTTGGTTACATATTCACAAGAATTTTTGATAAAAAAGTTTTTGCCACACCTAGTACACTTGTGTTCTCTAAGCAATTCGGTAACACTTTCCGCCAAAAAATGTGGAATAACTTTTTTCCCACTAATTGCTTCCGAATAAGATTTCACTTTTGCAACCAATTTGTTTTCGGTGATTGACTCGTGTTCTGCTCCACTGCTACTGCTGCTGCTTTCTTCCGAATCATCGCCGCATGTACTGGAACTACCAGAACCTTGACCGCTATCGTAATTTGCATTCCATTCCGCCTTGATATCCGAATAATCGTTACCTGGCACAAATTCTTGTGCATTGACATCAAACTTGGTCTGAGTCACTTTGTGCTTATGGTGCTCAGTATACGCCGAGGTAACTAAATCGGATGTACTTTTAAATATTATGGCTTGTCCTGGAGTTTCGTTACTTTCCACAGGATAACCCCAAGTTAACATCTGTTCAGGACTCAAACGATAGGAGTACAATAACTTGTGCAAGTCTGGTTCCGACAAATTTAACTTTGCGAATTGCGCTAACGGTTTCAGGATGTTGAGTTTGATCTTCTCAACTTTCTTAGCTTTAATTATCGGGTTGTCTGGTGGTGACCCATCTTCACGTCGCCTGTTCTTACGTTGTCGGCGTGATAACCTCTGCACACGAGGAAGTTCCTTGGCGGTCAGAGTGGCAATGTTCTTGTTCCCATTGTAGTCTATCTTACTACAAATTGCATACAATTTCAGTTCTTCTTTTGGATATCCATCTTCTGTACACAAAATACAGACGTCAATATTTTTATTTTATCATCACTACTCTCTCTCTCACTACACTCAAAACCATTTTCACAGTTTTGGTGGAATACAAAGACAGGTCGGGTAAACTTGGATGACTCACACCAAATGAAAAAGTATAACAAGTTCAAGGTATTCTTCGATTAGTCACGCAAAATTTTGATAATTTTGAGAGGTTTTTGAATAATTTACTACGCGATTAAATACTTAAAATAAATCCGTTATTAATAAATAATAGATAATTTTAAAAAAAATCAGAGTTTCCAATTTTTTGGGGGGTTTTATAAGATAGGAAGTGCATACTAACAGAAAAAAATATTCAGGAAATTTGGGTTTGTTTATAAAAAAGAATGATTATATTTATTGGGATAATCTTATCTTCGCGATAAGAAAATCCCGCATTTGTTATGACAGCGGTTTTAGTATAAAAACATTCCAATTTGGTTTTGCCAAGTTTTTCAAATTTTCCCAAGTTTTATTAGAAAAAGTTTGAGGTAGGACTGATTATGCCAATGGATTTGAGCGAAATGAGAGTTAAAAAATAAGATTTTACAGCTTCAAATGTCACTTTCATCGTATGCTTACATTGTTAACTTTTTGAGATTTACCAAGACGCGATTGGTCGAGAGAAAACAAAATGTAAACAGGCAACGAAAGATGTACAGCACAAATAAAAAGTAAAGTAAGGAAGCGTACCTTCTTTGTATATGGAGGAGTATTTTGTTCCACTGGAAAAGTCCATGTCCAAAACTTGCGAAGTGTGACCCTTCATTGTGGTGAGTAACCAAGATTGTGTAAAAGTTGATTTTTCGTATCGTCCAGTGTAAGGGCACCCTCCGGTAGCCTTTTTCTTATTTTTGGAAAATTCAATTTCTTTCTTTTCTGGATGTTCGGTATTTTCATCTGAAGCAATAGAAACAAATTATTGATTAACACAAAAGCAACGTGAAGTTTTTGTTTGAAATACCAAAAATTTGACATTACTACTGCGAAATTCGAGGTCAGAATATATTTTTAGTTCACAAAGTGTGGGATGTGAAAACTTCGTAACCGGTCACTGTACAAAAATAACCTCAATGCTCTCACGTGTTCTCGCAGCGAAACAAACAAAATTGAAAATTTTCAAAAACAAATTTTTCAATTTGAGTGGCAATGTGGGGAATTTAAAAAGGAAAATAATTCTTACTTTTTTGTGGTTTATCCACTTGTTTTATTTCTGTTTTCACTGCTTTTATGACGTAATTTAATATAATATAGAATATAGCACCAAGGGCCATCAAGAGAATGGTAAAATTGATGAGTGTGGTAATGCCTTCACTCTCCATATTCACAAGTCGTCCTTATTTTTTAATCTTATCTTGAAAAAAAATAAACACCGCCGATACCGTCATGGGATGCCCGACTGACAATCAAAACCGAACCACGCGCACAAATCTCAATCACACGTCTTCACGATTGGCCAACGGAGATGTTGCGAAAAAAATGCGCGAATTTTGAACCATAGTATAATTCTTCATTTTAATTTTATAAACGAAATTATAAGTGGCGGGCATAACAAATACACGACCTGATCGATCCATTCGTTCAAGTTGCACGTTATTAAACCTTACGTGGTTGCCAAACACAAAAATTGACTAACGCACGAAACAGAAGTTTGCAGAAAACTGAAGTTCGAGCGCGCTTTTCTAACCGTATATACAGGATCCACCTTCCACCATTCTCATCGTATTCGTAGTAAATTGCTCGGGAATTTACGTGCAACAACCTCAAGAGCGAGTCCGATTCACAAAATCCCTCCATTCTAAATCATTATCATAAATTAATAAACTGTCGCATAAACACAAATGCCGCAAATTACAATCAATACGTAACGAAGAAATTCCAACATCCCACAATACTGAATTATTTATTATTTTACAAGAATTGTTGACGGTTTATGCGTAGTGTAATTTCATCATCATAAAGTCATCCGCGATAATAAATTTTATCACAAATTGATAAAATTGGTATAAATTTCAATTGATATTTTAAGTGGGATAACCTTATCAAATTGAGTCGCATTAGCGACAAGTTTAAACTTTTTAGCACCATGTAAAATTTTTCAAAACCATCAGGGTGTCCTCACCATCATTTGGCCTCATTTGGACATAGCAGGTGCTAACGTATCAGCGGACAGTTCGGTGCGGAGCATGGGTTGTAGGGACCCGCCTGGGCCTTTATATTTTCGCAAACCGATGCGAAAAATATTTGCAAATTAGGGCCCACGGATGCTGTTTGGACCGAGACCCACTCTGTGCAACATCCGTTCCTGATAAGCAGGATACTAAGTTTTTGTTATCTACCTCATGCTCCGGATGGTCAAAATATGCAATAGATTTATGGCGAAATAAAAAAATTGTCTTATCTCGTGGTTCGGAACCCACGGTCATACATTTCCAATACACAGCGGACACAGGCAAGAAACAGAAAAATTGCATGCGAACATGCGCATTTTGCGCAAATAAAAATAATAAATTATTGTTTATGAAAACCATTATTTTGTTTGAGCGAACCACGATTTCCCATTCACGCACGATTTCTTTGCTAACAAGCCAATTTGCACAAATCGATTGAGCATGTAAAGCCGACTTTAAGAGTTCGGTAATCAATTTAATTTTTTTGTTAAATCAACGCCCCTGTAATCGATAGCTATTGAATTGAAAACTAAAATATCCACAAGGTGAAATCGTTCGCCAGATTACTGACTCTGGCAAAAACAAGTTAATAATAAAAACACGGAGTTTGTTATAAAAACTTAATAAACATAAAATTTATTGTTTTCAAAAAATGTGTTATTCAAAAATACTGGACAACAGAAGTTCAATGGAATACAAACTTTTAAAAATTCGAAAAATGTATTTATTTATTGGAACAGAATTTTTGAGTGGTATTTTCGTATTTGTGCTGGATGTATGTATTTTTATTAAAATGTAATTAAAATTTTATATTAATTTTTTAAAATAAACTTTAAGTTTTTCTAATAGTATTATGCATAACGTAACAAGTAAGAGCATTATCATGTTTTTTAATAATTTATTTTCTTTTAATTGTCATTTTTTATCTAAAATGTCAGGTGTTCGTCAAGAAAAAATTTTCATACTAATTTTAAAAACGACTTAGCCACAGCGGTGGAGTGATGTGATTATTACTGGTTGTGTTACAGAGCGGAAATTCTGGGTTCAAATCACGGACCTCGCATAATTTCTTAGCTCGGCCTTCCAATGGACATTCACACGCTGCTGTGGTAAAACAAAAAACAACCAAAAAAAATACTCAACCAAAACAAAAAACTATAACAAACAAAAATAGTCAACAATAACTTAAAATAATTAAAAATCAACATTCAAAAAGTGCTAATAAACCTAGTAGGTAGTTGATGCAAGAAAAAAGTCTGAAATGGTACTAAGCTATGAGGAAGATCATCAGCCTTCTGCTATTTAAAAATCAAACATTATAATTTTTCAGAGATACATAAAATTAACTTTAGAAAACCTCTTATGCGCCACATGGCCCACCGTTAAGATCAAGACTTATCGTAATCGATTTTTCTAATTTGTGTTACCAAACGATTTCAACCAACAGCATTTATGAGAGGGGGAGGCAAAGGGACTTAGCTTCAAGACATTGCTATTTAAATGTTAAGAGCGGAGTGAATAGAATTAAATTGAAAACCAAATTTATCAAACGTTATATACTTATCAGAGCCAAAACTAGGGCGTGGCGAAGGTGGCGTAGCCCACGGGCGCACAGATCTGAAGCGTAAAATAAGATAAGGAGCTTAGCCACCCCAGATAATATACGAAGCACTTAAAAAATATGATAAAATTAAGTACTTTGTAGTTTATGTTCCTGAGAGAATCTTTCCCTGATCTAGAGAGTACTTTTTAAAGTAAACTATCGGAAAACCGGATGGTCTGGTAGTATGGAAGACCCATCAGATGAAAAGTAACCAAAAAGAGGTTTTTTCAAGAATTAAATTTGCGTCCTTATCGATTTTGATAAATCATCTCGTTACTTTCGTATGCTGGGGGGTATTCCAAACCCCCCAGACCCCCCGGTTTCTTCATATTTTAGAGGTATATCGGATTTTACGACCAGTAAATAGAAAATACACTTAAAAATTACATAAAATTAAGTATTGTACGGTTTATGTTCATGAAAAAATCTTTCTCTGACCTCGAGGATACTTTTAAAAAGTAAACTTGGAAAGCCGGAGGGCCTGGTGGTATGGAAGACCCACCAGATGTCAGTAAGCAAAAAGAGGTTTTCTCAATAATTAAATTTGTGTCTTTATCGATTTTGGTAAGTCATCTCGTTGCTTTTGTGAGCTGGGGGGTATTCCATACCCCCATACCCCCGGTTTCTTTACCTTTTAGGGGTGTATTTTCTACTTCAGAAAATACACTTACAAATTAGATAAAATAAGCATTTCGTAGTTTACGTTCTTGAAAGAATCTTTTCCTAAAGTAAATGGTCAGTACTTTTAAAAATAAACTATTAGAAAGCCGGAGGGTCTGGGGGTATGGAATATCTACCAGACGTAATTAAAAACAAGATATATTTTTCAAGAATTAAATTTGCGTTTTTATCGAATTTGAAAGGCTATCTCGTTACTCTATATTATGCTGGGAAGTATTTATGACATACCCCCCAGACCCCCGGCCTCATAACCGCTTTTTTACACTTTAAGGGATCTAGTGGACTTAGACACCCTCGAAAAAAAAAACTAAAATATTTAGTGCAAATGTGATAAAATTAATTACTGTGTATTTTTTATGTAGGTACCTAAAAAATTTTTCCTCGATCTGAAGGGTACTTTTAAAAGTAAACAATCGGAAAATCGCATAAAGGTTATAACTTATAAGACCACCATTAATAATTAGTTTCTTGTAACAAAAAATAAAACCCATTTAATTTCGCGTAATTTTTAAACCGACTTCAAAAAAAGGAGGAGTTTCTCAATTCGTCTGTTTGTATGTTTTTTTTTTTTTTTTTTTCTTATGTATGTTCGGGCATAACTTTTTACAGAGTGATCCGATTTTGATGAATTTTTTTTTATTCGATAGAGTATACCTCCATGGTGGTCCCATTTGATTTTCACAAAAAAATTCCATTCGTAAGGGTAAAAAATAAGGGAAAATTGCACCCGTAAGGGTAGAAAATAGGGAATGATTGTTTTTCATTTATTGATTTTTTACTTGTCAACCTATTCTGTTGAAAGTTGGGGTGGAGAAAAACTTTATATCGAGCAAATTAATTAATTAATTAAGGTAGTAATTAGTAGATTTTAATCACTAAAAATTAAAAAATAAAAACTTTTTAACAAAAAATTAAACCGACCTCAAAAAGGAAACTAAAAAGCATAAAATAAATATATTACATTTTGAGTCTTAATAAGTAATGTAAGTAACTAATTTTGAGTCGGTGCAAAAAATCAACGATTACTAAATTACTTTAAAAAAATTATTAAAACAAAAGTCACCCATTCTGCACCGACTCAAACTTAGTTACTTACATTACTTATTAAGACTCAAAATGTAATATATTTATTTTATGCTTTTTAGTTTCCTTTTTGAGGTCGGTTTAATTTTTTGTTAAAAAGTTTTTATGTTAAATTATTTTTGAAGCTTTTTTAAATTTTTAAAGGTCAGCTAAGATTTATCATAACCTAGGTAAAATAAAATCATTTAAGAATTTCAAGTATTACAGCAAAATGCCACAGAAAAAATGCAACTATTAATAATTAGTCCGAGCAACATACATTTCTTTATTACTAAAAATTCTTCTTTATTCGGGACAATAACCCGCCCACCCTCTTTTGGAACGAACTCTCATCAGATCCTTGCCCTTTGATAACATAATCAAAAAATAAAAACGAAGAAATTAAATCCGGCTCGAATACAAAATACGCAAATTCAACAAAATTTTAGCCAAATAAGCACACAAATTTATTGGTTGCTAATTTGATCAGTCAAATAACAAAATATCCTTGAAGTGCAAGTTATTGTTGGAACTCTTATCCTTATCAGGCTGCATTTTGTTGATAACAATGTCAGTTAAATAATTACAAGTTGTATAATATTTATAAAATATAAAATTATGCAAGACTTGGCTGTAACCTTCGTGTAATAAATTAATAAGAACCCACATTAATAATTAATTGTCTTAGCACTTCTTAAATGCGAAATATTGTCGTATTTTATCGCGAGATTAACCCTTCTTATCTCGGTAACCTTACTTATCAAATACAAGGTCGTCATGTGATTTTCAGCACATACGAAATTTACAATTACCACATGCGGTGTGTAGACATAAATAATAAAAGAATATAAACACAAAATTTAGATAAGTTCGAGTGGTATACGTAATGCAATAAGCTGACTCAACTAAAAATCTGAAGTACTCGATGTATCCATATTTGTAGTATAAACATGAAGCAATGAGTTCCAAGTGATGCAACCTCAAATATTCGATCGGTTCGTCGAAACTTTTATCATGGGCAACGCAAAATCAAAGATAAGCATCGTCCTCCAAAAGGATGGACAGTGGTGATTGAGAGCCACTTATTGAATGCAAAAATAAGGTCTTATACTACGCCGAAATGAGAACTGTGAGATAAATCGGCTGGGTCTTCCTTTGACCTCTATAATGTTTTGGTGGAAAATTTAATTTGAAAAGTCACTTAGAAGTTATCCGTTGTCAAAGGTTATGTTCGTCATCAGCGATGGATTTGCATTTGCATGCGAAATTAGTGATTTTTTAGTAGGTCCGGTTAAAAAAATTGAAAAATGAAGAAGCATTTCAATTATCATAAGGATGTTAAAAATACTTAATCCGATTATGTGGACCATTATTTTTTGAAGCTTTGTAAATATTGTAATAGTACTTACATAAAACTAATAAAACATAATACCAATTGCCATCAGTTGCTTCACTTAATATTAGAAAGTAAAAAAATATTTGATAATCACTAAGTAAATATTTGTTTCACTTGCTAAAAGCCTCCATTGTGTGCATGTGCATAAACAATTTTGTATTAAATAATTTAATGGAAGAACATCTTCTTTTACAATGTTATGAAATATCGGATCCGGATTTGCAATAAACTAATACAAAATTGTTTTGCATCTTAACAAGAGTTAAGATGGAATGGAAGATCAAAAGAATCAAGAGAACAACCATACAGATATTTTTCCTTGAAAGCCAAGAAAATGATTTTTTAAGTATCGACTTAAAAAATTTAAATTTCCATTGTCCTGGTCCAAATTAAATCATATAACTAAAACTATAAAAACGCAATCTGTAAGCCGTATAAATTTTATCACACGCGTGGTTGTTTAATAATTAGTGACCTTAGTTATCCTATAACAACCTTTTTTTATTGTAATATAAAACTTATTTTCAGTTAGCAGAGTATTATGTAATAAATAAATACAGATAATAAATTCTTCAATTATGTTACCTATCGATTTAAATACATGGATACATATCAGAACTGCTTTATACTGCTTTATTTATTGATCGAATTATGCCTAGTTTTTAGTGACTTTTAATATCAAAAATAACGTCTGATAAAAAATTAATAATCGTAAAATGTATTTATTTGCATACATTTTATGATTTCCTAAGACCTCGAAATACAAATAAAAACAGAAGTTATTAAAATTATATCTTAATGATTGAGGCAGTGCTTGGTCGTATTTTTGTTCCTATTAGTTCAGAAAAATTATTTTTGCTCAAAATACATTAATAATAATGAAAATCTGTAAGTTTTTCAGGTAAAATAAGAAACTATAGATTATCAAAAAACTTAAAAAATTTTATTATTATTTATTTTCACGAGTTAATAACACATCAATTTCAAAATATTATTATTATTCGAAAACATTGATTTCACGAAACTACATTTTACAACTTCCGGACAGATTTAAAATATTTTGTTATTTATTTCAATTTTCGAGGAGTAAAGTGCCACTTTTCGTCCTGTCAACTAACATCAGGAATAATTTGCAAATGACTTGTATTATTGTACTGTCTACTGTTTTTCCTTATTATAAAATATATTATATTTTATTTAATTTTGCGAAAGATAATAATGCTGAATCACAATTAGCAGATTAGTAAAAATAACACATTTTCTACATAATAAGGTAAATTATGGAGATAAATGCATATAAGCAAATTTTGTTTAGCACATCAAAAACATTAAGAGATCATCAAAACAATAATAGATTGTTATTTAAATAAAGGTTTACATAATCTAAAATTTCAAAATGTTTAGAAATTTATCTTGTACTTTTTTAATTTTTTTATTATTTTGTAATTGCGAAAAATTGTACCGAACCCCGGACCTTGTATATTACAAATAAAATTCCATGGGCGGTTATCAGGTGAACTCGAACTTGAACATCGAGCTTAAACAAGATCGATGAGCTTGAACATTCGATGTTTACCTGGTTTTAGTAAATTTATCATATTTCAAAAATTGGTTTCCTGAACGATGCAGTTTTAACATAAGCAATCTCATGGAATCGCGATTAATTCTAGTTGTAATTTTTTCCCGTTTCGTTATCATTTGGACAATTTGAAACATAAGTCACAAAATCTAACGTTTCTCATGAAAGTCCAGTTTGATACTTTTTGATGAACATTTTGCTCTGTACCTGTGGGTTCCGGTCCCATTAGAAGACAATCGTCGAGCAATTGCTGCGTGTTTAGTACGCGAATGGGTGACCTTTTACTGTATCGTTAATCGCGATCATAATTATTATGATCACGGGGTGCGGCTGGTAATCTGGTTTAACGGTTGCAAAATCTCCAGTTGGGGACCTACCCCGTAGGTAAAATAATTTTCAGTCCACCTATTGGCATGTTAATAAACAAATGGTAGCAACAGAACCACGATAGAAAGTCATGTGCAGATCAGATCTGGTACGATATGCGGTAAACTAAAGGTCATCCAACAACTGCTCTTCCTCAATATTTTTATTCAAGTTACATAACCATCTAACGTCTAAATTCCAATAGACAAATTACGCACGAGTAATTATAACATTTAATTGCTATGCAATAATTACATAGTAGTTATAATTTTTAAAACAAATACGATGTTTAGTTTAATTTTTAATGGTATATATAGATAAATGTAATTACTAATTAGCCATTATTATTTTACAAGGTGAAAGAAAAGCTTATCTGTAAATTTACCTTTTTAATTAAATAATACCATGATGCCTTTTAATTACGTAATAAAAAAATGTAATACAATTTATGACATAGTTGAGATTCCTAAATTTGAATTTTAAATTTATACCGTTACAGGTGCGTAACCTTGTACAGTATAACGGACAAATTGAATAATAATAATAATAATAGAATTTTAATATCTAAAGCATATCTAATAACCGTTGAGCGCAGTCCAAATTATGCGCACAACTTTAAAATTTTTAGAAATCGTAAGTTGTGGAAACCAAAATTTTCTCTTCCAGCTGGCTAAAGAAGACTCGAACAGAATATTGTTGATATTTTATTAAATCAAATCAAAATGCCAGGTTCCACGTCATCTTCACGAGCAAGGTTTTTGTTATGTTTTCAAGCAAACTTTTGCTTTAATTTTTAAATCCCAACAATGCTTTGTTGTTATTACCGACCGTTATATTTTCTAATCGTAAAACAATTATAAAATAATTATGGTAGAAGTAGTAATAACATGCGAAAGAGACAGTTCATTGTTTAGCTAAGGTACAATGCACTTGATAATTAATTACTTAATGACTGTTATTATGACAAATAGCACAAACTAACGTAGCTAGCATTGTAGTTTTGTTTGAGTAGTTCATTGAAATTAAAATTGTTTTGGAAAAAATTGATTTTTCCGAGGTCGGAAGTCGTAAAAAGTTTGAGTTCAATAAAATTACTTTAATTAAATTGAAGTGAATACTGAAGTAAGTGGCCCAAAGTCGATCCAAATGAATCATTAATATTCCATAAAAGAGAGTAGATAGAAAATGTTAGAATATTACCAATAAATTGCATTTCTATAAAACGTTGATTGATTGTATGCATAAATTAAACTTTTGCATTATTTATTTCATCTGAACTTTCACAAACATTGTCAAGTTTTCTCTACGTTTTTGTTATTCGTAATTTATTTTTAGTTTTATATAATCTGATATTAAGATTGGCGCATTGATAACGCACCTTTAGGTTGAGATAGTTAACATTTATACAATTAGTAAATATAATAATTTAATTACTTACACTTTCTCTACTTTCAATTTAAAGCAACTTTTACCGTTTAATTACAAATAATATTTATTATTTCAATATTATAAATAATTAGCCAAATGTCGAAAACGTTTTAACGTCCAGTCGAGTCGAAGTTTACTTATCAAAACAATAAACGAAATCTTGTTTACCAAGATAAGGTAAAGAAAATAAGGGCACACGTGGAGACTAATCGTAAGATCAGAGACGGCAATAATGATAATATTGTTTGGTAAAGAAAATCAACGATACAATTTACAAAACGTCTTCCACGTTTACCTTTTACGATAAGAAGATAGACTTGAGTTTGTTTCATTGTTGTACATTAGTGAAAGTAGTTAAATGAGAACAAATACAAGTACAAATGTAGGCAGATGCCCACATAACTAGATTATAGTAATTTTAGTGCATCTGAAATGTGCACCGTTTTCGTGCTCCTATCTGAAGGAAAACAAAATTAAGCAAAATCGTCGGTTTTTTAGGTCCTTTTAGGGTCGGTTACAGAAAATAAATCAGGTTTATAATCAAAATGGTCTTGTTTGTGTATGTAGTGCAAAAAAGTTTCAAAAAAAGACGAGACGAAGTCGAGAGAACTTTCGACAAGTGAGATGCCAAAAGTGTGCAATTTTTTAAAAAGGACACTGCCCATAATTATTATAAACCTGGTTTAAATTCAAATCAAGTAACTGACAACTACGAAATTAGTGGCTAAAATGCCAAAAAAATATAATTTTATTTCAATTAAAGAAAAGTTAAAGTTGCATTGTAACTTTTTAAATTTTGTTTCATATTAGAAATTTGATTATACGTAATTTGCAAAAATTAATTTTTAAATTAACTCACGAGAAAATTAAAGCAAGCCATTAGAAATAAATGATTAATATTCAAAATTATCTTACGTTCAGGTTGTGAAGTCCAAACCGATATAAAATTCCGGCCCAGGAATTAAGCAAAAGCAAAAACTTAACTTTCTAGCACAAAAATTATTTTTAAAACTTGGATGTCACTTACAGAAAGGTTACTGTCTGATCCTGATTTTATAAACTATATAAAATATTAGTAAACATGCGCACACTTTAATATTCTGCACTGCCGGTTGATACAATTCAAAACTTGTCTAACTTTGTAAAACTTGGTAGACATTCTAGGAATTTCCGGGAAAGGACTGTCTTTTCAAAAAAAAATTTGTAAAGTCTGTAATTAGCTGATTTTTGTTTTACAAAATCCGATTTGTGTGAAATCCGACTTGTACAATTTTATTGGGATTTCAATTTTCAAAATTGGATAATAAGAATTTTGAATTGAATTATCGGCTTAAATTGTACCTACAGTTTGAAAAACCAAAGATAAAATTGTCAACAATTAGAATTATTAAACTCATGAAACTCCGTTTAATCGATGATTACAAAACCACGACATAATGTATAATCGTGGTAACTGGAAACTCTGGTATTTACCATTGTAATTATTGAATAAAAAAAGTTCACTACCAGACTGAAATTTTGTGATGCGTAAAAAATGTTTTGACACAATTAAAATAAATCAATTCCCAACTGCTCAAGATACCAAAATTTAACAAAAAAAGAGCACTTGTATACAAAAACGATTACAATATTCATCTTGCTCGTTTGATTAACCCTAAATTCGGTCGCCATAAGTGATCAAAATTGCTAAACATATCAAATTCCAACAATTTTACTTTACAACTCTTCTTTTTCTGGAAATCGCTTATACAAAAAATCATAAAATAATATACAGTGTAATCCGCTTATAATGAACTTCAGTGGCTTAAAGAATTTGTCCATTATAAACAAGAAATTGTGCCAATGGCAGACCCTTCGACCTAAATCTTCTTATTTTCTCATATATTTTTTTATCTTTTTTGTTTTTCAAGTAGTATTATGGTAATTAAAGTACAGTAAACTCCCGATTATCCGTGGGATTGACTGGCGTGGATATCGCGGATAATCGAATTTCGTGGATAAGCCGCATGGCAAAAAAACTACGAATATCCGGAAAACAGTGATTTTATTTCTATATGTATATTTGTGATGAAAAAATGTTACAAAAAAACCTTCTTTTTTTATAAAAATGCCTGCTACAGCCACCGCAGATAATCCGCAAAGCGGATAAACCGCCCACGGATAATCGAGAGTTTACTGTATTTTGATTTTAGTATTCTGGATACTATCCAAGACACTTCTTGTCGGACGTTCTCCTTTGGGACCGCAGGTTGTTCGTATACTATAGTAGGATAGAGTATAGACCCGTGTCTTGAATAAATCCAAAGAGAGAGATCTGGAAATCGCCAAAACGAGAGATTAAGCGGCCAGAAAGCGCTTGCATCAGAATGTCCACTGCTGCTCATGATGTGTGTCGGTTGCACCGTCTGGCTGAAATCACATGTTCTCCAAACTCAATTCGTCAATTTGCGGCAGCAAGAAGATCAAAAAGTTGATCGTGGTTCTGTAGAGAACACCAGTCCTCTCAACTTTGAGAGAATGTAATCGTTCTTTTTTTAGTGCCCCAGAAGCCAGGGACGTGCCAGGGGAAGAAAAAGAAAAACACTTAAAAGTTTGTCAATTTAGGATTTTTCATGTCTACATTTACAAAAAGTTGTAAAACTTGCAAAAAGTTAGCAATTTTGAATTAATGCAATTCGCAAATTTGGGATTGCCCCCCCCCCCCCCCGAATAAAGTTGGTTGGGCAGGTCCCTGCCAAAAGCGATAATTTTGTTCATTTATGATGAGGTGTAACCCCTGACCAGCAGTCTGGCGTAAATAAAACACGAATAGACTAGAAAGCGGGGCACCGCGGTTCTAATCCTGATTAAGTCGGATGTGCTGTGATCTAAAAAGTCCAAAGTCGATTTGTGGACTATGGGGGAAGGCAAAGAAAAACCACCCCATTAACATTTCCCTAGTAAAGTCTTCTTGGCTTAGCCAGAAAGATCGCCAACATCCGGGTTCGGATAGGCACTTGAATGAAATGAAAGGCAAATGAAAATATTTAGTCTATTTCCAAGAAGTTTTAAACCATCGAGATAAAATTTTCCCAATTTTCTAAAGCAACTACTACCCTATTACCATAAATTCACCTCCCACCTCACGATAATATAGCTAATAAAAAATTATTAGGCCTGAACGTGGTACTTCCCCTCTTTCAAAAGAGTTAGAATATTTACTTTCCAACTTCCGCAGATATGTAGCTCTTCCGTGATAACTTCCTGTTTAATTTCGATGTTTTGCAAAATTTCGACAAGTACTACTACTTTGTAATAATTTTATCTAATAATGTTAATTTAAACTTCTTCAAATTTACAAACAAACCAGAAAGCTGGGAATCATCATACCTGCAATGCCATCATTTTTTGTTGAATTTTAGCATAAATTAAAGTTTGGATAAAACAAAGAAAGGTGAAAAATCGGAGTAACTTTAAAAGGGCCTGCCATGTAAGGAGTAATTTTTGTTTTTAAAAATATTTCAATCACAAAGTTTGTTTGCCCAACATTTGGAGCTTACAAAAAAGAAAAATCCAAAATTTGCTTGGATTTGAAGGAATTTCGACAATAAAAGAAGTAACGGTTATACTAAACAGTTATTGACACATTTATTATTAATTTTTAATACGTACTTGAGGAATAATCCAAAAATTAAATTTTTGCACAAAATCACACGTGCGCATAGCCCAATCTTCAACCACAGTGTGTTCCCAAAATAGACTGGGCGTGTGTTTTAGTTTACAGGTTATTTTAGATAAACAAGAGTTTCCGTTGCTTTATTTCACATTTTCCAATGTATGCAAAACTTCATTGTTTATTCCGTTTCAATTAATTAACACCATTTTTGAAAAAGTCAATGACGAAAATTTTTTATGCTGTGACAATAGGTACTCTTTCACTGTTTCCGAATAAATGGGACGGTCTAATAAAAGAATACATGAATATAAATTAAACGGTACTGTTATTATTAAACAGTAAAGTTAGTAATAATTCAAATTTTAAATAAAATAAGTGAGAATACGCGGCGTACATCACTAACCAACACCAAATGAGCTTAAAGCAAAACAAAAATACTTTTAAAATAAACATTTCGGTCATTTCCACTTGAGCTTCTGCAATATAAAAGTGATAAGGCGCAATTTTTTAATCTATTTATTTGTTTATTGGGAGCGTCGTACAATAAGAGGTCAATATTCGCACACGTTTTATTATGGCGTCGCGTCGAGCGGAACAATTTTTTAGCTCGATATAAGTTTATGCTTATTTCTGAATTTGTAGGTTCATCGAAATAAATAATTAGCGATAAAAGGGTCATTGTCGTTGAAATATTATAATGAACGTATCCTTGAAAATGACTAAAAAACAATGTCGAGTTAATTCACCTCTTATAAAACTTTGCTTTATGTACATACATATACATAGTACCTACTTACAACCTTATTTTGAGGTTTCCAAAAAAAGATAAATATCATTTTTGTTAGTAATCTGAAAAAATAATTAACGAAATTAATTAGCGGTTGCAAGGAAGGTTAGACTTTTTACAGTTAAAACGATAATTTTTCTCGAATAGCGGTTTTTACATTTTAACAAATTCTTTCCTTTAAAAGAAACAATTTCATGGAACAAAACGCATGAATTTAACGAAAAAGGTTAGAAAGACGTTGATACTTGTTAAAACTTGCTCAAATTTTGTTTATTCTTTTATATAACATCTTTTCTTAGTCATAATTTTAAGAAATACAGTTTTGAAAGTGAATAATTTTTCTAGAATCCTAAAATTGATTTCAACTTATCCGGGAAACACATAATATAACATTTTTCCAATAGGTAGTGTGTATAAAATCAAGTACTTGCCAATATTTCAAGTAGATACTTCCTAAATGAAGTACAGACTATATTGTTCCTGTTTTGAATAAATAAATAAATAAGAAATTACATTCAAATTATTTCAAAATTTAAGTATTTGCATATTTTTTTATAATGGTCTTGAACTTCTTTCGTTTTTCAAATTGAAATTCTGTTAAAACTAAAACTCTTTTATTAATTAAAACATTATGATTTTCGTCGAAGAGCATCACGAAGGAAAGATATTCGTCATCTTATTTATTTTTTATTTTCTTTTTAAATATCGGAGTTACTCATAATTATTATTATTTAGGTAAATGATTTTAGCGTACTTTTCCTAATTACCAAGAATGAAATAATTGAAGTAAATTCTGAGACTGTAGTTTTCTATTCATTTATGTGTCTAATACAACAATTTAGACGGTCGTTAGCGCACAGAGTGCTAAGATAGAAAAGCCGGTTCGACTCCGGGATCCGGGCAAAGTAAGATATTATTCTGACCGTCTCCACTCGGAAGGCAACGGCAAACCACCGAGGTGTAATTTGCCCAGAGAACATTTGAACCAAACGCAAAATAAAAACGACAAAAAATGTCACTATGTCCTTTCATAGGACGAAGGAATCAGAGAGCGTAAGAATACAACAATATTTTTGAAGTACTTACTTAGGGGCCGTTCATTAATCACGTGAAATTAAAGACTATAATAATAACGTTTAGAGGTAGACAGAAAGGTTGCAGGTTGTTTTTGACCGACATAAAAAAAATGAAAGAAATGCGAAAAATAAATACACGTGATATATTACTAGACCCCCCTCCCCCCTTGTGATATTTCGTGATTTTTTTTGGACCCCTTTCAAGCCTCACGTGATTAATGGACAGCCCCTTACGAGATATTTCGATATTAAAATATGTGAGCCATGAAAAGCGTCTTCCATTTAACTACCATGCGTGCGTTGCCCAAGACGACCACGGTCGTTCGTCAGTCCAATCAAATAACCGCTCTCGATCTTTAGTCCAATCAAAGGACCACGCTGCGATTGTCGTGGGCTTTAAGTGGAACGCACCCCATATCACAGCATTGCATTAAACAGCTGAAACTATGCATTTCTTCTTCTTCGTATTGCTCCTTGACGATTTAATATGTTATTATTAAATAATGGCTTTCTTGGCAGATTACTCTCGGTGGTTTGCCATTGCCTTCCGATGAGAGAGTCATATAATGAAATCGGATAAATTTTGTAGCCGGGTTAGAGAATCGAACCTAGGGCTTCTAGCCTAGAGTCCGGTTCTTTCGTTCCGGTGGCACGTACGAAAATTTTAATGACACGTTAACGATTTACAAATGATATCATTTTATACGCGCTACAAATTAAGTTACGTGAAATAATATCAATAGTCGAATACAATCACTGTGTAAAAACGGCTAAGCAAAAGCAATAGAGAGCGAGAAAGTTCCCCTCCCCCCACAATAAAAGTTCATGAAAAGTTCACTTTCTTTAACGTTAAAAGGCGCTACCATCAAGATTTCTCGCTAATTCTCCAATAAAGGAGTGATAAAGTTTGACGTTAGCGGCTTGAAGGTTAAAAAAGTAATAGTAGTTTTCGTCACAAGGACGTAAAACGAGATTTTACACTCGAAGGCGGAGTTTTGAAGACGAGGCGAGCGTAGCGAAGCCGAGGCGCACGAACCGCACCGAATGGTGTAAAATCTCTTTACGTCCGAGTGGCGTAAACTGCTTTTCGTTGTGACGGGACCACCTCATTTTTATTTGTTCGACTCATTTTACGGCCGGAACAACGAAAACTTCTTTTATTACATTTTTTCCAGTAGGTACTCTGCTTTTAAAAATCTTTACTGGTCAGAATAATACAAAACGGTACAAAAAGCAATTAGAAAAATGGAATATCCCCCGCCGCAAATAAAAAAATGTTTTCTCAAGAATTATCATCATTTTTATCGTCTTCGACAATTTAGAAAATTCATCTTATTAATTCCATGGGGGGAAGACCCCCTTAGACCCCCCGGTTTCATGCTCGTTTCTTCACATTCTAGAAGATCTAGCAAAGACCTCCTATAATTTAAAATGACTGGCGTGAAACCGGGAGGTCTAGGGGGTATGGAATACCCCCCAGCTATACATAAGAAAGAGATATTCACTAAAGAATTAAATTGGCTTCTTTATCAATTTTGAAAAGTTACCTTGTTAGTTCCTTGTGCTGGGGGGTATTCCATACCCCCCAGACCCCCCGGTTTTACATCATTTTATTCACATTTTAGAATAGATTTTTTAAATTTGTAGTTTTCAGTTTTTTTTTGAAAATTTTTCGAAAATACAATTCTGAAATAAAAACTTTTTTTAATTCTTCCCCTATTAAAAAGTGTTCGGCACGGGAGCAACTCGATTAACACTGTTTGCAAATTTTTGGCACTCGTACATAAAAAGGTTCGCCACCGCTGATATAGGAAATACATTCAATTCTAATTAGGAAAGGTTAGAGAAATGAAAAAGAATATGAGATTATCAAAGTGGACTAATCCAAAAAATGTTTTATTGCAAACTAAATAGGTTTAGAGTTCACCAAAAAATAGAATACGAAATATTTGAAAAATTCTGATGGGTTAGTCTCATTACCCCGTGTGATTTTTGGTATTTAAAAATTCTTCCTTCGGATGTAGAATGCAACCTTCTTTTCTATGATTTGGAATTGTAAAACTTAGGTTATTTGAAAAACTTAAGAAATTTAGAAAATTAATTAGCCTGCACCGAAACGTCTTAGCGCTGGAATGATCACGTACCGAATCGGTTGCGCCTAATCGTCGTTAACCATAACCAATTTGGCGTGACTAATTTATAGCATTCATTCACGGCATAATTATTTATTAGCATTCATCGTTGGCCACAAGGATATTCTAAAAAAAAATTTCAACAAATAACCTAAGCTCTGCCATTCCAAACCTATACCCATATTCATTACACGTTAACCATAACTGAATTCTAAATAAAAAGCAAAGTTCAACAAATAACCAAAGCTCAGGCGTTCACGTTAAACCTACGATGCCCTTTTTTCATTTCTGAAATTTGGCAACCTACAAAAGTTTTCTCGCGATCCCTATTTACGTACAGCTGTTTTAAGTGATCTTGATGTATAGTCAGGTCTGTTATCACTAGAGATGAGATTTTTAGGTTTCTACCTTTTTTTTATTTTACGTCCTATTTTTATTTTACTGGTACCAAAATTTGTTTCATGAAAAACTGCGTTATTTAAGCCCTATTTATTTTTACCTTTTTTGTCATTTTTTAATTTTTACGACCTATTTTAGCATTTTGGAAACTTTTTTTTAATTTTCAGTTTAAATAGAAAAAAATCTCATCCTTAAGACGCCCCTAACCTAAATTAAATTTTTTTTATTTTTTTTTTAAATTTGGATTTGTTGCTCGGTGGTGGCAGTTCACCAAATGTGCCAACCTAAGAAAAATTACAAATTTTCAGTGGGTATCTAAGAATGCTTAGGTATAAAATCTTTGTTTTAGTACTTTTATAGGATCTTTTTTTTTTGTTTATAGGACCTAAAATCGCTTTTCTTAGAACCTTTTTAGGTACATTTTTTTGATTTTATACGACCTAAAAATCTCACCTCTAGTTATCACTATCATTTGGTTACCTATTCATCAAATATATTTATGATTAGAGTCCACCCTTGAATAACATAATAAATACTCAAATTTTTAAATAAATAAGATATTTTAAAATATATTTAGTTATAAAGTAAATAAATTAATTATTTAAGATTTTTTATTAAACTTTCAAACGTTACTACGTTCTTCATCAGAAAAAAACCCTTGATTTATTTTAAAATATCTTATTTATTTATTATCACGAGTTAAAAACTTAACAATTTAAATAATTTTTAAACTTGTTTGAAAGATAACCGTGAACGGATTTGAATTTTTTTGTACTGAAATTATGATAGTTGAAGTTGTAAACATAAAATTTTAAGGATTATAAAAATAGTTACTAAAAAGTTATATTTTTCAAGCCCGGACCTGATCTTTTTTAATTCAAAATTGTAAGACGAAAATATTTTAAAACTTTAATAAAAATAAATCTCCAAGTTGATAAACCAAAAGTTAAATATTTTCGTTAAAAGAAAAAATTCTCACCATTAGAAAAATTTGTACACATGGGAAACATAATATTTCAAAAGGCCATAAGTATAAAGTGACTTATTATTTTTGGTACAAAAGGAGGGCAACGGAACTTTTTTTTAATTCCTTGGCCAAACATTTTATTGGCGCCTTTCCGAAATTTTTTTACTTTAGCCTAAATTTCCCCTGAGCAACGTAATATGATGTACTACTCCCCTTTATTTGCTTCGAGCAACATTCGTGGAAGATTTTTTTGGATTTTAACAGTACAAAGAGAACAAAGGAGGCCAGAAGAAGACAAAAGCAGGACGGTCCATAAAAAACAAGAGGACGGTTACACGTCATGACTAAGATTGTGTTTTTGTTTTTTTGGTACCTATTTTTGTTTTCAGTGTTTTTGACTTTCGGTGTTTTGACGCACAACCCATGCTATTGACCGTCTCATATCAACGCATTTGAAGACTAGACGGTTAAATAACTTCAAAATAAATAAAACTCGTATTATGGTACAGAATAATTAATTGCATTAACCTATTTTTAAGATATCAGATACAGTCGACCTTAAATCAACGACACGAACATCCATTTGTTTTAAAAATAAAAAATTAAGCCGACGACCTTCCAATATCAAGTTTATTTTAGTATTCTCAATTGTTTCAAAATGGTAAAACTTTTGAAATAATTTTGAAAAATCACAGCTGCGGTAATGAAATTATTGATATGTTATAGATTATATTATATCCAATGGCCTCAGAATTAATATTAATAAGTTAAGGACAAATTCTTGTAAATAACGGAAATATTTACATATAGTAAAATCAATTTTTCTTACAATTTGTTATCAAACAATTAAAGGTCATTTGCATTTTCGCAAGGTTAAAATAATATATTATGTAGGTATTACTCTTTATAGTATAAGTGTGTGGGCAATACATTGCTGCGTTTTTGACATTGCGTTAGCCAAAATCGAGGCATTCGCTAGGAAGATGCTAATTTTGAAAATGTACTGCTTTTCCATCTAACCCTGCCCGTAGTTCTTATCCAGCAACCAAAAAATTTTTGATTTGATTTTTGGGGAAATGGAAAAAAAATTTAATTAAAATCAATTGAAAATTGCTGTAAATTGTTAGTCAAGTACAAATGCATACGTGCTTATGAATCCAAGGTTAGAAAACCAAATTATAATTCACAGCTACAGATGCAATGCTGTTTCCTTTGACGTAAACTAGAACAAACCGTCAAAATGCTTGATCAAAACGTTCTGGGCTATCATGTCAAAAGTGAGGATTGATGAACCGTCTGTGTTTTGTCGGATCACCGTAGCTTAATTGCAAATACCGCAACAATAGCAGATAAAATAATTTTATACTCACATCAATAATTGGGTAATTAATAATTCCAATTGGTATAAACAAACAATAAACCAAAATTTTGGTTCGCGTTCCAATAAAAGGTGTTGACAAGTCACAAATCGATTAATAACTACACAAAAATAAATCGCACACTTATAACGGATGAATTCTTTGTACACGATCACTACAATCAGTTCCTGCCTAATCAAAATGTGTCAGTGTTTGAAATGGTGAGCTGTTCATTGTTTTCAAAACGTAATTTGCATATTTGACGATACAATTGTAATTACGTCCTTGTTTATGAACATTACGTTTCGTGCATAAAAAAGAAGAGGGAATGTGCATAACGAGACTATTTTTAGATAACAGTACATAATCGAGCCTTATCAATTTATGGCCACGGCTACAATCCCTTCTAGAACTGATAAAATCGTAGAAGCACACGTCACATTCGCTTCCAATGATTCATCACTTAACGTTCTTGTTATAATTAAAATTTATCCCGGTATAAATTTTACTCGAATCCGTAAATACTTAGAACACACAATTTTTCACACGCTTCCTGACCTGACCAAACCAAATTTATTATCATTACACTGTTTCACTTTTGGCACTTGAATTAAATTGGAACGCTGCACTCACTCTGCTTCTTGAGCAAAAGACATAGAGGTACAGAAATTGGTAGGTACGTAAGTATTTAAAGAATTTAAAAAGTTATCTGTCGAATGTTATGATAACTTTATCGCAGTTATTTCCAGCATAAATTTTGTAATGTACACTGTCTGAGCTAAAGTAACCTGTTCAACATACTACAAGCCAGGAAATTTATATGTAGTAATGTGACAAAGTCTATTTGTGAAAATAAACGAATAATGCGTTGCAGGGAATTAATTTGTGGAAGGAGAATTATCGCAAAAGTGATAATGCAAATTAGGAATATTTAAAATTTTTGTTTTAAACAATGACTAATTTTTCAATAAAGACCTGACCGGAATAAAGTAACCTACGTGAATATTAATAGATGCCAAATATTTCGATATAATATTTAAATTTTATTAATGAACTTGGAAAGCATCGTTAGCCTCCATTTTGAATCCAAAATAATCTAAATTGCGTATTGCAATTTGTACCTCTTCTTTATAGCTTTGAAACAAACATAACAAGTGATATTTATTGACGCTCAAGTTGGATTAACGAGATTTTCACGGGTGTCTTATTTGTTCTTTTTGATCTTATTGGTTTTCTTCTTATTCTACAGAATAAAGTTCTTACTTCGTCCGGAGTCGAACCGGAAATCGACAACCATAGGCTCTTGACCATCAGTTTATGAATCGATAGAACTTTATTTATTCAATTTAAATTCTGTGATATTGAAAGTGAGTAATTTAATAAATTAATTTGCTCTGTACAAATAAAAAACTACTACTAAAATAAATTATTTAAATTTTATAATGACCTGACTTCCTCGTGTTTTTCTTTTACTTTTCCCAAATTGTACTAAATTATGTTATGGTTGGTCTTCTTAAATTGGTTTTCTTACATGATTTAGATCAACTATTTCAATAAACACGTGACAAAACTTTCAAAGTTGATTTTGTAAACGAAATTTATCAAATTTTACCTGAAAGAAACCCAAACTGTGTTGCTCTTTCCAAATTAAATTTAAAAAAACACGTGGCGCACCGAAATTGCACGGTTTCTATTTTGTCTTTTGTTTTTATTAGATTTAATAATTATTTTATTCCACAACCTTGATTACATAAATTAAAAATTTAAGAATTAATACTTAAAAAATAATAAGCTTTATTTCATTTATTAAAACATTTTATTAATTGCGCGCTTTTACGTTATTATTTTTATTGTTAGTTGCATCATTAACAACTTTATCTAGATTTTGTATAATAATAATTACGAATTTTATACGTTGTAGTAATTGCGGTTACGCTTTTAATTAACGACAATCAATTCCTATAATTATTTGTTAAGTTGAAGTTATTTTACGATAAATTATTGCAACTCGTAGTCTACAAAATTTAAAAAACAGCGTTTCATTGAATTATGCAGATACACAAAAATTAGCTTAACGTAACGTAAAAATATCATCATATAAATTACTTAATTTTCTCCAATGTCAAAGAATAATTTATTTCTTTATGTAGTCTTGGTGTACAATCAATCACAACTACTTCTAATTTGGGGTTAATAGTATATTTAATACGCAATAATGTAACACAACATAACTCGTCAACGTCTTACTATCGAGTGCCTTAGCGTCCTAGCGTCTCCCTCCTTATACCGCGTTACCTTTTGATGTTATCACACTACACTCACATGGCATTGATATACAGGGTGCCCGCATTCGGCCATCCTGAAACAACGATCGTCCTCGATCGACGTGGCTCTATGCTGTAACACCCAACGATCTATTATTTCACCAGATGGTGGATACAGACAGAAATATTGAAGCCCACCATAAGATCTCTTTTAGCGTGGCGTGCTTTTTCTTTGTTTACCGAGTCCTTGGATCTCATTGGTGCTTTCAAGATTGCTCATATTTACCTGGCCCGTTGTAAAAGGTTGCTCATCCTTAAAGTAGGTAGGTTAACAAGATTTCTTTTATTTCAAAATCGATAGTTTTTGAAAAAATTCTTTAAAAATAGAGGCACCACTGGTAGCGTAAACAGTAAACAAATAAAATGTAAATATAAACATGTTATGAGTGGCTTTACAACAACCAATGCTTTTTAGATAGGAGTCCTGCATCTAGTGTAATATAAGAACGATGGTACTACCTGTAACCCAAATTATTAGAACAATTTTTCATACACAGAGTCAATACGCTACTGGTTTACATTTGTATGCGTCAGACATGCTACCAATTTACACTGTGAACGTCAGATACGTCACCTCATTTGAATTTGTATGCGTCAAACACGCTACCAATTTACACTGTGAACGTCAGATACGTCACCTCATTAAAATTTGTATGCGTCAGACACGCTACCAATTTATACTGTGAACGTCAGATACGTCACCTCATTTGAATTTGTATGCGTCAGACACGCTACCAATTTACACTGTGAACGTCAGATACGTCACCTCATTAAAATTTGTATGCGTCAGACACGCTACCAATTTACACTGTGAACGTCAGATACGTCACCTCATTTAACTTTGATACACATACCTATTATATTCTTTCTATATTCTTACTTAACTTTCTGAAAAGCAAACGGCTTGATATGTTTTCCCCCCACTACACCTTCGTAGAGGCGGTTCGTCCTTGACGAGTAAACATCTTCTTTTACATTGTACCTGTCATTAGGCAAAGCATTTGTGATCGTAAATGGGCCTCTGTACTTAGGGAAAAGTTTCTTGCTTTCATTATTATTGGCTGGGAAGTTATTAATTTTATAAAGCACCAAATCTCCAACAGCAAACTGTTTAGGTGCACATCTCTTCTTATTAAAATAGCTATCTTGTATTGCTCTGTTGTTTTCTAGTTTGTTTTCTACTTCTTTTCGTAATTTTGTTACATCCATAACCTTTGTATCATCGTCACTTATATACTTGTCACTGTCAGTTCTCATCTTGCATCCAAAAAAAATACTTCCCTTGGTGTAGTTTTCATAATTTTATGAGCGGTATTATTTATTCCTTGTTGAACATTTTTGAGATTCAAGTCCCATGAATCAGAATCTAACGGTGCCCCAATTGTTGCCAAGGCATCTAACACTGTCTTATTAGCCCTCTCTACTTGCCCATTGCCTCTTGCAATGCCCAACCGCTGTAGTGAACACTCGAATACCACCTTTATGTGTATAATTTTTAAATTCTTTAGATATAAAAGCTTTTCTTGCCTCTGTTATCAATCTCCTTGGGTTGCCAAATATTGCAAATATTTCATCTAGTGCTTGAATAGTGTGTTTACTCGATGTATCTGGTGTTGCTTTTAAATACACAAATTTGGTAAAGCCATCAATTATTACCAATAAATATTTATTTTCATTCTTTGTTTCCACAAATGGACCCAAGTGATCTACATATAACGTATGATGTGGTTTTGCACATTTTGGTAAAGACTGAAAGTAGCCTGGTTTTTTTTTTCACTCGGTTGTTTATGATATACACATGGAAGACTTGCATTAATGTACTTTTTAACAAAGCGTCTCATTTTGGGAAATCAATATCTTTGTTTTAATCTGTCGATCGTTTTGTCAAAAGCAAAGTGACCTATATCATCATGGTTACTTTTAACTACCTGCCACCTACACTTCTTTGGTACTACCCATTTCTTTAATATTTGTTGTAAATGTTCTTTTTGTATTGTATTTAACGTCTATGTTTTAATGTGACTTAAAAATATCAGATCTGTTTTGAGAGATCAAGTTGTCGTCAATACGGTAATACATTATATTTTTATTTTTCGTGAAATTTTTGCTTGTTAATAAATCCGTCTTTAGTGACTCAACATTTAAAACATACAAAATTATGTCAAGCATGACGTCATCAATAGTTACTGTTGTCTAAACATAGGAATTAACGGTTGTAGTATTGCCTAAAAATCCTGCTAATACCACATTTTCTTCAAGTTGTTTAATTTCTAGTGCAAACCGATTAACTAATTTCCTTGCAATTAACGAACAATCGCTACCAAAATCTTATTCGTACTCTCAGTTATGGCAGTTGGCATGGTTTCTCTTGGAGAGGTTGTCGTTGGAGTTCTTGTTTTTCTTTCCTTTTTTTTTGGTTCTGTATGCAGTAAGTCTTTTCTTCGCACTTGAGTTGGAATTATCACTATAACTATCACTTCTACGTCTGATTTGTAACGTCTTTTTATTTTTGATTTTCGAACAACGTGGTCATTATCACTTACACTATTATAAGAACTAGAACGTCTGCTTTTCTGTTTGGGCATGATTACTACCACTTCTGATGTAGTCTTGGTGTACAATCAATCACAACTACTTCTAATTTGGGGTTAATAGTATATTTAATACGCAATAATGTAACACAACATAACTCGTCAACGTCTTACTATCGAGTGCCTTAGCGTCCTAGCGTCTCCCTCCTTATACCGCGTTACCTTTTGATGTTATCACACTACACTCACATGGCATTGATATACAGGGTGCCCGCATTTATCATTGAAAATTATAAAACTTATCTTTATTTGCGCACCAAAACTGTTTTTAGTATAATTAATGATAAAAAGGATTATTTTTTAATTCCATTTCTTTTTAGGTCATCCCAAGTGGTCTTTTGTGATAGGCTAGAAAAAACAAGAATTTTTCTTAAATGGGGTGTTTCCTCAGCCTAAGTTTTTAAAATTTTAATAGTGCAAATTTTGTAGTTTTTATTGTGGAAAAAAATAGAAAACATAGAATTGATTAAAGTACCTACATAATCGACATTTTTGACATGGGAGGTGAAATTTACAAAGGACAATAAAAATAAGTATAAGCCAAAATTCAACTGTTTCTTTTGAAGAGAAAGGTAAAACTAACCAATAACCAGAACAAAACTCCAGGTGTTATACAAATGTCGAATCGAAAATTTTGCCTGAAAAATTGAAGTGTTGTGGAAATGTTGTGAAAATTCGTTAAAGTGTGTTTATGTAATATTTGATTCAGTTTCTATTCAAAGGCAATTATGAAACTTCCTGTCAGGAAGATAAATCTCGTTCAAAAGGGAAATCTGTTCAATATTTTTAAATGCCGTGTGACACTTGTAGATACAAATTTGCTAACAACCCAATTGATTGGTTAAACAAACCAAGGTTGGTACTGATGTTGGTTGTTCAACCAATCAATAAGTTATTAACAAATTTGTACAAGTGTCACACGGTTTTAAGACAAGCGAATGAATATTTTCGTTTGTTTAATGAAAAATTAAATAGTACATAAACAAACATGTGTTACAGACCTACACAAACAGGACAAAAAATAGACATACCATTGGTTTAATTTAAATTATGGAAGCGCTATAATCGTCATGGACCATGAGAATTAATAGCTAAATAAATTCGGCAATAAAATACATATTTTTATTACTTTGATTTTGATTGAAATAGAGGAGTAAATATGAAAAATAATTGTTGAAAATCTCAGTTTGGGCTTGGATAAATCGAAATTATACACTAAGATGTTGTTGATAATTGGACTATTTCGTCAATTTTGAATCAATTTTATAAGGAAATTTGTTTTCAATTAACATCACGTTCGTAAAATCGAAAGACCTTCACAGCAAATTACGTTATCTAGTCAGAGCATTTATCAAAATTACTGCTCTATTATGATTAAATAGCCTTGGCAAAGCTTGCATATTGTTATTTCTATTTCTAGTTAGATAATATAAAAAGTAAACTATCCTATCCTTACGTAAATCATGCTTTTGCAATAGTGATAAAAATGTGATGATATTGAGGTATTCATGAGAAAAGTGATATTGTTTATTGAGACCAAGCTTCCTGTATATTAAATCGCTATTGATAAATGGTTTGGTATTAAGATTACATATCGTTCAAAGTTTAATAGCAAATAAAATAAACAACAGGAACTATTCAAGTTGCAAAGAACCTATACTAAATAATACTAACAATTTATATCTTGTACCATTGTGGTTCTGTCAAAGGAAATCAATTAATTTGATATGTATCATGGTTGCATTTGACATTAGCAATTTGGACCGTACTTCTCCGAAAACTATGATGAACGTTATAGGAACACGATAAAAAACAATTTTTGGCACCAATTAAACGATATTGATATTAAGGACATGTGGTTTCAGCACGACGGTGCCGCGTGCCAGACAGCGCGAAAAACCATGCAGCATTCCTCATTTCAGCGATCAAAATTGGCCAACTTGATTCGTGTGATATCACAACGCCGTTAGATTTTTCTTCAAAAATGTGCCAATAAACCTCAAACGATTCTAGAGTTGAAGGATGAGATTCGACGCGTTGTTTATGAACTACCACAGGATTTATGTCAAAAAATAATGGGAAATTTCGTCAAAAAAGAAGAAACATATTATCAAAAACCAATGTGTTTTATTTCAAATTTAAATTGTTAGTCTTCATATATTATCAAATTATACAAAATTGGATCTAAATCCGAAAAATAGGCGAATTTTGGGACAAATTTTGGGCAAATTAAAAACTTTCTTCAATCTAAGCATTTTTGGAAATTATTTATATCTATAGTATTATAGAAACAATTAAAAATATTACCAAATAGAATAGCTCAAATGATGATCCAGAATTTAGGAACTCTCCAGCCAAAAAAATACACAGTGGTAAAAATAAATAACGGTGAAATGAGCCACAAAAATATTTCAAATCATCATGAAGCAATATCATTTTTAATATATTTAATTTCATACCCAAACTGTTTTACTCTACTTTAACCCTTTGAGGTGCAGCAGGACGACATCAACCACCGAAATTATCAAAAATGGTCTCGGGGAAATTCGTTCCCGCATATGATTGGCAGACGAGGTTTAGCAGATGTGTTAATCTACAAATAATAAATATATATAAATTTTAGTAGGTATATATTACACGAACAATTTTTACAAAATTTGGTAAATTTGCAGGAAATAATGACAATTTTAAATGCCAACAACCTGTCCACAATTTAATCCATTCACCATTTTGCATATAAATGCTTGAATATTTAGATTTCCTATTTTACTGTCGACATACCTAATTTACGCGTTTTGAAAAATGTGAAGCAACTCACTTTACAGTTGCATCATCTTGTTAATTGAAAGCTTCCATTTTAAATTTACTGGTAAATGCTCAAATCTAAGTAAACAAGACAGAAATGCGTTCAAATTATAATGGAAACCCAAGACTACGAGTAATTGAGGAAATTACCTTGATTTAATACTATTTAAATATTTAGTATATTTTTATGAAAATTGAAGCACTAGAAAATCGTTAAACCAATGTCATAGATATAAAATTTAAATAAATATTTTGTTCGTCAAGTATGGAATCATAAACTTTCTTTTATTTGTCTTCGTAATCAGTCATAAAATTAACAATTATATTATTAACTTGTTTTGTTTTGGTTGTTAATTAACGCTAATTCACGTTAATTATTTCAAATTGGTGTTCGAAGTTCTAGTAACGATAGCTTTTATTGGATGTTAATGTTGCAAGATTCACCGTTTTATCAACTTATCGGTTATAATAATTATTGGTTATACCGTTTAATCCCATTAATTAGAGATTGTACGAGACGGCATATCTAATGGTTACGCATGAAAAATTAATTACAATTAAACAGATGACCAAAATAGAATCTCTATATAGGTAGTAGTAGTATAAAGTGAAGGCCTTGTTACGTAAACCACATGACAAACAAATCACTGAAAATACCAACACCTACACCTCTCACTGCTTTCTACTTCCATAATTTCTGGATCTCTTTTTTGGCTAAAATAAAACGAAATCAAATTTTTTAAATTAACCGCAATAAATGCGTTTTAATTCTCAGGTATTTCAATGCTTGCAGCAATTGGGTTACGTTGCTAACGGCAAATTTAAGTTTGTTATTTTCTTCACGTCCAAGATGCGTTGACCGATAAATTCAGCTACGATGTAATTGTAACATCCATAACACGAGATGTAATTTTATTAGAATGAAGAATAAATCTGTTTAGTTTTGCAATAAAATGTAAATCAGAAATTGCTTCAGATACCTTCAATAGTAAGTTATTGAACAATATTACAAAAGTAAAAGTATATGTAAATTTATCACCCTGGAAAGGGGGTCAAAAGGTAATCACTAATCACTTGAGGGAATATTAATTATTTAAATAAATTCTGCACATCTACTATATCAAAAATAAAAATTTAATTACATTTGACTGTGAAATCGGTAACATGTTCCAAAAAAAAGTCAGTTATTTTTCATATTTAGTAAGCAAATGGTAAAACATTTGTCAGATCTTTTTCAATTTTCCGGTCAGCTGTTAAAAACATAATTATATAAATAATTTTATAACAATTTTGGGTAATCTAGTAATTACTATAAATTTTGTATTTTATTTGACATTTAGGTCTGCTTTATTAAAAGGTTCGTCAAGAAATTACAAAAACCTAATTAAAATACGATAAAATGAAAAGATTCGAAACAAAAAATTTATTGTTTATTATTAATTATTATAATAAACTAAAACATACCCTTATCAAATTTAATTCTAATAATAAATTACTGTGTCCAAGGATGATAACTATACCAGAAAATATTATAATTATTTACAAAAACTCGACGGGATGTAATAGATAACATTAAAATAAAGTATTTAAGATATGGACGAACGTCAAATATCCATTGATTTATGAAATAAGCAATTGTAAAATTTCGATTTTACACGTAAGAATAGTGGTCCTCGCATCCTGTTGACGGTAAGTGCGCTTGGCGTAAATACTTCGAGTAAAGCTTATTAAGGGTCAACGCCTACCGCAGTTGCCGATTACTTGTGCAACTTACATCACACTAAAAATATACCTAATATATTGGGTATATAAAATCTTTTAATTTTCGTCTTTACTCCATATTTGCACCCCTTTTACATTTTTTTTCAATGTAATTTTTAAGAATATATTAATTTATGGTAATTTATTTCTACGTTTAAAGGGGATAATTTGTATTTAAAAATTACTTTTTCTCAAGACTTTCTGCACACCATGCACTTACTACCCCAGCTAATTTTTGAAAAAGCTCGAAAACTATTTTAGTACAAAGAAAAATTTATAAAAATGAACAAACAAACAAATGGATTTTGTCCATTTTGAATTCAAAATTCGAAATGGGAACATGCATCTCATTTAAGAATAATACGTGGGGCATTCCACACCAAATCGACCACTTTTGAACCCGACCCCTTTTGATTTTCCTGAAATTTTTACATATTATACTATCTCATCAACAACAGTTCTGTGAATTTTTTCAAAATTTTTTATTCAACCCAAAAAAAGTTACGAAGTTTTTTTTTCAAACGATCGTAACTATTTCAAAAATTGACTAATCGAAACGTTTTTTTTTGGTTTTATTTGTCTTTCAACGTACTTTTTTTTTTCTTCATTTTTTTCAAATTTTTTTTTTTTCAAATTTCGACACTTGATTTTTAATTTTTTTTTCAAAAAAAACTCTGATTTATTCCGTATATAACAACGCAAACCCCATAATGGGCCGACATTTCTTTCTATTTCTTTTGTTTAATTGAAAAATATTTTTGCGTAAAAATAAAACTAAATATTTTTTAATTGAACAAAAAAAATAGAAAAAAATTTCGGCCTATTATGGGGTTTGCGTTGTTATACGCGGAATAAATCAGAGTTGTTTTTGAAATAAAAAAATCAAAAGTGGAAAAATTTGAAAAATTAATGATTTTCTCCGAAAAAATAAAAAAATTTGTAGAATCCAAGTTTGAATATTTTTTTTGTATTTTTTCCTGAAAAGTACGTTTAAAGACAAATAAAAACAAAAAAAAAGAAAGTTTTGATTAGTCAATTTTTGAAAAAGTTACGATCGTTTGAAGAAAAAAAACATCAGTTTTTCTAAAAATTCTTAACTTTGTAAACAATTTTGAAGCAATTTACAGAACTGTTTTTGATGGGATAGTATAATACGTAAAATCAGTTGTGAAATTTCTTTCTAAATTTTTTACCAAGTTAAAATTTTTCAGAAAAACTGATGTTTTTTTTCTTCAAACAATCGTAACTATTTCAAAAATTGACTAATCAAAACGTACTTTTTTTTGTTTTTGTTCGTCTTTAAACGTACTTTTCAGGAAAAAATACAAAAAAAATATTCAAACTTGGATTCTACAAAATTTTTTATTTTTTCGGAAAAAATCATTGATTTTTCAAATTTGTCCATTTTTGATTTTTGATTTTTTTATTTCAAAAAAAACTCTTATTTATTTCTCGTATAACAACGCCAACCCCATAATGGGCCCACATTTCTTTCTATTTTTTTTGTTTAATTAAAAAATATTTTGTTTTATTTTTACGTAAATAATATTTTTTAATTAAACAAAAGAAATAGAAAGAAATGTCGGCCCATTATGGGGTTTGCATTGTTATACGAGAAATAAATCAGAGTTTTTTTTGAAATAAAAAAATCAAAAATCAAAAGTGGAAAAATTTGAAAAATCAGTGATTTTCTCCGAAAAAATGAAAAATTTTGTAGAATCCAAGTTTGAATATTTTTTTTGTATTTTTTCCTAAAAAGTACGCTTAAAGACAAACAAAAACAAAAACAAACGTTCCGATTAGTCAATTTTTGACACAGTTACAATCGTTTGAAGAAATACAACATCAGTTTTTCTAAAAATTCGTAACTCTTTTTGGGTTGAATAAAAAATTTTGAAAAAATTCACAGAACTGTTTTTGGTGAGATAGTATAATATGTAAAAATTTCAGGAAAATTAAAAGGGGTCGGGTTCAAAAGTGGTCGATTTGGTGTGGAATGCCCCACGTATTTAATTAATTAATTACATCAATTTACCATACACTGTACCATATTTTCTTTTGATCTAATTTTTAAAACGCAATTTCTGTTTCTCACATAAATATTAATTACATACAAATTAAAGAAATTTGGATAAAAGTTATAAAAATGACTTATTAAGGGGTTAGCACACCTTAACGTTCGGAAAACCAGAGATAAAATAAAAAAATGCTTTTTTTCACACAAATTGCAAAGTAGCTTAAGGGTTGTTATTACCAACATCTGCGTCTTTTTCTTGGCAGTGTTAGTTCTATGAGCACATAAATATTTTATCCATTAGGTAGCTTGCTGGGCTGACCTTCAGATGTGCCTGTACCCCATTGTTTTGCTACATAAATTGCTATTTTAAATGAAATTACTCGTATGATTTATAAAGTTCATAATTTTTTATTCTAATTTATACTGCTGAGCTAAAAATTGAAAATGTAAAACTAAAAATTATATACAGGATACATAATATTATTAAGTTTACTCAAATGTGATACATAATGCGTCAAATATGACCATGATTTTTATAATAAATATTGATAAAATAACATAATATTACTATAAATATATTTAGAAATATCTGAATAATAAAAATTAACGACGGCGACTTAGGAAAAATGCAAAGACAATCAGAATTATGCGACATCTTATGAGAATAATTATTTTTCTTTAGAAGAAGAATTCTTTTATAAACATAAGAAAATAGAACAATAAATATTTTATTTTCTTCTAAACAATTATTTAAAAAATGGTTTTAATAGTATTTTTTCAGTTTGTTTTAACGAAATGGTCCACCTGTTGTTTATTATTGTGTTTTCTTACTTTTTCAACACTTGACATTGAATTTTATTAGTGGTCTAATCTGGGTTCATCGCATTATTGTGTCTTGTTTATCTATTACTTTTTAATGGCGTTCATTACACTTTGTTTCTGTATTTTAACTTTGTAGATAATGCGATTTACAATTTTATTATTATTTTATATTTCTTTTAAGTAAACTGTTTATAAACCTTCGTCTACGTAAATATTATTGTTTTGGGAAATAATTTCAAGTTGACAAAAAACTAAAGTTTAATAATTCAGCATGATTTAAATAATTAATCTCTTTTTAGAAACACCTTAATTCATTTTTTGCTGTATGATTATTTAACGATTTTATTATGGTAATCTAGGTGATTTTTAATTTTTAAAACGAAAGTATTGTATTTTCAATTTTAAACATCATTTTGCTTTTCGTACTGCTTTCAGTTAGGAAAAAATTACTTTTTTGCACTAGTGCGAAAAGTAACTTTCTTTTTACTAATACTATAGATAGATTATCATCTTTGGGAAAAGGTAAAAATAAAATTTTGTAGGTATATTTTATGCACCTGGAAAATGCATTATTATCGTACTTGTATGGTAATTACATTACACAACTCAACTGTGCAAAACAGTTAATCACATAAATAATTTTAAATAATATTTTGTTATTTTCCCTATTTGCGCTGCAATTTTTTTTCATTGATAACTACGCACAAAAATTAGATTGATGAATTCAATAATATTTACATTACGAGTTTTGATAACATTTTAAAACTGATAATATTTTTTATTTATTTACTAGTAAACAGTGTACTCGTTTAAAAGAATTTGAATGTACTTATTATATATTTTGCTATCATCAAGAGCACTTTTTTAGTCTTCATATTTCAAGTCTTTTTTTGTTTTTGCGATGTAGTCTCATTTTGATATGAAATTATATTTATGAACTATATTAAGAATTTGTAGATTACAAACATTAAAAAAAAATGTTATGTAATAAATAACATCTTTAAAAAATAAATTGGTTTTTCAGATTAATTTAAAAATTTTTTCTAGTTGCGGTTTCGTAGATACACATCTGGAAGTAAATTTTTCATGCTGGAAAAACGACACAAGGAAGTTCATTGGAGTCAGTTTTTTGCTATAATTTTTCCAAATTTAAACGTTTTTTTCTATTTTAATATCGTCAAGTAGTGGGGGAATCCAACCCCACCACAGAAAAAGCATCCCCTCGCCATGACAATTCTACCACCATATTTTGTTGTAAGAACTTGATATTTTAGGTTAAAACCAAAATCGCGATCACTCAATAAAGCTTTGCAATTCACTTTTTGACATGTTTTAAAAAATAGAAAGTTTTATTCGATACCCAGTAATGTCGAAACAAGTTTTCAGGTTAATTTTTAATACATGTTTGAACTTTTCCTCTTTACATCTGATTGTACACTCTGTAATGAGGTAATTAATAATTTAGCAGTGAATATACTGTGATTTGCATTATTATTGCATTTTAAAATAATTTAAGTAGTACTTATCTTTTAACATGCAAATAAAAACAATAGTCAATAATCCATTTGTAAAGTAGTATAACATGCAACACGACAATTAATCTACATATTTAATGTATAATACTATAAATAAAGCTGAAAGTCCTCATTCAGTAATTTATCGAAACATCAGCAATTTGCTTTACAATGGAATAATCAAAGAGCTTCATTCAGGTTAATCCAAAATTAAAATATTGCTAAATAGCAATACAAAAACTTTACATAAAAAAAAATTGCTATTATGCAAGGACAATCTGATGTCCTGGATACCAACCATATGATAAATTTTATACCAAGCAATTTAAAATTTAGAAAATTTTTTCCAAGTAAGAGACTAATAGAAAAATGTATAAAATTTTATTTTGTGTACAGTTTACAATTTAATTTCAACTATTTAAAACAAATAATTTAACAATTTTAAATTTTAACAATTTTATTTACTCATATTCAGAGCCATTTTAGCGTTTTCATTAAATTTAATCAAAATTTGCTTCTGTATTTTCATGCTCTCTTCTAAATCATCCATTAGATATTTCATTCTTTTAACCTCAATATGAGCTGAATTTGTTTCATTATCCTTTTTCCTCAATGACTTTTCAAGTTCATCCAAATCGATTTCTAAATCAGGTAAACTTTGAGATATCTTCCTTTTTTTCGATTGAGATGAAAGTCGTGAAATTTTGTCTTGTATTAGAGGGTGGCTTAAATAAAACCAATCGTCGGATCTGCATAGTTTTAAAGACTGCACATTATAGACCGCAAAAACGTGTGTGTAAATGGATTTGGAATTAAACTCCGTAGATTCCAATAAAAAGTTTGTTGCATCAAGTTTTTCTTGTACCAGAACTTTGACTACACTCGCCCATGTCACATTTTCAATATTTTTGAAATCACAACCCAAATCAGCGTTTGCTAATATTACAGCCATGACTTTGTAGAATGATTTTTGAGGTTCATCAAAAATTAATTTGCAATATTCAAATACTTCACTTCGCAAATCCACTTCTGAAATTGGTGGCCACTTTCTTTGAAATTTGGGTAATTTCATTGAGTTAATTTTTTTTGATAATAAACTCCTGTAGGATTCCGTTTTCCAGAAGGAGGGAAAGTACCTAAAGATAGTTAATTTAAAAAAAGGAAATAACTGTAAAGTTTACTCACTTAAAGTTGCATGGCATCACATCTGGAATTTGTTCCATTAACAGCTTCTCAAATTCGTTAGGAAAATCTGAATATTCTAAACACGATTCATCTAGTAAAACGTTTTTCAACCTATCGACGGCTTCATTGTACAAACTGATGACAATTTCAGGTGATTTAAGACACATTTCGTACTTTGAATTCCATTCGGCATAAGCTGCTATTTTTTTCCAAAATCTTTCCAATAATAAATCATGTAAAATTATTCCCAGGAAGTTTAATTCCAATGGTGGGGGTTTCGTTAAAGATTCTGCCAAAAAATCAAAACCTTCTTCAATTTTGGAAAACATTTCCAAATAATCGAAATTTGTTTTCGCAATTTTATATTGCGAAATGTGAGTATTCTGCTTTAAAAACTGGTGTAAATTATCATAACATAAATCTTCAAATCTGCTATTAATAAACAAAATTGAAACTGGAATAGAAACGTATTTTGGAAAACGTTTCAGACTTTCTGTTATGCGTTTTAAAAATGCCTCGTTTGGTTTTTCTGCTAAGAAAAGTAAACCACTTGTGCTATTTTCAACCATGTTTATCTGAAAATATAATTCAATATAATTTAAACTAATTAAATTTAATTAAAAATTTACCCCTTGTTTTCTTTCTATACAGTAGCTTAGACGATTTTCAGCAATATATTGACCAATTACACTTGTACCGCCAAAACAATCTTTCCATTGGAAAATATGAGCTAGAAAATCTTCGATAAGTCGCAACCCTCCTTTAAATTCTTTAAACATGGGCAATGAAATTGTAACTTTCCAAAATAATTCCTTTTGAAAGCGCGGATACAATTTTGAATAACTGTTTACCAAAATCCTATAAAATCGTGCCACATTAATTTTCTCAAATTTAGGCTCACTTGGTAGAGTTAATTCTGAAGATTTTCCAGATTTGTAACGTTTAATATCCATTAAAGTAAAATTTTGAGAATCGATTAATAATTCTTTAGCCATTTCTGGTACAGCTCTGTAAGGCAGCCCCATCGGATAGAAATTTAAGCATTCTTTAATTTTCCTCTTTACCCGACATTTTTTATGCCACTTCTGTACAAACAATTTCATCTTATGCCTCACATTTTTGTTAGAAATTTCCCTTAAACGTTGTTCCTTTGCTTTCTCTTCAACTTGAAGTACCAAATCTTCCACAAGTTGTTTAACCGACCGTGTAATTTCCAAATTTTCAAGACGTATTTTCTCTAGAAAAATTAAATAAAATCAAGTAAAAAAGCAAAATTAAAAAGCTCACCTATTTTTCTGGCCTCTTCAATTTTTTTCAATTTTTCTTTTTGCAATCGTTCTTGCTCTTGACGTTTTTTCTTCTCCAATTCCAACGACTTTTGTTTTTTGAGTTTCTGTTCTTCTTCAAATTTAATTTTTTTGATTTCTTCTAACTTTCTTCTATTTAATTCTTCAAGTTTTCTCTCTCTCTCTTCTTCTAGTTGTTTTTCTTTTAATTTTGCAAGATTTTCCGCTTCATCTCGTATTCTTGGTAAATCATACTTTTCTGTTAAATTAGGGAAGGAAAACTTGTCAGAACTTTGTTCATCAGTAGTGGGAGAAGAACTTTCTGACGGTGCAGGAGATTCTTCAAAATCGAATGACATTTTAGTGGGATCAAATTTTGGTTGTGACGAATTATTAAACTGAAAAGATGGAGCGTTTTGTTCCAATTTTGTTGTTAGACTCAAGTCAGGAACAAAAGGTTTGGGCTCCTGTTCTGAGAAAATTTCTGGTTCTCGTGGAGTAAAAATTGATTGTTTGTTTCCAAACATTGACATTTCTTGGTCACCAAAAGTTGGAGCGTGTTGATTTCCAAAAATTGAAGATGAGGTGTTTGGAAACAGGGGCTTTTGTTGATGTGGAAGTGTAAATACCGATTCTTGAGGGGGTTTTTGATTTTCAAATAATGGTAAAGGTTGATGTGGTTCTCCAAAAATAGGAACAGATTTAGCTTTATTAGTAAAAAATGGAGGTAAATTTTGAGAGTTTTCAAAGATAGGTTTGACACTGCCAGCAGAAGGATCGGATTTATTAAATAAAAATGGAGTTGTTGGTTCTGAAACCACCGGTTTTTCAAATCTTGGTGGTTTTGTAGATGGAATTTCTTGATGAAAAGTGATTTTTGAATCAGGTTCATCGATAATTTGCTTTGCATCATATTTAATTAGTTCTCTAAAAGCATTGTCTATAATGAAAAAGCCATCGTCATCAAAACTGTTGACAGGAATGTGGTTTTTAAATGATGGTAGTGGCCCTCCACATACAACTTCACCAACAGTATATTGACGTTTTGCTTCCACTATGTTAATTGCTCGGTCTAGGGCGTACGGTACTTCTGGTAACATGAAGCCTTTTCTGTCCAAAATAACATGAGTTTCAACTTCGTTAAGATATAAACCGTAGCAATTAACAAAATCAATGGTAGAGTCGGTATCTTCAAATGCCAACAAATGTTTTAATTCAAACAAGGAAAAATGGGTATATGGGACTCTCGGCGAGTAGCACTTGACAATAGTAGATAACGCCTTTGTTCTGACTTGAACAAAGTACCGTAACAAAATACATGCATTGAGATACCCCGTTGTATTAACTAATTTGAAAAATTTCACGTAATTATTTTTATCAATTGTCGAGTGTATTTTCAAAGCAAAATTAACTTCAGGAGATCTTTGAATTTCAGGTTTCAATTGTTGTACCTATAAAATATAAAAAGTAGGATTTAATATGTACAAAATATACATAAGCATTCAATTACCTCCCACATAAAATTACCATCATTTAAATTTAGTAAAATTATATAAGCACGAAATTCCGCTTCATTTGGACAACTTTCACCTTTCAGACTTAAATCATGATACATATATTTTAAAGTTTGAAGACACTTGGTTAAATTTTCCGAGTTAATTTTCTGATCGAAAACTGACGGATCTTCGGCAACTAATCGTGCAGAACAATGAATGTGAAATCGAGCGCATTGTTCGATTAGTTCCACAGATCCTTGACTGCACAGTTCTTGTTGAGTTATGTCTTTCCGTATGCTTCGAGTTCTATCCCATAAAAAGTGGTACCATTCTCCAAAATTCACCTAGGTTAACAAAACACGATCATATAATTTCATTAATTATTGTGTGTAAAATTATAGAAGTGACACTGCATACAGTAGATCGTGGTTGAATGTGGTTCACATCAGCTCAAGAGTGATAGTGAGGCTCAAGAGTGGATTAACGAGATTCTGTTTGTTATGTTACTCCGAACCAAGGTAGATAGATTTACAAGGTATGATACTGCGCATCTTTAAACGTCAAAATATTCAATATGGCGGACTGCTCGTGATTGAAATCAAAACCTGAAATAGACAGTATCGACATCTACCTTGACGTTTATAAGTTACTTGGGCCAATCAAAGTATATAGATTAAAAAATATGATTATGCGCCATCTAGTCTATTAATCTAAAATCTTAATCATTCAATATGGCGGACTCTACGTGACTATGCACAGTACAAGACGAGTTTTGGTTCACATATAGACTCCGAACTACCTCGAGTAAATTAGTGAAAAAAATTGTGAAAATTGATTGGTGATTTTACAATTTGCATATTATTTCAGCTTTCAATTTGCTAGCAATTTTTAAGCAGATTACTAATTTAAGCAAGATTAGGTTTTTTTAATTATATCAAATATTTTAATCCAATAAAATAGAATTAAAATTGAGTTATTGTATGGAACTTGCTCGGAGTATTCTACATTTGAAATATTCATAACTTTGCAGAAAATGAAATAAAAACGATAGGAATGAAAGCTCAAATGAAACTCTTCGATTTTACAAAAAAAAATTGAAATAAGAACAAAAATGGAAAAACATGTCTACAGCCCCCCAGAAATTTCGCAAAGAACTCCGCTACTGTTGAAGCTCAAACAAAAAATTTGGAAGGTCATTGAAGTTCAAACAAGTTTGACTTCAATTTTCATCCAAAAATTCGATTTGGGAGAGGGGGCAGAAATATGCACCTCATTCAGGTGTCGTGAATACAATGTGTGTCATCACACAAGCGCTGAGTACCGAAGATGTCCAAAATCAAAGACAAATACAATCTAGGCCAAACAATCACATCCGAAACATGGGCGTCCTTTGGGGGGGGGCAAAAGGGTCAGCTGCCCCCCTGGCTCTTGGCTGCTTAAATTTTTTTTACACATTTAATATTTCACCAGCCTAAATTTTTAAAATTTTCTAAAACTTTCGGTTTTAAATGATTAAAATTCTTATATAATACATTTTTTTTTATTTTGCCCCCCCCCCCTAAAAATGGTCCTATGGACGCCCATGATCCGAAATCTTTCTTATTTAAATATCCAGTAACAAATAATGTTAACAATCTTACTGCTATTATTTAAATAAAAGAAAAATAAGCACTTACATCAGGTGAATCACAAAGATTCATTATGCAACGCATAAGGTAACCCATCGTTAATTGTAAAACAGAGACAGGTCGTAATTCATGAGGCAATGGCATTTCTTGATCGGCAGAACTCCGTGAATATTGTTTAATGCATAATGTAGGATTTAATTTTCCATTAGGGTCTTGTTCATATGCAGCAACCTGAACAAAGTACAATTAAAATAGAAAAAAAACAAATTATTTTATTTTACCTGGTGTTGAACTTCCCTCATTAATCTCTCCTTTTCTGGACACATATCCGGGCAAGTCCCAACCGTACAAGTATTTCTCATGTCAATCTCCTTTTTAGTACATAATCGAATTAATTTGTCTCTCGCCTCCAAGACTCGAAATTTTTCTTCAACTCCTGGAGCCTGTTGTCGCAAAATTTTCAGAAGATCTAAATGATCTGAAGTCCATTTGCTTAAAAAGGTTAAGTTTAATAAAAATTTTAAGATTTTGATAAAGAGTTCCTACTTTGATGTCGTCAACGATTTAATTTTAGGTGCAGCTTTACTTTCCCACGATTTCCCTAAAACCTTCTTTATCCGCCTTTTCACGTGCTTTTCTGCAAACAGATTTAGGTTTAAAATATACGAACGGTGATTAAGTAAGTAAAATTAACTAACCGTCAGATCTTAGGGTGTGCACATGTTTATATTCGATTCCAGTTTCTGCCATAGCTTTCAATTCATCGTTTACTTCTGAAGAGGGAGACCACATTGGATCCGTGGTTTTCTTCACCATTTTTCTCTTCAATGGTGAATTGTACCAATTCACCCTAAACATAACTCCCATATGTTCGCCTGCATTTTCCACAGCGTTTTCAGCATCTTCTGCATTATCGTATTCCACAATGCATAAGTTACGTTTAGCAATCAATCTAACTTTACAAGGACCAAACTGACTCAAATATTCTTCCGCAACGTTTTTATCTAAGAAACCGTCAGGTAATCGGCATCTAACAATAAATAAAAAAAAAATGCAACTTCAAATAGGTACAACATAGAAATTAAAAAATGAATGAAAGTTTGATGTATAAATAACAACTTACACTACTTTTGTTCGTTTATTACGAGAACCAGGACTTTTTGCTTCAACATCCATTTCTTAACTGGAAAAATTGGTTTGTTTGAAATATTTTTTTAGGTTAGTTTGCTTGCAGTACCGGTAAAATTCACGTTGATGGTTTGGATCATGCACAACAACATAATTTTAATTCACATTACAGCAATTAATAAAGGAAAAGTGTACAAAAAATGTAATCCCACATAATTTTCGATGTTATTCCTTCTTCAAAATTTTGTGATGTATCAAAACAATAAATAGAAAAATTAACCAGTCCGTCCCTGAGCTTGTCAGCTGTTGCCCTGTTGCTGCTGTATTTTGACAATTTGACAGTAGTTTGACGTTCGGACATGAATTTGAATGTAAAAAAATAATAATTATAATGATATCGAAAGAAAAATGCACGGATTAATAATAATTTTAGTTGTTTTATTTATTTTGTATTGTACAACATCATGGTATGTTTTTCTTTGGTAAATTTGGACGTATTGTAACCTAATTTTTTCTTAGGATTTTACCTAAAGTATTGGGATGGTTAATCGAGCGTAAGTTTAAAGTATCGATTCGAATAGGAAGGATAGGAATTCCTTATTTAAGGCTCTGTGATATACATATCGAGAAAGGAGGATATACGATTGTACAACTTGAAATTTTTGCTTGTCATTGCTTAAAGTAGTTTTTCTTCTAGCACATCGATGAAATTGGTATTAAGAGTAGTTTCATAAATTCCGAACTCACAAAATTGGTTACTTTGGTGGTTAAAGACGTACGGGTTAATAAAGATGTGGTTGAAAAGCGTCCTCGTGGAGATCTCATTAAAGCAGAGGTTGATTTTCAAAACAAGAAGATTCCGCATTTTATTACAATTTTTGCACAGGTACTCTCATTCTTTAGTGAGTGTAAACAAATACTTATTTGGATATTTTAGTTTATGGCTGTTCATGTTTACAACATTTCTGCTATATTATTGCATTCGGATAGACCAGGTTGGTTAGTTCATGCTACAGCTAATGAGTTACATTTAGATGGCAGCATAGTTCAAAATGCTAGAACTTTACTGGTTAATGTGAATCTTTCTGAAGTTTCTACTAAACTACTAAGACATCCGAAAAAGCTTGTCGATGAAGAGACTTGTTTGGCCGAATTAAGCTTTGCTACATCTATGGAAGCAACACTTGTTGCAAAGGGGCCGCTATCTGTTGAGGTATTTTTAATTAATTTAATACTGGCCATGTTCAAAACTTATTTTGTTTTAGAAACTTTTCATCAAGACATCTCAAATAACGGCCACGATAAATGACAGCTTCTATGCTTTAGCACAAGAAAACCAAAGTAACAAGAAGAATTCTTCTAAAACTAATTTTAATGTTGATTTCTTTCGTAGAATATTTCCAATCATACCAAAGGTAGGTAAGTCAACGGATTACATGTTCTCTGCTTTTAATTCAATTCTTACAGGATTTCGTATATCAAATGGAAGAAACGTCGGTTCGTGGTGTTAGGGAAAATAGCAGAACAGAATTTATTTCTACATTGAAATTGTTAACCATAAATAGCCAGTTTATGTGTGCTGAAGATTCGGACGATTCATCTTCGGAAATTCCTCACATGTACTATGCTTTTCAAATGTCCGATTTTCATGTTTACAATAGAAAAGAAGAAGTTTTACTATTGAAAGTTCTAACGTTAGATACAAAGGTAATATTTTTCAAGTATAATAGTTAACACTTTCGCTGCGTAATATGTAAATGTGGAATTATCAAACTATCGAAAAATTGAAACAATTTTGAAGCCCTAGTTACTTTTAACGTCTATAAATGTGCGGATATCACAAAATCATTTTTAGGGTGGTGCGTATCGAATCCAAGCTATATATTAACACAATTCCGCAGCGAAAGTGTTAAAGCACGGATTTTAGGACGTAAAACAATTCTTATAAAAAGCACAATTTTAGGCTTTAAAAATCATTGAAATAGACAATTTTAGTATATTTTAGACAATATATTTTTTGTTACAAAAACTTGCAATCTTAAAAAAATTAATAAGTTTCACAGTGACTTCTACAGTTCAATTATGCATGGGTACAAAGCGCCGACCCAGCGGTCACTACCATTTTGTTATCTTCTATACTGAAAACAAATTTTTTTAAAAGCTTTTGTTTAACCAACGGTTTAACTTGGTGTGAGTGTTGTCTGTCTCTATGATTGCAAATAAATTGAAATTTGAAAAAAAAACAACTCATAACTTTTTTGAACGGATTGTACTATTTATAATTTTGAATTGCCAAGGAAACAAAGTAAATTGTCTAAAATTCACGTGCAAGAAGTTAGCCCTCCTTTTTTTGACAAGATTTTTGTTTTTGCTCAAGTGCTCAAGTTGTGCTTAATGTGTTTAAAAGAATTTTTTAATTTTGAACAAAAATAACCGCGTAAAGCGTAAAATAAGAGCAAAAAAAGCTGCACATTGAACAATATCATCATACAGGGTGGAAAATAAAATAGATTTCCAAATTTCATTTTTAAGGACCGCATTCAGGGTAAAGTTTCTCGTCGTAATAATTTATACAGGGTAAAGTATTAAACATCTAAAAGACATAAATGGAGAATTTTGATATGACTACATTAGTTTAAAAATACAGAAGGTGTAATTTTTTAAAAATTTATGGATAGTTGAAATTTTTGATTAAACTCCGAGCAACATGCGTTTAATAGTAAGATTTTTTTAAGGCTCGGAGTTTAGTCAAAAATTTCAACTATCCCTAACTTTGTAAAAATTTAACTCAAAATCTCTTTCACTGAAGCTCAATCAGGCTCAAACGAAGCTCTAACGTTTCACACCATTTTCATCCTAAAATTCAACTTAGGGGGATCCAACGTGTCTACCGCCCCCCCCCCTCCAAACGTTTTAGCAAATATCCTTACGACGCACAGTGGGGTATTTGACCATAAATGCTGGCAAAAAAATCAAATGCTATTTACATATTTGCTATTATGATTTTCGTAAACTACACTGTCTTGGGAACAATCGATCGAGATCGAGAACAATCAAAAAAGTTGCAATTTCAAAAAAAGGGGGGCTAGGTCGAAATCTTATTTCGCGCTTTACGCGGTTATTTTTGCTCTAAATTAAAAAATTTTTTTAAGCACAATTGAGTGCAATCAAAAAAAAGTTGCAATTTCAAAAAAAGGGGGGCTGGCGTCAAAAAGTGTTTTTTTCGATTTTCTCTGTTATTTTTGTTCAAAATCAAAAAATTCTCTTGAGCACAAATAAAAAAAATCACAATTTCAAAAAAAGGGTGGCCAACTTCACGCACATCTAAAATTCGTGCTCTAATAATAATGAAAAGTAATTTTCAAATTAATTTTTATTTTCAGCTCGAAAATTGTATATTAAATATATTTTTTAAAATAAATACATTGTTGGTTACTTACAATCATAATATAATTTATGAATGGATTCAAACAAATTTTCTACGTAGTATAAGCAATAATCAGATTACAAACTGTGATAATTCGTTAAAAGTGGGTGAGGAGAACTTAATAAGAAGTGACAATTTGTTGGAGAAGTTGACCAAAAATTTAATTGTTAATTTGTGTGCCGAATTTTGTCAAGTTTCGACTTTATTCAACCTTGGCGACAAAAACTCGTATATGGGTTTCAGTCACACAAAAATAGTTTTACAGCAAGCTTTAGAGACAAGAGGTATGAAAAATGGGAAATGGTGAAAATAAGTTAAATCTTTTTTTTATTTAGATGCCAGTTATAGTAATTACCTGGCAAATTTGCTACTTTCGAATCGACACTGGCAAATGGAAGTCTTAGTGGAGTCTTTTTGGTGGAGTTTTAAAGAGTGGTCACGTGAACCAATCGTTTCCAGAAAAACTCACATCTGGGGAACCCCGGTTTTTCTGGGTATGACTCTTTTTAAATTTGGAACATATGGAATGTTGGAAACAAAGATCGAGTCTTTATTAGACACTATACAATTGGAGTGGAGTCCAGATTTGGCCGATTATATTTTACTGGCAGTAAAGTAAGTTCAAAATTACTTCTGACGTTTTTCTTGCTAACTTTTTTTTTCTAAATATTTTCAGATGTTTAAATCAATATAATTTAAAATCAAACAAAATGAAGCAAGTGAAATCTAAAAAGAAATCTAAGGAAGCGTTTTCGGTTAGCGTTACGTTAACACATTTTAATTTGTTTTTATTTACGGTCAACGATGGTGAGGTTCTTTGAAACGAAATAAAACTTTTAGATTTGAATTTTTTACTTTCTAGAGTATGTAGCAGCACGTCTCAATTCTGTTACGTTAGATAAATCTTCTCATTGTACAACCGTTGATTTTAAGGGTTTTAAAATTTCAATGGTAAAAGTCTCGAATACCCCGTACAGTTGTATTCGAACCGAAGACATTCAAGACTCAAAAGTGTTCATAAAGTCGGCTCAAGTTGAACATAAAATTGGTCAGTCTGGGTCAGAAATTACCGTGCATTTAATGGAAGAAATAATATCTTACTGGTCCGCTAATTTACACCTCAAGTTATTAACATTGCAAAGAGAAATTGCAAATTTTGTCGTCAACGTTAAAAGCAATTTTGGTTTGAAGAGTATCAAATCTTCTAAAGATACAAACATTTTGTGGAATATTAGAATTTCCGGTGTATTTGCATTTCATATTTGGATATCCAAAAAGCATTCGGCTAAAATTTCGCTTGGTAATTTTTGTAATCTTAATATTTTTGAAAAATTCCAACATTTATATTGTAGGAAATATGGCCGTGTCTAAAACGCATAACAATTTCTTAGTTTCAAATGGAGTGGCCGTAATATCTATCGATAATTCGGACATTTTTACCATACAAGGTATTCATTTTTCGAGAATCGAAGACAGCAAAACAATTCGAACTGAACGTTTGGATAACGAAAATTTTCATTTGCCTTGGAATAAAACTTATAGTCTCTCTATTGATTTGTTTAAAGCAATTTTTCCTCATGAACATTATTATTCGGAAGCAATACAAAATGAACTTATTTCTGTATGGAAGTGGTTGAAAATAATTCACGGCAAGAGGAAACGATCCTTTACAATTAATAGCCCTCTTCCTAGTGATTTGCTTATCCATGTAAGATTTTATTTTGAAAAATTATTAAAATTATTTTATTAGGTTCAATTAACTCGAAAATTATGTTATATCTATTATAAATACTTTCAGATAAAAGAGTTTCTGTTTGAAATGAGTGATGATCCATTTGAAGTTAAACTTCGGGATAATTACGAATTACTGAAAGACGAATACAATGAAAGTTTGAAACGCCACAAAATGTTGAGGTCAAAGGTGATTACAAAATTATTGTTTAGCTCAAATTTTATTTGTTATGTTTTAGATTTCTGAATTGACGACCGCACATATGCACATGCCCGCTGGAAAGGTGGATGTACTATACGCAAATTTAGAGAGAAAAAATGCTGAAATTTATATTCAGCGCTCCAAACAAATGATGCTTGCTTCTCCAGCACGAACTCGATTATTTGCATGGAGTATGACCACTTTAGAAATTATGGTGTTGGCAGATCCATCCATTCACGGGATGGAAAATGTTATCAAAGTGATGAGAGAAATTGATTCAGAGAGTCTCTGGCCTGAAGAAGCAATGGAAATGTCAACTTTGTGGTGTCGTGTTGTTTCGTTAAAGTGTAAGGAATGGAAATTTCAACTTCGTGATTTTCCACAACCGCTTCTTTGCATTAGACAATGTTACATAGGTGGTCAACTAGTAGGAGCAGAACAATTAGCACCAAAGAGAGGTTAGTTTATACAAAAGTTTTATTCGTTTATTAAAATTTTATAACATACTTTACATTTTAACCCATTGGAAGATTTACCATTTCACCTAATTCACTTGCTATTCCAATTCCATTGACCAACCATCCCACAAAATCTGGAAGGGCAATTGAAATCGTTTCGGTTTGCAGATTTTTGCTTCTTCCAATTTTCGCACTGGTTTTGTTGCTTATTTTATTGCCCGTTTCATTCCCCATAGCCTACAGCAAAAACTCTTAATTAAAAGTTACAGTTTTATTGATTCGTACCTGTGTGGTGCGATTTTTTGCTGTGGCTCTAATTAACACGATAAATACGGATAAGATCAGCAAATTAATCATAATATAATTTTTATTACACATTGTATCACGGTGATCAGCAATGTTATGGTATAAACAATATTCATTAGTTTCTGAGTTTGCTCCGATTCGAATCATTACCTCCACAAGGTCAATGTTGTTTCATTCTGCTTTACATTTGTCCCTCATTGTTTTTTTATTTAATGACTTTTAAATTACACCCGTTTAGATTTCAAAAATGGAAAGCAAAATGTACTGGGAATTTTCTTGTGTTTGCCCCTGGTACCAAATTTGATTTCATTTAAATAATTTCTGGTTTTTTTTAATAACTAAAGAAAGACTGAAGGAATTATAATCCACAAAGTGGAAATGCATCACAAAAAATATCAACAATTTTTTTTGCAACACCTGTAAAAGTTTTAGTTTTTGAAAAAATTTTTAAGGATTTGATTTTGTTTACAAATATTCAGATTATTTAAAAAAACCACACATAATTTTTATTCAACTTTTATTACCATTTAATTAATAATTTTGTTATTGTGCCATATTATTATTTTTTTGGGTGAATTACAGCTAAATTGAATTACAAGTTAATTTATTATTCATTTTAACTAAACAAGGATGCAAATGACAAAATAAAATCCAATATAGCGCCTAGTATGTCACCCAATGAAAAATCTCGTTTAACCTACGATTTAATTAGTAATTAGTGCATGTTTAAGAATTTAACTTAAACTTACTCTTTTTCCTGGAAAGGCTTCTGCATCGTTGAAAGCAGTTAGCAATAGCAAAACACAAACCAAACATAGCACAAACTTCATCATTACTGCGTGATTTTAAATCAGATGAACAATTAGAACATCACAACTATGAGTAACGTACAGTAATAAATTGAAAAAATTATTCAATTCTGTTTTTTTATCAGATAAATCTTTATAATAACCTTTCTAGATAAATTCAATTTGTCATATTATGCTTTACCAAGGTCTCTTTGAACAATAGTAAATGATCTAATAATTATTCTATTGCATGTTATGGGTATTCACCAAATTTTTGCACCTATGGTATTCTAAAATTTTTCAAAAAATTTGTGTTTTATCATCTTTGTAGGGACAACAAACATTACAATATTTTGATTTTTGAATTCTTATAAATGAGGGAGAAAATTCTGTAGTGATTTTATGCAAAAGGGGTAAAGTTTTTTCAAAAGAAATTTTGTTTCTGCAATTTATATTTTCTCTTACATTATTGTTACAAATGTAGAATTAAAATAAGAGATTTTTGAAGTCAGACTTGCTTTGGATATTTTTTTTCAAAATTTTTCAACGTAGGTCTGACTTTTTTTAACAATAATTTATCAAGCATTGGGTATCTACCAAGGTTTAAATGAAATTTCTTTGGATCGATATAAAAATGTATTTTTTTATTAATTTTTAACGCCAAGACCAAGACCAAAGAAAAAAAAATAAAAAACCCATAAATGAGTAGCCTGGGGAAAATATTAAAAATTTTGGTTTGTTTATAAGAATAAAAAAAATAATAAATTTCAAACATTTATTGCAATGTTACCTACATTTTCTTATCATTTTAAAGTAGTGTACAATTTTTAAAATATTTTGGGTACAATTTTTAAAACATTTTGAGTATAATTTTTATATTAAATTATTTGCTTCCTGTCAGATCACCTATTGTTCCCGTTAGTTCCAAAGCGGTATCCAACACAGTTCCTAACATATCACCCATCGAATCTGGTATTTGACGTTTTACCTAAATAAAATTTTAAAATTAAAAGATTATTTTTACTCGATAATTTTATAATCTTACTCTATCGGTGGAGAATGCATCAGCAAATTTTAATTGAACCACTAGTAAAACCAAACAAAGTGTTAATAAATAAAAAAATTTATTCATGATTATTCACACAGCGAAGTAAGTTGTTTAAAGGTGTAGTGTTGCTGTAGTACTGTTTATAACCCTGAGTGGTTATCTAAAAGATCTGATTATGTGTCCTTCCAACATCCAAACTTTGGCACCGGGCTGAATCATAAATACAATAACATATACAAGGCCAAAGAACTCCCCTCACTTTTAAAATATTTGTAAATGTTTTTTAATTTTAAAAAGAACATTACCAAAAAATTTTATTCCCATAAATATTAAAAACCACTACTGCAATAATAGAAGACCAATAATTGCGCTTACGGTTTTTACATATTCGACAGGATGATCGACATCCAAACAATGATGCTTACCACCAATGTTTCTTAGTTTTCATCTCTTTGAATGAAAGTCATAATTGTTAAACTAACTCTTTAAAAAATAGTAAATAATAATCGCATCTTACAGGTATTTATCAAATTTTTACACTCATGGTATTCCAAAATTTTAAAAAAAATTCCTATTTTAACTTTTTGTCATAAACTTTGTAGATTCAAAATTTTTATTGATTGCATTTTTATATAAAAAATAAAATGTAAGATTTATACTTATATTTTAATTTTTAAATTTTTATAAATGAGGATGGAAATTCTGCAGTGTTTTTGTGTAGAAACGCTAAAAGTAAGTTATTATTTAAAAAAAAATTTAAATTTTTAACTTGTTAAATTGATAATAATAATGAAAACTTTTAAAAATTATATTTTATTTTTTTGTTATTTGCTCTTATGTTATTGTTAAAAAAGTAGAATTAAAATACGAAATTTTTAAAAAGATCAAATATATTGATCAGATATCTACTGATGCGGAAATGAAATTTCTTTTGAGATCTTTTTATATAAAAATGTATTTTTTTTATTAATTTTAAACGCTAGGACCAAAGACACTAATAAAAATTTCAAAAATTTATTGCAATGTTACTTACATTTTCTTATCATTTTAAACTACCTAGTGTACAATTTTTTAAATATTTTGTGTACCCACAATTTTAATAACATTTTCATTACAATTTTTACATTAAATTATTTGCTTCCTGTCAAATCACCTATGGTTCCCGATAGTTCCAAAATTCCATCCAAAACAGCCCCCAACATATCACCAAGTGAATCTGGCATTTGACGTTTTACCTAGATAAAATTTTAAAATTAAAAAATTATATTTACTTGATAATTTTTTAATCTTACCCTATCGGTGGAAAATGCAGCAGAAAATTTTAATTGCACCACAAGTAAAAACAAAAAAAGTGTTAACAAATAAAAAAAATTATTCATGATTATCCACACAGCAAAGTAAATTGTTTAGAAGTGTAGTGTGGCTATTCGCAATTTACATTACCGTTATTGGCGCTTCGATAACCAAACCTTAACTAACAAAATACGTCTAATTTTTAGTTTGAAGTTATTCCATATGGTGGCGTTTTGTTTATAACCCTGAGTGGTTATCTAAATAATCTGATTATTTGTCCTTCCAATCTAAACTTCAGCACCGGGTTGTATCGGGCTGTATCATAAAAACAATAACATTTACAAGGCCAAAGAACTTCCTTCTCACGTTTAAAAAGAATATTACCAAAAATTTCTATTCACACCGATATCAAAACCACTACTGCAATATAATGTAAAAGACCAATAATTGCTTCTACGTTCTTTTCATTTTCAACAGGATGATCAAGGCTGCTTACTCACCAATGTTTGGTAGTTTTTATCTTTTTGAATGATGAGGTCAAAATTGTTACAATTACTTCTTAAAAGACTTTTAAGACTTACCTTAAACCATAAACTGAAACAAACATGTGTGACGTCACACGTGGGATTATATCGAGATTTATGTTATTAGTGAAGTAAAATAAACGATTTTTTTCACTTACTCTTTGTATATACAGGTCTACAGTAGCATTTAACTCATGTGTGACGTCTTTCATGTTTTACTGCTTAAAAATCAAGTCTAAAATTGGAAAAGATTTTGGGGAAACATAAATTAAATTTGCAGAAACAGAGTAAATGTTGCATTACATTTTATTCAATGTTACATTGTAAATTTTATTTAATAACTGCATTTTATTTAACGTCCAATACCTGGTATATTTTCTAACATTCCAGCACCATCCAATATAAAATCGATAAGATATTCTAAAATTTTTTCGACTTGCCGCTTAGACTTAAAAAATAAATTTCGTAAAATTTTAAAATGGTAAAAATATAATCAATCATTTTCTTACTCTGTTTCCTTCAGGTATCGGTAAGGAATAAATGCACGTTATTAGCAAAAAGTAAATTATACAGCAGTTTGCGTTTTTCATGTTGTTGTGTTTACTGAGCTCTAAAATTTAGTATACTGAAAATATATTTCGATATTTGAGGGTTTTCTTTTATCACCTTTCAAACAAGGTCAATTAATCAATTAACCTTGATACGAATGGATTTTGTCGAATATAAAAATTTAACGAGTATCAAAATTTTGAATTTCTAGAATCTCAAAAAATTTAAACCATTAGTGGACGGTAAATCGTTGATGATTTGTGTTATGTACAGTATTTGTACCTACTGATAATAAATTTTCAACTGTAATTTTGAAAATATATAAAATAAATACATATGAACTGTGATTCAGTTTACCTATTATATTTTTCTTTGGGTAAAAATTTAAACCCACTTTTAAGATGTGGGTTTCAATCGTGGGTTTCTTAAATTCTTAAAAAGGAAATTTCAAAAAAGTGAAAAGTTTATTGCTGGGAGTAGGTATACAAAAAAATTGGGTAGTTTTACTATGATAAAACTGTAAAATATAAATTGGGTTTTAGGGTTGATTTTATTTGGTGCTTCAAAAATCGTGTTTTTATGATCTAATTTTCTAATTAGATACAAAGGCGGAATTTCAAAATTTGGGTTTCCCCCTCTAAACAATTTCTTGGCCCAAGAACATTTTTTATTATAAACGGAAAATGTTGACAAATTATAAGAAAAAATTCGATATTAAAATGTTAAAAATTAAATAGTAAAACCATTCTTTCTAATAAATCTAATAATATCATTGGTTTCCATTTCTCGTGCTGTTGTTGCCCCAATGGACAAAATGGATAAATTACTTAAACGGTTTTGAAATAATCGTTCAGTTGTTGGGGCAAATTTACGTAGAATCTAATAAACCTGAAACTTTGGGCGCCCGTTATAATAGAAACCTAGAGGAGCCCAATTTTGCTAATTTGTATCGTATTAATTAGACATTGACAAAATGGCTAATGGCACAACAACAGATTGATATATTACCGTTCGTTGATTGAAAAATAAAAACGGAAAATTTGTTTTTCTTGTCACTTTTCTAACAAAAATTTTGTTTAAATCAAATTCTTGGAGGAGGGCTAACTCTACTTAGTTCTTGTAATTTCCACCTTCAAATTGTTATAGCACCGAAACTGTTCATTTTTTTAGTGTAAATGGTTAAGTGCATTTTTAAAGATCTTGTAATTATCTACAAATTCGATGTAACTCTTGTGTAAAATGAACGGCTTCCGAGTTATGGATTAAATTAAGTAAATAAATGTTAAAAAGTTCGAAATTTTATTTTTTCGTTGGAAGATGTTTTGAAAATCTTGTATTTTTAAACGAAATTTTTTTCTGGAGAGCAAATTTAACAGACTACAACTTTAGGCCAGTAAACTTGTTTGAAAAATCGACCCATTTTTAGAAAACTTAAATCAGTTTATAGTGGCACTTGAGCGCCTATTCCATATAATTCTAAATTGTTACTCGACAAAATCTCTCCTTATTAGTCGACTCTTTTGAATGTGCTAAAATTTTTGTTACAGTAGCGTTGATATGAAAAATCGCTATTTTGTTTTGTTTTTTTTTACTTAAAAACCACAATTTGTGAATTTGTTGTCATCTAATTTCAGTTTTTTTGTAAAATAGATGAATTTTTTAAAAAAGTTTACTGAAGTTGTTTTTGCTTTCCAAGAAAGAGCGTCATTATTTTGTAAACGTTTAATTTTTAAATTAAAGTATTTCAAATTTTTCAATTTTTTTTGTGTTTAATGTATAACTCAAAAGCTGTTGATTTTAGGTAATAACGGGTTAGAATTTAGTTTGCTCCCCAATTTCATGCTCTTTATAAAATCACTTACATATACTAAAAAAATAATTGTTATTTTGTTATGGTCATTTGAAGGTAGAAATTGAAATAATTGCTATAAAAAACAACCCACGAAGAATAGGTTTGAATTTAAACAAACATACATCATCAGATACCTGTACATCAGTCGCGAGGACACCCACAAAAGGACAAACTTTCAGGAATATAATATAAAATAATTTAAAAGAATAAATATTTTTAATATTTTATTGCTTCACAATTACACATATACATTTTTTAAATTGTGCTTATATTTTCTTTAAATTTTGCAACATTAATTCCCCCCAAGTTTTCTTGTAGTGAGGTCATTCCTGATAACCAATCCAGTAAAGTTTCTATAGTATTTTCAATCAAGTACTCTTCTACGCCCCTCTTCATCTGTAATATAAAAAAAATCAAATTAAATAAATTATGGTAATTTTTCAGTGAAAAAAATGTATTTAAGAATGATCAAAATTTATGCAAGGATGAATTAACACAAAAATTTAATAAAATAAAAATTAAATGTAAACTTTTTAATTTTTATAAATTACCCTCGTTCCAACAGGAGCTCCGATGCTGCCATCCATAATTAAAATGCAATAAATTAAACAAAAAATAAATTTTTGTATTAATAAATACATAGAGAACACCTAAGAGCAAGTCAGATTGTTACTGAATAATATTACTCGTCAGAACGTGTTATACATTTCAACCTTGAATTGGAAAATTTTATTTCCTAAACGAATATTATTCTATACTTACTATATTTTGCTAATTATTTTTTAAACTGTTGAACAATAAATTGTAAAACGAAACCGGTGATTATTTTATTTTTAATTCAAATAATTTTAAATTCAAAATAATAATAGTTTTCTCAAAACTCAAAAAAAGCCTTTTGTCGAATATTTTTGTTTCAGTTTAATTTTTGTTATTTATTACAAAACAATCAAAATTTGTGTGAATCAACAGTCTTTTTTAATATTCAAAGCTCATTAGTCACGGGATGCCGATTATGGCCCAATAAACCGAAACACGTCAGACGTCACCAATTAATTTCTTGTAATCTATTCATGCACGCCATTTGCACTAATGTAATTCAATCATTTCAAATAAAAATTTTGAATATGATTTTTTCCGAAAATAGAGCGCACATAAATTTTTACTCAATAATTGAAGTTTTTTTCTAATCACTTATCGATCTAGATAAATTGCATTATTTGTTTTCATAGCTACACGAGATGTTTTAATTGAACTTGGTGAGCCATGGGGATCGATAACCATAGCAAGAAGTATGCTGCCCTTAAAATTTTATCATGATTTCAATTGTGAGATAGAATCTTACAGCTACTCCTTTGGACCTTGTTGGGAATCTGTGATAGCGCAATGTCAGTTGTGTAAGTTGTTGAAAAAATTAAATCTATCTCATTTAAAGTAGGATGAAATAAATAAAATTTTATTTTAGCTTTTGAAAAAATTTTTGCTCCGTCGAGAGATCCTTCACCCACCTTACCATTTTGGGACAAAATGCGTCTACTATTGCACGGTCGGCTTACAATGATTGTACAACAATTAACACTTTATTTACATGCCTCGTTAGATCCATACAACACCACAGAAGAAATGGAATTAACTTGGAGTCAAGTTGTTATGGATTGGACGAACGGTAAGCGTACCTATTTGGATATTTTTAATGATGAAAGTAATTTTGTGTTTTTAGGTAAATTTGTGTTTAAGGGGGACCTTAATATTTTTGTACGAACTGCTTCCAAGTACGACGATTGCCAATTATTGCACTTGCCCAATTTGAAATTGATAGTCAACCTCGAATGGGTTTGTTTGGGTGATCCTAACGATCACCATAGCGTTATACAATGCGCTCCCGATAAAATTCCTGAGTACTCCAGCAATCAGGTAAGTAAAACACTTTTAAAAATTAAAATTTATTTCATAAATTTTAGGAACACGACTCATTTAGAGCTTTTCGATCGCAAAACATAAATTTGGGAATTGTGCTGGAAACAAAACCAGTGGTAACTTCGTCACCTAGTGGGAATATTGACTACCCAATATTGTCTTTGTATAGTAGTACATTGCGGTGGATAGAAAACCTGAAACTAATATTGTCAGGTGTTACGAGGCCCACGAAACGGGGGCGAGTTTTTAACAACGTTAGACCCCGTAAAATACAGCTAAGTCGTCACTACAAGAAGGTGCATTTGCTCATGGGACTTCACAAGTTTCAGGTTAATTATTGGATGTCTTTTGCAATGCAAAGAGGAATTGAATTGTTAGGTGGTCGTTTATCTTGCAGCTCAGGTAAGATTACAGTAAATTCAAGTTAATTTTAGTTGAAACTAAAATTTGTAGAACACACATTATCTTTAATGCCCATCGATGACGGTTTGAAACATCGACCAAAAGCAGTGTGGTCGATAGTTTACATGAATTCTGAACTTAATGATACGGAAATTTGGCTCAAAAGTGCTTTGCAAGAGGATCCGGAGAAGGAATTAATGTCGTTAAGGCAGCCTGTCGAAAAATGTTTTTGCCTGTCTGTTGCTAAAGTATCTTATGGGCGCGAGACGATTGTACTCACTCGTGGTCATGCAGCAAGTGAACAAGACAAAGACACCCCTACTCATAGATTAGTGGTATACGATTTGAAAGGTGCCTGGACTAAGAGTAACAGAAATGTAGCGTTTGCATTGTTTGATTCCTTTATGAGAAATCAGGTTGGTGCAAATTATTTATTCGAGCCTTTCTTTACATGAATTGCTTATTTGGATCGTTTTTAGAGAATGAAAAAGAATTTATCGACCGAGGCGTTAAAAGGGTTTAGAAAAGAAAGTAATTCTACGCCTTTAAAGCGTAGGAATACTGAAAGTCCTAGCACACCGCCTAATCCTACACTTCAGGTGAATTTGAATCAAAAATTTGTGATCGCCAAGGAAAATGTTACATTTTTGTTTTAGACTCTGCAAGCTTCGTCTACCGTTCAAGATGCTCCATCGCCATTAAGTAAACTGCAATCGCGTCACGCAGCTAACATGCTTAAACAGTTAATAGCAGAGGCAGATAATAAACCTGTAGTTTTTAGCGACGATCTTTCATCAGCGACACGACAACAACATCTACAAGGACTGCAAGCTTGTCAAGAAGACGATGTACTACATAATAATTGGCTGAGTAAGTAAATTGAAACTTTCGTTGTTAAATTTCACTCAATTTTGTTTACAGTTGCTTTAGTCAACGCTCAAGTCTTGCTAAGAGGTTGCGAAACAAAAGGATACGTCATTTTAAGTGCAGCTAAAGCTGAAATTTGTCAAAAAATTCATCGTCCTGTTTGGAAAGATAGAACGTTGGTGTCGAAAACCACGTGGGTAGGAACGTTGGAATGCTTACAGTATTATGCTACGGTGAATGCAGGAAACAGCGATTCATTAAATGGTAGATACTCAATTTGATGTTTATGTTGCATTTTTTTTACTCTGTTTTTTTTTAAAGAAAATATTATGTGGTTGACTGTGGATAATATTCAAGAGAAAGAATCAACTGTCATATCTGAGATTCCTCAGGTACCCAATATCGTTGGAAGTGGGGTTTCGGTGGGTGCTGTTGTAAGTGATGTTGTTGGTGCTAGCAGCAATGAAGAAAATTGGCCAATACAAGTAAGAATTTACGAGTTAAATTTAAAATTATAAGTATTTTATTGATTTTTACTTTTTACAGTTGCAACGCATTGTATCCAGGTGTAAATGCGAATTTTTCTACGCCGGTTACGGTGATATTAGTGTAGGTCCTGAAGAACTAGGCGAAGTTCCAGCTCCACCGCAAGAGGACGTGGGTCTTTGGGATCGTAGACAAACTGCAGTTGATGCTTTTACATTAATGCACCACGATTTGGATGTGTGCACTAATTCTCTACAGGTTACTTGAAGCAAAATTTAAAACGGTCTTGAAATAGACTAATTGTTTTCTATTACAGTACGCCATGTTGTTAGACATAGTAAACAATCTTCTCCTGTTTGTGGAACCTCATCGGAAGGAAGCATTAGAACGTTTGGCTCGTATGAGATTTCAACTTCAATTGCATAGTGTTGAAGATCAAAGACGACCTATACAGGTTCTTCAAACTAAAATCAGGTCTAACGTTAGTAAATTACGTCAACTTGAAAAAGAAACTTACTTGGTTAACAGAGCTTTTGCAGAAGAACCTAATAATTCGGATTTGTTACGAGAAATGGAACACTTAGAAGGAGTGGTACGGATAAGTGAAATTTATTTTTGGGTTGATTGATGAGTTTCTGTTGCAGGTATACGAGTGCAAAGGACAATTAAATGCACAAAACGAAGAACTCGACATGATGATTTCCTGTTACAAAGAATCACAATTATTGGCTAATAGTCGGATGGCTACCACGCGCAACAACAAACCCTTAACCGTAGTTAGGGCAAATGAAATATTTTTTAAGCACGCACAATGGCGACTCACCGAAGCTGATGGACAAATCGGTATAGCAGATCTTGTGCTCAGCAATTTTCTGTGAGTAGAAACAAAAATGAAAATAATTTTCTTCTAACCAATTTTTACAGTTACACAAAAAATTCCAAAAGTGATGATTCAGTAGAACACTTGTTAGAACTTGGATATGTGCGCATGACAAATTTACTACCAAATCAAATTTATAAAGAAGTTTTACTGCCTACTGAAATTCAAAGCAACATGCCAGTCGAACACAAGGTAAAAAACCATTTATTAAAATTTTTAATCAACTGTTTTAGCCTCCTTTATTATTCTCCTGAAAATAGTTTAGATTTTTGGCCGCCTCTACGATTTGGCGTGCAGAGTACTCACGGGCACAAAGAAAAAGAATCTTAAAAAGAAAATTTGATCTCGTTAATTCATTCATGCGCGTCACTCCCACTTTTATTTGCTCAAACTGAAAATCATTTATACGAAAATTTAACTGAATAAAAATAAATCACTGATTGAACAATTTAGAATTATCAAAAATAACTTATGGCGGAGTGGGGAAGGGGGGGGAGTGCATGATTTGCGATACCAACCTTGTGTAATCAATCAATCAGGACTGAGATAAGGTCTCAAACATCTTTCGGGTCGCTTTTTTCCGCAAAAATGAATTTTTCCACAGATGGAAAAAAATATCCCAGATGGTATATAAAAAACTAAAACGGTTTTTTGTCGTTACCATAATAATAACGCTAGGCACTAAAGCGTTAATTAATTGTACGAAGAAGCAACTTAATAGAATTACTTAAACCCTGTTTTTTCCACAACGCAACTTGCCTGGAGTTTTTCCTCATAAAGTTACGTTATTATTTTATCATCATCATAATTTGTTCTACTTGTGTTTGCAGAGAGTGATTCGAATCTTTTGTCGAGAAAAACCACCAGTGGGCGGAATTTCAGTGAAAGAGCACTTTGAAATCAACGTCGTGCCTTTAACAATAGCGTTAACCAAGAAGTTTTACAACACTATGTTGAAGTTTTGTTTTCCAGAGAAAGACCCCGAAAACATTGAAAGTGAAAGGGGTGGAGAAGAAATTGATTCAGAATCTAGGGGAAGAAAATATCGCTCATCGGGACGTGGTAAAAGAGACTCCAATTTTTACATTCCTATCGATGACGTGGAAAAAATGAAGGTAGGTTCCACAATTTTAGACCTCTCATTTTGTACCTATCTTTTGTTTTTTTTTCTACAACAGGAAAGGGCAGAAAAAAATAAGTTGTTTATTTACATCAAAATTCCCGAAGTTCCTGTTAGGGTAAGTTATAAAGGTAATAAAGAGAAGAATTTGGAAGACATTCGCGACTTTTCTCTCGTTATACCAACATTGGAGTACCATAACGTAACATGGACGTGGCTCGATTTACTATTGGCTATGAAAACGGATACTCGGCGTGTGATTTTCTCTCAGGCACTAAAGCAAAAGTTACAATTCAAACGTAATACTGGTTCTGCAGACGAAAATTCTTCTCCACATGAAGAAGATAAAGCTCGAATTTTATTTGGTGCTAGACATGTAAGTTACCAATTTTTATTGTTGCTTATAACGTGACTAATTTCTGTACAATTTTTAGTCTTCTGAAAATAGAAGTATGAAAAAAGGGATGAGTAGCGTATTTAAATTTGGTAAACAATGAACGGTATTAATGTAATGTATCAGGTGAAATGGTCTAGTCGTAGTTGTAAGTACCTACTTTAAATAAAGCGCAAATTTTATTTTAGAACGTTTAATAAACTATCGTTAATACAAATTATATTTATTGTGAATAAGGCCATGTCTCCCTTTGTTCATGTCCTAGGTACTTTTCTTTTGTCCTCAATCCTGATACGATAGTGGAACTCCTCGGGAATGCTGTAATGCCACCAAACTCTGTGTCCGTTTCTAAAATAAAGAAAAATTTCAGTATGTTTTTTAACCACTACAATTTGTTAAGCAAATATCTGTACACTTACTTGGATGGAATCTGTGATAATTATACTGGACATGTAAATTGGGGGGTAGCTCCATGTTTTTCAAATTATTGTAAGGTGTAACGGTGGAAACCGGTGTTTTGTAAAATTCGGCGACATCTTCCACCGTTTCTATTCCGGTTAATAAGGAGTTGGGTATTGCATGCTGAAATTCTTTAAAGCATGCGCTGAATAATTTAAATCTTTGGTTTATGTCCTTCAGTTGAGAGCTTCTGTTGGTAGTACCAATTACATTTTGTAGAATGCCGTCCAGCCTTTGAGTCAAATCTTCGGGTGGTTGGTATTCTTTTTGTGGTCTTAGGAATCTTAACAAAAAATGCACATAATCAGTTGTTTTTTTTTTATAATAATGTACATTTTTAAAGAGTTGTGAGTGATGTGACCGCTGGTTGAGTTACAGAGCGGAAATTCTGAGTTCAATTCGCGAACTTCACAGAATTTTTTTAGCTCGGCCTTCTAGTGGGCATCTACACGCTGTGGTGAAATCGAATATTTGTGTCGATATCATTACCGTAAATACGACACGGAAGTTTCCAAGACAGATTAAACATGATGAAGGCGATTTTTCGTCAACTCAGCCCTGTGCTTGTTTGTATATTATCTATTATTATATTTTTGTAATTGAAAAAAAAGGTCATTTTTTAAGTTTTTCATACTAATTTCAAAAACAGTTTGATGGATCGACTTCAAATTTTGCAATATTTTGCTTAAATGTATTAAAGATATTTCTTTTAAAATTCTGAGGTGGTACTATTGAAACTGCAATAATAATGAACTTCAGTTTTTGACTTACACTACTTTAGTTCTGGACCCTCATTTCAGTAAATGAAATTCGACATAAAAATAAAAAAAAAAAGATTTCTCTATTCATAATAAGTTTGGGAGTTACACTGGGTCGAAAAAAATTGATAAAAATGTACCGTTTATTATTCATTAAATTCTTGTTTTGGGGCACAAACTTCCCAAAACACTAAATTCTATAATTTATATTAGAATTTTTTAAAAATTGTATTGAGGTATCAACATTTTTATTGTTGTATTTTTATACAAAATTTTGATTTCGCTTTGAACTGTAGGTGTACCAAAACTGAGCTATTTGCAAAAAATGTAAGAATTTGAACTGATACTGCATTGGTTCATATCAGAACACCACAATTCTGAAACTTGCGGCGTATTTAGTACTTGGACGGGTGACCTTTCAGAGATTAAATATTTTATCGCTTTAGGCCTAGTTTATGGGTTTTACTGATGTAAAAATGAAAATTGCTGTAAAATCTTCCCCAAATAAATCAGTACTCCACCAACAGTGGAGAATTTACTCTGACACCTCCCTCATTAGGGAAGGTCAAAACCTGACGTGGAAAATTGATATCCACGCAAAAGTGAAAGAAATGACACCTTGTAGACAAAGATAATTATACTTAATTTCAAAAAAGGCAGCCGAAATTTGTTGTTTGCCGCGCAGCGAAAACAAAATGAGTATTAAAAGGAGTCAAAATTCGGTGTGAAAATATTTCCAAATATGGGTAAACTTGGTACATTATTCACAAAGCTTACATAATTAAATAAAGTTTAAACGTGAAACTAAAAGAATAGCGAGATGAAATTTGAATGTTGTGAAGTAAATTGATATGGAGAGACACAAAAGTATTTGTTTGAGAAAGAGAAATATCGATCGATGGGGTTAAAAGTGAGCAAATTTTGAACGAAAAAGAAAAAATTTTGGCGCTTTTTAATTTTTAATCGACCCCGAATGCACGAAATTTGCAGTTGCGCGCAGTAGCAAATTTATCGACTCAATGCAGTGGCTCCTCCACGTGATGAAAATCAAACAAAGAAGGAAAGCGAGCGATGGCTTCGGGAGGAGCGCAAGTGGCAGTTCGAAACGACCACGAAAAATGTACGTACCCTTTTGCTGCCAAAGACTCGGCCGATGAATAAATTCGAGGACCCACTTTTCTATCGATGCCTTTTTTCTTTTCGGCTTTCGTGGCGTAATTACATGTCACCTGAAAATAATTTCAAAATAGTGCAATTAAAATTGAATTTATAAAAATGTTTATAATTATGTGGTGAAAAGTGCGCAAAATTTAAAATGAACAATTTAAGTTGTAGTAGATGCAATGTATTATTGGAAAAGTATTTTAGGAAGTAAATTAATGGAAAATATTTACGTTTTTCCTTGAAAATTGTAGTAATTGCCTACTGTAAAAGCCATGCTTCACCAATGCCGCCATCGTATTCGTATGAACTAAGTGGAGACGTGCCAACATACGCTCCTTTTACTCTGCGTTGGGCAGCTCGTGTGCGCCGTATGTTGTGGTTAAATTGAAGTGCCTCGTTTTGTCGTCGTTTGAAAGCGCTGCTTTCAGTGTGGCTTGTTGTTCTCGTCCGCCATTTTGCTGTCGCGACAGAAAGGTGAAAATTTCCGTAAATGTACCTATTAAATGTTTGTTTTTATGTGTAATTCTAGTGCAGTGCTTGTTAAAGTGTTGTGAAACTAATTTATAATATGGATCAACCATGACGCATCCCAATTTTCAAACCAACGGCGCTAGCTTGGAGGATTGCCACACAAATTTCTTTGCCTTGGTAAGTGTTTTACGCAAACATTAAATCTATAGCATATCTCAAATCTGTGTCATAGCACTTACCAATTCCAATTATTCTTTTACACTTTTTACTAAATTCCTTCCCAACTGTCAACAACTTTTATTACGTGTTTACATTCGAAATTTTAATTTTTTTGACACTTGTGTCAATTTTCGTTTCATTTTTCAAATTGTCACTTTTATTATTCGTTCGTCGACCGTATCGTACTTTCCTTATTGCTGTGACATTTGACACCTACTTCCCTGCATTTTTTTCTAACAAGCAAACCAATTTCATTCCATTTGTTTTTGACCGATAATCGTTTTTATCGTCTCCACTCTTTATTATTGATTAGATAACGTATTTATTTCGTTGTGTCGTCTTAAAGCAGTGCAATACTATCGGAATTCTTATTTTCTATTTTGTCTACCTAATTTAAATTTTAGGTTAGTTTATTATCCCTTTTTAAAAATTTACGTCCGTTTTGCTGTGCTCGTGTGAACGAACGTAGCGAGTTATTGCTGCCCTGTTGCCAAATCTAAACGTAACGGTCTCGATCCTCGAATGTTTCTTTTCCATGGATATCTAGATCGCATACCCGTTTGATGTTTTCTATTCTAACTTGGACCTGTCTTTATGTTCAACGACCTTGCTTTTTTCATTCTGCAGGAGTCTTTTCGCATAAAACACGAATTGTTATTTCGTCCGTTTTTATTTTCTTTAAAAAATAATTGACCGAGTTATCAGCTAAGTTGTGATTACGTCAAGGTCGTGTTTTGTTTGTAAATGTAATTTGCCAAATCTGATCTCTATTTTTTTTTTAATAAATTTATCAGATGTTTTTTGTTATCGTTCATGTTCTTTTCCAGTTGTTATTTTCTTGTACTCGACAATCGCTTTTATTTATCAATTTAAATGTAGTCCGAAAGCCAATTGAAATGAAGCAGTGTTTTAAGAGAGATTTTATTTCGTTCTTATTTTATTATTTTAATTAATTGATTGTATAAGGTCACTAAACTATAATAGTGACAAGTTGGTTAAATCGCAGATTACGATGGTGACAACAATGTTATAGTATTTATATTTTTATCGATTAACAAATATTTCTGATAACGTAGTTTTCCTTCATTTGCTACAGAGAACTGCGTTACGATAAAATCACCTACGCAATATGTGATAATTGTGAACAAAGTTGCATTGATAAATTCAAGGTCATTGCCGTGAAATTGGCGACAAATTATGCAAACTTGAGGGTGTCTAAACAGCGATAGTGGGATCTCATGATAATAGTTTTGTATTGTTCGACCTACAAACTGGGACATGTACTACTAATTCTTACTAGGATATCTTGACTTTCATCTACCAGATCAGCTTGCAATGATTCTCATAATCCAATCAAGTTATACACGGTTACAAAAGGTCGATTTCTTATAATTTTTGGGATATGTTGCTGATGGGACCAAAGTCACTAGTAAAATAAATTTACGTATGTCTTGCGTACTAATTCAATACACATCTATTGCAAAAAAATCGTTTGTTTTCTGTGCCTTTGTGCTGTACCCATGAGCCTTGAATTTAAAAAAAAAGTGGCATCTCGTTAATCCATCATGCGCATCACCCTCACTCAATTTTCAGTGGAGCGATTCTAACCAAAACCTAATCAACTCAAGTCTTAATATAATTTGGTGGTACTTGTCGTACCTTCTGCTGTTATATTTTTTCTACAAGTTACAGTTATGGAACTACAGAGCAGTGAAAGTACTATGATAATTTTTCACTACAATCTCACTTCAAAATCTTGATTCATTGCAGTTTTTAAATCTAATCTAACTTTTTTGAAGGCAATGATATGAATGATCCTTTTCGTCACTGAAATGAGAGTGTGCTGAGGATTGGTGGCAAGCTTCTCAATTTGGTCGAGAATATCCAGAGCGTCATCCTGCATCCATGTCACTGTCTTCCAAAACAGGAGTAGGAGCGTTTTGGTATATTGAACACTTTGTGCCTGTTTTATGACAGGTGCGAGACCCACCGCACTGTTTCTTACAGTGACATGGTGTAAATATCAGTAAGGGATTGAAGTGCAGGATCCCCTTACTAGCATGAATTGATGCGAACCCTTGATTCATGCGCATCCAACCTCAGGCCTTAGATTATCTTTCGAACCCCAACCACTTCTGGTTTTTGTGGTATTTGGTAGCGTCTTGTGTCTGTGGCGGTCGTAAAAGACCGAATTTGTTGGTTTTTGCAGCAGCCTTGATGAAATTCATATAAAGGAGACGATACAAATTTTGTGTGTTTATGTCGTCCTCGTACCAAGTGACGAGATACTTCTCTCCCGCGTTGGCTTTGTCCTCAGCAGGACAAAGCCAGGAGTAGCGCAGAATTTGGTTTTTGCCTTGGCCAAAAATGGCAGGTGAGGTGGTGCGTCCACTGGACAGCTTGATAAATAATATTTGAAGGAAGACAAACCAGTGAGAAGCACCAGCAGGTCGGTATCTTCCCTAATGATGATGCCTTGTTTATAATCTAAGGTCTTATGAAGTGCTGTCTTGACAATGTCGACAATTGCATCTTCTATAATATTTACGTCAATGCTGTGTTGTTGAACTGCATTGCAAAGCAATGTGATGAAGTGTCGTTTGTTGCTTGGTCTAATAAGATTATATCTACACCGTGGAACGACGCATACGTTCTACACTCAGTATTTTCTTGTGCTACAGCCACCGGATAACTGTCAAGAACAACATTACTACCAAAGTGTTTTTGTACATACTGGACATACCTTTTGATGATTGAGTCAACGAAGTCGTTGTGCTGCAGATACCCACCATCTATTACAACAAATGTGTTGGTGCCAAATGTCACTTTGCTGGAGATTGGAGTAAAATCCGAGTACCTACTGACTGACCTCTACTGATTAACAATGGCATCGGAAAAGATGCAAGTTCATATTTACGTACTCCTCCAACTCGACGTTAGACTGTATCATTATGCATACTTTTTGGTCAGCAGATCGATTTCTATTCTCTTGTTGGCTACTTTTACAGGTTTCTTAACGGATGATCGAGTAAATCACTTTGTCTCTTCGTTTAAATCTTACTTTTCCAAAGTTGCTTTTGGCGATTTTGGAAATCCGTTAAATTCCAATTTGTTGAATCATGTGGCAGTTTTATCTCTTCACATCTGATAATTCCATTGATGAGTATCGGGAAAGAGTTCATGATGTGCAAACTAATTTTTCAGTTTTAACACTTCTGCATCATCTCCAATAATTCTGGAAGGCTCACTTCACTTCCGCATGCTGCTCAGCTGTGGAAAATTTGAGCTCACAAAAACTCAGAACTTTATCGCAAATGTACTTTAACAGAATAATTTCCATGTCTTACAACAATGAATTATTACATCGTTTGTTAGATATGATAGAAAACATTGCACAGATATAAGTAATTTATTTAAGAAAATTCTATATGGATTAATGGGCTGCCACATTAACATAAAACCCAGGGCTACAGGCACATCAAAAAGCCAGCCTAGCAAGCTACCTATTGGATGTAAAACAACTATATGCTCACAGAACCAATAGCGTCAAGGAAACTTGACACAGTTGTTCGTAGAACAGATCGAAAAATCCCAAAAAAATGTTTAAAAGGGAGAAGTTTAGAAAAACCGGATCTTCCAGATTTTGCAAATATTATCACACTTTCATTGCTCTGTAGTTCAATGTAGTGATAGCTCATCGACAAAAATCATAATTACAAAAGTTGTAGCAAATTTTGTTCTCTGCGATATTGAGCAAATGCCAAAATAAATTAGAAAATATCGACGTTTTTCTTTCAATATAACTTTCTTCAACTAGTGGCCTTAGTCCCTACAAGATATCCAAAAATTATATATACTTGACTTTTTGCAAGTTGAATGGAGGACTGCCATACCTCTTCGCTAAAATATACGGCTTTTTCTTCCCAATCAGAATCGGTTTCCCCACAGAAGTAAACAAAATAAGCTTCTTTTCTTCTTTAACTCGAGGATACCGCCTGACGAAAGACTACATTCAGGTAGCAAGTCAATAGTAGGTACATGTTGTTCCATAAGCTCAATAGTTTTGTCGTATAGTGAGCACTTTCGTGGTCAAATTTTATCGAGCTAATCACACTTGAACCAGACATAATCGATAGAATTGTTTAAAAATTTATTAAACAAACATTTACATTCCGATAACCACTAAACAATTTGCAAAGCTTTTGGGTCCAATGTTCAAAATTCAAATTAAAGAAACTTGTATTCCAAGTACATTTCCTAATCCTCAGCCTACTTCATGAAACCCACGTGTTTTCAAATGCCGGTTGAGCGTTAAAAACGTGAGTTCGATCCACACCAAATAAATGTATGAACGTGAAACCTTAGCACTTGATTACGTCTAATTTGGCTGAACCCAAATCACTGATCATATTGATTTTAAGCAAATTTGTTAGTTCTCCATTTCTACTTCCTTTTACGATTAACATAGATGATTGCTAATAATAGGATTATGAAAAAGTCTCGACAGGCTGCGCCATTCGCTTGCCTTTTACCTACCTGCACTTGCGAAAGAGTTTACATCATTTCCTGTTTGTTAAGCATGGTTTACAATTGTTACAGTGCAAACTCAAAACTGAGCAACAGTTAGTTTTTTAATAATAAAACTTCGATAAATTAACATTCGTGGGCAAAAGTGGTTCCTTTAATTCTGGAACGAATACTCTAGTTTTAAATCTTATCTACCGAAACGGACGTTTATTTCAACATGGAGATAATAATATTGTTTATATCATGTCAATATTATTTATACCTCCTCAAGTGTATTTTAGTACTATCGCTACGGTAGCCTCTTCCTGCAATAATTTATTGTGGTTAACAAGATTTAACACAAACAACATGGACTTAATTGAATGCAATAACATCGACATACCTTAGTTATTGTTAAAATAAATTGAATTTTAATTGAGAATTTCAAAGGTGGATGTCGATCGACTGCGCCAATATTACCAAACCCTATGATCTAACAGGAATCGGTGTTTTCAATTTGGAATAATTTAAAAGTAATTGGTAAATCATCAACCTACTGAGCTGAATCAGATTCTAATTTCGACTCCAATCGTAATTGAGTAGCTGCTCAGATTTTGCATAATCTTTCTCTTTCTTTGAATCTATTCTAGGGCGTAATTATACAAGTAGTAACTACATTTTGTAAATAAATTACCTATTTCATACAAATTACTTTGTTTTGTGAGGTATCTGATCGCATCCGATTTTCTTTGCGATTTAAAAGAATCTGTACACCTCAACCTTACATTCTATTTTCATACTCATTGTGAATTTCAAGTTTTTAAATTTAAAGCTCTTTGTTGCATCTTTCCAAATTTTGTCACCTTATTTATGTAGGGTGAGTTACTTGTTTTATTCCCAGGTAAAGATGTAGTTTTCGATATTGAAGAAATATTCGGCGAGATTATTTTAAAAAAATTACGTTAGGTATGACGAATTTCTAAATTATTTTAAAATGAGCTAAAATTAAAGTGTTTAAGATTTGGAACCACTGGTAATATTATTTTGACTCACATTAATTTACCAGTGCGTTCGTTAATTACTGTAATTTGCAATTCGGTTTAGGTACATTAAAATATTTATGAACGAAGTTTTCTCTCTCAATTTAAATTGATTAAAAATTTATTGAAATGTTTTCGGCTAAATAGAAAACGGTCAACCCACTAGCGCGATATCACCTTGCATTGTGCTAAAGATGATACCAGCTGTATGTTCCGCATGCCTTGGCGACTGCAGCTTTTGACATTGACGTATGGAAGCCGTAACTTGGCAACGTTGCATGTGGGACTGGTGACATGGTACACTCCATATCGCAACTGGTTTGGATACCTACAACTTTTAGTAGAAATTTCTTAGCGCCAAATCATGGGTTCTTGTTTTCCTCCGGGGTTACCTATTTTTAAACGGATATAAGAAAAAAAAATATTACTTCTACGTCTGACTCGTACACAATTTACATTTTACTAATAAAAAATCGTTTTGGATTGTTTTAAAAGATGGATCAAATTTATTCAGAAATTCACTAATAGAGGATTTTGAACCCATTATTTCCATTAGTAAAAGATTTATTACTACACATAATCTGTTCAGGCTTTATTTTCTTTTTTGGTTTGGTATACTATTAACAAGTTCTATTTTGACATATCGATAAGTTAAAAATATGTGTTTGAATGTTTTGTCAAAAATAAACAGAAGTATGCTGATATATCTGTGACTAGAATAAATTTCTATAAAACATCAAATAGGTAACTCTTAGAAAAGTATCTTATATTTTAATGCCGTCTTAAATGTAGTACTTTGTCTGCCTTGGCAGGAAAAGACTATGTTAAGCGACAACAAGATGATTTTTCTGTCGCTAAGTAAAACTGCCTGGTTTTATTGCTTAGATTTTGTAGACAGCTGAGACTGCATTAATGTAACCATGGATTATTTAATTAGTTTGCAAATTATAATAGCTCGGAACAGGAAATATTTGGTTAAACTAATGCTGTGCCCTTCAAATAAGTTTCATGAAACGCCACTGTAAAATTTCAAGATCGGAGTAGTTATAACTTTAATTTTATAATACAAAATGATGTACCTAATCTCAATTTATATAAATTAGTTGGATTCACCTGAAGTGAAAGAAATTTAAGTTTGCAATTATTTTATAAACCGTATATAACAGACTTGCTTGTAATGGATATTCGCATATAATGGACAAATTTTTAAAATAATATATTCTAGGTATCAAAATGAACTCCCTTATAATGTACTAATTTTTTTGTCAATTGAAATTCATTATAAGTGGAGTACACTGTAACGGGCCCGGATACAGAGAGGGAGAAAAATGGGCGCAATTTCCCCCCCCCCCCCGACTCACGACCGAAACACTTTATTTGACCAATTTCAATGGATAACAAACTAAAAAAAATTTGTTTAGAACTAATTTTCTGGAAGATACATAGGTAAATGACACAAAAATGACCCCCTCCCCTAAATTAAATTCTGTATCCGCATCTGCACTGTAATAGATTACTAAAATTTGTTATAATTTTATTCGTGCACCAATTAAGGAAAGCGTCATTTTCGATTTTATGCTAGTTATGGTTAGGTAAGTTTGTACACATCATACAGAACATTTGAAAAGTTGGAAAGTTATTAAATTTATACATGCCAAACGAATATTTCCTGAGAAAGAGAAAATTTATTGTAAAATAAAAATAATCAAGGTAAAATCTTCGATACACTCAAAAGTTATCTTGTTAGTTATCTAATGTTTTTTATTATTTATTTGACTGTTATTTAGAACTAGCTGATCAATATTCAGTTAAACTTATCTGACAGATTAAAAATTTGACGTCTTCTGATTGGACGACAAAACGTCACATGTTAGATTTATTTTGCAAATTTTTATCGGGGGGTTTAATTATAGCTGATCTTTTGATAGTAACTTTTAAATGTGGCGAAGGTATCGGTATTTCCTAATAATTGCAATTTAAAAATTTCTGCAGTTTTTAATGACGCCCAAGGTGGGGCTTACCTCTTTCAAAAAAGAGCAGTAATTTCAAATTAATCGATGCTTGCCATTCTCTTACAGTGCACAACAACTTATCTGTATGTTAGAGATGGCAAATTTTGATTAGTGATAGACTACTTCGATGATTTGCTTTTGCGTTTCGAGAAGAGACAGTCAAAATTAAGTTATTTTGCCCGGATCAAAACCTAGTACCTCATTATTAACAGTTAACCTACTGAACCGTTAATATTTGATTAACTTTATATACAACCTTGCATTAGTAACGTTAAAATTTAGGCATTGAAAGCTACAGATTTTGACTGTTAAGTAGTTATATCGACATGCAAGATTTGAGTATCTTCCACCTCCAAACTATTGAAATATAAATATTATGCTCTCGCGGACTTCTTTGTAGAAAATTTTATTTTAAAAAAAACTTGAGTATAAAATAAAAATTAGAATCTCTAAAATTGTTTTTTGAGTAATAATTTGTTTTTATATATAAATTAATGCTAATTCTGTCCGTTAATCTTTGTTTTTGTTAAATTTTTCACTTAAGTCTAAGTGCCTAGATACTTTTTGACATTTTTATAGTAAACTGTAATTACTTGAATATTTCTTGTGTAACAACTGTTAAATCGTAAGCCCATTGTAATTTTCAAGCATATTAATCGGAATTATATAGCGGAAAATTATAAATACCATTGTAATCGGCGCGTTGGGAATTGCGTTTAGTTTTTCGAGGACTGCAACTTAAATCGAGCTTGCATTGTTAAATAAATAAGTCTATTTTCTTGCATAGATGTGCAAGTTAAAACATGTAGATCTTCCATATATCTAATCTACATTATTTATTCCAGTCTGGTTTCATTCTGATGCCCTTATTGAGAAGATTGGGATTCGCTTTATTAATCGGCCGGTAAACGATTTATGTAGATACCGATTGACAAAAATCTTGTGAACTACCCACTAGTTGATATTTAAAAAAATAATTTCGTGTTCTTCAATTTATCATGCAACATTTATTTGGAGCACGCAAATTTGACAGTTCTGTGTCATTGTTGGAAACATTCAACAATGCCTAATATTGGATGTGAATAATACAGGAGTGAGATTTTTTGTGTATGGTTTTGTTTGCAGGCCAAAATTGGCATAACTAAGTTATACTCGAGGAATCACTATTTAAAAATTTGATGGAGATGATTTACTTCTCGAGCCTCTTTTTGATCAGATCACCAAAGTAACTCGCACTCGATTGACCCAATTCTAATACCTCATTGCACTTTAGATTTCTACCTTTTCAATTGGGGTTCCTTAGGAGGTAAATTTAATGGCTCTTATTTTTATTTATGGCTGCTATCAATTTTTATCTGGAATTGTTTACACTTGTAATAAACAAAGTGAGCCAATAAATTACAAGCAGGCAGTTACTCTCTTGGACAATTCCAACGACCACAACTAAAGCATCATTATGTAAATCTTGAAGATTTTTAGTATTTCGACCTTCTCGTTAAACTGCGGGTTTTCTTTTTATCACATCATTAAAAGTTATATTTTCATTGCAACAAATTTGTCAACGATGCTTTTATGTTCAATAATTTACACGCGACTAAAATGAATGAAATTTTCTGTATTTATAATTCTCTTGTAAACAGAAGCGCCCTGGTTTCGATCCAGCTTATACTTTATTTTTGTGTTATTTTTAATACTGTGGTTAGGTACAGTTTTTTATTTTTAACGGTTTCGATATTTCATGGTATCGGCGGCAGTGTGCATTTTTGGTGGAAGCTTCAGAGTTATTGGAACCTACATGGTTAATAATAACGATTGCCATTTTCTCGATAAACCAAGATTGAGCTATTCCGTTCAGTAAATGGACAATGCAATGAAAGATTGACTAACTACACCTTTTGAGCGCAGTTGTCCTTCAATATACTACCATGAAGAGGTCGCAACTATGTGGGATGAACCTTGATAACGACTTTTCAACGTACATTGACTTTCATCATATGGTTGCTTTTTTTTCATGTTGCATCTTAAAAAATATATTAATTTACATTTGAATCGTCTCTTGAATATTTGACTTATTTTCTATCTCTATTTTTATTATATGAATGTTAAATATTTTCTTCTTATTAAAAGGCCGATCAAAGAAGTTGCCAAGTCTTTTTCGGGTTTGCCATGCGGTTATTAGTCCCGACCACGCTGTTTCCGTCAATCAATACCGGGCATCGCCGCGCAAGGGTGTCTCGCACCCTACATTCTGCCCAAACACCCCTTGACTCGAGCTTGTACACCCCCTCAGCAGCATAGCGATGCCTTTTACGAAGGCGAGCACACTCCCTCCGCATTAGACTTTGGTTACAACCAAATAAAATCTATAACGTTTAAGGTTGGTTGTCCTCTTTTTTAGCTACCCAGTTAAATAGTTATTTTTGACTGGAGAAAAGTCTTTATTACTCGAGTTGCTTTGAATTTAAATCGTTAGATAATACCGTACCGAGGAGGTCAAAGCACTCATATAATTGGACAAGAATAATGTACTGGATGAAAAAGTGTGTAGTGTAGTAACTGCAACTCGAATTTTTATTTATTTATAGAACTGCACAGTTCAAAGTATTTTATCGGGGAATTAAGGCATCGCATCGGCTTGTTCTTTTTCTAAACGAATTTTCTAATTTTAATCCACCTAAAAACATTATTGAAGTTTATGGTTGCTTCATTGGATTGTTTGTATTATTTTTATAATGGTGTTCGGTGGGAGTAAATAGAAAGTTATAACAAGCTTGTAGTGTTGCCATTTTTCTTAAACATTTTTTGGAGCTTAAAATGGAATTCTTAATAATTTTTTTAAATTCTCGAACGATACCTGGCGTAGACTTCGCTCGGTTTTCTTTGGACATTGAAATAATCACGAGTGGGTAGGTTTCGTGAAAGAAATTCAATTTTATGCTACTAGAAAAATGTGTTTTTTGCAATTGGTCGACTTGCAATTTATGTCTACCGTGACATACTTGAGTGGGTCAAGGAGGCGACCAGTAAATATATCGATTAGAATTTAGTGGTGCTCTGCGATAACTATGACCTGATAATGGGGGGCACGCCTATCATATCATCGGCTTTTACTCGAATAATTTTAATTGTTGTGGATATAATTTGATTATCTAGAACGTATTGGTGGCGCGATCTTGAAAACTGTGTCATGAGCCTCATGAAGTAGTTTATTTTAAATGGCAACTAAGTAACTAATGTATACTTTCTCTAGCCAGGCGATAGTTAATTGCCTCTAGTTTGAGTATTAATCTTGAACTTGTTCGTTTAAGTAGCACTTCACGTGCCGCTCTTGTACGACGGTGGTAAGTGCTTTGAACTAGACCGCCGCTCTTCGTCGGAGCAACAGGTTGGCCAAATTATCTCCTCTCTAACCACATACGCCCAATCGGGAAATCAAATGTCGACATATCTTCCACCATCTTACTCGGATTAACATTATTCTCCCATGATGTTGTAATCCCGGACCGGTAATTACAAGAGAAGTTGCATACGGTATTGTCGTCTATTTAATAAATTATGGAATGATGATCACATTTTCAGTGATATAAAATACTAGTAAAACACTCAATCATTGGCACTTTTTTAAATAATTCAAACTAAAACATTTGAGAAGAGTTTAGGGCTAAATACTATTAGGGTGGTATAATTCTTCAAAATTTCATCAGATTACCAGAAACTTGAAGTAAACTATTTTATTTGAAGCCTACTTAAATTCCCGCGCTTTTTTGTTTCAAAATTCAAATTCCTTCCATCTGTTTCTTTATTGGTTTCATCTAGCAAACTTCATCCAATTTTTTTCTCATCGTGGTTTTAGCGTTATACTGAATAAAAAACCACATTTATTTTTTCTTCCAACGCTATTGTTATTCTAATCATTGATAACTTGTATAGTTTATTGTAAAATTTTTCAACCATGGAATATTTGCATGCCATTAAAATATAGTTAATTATATTAACGGTTGTTTAGATGTGGTCAATTGGGTTTCTCTTTAGAGCTAATAAAAATTCAATCGTAATGTTATGTTATTTTTTAAATTTCGTTAAATTAATATTATTGATAATACCCATCCGCAAGTTAGGTAGCGAAAAACCGCAGTCGCGCTGGATACACTTCTGTGATCCAAAAGTTTTCTTTCAAGATTTAATAGGAAGAATAGACCCTTATTGGGTCCTGCAATCTTTACATTACATACTGGCCAATGTCTGATATGATTCCTATAGTCAAATATGTTTATTCGTATCATAATTCTCTATCGTGTCAGCATTATCGTGCTGTTCTCTTGGGACAAAGGTGTGGATGCATTGGGGGTTCTTTTCTCTACTGGATCTTTGTTGAAGTTGCATAATCTGGAAATGGCCAGGAATCAAACCTAATACTCTGTTGCTCGAAGCTCAACAACCAACTTGTCTTAATTTTTCGAAAAATTTTTAATTGAATCCCTAAACCAAATTGCAATCTTTCCTATCTTCAAACAAAATCAAATAATAGACATAACCTTTCAAAAGTAGCATTCCAAGGGAAATCTCTGCCTTGCAGGTTGACATTCGACCCGTTGCAATAGAATGCACTATAGCTACAAAACAAAATTGATTACCACACCGTCCGTATAAGAAAATAATATTAATATCACCATAAACTGATGATTATTTTCCGCCTACCTTTTGTACAAGTTAAAACTAGGATTTCTCTTTTATATTGTAGTTTATGTCACCAATTCAATATTTTATGGTCTTAATGTTGTAATAGGAAAATATAGGACAATTGAAGTGTATTGTTGATACGGCCACCATAATTACAAGCCATGATCTAATTTACTGTGGATCACGTGCACATCTATCAGAATTGATATAGGTGATGATAATTTTATCGCGTCTTTTATAGTTCCTTCTAGATATACATAATTTGACAACGAGTACAAATATTCTGCTGGTCAGGGTACAGAATGCACGTGGAATTCCAATCTCCATGTGATTAATAGTAAACATAATGCCGGAATGCCGTGCAATAAAAGCACAATCGGTTTTATGGGGTTATACATGATTACTTAATAACAATTATGTGACGCAATTTGATTTGCTTATGTTAATTATGTTTCATTGTTAATTACTAATAATAATCAGAAGAAGTTTAATCGATCGCCATAATTTTCAATATTTGAACAATTTTTTACATAAACTAAGAGTCAGGTTTCTTATCTAAGGTGATAATTTTTTCTTGTTTTTATGTATTTAAATATTTCGGATCTCTGATAGTGTCAATCTCTTGAATCCATTCACGGGCACCTCCTACATTAATTTGTTAGTACTTCGAGTCGGGGTTATTTAACTAGAACCATCAGAAGAATGGAAGAGAAATCTTGTATCTTTCTTCGTCCTGTCACGGTCTGCAAGAAATTGCTTTGCGGGCTGCCAGTTTGATCCTTCTGATTTAGATTACAATTAGGTCGATTTGTATAAACGGTCTTGGTCCTGGGCGCCAACGACATTATTATTTTAAAATAATGAAAATTATTTAAATAACGAATAGTACAAAAAATAATCATCAAGAATTATGTAATGCTATCAATACTTTCATACAACAGAAGCAGATGATGTAAAACAAGCTTATCCATCATTTTAAGTTCAACAAATGTAGTGTATAAATAAGATTAGTTCAATGGGACACTGATGGTTTTTATATCTCGGTCGGTTATCTTTCTCAAACGTGTTTTAAAATTTATTAAATACGATTTGTTTTCACTTTTAAGTAAAGCCAGTGGTGGCAGGTGAAGCTCTTGGCGACGATTGGAACAGCTGATTAGGTAATCAAGTTTACATAATTGACACCTGTTCTTCAAATTTTTTGTTTCCAAGTTATATTTCGGATAATATTTACAAATATTTACCGATTATAAACTACTTGTACGAAAGTACCAAGGCAAGTAAATGGATCATTTCCTTTCCTTCCTTGTAAGATTGCAAAATTAATTTTTATTCTTATTATTTCGAACTGTCGTGTGCCGGTAAAACTTACCCAAAATATTTACAAGACGTTTTGCTGGGGGCATAATGGTGTCAAAAATTGATACATTGTTAATAGATCATGAAATTTTTTGGCGTGTGATACTAATTGCTTTATTTGTGCCTCGTGCACACCCACCATGTCATCTATAATTAAGCAACTCGTTTGAGAAAGCGTTAATTTAAATGTATCGTAGAGACTTGCAGGGCTGATTTTTTCGTCAACTTCCAGTTTTCTCTCATTTTATTGCTTTATAATTTAAATGGTAATGAATACTACCTACATGAGCAGTAATTATTACCATAATTGGAAACAATTTGCTTGAGGTATGCTTTAGTGCCATTTGCACCTTGTTATCTTCTATTTATAAACAAACTACTTGTTATTTTATTAATTTATGGCTTGGCTATGGGAACCGCTCAGTGAGGCCAAAGGCCGAGCAAGCCACATCCGATAGTTATTTATTTTATTATCTCAGTCAAAATCGAAACTTCGTAATTAGTTCCAAGATTCGTAACGGTGCAAAAATGAAAACATTGTTATGTACCTAACCACTGACGTATATTTGCCCTTATATTTCTACACCGTTGTATTTATCCTAAAGTTGTGTATTACTAGACGTTGCTTGGAAAAATACAAAGGTGTAGAAATACACAAGCGAGTGTGAATACCTCTATTGCATCATTTTTGTTTTACCTCGCTTTGTGATTAAATGATTATGAAAATTTTAGCACACTTTGGAGGTCGTAGAGAAGTGGACCCGATATTTACAGTAGCGTAACATCGATCGTGTATCTAAGTCAATATTTGAGTTTTCTTGTTTACAAACAAGTAAATTATTGTTCTCTTAGAAACCTCTTAGGCTGATTCGCTATTTATACGATTACGTTACTGCCAATTTCAATTTCATGATATACATTCAGTGGTAATTTGCACATTTAGTGGCCGTACTTAAAAATTTCATCTCAACATTAAATTTATTAATCTTGGCAACCTTAAATTAGAAATCGTTCGTTATGTTTAGTTGCCTTTCCAGTCGTTTTCAGTTAAACGTGTTACCTGTTGCATTTAGAAAATCGAATGAACTCGTTAACTTTCGGAATTATTTTACTTGAAATACCTAAAGAGAATGTCAAGTACTTCATGATTATTCGATACTTGGTATTTATGATAGGTACATTATTCTACTGTTGCGTTTGGTTTTAAAGTGTCTCAAACAGAAGTTAGGAAAGTAGAGACAGTTTTTACTGGATCCGACCGTCTAGTCGTTCGGAACCCCCATAGAAAAGAATCCTAGGGCGTAACGTTGAAGGGAACAAGATATTCTATCTCGAAATCGATCCTTGTTTATTCCAACCCCCTTACTCAGAAATAACACCCCAAAATTTATCCGATAACCTTGCCAGATTCGTGTCTGCGGAGTTGGATAAGTTCGATTATTATTTGTGAATAAACGAAAACGTCGAATTTCATAATTAGACTGGAGGAGAGTGGAATGTTGCGTCGTCTATAAATAAAAACCATTCTATGCAGGAAGTCATCCTCTTATTTACACTCATCGCTTACAGTGGAATTTTATATGCATTTCAAAAATACCACACCCCACAAAGAAAATAAACACTTTAATTTTCCTTAAAAATAAAACAACTCGGCGAGGTCGAAACTATTACTGTTTTGAAAACATTTTTCAATTGAGATTATTGTGGAAATTGTATTTAACCATATGGGGATAACAATTCCCCTATCGATTTCCAGTCCCTCTCGATGTGTATATTTATTGACCAATTTCAGCGGCATTTCGTTTGTTTTGAACATAATAACCATTTTGAAAGATATTTGCATTGAACGCTGAAACCTAATTTCTATTTTCTTAAATTTACGGTTTCCGATTGCAAAAAACGTATTTCCTGTGTTGCAACAAAAGCATTGGCTTAAACTTTTAGAGTCGTTTTCGAGTAATTAAAATACCATTAGAGACATCAATTTGCTTTTATACGAATTAATGGACAGTGCCAAAAATGTAACAAAGTTAAAAAAATTCTTTCTCGTTGCTGCAATAAATCGTATGATTTCTTTCGGTTCCCGAGAAAAACCTTATTGCATACACCTCCCCCCCTCCCGTCATGGCACGTTAAAACTATTCCTAATTTAATAATTCTTGTTTCGAAATTCATATTTTTGTCTTTTTTTAATTTCAGACCGAATTATCTGGAATAAAATGGCGTAAATTGGTGTGGAGTGATGGTGGCGGCGGCGGCGAGCCTTTGGATGATCCAATCCTTCGAAGTTATGCTCGATGTCTAGCCGCCGACATTTTATGCGTCTGGAGGAGAGTTCCTACACCAAGGCCAGAAAGCTTATTTGAAATAGGTCCATCTACTCCAAGCCAGCCGCCACCATTAAGTCTCGCTGCCTCCAAAGAACTATGGATTTTTTGGTACCAGGAAGAACCAGATCTGGGAGTTCTTGTTGCTCCCGAATTAATTAAATCTGGTAAGTAGTCGTGTATAAATATTTTTATTTAACAAATTGAAGGCATGCGGAAAAGACGTTGGTGTAAGTTGGTTGCAGATACACATATTCTGCGGTGTCTCCCCCACTCGATATGGTGTTCACGGGGTATCACGCTGTGGGAGGTATCGGCAGGACGCATGCAACGGTGTGTCGTATTGATCAAGAGTGCGACGGCCGCCTAGCAAAATAGTGCGAATCGCCACAAATTCAAGCCCGCATTTGTATAAGCAGCACATTATACCACGGATGAGGAAAATGGCTAGGCAAAAGAAAAGCGCGAAATTCTAATTCTTCCGTCTTCTAGCGTCCAAAACAACAAGTGTCACATTAATATTACCATCGCACGGGCAGTAATGTTCCCATTATATTTTACACTTCGCGAGTGCGACGTAAACGTTATTTTTTTCGTACCAAGCAAAATTTCTCCCGAACCGTTTGGTCGAGCAGTTATTGTTCCATTGAGACATTCTTTACGTCTTTACAACGATCACGCCTACCAGCTGCAATTGGAGTTTGGGTGGATTCCCGCTCTCGTTATACTGTGACGTCACAAATTACGTCATTGTGACGTACACCGGTTTCTCTTCACACGATGAGTTATTACGTATAATATTTTAATGCGATCGCTTATAAATGTAGGTTGTATTTGAAAGCCCATTTCGACGAATTCCTAAATTTTATCGTACCTATTTTCTTCTGCAAGATTTTATTTTATTTTTACATTGTCGTCTCGCCTACACATATCATTTTCGCGAGGTTGTCAACCTTTCCAATTATTTTAACTTTTGATAGTTTCTCGATGTTGTTGTTCTTCCAGTTAATTCTACGCCAATAGTGGAAACAGTTACATTAACATAACAATTATAATTCCGTTGTACGTATTTGTGTTGCCCCACTGCAAAGTGAAGATTCTAATGCACTTGGAAGTAGCGAGTTTCACTAGGTTCATCAACCTGCTACTTAAGCTAGACTATGATGCACGCAACTTTTTTTGCTATTTCATTTCATATTTTGATCGATTTGGTTTTAGTGTGTCGCAATTTTGTCAATTTGATCCGTACTTTCGGTAAAAACGGTATTTTATAATACCCAGCTCTGAAAAACGTGCAGTTGGAAAAAAGTTTAATGACATTTAAACTTGCACGTACTCAACAAGTTAAGTGTTCGGCTTTTTTCGATTTTTCAAACTGCCGCAGGTTGTCATGGTAACGCGAGTAGGATGTTCTATTATTGTGCGTCGACTTCCAAGTCTTCCATGTAGATGCGTACCAAGATTTTCCGTTTCACTTCTAAATCGTTTCATCATTTTGTATGCTTTTCCTAAATACAAATTTTCTAAAATATAACGTTTTAAAAAGAATATGGTATAATCCCACTGAACCAGGACAAAAAGGGTGGATACAACACAGCTTAAAGTTCATACAAATATCAAAGGTTAATAAATACCTGGATGAGTTTTTGTTATGATTGGATTTACTACATTAAAATTTGAAATGGGAGCTTGATTGATTCTGGGACCGTTTTTGCCAATAAACGACCTAATACGAATACATTTGAAAGACTCGTACGGAGGTTTATCTTCATTTCAGGTGATAAAATTAAAGGGAACAGTGGGTTTGCTTTCTACCTTGACCTAAAGCAGTAGTATGCTGCATACCCCGATAATCTTTACGTGGGCTGGAATTAATTGAAATTCACTGGTGATAAAAGATTTATCGTCGCATGAATGCACCAGATCTGCAAACAATAGAATTAGCTTCAATCTTGAATCGGATTGTTCACGTTTCTGACCAGTTTTTGGGTAAAATTGTTTTTAGTTAATTTGTTCGGAGCTTTAATAAATAAATAGATCAGTGGTTTAACAACAACACCTGAAGGGAAAGTTACCGTATCACATTATGTCCTTCAATTTTAAAGGTCGCTGTAGCATCGAGACTGATTAATGTACAGGATGGCCGGATAGAATTGCAACCAACTTCCGAACGTGAAGATAAAATCAGAATTATAAGTCGTTCTACCGTTTTGGATTTATGCATTATAACTTTCTCCATCGTCTTCCTATACCCAATTTCCAAAAAGATTGGTTTTGATTTTGTTTTCACTGCGATGAGAGAGATTTTGCAATTCAACAAATTGTGTACAAATAAACCTTATGATAGGGTGATCGCTCTTCCTTTTTGTTTCATTTTGGTTGCCTTTTGAAAGTTGCAGTTCTTTCCAACCACCATGTAGAAGCAACATCGTCTTATTTGTTTAGTTTCTCTTTCGGTAACATTTTTGTTATTCCACCTCTACCCCTTGTTTGGTAACTTGCACATTCGTACAAAGTCGAGTTGAAAGAAATTTCAGTTCACAATCTCCTACCAAGTATTTTAATAGCCTTCAAAAGTAATGGAATCGAAGGTCAAATGCACACCGTTGATTAGCGTCATTGTAATAAATTCTTATTGGCATTTGAAGAAAAGATGAGGAAATTGACTTTTTAACCATTTTGAGAATTAATTTGTTACGTTAACCTTTGTTTCTATTAATTAAATAGTTTAATAGTTTCATTCGCCACAGTCGAACTTCATTTATCCATTCCTAATTGTTTTGCAATCTATTGGAATCACTAGAAGTGTTAAATCGACTAAGCAATTACCGTTCTTTTCCACCCAGTCAGATATGGTTGCATAAGTTTTCGAGTCATTTTCTGCAATATTTTATTTTCATTGGTTAGTTAGTTTGTGGTGACTTCTTCTCTATTGTATTTCTTGAAATATGCGGTTGTCACTTTTTTTAAAACAGGTTAGCCGTGGTACATGGAACCATCAATTATGAAAACCGGCATCGCCCAGTTCATTCATTCCAACTTTGCATAATTGCAAAAAATTCCAAACCTTTTGTTTTTCATTTCACGCAATATTTTTTGACCATTTGCGTAGTAAAACCTTAGTTTAAGTAGCCCAATTCATTTTATTATTATCGTCGTTAACTTTATAAGTCAATAAAGTTATCGACCTTTGTCACCCAAAAGTTGTTAATAGCCTCTTTAACAATATTTTAAATGTGGGACGTCAGGAGTGATAATCGATGCAATAAAGCAGCAATTTTTTTGATATTATGTTATTTTAATGAATATAAAATTTTATGTAACGCTACCATTTTTTTGATGGTTTGAACTTTCAAAGTCTAACCAATTAAAAACATTGGTAATTGCATTAAACAGTGGTGTAATCTTTAGTTTATCATTTTAAAATAAGAATCATTGATACGGTTGCTATTAGAAAGGGACGAAATTGCCCATCGGAAAATTTATTTAATTTAGCACGATTTAGGGGCTGCAATACTTACCATTTAGGTGTTGTCTACATCCTACATGTCATAGTAACGAATGAATGAAAGTTGATTGTCATACTACAAAAATGTAATCCCATAACTACAACAACTTGGCGAATTTGGACCAAGGTTAAATGTATTATGACAATGTAATAAGACAAATCAAAATGTTTGTGCAAGATAAATATCAATTAATAAATACAAGATTTTAATTATCGATGAAGATGTTTGTTGATATAATACGACACCGCGAGAACAATGTTTTGCATTCTTTGCTGGTAGCCGTTATCACAGTACAACTTGTCTCAAAATAAACGTGCTGTTGCCACATCTAATCATATTCTACCTTGTCCGTGCACGTGTCCTTCGGTCTCGCTCTTCAATTGACGTTTGCCGCTTTACTACATTCTAGGTTCGAACCGTATCGTCATCGATTTACCCGGCATCTTTCTCTAGCCTCGCAATCTGCTCTTGAGACCTAGACCGCCCATCGGCGGTACACTCATCAACAAATACTCTAAATATTTAATTATTAATTTTCTCTCGGCACTGATTTTTGTATTATCCAATTACCCTAATAAACACCATGCCGTTATCAAAGCAACTTCGCGGCCTTGTAATTTCACAGTGGACTTGTATTACCCAAATAAAAAATGACTATTCACATTCCATTATCGGCGTTTATTCATCTACCTGGGGAGGTCTTGTTGTCAGGTGCATCATTTTTACATTCTAAATTTTGCTTCTTTTTTTTTCTATCGCATTTACTTTAAATTCCAAATAAATCTTTATCTAACGAAAGTTGGCCGCTACAAATCGGATGTAGTGTACTCTTACCAGAACGTTTAAGAAAGACTAATGGATAAACATTTCTCCAATCATACAAAATGTTTTTCTTTTCGTTATTAATCGCGGCGGGGGGGGTGAGAGCACAATACCATTGTGCTCTCAACTTTGATTTTCTAAAAACTCAGGAAAGAATCTTTTTCAGAATTCTGATAAATTTCTAGATCAGCGTAACTATTTTCAGCTCTCAGTGTCATCTTCATAAGGGAAATTAGAGTTTTTCGTTCAAAAACTGTTAATGGTAGTTAACCCACCATTACCACCCGGGCTAAGTTGTAGATAAACGCAGAACTTGAAAATTAAACTGGGGAATTCCCCGAAACGCTTGAAACTTTGAAGAATCAACGATCACGTTTGCTATTCGGTGATATTATCGTGGTTCGCAAAAATAACTTTTTGATTTTTTGCACTAGAGAAAGTTCTACTTATAGCCAGAACTTGTTAATTTTCTGAACGTTAGTGATCTTCATAGCTTACCCAACCAACTTGGCTTTTTAATTTCTTGACTTATACACGGAAAGGAATTTAAAATTGTGTTCTCATCGAATTCCTCTTCTGTGTGTAAGCCCGACCTATCATTTTGGTTACTACAAATACGTAATTTACTTAATATAAAAATTTTGTTTTAGATAACGAACAAGGTTCCTGGGAAAGCGGACTCTCTTACGAATGTAGATCGTTATTATTTAAGGCACTACACAACTTAATTGAACGCTGTCTTTTATCGCGTGATTTTGTTCGACTTGGAAAATGGTTCGTGCTACCGTACGAAGGATCAAGAAAAGAGTCAGATACAAAGTAAGTTCTTGAAAGGTACATAAAATGCTTTAGTAACGTGATTAATTTTATAGCATGAATCATCTGACTTTTTCGTTGGCATTTTTTGTGCACGGAGAGAGCACGGTGTGTGCAAGCATCGATGTACGACAGCATCCTCCAATTCGAAAATTATCAAGATTTCATTTACAACAAGCCCAAGCATCATCGTGTGGCTTAAGAGGTAGGTCTTTATGGCTATATTTGTACAAGGTCTTACTTGGTTTTATTTCAGTTATTCTCGCTCCTTTTGGTTTAATTGGAACTCTAACTGGCCAAACGCACAAAACTTGCGATTCGAATACAAAGTTTTTAGAAGACTGGAGTTCGTTTTTTCCATTAGATAAGTCGAGTATGTCGAACAGTGATAACAGCATTGTTGAGGTTATTGTAGGCGACATGAAGATGAAGTATCCGTCCTGCTACGTATTGGTTACAGACTACGACGATTCTGTTAATAACGGAATTCTAAATGGTTTAAGTAACACCAACAATAATAACGTAAACAATGTCACCAAAACTGGCAGCAGTAAGATTTTTTTTTCATTTAAAAGTCGATTTTGTTAAGCATTGTTTTCTTTTAGGCACACCTGTAACAGTACAAACTCCTCCTCTTTCGCCAATTCCAATTAACACTAAAGTCTTGCATTCGGGGCCATTTCCAGTTTCTGTCGAACATTCATCGACGATGCACAAAAATCCTACCGCATCGACGGTTTTGCCAGAACGAGTTTGGCAGGAATGTATACTGGGTGGACCTCCTCATAACTCTCAATCTCAACAATGCACCAACCAAGAAAGGCTTAATTCGCTAAACGAAAATGCCGGACAGTGGGAATTCAATGATCCAACAAAACGAACAAATTGTTCATGTTCCAGGTAAGTCTTTTCACATTTATAATGTGTGGTTTACAAACTACTTACTTATAAAAAAAAAAAAGTAAATATGTGCAGCGATGTAAGTAGTAGTTGCAGCCTTAGACGAGGCATTTTGATAGTAAATGCACGATTACAGGTGTAGGAAGTACGTGGGCAACATGTCCAGCTCTAAATGGAGTAGCGGCAAGGGCAATGTGCCTCGGCCAGGCAAGGGGGTGCGGGGCAGAGTCCCCTTCCACAGGCGCTCACCTGTGCCTACCGACTGTGTGGCTGACAGGTTGGTCACTCGCTTATTGGGTGACGGGCTTACCACATCCGCTACAGTTTTGGTTGCATTGTAAAACGATGGCTCGGCTGTTTTACAAAGCAACTTAAACTCCATTGTAAATTACTAATAATTTATTCTCAAACACGCCAACTTTTATTTTCATGCAATTTAACACGTTTGCTGCCAAGGCAATTTTGAGGTGACAACGAATGTGTTAATAAAATGTTTGCGTTTGGGAGTACACAGTGCAACTAATTTAAGGATGCTATGCAATCAAAATTTATAACTACAACTTAAGCATGTAAAACTTAGCGATGCACAATTAACAAACATTATTTCATACATCAATTTAATTTTTTTTGCTTCTCATACCTTAATTTTGTCGGTCCAGCTCAAAACAAATATAGTTTTTAATTTACTTTCTTGCGCACTAATTTTCCAACTTATAGTTTCTCGTGGTTTTTGGTAAAATTTGATTCTTTATTATTTTGCGTACCTACTTTTCTCACTGAAAAAATTACCGACACCCATAATTTTCTTTTACAATAATAATTAAAAAAGTCATTGCTTTTTTCCCATTTATAAAACTAAAATAATTGTAATGCTAAATGATGAAATTAAATTTTGTTTTGTTTTAATTTTAGATGTTCGGGTTCTTATACACCACAAGGTGGGCCACCATCGTATCCTCGTACACAAGAATCTATGGCAATACCTTCGGTGGGAAGTCCAGCGTCGGTAGAACCATCACCGTTACCAAATCCTCATTCGCAACCTGCTTCCATACCTCCAGGTGACCAAGTAATGCCTACTTTGTCACCGAATCCTCCTACCATCGCGCAATCTCCCGCGGATAAAACGCACACTCCAGATCAACCTCCTGCCAGTACGGGTTCCATAGTTAACAGTCCACAAAATACCAATGTAGAACAAAAATTTGATTCCGGAACAACACTCAATGTTCTAACCACACACACAGTCATTCTTAAGAAACCAGTTTTGTACTCAAAAGAATACGAAACGGCCCTAGGCGAAGAAGAACACTCGCTAGATTTACTTTACGATTATTCCACCTTGGATGCATGGTACAACCATCCGGTCAAACGATTTAAACCTGATTCTAAAGAAAACCAAATGAGCATAAACCCAGTTAAGGGCGATTTGTATTCAATGTGCTCCCAAAATGGCATCTTGAGTACAACAAACGATCTCAACCATAATAACGCCAAAAATCCTCAACTATTTAACAACCAAGAAATTAAACAAGAACCAGTAAGCTTTAAAATTGTTAAAAATTAAATTCAGCTAATGTACTTTGCTTTAGGTGGAGATGGATGCTACACCAATTTTACAAACTTCTCATCCTCATGGCGTAAAGCGACCTGGAGATCCTTACGAATTTGATGAGGAAGGGGGCGGGCCTAATATGGAAGGATATGCCAAACGTAATGCCGGTGTTCCTAAAGAAGAACCAAAGGATTCTAAAAAAGGCACAGGCAACCTCTACACCAGTGAAGGTTTACAACCATCGTACAAAGATCTCGATCAAATTTTTGACAATTCTGACGATACTAGCGGAGATGAAGCTGTAAGGCGAAAGCACGCTTTTGTTATTTTTAATTTTTTATATGTGGAAATGTTACAGCTCCAAATACCAACTCCGCCTGGTTCAAATAAATCCACTGGTACTCACGAAGACACCAAAAGGCTGTCAAATAATAGCACCTGTTCAAATATGGGTATTTTGAGGCCCGAAGAATTGAGTAAAATGTTTCCAACGCCTCCTAGTTTGGAACACAATCCTATTGCTTCCCCTTGCGGACAAATTGATCTTCCCCCACCTGATCTTAGTGAGATGTCGGGTCGAGTCAAACCGGATTGTTATCCTAACATGGGGAGTCCGACCGACGAAATTATTGGTAAGTTTACAATTTTATGAATTACAAATAAAATTTAAGTTTTTTTTCTATTTCAGATGACTGGAGTTTTGTGTTTAAACCTCCTTCTATGTCAAAAATGGTGGGATCGAGTAAATACGCACCTTTAACATTTCTTCCCAGTCAGAGCTTACCACCCGTGTCTCTACCTCCGCATTGTGTTTATAAACCCTCTTGGATGCAACACATGGAAAAATCTATAACTCAAATTAGCAATACAACTGTACCTCAACCTGTTGGTTCACGTCCCAATTCAGTGTCAAGCAATGTTCATCAAAGTATAACTCCATATCCTCCAAGTCCGTTACATGCTGGATTTAGGCCGCCACCACCACCTTATGAATTACCCAGTCCGGCAACATCAACAGCTAGTTCGTACCTAAACAAAAATCTAAATTCTGTTGATCCCGAATCGGCACCATCTGTACAAAGAGCTCCCGAAGCAAATTCGTTAGTAGTTAATATTCTTTTAGGTGATACCGCGTTAAATATATTTAGAGACCATAATTTTGACAGTTGTACATTGTGTGTGTGTCACGCAGGACATAAAGAAGTGGGGAATATTAAAGGTTCCGATGCCGGTGTTTATTTATTAAATTCTGTGAACGATCGGACACAAAGTGTAAATGTTCATCAACCTAGCAGTCCATTTCCTAATATGACAACACTTAATCAACCTCCGCCGTACGGTTCTATGCTTTCACCTCAACATCAACCTCAAGCATCTGCCATCGACGAAGATTCAATTAGATGTAGCTGTGGATTTTCGGCCGTAAGGAATCGAAAATTGTCACATCGGAGTGGCTTGTTTTATGAGGATGAAATGGAAATTACTGGTAAGTTTTAATTTAAAAATTTTGGTTCTCTTGTGCTGAGAGAGCTAAAATACAATTAAGAATTTAATAATGTTTAATCAACGCACCTGAGAACTTTATAAAGCGATAAAATTGATTTACCAATATTTATTGGTAAACAAATAGTTAAATTTTAAAAGAAGTTTGATATTAAAAGTCGTAGACGTTCCTCCGCACTGTAAAATTTAATTTTGGGAGAAGCATTGTAGTTCTGGGGGTGGTGGAAGGAAAATAAAATTCGTTAAATTTATTTTTATGTTTGAGTTTTTGGTTGGCATTTACTTATTGTTCTTCTGCAGGTATAGCGGAAGATCCAAGTGAAAGAAAGAAGGGATCTTTAATATCATCTGTAATATCACCTTTACTTCAAGCAAATGTCAAAATGGAAGGCGTAGATAGAGATCAAATAGACGTAATACCTCACGGTATTATAGAATTAGTACGAGAACAATGTGTCATGATTCAAAGTACTGCCAATTCGTTATATCGTTCGGCGCGATATTCTTGTGCTCAAGTGACACATTCTTATTCGTCGACCATTAATATCTTAGAATTTACCGACGCTAATGAAATCACGTGTATTGCTTTGGAGCAAGGCAAGCATTTGATGGATAACATGTCGATTTGTAAAACGGAAGACTCTCAAAATCAAAGGCACGGAAAGAATGGACTTTCGGTGTTTGTACATAAGTGGCCGTTTTTAAGGGCGAATGGGCCTCAAAGCAATCAGGATATTTTGAGGGTTATGAAATCATTGCAGCCTCTGTTGCAAGAGGCAATTCAAAAGAAAGAAACGAAAAAGGGAGGAATGTGGGAAGCACCGGCGGCAGTTAAAGGACCCCTGACGTGGAGACAGTTTCATAGATTGGCCGGAAGAGGTAAGAAGTTACTTCAACTATTGAATTCAAATATAACGTTTTAAAATTTTAGGTACGGATGATCGTTGTGAACCTCAACCGGTACCTTCTTTAATAGTTGGTCACGAAAAGGATTGGATCTCTTTATCACCTTACGCTGTACATCATTGGGAAAGGCTTTTATTAGAACCATATTCGTATGCTCGTGATATTGCGTACATTGTGGTGGCTCCTGATAACGAAGCAATTTTACCAAGCGTGAGAACCTTCTTTAAGGAGTTATCGACGGCTTACGAAATGTGTCGGTTGGGTAGGCACAGTCCTATTACCAAAGTTTTAAGGGACGGAATTCTTCGTGTGGGTAAAACGGCAAAAGCTAAACTTGGCAACGAACCGGTCGAAGATTGGTTCACTTTATTGGGTGAAAGTGAAACCACCGATATGCTCAAGTTGTATGCTCAAGTGTGCAAACACCATCTTGCACCTCACTTACAACAAGTTCCAATGGACAAGACTTTGCTGGATCCACCCGAATGTACGTCGGATCGTCCAACTTCCAGTCCCATGCCTCCACCTAGCACACCTGATAATAGCGCAAATCCATCATCTAATAATCCTTCCGAAAAAGCTCCATTAACGCCAAAAGTAGAACCACCTGGTATGATACAAATTTCAGTTTATTTGTTTGTTTTAACAAAGAATTTTTAGACCCAAGCGAAGCTACCAAAGAATCGCTGCCTCCTTCGTTATCGAGTTCAGCAGAAGCCATTCTTGATGAAGAGGAACGTCAAGCACCATCTGTGATAATATACATGGTAGAGCCTTTTTCGTTAGGTTGTGATCAAGCAGATCTTCAAAGGCTTGCTTGTTTGGCTCTTCTTAGGTGTTTTCAATCTGTTCTTCAATCAGTTCCTGAAAGTATCCGTAGCAATATTAACGTTCAGGTTAGTTTTCTTTGTTTCACATACACAACAGTTTCAGTATTTTGACATTATTTTCAGATTATTTCTCAAGAAAGTATTATGGAACTTGGCAGATCAAGGGATCGATCACGTCAAAGTGATCACATGCGAGCTCTGGCACTCAGCATGTTTTCTCAATGCCGCCGTTTATTGGTACATACCAGCAACGTAAAATCTCTCACTGGATTTGGTACTGCTGCTGCAGCAGACCTTTTTCTCAAAAATAAAGATGTAAGTTCAATCCGAGTTTATTTTTAACTTAATTTTTTCATTCATTTTATTTTAGGACAAGAATCGCTTGCCGTACAGACTTTACACACCACCGTATATTCTAGCACCAATTAAGGAGAAAGTGGAACCGGTCGAATCGTTTGGACTTTCGAGTTCTGATCAAGGCTGCGTTCTTTACTTAAGTTATTGTTTGTCCGAAGACCAAAGTTGGTTGCTTGCTGTAGTAACGGACGAGCGTGGTGAAATTTTTGAATCAATTACCATCAATATTGACATACCAAATAGAATTAGACGTAAAAAGGCGTCAGCTCGAAGAGCTGGATTGCAAAAATTAATGGATTGGGCGTTGGGCATTATGTCGTTGAGTGTGAAGTCGTGGCGACTGGTAATTGGAAGAGTTGGTCGTATTGGTCATGGGGAGTTGAAGGGTTGGAGTTGGTTACTCAGTAGGAAGAATTTGTTAAAAGCTTCGAAACACCTTAAAGAAATTTGTAATCAGTGTGCACTTATGTATCCAAGTAATGTGCCTTGTATATTAAGTGCATGCTTGGTAAGCTTGGAGCCCGATTCGACGCTTAGGTTGATGCCGGATCATTTTACTCCCGACGATCGATTCAGTCTAGTCAGTGTTAATTCGCAACTTTCGACGCCACAAGATGTTACTTGTACACACATACTGGTCTTCCCAACAAGTGCAACAACACAATCTTCACAAACTGCTTTTCAAGAGCAGCATATTAACGGGCCCGAATTAGGTGACGAAGATTTGTTTGGTGTAGTTTTGAACGACGATATTGGGGATGGTATTGATGGAATGAATGACTTTAGTGACATCATATTTAATTGGACCGAAGCTGGTCCTGGTGGGGGGCAAAGTCCTACAGGTAGTCCTAGAAGGGAAGAATCTGGACCGGGTAGTCCAAATTGTAGTATGAACGGAACCGGACGGCAAGGGAGTCCATTTCCTAGTGCTCCAAATTCGAGAGGTGGTGAACCTGTTGAAGAAGTTGGAACTTTGCTGCAGCAACCGTTGGCGTTAGGGTATTTGGTATCGACTGCGCCAACTGGACGCATGCCCAAGTGGTTTTGGGCTTCGTGTCCTCATCTCGAAGATGTGTGTCCAGCTTTTCTCAAAAATGCTTTACATTTACATAGTCCAGCTATTCAACAAAGTTCTGATGACTTATTACAACAGGCAGCAGTCACTTCGCATCCTCTCGATTCTCAATATACTACCGATGTGTTAAGGTAAGATTTTTATAAAATATTTGCATGCGAGACTGAAGGGTTTGAATATTACAAGTTACGATTTTCAAAATCTTTTTCTCGCTACATAATGTTTTGGGCTGGATATTAAAATTGCTAATTCAAGATTTTTTTAGTTAATTTTAATGTCATTGCTTACATTTTTGTTTTATTATTAAATTGAGGTGCCATGTACTGCTTTTTAATACAGGATGACCCACATACATTAGACTACTTTTAAAACTTAAAATGAAAGATTAAGTATAAAAATATTTTCTTATACAGTGTGTTCACGAAAAGTGGTAACAGTGAATGATTCTTAAATATAACTAGATACAAAAAAAAGTTTAAATAGTTTTTTATTCAACTCCAAATTTTCTATTGGAAACTGTCAAAGTATATTTTTTTATCCTTCAAATTCAACCGGAAGCAAACAAAATTTTTTTTTCAAATAGCAACATGTCGTTTTTTTAACATATTTGTAATCTGCAATTTTTTCTCTATAAATACATATAAAATTTTCATAAAGTTATATAAGAAAAAATTCGAGAAAACACAAGATTTAAACAAACAAAAATAATTTATTAATTACGTATGTAGAGTGCTGTGAAAAACAAAATTATTATGATAAGACACCATTAGACTCTTTCTATGGAGTCATTTAAAAATGGTAGTTTAGGCAAATCTATCTTTAAAAAATTTAAAAACCAAAATTAATTTAGCATCTATCAATTACCACCAAATCGCCAGAACTTCTGCGAAAATTAGAATCGTATCTTGAACAAAACGGTGGCAATTTTGAAAAATTTATCAGATAAATGAAATGTTGTGTTTTTAGTGTCGTGATATTTTGTTTTTCGTGGCACTCTACATACTTATGTGTAAATAATCAGTAAATTATTATTGTTTGTTTAAATCTTGTGTTTTCTCGAATTTTTCTTATGTAACCTTATGAAAATTTTATAAGTATTTATAGAGAAAAAATTGCAGATTACAAAAATGTTAAAAAAAGACATGTTGCCATTTGAAAAAAAAATTTATGTTTACTTCCGGTTGAATTTGAAGTATAAAAAAATATACTTTATCGGTTTCCAATAGAAAATTTGGAGTTGAATAAAAATCTATTTAAACTTTTTTTTGTATCTAGTAATATTTAAGAATTATTCACTGTTACCACTTTTCGTGAACATACTGTATACAAAGTGTTCCATCTAAAGTGCAAAAGGTCTCATGTCTAAAAGCTACATTTTTCAGGAGAGCAAAAATACTAATTTTTTTCTTTTGATTTGGGTTTTTTCTTACAAGGAAATGGCCCTCACTGATTTGATTTAGTATTGTTATACTTTCAGATCATAATTAGGACATCATTAGTTAAAATTTTAAAAGTAACTATTCAGTCTTTTGTGGCATTTTAAATGAAAATTACCGCACTTCTAACACTTGAAATTTAAACAATTTTAATGCAGAATATTAAAGATTACTGTTTTAACTGTGTCGTGACATATTTTTAATTTTAAATAATAATTGTGCGTTTTTGATATAAAATCGTTAATTAACATAATCAAAATATCGACGGTGGAAAGGCAAAAAGTCTTAAGCGCCATTTTTTGCAAAAATGAGTTATGGATATCATTCGATAGAGAAAAATTAGACGATTCCAATGATATAAATAACTCAATTTTGCCAAAAATGGCGCTTAAGACTTTTTGCCTTTCCACCGTCGATATTAATCTGTTATCAAAACCGATATGAAGATTATGTCAAGATCTTCAGAAAATTCTCTTTTTTTATTAAATTTTTTTTTGCAATATCTTCAACCCAAATTTGAAAATTGTAAATGAAGTTTTGAAATGGTTCTTAAAATCACACCCTTAAGAGATTTTGCCACCAGGTGGAAATCACAAAAGTGTCATATAATGGAAAGATAAATGAAATTTTTTACATTCCACCCTTTTGCACTTTGAGTAACAAGAAGTAACGTCAATTGACTTGGTAGCTTAGTTGGTTATGACACGTTTGATTAATCTGTTCAGTCGAAAATATAATAATTATTATAATAAAGTTGAAATATTAATATTAAATTATAAGTATTCAAGGACCTGTTATATAAATGGGTCACCCTGAACTAAAAAGACACGTCCTTGTTGTGGCACCTCTTTTATTTTATTTATACTTAACAAATTTAACGTTATTTTTTTCTTAAATAGACACGTATTAGAAGGCTACAACGCATTATCCTGGTTGGCGTTTGATTCGAATACTCAAGATCGACTGTCGTGTTTACCCGTTCATATACAAGTATTAGTTCAATTATATCATACGACGGCCGCTTTGCTCTAAAACACTGAAGTGAAGAGGGGTTGGTTTTAACAGCTAAACATAGTTTAGCTTTTTATTAGTAGGAGTTTGTAAAGTGAAAAAATACTCATAGGTTTGACAAAATAGTAATATATTTTTAATACATTTGTACATCTTTTTTTAGTTTATAACCATGTATTACTAATTTTAATTTTGAAACGTAATGTTTTTTGTACAAAAACTTGTGATATACGATAATTATTTTAAAATTTGACAAAATATTAAAGGAATCTTTTTAAAAAATTTTCTTAAATTTTCTAATTTATTTTAACTCCAAGTTACGAAGTGAAAAGGAATTTCGTTTTCTATTTTAAATTATTTTTTTAATTTATTTATTTTGTTGTTAAATTTTTGAAAATTATATTGATTGTTTTGGCAAAAGAATGGTACTTTTTATGTTTTAATATATCTAAACGCCCCCCTGTATACCAACGACACTTTGAACATGTTTGTTAATGTTTTATTCTTCCAGATTTTTGTAATATTTTGTCCTATTCATTAGTTTTAAAAAAATATCGAACCATTTTAGCTACAAAGTAGTGGAAAACGCCGAATTTTACAACTAAGATATCAAAAAACTGCCAGCTTTTAACTTCAGTGTTTTATTGTTGTTTGTGTTCAGTTAGTTTTTAATTTTTTAAATGTGTGTGACGCATTTGATTTGAATTAATTTAAAAGTTTTCAATTTTAGTACCTACTGCAATATTGTGGGGGAGGGGTGGTAGCGTGTTTTAAGATTAAAAGGAATAAAAGAGAAATGGACACCTTTGGGTACAATTTAAGAAACAAACGGCGTTGTCCATTTGTAGATAGATAAACAAAAGAAAAACATAATGTAATTCCAGTAGTTCAATTTGTAAATAATTATAATTAATCAAAATTTTTTGCAAAAGAAAATATCTGCTGGCGTAGCTTAGCAAAATGTTAAATTCGTGTACGTATTAAACTTTTATGTGAAGAGTAAAATGTTTTTAGATTAAACAAGGAACTGGGGCCAAAAATTCAACGTATCTTATTCAAATTTGCCTCAGATGTAGTAAGTACCTAAAACGGCAAGGCTTGAGTGTTTTTTGTTACCTGTTAGAAAATATAGTGACGATTTTTGTGTATGTACATAGTACTTTATGCATATTTGAGGTCGAATTCTCGCTAGAGAGTATCATTTTTTTGTTCCTGTTTTGTTTTGGGACCACTTTGAACTCGTCTGTTTAAAAGAACAACATTTTTTTGTTAGTTTAAGTCACTTTTGGATACGCCTTTTGTAAAGAAATGATTTTATGAATAGCTAATAAAAAATCGTCACTTACTTTTTAAAATCCTTCCATGTAATATTTAAGTTGACAGTATTTGTTAATAACAATCTCTATCAAGTGTCTTTCCTTCTCCTACTTGTATAATGTGTAAATTGGAAAATATATTATATTATTATATGATTCTCTCCTATTTTCTTGCAAATACATTAATAATTTATGTTAAATATTTAACGAAACGAATCCTTTACAATTTTTACATATTATATATATTTTTATTATTGTGGATGGTATAGGACTGTTATTTGTTTTAATTGTAGAGGCGTTTTTATCCAACGTATTGTAAATAATAGTTACTGTTGTAAGAATTATGTCAATTTTAGGGAATTGGGATTATATTATTATTATTATATATAGTTAAATGAATTTGTAAATATTTTATCGATATGAATTAGTTGAATTAGTGAAAATACACATAAAATGTTAATAACTTTATAAATAATTATATACATATTAGTTAGGAATTATTATTAATAAAGTACTCGTTGAGTATTCAAAAATCAATTATTTCTTTTTATTTTATATTCTCTATACAAGGAGACTTATCTTCTCTAAAGTTTAAACCATTTTTCCTGTCTAAATGAAAATCCAAAGTTGAACTTTCAAGTCCTAACTATGACCGTGATGTACAGTGAAAAGAAATCAAGACGGTAAGTCAGACTTTGTAGCATCTCCTTGTAAATATAATTAAATTTCCACTTACTGATCAATTTTAAATTTTGCATCTTTCTACAATCAACCGCAGCAAACTTCGTACCCACTTATTCATAGTCTACATTTCAAATTTTAACGTAATTGTTATTTGTTCAATAATAAGAAAGTAAGTTAAAAGTCTATGTTTAATGGTTTGGGAGCCTGAGCGCATACAAAATTCAGTGTCATACAGACATTTCTTAATATTTGTTCTCTTTTAACCTGTGAGACCTCAAGAATTTTAAATCCATCAAAATCTGAAAAAAATTTCCTTTTTTGATTATAATACTTTTTGACCGCCCTTATGATACATCATTTATTCTGGTCTGGTGCGAAGCACCAGGGCTGTTGCCCCATATCTTCACAGACTTGAAGAGTAAGGTTGCGGGCTTGCCCGCAACGTTACGTCGGATGATTTTTATTGAGGCGTACCTCTGAAAATTAGCGCGAAGCTAAGTCCTGGCTGTGTTAACCTGTGGGACCTACAGCTTTACGTGGAATCCGAACCACGGAGTCGGATAAATTTTGTGGTCGGGTTGGGGATCGAACCTAGCCCCGCCAAACTAGAGTCCTCTCCTTAGCCCGTTCTTATGATTCAGCGCCCATGTTCTGCTTAAATAGTGTACTTATAACCTCTGAATTATAAAAAATTAAAGAGTTTTTCAGAAAAACTGTGACTTCTCGTTAAATCTACTCATGCGCGTCACCCCCTCTCATTTTTCCATTTCAACCAAAAAAGTATGTACCCAGTGTCGGATTAAGCCAGCGCGGGGCCCGCAGCAAATATTGTGAGGCCCTCCTATTTTTTTAACTTTCTGACTTAACAACGCAATTTTTAGGTTTTTAATTTAGATTTAAGTGCGATTTTCGTATAAATTTCTACTAAAAACGTGGAAATTCTGCATTTCCAATATTTTTAAGGTGTGACAAGGTGGAATTTTGGTTTTACGTTCCAGATCTTATACTCTATGAGAAATCCGTCCTACCGTAAAGGTAGGCGATTTCAAAAATTGGCTGTCGCCGCAATTTTGCATCAAAATGTTAATAAATTTTATGTGTAAAAAAATAAATGTGTTAAATAAACCCTCTGAAAAGAAATCCTTTTTTTTCAAACTCCCAAAATAAAAATATCATTTTAGCTTCATATGTTAAGTAATATAAATAATTTATTCAACAAAATAAATACAAAGTATTGCTACAGTAAATGATCTAAATTCACAAATTTATCAAATTTCCAATAAGATTTTCGCTTTTTTCTTTTTGTATCCTTTGCGTATGTTTCCAAGAATTTAAATCTGACAAAATGGGGCGTCCAAATGAATTGTGTAATTCCCAAAAGTTAATACTAGCTTTTTGAGAGGGAATCTCATTTTTTGTGTTGTTGTCATCCATACGACCTACAATTTGCAACTTTCACTAATTAAAAGGGCAAACACAAATCAGTATTTACCTGGAGCAGAACGCAAACTGTGAGACCTTTGGTGAGGATTCACATCCAATTTATTAAAAGGGTTGTGTCGTTGGCGGGGTGGTGGAACTGGAGATCCCATTGGCTGAGCCAAAGGAGCTGGTGTTTCTGCAGAAATATACCATTGAGTTTGACTTATTCGTTTCGGGTTTGATGACATATTTAACGCTTATCAAATGTTATCTTATCTAATAATTTTTATACAAATATTCCTAATCAAATTTACTCTCAATTATTTTTCTTCCAAAATATCGACATTATATAAAAAATAATAGGAAATCAAAGCTTTTGTTTTTTTTCATACCTTCAATATCATCCAACTGTCTTTGTAATTCTGCGACCATCAATTTCATGTAATCGTAACTAGCACAAGCCAAAGCTTTCATCCATTGCTCCATCGACTCCTGAGATTCTGCTCCAAGTATGTAACTGCGATTATTGGTACCATGAAATTCAATTTTAAAACTAAACTGTTCTTCATCTTCTTCTAATTCTGTAAATAAAAATTTGTAAAACTTGCACCGAAATATCGCAAACGGTACCTATTGTGCAGCCTTCTAGTATTATTACGCCTATTGGTTCACGATCGCCTTTTTTCTCAAAATAAAACAACAAATTGCCTTTTAATACAAAATATCTCTTTTGGAAATATTTATTCACTTCCCCTCGTTTATTCAAATAGCCCTCTTTATCAATTGGCGTTGCAGAAACAGCAAACGCGCACAAATTTTTTTCGTTAATTTTCATTCTGATAACTTTGAAGTTAAGATAAAAGTTAGGTTATACATACTGTCAAAATTGTCAGATTTACGTGATAATTTTTTAATTGCTACTTTTTAACTAAATTATGCCATAATCAAGTTAATTATTTACGTTCTATTCTTGTTATATTCAGTGGTTGTGTTTATACAGGGTGAGAACAAAAATTATAGCATGGTTCGATTCCCAAATCCTTTTTTGACATTATGGAGTTTTCATAGAGAGCTTGTCAAAAATATTTATAATTTTGGATCCGCAAGATGAAATTTTAACTTAGGCTTTATATCAAATTCGCTACTACTTACAATAATCTTATAACTGGCTCTATGTACCAGCCCTTTCCAGTTCAGACAAGATCGGGTTTGATGCCATCTGCTCTCCCCCCCTCCGTGCAATTTTGCAGTGCCCTGACCTTGCCTGGCACACCTTTTGTGGCCCAAATTATATTGATATACTTTGGCAGTGTTATTTCTATGAGCACAAAAAATATTTTACATCGATTAGGTAGCTCGCTGGGCTGGCCTTCAGATGTGCCTTTACCCTAGTTTTTATGTTAATGATTGCAATTCATTAAAATTCGATTATTTCTATTCAAGATTTTTTCCTAAATAAAAATGGCGTCATATATCCAAAATTATATATCCATAATAATAATAAAACGAAGACAATTAATAAAATTTTAAATATTTGTATTAAAAAATTACAACTAAAATATATTTTAAATATCATGACTAACAATGAAAACTTGGTGAAGCCATTGTACCACCTCCCTTTCCTCATTCGATAAAGACTGAGAGCATAAATTATTCAAATGACTTCTAGCTGACAATAAAATCGATGATTTTTCAGGTAAAAGACGTTCTAAAACTCTATTCACATGCGATTTGAATAAATCAAAGTGATAAATTAGTATGCCGTGTAAAGATCCTAAATCTTCTTTAGTAAGTAACGTAGTAATATGGCCGAAAGTAAGACAAATCTGAAAATAATTGATAGTTAATATTTTTCAGATTATCAAGGATAAGAAAAATTTGACTTACTTGGTCTACTAAATTGTCCCTGTGATTATATTCGTTAAAATCTTCAACACTTTGAGTATTTTCTAATGCTTTCAGTAAAGATTTCCACACCATAATATAACAGGGATCATAAAATTGCCGTGATTTTGAACAAGACAAAGCTAAAGCCGCATTAATTCTGACTTTAAAGTTACGAAAATTCATAACTAAATCCATTAGAGTGGTAAACATTTTAGTACTTCTTGTTTCATTATCACAATACAAATACGAATTTTTTAAAATGTTTCCCATGGCATAACAGGAATTCCATCTCGATTTCATATTGGTTCCGGTAGTTGAGTTTTTAATCAACACATCAATGGCACTATCCGTTATTTCACTAAATTCCTTTTGTTGAATCAAATTTGGTGTTATTAATTGGAGCAAATTTCCTAACGCTCTCGCAGCATTCGCTTTAACTTTTTCGTGATCGTTTGCAATTTTTAAACCACCTTTGAGTAAATTTAACAAAAGTTCGTCGGGAATATCGTCGCAATTAGGGTCAGTACTACTTAATACTAAAACGTCGCTTAAATTTCCCAACGACCAGGATGCTTTTATTTTTACTGTCACATTGGTGTTATCCAGTAATACGCAAATCGTGTCAGCCACATCAACAACAAATCCAGAGTCCTGCCAAAATTAAAATACTGAAAATAAGAATTTTAAAAGGGTTCAATTTACCTCTCGTAAGGACGGGTAAAGAACGCATATTGCGAGTGCTCTTACTGCTGAAGCCTTCACACAATCGTCTTCATCTTGACAACAGCCCAATAGTGATGTGATGATTACAATTTGTTTGTTTCTCTGAATAAAAAAAAATGTTTATGCTTGGAGGAAATCAAACGGAGTTGAAATTTTTTCTTACCGAAAAATGTTCAAATATAAATGGGCCAACGCTTCCTAAACAATCACAAGCAACAGCGCGCAAAACTGCAAGGTCTTCAGTTATCAGGGAAATCAAAGGTTTGTTTAATAAAGTCTGCCAGAACGTTATACCCATATCGGATGCCAAATTTTTAAGGTTGTCTAAAAAAAAATGCGTTAAAAAACCTTATCCATACTTTTACACTTTAATAACCTGTATTATCAATTTTTTGATTAATAGCCTGCCCGATAAAATTTACAGTTCGTCCAGCATGCAACCGTAAGTCGCTATATTTATCACAGAGGTTAATTTCAAGAGATTTAGTTACAAAAACTAAATGAGGTAACATTAAACAGTCAAAGTAATTTCTAGTCATAGCAGACATAACTTGAAGAGATTCCAATTTGACTGGTGCAGGTACATTTTCAACTATCTGAAATAATATGGTTCAAAAATATTTGTTTGGTAGTTAGCTATATTTTAAGTACCTTTTGTTCTCCCACACTAACACCTAGAAAAGATAAACATTTTTCCAATAGCCAAGGCACTTGTGAATTTTTATTGCAAACTAAATTCTCTTCTTGTTCTTCATCTGACGAAAAATCAATAAATTCCATATCATTTTCTAGTGATAAATCAATTTTTGAAGTGGGTTGTGGTTTATCAATAACGCCAAACTCTTCGTCTGATTTGTTTGTTTGCTTCAATAGAGCAAGTTTTGTTTCAGGCACTGTGGGTTCCGAGGCTAAAATGCAGCCCAAGACTATGAGACTGGCTACTTGGACGGTGGCATCTAAAATTTAAAAGATGGTGAAAGAAATGTAAATCAATTTTCAAAATAAAATAAGGAAGGTGAACATCAATTGAGGCGGAGGAGAGAGGGGTCAAAAATTCTGAAAAAATTACAAACGTTTTTTATGGATAACCCCTTAAATTGTAGAGTTGGTTTGAAAAATAATTTGCCAATTTATGGTCTGTTTTTGGCTATACTGTAATTCATTTCAAATTCATAACAAAAGTTCATAATTTCAAATTATTAACTAACTTGGTAATTTCAAGTTCTTAACTTCAAGATCTCAACGTCAGAATTTCAAGTTCTTAATTTTAAATTAATAACTAACTTGGTAATTTCAAGTTTTTAACTTCAAGATCTCAACTTCAGAATTTCAAGTTCTTAATTTCAAATTTATAACTAAATTGGTAATTACAATTCTTAACTTCAAGATCTCAACTTTAGAATTTCAAGTTCTTAATTTCAAATTTATAACTAACTTGGTAATTTCAAATTCTTAACTTCAAGATCTGAACTTCAGAATTTCTAGTTCTTAATTTCAAATTTATAACTAACTTGGTAATTTCTAATTCTTAACTTCAAGATCTGAACTTCAGAATTTCAAGTTCTTAATTTTAAATTAATAACTAACTTGGTAATTTCAAGTTCTTAACTTCAAGATCTCAACTTCAGAATTTCAAGTGCTTAATTTCAATTTAATAACTAACTTGGTAATTTCAAATTCTTAACGTCAAGATCTCAACTTTAGAATTACAAGTTCTTAATTTCAAATTATGAACTAACTTGATAATTTCAAATTCTTAACTTTAAGATCTCAACTTCAGAATTTCAAATTAATAACTAACTTGGTAATTTCAAATTCTTAACTTCAAGATCTCAACTTTAGAATTTCTAGTTCTTAATTTCAAATTATTAACTAACTTGGTAATTTCAAATTCTTAACTTCAAGATCTCAACTTTAGAATTTCTAGTTCTTAATTTCAAATTATTAACTAACTTGGTAATTTCAAGTTCTTAACTTCAAAATCATTACAGTGTAATTAATTTAGCACATAAAAAAAAGATCACCACTTGTAATGTAGCCTATAGTTACTATTTCTAATGTATTTTATTTACAGAACTCAAAGATTTTGACAAGCCGTAAGTAACAGAACAAAAGGGAATATCACAAGCCAGATAAAAAACAGCAAAAAAAGAAGAAATAGGCAACAATAGTGGAGTTTATCAAATATTCTGTGGTGACTGTAATGCAACTTACACAGGAGAAAGTGAGAAACACAAGAAAAGGACTATAAACAATAGGATAAAAGAACACAAAACTAACAACAAATCCAAAGTAGTTCACCTACCCATCAAAGAGAAGAAACATGTAATAGATAAAAATGAAACAAAAGTCCTACATAAATGTAAAAGAAGGTTTTAAACTAAACCATTTGTAAATTATACAAATAAGTAGATAAGAAAAAAGAATCGGCAAAGAGAAACTAGGAAACTTCTACTATAGGGGGGCTTCCATGAATAGGGGTCTAATGATGGCTGCATGTACTGAAAACTTGTAACCCAATAATAAAAATTGTACAAGAGTGCAGTTTTTAATTTAATTTTTTTATAATAAATTTGGGTTCAGTGAGCGAGCAGTCAGTAGCGAGAATCTCGTTGATCCATTCATGCGCATCAGTTGTGGGCACATAACGAATAAGATCCAAACTTTACTTTTAAAATAAAACTTACCTCTGTGTTTAATGTAAACTTTAATATTCCGAATTATTTTTGTAATAATTCCATGCGTTAATCGGTGATAAGGTGTGGCCTGAACCAAAGCCGCTAAACATTTCATAACCTGAGTTAGAACAGGTATAGAATTTTCATTCAGTGCCAAACTGAGACATTTGTGCAAATCAATCAAAGTAGAACCTAATAGCACCGAAAACGGAGTAAAAGCTGAATTTCGTTCACTAAAATCACATTAAAATTCAATTTAAATATAAAATAAAAAACATCAGACTTACCTCGATTCAGCTTGTGACAAGTACAACTTAGAACTTGTGAGTAAAGCAAGAAGAACGTTTAGAGCAGCCATACGTCCCTTAGGGGATGGATCTTTAAGGATGCACGTGGTTAGGCTGTGAACACTTGCTGACGAATTTTCTGATATAAAGTTGGACCAATACGAAAATATGGTAGGTTTATCCATTAGCTAAACAAAATTAAAGGTAAGTCTTTCGCAAGGTCGTTCAAAATCAATTTCACCTTTATAATGTGCAAGAAAAAATTGAGAGCAGCTTGTCGAACCCTACCATAAGTTATTCCCAACTTAGCATCTCTTCCTCTCTCGGTATCAGAAAAATCGGAATCACTCGTCTTCAATTTATTACCAAGTTGACTAAAAAAACTTAAATTGTAAATTCAACACCCAATGGATTTTTAAAATTTACTTATCGAGATTGCTGTAATTTACATCAAAAAATGCACAGGCTGGAACGTAAATATACTGAGAGTGAGTTTCATCCACACTATCGCCCTTGCTTGTGTCTTTTTTGGTCGATATTAATGTTTTGTGCTTCCTTTGTTTCACTACCTGCAAAAAGGAAATTAATTAAAAAACAAGTTAAATTTTATGTGTTAGTTTTCGTTACCTTTCCACCTTTCTTTTCTATTGCGACGCTGTGGGATGGTTCTGCTATATTCAAAATCGAGGACATAATCTTTTCGGGAACAACAAACGGTATATCCTTTATTCCATAAACCATGTAGGATTTTACTATTCCTAACAATAAACCAACATTTTTTAATAAAAAATCGTGATTGTGTACTACGACGTTTTGTAAGCCTTGTATACATAAAATGAGAATCTAAAACAGCATAATTTAAGCTCGGCACGACAACGTTAGGTTCCTTACTTTTGCATGTAATATATCGTCATCAGAATCCAACTTTTTTCTAGTTAGGTGTTCCAAAAAAATGTTGGCACATATTTCAAGATGTTGTGGTATTTCCACCCCCTTCTTTTTATTTTTCGGCTTGACAGTTTCCGTAAGAACTGTACAAGCCTCCAGACATAAAATAGCACCGTAAACCACCAACGGGCGCTCTCGGTCTTGAGCCAAAGTTAATAAAAGACTTTCGTAGTTTGTCAAAAAAGTCATCTACAATTAAAAAGTCAACACAATTTACTTTTTAATAAAAAAGGTACTACCATTTGTAAATTTTGTGTGTTATTTCGTACGAGTGCTTCGAGGGCTGTTAAACCTTCGACCGTGGTGGTTGTTTCCGAACTTGTAAGGGCTTTAAGACACCATTCAACAGCTAACCGTAAAGTTACCCCTTCAATGTTTACTTGTTGACGATTAATCAAATTAATGATTAGTTTAAAACAACCACGTACCAATTCGCCGTCCTCGGGAGGCACCATCGTGCAACATTGATTCACCAACAGTACGGCTTTCTGAAACAGATTCGTTTTGATAAATGAACGATTTTGGTTAATAAAAGCTTACTGTCGGGTTGAGGGTCATCGGATAACGATAATCCAAGGAATTTAATTCGTTCAACAACTTTTTAACTTGGCCTTCATAATTTTCTGTTCTTTTGTACAGCAATTGCGAAAATTCAGACGATAATTTATTGAAAATATCGCATGCGGTTGAATCTGCCAACATAGCCATTGGAGGTTATGGTTCTAGAACTGTCAGTTTCAATTTAAATTGTAACATGAGTGGCGTGGTAAAATTTATATGTTTGCATAAATGGTAACTAACTGTAATCATCTGCACGATAATTCGAAATTTCGTTTGAAAAACAAAGAGAATGTTGATAAAACTGATGACAGCTGTTATGTCAAAATCAGCTGTTCCCGATGATAACCGAAACGTACACTGCGTGGTGCAGCTTTCATTTCCAATTATGAATCAGTCGTATATTGAGTGTTGTGTAGGTAATAACAATTTGTGACTTTCTTCAATGAAATTGGGTTGTGTCTCGGCGTTTTACAACACGCATAATCCATATTGAACACCAATCGTTTTATTATGTGATTTAATGTGCACAAGTCACCGACCGTCTCGTATGTGATCCATTAGTGCGTCGGATATGTAAAATCGGGGGTGTTGTGAGGTGTTTTATCAAAATATGTTTATTTAAGTGTGCAAGTGTAGTGTTAGCAGCAAAATGGCGGACTTGGAGGCAGTGCTGGCCGATGTCAGCTATCTTATGGCTATGGAGAAGAGCAAGTGTACACCTGCCGCACGTGCCAGTAAAAAAATCATTCTTCCTGATCCTAGGTGAGTCATAAGTTCATTAACCCCCCCTATTATCGTCACCTGGAATTGACAGTGGCGTAACTTCCTCGTCAGCTCATTTGGGTTTTTTTCCAACTCAAAAACATTTTCAAGCTAAAACCTTTGAGTAATACGATGATAAAGAATCCTTGGCTTTATCAATTACGAGCATACGTAATGTTGACTTACTTACTAATAAATAACATAATAGGATCTACTTCAAAAAATGTTTAATCTAAACTTCTATTTTTGTTCGTCAACATTTCGTCCTGTCAAAAATTTATTTTTTCCATCAGTTAAAATGTGCAAATTGCATAATGGTGGCCAAGGGGAAGTAACTTTTTTGCATTCAAAAACATAACACTATTTGAATAGTTCCCCAACATTAGAATAACCAGAATTTCCAAGTTTTGTTCGTTCGATTAGTAGGTATTTCTGGGAAACTTAATTTGTATCTGGAAATAGGGGTTCTTGGTATTGCAGGCGTTTTACAAAATTTTGAGAACGTTCAATTAGTTAATGAGGGAACCCAAAAACAATTGAAACATTTACAACAACAAATAGCTAATTCTATGGAGTCTAATCTGTCTTAAAAACAAAAAAATTACGATCGAACGAACACATAACTTACGCTTTCAATGATCATCGCTCATAAATAATTGAACTTCTGCGTCACAGATAAAGAAATATAGAGTATTAAAATCTCCAGATAATACTAAATTAATTGAAATCATAAAAGTTATAATAAACAGAGTATCGAAACACTAAACAGAGCTTCAATTTATTTGGGAGCACTGGAACTTGCACCGATCCGATTGGGCCCCACTATAGCACGTCTGGTAAATGACGGGATAAACCGTGTAATTTAACGTACGAAAATAATCCTTTGAAAGCAGGACTCGTGTAGTCAGGAAACAGGCTAAATAATTCATAAAATTTAAAATTCAAATGGTGAACACGGTCAGCTTTTCTATGGATATATTGAGGTATTTTAGACAGAACAATTTAACCATACATTTTTTATGAAAACGAAAATTTTTGACTGGTACGAGAACACGGGTTTTGGGCCATCTCAACTAGAGGTACAAAAATATGGAAGTTTCTGAAGAAACCCGAGGGAGGATTATAATAGATACATCAAAGTAACTAAATGTAAAGAGAATAAAACAATCAAAGTATCACATACCAACTTTAGTTTTTTATCCAAAACGATTCACAAATACTAGGAATGTATAGTATTTTTTATAATGATCAATTGATTCGTGGTTAATAAGCGAGACTCTAGCATTATCAGTATTTTGAAATCACAAAAAATATGCAAGAGGTCAACACACCATGTAAAATATTGTTTATTCCGCTTATAATGGACTACGAGATATAATCGAGGGATTAGTCCATCTTAAGCGGATGACTCTTATCCATATGTGACTTTTTTTATTAGTTTTGTTCTTGTTGAATGTTTTATAGAAAGACAGAATCCCATGATCGAACTGCTTTCAACTGCTTTTCAATAGTTTGTGTATAACAAAGAAAAACAAGTAAAGTTGCCAATATTCCAAAGGCAAAGCTGGATCCCACAAAATACTGCATATCCTTCGTAGAAGTCTCGAATTGAAGTGAAACTTTTATATTTGTGTTTTCAAGTGGTTTATAAGTTACGGGATTATCTTAAAAAAGTTACTTAATTTTAAAATTAACTTGACGAGCCCTGCAACATTTTATTCTCTTGCAGCTGCGAACTCAAGTTTTGGCAAGCTCAGAATTTATTCGAAGGTTATGTGTAAGGGTGGAATATCAAGTGCTTTTGAGATATTTTAAAATTGATTTTATGTTCTCTTACATCTAATTTAGAAATATATTTTAAACAATTCTTCATTAGACATCAGTAATAGTAACTATAAATTTTAAAATAATAGTACCTATAAACTTGGTTTGATAATTTCGCAAAAAATGCATTTATGTATTAAAAAACTACTGATGAATCAAATATATTATGCCAGTGAGTTCAGAACTACACTTTCGTCATAAAACCAACCTGTCCTGTCTATCCAGTGTTGAGAACCAGGATCGCGTGGATTATTTCACATGGATGGTTGTCGGGCAACTGTTAAAAATCACTGGGCATCAGCTAATTTAATAAAACTGAGAAAAAACAACTGTCTTTAAAATTCAAAATCAGGTACCAACACTAAACATAAAGCAATAATAATAATCAAAGATGTCGCTGTTCCGTTATAGCCAAAGCAACTCTCATCAAAAAGGACATATTTATACGAAGCAAATGAAGATTAGGTACGGTTATTGAACATTTCGAATCCGTAATCGAGCAGAATTTCTAAGTATAAAATCATTGGGCTTATTTTATTCAGTCAATACTTCAAAGAAAATTAAATTGTATGTAAGCTTAACTTTACCGTAAGCAATGATTCCTAATTGCTTTGGTTTGTTTTTAATTTGAAGTATCCTTGTAAATGAAATGTCGAACGTTGAGAAAACGCAATCAAGTCTCTTGTAAGAAAATGAAACATTGCTGTAAGGTCGTGTATGCGTAATTAGTCAAATATTGGGTATGTTCGAGTAATGCAGATAAATCAAATATTCCGTTCAATGCAAATATAAATTATGTCAGTAAAGTTAAAAATTATGTTTATTTTGATAACAATTTCCTCTGATAGGATGAGTATCGATTGATCCGACCGCATTTATATTTAAATATTCCAATAAGACTCCAATTTTGTCGTGTTTCTTTTTTTTTTAAGTTCTAAAGAGTTGAACTCTTTATCAAAGAGAAATTTTATTTTTTTGTTCGTATTTTATTAACAGAAAATAGTATTATGATTTCCAAATGTTTCAAAATGGGAATTATTGAAATTGTTGCTTTTGTGAAACGAATTTTATTTTATTGTACGAATAGAGCCAGCAGTTGAATAAATATATTTTATGTATGTGAAAGAGTACAAAATACTCTTATTCAAATTAATTCCTATGAACTAAAATATCATTGATAATGCGATAATCTAATGGTTTTCTACAAAGCACCATCACAAAATTTCTATCAACTGGAGTTATTTATATTTTATATAAACACGTCGTTCAAAGCTCTAGAGAAATGAAAATTGGTAGGTACTAAGTATTTTATTTGCTTGTGTCAGTATAATAGATCTGATCAGTGCCACGAGTAAACTCGCGAATAAGGTTGAAACGACGTTGGATTTTAAATATTACATATTTTCTTACTAATTTTTGAATTTATACATATTTTTGACACGCACCTGACTATTTCTTGATATCTGTAATGGTTTTAATATGTTGAAAAGAGAGTAACGTGTCGACAAGGATCCTGTAAGTGATCAGCGCCGCTAGGACGTTATCAGTGCCATTTTAATATATTTTTGTATCAAACTGATAATACTATTGTTCCATCTGAGTACCTTTGGCACTGTTTTTACAACATCAAGTAATTCAATTAAAATATGAAATAACCTAAAGGTTACGTACTAGAAAACAAACAATCCAATTTATACTAACCGTCGTGGTTTAGTGAGCTTGTTTATTTTTGTATAATGCTCGAAATAACGTAATTTCTAAAAACTCATGAATTTATTCAGTTTCAAAATGACATATTATTATGAAGATTACGTCGTTGAAGTTCCTTGAATTTTCGCGTTTTCCACGAAAAAGAATTAATTAATTGATAGTAAGATTTATATTTCTTTCATAATTCTAGAGAAGATGGATTTTCGTGTTACTAAAATGTCATACGATGTCATAACATTCAAGTTGCGGTAGAAAATTTATGTTTTAGCCTTGTAGAAAGATAAAAAAAATTACTTGTATTTCCAGACAGTAATATAAAGTTTTTGTAAATTTTTTTGTCTTACGGATCAGAACTTTTAAAGGTAGTCAGTACCTAATATAGTTCCAGTTTTCACCTAACTAACATAACATTTTAGTTGTACTTGATAGTTTTACGAAGCAAAATTTGCCCAAGGTTGGGTATGGTATCAACAAATCAATTTTCTCAGAATTTTCTGAAAACCGAGTCTTGCAGTTTACACCTGTTAGAATCCTAATCATGGCCTACACTTTTAGTAAAAATTAATCAAATTCCTAGGCGAAGTGGTCAAACAAAAGCACAACATCTGTTGTGGTAGAAAACTACTGGGTAAACCAATGCCGTGCAATGATATCTGCTCCGAGTTATTTAAATTAAATTATACCTACTAATTACAGTTACCATGCACAGTGGATTAACGCGATAACATCAAAATTGGTTGATTTTCAATGCCTAACAAAATTATTGTTCGACAAAAACAATTCATTCAGAGGCAATCATTCATAAGCTCTTTAAATCTGAGGGTGGCTGATAGTAGGATAACAGCTTGACGCTTTCCCTTCAAACATCATTCATACACGTAATTATCCTATAACGAAAGTTTGATATTTAATCAACATTCTAGATTTATTTACTGAAAACTTTAGTAAGGGCACCAACTGAGTAGGTTGATAACTGAAAAAAGCCGATTAGATGAGATTTGTGGACGCAATTAATTAGGTATAATTATAAGTTGGAATACCTGAGGGTTTTAAGTAATATAGGTTAGCATAAATTTTTTAAAAATTTAAATTTGTTGTTAGTTTATCACCACCATTAATTTTTATTTAATCCGACGGAAATTTATTATAACAAGGGCGTTTATGCGGAAATCTTAGGCGATTGTATAACCGCGACCGTATAGCCTTGGATTATAATACATACGTCAATAGATAAACGCGACATAATATGCAATAATAATAATATAGAATTCGTTAGAAAAATGTGTTTTGTTTCTGTTGTGAAATTTTTTTAAATGAGATTACTAAAGTAATAAATAACACTAAACGGTAGGCGTATAAAAATTTAAATTTTCTAATTATGTTCATTTTGTATACTCACTGACCCACACGAGCGAGGTATTACGCAGGATAATGCCAAGAATTCATAAAGTTATTGATCTTTGGTTGAACCAGGTTAAACTAAATCATTGCCACTTTGGTGTTATGGATAAAGACAAACGTTGCTCCTTTATATCTTTTGTAAATGAAATCCCGACACCCAAAATTTCCAAAGCGAAAACCACGATATCTAATCCAAACACGAGATATTGGGACATTGGTTGTCGGGATTGTGGATAACACCGGAAAATATATTACTCAATATTAAACTTGACTAAAACAACTTTATAGCAATCTATAACAAATTGATAAAGACAATAAGTCTGTTTATTTTTCAGTTGCATTAGCAGTTTCAAATTTTAATGACAGTTTCAAAACCGTTTCAAAAAATGGTAGAACTTTTGCACAAAGAGATAGAAGAAAATATTTTGCTCAAGCAAGGCAAGACAACAACCTCCATGTGAACGCCGCTTTATTTCTGGTTTAAAACTGGAACTACACCAATTTTCTGATATTCAAAGAAGTAGCAGTTAAGCTTATGAACTTACTAGAAAGTGGAGGACAGAATTAGTGTTCACAAGTTTACTAAAGTTGAGTGTATAAACCCTAAGATAGAGGAAAGTCGTAAAACCGAAACAAACTTATGCTCCACTTTATTTTCAGTTGTTTTATTATTTAATAATGCGTAGTTCTACTTACGATATTTTAAAAATTTAGTTTGACGTGTTAAACGATAAGAAATAAAATTGTATCCACACTATCAGTAACGAACACTCACACTAACGCTATGAAAAAAAAACTACTAAATTTAATTTTAACCAATTTAGTAAAGATATGAGTTTCCATATCCACAATGACATTATAATTTTATTTTTACTTAGGGGTGATCGTTTTTATATTAGGATACTGAAATAATTAGAAAATGCACAAAATTGTCTGGAAAATGGTGAATGAGAACAATATTGAGTAGTACTCGTATGCCTGACGTTTCGTGAAGTTTATTTACCCATGTTTAAAGCTATTGGGAGAATTTCCAATGAAATTTAGTACAGTGGAGCCTCTCTTAACCGACACAAACGGAACTCATTTCCTGTCGGTTAAGAGAGGTTGTACTGTAAGTAATTTTCTGTAAATGACAACCATGAAAACCACAGGGGAAGCAGTAAAAAAATTTTTAATTTACATTGTAATATCGAATATCTGGTCATAGTTACTTTTTTTAACCACTTCATGCTCACATTAATTGTGGGTGGTAAACGTTAACCAAGGATGCAACATACGCATTAATTACACCTACGGCACATTAAATAAAAAAGTGGACGTCTCGTACACATCAATGAGCATTAAGTGGTCAAAGCTTGGCTTATTATTTATTTGAATAAATTGTTTTCTACGCTACTGCTTTCTGACGCGATATCATGAACATAGGAAGATCTATTTAACATCCTAATTTATTGATTGTTTGCGAAATTAAGACCTAAGTCTTTATTTGTTTTAATCGGGGTAAAAGTAATCAGATATGATCTTGGAGTTTATTTAAGCTACACCTGACCTGCATTATTCTGCAAGTGTAAATATTTTTAATGGTGCATTGTTATTATTTTACGACTACGTTTAATTGAATGTACATTGTTGCATTATACTTGAATTATGCTTGAGTTTTATTTGCTTTTTGCTTTTTATACTTTACTGTTAATCATTTTTTTTATTTTTATTGGTTTTTTTTAGATGTTCAGTATTAACACAAGTGCCCGCACTAAATTGCTCTCTCCGAGCCAAATCGCAACGTCGCTTTTAAGAGCCAGAATGTAAGTTTAGGGTGCACTATTTACCGTGTCTGCAGATTATTCACCTTTGTAAATATGGCGCCCAACACGGGGCGAGTAAACACAGTCATTATTGGGTTCGTATACGAAAAAGTTGAAAACATTATTTGTTTTTCATAAGCTGTCAGCAACAGGTTATTACTTTCTTCAGATATTTGAACATTTTTAAAATTTTTATTATTTACTTATTTTGTTACTTTTTAAATTTCAATGTAATAAAAAGTTATTTGGTTTATTGTTTAGTAGGTACACAGAAAAAAATGTGTACTTAAAAGTAGAACAATTTGTGCCTAGATTGTCTACAAGTACAAATTGTGTAAAAATTTAGCACAATTTGTGCTATAAAATAGTACAATTGCGCTAGAGATGACTAAATTTGACTAAAATTAAGTACAATTGTACCTAATTTTCACCCAATTTGTACTTGTAGACAATCTAGGCACAAATTGTTCTACTTTTAAGTACACCTTTTTTTTCTGTGTAGGTATGTAAAAAACCCAAGTGAAACTCAAAGTTGGAATACTTCTACGATTACATTACTTATCAGTTCAAAAAGCTTGGCATGTTGAATTTAGTTCGTAAAAGTTTCAACTTCACACAACTCAATTTCGATTAGTTACACTAAATTACTATAAATAACATCTTTTTTTCTACTCTCTCCTTCACAATAATTAACGTTTCGTGTTGCTAATACCCACCGATTTTCAGTTTTCATGTTTCAAGAGAATTAATTTCTCCTCTCATAGTCACATTGTGTTGCATTGTAATAAATTATAAGTTGCCATAATTTGCTTGTTCTCATCAAATCACATTGAGCAAAAAATGTTTGTCTTTCTTTTCACTTCAATCAAATGAATTTTTCTAATGTGCTTATTTTTCTCAAGACAGAACAAAACATTTAAGAACGATGAGGGCACGTAGATAATTTCACTAATTTATTGTAGCCACTGACCTGTTAATTACTGCTAAAGTGTTATTAATAACAATGCATTTAAAAATAAAGGAATATTATAGTAACCTAACTACGAACTACTAATGATCATGGCGCTAATGGTAAAATAATTTATTAGATCTTACTAGGTTCTACATTTGTACGCTAGTCATGGGCTGGCCACACCATATTTTTTGAAAATATTTATAAAAGGCTCTTATTTAGTATTTAGTATATCTGTTAAGTTACCTTAAAATCGCAAACAGAAATTATTGTAATGAATGGTTCACATGACAAAAAGCTGCATTTAACTTAATTAAAGTGTTGTGACTACTCTGTGTACTAATTGAACTGTTTAAGTGCTCGTATATTAAAATACCAGCACTTCCATTATATTTATTGGAATGACGTTAGCATTGGCCAATGATAGTGAACTCGGAATAGGTACTGAAAATTATTTGAAGCGATGATAACATTTAAAGTAAATCATTTTCAATTTTGTGCTTTCATAAACTTGCTTTGTATATTATCAATACAGGTTATTTTGGCTTGAGTATTGCCAGATTCTATCTATCATAATTTGATTTATATTGTATTTTTTTCAAGTTGCTTCCTACGTTGCAAGTGATTTTTCAAGTCATTTTTTTCAGATTGATTTTTCTTTTTGGTACAAACAAGCTATTGAAACATTTGTAAGTCAATCGACTTCATCAATCGCAATTTTAAATGTCCTAAAATATCAATTTAACCTGAAATTTATTGCATCTAAAGTCGTATTTGAAAAATGAAATGTCAGTGATTCGAGTTTTGCCTAACGAAATCGAATGAAGCTACAGGGTGGCATATCAATTATACGCATACCAAGTTCTTTCTTTTTCAAGTTTGTTATAAAGAAAATATAAAGCTTTTCTTCTTATTCAACTTTTTAAGTAACATTGTTTAACAATCTTCTCTTATCCAACTTTTTTGTGATAAATTGTAGCATTTTCAATTCTTTTGATACAAATCAATCGTGTTTTCATAAACTTTAGACGTATTTCTAAAAGAAAAAGTCGAAACTGTCTAGTTGGAAGAATTTTACGCGTAGGAGATGTCTCCAATCTTTAAAACTAAGCATGTGGAAAATTTCTCTTTGAAAAATTTCTACTAGCTCGAAATGCTTGTTATTTTTCCAGGTTCAAATTCTAATCTTACTCGTAGATACACAATGAATCCAATTTATCGAACTGATTTACCTTTTCGAGTTCTCTACATATGATTTGGTAAATTTATTAAATCAGCGCTTTGCTCGACATGGCTTCTTGTTATTTAATAGTCAAGGCGAATTTTGGGAAAATATACGTCGAAGTGATAGTAGCGCAAATTTGATTTGTTTTTACAGGAACTCTCGAAAATTATTAGTTCATTTCCTCTGGTTTACGTATCAATTATTGCTTATTATATTAAATTAAAGTGTCATTTTAAATTTTTTATTTATTCCATTTTTTTGCTCTCTAAGAAAAATAATATTTTTTTATATAAATTAAAAAGTAAATAATTTTATTGTTTTAAATTCAATCTGAAGACTTCGAAGTATTTTTGCTTATAAAAGGCAGATACTTTCGAATCGTAGTAAGTACTCCATTTTTAATAAATTTTCTATGGTAGAGAAGCAAGGTCTACATACTGTCTTTCTGAAAGTAACTCCTTATGAATGTGCTATCCAAAGATCCAACAAAGAGCTGCAATCTGGAGAGGGTAACTCTCCAGTTTGTTTCACCAGGATGTTGTTATAGACCAGCTCAGCTCTTGATGATAACTGGCCTGTTGATCACGATGGGTGTAAATGGTAAATGCTTACAAATTATTCGGCAAACTTTCGGGCAATTCTATTCGGTGATGTATGAAGGCAGCAGAACTTCTCATGCTTTCCCCACATAGATCCAAACATTCGCCACTTGCGGTTACTTACTATAATTACTTAATCTTTTTCGGTTGATGCTTTGTTATTTTTCAAACTGCTTTAATACCAAACTGATTTTTATTCTAAATTCCAATTTACAATTTAGGGTTTGTTGTGTAGCTTTTAAATCCAAATAAAATTGTTCCATCGCTTTATTTATAATAACGATAAGACCCTATCATGATGTCATGGATTTTAATGTTTATCTAATTGTGACGTTCTTGTTGTTAAATCTAAAAACGCCATAGCTGTTTTATCTCTCACTACAAGGTCTCACTTTATATCTTGGTGTATTTGTTATTTAATTAACAGTGAATTTGTTTAGATTACCTCAAGATATTTTTAGTCGATAAAATAAATGGTTTATCCATTCCTGCATTACATCATTATTTTAGAAAATTTTGACTTGGATCGGTTGCATATTTTCTGTCAACTACACTATGTCGAATGTTCTATATGAAAATAATCACTTTCAGGATGTTTTAAAAAATGTCTGATAAAATATCACCGAAGACAATTGAAAATTGTTTAAATTTTTTATCAGATACCATTTATCGAATCAACATTGCAAAAGTAGATTATCGTATACGCTATACAAATATAATTAGGTATTTCGTTTCAAAATCGTTTTAATTTCCATTTAAATTGAACTCCAAATTTTTTATGTTTCTCCTCGTTGCTGATTTATTTATTTCTCTTGGTGTAGGTAGGCACAATGCAACTTATCGTGGTTTCTCATACTTGCAACGATATTGTGAAAATTCCACTGGTTCTAAATAATTTTGTTTTATTTTACTAAATTTGATTATTTAATAACAATTATTAATATTTTGCAATTTTTAGCAAAAATGTCCTTGGGTACTGCACGAGACTCTGCATACTTAAAATTTGTTAGTCATATTATAATAAAAGAGTGAACGTATCAAATACAAATTAATTTTTAAGTGTAATTAGTTTTCTCAAAAAAGTAATTTGCTTTATTACAACAATTAAGTATTTAAATTTTTTTAAATAATGGACTAGTTTTGCGAATTAAAATTTTTTGAAGTAATAAAATCTTGAATGTTTTTATAATACACAGTCAAACTTCGATAACTTGAACTTGGTAACCAAAATGGTAACCAAAGATTAAATATTATAATAATTAATCATAATAAAAAATATATTTTTTAACTCTTTGCACTCCTAAGTCGAGTGTGACTTACATCAACTCCAATGTCGAGGTAAACTCGACCTTACATAAAACAATTGCTAATTAATTAAGGAGTTGGTTAATAATATGGTAGCAGTGGCATAAACAGAACCTTAAAATTTCTTAAAAATTAATAACCTTCTAACATTGAAGAGTCAAAAGAGCGCCGCAGGCGAATTTGATTTAAATGAGCAATTAAAAGTATGTGTTAATTATTCGGAATTGAACCCAGATAGTTACGTTCCTGCTTTACACGAGTTAAGAATATGACGTCACGTTCCCAACTTGTTAAAAAAACTGAAAACTAGTATTTTCAAATAACAAAAAAAAAACGATAAAACTTCTACTGTATTTCTATTACATATCGAGAAATAAATTGTTTTCTGAATTTTAAAATGTGAGGAAGCTTTTAAGGAATAAAAAAATTTCTTATATAGAACAAAACTGCAAGTGGCGCGGCGAAACGATTGCAATTGTAAGCACCGGAGTACGAGAAGAGGTCCTTTGAACTTGAGAGCTTTCTGTATGAGAGTTAGGAAGTTGTTCATTTTATTATGAAGAAATTGGAATGACACAGAATCAACCGAGCTTACAAAATTTAAACTGATGTAATTAATGGCGCCCGCCATACTCAGTTTCCTTGAAATGATAATAGTAAAACTTCGGTAATCTCGTTTGTGCTGCACAATAAAACGTGAAGGGTTCTCCTACATTTTAAATACGTCCCTGAAACAAAATATAATTTTCCCGAAGCGTGATTAAATTGCAAAAAAATTTAATTGTTTACGAGTTCCCATTTTCAATATTTATTTTGAATTAGCACAACATGTGGATGTAACAGATCATTTAAACATTTATCAGGAAAATTGTGAAGGGAATTTTCATCTTACGCACGTACTACAAATATGATAAATTTGTTGTATTGTGTTTGTCATTTTCAATACAATGTAGCGGTAGATAAAAAGCAAACCGCGGTTTATCTCTACCTGGGAAAAGCTAATACTTATAGTAATTGAATTGGCAACATATTTCAGTAATTTAATATCAAAAGAGGATTAATCATTTCTGTTCGACAGACTCCAATCGATTATCAAACATTGATTTATTAGATGCATTATCTTTATTGATAATTAAGAAAAATATGGTGTGCAAGTAACCGTGGAATCCGTCATCGCTTAAATTGCGACTAGAATTAATTAATCAATCATACATAAATATTATGTATATCCTGAAAATATACAGGTACAAATTTGTTGCAGCAAATGATTGTATTGACGTAATATTTCAAGTAGTTATGAGAAACTGACGGAACTTGCCCGGAGGACAATGCAATAGTAAATTGCTTTCATTATGCTTCGTTTCTCAGTACTATTAAATTAATAAGTATTTTATGGTCTCTAAAGGTATATTTTAATGTTCCTATGTGTTATGAATTGCACTTTTAGTCGTGACCGGTTAATGGCAAAACCGAATGTGATGTGAAAACATAATTGCGATTACTATTAGTATTAATATTAGTAGCCTCACGAACGAGTTCAATAGTACGCACATTCTAGTTTTCATTTTGCAACGACTAATTTCCGAGTTGCTCCATAATGGAACTGCAAATTGTGTCCGGTATGTCGGTGCCATTTAATGTGGTTATTTGATTCGTTTCATTACCGCTATATCTATATAACCATAATTTTCTAATCTTAGTTAATTAAATTGACTCTTGCTGATTTAGTTTGCTTCAATGCAGTTGTTATGTGTATATTACCTAGAGCTTGAACGTATGTCAACGATCAATCGATTTATTTCAGATCGTAAAGTTTACGATCAATCGTAAATTCGTAAATAGTGAAAATTCGTATATTCTTCAAACCAAGTAATCGTTATGCGATCATATATAGCGCTGCGCACACCCAAATCCTACACTCCTGTTTTAAGTTTTTTAGCAACTATAACAATGTTTTTCAAGAGAACCCTTAGATAAATAAACACCACATGATGCAATTTTTTTATAAATAATTTTTAATAAAAAATTTAACTACCGTATTGATAATTCAAATCCAATTTAACTGTCTTATTAAATTGTCTTGTGAGATTTATGATTTCGTCTGATATAAAATTGAAGTGACGGTTCAATGACAATTAACAATTAATTATTCAATTTTACACCAGGTTATGTTTATTACAGGGTGTTAGCGCGGAGAAATTATCCCGCAGATAAATGTACCCCTGTGTAATCATCAGGAAATTCTCAGTAATATAACATTAAATGTATCACATTTATGCAACATTGTTTTTTTAACAACAATAACATCTTATTATTTATTCTTCTCGTTTTCTATTAAAGAGATCCGATCGTAACACTGGATGAGCTGAGCTTTATTATTCTCCCAACTCATTTTTGACCTTTTATCTTCACTTGATTCTCCACATCGTTATTACTTTTACCATCTTTTACTATGGATTTACCGTGACTTGAAAAACGTCACTTCCATTTTTCTTCTGTAATTTAGAGGCGTATCTATGGTCTTGGTTCTTTGATTTTTTTTATCTCTGTTTGCGCAAGTACTGTTCTTTCAAATGCTCTTAGTTTTATCATTTCCAACTTGGTTAGGCATAGAAAAAATGGATAAGCTTCGTTAGTATCCAAATTAACTGCCATCTCTTTAATTCTAAAATGAAATGTAGTAAAACTTAATAAAAAAAGTCAAATGCATGCACGTAGGTACTCATAATTCACTTACTGTATGGCTTGATGGATTAGGTTCCCTTGGGTAATTTAATAACTTAGAAGACATATGAGATTTTAATTCTTACTAGGAATTGGTAAATTTTTCAAGTCAGAATGCAGTTCATGGTATCAAAGAACGTATTGTTAATTTTTTCAAATACGAATAGTTGGTATCTGTGTATTTTCCCCATCTTTATATTTCACTACTTATTCAATATGTAAACAACTCTGACAAAAGATATTTCGTTAAACATTGCTTAAATCTGTAATACATTTTTTCTTATAATGTTCAAAGGACCTACTTTAAGTATTAGGGATTCCTCTCTCATTTGCATAAATTTTATTTCTGCTTTCTTCCTTTCCTCTCCCACAAGTAAAGTCGATATTTTTCAACTGAATTTGATTTAAATAATATATTATTATAATACCACCGACAATCGATTGTTTTTTTTCCAAACTTTTCTTTGAAGTGTTCCTGTCTTAAATATAGTAGAGGGTTCATCAACCGTTTCGAGAAAAGAATTTTATTAATTTAGAAATTTAGTTTGTTTTTCTTTATCACGCAATAAAAACCTTTTTATCTGATTCGGCTAAATAAAGGCCGAATGGATAGATACCCATGGTAACCTAACGTCATTTTTATGTTCTTTTAGTTGACTATACAACGTCCAAAAGAAGCGTACGAATAAATTGTAATTTTCAATTTACAAAGGAAACTTTTTTATTAACCATTTGTTGTTTATACTGCAGGAAATAATTTAGTAAGACATTTTTACTGTTATAAATAATCACAACAACATTTGAGTCACAATTTTTTTTATATAAACTTCTGTTTTATATTTACAGAGTGATTCAAAATACTCAAATTGTCTTTAATCCAAACATTTCATTTTCTTCTGTGGCTTAACACTAAAATAGAATATTTCAAATATAAATGTTGAGATTGCTATCTGCACTATTCGGTCCTGCTTTACACCAAAAATTTAATGGGGTAATTATTTTTCTTTTTAAAAATATTTATAAATTATTCTGTAATATTTTAAACCTTATCAAACGCAATAAAAAACTTATGAATATTTAAAACGTTAAAAATAGAACGAAATTTTCTGTTAAAAAATGGATTGTCTGGGTATCAGGTATTCCGTCCGCCTTTGACAAATATTGTTAATATGATAATTTCATGAACCATATAATGATAAATATTATACTTTTACCACTCTATATATGTGAGTATTGACGTCAAATTTAACATTGACGCTCCTGTGGCGTGATAAAATTAATTATCTTCTACATTATTTCTTCAATTTGTTATTCATTATGCGTCAATATGTATGAATTTCTTCGATTTTACGTGGTTATTGTGTATTTATTAAGCATTTTCTTTTATCAGCTAATTTGATTTTGTCGATTTTCAAACATTAAAGTTCATGCAGATTTACATACCGGGCTTGAAAATCAATTTATCATCTATTTCTTTATATTAAAATAGCTGTCCATATGAAAATTGTAATAAAGAAATGTTAATTTTATGTAGTCTGTTCCACTAGAACCCGAATAACTCAAAAACGGTAAACGATATCAAAAATATTTTAAGCAAAAAAATATTTGCGGTTTTCTGCTGAACACTTTTGCCCTCTTTGACATTTTCGATATCTTTCACTATTTTTGAGTTATTGCAGAAAATCTTGATTGAGTAACACTCGAGCTCTCGTGGGGCAGACTACGTTTAGAACCGTTATGAGTAAATTTAGTCATTATATTTTTATATTTTTATATTACAGCTCTACAGGCCTAGAAGGCCCATGGCTTCATTCCCTGCCTACTTAACTTGTCTTGTAAACTCTCGTGTGTGACGCAGCCGTATCAACGGTAATGACGTCGACACAAATATCAGGGATCACCACAAGAGTGTAGATGCCCACCGGAAGGCCGAGCCAAGAAATTCTGTGCAATACGCGATTTGAACCCAGAATTTCCGCTCTATACTCAACCAGCGATCACATCACTCCACTGCTGTGGCTTAGTCATTATATAGTTGGTTTAAATAGAGCTCTTATATTTTTGCTTAAATATAGGTATGATTTCGAACCGAAATCTTAAAAGAGAAATTTTGGTTGATTTCTTAGACACAAACACCAAAATTGCTCTTTGAACGAAAAAATCATTTAAGAGCAATATCCAGTGCTATATCGAATAACTTTTGTTTTATGCCATTTATTTTCAGGACGTTACAAAATTTTAAACAATTTCTAGCATTACACAATCTTTCAATATTTTTTGTCTGTAAATATGCTATAGGAAATTGATTTACTTTTTTGAATATCACATAATTCGAAAAGTGGAGGGGGGGGGAAATTCCTTAATTCTAATTTTTGAATAACGTGGTATTCCAATAAATAAATCAATATCTTTTAGCGTGTTCACCGGTACATAAAAAAGTGTTAAAAGATTGTGTAATGCTAGCAATTATGTATTTAAATTTTTGTAACGTCTTGAAAATAAATAATGATTTAAAACATAAATTATTCAGTAAGCAGTGGATATAAGTTTTTTATTTGTGTTAAAATTACAAAAAAAAATTAGTCACAAGACAAAAAAAAATTATAAAAACAACTCAACGTGATTATGTTTTACTGTTTACTAAAAAAAATTTAAAAATTATCTTTTGCGATTCACAACAATTTTGGTAATTTTTAATAGTTTAGAACGCGTTATGTTCTATTGTGTGCTGATTTAATAATGACCACAATGCGAAATTCGGTTTCTGTATATTTAACATAGTCCAAAACGCGTTCTGATCAAGTTTTCGCCCAATGATCGATTTCAATAATATTTGCTCCAGATAAATACTGTATTAAATAGTACAGCAGATTTAATATTTTTATTTTTTTTTGTTATATAAATATCACATCTTGAAGTATATTAACGAATGATAAATTATAAATAATTTTTAATTTCTTTTAACTATCTATCTACTATCGCTTTTATACTTTGGTATTTCAATTAAGTAATTAATAAAAGTACAGTTCTGTCACCAAATAATGGCAGTGATGACGCCCGCTAATGTGCAGAAACGAAAGTTGGTCAGCTCCGTTTACACGACAGCACTCGCACGTTCTCCCTCTGCTATTCATAGCACAGAAGGCGGTCATATCTGTTCCTGATTTAGTGTCCGACGTTTACTTTCAGATTTTTCTTCTTTTTATCTAAAAATGTCACTTAGCTTGAATGACAGTTTTCATTATTGACCTAGGTTAATAATGAATCAATTAATGCAAAATATTTAACTGATGATAATTAGTACCTTATTATAGTACCAAGCCATGATGGCATCAGAAATGGCGGTTATGTAACAACAATCGCATTATTTTTGTAGTAATTCAACTCACCTGAAATGATATCAATGTATGTTTATACATTTTTACCTTTTATTTATTTAGTATAATAGGATTAATGCAAAGTTTACATAACATTTAACAAATTAGTTAGATATGTTAATGTGTTTACTTAAGGATTTTTCATCGGCATTTTATTTATCAACAATAAGAACTCACTTTAAAAGTTTTTAAAAAGTTTTGTGGTCTCGTTATTTTGATGAAAATATTCATAAGCAAGAAATGTGCGTGCAACTTTTGTGATATTTTACTTTTTTATGCTTTATGGCATTTTTTTATAATATTTTTATTACCTTTAACGCGATATTATGCGATTCAGTGTTGATTTTTTTATGAATATTAATGATGCAGCTTTTCTCACCTAAAATACCGAAATATTTGGAAAATAATTTGATAGTTTCTAAATTCAATTTTGTTATACTACAACCGTATAAACTTCTGTATATTTATTGTTCCCAAAACTAGCTAAACATTGTTCATGGTACGCGCATCATAAGTTTTGACATCCCTAATCTCAGGTTAGCCAACGTAACATGACACGTCGTATAGTGTGAATTTTACGGTTTTTCTTTTGTGCTTGAATTACTCTAACGTACTGTAATGTAACTTTCGAAGTTTGAAGGGAATTATGATTTATGTTTATTTCATGTTCATTTGATAGCTACCCAAGCTTGAAACTATTAATTACATAACTTAAATTGGTTTTTACGAATTTATTATTTGTTTAGTCTGAAATAAATTGGTAGTTTATCCAACTAGTTGCATATAACCGTTCTGTTTCACATCAGTAAAATAATATCTATTTTCTTAACGTGTTGCATATTTTATTTTTTGTACTTTGTTTATTGGCTAACTGAAATGGAGTTATGTAGGTAAAAGTCTACTTTATCTAACTGTAGCAGAAAAACTAATAATTACCTAAGAAGTAAATTAAACCCATTATGATTTGACAGGTCGGAATGTTTTTATGCTGGCTGGAAGCCAACCAGAAAATGTATGATACTGTTGTATTTTGGTTAACTTTGCTATAAAATCAGAACTTTTGGCATTTACATGATGAACTTTTTTTTATAAACAAGTTTTTATGTTTCTCTCCATTTTCTTCAAATTCAGCCAGGATTATTCGTTTAAAACAGAATCCGCTTATATGGTAGTAGGTACTTCATCTTGATGATATATGCTCCATTACTTTTCTTATTCTAATTTTTTCGTTTTGATATTAAAATATATTTGATTCTGAATGTATTTGATTTATTACTTAAACCAACAAATAGATGTTCCTACATCTGCAGCCAAGTGAAAAATTTTAAGGAAAATGTCAATTTTAATGCAATGTCACATTTGTGTGCGTCGAAAAACATATTCCTAATCTTTGATAACTCAATGAACAACCAAATGTAAACATCATACAATACAAATAATGTTATCTTGTCGTGGAATTTTGTTTACCATTAAATACATTTTGTAGGAATATATTATACATGAATGGCATGGCATTCTCTTTCCCAATGAGATTTTAGCAAAATTTATTATACCGTAGATAAACCAACTTATAAATAGTAATAATAATGCATCTATTTTGTTGATGGTGCTTTGCGAGCATGAAATGTAAGAAAATTTGTAATATGTATTACATAATACCATGTCAAATCTACTCCCGCATTATTTGCTCCGTGGTTTGGATTGCACGTTAAACTATAAATAAATCTATGTTTCTACGAGTAATCAGTAAATGAAAAGTTCTAATTTGTTTTTAAGGGTGAATTTCGAATATAAAGTGGTTTATCCATAAATTATATTTTAATCTTCTAATCTAGTGTATTGTAATAAAGATTATTCGAAATTTGTTTTAATCATAAATCAATACCATTTCTCTCGGAAAATTTAGAACTTCGGTAACATAATTGATTTAAAGAAATTTTAGTTCTGTAAGCAATAATTTAAAATTTTATCCTACGCAGGATCTTTTCAAATTTGTAGGGTTACATCATGTCATTGTGAACGAAATTATTGCGACGATTTTTATCAACCCCTTTTAAGAAAAGCTATAATGCTATAACCGTTAAAATAGAACGACCAAAAGTTGGAAATTTTTGCAAGAATGAATATTTTGAATCTCTTTATGAACTTTCAAGTTATTTGTATTGGAGAAAGTAATGGAATACAACTTTTTTATAAGTTGATGTTTTGTGAAAAAGAAAATTTCCGGCAAGTATGCAAAAGTTGCGAAGGGAGCTTTTTTTTTTATTATAAGTCCTCTTGGGTTTATATATTATTCAAGAGACTTAGAAGTGGGTTACTACATAATAAACACCCGGAATAGTTTCAATCACGCACAATCCTTTGTTGTGTTCGTTTTTTCAATAGATGTATTATTTCTGTCATTATAGTATTTTCATAATGGGGGGGGGGATATCAACAATTACTATTAAAGTGCGTTTTCTTACCGCCTATTTTTTTGGAAGCAATTTTTCATTTTGTTATTATTGAATTAAAAGAGGGCTACGTTAGTAAATTACTTACACATAACCTACGTCAATAGTTTTTTGAATTATTCATATATTGTCTGATCTTGAGGATTTAGCATTCACACAACGTTAGATGTTTTTATCGCATATAGCCTTAGAAAATTTTTACGTAACCTTGTTGTTTGAGGTAAACAATCTATTATTAAAATTTTGTTTTAATTAGTGACAAAATTAATTTATTAAATCGATAGGTCTCGTTTATGATTAATAATATCAGGAACGTCTGCAGTGTTAATGTGAGTTTTACGAAGGCTTTATTAGTCAAATAAAAAAACATAATTATATAAAACACAGCTACAAAAGTATTTCGTGATATCGAAGTATTTTGAAGGTGTTAAAATTCCACCGTGCCCTAATTTTGTTGTCAACCAAGTACGAAGTAAAAAATGAAATAGAATCGCACATATAAAAGTGTAATATAAAAATATCGATTTGAACGTAAAACAAGAATTTTTAGTTTAATCCTCAAGTTTGGATTTTAAGTATTCTGTGAGGCATTAATGATGTTTTCGGGCACTAAAAACTTGAAATTCAGAGGTTGTAAGAATAAAATATGACGCCATTTTAAATTAAATGTCGTCTTACATTAGTATAGATGACATAAATAATATAGGACGCCATTTAAATTAGAGTGATATACATATTTCATTTAAAAACTTAATAGAAGCGAAAAGTTCAGGCTTTCACTACAATTTTGACTTTGTATATCAACTTTTAGTTAATTAATTTTGACTTCCATATTATATAGGTATAATATAACCATGTAGTATAACGCAAACTCTACCATGAATATTAATTTTTTATTTATACAGCAATTTAACTTCTTGCATATAAAACTGTTGACTAAATATATGTAATGTCAGTTTAACTCTGGGTTGCATATAAATAAGTTTTAAATTAAAACCGGAAACATTTCTCGCCAGTATACGAAGTTAGTAGTTTAAACTTCACTAAATGCTAATTAAGAATGCAGTAACAACTAGAATTAACTAAGAGAAGATAATTCTAACACCAAAAGAGGTAGTTTCTGAGGCCATTATAAATTATTGCTATTTAACGAAACTATTACCAAAAGTTCAAAAGCCACTCGAAATAAATTTAATACCACTTTTCGAAATCACTGTATATTTTAATGTCCACTGTATATTTCAACGTTCTAGTTATTAAAAATTAATTTTTTTTTCAGTGTTCGAAGCGTAATGCACAAATATCTGGAGAAGAAAAATGAGGTGAACTTCGACAAGATTTTTCATCAACAATTAGGTAAGTCGTTAATCCTACACTACACTTTTTAGTCAATAAGGGGTTATTTTAAGTTTTAATTTATGCACAACTGCTTCATACGTGTATCCGCCTTCTTCATCTGAACTTGAGCCTAAAAGGCTCAAAATAAATTTTACTTCCAGCTAGGTTAATGTTTTCTATTTTTTCCAACTGGAGCCCAAATTGTCTTAGTTTGTTTTTGGTTGATAGAGATTTTCTGGTTTAGTTTATTTTCGCACAGTTCTTTTATGTTTTCCTGCATGATCGACTTCACTTTTAGTTTTTCTTCGCTTTTCGAGGTTGGTTTCTTGCTAGGATTTGCTGATAATCATTATAAGACATCATTAGAGAAATTTTGATAACTTAAAGCTTATAAACCAAAGTTTGTCTATTATAAGCGAATTTCTACTGTGAGTTCATTATAAATGGATTATTTTGTATTGTACCTATTATAACAACTACACTATTTTGTTTATATTTACTTAAAGCAACACACTTGAGGGAATTATTAGCCAATATTATAAGGATTTACCTTTGCCCGAGGTACATTCGGTGAAATAACTTTTTAAAGAAATAATCTAATGTACAGTACTGCCGTGTTAATTCTAAAGGGCGTATCTGCAATTTTTGGCTTTTTGAGTTATTGCTGGCAAACGCTTCCCTGCATGTAAATCTATCATTTCGTTAAGTTCAGAAGGCTAAACTATGTATAGATATGCTAGAATACATCTTTAAAGAAACGGCGTATCTGCAGTTTAATGTGTAATTTTAGATAAAAAAGGCGTAACCAACAATGTTAGATTTAAAAGACGTATCTACAACTACTATTTTGTGTAGATACGCCCTTTCTTTGTAACACTCCATTACTTGACTGGCAAAAATTATCTATTCTGTAACTGGCAGATACAATTCAAATTTTGATGGTTACACTTGTGAAGTTCTGTTTGTTTTTTATAATTTAAATATTGTTACGTGTTTTAAGTTTTTTGGTTATCAGTTATTTAGGAAAAAGTTCACACAGTATCTTATTTTGCAGATACGCCTTTTTTTCTTATGAGTTTTATTAATATGTGTTAGTCAGAAAGGGCGTATGTATCAAAAGTCCCATTTATAATAAATATTTAAGAAAACGATTTATTTCATTAGATTCTGCCACAGATATAATATGAATCTAAAACACTAGTTTTCTGTTTAATTCAAACCATGTGATGGCACACGGAAATTTATAAAAACACGATTTCTCAACAATTAGCTTTTTGCAGATACGCCCTTTAGAAGTAACACGGCAGCGTAATTTAGGAAAAAAAAAAGAGAATAGTAAATGAATTACATTTCTTCCTCACATCCATTTACTGTCTAATATAACTAATTGAATAGTTCCTTATGAAATAAAATTTTGAATTGTCAAACTTACGTTTATTTAGCTATTTTAGGTATGTTTGACAATACAAAATTTTATTTCATGGGTAACTATTGAATTTCAATCGACAGGGTAATTATCAGCTCAATGTTACAAATCCCCTAGGGTTCTTATCGGTTCGAGTGCCATTGACAGTTAAAGTTTATTAAAAATGCAATATTCTGATTAGTATAATATAAATGTAGGAAGTTATCAGAACAAAAAACAAAATTTTATTGCCTCTGAAAATGCACAAATCGCACATCTTCAAAATTGCGAAACAAAAACAATATTTTATTTTTTACGAACACGATGTTACTACGTTATAAATACATATTGAATTTCAATTTTAAGTTTAGAAAATATTGATGTTTCCTCATTCAAATTTGAAGCTGAAAGTATGTGTGTGCGATCAATTTAAAAATGGCGGCTTGCCGTTTAATGTTACACGTAAAATGTTCCCGAGTGGAACAATGTTTATATAAGAGAAAATATTTGTTTACATTTTTTCTATAATATAGTAAGTTTTGTGTAATACTCGCTAGCGTTTACCAAGAAATAATAATAAACCATTTTGTTTGATACATAATGCAAGTTGAAAATTTAGAAATCTGCTTTTCTTGAGCGCCGTGATATGAAACATATTCTTTTTTTTAAACAAAGAAACAAAATCTGGGAATAAATATTTGATCTTTCTTCGATGTGCTATTTTCGAAATGTTTAAAAACAAATTAGAACATGTTCCCTTTGCCAAGTTTACAAGTTTTATTACCTACTCGTATATGAATGTAAAATTCAAAAATATACTCTCCACAAAAATTTGTTTGTAGAGTTTACTTATTGTTAATTACTACCTGTTTTATTTCCAAATATTGGGAGTTATTGGATTATCGAGGTTACATTCTGTTTTTTTTGTAATATATTTGTGCCTTTCGTATAATTTTTTATATCTCTTCGAAGGGAACATTTCAAATACACTACAATAATAAGAATTATATTTCACATTTTATTGTCGAGCCAATCTATTGTGAAAAATCCCTGGGACAGCGGACAAGTAATATTGCTTTAGATACGGAAACATATCATTCCGTGTTAGAATAGGTTTATTTTCTAGATTGAAACTTCTATCTATCGAATTGTAAGATTGTTTAACCCAGTTGTTTATGTTTACGATTTTATTATTATTATTTTGTTTAGGTTAGTTAACTTACAAGAAAACAAATCAATAGCATGTAATTGTTATAACTGGACGATTTATTTGTACCTATTATTCGTAGACGTCGTAGCCGTGGTTCTGATTCCACGTTAAACTGTAGTCCCAACAAAGATGTACTATATTTTTGTCCTAAAAGAGCGGCATTATGTATATTATAACTACGGTGCTCTGATACGAGAGTATACAACAAGAAGAAATTTTTTTATCTATATTCTAAAGTCGATCCCTTATTACGAATTACTCAAGAGCTTTTATCTTATTTTAATTAGTTAGCTATATATGAAAGATAACCTCGATATTCTTTAATATCTCGATAATTTTAGAGTAATTGACGGTGTCCGTGACTTGAACTCGAATCTGTTCCTTCATTACTTGTGTTTTGAACAAATATCGATTCCTGTCAAAATCTAATTTAATTGGTTAATTATTCATGCCGAGTCGACGATATTAGCATTAAATTAAAGGGAAAAGAATAATTAAATTTATTATTAGAATAAATTAAATTTGAGATTTAAAAATGTAAAATTAAGGATCGATTGCACCAAAGCCATCTAAAAACATCCTCAAAATAGTAAATTAAGCTCGTCATTTCAAAAATTGAATTTTGACTTAGGGTCGATCTTTTCATGTTCAATAAACGTCAAGTAGTTACTTGACGATTATTTTTTTGGGCTTTTTGATGGTTTAGTTTAGAAAGTTGGGTCTTTTGGTTGCATTTTATGTAACTAGCATGCCAACTTTATCATGCTAATAAGAATAACTTTACTAGCCAGTAAGCAGATGTTAGAAGGCTAGAAAGCTAAAGTAAAGAAATCGTCAAGTAACTACTTGAAGTTTATAAAACATGAAAAGATCGGCCCTTAATCTACTATTATTTTGTCTAGATAGATTTGTTTTTTTACATTTTACTGATAGGGTGCGCTCCCGAACGCCCTTCAAGACGAATAGCGTTAAATTAAATGAAAATTTTCCCGAAGTTTGTAACTATAATAAATAGTAAATTACTTGTCTCTATTTATTTGATACCAACTAATTAGATATAAATAAAGTTAATCAATGTTTATTGTTTATCTCTGATCGAACAGAAATAGTAATCTCAGATTAACTTCAAGCACAAATTGAGAAATATTGGGGTTGTTGTAAGTTTGCGCTGAAATTAAAGGGGTGCAACGGGGTAGCTACTTTTACAGGTTACGTTATTTCTTTCATTGTGGCCTTTTTTTTAAATAAATTTCTGGTCAGTGAATCTCGTTAATCCATTTGCGTCAGATAATAATATCCTTTTTCCATATAGCACATATCACAAGTGATTTTAAAGTTTAAACATAACCTATTTTATTTTTAAATTGAATTATTATCTAGTATTTCATTGCAAATCGTAGTTTTTTATTCTGCGCAGCAAAAGTAGCTATAATTTATTTGCTCATTTAAATGTACACTAATGTTCTTACAACATAATCGATACCAGAGTTAGGGAGTAGCTTAGCTACCACCTAGGTAAAAAGTAATTAATTTACTAATCAGAAAGTTATAAAAATATCAAATTTTAAAGTAGGTACTATTTCTAAAGGCAATCGTTTCAATTATGTTTATGTAATCGTTTCGATTATGCGTATGTGTTTTCATAATTTATATACACAATGCGATGATAATTTCTATTATATAAAAATATTGTTTTCTATCTGATAAAGAAATACTAACATAAAAACATAATATTAGGATCAATATTGACACATTTTTACCTTGTTTGATGAGCAAGTATATTACTTTTCAGTTTAATATCTCTATAAACACTTCAACATTCAATGAAGATTAAAACTAATTTTGCCGTTAATATATCGATCAATATTAAGGCATAGTCAATCGAAAAAGTCGATACCACAGCGTACGAGAAAAATTTCAATTAAATGGTAAATAAATCGACACCAATTTTTAGATTTAATTTTTTTTATTTTGCATGACGCTTAACTTGTGAGTACTCGTTACACATTTATTTTGAATTTAAATGTCATAAACTTTGAGTGGACAATTAGATTTTATTTTCCATTATTCAACATCAAAATGGCAAAATTATAGAACGAGGTTAAAATGATTTTTCAACTTGCCCAACCCCAGACATATTCCAACTCCTTAATATTCTTTCAAACTCCCATTCGAGATTCTTTAGATTCCTTTCGTATGTAAATTTTTCAAGATTTGTCTGATTCGTGCAGGTTTTTAAAATTCCGAAACTTAATTATTATAAAACATGGATAAGATCCACATCATTATAAATTTTTGTTCCGACATCTAACAGTGATTTTGTTAATTTTAATCGCGAAATTTAACATTTCCGATTTTTTATTTGATAATACAAAATTGAATGAGAAATTATTACGTTTGCCTTGTTATTCTTTCCTCATTTTTAGAACTGGGATAAAATTTTATAATTTGGTATTTCAATTTTTCGAAAAGTTGTTTAAAATTTTTATAAACACTTAAATTGCCGATTCCATATTACTATGTGTTTTTAACTGGCACGTAAAATTTCTTGTTAGGTATACGTTACACAAATTGTCAGCTTCATATTATTATAACAGGAAGTTTTTGAATAAAATGACCGGCAGTTTAAGTGTTATTATTTATTATGCAATGATAGCTGAAGTTACTCAAATTGTTATGTGTGGTAAGAGTATTGACTGTGTATAAAACATAACGAACCGAAAATTTTCTTGCTTCACGTTTTCTTATATGAAATATGGTAGCCGATTATAAGGTAAACTTTATGAAGGTTTAATTAGGGAATAGGAAATGAAAGGGGAATTAGGGAAATGAAAGGTTTAATAGGAAAATATTATTATTAATAATAATGATAAATATAATTATAACCCAGGGAACTATGTCTGGCTGTGGCTACCATGTTACTAGTTAATTTTATTTATCCATTTACAAGGTAAACTTACGTACATACTCATAAATGAAATAGTAAGATTTACGTACGTATAACGTATGAAATGCATACATACAATGGTAAAATTTGACAATGGTGGAAATCACTCATCCGAAGTAACAATCAGATTTAAATTTTCCGAGTTTTTAAAAAGAAATTTATACTAGGATAAACTGGGGTTAACTGAACAATTTGGTATAATTTCCGTATTTTAATAAAGCACTGAAAAAAGATGAAGAATAAAATAACAAATAACCTAAGCTTTTACTTTTCCAAACCTAAAACTTTTAACGTAAGGTAACGATTGCCTTCATTTTTGTTCAGTTGGTTTTTCTAAACAGTATAGAAAAAATTATTAATTAAAATTTGAAATATTCGTCATTATTGGTAGGAATTACAGTTGTATTGATTCCACTTCTTTTCTCTCAATTAATTGCTTAAGATAAAAGTAATTAGGGACACCAATGAATTTTTCCACGCAATGTGTTTTCAACGATATAAATTTTTCCAATTTACTCTGATTTACTTTCATAAATAAAATATTCTAGTAACGTTTCAATTTTAATTATCGAAATGCGATTTTTACACCATTTCAGCAACTTTTTCAAGCGTATATTTACTTTTACAAATGTTTGATGGTTCTGAAAAATTTTTGTTTTATTTCTTCGATTTTATTCGTAAAAAAAAGTTAAGCGTGCTTTGTTTTGGAAGAGTTAACTGTGTTTATTTTTTTATGGACTCGATGTTCTCTCACATAGCAAAATCTAAATTGCATTTTCACATTTGTGAAATTGTCTTTTTGCAACTTTAGTTAATCAAACTTTTTGTATAAATTTCCAAAATAAAAACTTTTGTTTTAGCTGGCACACAAAAAAAAACAGCATCCTCACGCTCCTTGGTGTTATCAAAACAAAAATATTACTTATTTTCGTTAAAAATCATGAAATGTATAGAAATTTAAATATCAGGATTTGCAAGCTAATTTTTTCCGAGTGTCCGTAGCAAAAAAAAAACGATTTAATATTTTAATTTTCAGCTTATAATTTATGATTCTTTTACCAGTATTTTCATAATTTATTCCACTAATTTGTGACAAGCGCTGCATTTCTAAGTTTTACTAATTATTTCAAAAGCCTCTTTTGAATTTTCAAAGCTTTTTCGTCTTTGTTATATCATATTTCAACAATAATTTATTAATTATGCCTTAATTGTTCATAATATCCCATGATTTTATTTTTTGACTGAATAGATTCAAGACAACACAATTAAAATTTTTTAACTCATCGTATAGTTTGTCCCACGAGAGCTTGAGTATGACTAAACTTAGTTTATCTAATGTAAGTCTTTTGTCTTTTTCTGCTGAACACTTGCCCTATTCGACATTTTTTATATATTTCACCATTTTCGAGTTATTGCAGAAAAACTTGATTGAGTCACACTCGAACTCTCGTGGGGCGGACTACATGCCCGGTGTCACAAACGATATGATTTAGTTGATATCATAATATTGTTTATGAAACTAATCCGTACCATAAATTCAAGTATAGGACTCTGGAGAGGCGAAATCTTAGTTAAACGGAAATGTTTTGTGATTTTCAATTTATGAAAGTAATTTAAACTGAAATATTTTGTCGTTCTCAAGCGGTTCCGACTTATACATATTTTAACTGTATTATTTATTTTATTCAAAAAATGTTAAGAACTGAATACATTTATGAAGACAAGTCGGAGATTTTAATATTTTTTGAATTTGTAGCTTAGTCGTAGAAAAACTAAATTGTACAACTCGGTTGGAATACCTAATTTTTTTCATTCTATCTACTACTCCGTGTTTCAACTATTAATTTTACTTAAAATTTTGCAGAAAGGTAAAGTGTAGACAATCACCGTAGGATTTATTTTCCTGATGAGTTTCCACGCTTTCTAGTTTGAAATATCGAACGACGCATTTTTCGAGTACATCCTGTACTTGTAATATTGGAATACTGTATTGCATAAATAATATAGATAAAGCGGTAGGATTAATTGCTTTTGTAATGAGACTTTCTAATGCAAATCCATTTGTCAAAATTATATCGACATTTAATCCATTAACTATCATCAATCTTCTTGCATTTTCGTCAACGTCGAAGAAAATCTTTTTTGTGTTTTAAAACGTTAAGTGTCTGCCAGATACTAAAATACATTTAATTATTGACTTTTGGTATCAGATGCTAAAATTTTCTTCGAGTTGTGTGTACGTTGTACATCCTATCATATAGATGATAGGAGAGCCAAAAGAAAACTTGGCGTGCACACAATCTCTAAAGAAATGGAACAAGTACATTTCCCTAGAGTCTTTTAAGAACCGGAAGTAAAAATATTCGTTTTGTATTCGGCTAAATTTTAGGGAGGCTTCCAATACGCTGCTTCGAAAACAAATTTAAACTAATATGTGTAAATTGAGAATTTTTTTTTTATTTATTCAGAACGGTGATCCTTAAAAATTTAATGGATCCCTTCCAAACAGGAAAACTTTTTTACGAGATATGTTGCTAAATTTTACTCTGCATTATAATGCGATGTCGTTCCATTTTACTTGGGTCGCTAATGGTTTTGTCGTCCTATTTTAACTATTTTAGTTTTTATATGATTTTTATTAATTTGCTGGGTTAATGGGTTGTAAAGTATCGACAGTTTCTTATTTTAATGTATGATTTATTTCTTGCCTCATTTCTTACTTTTCTCCCGAATCAACTACAAGATCATTTTGCTCTTTCTGCAATAGAAAGTTAATTTTGTAATTGGTCGTTACTTTAAGTCGAAATCGATTGATCTTCTTTAATCCTAACTAGACTCTCCATTAATTGGTTAATGTTGAATTACGTCGTCGCACATGTAATCTACAATAATGTGTTGGTGTAAAGACATCATTAATCACTGTCATGACGATAGTAGGCACCTAATGATGAAAAGCAATATCAACAACCGACAAACTTTGGCTACCATTTTCACTGATCATTCCAAAAATTGTATATATTATTAACTGCTTACCGTAACTTCAGGAATTCCAATTTGTAGGAGGGGACCTTTTTGTCATAATTTGAATTAAAACGTTTGTCTTAATTGGACTAAATTGAGCGTTTCCATTAAACTAAATCTTTTTTTATTTTATTTTTGTAAAGTTGTATTATTAGAAAAAGTGCCGTGACAACGTCGTGTTAAATAATACATTTTTGAACTTCACCTATAGCAAGTGACGATTAATTTGACTTTTTATCCGTGACTTGGAACCATTTGTTACCCTATAAACTGAAAGCCATGGGTGCCGCTATAAGTAACGAAATTTTATATAAAAAGAATCTCCCCAAAGGTATCAAGTATTCATTCCTTCATTTAAATTTTTGATATCGATACTACCGTTATTTGCATACCAATTTTTGGTGACATTTTTCTCTTTACTCCTTATTTATTAAGGACAATTTTGACTTAAAATTGCGTTTGTTGATTTATTAATTACGTGGGGTTTGAAAGTTCCAATTTGCATATCAAATTTTTTTTTGGATCAAATACCAAGCCCGATATACAATTGAATGAAAATGTCAGAAAAAGATCGATTTTTTTAATTTTTATACACCCCGACTCGAAAGACCAAATTATCGCTGAACTAATTTTTTTTGTTTGTTTCAGGATACTTATTATTTAAAGACTTTTGTGAAAACGTTTCGGAAGTACCAGTACCAGAGTTACGATTTTACGAAGAGGTGAGTTTTTTAATTATCATTTTATAGAAGCTGTCGCAATTGAACTTATGATAAAACTATTTTTGTTCTACTATAAAGTTTTATGTAGTTTTGTGCTGTGTGCCATTTTGTATATTTTAAAAGATACGACGTAATCTTTTTAAAGCACAGTTTGTCAAGAAAAGAGTCGTCTGAAAGTAATTCGCTTCTTCGCTGGCGACAAAAATAAAATGAAGTTTCTTGTGTTTGTTACAATTATTTATTATTTTACTACTTTTATCGTCCTATGTCCTGTTTGTTATCTTGCTATTGTCGCCTCTAATTGCAATTATTTCTTTTATTTTAGAGAAAATCGAATTAAAATTTTAGTTAAGACTGTACGGAATGTGTTCAGAATTAAGTATCGTTTACATTTAATTTATCGACGTAACATAGGAAAATCTAAAAATTAAGTCTTGCCTTGTTTCGGTAGAAAGCTGGCAAGAACCAATTAGAATAAAGTATTTTTTTCTATTCTTTCCTATGATTTAAAAATTGTTAATTTTGATTGGCTCTTGCCAGGTTTGTACCAAAGCAAGGCAAGATGTGTTTTTTTCAGGTTATGGTTAAGTGTCAGTTACTAAGGGTCGTCAATTGGGCAAAATTCAAATAATTTTACGTAAAGTTACGTCTCTTAAGTTTTACAGGAATCTTAAAAGGTCGAGCAGTCTTAATCGTTGAAATTTAATTTAGAATAATTCCTTTTAGTTTTATACACGAAACAATTCGAGTCATTTAAATACTGTCTATTATGACGTCATAAAGCTCCAAACATACTTAAGGATAGGAATGCATGCATTTGGCTGGTATGGCAGCACACAAAGCTTTTATGATGATACTTTTTTTCTCTATTTTGTTTTTACTACGTCGGTTTTTGCTTAAAAAATCTAAAACTTACTGAAAAATAGATAAACCGGCGTAAAGGATGAGATTAATGTTCGAAATTGAGAAAAAAGTCACTTGCTTAATTTTTCCGCAAAAATTACATTTTGGTATAGTAAATATAAAGGGTTACTTCAACGACCGAAGTAAATTAAACCTTTAGCTTTAATTATCCTTTTTATCTGTGTACCGAACGCAAACAAAAGGGTACTGCGAGAAAACATTTTAAATTTTTGGGAAAATAAAGATTTTTCTCCAGTTTATTACTTAATACCACATCGTTGAATTAAAATTCATTTTAATTCTTATCCAACCGATGTATCTAATTTTGAATTAATTTAATTACTTTTGGAGTAGTTCTGTTTGCACTCTACCGTGTAAGTTGTAATAAATAATGGCAAGACAGAAACCAATCAAACAAAAGTTTTATCTTCTCTGGAAGTTACATATCGGTTCATCTTAACTTACTCCATTAAAACTTATCTGTGTAAAGAGTTAGTAGTAAAATTACTTAACAATTTAAACCTTAACTGCACATCCGTATAATATTCTTGGTCAATTTATATTTATATTTAGTATGGAAAAAAATTTTTATTATTATTTTTTTTTAATTAAACATTTTAATGACTGACGGTAGGTACTTAATAATAGTGCGTGCTGATTTTATTTTTTTTAATTTTACCAGGTTTTCATTTTCATAATATCTGTATTTTTTATATTCTAGAATTTTTATAGTGTAATAAGGAAAGCTTTTTCAGCCAACATAAATATTTAAATTTTATTAACATATTTTTCAGCCAAGTTGTATATAGTGATTGCTATCGTGCTTTTTTGTTACTTTGTTTTCAAGTGTCGTTAAAGTATCGTTTTTTATTTCAATTTAGACTGAAAATTGAAAATTTGAGCAAGGACTGACTGAAGTATAGCCAAGATTTTAGTTGGGTTCCCCCAAAATGATAATAAGTATAATTAGAATATTTATGTAAACTTGTTTTGGTAATTAGTCGTAAATATTTAATGAATTAATCGCCATAAATGTCGATTTTAAAGATCTGTTTGGTATTAAAACGGCTTCTAATATCTTTATAATTGGATTTTTATTGTGGTGATGTAAATTAAACATTTATAATGGGGCAGACATAATTTAGAACTGTTGGTTCAGTATAATTATGCCATAAATAAGATATCGCTTTAATAAATTAATATTATGTACTACATTACATACTTCAGTTTTTTTTGTTCAAGGATTCTTACAATACAAAAATTATTTTGTTTTTTACATTCACCACATATCGTGGTGCTCTCGGATTCCAAATCAATTCAAGTCCATTGCATTAACCACAAACTTATTCCAAGGATCCTAAGACAGGCCAAGTCGTTTTTCTCTATGAAATCGTTCTTTTCCATGCCAGGATTTTGTCTCATCGAAATTTATTGTCACCGGAGTTTTGGTTTTATCGGGATTACTACCAACCTGTCAAAATTTTTAGCTGCACTTCTTTCGGAACGTATTTTCATATCGCATTATTTTGTATCAAAAAGGACTAAGCTTGGGCACTGTGTTGGAGTTAACTCACTAATGTCGAAACACGAAACAGAAATAACGTTTAGCCAGTTAAATCGAAACTATAAAGGGTATAAATAGAACCACAAAATAGATAAGATGAAGTTGAATTTAGAACAACGACTCAGTACTTTTAGTTATCAGACTTTCACAACAAAACTTCGGTCTCCGTATGGCACGTAGCACCGTCTTGCTGAAGCCAAAAGTCTTCCATTTCTCAAACAAATCAGCTGTTTTTATCTAAAATATGGCGCTGCGAATGAATTGTATGTCAGTGTAATTTTCAAACTCTCAAAAGAATATGAAATTCGAAACCCGCAAGTTAAAAAGTTTTCTCAAAACAGTTGCTTTTATAATCCTCGAATACGAAAAGCCTGTCGGTTAAAATAGAACTCCTAGCAAGGATTTGCAGCGTCCGGGTAATAGAACCCCTTCTTTCAAAGTTAGAAATAGTTTTTGACATATTTGGTTCTGTCTATTTACACGAAATCAATCACATCTAAAAAATTTTAAATAATAAGACATGACAAAAATTTATGACAGATTGGGGTTAAGTATACCCACCGTAAATTATTATTTTTGATTATAGGCTATTTATTTTATTTTATATAAAGGCTTGATTGATGAAGATGTGATTATTGAATGTTTTTTCAAGTTATCCTTTAGTGTTTAGCAAACTTCAATTTAGTCGTAAACGACGAAAAGGTCATAGAGAGCACACTAAACTAAGCTATCAAATTAGTAACCTTCGTTCATGGCAAATGTTCCAAATCAAAATAATTCTTTACGTCAACAGACAAAATCCACCAGGATTCTGCCTGGAAAGGGTCGATGTCGTTTATTATCGGAGGTTTACAATTCTTTTTATGAAATTTTTCGGCATTAAATGGCATCTGCGTGAAAACTCAAATAACGTAAATAATACCGATAAAATATTTTCCAAAACGTATGTAATCATCAGTTAATGCCAAACATAGAAGGTGAAATGCAATTCAATTAATTTCCTTTTTCACTTGAATTAGGAGGAGCTTTCAAAATGACATTTGGGTCGTAAATGAAGTCTAGTCAGAAAATCTTAAAGTTTTCCTTAAAGGGGGGCTAACTTGATGGAGGTCTGCATTTGCCAAAAACTGAGCTAATCCGCAAGGTATGTTACTGAAGTATATCGAGATTTCCTCAGAATAATTTTACCCAGTTTCCGATTAAGTTCAAGATGAATCTTCAATTTCCTTTCATTTCAATCATCACGAAACCGCTAGAACTCGGGAGACATCCGTGGTAATAATGATTTATGAAGTATATTATTTAATTTGCTATGAAATTCATCCGGAAAATTGAAATAAACTGCATAATTCAGTGCTGAATGTTCAATTTGAAAAATTCTTTTCCCTCCCATTTTCTAATTTTTCCAATTATTTTTATAATCACCCGAGGTGTGCTTTATTTCTTCAGGCGTGCACGTACTAAGCTTTTAGCTCAAAATATATAACATTATGTTTTAATATAAAAATGTATACTAAATTTGTTACTTTCCTGATTAAACTTCATAATTTAATTAAGTTACTGTGGATTACACAAAGTGCAAGGATGCTAACGTTGAAATTTATGAAAATGTTCGGGCTTACAAATGTATACGAATTTTGAAATCAAAGTTTTTTTGATACACTTTTATAATTTTATATTTCTTAATAATTTTATACGAAAATCGTTTTTAAATGGGGCAACCGCTGACAATGTCTGTAAAAATAAAATTTATTTAGTTATCGCTTCGGTTTTCTAAAGGTTTTCATGAAAAGCTACAAGAGTGTTTATTTTTCACGAAGAATTAAATAGAGCTTTCGACAATACGAGGACATGGTATTTTGTGGTGTTTATTCGGTTATTGCGAAAGTAATTGCGGATTTATCTAATACTTAACTTTGTTAAGTTGGTGCAAAACAAATATTAGTCTCGCAGGCGCTTTTCGGTTTTATTGTGAAATCGTTTATAGTTTCAGTTTTTCTTTTCCTTGTTTTGTCTTAAAGGTGTTCTGTTTAAAACTGCAATGTTTTACTATCCGCAGTGAGCCATACATTTTTTATTTTATCCTTGAGCTATTTGTCTTCTGGCCGCACTATTTTTAACTATGCTTCATAAAACTGATTGATGTTGTTATAAACAATAATTAAGTGATTATTATGAATATACTGTTGGGTTTTTTTGTTTAGTATGTCTTCAAGGTATTATTTTTATGTTGAAAATGACTTAATGTAATTGACGGCGCGCATGAATGGATTACGAAAATATCAAAGTTTGCAGTTACAGGTACTTAACACATTATTCTATTAATTATTATTACGGCAATTTTTTTTTGCACCGTCTATTAATTATTCAACAACTATAAATCAATTACGTTTATATATTTGAGTATATTTTAATTATATAATAATTAAATGACGCTGTTTGTTACGTTAATTTACTTAATTAAGCTTTGTTTTGATTCTTCAATCCTTACGTAATATTAATCGGCATTGTAATCGTATAAATGTGGGTAAATATTTCGAGAGTGAAATAAGCAAAACAGACATAATTTTCTTATTCACAAAGGGCGCTTAATTAGGTGCTGCTTTTTCATCTGGCTAAGGAATATTATGAGCTAACTATAAGTGGATTGTTTTGCGCTTAATTGTTTTTATATTGTAGCTAATTAGAGAGTTTTGACAACTTTTCTTCAACTATTCAACTTTGCTCATTATCACGATTTCAAATGGTCATGTTGAAAACTTTTCGAGTGTTTTACGAATTATGTTTTCGGCTTTTTTAAGGAAACTTTTTAAACCGAAAATATTGTTAATCTTTTTTTGCTTTCTTTTTTAACTTTATATTTAGTTAGTTGAATTAAAGAATTTTTTGCTAAATGTTGTGGCTGATTAAATGCGTAAATATTTTAATAAAACAAAAAAAAAGTAGTAATGAAAGAGGCTTAATAAAATATCCGAAGATAAATAAAAGTAAATAGGTATTTACTATAAAAAGGTTTTTATTTTCACTTGACGAAGTTTAAACGTTTGAAACATCAATTTCGTGTACAATTTCATTTTTCCACGTTCGTTTGTTTGTGCCTCTCTAGGGCCTGAAATGCTAAACCAACGTCACGGGACTTTCACTGATAGATATCTTTTTTTTCCGTGAATAAAATAGATTGTTTATGTATAACATTTTCTATCTGGTACGCTTGATGACCAGTTCTCACAAGGCGCGCATGAGTGGGTTAACGAGATTTATGTGTTTAAATATTACGTATATCCATGATCTATGAAGTACTAGTTAATCTGATTTACATTTGATACTTTCTGAATTGAAGCTTGAAATGGTGTAGACTTTTGACACTAAATCATGGCCGTCTTCTGTACTGTGGATAGTAGAGCGAGAAAGTGCGAGTGCTGTCGTGTAAACAGCCGACCAATTTTTGTTTCTGCACATTAGTAGCATCACTGTCATCATTTAGAGTCAAAAATCCAAAATAGTATTGGGCACAGTCATTGCATGCTTTAAATAAAAGGGAAAACCTACGAAACTTTGATGAAATTATGACTTGAACCATTGTTATTATCATATTTGTTATAATTTATTGCATCTTCCGAAATACTAAATACCGCTCAATAATATTTTTATTATATTACTTTTCAATTAACTTTTCTAATATTAAATGCATCATAAAGTAAATTCGAATTTAATGCAATTTATTTTTTGTTTGTTGATTGCCGGATGTTATGCATATATCGATCGGTGTAATAATCAAAAATTTGTAGTACAATTTAATAATTCGGTTTGATTTAACGATCTTTAAAACCAAGCCGTTAATCAGCAGCTCGTTTTGTTTCTTATTATTTAAATTCTATTTAAAATTATCGCAGTGTCGTATAACGTGAATAATTTGTCAATTACCAGATTTAACAGAGCACCACATGGAAATTGATCTTTTTATTTTAAGAAAAATAGGTAGTTTGAATCATGACGGCACACGGAAACGATTGTTTCACGAACCACCGTTCTTTAGCTCTCAAATACGCGAATCACACGTTTACGAATGTATACATGCGTGACATCATAAGCGTGCAGAATGCTAATTTTTATAGTAGTATTTTCAAAACACTTAAATCCTTTTGTGTAAAATTATTACAGTGGGGTTATTACATAACTCGACCTTCTAAAACTGGAATTTTTATTTTAAACACTGATTTTCTAATGTAGGAATATTTCTTATCCACGTAATTAGAATTTTCTTATCAAATGTTTGTATTATTTGGACAATTTATGTGTCCATCTCTGACGCGCACGAATGGATTAACGAGATTTCCACCACCGATTTAGGAGGAATGCTACGGAAAACCATCCCATCAGTTACATTTCACAAGTAAGCCATCTTAGTTTTGATTCGTTCAGTTTAAAGTCAACTTTAAGAAGATAAAGCATATTAAATATTTTAAATTTCACCGTGTTTGTTTAGTTCGTTTCTTTTCTAAATTTTAATTTAATTTGGTAACTGTTTTATTTATTTTTTTTTGTTTTAAGTTTGTGTTTTAAGGCTTCATCAACTGATAATTTAATCTGGAATCACCAACAAAATCATGTAAATTTAACTCCTTAAAAATTATCATAGGTAACATTAAGGCCGCAGTTATTCGGCCCACGGTCGAAAAAATTTCACTGAGAAAAAATCGTTTGATTTAAAATAAATATAAATAATAAAAGTATAAATAAATTTATCGGCGAATTTTTTGACATATAAAAACTCGTAACGAGTGTGTGAAAATATGGGTCGTATGGAAAACAAACTTCAGCTATACGAAATTGATTAAAGTTATAATGAAAAACCATTATTGTATTTTATATTCTGTTTTGATTCCTGAAATTGTTTGCAATTTTAATTATTTCAGATGAAATTGTTACTTTGTTTAAATTTTTTTAAGTACATATTCAACTCGGTTGTATGTATAATATTTAGTAATGTTCGTAATATTACGGTTTTAATTATTCGTTACACAATAATTAAAAATGTAATTTACTAAATACGCCTAGGTTTTTCTACAAAATAGCAACAAACTATCCACGATAACAATGCTCTATTTACGTATAATCGAGTAGGCATTTTTCACAATATTTTTAAATTATTACAGTTTTTTTACTCTAGTTTTTGTACTTCGTAACATATTTTTCACTTGAGAACCCCAGGAACGAAAATCTTCGGGGAATACCTTGGCAATAAACGAGACGAATGGGATGCTTGCACCCACATCATTTTCTGGTTTACTTTTTCTTACAGTTTTTGAACGGTTTTATAATAATACACCCTCGAATAAACAATTTACTGGAACAACTATCACAAATTAAGGATTAACTATTGCTTTTTAACTATGATAGTTCGAAAATTCGGTTGGTTAAATGTAAAGCAATTGCTTTTATCATTCTAAATGGAAAACGCACTCAGGATGACATAAATATAAATTCCGTTTTGAATTCACTTCCTTTCTCTGACAACGTTCTTTAAGAGTAATAATAAATTCCGTTTATATAATTGACATTTGTTGCTTCCTTCGTATTTCCTAACGGTCAAGTTAAATAGGAAAAATGTCTGTTGTAGAGAAAAATAACGATGTACGTCGCAGGCGATTCTTGGTAAAATTTTCTACTAAAGGGCAACGTGGGAAGCTGTTTGAAGTCGCAACTGCAATTTATCTATTTTGTCCTTTCAGCTCTTCGCGATATTAATAGTATTACCTCAATGATTAGTTCCTTTTTCTTGTTATCGCAAATTGTTGTTATAAATTTCATTTTTAAATGCATTAGATCTTTCTTATTTTTAAATTGTCAACGATCAAGGATCAATTGCTTCGGAACTGTAATTAAAATATACAATATAATCCGCTTATAATGGACTACGAGGGATCAAATAGTAGGCAAGTAGAAGTATCAGTAGTATATTTTAACCGTGTTTTATTTTATACGAGTGTAGTCAAAAACGCGTTTCTTATAGGTTAGTTTCTATGAAAATCGAGTCCATTATAAGCGGATTATTCGATAAAGATCTTATACACAGTTCGTTTTGCTTACCATGGCTAAAAGGAAATCATAAAAATCCCAAATGGTCGCGTTTAAATGTGTATATTTCCTTTCACAGATACGACTACACAAATCTAATAGAATACCTTGCAGTTTTTCATACTAGGAAGGAACGCTAAAAGTTCCTTTGTTTGAAATATTTTCGTTCTTTTTTGCGTATAAAAAAATGGTGGGCAAAACAGTGTAGATAAGTTAATCTCTTATCACACCACTTAAAATCTCTTTCCTCATTTATTCACTTCCTTTTATAAAATCATTCTTTTTAATTATAGAAACCCAATATCCAATTATAGAGGTAAATTTCATTTTATTGTTCTTAATCGCCATTAATTTTTGAAAAGTGTCCTATCTGTTACAGTTTCTTTCATTTTGATCACCTCATTATTATTTATGAAAAATAACGTAAGCAAAATTAATTTAAAGAGGGGGACGGTGGTGCATTACGTGCCTGTTTTCTTACTGTTCTGATTTTTGGGTTACATCTAACCGAAAAACCAAGAAGAAGAGAGAAATTATTGTTGATTTAGTTTCTGTTGTAAATTATTATTATATAAGCCTCAATTGCCACACTGAAATTCGTTTAATTAATTGAAAACGTTACACTTAAATTAATAAATGATTAAAATAAGCTATTAGTGATTATTTTTTGGTTGTTTAAGCACATTAAAAAGTGTATTGGATGAGTTGATTAATTAACTGTCAGCCATAAGCGTGTGTATGACAAGTGCATGGGAAATTCAGGAAATTGCAAACCAACTTTAGCCGTAGTTTTCATTCACGCTATCAGGTTCCGTAATTCGTTTAATGAATACTGGAAACCTGGTAAGTGTACATATCCGTTGTCAATATCTTCTTACATTGTACGGAATAGATTGATATACATTTACTATTGTCGAACGACTTCTTCTTCACTTCTTTTTATTATGGTCTCTCAGACAGCATATTTTTATCAGTTGAATTCATACCATCGAATGACTTTTATTTTATCGATTGATGTGTGTCGAGTTGGCGAAACATCTGAAAATGTCTGGTGGAACGTCTGTGTAATTGCTTTACCGCCAATATATAGAAAAATAATTGCTCCCTTCTAGTTTCGGTTCAATGGATTGATACGAAAAAAATTAATAGCTTTTTCAAAATTGCTTCATAAAATCTTTCTGAAATTCTAGTGCTTGCAAAGTAAACACAATTTATCATTAATATTCTACCGGCGCGGCGTTCATATCAGTGGTTAATAGTACCACACTACTCCCCCCTCCCCGTACCTTTTTATTCTGTTGTCTCACTGAAAAGTCTCCAATTCTGGTAATCACATTGTATTTGCTGTGCGGGTTGTGGTGCTGAAGACTAGCACGGAATTTTATTGCAGCCATGGTACAAATTGGATTTAGCGATTTGTAAAATGGAAGTCCAGATCTGAACATCATGTGTTTACACATACTATAAAGGAAGTAATCCAGTGCGTTTACACTTAATTTGTAGAATTAATTGAAATATTATTTTTTTGAATTACAAACACGAAACGAGGTTTGTGTTCATTTTTAATTTATTCTGTAGGTATTAAAACTGTTTGGGGAAACATAAAACTGAATGTAAAAAATTTCGAACAACGAAGTGTTACCTAAATCGAACAAGATTAAATTAAATTTTAAACCGATTTTCGGCAATCTCAAATTCAAGGTGTAAAACTGTTGTTTACAAACGTGAGCTTGCATACGTTTCGGGCTATAAACATCCCTTCCAGCTATTAAGTACCACCTAGGATATTTTTTAATTAGATAAAATTACCTCCCCTATATTTGGTCGCTGTTTTTTAAAACTCCATTTTCCTTGTAAAATTAACGAACCTAATTGTAATTAAAAGTTGTAATTATATTAAAAGATATAACTTTAATATGACGTAATGGTTTTACTAATTACAAAGTTTGAAATGACAACGGGAGCTTGATTACGGTCATGAATAAGTATCAGATTTACATTTGAATGTATAAATTTATATTGCACAGCTTTAGGATACTCTCTTGTATTTTATTATTAATCCATACAACAAAATTTTGTTAATAAATGTACCATTATATCAGAAAAGGTACTGAAAATGGCATAGTATCATCCTCATCCAGATTAGTGGAATTGTTTGGGTGTATTAAAATAATTTCAATTGTATTTGCTTTTCTGAAATCACTACGAGCGATTGTAATACCTAATTTCATTTTAAATTATTTTTACGCATTTAATTAAAAAAAGTTTTCAATTTCAACTCGAACTTAAGTTCGTTTTTGCGTTTACCAGATTATTTACTTACAGTTGAACCTTGTTATAACGTACCATAATGTATTTTTACAACCGGAGCCTAAAAATTTAGTACATTATAGCCGATTGTACGTTACAGAGGGGTACTTTGTTTGTTAGTCTAATTGATAGTCTATAATAACAATTTTAAACGGAAGACTTTATTTTTATTGTCGTGGGAATTCATCGGACACCCCACAAAATCACTTCCATTATTTCTTAATCGCCCCCTCTTCGTTTTCACCATCATTGCGAGCCTAGCGAGATAACTATTAATTACAACTCCCTGAGCACAGCAAATAAAAAATATTGAGTGTTTTAGTGTTGAAAACGTCACATTTACAAATTGAATGGGAGTGTACTGAACTTCATGCTCACCCTCGTAAATTTTATCTTTAAAACAGAAAATCAACCGTTAACGTTATTATGAGAAGAGTCTTGATGGCACAATTAACAGAGAAATTTATTAAGGAAATTTGAATTTTTTATATCGTTAGGATGGAAGAGGGATGATAAAATGGAGAATAAAAAACATGTAGTAATAAAACCAGAAAGCGTCTATTAGGGAAAATGACCCTTAGAAGATTAATTTTTGATGTAACAACCATAATCAAATGTCCCTCCCATATTAATTAATTAAATATGAATCCATTACAAATCAGGTTTTTATGATGGAGTGGAATGCTAGTTTCATTTTTTGCGTTAAAACTGCATGACCTACATATCGGTTTTGCAAGGATTGATTGTTTAAATTAAATAACTAAAATGGAATAATATAATTTTTGCAAAAACTTTATAAAATAATTGACCTCCTTTCATTAGAATTTGTACTAAGTATCACTCCAGCTTCAATTGATTCAAGTGTTCATTATAAATTGATTTTCTTTACTCGAAAGAACAGGAGCTGTTTTCTAGTAGATATCCAAGGATTTATAACGCCTTATAATCCCAATTTCTCTTGCCTTACAGAGTCTTTTGAAATTTCAGCTTGAGATTCGAGAGACTGCTCGCGATTTCGTATATTTGAACTTCCTTCTATTTCACAAACCAAGCGGGATAGAAAATACAGGTAGTTAGTTATTATTGATCTGCAGTGTCTGTCTACCATTAAGTAAAATTGCAGTTCTTCAGCTTCTGATATTTTTTTTCTCATGTTTCAAAAAAAAAAATTGTTATGGATATTATACTTTACGGTTTACGGCATTGGAAGAGAAAAGGGAATAAATGGACATTGCATTTTTGCAATCTTATAATGATATTATTATTGTGTTTTTCCCAATAACTTTGCAAAAAAAAAAGAAATAATTTTTAAATGAAATGTCCAATTTCATTATAATCATAATTTGAAAATTGGAAGTCAATCTGTTGAGTCGTTTTTTAAATCAATACGAAAAACTTACAAGCGCTGTGTAATAAATAACCTGCCCTTTCATAATTTTCATAAGTGAGTAAAATACGTCACGAAAACAGAATTTGTACGAATAACAATAATTACGTTAACTTATAAACATGTAGGGATAAAAGGGATTATTTTATGGGGTTGTAGGGTAGCAGACAACATGGATTACAAAGCGTCCGTTCTCAGATCTCACGTTAAGCTCTGGGTGGAGGTGCTATTTATAAATCGTAACTCTAATAATTGTGGACCCTAATATTGTGGAAAATAAGTGGAAGCAACGGCAATAAAAATTCGAAATAATATCTGTTGGAAATTGGATTGTAAAAAGTCTTTTCAACGTAACCCCAACTTTAGTACCTACTTCTCTAATAACATCTGATCAACACTATAGTTTCTTGTTATTATTGGATTTTTGTAAAGTCACCAAAAAGAAGTTACTCAGTTTTCATTTTCTTTCGAAGTTATTTATTTTCGACACGGTCTCACGAGAACATCAAAATTTTTTTAATAAAATCAAAGTAGGTTATTAATGGTTTACCGTTTGGGAGAATTAGGAAGTGATTTCCACGATGGTGCGTGGTAACAGAAATATTTTCCTGTTTTAATTTAGTAATTCGTTTTAATGTTGCACTGAAATGGTCCTCATTAATCGACGGTTTTGTTTTATAACAGGAAAAAGATTTTAATATTGAAAATTATCGAGACGACGAAGTGTTTTTATAATTTGATAATAATTATAATGCGATGTTTAATTTTAACGTTTAATTAACGTGTCTTGCATTCATTTATAATCAACGCCATTAGAGTGGGGAACCGTAATACAATAGGATAATATTGATTCATTGCGCTGCATGTTGGGAAGGGATGGGGTGGTTTTCCCCCTCAAGTCAACCTTTTACTCCCGTCAAAGTCGCGCCGTCGAAATTGAATTATTGCAACAGAAGATTACAGTGCAAGTCACGGATCACTGTTTCAATTACGACATGATAGGTAAAGAGATGTCCTGACCAACTACATTTTGTATTCACGTTTTTGTTATTACAAAAAGCTTTTGCATTGTTTTATCTTCCATTTCAGTACTCGTTAATTACTTTTTTCTAAACCATATTGCTCAAAACTGTTGCCACCAATTTACTCCATCAATTTCGTTCACGTGTATTTTCTATGATTGCAAAATCAAACTTTAATTAAATATGGCTGGTACTAATTGATTTGCATAGTTAAACAGCATTTCAGGTAATTTTATCATCATCAAAGCTGAATTTTGTTCTCTAATTTTTTTTCCATTGATTTTGTTACTAATTTTGTCGAGCTGCGGACTTAGAGGCAGGAACGGACTGGCCATAAGAGCGTTCGAACATAGCCGGTACTAATTTTATATACGTAGCTCAGATAGCTAGATCATGATGTAGCGGTCGATGTGCTGAATTTACCACCGAGCAATGTTCGCCACTTGATCAGGATGTAGAATTTTACAATTCTCATCATCTGCAACTTGAAAGTATGTTAACAATTTGTTTACAAACGTACGTACAATTTTTGGAAACATAAAATTTTAATTACAACGCTACAACTCTCAACTCGTGCATTTTAATATGCACAGAGACCATAACGTTCTTAGCGTGTCGTTAAATTTAAGTGATAAATATGACCGACATAAATTCTCTTTAATATTACATGGTAATAAAAGGATTCTTATATTAAATTGTTTTAAAAAAATACTTTTTACCTTTTTTTTGGGTCGAACGAAGCAGTAAAAGAATTTTATTATGAAATTCTCTGATATGTGACAGTTTACCTTTTTGAGGATGTGAGTTTCATTACGAGAGGAAAATTGTATAATTCGCTCACATACAGCTGCAAGTAAGAGTGGTTTCTGTTTTTAAACAATTTATTTAACAAATCTTGACGTTATTTTCAGTTTTAGTAAGGAAGCAGCCACCGAAACATAAACAAAGAGCTATAATCGGATTGAATAACGTACACGAGTGCGGAATATAAAAGGGTGGATGAAAAGTTTTTTTGACTTATAAAACCTGGGGGCCACTTCCTCAATTTTTAATAATTGAATTACACATTGTTACTACACAATTTTCATTATTAAAAAGCAAAAGGAAAGCGTACTTCAACTAACTTTTATTTTAATTGGGAGAGTTTGAGAATTCGCTTTCGTAAGTTTGCGTTACCTATATTGTGAAGCAAAAACATCCCTAAAGATTTAAAAACAGTGAAATAAATTGACTAAATTACCTTTCACATAAAACTTTTTCTTTTTTTATCCTAACCAAAAAAACTAATTATATGTAGAAAATAAAGCAAGTGGTGGTAATGCTTACTACTCTAAAACATTTCATTTAAAGTTTTCCTCGGCAGAAAGAGCAATTCCATTTAAAAAAATTAATTACATTCTAAAATAAAATTTTTTAATTTATTTCGCACTTTTATTTACAATGTGATGCGAATACGCCTTAATGGTATCATTCAACAAAAACTAAACTAAATCCTGAAGGGATAACCTAACAAAGGCTTACATAACGCTTAAATATCGTACGTTTAAGTAGCGAAAGAGTAGTAACAAGTAACATTTACAAATGTTAAAACTACAATCAAAATTCAAATGCAACTCACCTACTGACAAAGAATCCTTGTCCAATTCCTCACCGCTCTTCAAAAAACGCTCTCAGAAAAGCTGCTTAAGGTAGCTTCTGTAATAAAAGATTCAAATTTCTAACATGCTCAAGCTTTTAAAAGCTTTTTGATTTTTGTTTGTAATATTTCTAATCAATAATTTTTGTCCAAAACGTTTAATGTTGGTTTTAACGATTTTCGTCGTCCGCACATTTAAGCAAACAGAACCACGTACCCTCGGCAAGATTATACTCACGGCTCACCGCAGGTACAAGTTAGTCTGGAAAATTAAGGGTAAATTAGTGACAACATACAATACTCGTAAATTATTTTTATAATAATAACTAGATAAGCACAGACGGCGTTTATTATATAGATAATAATTTGGAGCGTTCCGATTCGCTCTGAATTATGTAGACCATTTTTACCATTTTTTTTGTAAGAAAGAAACAGATTAAAAGAAAACAAAAACTTTTTCAACTTTTAATTAATTTCCTATTTTATATTATGTTCCATATAGACATACTCAAAATAAATAACAAAAAACTAATGGCGAAAAAAAAGGTTGAATTCAACTGGAAGCTCCCAGACTCAAAAGCTCCCTGTTGTTTCATTTCAATGTTTTAAAATTGATTACGTGCGCTCTTAATTTAATTTATATTATCTTTTTTTTTTATCTATTTCAGTAATTATAGGTACATAAATTTATCTTCGTATTTTAATTGGCAGTTTTCTATTGTTTTAAAATTTAATATTTATTGGCCTTAAGCTGTCAAATACATTTTTTTCATTAATATTTTACTGTGAAAGAGTAATTTGGAAAGAGGAAAAGTTATTTGGTTATTATTTTTAAATAATTTGGTATTCTTATTTTTATTTTCATTTTTCAAATTCCGATGATTTACAGTGGTGGTCAACTTTTTCATTGCATTTCTCTCACTTTGTAGATTAAATTATATAATGGTTTTTGTTATTATATAAAAAAGGGACGTGGGAAAGAGAAAAACAATGTTATTTTATTATCAGCGGGTTTCGCGCTAAAAATGGAACGTTTGAGTAAAAGCTATTTATCAAAATATAATCGAAACAAACTCACGATTATCTCGACATCTTTATTTGTTTTTATTGAAACAAAAAAATATTTCCATGTGTGAGATTGAATTGGCAGTTATTTTAGATAGACGTGGTGGTGAGAAACATCCACTTCTATATCAGCCGGATAATGTGCGTTTACTGTTAAACTCAGCAGGTACTTAATGTTCGGGGTCGTGAAACGCAATTTTGATAAAAGCTTTAAGTTGAAATGTATAGATTTTTTGAAACGGGAAAAACTTTTATTGTATTTTAGTTTTAACAGTAGCCGAACATTATTTTGTGTCGAATAATCTTTGACGTTGTATAAAAGGAACGATAAAATATAATTTTTTAACAGGAAGAATTGAAATTTTTGAAAAAGCAGTCTAAATGATTCAAAAATCGTAACTAATTTTTTATTAATAATAAATAAATTTCTTACAAAAAAGTCAGGGACGCATTTTAGCTTTTACATGAATTTAGGTTATTCGTGAGTAATGTTATGTGGTGAGTGAAACTTCCTATGGGTACTATAGGAATAGGATGGTATGCTGTGGGTGAGTTGAACGCTAACCTCTCTCTCATTTATTCCCTATTTTCTTCCGACCGGTATACAATCTGTAATTTTTTTAAATTATACTCTGTTAGTCTGTTTTATTATTACTATTACGTTTTATTTAGTGCTGTCGTTCTTATTAAATTTAAATAATTTATTGGAAACCGACGTAAGATACTTTCAATTTAAAGCTAAATTTCCACTTTTTAACCGTTAAGTATGAAAAATTCCTGCAGATTCCTATATTTCATACCATATTGACAAGGAGACACTTTGCATGATTTACAATTCAAATATATCAGTTTGGTAAACCAAATATTTTAGGATGAAAGCAACGCAGTTTGGGGTTGCATTTCGAATTTTAATACGCTTTCATTATTTTCTAATAAAAATCGTGAAAAGTTGAGAATCACCAATTTGCAAATTTTTTCAGAATAAATTTAGGCCAAGTCAAAAGAATAATGAGGGTTTAGTTTTATCCATACTAAGCGACACTCTTCTTTGATGAGTTAAAATTGCTTTCTTGCTGTGGTTTGTTGTAAAGTAAAATTTTATAATTCTAGCAACGTTTTCGAATCTCGTTTTAAATTTATTTGTTAATTTAAAAGTATTTACATCGCCAAGACGCTTTCAGAATTAATAATTTTTGTTTTGTTTTATTCAAAACTGGATCTCGTGATAATTTAACAATAAATAATGTTCGATCCATCGAATTTATTTTAACTGCTTAATTTTACCCTTCAATTACGAAATTGGTCAAGGTGAATTAATTTGTGCATCGTGCATGAGTAACATTGCACTTTTACTTGTTCTTTAAGGTTACAGTGATTGGAATAGCAATCAGGAAATTTTGTTATTTTTAAACGATTAAGTTTATAAACCCTCGACTTCATTAGAATTACACGACGAATTGTCTGTAATTCAATAAGGTAGGGTGCTGGGGGTGTTTTCATTTCCGACCGTCGCATCGTTTCTCAAAAATTGCAAGAATAGCAGAAACCGAAGCTAAATTTTTGTATATTTTAGATCCGCACAATTTCGTTTTGATGAACGTAAAATTGGGGATCAATACCGTAGTTTGGTGGTGTGGTGGATGATTTCCAAGAAAATTTCGGATGGGTGGAATCGCAACGTAATGTTATTACTTGTGTACTTCTGACTAAAATTACCTTGTATAATCCTTGTTGAAATCCTACAAGGCGTGATTAATACCATGGCAAGGCTGGCGGTTAGTATATAAAGCCCACTTTATCATTCTAGATATGTATGTATGATACTCTCCCAGTTTAAATGGGATTTCAATTTTGATAAGAGGTTATTGGTTTTGTGGTGTAGATTAAGGCAAGATAGTGTTACACGAAAGGACAGAATTTCTCTCAAATTATGTTAAAAGGGGAGGTTGACACGACTAATTTATATAACTACAGGCGGGCGATACGCTTAAATTTCATAATTTGTCACATAATTTATCGATTAATTTTGCAGATAAGCAATTACTAACGTACAAATGCTATGAATTGGGTTTTGAAAATTTGAGAGCAAAAATGGATGGTAGCAAGTCTTGTTAGATGATGATGTGGGCTACTAACAATAATCCACTTCAGTAGATCCTTCGAACTGGATTAGTGTTACAAATGGTCTGTATCATTTGACAAGTCGACAACGTGGGTCTCTCAAGGGTAATCGACTTTTTCAAGTGTAGGTAATTTCATCAGTTGTCGTAGCTTTTTAAAAAAGGGCCTAAATGCGTTTTCACAAAAGCATAGACTTTTAGGCATTAGTAGATGATTACGTGTGCACGGAAACATTTTTAAAATGTTTTAGTTACTACAATGAATATTTAAATTTTCGCTCTAGCCACCACATTTAGTCAAAATTTAAGTGCGTTAAAATGTCGATACTTTTGAAAAAATTTGCATTATTAATTTATTAGAGTGTAAAGTAGTAATTACATTAATTACGGTAGAGAGCGACTAATGAATAAAATAAGGAAAAATATACCATACTTTGCTTTCAGACCAGCAAAGTTAAATTTATTATTATTATTATTACAACCTTTCAGCCATATTTCGTAGTCTCTTGTTTTCCAATTAGTTAAAATCGCTCGTTCTGGACGCTATTTAATCCTTATTAATTTGCATAGAAATCGGTATTGAATTAGGATTTACACCTTAATTTAATTTCAATTTGAAGGACTTTTCGGCATAGATATCCTTCATGAAGTTCCGAAGAGAAATGAAAACAAATTTTAGTTTGAATTTAAGGAAAACTCATAATTATATCCCGGACCTATGTTTTACGTAACTATATTTGCTTTATCATTGTTTGTTATCAATTTGTGCGTCATTACTAATGTTTTTGCGAAATTAAAACAATGGAAAAATAATTATTCGAATTCAACAGAGTTTAGTGAAAAATATGAGGATGGTAAGATAACCTTCCACAGAGTTTTAAAAATTTTCTGTTGGAATTTCGGTTTTTTATTATTTTTTGAAGACGGACTGCAGTGAGTGCAGTTTGTTGCTGCAGCTTTTACTATAAATCCAATCTAAACTTTCACCTTAGCGGTCGAGTACTACAGCTAACCACACACTTATTCTAACTAGATATTTTTAATATTTTTGTAACCTTAAAAGCATCAATTTCATTTCAGCATTGAAAGATTTTATATCTAAACTACAGCAATAATTTGTGCCCCACGTTGGGCGCCACATTATGTTATACAAATAAACCATGAAAGGTGGCTAGGATTATAGCAAAATTACATGTGGGATCATATCACTTGTGTTCGATGTAAATCTATAAATCTTACAAGATGAGTACCTGAACCTCAAATTATAAAGAAGGTGAATTTATGATATGTTATAGAATTATTATGATAAAAAGTCGAAAGATTGGAATGGTGTACTGTACAACTTGCTAAAAAGAATCATAACTCAAATCTGTTTATGAGTTGGCACAGAATACGCATAAGTTTACTTCATTTATCTACTGTAAAGTTAACAATAGTCGATCTATCCTGAAGAAACAACAAAATTGGCCAAATGTATACCAAGGTTGATCGGTTCGAAACTTCAATTCTTTTGAAATTTATGGAAGAAGTACAAAAGTACGATTTTTAATAACATTAGATTTTTCCTGAAACCGATTCGTGTATTAAAATAAAAGAAAATTGGATATGAATATAAGTATGATTAAAACTTGTGTTAGTTGCCGTAGTTACTTATTGTTTTTCCAATATCATTAAAGGTTTTTACACGACTATCTATTTGTTTGACACTTCCAAACACAAAAGATTCAAAGCACTTTGGGAAATCTTCTGAAACAACTGGATATTTTTCTTAGACAATCTCAAATGGCTTCTATGCCTTTGAACGCTTTATGTGTTTTACTCCATTCTTTTCGAGAAATTTTAAATGGAATTGCACGTATTGTTCATTTCGAACCCGACATTGGATTATTTTGTTCTTTCTCGAAGACATCTCGAGAATATAAATGCATTTAACATTTTTTGATACTTGTCATTCCACACATTATTATTCATCTACGAAGTAACTAAAAATTTACTATTAGGTCAAATTCACCCCAACTGTTCCATAGAATGACGTATAATAATCCCAGCAGTTAATGGACGCTTTTTTCTTGAATAAATTGCATGGTGAGTGGTACAATTATTATATGACATTTTTATGACAATACTAACAGCATGAGATCGATTTATGTGAATTATTTCAGCATTTAACAAGCTTATTCTGAATTACTTATTGAAACGTTGACGCCTTATCGATATTCCTTTATGACAAGCACGGTCCATTAATCCTAATACTTTTGTAATTGAAATATTTAATTATCGTGTTTTTATTCGTGTTCCTCATTCCACCCCAACGACCACCGACTTGACAATTAATTACCAATTAAACGAGCCACCGTTAAAGGTTTCTGTGGATGTTACCGCCATTTTTATATCTTAAATAAAATGACGGCTTAATTAAATTAAACGCAGGTAAATTCTCTCAAGAAATAATTTTGAAATTTCTCGAAACTTTATTGATCAAGACGACTGAAATATAGATGTATTGACGTCTAGTCGGAAGTAGGAACTTTATGGAAGTTTCTTTTGTCAAGATTCAGTGCTCAGAAGTATGTGGATGTCGAATCCAGTCATGTCTTATCTAACTTTACGGCTAGACTATCTTCTGCTAGTGTCGAGTACATTATCGGTTTTTAAGAAATTGCTCAAATATTGAACCATTTTTCAAGTTTCTTAATGTATTATTCGACATCCCTCTAATAACACAGAAAAAAGAAAAAATCGTTATTGCTTTCCAAGTTTGATTTATTAATATGACAATATTGAAAAACCGAGTGGCCAATCTAGGGAACATGGTAAATCAGTTCTTTTCTAAGATTCCTGCTTTTCATGCCAAAAAATGGATATACAGTCGAGTCGCAAAATAGTGAATTAAATATGGCAAAGACCTTTCACTTTTTCGGGGTTGTTCACTATTTCAGTACTTACAAAATTTACAATAAAACCACGTTTTGAAAATTAAAGCTTTATTTTAAAGAAAATTGATACAAACATAATTATTAATTACAATATCTGTGGGAAAAATGATGTTATTTTTGATTGTATTTGTTTTTTATTTAATTTATAGTCCAGTCATTTAAGGAGTTTACCTACGAAAATTGAGATACCCAGCTGTAAACTCGTGAAAACTTGTATTTTGACATCCTAAAACTTTTCTTAAAATTCACACATGATCCGATGTAAGCAACTGTAAAAATCGGAGGTCAAAGGCCACAAAAATTGGTTTTTTAAATTTTTTTGCGAAACGGTTAGTTTTATGCGAAAAATAATTTAAACAAAAATTGTAGATCATTTAATTATCTACAAAAATTGTCCTTGCACTTTTTTCCTGAGATTCACCATTTCTGAGAAAAAGCGATTCTAAAATTTACTAAAGTTGTATTCTCCATAGTACATAGGTTGCGTTGAAACGTGTGCATTAATACAACTATACAATTCTTCTTTTTCACTTCATGGGTTAGGCTTCATTAGCCTGTTTGGTCGTCATACTTCTTTCCATCTTCGTCGCGGGCGGCCAACATTTCTTTTTCAATATGATTTGTATTTCAGAATTTGTTTTGGTATTCTTTCTTCATTCATTCTATTGACATGTTCTTTCCATTTACCTCTGTATTCCTGGATTTTTTCATTGATGTCATAGATGTTTAGATCTCTCCTTATGTCGGTATTCTTAATTTGATCTCGTAATGTACAACTATAAAATTAATAATGGTATTTTAACCGCGCGCTCTCTGCCCTCTATCTCGAAAACGATTCAACGTATGAAAAAATGTTTGAAACAAAAGTTGTAGAGAATTTAATTTTCTACAATATTGATAATAAATACAAATAGCGTAAAACACGTAGGAAACGAGATATTGGCAAAAAAATCGATTTTTGTTACCTTTGACCTCCGACTTTTACAGTTGCTTACATCGGATCATGTGTGAATTTTAAGAAAAGTTTTAGGATGCCAAAATACAAGTTTTTACGAGTTTACAGCTGAGTATCTTAATTTCCGAGATTTTTACCTAATTTTGACTTAACTGGACTATTAATAGTTAATACTTTTTGCCTTAAATTATGTAAATTGATACATCAACATATAAAAATTCCATTCTATCCTAACGTTAGGCGTGAAATGAAGTGAAAATATGATACGTAATGTAAATTCTCAATGTTGGGGGAAGTCCCTATAAATGACGTCATTCAAACTGCACGATTTAGTACGCAGTTCGCTGTATCGGGGTTACCGCTGTTCGTTATATAGGAGTCCCATATACACTCAATGTTAAAATTTTTGTGTTCACTATTTCCGGTAGTTCACTATACACGGTATTCACTATTTCGCGACTCCACTGTATATGGGGCATTCCACACTAAATCGACCACTTTTGAACCCGACCCCTTTTGATTTTCCTGAAATTTTTACATATTATACTATCTCACCAAAAACAGTTCTGTGAATTTTTTCAAAATTTTTTATTCAACCCAAAAAGAGTTACGAATTTTTAGAAAAACTGATTTCTTCAAACGATCGTAACTATGTCAAAAATTGACTAATCGGAACGTTTTTTTTGTTTTTGTTTGTCTTTAAACGTACCTTTCAGGAAAAAATACAAAAAAAAATATTCAAACTTGGATTTTACAAAATTTTTCATTTTTTCTGAGAAAATCATTAATTTTTCAAATTTCGACACTTTTGATTTTTTTATTTAAAAAAAAATCTGATTTATTCAGCGTATAACAACGCAAACCCCATAATGGGCCGACATTTCTTTCTATTTCTTTTGTTTAATTAAAAAATATTATTTGCGTAAAAATAAAACAAAATATTTTTTAATTAAACAAAAAAAATAGAAAGAAATGTGGGCCCATTATGGGGTTTGCGTTGTTATACGAGAAATAAATAAGAGTTTCTTTTGAAATAAAAAAATCAAAAATTAAAAGTGGACAAATTCGAAAAGTCAATGATTTTCTCCGAAAAAATAAAAAATTTTGTAGAATCCAAGTTTGAATATTTTTTTTGTATTTTTTCCTGAAAAGTACGTTTAAAGACGAACAAAAACAAAAAAAAGAACGTTTTGATTAGTCAATTTTTGAAATAGTTACGATCATTTGAAGAAAAAAAACATCAGTTTTTCTGAAATTTTAACTTTGTAAAAAATATTGAAAAAAATTACTCAACTGATTTTACGTATTATACTATCCCATCAGAAACAGTTCTGTAAATTTTTTCAAAATTGTTTACAAAATTAAAATTTTTAGAAAAACTGATGTTTTTTTTCTTCAAACGATCGTAACTTTTTCAAAAATTGACTAATCAAAACGTTCTTTTTTTTGTTTTTATTTGTCTTTAAACGTACTTTTCAGGAAAAAACACAAAAAAAAATATTCAAACTTGGATTCTACAAAATTTTTTATTTTTTCGGAGAAAATCATTAATTTTTTAAATTTTTCCACTTTTGATTTTTGATTTTTTTATTTCAAAAACAACTCTGATTTATTCCGCGTATAACAACGCAAACCCCATAATGGGCCGAAATTTTTTTCTATTTTTTTTGTTTAATTAAAAAATATTTTGTTTTATTTTTACGCAAATAATATTTTTCAATTAAACAAAAGAAATAGAAAGAAATGTCGGCCCATTATGGGGTTTGTGTTGTTATACGCGGAATAAATCAGAGTTTTTTTTGAAATAAAAAAATCAAAAATTAAAAGTGTCAAAATTTGAAAAATCAATGATTTTCTCCTAAAAAATGAAAAATTTTGTAGAATCTATGTTTGAATATTTTTTTTGTATTTTTTCCTGAAAAGTACGTTTAAAGACAAACAAAACCAAAAAAAAAACGTTCCGATTAGTCAATTTTTGAAATAGTTACGATCGTTTGAAAAAAAAAACAGCAGTTTTTCTAAAAATTCGTAACTTTTTTTGGGTTGAGTAAAAAATTTTGAAAAAATTCACAGAACTGTTGTTGATGAGATAGTATAATATGTAAAAATTTCAGGAAAATCAAAAGGGGTCGGGTTCAAAAGTGGTCGATTTGGTGTGGAATGCCCCATATGTATAGTATCAATCGAAAAAGCAGTTTATATCACAAGGACGTAAAGCGATACTTTTTACTACAAGGGGTAATAACAAAGTCCGAGGCGGGACTTAATTCTTTTTCACGTCCTAGTGACGGAAAGTGCTTCGTTTCGTACTTCAAATCGAGTATGAAAGCAGTCCATTTACGGTCAGGATAGCCCATTCTACCAAAAAATGAATATAGCAAAGATTTTTTTTTTGTATTTAACACCCAACACTTAATATTTGCTCGTTAAAAATGTAGGTACTTAAATGAAAAAAAAACCAGGAAAATTTATTTTCGAGTTAAAATGTTCTTATTAACGTTATATAGGTGAAGGAGTGGATTTTATAATTTTATGATAAATTAAACATAATTTAGAAGTTTTGAGTAAAAATCGATTGTATCGTATGCTGCTGCTGTTTTATTTTAGGCATCGCGTTGTGTCAGGAAGTAATAATTTTATGGAATTAACACGAATGGTTTTTCAATTTTAATATTAATGAAAATTTACAACTCTGGCGTCTACCGATAACCGGATTACAATTCTCCTGTTTATACTAAAGCGATTGTTGTTTTAAGTTTTGATATTAGACATTGTTCGATTTAACTGGAAATTGAATTTAGATTGTGTATTTAAAAGTTGTTTTACTCGTACCAGTTACACTATAAATTTACTTATCTCGATCGGCATGAAAAAGAAGGATTAAATCGTAAAGGATTAAATCGCATGATTGAAAGATGATTTTTTGCAAGATTCGAATTCGCATCACACAAAAGATAAAACAATTTTCTTTGCGTTCCATTTGTATCTACTTTTACATAGCGATGAAGCTGAATCGTTAGCATCTTAGGTGCGTTCGCTCCTATTAAAATATGGGTACCCACAACATCGATTTCCTTTTCTTTGGCATGTTAATACCATTTAATTCTATATTATAATAAATTTTTTCTCTGTAAATTTTGACAAAGAAAACGATTTTATATTATATTATTTATATTTGGTGGTTTTTTATGGTTTTAAGTTTTTAATAGCAATCGATAGCACGAAGGTACACTAAATGAGATCTATTTTTGCCCTAAATCGCAAGTTCGGGCGCTAACGTCGAAACGGGCGCTCTCAGCAAGCAATGGCAAACCATCGAAATGACCAACTTTCTTTAGTAGTATTAAACCTTCCGTGACTCAGAGCGCACGTTAAACTGTCGGTCCCATTTATAAAAATCTAACACCTACGATGTGATCAGTGGATGATCGACAGAATGTAATTTAATTTCAATAACAAAAAATTCAATTCGGGTTTTTGTGTCCTAAGCACACAATAGATTAATAACAGGTGACAGACCGACATTCTTAGGCAATAATAAAAAAATGACTGTAGACTACGAAAACATCGTTGACGATAACGATTCCAATGCAAATGAGGACAAATTTTCCGAGCTAAGAATTTAACCGCATTTTTTAAAGTTGGGGGATGCAAAATATATTTTATGGAAACATTACGAATGTAAAGCGATATCAAACATTTTCGTGGTCGATTTACTTGGAGATAATAAAATGTTGAAAATATTGAAAGCTAAGATATTGATAGATGCTATCTAAAATAAATGGAACCACTGAGAACATGATGGAATTGCAAGTCAACGAACGATGCTTGCATGAACGTATAAAGGAAATGGGATCGAATTTAGATAATGCAAGTGAAAACTTTAAAATTCGTTGTCGGCGAACTATTTTGGAAAAATTTTATTGCAGCCATGAAAGTTGATGTTCATTTTTATGTATTTTACTTCAACGAGTTACAGCGCTTACTTGGTGGAAGGGAACGAATCGAAATAACAAGGAATTGATTAATTGTAGTTATATATTTTATAGGTATCTTACGAAGAAAAATATTCACGAAGTTTGATCGTTTTAAGGAAGAGCAGACGAAGTGTACGTATCGCGTCAAGCGGAGGTGTATAAGGGGAGACGGCATCCGGGCACAGAAAGTCAGGGGTGGCAAAAGTGTGAATAATTGAGAAAATAATTTATAAAGAAATTCAATAAAAAGAAACTATTGACATTTTAGTCATTCTTGTTTGGCACCGCCAGGCTGGGGATCGTTACAGTACGCGAAAGTCATAGTTGTTCGCCACTTACTTGTTGCTCTAGGATAGCTCGAGATTTCCGTTGTGTAAAATAGTAGGGTGCTATTATGGCACGATATGTCAATAATATTGGTACAGGCTAATAAGAAAATAACTGAAAAGTTTATGTGAAAATGCCTACCTGTGAATATTAAAAATTTGTAAATATTTAAATTGTTTTGACAATATCATGTTACAGCTAATAATTTGTATAAATATTTTTATTTTTTTACTTATTAGTCATTTGTAAATATTTATCTTAATATTTTACGCATATTTGCATTTATTTTTCAATATTTTCCGATGAGAGTTGGTTATATTTGATCAAGACTTCATTGCTACGAGAGAGGCGCCTTAACTTTCTGTTTTGTGGTAATACTGAGATTTTAATGTGTGCGATTCTTTATCGCGTGATTTTTATACTTGGCGCAGTTGGGCACTCGTATGGATCAACTTTTCATAGTGACCGTACAGCAATTCCATTAGCACCTTGCCTATAACTCTGATCATCGATCACTTTTCCATTAATTTGAAGCTCTGTAAGTAATTGAATACTTTAATGCTAGCTAAACTGAAACTACTAGATGCGGTTAGCGCAACTTCAAACACAATGTCTAATATAACTACCCCATTAAATATTTCAGACATGTTTGGTTCCAATATATGAAAAGCTTTTAGTTACGTTATCAATTAATAATATTAGAGGATAAACAAACCTAATTTACTAACTCGAAGATTATCAAGCACGCAATATTGGTGAAAGATAATATCAATTATATCGAGCTTCTTTATATTATTTCTCGAGACGACTCTTGATTTGCTATAAGAGAACTTCATTAAATAATGAAAATTCTTTTTTATCGTTTTCCTCCATTATGAGAAGTGATGATTTTTTTGCACAGCCGGAAGAGATGGAATTCTGATGATTAAACATTAAAATCGGGAAAATGGCGTTTACGAAACTGACAATGGGTGGGGGTAAAGAAAATTTTGTTTTTTATCGTTCCATATAACATCAGCCCTGGATTAGCTAGAATTTTGCGAGATCTTTCGTATAATTTTGACGTTTTAACATTTGCCATTTAAAGGTATTCCAAAATTTTCGCTCGTATTGAATCCTCACTATCTGGATATAATTTAATTCGTTGATACTGCGCCATCGTGAATTATAAATAGACTAATTAATTATTAAACACACGCATTTGCGTGTTCTATAAATTTGGAGAAGAAACTAACGACCACCCTTAATAATACTAAATATTTCAGGCTCACTTTGGTTGGGGTTATTACCAGCTATATAATGAGATGTTAGGAACTTCCTTCAAGTGAAAGCAACATCCACGGTATGCGCGCTTTATGCCCTAACAGTTTAGTAAAACTATTTGAAAAATGCGCTTACAAGAAGTGCGTGTTAATTATAGAAAATTTCAAATTAATTTTATTAATTACGAATAATAAATGCTTACTATTAATTCATTTTTTTAAGGGAAAAATGCCGATTGATCCAACTTTTATTTCCTCCTCTTCACCTCTTCCTTGTTCTTTTTCCAATGTATTCAATTTGGAAGTTCTTGTAATCAATTTTTTACCATCATCAGTTTTGAGCGGAAAATTACACGCCCAATTTTATCTCCTATTTAACTGTTTTATAAATGATTGGATTCGTTCGAAATCAATTGACCTACCCTGTATTGGATACACATAAAAGTTGAACTTACATTATTTATTTTGTTATTGAACTTTTCGAACCAAGGATCAGAAAATCTACGGTTAACACATTATTTACTTGTCTGTGATACTTTTAGTAAAACGGAATCTCTTTTATACATTTTTTTTGCAAAAATTTTAATCATAACTCTTTTCATTGTTTTAGCTTTCGCAAACAACTTTTTATAGAAATTTATTAGCGGATGATGTTTTTTCATTTTGGCTTGTGAATGGAAGCTTTTTTTTTGTCTACGAGTCTCATAATAATTAACATCTCGTTTTATATTCATGTCCATGATAAACTGAATTGAAACCATCACAATTTATCCAAGTTTTAAAGGCTTTTTCATCAAAGTCGCCATTGGGCTCGTCTCATGGTGTAACTTTTAATTATATTAATAGAATTTACTTTGATGCAAATAGTTTATTTTTAATTTGATGTCTAACATGTCTAAAACAATCAAAGTAAATGGAAAACTTGGAAGAGAGTAGGAAAATCGTCTAAACTTTTATAAAGTTTGCTTCGTCGCTCCAACTTAATTTTATCGATTTTTTGTTCGTTAATTATTTTATTGCTTTTATTTACAAAGGAAATTCTTTAAACTTTGCAAAATTTATATTGTACCAAGTGAAATTGCATTTCGTTTTTAATAAAAAAGTAAATTATTCAAACCCATCCGTTCATGACCGAGCGATGTGAGCTGTTGCTTTGACTTGTTGGACAAAATCGATTTATTTACTTTGTACTACCTATGTTTTTAAACAAAACTATCAAAAAAAGGATCTTTATGGGGCGTGTTATATTTTTTATGTATGAGCTTCGATTCCAAAACTGGTTAAAAATTAACCTTTTGTTAATATGTGCTTGTTCTTATTTTAGCTGACAAGGGGAACCGGTAGCTGACGACTCACGAATTAAATTACTTGATACCATTAATCAGCCATAAATAGTTGATACTTGAGACCTAATGTCCGAGAAAATTGATTTATATTTTCTTATACCAATATGGGTTTGGGAGTATTAATTCAAGTTTTTAATTTACCCTTCAAGTTTAGATAGACAGACCGACTTAATTGAAATCGTAATGATTGATATGTTATTAATTTTATTAACCTATCCAGAGGTAGGTCAAATGTGTATGTTTAATGGACAAGGATTACAAGAATATTTAATCTCGAGGTTGTCTGCAACAAATTTTAAAAATTAAGATCATTGATGATAATAATAATATACATCTTTTAAAACAAAATATGCGGTAAAATTTGTCTTCATGTTGTGTAAGTTATAGCGCGATATCGTGTCTCGTATCAATTTCCCTCGAGTAATATTTTCATTTGAAAAGTAAACTAAAATTTTCTATTGACACATATTTGATGTATGCGTTTATTTTTTGTTTTACTTCAGCAAATTTATTCTTTCGTATATTACATATATCTAAAAAGAAAATACAGTAAAAAAACAAAGTTGAAATTAATTCCAACAGTCAAGTAAGTAGGTAATCCATGGTGGTTCGGTCTCAGTTTTACTTTTTGTCTCTTTTGTGCTGCTACAATTATTTTTGCACGAACGTAGAAATGATCACCGTCGTCAAGAAAGCGATGAAACGAACAAAAGGATATTTTTTTATATATTTATTTTAATGTATATTATTTTATGTGGTGCCCCATTATATTTTTTGTTTCCAAAAAGTTTGTTCTCTAAAGCTTTTGTAGTAAAAAATTTAGGAAACAACCGACAGTTTATTTTAACTTCTTTCATAAGATAAAAGTGCCCATTTTCTACAAGTGCTGTTGAGAGTTAACTCTTCTGGGTAATTAACGTAAATAAAGGTGGACCGTGTGTGATGCTTTTTATTATTATTGAAGTTGTTTATTAGAAAATAAATTTGCTCAAAATGTTGTTTTTGTTTCAGATTAAAACTTACGAGAAATTGGAAACTGTGGAGGAGCGACTGAAACAAACTAAAGAAATATACGACAATTTTATCATGAAAGAACTTTTATCTCACACACACGTAAGTGCCAAATGTTTTATTTGTATAGTATACTACTGCTCTGGTTACTCTATGCCGAGCAGCACATAAAAGCTGAAGGTGTCACCATAATTTTCCGTAATAAGTATTAAGTGTTGGGAAAATATTTTGTGATACCTACTTGGGGTTTTCTAATTTTAGGAAAGTAACAATTTGAACAAACTGAAACATACATTTTTTATACAAACTGTGATCTTTCGCACATTGCACGGCATTTGCTTATTTGTTATTTTCTATAAATACGCAGCCCGAAATATTTTTTAATCGTTTCGCATCCCACGTCATGTTTTTTTCGCACTTGCAAAATTGTTTGATTTAATTATATTTTATTGTTGGCCGCATGCCAATAACAATTACTAAAAACGCTCGATAATGTTTAATTAATTGCATATTGGGCTTCCATATTTTTATTATAATAAAATATTTGATAAAGTTAATTTTAAAATTTTATAAAATATTTTCATTAATTTATTGGATTGATTTTTTGCATCCTTTGTTTACTCTTCCTCCTTAATGTTACCACATTCTACAACTTTTAATATTAGCACGAATTGACGTTTTCTATTAGCGAGTTTTTAAGCATGTATTAAATTTTGAACGACTTTTATGAAACCCACTATGAAATTAATTGTTCAGTAATAACATCTTTTCCTGCAGAAAAATCCGTCAGAATTTAGTTTGGATCATAGCTAGTGATTCTTTAGTAGAAGTTGTAACCGTAAAAAATGACGATCTGTCAGTTTACTTTTCTTCGAATTAATGTAGATTTTATTGGATGAATTAAATAACCAATTGAGAATGCACTTATAAAATTTCATCCATTGGATTTAAATCGTTACACCAATAATTAATAAAACATAAACATCGATATGTGTTCTATTAATTATTCGTTGTCAGTCATCGTGCGGTCAACTCATTCGTTGTATCGTCGTTTACTTAAAACCCAACTACCCTACCCTTAAGACTACCACTTCGGTCTGCTCGTCTTCCCTCCACTTCAAATAAACTTACCACTTCACATTTATCATAATACATATCTCGTTTTACATGCAATGCTTAAAAAATCTCACATTAATGTTTTATTGTCTGAATTCCTTGCAATGCGTAGCTAAAAATACAAGACCGAATAGTCATCTCATAAACAAAATTAAATTATCTGCGGTGTTTCAGCATCCTTGCATCGTTACTAGGGTCAGAATTATATTTATCAGAATTGAATGATTTAAGTCAACATTTAAGAATCTAAGGGGGGGGGGGGGTTATTATTGTTCGCTAGTGACAACATTATCTTTAAAAATGTTTTACGACAATTTTAGTCATCTGTAATTTATTAGTAATATTTCTCTATCAATTATGAACCGCACACACGCGTTTCAGACTCAGTAGTTATCGCCAGTAGCGTATACACATGGAAACTCCAAACGTTCATCTTTGATGAAAGTGCAAATTTTTTACTTTAATCAATGCATGTTTGTTTTATGTGGGCTAACAGGATATTTTTTATTTAGTACATTTGACACTCCTTCTGTTGTGTTTTGCTTTTATCTCTGCAACCTACAAGCGAAAAAATATTTAAATTATTCTTTTATTAGTCTAGGTAGTCGCATGTTTTTCATTTCAATCATAATTATTATCTTTTCATGTCAGTGGCGTAACTACATAATCGGCGCCCTGGAGCAGCTAAAAGGTTCGTGCGCCCTCTTGTTTCAATTTTTCAAATAATTCTTCATTTGCATGGTTTTTCCTTTTCTAATTAGGAACAGCGAATGACAACACTGACCACAAAGATAAAAATTTTCTAATTTCTCACTATGCTTCGTGCGCAGTTTGCTTCAACTGCTCCACGATATAGCTATGCCCCTATTCCATGTATTTTTTTTAGGCCACAATACTTGGACCATCCACGCAGCCATTGAGTAAACTTAATCTGAACTAGAACCAACCACACACACGTACTAAATTCTGTGCTGCTAAAATGGAATCCGAAATATCCCAATTATTGTCTTCTTCTTCTTCTACTTTGGACTTCGGGATTTCTCCTGTTTGTCCTGCTGTGTCAAGTTTCTTTAACATTATTGGTTCTATGTTTTACATCCGATAGGTAGCTTGGTAGGCTTGCCTTTCGGATGTGCCTGTACCCTGATTTGTTTGTGTTAATGATGGCAATTCACTAATCCAGCAGGACCACCGGTTTAACGTGCCTTTCGAAGTCATATGAAAGTTTTACCATTACCCGGATTTGAACCCGGTAGTTGCAAGGCAATGACCGTCTCCAATTATTGTGAATAATATAACTAGTAATTTTTGTCTTTCGAGATGCTGTGTTGGTGGCTTTAGAGATAGTTTGGCTTTTTTTCACAGAAAGAAGAACAAGTTGTATTGTAAGATGTTTTTACGGAAAAATTACTACTCTGATTACGGAAAAATCATAATATAATTCTTTTTATAGTTAATGTACTGCAATGTGTTTTCAGTGGGCGCCTTATTGTTTTTTCATTAAAAAAAAAAACTGTTTATGAATTATTAATGGCCCTTTGTTTATTCAATTTAAATGGTGTGGCCGTGTGGCTGTTAAAAGTGTTTAACTTAATAATTAATTTACCCTGTATTAATACAAACTACTAAAAATTAATTAAATATCACAGTAACCTTAATTCCCTTCATTTTTTCTTTTATCAGCCTTTTTAAAATTATACTACTACTAGAAGGTCCAGCGACCGCCTTGATTTTCTATGAGTGTCGGATGTGGTTCTTCGGTCTCATCCGTTTAGAAATTCGTTCTTAAATGTTCACCTACGTTATATAAGGAACTCATGTACAAAATTTCATGCTTAAAGACTCACCGGTTTAGGCTGTGCGTTGTCTGTCAGTTAGTATTAAGAATTTTATAAGTAGACTGACCGCCAATTCTTCATAATTAGTGACGCCCATGAATGGATTAACGAGAATTTTATAAACGGCTGAGGTCGAAAGCCGAACAATCACATTCGATCGACACACTCAAAGGAAGTCAATGCGGCCGGAGGCTGCTGGATCTCCTAGCCATAAAAATAAGGTATAAAATGAAAAAATTAAGATGTCGTGCGATTGGCTTCTTGAGCTTTCAAGCAACGGATGCTTGAAAATCGTTTACAGATGTTGACCAGTGGACTAATGAAAACGAAACAGACCCGTGCCTACAGACTGTGGAAATGACTTATTATTGTAGAGTCATTTGAGATACAAATAATGAATAAAATATTTCAACACAGTACTTTTTCAAATGGAAAAGTCATGTTGTGTCACATCAGATTTTTTCTCCCAAGTTCTGATTGTTGGCGGATTTACCACTTGAGAGGCCTCAAGTGCAATTCAATTTTGAGGCTCCCCTCTTTTTTTCACTACCCCTACAGTGTGCATATTCTACACACACATTTTTTACGCTGATATGCACAATACCGGTGGTCCAACCAAACCTGACCGCCACTGGCTTTATAATCAATTTTGCGCCAAAAAAAAAAGTTTTGAAACCGCCCTTAAAAATTAAAATTCCATTCTTAAGCAGAGTAACGAAACATCAATAAAAGAAGTCTTAGTTTTATTGTCCAAGTTAAATTGATCAAAAAGTTCCCATTATTTCTTGCTAAAATTTTAATCACTTGTTTCATTTATGTACCACTTTCCTAAATTTTTTATCATAATTGATCCATTTGGTTACTGATGGCGGAGTATATTGAACACAATATAACTTTTAAATTATTATTTTTAATGGAAATTATTGATTAAAACGTTGAGATGAAGTGCATAGATTTTTACATACATTTAAAATTTATTGTAACTTTCAATATGAGAAAACTAGGGAAACTTAACTTCTCAAGCACTCTCTATGGTGCCCTTAAAGCTACTTCAAGCTCAACAAACCAGACTTCAGATTCAGAACGGAGTGATGCAGAGTTCATAATAAAAAGAAAATTTTAAGCGTCCCAGTTTTAATTTTTTGACAAATCAACGAAACGATTAAAATTAAATTTTAGCAGTTTTATGGTATCAGCGGTTCCATATTAGGTACCTACTACTTTGCTGTTTTAGTTATCAATAATTAAAAAAAGTTATTTTTATGCAAAAAATGAAAGAATTTCCCGATAGCTTTATCTGAAAAAAAAAAAAAATTTGATTACAATAATAAAAAAAAAACTATAAGTGAATTATTTTTCAATTTTAGTCGGAATTTAGTTACCTCTGTGGCAAAAACTAGGAATACAAATGGCTAATAAATCCTATAATGGAAGTTATTGCAATTTTTATGGACAACAAAAGTTTTTAAATTTCTATCAAATCGATGGATGGCATGAAACGATATTGGAATAATAACAAAATGCAAATTAACTTTTTGTCTACTAATATCACCTTTAAATTGAATTAACTAGTTTTAATACTCTGTAGGTTTTATGAAAAAAAGTAATTTTACGTTTGTCGTCGCACTTATATGACTCCTAATCAAGCGTACAGAAATAGAATCAAGCGAGAAGTTAATGGCTAATAAATTCAATTACCAGTTGGTGTAAATTTAATGTGTCAACGTATCGACGGTACTTTATTCCTTCGTCAATTGAATTCGACCGGTTTTTCTTTTGTTGGCACATAATAAAAATTTTCTCGAACGCACACATAGGATACTTTACATAATTAGAATTCTCTGCGATTCTATTGACTTTTGATTTTAATTGTTTACCACCATTTTTCATGAAGGAATGATTTCTTTATAATAGTAACTTTTTGTTGTATCTTTTATGTTTAAATAATAATATAAAATGTAAATAAGGGAGAGCTAAGGCTGTTGAAGAATATAGGAAACAAAGAACTTTTGTTGGAGGATAGATAGATAGATCTGATAGATAATATTAAAATGAAGGATTTAAGGTACGGACGAATGTCGAATATTGATTAATTTAGGAAATAATCGATTGTAAAAACGCTGAACATGATGATTTGTACAGAGCACCAAGGGCCGAGCTTCAAATCTCCTTCATTTAGGACGGTTTGCAGTAGAGGGAGCTGCAATAGATTTGGTGTTTTCTGAGGAGTTAAAATCTTGACTGACGCGGTTTGCGAAGGTTTTGTCAGGGAAGGTAGTATTAGGAGCAATTCATGGCGCGATTGAGTAGGCTGTTCCATCAAGAGTTGGCGTGCCGAACGTCTGTTTATATTGGGGAAGAACGAGGTTCTAGGAATCGCGGTGGAAAAGGACGACTTCCAGAACGTCGTTGATGAGCTTTCTGGAGGGTTTTGAGTAGGGATTTCACCATCGCTTTGAAGGTGGGTTTCCACATTTGGTAGTGGTCGCCAGCTTGAGGTCGAACGTTGTTATTGTTCTGTTTTGTTATTTTGTTTAATTTCTAGTGGTGGAATCGAGCAGCCAGAGGTTGGCTTTATTTTCTGGATATGAACGTTTTGGGGTGGTTCGTCAAAGATTTCGTCTGGTTTGCAGGAATCGTAGAATTTCTAGGCGTCAGTGAATGTGATAGTGGCCTATTTGGTGGGTGTATGGGCTTCTTCTAGAGCGAACAAGAATTTCCACTTGTTGTAGGATGTGATGCAAAAATTCATGGACTTTTGCGCCATTGTCCGTTGAGTTTTTTGGACTTTAACTAGGTTTGGACCTTCGTTTAACCAAAATCGTTTTGCGACGTTGTAAGACGCGCGAGGACGTCGCAACGGTTTCTATCGGTATCTCATCCTTTTTGGGTTTCATTTCCTCATCTTCTTTGTCCGTTTGGGTGCTAATGGAATCAGAAAAGTTGAGTTAAATATAGGTCCATTTCCCCCCCCCCCCCAATTTTGATTTTTGGATCAGTTTTTATGCCATTCGTTTGTGTACGTTTGTGCAATTATTTTTTTCGTTTGTGTATTCACCGTTCGCCAATTATTTAACAAATAAATTTGGGGGGCTGGAGAAATGCCAGCCCCCCCCATCGCGAATTTTGGGTCAAAATTGGTGTCAATCGTTTGTGCATCGTTTGTGTACGTTTGTGCATTCAATATTTTCGTTTGTGCAAACACCGTTCGCGAAATATTTACAATTTAAATGGGGGGGGGGGGCTCGAGAAATGCCAGCCCCCCCCCCCCATCGCGAATTTTGGGTCAAAATTGGTGTCAATCGTTTGTGCATCGTTTGTGCACGTTTGTGCATTCAATATTTTCGTTTGTGCAAGCACGGTTAGCGAAATATCTTTACTTGAATAACCAGCCATCATTTCTCCAGATCCCCCCCCCATCGCGAATTTTTGGTCAAAATTAGTGTCAATCGTTTGTGCATCGTTTGTGTACGTTTGTGCATTTATTATTTTTGTTTGAGCAAGCACGGTTAGCGAAATATTTTCAATTGAATAACCGCCGAACATTTCTCCAGTCCCCCCCCCCATTTTGACTTTTGGATCAATTTTTGTGTCACTTGTCTGTAAATATACATTTGTGCTTTTACTATTTTAATTTGCGAATTCACAGCTCGTGAATTATTTAACAAAAAAAAAATATTTATAAATCTCCGAGCAACAACTGCCATAGTGTCTAGATTGCAATTTATTCTAGTCTACTGAAGAATATGCTGAAAATATTTTAGTTTTCCAGAAATCGTCATCGAAACAACACTTCCCTGCGTATCTACGCGCAGGGAAATTGAATTATACTGACTAGTCCGGCAATATCAGTAATTGATTTTTGCTGTTTTTACACATCATGGTTTATAAGTTATAACTATGTAGTCAACAAATTGACAAATTTGATTTTTGCTTATTTTAAAAATGTTATTCAGTTAGTGTTTTAAAATTTCAATTTTATCGAAATCGGCAGTAAAACTATATTTTTAATACTTGGCGGAAAATAAACTGCGTCAAGCGAATTTTCTCTCAAAATACGTAAGAACTTGTCAAAAAAGCTATAGTTTTAGGGGCATGTCAGTGCCCCCCCCCCGCTTTTGAATTTTTTTTTGAATTTAGTGTCAAAAGTTAGAGCATCGATTGAGCCTGGATAAACTTCTATTATTTTCGTTTGAACCTCTAAGGTCGCGAAAGTATTCGCGAAACACTTGTGGGGGCCGTAAACATGTTTTGCAATTTTCTTTTTCATTTTGAATTTATGTGCGCAATTGATGTCAATCGATAGAGTTCCGTTTGAGCCTGAATGAGTTTCAGAGAGCAACAGCTTAAGTTAATTTTTTACAAAGTTATGGATATTTGTAATTTTCGACTAAACTCCGAGCAACATGCGTTAAATCTTAAGTTTTTTAAATCTCTTAAGCTGATGATTTACATACTTTGGATATATATGTTCTCTAAATAAGTAACATTTTACTTTTTACAAACATAAAATTTTTTTAAATAGAGGTAATTTATCTAAATAGAAATCATGCCGATAAAATCTAATATTGATTTGAAGTAGCTTAAGGTTTTTGTTGTTGTTAATAAAGAAAAAATTTATGATCCATAGGCTAAAAAGTTTTGGGGCTCTTCAATTATGTGTTTGTCGGAAATAGTAGAGCATTGGGTAAGACTACCGTTTAGCCGAAATAAAATTTTTTAAGAACCTTACGATTTAACGCATGTTGCTCGATGTTTAGTCGAAAATTTCAACTATCCATAACTTTGTAAAAAATTAACATAAAGTCTTGTTCTCTGAAACTCATTCAGGCTCAAACGAAGCTCTATCGATCGACATCAATTGCACCTACAAATTTAAAATTATTAGGAAAATTACAAAACATATCTACAACCCCCCCTCCCCCACCAGTTTTTTGCGAATAACTTTGCGACCCTTGAGGTTCAAACGAAAATAGTCAAAACTCATTCAGGTTCAAACGATGCTCTAACGTTTGTCACCTAATTCATCCAAAAATTCGAAAGTGGGGGCTATCATGTCTGCAGCCCCTCCACATGTTTTTCGCGAATAACTTCACAACCTATGAGGCATAAACAAAAATAATGAAAGCTCATTCAAGCTCAAACGATGCTCTAACGTTTGCCATCAAATTTATCTAAAAATTCAAAAGTGGGGAGCCACTGACATGCACCTTATAGTTTTCCAATATTTATTTTTTGAGGCAAAAAAAAATTCAAACTACTGTTTTCGTAAAATTCGACTAACATTTTCAAGTCGTTTTTGTGATTGTAGGCGACGCCTATGCATTAAAATACGTCGCATGCAATCACTAAAACTGTGCTTGAAAATTTTAGTCGGATTTTACAAAAACGGTAGATAGAATTTTTTTACCCCAAAGAAACTATAGTTTTCTTCACGGATTCTTACTTATTTTGGAGAAAAAATTCGCCTGACGCAGTTTATTTTCCGCTAAGTATTCAAAATATAGTTTTACTGACAATTTCGATAAAATCGAAATTTTAAAACACTAATTGAATAACATTTTTAAAATAAGCAAATATCAAATTATTGTTAATTTGTTGACTACATAGTTATAAACATTGTGTCAAAACAGCAAAAATCAATTACTGATAATGTCGGACTAGTAAGTATAATTCAATTTCCCTGCGCGTAGATACGCAGGGAAGTGTTGTTTCGATGACGATTTCTGGAAAATTAAAATATTTTCAGCATATTCTTCAGTAGACTAGAATAAATTGCAATCTAGACACTATGGCAGTTGTTGCTCGGAGGTTTATAAATATTTATTTTTTGTTACATAATTCACGAGCTGTGAATTCACAAACTAAAATAGTGAAAGCACAAACGTATATTTACAGACAAGTGATACAAAAATTGATCCAAAAGTCAAAATGGGGGGGGGGGGGGGCTGGAGAAATGTTCGGCGGTTATTCAATTGAAAATATTTCGCTAACCGTGCTTGCTCAAACAAAAATAATAAATGCACAAACGATTGACACCAATTTTGACCAAAAATTCGCGATGGGGGGGGGGCTGGAGAAGTGATGGCCGGTTATTCAATTGAAGATATTTCGCTAACCGTGCTTGCACAAACGATGCACAAATTATTGACACCAATTTTGACCCAAAATTCGCGATGGGGGGGCTGGCATTTCTCCAGCCCCCCCATTTAAATTGTAAATATTTCGCGAACGGTGTTTGCACAAACGAAAATATTGAATGCACAAACGTACACAAACGATGCATAAACGATTGACACCAATTTTGACCCAAAATTCGCGATGGGGGGGGCTGGCATTTCTCCAGCCCCCCAAATTTATTTGTTAAATAATTCGCGAACGGTGAATGCACAAACGAAAAAAATAATTGCACAAACGTACACAAACGATGCACAAACGAATGGCATAAAAATTGATCCAAAAATCAAAATGGGGGGGGGGCTGGGGAAATGGACCTGTTAAATATTTCGGAAGCATCCTGTATAAAAAAGGGTTTCATAAAATAATTTTAAAAGTGAAAATTAATAATATTCTCACTTCTTCCGTAACACATAAAAATTACCACACTACATTTTGTAGTTTACAATTTCATTTGCATAAACAATTTTCTTGCTATGTTACTGACGGATTCTAGAAGTTACGCCTTGTCTTTAAATTACGATTGACATCTAAGAAAAGCAGCTTGGAGCTGAAGCATTGATTTGGCAATCCCAATAATTTATTTACTATAGCACCTTAAATCAAAGAAATATTTTTTATTTAACTTCTTTAACAATATAAATCGGATATTGCTCTTTTTTAACAAGAAAATTTACCATTTTCCTCGTAATGTTAATGTCTTATGTAACGTAATAGATTTCTCTAAAGTGCTTTTTTAGGCCAACGTTTTTCGAGTATCGTCATCAATTTTACATTAACTGCTAATAAATATTAGTTTTTCTTCAAAGGAGAAAAATTTTTATTTCTGTTTGTTTATAACAAGGCGGTGGAAACAAAAAATATTTGTAGTTACAGTCTAACTCTGATAAAACGAATTTATCCTATCAAATCTGGGAGTTTTGAATTAAAGTAAAAAGAATTTTTTAGTAATGAAAGTATGTGAATGAAAAAATCACATGTGAAGTTTTTACTTAAGGTTTTTTGCGCAAGAATGGATTAACGAGATTCCTACTGACATCTATCACGGATCACATGTAAAAAACTACAGCTTCTTTTTTCAGAAAGTAGCTAATTTATGATGTAATCAGCTAATACTTTGTAGCTAAGCTACTTTTGAATGAAAATTGAACTAAAATGTTAACTGGCCACTAAATTTTGTTTTTTTTCAGCATTATTCCGAAGAATGTTTACAGCACGTTCAAAAATATCTACTGAAGAACGACGTACCAGTTTCGCTGTTTGAGGTAAGATTTTTAAATTATTTAATTGACTTTATGATGAAAAAACTTTTAGAAGATTTAATTAAATTTAACTCTCGTGCATATTTTATTAAAGAGAAATTGAAGCTTTTTTATTACGTTGCTTGTAGGATGATAGGTTTTCTCTTTATGAAACTTTTTTATTTGAAGTAAATCTGAGAGATTTCTAAAGTAATGAGATTGAATTAAAAAATTTAAATGTACCGTTGTACATTGATCGACTAAAAACGCCGGATTTTTCAGTTTCTCGTTCAACATTAAACGAGATACAAAATTTTTCCACGGTGAAAAATGAGTCTGTCCGGAATTAACCAAATCGATTTATAAAAATTTCTTATTGCAAATGTTGCTTAATTTTTGTAGGGATGCGATTTGCATATAAAGTAATTACGCATTCAACAGAGTGAACAATAATTGCGACCGTGGTTGTTCAGCCTTCGGCTTCACAAAGTTAGAATAATTACCATACTAAAGTTGATTGGCCAAAAATATGGGGTAATTGCAAAAAATATAGTCTGGCCTTACAAAGTATTATGTTGTAGTAAAACAAAATTGGTTTAGTAAACCCTAAAAATAACATCTGGTTTTTATATGCTCATAAAAATAGGTGAAACGTGAACTTGCTTATAAAAAATTAACGACTTGCTTATTGCAGTAACGCTCATACATGAATTTTTGCGTTACTAACAGATAGACCGAAAACGTATAGAACTGGAATTTTATAGCATGAAATTGTTGTGGAATACGCGATTTTCTTTTGTTTAGAAAGCTGAAAGCAAAGAGATTCTTTTTTAGTTGGATTACATTTTATAAAAGCCATGTGAGATTTTAACACTCGCCAATTAATTTGAATCCCTTACCGATATTATTTAATATTTTAATTATAAAAGAACTTTATAATTTTCTCGCGGGGTCATTAAATTTTTATAATAAACTTTAATAGATATGAATGTGTCATAAAAACCAGACGAATCAACAAAATTGTAATAAAACGAAATGTAATTAAAACGTGCCCATTGGAAATGTAGTGTTAATTACTAATATAGATTTAAATTTTAATTAAAAAGTGAACAACAAATTTAATGTCCCTTGTATATTACTCGTTTTTAATATAACGAGAAATTAATAATAGCAATGCGAAAATACTAAAAAGTAATAGTAGTTCTAATAATTCTCACATTTTATAGCGCGAAATTTAAAACTCCTTTTTGTTTCAGCCTTACATAGAAGAAATTTATAATCATTTAAGGGGCGAGCCTTTTAAGAAATTTTTAGAAAGGTAAGATTTTTGTTTGTTTTAATAAAATTTTGATTTACCTAATTATTTTGAATTGCAGTGAAAAATATACGAGGTTTTGTCAATGGAAAAATTTAGAATTAAATATTTCGGTAAGTTTAAACCACGGTTATAATATGATCATAAATTTGAATTTGAAATTAATTTGTAGTTAACGATGAATGACTTCAGTGTTCATCGGATAATAGGTAGGGGTGGATTTGGGGAAGTATATGGATGTAGGAAAGCGGATACTGGAAAAATGTACGCAATGAAGTGTTTAGACAAGAAACGAATAAAAATGAAACAGGGTGAAACATTAGCACTAAATGAGCGAATTATGTTATCTTTAGTTAGTACTGGACAAGATTGTCCTTTCATAGTGTGTATGACTTATGCTTTTCATACTACAGATAAATTGTGTTTTATTTTGGATCTCATGAATGGGGGTGATTTGCATTATCATCTAAGTCAACATGGCGTTTTTAATGAGTCTGAAATGAAATTTTATGCTGCCGAAGTTATTTTAGGTAATTTTTTTTTTTTTTGAAAACCCCCGCCTTGCAAGCAAAAATCGTAAAAATGAACCTCATATGCAACGCCAATGACACGTGTAAAGGTTTTAGCTTTTTAGAATCTCTTTTTTTTAACGAGGAACATCTTTTAGCTTTTACGATCCAATACTGTGGATCGTGCTTAGTAGTAATTAAAAACTTATTGCTGCAGCTTAATTAATTGTCAGTATGGCCTGTCTTGATTCCATTAATGTGTTGTAAGAGCTTTTTTACTACATTTGAAATGCACACAAACGAATTGCCATTCCATATACGCACTGACCTTTGTCATCATTAAGTCTCTAAATGCTTTTCTCACTCCACGTCGTTATTACAACCACGGCCATAAAAATAGAGATTCATTTTCCGCTATGCCATTGTAAATGTTGAAGAGTTTTAACGAGTAAATTTTACAGGGTGTGCATAAAAAGGTTTACGACTTTTGCTTGTTTGTGCGGAAGTTATGCTATGGGGTAATACTTCTACAATAAAAAAACATTTTTAAGGTTTGGAACACATGCATAGGAGATATATTGTATATAGGGATTTAAAGCCCGCCAATATTTTATTAGACGAACATGGACATGTTCGAATATCCGATCTTGGATTAGCCTGTGATTTTTCTAAGAAAAAGCCTCATGCCAGTGTGTAAGTACCAAAAGTAGACTAATAAAAGCCCTGCATGAGTGTGAAATTTCTTTCCCAAAAAGTATTGAACATTCTCTTTTTTTTAACGATGCTAAATTAATATTATTTTTTGGAATCTCATCGAGTGAGATTCACTGCTTAGGGTAAATTTGGGTCGTAGATACTTTTTTGAAAAGTTCTACATTTTTTATCGCCAAATCACTGCCAAGGACTAAATATGGTCGACATTTGAAATGAAGGCCATCTTGACTTCATAGTGCATATAATTATTACAGTATTTTGCTATATCTACTGGGTTACTTATGAAATTCCGACTGTATAGGTAACAAACAGGTTTAATGGAATAACAATAGAAATAGAGAGTCGTGGCGTAATTCAAATAATTGCAATGTATACTTGTGTAGAAACAATACACACAGTACTTGAATGAAGCATTACATAATCAAAGATATTCCAAACAACACAGCAAGCCTTCAATAATATAACCAATGGAAAAATAAAAAATTTGTTTACTTCGAGCTCTGGTAAGTTTACACAACAAAAGGTGACGCAGCTTTCTTCCAATCATTTTTGACGTGCTACTTCAAAAGATGAAGAAATGGTTAAGCTTATTGTTTTAAATAAACAGTAACAAATAAATGCTGTACTGATGAGTTATGCTGGAACTGTAGAGAGTGTAGTTACAGTTATTGAAATAGCAAGTGGCAATTTCAACCCATCCAGATGTAAAATACTTTCCAAAGTAGCAAGCGAACTCAGCATTTAACGTAATTAGCCGAGTCTGGTCGGATGACGTCGTTGAAACTTCCGCTTAAAAACCACTGACAAAAGTCTTGGCAGATGGTTAAAAACACATACCATATACGAACTGATCTTAAAATCAGGTAGCAAGGACTGGATATAATGGTGTTATATCCTGGAAAAGAGGATTGACGGTGGAAAATACCAAAAACGTCGAAAAGGTCAAATGTGTTCAATGTAAAAGGAGGATCATTTTTGATAACGTTCACCATTTCGAGGTTACTGAAAAGTCATACGTAGCCCCATGCGACATTTGATTTGATTTTTTTTGTAGGGCGTTGGTTGCAGTTCAATCCAACCATCCTGTGTAACGCTACTCAAAAAACCCACACATGAAATTATTTAAATTATTCTTTAGCGTTAAACTCCTGCAGACTTTTAAGATTGAATTTAGTGGTCTTGTTTATTTAATATTCTTAAAAACAATATTAGTAATAATCTATATTACCTTTTATCGCGTTAGACCGGAAGCAGTTGAACCTTTGCTTCTCATTTTACTAAACCATGAACATACAGTTTGGTTTACTTTTTCATTTAAAATTTAATGATGAGCATAATGCGCTTATCATTTTAGGATCTTGTGCTGCACTGTTCAATTTTATTTTTATTCCTCATCCAATTACTTAAAGTAGCAGGGCGAATTTTATAATGTTCTGCAATATCTGTTTTATTTAACCTTCTTTTAATTTATTTAAAATTTTCAGTTTCTCCTTCGCCATAAAACTTGTAATTTTTCTTTTGCGTTTACTGCACAATTTTGACGACTCATAATAAATTACAAAATAAAATTAACTTTTTAACTTGGAAGTAGAAGTATTGAACACGTATACACTATAAATGTTGATCAAATATGATCATGAGTTATGCTTTATACGCGTATGTACATACTAATATAAATGCATATTTGTTAACGTAAATGGGTAAAACCCTTTTTTAATTTGATGTTATTGTATATTACCTTTATTTTTTTACGACTTTATTACATAATACTGTGTTTTCCAGCATTTTTTATGACCAATATTAAATCAAGTTTTGGCCCATATTCCCCCACCTTCTCCTACATTTGCGTTTTACGCTTTAGTAACTCACTAAAATTTTTCTGCAACAACTCGCTCAGTATATTTTGAGAAGAAATAAAAACTTGAAAAAGTTTTTTTTTCTTGCTGTTTTCCAAGATCGCCATGGTTTTACTTGGCAAAAACTGCCCAAATCCATAATTAGAACATATGAGGACTCCTCTGCATGGTCAGTTTTTAATTCTCTTTTTTAGACTAAAATTTTAGTTATAAATTTAAAAAAAATCTTTGAAGAGTGGGGATTAATTTAATACTTACAAAAATTAATTTGGTTAACCCTGAGTTTGTTCAACTACGGGAGAAGAATTAAATTCAACCTCCTTACAAGAAAACTAATTTAATTTTTGGTTATAGGGGCACACACGGGTATATGGCACCTGAAGTATTATCAAAAGGTACAGCCTACGATTCTAGTGCGGATTGGTTTAGTTTTGGTTGTATGTTATATAAATTGCTCAAAGGGCATTCGCCTTTTCGTCAACATAAAACAAAAGATAAACACGAAATTGATAGAATGACCCTAACAATGGTAAGTAAATCAACCTCGGGCGTCACTCTCTAGAAACTCATCCGTTTTGTTTCAGAATGTAGAATTACCCGATTCGTTTAGTAAAGAATTAAAGTCGCTTTTAGAGGGTTTACTTCAAAGGGACGTAGATAAACGGTTAGGGTGTAAAGGAGCTGGGTAACTTTGTGAAATTTTAAATAGGATTCGATTTGTAACTTATTGTGTTTACAGGGCGGATGAAGTAAAAGATCATCCGTTTTTTGCCGGTATAGATTGGCAACAAGTTTATCATCAGAAATATACTCCCCCACTAATTCCTCCCAGGGGAGAAGTAAATGCTGCTGACGCGTTTGATATAGGGTCGTTTGACGAGGAAGACACGAAGGGGATCAAGGTACTTGAATATTTTCGTAATCTTATTTTTGTAAACTTAATCTCTTCCAGTTAACTGAAGCGGATCAAGAGTTATATAAAAATTTTCCATTAGTAATATCAGAGAGGTGGCAAACGGAAGTTGCTGAAACAGTATTTGGAACGATTAATTTTGACGCCGATAAAGTTGAACATAAAAAAAAAGCGAAACAGAAGAAGTTATTTGATTTAGACGAGAAAGGTAACGGTCCCCAAAAAATACCCCGAGGAACATAAAATTAACAAATTATTTTATTTTGTAATCAGAATCTGACTGTATACTCCACGGGTACATAAAAAAATTAGGGGGACCTTGGACGACCAGTTGGCAAATGCGTTATGCAAAGTTATATCCGAATAGGCTAGAACTTCATCCCGACAGTGCGAAACCCGAAATGGTGTTTATGGATCAAGTGGAAGAAGTTAATCCAGAATTAGTTCAGGTGAAAAACGAACAATGCATAGTCGTACGGTTACGTGACGGAAAAGTGGTGTTGACTAACCCCGTAAGTTGAGCAAGTATATTTAACCCATAAGCGCCTAATGGCAAATTTGATAACGAGAGGAAAGTAAAAAAAAAAAGAACTTGGGCGCTAATGGGTTGATAAAAATTCTGATTTGCTTTTGTCTTATTGTTACCCGTATTTCAGGACGAAATAGGCCTAAAGGAGTGGCTGACCTCTTTAAAATCGGCGCACAAAATTTCACAAGAACTTTTGGGATCAATGGCCAAAAAAGCTGGTAAAATTTACGGCACAGAATCAAATAATATAAATAGAAATGCAATAATTGCTCGCAATGCGAACGGTAATTGAATGGTACCGAAATACTTTATATGGTAAATGGTACGAATAAACGACTGCGGGTATCCAGTGTAGATACATAAATGAAACTTTTGTTAGGTATCAATATAACGATAATTTTTCCCTTTATAATGTGAATGTAATGCCGATCTCTGTTGTGAAATGTAATTTGCACATGTTGGCACTATTTCTAGGGCACTATTACTAAAATTATCACATTCTTCTTTTTTATTTATCGATTGTACTTGTTTATTTTGTACCTATTAAGATCATGACATTATTTGTATAGACTTACTTAATTATTACCTATATCACCTTGTTAGTTTTTAAACTGTTCTGTAGGTATATTTTTGGTTACATTTCGTTGGTAGCGGTTGGCAAAATGTATTTACAGAACAGTTGGCAATTTATATAAGTAAATCAGATTGACGTTTCGAGCAGATTGTTTTATAGTAATAATAACTACAATTTGTTCTCGAAAATGGTATGATATTGTATATTCCTGAACGAAATTTTTCGTCTCACTGGTACCAACACCAAGCTAGTAAGTCACTAGATTAGCTTATTTGCCGGCCGCACAATCTGTACATATTTGCCATATCTAAGAGGAACCGTTACTTCTATTTCTTTACTTGTCGCTCTTTTTTGTGTTTCTTAATTTATTGGGATGCTTTTTATCCAGCAATAGAATTACATATCAGATGCGTCGACTCGGGAGGTGCAGATTCAGTTTATATGGAACGCAAGAAATTTTTATGAGATGATGAGGAAAGGATCGAAGTAACTGCTTATTCTTTTTTTAAGTATGCATTTTTACCGTTCACGTTTCGCTACATCATAATGCTCTGAGGTATCAAATCGCACCGCGATTGTGCCATCATGTAGACATTTTTTACCCAACTTTTTACGTTTTTTTACGCGTTTTGTTAAATTTTTTATTATTACCAAAGTTTTAGACGTTTTTTTGTAATGTTTTCTAAAAGTTATTATTTTTGAGATCAAAATATTTTTGTAGAGAAGATTTTAAACATTTTTTAAAAGCACGTCAGCGTTGTTATATCAACTTCTTCCCACTTTTACATATTTTTGCTTATATTATATTATAAAATTTTAAATTTAGTTGCTGATTTCCGATTAATACGCATAGAAAACTACGCGCGGCACCTCCACCACATGTTGCCTTTTTATTAAACATTTTTGAAGTGATAGTTACATGTGTTTTGAATCTAAGGGGGTGCCATCGACAACGGTATTGAAATTTGATGCATTAAAAAAAATCTTCTCAAGCATAAATGTTTAGACCAAAAAATCGAAATCGAAAAAGTGCAATTTGAAAACAGAAATTGTTTGTTGACGTTTTATTTATAGTTTATTGTTGATAAGTAAATTTAGGTTTGTTATTTTTGTGCTTTAGTATTTGGTGGCGGATTTTATTTAGTAAATTGTGAAGATAAAAGTGCATCTAGCGAACAAGCATTGCATGACGTATTTATTACATTATTAATTAAATTAATTTATAACCTAATGATGGGTGTGTGCGTGAGTGCGCGCGTGCATGTGATAATTATGTGTGTTATTGACAGATTTAATTACTCGACAACACTTTTTGTACAATTTTTGTAAATATTATAATATTAAAATGTACGCAATAATAATAAGAAGTAGCTACATGTAAGTTGCTGCATTATCGTTAGTGATTTACGAAAACAATTATTAAAAAGCCTACGTTTATGACACATAACGGCCCTGTGTATTACTTAAATTGCATACGCATTATTTATTTAATGTCAATGTCTTTTTTATAGATTGTAGATATTTTCGACTTCTCGTATTTCCATTGTTCCAAATGGAACATCCATATCGACATTAAATTGCTGGTATATTCAAAATACCTTTATTTTTTTATACAAAAATTGCATTAAGGGCAGAAAGTTACACCAAATGTGCCAAAATAACGTTTCTTTCAGATTTTTTTATATAATAACAAAATGTCGTTGCACGAGCAACTAAATCACGCACAGTACTGTTTGTTGGTTTGTCTAAGAAAATGTTGAACGAAACGGCGCTAATACCCGTTACAAAAAATGTAACTCAATTCTTTATTATTGTTCCCGTTTCTTTAAATTTTTAAAATCGAGCAATCAATTTTGTTTTTGGTAAATTTGTAAAAACTTTGATAAAAAAGTATTTTGTATTGTTTTGAATATACGAGTGCAATTTAAAATTATATTTGTAGTATTAATGAGAATCTATCTCAGTTTGTAGAAGAATTTTCTTCCGAAAAAAATGTTTGTGCATTTCTTCTATAGTAATCGCTGTACAATTAATAAATTAATTGATAGAGTTACCATTTTAGTGGTTTAAAACTAAGAAAGTTAAATTAATGTTTTATAAACAACAAGAACATGGGTTAACTAATCTAATTGTAAATTAGATTTTTGTAAATGAAATCTAATTATTTTAATATGTGAAATTTGATAAGGTGATCTTGCTTGATTGATTATTGATTTGGAACCGTAATGGAAAATCTATATTAGAAAAATTATATGCTAAAATAAAATTGTGTCAAATCTGTAAATTTTTGTAAAGTGTGTCTCTCGGTAACGTCTTAGTGCCATTATAATTGTGCAAATATATTAATTTTAAATCATTAAATGTCTATAAAAGTATCAAATATTTTCAACTTTCCATAATTATTTTGTGTAAAATTACATTTTGTAAGTTGTTTTGAAAACCATTAAATTAAGTATTATTTAATGTTTTCAAAATTTTACTTCTCCTCTCCACATTTTCACCACATCCTTTTTTCAATGGTTTTGATAAAAGATATGAATATTCGCGTTTTACATTACCGTTGGTGGCGCCACCGTCAATAGCAACATTACGTCTTTCAGCAGTTCCAATTATTCCGTGTGGTGGCGTTTTATTAATGTAAACAAAAGAAAATGTTTGTTTATGACGTTTATGTTGGTACTTACTATACGTTACAAACGAGTTTGAAATTATTCCGCGTGGTGGCGTTTTGTTAATGTAAAATGCGAATGAAACAGGTCAGTATACAAATATCTGAAATAACTGGAAAAATAGAAATATAACTAACTGGGATGGAGAGGCACTAAAATATTGAAGGGGCTTTTGTAACAGCGCTATTTAACCTATCCAATGGGTTTTAATGTGAAATGTTTTTATGAAAATTTTCAGGTCAACACAATTATTTTCAAATTTACCAGGTATCAGGTAGTCATCTCCAAACTGCTGCTGAAGCACGTTAATTGATTGCCTGAAGAAGCTAATGGTGAATATGCTCCATTGAAAAGAACTGATGATTTTGATCTGAGAGACAAAGAACAATCAAAAAAGTTTGAAGACACCTAGAACTTGATGAAACCGTTAATACTGATCGCTACCGACAACAAATGACCAATTTGAACCATGCTTCGATCGTAAAACGACCAGAATAGGCTAGAAGACAAGCTCCATGACAAATTAACGCATACATCTGATAGTTTCACTCTACGGAAGAAATGATCTGCATTTTTCTTTATGAATATTAAATGTGTGCAGTAAATGGTGTTCAAACAATTCTATCATACAAGGTGAGGTCGAGGAAGTATGACCTAAATGTAAAGTCTCGGTTCATGTGAGTAAGCCAAACAACTACAGTAATACCTCGACTTACACCAACCTGGAGTTCAGCAATTTAAAAAATTAGGTGAGAGGGGGAGACGTCCTTTTTAAAATTTTTGTGCTTTGTACTCAAATAGTTTTTGAGATCTTTAAGAAAAACATCAATTGACCCTCATGCGCATGATTGGTTTAACGAGATTCTCACTAACGCATACAGGATGAAGTTAAAAATAGTCCAAATCGTTATTACGTTTGTGACTGCTTGAGCTCGTTAATCCAATCATGCGAGTCAGTGTCGTTGATGTTTTTTTTGAAAATCTCAAAAACTGATGAAAATAAAACTTGCACAAACAAGCACTTGATTTAGACTATTTTAGATTCAATATTTGAAATAGGTAAGGGACCTGCGGCAAGCCAGCACCCTCACTTTTTCCAAATAAAAAATGAAATAGTAGTTACGAATTTTGTGTACAAAAAGAAAATTTTGTGCTTTCATAGTTTCAAAGTTATATCCATTTTAATGGTAGGGGTGCTGGCTTAACGTCAAGCTAGCACCCCCACTTTGAAAACCAGTAACGCTACACAAAAAATAAACATACCAGAATTTTGTGTAATGTATGTGTAAATTTTGTGTACAAAAAGAAAATTTTGTGCTGTCATTGTTTTAAAACTATAACTACTTTAAATCGTGGCACGTAAGGCTAGAGAAAGGTAAATATCGCTGACCCCCCCCCCTAATCGAATTTTTGAGTAAAATTTGCGTAAAACATTTGAGCATCAATGAGCTTCCAATATTTTCGTTTGAGCCTCAACCGTCGGAGAGTTATTCGCAAAAACTTTGGGGGGGGGGCTGTAGACATACTATCTCTTTAATAAAGCTGCAGACATGTTAGCCTCCCCCCTAAGTAAAATTTTGGGGTAAAAATGGTGTCAAACGTTTGAGCATCAATGAGCTTCCAAATTTTTCGTTTGAGCCTCAACCGTCGCGAGGTTATTCGTGAAATTCTTGGGGGGGGGGCTGTAGACATGTTTTTCTATTTTCGTTCTTATTTTGAATGTTTTTGTGAAATTGATGTTTATTGATAGAGATTCGTTTGAGCTTGAATGAGCTTCCATTCCTATCATTTTAATTTCATTTTCTGCAAAGTTACGAGCATTTCAAATTCCGAGCAAGTACCGTACAAACATTTTCTATTTTAATTCTATTTTATCGGATTAAAATTTTTGATCCGATTAAAAAAACTTAATCCTGCTTTATTTTCAAATAATTTACACAAAATGCTGGTATGTTAATTTTTGTGTAGCGTTACTGGTTGCAAAGTTGGGGTGCTAGCGTGAAGTCAAGCCAGCACCCCCACCATTAAAATGGATATAACTTTGAAACTATGAAAGCAGAAAATTTTCTTTTTGTACACAAAATTTACACAAAATTCGTAACTATTTTATTTTTCATTTGGAAAAAGTGGGGGTGCTGGCTTGACGCAGTTAGGAAAGGGGGCTGTGGACATGCGCCTCCTTAAAATAAAAAAACAGTGATTATGGAAAGTACTGTATTTTAAATACACATGTATTTTATTTTGAGACGGTCATAGCCTAACGCCATCAACTGCAATGCGAGGTACTGGGTTCAAACCTTAGGAGAGCCAAACTTTTTTATGACAAAGTCTCCGTGCTTCGGAGGGCACGTTAAGCCGGCGGTCTCCCTAAGTTAATGAATTGCCACCATTAACAAAAATCAGGGCTACAGGCACATCTGAAGGTCGAGTTATGGTCAAAAACTCCCTGTTAAGGGGAGGCGCTAGAGAAAAATGTATTTTACCCAGCTCTGGTTCCATTGGCAATAAAATTTTATTACTTAATAATACATTAAAATCACTCAAGCATCCTTTACAGTATGCAATATCTTAAGAAGCCGTTCGTCTGGATTTTTGCCATTTAATCGACGATCAAGTGACTGAAAATCGATTATTTCGATCTGAAATTATACAATTCCTATTTTGCCATTTGTGATAACTGATAAAAAAACCAACCTTTTGACAAGGATTTTCTTTTTTATCAAGCAATTCTGGACAGTACTCTGGAGCTAAAATACGTTCACATAAGGCACTGACACCGCAAAAAGTTTTAAAATCAAGTTTTTCTTCATCTTTCCACCCGACAAGATATCTAAATCGACTAGCTTGCTCATCCGTCAAATCTCTTCCCATAACTTCATTAAGTGCCGTTATAACATTCTAAAATTATAGACTTGAGTCATTACACAGCAAAAATACTCGCTCACCTTTCCTAATAATCTTCTCTGACCTTCATTTTCAATATCGTTTTCCATTTTATTTCTATTAAAAACAAAATTGTACAGTTTTTTTCGTGTGGGCAAAACCGAGGAGTACTCTTTTAGATATTCCAATGGTGTTATTACTAAAGAAGAAATAAAAAAAGGTGAACGTATGATTTTGATTTATACTCACCATTAAACTCTCTACTGTCCATAGGTAACTCAAATCGAACACTGGATCTAGTGAATTTCCGAGGAACATTTAATAATAAATCGTCACTTGCTGGTGCTAATATTAGTTCATTCTTTAAGTTCACCAAGTCATCACAAATGGGTTCATCGGGTTTTAAAGTTTTGAATGCTTCTTCTAGTGCTAGACGTCTCTGAATTAGAAGATTTTAACACTCGCCTAAATCTTATTTTGATTGACTTACATGGACATTAAATTCATTGTCGATTACTTCTTCATCAAGTTCCCTCCTTAATAATTTAATCATTTCGATATCCAAGTATGAATCAAAAATGAAAGAAGGTTGTCGACTATTAACTAATTTTTTTGGTTTTTCTTTTAAAGGATCCGTTAATTCTACCACGATAGTTTCGGTTGGAACCAGCGATGGCCTTGCACTAGGATTATGCGATTCTGGTCCAATAGTTGCAATCTATTCGAAGAAGTTTTTTTGACTAACAATGGATATGATGATGGTAGATGTTTTAATACTTACTTGGGTCTCTGGATCAATTGAGGACTGTACTGCGGATAAGTCACGTGAACCATCCCTAAGACGTTTGCGTCTTTTTCTTCCTCGCCTTTTAACGAATTCCTCGTCTTCTTCAACAATTTCGCTTTCATTATCACTTGGTTGATTAGAATTTACAGTTAGGTACGTCTAAAATTTTACTTATTGAAGACTTGACTTGCCTTATTTTGCAGCATTTTTGAAAATTTCTTTTTTTTTAGATATTTTAAACTCTGAAAACCTTACAGGATGGCATGATCTAAATTCTGATTTAAAAAATTACCTTAGCTTGCTCTTGGTCACTTTTTCCAAGTTTCGTCACTGATGATGTGTTTGCCCTCTCCTTCTTTTTTTTCATTGCTTCAGATATTTCACTAAACGTTGTAGCAGAGTGAGCACGCCTGTCCGACGAGTTGACTTTTAAAATTGTAATGGACGGAATTTCTTCTCGTTGGAAAATATTACTGCTATGCCACGACAGGGTTTCCTTTAAAAAGAAGATATTATTTGACTTTTTAGACTTGAAATTTTTGTACTTGACTATGGCTGCGCCTTAAATCTAGAACAAGTGTGGTTTTTTCTCTGACTTGCGAGGTGTTCATTGGATCTGGTGTTATGCAGCGGCGAGAGCCGGATGCACGTGTGTGGGCACTCATTAACGTTGGAGCTGGTGTCATAGGTCTCGAATCTGTTTCAGTGTATCTGAAGGCGAAAAAAATTGTTAACTTTTTTGAAAATGTTGTTGCTTTTAAATCCAAGTACCTTCTAAATAATTCTTCTGGAACACACTCGATTGATGGTAGTATATCATTGTTGTTACTCAATTCATCGTAGTCGGTTATTCTGACATGCAGTTGATTAAGAGAAGAGCGAATTGCTTCGATTTCTTCGGTTAATAGTAAATTTTTACCGTCATGGGCCTGAAAAATGGGTGAAACTGTATAAAAGTGTACCTACTGCTGTTGGTAGAAGAATAAATAATTCAAGTGGTCATAGAAAGCTTCAAGAAGCGACAATTGTAATTCAGAAAGCATCAATTGTATTACTACTTATTTAGTTTTTTTTTCTTTTTTTAGTAGTTTTGTTGATTTAGTGGTTCTATTTGTTAATCATATTAAAACGATCAGAAAGCATAGGAATTGCGGTCATCCGAGATTGTTATATGTTAGGGTGGTGAACGTAAATTTCGAACATATAGAAGATTAACTGCTACGGATGTACACAGTGTGTTCACGAAAAGTAGTAACAGTGAATAATTCTTAAATATTACTAGATACAAGAAAAAATTTAAATAGTTTTTAATCAACTCCAAATTTTCTATTGGAAACTGACAAAGTATATTTTTTTATACTTCAAATTCAACCGGAAGTAAACATAAAATTTTTTTTTCAAATGGCAACATGTCTTTTTTTTACATTTTTGTAATCTGCAATTTTTTCTCTATAAATACATATAAAATTTTCATAAGGTTACATAAGAAAAAATTTGAGAAAACACAAGATTTAAACAAACAATAATAATTTACTGATTTTATACATAGGTATGTAGAGTGCCATGAAAAACAAAACATCACGACACCGAAAACACAACATTTCATTTATCTGATAAATTTTTCAAAATTGCCACCGTTTTGTTCAAGATATGATTCTAATTTTCGCAGAAGTTCTGGCGATTTGGTGATAATTGATAGATGCTTAATTAATTTTGGTTTTTAAATTTAAAGATAGATTTGCCTAAACTACCATTTTTAAATGACTCCATAGAAAAAGTCCAATGGTGTCATATCATAATAATGGTGTTTTGTTTTTCATAGCACTCTACATATGGGGCATTCCACACCAAATCGACCACTTTTGAACCCGACCCCTTTTGATTTTCCTGAAATTTTTACATATTTTACTATCTCATCAACAACAGTTCTGTGAATTTTTTCAAAATTTTTTACTCAACCCAAAAAAGTTACGAATTTTTAGAAAAACTGCTGTTTTTTTTTCAAACGATCGTAACTATTTCAAAAATTGACTAATCGGAACGTTTTTTTTGGTTTTGTTTGTCTTTAAACGTACTTTTCAGGAAAAAATACAAAAAAAATATTCAAACTTGGATTCTACAAAATTTTTTATTTTTTCGGAGAAAATCTTTGATTTTTCAAATTTGTCCACTTTTGATTTTTGATTTTTTTATTTCAAAAGAAAATCTGTTTTATTCCGCGTATATTATTTGCGTAAAAATAAAACAAAATATTTTTTAATTAAACAAAAAAAAATAGAAAAAAATTTCGGCCCATTATGGGGTTTGCGTTGTTATACGCGGAATAAATCAAAGTTGTTTTTGAAATAAAAAAATCAAAAATCAAAAGTGGAAAAATTTGAAAAATCAATGATTTTCTCCGAAAAAATAAAAAATTTTGTAGAATCCAAGTTTGAATATTTTTTTTGTTTTTTTTCCTGAAAAGTACGTTTAAAGACAAATAAAATCAAAAAAAAGAACGTTTTGATTAGTCCAGTTTTGAAAAAGTTACGATCGTTTGAAGAAAAAAAACATCAGTTTTTCTAAAAATTCTTAACTTTGCAAACAATTTTGAAAAAATTTACAGAGCTGTTTTTGATGGGATAGTATAATACGTAAAATCAGTTGGGTAATTTTTTTCAAAATTTTTTACAAAGTTAAAATTTCAAAAAAACTGATGTTTTTTTCTTCAAACCATCGTAACTAGTTCAAAAATTAAAAAAAAAACGTTCTTTTTTTTGTTTTTGTTCGTCTTTAAACGTACTTTTCAGGAAAAAATACAAAAAAAATATTCAAACTTGGATTCTACAAAATTTTTTATTTTTTCGGAGAAAATCTTTGATTTTTCAAATTTGTCCACTTTTGATTTTTGATTTTTTTATTTCAAAAGAAAATCTGTTTTATTCCGCGTATAACAACGCAAACCCCATAATGGGCCCACATTTCTTTCTATTTTTTTTGTTTAATTAAAAAATATTTTGTTTTATTTTTACACTAATAATATTTTTTTAATTAAACAAAAGAAATAGAAAGAAATGTCGGCCCATTTTTTTTGTATCTAGTAATATTTAAGAATTATTCACTGTTACCACTTTTCGGGAACACACTGTATTAAGATGCCGGCCGTCACGGAGGGGTTGGTCGCTTGACCAAAGCAACTTAAAACTTTGTTAAAATGATCGGTTTAATTGTCTTTACATCAAAGCGGGGATAAACCTGGAACAAAGGTAAGTGGAAATTGACGACCGACAGGCCGCACTAAAACACCAAAATCAGGTATCCCTTTGTGTAATGAACGAATATAAATGAAAATTTATAATAATGGCTTTTACAGACAAACGGAATTTAAATTGATTATGGTTAAATGCAACAGACGTTTTCCGAATTGACTCCATTTATATGACGTCATCACAAATGGAGTCAATTAATATTGACTAAACTGAATTACAATTGACGCTTTCTAAACTAAGAGCAGAACAAGTGTAATTTTAGTTTAAAACGATTCATTTACAAATAACCACTACCAATTATTCTTTGATTAGATAACTTACCCAAGAGTCTTTGGCTTTTTTGAGTAACTCCCTGGCTTCTAGGTCTGCAGGATGATTGCACAGAAGAGAACATCTATACGGATATGGATTATATAAACCTGCATATGGTTTTAATACATAAGGAGCGCACGTTGCAATTACATTCAGTTGAATATTTGGTGGCTTTCGAAAATTAATTTTGAATTAATTTAATAATTCTGTTGCAAAAATATATTTACCTGGTCTCGTTTGATTAATTTATTTTTACGACTTGCAATAAGCCCAGTTTTGGTGGTACTTATCATTTTTGAATGCTAAATGTGCGATACTTATGAGTAATATGAAAAAAATTATTGATCTAACAAGTTGCCAAGGTCGATTTATAAATGTGTACAATTTCCTACTGATAATAATTGAAAGAATGTAATTTGTGCTGGCAGTTCCTTTTTAACTCATAAAAATGATTGCAGCATGACGAGCGAATAAGAAACTCGGTTTAAAAAAAGGAAATTATATATTTACATAATAGTAATTACATTACATTTATTTAAATTGAAATAAAAGGCAAGTAGGTATAAGTAAAACATGATTTTAAAGAAACATAAAAACATAAGTAAAATAATCTTCATCCTGTGTGAGATCAATATTTTCCAAAACAATATACATTTGATACATGGAATAACACAAACCGCCAAAGAGAATACAAAATTGCATATATCTCATTTTGGTAAAATATATGAGCATGTCCATTTTGAGAGCTAAATAAAGGCGTGCGTCTAACTTACACTGACACGGCCGCACCATCGACATTATTAAGTTTTTTAACTATGTGAATTTTTCGATTGGATAAACAAACAACATACGAATAATCATCATATCTAATCGACATTTTCTTGAAACCGTCACTATCGGCAAAAGCTTTTGAGTCGATTTGTGAAGTCAACGATATCAGCCCGGTGATGATGTCCGCAGATTTTTCGTCGTTCTCTAGCTCCCCCGTTGAAGATAGAACTGCACCATCTTCATTAAGCAACAGATAACCAATTTCTCCGGGAATACGATCCATTTATAATCCTAATAGTGTGGTGTAGATAACAGTATAAATTAAAATTTTACTCGTCTATAATTTTTCCACTTTATACTCACATAAATTTTAACATCAATTACACAAAAGAATTATTGTAATGCGACAATTCATGCGATTAGAATAATCTATGAACTGAACGATTGTTATTATACTGCAATTTATGATAAAAATTTGACGTTTGTCATTACGTGATGTCAAAAAAGGTGACCACTTTCATATTTAAAAACATTGAAGGATATACAAAGTGCTTCAAAAATAATGATTTCTTTTCACTGACCCCAATTTTTTTACTCCAAAGTTGTTTGTTCTAAATTCAAAAATTTATTGGATCTTAATAGTGATTTTTTTTTTTAGTTACTCCTTATTTGATCTATGAAGTCAAAACGGGCAAACATTGCATTTACTTTGAACGGAAGAAGTTACTCATTTCCATGAATTTGAAACACTTTATGATTTTAACAGGTTTGATACAATTCGTCCACTGTGGATACAGTCAACTAACAATAACAAAAAAAATAAATCATAAAAAATACAATTAATTGTTTTTTATTAAATTACTACACTCATTTAATTACATAACTCAACTACAATTACCAATAATTTACGATTCGTAACCGTCAGGAAGAGGATTAATTTCTGAGTTATGGATGAAACTATGATTACCATCACCCCACGGGAACCGCTTTGTACGCATACGTAGATAATCGTACTTGATAAATTCGGGTTTGTGACCATGATGTTTGTTGTGCTCAATAACACAATTTGCAGCGCAAAGTACAATTGAGGGTATCGCGACAACAAAAGTTAGGGTTCTCCATATTCTCCAGCCTCCTGAAATCCCAAATTGTTATGTAACAAGGAAAATTAAAAATAGGCGTTTTGATTACCTTCGTGGATGCCAGAGACAGCAGATGGTCCCTGCACTTCTTTTGCTGCTCGTAGAGACGAGGTGGTTAAATATCGACGAAACGAATTATTTATAATCGAAGCCATTTCTACACTTTTCGATCGCATATCTGTCAACCTTGAAGGTTGCAGTCTAGGGGTTTTTAGTTTTTACTAGGGAATATTTTGTTGGTAACAAACAAATATATAGGAACGTTCGTAAAAATTGTAACGGTACACTAGATTCAAATTTTGACGTTTAAAAATTAAAATAAACAAAAAAAAGCAAAATTTTCATTTGAAAATTTTTTGTGTTATATAATTTTCTGTAAGTATGGGTAGAAGAGGTGCGAGTGGTGGTGGAAGATCTAGTGCTGGGTCAATGAGAGCACCTCCTAGGCAACAATCACCACCAGTTAGAAATAATTCGTAAGTACCAAAACATGTGAATTTAAAAATTTGATTTAAAATTGAGAGTTTAACGACGATTACAATTTTTTTAAATACTTGTGTCTTGGTGTTTGACACCTGTGGGGTGGGTGTGCGTTAGAGCTAAAAATGACAAGTATTCTTTCAGAAAGACTGTTTGGCAACCACTGATTATAATTCATTTTCAAGTACTTTTTAAATTGCGCCACATTAAATTTTACGATAAACAATGATTTTCTATAAAATCATAAATAGATGGATCCACTCCAAATAATGATGATTCAATTTTCGAAATAATAACAGAACTCTGTACCTAGAACGTGACGTCACGATCATGTGAACCGGTCCCTATTCAATCACCACCCTACGTTTGTTTATCTGTTTTCTTTCATGTCATTTTATTGTGAAGTGACGTTTGTCGTTACTCTATGTTACTTTTTTGGTGAAACTTCTAGAACTGCCATTGATTACAAGTAGCGACGAGTTATTTTCGTTAATTACTGACGAGACATCATAACATACGTTACGTATAAACTTCGCAGTTGCAAGATTTAATAGTTGTGAAATTTTAAAAATTAATAAAATTTAAAAATGGGTAGACGTGGACGTTCAGTGAGCCCTTCACCTCGACCTGCTATGAGGTATTTTTTTAAATTTTGGTCGATTATCGTATAGTGACCGTAGGTAATAATGATATTTTTATAGATCGAGTGTACCTGCAAGAGCACCACCTCAGGCGCATTATCCACCTGCACATCCACCACCTGCAGCCGCTGCACCTAAACAACCTGGACTTTTTGGTCAAATGGCAGCTACGGCTGGAGGTGTAGCTGTAGGTTCAGCTATCGGCCATACCGTGGGTCATGCAGTGACTGGTACGTTTAAGTTTTTTCATAGTTTTGTTCAAGTCTGAAATGTAAAAAGTTTATTAAATTGTTTGAATTATTGTGACATAAGAGAGTGGATTTTCTTATAAGCAACAGTTTTTGATAAGGACGATCAGGAAAAGAATGTCATTTAAGTATAAATGGAAAACTGTGAATGATTTTGTGTATCTGGCTAGAATGTTTTATAGGTGATGAAATTTATGGATTATAAAATAATTGTTTTGCAGGAATGTTTAGCGGTGGAGGAAGTGAAGCCGCAGAACAAGCTCCCCCACAACAATATCAACAACCAAACCAAGAACCAACTGGGCCATGCGCTTGGGAAATTAAACAATTTTTACAATGTGCATCTAACCAATCAGATATTTCTTTATGTCAAGGTTTTAATGAAGCAATAAAACAATGCAAAGAACGGAATAGTACGTATTAGAATTTCATAATTTCCAATTAGTACAATGTAGCTTAAACCGAGTCATAACGTAAAAAATTGTGATTTGAAGGGGAATTATTTTGTGTCTCGTGAATTGTATATGTTTACTTGTTATTCTTTAAACACATTTCACGAGAATTAAACTGTTTATAATTTTGTGTAAGACGTACTGGTACATTACAAGAAATAAAAGTCAACATGTGAAAAATTGTTCTTAATATTTCCTTCCTTTTAACTCCGTTACCTCAACAATAATACGATATAATATGTAATAAATTAAGGATAATAGTAGTTTTATATCATAAGGATTCAACGTTTATTTTTTTTTACTTCTAAAATTTTCTTTTTTGTATAAACCATTTGAAAATTACGTGTTTTTAAATTAATAGTGTGTTAAGGGTAGTTCACACTACATGATTTATCATATGACTTCTCGTATGAGGGATTTTTTTACGTTCACACTATATGATTTTTGATATAGAAGTTATGGCTTTTATGATTGGCTGTTGTGATGGTATGCTTTTAGCCATGACTTTTCTTATGACTAAGTCATATGATAACTTATGTAGTGTGAACTACCCTTTAATATTTTGAAACTACATTTAAAATATTTATTTACCTGCTAAACCAAAATAAATTCTTTCTAAAATTTAATCCCTTATAACTCTTAAAAATTTTGCAAAAGCAAGAATAATTTAATCTTAGAGTAGGTACCTACCTACATTTCATTAACTGTAAATTTTTCATAATAAAGAACCGCATACCTCGCTTTGTGTCTTTTAAACCCTCTGCAGAGATCAAAGTTTCTGTTACCTGGCAATTAACAAAGGGAACTGCTTCAACTTTACAATACCAATCTTAACTAAATGGTTTTAAATTTTTAAAGTTTGTAATTTTTAATTTGTCCAGTTATTAATTTTTATTTAAAATTTTTGTCGGTTGCATTAGGCTCTTTAGGCCCCTAGGATTCTATGGGCCGGGGAAAGGTTCGTATTAGGGACCCTAAAATATAAATTTTACGATTAAAATCTCGATGTATTCTGAAAGAGTATATTTTAAATAAGAGAATTAACGGAGACGGAATGCCCTAAATGCACCTGTTTTTTCAAAAATCGATTTTAAAAAAGCTCGATTTTCAGTGAAAATTTGAAGGAAAATCGCTCGTAATTGGTGAATCAAGGCATTCAGTTGTCGGTACGTGTGTTCCTATACATAAGAGTGTAGCTGTTACTGACAAATTTGTCAGTAACTCGTACGCTATGGTACGAATACGTTCTCATTTTTAGGACCAAAATTATTTCAGACAGGGACGTGCCCAACCAACTTTTTGGGGAGGGGGGGGGGGCAGAAATTTCAGATTTGCCAACTGAATTAATTCAAAATTGCCAACGTTTTGTAAATTTGGACATAAAAAATGCCAAATTGACCAACTTTTGGGTGTTTTTGTCAACTTTTTGCCAACTTTCTACAACATTGGGGGGGGGGGGGAACTCCCCCCATGGGCACGTCCCCGACTTCAGAAAAGGGTTGCTTAAATTTAATGAACGGTTGTTACTTTTTCGCGTGGATCCTCCTCGTGCCATGGTGGTTTTCATCAAAATTGACCCTCAGCACTTTTTAGGCGCTTCGAGCCATTTTGATGAAAACGACACTCATTATAAAAATACCCCTAGGCCCGTGGGTTAAGGAAAAAGGTGGATCTTTGAGGGGTGAAACTCGTTTGCGTGGATTCTAAAAGCAGGGTAGTTGTGCAAGGAAAAATTGACTTAAAGCACTTCTCGCTGCGCTCGAGCGCTTTAAGCCATTTTTCCTGCACATTTACTATTGAAAACCATGATTTTCTCTCGAAGTGCACTGCTGAAGCATCCCAATGCAAGTGTCGCTCCGGTTATCGCCGCCCTGCGCAAAGCTAAGACCAGTTCAAACTATACGGACTGACAATAGAATGCATTGATTCACCAATCCCGAGCGACTGAACTTGAAAATTGCTATGAAAATCGAGCTTTTTTAAATTCGATTTTTGAAAAAACAGGTGCATTTAAGGCATTCTGTCTCCGTTAATTCTCTTATTTAAAATATACTCTTTCAGAATACATCGAGGTTTTAATCGTAAAATTTGTATTTTAAGGTCCCTAATACAAACCTACAACCGAATTATTGTGGGATGAAGTGAACAACAATGTCAGAAAATGTGTCAAATTTTAGCTGAAAATTTTACAATCAGAATTGCACAATATTTCAACAGAGACATGAAATATTGCAGTTATGTGCAACTGTAAATAGAAACAAAAGTGGGCACATTGCCGGGTCCAAAAGTTAATAAAAATATTTATTTATAAATAAACTCCGTAGACGGTCATTTGCCTTGCAGGTAACGCGATCAACTGCAAATGGGATAACTTTCTTATGACTAAATCTCCGTGCTTCGGAAGGCACGTTAAGCCGGTGGTCCTCCTGGGTTAATGAATTGCCATGATTAACATAAAAACCAGGGTTACAGGCTCGTCTGGAGGCAAGTCTAGCAAACTATCTATCGGACGTTAAACAATTTATATACTCACAGATCTAGCACTGCCAAGGAAACGACGCAGTGACTGGAAATAACAACAATTTTTTTATTATCTATTTCCGAATATCAAAAATATTTCATTTATTGGTTGGACCATAATTCTTAATAATTTATTTTTGCGTCACCTTGTATTAAAATATTTATCATTCTTTGACGACATGGTTATTGTAGAGTTGACTCAGACTAGGAAGAACTGGCAAGGAGGAGCTACCGATGCAGTAGATGTGAAGGGAGAACGTCGTGGTGCCGGTGGGTAAATGGACTGGACGAATTTTTGTATCTGCACAAGTGCACAGCATCAACGTGCCGGTTCTTCATAGCACGAGCCAACTTTTATCCCTTAAGCAAACAATATTTTTACTTTACCATACTACGTAGTATGAGTATACGTAGTATACCATACAGGGACGTGCCCAACCAACTTTTTTCGGGGGGGGGGGGAGAAATTTCAAATTTGCCAACTGAATTAATTCTTTTTGTAAAATTTGCCAACTTTTTGTAAGTTTTACAACTTTTTGTAAATTTAAACATAAAAAATGCCAAATTGACCAACTTTTGGGTGTTTTTGTCAACTTTTTGCCAACTTTCTACAACATTGGGGGGGAAGCTCCACCCTCCATGAGCACGTCCCTGATACCATACCATACGGGAAAGTTATGTAATCGAAAAACAATTTTTTCGTTGTTCCGGTCGTAAAATGAGTGGTTTACGGCCTGTGCAGGGACGGCTTCCATACAGTCACAAATAAAAATGAGGTGGTCTCGTCACAACGAAAAGCAGTTTACGCCACTCGGACGTAAAGAGATTTTACACCACTGGGTGCGGTTCGTGCGCTTCGGCTTCGCTACGCTCGCCTTGTCTCCAAAACTTCGCCCTCGAGTGTAAAATCTCGTTTTACGTCCTTGTGACGAAAACTACTATTTTCAGATTTTTACGGATTTACAGCCCTTGAGGTCAAACGAGTTGAAAGACCAAACATCAAGAAATGTCTGTGTGTTACTTAATTTAGTGTGCGCTCTAGCGCCCAAACCAATAGGAATTTCTTAACCAAATTTTATATTTTATTTTATATTGAGACTTAGATTTTGGTTAAAATCGGTCCACGGAAACGTGAGAGTGGGAGTAAATGAGTGACGCGCATTAACGAAATGCCATTTTTTTGAATTTTTTTTTATTTTTTGTAATGTAAAGCTGCATTCACATAGGAGATTGTATTTGGACGGTATGTGGATGGTAGAATCCGGCACTTCTGATGCCGGATATCAGTCAAGGTTGGTAATCTTACATTTTTAAACCTCAGTTTCAGTTTTTTTAACATCAGCAGTGCCGGATTCTACCATCTAAATACAATCCCTTATGTGAATGCTACTTAAGATTCATGGGTATACTGTGCAAACCGCACATGGGCGCCGAATCATAGGAAGCGACCAAAATCGTTATCTACTTTTTTGTAAACTGTATTAAGAGGGGCACTTTTTTCAGGGCCTTTTTAATTTAATCAACAGATGGCGCCTAAATTAGCGAACAAAACATAATATCGTACCATAAGATTAATGTATGGTAAAGTCATGTGATGGCCACATCTTCATTTTTTTAAGTTGGAGTGAAGCAAATCACATGATTTTCTTTAACTTTTTGGACCAATAATCTACCTGATGGGCAGGGAAAGATTTTGCATTTGCCAAATTTCTACTTGTTGGATTCAGATGACACCTTTCGTACCCACATTTAATGCTGCTAGCTTTTAACAAATTTTAAATATATTCTTTTTTTTCAGATATTCGTTGAACGAACCATCCCACATCGTTATAAAATCAATCAAATCATCGGATTGAATCGTGGAAAATTTGAGGGTTAAGATAAACAATCACATTTATTTATTTTTTCTAAATTAAGTTGTAATATCAATAAATAATTTAATAAGCGATTTTCTCTTTTATTTTCAGTCTCATCAATTATTTATATAGTTATAGAAATAACAAGGTACTACAATTTGGATTACAATTATATTGTGAATTTATTTAATACTAACTCAAAAGCTTGTCCACGGACGGGTTAATATTTCAAAACTCGATTGGTGTGCTGCTCGGTTCTACAGGAGATGATTTTTAGGTTTGTAAAAAATTGGAGCAATCAGGTGAGCTTTTTTAGGTTGTTAAAAATTTGGACCAATTTGAAGTTTTTTTGGCACGCTCATATCTTTTTATGGGTACCTGATTATAGTTTGAATTTGTTCTTGATTGGTAAAAATTTACCAATTAATTTTTATTTGGCAATTTTTAATTTTTCCCAACAATTAAATAATTTCTCGCCGAATTTTTAAATATTTTGAAGAAAAAATTCGACTGACAATTTTCTTTACCTTTTAATTTTTTTGAGCCCAAATAATGAATCTCTTGCTCTTCACTTATGTATATGTACACCATTATTGATATACGTGTTGTTCATAATTAGAAGATCATCAGGTGAAATAATTTGAATTGACACAATTACATTTCCTATAACTACATTTAAGCTAGCGGTATGCAACTTATATTACAAAATGAACTGTGTTCACAGCATCACAAATGTAGCGTTGGATATTGCATTTTACTCTTCTCTTTAGAGCAAATTTCCAACATTTTCCTCAGTTGCGCTTATGCTTTTCGTACTCCATGCCCAAAAATACCGCCATGTAGAATGAAAATAAATTTTATAAAATTATTAATTAGACAATATCAAAATTATAATTAATTTTATGGACTAACTGCGCACCTACAATAATAGAAATTACCTATACCGTGGGAGTCAATTTATTTTACTTGATTGATATTATAATAACAAAAAAGTCCGGGCTCTGGTGAGTACATTTCGATTTTACTTTTACTTATAATATAATGTTTATAATTTTGATTTATCAATAACTGATGATTACATAATTTTGAAACATATAATTTAATTTAATTATCTGGTTAATATTAATTATTTAGTAAACATTTTTCAAGATAACCTTGTGTCAAAGAGGTCTTATTATTTTCTTATAATTCTATGTTGCAAAGTTTAACAATTTCTGTAAATTACTTTATATCATTTAATTTGAATTTGATATTTATTACGAAATATAGCAACACTGTACCAAAAGATTTATTAAGTTTTTGTTGTTTGTCCAGTTCCACTTTGAATGTCGTGTGAGAACTTGAATTAATTTATAGAATTAAAATTTGGGTAAGTACATAAATTTTTAAACAAAAATGTTTTTATTTTTTTGATAAAAAATTAGGGGTACCTAATACCTATACAAATTTTAATTTAGTATATTTTATTCTTTTTTTAAACTCACTTTTTCTATATTTTAGTGGCAAAATGTTGTTTTTGAAGTCAAAGGCTATCAATTTACATTTCAAAGTAAATGTCATAGATTACTTTAGGTTTTATCAAATTTAATTTGTATTTAAAATTTTATATTTAATAAAATTTTAATGTAAGTGCGTACAAGGATAACAAAAAAAATTTGGATTATGATTCAATTTATCAATAAACAGATAAAAGAAAAAGATAGTTTAGCATGGTCGTGCAAAATTTGTATAATTCAAGGTACTTAGCACATAAAACCATGACCTATTCTAATAACAAAATATGACTAATAAAACCTTAGACCATTTAAACTTACGTTTATGGTCTAAGAATAAAACTAAATATTTAAAAATTGAAAAAATGAAACTTAAATTTTCAGAAATTAGGCCTCCCCCTACTTATGGTTTTCCACCATTTTATTTTTGTTAGAATAAAATTCCAAAAATTTCTGTTCTAAAAATTAAGTTTTATTATATTTTTTAATATTTATAAAACTTGAAAACAAAATTAACAATTTTGCTCCATGCGTTGCGCACACTGAAATTCTGAAATAAAATTTTTTTTGTATTCGCAATTTACGAATAAAAATTCGCTAAATGCAATTAAATTAAAATTATAAAAATTCAAAATTTTACAAAATGTTGATAACTTTTTTTTCTTAGGTTACTTATTTTGAACTTTTGAATCTGAATAACAATTAAATTTTTTTTTCAGGAAATAAATTACAATGAAGTTCATTATTTTATTTGCTGTAATTGTTGGAGTTTTTGACTTAGGAAATGGATATTCAAGTAAGTAGATTTTGTTGAATTTAAAAAACTAGAGCATGTGAGGTTCAGCTTGAGTAAAATAATAATTAATAGCAGTGGCGTAGCAACGTAAAATTTTTTCGTGTGCCAAATTGTGGAACGCGAATTCCCCCCCATATTCAGAATTTTTTTATTGAATCCATTTATCAATTAATTAATTAAAATTAAAATTTAATTAATTATTTATTATAATATTAAATTTTTTTTTTAAATAGGTAATAAATTCAAAAAAATTTTTTTTTGCTCATTTGCATACCACGCACATCGGTAGTTACGCCACTGACTAATAGTCTTAGAAATGTTTTATTCGCCTCTGAAATAAATAAATATTAATGCTGCATGTCCATACAGAAAGCAACAATATTTGGGAAAGTGCCCTTTTTCCATTTTCAGCGCACTCAAGAAGGGAAAAAAAATACTTCCATGAGTGCTACATCTGATTTTTTTCTAAAGTCGTTTGAATAAGAACAAAAGCCGGAAAATTAATTTAACAATTGAAAGAGAATTTTAAACTGAATTTTATACCCGACCACCGGTAACTTCGTTTACTTAAACTCGCATTCTTGTGTTTAATTCTTAACCAAAATGGGTATCAAAAAGTTGAATTTTCTCAAACGATAGTAGAAAAAATAATTTACATTATTACTGCGCCAGGTTTTGCTTAAAAATGCTTGTTAGAAATTTAGAAAAAGTTAAAAATTGCGTTACTGCAAACTGAAGTGTATCGACAGTTGAATGTTTTTGAAATTTGGTTACCTACTTATTAGTGGTTAATGATGAATATTAGATTATTACACTTTTCCATTATATATTTGGTTCCTAACTTGGGTAAACCAACATGAAATGCTCTTTTCACATTGACATATTGGATTCATCATTTAGATATTATTGAGCTTTTCCACCCGCATTCACTTTGCTCTGGTGCTTCTTCTTATCTTCAGCAAAGCTTGAGTTATCATAATTTTATACACTGCCATCTTTGCCTCTTTCCGTAGGACTTCATTTTTTGCTATTGCACAAAAATTGGAAGAAATATCTTCCACCTTATCAACACTATCCGTAATTTCAAAACGTTCAAACAATTTAAGGCGCCTCTCTCGGAGCTTAAAATGCATTGTCTTGAACAGCAAAAAATTAATTAGATAAAACATAAAACTATTTCGGTAAAGGTGAAGGTTTAAAATATTCTAAAATTAATAAAATCATGAGAACTGAGAGTTGGTTAAGAAAATTTCTTTTAAACTACGAGAGAGGCGCCTTAACGATTGGGGCTTATCGTTAGAATTCTTCTTGGGATATTCTTATATTTTCATTGTGCTACTTCACCATGTTAGAGTACGGTCGAACATGCAAAGATATCGGTTGTTCTCACAACGAAGAATGCGTTTTGAAAGAAGATCAATGTTCTAGAACTACAAGACAAAATAATTGTGGAACGTATGTATTTTTTAATCTTTCAAAAAGTAGAAAATTTGTTAATTTTACACTACATAATTAAGGTATCCTGCGTGTGAAAGAGTTAGCACTCAACCTAAAACTTGTTCAACTTTTGTTTGCCCACCTACAGAACAATGTGAAATTAGAAATGGTCTGCCACGATGTGTTGCCCAAGGTAAATTTTATTTTTTGCTTTTTATTCTATGCAAAAAATATTTCAAATTTAAAAATATTCAACTGTTGGTTATGTTGTACTTTGATAAAATGAAATAACAATCATCCACTTTTTTGAAATAATTGTAGCAAACGAATCACTTTAAGCCTTATTTTCAGTTACATCTAGAAGACACAAGCGTCTTGTGCAAACCAATTACTTTAGTAATTCATCTAACTATGCTCCAAGTGCGCCTCCATCACCTGTAAATTCGAATTATCCCGTTTATCCTAATAATAATGGATATTCTTCTCAAGGTTCAAAAAGTTCTGGAATATATCCTAGACTTCCTAACGGTGACGTAGGTTATGGACAAGGAGCAAGGCAACCTAATGCTTATCAAAACGGTCAAAATGCCTATTATCCCAGTCAAACTACCTCAAGACAAAACTTAGTTCAACCAAATACTTACCAGGGTGGTTATCCTAGATTTACCAATAACCAACTTAACCCTTATCAAAACAACATGAATTACCCATATTCAACTCCAATACCTTTGAACGCAGGTTATCCAAATTCTAATCAGTATAACCCCGGTTACCCTACTCCATCCACCAATCAAAGATATCCTAATCAAGGGTACCCTACTCAAGGTTATGCTCCTCAAGGGTATCCTACTCAAGGTTACTCTAACCAAAATTATCCAAATCAACGATACCCATATCAATCGTATCCTAATCAAAATTATCCCGCGCAAGGAAATCAAAATTATCCACGTCAACCTAACGCGGCTCCTTATCCTGGATATCCAACGCAACAAGGACAGTACCCCACACAAGGACGTGGTTACCAACAAAACTATTACAATCAAAATATGGCAAACAGTCCACCTAAATCAGAATCATTTTGGGATAAAGTTAAAAGAACGGGATCGAAATTCCTGAAGGACAATTTTAATATTAATGTTTAAAATTCTAATGAATTTGTTACTGCTACAATTATTATAAAAAAAACTTGTTATCAAATTAAATTATTTTTAAATAAAATATTTTTGGATAACTACATAATTTAAATAATTACTTTCAGTTTCTTCCGGATCTAAAAGGCATAGTCGTCAAGCCTATAACCCTAATTATTCATCTGGAGGTGTAACCACTTATCCACATACAAACTATAATCCTGGTTCAAATTTTAATCCTGGTTCAAACCACAATCCTAATACTCTCCCCGTTTATAACCCAAATCAACAACCTAATTATAATCCCAACTATAATCAAAATCAAGGAAATTATAATAACAGCAGACCAGGAATATATCCAAACCTAAATCCAATCCAACATCCAGGACAAAATCTAGGAACATATCCAGGACATCAAGGGCAAACTCCTCCTGTTTATAATCCAAACACTGGACATAATACCGGAAATGTTGGTGGACATCCAACTTACCCAGTCCCCGGAAACAATAACAATGCTGGAAATGATTTTTACATTTCTCAAACTCAGGGAAATCGTCCAAATACGGGCACAAACCAAGGAATCCGTCCAAACACGGGTACTTATCCAAATACGGGTACTTATCCAAATACGGGCACAAATCAAGGAATTCATGGACAAACCTATCCAATTCAGCCTGGTTACCAAGGGGGAAATTATAATCACAGAACCAATTATTAAATATTTTTAAAATAATAAAATTTATTTCGATTTATCAATGAAAAAAATATACCTATTGTAGTAGTTCAATCACTTTTTTGTAATTTGTTATGTTGTGTGTATAAAATTGTAACTTTTTTAAAGCTTTTCTAATATAATAATTGCTTCCTGTTATTCTTATTAATTTTAGTACTACCACATATTAATAAAATTTTAATTTGAAAGTAAGGTAAGATTGGAAGAATTTTTACAAGTAGTAAAAAATATGGCAGATTCAAGTAACATGAAACCGGTAGACCATTAGAAACAAGAAAACATCCAGAGCTGCTGGAACAAGGGGAAAGCACCGAGTGCTGTACTCATGGATGGATGGAAGGATGTGAAATATCAAGAGCGCATGAGTTGAAAGAAATAAATTTGAAAAATGTGCTCTGGGTAATGGAAAAATGCGGAAAAATGTGATTCGAGTTCCGTATGCATTCGGAAACGACCTTACTATTCGCGATGGCAGAGTGGGGAATTTTGGGTATCTTTTTTCTTTTATGCCTGTATTAACAGTCAGGGATTATTTTGAGCCTCAATCCGAGATTGAACGTTCCTAGATTCATATATCAATTTAAAAAATTATGTTTGCCTTTTTACGTTCATTTTATAATAAATTATTTCACAATGTGTTCCGGAGGGCGGATAAGGATGCAAAAATCGGATTTGTTATTTATTTTTATCTTTTACAATGTTATCTCAAAATTTGGAAACTCCGAATTTTTGTCTAACTTTTCACTTTTTAAGTTCCTAATGAATGGTCTTATCGGAGAAGATCCCTAACAAAAATAAATCTCGACTTTCACAGTTCCCGTTATCGACTACTTTTGGCACTCGGACCCTTCTGAATGCTCTTCAATTGCACTTCGTATTTTGACGTGACCGCATTTATGGTGGTAATGTTAACAACGAAATCACGAATCAGAAGACGATCTTTTTTAACCTTCAATAAAAAATAATTATGCGATTACGTGGAATACTTTTATAATTTATTAAAATATGCAATTTATTAAAAATGATGTTGACCCACTGTGAAATAATACTTCGGACGCCTATGTCTCTTGAATCGTAATTGTTATTCGTTAGTCGTCGGGTGACGTTTTACAAACTTCGTAACCCGACAGTACATAACGAAAATTATTCTAGTTTTTCAATGATTTTGGCAGTTATAAGACGTTGTTTCTGGATTTTAGGGTTAAAAATGAAAATTAATAAATGATTGTTGTACAAAGGTGCTCCTGCTGTAATTATTTAATGCTTTTATTGGATCCGAAAATACTTATCATTTGTGGTACGTAGTCATTTTGTTTCAATTATTTTCTAACCTCACTATTGCGTCGACGTATAAACAAATTACTAATGTTTAAATTAGATGCAACATTTTGTGTTAGTTACTATAAATTATGTACATGTAAAATTAATACAACATTTTATTGTAGCCTTTAATACCAAACGAGTTGAATGTGGAATGCAAAATTGAAGAAACCTAAGCTACCGCAGCAGTTGAAAACGAAAGGTTAGTTTACTCTTTTTTTTCAATCCAGTTTCAACTATTCGTTGTGTATGAGTAGTGTAATTTACTTTTTCTCCCACAAAACCATATTATGAGGAATGCCAGTTTTGCAACGAATCGGATAAAAACTCCCCATGTAAGAATGTAAATGAAATGAATTTGGTCACTGGTGTTTTTTGACGTGCACTTTTGCAACGTAGTTTTTTTACATGTATTGTCTTTGCAAGTCTTAATTGCCGTTGACACCACTAAGTTCCAAAAACTTTTTAAAAATTTCATTTTTTCTTTCTTTAGTAATTTTATCATAAACGACTGTGAGATGTCACTGGTTTTCCTTTTGTGGTTGTATATTATTTACCAGCAGCCCTTAGTTTTTTCTTTATTTTTTGATTTTTGTGTCAATATTACCTTTTTTAGTTTGCACGTTTACTCTTAATTTGAATTTTTAGGGTACTTTTATTCCTTTACTTTCGGCCACAATCGTGACATCTCAATGCCCTTTGAATATTAAATTTCCATTTTTTATTCTACGAACAGATTTCATCACACTTTTTGTAAAATATAACTTGCTATTCAAAGAAAACTTACAATATATCACTCAAATCGTCAGTATCGTGTGAATTTTATGAACTTCGTGAATCGTGACGTTCATAATGTGACACCTGACAGTTAGTTAGTACAAATTATTTGTTTTGTATACAAGCAAGTGGAAAGCTACAAATTATTATCAAGTTCTTAAGCGATTATCAATTTAAAAATGAAAATTAATATATAATTTTTGTACTAATGTGCTCCAGGTGAGTGGCTGTAATCATGTAATGCCATCTGAAAATACTAATAAGTTTTGGTTGGTGGTAAAATAATTTTAAGTAATTTATAACCTCACAAGGAACAACTTACTAATTTTTAAATTGGTAGAGAGTTACGTTAACCGTAATTCTAGCCTCTCCTTTTTAATTTAGATTAGAAACAATCTGTAATTTTTGTATTAAGATACATAATTTGTATTTGTTATAGGCTTTCGTAACGAACAAGATCAATAGTGGAGTCCAAAATTGTACAACGACAATTAAGAAATTGAAGAAATCTTAAGCTGCTGCAGCATTTGAAAACGAAAGGTCAGTTTAGTCTTTTTTTTTAAATCAAGGCTCCACTATCATTTGTAGCTTTGTCTTGGTGTAATTTAGTTTTCCTCTTGGTCCCAAAGTTGCTAACTTTCGAATAATTTTGTCGACAAACAAAGGTGACAAATTTTAATTAACGACGTTGATAAATTGAGAGTTTCTCCCTCCCCCCCCCAAACAGTTGGTGAAATCCTTCACTATTCTGTGATAAAAACGGTTCTGTGTAACGAAAAAAGGATCTTATCACTTGCGTGCCTACCAGTAACGCGCAGGAATGAATTAATTGAATGTTTATTATGTATACCGTAAATTGTTGCTCGATATAAGAATTACAAAGAGCTGTGGTTTGTATTGATGAAGAGTGGTATCAGAAAACTAGATAGAAAGAATGGTTATTTTTCAGAGCGCATGTTTATCATCAAAATGGTCACTGCTTGCTATGTTTTGTTCGCTAACAAAAACAGAAATTTGGAGTAATTTCTATCTAATCTAAATCTCTGTTTTTGTTAGTAATAATTTTAGTCCGTCTATGAATCCAAACTGTAGCTATGTCGTTAGTAACATAATTTTTAATTTGTAAGAATACTTGAATGTTATTTGAGCTAATAATATTAAATTTCTACTACACAATTTTTACATCTTCTACGATATGCCTAGTAATTAAATTTAATTATAAGAAGAGTATCTTGAGAAATTCGTTTATTATTAAAGTACATAACTTTTATTATTTGTTACAGGCTTACATAACGAACAAGATCAATGGTGGAGTCCAAAATTGTAAACGAAACGAATGCAGCTGCTGCAGCATTTGAAAACGAAAGGTTAGTTTCGCCTTTTTTTAAAATCCATTCTTCACTGTCATTTGTAGGTAGTTATCTTAGTTAGTGTAAGTTAGTTTTCCTCTTGCTCCCAAAATTGCTAACATTTCGAATGATTTTGTCGACACAAGAAACGGTGACAAATTTTAATTATTGCAGTTAAAATGTGGAGAGTTTCTCTTCGCTCCACCTTCTTAGCCCCCCTACCTTCTTTGGTAGTCTGCGATGAAAGCGGTGCTGTGTAACGAAAAAGGATCTTATCATTTACTTACCAAGCACGTGCAAGATTGGATTAACTGAATGTTTGTTATGTAAATTGGGAAGAAGTGCGAGACCGAACTATGTTGCGCGATATGGGAAGTAAAGAGCTATGTTTTGTGATGATGGAGAGTGGTATAAGAAAACTAGATAGAAAGAGTGGTCATTTTCAATACGACCGCCGTGGTGTGATGTGACCACTGGTTGAGTACAGAACAAAAATTCTGGGTTCAAATCGCGAACTATACGGAATTTCTTCAAAATGGTGAAATCGACCTAGAGTATCGACGAGGAGTGATTCACCTCGGAAAATGAATTGTAGACTTCCAAGAAAGTAGGCATATTCCAAATGGAATTGATACCTGTTTATATCAGGCTGTAAGCACTTAACGTTTACTATTAAAATGACCACCGCTTGCTATGTTTCGTTAGCTAACGAAAACAGAAATTTAGAGCAGATGGAGATTACTTGAATTTCTGTTTTTGTTAGCTAACGAAACATAGCAAGCGGTGGCCATTTTATTGGTAAACATGCTTACTGAAAAACGACCACTATTCCCATCTTTTTCTGAGGTCACCTTCTATCATCACAAAACATAGCTCGACCTACAGCTTCGCACTTCTCCCCAAGATCCATAGTAAACGTAAAGATGTTATAGAAAATTTATTTGTGTCTAAACCGTTATAATTATCTAGGGCTTGGATTTATAGGCACTAATGGGTAGTTCACACTACATGATTTATCATATGACTTAGTTAGTCATAAGAAAAGTCATGGCTAAAATCATACCATCACAACAGCCAATCATAAAAGCCATAACTTCTATAATATCATATAGTGTGAACGTAAAAAAATCCCTCATATGAGAAGTCATGTGACAAGTCATATGATAAATCATGTAGTGTGAACTACCCTTTAAAGATTGCACTTAGAAGAAAACCCCCCTTAAGCCCTAACATAACTCATCAATACAAAAAGTTTATTTGTGTTAATAAACATTTTTTATAGGCGTTTCAATTTAAGATTGCAGCGCCGCTAGTGGCCATGTTGGTACTAGAGGTGAAGAGGCAATGCATAAATAAATGAATTAATTAACCATGATATTACAAGCAAAGCAGCAGCAGATAAGATATCTATTAAATTAAAAACATAATCAGTACACAATTGCGCACTTATGCTGAATAAAATTGATGGTAAACAACCATTTCAGCTCATTCCCTCTAGTACAAAACTTTCCACCAGATAGCGTATCGCTTCTCTTGAGAGTTATATTAGGGCTTATATATATAGGGTGCCTATAAGTCCGTACCCTAGTTACGTGTCTACCATAGATAAAAGAGTAGTAATAGATGGCAGACTCCCTACCTTAGTTAGCGCAAAAACGATAACTTTTTCGTGAAAATGCTAGAGAATCTTTTTTGTAGATAATTATCTCTTCTATAATTTTTGTTTGAGACTTTTTATCGTAGAATAAACAAACAGCGAGCTATTCACAAAAAGATCATTTTCGTGACCTCGAATAACTTTCGAAGCTCACATGATCTCGATTTCAACTTTTCACACATTTTTTACAATGACCTAATAAAAGTGTATACAAAAATTCGGCTCCACGTCTTTACACCTAAAACTTTTCGCCTAAAAACACTTACGATTAAGTCAGTACGACTAAGTCTTTACGCCTAAAGAATTTTACGACTAAGGTTTTTTACCCCTAAACATCATGTACGCCTAAAACTTTTACACCTAACCGACTTACGTCTAAGTCTTTACAACTAACAGATTTTACGACTAAAACATATATGCCCAATACATTTACGCCTAAATTTTTAAAAATAAAAGTTATGCGCAAAAATAGCACACGGAGTTCTCAAAAGACTAATTCCGGATTTCAGACAAAAGTACGCCGATGTAGAGAACCCTGACTTTGCTCTACATGTGAGAAAGTTGGCGGCACTTGCTTTTGTTTCAACCCACGATGTTGTTATATCGTTCGAAGAACTAATGGTGTCTCCATTTTATGTCGATAATGAAGATTCCCTTGAGCCTCTCATTGAATATTTCGAGGACAATTGGATTGGCCAACTTTGTAACAATGGAACCCGTAAAGATTCCAAAGTTGGTTCCATCAACCTATGGAACTTACGAAGCAACTGTAAATGATCTACCTAAGACAAACAACTCTGTTGAAGGATGGCACCGGGGTTTTCATTCATTGTTGAGTGGATGCCATCCTTCTATTTGGAAGTTTATAGAAATATTAAAAAAAGAACAGTGTGCAAAGAAATTAGAAATTAAGCAGTACGTGGAAAAAACTGCATCTCTACCAAGTCGCGTACGCTACAGAAGAACCGCTGCAAACATCAAAAAAATCGTAGAGTCGTATATGCGGGATGTAAACTTTGATATCGAAGTTTACCTTCGAGGCATCGCGCACAACTTGGAGCTTCAGGTAGTTTAAAATTTTTCATATATTTTTTTGTAAATACTTCTGTGTTGTAATCCTTTTAAATAAATAGAAATTATATATAATTTTACTTATTTTAGGCGTAAATGTATTAGGCATAGATGTTTTAGTCGTAAAATCTGTTAGTTGTAAAGACTTAGGCGTAAGTCAGTTAGGTGTAAAAGTTTTAGACTTACATGATGTTAGGCGTAAAAAACCTTAGTCGTAAAATTCTTTAGGCGTAACTGTTTTAGGCGTAGTGGTTTTAGGCGTAACGACGTGATACCCCAAAATTCAGCTCGATGGTAATTTTTCCGAGCAGAAAATATAATTTGACTGGGCTATATGTAATAATTGCTTATGCAACCCAATAGGCAATTAATAATCACAAAAGACTAGTCGTAGTGTTTCGGTCATCGCAACAGAGTGCAATTTTTATAGAAGATGTCTAAAGTTGCGTTTAGATAGCGCGAGTTTGCCTCGCGAATCTGATTCGCGCATCACTCCCGCGAGGCATCCCACAAATAGATGCATGGTGAGTCATGATGCAGGGCGAGCCGCCAGTATCTGAATAACATGGAAACACCAACACGAAGTTTACACCGCGCGAGTATCAAAGTGCGAGGCACCTTTGACGCGCGGTCGAGACCGACCTACCGACCGCTCGCAGTGCATATGCCTCGCGAGTCGTGATTCGCGCCATAAAACCGTCTACACGACGCGAGGATTGATGCGCGAATCAGATTCGCGAGGCAAACTCGCGTTATCTAAACGCAACTTAATAATTATTAAAATGTTCTCCAAGATTTGCATAAATTTTTAAATCTTTTTTCATTATTTGCAAATTTACATTCAATTTTTAACAATTTAGCAATATTGCAGGGGTGGTAATTATTAATGTTTTACCTTCTTCAGTGTTGTCCCAAAATTTAAAAAGTTTCGGAATTTTTATCTAACTTTTCAGTTTGAGTTCCTAATGACTCACTTAAAAAATTTGTGGTAGGCGAGTTAATCAAGTCGTCCACGTAAGTAGTGGATACTTGACGGATAAGATCCTTATTAATTTTTGTATCTGCGGTGACGTCATCAAGATGATTGTCAAATACACAGTTCACGTTATCGAATACTTTTGGCACTTACACCCTTCTAAAGTTATGCTCATCAATTGAAAAGAAAAACGCAAACCTTGTCCAGTCCTGTACTTCGGCGACGAAAAAAAAGTTTCTCTTTGCAATTTTATAATTATTGTAACAAGGCGAATCCTGTCTTGTACTTCCGTCGGCGCCGGCGTCGCGAAGAAAGTGGAAAATAATCCCTGAAACTTTAGGTTGTTTTTTTTCTAGTCTATTATTGTTTAACTAAAAAAATGCTAACCCGCTCCTGTTGTAATTAATTAATAATTTATGTTGTAATTAACCCCCCTTTTTTTGTAGTTTTTATTCTTTGTATTTTTACTTAACTGCAATTTTGGTGATAACGTTAACAACGGAACCATGAATCAGATTCGGCATTATTATGAACGGTTAGTGTGCGTCACGCGAGAAGTATAATCTCCCCTTCCCCTATTCAATCGGTAAATTTGATTTCGGTTGTCATAAGGGGTTGAATGTTTGAACACCGACAACGCGATTGCGATGCGGAACTTAAGGTGCTTCTCTTGGCTTAAAATCCTAAAAATGCAAGTTAATAAAAAGTATTGTTACACGATTCAAAAAATATTAATTAGGTAAAACATAAAACTATTTCGGTTCAGACTTAAAATTTGGAAATTAAAATTAATTTTGAAGCCATAATGTCTTCAAATATGACCAATCACAGCACTTGTAGTGCTGGTCACATTATTGCTTTGAAATTAATAAAAATTTTAAGCCTGCACCAAAATAGTTTTATGTTTTACCTTCGTAATTTTTTTGGAATCATTTAAAAATATTTATTATTAGCAGCACAATTTTGACTTGTTCAAGACCTTTATTTTACGCTACGAGAGAGGCGCCTTAATAAAAACGTTTAAGCTAGTAGCGTTAGTACTATAATTCTTTTTCTCTCTTCAAGGTTGGGGGTAAATTTGATGATGGTGAGCCATTCCGTTGGAGGGAATGTTTGAACGCAATTGGGATGCAGAAATTTAAAAAAAAATTCGCGAAAACGCGGTGTCGATGCGGAACTTAATAAAATTTCATCTAATAGCGTCAGCATCATAATTGCCCCCCCCCCCGTTCAAGATCGGCGTGTAAATTTGATGATGGCGGGTTGTGAATGTTTGAACACCTAAAACGCGGTATCGATGGGGAACTTAATAAAAAAAGTTAGATCTAGTAGCGTCAGCACCATAATTCCCCCCCCCTCCATGCAAAATCGGTGTGTTTTGCTGATGGCGAGCTGTGAATGTTTGAACACCGAAAACGCGATTTAGATGCGGAACTTAATAAAAAAGTTAGAACTACTAGCGCCAGCACCATAATAATAACCCCCCTCCCCGTTCAAGATCGGCGTGTAAATTTGATGATGGCGGGCTGTGAATGTTTGAACACCGAAAACGCGATTTAGATCCGGAACTTAATAAAAAAGTTAGATCTAGTAGCGTTCCCCCCTATCTTTTAACGTGTGTTGTAAATTTGATGATGGTGAGCCGTTCCAGCTCAGTGCTGTGATCCACCCACTTTAGTTTATAGTCGCCGAATTTTTATAAGTATTAATAATATTTTTAATGTGTATTTTGTACTTTGCAGATTGGAAATGATGGGCCCACTACAATGAGGATCCACGGCAAAGATGGCAGAGGTGCGTCGTCGGATCCAGTCGTTTGCAAGTGCCGCAGTGTGTGTTAAATTTATATGTTGAAATACTTTGTAATAATTTTATATGTTGAAATGCTTTGTAGTAATTTTATTATGTACAAATGCTTTGTAATAATTTCATATGTTCCAATACTTTGTATTGTTACATTGAAGTGAATAAAAATACCAACTAAAGTACAACAGAATTTTATTTAAAAGTCTCATACAATTCAAACTTAGAAAATATTTTAATACAAAATATTCAAAAATCAAATGGACAGCCTTTCGGTTTAAGCCTCTGAACCTGGGCTCCTCCAGTCCACCGTCGCTCGCTTCGCTCGCGTGGTCCCAACCACCCGCCCTAACGAGATACATTACTTATATACCCAAAATTCCCCACTCTACTATCACGAATGGTGGGGTCGGTTTCCGAATGCATACGGAACTCGAATCGCATTTTTCCACTTCTACTTCATCATCACATGAACGTCAAAACATTTTTTGACAATTGGACTTAGTAAAATTTTTAAAATTTATTACTACTATACACCGACTTTTCATTTGTAGTTTGTTACTGCATTTTCTACTACCAGAAGCACATACGCAAATGTCAAAATCATTTTTGACAATTGGACTTAGCAAATTTTTTAAAATTTTATTTATGCAATTCTAATTCATTGCAAACAAGTCGATATTATCAGTTCCATTTTCTAACGAAAATTTCCTAGTCCTGTGGCCCAAATTGCAGTTGATGGACGCATATCTGAAATTAAAAATAATCTTTAAAACTTTAATTAACACGAGTTACTATAAATGAATAAATTCAACTACATTATTTATTAAGCTTTCGGAAAAATTAATTCATTCCTTGTAACATAATATGTTACAAGTTACGAGTTAATAATATAACATTTTAGAAATTAAAAATAAACTTCAAAATTACCGTTTTACTTTCCTACAGGACAGGAGGAACTACAGGACAATCATTTTATTAGGAACACTGCAAATATTTGTGATTACTAATTTGCACTTGGATAGCATACGTAATTATTTGTCTGACCTGCGCAGTTTTTTCGACCAGATATACCACAATAGAATTAATACACTGCCATTCGCTATGTTCCGGTCATCGTAGTAAGGTGCGAATTTTATTAAAGTTGTGTAATGTAATAACTATTGACTCATTGCTTAATGTTCATTATTACAGATACAAGTACTGAGTCATTAATACAATGACATTAAGCATCAGACACAGAATAACATTGTGCAATGCCAGCTTACAATTAAGCAATGAGTCAATAGTTATTACATTACACAACTTTAATAAAATTTGCACCTTACTACGATGACCGAAACATAGCAAATGGTAGTTTATTCATTCTATTGTGGCATATCGTGTCGAAAAAACTGCGCAGGTCAGACAAATAATTACGTATGCAATCCAAGTGTAAATTAGTAATCACAAATATTTGCAGTGTTCCTAATAAAATGATTGTCCTGTAGTTAGAAAGTAAAACGGTAATTTTGAAGTTTATTTTTAATTTCAGACATGCGTCCATCAACTTCAATTTGGGGCCACAGGACTAGGAAATTTTCGTTAGAAAATGGAACTGATAATATCGACTTGTTTACAATGATTTGTATTATGGACCAACGAGAGCTGTACAACGGCGGGAACTATAAAATGAAAAGTCTGCGTATAGTAATAACAAATTTTAAAAAATTTGCTAAGTCCAATTGTCAAAATGATTTTGATATTTGCGTATGTGCTTGTGGTGGTAGAAAAATGACAAGTCGGTGTATAGTAGATGGTAATAAATTTTAAAAATTTTACTAAGTCCAATTGTCAAAAAATGTTTTGACGTTCATGTGATGATGAAGTAGAAGTGGAAAAATGCGATTCGAGTTCCGTATGCATTCGGAAACCGACCCCACCATTCGTGATAGTAGAGTGGGGAATTTTGGGTATATAAGTAATGTATCTCGTTAGGGCGGGTGGTTGGGACCACGCGAGCGAAGCGAGTGACGGTGGACTGGAGGAGCCCAAGTTCAGAGGCTTAAACCGAAAGGCTGTCCATTTGATTTTTGAATATTTTGTATTAAAATATTTTCTAAGTTTGAATTGTATGCGACTTTTAAATAAAATTCTGTTGTACTTTAGTTGGTATTTTTATTCACATCAATATAACATTACAAAGTATTGGAACATACTAGAGGTATTTACACTGGCTCGTGTATTAGTGTTGTATTTATACACCGTTGTAAAGATGAATACAACGGTGTAGAAATACAAGGGTACATACACGTCAGTATGAAAACCGCTATAGTAAAATTATTACAAAGTATTGGAACATATAAAATTATTACAAAGCGTTTCAACATATAAAATTAATACATAGCATTTCAACATATAAAATTATTACAAAGTATTTCATCACATAAATTTAACACACACTGAGACACTTGCAAAGGACTGGATTCGGCGGTGCACCTCGGCCATCATTGCACTGGATTCTTCCTTGTGGGCCCATCATTTCGAATCTGCAAAGTAAAAATACACATTAAAATTAATTAACGCTTATAAAAATTAATTAACGCTTATACAAATTAGTCGACTAAATAAACGAACACACCGCCTTGAAGAGGAGGGGAGGAATTATGGTGCAGGCGCTACTAGATTTAACTTTTTTATTAAGTTCCGCATCGATACCGCGTTTTCGGTGTTCAAACATTCACGACCCGTCATTATCAAATTTACACATCGATCTTGAAACGGGAGAGGGGGGGGCTGATTTCGGTGTTGACGCTACTAGATCCAACTTTTTTATTACGTTCCGCATCGATACCGCGTTTTCGGTGTTCAAACATTCACGACCCGTCATTATCAAATTTACACATCGATCTTGAAACGGGAGGGGGGGGGTGATTTCGGTGTTGACGCTACTAGATCCAACTTTTGTATTACGTTCCGCATCGATACCGCGTTTTCGGCATTCAAACATTTACCCCAACCGAACCACTCACCATCACCAAATTTATACACCAGCTTAAAAAAGGGGGGACGAATTATGGTGCTGACGCTACTAGATCTAACATTTTTATTAAATTCCGTATCGCAATCGCGTTTTCGGTGTCAAACGTTAATTTCAATGAAATAGCTCACCATCGTCAAATTTACACACAACCTTGAAAAGAAAGGAAGAATTATAGTACTAACGCTACTAGGTCTAACGTTTTTGTTAAGGCACCTTTCTCGTAGCGTAAAATAAAGGTCTTGACCAAGTCAAAATTGTGCTGTTAATAATAAATATTTTTAAATGATTTTAAAAAATTACGAAGGCAAAACATAAAACTATTTTGGTACAGGTTTAAAATTTTAATTAATTTCAAAGCAATGTGACCAGCACTCAAGCGCTGTGATTGGTCATATTTGAAGACATTATTGCTTCAAAATTAATTTTAATTTCAAAATTTTAAGTCTGTACCGAAATAGCTTTATGTTTTACCAAATTAATATATTTTGAATCGTATAAAAACACTTTTTACTAGCAGCACAGTTTTAACTTGTATTTTTAGGATATTAAGCTAAGAAGAGACACCTTCAGTTCCGCATCGCGATCGCGTTGTCGGTGTTCAAGCATTCACCCCCAAATGACAACCGAAATCAAATTTACCGATTGAATAGGGGAAGGGGAGATTATACTTCTCGGGTGACGCACACTAACCGTTCGTAATAATGTCGAATATGATTTATGGTTCCGTTGTTAACGTTATCACCAAAATTGCAGTCACGTAAAAATACGAAAAATAAAAACTACAAAAAAGGGGGAAGTATATTATTACAACATTCTGATGCTATAATGTAAACCTACGACGAAATACAGTATCGGGTTCGCATTTTCAAGTCCGAGATTTATTTTTGTTGATCCCCGATAAGCAGGGGTGGGCAAAATACATTTTTATCTTGAACTATAAGTGGAAAGAAAACATACGATAACTTCAAATTTTTTTTCAAAATTCAAAATAAAGTGCAGTCTCATGCATTATATATTTCATATTTTGAATTTAATATAAAAAATTCCGTTTTTTTTTGTATTTTGTACTTCAAATATGAAATCAAGAATGGACAAACATACTTCATATTTGAAGTACAAAACGCAAACTATTTTGAACTTTTATTTTAAATTCAGCATTTTTATTAGATACAATGTATGTGAATGTGCACTTTATTTTAATTTCAAAAAAAAATTTTAAAGTTATCGTATGTTTGCTTACTACTTTCAATTCAAAATAGAAAGGTATTTTACCCACCCCTCCCGATAAGTATCTACCACTTACGTGCACGACTGGATTAACGAGATTTCCGCTACCGATCGCTCGTTTGTTAACCACAAATTTATTTTTAATTAAGCCATTAGAAACTTAAAAAGTGAAAAGTTAGACAAAAATTCGGAAAGTTTCCAAATTTTGGAACAACATTGTAAAAGATAAAAAAATAACAAATCCAATTTTTGCATTCTTTTCCGCCTCCCCGGAACATTGTTAAGTTATTATAAAATGATCGTAAATTTGCAATAACTTTATGAAAAAAGATTCCGAAATTTTATCAAATCTTGGAGAACATTTTTATAAAATTTTATAAAAATTTCTATAAAGTTTGCACTCTGCTAAGATGAGTGAAACACTGCAAATAGTTGTGATGCCTATTGGGTTGTACAAGCAATTATTTGCTTTACTTTCGCATTTTTTTCATAAGTATACCAATACCAATATAAAATTAATAAACTACTATTTTGCGATATTCGAATATGTGTAATAATAATTATTAAAATGTTCTCCAAAGTTTGTATAAAAAATTTCGAAATTTTTTTCAAAACGTTATTGAAAATTTATGTTTTTTATTCATTTAACAATTTTTCTAGGGGAAGGGGAGCAAAAAAAGATGCAAAATCGGATTTTTATTTTTTTACCTCCTCCAATATTGTCTCAAAATTTGAAAACTTTCGCAATTTTTTATACCCTTTTTGTTACAATGACTGGTATATATTTAAAAAAAGAAGAGCAAGTTTCGATAGGTTTGGAAACGCAGGAGCATAGGTTAGGGGTGGTCAATATATTATGTACGCAGAAAGGGGGAAGTGGAAGATGGCAATTGTCTTGCGACAAGAACGGGGAAGAAAAAATGTGAAAACATTGAAATGTGCAGCGTGACAAAGGAAGGAGGAGGGATAAAAAATGCTGGAATTTTGCTTGACGTAGAAGGAAATAATGAGGAAAATCTCTCGTTTGTTGTTTTATTTCATTTTTTAAAATAAATTTGTGGTCAATATTTAATCCATACGGATAAGTTTGGAAAATTGTTCAACTTTGCTCTTCTTTTTAAAATAAGTCATTGAGTAAGAGTTCGATAGGGGGAATTTCGTTGATCCATTCATGCGCGTGTCAGTGGTAAACACGTAAAGTGGCATTCACATAGGGGATTGTATTTGGATGGTAGAATTCGGTACTGTTGATAGGTTTAAAAATGTAAGATTACCAACCTTGATTGATTAGCAAACCAATCAGCAGTGTCGGATTCTACCATCCACATACAATCCCTTATGTGAATGCAGCTTTACTCGTAGCCTGGATTTATATGCACTAAAAATACCCTATATACAGGGTAAATGAGACCACCCGTATCAGTAATTTTTTTCAAAAACAGTTAGTCATAGAGTGTTGGGTTAAAAAATTTTATTATAAAAGCCGTAATAAAGAATCAAATGGTGATATTATTTCCGGGAAAGGTCGGCATCCCGAGTAGTTTGCTCCAGAATATCCAGAGTTCTACAATTTTAAATAGCACCATAGATCGAAAATGGTATTTTTGGAAAGATCTTGAAAAAATAAGCAAATTTTGTAGGAAAAATTAAATTTGTTATTGCCACTCTTTTTAATTAATATCCGATTGAAAATAATAAAAGAAAACACCATTGCTGTAAACTTAAAAGAAATCAACTTTTCTTTTTTTTTTGCATTTTACAGTTACAGCCATCGATCTTATATTACACTAGATGCAGGACTCCTATCTAAAAAGCATTGGTTGTTGTGAAGCCACCCATAACATGTTTATATTTACATTTTATTTGTTTACTGTTTACAATACCGGTGGTGCTTCTATTTTTAAAGATTTTTTCAAAAACTATTGATTTTAAAATAAAAGAAATTTTGTTAATCTACCTACTCTAAAGATGAGCAACCTTTTTTTACGACGAGCCAGGTATAAATTTAAAAATATGTATAACCATTTAGGTTAGAAAATTTAAATTTGACGTTGAGGGACCAGGTAAACATAAGCAATCTTGAAAGTACCAATGAGATCCAGGGACTCGGTAAACAAACAAAAAGCACGCGACGCTAAAATAGACCTTATGGTGGGCTTCAATATTTCACTTGCGTCTACAGACAGGAATTTGAATCTGATCCTGAATCCAAGCATGCGCATTTGCTTCTGTTTTGTACTTGAAAATAGGAATACTAAATGAGATTTTGACAGCTGTCAAATTCCAAGTTTGTTTAAACTGGCGTTTGTAATAAAGTTTAAATAAAAAGGGTATTGTCATATTCAAATTTGAAATATCAAATCAATTTAATATGAATGAATGCAAAGTTAGGTTAGGTGTCGTAATTGTTTTTTCTCTAAACATTTGTGTTTTTGCAAAAAAATGGTATTCGTGAAAGAATAGTAATAAAATTGTAGCAGTGTAATGAATACAAGTAATTTAAGATATACTGCTTGTAAAAACTACTACTAATTGTTTTAATGTTCTACTGTTATAAATTCTACTGAATATTTCAATATCAATGATAACGAAATAAGACAAAATCAAATTATTAATTAAAATTTTTATTTCTCGTCAAGTGTTTTATTATGGTAATTAAAAATAAGGCATTTTAGTCGGATATTGGAAAGCAATAAAAACAAATTAACTATAAGTCGACGTTTCGGTTCATTTATTGAACCATCCTCTAGATCTAGACAAACAGTTACAGGTCAAATATGTTTATGCGTTATAATTAATTCGGTAAATTAATTATTTTAACTTACATTTTATATATTTATGTTATATTTTTCTTATAATTTGGTTACTTGTACGACTACTATTTTCTCCACCGAATCAATTATAACGCTTGCACAAGAGCCACAGCATAAAAGATAGGATAGAATCTTGCATAAATAATTCTTTGACTTCGTTTTCTTCTTGTTATCTCCAATTTAATGATTCTTCGTGTGACTTTTTAGTTGCTGTAAATTTGTAATATAAAGCCTTCTTGACAAATATTACATTCATGAATGCTACTAACTTCGGGTACCCTAAGTTCATCTACAATAACCAAATATAATGACAGTTTAAAAACAATACACAACTTTACCTGAATAAAACTTTTTAATGGGTTTCGTTAGATTGAAATTGTTACGAAAACTTTGACTACGACATGACAATTGCTCCACACTGCAAATATTTCTCTTCTTTATCTAAAACAATATCGTGACTAAAATATGGGACAGTATTGAATTCTTATACTACTTATCTGGATGTAACTACCATGATTTCTTAAATTGGAAAAAGTATTAAAGTCCTTTTCACAAACAGTACCTCTTAAACTACTTGTATCCATTACACTGCACTAATCGTATTATTATTATTATTCACTAACAAAAAACACAAATTTTTTAAGTTTATTATAAACGCCAGTTTATTGTAGAAGAAAATAATTTAAAAGATAAACAAACTAGAATGAAATTTGACAGCTGTCAAAATTCAAAATTACATTCGGTATTTTCAAGTACAAAACAGAAGCAAATGCGCATGCTTGGATTCAGGATCAGATTCTAATTCCTGTCTGTAGACGCAAGTCAATATTTCTACCTGTATCCACCATCTAGTTAAATAATAGATCGTTGGTTACAGCTTAATTAGTGAGGGCGGACTAACTACGACATGCGTATACTAAAACTTTAAATCCCATTTTTCTCGAAACTTACGAGGGGACAGCCAACATTGGCTCTTACCAATTTGCAACATTTTTAATATATCGTTTGGTCATAATTAGTTATACATCAGGTAAAAATTAAAAATCCCTTAACTCAGCCAATTTGAAGAACGAAAATTCCCATTAATTTTGCATTACATACATCGCGAGTAATATTTAAAACGGAACATATACATTACGGTTATGCAACCAATGGTTTTCTCATAAGAATTACATTGACAACCTTGACATGCAATTTATACAGCAACCATACGAATTTTTTCTTAAAATCGATTTTCTCCAAATTGGCTGAGTTAAGGAATTTTTAATTTTTACATGATGTATAACTAATTATGATCAAACGATATATTAAAAATGGTGCAAATTGGTGAGAGCCAATGTTGGTTGGCCCCTTGTTAGTCAATTTTCAATATTTGTAGTGTTCCCTCTGATTAATTGAATATTACTCAAAAAAAGGGAGGCATAAATAAAATAATCTTTCTTACAAAACTTGCTTATCTTTTGAAAAGCAAAAATTACATTTTTGACCCATGTTGCTATTTAAAATTCTGGAGTTCTGGAACAAACTACTCGGGATGCCGACTTTTCCTCGAAATAATAATATCGCCATTTGATTCTTTATTACGGCTTTTATAATAAATTTTTTTAACCCAACTCTCTACGACTAACCAGTTTTGAAAAAAATTACTGATACAGGTGGTCTCATTCACCCTGTATAAGCCCTAATATGACTCAACAATAGAAAATAATGTTTATTAACGCTAATAAACATGTAATAATAATAATAAAACTAAAAAAATAAAAGTCCAATCTGTTAGTGCCTATAAATCCGGGCCCTACATATAATGGTTTAGATACAAATTTAATTTTATACATCTTTACATCATCTTTACGTTTATTATGGATCTTGGTGAGAAGTGCGAGGACCTCGGCAGAGCTATGTTTTGTGATGATGGAAGTTGACATCAAAAAAAAAGATGAGAAGAGTGGTCGCTTTTCAGTGCGCTTCCAACAAAATGGCCACAGTTTGGACTAAAATTATTGCTAACGAAAACAGCGATTCGAAGTAGATGGAGATTACTGTAAAGGACCCCGCTACGGCCTTATGGGTTTTGGGTCCCAGTCAAATTTAACCAAAATGTAGGATATTGTAGTTAATAATATGCTGATAAAAAGTGTCAATGGGCACAAAGCCAAAAAATGAACAGTTTTCGAGATATACGGCATTAAAGAGTTAATCTAGTCATTCTATGAAACACACAATGATAAAGTTAAAAACGATACCACCTGGAAAAAAAAATACTGCCGTGTAGAAGAAAAAATTCTAAACAAGATAGCGTTTTTTGACTTGCGTCTACAGACAGGAATTTGAATCTGATCCTGAATCCAAGCATGCGCATTTGCTTCTGTTTTGTACTTAAGAAAACCGAATGTAATTTTGACAGCTGTCAAATTTTATTCTAGTTTGTTTATCTTTTAAATTATTTCCTTCTACAATAAACTGGCGTTTATAATAAACTTAAAAAATTTGTGTTTTTTGTTAGTGAATAATAATAATACAATTAGTGCAGTGTAATGGATACAAGTAATTTAAGATGTACTGTTTGTAAAAAGGATTTTAGTACTTTTTCCAATTTAAGAAATCATATCAAGAAGTTACATCCAGATAAGTAGTATAAGAATTCAATACTATCCCATATTTTAGTCACGATACTGTTTTAGATAAAGAAGAGAAATATTTGCAGTGTGGAGCAATTTGTCATGTCGTAGTCAAAGTTTTCGTAACAATTCCAATCTAATGAAACACATTAAAAAGTTTTATTCAGGTAAAGTTGTGTATTGTTTTTAAACTGTCATTATATTTGGTTATTGTAGATGAACTTAGGGTACCCGAAGTTAGTAGCATTCATGAATGTAATATTTGTCAAGAAGGCTTTATATTACAAATTTACAGCAACTAAAAAGTCACATGAAGAATCATTAAATTGGAGATAACAAGAAGAAAACGAAGTCAAAGAATTATTTGTGCAAGATTCTATCCTATCTTTTATGCTGTCGCTCTTGTGCAAGCGTTATAATTGATTCGGTGGAGAAAATAGTAGTCGTACAAGTAACCAAATCGTAAGAAAAATATAACATAAATATATAAAATGTAAGTTAAAATAATTAATTTACCGAATTAATTATAACGCATAAACATATTCCACCTGTAACTGTTTGTCTAGATCTAGAGGATGGGTCAATAAATGAACCGAAACGTCGACTTATAGTTAATTTGTTTTTATTGCTTTCCAATATCCGACTAAAATGCCTTATTTTTAATTACCATAATAAAACACTTGACGAGAAATAAAAATTTTAATTAATAATTTGATTTTGTCTTATTTTGTTATCATTGATATTGCAATATTCAGTAGAATTTATAACAGTAGAACATTAAAACAATTAGTAGTAGTTTTTACAAGCAGTATTATATCTTAAATTACTTGTATTCATTACACTGCTACAATTTTATTATTATTATTCTTTCACGAATACCATTTTTTTGCAAAAACACAAATGTTTAGAGAAAAAACAATTACGACACCTAACCTAACTTTGCATTCATTCATATTAAATTGATTTGATATTTCAAATTTGAATATGACAATACCCTTTTTATTTAAACTTTATTACAAACGCCAGTTTAAACAAACTTGGAATTTGACAGCTGTCAAAATCTCATTTAGTATTCCTATTTTCAAAGTACAAAACAGAAGCAAATGCGCATGCATGGATTCAGGATCAGATTCAAATTCCTGTCTGTAGACGCAAGTCGTTTTTTGCATCGCTCTAGCTAGTGTATTACATAACCTAAAAAATTAAACAAAGTTGAAAGAGCGGTTTCTTAAAATTAAAAAAAAATGAATTTTCCTACAAAAAAAAGTTAAATGAAAAAGTTGTAATACAGATTCATTATTTATTTTCTGAGAAAAACGAAAAATGCCGTCAAAAATTGCCGTTTTTGTTTTTTTTCTTAAATCGCAAGAAACCGCTTTTTCAACTTTGTTTAATTTTTTAGGTTATGTAATACACTAGCTAGAGTGATGCAAAAAACTCTATCTTCTTTAGAATTCCTTCATCTACACAGCCCTATTTTTTGTTTCCGAGTAGTATCGATTTTGACTTTATCATTGTGTCTTTCGTAGAATGACTGGACAAACTTTGTAATGCCTTATATCTCGGAAACTGTCCATTTTTTTGACTTTGTGCCCATGGACACTTTTTATCAGCATGTTATAAACTACAATATCCTACATTATGGTTAAATTTGACTGGGACCCAAAACTCATAAGGCCGTAGCGGGGTCCTTTCTGTTTTTGTTAGCGAACGAAACATAGGAAGCGCTAACCATTTTGATGATAAACATGCGCTCTAAAAAATGATCACTCTTTCTATCTAGTTTTCTAATACAACTCGTCATCAACACAAAACATAGCTCTTCGTACTTTCTATATCGAGCAACAATTTACATAATAAACATTCAGTTAATCGATTTATGCGCATTACTCGTAGGCACGTAATTGATAAAATCCTTTTTTCGTTACACAGAACCGTTTTTATCGAAGAGTAGGAAAGGATTTGTATCCAACTGTTATTTGTCGACAAAATCACTCAAAAGGTTCGTAACTTTATGGGCAAGAGAAGCACTAAATTACACTAACTAAGATAACTACAAGTGATAGTGGAAACTTGATTTACAAAAAATGGTTAAACTGACCTTTCGTTTTCAAATGCTGCAGCAGTTTAAAATTTCTTCACTTTCTCAATTGTCATTGTACAATTTTGCATTCCACCATTGATCTTTTTCGTTATGAAAGCCTATAACAAATAATAAGAATTATGTACCTTCTTTAATTTAAATTTCACAGAATGGTTCTAATTTTATTTAAAAATGATTAATGCCCGTTTGCACGACCTCGGAATAAATTTGACCCTTAGCTAAGTCGCCCTTTATCATAAGGGGAACTTAAATTCCCCAATAATAAACATCCTTACGATGTTAAGTGACACTTAATTCAGTGGTGCAACGCAATAAGTGACACTTATTGATTTATGGGACGCTTAACACTTTAAGGATAGGTGGTGCAAACGGGCATAAGTTGTTTATTTTGAGGTTATAAATAATTTGGAGCAACTATTTGACCACTTACCAAAACTTATTGAAATTTTCTGATAGTAGTACATGCCGCTCATCCGGAGCACATTTGTACAACAATTTATTTATTAATTTTCTTTTTCGCATACTAGACAGAAATGTAGTAAGTTACTACAAGCTAAATCATTCAGAAATGTGATAGATTCCTGCTTAGCAACACATTACTGCATAGAAACACATTACTGCATAATATGTTTTATGTTGCTATGGTTTTAAAGTTTTTTTAAATAAAATAATTATATTAGTTGTCATAGGAAATATATTTTTGACAGATACAGTTTTTAAATTTTTAATAGAAATTTATAATTTTCTTCACATTTCTGTCTAGTATGCGAAAAAATAGTGTATGCAATACGTTTAGGAAAGTGATTTAACTGCACTCGTAGGCTTTCATCGCTCGCGATGAAACATGCCTACTCATGCAGTAAAATGGCACTTTCCTAAACTAGATGCGTAATATACTATTTTTAAATTGATAATCGCTAAAGAACTTTGTAATAATTTCTTGTTCTCCATTGTGTATGTATTGTCAGATCTGTTCTGTGACTGTCAGGTGTGAAACCACGATCAAAAAATTCACACAACCATTGACAATTTCAGACATAGGCGTCCGTACGATTTTTTCACGGAGGGGTAAATTAGTAGTTTTTATCACAAGGACGTAAAGGGTCGTTTTTCACCACGAAGGGCGTGGTTTATGAGCCGAGCCGCAAGGCAAGGAGAATAAAAGCCTGAGTGATGAAAAAACCCTGGAGTCCGAGTAATAATAAAAATATAAAAAAATAATTTTTTAAATATTATTTTTTTTTGCAAATATTACCAATCGCAGATACAAAATTATTTGACGAATTGCAGGACTGGGATTGCAATGTTTTCATTTCGACCAATTAACCTAAAGGTACATTTAGATCTGATACTTTTCACACGAATTTTATGTTAGGCCGTAAAAGAAAGTAAGAGAAAGAGACAGTAAGAAAGACAGAATTTCTGTTCTTCATAAAATTCGTGCGTAAAAGTGTCAAATCTAAACGTATTTTAAAAACTCTATAACCAAAAATATGAACAAAAACTTACACGGTTTTTACGTGATGGACTATATATAAATGGTCGCAAATTACAAAACTGCGTTTTGCGCATTTGACTTTCAAGCCATCAGGCAATAATGTTCAAAATCAAATATACTAGTTTATAAGATTAAGATCGATCGAGGCAAACTGCTTAACTCTAGGCAAGAAAATAAAACACTTACCGTTCAATTAAAGATGGTGCAACAGCGTTCTAGCATGACTCCGCCGCAATTTCTGCTTTTCTTCATCTCGTTAGACCAACAAACATCTTTTTAAACTAATCTGTTCCAGCCTGATATCGTAGATCTTTCGACGTTTTGGGGCGCGTACATTTCGCCAATTCGAAATGATGGCAAACCTTAGAAAATCTTTTACAAAGCTGAAAAATTGAATATCAAGTTTTAATACTTCAATCGAACATAAAAGTTTTATTTTAATACTTACATTGAAATACTTTTCGTCAGTGCCATTTTCTCATCAAAATACATGAAAATCCGTCGAAAAAGCGATGGTTTTCCAACATTCATTTTTTGGGGCAAATTTTTGTCATTTTATACGACGTGTCTGGGTGTGTGAAGTGCGAGAAACATCATTTCCGAAGCTGGAAATGCTAGCAAGCCTTAGAAAATCTCTTGAAAAGCTGAAAAATTAAAATTCAGTTTTTATTACTTCACTCGGTCATAAAAATTTTATTTTAAACTTATATTAAAACTTCGCGCCGGTGCCATTTTCTCATTAAAATAGACGAGAAGAATTTCATGGCGTGAAATTATTTATATGTAAATAATAAACGGAATATGAAAGTAACCAATGTTTGCTTTTGAAATTTAAGTATACCTATTCATTGGTCACTGACTTAAAATGGAATATTTTTCGATCCCAAGCAATTCCGATTCCTGTCCATTTCTTGAATGCCAACAGAAAGTAAAAGTTATTTGAAATAATATTATTTTACATTCCAATATAAATTTGCACTTAGAAAGTAAACATGAAATTTTGTAACCGAAAAAGTTCTCGTCTACAAGTTAATATCCAAAACACATTCATCAAAATAATTATAAAATCTTACCTCCAAGATAGAAAAGGTTTCACTTCATGAACGAATCCAATTCCTCCACATAGAAGAACTAGGAACTGGTACTGGGCTCCACTCTATTCAACATCTTCTTCGACGAAATTCGAAAGTTAGCATTTCACCATTCTTCATGTTCGCTATGAAAATCTATGACAAATACAAAATATTACGTGCTTTAATCACAGAACGATCTATAACTGATTTAAAATTTAGTGAGGTTACGAATTAATTGAAACGGTATATTTGGAAATAATGTACATACAGATAAGAAAGAAATCTGTAATTGCCGATAACTACATACGAGTTCCTAGTTGGAAGAAATTACTGTAGATGTCAGTAGTTCCATGTTGTTAACGATAGCTTAATAGATATCTGCAATTGTCGATAAATGTACAGTGATCTGCAGCTGTCGGTAAGTTTGTAGTTATCCGTAATTATAAATGGTGTCGCTGTAAGTAACTTTTCAAAACGAAATCGAAATAAAAATATTGATGTTGAACGTCGCGGATTGCAGGATTGAGATCATGCTTTTTAATTTCAACGGCAAATAATATAACACTTACCTTTTCTTTAAAAATAATGTCATAGCACTCTTGCAGAACTCAGCTTCCATTTATGCTTTTCTTCTTCTCGTTGGACCAAAGATCCTTCTCGAATGTTTCAAATCTACAAAGTAGAAAATATACAAATTAGTACAGATTACATTCATTCTATTTTAACTGAACTTGTATACACCTGGGACGGAAAAGAAACACAATTTTTGCATGCGGCTACATAACTCTTGGACGAATTAAAAGATCCAAGTCATTTCGGGAATCAAATTAAGGGCAGATATGAAGAAAACCCGTGACTTCAATGCAAGAAATCTGCAGGATCTTAATTGATCGGCATTTTTTGTTTTTTTTATGCTGCAGCATTTGATTTATTAAAAAAACAATTTAAAAATCTAAAATTAAGAACAAGTTCTCACAAATTTATAACTTCTTAAATTAATTTAACAACATTCAAATAATTAAATGTGAAGCGTGACAAAAGAAGGAGGGATAAAAAATGCTAGAATATTGCTCGATGTAGAAGGAAATAATTAGGAAAACTCCTCATTTGTTGTTTTACTTCTTTTTTTAGAATAAATTTGTGATCAATACAAATTTTAAATATCAATATAAAAATTTGATATCAATATATCCATACGGATAAGTTTGGAATCTTGTTCAACTTTGCTCTTGTTTTAAAAATAGGTCATTGGGTAGGCGTTAGATAGGGGGAATATCTCGTTGATCCATTCATGCGCATGTCAGTGGTAGACACAAAACTAGTAGCCTGGATTTATAGACACTAAAAAATACACTGTTTATAAGCCCTAATATAACTCAATAATAGAAAATGTTTATTAGCGCTAATGGATGTTTCATATTGGTATTAAACTTTTTGTATATGTGAGTTATGTTAGGACATAAGGAGTTTTCTTCTAAGTCCAATCTGTTAGTGCCTATAAATCCGAGCCCTACATCTAAACATTTTAGATACAAAATAAATTTTCTAGGACATCTTTACGTTTATTATGGATCTTGGTGAGAAGTGCAAAGCCCTAGGCCGAGCTATGTTGTGTGATGATGGTGGCTTTTCAGTGTGCTTACCAACAAAACGGCTACAGTTTGGTTTCATAAACAGACTAAAATTATTGCTAACAAAAACAGAGATTTGGAGTAGATCGAGATTACTCATGCGTAATATGCGTTCTGAAAAATGACCACTCCTTCTATCTAGTTTTCTGATACCACACTCCATCAATCAAGGTTGATAGGTTAACGTAATCTTACCTTACCTTGATTCCCCATCATCACAAAACATAGCTCTTCGTACTTGCTATATCCCACAACAGAGCTCGTCCTACGGTCTCGCTCTTCTTCCCAATTTACATAATAAACATTCAATTAATCCATTCATGCGTGTCAGTGGTGTAGACACGTAAGTGATAAAATCCTTTTTTCGTTACACAGCACCGTTTTTATCGCAGAGTAGGGAAAGATTTGACGAACTGTTTGGGGGGGGGGGGTCACCCTCAATTTATTAACTGCGTTAATTAAAATTTGTCACCTTTTTTTGTCGACAAAATCATTCGAAAGGTTAGCAACTTTGGGAGTAAAAGGAAAACTAAATTACATAAAGATAACTAACTACAAATGATAGTGGAGACTGGATTTTAAAAAAATGACTAACTAACCTTTCGGGTTACTTCAATTTCCTAATTGTCGTTGTACAATTTTGGACTCCACCATTGATCTTGTTCGTTATGGAAGGCTATAACAAATGAATATTATGTACCTTAATACAAAAATTACAGATTGGTTCTAATCTAATTTAAAAAAAAATTAGTAGGGTGTTTATTATGTGAGGTTATAAATAATAACTTGAAACTATTTGACCACCTACCAAAACTTATTGGTATTTTCAGATAGCATTGCATTGCATGATTACAGCCACTCATCCGGAGCACATTTATACAAAAATTATTTATTAATTTTCATTGTTAAATTGATAACCGCTGAAGAACTAGATAACAATTTTGAGCTTTCCATTGTCTTGTGCACAAAACAAATAATTTGAATCAGGTGTCAGATCACGAACGTCACGAGGTTCGTAAAATTCACCCGACGATTGACGATTTCAGACATAGGCGTCCGTACGAATTTTTCACAGAGGGGCAAACATAAGTTTTTAAATTGATTTATGTAATTTATTATTACATAGCTATTTACTAACAGCTGACTAAATAATAGTATTTTTACCTTTTCTGCTATATTTCTGCATACGGATGTTCAAATTCAACCAATTTTCCAGCACCAAGAACCATTATTTTATCTGAATCCATGACCGTGTTTAGCCTATGAGCTATGGTAAGTACTGTGCAATTATTAAATTTTTGCTTTATAGTTTTTTGGATGAGTACATCTGTTTGCAAGTCAATATTAGCCGTAGCTTTGTCCAATATTAAAATTCTATTATTACGGATAATTGAACGAGGTAAACATATTAACTGTCGTTGACCTACACTAAAATTTGAACCACCATCTGACACTTGAGTATGTAAACCTAAAATGAAAAATGATTACACAAATTTAAAAGAATTGAGATTATTTTACCCAATGGTAAAAGAGCAATAACATTTTTTAGTTCGACATCTTCTAAAGCCTTCCATAAAGCTTCATCGTCGTACTCATCAAGCGGATCCAAATTTCTAGAGAGAATAATAGGCTGCTGCGGAATGATAGATATTTTGGATCTTAAATTGTGAATTCCTATAGTGCGTGTCAAAACATCGTTAATAATTATGAATCCACTTGGTTGCGTCAAGCGGAACAACGCAACTATCAGCGACGATTTTCTGGCACTGGTTCTTCCAACAATTCCAATTTTTTGAAGCGGTTGAATTTCGGGTTTGTTTTCCAGTGCAGGTTCTCGTTCAATTTTAGTATATTGGATATATGTACGCTCAACTGCTGTCATTTGATTTTCCATTTGAGTTGACTGCCTAACGCAGAACTGTAACGCATTGGTTAACCCCACTACTAGTGAAATTGCTAAACCTACGTTACTACCAAATATTTATGCATTATGATCCTACCGTTTCCTAAAACAGGAAAACTCATGGTAACAATTACAACATGGTAACAATCGGGTGCGGTTCGTGCGCCTCGGCTTCGCTTTGCCCCTTCTTCCGAAAACTCCGACCATCGGGTGCAAAATCTCATTTTACGTCCTTGTGACGAAAACTACTATTTCGCCATTTAGTTCAGTGCAATTAGGTTTATACCTCGGAATGTTTTTGAATTTCTTATACTAAAAAGTAAAAGTTTACTTTTTGAAAATTTCCGCTAATGGTTTTTAAGGGTTGTAATCCCCTTTTTAACTGGAAAATATTCCAAATCTAATGGAATTTTGACCGGTAGTTTGGGGGTACTTCTGGATGTCAATTCTAAGGTTTTGACCTCAAGGACCCCGTGCTAACTTGGAAGGGGGGAGAGCGAAACCGTAAATTTTTTTAACTTTTTTCAGTTTTTTTGCTTATATCTCGTAAACTGAGTATATTTTAGGTACCATAATTTTTAACAAAGTTATAGAACAGCAAATTTTCTAAAATTTGGTGGGTAAAGCAAATTCTTAGACCTAATATTAACCGCGACACAGCCAATCAAAGTTAGACAAAATTTCTCAAAATGTAAAAAAAAATAGACAAAAAACGAAGGTTTTGTCCATATAACTATTTATTACTATCATTTCCATGGTAATTATGTTAATCACTCAACAATATGAACATCTTGGAACATCTATTATCCCTTCTTCCCACCCTTCCCCCTCCTCCAAACATGAAGATGCCTCACATTAATTAGCATTTCGTACATTACAATAAAACATCTTCATGTTTGAAGGAATCAGAGGCGGAATGGTGGGGGAGTGTGATCATGAATGTTTCAAGATGTTGTATTAATGAGCGATTAACATAATTAACACAGAAATTATAGGAATATAATTAGTTATGGGCAAAACCTTCGTTTTAAGTCATTTTTTAAAATTTTGCAAAAATTTGTCTAACTTTGATCGGTTGTATCTCAGTTAATATTGAGTTTAAAAATTTGCTTTACCAACCAAATTTTAGTAAATCCAGTGCTCTACAACTTTGTAACGAACTACAGTACCCAAAATATGCTTAGTTTACGAGACATAAGCAAAAACTAAAAAAAAGTTTAAACATTTTGAGGTTTTTGCCCCTTCTCCTAAGTTAACACAAGGTCTTTGAGGTCAAAACTTAGAATAAACATCCTAGAGTACCCCCAAACAATTTAGGGGTAAAAAATTCCATTACCTTCAAAATATTTACATGATCATCGTTTTTATAAAATTTTATAATAGACCAGTTGCCAAATATTGCAAAGGGTGGTGTACAAGATTTTACTTGTTTAACTTATATTTGTGGGTGCCAACATGTAAAAAACAAAAATGCTAACACGGGAGATCTCGGGAGAACCTTTGGCCTTCAAAAACTCTCTAAATCTTAGAATTTTCTTTTCTTTTCTGCCTATAACTCTAAAACGATGCATCTTAGTACAAAAGTTACAATATTACGAATTAAAAAACATTAAATTTTGCGTTAAATGAGTTCATCCACTTAATAATTTGGTTAAGTGGTAAGGTCAAAAACTACGGTCAAACAACAACGATTTTTTCCAACTAGTTAAACAAAACTGAGATATATTACTATATAATGAGTCCGCAGCTTTTAAATGAGTACTCTAAGAGAGTAAAAAATAAAAGTTGCAGAGCATCAAATTGTACATCTAATGAGTACCAACGATTTTAAATTTGTTCAAGAATACCTCTCTAAATTGGCAGTCTCCCAGCGTCCGGCGATTGGCATTATGAAGGTGCCTTGGGGCTACATGTTCAACCTGTACACGTACGGGTGTATATCCTACAGAGTTATTCTTGCTTTAGTATTATCAAATAATTATCTAAAACAAAAATATTAACACGGTTGAATTTGGGAGAAGTTTTGGCTTGAAAAAATCCTCAAAATTTGAGGACTTCATTGTTTTTTCGCCCATAACTCATAAATGGTTATAATAAATAAATAATAATCCATACTAGTTAACCAAATTATTAAGATGTGGTACTTGTGCGAAGCAAAATTTAATGATTTTTAATTTTCTATGTCGTAACTTTTTTGCTAGATTGCACCATTTTTGAGTTATAGACGAAAAAACAAAGTCCTTAAATATGGAAGTTTTTTTAAAAGCAAAAGTTGTCCCCGAGTTCACCCGTGTTAATATTTTTGTTTTAGATGATTTTTTGATAATAAATAGTAAGCAAGAATAAACTGTACGATATATATGTACACCCGTACGGGTTGAAGCGAAGTAACTCAAATGCACCTTCATATATATGTCAATCGCCAGACATCGGGAGATTGTCAATTTAAAGAGGTATATTTAAACGAATTTAAAAATGTTAGTACTCATTGGATGTAAAATTTGATGCTATACAACTTTTATTTTTTACCTTTTTCTCTTAAAGTACTACTCATTTAAAAGCTGCGAACCCATATAAGTACTCTATCTCAGTTTTTTTACAAAGATGGAAAAAATCGTCGTTGTTTGACCGTAGTTTTTGACCATATAACTTGACTAAATTATTAAGTGTCTGTACTCATTCAACGTAAAATTTAATGCTCTTTAATTTGTTGTATCGTAACCTTTTCACTAAGATGTACGGTTTAGGAGTTATAAACAGAAAAGAAAAAAACGTCCTAAAATTTGGAGATTTTTTGAAGACCAAAAGTTCTCCCAAATTTCGATTTTTTTTTTTAATTTACAGATCTTTAAAACAGCGGTAATTTTTAATGGGTAAACTTTTTAGTTTATGGTACTAGAAATTAAAAAAAAAATCATTAAAATCCATTCACTCTATAATTGGGTTCCGTCATTCGAAAATATTGCGTTCAGATCTTAAGCGGCGTTTAAAATGAAGTGGGGTTAAATTACATAAAAACACATAATATACAAAAATAACATAATGTTAATACGGTGGTAACCGTTAATTTTATATGTCAAGAGTCCCATTTATTTTCGTCTATTGAGCCACCAGAGGTCAGCAGGAGAAACGCACACAGCAAATAGCAAAAGATGAAGTTCGAAAGGTAATATTAATATTAAAGATGGAAAAGCGGCAGGTCACTAGGGATCTTCAGTAATATTTATAAAACTGGGCAAATATCCAGGAGATGGTTTAGATCAACTTTTATGGCCCTCCCCAAAAAGGCCATTGAAAAACATTGTTCAGATTATTAAATAATAAACCTTGAACAAGAGAACATAAATATGAACTACTGTGATGTATAGTTTCATAGACTATAAAAAGGCATTTGACTTTTTACGACATTACGACAAGGTTGTAAATATTCTCAAAAAACTTAGAATAGATGACAGATTTAACAATTATCATAAAATTGTACTAGAATCAGATATAGAGTGCGTGCGAGTAGATGGAAAGAATGCGGAAGAAATTTCTATTCTTAGTAATTGGGCAGGGTTGCATCTTCTCGCCTTTGTTGTTCAATCTGTATTTGGAAGAAATATTCCAGAAGGCTTTGAGAGTTTACAAGATAGAACACTGGTTAACGCAGAATATCTAAATAATATTAGATGTTCGGACGATACGATAGCTTTTGGTCTATTCCTAAAGTAGTTTTTTTTTCACGAAAATTTTAAACAATTGCTGCTGTATATAATCAATTACGCGTAGAATATTAGTGTCCAAAACTTAAATGGATTCAGGACTATCTGCACAGACTTAATCTTGCACGTATCCCCACAAAAATAAACTAACGGCGTTAAATCACACGACTGCAGATTCACGCAAATTTACTCGATCAGGAAATTTTGTTCACATTAAATTACTTGTTTCATATTATGTGAAACCACATATTACTCACGTCCACATCATTAACAATAGGCCAAAACACTTTATCACTTATAGCACTAGTGTTGTTAACCGAACGACTCGAATGCATCAAACCACTGGACTCAAATTTAACAACTTTTCTAATAACGGTCTCGGTACTATTATAATTTATAACGATTAAAAATTTTCAAAATTTTTGCGATGCAGGTTTCACCAAATCCACCATTTTTGAAGTTGTTTTTAATTATTTTTATGGGATTTTTGATTGAATTTGACGACATTATAATAAATGGTAAACCTACACTACTTGACATATGTATGTGAAAAAAAAAAAACAAATGGGAAAACTGTCACTAGATCAAAAATTATCGCTTTTAAAAACAAAGTCCTTGTTGGAAAGCCCTATAAATCAGCAGGAGATATTTTTGTAACAGTTTTAGACTACAGAATGCCACATTTAACACAAATAAAATAAAAAATAAAAAAAACTTACTTAAAAACTTTTGCACAAACAGTAGCGATGTTTGATGCTATTAAAAACAGCAGTTTTTGGTACTTTTATCAGGAGTTGACGGTAAGTTCTAGTTTACGGTCAGGACACAAATCTTCTTCATATTTAGTGTAGACGTGCTCCACGATATCCACAACACAAAACGGTAAAAAATTTAGTGCGGAAACCATTTACTTGCCCGTAAAAAATTAATTTCAAAATTGAAAAAGTCTTAATTTTTATGAAAAAGTAAGTTGATAATAGTGACAAAGAGCAAATTTTAGGATATCTATTTGTCAGATGATTAGGATAAATTTTCATACAAAGATATTCTTTTTATAATATATTTTAAAAAGTAAGCGGGCTTGGAGTTCCTGGGGTTTCAGTAAGTCCAGCGTATCGAATGTTCAATAGAGAACTCCAAGCAAGAATGACATATTGAGAGCAAACTCGGTTAATAATAGTAACAACCAACAGGAACAAACCATTATTTAAAAAAATTAATAATTTACCTTTATTTTAATTTTCAACTCATATGTGGCCGCCAAGCATGTGGTGTGTTGAAGTCAAACGCTGTCCATTTGCATTTCTTTACACTTTCCTTTCTGTAAGATGAAATTCTTTGGTTAGCTATATAAGTAAATAAACTTTAGGTTAGCTAATTATTACCGTTTCTCTGTCCGTTTGTGGATTAATGCCGATTGATGAATCTTTCATTCATCAGGAATAGTTTTAAAAATTCAAATAATTTTGGAATGAGTTACAGTAATTTGCTTAATTAAGTTAGCATCCGAAAACAACTAAAATCTTTCTTTTGTCCCGATAAAGTTACTTTTAAGTTTGTACGACCTCATCCAAATGACGTAGAATAACACACGACCGAGTAAACTGGAAAGAAATATCTGTTATTAGGATCAGCGTCGTGGTGACCGTTTAGCGTGTAACAATTCTTCTTAAATAAATATTACTGGGTTACATTTATCGGCTACCAACAGCCATCATCACACCCTAAAGCCCAAAGCATTGATTTCCAAATTGAAAGGCTCGGAATAGTGCAAAACAATATTTCATTTAGTGGTCTCGAGATAAAAAGACTTGAGTCAATATTTTTCAAACTGAAATAATAGCAAAAACCAAATTAGGCAAAATTGAACTCCTTGCACTGACTAACATAATTGGAGAGTTTATAATCATTTTTGAATAATTATTATTAGTACATTTTCTACAACGAAAGTCTAATGACATTCTTATGAAAAAGCTATTGTTTTAGCGCTATAAGGCTTACAATGTACTAATCGACAACAGTCGGGTGGTTGTGGAGTAGTATGTTGTACATACCAACAGTAACCTCGTGGGATACTACTCCACAACCACCAAAATGATTGTAAGTACATTACAGGCCTCCTAGCTCAAAAACAGCAGCTTCTCACACATTGTTTATGGCGCAACGTAATAAAAATGTACAGTAGCGATTAGAAGTAATTTGGCAAACAGTTTTTCTGCAATAACTTTTTCAAATTTTAATATTTTTCTTTAATTTTTTTAATATTTACGCCTTAAAAGCTTTTAAATAAAAAAATACTACTATAACTTTTTAGATAATAGTATTAATATAAAAATTCAAAACAAGGTAAATACGAAATATTTGCATTTTGCCAGTAATAACAAAAAGCTCTTAAAACTAAAAAATAAAGAAATACATAGATTGTAAACATTTAGTACTTCGTTGCAAACCCTTTTGCTTTGATAACAGCTTTACATGGTGATTGCATAGAGTCGACCAACTTTTCTAAAAGTTTTAATAGTATTTTAATCATTTTCCCTGTAATACTTCCCATAATTTGGTGGTATTGTTATAAGTTTCACATCTAATTTGTCGTTCGAGCTCTTCCCACAAATGCCCAATGTGATTCAAATCTGTAGACTGGCGAAAGCACTCTAAAAGGCGGATTTTTGTCTTGTCCATGTAGGCCTTAACATGCTTTTCAGCATGTTTAGGGTCATTATCCGGTTGAAATATCCACCCGCGTGGTATTTTTCTCCCTCTGATCATTTTTAGGGGGGGGATGCAAAATAAAACAAAAAATTATTGCCCTTTTGCTCCCCAATGGACGCCCATGTTAATCTCTCATCAATAACAACTAGTGATTGCAATACCGGTAGGTATATAAAATAATGAAATGTTTATTTTGTTCTGTAATTTTAATTGTTTTTAGTTTTCTAATTAAATTTTTTTTTGGTTCTAATACCGGTAAATAATATTGGTATACCGGGTGTCGAGGCACGTTTGAAGGTAGCGAAAAAGCTGACTCCTTGGCAAGGGAGGCTGCATTCAGCCCTCCTTGGACAAAATGATAAACGAAATCCTACGCTGAGTAGAACTCAGCTGAGAAAAACAGTTAGGACTATTTACAAATATCGCGTAGTAAAGTTGAACTTTTAAATAACAAAAAAAGGTATAATTCTATAAGACGGTCACAACTCAGCCAGAAAAAATTTGGAGGGGGTAAAGGAGGGGGTACTCAAATCTACCTAAAAACATCAAAAATATTACGCGGAAACATAATATAAACGTATATTTAATCAAATGATGGAAATATTTTGAATAACCTCAAATTAGGATATGAATAGCAGGCGAAGCAGAAACGTCAAATTTATTGCTGTGAGGTAACTTGCACCACACTAAACTACATCACCCCACAATAAAATTTTATTAACAAATTTTAAAAACATGCTCCATGTAACGAAAACGTACGTGTTACACACAATCTTACTTTTCATAATATATAATACGTATGATATACTTACACAAAAAAAAATAAACTGTTTCTATATGTAATATCCCTTACTAGGACATACTTCTTGTTAATTATTATTATTATTGTTGTTGTTAACCTTTGAGTTGATGAGCAAAATCACTTCCGTATAGACGATGCTGGAAAATTAGCATCTTCGTCGTGCACCATGTTATTGATTCTATTACACCATTTACAATCAATCCAATTACCATCGCATCTATCAGATTTCTGAAAATTAATATAATTTATCGGTAAGGTTGCAATAATAAGGGTTAATAAAATTTAAAAACTTACTCGTAATTCTCTTGGTGGTCGTTTTAAAAGCTGGCATGACGACAAAACAATAATTCTTTCCATGTGCCAGATTTTCATATACAATATAATATAATAAACAATAATATATGTTGAAGCTAAAATATTAAGAAAACTGAAAGAAAAATATTATTAAGGTTAGACTGTCACACAAAAAACCGACACCACCGACGACACGCATGTCTTCTGCACCGAGCTCTCCATCCACCAAGCGTCTTTTAGACACGCTGTATGGAGGTTTTTCGACCGTCACACAAAAACTCAACACCACAAACACGCACCTTTTCACAAACATTCTTTAATCACTCGCTGCATGTATTATTATTATTATTTTTTTACTACACCGTGACGCACAACACCGACACCACACACACTCGCGCACATTTTCACAAACATCCTTTAAGCACTGTATGTATTAATTTTTTCACCGTCACTCACAATATCCATCGACCATCTATCTTCGCCCAGATTTCCATCGAGTTTCTTCGTCGTACGCGCTGTATGGGGTTTGTTGGACCTTCACGCAAGAAATCGACACCACCACCATTCCGGACACGCAGGTTTACACCAACACTTTATTTACACGCTCTATGAGATTATTTGGACTGGACCGTCACACGCATTTTAGAAAAGCTTTCCCAAAATATTTAATTGTTTACCAATCTTATCCTTCCAACTCGAGCACGATAAATTTCGTTTTCGCCATCGTCCAACATAATAGGAAGTACATAATATAATCCCGAAGATTTAATTTCGCAGGATGTAAAATTTTCCGTTAAGTAAATTTTCAATATTGAAATGCCATAATAAATTTTGCGGTCGACAAAATAACAAAAAAAAAAAAAAAAAACTTGGGTGTTGTATTGCGAAAATGGAGAGTGTCTCGCGCGAGATAATTTCTTTCTTCGTGATTTGATCAATTTTTGAATTTCTTCTTTACTTGATTTATGACAGCAATGCATAATTTTTTCCATAAATTTTATAAACTCGATCGATGTGTTGTATCCATGTGATTCATAATGTAGGTATAATAATATGTTATACTTACACGGAAAAAAATAATTGAAAATTTCCGCATTAATAAAATTAACAATTATTTTTCTCGGTGTCCTCCTCGAGGATCGCAGCAGTTCGCAGTGCTTATTTACAGGAGCATAACTTAATTCGAGATTTCGGAACAAAAAAAAAAAAAAATTCTGTTGATTTCCTTTTCGTCGAAACAATTCATTACAGGACATACGTCGAATAATAAATTATATTATTATTATTATTATTGGCAGTCGAATTTAGATAGTAAGTAAATTAGGTGTATTGTAATTATTAAAAGAAGCCATCGACTATTGTCGTTGTCGAGACATTTTCCATAAATTATTTGGTATTGCGGTGTTAACAATAATAATTTAAAAGAAAACTTAACTAAAATTTAAAAAATATATGCAATATTATTAATTTTAATTTACTAAAAGTTAATGGGACAATTGCATAATAATAATTATGCATGTTCTATTGAAGAAGGTAGGTCTAGAAGGATAACCAGGATTTTTATCCTGTAATCGTCTCTCTCTCTCTCTCTCTTTCTGACATACATAAATATTATGTTATGTGTGAAATAAGGACGAAGTGGTTAATTAAACGAATTTAAAAATTCGGATAGATTATGGAATTTTATTACGAAGGAGAAAAACATACACTTTTTCGATGTTTTCCTTATCGTTCAATCTAACAAACTATTATAAATATATTATAGCTCACAAAGTGGCTTTGATGCGGTTTAAAAGTTATGTAAAAAGCATCAATCGGAGACCAATTCCATCAAACAGCCGGCGAGAATTCTGTGGCCCTACAAACTCTGGGCTAAAAAATAGCCTTACAAATTTGTTCCGGTAACCTAGTGCAAGAAAATCTGCTAGCGAAAACCAGACTCCGACCAAAAATTATTTTACATAGTAAAATAGGTAAATTATTATTAGCTTGAACACGAATGTTATTAGTTTGAACGATAAGGTAAATTAAGTATATCGGATAATTTGATCGGCGATGGTTTGAGATAATTGGTGAAAATTTTAATGAACAAATTTTGTAAATGTAAGTAATAGGAGAGAGTAGCAGTGCAGAAGCAAAAACCATAAGATAAAATTTTCTTATTTACTCGGATCGAGAATCAATAAACAGGAATAAAGAGGAACGAACATACAGTTTAACGTGAAATTTGGTATCATAAAACTGGAGATTGGAGAACGTGTGACCGTAAGGTCCGAAGCGCACACCTCCATGCATGTGCTCAATATTAATTAATAAATTCCTCATTATTGTGAATTATTCCCCCTCATGCAGTTGCAGTAAATTAGCCACATCGGAAAATTGAAAATGAATTAATGAGATTTGCAAAAGAAAATACATTTTTTTAGTTAAGTTTAGTAGTAAATTATTTTTTGTTAACACCTTTAATCGACACCATCGATTGACAATTTGTTTTTAATCCAATTTGCTATTAATTTATGTTTAAAGATGTAGTTTGAGATTTTAATCATAGGCAGTTCGACGACAGTTTGGTCAGCCAATAAGTCCATATCCATAATATTATGTTGTTTTTTTTTTTTTGCAATATACAAAAATTAATAAGAACACGATCTCCGTTTTCATAATATAACACCGCTAATAAGTAATAAAGTGCACCACGCGCGTATTGCACAAAAATAATTTGGTAAACACCAATGGCATTTGAATTAATAAATCCATAATAGTAACATCATCATCATCATTAGATCCACAAATTTAAGAAAAGCTTTCCCAAAATATTTGTTTACCATCCATTCCCAATAATCCCAAAATTTTACACTATCCGAACAATATTTTGCACTTTACACTTAACCAAACAAAACCAACACGCACTGAAACCGTAAAACTTTATTTTTATTGAAGATAAATTATCTTCCACTCCACTTGGATACACTAATTCACACATAGACCTACATCACTGGAGAAACTTTTTGTTAATTATTATTATTATTGTTGTTGTTAACCTTTGACTTGATGAGCAAAATCATTTCTCCTCAGGAATTTACCATTATGTTTGTCAGTAACCTTCTTGTTTATTATCCATTTTTATTATTTTAAAGTCCTAGACTATAGTATAGCAATATAGATAATATCCTCTGTATTGTGGATTATTTGTTGCAGAAGACCAATACGAACTACTGAAAATGAATAAAATTATTGGTATTTTATGTGTTCTGAGGTTTTGTAAAAGTTAATAAAAGCTTTTCTTACTGATACTTAATTATATCGTATGTTGATTATAACAAAAACAATTTTAAAGAAAATTGTATTTTTTACTCAAGTTGGTACACTAATTCACAAATCTGACCTACATCACTGGAAAAATGCTTTATTAATTAGTTTTCACTAACCTTTGTTTTGATGTAGAAACAAACCCTCGCCGTGGAACCTACCTGAAATAAAAATAAATTTTAGAATAAATTTTGTTTGAAAGTATTATGAGTTACTAAATATAATAGATAATAATATATTATATATAAATATCCGGTTTATAGAACCCTGACCTGAACCCTGACGTAGAACCCCCAACCTGGAGGACCAGTGAGACGGTCGGAATAAAATTGTTACTTCACCCGGATTCGAACTGGGTATTGAGCGTTCGTAGTCAACTCACTTGACCATTGCTCTCCGACCGACTCATTACTATATTCACATTATTAATTTTCTAACTTGATATAAAATAATAGTTGTTTTCTATACAAGACGAAAAAATTGAATTTTATCGAGCAGCGGAAATTTTTAATTTACTAGCGACGAAGTCGCGAGTAAATTATTTTTCGCGAGTCAATAAGAAAAATTTATAGTCGTGTTTAGAATATAATTTTTTTCTATAGGAGATATTAAAAAAAACATTTTTATAAGAAATTCAAATTATAAATTAAATTATTGACAGATTTTATTTTACAATAAATCAAACTCGCTTTAACATCTGCTATAGAAAAAATGTTACATTTTAGCAACTCATATTAAATTTTGTTTGTTTTAGGGACTATCAAGAAGTGTAAAATCTAATTTACAGAAATTTACTATACCTTTATTCCGGAATCCTTAGGCTGTCTTCACCATGCCCCAATAACCATTCCATATATCAATCCATGTCCAAACAATTTTCACTCACACATTTATATAAATAAGAGTGCAAAAATTTTTAATTGAACACTTAACACTACTTTTTCACAATAGAATTAAAGCAAATTTTAATAACGTTAATTATAGCTTATCTAAGCTTTTCTATCACTCCGATATGCGCGAACACTTTCAGCGTAACTTGGTAGAGTTCTGAAAAGTAATTAATTAGAATACATTCAAAATAGTTTAAAGATAAGCTTCTTACTGGTAACTCTTCTGATCGATCCTTTTTGAACTAAGAGTTTTGAGTCAACTATACGATCCATTTCGTTGTGTACTAGGTTTCCAAAAAGAAGTTTATCAGAATGATAAATCTTAATAGTGGAGTTCTAAGACAAATCCAAATAATGCATAATTTTTTCATTGTTTTTTATATTGCAAATGTTAGCTTCACTCCTTAATTGTGTTCTCATCTTAAACGTTTTAAATTTTGAGGTAAGTCCATCATGTCCATCTTAATTTGATTTGAAGTTGGTACCTAACATAAAGTAAATTATTAATTAAGAACAAGCAGAAGTTTTAAATTTGAGAGTTACTATAATATAAAGCATAATATATGTATGTATATGTTACGTACCAAGCCCGAAATTGTACAGTTCGCGCTCTGTACAATGATTTTTGTACCGAGCGCGAAGTGTACTGGCTACTTTGTACGAAGTGCGATTTACCAGACTTGGTATCACGGGATTTGTACAAAGCGCGATCTGTACAACCCATTTGTACAGAGCTGTTAGTTTCAACCTTTCTGTCAACTTGGTACAACTTAATATTGTACAAAGCTCGACAGAACAGCAGAAGAACAAAAATTTAAATAACAAGGCAAAATATATAAACATTTTCACTTTATTTAAAGTAAATATAATTTCCTTGCACACACATAATTTATTTATTGGTAAGTACAGCTCAATGAATTATGGCGGCGAAAATTGCACAAAACTCCTTTTTTCCTGCATACACATCTTTTATTCAAACATTTTTTAGTGCATGTACTCCGCACAAATCCTTGGCCGCCAACTATTGATGTCTCTGAATTTGCGGCTCGTAGGGATACTGATGATCTGGCATCTGATAGGTCGCTCGGAAAGTGACGTTTTCTCGGTGTTTTCCGATAAATAAATTACATGCGTGCAAGTAAATTATATTTACTTTAAATAAAGTAAAAATGTTTAAATATATCTTGTCTTGTTATTTAAATTTTTGTTTTTCTGCTGTTCTGTCGAGCTTTGCACAATATTAAATTGTACCAAGTTGACAGAAAGGTTGAAACTAACAGCTCTGTACAAATCTCGTGATACCAAGTTCGGTAAATCGCACTTCGTACAAAGTAGCCTGTACACTTCGCGCTCGGTACAAAACTCATTGTACAGAGCGCGAACTGTACAATTTCGGGCTTGGTACGTAACATATATAAAGGATAAATAAATTGGAAATTGCATAATAGGTATTAAATTTGCTTTGAATAATATAAATATTTAGATCATGAAAAGAAATCTCAACGTGCCTCACAAATTTATTTGTGACCATTGTTGAAATTTTTCTACATTTTATCTTTTTTATATCTTATACTTTTGTTGTTTTTGCTTATTACTTTTCATTTGGAAGAAATTGTTGATTTTAATTTGACTTAAAATAGCGCAGAGTCCAATGGCGGACTTTTGCCCCACCTATGGGGTAAAAGTCCCATTTTCCGCAACTTGTGTATTATGGTTTTTTTATACACACCGTTTTCAAATCATGGCATTAATGTTATTTATAACAAAGCCTAAGTACTGTACAAACTTCTCATCCAAATATTGAGCTGATTAAGTAAAACATATAAGCGTAAAAAAATACAACGTACTAAGTGCGGACTTTTACCTCCCTCTACTCTAATTGTGAGGAGTGAGGTGGTCCAAGGCCATTCTTAACTAAATAAAAAAATCATTTTATTGAATATAAAAAATAAAACTTTTACTTATCGCTTGCAACAAAAACAGAAGTTGAACAGATTAGTTTCAATTCAGTAGGTATTAATTTATTCATTGACCACCAAACACGAAAATTTGATTATTACAACAATACGCTGATACTTGAGCATCGTCGTTCACAATATTTGCCTTCATTGTTTACTCAACACCAATCTCGAATGTTGGGGTGAAAACACAACAATGGCTTATTGGGAGTGCTAAGGGAGGATTGGCCCTAGAGCAAGCCATAAGTTCCACCCTAACGACCAATTAGGTACACACCTCTGTTGTCCAGTATAGGGTAAACTGTGAATTTTTTTAAAGATTAATTTAAAATTTTACTTTAGTTGGTATCTAATGTCCTGAATATGACCTCATAAATCGAAATTAGTTGGCACAAAAATTGATTTTATTTATGTTCGCTATTTTTTTTACATATAAAAAAAATTATATATATTTTTTTTAATTTTAAAAAAAAATTATATATTTTTTTATATTATATTCAAACTTTGCATTTAGAATAGTTATCAGCAACTACAAAAATGTAATCATTTTCACTTCAAAAATCTCTTAAGTGTAATTAGGATAAAATTTATTAATCTCTGCACTTCGTTTCACAATATTTAACATGAAAATAAAAGTTATTAAAAAAATAGTTTTAATAAATAAAATAGAGAAAGAAATAATTTATTGAAAAATGAACTTATTCGTAGATAAATTAATAAGATCATTTGCAGTTCTGTACTCATTACTCATTTTTTTAAAGGTCATGGTATAGCAAAATTATTTCGAGACCCTAAAATATTTTAAAAATTATACAAGATGTAAATAAAACCTGTACCCACATTGTTAATATTTATTTACAAATTCATATTTTGGACAAGCAAAATAGTTGATTTACAATAAATTAATAATAAGCCTATAATAATTATTATTAAATTTTGTTAAAGTAATTTGTAAGCACTACCTTTAAGCAGTATACCTACCTATCTATTATTCTATGGTACCTACTACAACAATGTACTATAACAATTTCGATATTTCAAAAAAAAAATAATGTGAATGATATCAAAATTTGATGGAATTTGATACTAAAGTTAAATTTTTGATTGGCTGTTTCAAAGAAATTACTGAAGTTTTGAAAAGTGATTAAGAGTGTTGTGCAGTTGAAAACTTCCAAATTTTGTTTTTCCATTTAATTAATCATCGTGTCAAATTGTTTGAAATATTTTAATAGATGATTAAAGATAAAAGTTTTACCTGACCGTCATATTAATTAATTATCAATTAATTAACAAAATTAATATATCAATTATTATCTTTGAAGGGAAATAACTCTTGATTAAATTAACTTAGAAACATTCTAATTGCAGCATTGGAAAACTAAATTCTTTGCGCAGGGGAGTAAATGGCCAAATTTTAATAAACTACCCTAATAAAATAATAATTCTACAAAATGTGATGACTTAAAAACAAGGGATCATTTAATTACAAATAATGAGAAAATTAAAAAAATTTTAAAAAATGTGACGATTTACTCCCCTGCGCAAAGAACATAGCTTTCCAATGCTGTAATTAGAATTTTTCCAAGTTAATTTAATCAAGAGTTATTTCCCTTCAAAGATAATAATTAATATTTTAATTTTGATAATTAATATCATAATTAATATGACGGTCAGGTAAAACTTTTATCTTCAATCATCTATTAAAATATTTCAAACAATTTGACACGATGATTAATTAAATGGAAAAACAAAATTTGGAAGTTTTCAACTGCACAACACTCTTTTAATGTTTCAATTTTATACATGACCTAAAAATCCAATCGGATCAACCCCATAAAATACAAGATAAGAAAATAAATGAGGCATAATAAAGCTTTTATTTTAATTTAGCTGGATATAATGTGATCCTTCAGAAATGCACTGCAACCAAAGGGCGACTAATGGACTTTATTCTCCCTTTCAACCATATTTAGAATTTTGAAAAATAATGAATTTGGTACTAAACAAATTTGTTTTATAGTGGTATAAAAACAAGAACTTTATGCCCCCCCCCCCACCTAAATTAAATAATACTGATGCAGGCCCGTAGTCAGAGGGAGCACCTGGGGGCACGTTCTCCCCCCCTCGAAATGTTCAGAAAAAAAATTGTTTTTGAAAGTAAAGGAAAAATTGTTTTATAATAATAAAAATTCTCGGAAGGGGAACCACCAAAAATTTTATTTTTTACAAGTGCCCCCCCCCCGAAATTAAATCCTAGCTACGGGCCTGCACTGATGTATATGTTACAGTTAAAACCCGAAATCAGTTAAAACCCGATCTAACTAGTAAATTCTAGTTTTAACTAGCCGCCTTAGTAAATTCTAGTTTTAACTGAAATAAGTTTAGTTAAAACTAGAATTAACTGATTTTTAACAAATTTCTTTAGTAAATTCTAGTTTTAACTAAACTTATACCAGTTAAAACTAGAATTAAAGTAAAAATAGACTTAATTAGATAAAAATTGTCTTATTAAGCAATTATTTGATACATTATTATATTCTACTTATTGCCACATGGCATGCCGTTGTGACATATTGAATTGCAAATAATTTCTTTTTTTAAACAAAGGCAACGCTTTGAGGTGCAATTTTTTTGCAAGAACAGCAGACAAACCCTTGTCCAGATTCAACGGCAGCTTTTTGCGCTGCAGTCTTTAAGCAAATTTCTTCATCTGGCACTTATTTTGAGTCAAAAAAGTTTAGAATTTTTTTAAATTTTTTTGTCATTGTCACTTTTAAAGTAACTGGACCAATGAGAGCGCTCCTGTATAATCGGATAAACGTACAAACGGATACATGGAAATTGAGCTTAACTCCCCCCCCCCCCCCCCATTTGGTAACTTTTCGAGATTGTTCGTTATCGAATCCTTAAAAACCGTAAAGTTTGGTTTCCATTACTAACTAATGCAATTCTGAACAAAAGTTAAATTTACCTATTTGAAAGTGACGATGACAAAAAAAAATTTTAAAAAATTCTAAAGTTTTTTTTATTCAAGAACAAGTGCCAGATGCACTTTACAATTCAAAATGTCACAACAGTATGCCATGTAGCAATAAGTAGAATATAATAATAATGTATAAAATAATTGCTTATTAAAACAATTTTTATCTAATTAAGTCTACTTTTACTTAATTCTAGTTTTAACTAAATTTATACCATAGTTAAAACTAGAATTTACTAAAGAAGTTTGTTAGAATTCAGTTAATTCTAGTTTTAACTGGTATAATTTTAGTTAAAACTAGAATTTACTGAAGAAATTTGTTAGAAATCAGTTAATTCTAGTTTTAACTAAACTTATTTCAGTTAAAACTAGAATTTACTAAGGCGGTTAGTTAAAACTAGAATTTACTAGTTAGATCGGGTTTTAACTGATTTCAGGTTTTAACTGTAACATATACATAGTAAAATTTTTACCAAATAATAATAATTAATTTGATGATTTTTTTTAAATTGTTTAGTACGAATCAAATTTTAAAAATTTGTGATTCACTTTTGATTTTGTCTGAAGACAAACTGTTGCTATCAAAAGTATATTTTGAACCTAAAATTCAACAATTCTAGTCATAATCAAATATAATGAACAACTGATTCCTGGTTCGTGCAGTAAAATTTATATAGTGGGTCACTAAAGAATTATTATATCAAGGATTTGTAATTTCACAATTAAAAACCTGAGTAGATGAAGGCGTTATGTCGTAAAAAATAAATTTAGTAAATAGAAAGTAAATCTAAAATTGAGGGTTTCCAAAAAATGCAATTAGTACCTACAAGATTACTTTTGAGTTATTATATAGCAGCTATAAAAGCTAACAAAAAAATTACAATTAGCACATTTTTTCAAGATTTACTTGGCATTTCAATTTTTCGACATAAACACCTTCATCCACACAGGTCCTCAATTGTTTTTGTATTATAATAATATCGACACTTAAAAGGTCAAATGGCATAACCCTCATTTAATTTTTTTTTTAGCCAGGAAAACCTAAATTATGTATTCAAATTAATATATGCATTGTTATGGTTTAAAACTTCAATGTTGTTTGTCAAAAAGTTTGTATTATCAATTGCAAATTATTCTGAAATAATACTACCCTTGGTTTCATTAAACCAATATTTAAAAAATGTGTAAAATGAGGGTTACGCCATTTGACCTTTCAAGTGTCGATATGGTCAGCCCAAAATGTTGAGTTTATTTATTTAAAAATTACCAAAAAGAATAAGAAACGAGGTGGTTTTGAAGAAGTTACTTTGAAGTAGGTATTTTTTGATTGGAAAATGGTCATTAATTGAAAGAGGATTTACCATTTTATTGATAAGGCAGGGGGTGGAGAATTATTTATTATTTATTAAATTATTTAACTAATACTATATTTAAAAGAGTGAATCAAAATTTTAGTTTATGATTTTGCAATATATGCCTGATGGAAAATGTATGAAAAAATCCTTTATAATGAAAAATATTTATGAAAGTTTTTTCTAAAATTGTCAGAAATAATACAGCGAAATTGATCATGAATCAATAAATTGCAGCTAATAAAAAAGATGTTCACTGTAGTATTTATGAAAATTTCTTACAATTAAGAAGAAAGTTCATTTGATTTCTGAATCTGAACTATACAATTAACAAATTGCAACAAAGCAGTGAAGTTCATGAATATTATAATTACCTTATGAACATAAGCAAATGCATCTTTTGGTGATACCAAAATATTAATGTTTAGAAATACAGATCAATTTGAACTTTATTGGTTCTTTAAAGAATAATATGTTACACAGTAAAAAAATATATTATTTTATAAAAAACCTAAAAAAAAGTTTTAAAATTTGTGTCTAATAATTCTGTGGTAAAAAAGTAGAAGGTGTACTTCTACATTTTTACCTATAAATGCAGTGCACTTGATTAAATTTCAGGTGCAACTCTCAGTTGTTTTTTTAAGAGAGTCCAGTAGTATTCTTAAAATGGTGATTCCATCACATGGTAATGCAGAGAAATCGTAGCTGATGGTTTCTGTGATTTGGTGGTGAGCAGTCATGTTGGTTGTGATTGTTGGGTCAATATTGGGTGTTGAGCTGTTGTAAAATATTTGATGGCCACATTTTGGAGTTGACTTCCAGTTATTTTAAAAGTAGTTGAAAGTTGATGAAAGCTTGGAGTGCCAATCAACGCTTCACCCCTATCAGGGCCAGAAATCAATTTGACGAGTTGGATGTGGAAGACTATCCCAGAGGAGGTTAAAAACTAGGTTTGTTTCGTGGTATGGTCGAAGGGAAGTTTAGGAAATTGTTGGGGGGTTTGAATGTCTTTGGTCGAGAATGCTAAGGATGAGGAAGATATGATGGAGCCTTTGGTGCTGTGTCGTGGATGTTTGTTGTCTTTCTAAAAAATGAAACCGTCAGTTGGTGAACCTTAACTTTTGAAGTTGTTGAGTGTGGTCAAGTTTAGCCTTTGCTGATGAAAGTACTGGAAATATAAGTAGGTCAATATCATCAAATGTAATTGTTACTGGGTAAAGTGGAGCAGTTTGCTCTTTGTTTTACTATTTACATGAAATACTTAGCATTGTAAGTCAGGGGTCCCCATTAAAATATTCAACTATTTTTAACCATAAAATAACAAAACGTTATAAACAAAAGTTTTAAATTCAAATTTACTTTGTTACTTTGGATTCTAGATGACCACATCTCTTTATACATTGTCACCGCTTCATGTAAATTGACTAAATTTTAGAATAAATATTATCAAAAATCGAATCTATTACTTAATAATATAACTGTCTTTGATTATAATTTTGAATCGTTCTCTTCATTTGTTAATTGTGCAAATAATAAATTGAAATAGGTATTTTAAGTAGATAATTAAAATTTTTTTAAAGTGGATGCATCAGTGATGACTGATTAATGATGTTCCTATGAAAAACGAGTCTATCCATCCACTACTCAAAGTGAAGTGATGGTTTGTGCTCGCTTGAATCTACACAACCCATTTTGGCACAAACAATTGCTTCAGTTTGCAGAGCATGGATGACCTATCTTCTACCCATTTTTAAGCAAAATTTCTCAGTTATTAAAAATGTTCAAATTTATTATACAAGATAATCTTTGATAAAGATTTTAAAGGTTTCAAATCATGGAATAAAAGTAAAACAGAAATAATATTCCCACATTTTAAACCTTTCCTCAATAAGAATGTTCTACATTTAATCAAATTATTACAAAAAAGTAGAAAATCACTTACCATCTGCTAATTTGAAGTAATGCAGGATGAGTTGATGAATCATTGTAGGAATGGTCACCAAATATAACAAATTCAGCTCTCTTCAATTTCACTGGCAGTTTGCAAATCTTAAAAAAAGAAATTATACATTATTAAAAGTTTATTAAATTTTTATTATCAAAACAAGTTTACATTTTTTGAGTTCCACGCTCAAAATTTAAGTAAAAGTAATTTGGATGATATTTAAACTATGAAAATTTACTTACCATTTTGCGATCAACAAAATTGTTGATGATGATGAATTGATCACAAAGTTATCCAACTGATGCAATAGTCGTTTGCTTGATGATGAAGCTCCAATACTTTGAGTTGCTTCTTTAGTAATCCAGGTTAAAATGCAACTAGAATAGAAAAGTTAACATTACAAATCAAAATCTTAAATTTTATGATGAAAAATGTGAAAATTTTAAAAATTGAATAAATTTCAAGCCCAAAAAATTATAAGATAGACAAACCCGCATCCCAAACATTAGTAAAAAATAATGTTAACAAATTTAATTTTATAACAAAGTAGGTATAATAAAATTATTAAAGAATCATCCACCACTTAAAATCAAATTGAAATAAGGGTGGATGATGCTCCAAAAGTTCGATTAACGTTGATTAAAAAAATGCAGTTTAAAAAAATTCAAGATGGACACCAACGCGTCTCTCTACAAAAAATGGTCCCTCATCCTAAAGGAGCAAAATTACAATATTAAATAGAATGATTTCAGCATACCAAATTTTATTTCAAATTGATCCTTCAACACTGTAGAACAAGTTTACAAATATTTTCAGTAAAAACTTCTAGTTTTTCACCTATTTTCTTTAAAATAACAGGAGCGTCATAAACCACATCTTAACGCTGCAGAAAATTGCATCGGAATGGCTCCAGTTTACCGCCAGAACCACAAGCGCCAATCTAAAGATGCTTTGTAATTGGACAATGCGATATAATACGTCACATCACTTGAGGGATGAAGATGTACACGGTAATGGCCGATCATTTACATTGCACTATTAATATTTTTTATAAAAAAAAAATTGTATAAAAAATATCAGCTCTATAACAAATTTTTGTTGAAAATATGAATTGTTCGGGTCATTTTCTTGTTTGAAGGGAAATTTTGTAAAGCGCTTTGGAAATTTTCATTAAAAATTAACAAACACAAGCTAAGCAAATTACAACAAACAACCAATAAAATTTACTATAAAGCTAAACAGAATAAAATTTCCACATTTTAAATTTCTTATCATTAATGTTTTATACAACTTTTAAAAGTTATAACAAAAAATTACTCACGATCATCGAGTTTATCGATGGATGTAGAAATGGTCATCCAATCCAGCGGAATGGATTTTTCGCTTTTCCAAGTTTCTCTGGCAATTTTCAAACCTTGGGAAGAGAAATTACACATTAGAACAAAATATTAATTTAACAGGAGTGGATGCCACAAAGACTTTAGATATTAAAATGTAAGTATAAAATATCCAAGATGGACACCCAAGCGTTGAAGAAATTTCTTTTGAAAAAATTTAATTTTATAACAAAATTATTATCCACCACTTAAAATCATATTTAATTAAGAATCGATGATGCATGAAAAATTGGATTAACATTTATTAAAATGCAGTCACGGCTGGTTACAAGATGGACACCGAGCTCCAGCGCGTCCTTTTTGATGCATTGCAAATTTTTTTAACTAAGAGCAAAATTACAAAAATGAAATCTTACCATATAAAACTTGATTTCAATTTGATCTTTTATCGCACTGTAGAACAAGTTCACAAAACAATTTCAGTGAAAACATAAAGTTTTTCACCGATTTTCATTAAAATAACGAGAGCGTCACAATTGGCTAATCTAATGATGCGTTGTAGCATCACCCCAGGGATGAGAATGCACAAATGGCCGCCTACTAATTAGTACTTAAAATGCACACTTATTTTGTTTTAAATTGAAAAAATTATAAGAAAAATTTGGATTTCCCAGTGGAAATTTTCTGAAAATTAACGATTTTTCAGGTCAATTTTAAGAGAAATCTAGTATTTTCATGACCGTTTTAAAAAACTTTATTAAAAAAATTTAAATTAAACAAACCGCAGCAAAGGAAATATGATGAAAAATTGTAAGTAAAACGACTTACCCCGGAAAATACCACATAATATCACAGTTTCACTAAATTTATGAAAAATAATTCCCGATTGTTAGGTAGATACTAATAGATAATCATCCAGTCGAAATCAACTGCTTGTTGTCCATCTTCAATTGGTGTACGTTAATTTATAATTTTCTTTTACTGCAAAGTTAAATTAAAACATGCAAGGTAATGAAGAGGTTACAGAATAAGAAAACATTCTGAAATGGTAACTGGAACTTTCATAAATGGAAACTTTGATTTCTAAAAATTAACTTGGTTTATTGTTGATAACACTTAGTTCATCCATAATTTTCCAACACTTTATTTTGAATAATCACACACAAAATGTAAACAATAACATTTATCGACACTATAACCCGTAAAAATTCAAAATGAACTGAACATAACAAACTAACGTTTTTCAGCACCGTGAATTACAGGAACCAACTTTACAACAATATTTTCAAATGTTAGAGGTCAAGTAAAGTTACGTGCACATGAATTTAGATCAAAATAATAGAAACCATTGAACTGAAATATTTATAGACATGTTCATAGAATTTAAAATTTTAATATACCCACAGTTTTTATTGAAATATTTAAAATTGTTTAGTTATTAAAATTTATAATTTTTTTTGGTAAAAAAATTCATATTTCAAATATTTGTGTTAAAATGATGAGAGATTGTTCGAGTCCCAATGAGCTTGTATTTCCATCACTTTAACTTCATATTTCTAAAACGTTTGAAAACATTTGCAATTTTTGGAAACTCCGAGCAAGTTGCGAGCAGTAAAGTTCAACTTTTAGTCTATTTTATCATATTAATATCAAAAATGATTATCCTACTTATAAGTTAGTATAAAAAATGATTATCATCATTTTGATAAAATAAAAGCTGAAAAAAATATAAAAATTTTTTTTAATAAAGTAATGAAAAAAAAAAAAAGAATTTAAACATCATTTTTTTTAGATAAGTGCAAGTTAGGCACTTAGCATATTTATAGTTAGGCACTCTTTGAAGTCACCTTATACAATGTTATTATCAAACTTTATTAGCTGATTCAAAATTAAAAACAAACTTTAGTATTTTTTTTAATTATTTTTAATACACCAAAGAACATTCGTTTGAAGTTTCATTATCATAAAATCAATTTTGCTTTATTATACCAAAATTGTTAAAAATTTAGTGACCTCCGAGCAAGTTACAAATTGTACACTTAAAATTCATTCTATTTAATTGGACTAAAAATTTTTGTTCCAATTGTGAAATGATAGGATTTTTTTTGAAAACACTTACATTTGCAAGTAAGCATTTTTTTTATTGAAATTATTAAACCCCAATTTTATGTTGATTTTAATTTAATTATATTAATTTAATTAACTAATAATAATTAATTTATATTAATTACTATTTCTATTCCTGCTAATTATTAAATAAAATAAGCAAAAAAATCATAAAATAAATTTTTATTTTAAACTAGGTATAATTTTTTTTATTGAAATTATTGTAGCGCAATCTCATGTTAATTTTAATTTATATTAATTTAATTAATTTATATTAATTAATATTTCTATTCCTACAAATTATTAAATAAAATAACCAAAAAAATTATAAAATAAATTTTTATTTTAAATTATAATTTTTTATTGAAATTATTGTAGCGCAATCTTATATTAATTTTAATTTATATTCATCTAATTAATTAATATTAATTAATATTTCTATTCCTACAATTTATTAAATAAAATAACCATCAAAAAAATCATAAAATAAATTTTTATTTTAAACTATATTGAGGCCTGCAAAAAATTGCAAAAATTGAACGCTAGATATTAGGGAAAAAAAATCTGAACCTTTTTTCGTAAAAAATTACTTTGTAAGTTTTTCTTCATTTAATTATAAAATTGGGCGCACAAATGGATTAATGAGATTCCTGCTGTCCACTAAAATATTAGTTTTTATTAAACAAATGAAATGATTAATATTTTGTTCAGCTTATACGATACTGTGATTATTATTTATGCATAGATATTGAAAAAAATGTTCCGTCGTCAAGAAAACAACAAAGCAAACAAAAAAGATGATGTTTTGACTCTTTTCAAGGTCTAGCACTTCTAAAATTAAATATGCCAAGCATGAATAGATTAACGAGATTCCTGTTGACCATTTATAAAAATTAATTTTTATTAAACACATGCAGTTTTTAAAGGTTATTAAATCTATAAAAAAAGAAATTTGGTGTATATGTTACGGGAAAAGTACGTATACCGGTAAAAGTACACATTTTCCGGTAAATGTGCACATATACCGGCGCTTATGGTAAATGTATATACAATGTACTTTTCCCAACAAAATTAGGGAAATGTGCACATATACCAAGCGATGATGGGAAAAGTACATATATTGAGATTTAAAAACAATTTAGTGTGTTAAGGCAGGAGCGGTGGGTTTTGAATTTTCCGTGAGATATATCGTGAGGATTTTAATAATACAAATTTTAAGTAAACTGAAACGCTGCAAAAAAATGTATTTACTTCCTTTTACATATTTTTTATATAACTTCAACTTCAATTTGGTCAAATCTTAGTTTGTAATTTATTACTTTTCTTTCGACGCTTGCCCGAACTTCGCACTTCTCAGACAGACACGTAATAAACATATAAATGTCGTTAAAAATTTAATAATTGTAGGTAGATAAATGTAAAAGCAACAAAAAATCATTTGGAACTCTGGCTCCAGCTACGGACAAAAAAACATTAATCAGCGTAGAATTCTCACTGACTGATTAATTCATAAAAAATCTGGATTGCTGTTAAAAATTTAGGATTAAAATTATAAAAGATTAGGGTAGAGAAGTGCGAAAGCCACAGTTTGAGAGCCGCGCTGTGTTATGTGATAGGTAGGTATAAGAAGTGCAAAGACCATAGGTCGAGATTATGTTATTTGGGGTGAAGAAGATCAACTTTGATAAAGGAAAGGGGAAGTGATCAAAAGCTTGGAAAGAATACAAGCAGTCTCGCCATCTTTTCTTGGAACGCCCCACTAATCTTCTTTCTTTTAGACGGCTGTCTCTTACCTTTTTTAGTAGTTTGTCCTGTCTTCTGTCGGTTGTTCAGTCTATGTTTGTGCGTTGCAGGTTTATGTTTGGTAATAATCTGCCTCTTCTAGTCTTTTCGAGTATTTTTGTCAATGTATTCATCTCTGCAGCTTTTGTTTGTCTTTCCGTTGCCGGTCTAGTCTCAGCTGAAGTCTTGTAGCTGAAGATCGGCCTTATTACGTTATTACGCTTTTGTATATTTTGACTTTCGGCTCTCTCTGTATGTATTTATTGTTCCAGATTAAATTGTTCATGCATCCAGACACTTCATTTGTTTTCAGGTTCTGTTCACTAGTCGTTCTTTCTATTTGCCTATAACATGGCAATTTTTTGATAAGTTTAACCCTTTTCGAGATCTAGGGTTGCGAAGAGATAAGGATTTAAGCCGGGCTTGCTGAGCAACATGCGTAATGTAATACTTTACATTTGGTTTTACACCAAGGCCTTCTCACTTCTTATGTCTCACAGCATAGCTCGGGCTGATGCCTTACATTTTTACCAGCAAGAGTAGGTAATTATAATGGCCTAAACAGAATGAACGCTCGCAACGCGATACCAACGTCGAACGTAGGCAAACTTAACGCGAAACGACCACTACCAACTACAATTTGGTGATTTAATTACGTTACGTCGCGTTGGTTTCGCGTTCATTCTGTTTAGGCCTTAACCCCTTATTTGACATGAGCTGACTTGACGTCGTTCGTCTTCGAGATATGTTTGTATTTTTAAATTTTAATGCAAAGCGGAATATGTCAATAATTCTTAGGGGCGCAGCGTTCGTCCGATTTTAAGAAATAGTGGACGCAGAGCGCTCACTGAATTAAATTCCGCCGCGTTAGCGTCGGGTGTTAGGCGAGGTCGCACGCAAACCTGCTGGAATTAATCAAAATGTTACAAATTTGCGTTAACCTTCAACAGTGCGTTCTACTTAAACCCATGGGCGACCGCGACGTGGTCTCGTGCTTCTTTGATTGGATTAAAGATCTAGCGCGGTTATTTGATGGAACTGCCGATCGACCGTGGTCGTCGTGGGCTCTTAAATAATATGTAATATTATTATTTTAAGAGGTCCGTGAGTGGAACGCAACCCAAGTAAACCTATTTACAGGACCGTATCAAAATGGACACTGTGTTCCGCGGCGTCAAAAGGTTTCATATTCTGCTTTATGCTTAAGACCTATATATCCCATCGTAATGTAACTTTGCGGGATCGCTACTGCCAATTTAGAGAATCAATCATCTTGAGATTTTTTAACTCTTTGTCTACTCCGCATACTTACTCCGCTTCACGTCGCTTCCTCTAAGTATTATACCCATTACAACGGCAATGTAAATCGCGTATAGTTTGTAAATGCTCTTTCATGACTCTTGCTCTGTCTATGTGTACTAAATAACTTTTTAGCTATCGCCAAAAATATTTCGTTAACATTAACTGCAGTCTAAGCAGAAGTTTCTATAAATACAAGTTCATTTTCATCAGCGTACTCTTAGGCTTCCTCACTTTTAACCATCCGCATATCAGCCATGTCTTGTTTGTTACCGACCAATATAATTACAATATGAAGACCCGCTTCATTTCGTAATTCTTTTACCCATACCTTAGCATCTTCAAAGGTCTGCTCGTTAGTTATATCGTATACGACAACTGCAGCTTGAACCCTGCGATAGTAAAATCGAAGCACACGACGATACTTTTCTTGTCCAGCTGCATCCCAAATATCCAATCTGACAGTCGTATTATCTATACAAACAGTTTGCGTAGCTCTTGGATCTAAATTAAATTGTCCATTAATAAATTGAAAAACTAAACTCGATTTTCCAACACACGTGCTTCCCAAGAGCACAACCTTGAAACTGGAGATTTCACTCGGAGAGGAAATGTCTCGTCTTTGAATTTCAGACATTTCTAACACCAAAAATTTCGCACTCAATCGTCCACAAATAGCACGATATTACAGCACTACTTGAAAAATTTAAACACCGTCTACTTTGTTTTATCTTTTATTTTTCCCGAAATAACGAAAAATTGTTTATATCACTCGGGCGATAAGGGTTTTCACCCTTCGGTCGGTTATTCACTTGCCGCTGCGCGGCTCGTCTCATAACCTGTCGACCCCAGGGATGAAAATAGTCCCTTTATCGCCCTAATGATACAAACTACTATTCTGATCCGGTTCCTGCTCTTCTTTACTTTTGATGGAAAGTACGACCAGGCTTGTAAATTCTATCACTACTTGAAACTTTAAACGTGTTTTTCTCGAAACCCCATTTTTCGAGACTGGCGAACCGCTAGCTCCTTCAATTTTTATCCGATTAAGTTCAAATTTTAACTGTAATTTCCATATAAGACTTTCTAGTAAGAATTGTAAGATTTTCTCAAATTTTCGAGTAAATTTTTTCCAAAAAACGAAAAGAAAAAGTTAAAATCGATGCAATTTTTTTAAAAACAATTTTTTGAAAAAATCTAACCATGCTCACTAGATTTTGAGCCATATTTTCAAAAAAATTTTCGCTTTTCAATCACTAACAATAAATTAAAAAAAAAATAAAAATTGAATCCTCTGTTTACTCACTTTTATAGTAATTAGAACTCAAAATAAACAACTTCTTCGATAAGTCGTTTTCAAAAAGGTGAACCCATTCGGTCAAAGAAAGATGTGTGACAAATTTCATCGGAAAAATCGTCCACTACGCAATTTTTTGTATCTGACCAACTTTAATCTTGATAGCAGCACTAATAAACGTCACCACCTAAACGTCAGTTTGGAATTATTGTACTCTGATTCTAACCTAATTTCACATCACAAAATATAGTTTTAATAATAAATATAATGGAAAAACAATTAGATCGCGTTATGGATGAAGTGTAAGTTTAAATAATCAAGTTATTTTGATGCTTATTTTCTACATTTCAGAACCCGCACTCCTGGAGTATTTGGATGCCTTTTTGCAGATCATCAGGGTTTATGTTTAGGAGGTAATATTATTTTTTTTGATATACAGTACCTAATTTTCAAGATGTTTTACTGTTTCTTTAGCTAAAGGTAAAGCCTCGACCGAAAGTGCTGGAATAATAGGCGCCATTGCTCAACAAGCGGCAAAATTAGAACCGGGCAAGTCTCCAGTTGTGATATTTGAGAACGACAACCACTTGTGTATAATCCAGCAAAATGGTACAATAACTGGTGCAATTTATAAAAATAGATTTTAATTTTCTTTCTAATCTCACTTCTTTCAACTTTAAATGTGATGTATTTTTATATTATAAAAGAATTTAGTCGAATATAACGTTAATAAAATTTTAATACTTAAAACTAGGGAACATGTTATTGTACATAATTGAAAATAAAAACAATTTGCTATTCTACTTTTGCGTTGGATTTTTTACGAAATTTTTCGTAACCTAGTTGGAGCAAATTCTTATTTTCCAATGTCCAAATAACTAACGTAATAACAAAACACACTGCTCCCACAACAATGTGCAAAAATATTGAACGGTCTAAAAGTTGCACCTAAAAAATCGTTTACTTATTAATTTGCTCACATCAAAACTTGCAATAATTATTGTTACCTCGGATGTTTTTGTTACGATTCCCGATGCGAGTAGGACCAAAACGAATTTTTTTTCTGGTATCAAACCTTCCAAGGGTTTATGTTCCGTTTCTTTGTACATATTATTAATGTAAATGATACTGAAAAAGATTTTACTATTAATGTCTCCGGGTAACAAAAAGTCATTCATTAGGGAACGTACCCATACTACGTGACCTATTTTTTACAATTTTTTACCCCCTCCCCCCCCTCGGTGACCATCCGTAGTATATGCCAAGACCCCCCCCCCCCCCCCCCTATTTTGTCAAGTAGTAGTTCATAAATATGGTTTTAAACCATTTTTTGCAAACACAAAGTTAAAAAAAAATTAAATTGGCTCATATTTGTCTTTATTTAAAAACAAAAGTTTTCTTTTCATTTATTTTTGAATATAGCTCAAAAAAGCGCGAGATTTCCCTAAAAGATATTGACTACGTGACAAAATCTTAAGCCCCCTCCCCCGCCCCGGTGACCAAGCGTGGTATTTTGAAGACCCCCCTCCCCCCCCTAAACAGGTCACGTAGTATGGGTACGTTCCCTTACCTGTGTGCTATTCTGAGGCTCATATTAACGCAATTTGCTAGGATGAAGCCGACAGGTCCCAGAATATTGGTTAAAACATAAGAAATGATTAAAAATGATACTGAAAATATCACCATTACGTAATTGTACCTAAACAAATAAAATTTAGTTTCGAAGTGAAGCAAAATATGTTTTATCGTACCGATTAAGTTCTTGATTATTCATTGTAGCAAACACGTAACACTCGGTTACACCGTTTACTGATAATAACAGCACAGCCATACAATGAAATTTTAAAAGTATCGTAGGAAGTGGATCATCAGTTAAAACTCTCCCTCCGTATAAGTACAATAAAGTGTAACTGTAAGTTTGCCCAAATGTTAAGACCACAAGACCAATGCTGGTCACCACTTTACAAAGTTGACTTAACACTGAAGCGGCCTCCGAAATGGATTTCTACAAAAAGTGACTAAATCGAAGAAAGTAGTTATAATAAATATTTTATTTATCCATTGCATATGAAATCGTAAAATCGACAAATCCAGCATATTTTCGGTTCCTTCCGAACCCCCCAAAATAAAAGAATTGAAAAGTCTTATTTTTGTGATTTGCGGTTTTAACAACTGTACCTAAACATTTTTCTATTAGAGATGTCTACTCGACCTATTTTTTGTGTTTTATTGATTTTTTGTGATTTTCAATTGACTCCAGTGTCTGCGCTGTTTAATATCTTTGCTTGAAATTTTAAAAATTTGCACATTTCAGGCAGGGACATGCCCAACCAACTTTTTTTAGGGGGGGAGAAATTTCAAAATTGCTAACTTAGTAATTTTTGAAACTTTTTGTAAATTTAGACATAAAAATGCCAAATTGAACAACTTTTGGGTGTTTTTGTCAACTTTTTGCCAATTTTCTACAACATTAGGGAGGGGGGAGGCTCCCCCCCATGGGCACGTCCCTGATTTCAAGCTACAACTTGAACATGTTCGATAAGAGACAAAAATTTGAAATTTACAGGATCCTTAGTTAACCTTTAACTATAAAAACATAACTAAAAAATTAAATAATGATTTTATAATGGGCTAATTAAGGTCAGAAGCTCTCACATGAATAATGGTTTTTGCTGCATTTTACATGAAAGTGTAGACAAGATTTGAGTTTTTCGAAAAGTGATTTTGTTAATTAGAGGAGAGCTGATAAATTAGTTTTCAGGTGTTTTGAATAAACTTTGATTTTGCATCAGAAATTTTATGGTGATGCAGCTAGATTTGAACGATAGCGATTTTGGTGAAACATTAGTAAAGTTTATGGAGATTTCAAACCAGATTATTACGAAAATCAGTTATGAAATTGTTGAGAATTGGTAAACTAATTAAAAGTTTGGATATGTTAAGAATTAATGGTTTAAAGGTGAAGGATGATTATTTTAAAACTTTGGACAAGGTCAAGGAAGTGATAAGAAAATTGACAGGCCTGCTTCAATAATTTCCTCTGTGAGGATTGATTGGCCATTTTGAAGGAAGAAAAATAATAATTTTGGGTGAGCAAACTTTAACCACTGTTTTATTAAACTATTTCATGGCTTAAGCGGTAGTGAATTACGCGTTTTGATGATTAATTGATTACGAACTTTCATAAGCGTACGCATAGTTTCCTATTAATTTGTAAAATTTAATTGTTTGCACTGGCTGGGAAATAAATTGCTAGATGAGAGTTTATTTGCAATTGAATAAGCATTTATTTTCTTAACCGGAATTTTTCGATTTTAATGGACTTCAAATCCAATATTTAACATTCCTTTAGAGATGTGTAACATTAGATTCATATTGTAAACCAGTGAGATCATCTAACTTCGTTTTATTTTTTTATAAAATTTGCAATTGTAAATATAAAATTTTTGCCTCATTTGTTTTCTTTATTCTAAATTAATTGACTGGGCAAGTCGGCGCACTTGAATCTATAAATCCAATAATTTAGATAATTTTGGAACGTTTATTTTTGGACAACTTGCTAATTAGTTTAAAATTTTGTGATTGGCTTTATTAGATGACATTATATATGGGTCATCCCACCAAATAAAATTTTTTTTGCAGTGTGACCCTCACGGATTATTTTCAAATTTTGTGGAGTTATTCTCTGTATAAAAATAATGACTCACTGAAAAATTTAGCTCTTAATATTAAGAACTTTCGTAGTAATGATTTTTTGAATTTTGACAATTTTGAAATTTTTAACTTTTTTGTTAACTTTTTGAAGTAGAAAGATTATTGATAAAAATACGAGAAGTACAATTTCTTTTGTAAAAAATCCTCAGCTTTTCAATGAAGATATTAATTTTTTATTATAAGTAGCAAATGACCCCCAAAATTTTAATTAAAGTAAAAAAATTGACTTTTTTGAAAGTGCGGCAAGTTTTTTTTCAAATTTGATATTTTTTTCTGAAAGCTGAGATTTTTTTACACAAAATATCTAATTTTTACAATGTGCATATTTTTTGTTTAAGTACAAATAAATAAAATGTACGATTTTTACGATTAAAAACCTTTTATTTTTGAATATTACTCATATTGAAATTTTTTTTAAGATTTATTATGTTAATTATTTACTTTTTGTTCATAAAAAATTGTTTAATCACACTTTTTCGTATTTAATTTTAGATAATTTAAACAAAAAAAATTATGCAGTAAACTTGACAAAAGTTGTATCGCTCTTAACGATAAATTTCTATCACGATTTGGAATATTACTTAAATCTACTTACTGGAAAATCACTCAAGATCATAAATATATTCAATTAATATTCCAAATTGTGATAGTTTATTGTTAAGAGCAATATCCAGTGCTTAAGTACAAATTTTGTGTTTTATGTCATTCATTTCCAGGACGTTACAAAAATTTAAATAATTGCTAGCATGCCGAAATCTTTGAACACTTTTTCATGTAAAGGCGCTAAAGGCAATTGATTTATTTATTGGAATACCACGTTATTTGAAAACTAGAATTGATGGGGAGGGGGGGAGAATCCCACATTCTAGTTTTCAGATAACGTGGTATTCCAATAAATAAATCAATTGCCTTTAGCGCCTTTACATGAAGAAGTGTTAAAAGATTTCGGCATGCTAGCAATTATTTAAATTTTTGTAACGTCCTGGAAATGAATTACATAAAACACAAAAATTGTACATAAGCACTATGCTCTTAAGAGCGCCATACATTTCGTTAAGTTTTATTTATTGCATAATTTTTTTCAAAATATTATCTGAAATTAAATACGAAAAAGTGTGATTAAACAATTTTTTATGAACAAAAAGTAAATAATTAACATAATAAACCTTACAGAAAATTTTCAATATGAGTAATATTCAAAAATAAAAGTTTTTTATTCGTAAAAATCGTACATTTTATTTATTTGTATTTAAACAAAAAATATGCACATCGTGAAAATTAGACATTTTGTGTAAAAAAATCTCAGCTTTCAGAAAAAAATATCAAATTTGAAAAAAAACTTGCCGCACTGTCAAAAAATTAATTTTTTTACTTTAATTAAAATTTTGGGGGTCTTTTGTTACTTATAATAAAAAATTAATATCTTCATTGAAAAGCTGAGGATTTTTTACAAAAGAAATTGTACTTCTCGTATTTTTATAAATAATCTTTCTACTTCAAAAAAATTAACGAAAAAGTTAATAATTTCAAAATTGTCAAAATTCAAAAAATGGTTACTACGAAAGTACTTAATATTACGAGCTAAATTTTCAGTGAGTCATTATTTTTATACAGAGAATAACTCCACAAAATTTTAAAAAAATCCGCGGGGGTCACATTTCAAAAAAATTTTATTTGGTGGAATGACCCATATATTTATTTATAAAAGTGTGTAGTTAATATTTCCTAAGAAACAAATCGTTATATTTTTTGCTTCTCTTTAAACGCCTGTACATCCGCGAGAAGAGAAAATAACAAAATGATCTTAAAGTTAAAGGTAAAAACTAAGTATCCTGTAAAATTCATATTTTTGTCTTATATCAAACACGTCCAAATAGCCTGAAATATGCAAATTTATAAAATTTCAAATTTCAAGCAAAGATTTTTTCAAAACGAGTTGACTAAACGAGTAAATTTTAATTTTTTATTCTCTTACGATATGTGCACTTTAAATTTTTACGCCTAAAACCCCAAAGCACAAAAGTAAGAATATTCAATTGCTTTATTTTGTGTGGACCAGAAGTGGCGCGGGCGAAAATTAAATCCTTGTAGATTTTTGGTCTTTAAAACCCGAAAAAACATTTGCACAAATTTTAAGCAAAATCTAAAATAGTGCAGCACAGATTTTTTTTTTTTCGATGATTTCATATGAAATGACTATAGTAACTCAGATCTATTTAAATGAAAAAAAAACGTAACCTACAGTATCCTGTTTCACAATTGATTCGTTTCGCTTGATCATCTGAGAGAAATAGAAGTAACCGCTCTCCTCGATTGGACGAAAAATAAATCTGCAAATATTTAGGTAACTTAAAATTTTGATAAAAGAAATATTTGTTACCTTGCGGCTAAACTGCCCAAATTATTAACTATATCGTACATCGATTGCTGACTAAAAGTTAAAACTGGTGATAACGTCATGACGTATCTTTCACCTTCGGTCAAAATTTGCTTAACCACGCATTGCTTGAGGAAACTGATTGCAAGTAAACATAAATTTGTGTCGAGTGGCGACTCCTAAATAAAAAAAATTTTTCAAACCGTGAAAATTTACATTTTCCTTCTTCGTTTACCTTATTTTCCATAACACCTGGCAAAAAATGCGACACGGAAGTGAAAGGAAAGTCTTGCATATCGGAATACAAATTATTTTTACTGCTCTTTTGCGCTTTTTTACGATGTTGGTTCAGATTGTGGATGTAAAACCAAAAGAATCCATAGTAACTGATTAAGTAAATGAATGACGAAATTACTTGAGCAATTGAGAAAGCATGAATTGCGTCTCCTGGTCGTTTAAGTACTAGCACAACAAAAATTAGGGTGCGACTGATTACGTAAATGGTTTCCAAAACCACCTAAAAATATTTCTCGATAAATAAAGACATCAGCACTCACAATGCGATTACCTTGAGGCGAACGAAACAGTAACTTTGACAAACCAAAACAACAGTTTGAGTCATTTGATCAACAATACACGATAGTGCAATAGCATAACATCCAACATAATACTGAGAAACGTACGCCTCTTCCGTTATATTGAGCCAGTTGGTCCAAACGTAAACTAAGAGTAACGACACGGCCCCTGTAAAAGGAACTCTAAAAGTACAGAAATTCATGTATTCAAATTCAGCAGCATAACTATGGTGAATGCTTGACCTACGTCAACCAAATTTGATTAACAACTTGAGCCCAATTGTGCGACTTGGTGTCGGTCAAACAAGCCTTGAAAATTGGCTCTCGAGATAAAAACAGGATTGTCGATTCAAGCAGCAATAACCGAACATTCATGATACCCAACACGGTTTGTCCTACATGTCGAATTATGAACGCGTTGAGGACGAAAGTGATGCACCTAAAAAGAATCTGAAACAAGTGGAACAGCTGATAAGTTTGTGGGGCCAAATTTAAAAAACGAGAGTTCTTGAAATGTAAACAACTAACCTGAAATATGATACTGAAAGATGCATTTTCAACGCTACTTTTCAATATGTTTCGCCCCATTTTACTTCGAAGAAATAACAAAACTTTATGACCGCTAGAACTTGTCCATTTTGAGGTTATATCGCAATTTATTTGCAATAATCATAAAAGAGGGAAGATAAGAAATTGGTGTTAATAGTAGTCATGTGGGGTCATCTCCTGTGGGGGTCATCTTATAAGAATATTACTTGCATAAAATAATTATTACGGACAACAAAGAACTTTTAATATTATGGCTGATAAAAATTTGTACTTTTCTTCACTTTTGGTAAGCAAGAACTAACTGTTAAGACATTTAAGATTGAGTTTTTAAAAATTATTATAGGGTGGAGCTGCAGCCGGAATAGTAGTGGACATGTCTTTGTTTCCTTTGGATACACTGAAGACTCGATTGCAATCCTCCAATGGTTTTTTTAAGAGTGGCGGTTTCAAAGGAGTGTACAGGGGTATAGCAGCACAAGCTTTGGGTAGTGCTCCTCAAGGTAACTTGATCAACTTGGTCTTCCAGTTTATATCTATTTTATCTATTTTAGCTGCCTTATTTTTTTGTACGTACGAAACAATGAAAGCAGTAGCTACACCAAAAGTTCCTAGTTATTGTCACCCTTTGGTTCACATGTTTAGTTCAGGATGTGCAGAATTGGTTAGTTGTACAAAAGTATATACGATATTTGTTTAAAAGGATTTACTTTTAGGTTGCTTGCATTATCAGGGTACCTGTCGAAGTTGTCAAACAAAGAAGACAAACTACGGGAACGATGTCTTCAGTAAATATAGTTTTGCAAGCTGTTAGAACCGAAGGTGTTAAGGTTATTTAAATTTTTTTACTTATTCCTTTAGCAGGATCTACATTTTAAAAATTTAACTCTATTAACTGCTAATAGTGTGGTACCCACTCAGTTGTCAAAATGTTATTCTGTCTCTTCTCAAAAGACAATGGTAAACCATTTAAAATTAATCTTTCTGAAATTTTAAGCCTGTACCAAAATAATTTTGTTTTACCTAATTAATTTTTTTAATCATTTAAAAATATTTATTATCAACAGCACAGTCTTCACTCGAATTTTAAGCCAAGAGCCTTAAAAATTCAAGGTGCATCTCGAAATGTTAAATTATCTAAGGGTTTACCCTTTGCAGTCACGAGGGCTTGTGTAAGCAGCTCGTGTGATAAATTTTTTTATGTTGTAGGGTTTATATCGAGGATTTTTATCGACAGTGCTAAGAGATCTTCCATTCACGGTGCTCCAGTTTCCTATATTAGAATATTTAAAAGTTGCCTATAAAAGAAAATTAAAGAATAATGCCGATTTAAGCTCCTGGGAAGTTGGAATTTGTGGTTCTATAGCAGGTAAAATATTTACTAGTCCATTTCTGATGCTACAGTAATTCCTTAATTTGAAGGTGGTACTGCTGCTGCAATAACTACTCCGTTGGATGTAGTGAAGACTAGAATCATATTGGCTAATGTTGGAGAAAGAAAGGAAGACATAAAGTTTTCAAAAATGATGATTAATATTTATAAGGAACGAGGAGTTACTGGGTATGTGGATTGACAGTTTTTTTTGTTTTTTTACGTGACTCTAAATTTTTAGTTTATTTGCTGGCTTTGTACCGAGAGTTTTAATGATAACGTTAGGAGGTTGCATATTTTTTGGAACATATGACTTTTTTAAGACTTCTAGTCACAAATATTTAGTAGCAAGAGATAACTCAAAAAGGTAGCACAACAAGAAGAAATTCAAGTTGTTAGTTTTAATTAGTCATGTTGGGTTTTTTTAAAGTAATTTCTTTAAATAAAGAATTTTATATTTTAAGAAAAATGGTATTTGATTGTGCGAACAAAATTTTATTTTATAGCCAATTTTAACAAATTGTCTTCATTTTGCGAGTTGTTACCGATTTAAGGGATGTTTATGCTAAAGTTGCATGGGTTAATCACCATAACCCACATGATAAAAAATGCATTATTCTGATTGGTATAATATTAATGTACGAACCCATCATATTAATAATAATTATTAAATTAAAGTTGATCATTTGATTATAAAATACAAACAAAAATAAAATTGAAAATCATTTCTTTTTTTTTGCAGTCGTCATGATTTTCGATAATTCTGTTAATATTTTCAACTTTTCTTCCGTATATTCCAGCCACATCTCGTGGATCTTGTCTTCGTGCTTTAAATAATGGTTATGATTTAAAATCAGATAATGTCTCTCTTCCATCTGTTTCAACCTCAATTCCTCTTTCTTCCTGTGTGCAATTTTCAATTGACGCGCATGTCTTTTTTTCATGGACTTCAATTTCAGTGCATGCTTCCTTTTTGAATATTGTAAGTGCAAATCACGATTCCTAATGTACCAAGATTTTTTAAGGTGGAAACGCTCAATTTTGTTAGAAACCAAAATTGGCATTAATTCTTCTTGAATGTTTTTCTCTTCCATTTTGACAACAGCCGCCCGATTTTTTTCATTTTCTTGATCCATTTTTTGTTGGAAAAATTTTCTACACATCATGTAAACAACCTTTACTTACCAAAACAAATGGTTAATGGTTTTAAAAATTGTGAACCATTCATTCATGTGAAGTTTATCAAAGTGAAGAACATTAATTTTGTTATGTTGGCGTTCTGTGTATCAGCGTTGCCATAGTTAAAAAAAATAGAAGGTACTTCTTGGAACCTAAAAAGGAACTAAATGATGGTAAAAGGTACTGAAGTTAAAATTTTACTTTTACCATTCGATATACATTTTCTCAAAGCGTAAATGCATAAATTAAAAAACTTTTTTAATTAGTATACTCCACAGTTTTATCAATGTGAAGTATTAAATATTTCAAAAAAATTTAAACGGCCAAGAGCCGGGTGGGGGTAAAATACTTAATTTTATCTCATTTTTCAATGAGATATTTTTGATATAATTTTCAAAAATTGTTTCTATTTTCTAAAGTCTTTGGACCCTCTCTCCCAAAATGTAAAGAAATGGGCGTAAATCTGGGGGGTCAGAAGAGTATGAAATACCCTTCTGCAATGCACACCTCCGTCAGTCAGCTCCGGATCTGGAGGGGGGGGGCAGCCAGGATGTCTGTCTCGGCGGCAGTTCGAAGGTAACCAAATTCATATATTTGAACTCTTAAACTTATTTGATCTTTAAACTTAAATGCTGGAGGAAAGGGGCGCCAATATCAAGTTCTTGTCCCGGTTCAGAAAAATCGTAGATCCGGGGCTGTCGCCAGTGCTAAATAGAAGACAACTGTAGGCGCGATTGACACATGTTTTTTGGAGCAAATATAGGAGAGGGATTAAATAAATTCAATTATGAAATAGGGTTCAAAAAAGGTAATTTAAAATTTTTTTCGGAAAAAATGGTAACTCTAATCTCTAAAGGTACGGTTTACAAGAAGCGACTGCTACAAGACTGCATATGCACAGAATGCAAGCAACGCCTACTTTTCTTTTACAGTAAAAATAAGAAACTTTGGTTTCAAAGTTATCACCAAATTATCCTTCTGGAATGAGTTAAATTAGTAGAAACTGAAATATTAATATAATTTATTGTCAATATTGTAGTGTATAATTAGAAAATATTTTCATTATATACAAAATTTATAACTAAACAAAATAGGATACACCTTGTGATGCGATATAAAAACGTAGGCCCATATAGCATTGACTGTTTAGTAGATTACATGGACGGGTGTTAATACATAACATTTACTTTCTTGACACGAGTTTAAATATCCAAACAGGAACCCACAGTTTTCTTAACTGCATCTCTTGCATATGGTATATAAGATAATGAGTACCATGTCATTGCCAGGGATTGGATGATTATAAATATGAGAGCCAGCACGGCTTTTTTAAGCTAAAACATTAAAAATAAGATTAATAATACATTATTCTACTACTATACAGGGTGGCCCTTTGAAAACGAAACAGACGGGATTGTGGCCAGCAGAATTTTTTTTTAAGAAATGCAAAAACACGTCAATTTAATCATCGAGGGAGACAACTTTTACGCGCACTTTTACCTCCAAATTTACATGAAAATTTAGAACAAGATTTTCTGGTAAATTTGCTGTATGCAACGGTGCATAATATTTTTATGAAAATTTACATGTAAATTTAAGTAATTAAATTTACTTCCCTTATGTAAGGGAAGTAAGACCTTTCAAATAAGGTGTCACTTGCCATATCATCCCTATTAACATTTTAGGGGTTGTCATCGCAACGCGAAGAGATGAAACAATACGGGAGTGACATTGGTCGCAAAAGTTGTCCCCCTCAATGATAAAATTGACGTGTTTTTGCATTTCTTAAAAAAAAAAAATTCTGCTGGCCACAATCTCGTCTGTTTCGTTTTTCAAAGGGTCACCCTGTATAGTCGGTTTTAAACGTCTTGCGACGTTGTCCGATACCAAACTACCAACCTTGCGAATTGGCGTTTGGTATGTTAGCATTTTACATTTTTTACCTACGACGAGGAGCCAGCCCGACAGTAGAACCCCCAACCTGGAGGACCAACGAGACGGCCAGAATAAGTTGTTACTTACCCGGATTCGAACCGGGTATTGAGCGTTCGTAGTCAACTCGCTTCTTGACTATTGCTCTCCGACCGTCTCATAATACATTATTCAAGGAGTCAAAATATTATAAAGAAACGGTTACGTAGTAATAATTTAAAAAATAGCCAGTTCTTATTACATATCGTTTTGCTCCCGTTTCTTAGGGAGAAAAGTGACACTTTTTGGTGACACTTAAAAAACCTAAAATTTTCGTTTGCAGCGAATACTTTTACCACACAAAACGAAACACGAAATATGGTTCGCAATTATCAAATCTGTCTTTATCTAATTTTGTCGATAATATGTGCATGTACGGTGGTGAAAACTAACATATTGTGTTCCGTGTAATAGGAAATTTATAACTTTGTTAAAAACTTTAAATTTTTTTTCTCCCCAATCCCCCAAATATTATTGAAATTCTTCAGAACTGCAAAAAATCCCCAGATTTGGCAACACTGGCGGGTAGAGATCCGGGTTCTATATAAAAACTCGGGGGTGGGCGCAATTAAACTTAAGTTTTGTAAACATTTTTGGTGGGTTCACCAGGCAGAAATTAAGTAGTTTGTGTCAAATCAAAGATTTTAAAATGCGCACTGCGATGCACATCGCCTTATATTTTAACTAGGTGGAAAGCCCGTCCACGGACGGATAGCTCCGATCTTAGATCAGTTATTTCACTAGATGGTGGATTCCTATTCAAATAGCATTGGTTGTTGTGAAGCCAGTTTTTCTTTGTTTACTTTCTGTTTGTTTACAAAGTCCTTGGATCTGATTGGCGGAGAAGGACCAGGTAAACAACAACAAATTTGAAAGTACCAATCAGTTCCAGGGACTTTGTAAACAAACAGCAGGTAAACAATTAAAAAGTGGCTTCAATATTAGTACCTGTATCCATCATCTAGTGTAATATAAGATCGATGGCTCCGATAGTGACGAAGTTCACTTTTTTAAAGCTAGAGGCGCTATCGTGGAGTCTTCTCGCTCTCTTATTGGAGAATTAGCGAGAAAGCTCGACGTTAGCGCCTCGAGCGTTATAAAAGTGGACTTCTGTCATGAACTTTGTTCACGGGGGAGGGGAGCTTTCTCGGTCCCTAAGTATGCCAGTTGAAATTTACTTGGTGTGTAACTCGATCCCGATCCCAGAGGATGTTATTTTAAGTTGGTACGACTAATGACCAATCAGAGTGCGTTGCATGACTTAAAAAATTGTCATGCTGGAGCAGCAGAAGCGCGCTAGCCTTTTATTATTGTGATGCTTGAATGTTTAGTAACTGTTGAAACCCCTTTTAGCAATCTCTCGCTCAATACTGACAGATTTAGGAGTTTAATTTTATTGTAATTTAATGTATCTGAGGAGATCAAGAATTTCAAGTATATCAGAAAACGTAAAATTATAAAAAAAGTTACAACCTATCCATCAAAACCAGAGTATTCCTTTTTATAATATTATCTCCTTTGCACATACTGAAATATGATATTACATTACAAGGGAGGTAAGTCAGATTTACTCATAATTATAGGTTAAGTGCAAAACAAATATAACTTGGAAAACCATAGGAGGAATTTTCAAAATTAAAAGAAAAGTATTGAAGACATTCGGTAACCATACTAATTTACCTACATTTACAAAGAAATTTGATTGTAATACAAAGATACTTACATGTATCGCAGCAACTAAAGTGAGAATAAACGAAGCAATAACAATCATAGTTGCTATCACACGCGTCGAAGCAAACATTTTCTTAATTTGATTGATGGGTCCCATCAAAAAGCAGGTACTGAGTATGGACAACACATTTCCTAGTGTGTAAAGCACCGCAAAAACAGTTAATCCTCGATGTAAAAACAAGGCAAAAGATCCCAAAAATGATAACAAAATGCCAATTATAAAGCATATAAGAAAACCTTTTATTCGAGTCGACCAACTCAGGGTTGTAGTTTCATTAAACTAAAACAGAAATTAACTTAAGTAAAACGTCCAGCCGTATCGACTTCTTTACACACACCTGGTTCATTATACCGCTCTCTTCATCGGGCGTTTCATCGCCCCTTAATACTTTCCTCAACTTATCCATTTTATATTTTGTGGAGTTTGTTCAACTTCTATAAATAACACGCTTGTGCGTTTTTATCAACAGAATGACTAAATCAATTAACAGTACTTGACTGATGAGTTGGAATATTTAAAATAAATAATTCATAAGTTATTATAGTTTAATACTCGCTCGGCACACAATTACACTTTAAATTGTTATTGCGACTTTATTAATTTATCCTTTTGTGCAACAAGTAAAAGGTAACATTCAACAGGTTAACGAATACCGAAAAATATCAAACTTCAAACACAATCAGAATGTCAAACGGTACGAAACATAGGAATCTGTATTTGGTTGCCGTTTTGGTTAATAGAGGGAGAATGCGTTCTTTACCGGTTTTTAAAGTGCGTATTTGTATATCGGACGGTTTTCGTTTTCTGTGAAAATGCCCATAAGAGGAAGTACCAATTTTCCTTCGTAAATGGCAAAGTCAAAAAATCATAAAGTAGCAAACAAATTATAAATGCAAAAAACTTGAAATAAAATAAGTCAAGTCTTTCGTCTGCTTCAAAATTACTAGTGCCGTGGTTTGGAATCCACGTTAATCTTAGTCATATTTGTAGGGATTTACCTAAAAAAAAAAGTTATTACTGATTTGTATCCACCCCATATCGAAAATGGAATATGAGATATTCCCAACGACAATTAATAATATTCCGCATAATTAGGTTCGCCTGTTGGATACGAAACAAAATGTCATTTTCGTGGATTTAAAATAAGATCTCCTTATTGTCCAAAATACATTCTTCCGCGTACATTGCACCCAATTTGATCAACTCCACTTTTTTGTGCGATTTTTTCTAAAAGCGATTATCGTTCATTGTTAAAACAAGGAAACGCGTGCGGGATAGATCATTTTTTATTACCACTTGCGCATAAGTGTTATCATATCATGGTTGAACGATTTTAACAATGAGGGTTCTGCATTTTTTATCTCCTTACACCTGGCTGTGCACCTGGCTTTTTAATACAGGTATTATACAAAATTGTTACAATTTCGGAAGTATAAGGGTAAAATACCGTTAAACAGAGTTCATTTCAAATTTGAATTCAAAAAAGTATTGTGCTTTATTGTTATTCCGTGACCAACAAAGTGAAAGAACTTTTTTTTAAATAAGTAAAAAGTGTGTTTAGAAAAAAAAAATTAATTTCAAAAGTAATTTTCGTACAAAAAAATAAATTAGTTTAAATCGATTGGTGGAGGGGAGGCGCCACAATAACGTAATAACCATCAGTACTGTAGACACCCCTTGTATTCAAACGCGAAATATTTTGTTATTTATATACTTTTTACTGTGCCTCCAGTTTTGTGGTGCAATTAATCTTTTTCTTTTGAATCTAAGTGCGGTACTGTTAATCATGGAAAACTATCGATAAGGTAATTGAATTTTTACGTAAAGAGTTCTTAATTTGATAATTCAAAAAATTTGCACGTCAAATTTGAAAATTATTAAGACAACCATCATAATTTGCTTTTAAGCAAGTAAGCGGCATAACAATTTTTAAAATTTTAGGTATCACGTTTTTATATTACGCATAAGCATTTTCAAGATTGTGTGAGGAAAATTCGTGAAAATCGTAGGGTTAATATCCGGTAACAATAGGCGCGTTATTGAACCGATCACTTTGTTCTTATTTAAAATTCAATTTTTCCAGGATTTCATATTTATAGTCACATTTCCATATAAACATCGGGAAAGGGTTCGCAGAAAATGCTTTGATGGAAATTCGATTAAATTAATTACAATTTTCCACTTTATTCTGGAACAACTTTTACGCGGTTAAAATTATAGTAGGTATAGGTACGTCGTAATTTAGATTATTCTGATTAAAAGTTACCCCAGTATTCAAATTCTAGAAATTATGACTGATATTTTTCTTTGAAAAATTTTTTCTGCAAGGTTCGTGCGGGATTCTTTCTATGAAAAAAAAAAGTTATTGAGGAAGAATTAAGAAAGTTATTGTAGGGTGAAAAGGTTAAAAAATATAGTAAAATCATTGCAGATTTTAACAAAGTATGATATAACGTTATTTAAAGCTTATTGGCTATCTTCAATTGTATCTAATCACATAAAAAAATAAAAATAAAAAAATTGTCGGTCGCGGGTAGTTGTCCCAGCCCCGAATTTAAGATATACTTTTTTTTAACCTGATATTCGGTACTGCGGTTTTAATTCTCATTTAATAGTGTACTGAAAACAGTGATTAAATTTAGTTGAAAAAACAGTGAAATTTCGTTAATCCATTCATGAGCATCACTGCCACTCTTAAGTTTTTGTAAACCGATTTTAACCAAATTTTAATCAGCTAAACGTGTCGATATTAAGGTACTAAATATAAAACTTCGCTTTAATTATAATATAATAAAAATATAATTATTTGTTGTTAAAATTAGATTATTTTATATTTCAGATATTAAATTTTGCATTTCTCTTATAGCAAACCCTTGCTATCCGCAGTCCCCAGTTTTTGAACGATTTCCAATCGTTTCCGCCACCTGAAAATGCGATTTTTGAACTCGACGCACACAAATGCGTTGTTTACAATGCTAAAAACGACTGAAATTTTGGTAGGATTTTGCAAAAACTATAGATTGACCCCTTTGAATTTTTTCAACCCAAAAATTCATTATAGGAAAACCATCGGTTTTTCCACTGATTCTTATGTATTTTGATGAAAGAACTCGTGTGACGCAGTTTATTTTGCAATAAGTATTAAAATTACGTTTTTACCGTCGGTTTAAATCGTAATGGATAATTTTTAATTTGTCAGCTATATCAGTTTTTTTGAATAATTTTAGATCGTTTCCGTCACCTGAAAATGCGATTTTTGAACTCTGCGCACTCAAATGCATCATATACAATGCTAAAAACGACTTTAAAATTTTGTTCGGATTTTGCAAAAACCATCGATTGACCCCTTTGAATTTTTTCAACCCAAAAATTCATTATAGGAAAACCATCGTTTTTTCTACGGATTGTTGTGTATTTTGATGAGAAAATTCGTCTGACGCAGTTTATTTTCCAATAAATCTTAAGATTAAGTTTTTACGGTCGGTTTAAGTCGTAATAGATGATTTTTAATTTGTCAGCTATATCAGTGTTTTTGAACGCTTTACGATTGTTTCCACCACCTGAAAATGCTATTTTTAAACTCGACGCATCCAAATGCGTCATGTACAATGCTAAAAACGACTCTGAAATGTCGCTCGAATTTTGCAAAAAACCATAGATTAACCCCTTTAAATTGATTTCACCCCAAAAATTCGTTATAAGAAAACCATCGTTTTTTTCACGGATTCTTGTGTATTTTGATGAGAAAATTTGTCTGACGCAGTTTATTTTGAAATGATTATTAAAATTAAGTTGTTACGATAGATTTAAGTCGAATTAGAGAATTTATAATTTGTCAGCTATATCAGTGCTTTTGAACGATTTCCGATGGTTTCCGCTACCTAAAAAAGCAATTTTAGAGGTGGTTTTGAACCCCCAAAATCACCTCCTTAATACGGCCCTGGATCAATTAGATTTTTACTTTTTCTCATATTTTAGTTCTTATTAAACAGTAAAATTTTAGTAAATGGAAAAGTCATTTGTTGTAGTACCTACACGTTACATTTTTTTTTAATATTTCATATTTCAATTTCATTATTGTGCTTACAAGCTTTTTACATTATTTTGCTACAACTCATCACTAATCTATGCTACAAATTGGTTTTGTAAACTTCCGCTCTTTTATGAGTGACAATTGTAAAACTGTCAACTTTGACAATTGAGACTTGTGTAATTTTTTCTGAAATATTTTTTTATAAATTTTTGTTAGAGCACACGGCAGTTTGATGATGATTATGTTAAGGTAAGCAGGAAATTTAATGATCTAAAATTAATAATCCAAAATATTTAAAAGATAAATAGTCAATTAATTTGCATAATAGCCAAAAACTTGTAACTTTAGCAAAGTAATTGAATTAACTATTTGCAACAGCTATTGACCTAAGAAAACGATTTTATGTGGGAAAAGTACAGGTGGTGAAATAAATTAATAAGGAAGAGAAGGGTACACAACAAACAACCACTTCGGCAAGTGGGTGACTAAAATATAATGCAATTACTGTCATGTAATAGATTAACGTTAACTTGCACTTTACTGCAGAATAGATAAAATACCCCAACTTCCATTACTTTATTACACTATTATAAATTAAAATTGCGTTTCAAAAAATTCCCTAGCTGCCTATTTAATTAAAGACTTGACCTAATTGTATAAATTAAACAGTGGTTAATTTCAATCATTGCATTATGCTTAAGTCTATTGATCAAATTAAGACTGTGCTGTTAATGATAGATATTCTTAAATGATTCAAAAATAAGTAATTAGATAAATCATAAAACTATTTTGGCAAAGATTTAAAATTTTGAAGTTTAAATTTCAAATATGAGCACTGAGAGTTGGTCATATTTGCAGACATCATTTGATCAAAATTAATTTTAAAAATCGAAATTTTAAGTTTTTACCAAAAAAGTCTTATGTCCTACATAATCAATAGTTTTTGAATTATTTAAAAATATATATCATTAACTTCAAATTCAAGACCCTGCATTTGACGAGAGAGGCGCCTTAAAGATAGGTACTACCCATATTATATTAATTCTACCTAGTAGTTTTAGGACATTACATGTATGACAAAAATTTAACATTGATGGCTGGAATTAGAAGAAGTTTTAATGTCAAATAATAATAATAATTTCTTTATCTCGAGATTAGTAGCGGATTAAGGCAGCGCGAGGCCCGTAGCAAATGTTGTTGCGGGGCCTCTCTATTTTATTTTAAACAATCTTTTTTTTAGCCATTTTTAACTAAAAACGCTATTTTTCCTAAGGTGGGAACAAAGACCATATTTTTCAACGTTTGTCGGGTCGTGCTAGTCTTTAATTTATTCGAAATTTAGAGACTGCAAGATGCAACGATTTTGATTAAAGTGGCTCTCAATAAATAATCTGACAAAATGAGAATATTTTTCAAAATTTTTTGTATATTTATGGATAAAAATAAATTATTGACGAGTAGGATGAAACTTATGATGTTATGTCAATTAAATTGTTATAGGTACAAAGTTAATTGTATTTTCGATATTATTGGAGCGATAGGAAAAATTAATCAAAATAAAATTGTTCCTACAAGAGAGTAATGGTTGCTTCCTACACCTAAAGATTAGATTAAATACCAAAGGTAAATAATTCGACTATTGTACCTTAAATAATTTAAATATTAGTCACTTGCGTGATAGGGTGGAACTAACGCTATTTCATCAGACTTTCTAAGAATTGTCCAATTCTGTTTACTAGAATAAGTGATGAGTAGATAAAATGTGCCATTGATGAAAATCAATCACCCAAACCTTTTGCATTATAAAAATTTAATTATACATTTTTTGGTTCTTTTTCTTAAAATAAATAGTAGGTATTAAAACGAAACAATTAAATTTAATGTATCAAAATATGAATTAAGATGAGGTAAGGTTTGCATGAAAACTTGGAGCAATTAAACAACCAAGAAATTTTTTGTAAAATTAGTAGAGCAATATTTGAATTTTATAAGAATTTTATAATGAATGGTTTAGACTGCGACGATCAGTTGATTTCGTGGTTTAAAATCCACGTTAAACTGTAAGTCCCCTCTGATTATTAAATATTTTCCAAACAAAATTGGTACATGTTGTAAGACATTAGATCTTTTGGAACTTAAAAACTATTATTTTGTAACATTATAGGCTACTATTAATACAATTATTTTAAATTAATTATTTAAAAAACTTGGTTTTACAGAAATTGTCAGTAATTTATCCAGACCAAAAATGTTCGGTTAAAAACAAACGATTAAAAAATAATCCGTTCGTGGTTTGATTTTAGAATAAAAAAACTGTAAAAAAGAAACCCGACTATAATTTATTAATTGCATATCACTATTACAATTAAAATAACACGCAAAATACTGCTTAAAATTAATTTAAAAGCACAATTAAAAGATAGCGTTTACACGAGGGTGTTGACACTTTTGGGGTAATTTAAAATTTTTTATTTTTTAGCGGAAAACTTTGCCTTATTATTGACCTTATTGACGCCAAAATAGTACATTGCATTATAAATATCCCTCGAGTTACACGGTTTTATAAACAATTTTTGTTTGCAAAACTAAAGCAAAATTCAAAACTTGACAAGTCACTTAAAACAAATTTTAGAAAAAAAAAAAACTGAAGTGAGAATGAATATGTCTGAATTTCAATAAGAGTATTCACATTTCCTTGTATATTTCGTTGTATTTCTTTTAGCAACGTCTAGTAATGTACAACTTTTCTATAGGATAAATACAACGGTGTATAAAAATACAACACAAATACATAAGGGAGTGCGAATATCCTTAATCTAATTTTCTGTTTTTGTAAAATAAAAGTTTTTATTTATTTATTTATGCTTTGTTGAATTTTAATATTTTTAATTGATAAGCAAAAAGTGATAAGTACAACTCACTTTTTTTTTTTAAAAAATGCTTGGAAGGAATTGAAATTTGTTGGGGTAACTTTGGTCAGTGTGGGGTAATATTGATCAAATTAAAAATTGTTTTTTTTTCTATCAAAACGGTTTTGTACACTTGCGCATGATATGATTTAATTAGTAGTTTGATAATGTGCTGATAATTCCTGCTGCAATAAACAATTTAATTTCAATTTAGAGGTGACTTAATAAGGTAATAAAACTAAATTTGTTTAACCATTCCGAAAGTTTGTAAAATAGCTAAAATTAAACTTGTCAGTGGAAAAAAAATAGTAAGAAAAAAATTCTTAATTGATTAGGGCAGCGTTTCTCAACTTGTGAGGCGCACCTCCCATCGGGGAGCCGCGATAACACTAAAAGGGGGCGCGAACATAACGGAAAAGGGCTCGAATTACTATTAATTATGGATTGTTTTCAACTAAACGATTGTTCATTGATGTTACATGGAACAAATATGGAGTAGTACGTATGTTACTCGGAGTAAATGTAGGTTAGGGGTTTAAAAAAAGAAACATTTTAGTAGATTTTTCGAACAAACGATTGTTCGATTTTTTTGATTTTTCGATTATATTCGATTAATCGATTGTTTATTTATGTTACATGGAACAAATTAATATGGAGTAGTGCGCATGTTGCTTGGAGTAAAAGTAAATGTAGGAGAATTGAGTCACAAATGATAAATGATTGGTTTAGGGCAGCGGAGGCGAATCTTTTTATGTACCAGTGCCAAAAATTTACAAACAGTATTTATTGAGTTAGCGCCGTGCCGAACACTTTTTAATAGAGGAAGAATTAAAATAAATATTTAGTTCAGAATTGTATGTTTTCTTGAATTGTTTAAATATTGAAAAAAATTTGTTGATTATCAACTGAATAACTGCAGAAAAATTATCTGTCAATATAACTTTACCTGGATTTTCATTAGATTCTACATCTGCAACAGATGCAGTACACAAGAAACTCCTACAAATTTTAATAGAACATTACGGGTCTAGGGCGATATCTAGTACTGGAAGATGTTATATAATCTATTAAAGAAAAATCAACAGGATTTGATAGATAACATTAAAATGAAGCGTTTTAGATAATCGATCTTCAAGTTTTTAATATCTGTGCGATATTCGCCTTTATGAGGCATTCTGTTAATTGTACGTGTTGACTTACTTACGCTACAGGCTGTGCATGGCAAATAAATACAAGAGCAGCAGTAGCACTTGCACCATAGTAGCGTTAACTTTAAGCAAATTTCACTGCTTAGGGGTTTCACATCGAAGGTGATCCACCCCCTTTTTAGTAGAACACTTTGCCGAGTGCTATAATTAGTATAGCGTTAGTCAAAGCGGCTTAGAAGGTGCGGAGCGCAGGTGACGTAGCTCGCGAAGAGTCAATTTTGACGACGCAACCACGTCCAATCTTGGATCCACACTAAGATCTACGCTAGACACGTAAAATTTGATTGAAAATAATTTTTGCAAAATACTTATGCAATGGGCGAGGTTACCCTTCTAGTGGCACCCAATCAATTTTTAAACGCTATTTCATGTAAAATTTTGTTGTTTATTTTAATTGTAAGCCCTATTTGCAATGGTCCAAAAATATTTTGTTTTATTATTGCTTTTTGGACCGTTTTGTATCATCTTGGCCAGTGAAATTTTTTTAAATTGGAGTATTGGCATAAAATATTACCGATGAGGGCGCTGCAAAAGATGGAAAATGGCTGCCGTAAACAGTATGGTATTAGCTGTCAGATCAGCTATAAGCTATGGTATTGGCTATCAGACTGCTTACGGCATCTATTACTGTACTTGCAATTTCAGCCGCTGGACGGCGTTTCGTTAATATCTTTCAAGAAGATGTGCTAGACTGTAGAGTTATCTGTGCTTTTGATAAACCCCGTTTACTCAAAAAACTTTTTCTATCTACATTTTTTTTGGCTTAGTTTAGATATGCTGTGGAATTCAAAAAGTGGAACCTTTTCTGTCAGTATATGCAACAAGTTCTTTGGAAATGAAGTTATGTTTTCTAGACTCTAGCACGTTGCTGTAAACTTACACGTATATTCTAAAGGCTGTTACAATAAGAGCACCTAGTTTGAGTTGGATTTTGAAGGCAGGTGGTTCCAACAGGATGGTGCTACTTGTCATACTGCGCGCAAAACAATTGCATTGCTACAGGAAAAATTTCCAAGTAGTGTAATATAAAAAAATTGGTATTAAAATTTGACACCATGCGATTTCATTCTTTGGAGTTTTTTTAAGTTACACAAGCACAAGTAGTCAATGGCTACACTGACTCTAGATCCGGATCCGTTCCGTACTTCCGTTCTATACGTTTTTATGACTTGGGCTACTCTTAACCATTCCCTTTTGTATTCAGCCATTTTTGTGGATTCCAAATTTGGACCGAACCGTTACTGATCCAATGTAATAAAAATAATCCAATTGTACGTTCGATGACATCGGATTTTTGGAAATTTTTACACCTTCAATTTCATCTTCATCCAATGTGGTGGAAGCTTGTAATGTGGTGTATCTTTACCATTCCCTAAAACTATTTCTACTGATTTTCGAAGATTTTCTCCTTTTCATAAGTAGCTTAAATTGTTCCCAAATGAAAAAATTGGCAGTTCTAAGAAAGCAGTAGGTTAATTCAAACGAGCACGATAAAAACTTTATTTGATACATAATAAAAATGATTTATTTTAGTTTCCTGCGCTAAAGCTTTTATTGAAATGAAAAGGAAAACGAAAACTTATACATATTCGGAAAACACTAAAAAAGCATTAATGTAAAAGTAATTTAACAAACTTGTTAAAGTAGTGCGGTTTAAGTATTTTAGATTGTACTGGTCTGGGGTTGCTGGCGTGAGTGAAATGAAATTCCCGGGGGTGTCATTGGATCCCACACTTGATGGTGTTTTTTTTTGGTGCGGTGGAAATAAGTGTTAACGTAATTAGTAAATATCGCAGTTCGATTCGATTCAATGTTAATTATTAACTTGACCCGTTCTGTCGATATTTCAAATGTATGGAATTATACTTTTTTTTTATTGGCGATTAGACTTTCCTCTATAATAAATTGCTAATGCATGACTAATTGTGTGTAAAAAGCTTAACGTGTAATACGTTTAAAAAAACGTTAAGTAATATTATGACGGAAAAATCGATACTTCATTCTTCAATTTATGTCGTGGAAGGTTATTAGATGTTCATCTTGATAGCGATTTTTGTCCATTATGAAGGATGTTGATTTTAGCTCCCTCACGTTCCCACGCCAAAATATTGATCGTTGATGGCTCTCTGGTCATTTGATGACGTCACGGTGGTCGAATCGACTATTTCTCAGTTTTTCTCGTATGCTCGCAGCCCCAGATCGAATTTAATCGCACTTAAATTGGCTTGCATAGCTTTTTGGTGTTTGTGACTTTTTTTCTATTTTCATTTTTCTAATTTTACCATCACAAAATTACGGAAGAATTTCTCTTTAGTTTACTAAATAAAAAAAAGGTGAGTCAAACATTTTTATGTGCATTTGAAGGAGACACGTTGCACAACTTGTAGAAATTGCACTCCTAAAATTTTGCTTCAATTTTATTTTATCACAACATAAAATGAAAACGACAAATTTCCTTCTTTGCTTCCGTTTTCAAAGCTTTTTGGCAAAGTGCTATTTTGCAAAAAATCAAACATTTTGGATTTTTTGGATCACATTTTGCTTTGAACGATTGATAACGATGAAAAATATATTATTAATAGATTGGCAAGTGGCTGTTCATATTGACGTATCAAATGATACCCACTCATGATAAAGTTAAGTGTGTGGTGTTAAGTGCATTTTGGATATTAATCCAATTTATCGGTTTCCCGTTTAAAAATGTCAAACGCATTTTTACTAAAACTTCTCTTTTTCTTCCATTTTCCCGATTCAGTTGTGGAAATAACTTTTAAGTTTTTGATATTGCACAAATATGGATGGAACAAAATTGGCACCAAATCACTTTAGCTTTTCATCCCACCAACTTTTCTAGAAATACTTTAGCCATGTGAAAACAGTTCACGTTGATTAGAAAAGCTTTCAGGCGGTGAAATTGAGCATCCATTCTCATTTTATAAATCAAATAAATCTAATCAGAGCATTTAAAAGGTAACATATGGTAAGCACGGTAAATGCTTAATTACAACTTCCGTTTCGAATAATTTCCGCGTTGTTAGTACTGCAGTCTTAATTATTTTTTAATTTTTTTTTAATTAACGGTCAAATATTGAAAATACTAAGAATTTTATTTTTACTAAACAATTTTTTTCTTTTTCAGATGAATCCACTAAACCATCAAGGTAGGAGGTTGTCATTACGATGATCATCAATGCTCAACAGAAATAAAATGTGATAAGTCCGTCCAATACGTTAGACATGAAATTTCAAATATTCGATAATTATCAAAAAGGGAACCAAGATAAAATGTTGCAGACTTCCACCGAAAGTCTCACAAATGTTTTAGATAAAATGGATGTAATCGATTGCTTCGACATAAATATTAAAAGTAGCAAAGGAAGTAACATGCGGGTTTTTGACATGGGAAAACTGAACGACAATGATATATCGATGAGTTTAGAAGACATCCAGCTCAACATTAAAAGAAGCAACAGCGATAAAAACATCCATGATTCATTAGCAACAAACATGGATTTTATGACTTCGCTACCTGAAAGTGGTGAACTGAAGTTGCGCGATATGAAGGAAAACGATAATTCGGTAGTTCAAAATGAAAACAACAAAAATTTGGAAATATTCTCATCCGTTAATAGTCAAAATTTAGCAATGAACGGACTAAACGAAGATTTATTAACTTACGAAATAGATACATCCAATATAATCAACGTTTCTGAAGACCAAATAATTAAAATTCAATACAAAAGCGTGAATGGAATTGTAAATACAGAATACATAGTTAATCAAAACATTTTGGAATCAACGGCATACATAGAATCAAAATTAGAAGATACGGCGCAATTTAATATTGCGGATGATAATTTACAAATAAACGATCAGGTATTAGTATTAGAGCAAGAAGTGGATAGCACAAGTCTCCAAAGCACAATTGAAGACAGCGATGAAATATTTGGGGTACCCCAAAACGAAATCGAAGTTTTTGGAATCAACCAACACCAAACAGACTCAAACGATGTAACCATGAATAACCAATCAATAGAAAATGATGTGGATCTTTGCAAAACAGAATTGGAACACTCAAGCGATTACGACATCTCTTCTGACCGAATGCTTTTCCAAGAAAACCAAAGCATCGACATTTGTACCTTAAGTCCAAAGAGTGACAGTGATAACACCGAGACCGATTTAACAAGTTTAAATTGGTTGCACAACATCACGAACATTATGGCGGTTCCAAATTTGCCCACTCCTCCAATTTCACCAAAGCCCAAGAAAAAACCACAACAAAATTCCAATGAAGATTTAACCATCAATATTAATTTTTATAAAAAAAATGGCGATAAGAAACCGCCGTTTTCTTACGCTACCTTAATATGTATGGCTATGGGGAAAAACGGAAACAAAATGACCTTATCAGCAATTTATCATTGGATTAGAGAAAACTTTTTGTACTACCGAAAAGCAGAACCAAGTTGGCAGGTAATTTCCTATCATACTTTTCCACCTCTGTGATTTACCTAAACTTTTTTTTTTCAGAATTCCATTCGGCATAACCTGTCTCTCAATAAGTGTTTTGTTAAAGTGGCGAGATCAAAAGACGAGCCTGGAAAGGGTGGATTTTGGAAATTGGATTTGGAAAGATTGGAAGAATCGCGAAAGTCAAAACGTCGGTCAAGTTTAACGGTGCGAACGCCTCGAACGCCACAACCTCAGCAGGAAACTGTTAAACAAATACGGAAAATAAAACGACATCGTCCGTCTCCAAGAACTGGAGAGAGAAAGCACAATATTTTATCAAACATATCGATATGCGGTGAGACCGATATAGAAAATTTTAGTACAAACAAAGACAAAGCCAAGACTATTAAGAATGAACCTAAAAATAATAACAGCAAAAATTCGACCAATTCTAATGACGAAGTAAATAATGTAAACCAAAAGGTGCCTTCCTCCATGCCTAATCAGAGTGTTATAATAGAAACTGTTAATCCAATGATACCGGAAGATGAATTAACGGGATTATTATTAGCAACGAATGGTTGGGACGATTGCCAATTGGAACTTTTAGATTCACTTTTGGATTCTTTATAATTTTTGAAAATTTTAATCTTGGGAAAAATTAATTTTTTTTTTTTGATTTTGGATACTTACATTTTTAGGTTAATTTTTTTTAAGCAAAAAGTTTTACGGTTGGTTTTGTAAGATAGATAATTGTGTTTGTATACTTTCGTTACACTTTGTATATAAATATTGGATTTGCAAAGAAAGGGTAAGCTCAATTTAGAAAATAATTTTTCTTGATGGTTCAGATTCAAAATGCCGTTTCTTGCCAGCTGAAATGCAATAAAATATGATTGAATAAGTGGATGGTATTTACTATATAATGTAGAAAAATGGTGCGTAATTCAGAGAGATCTCTATTTTATATATAAAATTGTATTTATTGTGTTTTTTGAGTTATTTTTTTGTATTAATAGTCGATATAAGTTACTAATTTATTTAATTCTAAGAGTTGCTTTACAATAACTCAAATTTATTGTACAAAATTGTTTGTAAAAATTAATGTTTTGTATTTTTTCTTCTATATTGTTAGCAGTTATTGTTCTTCTGGTGGATACTAAAGGGCTATTGATAGTTTTGGTTACCAAAATAGCACATGCTTTGAGTAGAATAAAATCACAAAGTAAGTACTTTTTTTTTGATAAAATTTTGCTTTTTGAAAAAAAAAATTGGTAAAAAGGTTTTTCTGTCGGCAAAATTTCAAATGGAAACCAACACTTCGATCGCCCTGTGGTAATCATTACAAATGAAAATATAGAAACTTTAATGTTTTAAGTTCTTTCGTATCAAATTGTGTCACACTCAGAGTGGTTTGTGCCTTTGTATGTCAGCACTGTGTGCATTATTTAATATATTGAAATGCTCGAAATTCTTCCGTCCAAAAAACATGAAATATAATTTCTAGTTTTTAAGAAATAAAAACATTTAATAGTTAAGTAATTAATATTTTTTAAGAAATATAAATGTATATAGAAATTTTACAAAATATTTATATAATGGTTTGCTCAAATTATTTCTGGTAATTTTAGTTGACCAAATTTACAATACTGATACTCGAGTATCACTGCGCTCATTGGTTAAAGTATAAGTTTTTGAAAACTTTTAAAGACTGCTGTACTCTTTGATTTTTCCACACATTTGTTAGTTCAAAAGTGAAAATCTTTAAAAAATTTTGAAAACAACTGCATGAAAGAAAAATCGAAACGTATGGCAGCTTTGGAAAGAAAATTGTGAAATGTATCTGTCCGTCCAACTTTTGCTCATGAGGTGATTTTCAAAATGTCTCAAAACATCGTTGAAACTTAAATATTTATTAAATTTTGGCTTTCTTAGCGTTATTTATTATAAGATTATTTTGAAAAATTGGAACTTAAAATTAAAAAATTAAATTTATGATGACGGTGTCGATGTCGCGTCATATCGTTGAAAACACTTTTAAACTAAATGTGGATTAATTGTCGTTTTCTAGACATCGGATCGTAAATTGACGCGCATATTTAGGAGCGCTTTTTGGTCATTCTCCCTATCCGGTTTTCAGTTTTAACTGCAGCACAAAATTTAAAAATTTGAAAGGGATTGTATTTTTTAGTTTTATAAATACACATTTAGCTAAGTAATTTATTTCTAAGAGTTAATTAAATGTAATGCATTCATTATAAGTATGAAAGCATCTTTCCGTATGAAGTATTATGAATAATTTTGATATAATTGTAAAATTTGTATTCTAGTCATTTGCAATACGTATTTATATCAATACACGTCTGCTCAAAATGGGTATTTTAGCAATATATTATTGTATTTTGAATTTTCATACAAAATAGATGATATTATATGCTTTTGTTTGTTGTTTTCTTTCTTCAACTAGAGGAAATTGTTTAAAAAATATATAAAAGACTAAACATATCATTAACGTAAAAATTCCATAGATATGTATAATAAGCGTAAAGGTGGAAAAAAACCGCAATAATAATTGGTAATTCTCGAAATTATCAAATTTTGCGTCACAATTTTATCTCGTTAAGATTTTCTTACCTTCAATGACTGGATTCAAGGTTCCCCCAATTTAATTGCAAAACTTTGAGATGTTTTCCAAAATTACAAAAATAATTTATCTCCTCTGATAATTTTGCAATAACAATTAATTACCTATTTTGATTTATTGACAGAAAGTTTTATAAAACGCTTATTTAAAAAATCTACCGTATTGATTCAACTCAATAATTTATTATTTTTTGAAACCTTGTAATAATTTTGATTGTTAAGTCCAATGTTTAACAATTTAAAAATAAATCTATTGTGACTGATTAATTTATTTATTTTAAAACTACAAAATAATATATAAAACTGTCTGAAAATCATTTAGGAAATTTATTGTTTACCTTTATATTTTTTGCTTTATAGCTCAGTGCTTGCAACTAGAAATAAGTAATTGCTTTCTTTTTGATGCGTTCCTCTGGAGACCTCAGACGACCAGGCAATTGGTTGCATCCAGTCAAAAATTAATCATTATTTTTTTAATTTTTTATTATTTTTATAATTATTTTTATAATTTTAATCAAAATTTAATCTGGACCATGAAAAACTTCGGTTGTGTATTATTGGCTAGTAGATTTAAATTTTCATTTATTATTGACTCCAACCTAAAAAATAGAAGAATAAATTTTAACTATTTATTATTTTAATTATTATTATTTTAGGATTTACTTCAAAATTTTTTTAATTTTTAATTCAAAATTGAGGTCTAGGACGACAACGCTGACTTAAAGATATTATTTTTATTAAAGAAAATTCAACAGAATTTCATAGAAAACATTAAAATAAAACGTTTTAGATTTAGAGGAATGTTGTATATCGATTAGTTTAGATAATAATTGATTTTCAAGTATGCAATTTTTGTTCAATATTCACCTCTATTGACTTATTCTGTCACCCATCCGTGAACTTAGATATTGCCTTACGCCTGGAGAGTGGAGATCGTCATGGTCACAGCTTAGGTGCTTCAGCACCGATCTTTATTAGTTGTCCTAAGGAAATCGCCATGGGCGTGTACGCTGAAAGTAATTTTTATTTTCCCTCTGTCAGACTCTTTTGGGCGTCTTGACGCTACGTTATTGGGGAGTTGCTGCACCGTCAACCATTTCGTACGCTTTGGAAACTTTCTCGATTGAATTCATTCAAAGGTTGATTATTGCCTTTCGTGAGTCAACACGCTATGCTGAAACTCTATGATTGCTAAAATGCATATTATACTTTCAACCATCCATGCGATATCCTAAGACGTTAAAGAAGATGATGGAGGCTAGAGGAGAAAGAGCGGGAACACACTCCGGGCAGGTGCGTGCGCGGGCTCAAGCAGAGACGCTTGACAAATAGCAGCGCAAGTGGCAGGACGCTGAAACTGGCCAGTGAACATGAGTTCAACAAATGGGTCTCCAGAAGGCACGGCAAGATTAACTATCACCTCACGCAAGTGCTCACCGGCCACGGTTGTTTTAACTCATACCTCCATCGGTTCAGCAAAAACCCTGCCAAAAAGTGTAACTATTGCGACGCGACTGAATGCATAAGTTGAGAGTCCAAGCGGACTTTGACCAAATTGGGTTTGGAAACGCGACTTGAACCCGACACCGTAGTAGACAACCATTTTGCAGAGTCTCAACAACTGAGTGCTGGTAGAAAATCTAATCCATGAGGTTCTAGAGGAAAACGAAACAGTAGAAGCAAAGTCGAGGCCGCTGCACGCTTGACAAGAAACGTAAAAGAACCACCACAAGACGTAAAACGCGAAGACAGAACATCACACGACGATTAACCCCCTAGCTGTAAAAGCAAATGCCGAAAGACAGGGGTCCGTTGACTTGGCCCCCTCCAGTTAAAATTTTTTCTCAAAAAGCTAGCTCCCGAATCCTTATAGCTAGCACCAGCTAGCACCCAAGTATGAAAGCTAGCACCGTTATAGTTTTTCTACAAATCGATATTGAAACCATTGCACAGTGGGGTATGTGGCTTCCAAAAGTGGCAATAAATGAAATTCTATTTTATCGGATTTATAAATTAGATATATATTTTTGGGGCTTTTAGTAGTATCTAAGAAATACTTTGCATAATTATTTGCACATCTATTTACTTAAAAAATAAGTTTATTTGAAAAAATTTAATTTATCGGAAAAAACACAGCAAGAGCTTTAGAGCTTCCAAATTTGGAGTGTATGTGTAAATACGTCTCAAGTAAAACATGAATATAGCAAAGCTCAGCAAGAAAAATTTTTAAATTGCAATTATCATTATTATCCGCAAGAAAAACTAAAGTTATTAATCATATTTCAATCTTCTGTTTTTCAGATGCATGTCAGTGTCTCCCCCCCCCCCACTTTTGAATTTTTGAATGAATTTGGTGTCAAACGTTAGAGGTTAGAGCATCGTTTGAGCTTGAATGAGTTTCCATTATTTTTGTTTAAACTTTAAAGGCCGCAAAGGTATTGGTAAAAAATTACTGGGAGGGGGGGGCAGATGTAGATTTGTTTTTCCGTTTCTTTTCTCATTTTGAATTTATATGTGCTTTTATTGATGTTAATCGATAGAGTATCGTTTGAGCCTGAATGAGCTTCAGTAAGCAAGAGTTCAAGTTAATTTTTTACCAAGTTAAGGATTGTTGAAATTTTCGACTAAACTCCGAGCAACATGCGTTAAATATTAAGATTTATTTTAAATCTCTTAAGAGGGGCATTTTTTTCAGGGCCCTTTTAAATTAATCAACAGATGGCGTCTACTTAAATATTTTTATAAAATAAGAGAAATTTGCTATATTTAAAATATAGCAAATTCGTTGAGATAATACTATTCTATAAACAATATTCTTGAATTTAAGCTATTTTGAGTTCGTAATATTTATTTATAAAAACACAATTCGTAATTAAAGTTTAATTATCTTTTTTTGTAAGTGAGTGTGTTTTGACATACTCAATATGAACTCAAAATAGCTTAAGATCAAGAATATTGTTTATAGAATAGTATTATCTCAACGAATTTGCTATATTTTAAATATAGGAAATTCCTCTTATTTTATAAAAATATTTAAGTAGGCGCCATCTGTTGTTTAAATTAAAAGGGCCCTAAAAAAATGCCCCTCTTAAGTTTATAATCTACATACTTTGAATATAGAACTTATCTAAATAAGCAATATTATATGTTTTACAAACATTTTTAACGTGTAAAAATTTATTTATGCAAATTCCCGCTTCCTTAATTATTTTAGAGAAAAAATTGAAAGACACAAATACAATGTAGAAATATAAACTGCAAATGATAAGAGCATTAGATTTTATCTAGCTTTTACTTAAAAGGTAAAAAAATTCTTTTAAAATTGCTAAAATTTTTATTTATCAGACTGGCCATGTAAGTTTCCAAGGTAATTATTTTTGATAAGTAAAAAAATCAATTGCACGTTGTGTACAGTTTTGCATTTTATTAAATTTTAATTTCATAAAATGGAATATTACCTTGAAAAATTACATGGTCAGTCTGATAAATAAAAATTTTAACAATTTCAAAAGCATTTTTTGACCTTTTAAGTAAGAGCTAGATAAAATCTAATGCTGTTATCTCTCGTAGTTTATATTTCTACATTATATTTGTGTTTTTCAATTTTTTTTTTAAATAATTAGGAAAGCTGGAATTTGCAAAAATAAGTTTTGACACGTTAATATCCTACGTTTGCCTAACTCATTCAGTACCCTGTATATCTAGAGTATGAGATTTTAAAAAACTTAAGATTTAACGCATGTTGCTCGGAGTTTAGTCAAAAATTTCAACTATCCATAACTTTGTAAAAAATTAACTTAAAGTTTTGCTCTCCAAAGCTAATTTATATATAAATAAATATTTTAAATAAATATCTACGTTGACTTGCCCCCCCCCCCCGGATTCACTTGCGATTTGTGGAAAAACTATAACGGTGCTAGCTTTCATACTTGGGTGCTAGCTGGTGCTAGCTATAAGGATTTGGGAGCTAGCTTTTTGAGAAAAAATTTTAACTTGGGGGGCCAAGTCAACGGACTCAAAAGACAGATCCGTACAGCGAAGGAGGGCTGGGGGGGAGGTTTTCGTTAGTGAAAGTCTGACACTACCGTCATAGATAGTATTGGTGTCCCGTACGAGATTTCCTCCTCCCTGCAAAAGCAAAAAAACCACCAAACTAATTACCTAGTTACGTAAGTACCGTGGGAGGGGGGGGGGTCTGGGGGAGCGATGGTCCCCGGGCCCAATGCTTTGTTCATCCTAAACTGCACACTTTTGTTTGTTTTAAATTTTAAATTGCACATTTCTCAATCAGGAAGCCTGTCGAAGCTCTTGGTGTCGATCTCAAAATCTGATGTTACTCCACTGTAATTACCTGAAATATTTTACATCGCTTGAAAATTTGTTAACAATTTTTTACGACTAATTAAATAAAATATCGAATCATAAATATAATCAGTTTGAGTTTGGCCGATAACCGCTCACGTGCCTGCGTATTTGTAACAAATTGTAAATGTACGAAGAGCTAGCACAAATTAAACGAACAAAATCCGTAGGAAATAGAACCGATTTGTTTTAAATTTCCTAATGTCATCTTTTCATTCATTAGTGAGTTTTCAAGTTCGATAATAATCGAATTAGCCTACAAAATCATCAAAATTTGTCCACCTTGTGTAATCAGGGCCGGCGCGGCGCTAAGTGGAGTACACACCGCCGAAGGGCGCTCGAGAATTGGGACACCGGACACAGTACCCGCAATTGCCGAAAAAGTATTTACTAAAATAATACCAAAAACAAACAATTTATGAAAACCTCGAAATACATACATTATACTTAAACTTATATTGACTCAAATAATTCGAAACTTTTATTCCCTAATTTGTGTACAACTTTGAAAATTTTAATGACAACTCAAATATTGGTAGTTGGTGGTGTAAAATGGTTGTACAAACTAAAAATTATAAAAAATTTTATTGCTCATGATTACTTATTAATTTTCCTAATACTTATTAATTAAATCCGATATTTTAAGGAATTTGGAACTTACAATTAAAAACATTTCAAGTGCAAAAGCTTGTAAAATTAATTTTCATACCTTTTATTATGTTTAATACTTTTTTATTGCTTTTATTATTGATTATTATCTATTACATATTCTATATCTTTGATACCTAATACCTTTGATACCTTTGAGATTCTAAGGCAAAATAAAATCAAAATATTTTGACTTGTATAATTTTGTTCGTTAGAGCATAAAAGTTTATGAAAAAAAGCAATTGTTAACATAATTTACTCCAATACTAACAATTTATTACAAATAAATCACATTTTATTAATTTTCCAGCTCTCAAATTATAAAATGTTAGATTCTAAGGCAAAAGAAAATCAAAATATTTTGACTTGTATAATTTTGTTCGTTGGAGCATAAAAGTTTATAAAAAAAGCAATTGTTAACATAATTTACTCGTACAGTTAGTGGGAAATAATTAAACCGAATGAAATATTATCGGCATTAGTTTAAAACACGGCGCGCTTCTAACTTAATACGGCTGCACTATACAAATTTTTTTTTTTTGATTTAATGTGTTAAAATGATCGGTTTTGTTACCTTTAATAATTTACGTTACATGCAATATTTGTCAGCTATAACAGGTAATTAAAAAAATTAATTTAATTTGATTAAATTGCTTTGGTGGTTTGTACAATGTAAGTAATTTATTACAATGCATTTAAAATAAACAATAGTTGTTATTAAAAAAAAAAACAATGCGATATTATGCAATATAAAATTTTTTTATTTTAGTACCTATTGGAAAAATGCATTAAAATTATTTTTTCAAAATTTTGAAAATGAATTGGATTCAAGGGTTCGATGAAAAATTATGTTAAAAATGATTGATTATTGCAATTTTTGACTTCTGGCCACCCAGAAAACTCTCTAAAATATTTTAAACTTTTTAAAATTGACCACCTGGTATGTACATTTACACCAACACGAAAGTATTTAATCTTATTGGCAATTTTAGCACGCACCTTAAAAATTTTGAACCGTTATAAAACCACTGAAAGTTGAAATCTTATTGTCTTAAAATTAATTTCTATGAATAAACAAAAAGCGCGCACCTGCGGTGTGCCTACTGAATATGTAAACAGTAACAAATTTGTTAAATATTTCTTTTAAATGCGTCAATATTTGTTATTAATTTTTTTGTTTACCTATTAATAACTTGTTAGTCTTCCCAAATTTGATAAGAAAAAATCTGAAGTTTTCTAATGTTATGGAAAAAATGCTAGTCTATTTTTTACGTTTGTTTTATCCGAGTTTATAAAAAAAAACAAATTAAATGGTTATTTGAACATTTTACAAAATTTTGATCTTTTTATGCATTCGTCTATAAAATATTTTTTATCTTCCACAAAGGGAAAAAAGGCCCCCGTTAAATCTAAGGTAGCAGATCCAAAAATCCACTAACTTTATTTAAATAATTTTTTGGACAGCTTTTCAAGTACTGAGCAGTTGTTATAATTAGTCTTTTTGGAAACAGATTTATCTTGATGCTTAACTTCTCCATATCCACAAATTAATGTTTTGATAGGGAAATTTATGTGCACGGTTAATTATATTATTTGCTGACTTCACATTTAACCAGAATTTAACTACGCTAACCACGTGCGATTATAATTTTTGCTATTGGAACGAAACTTTCTTTTTTGTATGAGTTTCTAACTACAAGTTGGACGGAACAAAATACGTTATTTTGCAGTAATTCTGAGTTTTTCTTGCACTATTTCCGCTTACACGAAATCAATTAACCGTGCAACTCGAGGTATACCTGTAAACACATTAGTATCTTCAGAAAATTTTTTTCTTCAGCCGTTATCTGTCTACTCCTGAACGTAGGTTTCTCCTTTTTTCTTCAATTTCTCTCTATCCAGTGGTAGCTGTTGCCAGCCCATTTCTACCAATTTTTTTATATCGTCTTTCCATCTTATCTGTCGCACGCTTTCTTTCATTTATTTTGGTTTTCATTGCCCAATCTTTAGTCTCTTTTTTGTCGTGCAACTATGTCTATCACTACAGTTTTTCCACTAATAACAGTTAGTTTTTTAGAGAGATACCCATTATTGCTCTCTCCTGTGCCCTCTGGGTCACTCTCGGAAGATTTCCAGTTAGCTCAATTCCTTGTGTTATTTCCGCTGTTTGGTTGTCTTCGGTGACCCAGATAGATGTATTCTGTTCCATTCTCAATTGTGTGGTCTTCCAAAATTATATTTCTTTGGCCGTTTGGTTAAGTTAGCAGAGCATCTTTTTAAGCTCTTCTAGATCACGAGATAGATGGATTAGAATGTTATATTCGTTTGTCATTTCTATAAGTAAGCGCATCACTTGATTATGATCCGTTGAACTAAAATTTTTCTTAAAAACTCCATCCAGATTTTTCAATGCTCAATATCCAAAGTAAAAGATAAACAAATCCCCATAATTTAAGATCATAGAACAATCAACAATTTATTTACAATAAAAAATGTAGTAAAAAGTAAAAAATAATTATTGTCAAAAATAATTAAGCTCAATGAATGAAAGTTCCTCAAAAGAAGTGACTGTCTGCGAAAAAGGGTCTTTGATGAAAAATTACATTTTAGGCAGGATCAATTAGAAAGGTAGAATTCTTTACATAGTAGAATTACTTACCAATTGTTTTTGGATGTATTCCCTCCCCAAAAACAAACCCATGCCATAAGTTGTAAGATGGTATAGCTTTTAGAAAACTTTTCAAGAGATTGGTCAAGTCTCCGGATGGACTATGTCCTAGTCGTCCTACGAAAGCTCGACGGTGTTATTCATAGTCAATGGAGCAGAATTGGAATCCTAAATTGGTAGTTTATTCTTCTTCTTCTTTATTTGACACTCTAAACATTTTAGAAAAAAAAATAATTAAAGGAAATAAATTATTATTAATTTTTTTTATAACTTCTAAATAAATTAATATTATCTATTTCTAATTTTTAAATTCAAATAGGTATTTATTTTTTCAAATTTTTTCTGGAACGTTTCTAATTTAAATTTGCATATATTTCAACTTAAAGTTAATTTAAGATCTTCAATTAAGGTTAAACTTGGAAAGTCTCATTAACTAGACAAGACAAGGAAAAGTTCATTACCAATGAATTTGTTTGTTTATACGTACCTAAAATATTTATTATTTTAAATAACATGTCAAGTGACACTTCTGTAGACATAATTCTGAGAAAAATGGTAATTAACATAGTTGGTTGGAGAAATATTTGAATTCACCCTTGTTAATATTTTATTTGAATAACATGTCAAATTTTAGATACGAATTTGGGAAGCCAATAATTTTTAAATTTAAGAAGTACTGCCTTAAAACTTAGAATCTTTGATTCATTCGTCGCGCCGCAAACTTTTGAATTATTTTCGTGTAAATAAACTAGTCGAAAAGTTTCTTGACATGCAAAAACTCGTGACGAGTTGAAAAATTATTTTTTTCGTGGAAAATCTATTACGGAAACCCAAACAAAACTTAACAAATATTTGTTTGCTTTTGTTGCACAGTGATGCCGAACATTCAGGATGCTCAAATGAGGTCACCACAAAAGAAATGATTAACAGGATCCATGATCTAGTATTGAAAAACGCAAAGTTTTTGTGTTTTTCCCAGCCAACTATCAAAAAATGTTTATCCATGAAAACGCTGGTATTGCGGTTACCAACATTACCACGGGAATTATATAGAGTTTTTTTTTTATTTAAGGCGCCTCTCTCGTTAGCTTAAAGTGACCATCAGAGTTGGCAATATTTAAAGATATTATTGCTGCAAAATTAATTTTAATTTCAACATTTTAAATTTTTATCAAAATAAGTTTGTATTTTACGTAATTAATTATTTTTGAACCGTTCAATAATATTTATTTTTAATAGTCTTGGCTTGTACAAGACACTGCATTGATACGAAAGAGGCACCTTAAAATATTAAAAATATTTTTATGTTTAAAGTTTGCTAATTTAAAAGCTTGTGTTCCTTTAATTTTTCTATCGCATTGGTCTAAATTCACTTGTTAAAGTGAAGCTTGATGTTATTCTAAATGATATAAGATAAAACAATTTTTATGTCTGTAAAACAAAGCACAACCTCATGTTTAAAATCAATCTACATTTTCAAACTAATTCAATAATGAATAATTATGAGATAATAGATAATGGGGCCAGCACGAGGTTGATTTTATTGAATGATTCAATGGTGAAAAATTGTGTGATATACCTACATCTTATTGTTTGAATTCAGTGAAATGTGAAGCTGCTATTTCATAACTTTCAGAGCTTTTTGAAATCAAATCTTTACATTACTTGAAAACAAATCTGTGGTTGGTTGGGTTCTTTTTTTTGACCGTTCATGTTTTCGCATTCTTTATAAATTTACTGTTATAGTACTCGAAATTTTTTCAACAAATAAGAATTCCAGAGAATTGGTTATGATGGGTTATCAGCAAAAATATCAAGCTGATATAGAATTAATTTCGTGGCGGATTATATAAAAATCTATTCAAGATTTTTAGAAACCGTGGTCTACATACTAGGCAAAGGCCAAATATTTTATTTTTAAATTATGAAGGATTGAGCCCCATGAATCAGTTTCGTCATCAAAAGTATGATCTTTAAGCATAAAATTTTGCACATTAGTTTTTTATTTGAAAAAGGAGTTCTGTGGAAATCTTATTTAAAAGGAATTTTTCGCCTACCATCTAATTAGTGACGCGCATGACTAAATTAACGAGATCCTTGCTGTCATTGTTGGGACAAAGCACAGCTTAAACGGTTGGGTCTAAAAGCATAAACATTTGCATATGAGTTCAACAAAGCAGCAGGTGATGCGAGTGGTGCCAACACTAGAACCCCCAAGAGTCCCGGCGCGATGGTCGATACGTATGTTGCCCGGAGTAAATATAGGCGACGGATTTATGCAATTATGAAATTAATAGAGTTAAAAAAAAGATTATTAAAAAGTTTTCAAAAAGAAAGTAAATCCACAAAATTAGCGGTTGAATGTTTTTGAAAATGTGTGTAAAACATACTAACAAAAAGTCATTTGTTTTATTAGGTGAGAGTAATTGATAAAAAATCATTTTAAAAAGGGGAAAAAGTTAAAATAAATCATTTAAATTTACCTTCGTTTATGAGGATTGACGCGTTGACTATTTTTAGCATTTCCTATATTAAAATAATAGCGTACAAAATTGGTTATAATAATTTTATTTTTTTTAATAACTTAATGAGTTAAAAATTATTTTCTTTCATTCCAAATTAGTTTTTTATTTTTGAATTAATGTTTTATATAATGAGAGTCAATAAGTATACAATACATGGTATCAATTTCCGATTAGATAATCAAATAACAAGGCTTCATCATATGAATGAAGGCTTTCCAATTACATACTTCATTTTTAAATTTTATGTTTTGGAACACTGACTTTGTTAAATATTAGGAACCTTTTTGTCATTTTTTTTCAGGTAATTGTTTCTGCTGTCGTACCCTGACAAAAAACAAGTTCAAAGATTTGTTCTGTAGGCAAAAAAGTGTAAACAATTTTTACTGATGTAAGTGAGATGGAATTTATTTTTTGGAATTTCCATTAAATTTTATGAATTACCTACGTCACAATAATTGATAGATAATTAAAAAATCAGGTATCTGCACGTAATATTTCAAATCAAGTATTCTCAAGTAATTTATATCAATAAACAATTAAAAATTAATGTTTACATTTTCTCAACATGCAAATGAGTAATGCTGATTTCCTTTCATTAAAAATTTAAACAATGTTTCTGTTAAAAATTTGCATAAATAATTTGTTTACTCAATGTACCTATGTAAAATTAGCCGTGATGAGTAGAGTATAAAAATGAAGAATAACAATAAAATTGCATTTAGTAATGGTAGAAAAATTGTTATTGTTGCTAAATACCTCCGTTGTCTTTGATTTTATTACTTCCCTAAGGAAGTAAATTTGTTATTTGCAAAATCAACTTTACATACCTGAAGGAAAAATCGTAATATTTTCATAGTAAACAGGTGCATTGTCTTGTAGTAAAAGTACGCCTTTTGTCAATTTCCTTCTTTTTTTTGTTTAATTTTTTCTTTTAATCGATAAAAATTATACTTATTTAGTATGCGCCTTCATCTCTGGGGACTTTTCACTTTTCTCGTGCTGACGAAAAACAATGAACATGATACAATAACAAATTAAAATAATTTTTCTTTCAGCAACACTGTCCATGGCAAGTGCTGCTACCTACTTAGCATGGCCATCACCAACTTTAATAAAATTAGAATCAGATAACTCGCCAATTGGAATAACAATAACTAAAGTTGGTTTGTATTTGCACTAAACATTTCGCAATATTAATGAAATTACGTTTTCAGGACGAAAGTTCATGGATTGCTTCCAGTTTTCTTCTTGGTGCAATACCAGGTTGCTTTTACGCAAGATGGGGAGTGGATCGATTCGGACCCAAAATGTCCCTACTTTTAAGCGTCATTCCATTGTTTATCCCGTGGGTTGTTATTATGTTTGCTAAATCTGTTACAATTATATGCGTAGCTAGGTTTATAGCGGGAACCGCCTTCTCAATCGTTACAACGGTAAGAAAACCATCGTCCCCAAATTTTAAACTAACCAAACACAATTTAAGAGCGGTTCAATTTATGCTGGGGAAATAGCAGAAAAGGACATACGAGGAAAGTTAGGAACGATGATGAATATTTTGAAATTATCCGGAAGTTTGTTTGTGTTTACAATTGGTCCGTTTGTTTCGTACATGTTTTTGGCCATGATTTGCAGTATTATTCCGATACTATTCGGAGTGTTATTTTATTTCATGCCGGAATCGCCTTATTATTTGATACAAATTGGGAAGGAAGAAGAAGCTAAGGAAAACTTGATTCGTTTATCTGTTGCCAACAAGGATATTAAAAAAATTGAAGAGCACTTGGAAGAAATTAAGAAGACCGTCGAATCCAACATGAATAGCAAATCGACTTTATGGGAACTGATATCAAAAAAGGAATACAGAAAATCTGTAATCGTTATCATAGGTTAGTAGTTTTAACAAAAGTTTTTCGAATTCTAATCGGTGAACTTTCAGGAATAAAAATGATTCAGCAGTTGACTGGAATAGCAGCAATTGAAGCTTACATGCAGACCATTATTACAAGTAGCGGAAGTAGCATTTCGCCCGAAATTACGAGCATTATTTGTGGAGTTGTTCAATTACCTGCAGGTAAACCAACTTCTTTTGGGAGTGTCGCATGCTTTAAAATATTTCTTCTTCCTTTTAGCTGTATTGGCTGCCAGCATAGTGGATAAATTAGGGCGTAAACCGCTTTTGATAATTTCAACTTTAGGATGTGGAATAGCCCTAATAGGTGAAGCAATATATTTCTATCTCCAAGACGTGATGGAAGCCGATGTCAGTGCTATAGCGTGGTTACCAACGACTGGCCTAATTTTATATTTGGTTATGAATCCCATTGGAATATTTACACTGCCGTACGTTCTTCTGGGAGAATTATTTGCTACCAACATAAAAGCAGTGGCAATATCGTCATCTACAACGCTTGGTGTTACGCTGGGTTTTCTAGTGACAAAATTTTTTGAACCGATCGTTGATAAGTTGGGTTTGTTTGTTATTTTTGCATTGTTTGCAGGTGCTTGTATTTTGGGGGCGCTATTTGTGTTTTTTGTTCAGCCTGAAACTAAGGGAAAAACTTTTGCAGAAATACAAATAAAACTGAATAGAAGTAAAAAACCAAAAAGTGAGAGTGTGGTTTGACAGACTATTTAGTGATTATTAAGTTTTGTGTACCTAATAAAACAATTTAATATTTATTTTTAGACTTAACTATTTGTTGACAGTATTATATAAAACCCGAGAAAAATATTTATTTGTAAATATAGCAAATAGAGTATAGAGTTTCAAATTACATGAAACAAACGAAATCATTGAAATGTATTGTACTGAAGCTTGTTATGTATGTTTAATTGGCGAAAGATAGCAGGAGCTCAATGTCGAATAGATAATATTATTATGTACTATGTAGTTAATTTAAATAATTGCACTCCACTCGATTGCCGTACGACCAAATTATATTAGCGACCTTAACCAATGAAGAGGTCTATCGCTGCTTGCTAATGGGTCATGTATAACTGATCCATCGGTAGCCATCTTCATTTGGAAATTAATTTCTGGTATCTCATCAAGATCTAAATTTAACTAATATATTAATGTGAATGACGGAAGCCAAGAACTTCCTTTGATAAAATAAAATCACGCTAATCACCATGACGCTGAACTTAAAATAAATTACAATGTCGACAACTAAAATCTCATCTGATAAGTATGTAAATGTTGGGAAAAACAATGCGAGTAATTATCTGATAATTGAGACAACCTCTCGAATTCATATCGTAAACACTTGATCGGTAGAGTTTATTTATACTTTTATCTGAACGATAAACCCAGTTAACGATAGAATTTGGAGCTGTAAACGTGAAGGTTGAGTTCTGCTGTGGTCAATTCATAAAAATGGCACAAATTAATCCTGGAGTGGTGAAACCAATTCAACAAGAGGAAAACAAAGGCAGTAGCCAAGATGTCAGTAGTAGAACAAGAAAAACTTCTCAACATCCACCAAGAGAACGCAAACACTCAGCAATATTATGCACAATTTTGTAATTATGCTTTAAATAAACAATGTAGTATTTATAACAGTGAAAAAGTTTTTGTTAAATAAAATTAAATTAATAAATTTGACATACATTTTGTATTATTTACTTATTAATTCGAGTCCTTACCATTGTTTTCAAAATCAGTTTTATCTACAGTATTTGAAGTGGTTCAATTATGTGGATATTTTATGGAAAAAATGGAACCAAAAATATGTCTATTATTAATAATACATAAATAGGAGGAATAATAGATGAAACTCGATTGATTTTCTAAGTCTAAATTTGGGCCTTAATATTCCAAACACTACCATCATTTGCAGGATCTCCTCCAAATTGAGTTCTGGCGTGGTCAATTCATAAAAGCTGGCACTAATTAATCCTGGAATGAAAAAATCCAGTATTTGAAGTGGTACAATCAATTGGATGTTTTATGTGAAAAACGAAAAAACCAAAAATAAAACATTTTCCAATCGACTTCTTCCGAAACGGCCTAAACGTATCGTATCAGGTAGCTGTGGCGCAACAAATAATTGCCCAATCAGTTTTGACAATTCATAAAATGGAATATGTTTTTATGTGACATTTTTATGATAACAATTTAAATTTTAGTAATCATGAACATTTCTAACAATTCGAATGGCATCGACTCAAATTATAAAATTATAATACCATCAAAGGTCAGAAAAAGGGATAGCGTGAATGTTGAGACAAATACAGATCCATGGTTAAACACATGTCAGTCTTGTTTGGAAAAGGAAAATCAAATACATCAGACCGTTGGTGATAGCGTAGATATAAGGGAATACGCAAAAGCCATAAATTACATCAACTCGATTCACAATTTTATCAACGAATCTATGATTGGAATGCAAAGTGAACGTAGCAGTTCTGGCATATCATTAAATTCTTCACTTAATATGCCCGATTTACCAAATTTTCTGACCATTTTCACCAACATATTAGGTTTATGTAAACCGGAGAAAAGTCAAATGTCAACAAAATCAACAAGTACGACGACTCTTTTCCCACTCTGCGAAGCGCTTAAGAGGTACACAGAACAAGAAGACAATCAAAATAGCGAAAAGTTTTTCGAAGACAGTGAAAATTCCTTTCCTTTACCTAATTATCTTATGAATTCCATGCCGAAAACTCCAACCGGCAACCAAAGCGCTAATAAAAGTCAAATTCGCTTTAAGTTAGCTGACGAGGACAGCGTAAGCATTTGTAGCACGTCCAGCGAAAGACGTTCATCCAAGAAAGTAAATCTTAAAAAAATCGTATCAAATGCTTCAGCAAAAGTTGATTCGCATTGGAAAGGAAACGAAAAGAAATATGAATATCTTTTTAATAGGAAATTTGGAAAAAAAGTTGATAAAACCGAATCTCCTAAAATGAACAATTTATCAGCAGCAGAAATCGATCTATACGCTTCTCAATTATTAAATGAAATCGGCGACTGTAATAGCTATGTGAAAAAATGTAAGTAAATTTTTTTACCAAAGCTTCCCAAACAAAAATTTACTTTTTTTTCGATCTTTTTTCTAGCCCAAGAATCGAATTCTTCTAAAAGTGAAAGTACAAATAAACAAAAGTTAAAAGTCTCTCGAATGCCTTTAGAACGAAAGAAGTTAGTTCAAAAGGCAAGAGATGAATTGCCGTTAAAAGTTAGGGAAAAACCAGCTACGGCAATACCGGTGAAAAAAAGGACAAGTGATAGGGAAAAATGTCAATTAAAAGTATGCAATTCGGAAAGTTGTCATAAGTCAAAGAGTAAACGGAACCTATCGCGTAACTGGTCAATAGCGCAAGAAACGGCAGACGACGCAACATTTAGCAACCTAAGTGATTCTGGTGGTTACACAACTTTAGAGTGCAGTATGCTTAATGACGAACGTCAGTTTTTAAAATTCAGTAGAGATCATCCCGTCATGAGTTTCCAATTACCAAGCTTAACAGACATTCAAATGCAATGCGATTGTCCTATGGAACGTAAAAATGGTAACGGAAAACTTAGTATCACATCTTTACCAAACCACATAGCTGTGGCATTGCCTCATACCCAAGAGAAAAGTAATACCTTTTTAACAAAGAAGAAAAATGTCTCGCATCCCTTCGGTTACATTCAAGGTCGATTAGAAAGAAAATCTTCAGAAAGTATAATTCCGGATGACCAAGAAATAGAAAATTGTACCGATAGCGATATTTGTGATGATGTGACAGACACTGCGGGTAAGATTAAGGCCCCTCATTATTTTAAATTTTAATTTAACGAATTATTATACACCACGAAGCGCTTTCTACGCAGAGCTTATCAAAAAGATATATCAATACATAGATTCGGTTGAACGAGATTAGTTTTTCACACTAAAAATTGATAACAAAATTTTTAAAAATGACGTCTGCTTCAGAAACTATAAGAAAATTTTGAAATATTCGTATTTTTTTATGTAATTGTTAATTTTCTCTTCTTTAATGCTATTCAAAATTTGTCTCGGTGTTTGGTTTTCTCAAAGGTATACTTTATTTTTCATAAAAACCCCATGATAAGTGAATAAAAAAGTTTGTGCCTATTATGATGTACTCCATCAATAAATTGCACAAGAAGTGTACTTATTCAGAATTGTTATTGGTAAATAAATTAATAAAATATATTTTTTATGAAATCCTTTCGAGTCGTATTGTTCTCTTCTATGTATACGAGGTATATGCGATGTGTGGAACTATAGTTTAACGAGGGTTCGAAACCACGCGAAACGTAATATTATACTTCATTCGAGAAAAATATGGTAAATTATCTCGGTAGTTTGACATTCCTCGTTTGTCGATGACAGACAGACTTTTGACAAAATTTTGAACGAATTGAGAATTATATTATTACAATTCCAAATCCGCCCAAGCATTAACAGTCAACACATTTAAACGTTAAGCTGTAACCGCCCCATATTCCATTTTTACTCCCTTGAGGCAAAAAGCAAATGACTAATTTTTAGTCTTCTTGTTTTGCTCTATGGTCTATTATTGTTCTAAATCGACTCCTTTTCCACTTATATTTCAGAAAGTGTTGTAATTTAAATTAGTCAATTGTGTTTCAGAAAGCGTCAATTATTGCAATTCAGTTTAGTCAATTAGTAAGCGCAAAGATAATTCAAAATTGCAAAAATTTAGTAATTATGAAGTTATAAGCTTTTAAACCTTTCTTTTAAGTTGGAATAATAAAAAAAAGCATTTAAAAGCAAACAACACTTAACTGAGTACAGAAACATAAAAGTAAGACAAATGTTAAAGATGTAGCATGTTTTGTATACCCCCGTCATAAAATTCTTCCGCCGCAGCGCCCAAGTATCGTTCGACCTCTTCTTTCAACTCCTAGTCAGTCCTGAAATTCGTCCCACTCAGGTCTGACTTCAACCCAGGATAGAAATGATAATCATTTGGTGATAGATCCAAGTTGTATGGGGGCGGGAAGTGTCGTTATCCTATCCAAATTGGTTGATGAGAGCAGTGGCGGATTTCCCATTAGGCGCAAGAAGCGCGCGCTTCGGGCCTCCGAAATCCAAAGGGCCTCAAAATTCAGTTCTACTCAAAATAAAATTACGAAAAGAGTTCAATAAGTTGGGTAAAAATGGCACAAGAAAATTTTTTTTTTTGGGAAAATTTTTTATTATTTTTTAACATAGTCTCCTTTTAACTGGATAAATTTATTCCAACAATGTTCAAATTTTTTAATATCGTCTGTAAAGTAAGATTTATCATTAACATTAAGCTTTTTACATTCTAAATAGAATTTTGCTTTCCCTTTCTGGAAATTACAAATCCAATTAGCGGGGTGGATTAGTCCTCATATTACGTATTTCCGCTAAACCAATATCGATTTCACCACAGCGTGTAGATGCCCACTGAAAGGCCAAGCTAAGAAATTTTGTATAGTTCGCAATTTGAACCCAGAATTTCTGCTCTGTACTCAACCAGCGGTCACATCACTCCACGGCTGTGGCTTTTTTAGAAAGAAATTGTTATTGAGTTTAAGAATTTTCTACACAACGGAAGAAAACGCAAGTTGAAAACCATTACTGTAAATGTAATGTATTGTAAATGAGTAATGCAAATATTGCAAAAGGGGGGCTTCAAAATTGAATTGCGCTTGGGGCCTCATAAGTGCTAAATCCGCCACTGGATGAGAGACATTCTGAAGACCCACTATGTACACACCTTATGATAATGCAATATTCTGTCAAAATCTTGCAAATATTAGTTTTACTGACATTAGGGATTAATTAGCACAATTCCCGAATCATCACCCGTCAATTTTCAAGAATTACTCTTTCCATTTCTGCAATCGTTTCGTCCAAAACCGATGGCCGTTTGGCACGCTGTATATCATGGACATTTGTACGTCCGTTTTAAAACTTTTTGCCCCATTTTTGCACGTTTTTGATGTCCATGCACTGTTTTCCGAACATTTTACAAAAATGTTAATAAATTTCTGAAGGTGTAGTGTTAGCACACAAAAAATGATTCACAAAACGTAACTCATGCCCGGCGATAGCGTCGAGTGGAAGCTCCACTGTAAACTGCTACCAAGCCAAAACTAAGCACCGCAAACGGCAAGTAGTGGTAGAATTTTGTAGGTACAGAATCAAGCTACATGCCAGTGTTGCCATCTCTAAAGCGTTCCTCGCAACTCCAGAGTTTTGAAAACCTTATTTTACGGACAACCTTCGTATTTAGAATATAATTCAGTAAAATAAATAAATCATATACATTAGGAAATAGTAAACATTGCATAACAATCAATAACAGTAACCTAACCTCCCTCTTTACATTAAGACTATGACTACTCCAATAATGTAAAATTTATATTGTAATGGATCCGTGATTTGCTATGGTTGCGTTGTTAAAATGGACCTTACGCGTCGGTCTCATCCACTTCGGATGCTCAGGGCCGTTTTCGAAAACCCTGTACTTACTAAAAATATCCACTTAGAGTCTAGACCGATCCTACCCAGCAAAGTGTGCTACTAGAAAAGGAGTGACTAGATTTTATGACATAAATTTTTATAAAAATATATAGTAATTTACTAGCAAATTTTGTGATAAATGTTCATGCAAAATATTTAGAATTTGTTCTAAATTAGGAAGTAAATGTGTGCATTAAATATTTTCCGTCTAAAGCCCGCCCAATTTAGACCAATGTTGCCAACTTGGCGATTAGCGGAAATTCTAACTTAATTAAAGGATATTTGACAGGAAATGTGACAATTTTGTCATAAAAAATTACAGAAAATTATGGAAAAATATGAGCATTACATGTAAATTTTATGCAAAATTTGGCCTTTATCATACAGGTTTTAGAGAAATAACTTATCAAAAGCCGAGTTAATATTGTGTCATAATTCTTAAATTAAAAGATTTTTGAATAATTTGAATTAAAATCAACTCTCACAACATAATGAAAGCTTAAAAAATTTGAAATAGGTACTTCATAATACTCTTAACCGTCACAACTTCATTCAGCATCAGTAGAACTTACATGTAGGATAAGAGTGACCCAAAACCGACTGGTGGAACTTACATGTCGGATTAAAAAAATTTGACTCATCAGTAGAACTTACAATCGCCCAGTAATAGAGCTAAACCATAACTAGAAAATTAAAAAAACAGTGAGTGGCCTGGTATCTTGGTATAATAAAACGAGAACTTCTAATAACCGATCCGTTCACAATATATCTTGGAGAGCCATCGATGGATGACTTCTCCACTCGAGAACTACTAAATTTTTCATATGTACCTCTAGATTGCAAATATTCAATTTAAAAAATAACAAAGACATTGCTTGGATCTGCAAACAATTTATAAAATGCAGGTCAAAGTAAAGTAGAGGTCAAGACATGTGGTATTAGACGATCAGAAAGCAACGGGGTGATTAAGCATGAAACCCTTCAGTAAATTTACACAATGACATATTATAATACGACTATCCAACTTTAGTGTTACAACTCTAATGCCCGCTGTACACTCTCGCCGAGAGATTACGTGCTCGTGCGACCATCGAAATTACACACTACCAGGCACACCGAGACAGATGAGACATGGCGAGAGCACCCAGCTACAATCTCGCTCTGTCAGGTCCAGACTCGCCGAGAGTGTACAGCGAGCATAAAAAACAAACTTTTTGAGAATTTTAGAGTGTCTTTGTTTTTATATCAAGTTCAAAGGACTTCACAAGAAAAAGTGTCAAATCACACAATCGTATTGACTTTAAAAAGTCCTGGTATGCGTCCAAAGTTAAAAATTTGAATTTCTATTTAGCACTGCATTAAAATACATTTGAAGAAAATTCTTTATTTGTTTTTCAGAAAATAATACCGATCTCAAAACAACCCAATCAGCAAGAAATCGCACTTCCAATAAAAATTGTCAAGATGAATTTGGACAAATAAAAACGTTTAAAGATAATGTCGACATAGTCAAGTTCAAAAATTTTGTTTCGCAACAATGCAAAAAGCATTTGAAATATTCCGATAGCTTTTCCAACGATACGATTTCGTCAGATATTAACTCGAACTCGGATTTGGATCACGAAATTATTATCAGAAAAATAAATTCGTGAGTGTTGTTTCTTAGATAATCAAAAATAGTTTATAATTTATTGTATCGTCAAGTAATGCCTTTTAGAGAAAAACTGTAAATCTTTTGAAAATTCATAAAATAAAATTTTGATGAACCTTCAAGAACTTTTCAATGATTACATAGTTTAATAATAAAATTCCATACAATATATTCATGCTGAATGTTACTAATCATCAAGTTGACATAAACCAGCAACTCCTCGATTGATCCAGTGCTTCTGAGGTAAATGACTATCAAAGGTGACGAACATGACAAAATTAGTGGAATGTCCAGTAGTGGATAAAACTCCTCTTCTTGCACTAGTTTTATATAATGGGCAATCGTAAGCAGGTCTTGGTTTATATTCCGACTTTAGTCCCGGTTTCAGCCACATTATCGGCACAGTGTCGAATAAAATTTTGGGAAACGATTCGTTCAGTCGTTTCAAACCTCTGTCCCATCTCGCTCCTTGTAAAAACAATCCCTGTTTAAAAGCAAAAATATATTTAATTTTTATTCGAATCACAGTCCTTTATCTGGGTACACTTTCAATTCAAACGGAAGAAAACGAAAAGAAATAAAGAACAACTCAAAAACATGCACACTTACGTCGAAGAAAACACTGGATTCTTCTTCCTCTAATTTTTGCTGCTTGCAATAAATGTCAAAATTACATTGAGAGAATAAAATTGTAGATAATATTAACATAGAAGGATTTGGAAAGAAGGTTATTGAAATCAAGTTACTGATGATGTGGAACAACTGGAAGATTCAACAACTTATTCAAAAGTTAATGGAAGAGAATTGATCATCTGAAGTCATTAAAACCTTCCCAATAAAATTTTGTAGTACAGTAGAATTTAATAGCGAAATACAAACCTTGACGTACACTCCAGTTTCGGGCTCTCCTGGAACGCTTTGTTCAAAACCGGTGGTAAAATATTCGAAATGTATCCAATCGATGGGCAATTTGAGCCTTCTAGAATAATTTTGCAGCACACCCGTTAGAAAAGATTGTGTAAAGTAGAATCCAGAAAGCCAAAAAACAATGGGCGGTCCGACAGCGATCCAGTCTTCCAAAAATTTTATTCTAAAATTAACTTTTATGAAATTGTCAGAACTTTTCAAAAGTTTTCCTTGCCTGGTTAGCAAGTCCGTAATGTAAGAACCCAAAGGTTTTAGACTTGGATAACTTTTGCTCATCCACGAATTTGGCACTTTTCCGATCACCAAAGACGAAAAGACTTCCTCCAATTCCCTATTCATCACAACAATTCCCTTAACAGCTTTTATGATGTCTCTCAATGTTCTTTTCACAACCGAGATAAGTTTATTGAACCGGATTAATTCCTGCCAAAAGATGGTGATTGAGTTATCGTACAAAACTGATATGGAGAAAAAACCTGTTTTAAAACTGTGTTCATCGAGTTTAGGTACATCACCGGATATTTTTTACTAACTGTATCAATGTCAAACGGATCTGGCACTTTACTCAAGATATCTTTGGCTAAATCAACGATTCCCGTTTCAGAACCGCCACCACCTCCACCTGATCCTCCCAGGGTTTGCGTTAAAAGGACCCCGTTGAGTAACTAGAAAAATATTTGTTTTGGATACTTTTTGAAAATAACCAAGCTTAATTATCATTACTGCTAAAGTTTCTTGGTTATCTTTTGTGATATCTGCATTTTCGTGTAATCCATATACTTCGGGTTGCTGAATAAGGGGCAGTGATCTGATATAAGAAACACAACCTTCGTACGAAGTGTCTGTTGGAACGTAATAAATGCCACTCGAAGAGAATTCGTATCTGAAACCAAATCAAGTTTGGAATATTTTTTATCAGAATGTGAGGACAAAATTTCAAAATTGATAAAATTTTCAAAAAAATTGAGGATTTAGTGTGAAACCTTCCCAGTAAGGGAACCACACGATTAGGTGATGATTTTTATTTACTCAAAAAATTATAAATATTCACCCTGGTTTTGTATAAATTTCTGGACAATAAAATATTGACAATAATGAATTTAACAATCTCCTGTCTTTATCATCGGTTACACGACCTCCATAATTACATTCACCAGTTAAATATGTCAAGGCTTCTAATGGAACTTCTTCGTAATCGGTTAAGAATATCTTAAAAAGAATTTTTTTTATGTAGGAATCAAGCCCAAAAAGACGTAATTAAGCAACCTAATACCTACTTGTAATTGCAAGATGCAAATCCTTAAATCAGATTCGTTAAATTCATAAGGTATATTCCAACCAAGAGGTCCAAATTTACGTCTTTCTTGAATAAGAGCATGAAAAAAGCATAACCCAAAAAGCATATTTTGCCACTCTCTCCACTTTGGACAATTTTTGTAAAAGTCCGGATCAGAAATTGGATCTGAATTGTAAGATTTGATTAAATTTTGCCGTAATCCCTTTGGAGCCTCGTTCGTCATTTTGACACCTGCAGAATAACTTACTGTAACGGCGATTGTCTAAACGTGGTTTATTGACCTACCGTTCTGAAGAATTGAAACTGGAAAAGCTGTACTTGGATAACTTGTTAACCACAGACGAAATTCTGGATTGGTGTTTTCCGGAATAACCACTTCATCACAAATTCTGTTTAATTCCCTCATCCAACTTTCGGCTAAATGACAATTTTGTAAAACCACCCATTGTCCCGTCACCAACGCTTGATCTACCATACCAGCCGCGATAGGTCCCTGTCAAAGGAAAACGGTAAATGTTGCACAACTCGAATGAATGAGTCATACTTGTCCTTGCCCTAAGGAAATGGTCATAACGCTAGTTTTGGCATAACCCTTATCCGTGGCAAATTTAAATAACCCAGACATGGGATCTGAACCAGCAGATAAAATAAAAATCAGTGGTATACAACAATTACTATCGTTGTACGATTCTTCCAAATTAAACTGTGGAGGTTCTAAGTATGCTTGACCCATGTTTTCGACTATGTAGTACTGCAAGAAAGCTAACATAATGGACACCAAAATTTTGACCTTGTAAAAACTCTTACCCCAACCGCTGGTACCACTTTATCGGGTCGTATACACCTTAAAGCAACAAGTCTTTGTAAACCGGTCAATTTGTTCATGGGAGCAGGGCAAGGCTCCTCGTGAGGACTTGGTAAATCGTAGTAATTCTTCCAAGCGTTAATATTGTTTGTTACCGCCGATTGAAAATCCTTCATACTGTAAAGTAGGTTAATATAGCATTGTCACCTTAATAACCACACAATTTTACCCGTTCAAATGAGTAGCCCGTACAACTTCCGACCACGACTTATCGGAAAGCCACTCAGGTGCAGGATTTTTATGAGGATTATCGAGTGCAACACCACCAGTTAAAAAGAAATTCCACACATCTTCGTCGATTTGATTCTAAAATTTAAGAAAACAATTTTATTGGATAGTGGCAAATTAATTCCTCCTACCCTAGAACGCAAAATTCCGACAGTTAGGACAAACGAAAAAATAAGTTTGTCTTTTTCAAATAACGACCGACAGACGTTCCTGTATATGCTGTTGGTGAAATATTCGTTCAGGTTCACCAATCTCTCGGCCAAAACATTTGATTTCGCACTGTTCGTTATAGAAAAACTGTAGAGTTGGATAAACCAATTGAGAGAGTATTGATACATAGGATCGATATTAGCAAGTTCTGTTATGCAAAAGAACAAGATAGAAGAATGTTTAGACACCGGGGTGTATTGGTTTCGGGCGTCATCAATTTCTACTTCAGTAACGGCGGCAATTTCTTGTTTGGCCTGAATCTCCTCGGATAGAATTTTACTCGACGATAAAATTTTGATCGCAGTTTCGTCTTCTAAAATGTTTCCTTCCGAAGAAGACAGCACAAATAAGATTTGATCCTCGATTTCCTTTAACTGCTTTTTGTTGTTTGCACCTTCGACTATCATTTGATTTTTTTTCTCTTCTAAATCGGGGCGGTCACGTGCTACCACAATACCAAGCAGTTGATCCTGGAGACCTTGAGGAGTTATCATAAAGTTCAACAAGGTTATCTAAAACAAAATATTTCGATTGTGGTTATGGAAATGTTAGCAAAAGAATTGAAATTTTTGGTTACCTTCACGGCAAGTTCTGGCAAATAGTGAGGATTCCTCAAAACTGTGGTTATATAAAACCGAAAATCGAAAGAGTATTCCAATACATTATCTCCTAATTTCATATAGTAGACACCTTGTTGTTTGAAAATATTTTTTACCAAAACAGGATCCAAAACGGCATCGATTTCTTGACCAATGTTTTCCAACATTACAGGAGTGCCAAAAGTTATAGCATTTTCCAAAACTCGAACGTAATTAGAATCGGTTAATTTTATAATTTGTAGTTTATTTTGCTTCTCCATATTTTTAACCCACTTATTTGCTTGGCCTAACAAAAATAATTACTTATTTTAAATTTTTGTTTTTTTTTAATTACCTTGGGGATCAATCATGAGAGGCCAACGCCTAGCTTTTGCGCATATGATTCCATTTTCTATACTAAAGTTGTCCACTGGTAAGCCTGCAATATTCCATGCTCGAATTATGACCGGTTCACCTAAAGTTTGGACCAAAGAAAATTGCGTGGAACATGGTATTGCCTTTTCTACACATTGAATGTTCCAATCTTTCACTATACGTGTTCTATTGAGAGAAATTGAATTAGTTGATATTTTAAAATTTCTTTTGTAACTAAATTTTTACCTATAATCAACCGTGAAAGCACCCAGGTATGCGACAACTCCCGAAGACAAAAGAACATCACCAACCACGTCACCAAGCAAACCGTGTAAATAGTGGGCTGCTTCGGACCATCTTGTTTTTTCACCACCCAACCCTCCAATCAGCTTTTCTGCTCGGTCTAACTTTTGCGAGCACAACTCAATGTTATCTTCCAATTCCTTTTTCTTTTTGGTTTCTGCTGCAAGTTCGTCGTTCAACGCTTGCAGTTTATCGGTAACCTACGTAAGTCAAAATAAGTTTTCGTGATCAGAAAATAAAGAAAATGTAAGAATAAAAAACCTCTTGCAATTGGGCTCTTTTTGCATTAAGAGTTTCCATTTGAGATGCCAATTCTGATTCGGCTGCATTGAGCCTTTCCTTTTTTGGAGCAACAATTCTAATAACACGATCGTACACTTCCAGTGCTCTAACCCATTTGCATAATCCTTCGCAGGCAGTAGAAATGGTTCTGATGTGTGACGGTTCAAAATCACGATCGTTTATGTATCTTAAAAAGAATTTCTGTAATTCTATGGGCTTAATATTTGGTCAAATTCTGCGACTTGGGCCAGCCGCTTAAAATGTACGAGGGAGCAATGTCACATTCAAAATTATTAGTTAAAAAATAAAATTAAAATCCTAAACAGGATGTTGAAAATAAGAATAAAATTAATGTTCATGATTCATATTTAAAATATCACCATTATCACAAGTACCAAGTACAAAAGCATTTGTGACAAGAGACAAATTTTTGTTACCTGTCCCTAATTTTTTTCATAATTGGAGGCGCAATATTATCTTTATCGTAAGTTTTAAGACTATCCAGAAACTTCATGTCTGCCAGAAGCTTCACGGAAGGTCCCCAATAATCTTCAACCATTTTCCCCGATGAAGGATCAGGCTTTCTGTCGGGTTTCATGCCTTTCATTATACACACTGCTTCCATGACAAGCTTTACACCTGCAGGTGGATTTTTCATGGATTTGACCAAAGTTATATCTGCCGGCTTCAAAGTGTCCAAAGCTTCAACTGCAGCTTCTAGTGCTGGAATGGCTTCCGCTAAATCGGATTCGCAATCGTCCTTTATGGCTTGAGCAGCAGCCGCTGCTTCGTTTGCTAAAGCTTCATCTGCACCTACAATCTGGTTAAAGATATTAAAAAAAAAGTATGGAAAGGCTATTTTTTGTTACCTCTTTTTTCTTCTCAACTATTACAGTATCTTGCTCGATTTTAACCATCAGTTTTTCAGTTATTCCGGAAGCTACAACCAATTTGGGTTGCAAAGCATGCAATTCATCTTGCATTGTGCCTACTTGCGAAGCAGCAAAGTCTAATTTGTCCAATCCAGTTTCGTATCTATTTCGTTGCAAAGTTATCTGATTCACCTTTAAGGAATACAAACTCTTAAAGGTTTGAATTAATTCTAGGTAAGATGTGGGCGTAACGTAAGTGCGCCTTCTTAAGTCGGCATAAAACTGGTCCGAATTTACTTCGACTGTTGTGTGGAAAAGTTGACACATGAACACGCATTTTTCAATCATTTCGTCATCCAAATCAGTTTGCTTTAGGAACATATTGGCTACACGCTCTAAGGCATCGGTAGGCCACTTGACAAACCTGGAAAAATGCTGATGTATTTTCCTAAAGTTTTTATTCGCAACTTACCAATCTATGGTGCAGCAATTAATAAGTGACGGAAACATTCTGCACCGAACGCGAAATGCTTCTCCAATGGGACTCATGGCCAAACCAACGTGCAAGTAATTCTTGATTCGTTCGATGAAGAAGTTATACAATGCTAAAGGGGTAGTTTCAATCTTTTTGCCCTGAAATTTATTTAAATTAGTTTTCAGTTTCAGTTAGCTGTGGATGACTCTTACCGATTCTCTGGCTGCTGTTTGCATTTTTTCCAGTATTTCGGCTTTTTCATCGGGCGCGTACAAGTTTGGCACGTCACCTGTATTGAGTATCATGTTTATATCTTCCGTAAACATTTCGTCTGCGATTTGTGTGTCGGCAAATAGAAATACAAGGGGTTTGCCTTCGCAGCCTGCTTTCAGCAGTAATCTCTTCACGTCATCTCTCCATTCCGGTATACCATAATTACGAGATATTTCGATCTGATAATAAATTTAAAATCAGTTTATTCAGAAAAGCAAAAGTGGTAAAAAGACAAACCTCGAATATATTGTATTCTGACATGAAAGCGGCCAACTTTACAGCAGAGTGTCTTCCGGAACCGCCAATGCCAACTAATAATACGTGACCATTATCTTGCGAAAAAACGCGAGATACACGCGAAACGTGTTCTATAGCAAATTTGAACATTACGAGGTGCATGGGAGATCTAGATATCAAATTGAATTCGCGCAAATAATACTCCATTTTGGAGACCAAGTCTTCCAAATCCAACACCTGCAAAAATCAACCAATCAGTGTAATTTTTACATCACATTCCAAAACAAACCTCGTCATAAATTTTTAAGTCGGAATCGGGATCCATGTAATTTCCAAAAAACAAATTTCGGACATGTTCTCCAGTTAGCTGTTCGTCTTCGGGTATCCAATCTACCATCACTTTTTCCATATGCTGTCTATAGTTTTGATAACATGCTTTTTTTACTATTTCAAACAGCAAATTTCTGAAACCCAAGGTTACTTTCGAAGTTCTAATTTGAAACCAAATACTTACTTGTCTTTGTCATCAATGAGACGATCGTTAAAAATGCGGAAGCATTCGTGAATCCACAATCGTATCAATTTATCCGTTTCTACCAATCGTGGTGCCGGTATCAGCAGCATTCCGCGGATTACCCTTGAAAAATCTCGCAAGGAAAAGGTATAATGTGACTTAGCAGGCGTGGGCAGAAAAGTTACCATGGCTTCCTTATAAACTTCCATTGTAGCGGCAACAATCATCTAAAACAAAAAAGCATCACTAAAAGTTATTTCAACACAAATAATAAATAACTTTAGCTTGACGAGCTATGCCCTCATCATATCCTTTGCTAAAATGCCATTCAAGAATGGTTGTAAATATTTTGCCCAAGGTATCATCTCCAAAGGAATCGACACACAATATTTGCATGTGTCGCAAAAAACGATTTCCTACCATGTTTGCACCTCCTCCTGGCGGACCCATGGCTCCAACAAATAACTAAACAATGAAAAAGTGAACAAAGGAAAGTAAGTACTAACGTGAAACACTTACGATATCGACCAATGTTAAGGTGGTTGTGTCTTTATCAAACCAATGCCCATGATCCAGCCACTGCCGTAATAGCTCTACGGGTGGTTGAGCACCCCATTGCTCTTTTTGTGGCATACCTACATCGTCAACAAATAACACACACTTTTTTCCCATAGACGGTCCAAAAACTCCTCTTCGTCTTTTATCAAGTTTTGACATTATTATCTCTTGGGTCTACAACAAGAAGGCTGTAACAGATATTTCTTTGCGGTGGATGTGTGTTACCATCATCGACGTGGTTCTTGCACTAAAGTTAACAACGTTTGGCAAAAACTTATCTTTCGGCAAACTAATCAAATGATCCAAAACGATAGCCGACTTTCCAGTTCCGGTAGGTCCCACTAACAGAACTGGTAAGCTGTTTGCTAAACACAGTTTCAAGAAGTACTTCTGACACAACGATTCGTTTGTTTGAATTATAAGTTCCGAAACCTGTGGGGTGTCAAAATGTGGTTAAAAAAACATTTCAAAAAGTTTCTCACCTTAGCACTAGGTGCTATCGCCTGTGATTTATCGACAGTTTCGGTCCAGGGAATCCAAGACCCATTGTTCTTCTTATCGTAGCAGTAGTCAAACAAATTTAATCGTTCGGGATACAATTGATTCTTTTGCAATTTAAATAATTTTGGTTTTGGATATTCTTTATTTTCGCCGAGAAGCATTTTTCTATAAAATACGTCAAAACTCGCTCTTCCATCGGCAGTTAATGTCGATCCGAGACCCCAAGCTAAGCAAAACACAAACACGCTCTGCAACCACGCGGTGCTAACTTGTTGTTCTTCGACCAGCATGCAAGTTAATAAACGCGTAAAAGACTAAAAATGATCAATTTATGTGACAAATATTTAAATATTTTAAGAAGCCTTACATAAAATTGATGAATATCGGACACTTCCACAAATAATTTGCAATGATATTTAAGGAATTCAAAAGCAGGTGGAATGAGCCATTCGATCATTTCTATTACTAACTCCATTTGTTCGGCCAATAAAATTTTTTCTAACTTTACGAGGTACGAATCTTTGAACGCAACCCAGCCCAATAGTCTGGGCTCTATGTAAATCATTCCGCAACGTGAGACGGTCGCAGGTGACGCTTGTTCCAAATCGGCAGGTTCAAAAATTAAGTTCATTTTGTTAGTCATCTGAAAAACATCTGGTGTTAGGCCGAGCGCGAACCCTAAATTATCAAATTACTTGAATAATTTCTCCAGACATTAAACACAATTTCTTGTTGTCATCCAAGACCGTATTCATATTTTCAATCCAAACTGCATCAACTGGACCATCAAACAAAATCCATTTTCGATCAGACGAAAATGCACTTGCAAATTCACGAAACGTGTTGGCCAAAACACCGTCCGACCACTCGTGAGATGCCGGATCAAACTGACCATATAACTGACCCATGGTAATGGCTTTGGGATTTATAATGCGGTACCCCACACGGAACTCTCTCAATTTAGCAGTTTTAATAGCACCTAAAGCACCTAACGCTTCGGCTAACGACTAAAAGGGATGATTATTGTACCATCAAGCTAAATTTTCAAAAATTCTAACCTGGTAAGCGCAAGTTTTGCCACCCATTGCATCTCCAACTACCATCAAGCCGTGTCTTACCAGAATCATCTCGTATACTTGCATGCATTTTTCCACAAAGAACGGCGTTGCTTGCAAATTTCGTCTCTGCAATTCCTTCAATAAACATTCGATCAATTCACCTCTCTCGAAGACGGGCACGGCAACTCCAGGGAACAAATCAGAAAATATACCTTCAAATAAGGGAACGTCCTAAAGAACAAAAGCCAAACTTACATCAATTTTTATTTCTATTACGTGAACCGATTTTTACCTGAGCCAAAAATTTAGGCAAGTTGACATCGATTATAGCTCTTAAAACCAATTGAGGTTCCATGAAACCAGGATAATTCTTTTTGAGAGCGCCGGCTGCTAACAGTACGGATTTTACAGCTCTCATGCCATAATCGTAATGATTTTGAGATGACAGTTGTTCGGAACACAACTTGTAGGTGTGAACAATTTTTTGGGCCAAACTAAAAAGCATTGTATGAGTGCTAGACAAAACAATAAAACAAAAAAACCTGGAAGCCATAACAAATCCGTAGGAATACAGAGATATTTCACCAATCATTGCGTAATCTGGTACCATCATAGCAACGGTACGGAAAAGTACTTTTAAATTATCTGGTAATTCTTGTCTACCGGCATACCTAAAACACAAATTTTGGTAATAAAAGGACATCAGATTGTTGCATTGTTTTACCCAGGATTCATGGTAATGAAGCAAGTGCACGTTGGATCTAGCGAAAGTTCGGTTCCTTCAAAAACAAATTTTTCTACTTTAGCCGCTATTGCTATTTGAATACTCGAAATCTGTTGTGCAACAACCGACAAGACTTCCAATTCGATTCTATTGAATTCGTCAAAACAGGCCCAAGAGCCTGACTGGGCTAAACCCTAAACAATAAATTACTTTTTAATTGGTAGCGACGAACATCCGTAGGTATTTACTTTGAAGAACTTTCCTAAAGCTTTGTAATCCAATCCGTCCGAACAGTTAAATACTACACACTTTTTGGCCACCACTTTGGCTAAATCCTTGCATGTCTCTGTTTTTCCGGTTCCTGCTGGACCTTCTGGTGCTCCGCCCAAATTGAGTTTAAAAGCTCCCATTAACGTTCTGCCGTTGAAAATTGAATTGTTGTGATAAAGTAGAAGCGTGGATAAAATTCGTTTACCTGAAGCAGCGATCGGTTAATGGCGTTACTACCAGTCGAGCTTGATTTCCGAGGTACTCAAAACCATATTTAACCACGGTAGTAATCATAGCCACGTCCACCACTTGATCGTTATGCCAATAATATCTTAATTGGGAAATCCAGTTAAAATCGGTGATGGCTGATACTTTCCAATCTCGTAGCAATCTAATAATGTCTCGTCCTAAACAGACAAATTTAGTAAATCTCGATTTATGATCAAAATCATCAAAGTACCATGTACGTCTACGACGATTAACGATTCGACGGTGATTTGATGTCGAGTTTCCAACTTTCCTTGCACAAGTTGAACAGAAATCTCGATTATGACGGTGCATTTATCTACTTCGGCGGCCAGTGTTTCTTCCGTAATAGCTAAAGTTACAGAAGTTGTCCAAGTGATGTAGTTGACGCATTGGACTATCTGTAAAAAAATATTGAAACAACCATGATGGTGAAACTAGGCAATACCTGTCCAGGCCACATCAATAACCAATCGATTCGATCGACTGCCAAATAAGAATTGAGACATTCCCTCGTTACATCCTTCATCGACTGAATCATCAGTTCCTGGACTTGCAGTAACCACTTTTCCACCATGCCCTAAAGCTAAATTAGAAAAAGGTATTCCTTAATTTTCAATATTACCTTTGCATCGGCCGGCGCAATTTTGCCACTAAATTGGACGACCTCATCTTCTGCGCTAATCATTGAAACAATTTCCTCTTCGTCGGTGAAATTCAGCATAGAAATTCCTTCGAAACATTTCTTAAGATGAGGTTGCACACGTTGAGGATCTTTCGTTTCAGATAAAATTTCCAACAATTCGTCGTTGGATAAAAAGAAGAATCTTGGGAAATAGAGCCTCTTTTTCTCTAAATAATCGTTTAATCCCTTTTGGATTTCGTCCAATAACCTGTTGCACTCTCTGAGCATTTTCAACATATTTTTGAAGTCGGTCGCCTCGATAACGTGAGTATCTTTGATGGTGTTGGCCATAATAGCTCTCCACATGCGATCCACTTGTTTGAAATTTCTTGCTTCGGTAGGCATTTGTCTCATGATGTCTTCGGAACTAAATATGGGTTCGAGATACATCCACGTGGCTTGACACTAATGAATTAATTATGTTAATAAAATTTGTAGATCGGTTTGGGGAGAAAATCAAAGTGAAACTTTTAATTACTTACAACAAGCCATGCTTCCAGAATATCTTGCATTTCTATGAGCTTATCTTCCCATTTTTGCATTTGTTCTTCGAACGCTTTAACGTACGGAGATCCTCTCATCGTTTGGGCTTTTAAAATATGATCGTCCAGCATCACCTGAATGTCATCCACTGCAGATAAAATTGAAACTCCAGTTTCTCTGAAAAATTATAATTTCCAAACTTAATTAAAGTAGTAGGTATTACTACCACCAAATCATAAAGAGTGATTTGGTGGAGCAAGATGGGGTCATTTATGACAAATAACACCAGGTGGTAATACAGGAACAGTAAATAACAGCGGTACGATTACTATATGGTAATTACCGATAGGGAGAACAATCAAATTTAACGTCAACCCATTCTTCGATCATCTTTTCCAATGTTCGTTGTAGGGCATATTCTTTAGTCGCCGAAGCACTGATTTCTTCCAACTGAGCAGCACATTTGGTTAAACCAGCTTCAATCATTTCATTAAGCGTCGACTCAGGAGTCGGGACTATTTCTACTCCAACTATTTCGCTAATCTATTGCAATTGAAAAACAAGAAATATGGAGAAACCTTCTCAAAGTCATGCTTACCAATTCCCAATGACGGAGCTGCAAACCTTTATTGCACACAGTTTGCAAAACGGGAACAAATTGCTTAAACTTTTCAACTTTTGCCCTGACCATGTCCGCAATTCTCTTAGCTCCCGGGTTATCGTGTAATGTTTTACTTAATTTGTACAAGTTTCTCCACATGCCATCGACTTCCTCTGATATTTCTTCTGCGGCCAAATCGGCATATGGACCGTAATACCTAAAAATACGTCGTTAAAGTTCTTTTTAATCCAAATATTTGCCTCACCATTTATCGTATTCTTGGTGGAATTTGTGAACGATATGCCAAAGTCGATCATAAGGTTCCACGGCCACTAGCATTTCATACACGCTCATAAACGGTGAGACGTCCATACCCAACAACTGCTCTTCGGCATTGATTTGTTCTGCTTCTTGTTTGTCTTCCTAAAATATAGGAATTTGGAAAATTACCAATTTGCTATACTGAAACAAAAAAAAACACAAAAACTACCTTTAAACGTGCTACAAGAGCTTCGACCAGTTCAACACATTCTGCCATGTCATCCATAGTCAAAAGCGGTGGGTCTTTCTTTTTAAACATTGTGAGTTGCTTCTTATGTTTGACCAATTTAAGATCAAACTGAACCACTTTATATTTCAGCATGCTTTCGGCTTGATCTCGTTTGAGTGCAAGTCTTTGTTGGGCTAAATCAATTACCACTTCCATGTCTTTTGGCCATTGAAAAACGCGAACATTTAAATTAATATCTTCAACTGACAAAGAAAAAAATTTAAAAATTTTGTTGTGGCTGATGGTAAAATATTTCCTACTTGTTAAGATGACATGATTCATTAAAAACATTATCATTTCGGCAGTCTCTCTAATTTTTTCCCTAAGGGCGTACATTGTAACGTCACGACATTCGACTACGTATTCTTGCAATTCCACCAATTCGGCAACCGTTTCTGGATTTTGGCTGACCCTCTGAGACATTTCATCAAAAGTATCACAAATTCTAAGAGAAAAATATGAAACTTCAGGTTGAAAAGATGAAAGCAAAATTACCGTCTGTTATGATCGTGATTCAGTTTAACGTAGTGATTGACAATGTAGGATCTTAAATCGTCCACAATTTGATATAGATAATCGTTTATTTCAGAACAGTCAAGGCAAAGCATATTTAATGGAATGGAACGCCTCAACATTACCATTTCGTCTCTTAAAACCTCAAATTCTCCGATTACAATAGCAGAATCTTTTAGGTATGGTGGTGGTTCCTGTTTCATAAAATCCAAAAGGGTTTTAAATTCTTTTCCAAGGAAAAGGTACTCGTAAGCCTGGTACATAATTAAGTACTTTTCTGGACCCACGATATTATTTTCAAAACTTGCCATTCCTTCGTTTACTATATCTATCACAATTTCTTCATATTCTGAAACTGTAAACATGTAAGTATTGTGGTGCTCAAATTCGGGAAACATGATATTTTCAATTCTAGGAATGTTTTCGGTAACTTCCAATATCTTGGTGAAGCTGTTGCGGATTAGCTGTCTGATGTCGTCTATATGTGGAGATAAATAGATTTCGGTAGTTCCAGGCACAATTTTGGCGGTTACTTTTATAATTGGAATATTAATTAACGCTAAATCGTAATATTCGTCCCCATAATCGTTTCCGTCCTGAGAAAAGATAATTAATCTACTAATTGTTTGGTTCTTCTATTCTGTTACCTTAAAATTGTTTATGAACACTAGAAAATGTTTCAAGCTACGCAGTACTAAGTCGCGAAGTTGCATAGACATCAAAAAATTTACACAATCGAAAAAATTTTCAATTATTTGCAAAGAGTCGCCTTCCTGTTGTGGAATGTATTTCTTCCAATAGGACTTTAATTCCAAAAAAATATCGGCACATTTTGGTAGCCAACGTTTAATTAGCAGGTTTCTTGTTTCGGCACATAAATAGTCAATTTTTTCCTCAAACACGGAAGGTTCTAACGGATATTCTCCTGCTTCTTGCAGTCTAGAAGGCTCTAAAATTACCATGTTTCTAAAACTAACCCACGGTGAAATCAATTTTGGGTAAATTTAATTCTGTTTTTGTGGGGGAATCCCTGACTTACTTATCTTCCCATAAATCACGCACTTGAATTGTAACCAAGTTTCCGATATACCAGTGCATTTCCAGCGAATGACGACTAACGCAATATCGAGAATGCCATGGAACAGGCGCTCTCACCATCATCATCGTGGGATAATCGAAAGGAAATGTTTGTATATTAAGACGTAGCCATTCGTAAGGATCCTTCAGCACGTACTTTAATGTACTCATTCTCATAGCTTTATCGTAACATTCTAATATATCGGGTTCATATGTGGCAGCAATTCTCTGATATTCTCTCAGCAATTTGTATTTTGCAGGAATAGATCTCCTTGCGCTTCTCAAAAATTCTTTGTTGATAGGAGGAATTACACAGCTATCCATTCCCTAAATAAAAAAATTATTATTATTTCAAATTATGAAATTTTGAAAACCGCAAAAATTTTTGGGTTGATTGATAACGAACTAACAGTTCTGCAAAATAAAAACGTTTTACAATAATTTGAAAGTTTTGATTAAAACAGGTACATGTCGCTACCCCCCCCCCCCCAAATCGAATTTTTGGGTAAAATTTGCGTCAAACGTTTGAGCATCGTTTGAGCATCAATGAGCTTCCAATATTTTCGTTTGAACCTCAACCGTCGCGGAGTTATTAGCGAAAACTTTTGGGGGGGCTGTAGACATGTGGAATGTCTACATTCCAAGTTTCCCACCCCCCAAGTGGAATTTTGGGGTGAAAATGGTGTCAAACGTTTGAGCATCGTTTGAGCATCAATGAGCTTCCAAATTTTTCGTTTGAGCCTCAACGGTCGCAAAGTTATTCGCGAAATTCTTGGGGGGGGGGGGGCTGCAGACATGCTAGCCCCCCCCCCAAGTAAAATTTTGGGGTAAAAATGGTGTCAAACGTTTGAGCATCAATGAGCTTCCAAATTTTTCGTTTGAGCCTCAACAGACTTATTTGCGAAATATTTGGGGGGAGGGGGGCATACTAACGCCTTCAAGTGGAATTTTGGGGTGCATTTGGTGTTAAACGATCGATTATCGTGATGTTCATACTTTTGACACCAATTTTATTGCAAGATTTAAAACATATATTAAAAGGAACATAAAGTAAAAAAGTCAAAATGACATTTTACTCTAAAAGAATTTTTAAGACTCGAAATCTAGCGCAACTTTCAATATTCTAAAAGTTATTAAATGAATATGTAAAAATCGAATTTTTTAGAATAATTTGAGTCATAAGTTTGAGAATCATTGAGTTTCTAATATTTTCGCTTAAGCTTCAACCGTCAAGGAAAAATTCACAAAAACTTGGATGGGGGGAAGGGATATTTCCCGTACTCAAATAAAATTTTTGGGTGAAATTAATGTCAAACGTTTGATATAGTTTAAGCATCATAAATTTTTAGAATATTGAAGGTTCCGCTTGATTCCGGGCCTTAAACGTTTTTTTAGAGTAAAATGTCATTTTGACCTTTTTAGTTTATATCCTTTTTAAATTTTTTTTTAAATCTTTTAATAAAATTATAATATATCACCATTTTATTAGTTCACGATATTCTATTAAACATAATATTCTTTTCTAAAATTACACCTTTCGTATTATTCCATCAAAATGATGGTAATTAAGCAGGATTAAGTTTTTTTAATCCGATAAAATAGAATTAAAATAGAAAATGTTTGTACGGTACTTGCCCGGAGTACTCGAAATTTGAAATGCTCGTAACTTTGCAGAAAATGAAATTAAAATGATGGGAATGGAAGCTCATTCAAGCTCAAACGAATCTCTATCGATAGACATCAATTTCAAAAAAAAATTCGAAATAAGAACGAAAATAGAAAAACATGTCTACAGCCCCTCCTCAAAAATTTCGCGAATAACTCCGCGACGGTTGAGGCTCAAACGAAAAATTTGGAAGCTCATTGATGCTCAAACGATGCTCAAACGTTTGACACCATTTTTACCCCAAAATTTTACTTGGGGGGGGCTAGCATGTCTGCAGCCCCGCCCCCCCCCCAAGAATTTCGCGAATAACTTTGCGACCGTTGAGGCTCAAACGAAAAATTTGGAAGCTCATTGATGCTCAAACGATGCTCATACGTTTGACACCATTTTTACCCCAAAATTCCACTTGGGGGGGGCCAACATGTCTACAGCCCCCCCAAAAGTTTTCGCAAATAACTCCGCGACGGTTGAGGCTCAAACGAAAATATTGGAAGCTCATTGATGCTCAAACGATGCCAAAATTTTACTTGGGGGGGGGGGGCTAGCATGTCTGCAGCCCCCCCCCCCCCCAAGAATTTCGCGAATAACTCCGCGACGGTTGAGGCTCAAACAAAAATATTGGAAGCTCATTGATGCTCAAACGATTGACGCAAATTTTACCCAAAAATTCGATTTGGGGGGGGGCCAGCAACATTTACCTGATTAAAACCAAGCGACACAAGGAACAATGTGGTACCTTTGTAAGATAATATTGAATTCTTTCTATATCTTCTGGTCTCACAGGGCGATTCATTTCAATTTCGGCTTCTTCAATCAGCTTTAACTTTTGGTCATCTGGATGGATTGGCAATATAGCTTCCATTTTTTCCAAAGTTCTAAGCACAATAGAAATAATTTTTATTAAAAAAAAAAACGTGAAGAGTTTTTGTTTTTATGTTTGTAGATCATACCGACCTGGCTTCGACTACCCACGGATCTTCTTTATTCTTTTCAATTCGTCTTAACCGTCTTTCTTTCCTTTCCATTTTCAGTCTTTTTTCTTGCTCTTTTTTCTCCCAGTACTCCCCTGTTAGTAATTCTCTCAAAGGTACAGTTCCAGGAATTTTTGCTCTCTTCTTCCTTTCCATTTCTGCATATCTTTCTTTTTCGGCTTCTTCTATTCGCGTTCGTTTCGGAGGATAGCATAATTTTCCTATGGGCAATAAATTTGAAACATTTGAGAAAATTACGTTCACAAAATTTTCTACTTTTTACCGTCGGGACCAAGCGGACTTGGTAAGGGTTTTTTTCTACGAGGTGGTAAATCTTGCACATGCAAAACTTGCGCCGATGGCGTAAAGGCACATCCTTTAAAAAACTAGTTAAATTTGTTCAAAAAAGAGTGGTAAAAAACCTTACCGATGGTTTCGCTAGGTTTGTAATATTCGTACACATCCTTGTATGGGATCGCTTTTGTCCACGATTTTTTGGCAAATAATGGAGGAAATTCCATATTATCGTATGCCCTTTGAACAAAAAATGAAGCCACGGGTTCCATCTCGGGCCCCGCTATGGGCATCCATGGCAGTTCTGGAATTCTTCTCCTTCCGTATTTATCGTATCGTGGAAGTTTGCTACCCATTGTTTAAAAGTTTTTGGAACTATTAAAATATAAAAACTTTGCTATTGCAAAGAAGTTTAAAATGATGATTATTGATTAAATAACCATCAAAGTAGTTGACAAGTAACGTCAACTCTTGTTTGATTGTCATGGAAACCAAATCAGACTGTCGAGTATAAAATTATTTGGCGCTCTAAAGATTTATTATAAGAATATTTTTAAGACCACCTGTTAAAAATTGGTATTTTTTTATTCACAATTGAAACGCTTTTTTAAATTTTATTACTTTTTACTATTTTACATATACATATACAAAACATTTTTATTTGTATACTATGAAATTTTTTCTCTTAATACTTCGAATTTACTAAAACTAAGGTTCTGCTACGTTGGAAAGAATGCGATAGTATAATAAATTATTGCATCCATAATAGAATTTAAATTGAATTAAGGATGGGGTATGTGGCGCTTGAGAGATTTTTATAATTAAATTTATTATCTTACAAACTAAAATGTTTATGTTTTAAATAGCAATTAATCTTCCTAATAGAAGATCTTCAATAGTACCAATAATTGAGTACTAACCAGAATTAGTACTGAAAAAAATTCCCAAAAAATTACTAAAATCTCCAAGAAATTACTATAATTATACATCAAAATTGCTTAGTGGTCAACCCCTGGATTTATTCCATGGTTTAGGTGACAACGACTGACCGCCTCCGGATGTGTTCGATCCTTCTTTTCCCCGCCATTTTGGCACACTGTAGTATCTAATCGTAAGTGCCGAAAACTGAAATATTCATTCAATTATTATTTTTTCATAATTAAGCAAAAACTATTAAAATTATTATTAATAATATCAATAAAGGTTTAAAAACAGGCGGGTGCTAGCCCACCGTTGGATGCCAGAAGTTTCCTGATGGACCCTCCAAAAAATAATAAAATCTACCCTAGGTTCCAATTTTAAAAGACCATAAGCAATATATTTACTATCATTTATCAACTTAAAAAAACGGAATAATGTAGAAAAAGGGTCGAATTTTCCGGCCCCCAAAAGTTCCATAGTTATTTTTGGCTTACCTTTCGGAAACATCGCTACCGGCAGCATCTTCTGCCCTTCCTTTAATTTTGAATGCTAGCGGCCAGCTAATCCTCGACGAACTACTAAAATACATAATAAAATATTAAAACTACATCTACAGAGTGTTCTAGCAAAACTGTCAATTTACTTACGGCGGTGATGGTTCGGTAAAGTTGTTTTCGGCCATTTCTAAGGTGTCGGTAGAATAAGATGACGATACAATTTTTGCTATGGATGGGTTGTAAATTTTGGGATCGCTCACCATACGTACAAAGAATGACCGTTTATATGCCAAAGTTTCCTTCTTCTTGCGATCCAAACTCTCGAAAACTTCATAGTGCAGTTCCTGAAATTGAACTACGTTAATACGACTTTTGATGTACAATTGAATTTTGGAATACTTGTTCTTTTTCCTGATCTTGATCTTCTAGCAATTCATCAGCAAACTCTTTGATTATTTTCCATGCAATATCTGCAACAAGTTCTTTATAAAACAATCCTAACATTGAATCCCTTACCGATGTCTTTTTCCGTAGCGTTTTGGGCAACGGCACAAAAACGTATAACATACTTTCCATTAACAGTAGCAGGCACCATATGTAATTTTCCTGATGAATTAATATTACTCAAAAGTTTTTCGTTAAGTTGGTCGCTTACTTTTAAACGAAAGCACACTAGACCTAACTAAAAAACAATTTTTTAAAACTTGACTAAAGGTTAAAGAAACCAAATACTTTAACTTCATTGCACACTTCAAATCTATAATCCTTCAAAACCAACACTTCAAATCTCTTCGCTAAATGGATGTGATGACGAATGTAGGTTTGTAACCCTGTTAGTCCATACTTACGTAATACAAACCAAAGTTTTAACGATCTAAATCGTCGGCTAAGAGGAACCCCCCAGTGTCTATAATCGATAGCTATGTCAGAGTATCCGTGCTGAAGGAACAAAGGATCTACAACTAATGCGGAAGTAAGTCGAATCCTATCTCGCACCCATAACGTAGAACAATCGAAATTTACTAGAAGCCATTTATTGGGATTGGTATTGAAAGAATCTGCATATTCGATACCCTTTAGTAGAGGTTTCAATTCGGGACAAATAAAAGCGTTTCCAGCATACGCGGCATCCACGTGCAACCAAACGGAAGGGAAACGTTTGCAGACCTTTCCAATTTCAGGCAAGTTATCGAAAGAGCAACAAGATGTGGTCCCCAAAGTTGCTGATACAAAAAATGGAACGAATCCCATGGTTTCGTCTTCTTCCATTGCCTAAAATATTTCTTCCTTTCTTACTTGATATTTTTTTTGTCTATACAAAACTTACCTGTGCAAGTGTTTGGCCCCTCAAACACGACTTCTCGTCGGGTTCCAAAACTCTCAACTTGACAAAGGATATCATCGCTGCTTTTTCCACGCACGAATGTGCTTCTTTGGAACAGTAGGCCATCAGTTTGGATAAAAGAACGCAGTCGTCGACAAATGGATGCTGTTGTTTGAGTCGTTTTAGTGCTTGTGCCCTTGCTGCTAGAAGAGTTACCAGTACGCATTCGCTTGCCGAAGTCTAAAATTAAATGTGTGCACTATTTTGTATTGGAAGAATATTTATTTTAGTATCAACCTGGATTACTCCACCACCTCGACTTCCTTCTTTAAATGCGAGAAAGTCGTCTGGGAGACCTATAGCTTTTCCTGCAAGTGCGTAAATTATAACTGTATTAAGAGTAGTGATATAAAAATTTACCTAACCAATCTAAAACTATCGTTTCTAACTCTGTACAAGCTGGACTAGAGGCCTAAATGGAAAAATGTTATTTATTGAAATGAAACGATAATTTTTGAATAGTACCCATGAAAAACCGATGCATCCTATTCCAGCAGACAACATATCACCTAAAATGGATGGAAAGGAATTTCCAGACGGATAATAAGCGTGGAACCTTGGATGCTGCCAATGGGTGACTCCGGGCATGATTTTAGAATCAACATCCTGCATGATTGCATCCCATTCTTCGGGATCTTCGGGTGCCTTATCCGGTAACAAACTTCTGAGATATCCTGGTTCAATATTGGGAATTACTCGTCGAGATTCAATATTTTCCAAATAGTTGCAAATATATTCTACCATTTCGTTTCCTCTTACTCTAAATTCGTTGAAGTCCATGTCTCTAAAGTAATAAAATTTTGTAAAAAATTTGATTATTACGGTGAAATTATTCAAAGAATGCGATGAAATTAATTTTAAGGGAAAAATTGAATATCCTACCTGTTGCTTCGCGATGATTTCGTTTTCACCAAAATTCAAGAAGACACTAACGTGTCCACCGTTTAACTTGAGGATTATGCGTTCCATTTTCTTAACTTCATTGCATTTTACGTCCCCTTCCACAAAAACTTGAGTTCCTTTACTGCGCAAATCATTTTTTCACAAAATTTGTGCTTTCTTTATCTAATTTTTAAACTTTTTTATTTTGTAGCATTTCTTCTCTGAACTAAATTTTATTTCCAAAAACTGTAATTGGTATTAAAAATCCTTCTAATATTAAAAAACGACTAATATTAAATTTGATAATCAGTTTAATGGTCACTAAAGTATAAAATAGTTAGAACCGATTTCGTAAAATTTTTAACGAACCGTTAAAAATAGAAGTAGATTTCTATTGGCTTGTTCGAGTTAACGAACGTTTTCTAATGGTTTACTAGGACCTTTTAGTTTAACGCCAATATTTAGCTTTTTACTAGACAAAATTCAATGGTCCATGTATACGAGCAAATATTTCTTTTGATACTTTTGTCAGATTAGAAATTTCGTAATTAGAATTAGAAACGTAATTATCCGGTTTCGCATCCAGTTCATAATCATGTCATTTTAGTTTTTCTTTTCCAATTCTTGAAATGAACAATGTATTTATCCAACTGTCCCCAACGTAGGCCCATCCAACTCATCAAAGGTGCTACTAGAAAGGGGGTAAATATATTCAACTCGTCAGTCATTAAAACCGTTTAATTTCATAACCCCCCCCCAGCATTCAAACGGCCGCGTTCAACAGGCTGCGTTTAAATGTCCGGCTCCGCTGTCTACACCCTCATATGATAAACGACACAAGAATAGTCCCGCAAAAAAAGAAGATTAAATTTAGTAATTTTGATCTATCAAACTAAATTGTATTTTATTTTTGCATAATATTTTTATTTATAGGGTATTTTTCAGAAATTTTTACTTTTAATAAAAGGTAATCGAATTTAATAAAATTGCCTAATGCTAAAGCACACCATTAAATAATTTGTTCAAGTTTTAACCAATTTTAAGAATTTACTACATTGTTTTTATACCAAAATCATAAAAATCAGTTTGTTTATTTAACAAGTACTATAATATCCAAATCAATGAATGACTCATTCAATTTGTAATAAATTATAATAAAATATGCAATAATATAAAGGATGTTTTTTTAAGCACGTCCGGATTTTGAATTTAAATGGAACCCATAAAAATTAAGCAAGTGACCATAAATTTGGTTTTTTTATTCAAAAGATAATTTTTTGTCATTTAATATTTAAATTTAATTTCGGATTTTTGAACACCGTGGCTGCCATTCTTCCAGATTTTTTTCAGAAAATCGTGCAATTTTAATATTTTATCCAAATTTTTTTTTAACCGGATTCCGCACTTATAAAATTATAAAAAGGAATTTTTCAAATTAGATTTTCAATACTTTGAACCGTTTTCGAGACACATACTTTAATTTTAATCTGAATTGCTTTCAGAGTTCAATTATGAATTTTATATTGAACTCCTGGTCAATAGCGTAACTACCGCGCGGTATGCAAATGCATACGGCTCGTGAAACTCTTAGGGGCCCAAAAGGCAGTGACGTAGCAACAGGTGATGTCAGGCATTAGGCCCCGGGCGTAGTAGGGGCCCGTGGTCTGGTACACTAATAAAATTAACCCATCGTGTTATTTGGAACAAATATTGTAGTACGCATGTTGCTCGGAGAAAATCTAGACTGGGGTTAGAAAAAGATCATCCAAAAAAATTTTGAAAAAAGTTTATACTGATTCTAAAGGTAGGGGGCCCGCTATGGGTCTTGCACCAGAATCTGGTCTTGCCTTGCTACGTTGCTGCCCAAAGGGCCCGATGCAACCGACAAAAAATTATAAATAAAAAATATTTCAAAAATTAAAAAATTTAAAAATTTGAGTATGAGGAGGGGCATTCCACAATTCCGCACACAAAAAAATTTCGTGTTGTTACACTACAGCTCCTGGTTTTGCAATCAGTAGAGTTGAATTTTGAAGAGTGATATTAAGGTAAAACGACATAATATAATCTTTCCTGAAACGCAAAAAGTATTTACCTGAGAAAATTCACCATTGCTGCAATTTGTAGCTCACAACTTGTCTATTCTTTCTTCTTTCTGAAACACCCTATACATTAAAGAAGTTTAGAAAACTATTCAAATAATATTTATAAAATTTATGAAATTTATCAGTTATTGCATTCACAACTGACGCGCATGATTGGATTAATGAGATTCTTGCTACCAACCTATCACAGCTTACGTTATTTCTTAAACTGTGCTCTACTTTAAAAAAAAAGATGAGATCCAAATTTGCCTATGATTTAAATTATTTTGAATAATGTTTTTTAAGCGGTCATTATAACTGAATTTTAGACGATATAATTATAAAATTAATATTAAAATTGTAATATCTCTAATTGTGTAACAACCCACCTTATTAAAATAACTTAATCATTGAATCAAGAAAATGATATTCACTTAAACGATAAGAAAGACTTAATTAAAAAAAAATCTCATAAACATTAAAGAAATTAATGATTACAGTCAATAAAAATAAGATCGATAAAAAGTCACATATGAAAATAAATTAACTCTCTTTAAAGTAAATTGAACTAAAGGTATAAACCTGAACATTCATTATTGAAATTAAAAACCTATGGTAATCATCAAAAATTTCTTAAATTAAATTAAAATTAGAAAATTACATTAAAAATTCAAGTAGGTTTAAATTATAAAAAAATATAGAAAAATCATACGCCTTTTTCATTAATAAACATAGAAACCAAAAATAGAAACACAAAATTCGTAAATTTTAAATCAAAAATTAATAAATTAAAATTAACAACGGAGTACGAGCGCGTCACTGCAATTGTGTTAAAGTATACGTGTGAATTTCCATATTGGGTAACAAATGGCTCATAGAGAAAGCTTATTTTATAAAAAAAAATAATTTAAAATACCAAAACCGCGATCATCCAATCTTAACTTGAATTTATAATTTGTAACATAAAGTGTCTTTCTGAACACAATTCCTAATAGGGAGGTTGCCTAAAACAAAATGCTAAAAAGAGTCACAATCCGGAGAGGGTCACTCTCCAGTTTGTAATAATAATGTAATAATAATAATAATAATCTTTATTTAACCAGAAATAAAATCATAATAAAAAATACAACAAGATTTCGATTAAAAGAGTGGAGATTAGATCAGCTGCTCATACTGCTGGTTTTCATCGCACACTGGCGTTTTCAGGGGTGAGTAATTGAGTAATTTCCCCCCCCCCCCCTAAGAATTATTATTTAACCTTTTGCTTTCCATTTTTCAACAAATAAAGATCAATCTATGTTGAAATTAACATTGATATAGGTAAATTACCCCCCCCCCTTAGGTAGTTGACTGGAAACGCCCCTGTCATCGCAACTCATTGGAGAAATTCAGCATACACCGCTCTTTCTTTCTGTATTTGCTTCCTTTGTCTTGTATCGTTCCATTGTCATAGACCAGCCCTCAATGATAATTGTGGAGAGCTGGGTGGTAGGTTCTGAAATAAAATGTTGTCTGAGGGCAGCTTAGCACTTCAGAACAAAATCGGAAGCTGGAGATGATGGCATGGTTCTTGGATGATAAAAACAACAGTGAACTAAATCGCTGAGGTGGTCGAATAAGGTTGTCAAAACTTGCAACAGATGTTAATATTAGGTAGCGATGACTGGATGTAATAGTGCACAAACAACGTCGAAAACGGTAGTGGAAAAAAGACATTATTTTAAATGTCGAATTTAATAGAATGTCAAATTTTTCAATCCATATAAATGTGACCACTCACAATCGCTTTACCATGTAAGACTGCCTAAACCATGCACGTACGCGCAGCGTCCATAATCACAACAAGAAATGCTTTCACAATATTGTGAAATTCATGCACAAAGAATGATTTAAAAAAGAACTAAAACAAATGCAAAAATTTGTTAATTTCGAATCTGAAGGCTCTTGAAATGTAGGTATATGTTTTTTTGTGACGAGTGTTGCCCGAAAAAATCCGTGTACATCAGCCCCAGATATTATTACGATTAACAAAAAAAAACTTGGCAATAAAAAAATGTATTTCAAAAAATTTATACCGATCACATCGGCCCCAATTGGGGCTGGTCCACCAGAAATTTTCTCAGCGTCCCGGCGATCCAGTCTGTCACTGTTACTCAATACCACTACAGCTTTGATTTTTTAACTTAGCTTCGCTTAAAAATAGTAAAGATATCACATTTTTATATAATAAAATCATTGCTATAAAAGTTTTTGGCATCTCAAATTTGATTAAAAACTTGTCCATTAATCTGAATCCACAGAAGTTTCAGTCAATGGATGTTGTGATGTAGATGCAGTGTCAAGACTATTGATTAAATTCCAGGTACCTTCGTTTCTTCCTTCCAAGTTATATTGCCACTCTGTACATATTCAAAAAGATAAAATAATAATTAATTATCGATTTCAAGACACTTACGCCCTTCTGTAACTCGAGAAATGTTTTTCAGAAGAAATTCTTTATCTTTGGCTTCCAAAACTAGCATGTCCCTTAATAAATTGACCATGTGCTTTTCGGAAATTGCTTTGGCACGTAAGTAATACACAATGACGCTAAAACTCATGACTTAGCATTTCAATAAAATATTTAATTCGTTAACTTACCACATTCCAATTAAAATTAAAGCCACTGTTCCCGGTTTTCTAAAATACATCAGGATCTTCCAGAACATATTATGTTGCTCAAGTTTGAGAATTCCTTTCAAAACCATCTCATGTGTGAATTTATACTCCCGAAACGGACCACAATTAGACGTTTGAACACTAAATAGTAATAAAATTTGAAACTTCCAGAAAACAAATTTTGAAAGCTTACTTTGCGATTATGTAACCATAGGTGATGAGAACCAGAAGCAGCGATAAAAAAGATAAAATCAAAAACCATGTGTGCGTTTGAGCCGCTCTCCAAGATTTAGAAGATGGTCTACAAAACTTTAATACGCAAGTTCTACGTACGTACCACGTGAACCACAAGAGAACCACAACTATAACGCTCAATAACGGAGAAAAATACAAACCAACCCAAAATAGGGTTTGATTGTAAATCAATTGTAGGGTATATCGCGCTATGTCGCATTCAGGAATTCCAATTGGTTTCCAAAAGTATCTAAAAATTTCTGGTTAAAAATAGAAAAAAAAGTTAATTCGCAAAAAAAGGATGCGTGATAGTAAACAAAACAGAAGAGCAGGTGTCACAAATGGATGCAAAACTTACTTATAAATAGCAAAACGTGATGCTTCAATTATTGCAGAAATCAAAACAGAAAATAAAAAGTTAAATAAAATTAATCTATAAATGTGCTGACCGATTTCGGTTTCCCAACAAAACTAAAAAATAAAAAAAAAAAAAATAAAAAAAAAACAGTTTAGGTGCTTACATAGGTATCATAATACAAATGTTTATGGGTAAAAAGGCACCTACCTGATTGGTTGAGTGTGTCAGCCAGAAACTTAAAAATACTCCAACAATAATAATTTTTAAGAAAAATACCCTGATTAATGTAATGTACAGAGCCGCCCTAGGGTTCTTGTAGTCTTCGTACCTACAAAATTGTAATGAGCAAAAAATTTATAATTAGAAAAAAAACGTACCGAACCAAAAGGCTAAAAATTGTAGGAAATATTGACATTATAGCATTTATAAGTATTGCTGTAACGATTGCTAAACCTGATGATGGATTATCAATATCTGTACCGTATTTTTCCAACAGGTACCACATGAGATAGCCTATTCCTATTAATACAGCAAAGATTTGAATGTTAATAATTATCTGGATGATAGTGGTCCAGAATCTGTGAATAAAAGACTTATTTTTGGAAGTCTTCACCGACTCACTTAGTATCTCCTGTAAGAAAAAATGCACAAAAGAAGTTTAATCTGTCACCTCAATTTAAACGTTGCTCAATAATTATTACCCTAAGTTCATTAAATATCGAAGATGACTTCAGCTTGGCTGCTTCACTAGTTGCAATGCTGTAATCCCAAGCGCAAAACACTTTAAGAGCAAATACATTTTTCAAACCTCCTTGTGTCTCAATAAAACTTTTCCGATACGAGCGAGCCATACTAAAAATTAACAATTTGACAAAAAATAAATAAAATGTGCAATAATAAAATAGTACCTGGTACTTAATGCGATAAAACTTGCTAAATAAACACTTGTCATGGTAAAAAAATACGAATAGGGCAAATTAAAAGAAAGATTAGCAATATTTTTTACGGTGTCGTTTACATAATAACCATAATATAACGTTGTATTTGTAAAATAACCCTAAAAATTAATTATATATAACATCTTATAACATTTATGTTTCAAAATTAATATGAGTGAATTTAGTTCCCTTTTTTCGTGTTCATAAAATTTTTAAAAAATTTATAGTCGTTTTCAAATTTTGAGCAAAAATCATTGATAAAGCAAAGATTTAATTACTTATCCATCGACAAATATAAGTTGCAAAAATTTGGGCAATGCATTTATAAAGTGTGACATTTCCCCCCTTTTTTATCCCTTCCTGCACTAGTTCAAAAATGAACTTTTCCTAACTCAAATGAATATTAAAATATACTATTAAAAAAACATACAAAAATTATACCAAAAAAAGCGGGTGCCACCTTCAAAAACATTTGAAATTAACTTACCTCTCCAGTAAAAACATCAACAAAGCGAAATGGCACACCATCCTGCATTGATTTTCCTTTTAAAATGAGATGTGTTGGTGAAATAGCCGTCGTGTTATCAGAATCGAAAATATTTACCCCAGAACTGTTACGAAAATCGTCATTGTGTTTTTTGTATAATAATTGAGGTATAACAATAAAAACAAATACAAAAAACGCAACAAAACAATTCATGAGAAATAACCACCGAAAAAATTTAAAGTAAGTCGCTACGCCAGATCCAAAATGGCCTTCAATTGTTTTTAGAGAGTCGTACCATAATTCGAAACTGTACGCAAGAGATTTAACAGAATTGTGCGCCTGTAAACAAAAAAAAAATATATAAAAAAGTGTAAAAAATGTGCAAAGTTGGATAAACTACTTTTGACAATTTTCTTTAATGTTTGGGGATATGATGATGATTATTCGATTCAAAGAAATTATTTTTTACATTAATACAGTTTTAATTTTTTTTAAATATATAAATTATTAACTCGTTGATATTAGATAATATTAAAACTTCAAAATATCGAGTTATTAATAAATTAAAAATTAATTAAAAGATTTATTTAGCTTTCAAACGATTATTTCGTTCGTCATCAGAATAATATACACCTATTATATATATTATTATTATTATTATTATGTATATTATTCTGATGACGAACGAAATAATCGTTTGAAAGCTAAATAAATCTTTTAATTAATTTTTAATTTATTAATAACTCGATATTTTGAAGTTTTAATATTATTTAATTTTTTTTATTATACAGTGTGTTCACGAAAAGTTGTAACAGTGAATAATTCTTAAATATTACTAGATACAAAAAAAAGTTTAAATAGTTTTTTATTCAACTCCAAATTTTCTATTGGAAACTGTCAAAGTATATTTTTTTATACTTCACATTCAACCGGAAGTAAACATACAATTTTTTTTTTAAATAGTAACATGTCTTTTTTTAACATTTTTGTAATTTGCAATTTTTTCTTTACAAATACATATAAAATTTTCATAAGGTTATATAAGAAAAAATTCGAGAAAACACAAGATTTTAACAAACAATAATAATTTATTAATTACGTATGTAGAGTGCTATGAAAAACAAAACACCATTATTATGATATGACATCACCATTAGACTCTTTCTATGAAGTCATTTAAAAACGGTAGTTCAGGCAAATCTATCTTTAAATTTAAAAAATTTAAAAACCAAAATTAATATAACATCTATCAATTATCACCAAATCGCCAGAACTTCTGCGAAAATTAGAATCATATCTTGAACAAAACGGTGGCAATTTTGAAAAATTTATTAGATAAATGAAATGTTGTGTTTTCGGTGTCGTGATATTTTGTTTTTCATGGCACTCTACATACCTATGTGTAAATAATCAGTAAATTATTATTGTTTGTTTAAATCTTGTGTTTTCTCGAATTTTTTCTTATGTAACCTTATGAAAACTTTATATGTATTTATAGAGAAAAAATTGCAGATTACAAAAATGTTAAAAAAAAGACATGTTGCCATTTGAAAAAAAAATTTTATGTTTACTTCCGGTTGAATTTTAAGTATAAAAAAATATAGTTTGACAGTTTCCAATAGAAAATTTGGAGTTGAATAAAAAACTATTTAAACTTTTTTTTGTATCTAGTAATATTTAAGAATTATTCACTGTTACCACTTTTCGTGAACACACTGTATAACTTTAATCTACTTGCTGCTCTCCATTTGAAGATACCACTTTAGAAAAATTCTTCATTGACGACTCACACAAACTCATTTTGCTAACATAGAATCACTGATTCTTCTTCCTGTGTCAGATCACCAGAGCTCTTTGGAGAACGCATCGAAGTCTATTTGATGACCATATCAGACTAATCTCCTACCCATGGTGAAGCACTTCTATTTATGGCAAAATTTCACTTTTTCACAAAGTACTCTAACAGAACGGTCGGAAGGCCGCGAGGCGTCTTAATCATCTACTCTCGTTTTTGTTTAAAATAAAACCAATATAACATGAATTTACAGAACCATCTCATTTTTACCCCCTTTTTCTCTAAACTATTAATCCTAAGAGAGGTGAGGTAGGTGGATAGACCAAAGACCGGACTCTAGGCCAGAAGGCCTAAATTCGATCTCCAACATAGCTACAAAATTTAACCAACTTCATTATGACCCTCTCTCCCTTAGAAAGAAATGGCAAACCACTGAGGCAGGGGCGGATAGGTTATAAAAAATCTACCGAGGAAATTAGCGGCCGGCGGCCCAAAAATGTAATTGACACGGCCCAAAACAGCGCTGCAAGCGAAATTTTTGTTTTATTAACGGCCTACGAACCTATTGACCAATGACCCACCGGGAAATTTCCCGGTAGCCCGGTGGGCCCATCCCCCCCTGCACTGAGGTGTAATTTGCCATAAAAGTCTTTTTTAAAAAGATCAAGACGCTTCTGTCAAAAAGCATACGATTAAGAAGAAGAAAATCCTATAGAAAAGCGGTTTAAATGTTTTTACTTTACCATACCGAATGGGAAAGTTATGTAATCAAAAAAATTTATTTTTTCAGATTTTCACGAATTTACAGTCCTTGAAGTCAAACGAGTTGACAGAGACCCAACATCAAAAAATGTCTGTGTGTCAGTGTGTCTGTATGTCACTTAATTTTGTGTGCGCTCTAGCGCCCAAACTAATAGGAATTTCTCAACCAAATTTTATATTTAGTACTTTTATATTGAAACTTAGATTTGATTAGATTTTGGTTAAAATCGGTCCACGGAAACGTGAGATTGGGAGTAAATTAGTGACGCGCATTAACGAGATGCCTTTTTTTTTAATTTTTATTTATTTTTTGTAATGTAATGTAATGAAAATCGTAAATCGTACTTTTTTGTAAACTGTATTAAAGTAGTGTGAAAAACATAATATCGTACCATAAGATTAATGTATGGTAAAGTCATGTGATGGCCACATCTCCAATTTTTTATATGAATTTTTATGTACATAGTTTAATTTTGTACTTAAGTTTTTTTGCTAGAACGCAGTTTTCGAGATATTTAGGAAAAACTGAGAAAAAACATTACAACGTTTCCCTCCCACCCTCGGGACTTTTAGTATGTTATTCAACACAACTGCCAAATTTCAAAACTACACGACTTTTTTTGGCCTGCATTAAAATTGAGTATTTTTCCTACAAATCGTAAATCGTAAGAAATTCTTAATGATCATTAACTTGGCAATGTGTCGAAAGTACAACTCTGCATAAGTACAAATTTTTTTTATATTTACCTTTGACACTCTATTATTGTACAGATGCTTCACACTGTTGTATAATGCTACAGATTTATCTTTCGAACGGTTATTGATACTGGAATTCAACTTCTTCTTAATTAATTTTTTAATTGTTAAGCACTGTGGCATATCCCTTAACGCTTCTCTAAAAAACAAAGCAAATTGAATTTAATAAAAAAAACGTTATCGAAATAAATTATTTCACCTTCTTAACTGATTCGATTCGGGCGTACTGCCCATTAAAGTGGTATCTTTAGCCATACGATTAGCAATCTTACTTGCATGTTGTTCTAACGAGGAGTCCATCATACCTAAAATAAACGATTACTTAAAATTAAAAATAATATTGTCTGAAACTTACCGGAAGGATTCATCCATTTTCTGCGAGTTTCCAAAGTTTTTGTAAAAATATTCGGTTTAAGTGGAACGGTAACTTGTTTTATGTTGTTATTGCGATGTATAGACGTTATTCTTCGACGGTTAATGCTGTTGGTAGAACCTGTACTGGATTCGGTAACAATTTCACTTAAATCAAGGCACGGTTCATATTCGCCTTCGATAGAACGCCTACTCGAATTTGGAATTGTTCTGTTGTTGTTGTGTGGTAAGTTTAAGTCGTAGGAAAACAACGCGTTTCTTTGTTCTAAATTTATACCTTCGAATCCGCTATTGTCGCGATTTTTTTTATTTTTGAAGCGTTTCGACATTTTCGGTGAATCATTTATTTCTATTAATAATAATTAGAGCTTACACGAACGCCGGATCATTAAACTGATAGGTTCAGGATGTAAGTATCACACACCAATTAAATTAATTAACTTTATTTCCTCTGATGACAGTTATTACGTTGGAGGTTATGTTTTGATAACAAAACAAGTCAAATTTTGAGGTTATGTTATGAAAATAATTTTCTTGGCAAAAGGCAAAAAAATTGTTTTGGAATAATTGGGTTTTCTTTTGTTTAGAAAAAATAAGCGGTGGAAATGCGTAAAATTTGTTTGAATTTATGAAGAGGGGGTCGGTTTATACGGCGTAAAGGTGGCGAATGATAGATGGCGTTGATTCTTGGTAAGTTCGTAAACTCGCTGGTAAGTAAATTCTCACGTGTTTACAAGCAAGTGCTGGATGTGTTCCATACCGACTGAGCATTATGAAACCACATATGCATTGTAGGTGCCTCCCACGTTTGTCATCGTTTTGTTGGGTAAACATTGAGCATCGAGTTGCGGCATAACACGAGGTGTGATAAAAGTGTAGTCTGGTAAAGTGTAATGAGTAAATATTCGGATACTGAAAATGATGCTTGGGTTCTTTTGTCGCTAAAATCGTTCTCGAAATCAGTACCAGTGAGTCCTGCAAAGATGCAGTGGTGCCCAGAACCTAAGGGAGATATTATTGCACGTTTGGAAACTCGCGAATCTGAATTCAATGTGCGTCAAAATAGAATTGTAGTCGGTAGAAATAGTTCTAGGGGACGCGTTGACGTTAATGTGGGACATTCGAGTTTCGTTTCGCGTAAACATTTGGAGATATATTTTGAACATCCTTATTTTTATTTATTGTGCAACGGAAAGAACGGTGTCTTTGTGGACGGAGTTTTTCAAAGAAAAGGAGCACCAGCTATCAAGTTACCAAGAACGTAAGTTACCTATGTTATGTAAACAAAAATGTGTGGAGAAAAAAATTGAATACGTCGTGTTGTTGCATGTTTATCTTTTGAGTCCTTGAGGTTAACAGACACATGCCGAATTTTATGTGACGTCACGCTATTAATCGCCTTGTACGGATTGTTCCTGCTAAAATCGAGGGATCAATAACTACCCCGACAAATTTATAAATAAACGTCCAAAATCATTTTAGAAATACAACATGTAAATTTATTGAGCCGATGACGTCATTATTTTCCGTCTTTTACCTACGTCTATTTACTTTTGTCATTTTCGACCTTATGCATCCTAAACATAAGTATCGAGTTTCATCACCTTACTAGTAAATATACAACGTTTGTATTGATGTAATATTCCTTTGCTTATTTCATTAGAGTGTGTGAATGTGACCACGTGGTTTGTCTCCACTTTATTTAAATGTGATACACATTAATTGTTATGTACTATTATTATTGCCTTTAACATCTACTTCCAACACTTTAATTACATATTTTATGTACAGGATGTTTCCCACATTTGACCTATTCCAAAAATTATGTCATCCTCTCTCTCTCTCTCCCTTTCTCTCTCGTCCTAACAAATCTATTTGGATCGTTTATTTTAATTTTCATTCCGCTATAAATAAATAAACAATCAACCGTTATTAAGCCAATCATTAAATATCCTTTTATTTGTTCACGTGCATACGCACTCTTATCTAGCCTTTCTCAAACACGTGGATATCAGTCGACCATGAGATCAAAAATTTAAATTTTTTATTTAATCAAACGTTGTCTTACGTAATCAACAAACATGTTGGGAACGCCTGGAAACAAAACACACTTCGTTTTCAACACTTCCTAGTTTGTCTATTTTAGCAAATCTCAAAAATGCTTTTCTTTCGTTGCGTGCTTTTTTGTTATTTTTATAAATTCTTACCTCCCAACAAGTCGATATATCATTCGAATCAAATTTCATGGTGATACCGTCACTTTAAGACAGTGCTATTATCTTTTATTAATTCCTAACTCTCAACAATGGACACTTCATCAAGACAATACGCCTGGCCAACCAATTACCGCGTTTTATTATTATTTACCATTTAAGATGCTTCCTTGAATTGTAAATGAAACCTGTAATCGATATCAATAAAGATTACGGTGGTGGTAAGAATAGCACCTGTCAGCAGGCATTTCAATTTTTACGGTCCTTTCTGTGGGACATTAGTAGTACGTCATTCTAATCTAATCAATGGTCATACTTTACGTACGAAGACGTAACACCAAAGTTCCGTATAAAATAACTTGGCATAGCATTTCACTTTATAGTTTTAGATCTGACACTGATTGCATGAAGTTTAGGTCGGACAGAATTTCTATATCTCTTACTGTCTCTTACTCTTAAGGCAAGTGTAAGTAAAGAATACGCTATACCGAGAATGTGTCACGCATGTGACATATTATATGGGATAATGGTCTGCCCAAGATCAGAGCGATAAATTATCTCACAATTTATACCAAAAATAACTTTATATAGCTTATTCTTCATTTATTGAGAACTGGTCTTTCCTTACTATCCGACATAAGTTCATGCAATAAATGTCAGATATTTTATCTTGGAGTGAATGATGCAGTGGTGGACTAGGATAACCACGGGGGGGCATCAATTGTTACATTATACGTATCGCTACTTGTGTAGCTCCAAGCTCCAGTAGGCATACGCATCATGGTCAATGGTGGCCATAAAACACCTAGTCAATGTTAAAATTGGCCGGCAGGGCGGCGCTGCTTGAGCTACGCAACTAGCGGATAGGCCATAATCAGTAGAATGTTAAACTTTGTTATAAATCTATCAAGCCTATACCGGGTGCTGAATGAGTTAGGCGAACATAGGATATTAACATGTAAAAACTTATTTTTGCAAATTCCTGCTTCCCTAAATATTTTAGAGAAAAATTGAAAGATACAAATATAATATAGAAATATAAACTACGAATGATAAGAGCATTAGATTTTATCTAGCTTTTACGTAAATGATCAAAAAATCTTTTGAAATTGTTAAAATTTTTATTTATCAAACTGGCCATGTATAAGTTTCCAAGGTAATATTCTATTTTATGAAATTAAAATTTAATAAAGTGCAAAACTGTCAACAACGTGCAATTGTTTTTTTATTACTTATCAAAAATAATTACCTCGGAAACTTCCATGGCAAGTCTGATAAATAAAAGTTTTAACAATTTCAAAAGAATTTTTTGACCATTTACGTAAAAGCTAGATAAAATCTAATGCTTTTATCATTCGTAGTTTATATTTCTACATTATATTTGTGTCTTTCAATTTTTCTCGAAAATAATTAGGGAAGCAGGAATTTGCAAAAATAAGTTTTTGCATGTTAATATCCTATGTTCGCCTAACTCATTCAGCACCCGGTATACAATACAGTTCGGAGGTGTAATACTTTTGACACATTGAAAATTAATGATCATTAACTTTTTTAAAATCATTTGTTAAATTAATTAGCTATACAATAATAGTTAAACAAACAACAGAATGAGTAGTAATTTGAGTATGTACATGTATTCTATTTCGTTTGAAAGAATGCTTAATGATCATTATCTTAGCAGTGTTTCGAAATGGTATAAGTTGCTCTGGAAAATGGTGTACACTAAAATTCCAAAATAAATCCACAGAAAAGCCTCTGGCTCAAGGTTCAGTCGGTTTCTATATTGATTTTGGGGATAGCATGCTAACCGGGTACACGAATTTACAAATTTTTTCAAGTAAAGGATTGTAGTAGAGGATATAAATAGCATGTAAACAAAAATTTCATGAATCATTCACAATGGACGAGTTTCACTATTTTTTAAATTTAAAAATAGAGGTCAAACTGTTTTTTGAATACTCCTAACATAACAAAATAGTAGTTTATTTTATATTACAAGGACGTAAACCAATACTTTTCACTACGAAGGAGTTTATGAATTTGGGGCGTCAGGCGAGAGTAATAATAAAACCCCAGTAGTAAAAAGAGGTTACGTCCGTGTGTTATGAAATATTTTTCGCTATACCGGAAAATTTTTTCTTTTTGTGTTTTACTTCCCTTTACTTTTTATACTGAAAAGTTTTTAGTAACTTTTTAATAAGTTAAATTAATAATTTTAGTAAGTTTTAAAAGTAACTTTCGGTACAAATCGAGTATGAAAACAGTCCATTTACAGCCGGGATAGCGAAAACATTATTAGATAATATAAAACTTCAAAATATCGAGTTATTATTAAATTAAAAATTGTTAAAAGATTTATTTAGCTTTCAAACGATATATCGTTCGTCATCAGAATAATATACAAATCTGATGACGAACGATATATCGTTTGAAAGCTAAATAAATCTTTTAACAATTTTTAATTTAATAATAACTCGATATTTTGAAGTTTTATATTATCTAATATCAACGAGTTAATAATTTATATATTGAAAACATTATTAAACGACCGGTAGCTGACGTCACACATAAGTGAGGTTTATGAACCAATCAGAATTGCCGTGTTGTCACATTGACAGCAATTGGCCAATAGGCAACAATGCATGTTTAATTATCATCGGTCAGTTATGGTGCTCAGTTTAAACTCTTTCAATTTTCAAAAAATTAAAATTTCAGGCTGAGTTTTGAGACCAACTAATTATACATACATACAACATTTTTATCAAAGTTTTATTTTAATATATTATTTTAACGAATTTTTGACTAGTAAAACTCCCCATTGGGTCTAATTTTAGAGAAAAATTGAAATTTTATAAGAATAGTGCCAATAAGGTCTAAATTTGCGCAAAACTGTTATCTTTAAAATCAATTTTTGGCTGAACTAATCGATGTTGGATGTTCGCCTATAACTTAAACGCTCCATTTTAATGGAGTAATGTAAACTGGGCCAAAAAACTACCTGAAAGTGGTAAACTGGGCCAAAAGCAAATTTTACTAAAATTTTGAAAATGGTAAACTGGGCCAAAATCATAAGTTTTTAGGTAACCGCTGAATTGAAATTTAAAAAAAATCAATTTTTTAAAAACCACCATGGCACGAGGAGGATCCACGCGAAAACGAGTTTCACCTCTCAATGATCCACTTTTTCCTTAACCCACGGGCCTAGGGGTATGTGTATAATAAATGTAGTTTTTATAAAAACCACCATCGCACGAGAAGGATCCACGCGAAAAAGTATTAACCGTACGTTAAGGGTCAGTTGTATAAAAGAGGATCATCCTTGACCATGGATCAAGCTTCAATTTAAACCAATAGAAAACTTAAAATAAAATTTTAACTCTACTGATTGGTTTAAATTGGAGCTTGATCCATGATCAAGGATGATCCTCTTTTATACAACTGGCCCTAACATTGCGTACGACGGGTCTCCCGTACGATTATAAGTGAGAAAATTGTCATCAACCGGACTCTTTTGTCTGACCGCACACGTACCGACCATACAATACACCTTTGGCCCAGTTTACATTCACCCCCCCCCCCTTATACATAGGTAGAGAAACGATGATGCAAATTTATTCGTATGGATCAAATAGATCGGACCTGCAATGGTTTTATCTTGTAAGTCAAATGGGGGGGGGTGTTTGATTGAGTTACATCAGTATTTTACTATTTCTATTCTAATTTTTCAGTATTTTTATGCCTCTCACAAATCCGCGACTAGAAATACGTTTAATCGTTAAAAACAACAGACGTTTAAATTCTGCCATTTTTACTCCATCTTGAACTATATCTAATAAGCAAGAAAAGCTACAACCAATAGAAAATGACACCAACCATTGTCGCCACTGTGCTATATTAAGCTTGAACTATTAAGAGCGCGCTGCAAAAATAAAGGGGAAACTTTTCATTATACAATTTCTTAGTTAGGGGCTGTCCATTAATCACGTGAGGCTCGAAAGGGGGGGAGGGGTCCAAAGAAAATCACGAAATATCACAAAGGGGGAAGGGGGGTCTAGTAATATATCACGTGTATTTATTTTTTGATGATACTTATACCTGTATTTTATAAATATTTAAAAAAAATTACAATTCTTTGTGGGTAATAAAAAAATACACGTGATATGGAATGGGGAGGGGGGTAGTATTAAACCCACCATGTATTACCAAGGGGGAGGGGGGTTAAAAAATGCCAAAAACAACATCACGTGATTAATGGACGGCCCCTTACGAAAGATACTTAGGTGGCGATGCTACGTGAACACTTTGATTCCATTGTTTTGTAAATTTTTTCTATAATTGATCATGAAACCGCTTTAAATTTAGATTTTGTCTTTATAATAACCTGCAGAAGGCAATAACGAAGTTTCATCAAGATTGGTTATAAAAATTCAAAGTTGTCCGTTTTAAAAAATTAAATTTACTATTTACTCTTAATTTAAAGCGCCTAAAATTGGTTATTTCTTTCAGAAGTCTTTTCTTATTGATATAAAAAGGAATTACATTGATACAACGTTTAGTTTGTGAAATAAACTTAAATAAACTATGGCTCGTCGTATAATTCTTTTCATAAATTGTGGGATAACTTATTGCTCTGAACTTGGGAAGATCATTAGCCCGCAATTTATACAAAGAGTAACGTTATAAGACGATTGTAGAACGTAATCTTTGTATCCGAGCAATATTCTCAGTATACCTTATTCTTACTTTATACTTGATTTGTAGAACTGGCCCTAAGCCACCGTTGTGATGGGAATAGGTGACCGATTTATGATTGGCTCCGATACTTTGCGAAAATGGCAGAATTTAAAATAATGCTTATTTTATCAACATGGGAAGCAATAAACCTTTTAATTCACATGATAAGTTATACTAGAGTCAAAGTCTTTATTTGGGTTCGAGTTGTGTATACGATTTTGGAAATTATTTTTTTTAGTGCGATCCTCACAATTTTATGTGTTTAAGGAGCTGTCGAATCAAGTTTTTTTTAACTTGGAGCGATTTTTAAATATGTTTATAAAAAAATTTGGCTCTATTTTTCGCATGCATTTTCCTCCGGTACTCCTAGGCAACAAATTCGTTCCTAATTTTTAAAAGAAAGTTCTGGCAGTCCTTACTGTTTAAACTGAAAGTAGTATACACGACAACTTAATAATTATTACAAATTTAGTTAAGAGATAATCAAAGAAAGTCGAACCTGCTGTTAGATGCAGGAGAAAGCTTTTTGACATTAGGTAGATTAATTGTGAATTCTAAGGTTCGTTAAATAAAAAATCAATAACAGGTCAAAATCCTACTGAGAATTTTTTGGCATGAAACTTCAAATCTCATCAAGTCTTTTTCTCTAAGGACACCGTAGGTTTACTTTTCATGTTTATAAAAAATTTGGCTGAGCAGGCAGATAAATTTGTTTCCAATTACAAATGATTCATAATTAAAATTATAAGTACCTAATTAAGATTTGATTTTTTATCTTGAACCTTTAGGTCATTTCGAGCAAGAAAACTGACTAGAGGTACATATTTATAAGTAAGTACATAGGTCATGTTTGATAATTTAAATTCACTCGTAAAAAACTATATACATTGTAATTAATTACACTAAAACAGCGAACAATCTAACGGTATCAGTTCTAAACCGAGTTGTTTCCAGCATTATCTCCAATTTCGTTTTGTGTTATTTTCAAAAATATGAAAATAGACTTTTTATTGCACATTTCGTATTTGTTTATATTTTGTAATCAATAACACGGCAATTTGAGAAACAAAGTTCACAAGTAAACGTACAAATCTGACCTTTATCAACATTTTTAATGTGACCTTGTATCTCAATTTAACATACAAATTACAATTCAAATTTATAAAATATTAAATGGCGCGCAATTTTCATTCACTATTTCACTTTTGCACTTTTTGTAACATTTAGAGTTAAAGCGTAGACGTCTATAATAATAAAACTGGATTCTAGTATAAATAAACAACAACTGTTCATCTTTTTTTCAACCAAATCTTCTACTCTATTGTTTGAAGGACCATTTTTTTTTTATTGTAAACTAGTAATCGATTTGAACTCGTCGAATTTGAGTTTGGTGAATCACGTTAATTGTTTTTATTTTTTAATGGTTTTATTCCATTAATTTAACCGGAAGTAATTGATATCGTACAGTGGCGTAACAATATTTTTGTCGCAACCGGGATCCCTTAGTGGAATACTTTTCAAGGTCACTTGTAGCAAAATCGATAAATATAGATTAACTACCAGAAAATTATGTTTCTAACCAGTGGATTTATTATAAACAATTTCATATAATATAATAACAAATTACTCAAATTGGAGTGGCGATAACACATTTCTTGAGTTGTTTTTAATTTATGTGAATAATAAGACAGGTATTTCAGAATATCAATAAAATGGTAATTTTTACTTCCGTACAGGTTTTTTCGTTTACGAAATTTCTGATTGCCAAGTTCATTAGTAAAAATATTGGACCATGAAAAGACAGTTCTAAAATTCTTCTGATCGTCACTTTAACTTTTTGTTGTTGTTTGTTGCTGCACTTAAACTATCTACCCTCCGTCACGATCTTGACGTCTTTGGTTATTTATCAGTAGAAAACTTCGACGTTAGTGAACGCAAATCTTTTCAAATGTTATTAACATGTCTAATCTCATCAATAATCTGAAGCTGTTTGGTTTTTGGTTTAACATTGTGGCTTAAAAACAATGAGCCGTATAATCGCTACCGGTATTATCTATTTTATGTAAGATGGGACACCACATCCACTAGTTTACTATTTTCTAATTTGACACTTATGTTCGTCAATCAAAATTGTTGTTTTTATTAATTGGGGAATTACCATAAAACTTATAAATAAGTAAGTCTAATTGTAAGTAGTAAACAGAATTATTGAGTGTTTCTATTTAAAGTATCTATCCAGTTCAAAATATAATCAAATCACATTCAGTTTAAAGTTGTTTGGTGTGAAATTTTATTTCAGGGTGGATAGACACTTGAGATGGAGAGGCTAACTTTGTTTTTGTTATTTTAAGGGGACAACGCGGTCAGTATATCGCCAATCAAGATTCCAATTTTTCAAATGCCCCTTAGTTTATGAGTTATGAATTTTTGAAAATAGACGTAACTGCTATTACTATTGGCACAGGTCTAGAGGTAGAGTATTGTAATGGTATTCGTAGGTTAAAAAATAAATAAATATTTTAAAATACTATATCAATTCAGATAATAATTTTCAGAAAAAAAAGTTGTTTAATTGAGGATCGAACTCAGGACCTACGCATTGCCATTTCATTAGCAGTTAAGCCACTACGTTCTTTTTTTCAAAAACTCAAAAAAAAACTCAAAAACTAAAGGGCATTAGACTAAACGCCGAGAAAGTGATAATTTTTTTGGTTTCTACAATCACCACAAGGAACCGACATCCTAACTGTGGTGTCCCATTGTTAGACCCCAGGGTCGCTCACCCCCTAAATTATTATTTCAAAAATCTCAACTACATAATATTATTTAACCACATAAATATTAAACTTTTTTTTATATAGTACCTACCTATGCAAATAAAGTAAATAATATAAAGTGCTGACATAGTATATTTATAACAATATTTGGTTAAGATAATACAGTACATTTTTTATCGTCGTATTTATAGTAAATAAAAAATACTTACAATTAGGAAAGTTTATTAATATAACAACTTATCTAAAAATTACTTATTTTTTAGAACAATTGATAATATCAAAATTAATACAAGCTAATTAACAACAAGTTCTGATTTCTTATTGGTACATTGCAGTTGTAAACTATTCGAACGATTCTTTTATGATAACAGTTGATTGGGGGAAACGAAACAATTTCGGTTTAAAATTAATCATACACTAAAATAAATTATTTTCGCAATATTATCGATAAGTTTAAAAATCACCGTTTAATTATGAATAGGAAGCTCGTCCTTCGTATTTATTCAACAATCTTGTGTATTATTTGTACTTTCCAATACAATTTTTTGCACATAAAAATCAATGAAATGAAAACTACAGTAATTGAAGTTGTTTTTTGTATGTCTGTATTTGTTTACTTTCGTATTTTTACTGCACTAACAAAAAATACAAAACGAAAAAGAAAGCCAATATTATCTTAAGGTATTTTTAGGTGCACGTTTAGGTTTCCAAGCACAAGTATAAGAGTTTCATTTAAATCATGCGTGGACGAAGATTCGACGCCTCCTCCCAAAATACACGAAGTTTCGACGGTCGCACCACGTGATAGGCCCGGCGGAGGAATTTCTGGTCCATTACCTCCTTTACGAATCAATATACCTGATAATGATAATTTTGGCAGTCCGTTTCCATCACCGACGGGTACTATCAGTGCCGCAAATAGTTGTCCAGCTAGTCCGAGGGGTGGTCATGGAAGAAGAAACGTTTCGGCTGATCTTCAATTAGTGGCACATTATGCCGCTCAGGTTTCACACGATGGACATCAGTTGTCTAGTCATAGTCCAGATCATGTTTATAGACAACCTAATGGAAATTCGGTAAGTTAACGTGGTTTTTCTGAATGATTTGAATTAACGCTTTTTGTTTCAGATACCTCCGGTTGTAGTAAATGATAATTATGGTGCTGGTGGTAGTAATAGTAATAATAAAGATGATGCTAAACCTCCTTATTCGTATGCACAATTAATAGTTCAGGCAATTGCAAGTGCTAGTGATAAGCAATTGACACTTTCTGGTATTTATAGTTACATCACAAAAAATTATCCATATTATAGGACCGCCGACAAAGGATGGCAAAACTCAATTAGGCATAATCTTAGTCTTAATCGTTATTTTATCAAGGTAAAACATTTTTTTAATAATATTTTGAAGATTTATTCTTAGATCATTGGATACAGAATTATCCAGTATTCTAAGATTTTTTATTTTTTTTTTTCTTATCTCAACACAAAATTAAAATATTTTCTAAATGTATTTCCCAAAATTTCACAATTTTATGCAACTAGGAATTTTTTAACAAATTCTTTGTGACTTACAAAATACTTCAGAGGATATTGGCAAATCTCATGCTGCATTCACAACCTTAAAACTGGGCATTAAGCTAATGGTGATATAACAAAATGACTAATCCATAATTTGTAGTAGTTGCTCTTTTTGACTGATATCATCAAAAACAATTAAAAACGGTACTGCATTAGTTTCTTTTCATAATTGGAAAAGCTCATTTTAGTTTTTAAATTTGGATCTTTAAGTTACATTTACAACCTCTAAATTAGTGGAAATGAATGATTTTACTACTTTGGATTGATTTAAATTTGTACCAATGAACAGTAAATTGAACCTGTCTATCCAAATCAACACTAAAAAAGCTAAATTGTGTCTAAAAAATTCAGATTGGTCCAAATTTTTAACTATCTAAAAATGACCTTTCTTGAGATCAAGTTTTGAAATACTTACTCGTTCTTGGACGGTCTTTTCAGCTAGTAATAATATAAGTTATTATCTCCCTCAAGATTCAATTTTAGATCAGGTCTAAAACCCCGTTCACACTACATGATTTATCATATGACTTGTCACATGACTTCTCAATATAGAACTGGCTCGGCTGAGAAGAACTGGCAAAGAGAAATATCAACGCAAAATGTGGAGGGAGAACATGTCAGTGTCAGCCCTTCAATTATTTTGATTGAAATACTCATTTGTATTTAATTTTTGAAAAAAGTTGATTTGAGTGGGTTCACTCAGATCCTTGAGAGTTGTAGTAGTTTTTTTTTTATTTGTTTTATCTCTTCAAGATGACCTGATTATTTATTTTGTTTATGTTCCTATGCCTGATCTGGAATAATCATTCATGTCAACTCATCTTTTATGACATTCTCCCACAGTTGATATCCTGCAAAGAAAAACCCACAATATCCCGCTCTCAACACTGGATATAAAGGCTAGCTGCCTGAAGATCCATGACCATATTTTTGCTTTAATTTTTATTTAATTTTCTAATTTCATATATTTAAATGAAATTTTTTTTCCCTTTTTCGTAATAAAATTAGCAAAAGGGGCATTTCACGTGAAGCGGGCCATGAAAAAAAAATGAGGTTGTGAATTTCGTTCATATTGAGCATATTTGTACTTCTAGGGGATATAAACGTGTACACATAATTTTTTTTTTATTTGAGGTTTAGTTGTTAAGATATGAGATCTTAAAGATTCACGTAATTGACGGAAGGGTTTATTTGGAATTTTATTTTCACATTGAAATAAATTATAATAAAATAATAAATGTAGTGTTTTCTATAGAAAATTTACTGTTCTTTTTGATTTTTAAATCAGATTTCAAATTTGAATTTTTTTCTAGTGTTAAACCGGAAGTAAATATTTAAAATATTTTTTTTAATAACTTCGACCATTTTAATTTTAATTTTTTTTTACTTTAAAATAAAGCTTAACATTTATAAATTCTGCTAAAAAAATTTCAGAATGGGATCTCGATTAGTTTAGAAGATACATCGATTACAGTACGTGCATGTCACGCTGGGCGCTTGATCAAGTTCGCTGGACTAAGTACTTTTACCTTGGAAAAGGAAGAAGGAAGTTTATATTTGGCATGATTGTTCAGTTAAATAAGTTAAATATAAAATTCCAAGTTTTCGATCTTGAGGGGGTGTCTCTCGCGCCGCCATCTTAGTTTGAAGAGGTGGAAAATCGCCTTTTTGCTACTATCTCGTTACCAGTACTAGATACATGAACTAAGGTTAGGGAACGTACCCATACTACGTGACCCGTTTAGGGGGGGGTCTTCAAAATACCACGCTTGGTCACCGGGGCGGGGGAGGGGGTTTAAGTTTTGGTCATGTAGTCATTATCTTTTAGGGAAATCTTGCGCTTTTTTGAGCTATATTCAAAAATAAATGAAAAGAAGACTTTTGTTTTTAAATAAAGACAAATATGAGCCAATTTAATTTTTTTTAACTTTGTGATTGCAAAAATGGTTTAAAACCATATTTATGAACTACTACGTGACAAAATAGGGGGAGGGGGTCTTGGCATATACTACGGATGGTCACCAAAGGGGAGGGGTAAAAAATAGGTCACTTAGTATGGGTACGTTCCCTTATTATAAAAATTTTAGAGCGTGCGATTCTGCATATTTTTCTTCTAATACATTTTTTGTAAAATTAATACTTTCAGAGTTATAAGGAGTAGAAAATTATAGTTTTCGTCAATTAATACTTTGAAATTGACGAAAAACTATTAATTTTAGAAAAAAATACATAAGACAAAAAATATGCAGAATTGCACGGTCTACAATTTTTATATAACCTTAGTCGACGTATCTAGTACCGGTAACAAGATAGTAGCGAAAAAGCAATTGTCCACCCCTTCAAACCAAGAGGGCGGCGCGAGAGGCACCCCCTCAAGGTCGAAAATTTGGAAATTTATATTTAACTTACTTAACTGAACAATCATGCCATATATAAACTTTCCTACACCTTTTCCAAGGTAAAAGTACTTAGTCCAGCCAACTTGATGAAGCGCCCAGTGTGACATGTACGTACTGTAATCGATGTATCTCCCAAACTAATTTAGATCCCATTCTGAAATTTTTATAGCAGAATTTAAAAATGTTAAGCTTTATTTTAAAGTAAAAAAAATTAAAATGGCCGAAGTTATTAAAAAAAAATACTTTAAATATTTACTTCCGGTTTAACACAAGAAAAAAAATTTAAATTTGAAATCTGATTTAAAAATCAAAAAGAACAGTAAATTTTCTATAGAAAACACTACATTTGTTATTGTATTATAATTTACTTCAATGTGAAAATAAAATTCCAAATAAACCCTTCCGTCAATTACGTGAATCTTTAAGATCTCATAATATCTTAACAACTAAACCTCAAATAAAAAAAATATTATGTGTACACGTTTATATCCCCTAGAAGTACAAATATGCTCAATATGAACGAAATTCACAACCTCATTTTTTTTTCATGGTCCGCTTCACGTGAAATGCCCCAAAAGCCAGGTTTTTTTAGTAGATTAGAATCTCGATTTATTAGTATTTTGCAAGTTTAAGGTGCCTACACCTGTAATAATTAAATGTTTTCATTTTTATATAAGATGATTAAAGCCAATAAAAAATCTAATAGCTAAAAACGCTTTTGTAATTAATACAACTGCAGTTATATTCAAATATGAACGTCGTTCCTTGTTTTGTTATGTTAATTTCAGTTATTAAGTTCAAGGTTGTGGATGCAGCTTTTTATTACACTTTAAAATTATAATCTTGTTTACTGCATTTTAGCCTTGCAACCAATTATTATTTATATAAATCTACTTTGCTTAGAGAAAGTGTAGCTCATAGGAGATTTTCTTGTAGGTGCCACGAAGTCAAGAAGAACCGGGAAAGGGTAGTTTTTGGAGAATCGATCCGCAATCGGAAGCAAAATTAATAGAACAAGCTTTTAGAAGACGAAGGCAAAGAGGTGTGCAATGTTTCCGTGCTCCATTTGGTTTAACGTCAAGGTTAGACATTTATTTTTGTTTGCAATGTTTATTACTAGGATTTTGTTTATTAGAAGTGCACCTGCTTCTCCTTCGCATGGTTTGGCGTCTGGTATGATAACACCTGATGTGCTGTCGCGTGAAGGTTCACCTGTGCCGGAACAATTAGGCGATGTGAGTCAGTCTGCTCCAGGAAGTCCGGGTCACTCTGGTAATGCTTATCCGGGTTCTGGCAATATGATTGGACATCAGCAGATGAGTGCTTTAGTTGGTGCAACAAAAGCAAGATTGTTGATTCCTAACAGAGACATCGATCAACATTCTCGTCTTTTGGCATCACCTAACGGACAGGATCATCAAGAAGGTACGTCGGTTGATTACTTTTTGTCAGGCAACAGTTTAATTTTGTTTTTTTAGATAATATGTTTTCAGTGGAGAAATATCAGATTGTTAGTTCGGGACAAATTATTGAAGAACAGTCTTTGTCTCCGGCTAGCTATTCTCCACAACCTGTTATCGTACAAACTGCCAATTATTCTCACTATGGGTAAATTCTTTTATATCATTTGGAAAGGCGAGTCTAACTTGTTTTGTTACAGTGGCGGTTACAACAATGTTGGAATGGAATTGAAACGGCACATCGACGAACAAAGTGTGGGTAGTCCGTTGAGTGGCGGAGAAACGTCGGATAGTATGCAGGAACCTGATAGTAAACGAGCACGCACCGACCAATTGTACGAAGCTGAGTAAAGTTTTTGATTTTAATCTTAGGAAGAGTTCCTTTTTGAAAAGGAAGAAGGAACTTTGCTTTATTTTTCTCAAACACAACGTACCATAATGACGTTTTAGTTTTGTACTATTAATTTTAAGCTTCCTTTTTGCAAATCGTTCTGATAACTAAGAAATGAATTTTACGCTTATGAGAATTTTTAATCGGTTATTGTGTGCTGACAATCTTTTACTACACTACACATCTTATACGGACGGTGACATACAAGAAACTTGTAAAACTTAATTTTATTTATTGGCTACAATGTATTATATTTTATGTATCTGTTTTAATTTTATGTTTTTTTTTAATACAATCGAAATTGTAGATACGTATAAATATTAACCAGGTTGTTGTGTTTTGAAAAAAAATAAAATTAGACAGGTTCGGATATTTTTTATGTTTTCTTCTAAAAATTATAAAATGTTGTAAATTGCCATGTTTCCTATAACTCACTTGTTACAAATTATAAACATATAACGTATGTATTTACATATTTGAAAATATATTATACGCATATTTTTATCAGCTATTTTGTTGATTTTTTTACTCGGTTGGAAAATTATTCTGCACACCACACTTTTAAAATACAATTCAAGAAAGTGTTTTTTTTTTTCTTTACATATTTTTATATGGTTATATATTTATAATTTTATTAACACTACTTCTTAACCATAATGAGAGATGCCGAGTGGAAGATTGTTTTTAAATTTTGCAATTGTTACTTAAAATAATAAACTTCGTTGTTTTCATTTTATTAGGTTTTTACTTGCTGATGTATAAAAAATTAACTGCCACCTCTTAAACCAATCAGATTCTAATGTACTACTATTATTAACTATTTTTTATAGTTTAGCAAAGTGCAAAGTTGACTCACCTAGGAGAAGTGCCCTGAAATATTTTATAAGCCCAATTGGGAATCTTTTTTCGAATCGAAAAAGTTGCCCAATTGAAGTTGAATGCTGGTCGTTCTAAGTTATTTTGCTCAACTCAAATTGAGTTTTTATCTTGGTAATATTTTCACTTACTTTATTTCTGCATCGAAAATATCCTGTGTTGGGAATTTAAAGCACAAACGTGAAATTTTACTAGGCTTCGTTGTTTTAGCTTAGTTGTTTTTAAATTTTTGTTATTGCTACCTTGCTTAGTATGTGTATTATTGTTTGAGCGTATCGTACTTGTTATTAATTTGTTTCCTTGTGATTTGAGCTTCCTCCTGTTTTCTGAATTATTAATCCACACAAACTTCGCAACGACGTTATTTTGTTAAATTTCTTCACCAAACAACGCATTAAATGTAGGATTTTGGTTTGTTAAATTTAGTAAAGAATGCATGATTGTGTGTGGCTTGTAAATATCACCTTGGAGTTAAAATTGTTTTGGCATAAATACCTAACCCTCCCCTTGTTTCTGCTTTAGTGGTGTTTTTATGACCGAAAGGTTTAAAATATAAAATAATAAATGAAAGTAATAAACAAGTTAGTTAATAATGTTAGAATTAAAAAATTTTATTGTTTCCACAAACAATCGACAGCATATTAATTTGAAAGAATAAATAAATTGTACATGGTGTTGCAAAAATGCCGACTATTAAAAAAATTTGAGTGTAAAAATTATTGTAAATAAATCACCTTTTAAAGCGTGATAGTTTATAGTAGAATACTATTTTTTGTTCTCGTTTATGTAACAGTTTATCGTGCCATAACATCACTTCCACTGCATGGTGTGTTGGTTTAGATTTTCTCCTAATTATACAATTGGTACGATTAATTGTCCATTTAAAGATGTATATTTTTAGAAAGGTTTTTTTTGGACGCAACTCCCGCGTTGTTCGGTATAAATTTGTACAAAATTGAATTAGGAATAGTAATGAAAAGATTGAGGAGAGGGAGTCGCGTCCAAAACATAACTTAAATTTTGTGACGCAAAATTGTCAACTTTAATATTAAAAATTTGTACAAATAAGGGCTGCAAAACTTTTAATTTAACATAGTATTTGTAGGTATTTTATATTGTTAATTTGAAAGCGTAAATTTGTAAACTTTGTATATTTTTTTGTGTTGTTATAAAATCTACATAAAATTGCTTTATCAGTTGTTTTATCGTATTGCATATTTAAATTAATTTTATATTTATTTTAAATTGTTATACCGCTATTCTGAGATAATTTTAAGAACAACATTTGTTTTCTTTTTTATTATTGTAAATAAATTATTTCTTTAAAATTCATTTATTTTACGTTTTATTTTCTACTTATTCATTCTCTCACATCAATCAAAAATCCATAGAAAATTCGTTTTCAAATGAGTTAAACAGAAATTACATGAAAATCAAAGTCGGACAATATGCAAAATATCGACACTGCAACCTTGCACTGTAAAATGCCACAACGATAAAAATTTCAACAATTTGTACGTAACTAAATTTTCTACAAATAAGTCCTATTACATTAAATTTAACAGGTTACATGTGAAAATCTTACTTATTAAATGCGCTCTAGCTTCTAAACTAACAAGAATTTGACCACCAAGTGCTCTTTCCATATACCATTACATTACTGTTTAACAGAATAGGGGGGTAGATTTTGGTTGAAATCTGGTTGACAAAAACGGGTACAACCACAATTTGCTTCTTCAAAAAATGTTTGACAAGCACTGCTTTGATTTCAACAGTTGGTTGTTTTGTTATGTGTGGTTATGATTTATTTACTTTAGTTTTCAACTTACCAGATCAATTTAAAACCTCCTGTAGATACTGTTAATAAATCATTTACTGTTAAATTTAATATGAAAGTTTGGAACAGTCACATCAGCTTAGAAAGGTAGATCATTTTTGTAATGTTATAAATTTGTATGTATCCTAACCTAACTTAATTTAATTTATTTATATTTTGCTGCTTTGATTTGTTTTTCATAACATTAATAACTTCTTCGTGGATGGTATTTCAAAATATTCCATAATATTTTCGAATTTTGAATATAATATCATTGTTTACAAAAATCAATTTTTAGTCAATCACCTAAATTTATACTTGAAGATTTCACTACTTCGTTGTTTCAGTGTCCTCTACGAAGAAGTAATTCTTGCATTTCCATAACTATTTTCTGCAAACTGAAATGGCCAAGAATAAAAAATCTAAAACCTCATTTATTCGCCGACATATGAAAAGTACCCCCCTGCAGGGTTCCTCAAGTTCATCAAAATCACCAGTCAGTGAAAATTTTTCCCAGCACGGTTACCACGCGTTTAAATTGTATTTCGTAGACCCAAGTTCAGTTTCTCCACCCGAAATATTAAAAAATGTGTCTGCATTTGAAGAATATATTCAAAACAACGAGAAGGAATTTTCTTTAACGACAATAAATGAAAATAAGGTCTTCTTTGTCGATGTACAAGAATTGGAAAAAAATGATAAATTTTTATCAGATTGGATAGATTTCAAAAATGCAATTAGAAACAACACCGGGTTTTGTTTATCTTGCATGGGATTGGGTATGCACCAAACCATTTTAAATCATTTCAAGTCGATTGATAAAGATATGGATTGTAACGTTCCGTTTATCAATGCAAGGGTTATAAACCTCCAACCTATCGTACAGTTAAAAAATATCAAAATAAATTGTTACAATACTTTGACATCTTTGCAAGGAACAGTTATAAAAGCAAGTAATGTTAGATTACTGTGCAAGTATATTATGTTTGAATGTTCTTCTTGTTCTGGAAGTCAACTCGTACACCAAGTCGACGGTAATTATACCATCCCTACTAAATGCCCAACGAAAGGTTGTAAAGCCCATTCCAATTTTGCACCGTCATTATCTTCTCAAACGCGTACCATAAATTGGCAGACTGTGAAATTACAAGAACTTGTAGGAATCGATCCTACTGAGAACGGAAGAATTCCACGTACCATCGAATGTGAATTAACCGATGATCTCGTTGGCTGTTGCATTCCTGGCGATGATATCACCATAGTTGGGGTCATAAAAGTAAAAAACACAAGTGAGAACAAATATAAGAAAATGCAGCCTTCGATATTCTCTTTATACGTGGACGTCGTTTCGGTAGTGAATAATAAAAATAAGAGCAATAGCATTACAGGAACGACCGATAGAATTTCTTTCAATACTCACGATTATTATGCGATCCAGAAAATTCACGCAGAAACAAATTTATTTCGTTTTCTAGTGAATTCTTTATGTCCTAGCATTTATGGCAATGAAATTGTAAAAGCCGGGTTCTTGTTGGCGCTTTTTGGGGGTACAAACGATTCTCAGGATGATGCGTTTTCAACGCGTGCAGTTTCGCACGTTTTAATGGTCGGTGATCCAGGATTGGGTAAATCTCACATATTACAGGCTTGTACAAATGTAGCTCCTAGAGGTGTTTACGTTTGTGGAAATACCAGCACAAGTTCAGGTTTGACGGTAACGTTAGCAAAGGAATCCGGGGGTGATTATACTTTAGAAGCGGGCGCTTTAATTTTAGCTGATCAAGGACATTGCTGCATCGATGAATTTGATAAAATGACAAGTCAGCATTCGCATCTACTTGAGGCAATGGAACAGCAAAGTATAAGTATAGCAAAAGCTGGGGTGACTTGTAACCTTTCTGCTTGCACAAGCATTCTCGCTGCCGCTAACCCTTCAGGTGGACATTACGATAAATCAAAAACCGTTTCGGAAAACATTAAAATGAGTTCACCCTTAATTTCTCGTTTTGATTTAGTTTTCTTATTGCTCGATAAACCATGCACACAATACGACGGTTTATTGTCGGAACACATATTGGCCTTACATTCCGGAGTGCATAAAAAGTTCTCAATGTTCAGCCAACAGTCAAGCACCAATAATACGACTTTACTTAATCGTCTTAAATTGTTACCCGATGAAAACATGGATTACCTTCCTCATATTTTATTTCGAAAATACATAGCTTACGCCCAAAAATACGTTCATCCAACCGTTTCGTTTGAAGCTCAAGAATTACTGAGAAAATTTTATTTGGAACTTCGCAAAAATTGTAAATTAAGCAGTTGTTCTTCCGTAACCGCCCGACAGCTTGAATCGCTCTTTAGGCTTACCCAAGCTAGAGCAAAGGCGGAATTGAGGGAGGAAGCCACCGTGCAAGACGCGACAGATGTCATAGAAATTGTGCAGCACAGCTTTATAAGCATATTTACCGACGAAGTTGGTGGACTGGATTTAACTAGATCTCAAAATAGTTCAGGTATGAGCAAACAAAATCAGGTGAAGAGTCTACTGTCCATGCTGCAACAGCGGGCCGAAACGTTGACTCGATCCGAGTTTACATTGAAAGAAATTCAAGCAATGGCCGAAGAAGCTGGTATACAAAAAAATAAGTTTTACACTACGTTACAAAATTTGAATCTACATGGCTATTTGTTGAAATGTGCTTCAAATAAGTATCGATTGACGAGTGTTGAATTTTAATCAAACTTGAACTTGTTTTTTAAATTTAATATTTACAACAGTTGTTTTTTTAAGATTTAATAAATTATTATTTATATTAATTTGTATTGCTACGTGTATTTACAGGAAATGTTTGCTAGTTTGAACAAAAGTGAAAATTTTGATATGAAGACTTGATCAAATCCAATAGCAATTTACAAAAATTAGGTTTTAGTGTCGATTATTTATCCCAATAAACCGCAACTTCGTTTCTCTCAAATTGCGGTTTTTGGAAATTTACGCGCAAATTTTCTACAAAAGTCGCCCAATTTGTATTTCGAATGACCATGTCCTGGAAGACAGCAACGGATTCATTTTTCAGAAACGAATTTAAATAGTTGACCAAACAATTTCTACCCACATTTTGTGATAACTATTTATATTAAAAATTATTAACTTTTTACACTTTAAAGACAAAAATATAATCATTTAATTATATTATTATCAATCAACAATGTAAAATTAATTCATAATATTCAATTTAAATCATAGACCACCGACAGTACTATCCATCTTTATAGCTAATTAAAATTTTTTTTTAACACCTTAGCGGCATGATCCTGTGTTTATATTTTGCACAGGGAAGCTTACATGGTTACAAATAAAATATCTGGATTCTGGATTGGATGTGGAGGGCAAACCATGGTTCACACGCACTCAGGCCACATAATCGGCCCCATTATGCTACCTCCGATGTTAGCAGCCCACCAGCCTCCTATTCCTCAAGCCACCCCAAACACATAAAATATCTTTTGGACACACAAAAATTCAGGGACATCGGGGTTCCCCGACGGCCTAAAGTAGAATTCTTCCAGTATTACTCCAAAATTTTGGAAAAATGCTACTTTAAGCAGTCGGGGAACCCTGATGTCCCCTGAATTTTTGTTTGTCTAAAATACATTTATGTGTAACTATGTAAGCTTCCAACCCAAAAAAAGTTACGAATTTTTAGAAAAACTGATGTTGTTTTTCTTCAAACGATCGTAACTATGTCAAAAATTGACTAATCAAAACGTTTTTTTTTTGTTTTGGTTGGTCTTTAAACGTACTTTTCAGGAAAAAATACAAAAAACATTCAAACTTAGATTCTACAAAATTTTTCATTTTTTCGGAGAAAATCATTAATTTTTCAAATTTCGACACTTTTGATTTTTGATTTTTTTATTTAAAAAAAAATCTGATTTATTCCGCGTATAACAACGCAAATCCCATAATGGGTCGACATTTCTTTCTATTTCTTTTGTTTAATTAAAAAATATTATTTGCGTAAAAATAAAACGAAATATTTTTTAATTAAACAAAAAAAATAGAAAGAAATGTGGGCCCATTATGGGGTTTGCGTTGTTATACGAGAAATAAATAAGAGTTTTTTTTTTAAATAAAAAAATCAAAAGTCAAAAGTGGACAAATTTGAAAAATCAATGATTTTCTCCGAAAAAATAAAAATTTTTGTAGAATCCAAGTTTGAATATTTTTTTTGTATTTTTTCCTGAAAAGTACGTTTAAAGACGAACAAAAAAAAGAACGTTTTGATTAGTCAATTTTTGAAATAGTTACGATTGTTTGAAGAAAAAAACATCAGTTTTTCTGAAATTTTAACTTTGTAAAAAATTTTGAAAAAAATTACACAACTGATTTTACGTATTATACTATCCCATCAAAAACAGTTCTGTGAATTTTTTCAAAATTGTTTACAAAGTTAAGAATTTTTAGAAAAACTGATGTTTTTTTTCTTCAAACGATCGTAACTTTTTCAAAAATTGACTAATCAAAACGTTCTTTTTTTTTGTTTTTATTTGTCTTTAAACGTACTTTTCAGGAAAAAATACAAAAAAAATATTCAAACTTGGATTCTACAAAATTTTTTATTTTTTCGGAGAAAATCATTAATTTTTTAAATTTTTCCACTTTTGATTTTTAATTTTTTTATTTCAAAAACAACTCTGATTTATTCCTCGTATAACAACGCAAACCCCATAATGGGCCGAAATTTTTTTCTATTTGTTTTGTTCAATTAAAAAATATTTTGTTTTATTTTTACGCAAATAATATTTTTCAATTAAACAAAAGAAATATAAAGAAATGTCGGCCCATTATGGGGTTTGCGTTGTTATACGCGGAATAAATCAGAGTTTTTTTTGAAATAAAAAAATCAAAAATCAAAAGTGTCGAAATTTGAAAAATCAATGATTTTCTCCGAAAAAATGAAAAATTTTGTAGAATCTAAGTTTGAATATTTCTTTTATATTTTTTCCTGAAAAGTACGTTGAAAGACAAACAAAACCAAAAAAAAAACGTTCCGATTAGTCAATTTTTGAAATAGTTACGATCGTTTGAAAAAAAAAACAGCAGTTTTTCTAAAAATTCGTAACTTTTTTGGGTTGAGTAAGAAATTTTAAAAAAATTCACAGAACTGTTATAATATGTAAAAATTTCAGGAAAATCAAAAAGGGTCGGGTTCAAAAGTGGTCGATTTGGTGTGGAATGCCCCATACACAGGATTATGCCCCTAAGACCTTCTCTATAGCGCTAGTTTTAAAGGAATTTTGGAAGAATACTACTTTAAGCCGCCGGGGAACCCCGATGTCCCCTGAATTTTTGTGTGTCCAAAAGATATTTTATTTGTAACCATGTAAGCTTCCCTGTGCAAAATATAAACACAGGATCATGCCGCTAAGGTGTTAAAAAAAATTTTTAATTAGTTATAAAGATGGATAGTACTGTCGGTGGTCTATGATTTAAATTGAATATTATGAATTAATTTTACATTGTTGATTGATAATAATATAATTAAATGCTAATATTTTTGTCTTTAAATTGTAAAAAGTTAATAATTTTTAATATAAATAGTTATCACAAAATGTGGGAAGAAATTGTTTGGTCAACTATTTAAATTCGTTTCTGAAAAATGAATCCGTTGCTGTCTTCCAGGACATCGAATGACCATACAATAATTTATCATTCTTATAAAGGAACTTTTTGAGACGAAGGGCATCTCGTTAATCAATTTGTGCGCGTCTTGGAAATAATAAATGAGATTTCAGCCGAAGATCTGTCAAACCATAACAAACAGTTTGAGGACTTTCGGTTAATCCACTATTACAAATACATAACCTCACTTTATATTAAAAAGTTTTGTGGAGTAAAGTCAAAATTATTTAATTTAACACACAAAATGGACAGTATTCCAAAAGATTTACGTGGACTGAGGGCATGTTTAGTCTGTTCATTAATTAAGGTAAGTTTTTTTTTCAAAATATTTACCACTTCTACTTAACCGATATAATATGAATTTCAGTCTTTTGATCAATTTGAATATGAAGGTTGTGATAACTGCGATGAATTTTTACGGATGAAGAATAATCGTGACAATGTTTATGACTGTACTAGTTCAAATTTTGATGGAATGATTTCTGCTATGAGTCCGGAAGATAGTTGGGTGTGCAAGTGGCAGCGCATAAGTAAGCTTCTGAATATTTAAGCGATATTCAGATGTAACGTTTTGATTGTTTCAGATCGATTTTGTAAAGGTGTATATGCTATTTCGGTGTCGGGAAGATTACCAGCTGGAATAGTACGAGAAATGAAAAGTAGAGGCATCGTTTACAGACCACGAGATACCAGCCAACGATAATAACCGTCGGTATTATAACCATCTTATTTATTAATTTTCAATTACTTAATTATTAAGGTTGTCGGACAGAAACTTTTATGTACGCATACTTGTAGCTTTTATTTTGACATTGATTGTGTACAAAACATACAAAAATAATACAATATTGCTTAGCAAATACATTTATATTGAAATACTAAAACAGCCCTCATTTTAAAATTACCTTCTGCAATTTTCTACAGTGATATACAAAGTTGGTCAAAAGAAGCATTGTAGGCATGGGCCTTTCTAAATATTAGCCAAGTGCATTTCAACCAGTTTGTTTTGTTTCATATTTTAATAATAAAATATACTGATTGAACTTAATCGCAGGCAGTGTCGAGTATATTATTTTATATGGTTTACCCATGCCCCCATTATTTTTGAGATTTATCCATTTTAAGTACAAACAATCAAAGCTACTTTTACTGGAAATTAGTACATCGATGAGCATTGTGTTTTTAACATCCTGTTAAAATATTTTTAGCTACTTATAAAAGCTTTTTACAAAAACAAAAATTTAAATTGTTTACATTTTTTTTTTTTTGATGTAAATATTATTTCTTATACGATAATGTTAATTGCTGGCAAATTCTTAAGATAACAAATATTTTATGTGCATTACTTAAAATATGATAATCTAAATAATAAACAAAAATAAATTTAATGGCGTCCAATGAGATTTGTGGTTTTAGCTAAAAGGGATGCGTTTGTATCGTCTTGAGCTTTTTTGTTTGCTTCTTCCATGCTTTGCTTCAGTTGTTCCCTCTTGCCATCCAAATATTGAGAACCATCGTCCAGTGTTTTATTAACAGTTGAACTTACTTGCTCTTTTTTGTTATCCAAATATTTGTCAGTTTTATCAATTCCTTTCTCGACTTCTTCTCCCAGTTGTTTGCCTTTGGTCTCTATGTATTGATTAGCGTTACCGACTCCTTTCTCCAATTCCTTTGCTTTGTTGTCAACATACTGATTTGCGTCGTTTAGTTTCTGATCCAGCGAACTTTCAACTTGTTTCTTTTTGTTGTCTATCGTTTTTCCAACACTTTCGATACTCTTTTCGACCTCCTTTGTTTTATTCTCGACGTATTGGTTAGCTTGGTTTTTCGTATCTTCCAGTTGCTTTTTTTTGTTATCCACAAACTCATTTGCTTCTTTAACTTTGTTATCGATTGTTTTGTTTGCACTGTCGATGGTACCTTCCACTGCAGTTTCCACCTTCTTTGCTTGCTTTTGTAGGTTATCTGTGACCGTTTTCTCTGCTTCTTGTGCTAAAATAATAGGTTTTTGCGAAATCGCCAAACAGGAATGTTTCTAACTTACCCGTATCTTTTACGGATTTCCCTAAATCCTTAAAAGTTTCTTCTACCTTCTCCACTTCTTGTTCGAGTACATCTTTTGCGTGTTTTTCTTCTTCTTCAACCACTTCCTCGACATCCTTCTTTTTTTTCTGAAAAACGCTTTCTATACGATTTCCAAATTTTTTCAACGATGCTAAAAATTAAAACACAATTTAACATAATATAAATTTTATAATGATAGTGGTGATATTATTAAATGTAAAGAGCCAAATAGTAATGATCGGTTCTATTTTTATTTCTGTGACTCAGTTGCAAGTAGACTTTGTCATTTGATGCATTTTAGTTTGTTCAAGTGTCAAGATCAAATGATATAATCGAATAATATTTACAACTAAATGTAAGAGGTCCAAAGGCTTCGACCGCATTGACCTCCTATGAGTGTCAGATTTAATTGTTCGACCTCACCTGTTCATAAAAATCTCGTTAATCCATTCATGCGCGTCACTAGTTAGATGGTAGGTGAAAAATCCTGTGCATTTGTCCGTCAGTCAGTGTCTGAATTTTATTAAGTAGATAAGAACAAGAAGCGATGGCCATTTTATTGATAAACAGGCGCACTGAAAAACGCCAAAGTGTCGCTTCTTATTCGAATAGTAAATATTCTTTGTCTTTCTAAACATAAAAAGCTATTTATTTCGAAGTTCGAAGACCTTTTTGGTAGCAAAATAAATAAACAATTTCTTTGTTCTTAATATTTTATACACGTCAAACTTTTTAATGATACAGTGGTGAGATTTAATGATTGTTCAACTTTGGAACGATAAAATATTGTTTTAAATTGTGTTTCCTGAGAAATGGCTTATTTTTACACAAATTTTGAAATGATAAACATAAATACGTCTACCAAAACAATAATAAACCATAAATAAATGGTTGTTGGATCTAAAAGTTGATAAAGACCTCTTTGATTTGACGAGTTTTATGTAGCTATTTGTGTCAGGATTTGTTCGAAAATATTTAATGATTTAAGATTTCATAATTTCAAATTCTTACCTATGCTTTTTTTATAACACCATGTAGAACGTAGAGACTCTCAAACTAAATTTAAATAAATTCTGCAAATGATCATCAAAAATTGTGAGATAAAAGTTATAAACGCTAATTAAACAAATTATATTTCTTTTTTATTTAAGTTCAAGTTTATGAAGTTTTCTTTAAAATATGTTATATTTTTAATAAAAGTTTATTTAATAAAAAACGTACATTGTTAACAAAAATAAAAACCTAATTAGGAAATTCAAAATTAAATTATAAAAATAATGGCAAGATACGTGCAATTAAGTAAAAATTATTACAGTTGTACAGCCTTTACTACCTTTTGAGCTGCTTCTTCAAAATGAACAGCAGTTTGAATAGGTAAGCCAGATTTTTCTATAATTTTTCTAGCTTCATCAACATTGGTTCCTTCTAATCGTACAATCAAAGGAACGTTAAGTTTCGTCGTTTCAAAGGCATTGACAATTCCTTTGGCTATGATACCACAATTGACTATTCCACCAAATACGTTTACTAAAATGGCTTTCACGTTCTTATCGGCGGTTAAAATTTCGAACGCTTTCTGCACTTGGCTTTCCTTCACGCCACCACCAAGGTCAAGAAAATTTGCTGGTTCTCCACCATGGAGCTTTATGATATCCATAGTAGCCATCGCCAATCCAGCACCGTTAACCAAACACCCAATATTACCGTTCATTCCAATATAACTCAAATTGTTCTTGGCCGCTTCCACTTCCCTGGGATCTTCTTCCGACTGATCATCTAAAGAAAATACGCTTCCCTGTCTAAATTTCGCATTATCGTCGAAATTTAGCTTCGCGTCAACTGCTACTACACGTCCATCGTCTGTTTCAACCAACGGATTTATCTCCATTTGCACTGCATCGACTTCCAAAAACATCTTCCACAACTTCTGAATTTCCTTGGCCGCTTTTTGTTTCAAACCACCTTTAAATTCAAGAAATTCTGCCAATTCTTCTGCTTTTTGGTCCGAAACACCCTTGTAAATATCAATAGGGATCATTTTTATCAAATGCGGAGTCTTCTCTGCTACGCTTTCAATATCCATACCACCTGCTGGCGAAGCAACAATTACAGGTCCATTTTTTTGACGATCCATAAGAATGGAAAGGTACGTCTCCCGCTTAATGTTGACACTATCAGCTATCATTATTTTCTTAACAGCAATACCATCCTTGGGTGTCTGTTTAGTTATCAATTTGTACCCTAACATTTTATTCACGATACCGAGAATTTCATCACGATTTTTGGTGATATGAACTCCACCTTTAAACCCATTGTCAAAGTGCCCTTTTCCTCTGCCACCTGCCAGAATTTGGGCCTTGATTACATATTCTTTGGCGTTAAATTTGTCTAATTCCTTTTGTCCCAATTCGTCCACTATACAAAATTCTTGAACGGAAACACCATTTTCTCGCAACAAGTGCTTGCTTTGGTATTCCATAAGATTTAGACCACGTGCCGGCACTTTAACACAGTTCGCTATAGTCACTTTATTTAAAATACTTCGCAGTAATGCCATTTTTAGGCCGTTAAGATGACACTTTACTACGTACGACGTGTGCCCCTCAGACCTAGAAAATAAAGAATCTTGTTTACCCTGATTTGCTTAAGCTTAATTTGGGTATGCGTAGTGGGACACAATACAAAGTTCATCCACGTTTCTAATGTTATTTTAATTGGCAAACAGTTTTACATTTTCATTTGAATGTTTTTCGATTAGGGCCTCAAGATGGTTAAGTGATTAAAAACATTTTTGTTCTGTTAATTATGGAAATTAAGGGCAATTTAAAATAATAAAATTGACATTTTCTTAGGTTATGTTTTGATTTTTCCAAAGCAGTGGCGTAACTATGCAAGGTATCGTGGGTTTATAAATAGGGTTGTGAGATGTGTTGGAAAAAAACCGGTCAAGATTAAAAAAAAACAATGTTTTGTCCGGTTTTCTCAACCGAACGGATCTACAAAAACTGGAGTGTCCGGTCGAAAACCGGACGTCTATAAGTAATTTAGTACATAATTAGCTAAAAGCACGAGAAACTAAAAATACGAATTACGAAGTATAATTTTTCATTATTTAAGAAATTGTTTGCGATATCGCGCTACTGCATTCCTCTTGTGTAAAGATAGCTATGTATTTGCTAAATATAGAAGCGGAAAAATTATATCATCAAATTACGGATTAATTTAAATTTTAATGATTTTCAATTTTGTTATTACGTTATTTTCTTAAAAGCAAGAAAAATTATTTCACTAAAGCGTGTAAATTTAATCTTGGAAAAATAAATAAATTGTGGATGCCCAAAGTATCCTGTATATTGATTGGTAATAAAAGTAGGTCATGGTTATCTAAATTTTATTACTTTTGTTTTCATCCGCAGTATTCGAAATAACCCTTATTTTCACTCTGTTGCGTTTTTATCTTTCGGTGGCAGTAATATTTAAATTAGGTGACTAATGAAAACATTTAAAACTCCAATCAATACTATCGTGACTTTGAGGTTTCAGTATTGTATCGATATCAAGTTTCTCTTTTTCTCTCCTTTTTTTAAAAAAAATTTCCCTTTTTTGTAATAATGGTTCGGGCCATAGTAATAAAATTAGTATTATTATGTTACATGCAATAAGCCAAATTTGATTTTTATCTACGATTTTAACATCAGCCAGTTTTATCGACTCGTTCGTTTATTTAATAGTTATCTCTGATAAAGTACGAGAAAAATATTTTCTCCGATTATCCTTCTTTTTAATTTAAATTTTGACGTTAATATGGACGCCTCTTCAATCGTTAAGTTTTAATAGGGGGTGGGTTTTCTAAGAAACTCAATTATGTACAGTTAATGAGATCGGCCTACAACTTTTACGCATCAAGCACAGGAAGAAAAACAAATTGTTGTTGGGTTGTTGTGCTATAATTGCAAATTGTTATTTAGTAACAATTCAAACAAACAAACGAAAGTATTCGTATATCACTGTTGTGCTTTTTTGTTTTCAAAAATTCAGCCAATCAATAACTTTCAAAACTCAACCGTTCACAGGAAAGATTATGACCACAATTTTTTGGGATGTCAAGGGAATTCTGTTAATTGATTACCTTTTTCACAAAAAAGGGTCAAGAAACACAAATTTTTGCTTCTGCACGATAATGCACCACTGCACAAGTCGAAAATTTTACCATGCTGCAATTTAGTAACGTGGTTTTAAAGAAATAAGTCACCTACTTTACAGTTCAGACCCCAGGTTCCTAGCGATTCTATTCCAAAATTGGTTGTAGTTCATTAACACTGACCCGAAGAACCAATATCGATTAATTTAGCTAAAAGTCGATTTTAAAGTTTCCATTTTTACGCAAAATTCGACCTTACTATCGCACACTTCTTTACGAGTTGCGTGGATCTAGAGGGATTTTTTTAATGAGTTGACTATCTCAGAGATTCACATTTTCAAAGATTCCGGTTGAAGACTTGCGTGGATATAAATGCCAGTTTATTTATCTTTCAGCTTTTGGCAAATTTTGGGGCCAATTTGCAATGATCCACAAATTTTTTTTTGGACTGTTTACTATCATTTTTACATAAGAAATTTTTAAATTCACGGTCAGGGAACCCCCCAAAATTTAAAGAAAAAATTATGCTGTGCATGAAATCAAAGAAGTACCAAGTGCTTCGAGATTCTAAGAACTTTAATTGGATTTTGTTAACTTATTGATCTCACCTCGTACGTTTGTCTTAACGAAAATTTTATCGATATGAAAATTATTATAATATCTTCTGCTTTGAATTCTAATAAGACAAACGCCGTATTTTCCAACTCTTCGTCATGTCGTTCCTTTTGCGGCATTCGAAACATCCGGTAAATTTTACTACCGTTAATCATTTTTTTTTTAATTAAAAAAGCCGGTAGATCAAAATTATTATTTGAAAATTTAAGGGATGCCGGCAACCAAAAAGGTTAAGAATCACTACTCGAAATTTAAAAAATTAAATTTTGGTTTAGTAGTAGGTACATAAAGTCGCTAATTTCAAAACGTTTAGATGTTTTTTCTTTCTGCTTCATGATGCATAAATAATTTTTTGATCATTCATTGTGGTTTAAAATATCCTGATCGTCACAAATATTACAATTTAATTTTAAAAAGTTAAAATTCAACGCCTTCTATAAATTCAAACGTTAAGTGAATAATTTCGCATTTTTAAATTTTAGCCCCCATAAAATACCATTTATAGAACGTAACAAAATTTAAAAGACGTTAATAGATTAATAAAAAAATTTTACTAGTGTAATTTCTTAGGCGTGGTATGTAGGTCGAAGTGTGATAAAATCAAAAATATAACAAAAAATTAGCAGCTATTCGTGCTTACAAGTTTATATTAGAACATAATAATTATTATGGTGAAATGATTCACCATTTAATTTATAACATGAAATTGTTGAAACGTGAATAATTAATTAATTCTTTCTCTCTATTTTGCTCGTTTTCTCATTCGTGAGCAACAATGACATAACTAAAGAATTTCAAGGACTACCGTTTGGATAAAGATTTGAAAAATCCTGATTTATCAACAACATACGAGGGATATTTGTTTAATAACCCCACCTTTTGTGAAATTGCGTCGAGACGCAAATAATAATTTGGCAAGAAAAATTAAACAAATTTCCGTAAAGCCTACCGCAATGTAGTATAGGAAATTTTATTAATGCGCCGTAATTTTAAAAGGAAAATCAATGTTTTATGTATTGTAAATATGTAAATAAATGTAGCTTTGTTATTTTATATAAATAAATATTTATTTTTAATAAACAAGGCTATATTTGTTAAACTTTCTTAAACAGAAGATAGCAACTGAATTTTTGAAAAATTACCCAGTTATCTTTCCTTGACGAGTTAATCAAACTTCAATATAAAGAAAAAATTGTCTTTTTCGAAGCCATTGTCAATTAAAATGTAATTTATTATAATTTGTTAATAAAAATTAAGTTTGTTAATGAACGCCAGAAACGTCGCAATTAGCAAATTCTCGTTTAATTAATGCTGAAACGAAAAAAAAAAATTCCGATTTTTTAAAAATATTTTGTAATTTAAACAGACATTTAAGCTTTGTTAAAAAAGCTCAAACGTTTTTTTGAAATAATAAAATTAGAGCAATCGATTTAAACCGATCAATACTTTGCCTACATTCAAATTATTGTCGTCATGCTAGCGAAAATTTATAAAAAAAACCTACCTGAAAATCCCGAAAACATTTTTCACACTTGTTCAAGTTCAAAAATAAATAGAATTTTTTTTGCGTATTTTGTTTGCAGTTGGAAGATGAGATTATTACGCAATAATAAACTTCTTTTGACGAGTATTACAGTACGACTGCTGGGCTCCGCTTCTGTCTACCGAATTCATGGATTGCCATAGACCTTGACATTATTGCTATTGCAAATTTACCCTTACATTCAAAACAAAGATTTCAAAATACAATAAAATGGTTGTTATCAAATTGGTTACAATATTCCAAAAACTGCTTATCAAAATATAATTTTTTAATCATTCTTTTTAATCCAAAATGCATTTCGAATAATTGAATCATGGAGTTAAAAATAAATCGAAACTGCTGTACTATTTTGACCAATAAAAATAAAATTGAAAACATAATTTTTGTTATAGGTGGAAGGAAAAAAAATCAAAATGATGAAAGTACATTTTCAAAAAATATGAAAACTTTTGTATCACACCTTGTAAACTTGTTTACTATTCAGGACAACTAATTAATTGAATTTGTTTACTCATAAATTCAATGCACTTAGCAGTTCAAATCAAATTTATTGAGTAATCTGATTATCGTTCTCCAGGCATCTGTAGAAGAAAAACATTTTTTCAGCATCCTACAATTAATTTTCTTCGATAAAAATTAGTCAGTTTTTATTTTCTTCAATTTCTGTTTTTTCAACTTTTATTTGCCGAGTTATTTGAGTTTATTGTAGTTTATTTTCAGAATATTAGACAAATGGAAGTAGTCGTTTTTTAATGCCAAGCTTCACATACATACACCTTTGTTTATGCCAACATAAAAAAAGGTTTCTTATACATATCTATACCTGCATCCGCCTACACGCTTGTCTATTGTTTTTAAGGCCCGGTATCACTGCATGATAAGTATTTTGATAAATATAAATACTTATATGCCAAAATAAAGACATTTCTAAGGATACCTGAAGGTATTTAATATTTTTCCGATTACACATTTCCTTTCTGTACCATTGCGCTTATTAACATGTGGAGCTTTTTAACTCTTGCGACCAGAAGCAGGTAACCTGCCTTCTTTCTGTTCATACCTTAACCAACTAACATTTTCTTGTTGGGAAATAGCTGATAAGTTATTTGAACTTTTAGGTAAATTTAATAGAAAACCTAGACAGTAAAAGAAGCCAAAAACCCGGAAAATGCCAACTGTTTCGATGAAAGAAGTGAGGGTAACAATCAAACCAATTAAGGACGGAAGGTCTTCAAAACCAGATCAAATTCAAGCAGATCTTTTTAAATTAATGGACGAAGTCGACATAAGATAGATCAGAAATATCGTGAACAAGATATAAAACAGCGGAAATATACCACAAGAGTCGCTGAAATAAAAAAAATGTCAATAAGTATGAAGATAAAACTGTTTTTGAAAATCATACATAGGAGAATAATAAAAAATATCAACTTTATTAGTGTGACGTCAAAACGCCTAGAATATAGGCCAACCATACACGCTGATTGTTTCAGTGTTTATAGTGGCTAACAGGGCAAATTGGTCGTGGGAGGGGTACCGATTGTTTTGCCTGTGCCATGGAAGGGTTTCGAAAACAAAATTTAGACCTTTTTTTTTAAACCATGGAGGGTTTCGAACTCTCCCTTATCTACGGCCTTGGTGACTACTACTTTTAATGGAATTTAACTAATGGGTAATTTATGATTATCAGCAAAAAGAATATCCAAAAGTGCCAACGAAGAATTTATTGGAAGACGACACAAATAACTCTTACACCAAATTCCGACAAAGATCCAACAGAAGTTGCATTTTACCGTCCAATAAAACCTCAGTTCGTTCGGAGCGCAAAAATTAAACTAGCTAAAACAAATCTTGTGCACTTTAGAAGTTGGTGAAAATCGTGTCAAAAAATTTCGGCATGACTTTAGTTGCCAAAAGAACATTTTTAAACAATAGCAGAAAAAAATTATTTATTTATTTACTATTAATATCACAATTTATTTTAAAATCCATTGATACAATTCTGTATCAGTATTGCTGTTTGACCATAATCAGTTCCTCTAATATCTTTGCATTGCTCCACCATCTCCTGAGTGGCTGCCAATTCTCCTAATTCGGGTACTTCAAAAACTGAAATTAATTCAACAATATATGATTCCAATTTATTGTCATCTATCACTCCCTCTGCATCAATAATTCCTTTCATTTCCCAAACACAGCCCCACAACTCTTTCAGAGCTGGGTTATCTGGAAGTTCTTCTTTTCCACTAATTTGTGGCAGTTGAGAAATTTTTATCGGTCCCATTTTCATACCACATGTAAATAATTGTTGCATTGTGTCACTTAATACCGTGGAATTATTGTCATTTTTGTCAAGAGACCGACCTTCAGCCTATGCAATCAAAATTTCTAGTTTAGCCAATTATTTTTTTAAAGAAGAACTAAAATACTTACTTGAAGAAAGGTAGCAACCAAAATCGAAACAATTGTTATAGAACTTTTCATCGTGATTTTTTACTTAATAATCAGCACTAAATTAGGATAATATATTCCAGTTTCTTATATAGAAACTGCCGAATGCATAGAGGTCATAAGTTTATCTGCTGTTATAATTACTTGTTCATTGGTTTTACCATGTTAAAAATAACAAACTTATCTATGGTGTACGAAAATTGCGCAAACAACTAAACCTTGAGCTTCCTACAGATTTGTGTGCCTTTTCAAATTTATGGAAATTCTGTGTTTCAACAAAAGGTTTATAAAACAATTTCTATACGAGCAATATTTTTATTATAACTTTATTAAAATCTTGTTTACAAAATTAATATTCAAATTTATTTCGTAAATATCCGTAAAAAAGGCTTTGGCAGCTCGTCTTTTCATGACTTCAGCGTGGTCTTCGGGTTTGGATGGCTTGTGTTCATCGTCGCAGTTTCTGCATGCCATGTCGGTCTTTTCAACCTTGATGCAGTAGGTGGACTCCTGGGCATTGGATGCATTTTGGGGCGCCACAGAAATTTTGCTGCTGTACAAATAATTAGCACTTGTAGCACTAACCCTAACTTATCTTGGCTTACGGTGTGATATCTCAATTCTTACTTCCATTTTGACGATGCTTTCTTGGTCGAATCATTTCTTGGCTTGCTCCGACTTTTTCGTCGTATTAGCCATTATGAGGAAGAGGGGCCCACGGTTTCTGCCGCGTCTCGTTCTGGTCACCGAGGTCCAGTCGTAGTTTTTCGCTGCAAGATCTTCTTTGTCATCCTCGATGCTGATGTCAGTTATGATGCTCCTGATTACCGCTTTCAGTGGTCAGTCGTCGTGGAGTTGGTAATAGTACCAACCTCTTTAATTTGGTTCAAGTTCAGCTTCTAAACATTTGAAAGACTGAATCAGATGTCTTTTGCTTCTAGGGCTTAACATTATATGGTCTTCAGTTTCTTTTTCTCGTTTTGCCATCTTGAGCTTCCGGGAGGAGGCTTGCCAGTGGCAAGTATCGCTGCAGACGTGGAGCTATTCCACTAAAATTTTTGTCGTCATGGAATTTCGGATACGGTTCTGGGTAATTAGGCTTGACGCTAAAATGCAAATTTTACGATTGAAACCTCGATGAATTCTGAATAATCATATTTTAAATAAGAGAATTAAATCAGGAAAATGGCCATAAAGTCACTAGTTTTTTCAAAAATCGAATTTAAAAAAGCACGATTTTCATAGCAAAAGTCGCTCGGGATTGGTGAATCAATGCATTCTATTGACAGTCCGTGTAGTTTGAACCAGTGTGGCCAGATTTTTCGAAGCCAGGTCGCCAACCTGTTCATCATTTATCGCCCAAAATCGCAATTTTTATTTATAACCTCACAAATAGATACCGCGCGTAAAAAAACTCGTTTATATTTTTTTTTCGAAATTTTTATTACAAGTTTGCCAAAGCTAACACGTCATCAATACAATCATCGTTCACATTAGAAGAATCTTCATCATTATTTTTTAATGAAGGTGTCAAGAGCGTCATCTGTCCCTGTCATGTGTTACTGCAGTGGCGTGGCGACGTGACAATACTTGGCAATTCCTTCTATGAACGCACAAAATATTAAAAAATATTAATAATATAAAGTCGCCCAATTTGGCGACTTGCGATTTGTGCTAAAAACTGTTCGCAAAATTATGGCAAAAGTAGCCCAAATTGCGATAAATCGCCCAATCTGGCCACACTGGTTTGAACTGGTCTTAGCTTTGCGCAGAGCGACGATAACCGGAGCGACACTTGCATTGGGATGCTACAACAGTGCACCTCGAACGAAAATCATGGTTTTCAATAGCAAATGTGCAGGAAAAATGGCTTAAAGCGCCCCAGCGCAGCGAGGAGTGCTTTAAGTCAATTTTTCCTTGCCCAACCACCCTAGGGGTATTTGTATAATGAGTGTCGTTTTCATCAAAATGGCTTTTTTTGCGCTAATTTAGCCAATAAAAATTTACCATTATAAAAATTAAAAATATTTAAAAAAATTTTTTATTTAAAATTAAAAAGGTGCACTAAAAAGTAAAATATAATTTAAATAAGAACAAACAAAACTTCTTGAAAATATCAATATAAAAGCGTGGGGCTGTTTATTTATACGATGCAGGCTCGCTGTTGGTGTACGAAATTCATAGCCCCACGCTTTTATATTGATGTTTTCAAGAAGCGTTGTTTGTTCTTATCAAAATAAATTATATTCTACCTTTAGTGTGCACCTTTTTAATTTTAAATAAACATGAAATCAAAATAGGACGCCCCTGGTCTTATGAGTGCGCCAAATTCCCTCTGGTGTGGAAATTGTGAACTACCACGCCAATCTGATTATTTGCAGGTTGTGTTGAGTTGTGTCCTGTCAATTATTCGTGTACATTTGGAAGTGTTAAATTTAGTTATAATGGCAGAAACTCAAACGTTAAATTCCAGTGATGCCGACTCGTGTTGTGTGGTTTGTTTCAAAACTGTCGATATACATTCGATCGGATCATGCGACCATCCCGTATGTTTTGAATGTTCAACTCGTCTACGGGTGCTCTGCGAATCGATGGAGTGCCCCATATGTAGACAAGATATGCCAAAAGTAAGTTTTCTTAAAATTTCACAATTTTAGGAAATATTATTTAAAATCACTTATTTTAGGGATTTTATCTCTTGACACTTTCGATTTTTTATTAATTGTCATATTATGTATTATATAATTCAAGTTCACTTATAATTCGCTCCTTTATTTAGCCTTTCACTGTTACAGTTATCGAATTCCTTTCCAAAATTCAATTTTTGACGAATTTGGGAGAGTTAACCCCACTTTTTTAATAAACCACTATAATGTCACAGTCACTTTTGATACATCTTATTTCCATAAAATGGGATTATATCCAGAATCTTTACTTGCTTTTTACCTTTAGAAACTGCTCAACATCAGAACTTATCAAACGTTTTTTAGTTCTGGGGGCTTCCCAGAAATATCAAAATTATATTTCAGTTCTATTTCGTAATTGTCTTGAAAAACAATTGAAATAATATTTTTTTTTAGGTCATTTTTACTAAGGATATAAAACCGTATAACGAACTTCAGGCAATATATAATGACCGAAATTTGGCTGATGACACGCGTGGCATTTATTTTGCTTCGGCTCCGCTGAAACGACGGTATGATCGTCTTTTAGAACACGAATGCCAAATTTGCAAAAAGAGTGCCAGACTTTGTCTATTTTCCACTTTCAACCAGCTGAAAGATCACGTGCGCAAAATTCACGAATTGTATTTTTGCCCTTTATGTGTTAGTAACCTAAAGATTTTTACTTTTGAGAGAAGGTGTTACACGCGAAGTGAATTAGCAACACATAATCGGAAAGGCGATCCTGACGACACTTCTCATAGGGGCCACCCTTTATGTGAATTTTGCACTAACCATTTTATGGATAACGATGAATTGTACCGTCATTTGCGTAGGGATCACTGTTACTGTCATTTTTGTGATGCCGACGGTAAACATCAGTACTACAATACGTTGAGAGATCTTCATAAGCACTTCTTGGACGAACATTATGTGTGCGAGGAGGGAGAATGTAAAACTGAAAGATACACGTCTGTTTTTAGATCCAATATTGACCTTAAAGGTGAACAAATCCACTTTTGTGTTTTCTTGCTGATTAAATAATTTAATTTGTTTTTAGCTCATTACAGCTCTGTACATGGAAGATATTTAGGAAAGGCTGCTGCTAGACAAGCCAGGACTTTAGATATAGAGTTTACTTTGAAGCCTCGTCGAACTGGCAACAATGCAGGAGAATTTTCTAAGCCACCGTAAGTAAATTTTTAAAAATTCAATATTCGTACTAATATAAAAATCTTTTCAGTGGTTTTCAAGAACATGAAGTTCATTTTACAACCACTAATTCGGAATTTAGAGAAAATGAAGAAGCTACTGAGAGAGAACGGGGAGTGAGCTGTAATATTTTATCAAATGAAAACTTTCCTGCACTAGGAAATGCACCAGGGAGTGCTCCACCAATTTCTATATCAACCTTTAATTCGAAAACCAATCCTAACCCTTTCAGGAGAGAAAATTTCCCCACTTTAGGTAATAAAGGATTATTTGTATCTTACTAATTATGCTTAACCACTTCAAGCCTAACAGTTCATTAACCAATGACACAGCCAATGTGGGAGTGGACGTATATATTTAAGGGGTTTAACCACTCTAGGATTTTGGAAGAACGGATTATTTTTTTTTTGTTTAAACAATACTTTAGGGTCATAAAAACAATATCCAGTTGGTCCTATAGCAAAAAAAAGTTTTTAAAAGGATCAATTCTCGATTTTGCCACTTCCAATTAATAGATTTTGCACTGTTTTTACCTGTCATAAAAAATGCTCTAAAACTTCAAACCTGTTTTTCTCAAAACTAGTGTTTTTGACATCGTCGGAAACATAACTCACACAAATCTTGACCAATTTGCTTGAAATTTTAACTGTACCTTCTAAATATCATTATCTAGAGAAAGACATAGGGATTTTTTTTATGATTTATATTTTTTTAGTTATAAACAATTTAGTATCTATTTTTGTAGGTAAAAAAGCTAAATTTTTTTCAAATGTCTACCATTTTTGCAAAAAGTGATGAAAAAAAATTCCCTACGTCTTTCTTTAGCTTTTGAGATGAAAATTGAAAAAAAAATTTGTTTTTGTTCTATGTTGAAAATTGTAGCAGAAAACTTTCTGGCCGTGGAACACTTCCCTTGAGAAAGGGTTTATGTTACGCACCTGTACAACTGACATATTTTTTGAAATTAATTTAAAAAAATATTTTTATACTCTTCAAAGTACAGGCAATAAGGACCCATAAATATATTTTTTATTTTTTTCATGGTTTTCATGGAAAAAATTATTAAAATTAGGTAACTTTTCGATGCTCTAGAGTGGTTAAACCCCTTAATGCTGTACTTTAAATGGTTAAAGAAAATGGTAATTTTGTCATGAAATACCAATTATACACTGCACTTATTTTAAAGATGTCATCTACTACATTGAAAAATCTAAAAATAACTGGAAAAAATTAAATAGGTATTTAATTAATTTCTTTTGAAAAGTAAATATTACCATGTGTGAATTACTTACACCATAAAAAAAACTTATAGAAATCAAATAACTTTAATAAATGCAAAGGCTGAATTTTGTGCACAAATGAATGATATAAAAATCAACATCCCAGTTATGGCATTTGAAGTAATAAAATGCAATTTATAACCAGCAATCTTTTTCATCTGCCTCTAAGCAGTTACATTTAAATTCAAAATAAACTGCCACTTAGAAATACAGTCAGGAAAATTATTCTCATAAAATGAAAGAGCAAAACTTTGGGTAAAAATTATATTCATGCAGTCCAATTCACCAGGAATTTTCCGGAATTTAATGCGATTTGTCAATTTCAAAGCTGTTTAGATATTCAACATCCATCACGCTGTTATGGAACGCCCAAAACAATAACACAAAATAACACAATTCAAAAAACCGTAAATTGGTCCAAAATTGAACACTTGGAAACCACCAGAGGAACGCAAGGCCGTCTCGTCTCTTTGCCCACTCACACCAGATTCTCCTTGTTTGTGGGCGTTTTCTACCAATCTTCAAAACAAAAGTTTTCCAGGACAACTTGCCAATACAAGTTGTTTAACCCTTTTAACACGTCAAAAAAATTAAAATTTCTCTTCCACTGTTTTTTGAACTATCAAAAGATAAAAACATCTGACTTGAACAACACATGACTGTCCCATTTAAAAAAGTAAAAGTACTAAATTATATTTTTTTATCCTTTCCCCCCACCTATTATCAGTCATTATTTTCTAGCACTTCCGCATGAGTAATTGTGTTAAGACATTTTATCCGTTTATATTTTGAATGACCTATAATAAACGGTCGTTTTTTTAATAAAGCGTTTCACACACCGGAGCGATCACGGTGGCGATCAAATGTAACCTATACAATTATATGCACCAATATAAACGAAAATAAAAGGTTTTGTGGAGAGATTTTAATTAGTTTTTTAGGCCATTTCTTTAAATTAGTGCGCAAAGTTTCAAGCCAATTCGTGTACATGTTTGTTTGTAATCGTAGCCTGAACCTAATGATCGCAACTTTCATTTCGTTGTTGCAAAGATATGAGTAAACATATTTATTTATTTTAAGCTTTACATTCAATGAATATTGCTATCCTGTTCTAGGATTTACAGATCTGTTTCGAGAGGGGGATCGGTCCTCATATAACAAAATTAGTAATCTATAAAATTTCATACTATGTTCATAGTCCAGCATGTCTTGTAGCGGCCCTTACTATTTCTTTCCATTCCTGTTTGTTTTGTGTCTTCCTCATCCAATCCTTTACTTCCATTGTCCTCAAATCGTCCATTACCTGATCTAACCATCTGATCTTCGGCCTTCCTTTAGTTCTATTTTCCGCTGGTTTCCACATCGTTATCCTTTTCACTATGTCATCGTCATTCTTTCTCATAACGTGTCCGAATCATCTGATTCTTTGCGATTTCACATGTTTCACTATGTCCTCTCCGTTAATTTCTTTAATTATTTCGTGGTTCATCAGCTGTCTGGGTTCATCATTCTCGCTTTCTTTTTTCTTACCCTTTTTCTCTTTTTTCTCTTACTTTTTTGTTACAGAGTAAACATAGGTAATCACTAATCACAGATATTTGCACAACTTAATTCTTAAGGCGCGGCCTCTCTTGACCAGCAGTCTGGCGTAAATCAAACACGGATAGACTAGAGAGCGGGAAACCGCGGTTCTAATCCTTGTTTGCTTCAGATTTGTGCTGTGATCTAACAAGTTTAAACTTTATCTGCGGACTACTTGCCAACCCGTCTGCCCAGCGTGGTGAGTTATGGGCAAACCCCCTACTTAGGGTGGAGGCTTAACGTTCAGGAGTGGACGTATAACGGCTGATGAAGAAGAAAAAGGCCTCCCTTGTAGTTTAACTCATTAGCGCTCAGGTTTTTCCCTTTGCTATCAAATAACCCCTTGTTGCCAAATTTGGGTAAAACTAAAATATTTTTTATGTGCAATCGTACTAAAATGTACATTTTCACATATTCAAAACAATACTGAAAGTAGCTGTTTTTAGTACATAAATGTCAAATTTTACTTTTTAGTACAGAAATGTCATAACCTCAAATATTTTATGTGTAATCCTACTAAAATATACACTTTGACAAATATTTTTGACGTATTTTGTGAATTTTAAATATTTCATTGCTTAGCAACTGGATCATTATACATACGTACATATTTTGTTAAATTATTCCGTATAACATAATTATTATCATACATTTTTTGCAGAAAGTGGGTATTTTATTTTAATTACACATAAAATAGTGTATGCACCTTATCCTTAAAGTGTCTTTTTGGCATTTGCGTGGTCATAGACTTCGGCTGCGCCTCAGTCTATAATTTTCCACGCTCATACCAAAAAGATGCACTTTCAGGACTTGGTACATAAATAACTATTATGGAGCACATCAATTCATTTTTAAACTTGATGGTTAGAAAGTTGTTTTCTCAAAAATTTTAAAGAGATCGGCATTAAAAAACTTTTTTTAGAGCGACCCATATGTTTTCAACAAGTCAAGATTGTGCTCTTAATAATAAATATTTTTAAATGATTCAAAGAGAATTAAATAGGTAAGACATAAAACTATTTTGCTAAAAGCTTAAAAATTTTAAATTAAAATTAATTTTGAAGTAATAATGTCTTCTAATATGATCAATTCTCAGCGCTTATATTGATGGTAATATTTGAAGACATTATTGCTTCAAAATTAATTTTAATTTTAAAATTTTAAGCCTTTACTGTACTAGTTTTATGTTTTACCTAATTAATTTTGAATCATTTAAAAATAATTCTTATTAAAAGCTCAGTTTTAACTTTAACTCTACCTTTACTGCTTTTCAACACATAACCAAATAAAATGAGTAGACTTGAGATTTTCGCATTTTATGTATTTGTCTCTGATTTTGGGCGTTCCTATTATTTGACTAAAATCAAACAATTTTTTGGGTAAACCGTAAAATATCGTTAATCCAATTTTGCTCGTCACTCCCACTATTAAACTGACCCCTACTGACATTAATTAAACATGCATTTTAAGCTTTTAATCAAAATTATCCTTAAACTTATTTTTAATCAAAAAATTACATTTTTGACCACTCAACTTTTACTTGGTTTTTTGTAGCACTGCAACCTTCTTCATTTTAATGATCCAACTTCTAACAGAAAGTGTTTCAATTTTTAGGTGGTGGCAATCCAAATTCTTCACGAGCACCTTCAGTTACAATCACTGGAAAATTTAACATTCAAAACTCAAAAAATGGAGGAGCTCACAAGAAACAATCGACCACAACAAATTCAACCACCTTTGCATTTGCATCTGGCAGTGGAAATAAATTCAGGGAACCGTAAGTGTTTTGTTCAAAAAAATTACAATTATTGTAAAGCACCCCTTTTTGTAGGAGTAGCAGTCAGGATCTTCCAAAAGCCACAGAAAACAAACCGTCGGTCAATCGTTCAAACAACGGAAATTATGGTCAAGTAGTTTCTGTGCGTCCTAAATTGGAAGACTTTCCCCAGCTTGGTGGGTCAGCAGCACCTACTCAACAGAATGCTGCATGGGTTGCTCAAAAACCGAAGAAAGTGGAACCTAAAGTTAATAAAGTGGCCCCTGCACCTAAATTACCATCAAACAACAACGAAAATTTTCCTACTTTAGGAGGAAAATCGGCTAAAGGCGGAGAAAAAAATCGAGTATCGACTAGCGTAACGATGCCCGTCTCAGATTCATGGGTGAACTTGAACAGTTTTAATAACCATACTAAAGTTAACGGTGGCGCTAGTATTTCTAAAGCAAAATCAGAAAAACCTAAAGATAACAAATCTAAAAATAATGAAAACATGGTTAAAAGTTCAAAAAATATTGAGTTGACATCAGCAAACGAAAATTCCAAGTTTGGCAGTGGCGATAATTTGGGTAGAAATAAGAAAAAGAAGGGGAAAAATTTAAATGAAAAACCTGTAGATAGGCAGGCGTCGAACGTAGAAAATTTTAATATAGATAATCCTTCTAAAACACCCAACGGCAAGAAACGGTCGGAATTAAATGTTGAAGTTAGAGAACCTGATACAAATAACGTCAGCAAGCTGCCTCAACCGCCTCCTGGTTTTAATGTGAAACCACCGCCTGGTTTCAATAATTTTGTTTTATCCAACAATCTGACATTCACTAACAGCAGCGGTCAGTCTTATTCGATTACGTCGAGCGAACAATTTTATCCACCTTTAAATTTTAAGTCCCGCAATCAGTCGTTGATTGAGAAGTTTATGACGGTGCTGAAAGATGCCTCTTCCATACAACAATTTAAAGTATATTCCGATATGTTTCGTGCAGGTGAAATTCCGGCAGAAAAGTACTATGATCATTGCGAAAGAATTATGGATTTACAGTTTGATTTGATTTTTCCTGAATTGTTGGTTCTTTTGCCTAATATTGAAAAACAGCAAAATTTATATCGAATACACCAAAGCAAAAGGGGTCACACTAAGGGTTTGGAAGTGTGTGCTACTTGTAAGCAAGTTGTGCTGCCTGGTGACTTACGGAATCATTTATCGAATCACACTTTGGAAACTCACTTTCCGGTATTGAGTTCATCTACTACGGTCAATAATAACAATGTATGGCATAGAAAGTAAAACGTGGCACTTGCACTTGGAAGTTTTGCTAAAAGAATATTTACAGGGTGCTAACAAATAATAACATATTTTTGTACGTATTTGAGTTTATTGTTGGTTCAATGTTATTTATTTTCCTGTTTCGTTTAAAAATTTGCAATAAACATGAATTATAGACAAATTTGAGGTGGCGTAGACTGATCGGTAATGAAATATTGTGTAAGTAATGAAAATTAAACGAATTTTTGGGGTCAATCACATTTTATTGTAAAATTTTTGCTAAACATTCAGAGGGAAAAATACTTTTATTGAGTTACTACTGTGCCGTTTCATTATTTTATAATAAATTAATTTTTTTTTTTAGTTACATTGAACTTGCAGATTGAAATTATTTATAATAAATAGTTCGATTTAATATTTTGTATTTAAAAAAATCACCATTTAGCAATAAGTTTAACTTTTTTGTAAGCTGTTACGTTTTTTATTTATAATAAATATTTATACCTACATTGTGGCCGGTACAGTGCCGAATCGGATATTTTCAATAGGAATTAGAAATTTTTATTATTAAATTTACAAATGCTGATTTGTACTTGATTTTTATTGAGCTTGAAACGTGAAATTAGACAGTGCCAATCAAGAAGTGTAAATTTTATGATTACAATAGTATCAACAAATATATTTTCTTTTATTAAAATTTACAGGAAGTTTTTATTTTTTTGCGATATTTTACAGAACTAAATGTATTGTAAATACATTTTTTAATAATTCGTGTAAATATGTAATAAATATAATTGTTAATACTTTTTTTAAATAAAAAATTTATAGAACACCTGCATATTTTTTTCCCTAAAAAATTGTACGCCACTGGTTAAAATGTAAAAAAGATGTTCCAACCAAAGAAATCAAAATTTTAACAGAGGATTATAAAATAATCATCGATAAAAACGTTAAAAAAATAGTAAACAATAAAGGAGAGATGGAAGATTTGATGTGCTCGCTAATGTGCGGTGCGCATGAATTTCCGATTCAGTACCTAACAGTTCGTTGGGGTGTGTGTACGTCGGAGGTAAACAAATATGTAAGTTGTATACTGCACTTTAACTAGACGAGTGAAAAACAATAATTTGTGAGTTAAACTTTAGTGAATAGTTGTTCCTATAGTCAAGTTAGTTAATAAAGTTAAGTTTTTTTATTGAATTTCCGAAATTCTTGGTTAATAAATTTTGAACGGAGGAAACGGTGAGTTACATCTTTGTTCTTAGCACATTCGTAGAATTTTTAAAATGTGATGTTATTTACGTTGGTGCTTTGTATAAAATAAAATGTCAGTTTTTGTTCCAGAGACTTGGAAATTTTAGAAATGCTATGTTTTTGAGTTTTTGTTTGTCTGACGTCGCAACTGTCAGACGCAAAAGGACCTTATAGATCGTTCATTTTGCAGTAACGTTAATGCGTACTTTTTTCTGATATTTGTGACTTGAAGTTTTTTGGTTTTCTTTTTTATATATTTATTGAAATTACTGATGAAATTTAAATTTTTTCAAAATATTGAGTAAAACTGGCAGGACCAGATGGAAGCTGTAATTAATCAGTGTATTTTTGACAACAAACCTTCTAAGGGAGAGGATAGCTAGTAAAATAAACAAAAATTCAATTAGTATTTATATTCAAAATAACATGAAATATATCACTCCGCTTGATTACAAAAGCGGATTATTACTAGAGAACATTAACGGTGCTCGTCATTGGAGAGAATGGGCGCCACAGGCGGTTTTTTTACTTAAGAGTAAAACACGTTATAATGCATTTTTAACTTGGTTCTACGGCGAAAAAGCTTCGAAGCTTCGATGAAAAACTTTGAAAAGGTAGTCAGGCGGTGAGCTCATCTTGGGTTAGTCACCGCTCGATTCCACGCAAAAACCCAGACAATTTTACAAAGAAACTTCACGTGTCTTTGTCGTGTAACACCACGTTTCCTTCCTGTTGAGATATATGCTACATAAAGGCAGGATTCCCGCTTTTCTGGAAATGTCGGGAAATTTAGAAATTACAGGTCATTTCTCTCTGATACATTTTCAATTCATATTCTTGGTTTTGATTCAAATAACTAATTCAGTGCATTTTTGACATCATCAGTTGCGAGCTGTAGCTGTTACTAATTTATAGAACCCTCTAAAAGACTATAAATTCCGGAACTGGTGGTAGACTGTAGGACAATAAATAGGCCGAGTTAGACTCAAATTTAGACCTGTATCTGGATTCTAAAGCCCCATATGGCTTGCATTATGTTTTTGAAAGTAAACATTTCGTCTGTCGATTCAAGATCAAGCTGATGTTAACTTTCTTTGTGGTGCTGTGGTTTGATTTGAATTTGGCAGCTCAAAATGCTCATCTATCCATGCCAAAAGAATTAAATGCTCGTGATCCGTTCATGAGATAATATGTACTATGTCGAGTTAAGAATTGGAAGATGAAGCCAGAATTTTCATAATTGCAATTAAAAATATTGTAGTAGTGTTAGGGTTAAAAACCAGAGGACTTGATGCTAATACTTCAATGAAAGAGACCAAACTTCAAAAAATGTCTGTATGTGCGTATATAGTACATGTTTTGATTTTATTGCTACAGATGACTTAAGTAGAAACTTGTAAATAAAAGTTGTAGTGTCTACTATGCAATGTAGTATGTGCTTCATTTAGGCAGTACCTACTTGAAATATTTCTTGATTTTTCTTTGTAACTATAACGAATCCAATTTTTTAGGTGGAAGAACGTGAATTTTTTTATATTTAAATCAATGTACGTAGGTATCACAAGACAAGGGGTGCTAAATTTAAAAATAGGAGTGGCTGCCAGCGAGAGGGTGAAATCTATAATTTAGTCAATATTACATCAAAAGTGATGTTTTCTCGTTAAAGTAAATTGATATTGAGACTAACTAGTTTTGAAACGAACGCACTGTTGGAAGTGTAACAACCTTGTTCACGCGTCGACCAATACAACCTGCCGACTCCAACATTGTTAGATTTGTGTGTTACAAATTATTTTCTTGCGTTATTCAAAAAAAAATATTTTGGTTCATACGTTATTTGTTAAACCGTGTGCTCTTTGTTTTAAAATAAATTTTTGATCAGTAAGAGAGCGGTCGTTAACGGGAATCTCGTTAATCGGTTCATGCGCGTCCGTGTTTGACACATGACGGATAAAATTCGGTATTGTTTTGAACCTTGAAAAGTGATTAAAAAGAAACACATTTTCATGAACAATATTAAAATTTGATCCACATAAATGTTAATTTCATGAACTCGAAGAAAGTTAAATTCTGCTTTATCTCTATTTTTGCAGTAAGTTCATGAAAGTTTGTCATCTAATTACTCTACAAAGCTACTAGTTTCAAAGAGGAAACAACCTTTTAAGCAGACGACTGAACGTGCTCGAAAGTTTTGTTGAAGTAGTTAGTCCGTAATATTCAGTAGTTGGAAACTGTTAAAATAATTATGGTTTGAGGAAGAAATAAAGTAAAATAAGTTGGTGGTGAGATTAAGTGTTGGATATTGGAGCGAAAGAATTTTGGATCATCGTCGAGTAGATTTAGCGTTAATTATATACACGAGAGGTACAAACTCGGGATTTTATCTTGCTCCAATTAGCGTCGAAATAAATCCAATAGGCGATTCGACTACACGATTAACTGCCAACCTTAAATACATCTTAATTGGTATATTACCGATAACTTCATTGAAACATTAGAAATCCCCTGGAGATGAAGCATCAAAAAAGATAAGAAAAAGTTTCAAATAAAACAAATTTATGTTATACTTCTCTCGCTGAATCACATTTTCCAAGTGGAAGCAAGCCATCACAGTTGAGGAAGGCAAAAAGTTTTATCAGTAACAACTTGTTATTAAGATGAGTTGGTGACTTACAGAACAAATAATTATGCGATAAGTATGGATTTTTTGTTTCATCATTTTTACTTTTAATTGACTGCGAGCTATAAATGGAGGGTCTCATAATGAAAAAGCTTTTATTTGTGCTAATGCAAATGTGGAGTGCATATGCCGAGAAATTTTATCTTGGCTGAAGTATGTAGACCCCTTTTATTGCGTTTTCAACGAGCTCTTGCGGTAAGGTTTTAAAATGAATTATGATTTTTTGTTTGATATAAACGGCCACTTGTGTTAAATATTTTTATGATATTAAGAGGGTCTTGGGTCATTTTTTTTCATTTCAAATTATTAAATTAGTGATAGCAAAATTTAAGTAGTATAATTTAAACACATGAATGGATTAACGAGATTCCTGTTACCGACCGCTTACAAATTTATTCTAAAAAGTGAAATAATATAACAAATAACCTGAGCTCTTACGTTTTCAAACAAATCAGAGCTTTTACTTTATTTATTAAATTTGTGGTTAGTGAGGGAGCGGTCGGTAGCGGGAATCTCGTTAATCTATGTTCATGTCAGTTGTGGGCACATAGCGGGTAAAATTCCGAATCTTTTCTGATTTAAAACATGATTTGATTTAAATAAAAATTGGAATTCCGAGGGTTGATGGAAGGGATTATTGGGTTTAAAAATCCGACATATTTTTGACAGTCGGCTATATTGGTTTCGTCAATTTTGACTTTGGATTTGTAATCATCCACCCCAAAAACTTCATCATACCAATTTTTGTGTAACAAAATCAGGCTTTGAGGTTTCGGCCAGCTTGACACGATTTGGTTCCATTTAACAGTTTTTAATTTTGTTAATATCTATTTGAATGACTGTATGTGATTTAATGCTAGTTTTATCAGACCATATATTTTGTAAATTTACTTTGCCATTCTTGTTTATCATTAATCCACTAATCATTATACAAATATGTTACTTATTTTTTATTTTCATGTTAGAAAAATTAAACAATGATGTGTTAAATTCTTAATGGCAAAGTAACAATTATTGTTGTTCTTCGAATAAGGTTAAATTTTATAAATCGTTCAGTTGTAAATTACGTTGGGAAAACAAACATAAATAAATAATTTATAGAAGTTGTAATTTTTGAAGTAAATCGGGTGGAAATTGAACTTCTAGGAGGTTTTTAATTATAATTTTTTAATCAAAATTTAAGTACGTTTATGAGTCGGATTTACATTAACAATATCACTTTACGATTGTTATGAAATTTACCAATTTTAATGGCCAATTTAATACGGTGGGAGATTTTGTAATTTATGCAGTCGTATATGTTTATAAATTTCTTAGGTAATGATTTATATTCTTTTTAGTTTTTACGAAATAAAAATAACATCAAATAAATTAAAATGCGAAATCTGTTGAAATTTCAATTGTCGAAAATTAGATGTTCTGTGCCGCTGAAGAGCAATTCGAAATTAGGTAATTGAATAGCATTAAAAAAATTTGCTTTTAATCAAATAAAACTTCAGATTTTAATTCCGCATCATGCAATTTATTCGAGAAGATTGGCGAGCTCTATTACATCGCAAAATAAGAAACACGACCACAACATTGCTTTCAAATAAAAATAAATCCAAACCGAAAGAAAATAAAACATTATTTGGATTACCTAATCAGGAGTTTATGCAATCATTTCGGAGTTTCGATAAATATACGATTACCGCTAGCTCATTCATTACAAAGCTATTTAATAAAGACATGCGGTAGATTCAACAGAAAATCAAATTCAATAAATTGAAAGGGTCAATCACTCTAATACTACTTAATAGTTACAATTACCTAAATAACTTATCCCTAAATATAGCCAATAAAAATTTCCATTAATTAATTAATAGTTGTAGGGGCGGACTAGCTACATACGTGGAGAATATGGCAAATTCTACATGATGTGACAAATTAAAGTACTAACATTTTATTTATCAGTCAAAAAATGATGCGGTTAGCCCATCACTCTATGTAATTACTTTGAGATTATTTGTAATTAAGGTAATTTGATGTGAGGTGATACCCTAGGTAAGATGACGCACTAGGTGAGATGACACGGTGACAATTGTTTTAGTATTGATATTTCAATTGTTCCTCTTATATTATAATGTAACAATTGTTTTAGTATTAATATTTCAATTGTTGCTCCTACATTATAATGTAATGTCGTAAAATAATTGTCACCGCGTCATCTCACCTAGTGATCTCACATCGAATTACCCTACTTGTAATTTGTATATTATTTGTGTAATATTAAAAAAATTATAGTAGAGGAAAAGGTCGTAATTAATCTACAAGTGGATAGGTATATTTCTACAAATTCAATATTATAATACAGACCAACAACAATTAGGACCGCCCTCAGGGCCGACGTTCAATAAAAAACTAATAAGAAAAATTGTAAAATCAGAAACACCTTAATTTTCTTATTAGTTTTTCATTGAACGTCGACTCTGAGGATGGTCCTGATTTTTGTTGGACCTTCTCATGTAGCTCACAATGTTGGCGCAATATTGGTCCAATATTGAAATGTGAACATTTTCCAATATTGCTTTCAAATATTGGCGGAATATTGGTGCAATATTGCACCAAGCTCCAGCCAACATTGGTGCAATATTGATTTTCTATATTGCCCCAATATTGGCTGAATCTTGCAATATTGCGCCAACATTGTGTGCTACATGAGTTGTTTGTTATATTGAATTTGTAAAAATACATACCAATCAGGACTATTTACATATTTTTGTATCACGCTGTACCTAAATTTCCAACAATTTCCCTTACGTTTATTCCATTAGATTTGAGAACATCAACGCGACGTTTTTCATTTTTAGTTAATGGCTTTCCACGTGCTATTGTCTTAAAGTTTCCTTTGAGAACATGGGCGTTCATTTGGGGGGGGGGCGAAAGGGTTGGCTGCCTCCTCCTGGCTCTTGGCTACTTAATTTTTTTTAGACATTTAATATTTCACCAGCCCAAGTTTTAAAATTTTCTAAAACTTGCGGTTTTAAATGATTAAAATTCTTTTATAATAATTTTTTTTTTGATTTTGCCCCCCCCCTTCTTGAAAATGGTCCTATGGATGCCCATGTTTGAGAAGTGTATAATATTGTATTGTTTTACCGTCTCCTTGATATATTGAAATGTTATTTTTTCTCTCCAAAAATAGGGTTACTAATTATTTTGTGCGAGATTTTTAGTTTTTAAAAATTAAAAATTTTTTAATTTTAAATTATTTATAATAGCGGTATTCACACTGACGTGTATATGCCCTTGTATTTATACACAACAACTTTTACTTTTTTACAATTAGACAAACTAAAAATGCACTAAAAAATTATGATTAGTTTATTATCGAATTACACTATATCGACAACATTTCAATTGATTATTAAAATTTTATCGGCATAGGATTGGTAATTTGTGGTTTTAGCTTCGCTTTTTCTTGATTATTTCATAGTTGTACCAGTTGGTTACAAAATTTTTTTTTATTAAATTGGGTTGATTCATTCCCGAAAAGCTTTACTTTTTCTCCCCATTTTTCTGATTTCGATTCGCTTTCAACCTTTAATTCTTGTTTTGATCAGCTTAGAGCTGCTTATCATCACGAAATTTCTTGATTATTCCAAACATTGAAATGACAAATATCTTCACTGTTTATACCACGAAAACGAATGGATTATTATTGTTAAACCTACAAGTATAATTGGAATGTTTTTCTATGAAATCTTAAAAATGTTTGGAATTTCTCGTTTATTCTAAAATCATCAAATATCTAATTTCACTACTATTTAAATCGCGAATGGATTATTGTAACGATACGGATTCTTATCGGGGGCAGAAATTGTTTGCATATAAATTTTACTACATATTTGTAGGTTGTTTTACATTGTTTATTCACATTGAATTGTATCCACGTTTGAACTTATATTTTAAATTTTTTACTAGCTTTACGTGTTAAAATTTTATAACATATCAGGGTCAACGAACGACGGTGTTACAATTACCTCAAGCAACTAAGTAATTAATATCAACCCCCTTAGTTTGAGTTTCATCTATTGCCCTATCCAAGTCCCCGATGTCATTTCAGACAACTTGGAAATGCAAAACAACGGATTTATTGTAAACCTGGTTTGTTTACCTTTTCATGAATAAATTTTTAAATATATATCGAAAAAAGCACTTACGTTTCTTTCGATGTCACGGTTCGACGAAGAAAATTTATCTTTCTTATCAAGTCATCCAAATTTATTCGCTTCGGGGAAAAAAATTGGCTGCTAAAAAGACATTTTCTTTTGATTCCCATTTTTCAATATTTTCAAGTGGGAAAAATACACTGTAAAATTACTTTTCATCTCAGCGATTTCGTTTCTGGTAACGATTTTTAGCCCCTAAGGTAAAACAAATTCAGGAGAGATACATTATTAGCGAAGGTTTTCTTTTGGCTACCTCAAACAGGTTGTCTTTTAAAATGGAATTTATTGATCTTTTTTTATTATTAAGCAAATATTGAAACAAATTAGTTCCTTTATGCGCATTCTCATTTGTTTGGATTCTCATTTATAAAAATAAAGCGAAGTCGAATGCTTTACATATTTATGAAGTTTTTCTTGCTGTAGAAAAATTAAGCTTTACATTCCAGCACGCTTATTTTACTAATTTTGCAGCATTTTTTGTTTTACATTTTTCTACCATCGCTTTTCGTTTACATATTGATTTTTCAGGTATGGAATCCATAAAGATTTCATTACCTTAATGTTTTTAATGGTATTTTTGCTTCACCAATTTATTATTTGATAGGTATTATACTGCGAAAATTTGTCATTTTGTCAAGCATTCAGGTGTTTGGGTTCCGTCAAAGAGGGTGTATTTGAATTATCATTTCCCCCTTTATTGTATTTCAATGGGTCATTGAAATTTGACGTTTGATATGAATTACTATATCACAATCGTCATTTATACACATCAAAAGTAATAACAATTTTTAAAATAAATTAATCTTCACCTCTTTTGTTCTTACCTATCCGATGGCCTTTTGGTTTTTGGCCTGTTTCGTCAAAAACAAACTTTGTTTGGCAAAACTTGCAAAAACTTTTCCAATATGTTTTTAAATCTTTCTGACATGATGGGTTAAAAATGCCAAACTATAGATTTTATCTCAACCGGAAAATTTGTACTTTAAAAAACTTCTTGTAGTGAATGTCAATGCTATTGAGCTAACGGTATAAAACACTCATCGGAAATTGAACTTTTTTTACTGTTATTTTATATACCACAGATTTAATGACGTTATCTTGTTAAACGTGATAAGTGGGCCACAAAAACTAAATCTTGTTATCATTTTTCCATTGTTGAAAAAATTACTATTTTATCCAATTTAAAAGACGTGTATGTTAAATTCTTATTTTACATTGTTGCTAACCTCGAATTTTATTAGGTATAAGTAAATTGTAAAAAAAGTTAAACGATAGAAATTGAAAGTGAATGCATGCATAAAATTATGAGTTATAAGAGTCATTTTACCCACTCGGCTGCATCTTTGTCGAGTTCCTACGCACTTGCACCTTTAATTTTTTCATTGCTCACATTTTACGTAGGCAGTACTTAATTTGGTATTGATAAATTAAGTAAAGTAGTTGGCGGCCATAAAATTCCCAGTTTAAATTTATCGAGTCAGCCGAATTCACAAAAAAGGTAACAGCAATACGATATAGTCTTAGCCAGGGAACTTTAGTGTTACGTCATCGTGCATTAGGTATATACGTAATTGGTTAGGTTGGGATAATGTAACACCAAAGTTTCTTGTCAAGGACTTGAAATCATCCATCTCATTAGTGGTCACCCATCCAAATCACTTCTTTTTTCCATAAATTTCAGTTTTGTTCGTTCAGTGGTCCAATTATTTCCCGCAACTTTGTCTTGGGCATAAATTTCACCCACCTAAAATACCGTAATAATTAAAATTATTACCAACATAATCGGTTTTGGTATCTATGAAAGTGTTAATAATTCAAAATCCGAAAACGAATCCATTTTTTTCGCTATATAGTTTGACCTTTTCATTCCAATTTCTTCTCCGGTTTTATGTACCGTTAGAAAATTAAAACTTGAAATTATTAGAAATTGAATTTTTAAGTTAATAACAAAAGATATTTATTAATAAAATGATATACATTTTACGACACATCAGAGGCTTTCGACGTAGGTAGCCCTGTATAGTGGGTGGTTTATAGATTAGGAGGTACAGTAATTAATTTAATCACTGATTAGAACAAAGGTTTTATAATAAATTATGAGGCTACTTAATCGAGATAACAACGTATGGTTCACTCAAAAATATTTGTACTTACCTATAACTTGCTCATAATACAAAAGGAGTTTGCGAAATATATTTTTGTAAGATTTTAATTGTAAGAAATTAAATTCAAGTCAAGTGCAAGAGTACAGTGACATGTATATACGATAAGTAAACGGCAACTTCCTCTTTCTGTTCTGCTTTATTACCCATCCATATCCTTAATGTAATCGGAAGCTAAATATTCATTGGTGTCATTGCCATAATGCGAAATTCTCACTTTTGCTCTACCAGCGTACTCAAATTGGATTGCTAGTTAATGGAGTAAGTGGTCCAGGAGGGGTTTATTTTCTTCAATGGTATCAAAAGATTCTTCAGGCACTCGACCATTTCAGATTATTTCTTACATGATTTGATGTTTAATTGGTCGAAAACCATTCCATTAATTATTTTTTCATTATTAACTATTGCATCAAAGTTGAAGTGATCCAAGGTTTACTAGCAAAGGAAACCGAATTGCAAGTTTGACCACAAGTTTAAGTAAAGAAAGTTAATAAAAACGTCAATGATTAGTCAAACAACGAGGTTGAGAAAACTATGCGGTTAGATTGTTTTCTTGAAAATATTATTGGAAATACCTATTTAATAAATAATTATAAAGTTGTTTATTTATTTTAAGTGAATCATTTTAGATCAAATTGTAAATACAGTAGATCTCGGATATAACGAACACTCGGTTATAATGAACAAAACTGAAAGTCCCGATTAAACTCCTATACTTTTACGGATATTTTCAGTAAGTTGTGACCAACTAATTTAAGGGCAAAAATTAATTTTTTTTGGGTATAATGACCTTTGCAACTCATATTATTTTAGAATATTTATGAAAGATACAAGATTCGGTTGGAGAGTAATAGTTAAGCGAGTTGACTACGAACGCTCAATACCCTGTTCGAATCCGGGTGAAGGTACAACTTTATTCTGGCCGTCTCGCTGGTCCTCCAGGTTGCTGGCTCCTCGTCGTAGGTAAAAAATGTAAAATGCTTACAAAACCAAACGCCGCCTGACGATGTTTGGGAATCGGAAGACGTCGTAGAGCGTTAATAAAACCGAATAATACACATAAAAGATACAACTGTAATCGGTGATCCTTTCCTTACAACGTCTATGATTTGATCAATTGTCACAGAAAGATAATTTAATCACGAAATTATTTCATAATAATTAAAATCAAAATGAGATGGGGAGGAATGTGAACAATTTAAAGCAAAACAAAACAATTATTTGCATAGTATAACCTGAACTTGAACGAATACTCCCTAGCAGAAAATAAACTATTGACTATATATTTTCTTTATCATAAACAAGATGAAAAAAAGAGGTTATTTTTACATCATGAGGGAACGGTTTTTTTTACAGCAGTAAGTAGGTACCTAAAAACTAGTGATGGGACTATCGAATAAAAACTATCGAATTATTCGATAGTTAGTCTTCATTGAAACTATCGATAGTTACTAATAAACTATTCGAATAACTTTTTAGTTACTAAAACTATTCGAATAACTTTTTAGTTACTAAAATTATTCGAATAACTTTTTATTAGTTACTAAAACTATTCGAATAAATTTTTAGTTACTAAAACTATTCGAATGATTTTTAGTAACTAAAGTTATATTTATAAATTTTTATATTTTATATTATATAAAACTAAAACTATGCAAATAACTATTTAGTTACTAAAACTACCGAATAAATATTTAGTTATCGAATGAATTTATTATCAATTAGCAATGACAATTAGTAACTTTTAGATTAGTATTACTATATTACCCATGGATCCCAAATAAACAAAATGGTACAATATTATGAATAGTTGTTAAACAGCAATTTTGTCTAAGGGTACCCCGTCTAATGGTAATACCTCTCAAGTAATTGGTGAAGCAAAGTGTATTATCAACATAAAATTCTTATTAGCGCTAATAATCGTTTTCTATTGATGATTTATATTAGTCTATAACTATATCTTAAGACCGGTCTGTTATTGCATATAAATCCGCCCTTTACACATAACAACCTTGCGATTGCCCTAGTATAGAAAATAAATCTTAATATATAAATCATAATATTTAGAACATGTTTTAAATTTGGAGGTAAATGTGCGCAGTAGACATTTTTCCTCCTAAAGTCCGCCCAGTTTGGATCAGTGCTGCCAATTGAGCGGTTTTCCGGCTAGAAATGACTTATTGAAAGTTGCTTTAGCGGTAAAAAGCTACCATTTAGCGAATAACTGAAATTCTAGCTTCACTAAAGGTTATCTGACAGAAAATGTGACAATTTGTAAAAATTGCCAAAAGTCCGGCACTGATTGTTACTAAAGGACTTCGTAAATTTAAGAGTTGGCAACACTGGTTTGAACTTTAATACGCAAGCGCGCGTGCTAAATTTGTCATAAAAAATTGCACTCGTTGCATACAAAAAATTATTTTTAGCTGCATAAACATATGAAAAAAATTGAGCTTTACATAAAAATTTACATGTAAATTTTATGTAAAATTATGCATTGGTCATACGGGCTTAATAGAGTATTGTAAAAGATAATCCATATACCAATATAAAAATATTAGAATTTTAATTGTAAGCGAAGAATAACCAATAAGAAAGTAGAACCAGAAATATTTGAGAAATATAAAAAAAATGCAAAAACAGAGGGGGAGGGAATTCAAAAAACGACTAACGTCTAACTGAGATTTATAATCTATCCCCCTTAAAGCCTGTATAACACGATGTTAAATTTTACATAAAATTTACATGTAAATGGGAACTAACCAATAGAAAGAGTGTATTAGTAGCCATCGGACGTTTTTCATTGGTTAGTTACTATTTACATGTAAATTTTATGCAAAATTATGCATCATGTCATACCGGGGCTTAAGAGAATAATAAACTGAGGGAACCTTGAATCTAAAGCCATTAATTGTAATTGGTAGTAAATTCATACAATAGTTTTAGTAACTAAAAGATTATTTGAATAATTTTTAGTAACTAAATAGTTATTCGAATAATTTTAGTAACTAAAAAGTTATTCGAATAGTTTTAGTAACTAAAAAGTTATTCGAATAGTTTTAGTAACTAATAAGTTATTCGAATAGTTTTAGTAACTAATAAGTTATTCGAATAGTTTATTAGCACCTAAAAATTTATTAGATAGTTTTTATTCGGTAGTTTTTATTCGATAGTTTTATTCGATAGTTTTTATTCGGTTTGGTATTTAGTAACTAAATTTTTAGTTACTAACTATCGATAGTAAAACAAAATTAGTAACTAACTATCGATAGTCAAAAAATTTCGATAGTGCCCATCACTACTAAAAACGATAGAAATGATGTAAGCACTTGATAGCGTGCAGCTGATCAGAGGTCTCCTTTCACTACCGGAGATGCTAATTACCTATCTAACCTAATGTATTTTATCATTAGTTTTCAGACATTTCCTCCAATTAAGGAAATTGTTTTACAATGAAAATTGATTTAATTGTCGTTGGAAAATTGAATGACTAACAGTAAGACCAAGTCTTTATATTATTATATTTAAATAGCCACTACAGTTCATCTACGATAATATTGCACGACCTTTTGCTTGATAATTGTAGATTACTATTGTAACAGTAATTTTTATGAGTAATTTGTAGTTTAATGTTCGTTGAGCTTGTGCTATTTATAACATGGAGAAAGGCAGTCGAGTCTTGTAAGTTTTAATTATTTTTATGTCTATTTAAGATGCTTAATAAATAAACAAACTCAATTCATTATGTTTTCCGCGGTTAAGTAGGGCAGGTAGTATATCGGGTGCAGGTGGAAATTTCTTACGAACGGAAACCTGACGTTTTATTTCAAGCACCAGCCTATATTTAAAACATTTGCTTTCAAGAAGTTAATGACACATTTTAAAATGTGCATACTTTAGTGTAAATTTTGAAGTGCTCTTAATTTATAATTAACTTGTTACAGATTATATCATCACTCACAAGGATCATCGTCTCGAAGATAATAATATAACCAATAGACACTGTGGCTTTGCAAGCAAGCAAACAAGATAATTAAGCTCTTCCTTTCGAAAAGCTCAACTTTTTAAAAAATTGCATCCAATTTTGTGATATTCGTTTAACCAAAGCTATGAGTCTTCCCTTAAATTGAGTTCAAAGTACAAGTTTTTGCATCTGACGAACAATTTTTTTATAATTGTTTATTTCTTATTGGTCACTGCCAATGAAGTTTAGTTGAAATGTACAAAAGTGTAACAGAAAGTCGCGTGGAACGAGGATAGTTAATTTTTTACTTTTATTATGGAACGAAGAAAATATAAAATGGATAAAATAACGAAACGACGTAAACTTAATTTGTTGAATTTTATATTTTCACTATGTGTTTTGCTTTTGGCCACAACAGTGGCCAGCGCTGATTTCACAGCGCGTATAAATAAAATTAGCGATGATCTCAATAAAGCGTTAGGGGATGTTTTGAAACTGGAGGGACCTAATTATACGGATATGCACGAAAGTGCCACATATTACAGTAACAATACTTTCAATCCCAAAGGAATGGCCATTCTATACAATATGACTACCAAGTTTATGGATGTGCTCATCGCCAAGGATGTTCAAATGGAAGGTGAGAATTTCTTTTTCTTTTTTTTAATTTCAATAGCTATGTTCGTGACAAAACTTGTATCGTCAATCATAACAAACGCCAAGTAGAAGAAAAACAACTTCTGCTTATAAAAAGTTACTGTTCCATTACATTGGAAAATTTGAATACCGAGTAATTCTCATGCTTCTTTAAAATATTCATTCCATTGTAAAAGATTTCACATGCTCTTGATAAATTATGTATCCACTATTTAGATTGAGTTTTTTTTTCAATTTTGCAATCCATAATTAAAAAGTGATTTAAATCGGGGCGTTCCTCGAGGCTCGATTCTTGGCTCTTGGTTTTTTGAAACCTTTAAGGAAAAACCGTTTCACCCACAAATCTCCAAACCCAGAAGACCAACTGATACAGTTCGATAAACGTTTGGCGACCGCTTCATCGCGTGTTGAAACTACAATGCGAAACACCCGTTATGAAGATGAAGAGGTCGCCAACTCTGTCCAGCAATGGTTATATAATTTGGATTGGACCGCCCTGATGAATAAGTTTTGTGTGCTCGTAATGAATTGTGAACAACTGATAAATACATTTTATTATTCATTAATAAGGGAATCCTGATGGATTAACTCCTACCGATAATGTTATCTTATCGTTCTATACTGAACAGATTGTCAAGTTCTTGGATCAATAAAAAAAGCAATTTGACGAAGAAACTCGAGTACTAAACAGTTGACCGTTGGATTAATTATCTTAATGTTTATTAAACCGACTGTAAATATTTAATGTTACCTATTGGTTTATTTAAAAATCGTAAACTTTATTACCTTACTTATTTCTAAGGTCGTTAAAAACGAGTCATACTTTCTGGTACATTTTGCATCAACCATAAATATTAATTATCGCCAAGAGATTGCTCTAAAGTAGCACATGACTTGTGAAATGTAATTCAAATAACAGTATTATTTTGGCTATTTTCCAGCATTTTTTGTAAGCTCACCAAGTAGCTGAATGAAGCGTTTCATTCGATATGAATCATTTGGTTGAAGGTACACACATAATTGCTGGGTGTTGGAACTCGAAACACACCCAAATTCTCGATTAAATTTTTGTGTTACATTCTCTTTACGATAAAGTTTATTGTTGTGTTATTTCTGTTTTTTCCTTTAAATTGGAACATGGAACGTGCCTTTTCGTACGTTTGATATGTGCGACCTTATTTTTTTAATATTATGAAAGAGGAAGTATACAAAATTTCTTTATTTGCATTTGGATGTTTGAATGATGTATTAATTCTAGTTGAGACTCTCATGTATTGTGTAATTTTGTTGTTTTTTGAAAGCTCTTCTTGGTTCCTCTTGATCCATAAATCAGTTAGTTTCCTGACAGTGCTCGGACGACCGCTTAGCAAGTCGAAAACCTTTTCGCACGACTACACCGGCGCGTTTCATTATTTATTGTCATGTTCGCAATAATTAGTTTTGTCCATTAAGAATCTAACTGTGCATTTCCCAAGATAGTAAATAGCAATTTTTTCTGGACAATGTAGGTTTTAGGCTTTGTAGTTAATTGAAAGAGCTTTTAACACTACGTTATACTGTTAGTTACACGATACGATTTCTAATAATAATTTTTTTTATATATAAATGTCTGAAACATTTTAGTATTTTTACTACAAAGAACTTGCATTATGGATTAACTTACTCGCAGCTGTTTTCCTTGTCTCGCAGTCATATACAGTAATATAGAAGTGCCAATGAACCACAGAACGATTATTGTATACCTTCCTACCTATACTATTCATTTATCTATTTTAATCTTATAAAATGTTTACATATTTTCAGTTTATATGTTACACAAAGACCTGCATTTGCATCAAAGAGAAAGTAAATTCGAATCAAATTTTTTTAATTTTGAAATTTTCAAAAATTTATATTACGCTCAGGACTTGCTCGGAGGTAGGATTTTTTTATTTCTGACAAACTTGAATTATTATGCTCTACAGAGCGAAAATGTCATTAGCGCTTCCCAAGAGAGAAAGGAACTGTTTTTTCTTCTAGAAGTAAAAAATTTTAATTTTGAAAATCCACAAAAGAATAATTAGCTCTGCTTTTGCATTCATCATAGTGTAATTAAATTAAATTTGATTTTAGTTAGTGTTGGAGTAATTTTTATGCAAATGCCATATCAAACGGGAAGTGAAACGAGGCCAACTCGAGAAGTATTCTTGGCCATGCAATTACATAAACATTTGATACAAAGTATAGGTTCGCGTTTTTATATAGTTAATTACCAAATAATGTGAAATCTATTTTTTGTGAGAAAGCATCATCGATGCTATAATCGATATTTTTTAAATTTGTTTTTTTAAATATCCGTACTTCTTCAGATCATTGGAAGCAATAGAATTTTGAAGTTAAGATTTGATCTTAATTGCTTTTGTATTAGTTAACCAAGCCATTACAAAATAATTTTTCTATTGAACCATTACCAACCTTGATTTTACGATCAGCAGCAATGCAAGAACACTGCAAGTTTCTTGACGATTATTTTATTTATTTTAATCTGTAATGCTGTTATCATTATTAGTCATTTGAGGATGTTTAACTCGATATGACCTCAAGTTATTACAATTTGACTTCTATTTTGCCATCTCTTTTCTAACTAGGAAGTTCTCGTTAAAACCAATTTCCTCGATTGGGTACAATGTTTTCGAATTGGCAGTGCTATAAGTAGTTACACTGGAAAATCTATCTAATTATTTCAATTATACAATTTTGATTGCAACGTGGCTGAAGATTAATCAAACATAATAACTGCGACCGTCAAAATAGCTCAAATGAGATTTGAATTACCTACCTTTTCAATGTTTATCGAAAATGATTATTCTGACATTGATAAAGTTGAATAACTTTCAATCAGTTTATATAAATTTTCACTTATTGTTAGATATTATGTCTGTTAGTAACGAAAAATGTCACGTACGACCAAATTCTTTAGCAAAGGAAGAAGTGGGAGGATGAGGTTGGGACAAACAAGAATCTATAAGATACACAGAAGTCAAAAACGGACTAATAAGTAAAACACTATAAGAGCAAAATTACCAATGATAAAGTTAGAAGAAGAAGTATAAAGATAAAAAATATTGAGCAAAAATGGCAAGTCGTGTCATACCAGCGAGAAAACCAGATGAAGAAGAATCGAGAAGATGAGTTCTACAAACAGGAGGAAGAGGAAAGGACCGAGAAGATTCCTACCCGCATCAAGCTGGCGCCGCCACTTTTGCAAAACCTAAAAAAAATATATGGGAATTTGTGGCTAATTTGTTGCTAATTAGTTACCGCAATCGCGAATTTGTTGCTCTTACCGTTCGCGAATTACTTAAAAAAAGTATTTTTTTTTGAGCTTCAAGCGTCGCTTTGACACCAATTTTACAAAATTAATTCTTCTTTAAGATGGGATAAAGATAAACTTGTTAACAACCTCTCCCCTCCTTCCGCTTCAAAGTTTTTACAAATTACTCCATAAAGGTTGAGGCTCAAACTGAAATATTAGAAACTCATTGATGTTCAAATGTTTAACAAAAATTTTTCTAGAAAATTTGGTTTGTCTAGTATATTTATAAACTTTCATAATATTAAAAGTTGCGCTTGATTCCGGGCCTTAAAAGTTTTTTTTGGAGTAAAATGTCATTTTGACTGTTTTAGCTTATATTTTTTTTTAAATTTATTTTTAATCTTCCAATAAAATTAAAGTGTATCATCATTTTATTAGTTCACGATATTCTATTAACCATATTCTTTTCTAAAATTACACCTTCCGTATTATTCCATCAAAATGATGATGGTAATTAAGCAGGATTAAGTATTTTTAATAGGATCAAAAGTTTTAATCCGATAAAATAGAATTAAAATAGAAAATGTTTGTACGGTACTTGCCCGGAGTACTCGAAATTTGCAGAAAATTAAATTAAAATGATGGGAATGGAAGCTCATTCAAGCTCATACGAATCTCTATCGATAGACATCAATTTCATAAAAAAATTCAAAATTAGAACGAAAATAGAAAAACATGTCTGCAGCCCCCCCCCTCCAAGAATATCGCGAATAACTCCGCAACCGTTGAGGCTCAAACGAAAAATTTTGAAGCTTATTGATGCTCAAACGTTTGACACCATTTTCACTCTAAAATTCTATTTGGGGGGAGGGGCGGTTAGCATGTCTACAGCCCCCTCCCCCCTCAAAGTTTTTGCAAATAACTCCGCGACGATTGAGGTTCAAACAAAAATATTCGAAGCTCATTGATGCTCAAACGATGTTCAAACGTTTGACGCAAATTTTACCCAAAAATTCGATTTGGGGGGGCCAGCGACATTTACCTCCTGAATGCGGTCCTTAAAAATGACATTTGGAAATTTATGTTACTTTCCACCACGTACGATAAAATTGTTTAATTTTATATTTTATACAATTTTCATGTAAATGCTAACCAACCAACCAATAGAAAGAGCATATTAGTAGCCATCAGACATTTTTTATTGGTTAGTTATCATTAAAATGTAATTTTTATGCAAAATTATGCATCTTGTCATACAGGCTTTACGATAACTAAAAAATTAGAAACAATAAAAGGTAAAAAATGAGGCATTTAAAAAAACCTTTTAATTAAAAATTGTATTTTTTTCAAACATTTTTATTTTAATTTTCTTTTTGTGATTTAAAATGGCAAGAGATAACTGATTTTTGTAATTAGGTTTATGGCTCATAAATTTGGCAACGAATTAGCTACAAATGCCCATACTTTTTTTAAAATTTTAATAAGTTTATTATTAATTACGTTTATTACGCTGGCTTGATATGGGGCCGTCCATTAATCACGTGATGTTTTTTTTGGCATTTTTAACCCCCCCCCCCCTCTTGGTGATACATGGTGATGTTTAAGACTACCCCATATCACGTGTTTTTTTTGAAAAAATAAATACACGTAACGCCGCTTTTCGGTTTAGTATCGCGCGTTTGCTGAAAAAATAAATACACGTAATATATTACTAGACCCCCCTCCCCCTTGTGATATTTCGTGATTTTTTTAAACCCCTCCCCCCCCCTTTCAAGCCTCACGTGATTAATGGACAGCCCCTATCAAGCTAACGCCCCCACTACTCAAATAGCTGTAATTCGCGAACGGTAAGAGCAACAAATTCGCGATTGCGGTAACTAATTAGCAACAAATTAGCCACAAATTCCCATATACTTTTTTTTAGATTTTGCAAAAGTGGCGGCGCCAGCTTGATGCGGGTAAGATTCTTGAGAGATGAGGTAGATGAAGACTGAGGTTTTTTCAAGAACTGAATTACACATGGGTAGTCTAATCAATAATTTTAATTATTTTTTCTCGATCCGGAATCTGGGAACACCCCCAACGATATTTTTCAAAAAATCACCCTCGGCACTATTTTTCTCACCTTCCTAGCAGTACTTTTTACGTCTGCTGCTGCTTTGCGATCATCAGTGACGACCAGTTTAATTGAACTTATCATGAGATATTTTGTAATTCACGAAGGTTATTACAATTAGAGTTCTATTTTGCATTTAATTTGTTGGGAGTAGTTAAATTAATTCTAGGTCATTGTTATGTTGGATGGGCTGCGTGATTACTGATTATAGAAATCATCGGCTATAAGAGGAAGTTTTTCCTATTTTTAAACAATAATAACTACCTATATAATTAACGTTAAAGTAACGTTTTTGCTTCTGGTATCATTGTTTTCGTTGCTACAACAAGCGTTTTGAAATAATCCGTTTAAAAAATATTTTGTTTTAATTAACGATTAATAATTAATGAATCGCTTTGTTAAACTTGAACGCTTTCATTGACAATTAATCTTGACGGCATGTAAACAAAACATTTAATTGGTAGTAATTGTATCTACTACAAACTACTCCTACAATATTGTAGTTGTTCTCTTGTTCTGAAAGCATAAAAGTTTATCACAATTTTGATACATCCAATGTTGACAGTTTTCTGATTCAACATTCGTTAAATCTCTTGTAATATTTTCTGTACGAAGGCCTAAAACTAAACGACCAATCAAATAATTGATTTAAAAATTTTTGTAATTTAGTTTCTGTTTACGGTGAAGGACTTTTATTAGCCTTTTAATTACAGTGTAAATTACAAAATTATGTTTAATTGAGTGTAACAACTCTTCTCAGCTGAAGAGTGTAATTAACTGTGTAGTTCTAATTTCATCGAGTTTAACATATTTTTTTTGAAAATATTTGCTTTTTCAATATCCGCAAGCTTTATTATTGATTGCTCTAAAACTTGTCAAGTATTTGCATACAAGAAAGTTTAGAAGGAATTTTGAGACTTGCTATCGTTCTCTGACTACCTGACCATTAAAGCAAACAGACGCCACCCGAAAAAGTTTTGGCTAGACGAGGAATTAAATTGTCAAGCAATTAGTGATAACATTTCCAATCACCATCACCTTCTTTTCCAATTCTATCCAAGTAAGCATTTGGGGAAATTTAAGAAGTCTTTCACACAATGACAATGGAATCACACAAAAACCTACCCACTAATTACGGAAGAGTTGTTAACAAACATACCTAATAATAATTGCATAAACATTAGATGTTACAGTTAATTTACAAAAGTAGTAAACAATCTTTTGTTTGTGTTAAAAATAAATAGCTACGCGTGTTGTGACCTTATAGGATGTTGCAGAAATAGTTAATTGCCGAGTACAATTGTTATAAATTTTTGCCATTGTACGCTTATCACGGTCAATAAGCAGAATCACATTATTTAGAATTGCGTACTCTTGATGATGAGCATTGATGGTTTAGAAGATTAATTGAAAGTTTTTTAAATAAAATTTATTACTGTTATTTCACAATTTCTTCCGCTTGCCCAAAAAACCTCGTTTCTCTTTTTTTTTATCGAGTCTTTCCAAAAACTTCTGGTTGTCTGCCTCAAAACCCGCAGATTGATATATTTTTTTTTAATAAAACAATAATAATTAAACAGATACACCAGTATTAAACAATATTTGTGTTTTAGGTTTATTTAAAGTACACAATAAACACATAGAAGTGGGCACCATAGACGATCAATGGAAGACACTGCTAGCCAATTATGGAGCCATTTTAGCAATTATCATAGCTCTACTTCTTTTTGCCATTTTGATGCCATTATGTGGTATGTGTTTCTGCTGCAGTCGTTGCTGTTGTGGATCTCGTTCTAAACCTTTCGATAAGAAAGGAGATTTGTGCAGGAAGATATGTTTGGCTTCTCTGCTGATCATTATTGGTACTTTAATGCTGTAAGTTATTATCATAATTTAGAGGCCATTTTTGAATTTAGTTTCTTTAGATTTGGGGTTGTTTGCGCTTTTGTAAGTAACCAGCACATGCAAGATGGTACCAACGATTTACCCAAAAATTGGGAAACTACACTCAAGGATACCGATACATACTTGGAATCCACAAGTAAAGAAATCAACGTGTTGTTAAATGTAAATTATTATGAATTTGAAAAACTTTTGTTTGGATTTCTCGATAGTAAGTTCGTCATTTTGGAAATTAATTTTTGATGTTAATTTATTCTATTTCTTAGAGTGCAGCAACATAGTTTTGGATCAGTTGCGAGAATACTCCAAGGCTACAGCTTTAACTGAGGTTGTACGAATAGTGAACGGTTTGGACGACATCAAGAGCAATTTAACGTTTATGAAATTAGCCACTAATGAGTTACGCATTAACGCTTCGCAGCTAAATGATGGTAAACTTTTTGTATTGAAAAAAATAATTTGAGTAACTTATTTCTGACTCTTCAGGTTTGCGGAAAGCGAAAGGAGATTTGTTGCAAATTCTTAACGAATGCAGCAGGCTCAACGAGTGTAACGAAATATCGGACAAGTACATCAATCAATTGGGAACCGACATCGATTTTAATAATGTAAGTCTTTTTTTTTTATTATTAAATCATGCTAAATGGGAGATTTCCCAAGTCTTTAACTGGTTTTATTTTTTACATGCAGTACTTGGATAGGTACTTTCCAAAGGTAAGAGTCTTTAGCAAAAACCACTATTTGGTTTTTTTAAGAGATTCCAATTTAAATTTTTACAAGAACGAAATTTTATAGCTTGTTTTCTTAATATTCCTAAATTTTTTTATAGAGGTCTATGATAAGGTTATTCTAATTCGAAAACCTTTTTTGTTTTATTAGTTGATTCATCCCCGTCCCCTGATGGCATTGGCGTTAAACCGCCAACATTAATTCTGTTTTAATTCTTTTGAATTACAATCAATTTCAATTTTGTGATTATTTTCTTTTAGTTCAACCACAAAACTTGAAATGGTTGGTATTAAAAGTAGAAGAAAAATACCTAACATTATTATTGTTATTTTTCCCTAACAAAAATGATTTAATTCTTCCAGTTGCCTGATATATCTGAAGAAATCCATCAGTTAAGCGTAGTTCTTGATTCGGACATAACCGGTACAGTGAGAAAGGGACAGGACGCCTTTGATAACATCCGAGTTGAAATCAACAGAACCATCAGTTCACAAATACCCAAAGTCAAAAAATCGGTACGAGTGGCTGGAAAGGAAATAACTGCAGGGGGACACAATGTTACAAGAATTTTGGAAAATGTACGCGAAACGCTTCACAATTTCGGCCAGGATCCATTAGTCACAGGGAATCGTTATTTGAGAGAATATTCGCCTTATCGCTATTACATCGGACTTGGCATTAGTTGTGTTCTGTTGATTGTGACTTTGTGCATTGCCCTAGGATTAGTGTGCGGAGTTTGTGGAAAACGTCCGGATGCTTATAGCGATGATTGCTGCAATAAAGGTGCTGGAAGTCGATTTTTAATGATGTAAGTTTTTTGTTTTCATATTCAGATGAGTTGTGTAAAAATAAATTTTTATGACCCAACACGACACAGCGGTCCTTTATTCTTCTTTTTTTTTTTTAACCAACTGATAAATATTTTAAATTTTAGCGGAGTTGCCATAATGTTCCTGTTTGCTTCCATTTTGGCTTTGGTGGCCATAATTTATTTCTTTGTTGGCGTTTTTGCCCAAAGAATAGTCTGTGATTCGATTCGAAGTCCGGAAAAAAGCCAAGTTTTGAAGTTCGTCGATGCATTTATTGATACAAAAGATACGGTTGGAGCTGATGTTAACCTTAGTTGGACTTTAAATGCGTGCCATAAAAATATGAGTATTTACAAAGTGCTGAGGCTCGAAAATCATTTTGAACTGAACGATCCGAACACTTATTTAACTAAATTTGATATCAATAGAACTTTGAATGACTTAACAAATCAAATTAATGCTAATACAAGCGTGGTAATACTGAGCGAAAAAGCTAAAAGTCACTTAGAGGAATTGGTGGAATCCGGAATAGCAGAGATTAGTTACGATAAATTTACCGATGAATTGGCACACAATTTAACCTCGGTAGATTTGGGTTTTTTGGCCGATAAATTAGTGGAATTAGTGCAAGTTGTTAAAGATAAAGTTTCTGGAGTTCCAGACTTGTATTCGCGTTTGATGCTGTGCTCTGTGCATTTACGTACATATCAGGTTACCTACGTGGAACCCATGTCTGCAAAGTCGAAACAATTAATGGTAATTTTCACTGTTGCTTGTTAAATTTTTTGAATACAATTTTTTCTTAGGTTGTTGCTCAAAATCTTAAAGAAAGCTTAAAATTCGAGAAGATGTCGTTCAAACATGCTATTCATGATTTAATCGAAGAACTTGAAGGAGCACAAAGATACCTTAGATTAAATGGATCTCATACAATGACTGAGGTAAGAAGTGATATAAGCCCTAGTTTTATACAGAAATAAAACTTGGTGGTTTTTTTCAGATTGCAAACAAATTTGGTAGGGGAATTGAGAACCAAGTACGTGGTTATTTGAACAGGGTGATTAACAACACAAGAGATAACGTAGGAAGGTGTGGACCAATGAGCTCTGTGCTAAATTCCACGTTAGTGGCAAGTTGTGATAAAGTCTTGTTACCTTTGGTAAGAAAATATGATTTTTTGTTTAAATGTTTAACCATATTTGATTCAATTTTACAGAATGGTTTCTGGTTCAGCATTATGTGGTGTTTGGCTCTATTCATCCCCACTATTATTTTGTCTGTTAAACTGGCAACTTTGTATCAGAAATATGAGCCTTATCCAGGACCTCTGGTTGAAGCGTAAGTTTCTTTCATTTATTGGCATGTGTGTTGTAAAATTAGTTTTGGCTTTATTTTAATTACTTAGAAATAATTAATTTAACAATCAGCTTACGACACATTTGCTTTTTAGCTTATTGCCAATTTTTAATTTTTTTGGAAATTTTTGTTTCTTTGCATACAAAGAAATTGTGGTGTTGACTGCCTTTAATAAGAAAATTTTCTAATATACAATAACAATAACCAAATTAATCTTGTTCACCTCCAAAAATTGGATTGCTTCATTGCACAAGTAGTTACAAACGTTTTTGATTTCGATTTTAAAATTGAGTGTGTAGGTTCATTAATTATTGTTTTTTTTTAATTACACTTTGTTGATGTATGTAGTTTTGTTATCGGCTGACGAATTTGAATCTAGTGATTGTTTTTATTATTTATAAGGTTTTGGAATGATTAATTAGTTTATATGTTTAACTGATTATGTTGTATAATTCATTTGCAGTGAGTATTTGTATGATGCATATACCGACCGAGATAACATTCCTTTAAATAGGTAAGTGTGTTGTCTTGCAATCATCTGCATGCTTATGCTCTTCTTTTAGCTAATTTTCTTTTTTATATTAGTGTTAGATATTAATTTTGTGTGCATTCACTTTAGAATTTCAAATCTCAAAATTATACAAGGAGTTTTAGTAGCCACGTCCATTTTAAGCAAAAAGTTCATATAAACACTGGTAAAAACCATCGCACCTAATTTTCTTTTAAAATTTGTTATATTTTGAATCACTTACTCAATCATCATAAAAGAAAAATTTTTTTGTAGCTTGCACAGCAGTTTTATATTATCATTTAAAATATTTGTGGTAATTTCATAAATTTTAATTGCTTTTTAATTGTAATTAAATAAATTAAGGTTTAATTGTATATGTTCAATGCAGAACCATCTGATCTATTTTATATGAAAGAACGCAAATTGAATCTTGTCGACGCAGATCGGATATTTTGATCAAATTTTAAATGGCAAGAAAATTATGGAAGAAGTCCATACCATAGCTTTATCTTGTATTATTTTGGACCTCATTTTTCAAAATTATGATATTTTTCTGTTTTGGATGTTTTTGACTTACGCGTTGTTTATAAAAAAATTTGAAGTAAATGCACACATTTTCTAATAATAATTGTAACAACTAAACACTTAGTGAAACTTTGATCTCATAATTACCGTAAAATTACAACTAAAACAACTAAAAGTAGCTTTTTAGTCAATTGGCATATTATTAAAAGAATTGATGAAATTTTCAAAATTATAACGGAAGTGAACAAACTTTTAATTATTTTATAATTTTGTTTTGTTGCAGCAATATTGGTGATAGTCGTCCTAAAAAGAAGAATAAGAAAAAACAGAAGCGCTTTGATGGAAGAGGAGCTTACTCTGCTGAACCAACCAATGATATAGCGCGTGAAATGCCCGGTGGTTCGCGTTATCAAGATGCTCGTTATTCTGACATGGCTCCCAAGTAAGTTATTTGTTTGTTTTTCATTGTTTAGCTTCAAAGTTGTACTTGTTGATCCTAAAAACAACATCCATATAGAATTTTCCCTTTTCACCACTTGTTGGTACCTACGCATTTCTTCTGATTTTGTTAACTCTTTGGGCATACATTTTCAATCGCCTCTCAGTGTTGTCCATTGTTGCATACTTACTCTTATTGTTGTTGTAGACATTGGGAAGAATTTCCTGCAGGAGGTCCACCACAATACCAAAGAGCCCCCACCGAATACGAACGGCCTCCACCATATTATTACCCTGGAACGTAAGTAAAATTGACGCTTTAGTGTGTTTTTGCCTTACTTTTTCCTGTCCTTTGTGTTTGTTTGCAAAATGTCATTTTTGAGGTCATAAAGTGAGTGGTAGAACGGTGTGGTCTCCTGTATTGTTTGCACATATCTTGGTTATTTAAGTAATGAATATTTTTCTTTAGGGAGCAACAGCAACAGTAAAAGTATGGGACTGACGAAGATTGCATAGACTGACTCGCATTTTTTCTTCATTACTTTTTAAGTCATATTAACGGTTTAAGTTTCGTTCAATCATTTTAAACATTAAAAAGATTTATAGGAAATGTTCGTAAAACAATCTGTAATTTTGTTTTCATCTATGGATGAAACAAAAAATTCAGATCAAATGTAAATTTTTGCTCAATTTTAGATCTCGTACGGTTCTTCACTTTTTTTAATTGATTGCTCACACAATCAAAATGTGATTTGGGTATTCTTTGGTTGGAGAAAGTAAACAGAATTGGAACGATTTGCATTGAACAAATTTTGAATCTACTTATGTATGGTTTGTTGTAAAAAATTATACGAAAGTTGTGAGTCTCATTACGTGAAGAAGTAGAAGTTGCTCATTCGTGTAAACCATAATACTCAATTTTATCACAACTTTAAATGTTATTTTTAATCTCTCACACGACGTAAGTACATTTTACCAAGGAGGCAAACATGGAACGATTTTTTCTGTTGTTGTTTTTTCGATATAGTATTATAATTTTTGTAAATGTGTAATTTTTACTACCGTTTGTCTGTCTCCTCGATAAATTTGAACAAAAATCATTGCATAATAAACTTACCTACATATATTTTCATAAACCTACTGAGTGTATTTTGATGATATTGTATAATAGTGAGTTCAAATTGCGTTGTTACAATTTCGATTAGAAATTTTGAGTGTTAATAGCAAATATATATATTTTTTTTATAATCTGACGATATTGTCATGATTATAAATTAAATTTCAAGTATTGAAAATGTAATCAAAGTAAATAATTGTAATTACATTTTAGAATTACGCATTACGAAAACCTGTAAGTGTTTCTATTATCTTTGAAACATTATTAGTTAATAAATGTAATTAAACTATTTTATTGTGTTAATTTTAAATTTTTATGGTCAAATTGTTTATATTTTTCAAATTGATAATTTTTCAAATTTTATTTTGTTGTTTATTATTTACAGTACCGCATAACCCAAGAGACCTTCTATTTTTAGTTATGCCACTTTTTAGTGGTCTAAATTTGAGTTTTTATATGCAATCAAATTTTAATAATAAACACTAAATCTTGTTGTTGATGTTTTCCTCAATTGTAAAGTTGAGGTTTTAATAGACCACTTTTACGATATTTGCTATGTAAACCAATGTTTATGCCATATTCTCATAATTTCATCTATTTATCTTGTAGAAATTATATTTCAACGTTTATACTAATAAACTGAAAAAAAGATTACTTTGTTTTATTTTATTTAGTACTTAATTATTATTTTTTTGGGTAGTTCTGCAGCCAAGTTTGTGTGTAACGAGATGGTTTTGCAGTTAAGAATTCTAAATTGATTGAAATCTGTAATTGTTCTGTAAAAGTTTCCAAATAAAAAGCCCTCAAACTTAGAAATTAAAATTATTTTCTTGAAAATCACACTGAAATCAAAGTTGATTTAAATCCAAGGCTATTTACAGCTTAAAATTGTTTTGTTTTTTTTCCGATGTTTATTATAGGAGAATTAGAGTTTTTATAAAATTTCAGAATACAGTGGTCTCTTGGTAATCTGACACTTTAGTTCTCCGGCTCTGCTAGTAATCCGACGTTTCTTGAGCCTAAATTTAAGACGAGTGACTGGGTCAAATGATTGCTGTGCGTAGTTATTATTTATTTTAAATGAGTAATTTATTATTAGTGATTTTCAGTAATTTGGCATTTTTGGTAATCCTACAGTGCTCTGGTCTGATATCTACCAGATTATACCAAGACCACTGTATTTAAATAAAATAATTTATAAAAAATCGCAAAGTTACCTTAAATCTAAGGCAGTTTAGGCCTTAGAATATTTTTGTTATTTTTCCTGTACTTAGTATGATAGAATTAGTATTTTCAAGAAGTTGCAGAATATTTAAACAAAATTTAATTTGAATCCAAAAATTTAAATAGGAAATCCCACCAAAATCAAAATAAACTTATATTTAAGTCAATTTACGGTTTAGAATTTTTTCGTTATTTTTCTTGTGTTTATTATAAGAGAAATAGTATTTTCAAAAAGATCCAGAATATTTAAACAAAATTTAATTTGAATTCAAAAATTTAAATAGAAAATCGCACTGAAATCAAAATAACCTTATATTGGAGTCAATTTTTGGTTTAGAATTTTTTCCTGCTTTTATTATAAAAGATATAGTATTTTCCACTTTTTTAAACAATTTTTTGTTTTTAAACAAAAAAACAAATTTAAACAATTTTAATCCAAAAAAAATAGAAAATCGCACCGAAATCAAAATAACCTTATATTGGAGTCAATTTTTGGTTTTGAATTTTTTCCTTATTTTTCCTATCCTTATTATAGTAGAATTAGTATTTTCAAGAAGTTGCAGAATATTTAAACAAAATTTAATTTGAATCCAAAAATTTAAATAGAAAATCGCACCGAAATCAAAATAACCTTATATTGAAGTCAATTTGGGGTTTAGAATTCTTTCGTTATTTTTCCTGTCTTTATTATAAAAGAATTAGTTTTTTCAAGAAGTTACAGATTATTTAAACAAAATTTAATTTTAATTCAAAAATTTAAATAGAAAATCGCACCGAAACCAAAATAACCTTATATTGAAGTCAATTTGGGGTTTAGAATTTTGTCGTTATTTTTCCTGTCTTTATTATAGTAGAATTAGTTTTTTCAAGAAGTTGCAGAATATTTAAACAAAATTTAATTTTAATTCAAAAATTTAAATAGAAAATTGCACTGAAATCCAAATAACCTTATATTGAAGTCAATTTTTGGTTTAGAACCTTTTCGTTATTTTTCCTGTGTTTATTATAAAAGAATTAGTATTTTCAAGAAGTTGCAGAATATTTAAACAAAATTTAATTTGAATCCAAAAATTTAAATAGAAAATCGCACCGAAATCAAAATAACCTTATATTGAAGTCAATTTGGGATTTAGAATTTTGTCGTTATTTTTCCTGTCTTTATTATAGTAGTATTAGTTTTTTCAAGAAGTTGCAGAATATTTAAACAAAATTTAATTTTAATTCAAAAATTTAAATAGAAAATCGCACTGAAATCAAAATAACCTTATATTGAAGTCAATTTTTGGTTTAGAACTTTTTCGTTATTTTTCCTGTGTTTATTATAAAAGAATTAGTATTTTCAAGAAGTTGCAGAATATTTAAACAAAATTTAATTTTAAATCCAAAAATTTAAATCGAAAATCGCGCCGCAATCAAAATAACCTTATATTGAAGTCAATTTACGGTTTAGAATTTTTTCGTTATTTTTCCTGTCTTTATTATAGTAGAATTAGTATTTTCAAGAAGTTGCAGAATATTTAAACAAAATTTAATTTGAATCCAAAAATTTAAATAGAAAATCGCACCGAAATCAAAATAACCTTTAATTTAAGTCAATTTACGGTTTAGAATTTTTTCGTTATTTTTTCTGTTCTTATTATAAAAGAATTAGTGTTTGCAAGAAGTTGCAAAATATTTAAACAAAATTTAATTTTAATTCAAAAATTTAAATAGAAAATCGCACCGAAATCAAAATAACCTTATATTGAAGTCAATTTGGGGTTTTGAATTTTTTCGTTATTTTTCCTGTCCTTATTATAGTAGAATTAGTATTTTCAAGAAGTTGCAGAATATTTAAACAAAATTTAATTTGAATCCAAAAATTTAAATAGAAAATCGCACTGAAATCAAAATAACCTTATATTGGAGTCAATTTTTGGTTTAGAATTTTTTCCTTTTTTTTTCTGTCCTTATTATACAGTAGAATCCGCTTATAATGACATCGAAGGGAAGTGACAAACAAGTCATACTAAGCGGACGTCATACAATGCATAGTCTTAGAAAATAAACAACTTCCTACTTTTTAGATATTTAGTTTAATAGAAAAAAAAACTTCAAATTGTGTGTATCTATTAATAAAAAAGAAACATGAACTGACACAAAACAAGCATATTAAAAACAGAATCACTGAGAATCAAAACAAAAATGAGCCTAGCACCAAAGATCGTTGCAGGAAAAGGGATGTTGGTCACATGATTCCTTAAAAATAGGTCATAATAAGCGACATGTCACTATAAGCGAAGTCATTATATCCGAACTTTGTTATATAGAATTTTATATGAAAACCAAACTTCGCACTGCAATTACTTCATATTAAGCGGTTGGTCAATATAAGCGGAGTCATAATAAACGGATTCTACTGTAGTAGAATTAGTATTTTCAAGAAGTTGCAGAATATTTAAACAAAATTTTATTTTAATCCAAAAATTTAAATCGAAAATCGTGCCGCAATCAAAATAACCTTATATTGAAGTCAATTTTTGGTTTAGAATTTTTTCGTTATTTTTCCTGTCTTTATTATAGCAGAATTAGTATGTTCAAGAAGTTGCAGAATATTTAAACAAAATTTAATTTTAATCCAAAAATTTAAATAGAAAATCGCACCGAAATCAAAATAACCTTATATTGGAGTCAATTTTTGGTTTAGAATTTTTTCCTTTTTTTTCTGTCCTTATTATAGTAGAAATAGTATTTTCAAGAAGTTTCAGAATATTTAAACAAAATTTAATTTTAATCCAAAAATTTAAATCGAAAATCGCGCCGCAATCAAAATAACCTTATATTGAAGTCAATTTACGGTTTAGAATTTTTTCGTTATTTTTCCTGTCTTTATTATAGTAGTATTAGTATTTTCAAGAAGTTGCAGAATATTTAATTAAAATTTAATTTTAATCCAAAAATTTAAATAGAAAATCGCACGGAAATCAAAATAATCATATCTAATCCAATTTACGGTTTAGAATTTTTATAGTTATTTTTCCTGTGTTTATTATAAGAGAAATAGTATTTTCAAAGAGTTGCAGAATATTTAAACAAAAATAAATTTGAATTCAAAAATTTAAATAGGAAATCGTACCGAAATCAAAATAACCTTATATATAAGTCAATGTACGGTTTAGAATTATTTCGTTATTTTTCCTGTGTTTATTATAAAAGAATTAGTGTTTTCAAGAAGTTGCAGAATATTTAAACAAAATTTAATTTCAATCCAAAAATTTAGACAAAAAATCATTCAGAAAAAAATAAACTAGACGCTCGGCTATTTTCGAAAAATTTTTATATTTTATTATATTGTTGCTGTATGTAAACCATTAACAAAATTGCGACAAACATTTATTTTGGATCAACTGCTTGTCCTTGGCGGCCATTTCTCTGTCTTGGTTTCCATTAGAATCCTGAAAAATAAGCTTTTACAGAAAATCTTATAATTTAAGAACGGAAAAAGATAGAGATATAAATGGAAAACTATATTGTAGATTTTGAATGGGAGCTTTTTTTACATGTATTTATTTAACTTATATTAAGTTATTTTGTACCTACTTATAAAATGCTTAGATTAAATAATAAAGTTTACAAGCAAATTATTCAAAACGCAGTTTTCACAAATTTTATTTTGCAAATAAGGGATGATTTTTAAGAGCTCAAATTTGGAAGTATATAAGGTATAGTAAAATTTATCCCACAGTGATTTATCCTTCTCTTCTGACCTAAGCATGAATATCGAAAATTTTTTAAAATAACAGAAGTTTGAAGCTCATCTGTATCTTTGGTGGAGGACTTCGAAAAAATATTAAACTTTTAGAACACAAAGTTCCTTTGGTTAAAATTTTTAATGTGTATGTGCTATGCATTTTTTAAAATGCTCAAAAATGTGGTCAATGCTTTAGTAATTGTTTTTCGATAGGCAAAAATTATATGTTTTTCGAATAAGCTAATTTATTAAGTGCATGTCCCTAGCTCCTTCCTTTTCAAATTTTGAATTCAAAATAGTCAAAATAATCACTAGTTTAAAACTACACGAATGCGCATGATTGGATTAATAAGATTCTCAGTAACACATACAAGGTGAAGTTCTTACTTTTAATGATGTATACAGTGTGATGCATGAAATTCCAAAAACATACCTTGAGATTGCATGTAATTCAATGAAATTATGCAATTACACAAGTTAATAATTCAAAATATATTTAAATATATTTAAATTCCATGCTGTAAATAATAATTTTATATAATATTTTGGGTACTGGTTATTTGGGTACGTAGAGTGCGAAAATCGCAATCGCAAATGTAGGAAAATCATTCAAAAATGTTTAGAAATGCGATGAAAATTAAATTGTTTTATTTTAATCGTCCATAAAATATTAAGTATCCCACTTAACCCAGAAACTGACTAAACCTGTTGATTTTTCAAAAAAAACATAAGAATATGTCGAAAAAGTTAAGGTTAAAAAGCATCTGCAATGTACTATTTTCACATGGGTGACTTCTTGGGTGAATTCAGGACTTCGTTTATAAAAAAATTTAAATTAAAATTTTTAGCATATTTTATAAAGTTTTTGAGTTATTCTTAGAATTTTGAAAAAAGAGCTAAATTTTAGCTTTTATTATTCGGTTACCCTTTACGTGATAGAAAAAAAGAATTCGAAATTTTGGAGAAGAAAAATTGTACATTTGGATCTCGATTTGAGTAGATAAGAATTAGTAATTTATTGTATTGGTACTATTTAGAAATTGAATATAAATTAGAAAGGACGTTTGTGGTTGCTCCAGTGTGCGAGTGTGTACTACATCTCAAAATCCATAAATAAATAATAATATATTATTTTGCGTTACCGAAACAATTGATTGCTTTACCAACAAACTTTTATATCTGTGAGTTATAGTTGCACAAGACGCATCTAAAAGAACATTATGGTAAAGCACAATGTAGGCACTGCAACAATGTTTTAAAACTTGAAACGGTGAGAGTTTTTTTAATAGGTAGTTTTGATTTTTCATAAATTAAATAATATTGTCATAATTCAACACCGCGTGAGATATCATTAGCGTGGGAAATTAAAAATTATAATCGCTTTTGAATGTAAATTTTATTAATATATTCGATTATGTAACAAGAAATCGAATTTAATCCTGAGTCTTAAAGGATTGTTTATATTTTTGGTATCACGAAAAAATATATTAGATTTTATGAAAATTAAAATAATATATTCCCATTTTATGAAACACTTATACTTTCAGATGTTTGAAATTTCAGCAACTTATTAATTAACGATAAATTTATTAGGGTTAAAAATTTTGATGATAATAATGGTCACAAAATTTTGAGGGCTTACCTAGGCAAGTTTGACACAATTTCAAAATTTTTGATTATCTACATATATTATTATCGTCATTTCAATTTTTAATTAGATGGAAATTTAATTACCCACTGACAATGGCCAAAAAACTTAAGAAACTCGTCCTTGACAAATCCTCCCCTCACGATTTCCGCTATATAAATGAGTTTATTGTATAACATTTATCACTTCATCAGTAGATTTCCAACAAGTTCATCAAGTGTGATTTAGTGTTCAATATGAAAACTGTTGTGTTATTAATCCTGTCAATAATCTTAGTTATTTATGCACGGCCTCAGCAATCGGAACCTGCACAAAAAGGAGACGAAAACGCCATAATACCAGTAATTAATTCTAGATTTCTTGATTTTTAAATTCTGTTTTTAATTTTAATTTCAGTACGAATTTCAATACAAAGTTGAAAATCCACCAACAAACACATATTTTGGACAAAATGAAAATAATCATCAAGGGAATGGAGTGGTGGGAAAATATTACGTAGCTCTTCCCGATGGAAGATTGATGACCGTAGAATATTTAGTTGATGGAGAATCTGGATTTATTCCCAGAATATCGTACCAAAAAACCTCAAATTTTACAAATTAAAATTTATAATTTATTTAATTACGGACTTTTGTAAAAATTGCCATACTTCGAAAGATTTTATTTTTGATTTTATAAATTTATTATTATTTAATTACTTTGTAAATATTGTGATGAAATAAATATTTCAGTCAGTTACAAGATGGATGAATTATTTCGCCGTCTGTTTGATAGAGAAAAATATTGGGTGTTAGAAACTTTACATCTTAAAAGAAGTTTGCTGTTTAATTATTAAAAATTGACATTTTTAATATTAAACTTGGAAATTTTATCGTTTATTTGCTCTGCTTCTACACTTGTCTTTTGAACTTCTTTCTGTTTTAAAACTTTTTCTAGTTTCCAAACTTTCTCTTCGCCCTATTCTTTTTTTTTCTTCTTTATTTTGAAATTCTTTTACTCCAAAAAATTTGTCTTCTTTGTTACGATTGATAAGGCTAATTATTTCTGTTGGTTTTTGGGTTTCTTGTGAAATGTCGTCTGAACGTTTTTTTTCTGTTGTACTACTCATGTTTCTGAATTTGATGCACTCTTGAATTTTGTGGTCTTCATTGCAACAGATGCATCTTAACTGATTGATAAATGTAGTCAAATAATTTTGATCTATTTTTGGCCATATAATTTTGGATTTGTACTGTGAATTTTTGTCTATTTTTTTGTTCCATTTTGACCATTACTTTTTCGTATTTTGCTTCTGTTTTCTTAACTTTGTTATCGCTGAAATATTCATGTTATAACTTCTTGATTCGAATTATTTGATTTTGTTTCATTTTTGTTCTTCAGATATTTTGTTCCTTTTTTTGGATTTTTAAATGTAATTTTTGCTTCTTTTGTGTTTTTCTTCAAATTTAATTACCGATGAACTTCTTGTGTGATTTGATTGTTTTGCTGCAGTTAAAAGTATGGCTGGTAAGGCATTCCAAAATGTGACCAAAAGACGCCATCTATAAGAATATAAGATTAAAAAACGACAGCGCAAGACTACAAACTGAGAGTAAAACTGAGTGTACAACTTGTATATTTTACATTGCAAACCACGAGTCATTGCGATCAACCATACCAAAAGTTATAGCGATTTTTTAGAATTTCCAAGATAGCAAACATTTTTTGAAATGTTTTTGAAATCGGAGAATGCCGTAGAACATCTAACAGAAGAAATTAGTTTTGCAAACAAATTTTCCCGTCTCTCTAACTAATAAAATTAGCGTACTTACTACATGATTTTCCACAATTATTCCATGATTTTCAATCATATGAACTTAAAAGCGTCAAATATAACTTTGTTTTAAATAAATGTAAATGCAAGTAATTACTATTTTCTGCTTTCCAAAGATTTAGTAAGAAAAAATTTGTTCTTGTGTGTAAATAAAATTTATTGTTTGTTATGATTTTGAAAAAAAGCAAATCTTTTCAAAATATCTTAAAGAGATATAGACCATACCAATTAGAATTGAAAAAAATTTTGATTTTTCTACAAAATATGTACTGCTCACGGCCTAGAAAATCGTAATTTGAAATACTTGAGGTTCCGGAGCCTAAAATGTACTCTAAATGTCTAAAAAAAATCAAATCAATTCGCTGAGTAGTTTGTTTAGAAAATGTGCACCCGACCAACCGACTTGAAATTGTAGCCCAGTTAATAGGTACTTTTACCTTGCAAAAGATATAGAAAAGTTTATATTTGGCATGATTGTTTAGTTAGGTAAGTTATATAAAATTCCAAGTTTTCGACCTTGAGGGGGTGCCGCTCGCGCCGCCATCTTGGTTTGAAAGGGTGGAAAATCGCTTTTTTGCTACTATCTCGTTACCGCTACTAGATACGTTAATTAAGGTTATTATAAAAATTGTAGAGCGTGCGATTCTGCATATTTTTTGTCCTAATAATTTTTTTCTAAAATTAATAGTTTTAGAGTTATAAAGCTTTGAAAATGAGCGTTTCCGTCAATTTCAAAGTATTAATGGTCATTTTGAAAATTTTTTTTTTTTGATTTATTAAGTTTTCATAGTATTTTTTTTTTAGTTTTAAATAAATACTTGTCACTTTAATTTAACAATAGTCTTTTCATTCGAATTCCTGATTATTGTAATAATTTCACAATAAGCTCATTTTATTGTAAAATAGCTATATCTTTTTTCTAAAATAAAATATAGCAAATGGTTATAAAATTTCAAAAACTGCACTAAACGAGCAATTTTCTAAAATTACTTACTAGGTTAGTGTGATACATTTTTTTACAAAATGAAGAGTCGAAGTTAGCAAATAAAAAAATTAAGTCCTGAGTAGGGCAAAAACTTTTTTTTTTTTAAACTATGGCACCATTAGTTTTATTTTTATTTGTGATCAATAGCAGGGCTACTCAGGGTTACGTAACCAAAATTTTATCTTATAATAAAAATTTCGTACCTGTGGCACACGATAACTCATTCAATGTGTCGCTTTTCACAAAATTCATAAAAGTACGAATATCTCGAAAACTAACGAATTTTTACTAAGGTCATATTTTGATTTTCTGGTCAGTCATAAGCTGGTCTATCAGCCCTCCAAGGGATAACGTTGAGTTTTGCAACACACTGTATAAGGGATGATAAGATTTCTAATAGATCTCATGATGCAATTTTTTTTATATAGAAAAACTACAACACTTAGTTGCAAAGAAGAGATTAATGAACAAGGTCTTACAACTAATATGAGTAAATGAGATGAAGCGGTACATTTAATTAACCATTTTTTTAATGAACCCCGCTTGTTTTTCAATATGACCATCAATACTTTGAAATTGACGAAAATGCTCATTTTCTACGCGTTATAACTCTGTAACTATTAATTTTAGAAAAAAATGTAAATAACAAAAAATATGCAAAATCGCACGTTCTACAATTTTTATAATAACCTTAGTTGACGTATCTAAGACCAGTAACGAGATAATAGCAAAAAAGCAATTTTCCACCCTTTCAAACCAAGATGGCGGCGCGAGCGGCACCCTCTCAAGGTCGAAAACTTGGAATTTTATATAACTTATCTAACTAAACGATCATGCCAAATATAAATTTTCCTATACCTTTTGCAAGGTGGAGCTATTTTTTTCGCTCTATTGACTAGGCTATTACTTAAATTACTATAAATAATTGCTAATTTTTTAAATTTATCTAGCAGAATCGACGGGTTGACAGCTGAAGAGATTTTTATGAATTTCTTGATGCTTTGGAGGGAACGTAAAGTTGTTGTTCTCCCTGGATTGATGAATTGCCACTATTAAGAAAAGCTAGGGTCTCAGGTACAATTGTTTAGGTTAGTAGTCCTAAATTAGGAGAAAAAAAGTAAAAAAATCTGTTGAAACTAGGTATATTTCTGGTCGTTTCTCTACAAAATTATCACAGCTGTTATAAAATAAATACTTTCATACTTATATCACTAAGTACATTACTTTTTTTTTTAAATTCTGTAGTATATTATAAAATTAAGTAGGTACGTTATAAAATACATTTTAATATTTAAAATTTACATTAAAAACTCTTAGTATGGATTCTGTTATTTGATATTATTATAAGTTTGAAATAAAAACAAACCAAACACTGTAGTATATTTTTTAAATAATACTTCACTAGTATTTGGGAGCCATGTGCATAACCACCCTTAGTAGAATTTTCCAAATTATTATTTTAATTTTATTTTTTAGTAGATATAAAAATTTTTAAAAAACATTATTTCAAAATTGGAATGTTAAAATTTTCCCTAAGAAATAAAAATAAGTTAGATAAAAAAAACCATACAAATATTTTTTGATAGTAATTGCTAAACTGGAAACTTTATTTTTTTTGTTATTAAAGTTGCTAGTATATTATTATGTACGTTCCGTATAAGTCCATTGTACTACAAATTATTACATGTTTCACTGCTGCTGATATAAGAAATTATCACTAATTGCATATTTAACAATAGGTTTTGAAGTCAAAACTAATATTGTACAAACATTAATGGAAACAAAATATTACTTTTTGTAACAGTTAAGAATTAAAAGCGTTGGCTACCGATAGCCTCACTTATATTTTGTTCCACCCTGTGTTAAATTTTATATCTATTTTCGACTTAAAAAAAATTAACACGTTAAAATTATGTAAATCACATTGATGCTTAGTATACTTTTAAATTAAAATTCGCACGATATTTAAAATAATTATCAAGTTTATGGTGCAGCATCAAAAAGTTAAGGTACGAGCACACATCACGAACTCAAAATGGGTTTTGGTTTAAATGTGTCCTTATTTTTTAGCAGCCTATCTAAGTCGTCCTCGTTATAACAAACAACAAATTCTTTTGGCGAAAGTCCTTCAAATACAGAACTAACGCTAGGTTTTAGATTATAAAATATGAGGGTTTGGTCTCGAGCTGCAAAAGTTTTGGTTAAGGTTTCTATGACTGTTGCGGCGGTGTAATCGGCCCCGTAGATGTGAGAACAGTCAATAACTGCAGGTGCTTCTTGACGAAGTGAGTGTTTAGTAACCAGGTTACGAACATAATCTGCCGATGGAAAAATTAAGCAACGATCTGGAGTTAACATCAAATATTCCACTCCACTGCGGCTCTAAAAATATAGTCATTTAAAATCAACTGCATTTTCTAGCGAAAAAGAGAAAATCACACCTTTATTCTTTCGATGGTAATTTTGGGTCTAGCTGCGTGGTAAAGAATGAATATCAAATTGATTCCTATTCCAATAAGTATTCCAATTTCGAGTGGTACTGCAAGGCATGCAACAAATGTTGCAAGACCAAGAAGCAAGTCGCTCTCTGCAACGAAAGAAATTTGGCGTTACAACTTTACAGTTTAAAATTTAATTAAACACTCACTCTTTGTTCTCCACATAGGTTTTACAACTTTAATTTCAACCATAAATATTACAGCCGCAATAATAATTCCAGCGAGAGCAGCCTTAGGAACATAGAAGAAGTATGGAGTGAAAAATATTAAAGCTATAATGACCAGAAGACCGGTGTACAGACTTCCTAGTGGTGTGCGAACACCACTGGCGTTGTTAACCGCACTTCGGGAAAGACTTCCGCTTCCAGGAAAACCTTGCACAAAAGAATTTGCTACGTTGCACATACCCATTGCAATTAGCTCTTGCGTTGCGTCTACAGCCTTTCCATTAGCTGCAATTTACAAAAATTAAAAATAAGAAAAAAAAAGAAATTACACTAATGCATACCAAACGCCTTGCAAATTGCAATATTTTCAAGCAATCCAACCAAAGCAATAACAATAATTCCCGAACCAAGTTCAGAAGTCATTTCAAAAAATCCAGTTTCATTAAATCCAAATGGAGGTGGTTGAAAATTAGGTAGACCTTCTGGAAGTGATCCTATTAGAACAAACGGCGGCTCTCCATTAATGTAAAACGAATATCCAACACACATCCCTAACACTACTAAAATAGCATTTCTGGCAGTGCCAAACAACCACAGAGAGTTGTTAACAATTTTATGAAACGCGGTAGGCTTTGGTTCATCTATTGGAGATTTCTCATCGTTGGAAGGTTCTGGAGGTCCAATTTTAATTGTAGACACGATCTGTAAAGTTAAGATCGTCGAGATTAAGGCATAAATTACAATAAAAAACTTTACCCTCATTATCAAAAGTATAGCGATGCAACTAATCCCTAAGACAGTGTCCCATGCTGATGTGTTATGAATATTGGAAAAAATGCTAATCCATTGTTCAATAAATGTTTTTCCTTCTACATGTATGGCAAGGATATCTTTCACTTGCGAAGTGACAATAATTAACGCTACCGCTGATGTGAAACCTGAAGAAACGGGACCCGATACAAAATCTATTAGAAAACCTATTGGAAAAATGAAATTAGAATGTTGTTTTACTATTTTAAGTTGCGTTTATGTACCAAGTCCACATAGTCCCATAAGAAGTTGTACCATTCCACTTAGAAAACATAATAGAATCGCATATTCGGGGCCCTTTTTGTTAACTGCTTGAGCGGTTAATAATGAAACAATCGCAGTTGGTCCCATAGGGACATCTTTACAGCTACCAAGAAATATATAAACAAAACATCCCAAGAAGGAACCATATAAACCGTACTGGAAAATAAGAATTGATTAGGTAATTTTAACCATGAAAATTTTGTTAATTTCTCACCTCGGTGGGAAGACCTGCAACGTTGGCGTAAGCCAGTGATTGTGGTATAACCGTAAGTCCTACCGTAATACCAGCAACCAAATCGCCTACGGCATCCTTACGATTGTAATTTGGAAGCCATCCTAAAATAGGGATCCGCCTGTACAGCATTTTCTTTGTAAAAGCTCCTTTCACTTTTCTTTTTATCCATGGTCCTACGTTTTTGATTGTGTTGGATGTCATGTGTTTCTTATTTTCTTCTACCACTATAAAAAAAAAATTGTTACTATATCTGAATGTTAACGAGGAAATGAGGTTATTACATATAAAATCGTTGCTTCCTTGGAATTCACCATGGGGTTCTTGAACACTAACAGATGAGTCGGTGAGAGCTGGATTATCGTAGGCAGCGGTGTTAAGACCGCCGCCACGACTATCACCGCCGCCGCCGCCGCCATCTCCAACTCCTCTTAAGTCTGTATCAGATTTTGTTCTAGTCCTAAAATGAAATAAAATTACTAGATTATTTTTTGTGTCTGTTTTCGGAATTTAATATTGGAAAAACCTGGTACTGTGATACTTTTGCTAATTTATCTTGTGTCAAAAATCGTAGTATTGTTGAGGTTAGTTCTTTACGATAGTAAAAATGGTTCTTGAACTATGTATGTAAATGTAAACAATTATGAATAATAATTTACATCGGGCATATATTTGCATATCTTTATTTTGTTGTATTTATGTGTTCAAACTGTAATTTTAACGCTTTTATTTTGACTGAAATTTTGGGTACCTGATTAATACCAAAGGCTACCTCTACCTATCTGTTGTCCCCAATCAACTGTCACAGGTTGGATGGGTTGGTTTAACAACAAACAGAAGTACTTCCGTTTTTCATTCCATGATGAGATATTTTGACCGGACATTATTTCAAAATGGGAAAAATGCTAGACACCGTCTAAATGTTTAGCAAAGCCTGTTCGAAGTTACTGTACCTACGGGTAAACAATAAAAGCTGATTTAATTTCAAATTTAATCAGAAAATTAAATGAAATTTTAGAAACCAGTTGTAACTGGTGAAAAACCAATTATTCTGTTTACTTATAAAATTGAATGAATTATAAAATAAACTGTATACCAGGTGCACGCAAAAAGGATTAAAGTTATTTCCACTTGTGACGACTTGGAATTACCATAGCTATAAACTTTCATGGGATTCATTAAATTAAAATTGTCGTAAAGATAACTACTAAATTTGAGAGCTAAAGAAGTTCTGGTTATATAAACTTACCTACGTCATTTTGAACCCGCGTGACTAATGGGAAAATATTATTATTTGCCAACAACAAACAGAGCATTCCACTTTGACATTTCTATTGATAAATCAAAATTCTATACTACAACACAAATGCGGGTATAATACAAGATTAAAATTGTTACATAAGAAACATGGATTTTATTGGAAAGCTCGATTTTTGGGAAAAAAGTGAAAGTTAGGTTAGTTCATTTAAGGATCGAGTATGAAAACTACCGAGTCATCACTTCAGTTGAAAGAGCTTGCAAATGAGCTTTTGAAAAATAGGATTGATTACCAATTAGTTGGGCAAAATTCAAATTAAAAAAATCTTTCCTTTACCCTACATTTTAAGTTATTCGCCCACTTGGTATCTCAGCCTACATTTTAAAGTTTTTTCAAAACGAGCGTTATTAATAAATTATAATTAATTGGAAGCAATCAGGTCAATATTGCATCGCTAATACAAGATACTCAGGTTATTAATTATTTTAGGTACAAAATTAGCAACTGCAAGGTGATGAAGTAGTAGATATATCAACTAATCTTGGCCCACAGCAAAAAAAATGTTTGTTTCGCACGAAGAAAGTTGTTGAACTTTCAAATTGATTATATTAAAAATTAATAAATGAATAATTTAAATAATGCAAAATAAAACTTTTAATTATAACCTTGAATATTTGTATGTCATTGACACTTGCATCGAATCTTGATTAGTATTGACGGTTTACGGAAGAGAATATTTTTAGAATATCATTATTATACATAAAATGGCAATAAATTTGGAAGATCTTATCTAATTTTTGTTGATATTTACATTATTTTCCTAATACCTAATGATTCTAATGTCAAAATTTAATTAATTAAAAAAGTATATTTGGGTCGATTTGACTCACTGATGAAATCCAACAAAAACGAAACACTTGGAAGGGATAAATATTTTATTATATACTAAAAAACTTTTAGCAATCTTGGGTTTCATTCATTTGTTAAATTTTTGTATTATTTTATCTAATATTTTTTATTATAATGTCAAAACCACGAGACTATCCAGTGGATTGTTGCGGTGAGATTAAATAAATTCTTGTTTAATAACGGAATTTTTATCACATACTCGAATCAATCAAATAAATTGAAGATTTTTCCATCTTCTAACAATCAACAAATTTTGACTTGTAAAATTTTTATTGCGACTGATAACATAGGTTTTTGCGTTTAAATATTTGTTCAAATGTCTGATCCGTTTGTGTTCGGTTACATTCTTTAACATTGTAGATTATCAGCACTTGCAACTTGAAACCTGCAACCTGCATTTTTGTGTTCGTAAGTTTAGATAATAAAACCAGATTTAATTTAATAAGTCAGTGCAATAACGAAGGATGTGAAGTAGTATAAATTAATTTATTAGGTTGCTTATCAAAGTACAAGTAGTAATTAATTGTGGTCATTTGTATACAATTGCTATTTAAAAAAATCTAATCAGATAACGACATGTTTTTCGACTTGAAAAGATTTTTATATAAAAACATTGCTTGCTTAACGAATTTTTCTCATTCAATTTCAACTAATTCCATAGTTTTAGATTAGATGAAATGATTTATACTTAGATACACAAAATCTTAAATAAACAAAATTATAAAATAAATATTTTAGATATTTTTTTCCTCTTGCATATTCGACTTCTTAAAATTCAAAAAGAATTTGTATAACATTTTTTTAAATAAAATAATAATATATATTTTTTAATAATAATTATAGATTTAACATAGTTCAAAAATAATTGAAAATTTGCCAAGCTAATAGCCAATTTTTTTTTTACATTAATATTAATAAAGTAAATTTCCAATGAAAAATATTTTGTATTATATCAATAATTTTTAAATGTACATTTTACTGTACAATTTAACATACATAATTATAAATTAATTAATTTGAAATTCATGTTCTTTAAGACCAATAAAAGTGTAATTTAACAGACTTTGGAATTAATTAAATTAAATTGTTAATTATTAACATAATTATTGAATTAGCATAATTTTATGTAACAAGATGCTTTGTTCTCGCAAAAATGTACTGAATAACATTAAGTTATCTCTACGAAAAAAATGATTAAATAAATATGAAGTTTTTATTTTAAAATCAGAGGTTGACAAACTTTGAAACACATCAAGAGGATTGTGACCAAGATCATTTATTATATTTTCATCGGTGTGAGCTGAAGAGGTAGTATAAAATTTGGTAAACCTCCATGGAAATCCATCTATTTTGCTATGCCCAAATAAGTATATCAAATTGAAAAAACTTAACTGTTCATTCAAATATCGCGTAGGAAGTAATCTGATACTGTTAAAACAAAACTTTTTAATTATTTATGTAAACAAGAATTTTTGGTAACTGGATTTCCTTATAGGAACATCGTTCAATATAATTTTATTAATATGGCCATGAAAGTCCAGCAAAAGTCGACGAAATTACTTAGCATAATTTGATAAAAAAAAGTAAATTTCAAATTTTTGGGCTAATAAAATAATTATTATTTTAAGAAAAGATAAAATTCTGCTATACGTAGATAAAAGTAAAATCACGTGTAGTAAACGTTTCTTGTTATCCAGAAAATAAAAATTGAATTATAAACTAAATTAATTTACGGTGTAAATATTTAACAAATTAAGATTACTTTTTTGTTTTATTAATTAATATTTACATATCCAAGCTAAATTTAACACTAAAATGATAAAAAATGATTAAAATGAATAAAATTAATTTCAAGTTTTCCTTCCATGAACCTACTATAACAAAACTTTTTGTATCTTCATGATCAAAATTTGCAAGTCAGAAAAAATATTGGAACAATAGATTGTATAGTATTTTTTGCAAACAATTTTGATAAAGTAGAGCCTTTCACTTAAAAAGGTAATTATTATGTAGGAACAATAAAAATTTAACAATTACTTTTTTGAGGTAGCAAATTTAAATTATTCAGCTATGGTGTAATTGTTTTTTCTAGTTCATTAGCCACCAAATATTTGCAAAAAGTTATTGGTAATAGATACCATACATTCAGGTAGTTATATAATAATCTCTGTACAGGATGGCTCAATTTCGATGTTTCCATCGGAAACTCTGCAAATATGCAAAAATGGATTGCTCATCCTCGATCTCTTTTTTTGAGAAAAACTCAATGACAAAAACCGGAATTTTCTATCATCTTTTGTTTTCGAGTTATAACCATAGGATGAAAACGTATTAGTTCTTCTAGCAGGACCAACATTGAAAAATTTTTTCTTTTCACATTTTGACCGATTGCAGTCTTTGAGGTATCACAAGTTAAAAAAGATCAAACATCAAGAAATGTCTGTATGCCACTGAATTTTGTGTGCGCTTTACCTCCCAAACAAAATAAAATATTTCAATAAAAAATTGATCTAATTACGTATTTATAATAATCTAAGACATGCAAAGTGCATATCAGGGTCAAAATTATTTTAATATAGTTTTTGAATAAAAATGACTTCTTCTTCTTCTTCTTCTTCTTCGTATGCTTCTTGACAGAAGCGTCGTGACCAATTTAATATGTTATTATTAAATGGCTTTCTTGGCATATTACTCTCGGTGGTTTGCCATTGCCTTCCGAGTGGTTTGCCATTGCCTTCCGAGAAAAATGACTTGTATAATCATTAATCAATAAAAAAATCAATTGTTTCACACATTTTAGGTTAACAATATTTAAAAATTCTATGAAAGTATTACAAACAGAGCTGGGAAAAATACATTTTTATTTGTATTTGAAATACAAATACAAAATACTTGAAAGTCAAGCATTTAAAATACAAAATACAATTGAGAAATGTTCCAAAAAATTCAAATATATTTGTGTTTAAAATTCCTTATTTAATACATTACTTTTCATTATAATTGTTGTAGGTGCATGCCCTCAGTCCCACTCACCCCCCTATTTCGAATTTTGAATCCAAAATAGTTTAAGTCGTTTGTGCTTGTTTGTGCAAAAATTATTTTTATTTGTACCCAAATAAATTTCGAGAAAATTCAAAATGTAGCGGGGAACGGGCAGGGCTGAAGACATGATTTTTTGATATTTTGGATTTAAAATAATCTAGATCGTTTGTGTTAGTGTTGCCATGACAGTCAAAATCGTAATCATTTTTAATTAAACAAAAAAAATAGAAAGAAATGTGGGCCCATTATGGGGTTTGCGTTGTTATACGAGAAATAAATAAGAGTTTCTTTTGAAATAAAAAAATCAAAAATCAAAAGTGGACAAATTTGAAAAATCAATGATTTTCTCCGAAAAAATAAAAAATTTTGTAGAATCCAAGTTTGAATATTTTTTTTGTATTTTTTCCTGAAAAGTACGTTTAAAGACAAACAAAAACAAAAAAAAAAACGTTCCGATTAGTCAATTTTGGAAATAGTTACGATCGTTTGAAAAAAAAACAACAGTTTTTCTGCTTTTTTTTTTATTTTTTTAATTCGTAACTTTTTTTGGGTTGAGTAAAAAATTTTGAAAAAATTCACAGAACTGTTGTTGATGAGATAGTATAATATGTAAAAATTTCAGGAAAAACAAAGGGGTCGGGTTCAAAAGTGGTCGATTTGGTGTGGAATGCCTCATATAATGTATTTTAAATACATGCAGTAGTTGAAATACTGTCCATCCCAGATTACAAACAATGCAAAAAGCTGAAAAAAAATTTTGGGTACTCTTGGTAATGATGGCTTTCTGGTATAGTAAGAAAAAGTCTTTACGAATAAAGCCTTAAATGCAGGAAATCGCTATATCTCATGAATGATGACTTTTATGAAAAAAAACATAGAAATTTTTTCAGTAGAGAATTACACAATCTACAAATTTGATAATGACTATTTTTGAGTTAGAACTTACCGTTGAGATATGCAAATCTTTCTAAAGTTTGTACACTTTTTGATCTATTTTGACTGATGGACTAAATGGAGGAAACCTGGGGCAAAATTTTTGCTTGTAAAGGTTGGATAAACTTCACAGTAAACAATTAAGAAAAAATTTTGGCTCGACCTTACCCGACACATCAACAAAAACACCTATTTATAAAAAAAAAATGTATAAATGGGGCATTCCACACCAAATCGACCACTTTTGAACCCGACTCCTTTTGATTTTCCTGAAATGTTTACATATTATGCTATCCCACCAAAAACAGTTTTGTGAATTTTTTCAAAATTTTTTACTCAACCCAAAAAAAGCTGCGAATTTTTAAAAAAACTGATGTTTTTTTCTTCAAACGATCATATTCATAACTATTTTAAAAATTGACTAATCGGAACGTTTTAATTTTATTTTTTTTGTCTTTAAACGTACTTATCCGGAAAAAATATAAAAAAAATATTCAAACTTGTATTCTACAAAATTTTTCATTTTTTCGGAAATAATCATCGCTTTTTCAAATTTTGCCACTTTTGATTTTTTTATTTCAAAAAAAACTCTGATTTATTTCGCGTATAACAACGCAAACCCCATAATGAGCCGACATTTCTTACTATTTATTTTGTTTAATTGAAAAATATTTTTGCGTAAAAATAAAACAAAATATTTTTTAATTAAACAAAAAGAATAGAAAGAAATGTCGGCCCATTATGAGGTTTGCGTTGTTATACGCGGAACAAATCAGGGTTTTTTTTAAAATAAAAAAATCAAAAATTAAAAGTAAAAAAATTGGAAAAATCAATGATTATTTCCGAAAAAATGAAGAATTTTATAGAATACAAATATCAATATTTTTTTTGTGTTTTTTCCTGAAAAGTACGTTTAAAGATAAAAAAAAAACAAAAAAAAAAGTTTTGATTAGTCAATTTTTGAAATAGTTATGAATTATTTTAGAAAAATTGATGGTTTATTTCTTCAAACGATCATAACTATTTCAAAAAGTGACTAATCAGAACTTTTTCAATGATTATTTCCGAAAAAATGAAAAATTTTGTAGAATACAAGTTTGAATATTTTTTTTTATATTTTTTCCTGAAAAGTACGTTTAAAGACAAAAAAACAAAAAAAAAACATTTTGGTTAGTCGATCAAGATGTTGAAAATTGAACGTATCGTGAACTAGATAGATTTCGACTATCTCAACCTCTAGCGGTTTTGGGGATGCAAAAGCTAGTTTTAAAACAGGTTTATCATGGCGCGGTTAGTAAGGTCGATAAAAAAAGGTAATTTGAGCGACTTTTACTAAAGATGTTATTTCTTACTTATGACCATATTTTGAGACCAAACTCCCCTATGTGCACCGTTACTTAAGATCTCAATTTCTCAAGACGCTTCTTAATCTTAAAGTTTCTGTAGAAATCTATGGAGTTTAAACTTCAACGTTCATCACTTGGAGTGGTCACAAATCGAATGTTTACGTGTATTTTGTAAATCGTGTTTACCAACTTCGAAAAGGTGTTACGTTGGTAAACATTTTTGGTAGGTTAATAATGAAGGAACCAGAGACTCGTTTATAAATTACACGAGGAGGAGATTTTTAGCGAACTAAACATTACTCACGATGTATAGGTTAGACTAAATTTTATCGTGTTACATTGATCAGTTACCAAGTTATGATTATTAAAATTGAATTTACAATTTCGCGTTTTAGTCTTTATTTTATTAAATATATAAATTATTAACTCGTTGATATTATATTATATTAAAACTTCAAAATATCGAGTTAAAATTAATAAATTAATTAAATATTTTAATTAATTTTTAATTTATTAATAACTCGATATTTTGAAGTTTTTATAGTAATACATTTATAGTAATACATTAAATTATATTTAAACTTCAAAATATCGAGTTAAAATTAATAAATTAAAAATTAATTAAATATTTAAATTAAATTAAATATTTTAATTAATTTTTAATTTATTAATAATTCGATATTTTGAAGTTTTAATATAATTTATTAATTTTGTCTTAATTTTTTTCGCTCTTAAAATTGAGCACCATAATGTACATTGTCCCTGAATACAGATGATCATAAAAACTTTTAAAAATCAGTAAATTCTCGTTAATCCATTCCATTCATACACATCTTCCTTCTGCCAAATTTACTTGAACTGATTACAATCAAAACTTTTCACTAAAAAATTAGGGATAATATTATTTTTTGCAAGTTTTAACTTCCACAAACGAAATAATCATTAGTCATTTATACCTGCAATTAAATCAAAATACAAATAATAATATGATTTTCAAAGCCTTCTTTACGAAAAAAATTACTCATACGTATACGTCACAACAAAAAAAGTTTTTAAATTTCCTGCTTCAATTTACAACTTTATTTTAGTTGTGCAATATCGGTTGATTGGGGTGGACTTTATAGTTAATTGATTTGTTTTTGATTTTAATTTTTTTTTGTGATGGTTAATTGTGACAATAGTGGTGAAGTGTTTTGAATTTGGAGAGGTCACCCAATTTAACTTTCTTCAATTGGTGGATGACAAAGGTACAAAGGTAAAAATATTTTATTATTTTATTAAAATTAATTCATATATTATAATATCATATAACGTATGCATAATTCATGCTATGGTATGAAATTGTTCCCAGAAATATTTTAATATTTAACAAAGCTATTAGTGTATACTGATCACCCTGTATTTTAGATAATAATATATTAATAGTGCAGTAAAAGTTCAATGCACTAAATTATTTATTACTATATTAAATTAAAAATCAAAACCGAGTGTACCCCAGCATACCGAATGTATAATTTGAATTATAAAAGCAGGTATTCTAGTTTTTCTAATTTATTGATACGCTAAGTTAAAAATTATCTAATAAACAGCAACATTAACCATACCGTTATCAGAAAATTGTAAATAAACAATAGAATTTATGAAAATGTATAGAAATGGTAGTTAATTTTATAGTAATACATTACACATAACTGTTTTCTTACGTTATTTACATTCACCATTTATTTAAAATAATAACTATAAAGCGTGTTAAAATAATAGTTGAAAGTATCTATGTACTATTAACAATTGCACAATGATTTTATTTCGTTCAATAAATTTAGTGTGATTTTTAAAAACAAATGAACTATCCTTGAAAGTAAAATAATTAAAAAAAAATTGATTTAAATTATTGGCAGTCGCATAAATCTTATTGTATACCAGCACAAATTAACGTTACATAATGATATTCAATTGTATATAATTAATTGAAATCAATTTTCAATGCATACGTTCATTATGTCACATAAAAATTCCTGAAACAGTTCTAAATTTGATTTTTACTTTAGGTACTTAAGGGTTAAACCGGTTGCATTTGTTTTTTTAGGTTGGTAACATCTGCCTATATCAATATAGACCTAGACCAGGGGGTAATAATCGAGGATTGCGGTTCAGACTAACAAGTGATTAGTCGTAAACTTGAACCAGAATTTTTTGATAGATAAATAGCAAGAAGATCTACAAAAACCGATTAGTTAATATTATGGTGAACTTCAAAATTCTATAACCTGCGCACACAATTAACCTTGTTATAGTCTCAAGTTCAATACGATTTGCATTTTTTGAATGCTGTACGATTCTTTTTTATATATTCAGATAACCTCGTTTTTGATCACTCGAACGAAACCTTTCAATTAATTGCAATAAGTAGAGATTTTTTCAGTTATCTTTTTAATCTTTTCTATTTACATTAACATATAATCTGTGACGCTTATATTGGTTCTTTTTCATCAGAGTTTTTTGCAAAACTTTTGAGATCTCAAAGAAATCAGTGATTACAGGGTGGGTTGCGTCGACCACAATTAAGAAATATTAACTAAAATTAACTAAATTTAAATTTAATTTTGGTGTTACTATTTTAGATTGTAGCAGAATTAAGATAAGCAACAAAAGCTTTGATTGTATTTACTTGTAAAAAATTATGCAGCAAAATTTCTACAAGATAAATTAGCGTAATTTTTTATATTAGAAAGTCAATGTGAATTATGAAAATGCACGAAAGTATCAATTAATTACGTTTTTATAACGTAACTATTTAATAATTTTAATTAAGAGATTCCAAACGTTCATAATGCTATGACAAATATCAGAGTATTGGTATCTACAGTTAGTTGTGTATTTTATTTTTCAAAAATATTTTTTATAATATATCGTTTAATATGAAAATTTTGCACATTAATCAATCTAAACGAGAGCGTGCTGCCTGTAAAAGTAATTGACCAATTACGACGCGTTCACTGTCTAATAGACAACTAAGAGATGTGCTAATTTTCTTTTCGTGTCTCGTTTGCATAGAAATGCGGTGCTTAAGTCTTTTTACGATTTTTTAAATAATTTTTTTATACCCATTAATCAGGTTTAACTTGTACTTTCAAGTCGAGACAGATATTGACGAGCATTTTTTTAGTATCATGTCATTGAAATATGTAATAATAAAAAATTAATGATTTTGTAACTTGCAAAATTGGAACATCGGTGAGTACATTACGAAACCTTCTCAACAACGTGACATTTTTCAAGATAATCCGTAAGTATTGGAATATTACCAATTTATAAAAAAAATAAAAAAATAAATTCTTGAATAATTTTGCAGCTTGAAAAATATAACAATTAGAAAGAATGCAAGGACATGGTAATGAATTTTCTGGTGGCAGCAAAATGAAGTCAGACCGTGGTTGCGGTTGATATACCATATAATTAATAGATTCCATGCCATCCAAATCAAAATAAATCATCTGCGTAACGATGCGGTGCCCAGTAGCTAGAAAGCCTCACCTAAAGTTTTGGCAAAAAATGCACCAGTGCATCTCGGATAAAAGAGACTTAAAATATTCACGTTTTTCTTATAGTAAACAGAGTACAGAGCAACACAAATGACTGTTTTTTGTACATAATAGAAATATTCCATAAAATTTAAAATTTAAATGAGTCACAGTTGTTCCATCACTATTATTGTTATTAATCAATTTTTTACTTGTTAATTATTATTGTGATTACTTTTGATAACATCTTAGGACTTGGTATAAGAAAACACAAAATATAAAATAAAAAACAACAAAAAGTTTTGACGCATTTGAAATATTTAGGAATTTAAAAAGCAACTTAAAATTTTTTCTAGCAATTACCACCTATATATGGTTGTCGAACGGTGACTTTCTCGTTCTCTTTAAATCAAATGAAAATGAAGAATCCTTATAACGATACACTATTAACATTTTAATTGAATTAGTCAAATTTTTTAAAAAATTATTTTATTGGGTTCATTCGTGGTATTAGAATTTAATTCCAAACATAAAAATAGCATCGATTTACCTTGACCCATACAAGCCATGAGAAGATTAATTTTCTTATTAAGATATATTAGGAGTTGTAAATTCACCTTAAGAAAATCAATATACACTTTGAGAAACCTTATATAAGTAGTTAAATAAATAAAAGTTTAATTGTAAAAATTTAAATAACAAATAAAAATTATGTAGAAAAAATAAACAAGGTTTCAATTATTGAGGCCAAACAAGTAATTTTTTAAAGGAAAATCATGTAATTGTAACGTAATAATTACTTGGAAATTATATGTCTTTATTAGAACTTTAAATCGGGAAATTAGATGTGAGAAAAATAGTAAATAATCGAGTTGGAATTTTTGAAAATATTTTATAGCAGGGGTTCCAAACCGTGTGTCTGCAGGAGCCTGGTGCGCCCCACGGGGGTGAAAAAGTGTTGAAATAATCAAATACTGCAAAAAAAAAAAAAAAAAAATTTATACAATATTTAATTGTTTACCGTATCAAAAAACAGATTTGTGGTTAATGTAGTGTAACTTGATATTAACCCTATCACACCGCTGATGCTAAGATGGTGATATTGTTTGTATAATTATTGTTTTGAAAATACGATCAAAGAGGAAAAATAAATCTTTACTTAATGTATAAATAACAGGAAATCCGAATCAAAACATTTGTTGCATATTCGACTCTTTTAAAAATAAACTGATAACGGTAATTTTTATTATAATTTTCGATATGCGAAACAAAAATTTAAGCTTTTTTAGTAAAAATTGACAAAAACATGTCGTTTGATTTAACATGATTTTTGATTTAAAAATTTAAGCGTATTATTCCAAAATTTTGGAATTTAAACCGTTTTTGAAATTAGGGTAAAAAATTTACAATGTGTCATATTCGAACCTTATACTTAAATCAAAAATTTGAAAGCTGAAAAAATAAAATTCCGATGTTTATTTGCTTAGAAAAGTCAATGTCGTTGATAAATATGAGTTTTGTATATCAAACGCTAATCAATATAACCCTAGAATGCAACCTTATTCTGCAGTTCAATTTACACCTGAGCTATGCTTATCTTTGCCTTTATCGGTTATCTTAAAGTTGTGTAATGTCTGGTAGATTTTTTATAAAATTCCTAAAATAAACGGTTTATTCCAAACGCATTATTTATAGCATTTCTTTTTCTTTCATCAATACTTAATTATGTTCAATTTAATTCCAGTGCTGGGTAAGCCATTTTACAATCTGGAAAATCCTGCAAGACTAATGTAAATAATTTCCTTCAGTTTATCGTGGAATTCGAACCACGACATAAATAAGAAAATAAACTGATGATCGGATATTTGAAAAATTTTAAAAGTCATGACGCTAAGTTAACAAAATTTTTGTTGTTCAAATTCGGTTTTCTAACCTAAAATTTATTTAGATCAAAACAATTAAAATTTTCTGGTAATTTGTCATTCTGAAAAACATCAAATGGAAAATTTGAGTAATTTCTAAATTTAATCGTGATTTTAATGGCTTTCTTTCTACATGACACGCGACTTTCCCATTTAAAAAAGTAAAAGTAAATAGTAGTAACATATTACAGTTTACCCCCCCCCTTCACTATTATCAGCTCAAAGGTACTGGTTCTGTAAACGTTTTTTAAGTTTTTTCAGAGAAGTAACCGCGTTGAAACAATAATTAACCTATTTGTATTTCGGATGACCGTACAATCAAAAAACCGTAAAATCTGTCATTTTTGAGAATAGAATCTCGTTAATCCATTCTTGCGCGTCATCAGTAAAAATCAGCAATACGAAAATGAAAAAGGTTTAAAATTATTTTTTAATTTCGCAGTATTGCAAAAAATTAGAAAAAGATTAGTACATAAGACTGAATAAGTTAAAAAACAATTGGCCATGGTACTGCCCCAATAATTTTATTTTGGTGGAATTACCCATATGTAATGGGTTTACCCATGTGGTTTCGTCAATCGTGGTATGTTACACGTTGTTCTAAAATGTAATTAAAACACGAAAAATCTTGCAAAAAATAAGAAAGCAGATAATCATAAAGTAAACAATGTATTTTGATTTATGGTTTTATTTTTTGTATCAATATTTATCTTATTGCATCCGTTTATTATGCCTACTACCTTTTGTTGTTTTGCTATCTACTAGATACATCCAAAAAATAAATGGATGAAATTGTTTATTTCCTGCCCGAAATTATCAAGTTAGATCAAAAGGAATTAATTTTCATATTTTGTACATGAATTTAAGCTATAAAAGAAGAGACTGTCATCAGAAATTAAATGCTGATAACTTTCATCAGATTATATGCTTAATAATAATAAATAAAAATAATAATAAATATTTATATGGAAACAGATATTAAAACTTATATTTATAGAAACTTATACAATATTTTTGATTATTATTGTGTTAAATTAACTCGAAAATTTTATGTTATTAAAATATTACATTACTACTTTATATTGTAATATATGATTCAATTTGCAACTAAATCATATTTTATGTTTTACGTCAAACTTCTATGATAATATAAATTTATGTAACAGAAAAATGTGATAGTACGCGTGTAAAGGTTGGAATAAATTAAAAAAGAAAAAATTGTGCATTTCAAAGAAATTTTTTTTTTTTACTTAAAAAAAAATAAAATATTATTTTTTACTTTTTCCATAAAAATGAAAAAGAGAACAAAAATCGTTAGATAAAATCCAGTGTACAAGAAAGGTCTCTAGAACCAAGGTACAACTGTAATTAATTTAACAATTACAACTAATTCAGTTGTCGTAAATGTTATGTTAATTTATATTAATAATGTAAGGTCCTCCACTAACAAGAGGCTAATGTGCAAAAATAAAGTATTATAGTATCGAGATAAACACGTTTCAAGTTTTACATTTAATTTAGCCTTTGAATCCTTGTTTACCATCTTCGTGACATCCCAAAAAATTAAAATTTTGTACACAGTTTTACAAAATTAAAGTTAATCTAAACATACGATGTAATCTTTAGTAGTTGTGGTCACTTTAAATGTTTTTTATATCTAAACTATTCGAAATATATTTTGTCGCGGACTTTTTTGTAAGAAATTTAAAATGTTTTCTTTGAAATATCACGATGTTTTTATTTAAAACATCATGGATTCCTTCGGTATCTTTAATATAATTAATAACTTTTAAACTTATTTTAATATACCTAATTACATTTTAATTACTTTTAAAATTGCGTAATTACAATTTTAATTAGTTTCATTCGGAATATATCCAGTTCTATAAAATATTTTTCGACGAAATCTAAAGTAGCAATGATGGAATACCAACAAACAATAAAAGAATTTCAGTTTCATTTAACTGAAAATGTGACATATCCGGTTTCGCATCATTTAATAGTAATATTGTTGTTATACTTTTTTAACCACAATAAAAACTGCATTCCTTTCTTACTATAGCGAAGGTATATCAACAACTGAAGAATAAGTTAAAGGCGAAATAAATGATTAGTAATTTTTTTGTTAATTCGCGACTACATTTCAGACTAAATTCTTCAAAAGTAGCAATACTTTGTGACCACCCTGTAAAATAAGCTAGACATTTTTTCCACTTTTCCAATATATTGTGTTAATGCTTTTAGAATATGCAAAGCGTTTTGTAATATTTTTTTTTAAATTATGGATTTTATGACGTAATGTATAAATTAATTAAAATATTTTAAACATTAATCTTAAATTAATCACTTTTTGGTAACCCATTTGACAATTTTACAAAATTCGATAACCACCAAAATATTTTTCAATACCGCAAATGTTTATTTACTTTTTTTTTGATTTACCGAGAATTTAAACGAGTATTGCAGATTTTTGAAAACTTTTATTTTACAATAAAAATTTGTTATCCAAATCTCAGTTGGATAAAATTTAAAATTTGAAACAGCCAACACCAAATGTTGTTCTTCAATAATATTTATATCGATTCGTTCCTATTATGTACAAAATTGTCAATCAAATTTCGTTTAACCACTTCCTTGCTTTGTATTTTTGAAAATGATGAGAATAATAAAATTGACCACAATTATTATTATTATTGGAATGCATAAATTTGTATAAAATTTTAATTTATCAATAAATCTTTTTTTAATCATACAAATGAAAATAAAATTTTTCTTTCAAAACAAAAATGAGAAAAAGATCGGCTTTTATTAAATTTTGATTTAAGATATTTTCAAGAACAATAGACAATTAAATCACATGTATACAGTTACGATAGCATTTAAAGTGTATTATGGTTAAAAAATAATTAAAATGATTTATTTTAAAAATAGTAGGCACTACTTACATTGATATTCTGTAACTGTCGGCGTCGCCTCGCATTGTTTAAATTTTTTGGAAATTTTCTTAAAATAAAACTGAAACTGACACTTTTTTATTTAAATCAATAAACTTTGTTATTACTAAATAATGTAAACTTAAAACACACTTATTAACTTTACGCGATCACTTAAAACTTTCTAAACCTGAGAGTTTACGATTTAAACTGGAAAATTCGTGCCAAACCACGACCATTTGTATTACTGGTCACGTGACCTACGTCATTAGTTTCCCATTGGAATCCCTCGATGAGACCGCAACCCGCGCGAACAAGTGGAATCACGTGCATTTAATTATTCATTAATAAACAATTTTATGTTTGTCGAAAGCTCTACGTCTGTTTCAGCTTAGCTAAAGCTCCCTCATAAATTGTTATTGTTTAATTTGTCTAACGTCTTTCAGTACGTATATTTATAATGCACCTACCTTAACTTTATAATTTATTAAATAAATAATATTACGGTTGTTACGTACCACGTGTTTAATCAATTTAAAGATAAAAATGATATTTTTACAAAAAAAAAAAAATTTTATTATGACATTCCATCTACAGACATGTTTCGATAATAAAGAAATTTGGATAAGAGAGCTTACCTGATACCTATAAAAACAATTAAATTATCTTATTCGCAATTGTAGATAAGATCTTTTAATTACCTACTTAAATAAAATAACAACGCACACAAGCAACAATTTCTAAATAACGAAGGTGCAAATATTTAATAAAATAAATTTTTTTTGCAAAACTTACACCAGAAACAGTTTAAACCTTTTGTATGCCTACCTTAAGATTTATGGATCACATACCTATATACAGGATGTACATAAGGTGAGCGACTAATAAACATTTTTTTTGAGCTTACACAAGACCATAGTTGGAATGTTGAAAAGTGCATCAGAATTATCTTTAAATATTTAAAAGTCAAAATTGAAATTTTATTGTTTTTTTTTGTATTTCACACGAAAATTATTGTAATTAATATGGTAAATTATGATACACTACGCTGGGAATGTTTTTCATGCCAATATAATGGAAGACAAAGTACAAATTTTTGTGTTTGAGTTCCAAAATTTATGAGATATTTACGTAAGTAATTAAAATTATTTTAAAATTTAAAACTTCAATAATAAAATGCGCAATTGACGAATGACGCAATATTAATAATAATTATGTTTTAGATTATTATCTTGCAAAATGAGTTTTTAATCTTGAACCAATCTATCCAAAATTAATGGCCATCGATGAGAATGAAAGTTAAAAATATAAATTTGAATAGAAATAAATTCAAAAATTTGAGGTGTTAGTTCGTTGCTAGTTAAATTTTTTTGATCCATATTTTTCTTGCAGGATGAAGTTGAAGGAAGCAATGATTTTAAATCCAAATGAATTTTAAATTAAAATTCTAAAAATCATCAAGCTAAGCAAACACAAACCTCAAGTTAATTTTAAAATATGCCAAAGTATTGTTTATACATTAATTTGACAACAACAAAATTTTTCTATTCAAATGTGTACTTTAGAATTAATTAACAACACAAAATAACTTAAAAAACAATGTTTTCAACTACACCAATTTTTATGTAATTATTTTTTAATGAAAAAAGGGGAGCGTGGGAAATTTTATCTCAAAATAATATTAACAAAGTTTTGGTAATAAAGTTAAAAATTCTTTTGTCCCATTTTATACAAACAACCCAGAGCAGTTTAAAATTTTTAATCTAAACCTTGGATTTTCGACAAAATTTTCCTTTTGCTTCTTTTTTGTCTCAAAAACTTTTTTATTTCAGTAAAAGTTTGTTTTTGGTTTTTGTTTGAGCACCAATTATCTCAGCTTTTTAACTAGAATTAGAATAAAGTTTGGAGCCATATTTATTAATTACCCCAATTATTGGGACAAAAAAAAGTAATTTTAATTTTTTTTGTGGTTAAAACTTTTTTTTAAATTTCAAAACAATGTTAGTTTGATACTTTACTAGACTCTCCCACTATAAAAAATTTTATAGTAAAAAAATTTTCAACAGTATGATCATAATTTAAAAAACTAAATTGTTTTTCTTTTGTTATTGATTAAAATTTAAAAATCGTGTGTGTTATGGTTTTTAGTATAACCAAATTAACACAAAATTTCTGAGCGGGTTTATCTCAAAAATATTTGTTTTTATGTATGTAAGCCACGGATTGTATTTATATTGTCGTATTATTTTTGAGACGAAGAAGTGTAGACGTAAATTTTATTGTAATTTTTTTATTTTTGTAAACTTTTGTAGAATTAAAAATTTGTGCGACGCTTCTGGTATCAAAAAAGCCGAAGTGGGCTTGAAAAACTTTTGATAAGGACTCGCAAACGATCCACGGAATATCGTAGTTTTAATTTTAAAAGATGAAGTAAAACTTTTGTGAAAGCTTTTTAGAAAGAAGATGCAATAAAATTAGTGAAAGAAACGTTTAGATTTCTTTATTTTAGAATTAATATGGAAGAAAATTGATGATATTAATTAATTGATTTTGCTATTATATTAAAATTGTTTGAAAGACCAATGATGCCTGCGAGGAAGTCATCTTAAGTTCTGTTGAAAAAATTCTCGTCAAGCAGCTTGAGGATTAGCTAGCCAAATTGAGGATAATTGATAAAAATAGTACGAGTTTGCATAGAAATCATGGTAAAAAGTCATTTGAATTTCACATTTAAACTAATAAAATTAAATTATGAGGTAGTAGCACGCTAACCGAGTTCAGAAGATATTATATTTTTTATTGATAGAAACTCAACGGAATTTGAGAGATAACATTAAAATAAAGCGTTTTAAATATGAAGGAATGTCATACATCAATTAGTTTAGCCAAAAATCGATTTAGTTGTACCCACGGATGTCCATAAGATCATTTCAGTAAGTCATCTTGGATGCGTCCTGGAAGCTATCGATCCTTCGGTTAGCCCTTAGCAGATGGGCTGAGATAACTTTTTTTTTTGCTATTTATAAAACTATTTTACAAGTAGATCCCAAAATACAGAAAGGTAGGCCAGCCCTGGTATATCCTAATGACGTAACTAATGAATACATTAAAAAAATTAAACTTGTTGAAGCCAAACAAGATTTCTAAGTTACTAAAAAGTAAAAAACAACGAATAAATAATTTAGTTAATTTTACGTTTCTAGGAAAAATAATTATAAAAAATCAAGTCTAGTTGAATTGATTGCATATAATATACCTCAATAATTACAGGTTTATTTTTATAAATTTGTTGTTATTCAAATTCATTCAAACCGCTAAAAATGAACTTAGAATAAAATCGTATAAGAATGATTTTTCATTTAATTTAAAATAAAATAATGCTAATTAATTATTTTTATTAAAAAGTAAAAATAAAAATTTTCTCTCCTTCCCAATATCAAAAAATTTGGATTTTTAGGATCAATTTTAACGAATAAATCATTTCTATTATAATTTACATATTATAACTACCATATAAATTAAGATCAATTATTGTGTACCATGTTAAACTCGAGCACCACTCGAATTTCTTTATGTTTAATAACAATCGCGAAATAAACTTTTGGGTAAAGCTGCAAGTCAAAGCAGGAATTATTAAGAAATGAAAGCCGGAAATCAAATAAATAAATTGTCATCTTGCAATATATTCAAACAGTAAATTTCAAGTAAAAGTTGTAAGGGTTCCATGTTATAAAAACTACTGATTATTTCGTTATGCAGAATAAATTGTTGCTATTTCATAAGATATTACAGTTATAAATTCGTTACAATTGCAAATTATGCATGATTAACCCCGTTGATTTTTTCTGAATTATCTAAAACATTTAAAATTCCTTTGTAACTGCCTAACGGTAAGATTTTTTAAACTTGAACGATATTGCGCTTTACTTTCTAATGTTTTTTTTTTCAATAATGGTACATTTTTTAAAACAAACGAAATGAATGTTTGAAAAGTGAAACTTTTTGTTTTGATATGATAGCGTATAATGCGTAAATGTTTCGTTATACTACGACATCATCAGACGACTAAATTACTTATTTCAGAATTATGTTAAAATAATTATAAAATAATATGCAAGGCAACAAAAGCTCACAAAAAGTGGTTTGAAATATTTCGACTCAAATTAAACTCCTGGACTACTTTTTTTTACTTCAAATTTCAAACAAAAAATTACCTTTAATTTTAGTTTTTAGCGATCCATCTTCCCATTGGATTGGACCTTTGATTAGATTTTTTTTATAGTACCTATTCAAGCCATCTACATTCATAAAGTGGTTTTTATGTCTGGGCTTCTTTTTGTATCGCGAAATTGAAGGTTAGCAACTTGAAGAATCCATAAGTGGAAAATAGAATTTTTACCTCTCGAAGTTAAAAAGTGTAATTGGAGGTAGGTACTTAAATTGCCTTATCTATTCCTTAAAATGTAGGACGACCATATTTATAGGTAGTAGATATTGCTGGAAAGTTAAAACCCTACTTGCTTATCTGTTTAACTTTCTATACTTTATAATCTAAAAAATTGAAATTTTCCACTACCCACTGAAAATATGCATAATAGTTTGAATGCCCGCCCCCACAATAACAATATAGACAAAAAATTATAATGACGAATTTTTTTATTAAAAAAAGTTGTTTCTGTACTTATCGTGTAATTAAATTCGAAACAACTATTTTAATTTATTATTCACATCCACAAAAAACTTTGAAATCCAAATTAAAACAAAAGCCAAAATTGAAAATTTCTGCGTCTTACTTATTTTAAAGCGGAAACTGTGGTTTGAATTACGTTTAGAAAATTATAAAAAGAGGGGTTAAGAAACTTGAAAAGAAAATACCTTGACAATGAGCAACTAATAGTAATTAAAATATCAACATAAATAATATTACAACTTCCAATTCCTTAGCTGAGAAGTTTTGATAAGATAAGTGTACTTACTCCACTTTATTAACTATTTAATTGAAATTAGTAGTTAGTTGTTTACTTTTCTACATAGTAATTTATTATTATAATCACTTCGATACAATAGTAATTATCGCCACAGTAACTTAAAAAAATTATACAAAATATTCACAACGTTATAGTTATAGTTAATCTGAATTAACTTGCAAAAAAATATTTAAATTTGTAATAAATTGCAAAGCAAAAATATAATTAACAATAATTTATAATTATTAATACATGATATATCTACAGCTATAATTATTTATTAGTTATTACTTTTGCGTTAATCGACAATACTACTATAATTAACCTTGATTTTGTTGCAGACGAAAAGTCTAGGAAATACAAATAAAAAAGTGTTCAAGTTATACCATGTACCCAATGTAAAAATTAAGATGAAAAAAAAACTCAAAAATTTATTTTATTTATCGGTAAAATAGTAATAATTTAGTTTGATTTTCGGCCATATCTATAAAGGCCTCTCATAGTTGTTCGGTCTTCTGTCTTCTTCGTGGTTGTAATCAGGGAGATTGGGAATTTATATTATGAATAATATATTATGTTTGATTAATTTTCTTTCAATTTAAAATTAGCGTGACCCAACACCTACTGCCTTCACGTATTAGAAGGTCACGGTTGAGCGAGGTCCAAGGGCAATGAAACCATGCCCAGCTACTTATATTGGAAACATTTGTTATTTAACTTATGTAAATATTTTTATTATTAATGTAAATATGATTCAAAATGACCACACTGATTAGGATATTTTTTTGATATTAAATGCTGCACATATTTTATCGTCGAAACAGCCATTCACAATAAAACGTCGTCGCATTTATTCTAAAGTCTAGTGGGCCGTAGGTTATTTATTAGTTTGCGTACGCAGTAAACGCTGGTTACTGATCCGGTTTACCCGTTTCGATCTTTGCATTGAAATATCTGTCCGGTTGTCACCTTCGTTTGTGTTCAGATATATTAAGTAACATTGGATGGAGATGAGCTGGTAAGCCAGCGCCGGTAAACCTACCTTCACTTACTTTATATCTTAGAAAATTTGTAATGGCTTGTCTTCAAAATGTTATATGTATGATTATTTTGGTGTAAACTTGAATTAACAGCTATGATAAACAGTGTCCCGCCTTTCAAAAATGCGGTTTTTTATTACATTGCATCACGAGGCCCCGCTTATTGTCATGAAATTAACGGTTAGTAAAAATATTGATCTTACTCTACCCAAAAATATTACTTTTCTGCATAATAAGAAAGTAATAAGTAAGACAAGCAATAAAATTAAATAATGCAATGTAATGGGTCCAATCGCGTCATTAAAATGTATGAAAAACGTTATGAAAATAAAATACTGCTAGACGTGACATTCAACTTTTAATGCAATTTTTTTATGGCTTTTAGCATCTTTTTTTTTGGGTTATTAAGGACAACTGATTACAATAAGAAGACGAGAAATACAAACTAAAATTGAAAATATTTGTTGTGGTTCAGGAACTAAAAAAAATCATAAAATTAGGTACATGTTTTGATCTTATTCACGATTTCACTCGAGAAATTGATCTCGTCAGAACTATACTGGCAGAACGCAAATATAAATTAAATTTTGACTATAACTTCTTCATATTAATTATTTTAAAATTTTCCATAACGCTTTTTTAATCGATATTAGTGCAAATTAAAAATGTATTCTATGTTTTGTTTTCGCAGAATCAACATAATAAATTTTTTTATGAACGTTAAAATTTTATAGGTAGTTTACAAATTACAGCTTAATTTAAGGATTTCATCATTCATGTTAATTTATTCATATCACTTCATGCCAGCTTAATATACTATAAATTTTATAAATCCATGAAATTTAAGATAAATCATGCGACTTTAAATTTTGCATTGAAAAAAATTAATAATAAATTCATTCTGACAATAATAAAATACATCGTTGAAATGCAGAAAAATTTTCTAAAAATAGTTACGCCCTTAAATAAAATCTAGTCCAGGATTTCCCAAATTGTTTGACTCGAAGAGCTTTTTTTTGGAAAAAATTTGACTGGGGATCTATTTACTCATAAAAAACTCATTTTTATAAAAAGAACTTGAAGAATCTATTGCCAAGTTTCGCGGACCTAGAAGGGGTGCACTAAGTACAGTTTGAGAAATCCTGATTTGCCAATTATTTGCATATCTAATTTCTCTCTACGGATAAAGTTATTCACTTTTTTTAATAGATTATAAATATTAAAGGTGGATTACGCGCTATTATTCAAACAATTTTTACACGAGTGAAGCCGAAGGCCGAACAACTATGGCGTATACCCATGATTATATTTTTTCTCGCCACATCGACTACCTACATTTTTTATGATAATATTCATATAAAATTCTTTTAGGGATTTGACGATTAGGAATCCTACTCGGTGTTGGAGATCCAGGACCAAATAATGTAACAATTGAATTTTATATAACATTAGAAAATAATAAAATTTGCTATCAATTTAACACTAATTTAAATGATTACTTCCTAAAATGAACTAAAAAATTACTTCACCTATAATTTAACAGTTCTCACAATTTGACAAAATTGATACAATTAAATCAAGTGACATTCCATGACAATTTATTAATATTTTGACGTCAAATTAACTCAAATTGCTTTTCTCGTTTTATTTACTTGTACTGAAATGAGATGGAACAACTGATAACGTCAAACAAATTGATAAAATAGTAAATACATGTATATGAATGGTCCAAATGTAATTATGTCACCGCAATTTTTATAATGTTGTTTACCATTTCCATAATTTTTATAATTTTTTGCCTCTAGTTTAGTCATTGATAAAAATGATATTGGGGAATTACAACAAAAAATATTTTAATACAAAAATTATGATTGTTGATATTAGAATGCATTAGTATTTTACACGATTATTTTAGTTTAAGAAAGCAGTGTTGTAATGAATGCATTACCGAACTAGTGCTGCAATGAAAGTCTGTAATGGAAATGAGTTGATATAATAACAATTTGTATAAAATAAATAATTAAAATTTAGAGGTTGAAGAGTAATGGACAAGTGAGTTCGAACGCTCAATGCCCAGTTTGAATCCGGGTGAAGTATTAATAGCTTTATTCTGGCCGTCTCCCTGGTCCTTTACAGGTTGTAGCTTTTACGTCGGGCTGGTTTCTTGTCGTAGGTAAAAAATGAAAAATGATCGCTTGGCGATGTTTAGGAATCGGAAGATATCGTAAAACGTTACAAAAACCAAAAACCACACAAAGTGTAAACCACAGAGCACATTCTTAATTCTCAGTTAAAACTTAAACTTATTTTGAATTCTAGTAATTTTATATTTTCTATATGGGGCATTCCACACCAAATCGACCACTTTTGAACCCGATCCCTTTTGATTTTCCTGAAATTTTTACATATTATACTATCTCATCAACAACAGTTCTGTGAATTTTTTCAAAATTTTTTACTCAACCCAAAATAAGTTACGAATTTTTAGAAAAACTGCTGTTTTTTTTTCAAACGATCGTAACTATTTCAAAAATTGACTAATCGGAACGTTTTTTATTGGTTTTTGTTTGTCTTTAAACGTACTTTTCAGGAAAAAATACAAAAAAAATTCAAACTTAGATTCTACAAAATTTTTCATTTTTTCGGAGAAAATCATTGATTTTTCAAATTTCGACACTTTTGATTTTTGATTATTTTATTTCAAAAAAACTCTGATTTATTCCGCGTATAACAACGCAAACCCCATAATGGGCCGACATTTCTTTCTAATTCTTTTGTTTAATTGAAAAATATTATTTGCGTAAAAATAGAACAAAATATTTTTTAATTAAACAAAAAAAATAGAAAAAAAATTTGGCTCATTATGGGGTTTGCGTTGTTATACGCGGAATAAATTAGAGTTATTTTTGAAATAAAAAAATCAAAAATCAAAAGTGGAAAAATTTGAAAAATTAATGATTTTCTCCGAAAAAATAAAAAAATTTTGTAGAATCCAAGTTTGAATATTTTTTTTGTATTTTTTCCTGAAAAGTACTTTTAAAGACAAATAAAAACAAAAAAGAGAACGTTTTGATTAGTCAATTTTTGAAAAAGTTACGATCGTTTGAAGAAAAAAAACATCAGTTTTTCTAAAAATTCTGAACTTTGTAAACAATTTTGAAAAAATTTACAGAACTGTTTTTGATGGGATAGTATAATACGTAAAATCAGTTGTGTAATTTTTTTCAAAATTTTTTACAAAGTTAAAATTTTTCAGAAAGACTGATGTTTTTTTTCTTCAAACAATCGTAACTATTTCAAAAATTGACTAATCAAAACGTTCTTTTTTTGTTTTTGTTCGTCTTTAAACGTACTTTTCAGGAAAAAATACAAAAAAAATATTCAAACTTGGATTCTACAAAATTTTTCATTTTTTCGGAGAAAATCATTGATTTTTCAAATTTCGACACTTTTGATTTTTGATTTTTTTATTTCAAAAGAAACATATAACAACGCAAACCCCATAATGGGCCCACATTTCTTTCTATTTTTTTTGTTTAATTAAAAAATATATTGTTTTATTTTTACGCAAATAATATTTTTTAATTAAAAAAAAGAAATAGAAAGAAATGTCGACCCATTATGGGGTTTGCGTTGTTATACGCGGAATAAATTAGATTTTTTTTTTAAATAAAAAAATCAAAAATCAAAAATGTCGAAATTTGAAAAATCAATGATTTTCTCCGAAAAAATGAAAAATTTTGTAGAATCCAAGTTTGAATATTTTTTTTGTATTTTTTCCTGAAAAGTACGTTTAAAGACAAACAAAGACAAAAAAAAACGTTTCTATTAGTCAATTTTTGACATAGTTACGATCGTTTGAAGGAAAACAACATCAGTTTTTCTAAAAATTCCTAACTCTTTTTAAGTTGAATAAAAAATTTTGAAAAAATTCACAGAACTGTTTTTGGTGAGATAGTATAATATGTAAAAATTTCAGAAAAATCAAAAGGGGTCGGGTTCAAAAGTGGTCGATTTGGTGTGGAATGCCCCATATACAAATGGGGACAGTCCTAAGGATGGGGCCAAGAAAGCCTATTTTATCATCATCAAGGAAGACAAAATTAGGCAAGAAGGACAAACTTCAGTTATTTACCCTACACCATAAATATTTATGTTGGCACTATTGTACACAATTGATAAAATAGTTTCTAATCTTGGAAAACGCGATTTAGTAAAAAATATAAAATATAACAAAAATGTATACCTATATAATATAAAACAAATATCATTTTTACATAACATCCGTTAACGTTTCTCCTTTCCTTATAGATAATAAAATAGAATTTGATTTTTAAAAGGAAAATTAATGGTTCATTAGAAACACTTTATAGGCAATTCATTATCTTTACTATCTTGAAAATTTCTTCAGACGTCACGCTAGTTATACTAGTTAAATAATTCCTCTGCAATTTATTAATTCATAAAATCATTTTGACATTTAATTTAACTGTAGAAAACGTAGAAAATTTATTATTGGGCAATTGATTTACGCACATAATTAGAAATCTGTTCAATAGTGCATTTTTCTTTAGTAACACCTACATATTGCAGAATATTATTGTTATTAATAAACCTATTTGTTAAGAAAGTTATGTAAAAGCATTATCAATAATTGCTTTTAGATAATTATAGTTTTGTAAAATTCGAAACAGAACTGATTTTTATCTACTTACTTCTAACGAAAGTGATTCAGACAAATTTAGAATTATAGTTGAAAAATAAAGTGTCTTCAATAAACTTTGTAAAATGAGGTTAAGTTGATAGATTTCCAAATATGAGTGCAAAACAAGAAAGAAAGAAAAATCGGAAATAATTGCGTCGAGGTTTCCTTTACATTTAAACTAGAAAGGTAGCTGTAGAACTGCGGTCATCCGGGTTCCACCTTTAAAAATGTTATTGAATACAGATAATTTTTTTAAATGTTACAGCCGGAAAAAGAAAATAAAACATTTTACGTTAAGATGATTTAAATATATTTTAGAAATAATTTAAAAGAATGAATCACGTCATTCGCACAGCTCTATCAAATAACTTACTCTTGCAACGGTGACATAAAAAATGAATAACATTTCCTTAAAAACAAATACATTTTCCGGTTGAAATAAAATTAGCGTAATTTACAGAAAAATCGGAGAGCACAATGACCATAAAGTTGTTAACAGTGCTGAATAAGAGAAAACCCCAACCTGAATATTTTAGAAAAGATGGATGACACTTACTGATGTCATCACGTATTTGTATACAGGGAGCTAACATAAAGTTCATTGTCATCGCTTTTTTTATCGCTTCCGTTCAACAAATTAAAATTATTAATTAAAAATAATTTTATTACCATGCTTATTCGTACGTTATTTTTTAATTATTTGATTTTTGGATAAAATGTTTGAAACGATTCGAAATAATTTCATAATAATCTATTTTTTACTTCACATTAATTTAAAAAATTGTAAATAAATTATACACTTATATAAATCTTATAATTGTTTCAGTGCAAAATTTTTGAATTGTATGGTTTAATTGGTAAAATTATTTTTAATGTTTATATTTGTTGAATTTTTAATTTAAAAATAGTAACAATTGTGCTTTAATCGCCCTTCATTATTTTTTTACGACTTATTAACTTATCTAACGGAAACTTTTGAACAGTTCAATGCTATTCTAAAAATAATTATTTGTTGTTAAATTTTAAGAATATTTTCCGTGAATCTGGAACTATGGTACACAATGTCGGAAAATTATAGATGACGTGAAGGTACAATCCGGTAAAGCAGGTCTTAACACATAATTAAATTCCTGGTAATTTATTTAAATTAATTGTTAATTGATCAGGAAAAAAATTATTTAAAATTTTTTTTAGAAATTTAATATTCTTGTTTAAACTTACAATTTTTGTTAACGTCTACGTTATTTTAATTATTAGGTATTATATAATTTTATTATTCAGTTTATTAAATTATGTCGGTTGACAATTTATTTTTACTACCAATAACAGCGCGTCTAACCTACTTTTTTTTGCTTGAACATGAGTTAAAAAAACCAAGGAGAATTTCTTTTTAAACAATTTGTAATTGGAAGCATTTTAATTATTAAACTCAGCAGTGTTGAACCGACTAGGAATTAATAACCGTTTCTAATTTCCCAGTCGTCTGTTGGGCAAAAAAGTAAACAAAATATTCAAAAAAATAAAATAAAGCTTTTAATAAAATTTGTAGAAAATATGGGAGTAAATTTTAAGATTTAAAAAATTTTAATTTTTGAAAAATATATCATCAAAAATATAATAATCTTCAGAGCTTTAATTTGGAAAATTTAATTTTTTAAGTGACTATATGGGTAAAGGGTTAAGCACAAAATTATTTTTATTTTAAGCAATTATCAATTTTTATTTGGAAGATATTCAGGATCATTATCATCATCAAATATTCAGGATTTAGAACACAATTTGAAAATTTTCCAAATTTTATTTGGAAGGTATTTTTTAAAACCTTCGACATACTGAAAATTAATAATCATTAACTTTTTTATAAATAATTTGATTTATTAAATAGCTTAAATAAATGTTAATTTGACTACTTTTCATGTTGACGTAATTCGTGAAATTCCGTCTGAAAGGATCTTTAATGATCATTAGCTTGGTAGTGTGCCGAAGGTGTATAAGTTCCACTTGGTTTCCGTTGATTAGGTCTCCAATTTATTAAGACCAGCAATTTAAAATTATAGTTCTACTCAATAATTTATAGACTTTATCAAATCTTATATAACTTTTATGGTTTGTTTACATATTTAAGTTTTATTTAGCACATATTAGCATATTTACATTATAAATTATCGTTTCCAGTGTTTAATTTTGTTAATAATCCAAATGAAAATTTTTATTGACCATTTGAAATAATTTCAAGACAATAATCACCGATAAAATTTTTAATTTCGTTATTACTTAATCAGAATTTGATATATAGGGTGATGAAAAGCGATGTTAGTACTAAATTACAAGAATAATTAATATAATAGGTCCAAAAGTTATCATAATAGTACATTAATTTATTTTGCTATTTGAGAATTTGTTTAAAAATTAGTTATTTTCAGAACCACAAATTTGAAGTCTGTAAGAGCCGATTACATTTATAACGGTAGCTTCACTGAAGGGTCACCCATCCAAGTACTAAACATGCAGCATATTTTTTTGTTGAATTTGCTGCAATTATGAGTTTTAATTATTAAAATTTAGTAGTACCTCCATTACCTAAAAGTCTATTAATTTTCTTAATATTTAAAATATTTTTTGTGGTTAGTCAGAAAAAGTACGTGCGTCAGCAAAAGAAATATTTATGTTTAGAAACCTCAAATTTTATTTTTATACGGTTCAAATTTCTCATAAAAAATACCAAATAGATTAGAATAAAATTTATATAAAAAGTAAAAATGCGATAAAGAAAGAAATAAATTAATAAAATTAACTTTTCCGAATTAGTTATGTAAAGGAAGAATATTCGCGTCATTAATCCAAAAAGGTGTTAAAAATTCCATGTTGGTTAGGTTACTTGTTTCAAGAGAAAATTCAAGGTTAATTAGTTACAGTGAATTTAAAATTTTAATATTTTCAAGTACTTCGCATTTAATAGATGCACATAGCACTTTCAATACCAAGGAAAGCTGCTTAACCTCTATAAACCTCGGTAATACAAATTGACCAAAAAAGTCGTATTAGGTTAAGGATAAGGTTAAAGTTATAAAACTTGCAGATAGGTAGTATTAGTTTTATAGTCTTAATAATTATAATATATAATTTCTTTATATCATAACATAACGACATTGAATTATTTGGAATTTTTAAAACTTTCGTTTATTGGCCCCAAAAAATATTTCAAAAATAGCAATTAATTTTAAGTTTTGAAAAAACTTTGTTTAATATTCATTTAGCAATTTTTGCTCAGTGTCATCTTAGGTCGATTCCTTTACTATATTACAGGGAGGTCAAGTCGACGAATTCCTTTCCTTGTAAATGAAATTTTTTTTCTGAAAATTTTATATTAGCATGAAATTTTCAACAGTTTTCAAATTTTCGCAGTCATGGTAATACAGTAAATGCACAATGCTCACCTGACCACTGCTGCTACTTTAATTATTATCATTAAGACAAAATTGTAGAAGCCAATAGTTTGAAGTGCGTGTGACTTAATATAAACCGGAAGTGGGCTATTTTCACAACATAATAATTTATTGAGCATGTGCAAATTAAGATTCTTATTGTTAGTGTTTTCAATAATAAATAAATTGATCGCAGCCATAAATAATTAATATGCGTTGAGAATTTTCAAACTATGTTTTATTTTAATTCAATAATATAAAATAAATAAAATTTTATACATTTAAATTTTAAAAATTATAACTTCTTGGTCTTTCTTCTGTATGTTTTAATAGTGGCAATCTTTTTATTTATGGTTTTTTAATTTTACGGTGTGAGCTAATGCCTTAAATTCCTAAAAGTTAAAGTGTCAGTTTCTCGCGCTAATATCCACATAGAATATCCACACCATCCACATGGGTTTGAAATTGAATCCCGTATCCTTCTATTCATAATGACTTTTTGCTCACTAAATGAGGTTCATTTCCCCAGCCCCTCCATTTTGATTTTTGGATCACTTTTTAAGTCATTCGTTTGTGCATCGTTTGTGTACGTTTGTGCAATTATTTTTTTCGTTTGTGCATTCACCGTTCGCGAATTATTTAACAAATAAGTTTGGGGGGCTGGAAAAATGCCAGCCCCCCCCCATCGCGAATTTTGGGTCAAAATTGGTGTCAATCAATATTTTCAATATTTTCGTTTATGCAAACACCGTTCGCGAAATATTTACAATTCAAATGGGGGGGGGGGGGGGGCTGGAGAAATGCCAGCCCCCCCCATCGCGAATTTTGGGTCAAATTAAGATTCTTATTGTTAGTGTTTTCAATAATAAATAAATTGATCGCAGCCATAAATAATTAATATGCGTTGAGAATTTTCAAACTATGTTTTATTTTAATTCAATAATATAAAATAAATAAAATTTTATACATTTAAATTTTAAAAATTATAACCTCTTGGTCTTTCTTCTGTATGCTTTAATAGTGGCAATCTTTTTATTTATGGTTTTTCAATTTTATGGTGAGAGCTAATGCCTTAAATTCCTAAAAGTTAAAGTGTCAGTTTCTCGCGCTAATATCCACATAGAATATCCACACCATCCACATGGGTTTGAAATTGAATCCCGTATCCTTCTATTCATAATGACTTTTTGCTCACTAAATGAGGTCCATTTCCCCAGCCCCTCCATTTTGATTTTTGGATCACTTTTTAAGTCATTCGTTTGTGCATCGTTTGTGTACGTTTGTGCAATTATTTTTTTCGTTTGTGCATTCACCGTTCGCGAATTATTTAACAAATAAGTTTGGGGGGCTGGAAAAATGCCACCCCCCCCCCATCGCGAATTTTGGGTCAAAATTGGTGTCAATCAATATTTTCAATATTTTCAATATTTTCGTTTATGCAAACACCGTTCGCGAAATATTTACAATTCAAATGGGGGGAGGGGGGGGCTGGAGAAATGCCAGCACCCCCCATCGCGAATTTTGGGTCAAATTAAGATTTTTATTGTTAGTGTTTTCAATAATAAATAAATTGATCGCAGCCATAAATAATTAATATGCGTTGAGATTTTTCAAACTATGTTTTATTTTAATTCAATAATATAAAATAAATAAAATTTTATACATTTAAATTTTAAAAATTATAACCTCTTGGTCTTTCTTCTGTATGTTTTAATAGTGGCAATTTTTTTATTTATGGTTTTTTAATTTTACGGTGTGAGCTAATGCCTTAAATTCCTAAAAGTTAAAGTGTCAGTTTCTCGCGCTAATATCCACATAGAATATCCACACCATCCACATGGGTTTGAAATTGAATCCCGTATCCTTCTATTCATAATGACTTTTTGCTCACTAAATGAGGTCCATTTCCCCAGCCCCTCCATTTTGATTTTTGGATCACTTTTTAAGTCATTCGTTTGTGCATCGTTTGTGTACGTTTGTGCAATTATTTTTTTCGTTTGTGCATTCACCGTTCGCGAATTATTTAACAAATAAGTTTGGGGGGCTGGAAAAATGCCAGCCCCCCCCATCGCGAATTTTGGGTCAAAATTGGTGTCAATCAATATTTTCAATATTTTCGTTTGTGCAAACACCGTTCGCGAAATATTTACAATTCAAATGGGGGGGGGGCTGGAGAAATGCCAGGCCCCCCATCGCGAATTTTGGGTCAAAATTGGTGTCAATCGTTTGTGCATCGTTTGTGCATCGTTTGTGCACGTTTGTGCATTCAATATTTTTGTTTGTGCAAGCACGGTTAGCGAAATATTTTGAATTAAATAACCGGCAAACATTTCTCTAGCCCCCCCTTTTTCGACTTTTGGATCAATTTTTGTGTCACTCGTCTGTAAATTTACCTTTGTGATTTCACTATTCTCGTTTGTGAATTCACAGTTCGTGAATTATTTAACAAATAAATATTTATAAATCTCCGAGCAACAACTGCCATAGTGTCTAGATTGCAATTTATTCTAGTCTACTGAAGAATATGCTGAAAATATTTTAATTTTCCGGAAATCGTCAAAATATTCAAAATATTTAATGCACAAACGTACACAAACGATGCACAAACGATTGACACCAATTTTGACCCAAAATTTGCGATGGGGGGGGGCTGGCATTTCTCCAGCCCCCCAAACTAATTTGTTAAATAATTCGCGAACGGTGAATGCACAAACGAAAAAAATAATTGCACAAACGTACACAAACAATGCACAAACGAATGACTTAAAAAGTGATCCAAAAATCAAAATGGGGGGGGGGGGCGCTGGGGAAATGGACCTGTTCTACTTGATGTCCCAGGTAATATAATCCTGGGTTGTAATTGAAATTCTTGTGGTTTGGAATTCACATTAACTTTTAGGTTTTTCCTATGTCACAGGTAAAAAAACTGGAAGCTTTCAACTTTAGACAATTAAATTTTTTTATGACTGTTTATATTGAGAATGTTAAATTTTTATGTAATATTGATCTTTTTATTGGCCGATTGACGGCGGTGTTGGAGAATTTTTTATTTACTTTAGTCACTGGACCAAAGTAAAGTTGGTTCTGGATCTACTAGATGTTATCCTGCAGCTGCCTTAGCAAGAGTGCCTGCTTTTTTGTTGCCCTTTATGCCGTTCCAGTACCACCAGTACATCAAGGCAGTGTTTTACAACCTTGGAGTGTGTTTCTGCGCTTACCAAAACCTGTTCTGCTTGACTGTCGGTCATAATATAGATCCACTGATTACCATTTTTCTCCTTACCATTTTCTCTGCACGGATCATTATAACTATTACTTCTGCCTAGAAAACAGTGATGTGGCACTCTAATTCACCAATTCCTGTTCCAGTACTTGCTTTTACCAGATAGGCTAAGCCTTCAATTTGGAGTTCAATTTAGGCTTGTAATAGTTTGGACAATTTTCTTTCAAATACCGATGACTTTTCCAATCTCCAGTGCAGCTTATTCCTTTTTTATTATTTTAATGTTATGTAAATTTACACACACATAAATTATGTCAGTAAAATTACAAACTTTTTATTGGGTAACGTGGGTTTATCCCTAAATAAAATGGTTTATCCGCAAATGCCGTAAAATATAATTAGTGGTTGTAATGAACTTGATTTTGACATGAAAAAAAGTTATTAAATTTAATTAAGTAGTATACAAATAAATTGTTTTCGTAGTTAGAAACGAATGCCATTCCAAATCTTTGTACTACATCAGAAGTGATAATGGATAACTCTTTATCTTTTATATCTTCCATGGTTTCTAAATTTAGCTGTATTACATAAGAAAAAATAAGAGTGATTTATTTTTTTGTGTTTTTTACCGTGCGTCACAGATAATAAATAAGTTTTTGCTTAATTTTTGAACACTTACCTTATATAAATAGTAACAATTTTGGGTTTTATTCTGACGAAAACTTATTGTTTTAGTTTCAAATGATGGTTTCTCGATGCAGAAACTTGGCAGGTACAATTTGTTTTTTACAAAATGCTTACCTTCATTAAAGCGACAATATTGAAAAAAATATATTGGTAAAGAAGGTCAACTTTGTTATGGTTTCTTTTTTAGTTCATTGGGTCCAGAAACACATCATTGTTATCGGGGAGAACAATGGATTTCCCTGCTTACCTAACTTGTCTTGTAAACTTTGCGTGTGTGACGCAGCCGTATTTACGGTAATGACATCGACACAAATATCAGGGATCACCACAGAGTGTGGATGTTCACCGGAAGACCGAACCAAAAATGAACCCAGAATTTCCGCTCTATACTCAACCAGCGATCACATCACTCCACTGCTGTGGCTATTGTTAAGTTTATACCAATGATATAATTGCCGTTATAGTATAGCTAGTTCATGCAATTACTAATTCAGCCAACCAACCCCGATTTTCTCAATACCTTTGTCTTATTGAAATGTTTTATTGATTGCCATCAAATGAAAGGTGTCCGAAGTAGGTAAGTACTTTCAAGTGTAAAATTATAATATTCATAATAATATTATTCATTAGTACCTCAATGCTTAGTACAAAAATGAAATTCTTGTAAAAAAACAAGGATTTTAATACTCGTCATGAATTTATAAAGGTATGATTAAGGATAACATAATTATGTTTACCTGTCAACAACAGTAACGCTCGTGACGCTGATACAACTCAAGATAAAAAATACTTTTTATTTTATTACAAATTATTGAATTAACTTTTCCAGTCAATTTGGAATCACGATACTCGGACAATTCTATTTATTGTTTATCAGGTAGCACAACAGGTAAACGTACATAGCCATTATCTTGTAACGTTAGTGGAATTCCTCAATAAATTTATTAGTAAGTGTTCCCTTGATCTCGTTTGATAATAATTTTTATTAATAAATCACTCAAAAAGAAGCATTGCAGACCTTCCTTGGCAAAACAAAGTTATGGTTAGGTATAATTAATCACATTTTTATTGTATTACATAAGTTTTCAAATAAGTATGAATTTTTAAATAATAAATAATTATTCATAATTTACAAAACAACAAAAACTATTAGAAAATCTTTCACAAGCGATTTTTGGTTAGAGTGGGGTGAACTGGATCACATATTTTTAATCCGAATAAAACCGTTATTTTAAAAATCATCTCCAGTTTTTTGTATAAAAAATTACGTTCTGTAGTTATCTGTAGATACTGATAGATTAAAATGACATTTTAAGAAGATTAAATACTTCTTAGTTATGTTGCAATCTTTTTAAAGCACGGAACTAATTAATTGGGATCTTTGAGACAGTCCACTCATTAAAAGTATCACTATAAGGCCCACGGAACTTCTCAACCGAAATCTTTGGAAATGTGGGTCTCTGAGACAGTTCAACTCATTAGAATATACCCCTTCAGGGCTAACAAATAACTACGGATTTAACGGTTACTACAAAATGCAATTTATTTATAAAATGCAAACTACATATTTTTAATGGACGGTGGCGACGTGGCAGCGGCGACTTGTCCGAAAAGGCAATTAAATTATTTTCAATATTTATTATTGGCTCAAAAATTTATAATTCAAAGGAGTACTTAACCCCACCTTCTCCTACTTGTTTATAAACAATAATTTCTTGCAATAAAATATTTGTAGGAAATTTAAATTAAACTTTAATAATTAGATACATACCTATGTTTCCTATTTATAACTGAAAAAATATTAATAAAAAGTTCAAATACTTGCAAAACTTGATTAATATATTCTAGTTTTGGATATTCCGACCACCTGAAACATAGATTGCGGTTAAACTGGATGAAACTAGTTTGCATGGGGAATTATTGTAAAAAAAGTAGTTACAAATTGGAACAAAATTATAATTTACGCACGTAAATTATCATATTTTCTATTTCTAGTTGCAAATATTTAAAAATAACTCTGTCACATAATAAATTTACAAGCACATACAAAAAGAAGAAAATAAAAATTTTCAAAATTATAACATTGTACGGTAAAATCACCAGGTTCTTCGTTCATTCTTTAACCAAGTTAAGGCGCCTCTCTCGTTGCTTAAAATGCAGGGTCTTGAACAAGTCAAGATTGTGCTATTAATAATAAATATTTTTAAATGATTGAAAAAATTATTTGGGTAAATTATAAAAATATTTTAAGCCTCTACTAAAATAGTTTTAAGTTTTACCTAATTAATTATTTTTGAATCATTTGCAAAAACTGAATATGTCCACAATATTTTAATGTATTTAACTTTCAGACTTCTTTAAAATAACTTCAGATTTCAGTTATTTTGTTAATATAATTATATTATATTACTTACCAATTTGAACTGCAACAGATGTAATCGCTAATGCAATTAAACAGAATCTTAACGAAAACATTGCTAATTTTGTTTCAGAACAGAAATATAACAAATTACAGAACAATAGGCAATTTTTATACCATATACTTGTAAATTTAAAGTGGCAAGGTATTAATTCGTATCAAATAAGTACTGACTTATATCTATTATTCTATGGTACTGACCTTCATTTCGTAATCTTTTTGGCACTAGATTTTGACAATAATTTTCAATTTTTAAATTAAAATTTATTTATTAAGTTTTTCTAATAATCACTTTTATAATCTTTTCGAGTTGTTCAATGTTCAAGCTTTTCAGCCGTGGAGTGATGTGAAAATTCTGGATTTAAGCAAATTTTTTAGTACGACTTTCCAAGGGGCATCCCAAACTGTGGTGGCTGGCTTGCAACTACAGTAAACCCTAAGAAATTCTTTCCGGGGTCGTGGTTCAAAATGCCATTTAAAAAAATTGTGGCAAAACTTTTCAAGAAAAACTAATAAAATATGTAAATCAATGTGTATTTAGACGATCGAAGGCGCTACTGTTCAACGAATAATTTAAAAAAAGCTAATTAGTCGCGCTTTTGACTTCCAAAGTGTTCTTGTGTATACTTGAAATTTCTACAAAATTAAACAAATTCTAATAAAAAAACTCGAAAAGGTAAATTTTCTTTGTGACGTTACTAGATTTGATCATAAATGTTAGTTATATAATTCTTCACCAGATGCTTTTGTTCTTTTGAAGTGCTTGCTTTGTTATTTTGTCAAAATCCAATTTAAAAAAAATTTTTGTTGCTTGTTTCAGACCATTTGATATGGTAACAGATTCGATAGTTCTTCTAAATTAATCGATCAGTAAAAACAATCTCTCTTTTTGTCCTTTAAATATGCTAACCAAAGATTACGCTTAGCGGTTCTTAAAATTTTCAGAATATTTTTTTATTGTTTGCTTGTAATTTAATTCACTTTTCACTTTTTATTCCGACTGTTTTATAACTTTTCTTCTACGTCAGTTGGTAGAAAATTAACGGAAATAATTCAAATTTTACTAATTAAAAACTTCAATCTTAGTTTAAATTTTGTTCTTAGAACTCACTACAGTTCTTTTTAATAATATTGATGATAAATTTTACATCAATTTAAATCGTGATTTGGCATCTTTCAGAACAGTCGTTTTTAGTTAAAAAGCGAAATTTTCTTGTTTTTGGTTTCGAAGTTAACTTTTATTATCTCTCCTGCACAGTTCATAAACTCTTGCTTTCACCTTGTCACGTTTTTAATTATCAAACTTTTAATAATTTTACAAACAAAAATTTCAAAAATGAGTGTATTTTTTGTGTTTTTCGTTACAATTTACTTTTTTATTTAATTTGGATTAATCTCTGGTTTTATTCCAGGCAAAAGCCCTTTCTGAAATCAAATTTCAAAATTGTATTGGTATTTCTATGTTTAAACTTTTTGTTTCAACCCTTAATCTTTCATGAAAACAAAACTTTTTTGATCTTGAAACACCACAATACGTACAAGATTTAAGTTTTTCTGATACCATAAGAATTAAATATTTTATTTCATTTATAATTTTTAATAATTTCAACAATGTCAGCATTATTTTGAGAAAATTTCCAATTGGTACCTAAAACATCTGACTTGACTGAAAAGGCTTTTAAAGTAAATTTTATTTTTAAATTTAATTTTTTAATTTCACAAAAGATTTTATCTTACATAATTAAGTTGTTGCAAATAAAAAATAATCTTTTGAAATGTGTACTTATTTAATTTAATATTAAGTAAACCATTAAATGCAATATTTTATAATTACTTTACTTCAAGGTTACTAATTGAAACTTCATCTATAAATTTTTTTTTAAAGTTTTTGGCACTATGACATTAATTACGTTACTTACGGGTATGTCATGATTATACTTTAAAATGTGCAGTTGTAAGGGTCAACCTTTAACTAATTTTAAGAAAATCAATTTTGAAATATTTATAGATTTTACACAATTTTTTTCCATCCAAGAAATCCTAAATCGTACCTCTTCATTGCCGTTGTTTTCCTTCTCTAAGTTTTATTTTTTTTTTCAGAAAAATTTGCTCATATTATTTTATTGTCCTTTTCTTGGCATAAATTTTGCTATAACTTTCACTCCAATCCAATAATTTTTAACGATGAATTTTTACATGCCAAAAAAATTTAAGTAAATTTTAATAAACATTTAGAAGTTTAACTAAAGTTGGTCCTTAATTTTCATATCGTGGGTTACAATTAGACCGTATTTTTTATTTAAACGTAGACTTTTAATGGGAAAATAATTTATTTAGTTTTTCGGGTAACCATCAGTCTCCATTTTGCATTGTAAACTTTAGAGAAACATTCTCAATTTTACTTTTCCGGATTGCCAAACTTAGTTTTTGTGAAAAAAGGCATTAAATAGTCCTTAACAGTCCATTCATAAACTTTACTGTTCATTTGGTTTCAAAAATTAGAATCACTTGTTATAAATCATTTTTTTAGGCCAAGCGATACACCCTGATTGGTAGTTCTCGTTGGTCGTACCAACTTAAAATCACGTCTCCTGGGATCAAGTTGCACATCAATCGAGTTTCTAATCTTGGCAAGCTGCCCGTTCAAAATAGGCCTTTTTTTCGTATTATATTATTGTCTAAATACTGCGGTTATTTTATTTTTTCTCGGGAATTGGAACAAAATTGTGCAATCTAATCGAGATGACTAATAAATGTAAAAATTGATTGATAAAATATAAAATAACCACAGTTACTTCCTACAATGACTAGCAATATTTTATTGCGTCTATGAGGACATTAAAATAAATTAATATAAACATTTAAATTTTAAATAATTATTTAATTCTTTTCCAAAAAGAATTTGTTATCTTTTAACAATTAACAGTGGTAGCTACATACATAACATAAACATATCCGCATGAATTCAATTAATAATTTAGTGTCACGAGTTTTTTTAATTTACAGTGACAAAGCAATTATAGTGATAACCGAAAGGACGCCACATGTTATGTGCCACTGTTAAATCACTTGATTAATTTAATGACCAGACTCAATATGCTCTTTATTTACTATTTTAATTCATTGATTGAAGTTTATTTATCTTTAGAACTTTGTCATTGCACGTACTATCTATGAATCATAAATAATTTTTTCTTTTTTAATTTGCATTAACAATAATAATTATTATCAGAGATAACACAATGAATAGGTATACTCTAATTCTAATGAATTAATGTATATAAGTACCATATATATATTAATTTTTCTAATATACACTTTCAAAAATAAATCCTGATTGATTAAAATCACACAAAAATTTTACTATCAAACATTTTATTTTTTTTTTTTTGGAAAAAGACTTTGTCTGCCGGCGGTTATTTATTTGTTTAAATATCTTTTTTGACGTTTTAATTCAGAAAGTGACTGTATTATGAAGAGCAAACATAATTTCAAAAAGTGACAGTTTTGCTCTTTGCAAATAGTACGAATTTTATTGTTTTATAGAGATAAAGTGTTACTTTTTGTGGGGAACGGATAAGACAATGAAAAACCACTCCATTAACATTATTTTCTTTGGAAGTCTTCATTGAATTGATTCTTACGTACTACGTAGTGTTGGCAAGCAAAAAATAAGTCCTAGTTGCAAACCCACTAGAGCAAATTTTCAATTTCTAAAAAATTCATTCATAAAAGTTGTTCAAAGATCAAATTTGAATTTTTCATAGAATTACAATTTATAAATTTCCATCTCTTCGCTTCAGCCCTAACCAAAATCCATTGTCAGGAAGTAAAGTGAACGATTCAATTCCAATTTGTAAAGGCACTTCAGTTTCCTTAACAACCGTAAATTCAAATTTGGTCAAAAGATGAAACACCGCAAGCTTACATTCTAAGAGCGCTAATCTTGAAGCTAAAAAATAATTATCAATTTATTTTTGTAAAACTTGGTAGCCTAACTTACCAATACAACTTCGTGGTCCGATTCCAAATGGTAAGTATGAATGAGACTTAATGTTATGCTTATTGTTTTGGCTAAATCTTTCAGGATCAAACTTTTCCGGATTGGGATAAAATTGTGGATCGTGATGTATGGAATATACCGGCACAAGTATTCCATCGCCCTTTCTCACCGTGCAAGGAATTTCGTTAGGTTTTTCTGGTGCAATCGTGTAATCTTTCGTACACACTCGATCAAGTAAAAATCCTGGTGGCCATTTTCTCAATGTTTCTGTATCGCAACAAAAAAAGTAATTAAAAAAATGGTCTGAATTGTTCAAGTTTCATTTACCTGAAACAACCATGTCCAAGTATTTCATCGTCAGTAATTGTTCATAAGTTATTTTTCCCTTGCATATATCGTTAACATCATCTATTTCACTCAGTAAAGTTTCTTGAACATCCAAATTTACCGCTAATTCGTACGCAATAAAGGCCAACAAAGTGGATGATGTATCGAAACCAGCAAGAAAGAATTCAAAAGCTCGTCCGGTAATATCTAAGTCTGTCAAATTTACTTTTATATTGCGCTTATCTACATTTTCCTTTACAACTGCAAAACCATCGGTTTCGTTTTCGTCAGTTTCTTCGTATGTCAGTTGACATTCCCTGGCCGCCATTAACAACTGTATCAAGTCAGGCCGGACTATATTATTTTTTCTTCTAAACTCTATCGTGTCACTTATAATTTTATGGAAGAAATTAGAAATTCTTTCCTTAAATACTCGGATGCCAAAAAGCTGAAAAATTAAATGTTTTAAATTTACGAATCAAAAGAACAAATAGTTGAAGGACGACTTCTTACTTTAAATAAAGATGGGCACAACATGGCAAGATTAAATTTAATTGTTTGTAAGCCGGTGAAGTTGAATGCTTCCTGTCCCATTGAAAAAAATTCATTTTCACGTTCTTCTAAAGAATTACATTTCAAACCAAATGCAACAGATGCAATTGCATCATTGGTAAAACGTGAAAAAACATCCTTCATTTCGTAAGTTTTGACGTCAAATTTTTGTTTGTCAAAATAATTGGTAAATTCTTGAGCACATTCAGATAACAAATAAAACATCGCCTTCATCTTGCTACTTGTAAACGTTGGACTTAAGATGGCTCTCCCATCACGCCATTCTTGTCCATTTAAACCGGACAAGTTTTTTCCCATGACGGGATCAGCATCTTCAGAAATTATAGAAACTCGGTCGATGAAGTGATCGAAATCTTTGACTGTTACTTTGTTTATTAAATCAAGATCACGTATGAAAATATTTTGGCGCATATATTGAAGTGTTCCAACATACCTAAAAGTTTTTCCGTGTAGGAAATCAATGTGAAGATCAAACAAATGATTTTAAATAAACGTACCTGGAATTTGGAAATTTATTGTACAAGTCTTGAGTAACTCCAATAAAAGATTTTTTCTTAAACACAAATGGTCCTACGAAGCCTAAAATAGGCCATCCGGTATAGTGCTCGATACCACCCACACAGCACAGTATATCTCATGGATATCCTGGATGGATCCATGGATATCCTATGGATATATGGATATCCATTGGATATCCATGAGATATACTGTGCTGTGTGGGCACAATTTTTCCAATGATTCGAAATTGTAATTACTTTGAAAGTAATTAAAATTACGATCACAGCTGTTAATATTAACCAAAACATGGCTTTTAAATGCAACTATTTATTAATTTGCCAACTTGAAAAAAATCTATATTTATATACTGCACAAGCTTATCGCAAAATGATATTGGTAGATAACAATTGCAAACAATTGCATAATTTTACGTAACATGAATGGGTTTCTGAATTATTTAATAATATTGCGCAATGTGAATACTTATATTGTTGTTTTTAAATTCTCATTTATATAAAAATAAATCTTAAAATTAGATATCGATAACTGCAACATTTTATGCACACGTCATCGCTTTAGGGCAGGAATACCAAACATATGGTTGGCATTCTTTTTATTTCTTGTTTAATAAAAATCCATTTAAAACTGCATTTATCTCAAAATTACGTATTTTTACTTAATTTGCTATTTCAAAGAACCGCTCAAATGTGTCGTGTAGTAAAAATCGACTTCCTCTGTGGAAATTTTCTTTAATATTCCAATGTCTTCTAAGATAATCATGATTGTCGCAGTTTGATCCTCAGCAAGCAATAATGTACATTTTAAATTAAAAAGTAAACTTTACACTAAAATTTAAAAAAAAAGCAACATAATTCGGATTCATTAGCTGACTGCAATGCTATTGATAAATTTTTTGTTTCTTCAGCTGAATCTACAGACGACAGTGAACTCATCGATTATTTCAGTAACAAGTTCAAACCTATGTTCTAGCCGTTTTGACCAACGCAGTATGTACATTTAGAAAGTTAAATTTGTTTGACGTTAACTGTACGGTGATGTAGGCACAACTAAAAGTACTCCGACAATTTCTACTTTTTGTTCGTAAGAGTATATCGGAGTATACGGACCACACAATGTGTCAATAAAGTCGCTTTTCGAACAAAAATTGCAAACTATAAAATCAATTATTAGCTAAACTAATCAATATACAACATTCCTTTATATCTTAAACGCTTTATTTTAATGTTTTTTATAAAATTCCGTCGAGTTTTCTTTAATAAATATAATAACTTCAAGTCAGGGTTGCGTTGTCCTAGACTGGTTTTAGGGTTAAGTAGAAAAGCAGACAATCCCCTACACTTCTCTTGTTTCTTATGGGGTTAGTTTAATTTTGTCTTGATTTATTTGTGATTAATTATTATTAGTAATTATTATTATAAAATTGATAATTTTGTAAAATTAAATTCTTGTATCTTTTTCTAACTTAATTTGGAACTCGGTGAGAAATAAAAACTACTAGTTTTATTTTTTATTATATTATTACACGTACTTTCTCGTTCTGGTCGCTTATTTTTTAAATTGTCCATGTCCTCGTCCTTTAGATGTTAAACTTTCATTAAAAAACTATCTGTAAATCATTCGAATCCAAGGTACATAGATTACAAGGTATGATCTACATTTGGAAGAAAATTCGTCGTATTTTGTCAATTCAAAAAATGGCCGCCAATAGTACGTTTTTTGACATTTCTTATTATTTATTTTAAAATTTTTCTTATTTTAAATAAATAAAAAAAGTATTTTAAACTAAAATGTTTTTTGTTTTACAGTTTGCCATGCTTATTTTTATTTCGGTTGGTAAACAATTTAACCTGTGTATTTAAAAATTCTCAGATGAACTAATGAAACAGATGGAGCTCATGCAAGAAATATTTAACGAAATTAACGGTAAAGATAGTTTTGTATTTTCAAAAAAGTTCCTTCAATTGCAATTGGAAAATTCTGCGCACATCAAATGTGATGAAAAAGTTAAAAATTTGTTTTTCAGATCGAGAAATTGACGTCTCCATAGGCGCTCATATAAAATGTTTTCAGTAGGGGCCATTGTATATTTAATTGTGTATCGTTTCTCATCGAATTTTTCAAAAAACCAAAATTTTTGATTTTTTCAAGGTCAAATGTCCTTAGATCGACTTTAGCAATATTTAGATATATTTTTGTAGTACAGTAAAATTAAGCATTTTTTATGAAAAAAAATGAATCTTTAATTTTAATCGGTGCAAGGTTTATAGAATAGACGCTAAAATGCAAATTTTACGATTGAAACTTCGATGAATTCTGAAAAAGCATATTTTAAATAAGAGAATTAGGTGAGGAAGATGGCCTTAAAACCAACAATTTTTTTAAAAATCGATTTTAAAAACTTCGATTTTCATAGCAATTTTCAAGTTTAGTCGCTCGGGATTGGTCAATGCATTCTATTGACAGTCCGTGTAGTTTGAACTGGTCTTAGCTTTGCGCAGAACGACGATAAACGGGGCGACACTTGCATTGGGATGCTTCAACAGTGCACTTAGAGCGAACATCATGGTTTTCAATGGTAAATGTGCAGGAAAAATGGCTTAAAGCGCCCGAGCGCAGCGAGGAGTGCTTTAAGTCAATTTTTCCTTGCACAACCACCCTGCTTTTAAAATCCACCCAGACGCGTTTCACTCCTCAAAGATTCACCTTTTTCCTTAATCCACGGGCCTAGGGGTATTTTTATAATGAGTGTCGTTTTTGTGAACAGAGTTTTGCAAAGGCGCAGCCTCCATCACCTCTTTCAACATCTAAGAACCTCGCAGGGATGGTTTGGTGTGTATGTACAATACTATAAGCTTAGAGCCTTGTCGCACTTTAAAGTAGAGTGTTGACCCGCGCGAAGGCGATAATCAACCTTTGATGAATAAAGAAAAAAGGTGGGATTACGGTTGAAAAATTTTCGACCGTAGTTGCCCGTAGTACCGTAGGAGTAAACGCCTCGGCTGTGACTCTCGAAAAAGTAATCATCAGCGGGGCTCTTATGCATAACAGTGCACGGACGGAGCACAGAATACATTGATTCACCAATCACGAGCGACGTAACTTGAAAATTGCTATGAATATCGAGCTTTTTTAAAATCAATTTTTGAAAAAAAAAATGGTTTTAAGGCATTCTTCCTCACCTTATTCTCTTATTTAAAATATGTTCTTTCAGAATTAATCGAGGTTCCAATCGTAAAATTGGTTGTAGGTTTGTTCGCGGGTCCCTAAAATACAAATTTTACGATTGAAATCTGGATGAATTCTGAACGAGTATATTTTAAATAAGAGCATTAGCTATGACAGAATGCCTTAATAGCACCTGTTTTTGCAAAAATCGAATTTAAAAACTTTGATTTTCACAGTAAATTTTAAGCAAAGTCGCTCGGGATTGGTGAATCAATGCATTCTATTGACAGTCCGTGTAGTTTGAACTAGTCTTAGCATTGCGCAGAGCGGGGATAACAAGAGCGACACTTGCACTGGGATGCAGCAACAGTGCACTCCGAACGAAAATCATGGTTTTCAACCCTAAATCGACTTAAAGCACTCCTCGCTGCGCTCGGGCGCTTTAAGCTATTTTTCCTTGCACAACCACCTTTCCGAATAGTACATGTGCAGGAAAAATGGCTTAAAGCGCCCGAGCGCAGCGAGTTCGACTTAAAAGTCGATTTTTCTTTGCACAACTACCCTGCGTTAAAAATTCACTCTCACGAGTTTCACCCCTCAAAGATCCACCTTTTCCTTGACCCAGGAGGACCACCGGCTTAACGTGCCTTTCGAAGCACGGAGATTTAGTCATAAGAAAGTTATCCCATTTGCAGTTGATCGCGTTACTTGCAAGGCAAATGACCGTCTACGAAGTTTATTTATAAATAAATATTTTTATTAACTTTTGGACAGGGCAATGTGCCCACTTTTGTTTCTATTTACAGTTGCACAAAACTGCAATATTTCATGTCTCTGTTGAAATATTGTGCAATTCTGATTGTAAAATTTTCAGCTAAAATTTGACACATTTTCTGACATTGTTGTTCACTTCATCCCACAATAGTTCGGTTGTAGGTTTGTATTAGGGACCCTAAAATACAAATTTTACGATTAAAACCTCGATGTATTCTGAAAGAGTATATTTTAAATAAGAGAATTAACGGAGACGAAATGCCTTAAATGCACCTGTTCTTTCAAAAATCGAATTTAAAAAAGCTCGATTTTCATAGCAATTTTCAAGTTCAGTCGCTCGGGATTGGTGAATCAATGCAATCTATTGTCAGTCCATATAGTTTGAACTGCTCTTAGCTTTGCGCAGAGCGGCGATAACCGGAGCGACACTTGCATTGGAATGCTTCAGCAGTGCACTTCGAGAGAAAATCATGGTTTTCAATAGTAAATGTGCAGGAAAAATGGCTTAAAGCGCTCGAGCGCAGCGAGAAGTGCTTTAAGTCAATTTTTCCTTGCACAACTACCCTGCGTTTAGAATCCACTCTCACGAGTTTCACCCCTCAAAGATCCACCATTTTCCTTCATCCACGGGCCTAGGGGTATTTTTAAATTGGTTGTCGTTTTACGTGTTACGCACCCTTCGGGCGCTCCGGGCCATTTTGATGAAAACCACCATGGCACGAGTAGGATCCAAATTTAAGTAACCCTTTTCTGAAGTAATTTTTGTCCTAAAAAAGGAGAACGCATTCCTACCATAGTGTAAGAGTTACTGACAAATTTGTCAACAGCTACACTCTTATGTATAGGAACGCACGTACCGTCAACACAATGCCTTGATTAACCAATCACGAGCGATTTACCTTTGAAAATCAAGCTTTTTGAAATTCGATTTTTGAAAAAACAGGTGCATTTAAGGCATTCCGTCATAGCTAATTCTCTTATTTAAAATATACTCTTTCAGAATTCATCGAGGTTTTAATCGTAAAATTTGTATTTTAGGGACCCGCGAACGTACCTTTACCCGTAAAATTTTTATTTTAGCGTCTATTCTACAAACCTTTCCTCTTTTAATCAATTAATTAAAAATTTTAGAAGAAGTTGGAACAGGGCATACTATAGGCATCCATAGGTATAAGCAGAGCCTGTGTGCTTCTGAAAATATTCTAGATGAAGCTTTAGATATCGCAGTTTTACTATTTTAATAATTCAATCTGTTTTTTATAGTGTTACATTTTATTAGTTTATGTATTTTATTTTATGTTTTGAATCTATTGTAACTAGTAAGTATGAATGAATACTTTTGGTGGATTTCTCAGTAGGGGCGACGGCCCCCACTGCCCCCCCCCCCTATGGGCGCTCATGCGACGTCTCCACTGGAACTTTTATTCGTCCGCCATATTGAATTATTAAACGTCACTACATGTGCAAGATCATACCTTGTAATCTATCTACTATGAGTAGAACCCTTGTTAATTTAATTTATATTGTGTAAATATTGAAAGTGTGTAACTTAATAATTGAATTAGAAATTAAATGAATAAGTATATTACAGTTAAACTTAATTAAATTTTACAAAAACCTAAATTTCTCCCGATTTTATTTCAGTTTTTCAAAATTATGCTGCTACCGACCATCAATTCTTTTTTAGTTGATCTCCTGCAACTGCTTTTTTTATTAATAATAATTATTTGATAAATCTCTCTTTTAGCGCCCTTTTAACTAAACCTACTTTAACAATTTGATAATCATTAATATTTAAAAAAAAAACATTTTGATTTATTTCACCTTGTTTAACGGTTTTTCGTGATTGGTTTGTAAAACTCCTTTAGAGTACGATACATATCATACACTGAAGTGTTAAAAATATTTGTTATAAATACCAGTATATTAAAAATTTATGAAAATAAACTAGAAATTAGTGAATAAATTAAAATTTAAATTAATTTCGTACGTAAAATTTTACTTTGAAAGATTAAAAATCTAATAGCAGTAATGTTTCTCAGTTTATAGGTGCCCGAAAATTGTGTAAAAATAATCATTGTAAACTCCCATAAATGTGTTTAATCAGTTATTGGGTTCATTATACCATTTATTATTATTCCATTCCTAATTCTTCCTAAACTTCTCTATTCTGTGCCTTCCTCGTCCACTTCCATCCGCCACCTTTTTCACATCTTTGAGCCATCGCTTTTGGGGTTTTACTCTACTTCTTTTGGTCATTTTTGGCTTCCAATTTATTATTCTTGTTGTCCATCTGCTGCAGTTCTGCCTCTTTACATGCCCGGTTCAACTCTGCTTTAGCCGTGCTACGCGCTCTCTCACGTTCGTCATCCTTGTTTTCAATCAATCAACCTATCAGTCCTTTGATCTAAACCCCCTAATCGGTGGATTCATGTTAAAACCAAGAACATCTTGACCACTTAAAATAGTAGAAATTTTTCTTTTTTTTTGTAAAATTGCTCTAGACGATCAAGCGCCCTCTTCAACCGCTTGAGTTATTCAAACCTTCTATCAATCACCGTCAATGCTTGCTTCAAGCGTTAAGCGGGTTTCTAAACGATCAATCACGCTTGATACAATCGTTTGACTCAAGCTTTTGATCAAAAGATTGATCATCTAGTCTAGAGCGTCCTTAAAACTCACTGATTGACCTAGTCGCCATTTGTATAAATTATAAAATTATCAATTATTGATTATGGATTACAAAAAATTATAAGTTGTAATTACATTGCAAGTTCATTGTCTGCCCTACTAAATATATGTAACTACATTTCATTATTCTGCATTTTTCTTATCTACTACTTTGCAAATTAATTATAAATAAAAATTTTACATTAAAAATATTTATCTGATTGTTGATATTGATTGAAAATAGAAAACATATTTTTAACAGTTAGAAAATAAAATATTGAAATATGTTGAAAATTCTTCGATAAATGTGGTTTTGTATAAGAAACTAAATTTCCACGTTTAATATTAACAATTCCAATTTTTAATAATTAAACAGCTAGGTAAAATGACTTCAATTTAAGGGTTAAATGGTAAGAAAAAAGTTATTCATATTCCTGAGGGGGTCGTGAGCTTGTTTTTGCTCTTGAGAGGATCGTGACACAAAAAAGTTGAGAAACGATGGAATAGAACGTACCCACTTATGATGGAGTGAAAATTAATAGATAAATAATTTAAATTGTTTATAATTAATCTAATCTCAGGTACTATCGATGTAAAACCCCTAAATATGGAATATTTCAATTAATAATTTATTTATTAAATTATAATATTAAATTGTTTATAATTATTCTAATCTCAGGTACTATCAATGTAAAACCCCGAAATATGGAATATTTCAATTATTTAAGTGCGATAATTTAAATTAAACTTCATTAGAGCGCAGTTTTCTCGTAACACAGCCATTCGCATTTTGAAAGTTAAATAAAATATAATTATTAGGTTAGTATAAAAACAATTTAAAATTATTATAGTTGTATTAATTATTTAAGGAATAACAAATTAATAATTATATATAAATGTTTTTTTCATAAGATAAGAGTTAGGTATTTGTAAGTTTCAGCTTACATTGCATTGTTATTATGCGGTATTATCGAGCATAGCTAATTTTCATTATTGCACTCTTATCGTAGGTAAAATAATTAATTTAATGCATTAATAAGAGTTACGTCAAGTCAGTTATTGGAAATATTTTGAAAATATACGACCTACAGTAGATAAGTTTCAGATATCTCTTTAGTCCAATTTTAAGATACCTACGCTTCACTTTGTTAGTTTTTTGATATATGTCGGGTTAAGTTAAAAAATATAAATTAGTGCTAAACTTTCAAATGGTGAGTACTTTTTTTAGATTTAGTTTTTACCAGTTTCGTTTCAGTATCAATAATAATTAAAATTAACAAAAATATGCGAATTTAAAGGTTAAGAAATTAATTTTGGCGTAATCAGTTTGAAACATCAAAATTATTATTTAATTTTGGGATTCCCATGTTTAGATAGTATTTCAAGTGTTTTTTGTGATTAAATAAATTATTTTTCATATGTCAGGTGTTACAAAAGTTTTGTCATACGGCACTGATTTTTTTATAGCTTTTCCAAATATTTTTGCTGCCATTTAGATAAAGACATGACAGCACATGCTTTTTAGGCTCCAATTAACTCCCCTTTGTTGGAAAAAACTGCGACTTTAAAACTGTTTTTTTTTACAAAAGGAAACGGACCAAAATCCTACAACTGCAGCTCAAAATCTTTAAAAAATTTGCATGGTTTGCTGAGCTCGATGTGCTGGAGCATTGTCATGGTGTAAAAGAGATTTCTATGTATAATTATTTAGATTTTGAGTATCTTAACGCAACTCTCTCAATTAACCCACGTTTGGTGAAAATAAATGCAATCATTCGCTGACGGACACATCGCGACTTTTCTACCATTATTGGATTCTTTGTTTTTTAATATCCAAATTTTAGACTCATCAGACATAGTCACATTTCGTCTCCAGTAACTACAGAATTTTTTGTTTACTACGTGTCATTTGGATTTCGTTTAAATTGTGATATTCTCTATCTGTCTGTGTGTAACATGACGATTTTCTTCTACCAGCTTCTTTAATTAGAAATCTCTACTTTCAAAATTTTGGTACCAGCGTTGTATAGTTACCAGAATGGATATTTCTCGTGACATCAACCAGCAATTTATTTTGTTTTCACAATTTAGGGCAAAACTTTTCTATCATCTTACCTATAAGCCAGTCACAGGAAAACTTTAATTATTACTACTTTATTGAGAAAAATCATTTCGACTTGTTAGATTCTCTTAAGCAACCACATTAGAATTAGAATTTCATTTCTAATTTTTTTTGTTTTCTAATTTTCAGGATCTCACATTACAATAACAATTTGAACTAAAGAAGAAAAAAAAGTAAAATATGGAAAACTCAAAAGTCCGTTTCAAAAATTTAGTCGGCAGGGAAGAAGAAATGAGCATAAATAGACAGCGGCAAAGCTTGCCCATGTACATGCACAAAAAAGAAGTGATAGATCTCGTAACCAACAACCAAATTTCAATCATTATTGGTGAAACTGGAAGCGGAAAATCAACACAAGTAACACAATTTTTGGCGAAAACCGGCTTTGGCTCGCATGGAAAAATTTGCTGCACTCAACCACGTACAGTTGCAGCACAATCGCTTGCCGATCGAGTAGCAAAGGAATTTGGTTGTCCATTAGGTAAAGAAGTCGGTTACACAGTTCGGTTTGATGATTTCACTTGCAATGAAACTATAATTCAGTATATGACCGATGGAGTTTTATTACGAAAATGTATGAGCGATCCAGATCTCCAAGAGTACTCGGTTGTAATATTAGATGAAGCTCACGAACGTACAGTTCATACCGACATATTATTTGTACTTTTAAAACATGTCGTTCGTAGGCGTCCAAAGTTTAGGTTAGTTGTTACATCAGCAACTTTAGATGCAGAAAAATTTTCAAACTTTTTTTTTAATGCACCAATACTTAGTATTGTTGGACGAACTTTTCCAGTTGAAATTTTGTACTCAAAAGATCCCCAAAAGAGTTATCTATGTGCTACTTTGGACAAAATTATGGAAGTACATCTAAAAGGTGCACCTGGGGATATTCTAGTATTTCTTCCTGGAGAAAACGAAATCAATAAAATCTGCAGAGATTTGAAAAGGCAAGTTGCAATTTTGAAGCTTGATCAAAAAGAGCTGTTCATTATGCCCATGTACTCTTCCTTGCCAACTAAAGTAAAAGAGCGTGTTTTTGAAAAAACCCCATCTGGAAGCAGAAAGATCGTACTTGCAACCAACATTGCCGAAACATCAATTACGATTGATGGAATTTTTTATGTGATTGATCCTGGATTTATGAAACACATGATATACGATTCAAAATTGGATTTAGATTCTCTTAGCTTAACTCGTATATCACAAGCTCAGGCGAAGCAAAGATCTGGTCGTGCAGGTCGTACTGGACCTGGAAAATGTTACAGACTTTATAGCGAACAAGATTATATGAAGAATATGTTGCCACGTCCAGTTCCTGTGATAAAATGTTGTAATATCATTAATGAGATTCTTTTATTAAAAGTACTCGGTTTCGACGATATTTTGGAGTTTGGTTTTATGGATGCACCCCCAGAAGCAAGGATTACTGACACCTTAGAAGAATTACAATCGTTATCGGCTCTTGATGAAAATAAAAAATTAACTCCGCTAGGTAAATTAATGGCCAAATTTCCTTTGAAACCAAATTTGTCTAAAACTATACTACATTCAATAGATTTAGGGTGTTCTGATGAAATTGTGACTATTGCTAGTTTATTATCAGTAGGTAGTATTTATCATAAATCTAGATCAAAAGAAGAAGGTGAAATAGCTTATAACCCCCAAGGCGATCCCTTAACATATCTGGAAATTTTTAATGCTTGGGAGGAAAATGATTTTTCCTATGATTGGTGTTTAAAAAATAATATAAATATAGACAATTTGGAACAAGGAGAAAAAGTAAGAAATCAATTACTGAGAATTATGGAACGATGTAAATTATCCATTATATCCTGCAATGGGGATACCGACAGAGTGGGGGAAGCAATTTGTTCTGGGTTTTTTAAAAATATTGCAAGAAAAGATTCCACTGGTAGTTATATAACGGAAAGAGGGAATCAAATTGTATGCATTCATCCATCCAGTGTTTTATTTGAAGAGAAACCCGACTGTATTGTTTATAATTCGTTGTTAAAAACAAGTCGAAAGTTTATGTGTGGGCTTATGGCATGTAACGAAGAGTGGTTGTATAATACGGAAAATAAATCAATCTGTAGTGATACCATCAGTTTCGACGTAGATTTTATTCAAGACAAAATTAAGACAAGACAAGGAGTCAGAGAAATACTGTCACAAGTCATAAACTTTACTAAAGAAAAGTTAAAAGTAACATACTAATGTTATCAAGTTTATCACAAGTATCAACCAAATTTTAATTCTATTTTTAAATGCTTTTACTTGTACCTAAACGATGTTCAATTTGTAACTATTACATGTTTTTATTCAGATACGATAATTATTAACAATATTTAATATGATTAAATGAATTTTACTCGATTGTGTATTTTATGAATTGCAAAACAATTGCGCAAAGCGAGTTTTAAAAATCGCATTTGAAAAATTTTTCATAAAGTTGAGGTAGAACCGTCTTAACCTCTCTACTTGAAAAGACGCATTCTCTTCTTATGTTCCACTTTTTGAAAGCAATAAGCAATAAAGAATTGTCCGATTGACTGTTGTAAATATTAAAAAGCTCTATATTTAGTATATTTTTATTTGCAAACATAAAAGCACTATAGAATAATTCCCACTAATTTAATTAATAACCATCTAAATGGAGTAAAATGGGGTCTTTCTCTGGTGACAACATGCTTGATGAAGTGTTGCATCCACTTCGGTCAAGCTGGGGGGTATTCCATACCCCCCAGACCCCCCGGATTGTTAGTAGAGTTACCCCACTTCTGCCCTGCCTGTGGAATAATATACAAATTTTGCACTCATTTGTACCAAAATTAAAATATGTTTGTTGTTTTTTTAAGAACAGTAGATCAGAAAGGAAACGGAACTTTGACCTAGGATAATTGCGGAAATTTGAGGAGGTTTATCATAACATACTTTAATTTTATGTATTACATTTTTCATCTACATTATTTCTGGGATATTCATTTGTACTAAATTAAAAGTATTGTAATCGCATTTTTTCAAGACCAATAGATAATAATTTTAGGTGCATGTCGCTGCCCCCCCCCAAATTGAATTTTGAGATGAAATTGGTGTCAAACGTTAGAGCTTTGTTAGAGCTTAAATGAGCCTCTTTTTTCATCATTTTAACTTCATTTTTTATAAAGTTACAGGCATTTTTAATTTTAGAGCCTCCGAGCAAGTTCCGTGTGATAATCCTCAAGTTCTTTCTATTACATTGGATTAAAATATTTAATCCGATTAAAAAAGCTAATCCTGCTTTCTATTATAATAAATTTTGATAATAAATAAAACTGGAAAAATTAATTTTACAAAATAAATTTTATTAAATTTATTACATACAAATAATGTAAGTTTTTTTTCTTAATGTATATTTTTGCTCATAAACTATTATATACTATGAATTGGTATTTTTTGACAGTTGTAGTTCTCCGTACTATCTTAGTTAAAAGTTATTCGCAAAAAACAATTTTCCCTCTCATTTTGAATTTGTGTGCAGGGACGTGCCCAACCAACTTTTTTCGGGAGGGAAAAATTTCAAATTTGCCAACTGAATTACTTCAAAATCGCCAACTTTTTGTAAGTTTTGCAATTTTTTGTAAATTTAGACATAAAAAAAATGCCAAATTTACCAATTTTTGGGTGTTTCTGTCAACTTTTTGCCAACTTTCTAAAACTTTGGAGAAGGGGGAAAGCTCCCCTCTCGTGGGCACGTCCCTGTATGTGTGCAGTCGATAAGCTTCGTTTAAGCTTGAAAGAGCTTCAGTTAACAAGATTTTAAGTTAATTTTATACAAAGTTATGGATAGTAGAAATTTTTGACTAAACTCAGAGCAACATGCGTTAAATCGTAAGGATTTTTAAAATTTTAAGACAGCGCTTGTATCAAATGTCGCGAGACCCTCCTAATTTTTTCAATAAGCTTTTCTTAGCTTCTCCTAACCAAAAACGTAAAAAGAGCTTTTTTTACTGACCTTTCCTTAAAAAGGACTTATTTGCTACCAGAGCAATGTAGCAATGAGTAGCATTTCTGCTACTGTATTAATTCGACACTGAATACTCTCCAGTTGTCAGAATTAAAATTATTAAGAGCATGTCGCTAGCCCCCCCTCCCCCCAAATTGAATTTTGAGATGAAATTAGTGTCAATCGTTAGAGCATCGTTAGAGCCCAAATGAGCTTCCATTTTTTTGTTTGAGCCTCAACCGTCGCAAAGATATTTGCAAAAATGTTTAGGGGAGGGGGGGACGTGTTTAGGGAGTAAACACGTTGCCCCCCTCCCAAGTCAATTTTAGGGTTAAAAATGGTGTCAAACGCTAGAGCTTCGTAAGAACCTAAATGAGCTTTTTTTTTTGTTTGAGCCTCAACCGTGGCGAAGACATTCGCGAAAACGTTGGGGGAGGGGGGTTGTAGACACGTTGCCCCCCCCCCCCAAGTCGAATTTTGAGATAAAAATGGGGTGAAACGTTAGAGCTTTGTTAGAGCCTAAATGAGCTTACATTTTTTTTGGTTTGAGCCTCGACCCTCGCAGAGTTATTCGCGAAATCTTTGGGGGGAGGGGCTGTAGACATGTTTTTCTATTTTCGCTCATATTATGAATTTTGGGCTGAAATTGGTGTCAAACGTTAGAGCTTTGTTAGAGCTTAAATGAGCTTCCATTTTCATCATTTTAACTTCATTTTTTAGCGCTTGATTTAAGCGCTGTCTTAATCCAGCACTGAGCTTGCTAGATGTTGGCTATCAGTTTGTTAACTGCGTTTTTTAGGGCCTGTTCTGACTTCGAAGAAACTTTTAGATTTATGAGTTGGTCCAGTTCTTCTCTGAAGACATTGCAGTCAGTTGCTTTTTTTTTATTTTAGAGCAGATGGAAAAGATCACTAGAGTGTGTTCGGAGGGAAGGTCAAGACTGGTTCTTATTGAGGTTTTTTTAATGTTGATATTCTTCGTAACTTCTTCTTCTTTTTCAACTGAATAAATTCAGCCTAAGCCTAGAGCTTGGTATTTCCAGCCACTGCGTCGTTTTCATAGCAGTGCTGGATCTGTGAGCACATATGTAAATTGTTTAACGTCCGATAGGTAGTTTGCTAGACTTGCCTCCAGACGAGCCTGTAACCTTGGTTTTTATGTTAATAATGGCCATTCATTAACCCAGGAGGACCACCGCACCGGCTTAACGTGCCTTCCAAAGCACGGAGACTTAGTCATAATAAAGTTGCTCTTCTCCGGATTTGAACCCGGTACCTCGCTTTCGTAGTTGATGGCGTCACCTGCAAGGCAAATGACCGTCTCTACTCTTCGTAACAAAAAAAATTAATTAAGTCAGGGGTTTTTGTTTCATCATACGGACAATGGGTTGGGTTTCTTGTAAAGCTTTGGTCTTTATAGTTTTGATTAATTCTCTTCCTTTCGTAGTTGTTAATTTGGAACTCTATATAGAATGTTTAGTGTTGAATTTTCCCCCCTTCCCCCCCACAATGAACAATTTTTCTAAAGTGTTTATAAATTTGTCATATTCATTTTGTTTGATTGTTTCAATTTTGAATTTTACTTTCTTACCCTTAGAAGGAGCTTATAACAATGATCTGTTATTCTTCATTTTTTTTTATCTCATCGGATTAGTTGTTCCGTTTGATTCGTCCCCGGACGCTGATACAACGGAGCCTGATGATATTTTTATGAATTTAAAATGTTGTATTATTAACTCGTTGATATTAAATAATCTTAAAACTTTAATTATTACGAGTTGCTGACTACTTGTATCATATTTTGAGACTTGTATCACATTATTCTGATGAAGGAATGAAATAATCTTCCGAAAGCTCAATAAATAATTTAATTAAATTTTTTAATTTATAGTAACTCGTAATAATTAAAGTTTTAAGACTATGTGTAATTTTCGTTTGCCCCTGAGATAAATCCAAACTTGGCGATTCTTGAGTTAATTTTCTGCCATTATTCATTTTACGTAATAAAAATAAATTTAATGTTCTAATTTTACTTTATAAACATTCAATCTGTCATAATAATATAAAAAATTGCACTTTTTACTTCCTAGGTGAATAATATTATTTATTGACTAGAAAAACTAATGGTACAAAATTAAAAACGTTGTCATAATTTAGTATAATGCAATGCACATAATAATTATATGTAGTCAGATTTATATTACTATAATTAAATTTTTTTTTAATTTCATAACTGCTTCCGGGAGTAGAAAAGAAAAATAAATAAGCCGTAATAATATGCAATTTGAATTTGGTAGATTTAAAATTTTTTGAGGTATTACAGTAGAGCTTACTTTTTCAAATAATTCTGATAAAATTATTATCATAAAAAAATAATTTACTATATTATACGTAGTTGTATAACGTGTTATCTAGTCATCATAGACACAACAAAATTATATTTCATACCATAAATATTTATATGGTATAATTTGCAATGTAAATTTACTTGTATGCGCTAAGCTAAGTTTATTCCAAGGTTTTATTTTTATTTTATATTTAGGTAAGATTTCAATTATTATCCAACAATTTGTCTATGTATAAAACTTGGGCTAAACATATTTTTACAAGAATTACTTTTTAATGGCATTTGCACTTTGGTAAGCAATATCAAACAGACATAATTTGATAATAATTATACCTGATTGACACTTGAATTCCAAAGTTCTGCTAATTTTACAGTTCCCTACACCAAAACAATTAGCGAAGTCAAAAAAGCTAATTTAAAAATTATGCTTGTAGTGATACATATCCACGATCAACTTTTTGACAACTCTGTATATTCTTTCTGTTGGTACCGTGATGAAATGTTTGTTTACTATATAAACAAAATAACATTTCATCATTTAATAACTATCTCCCAAAACAAACAAAGTTTTCAATAAAACGACTAAAACTAAATTGGTGACCCCGACGATAGAAAAACGAACACAAGAATGACCAACGACAAGATGGCTATCATTAACAACGAGAAGACTATCGCACAGGATATCGCTAAGGTAAGCATTAAAATACCTCCGTTTTGGGAAGACGATCCAGCTATGTGGTTTGCGCAAATCGAAATGCAATTTATAATGAACGGTGTTAGTCAAGATACAACCAAATTCTATTATATTGCCAGTACTCTTAATCAAAAACAAGCGACCGAAGTTAGAGACATTATTGTAAACCCACCTGAGAGCAACAAATATGAAAAACTGAAAACGGAACTCATACGAAGACTGTCATCTTCCGAAGAGCAAAAGCTGAAGCAACTACTACAGCGCGAAGAAATAGGCGATAGGACTGCATCTCAATTCTTACGGTATATAAGAAGTCTGGCGAACGATAAACTTCCAGAATCTTTATTAAAAACTTTGTGGATTAGTCGTTTACCCACAAACACACAAGGAATCCTTGCAACAATAGGTGAGAAAAGCTTAGATGATATGGCAGTTATAGCAGATAAAATCCTAGAAACCCATCAATCTGGACAATACGTGGCGGTAGCTAGTACATCTAGTGAAAAACACATCAAGTCCTTAGAAAAAGAAATAGACGACTTGCGTACAGAAATACGAAGTTTAATTCGACAAAGATCCAACACTCATGAGCGCTTCAGAAGTAAGTCACGAAATCGTAATGATCCAAAATTATGTTATTACCACAACAGATTTGGATCCAAGGCTAGAAAATGTCGTCAGCCCTGCTCATATAATTCGGAAAACCCAAACGAGAATCAGTAAATACGGCAACTGATTCTCACGTTCCACTAAGCCGTTTAACCATCACCGATAAAAAGACGAAAATCCAATACCTTATCGACACTGGAGCTGACGTTAGCGTATTCCCGAAAACCGCTTGTAGAGACCAAAGAACTGTACAAGAATTCAAGCTGTATGCGGCCAACAACTCCGTCATCAACACGTATGGATTTACAACAATAAGTATCGACTTTGGATTACGAAGATCACTCACGTGGCGTTTTATAGTTGCCGATGTGAACAAAGCAATCATTGGTTCTGACTTCCTCAACCATTTCAACTTGTTGGTCGATATTCGAAATAAAAAACTGGTGGATAACGTTACGCTTATAGAATTAACAGGTTTGTTAAAACACGATCACACATCGCAATCTACGATACGTACAATAGATGCAAACAACGAATATCACTTGCTAATCGACGAATATTCTATTACGAATCCCAATATGGCAAAAAAATCATGTCTACATAATACGATGCACCGGATTGATACGTTACCCGGCCAACCTGTTACCTGCAGACCACGAAGATTAGCCACCGATCGTCTCCAAGTGGCGAAAAAAGAATTTGAAGTCATGATGCAAATGGGTATCGTACGACCATCAAGAAGCAATTGGTGTTCTCCGCTACATCTTGTAGAAAAGAAGAATAAGGAATTTAGACCATGTGGAGATTATCGTATGCTGAACGCAAGAACAATTCACGACTGCTACCCTATACCACATATTCAGGATTTGGCTCAATCGCTTTCTGGTAAAAGAATTTTCTCCACGGTTGATTTGATTAAAGCATTTAATCAGATTCCTGTCCATCCTGATGATATCCATAAAACCGCAGTCACGACTCCATTTGGCTTATACGAATTTACTCATATGCCCTTTGGTTTGAGAAATGCAGCACAAACCTTCCAACGTTTTATTCATGAAGTAACAAGAGACTTGGAATTCTGCTACGCATACATTGACGACCTTCTAATCGCATCCGAGTCAAAAGAAGAACACATTAAACACCTTCGTCTATTATTTCAGCGACTACAGAAATACGGAATTACCATCAATCCGGCAAAATGCGTTTTTGGCAAAGACGAAGTTACGTTTCTTGGACATTCGATCAACAAAGAAGGAACGAAACCGCTACGAGATAGAGTCGAAGCAATTGTATCCTACGAAAAACCGACAACCGTAAAACAACTACGTAGATTCCTAGGAATGGTCAATTTTTACCGTCGCTTTATACCCAAAGCAGCATCGATTCAAACCCCACTCAACAAGTTTCTTATAGGAAAGAAATCAAACAATGATAAATTGAATTGGTCCGAAGACTCCGAAGCCGCTTTCGTCAAGGTAAAGAATGCATTATCTAAAGCAACTTTGTTAGCTCATCCATTAGCTGAAGCTCCTTTATCGATAATGGTCGATGCATCAAATGAGGCTATGGGTGGTGTTTTACAACAGAAAGTGAACGACGAATGGCAACCACTAGGTTTCTTTGCAAAGAAATTTAACACCGCACAGACGAAATACAGTGCGTATGATAGAGAACTTTTAGCTGCGTACTCAGGCATCAAATATTTCAAACATTCACTGGAAGGTCGACAATTTATTCTCTTTACTGATCACAAACCGTTAGTGTATGCATTCAAACAGAAACCTGAAAAAAGTACCCCTAGACAATTTCGACACCTCGATTACATTGGACAATTCACAACGAATATACAATATATTAAAGGCACGCAAAATGTACCTGCAGATACACTTTCTCGATTAGATAACCTCAACAGCATCAAAACGTTAACAACAACGATCAATTACAAAGAACTGGCGAAATCACAAGAAATCGATTCTGAACTTAAAATGTTTCTAGATGAATCTAAGACAGCAATCAAATTAAGAAAGATACATTTCCCCGAATACGAAACAACCATTTATTGTGACACATCAACAGATACAGTACGCCCTTATATAACCCAACCATTTCGGGCACAAATTTTTAACAACTTACATGGATTGGCACACCCTGGTGCGAAAGCTACTACTAAAATAATTACAGCTCGCTTTATATGGCCCGGTATGAACAAGGATTGTAAGGAATGGACTCGACAGTGCTTACCTTGTCAACGCTCGAAAATACAACGTCACACGATGGCTCCATTAGGTAATTACATGTTACCTTCTACACGATTTGAACACGTCCACATCGATTTGGTTGGACCCCTACCAAGCTCCAACGGATTTAAATACTGCCTAACATGCGTCGATAGATTCTCAAGATGGCCCGAAGCAATACCTTTGGAAAACATAACTGCAGAAACGGTAGCGAAAGCGTTCATAGCAAACTGGATTTCCAGATTTGGCGTACCATTAAGAGTAACTACAGACCAAGGCCGACAATTTGAATCTCACTTATTTAAAAATCTGTCCTTGCTGCTCGGTATTACTCATATAAGAACCACCTCGTATCATCCACAAGCGAATGGTATGGTCGAACGCTTTCACAGACAACTTAAGGCCGCAATAATGAGTCACGAAGAAGATTCATGGACTGAAATATTACCGATTGTACTACTGGGAATACGAGCGTCATTTAAAGAAGATTTGAAGGCAAGTGCAGCGGAGATGGTTTATGGCGAAGGAATACGTTTACCCGGAGAATTTTTCTCGGCAACTAAGGAACTTAACAACAATGATGAAGTTATATCTCGATTACGTCAACACTTCAATACTCTACGACCAGCAGAACCGCCTCTTCATGGTAAACAAAAAGTTTTTATGTCACGAGATTTAGAATCCTGCACTCATGTATTCTTAAGATTTGATGCCGTTAAGAAGTCGTTACAACCACCTTATAATGGACCCTACGAAGTTGTGAACAGAAACTCGAAGACATTTACGATAATGATCAACAACAAACAACATGTAGTCTCCGTAAACCGAGTAAAGCCAGCATACCTGGTTTCAAACGAAGACTCCCAAACACCTTCAAACGAACAGAAACCTTTTTCTAAACCTGCTCTTCCCATCAATCAAACGAATACTCAACCAGTTGAAAATACGAAGCAAACTACAAGATCAGGACGAAGAGTACGTTTCCCGACAAAATATTGTGACCTCGTTAAGAAGATTGAATACAGAAATGAACCACGTTAGCATCGTTCGATCACGGGATCTCACTAGGAAGGGGGTAATGTAGTGATACATATCCACGATCAACTTTTTGACAACTCTGTATATTCTTTCTGTTGGTACCGTGATGAAATGTTTGTTTACTATATAAACAAAATAACATTTCATCATTTAATAACTATCTCCCAAAACAAACAAAGTTTTCAATAAAACGACTAAAACTAAATGCTTATCTGAAATTGCAGAAATTGTAGAAAATTAACAAAACATTTTTATTTGGAATCCAGTGGACGATGATTTTTATTGGTTAATTTAAAATCAAATTTATTGTTACAGTGGAACTTCGATAGCGCGAAGTCCGTGGTGTCACAAAGAAGTTCGAGTTATTAGATTATCTATTTACACTCCGAAGGCCATAGTACTATAAGTTAATGATCATTAAGGATTCTTGAGCTCCTCACATGACGTAGTTGAGCACTAAGAACGGGTTTTATAGAAATCCTATCCAAAAGGGATATCACGTTTTCTTATAATTAGGCGTCGCGCATGAATGGATTAACGAGATTTGTATAAAGGCTAAAGGCCGAACAAGCTAATGATCATTAACCTTCAGTGTGTCGAAGGTATTATGAAATAATTCGAGTTATCGAAATTTGATTATATTTAATAGCATTTTGTACTTCCTTGTGTATATTATACAGCACGATTATTAAAAAAAATGTTATCAGACAGTTTCAAATTTTCAAGGTTATCAAAATGATAAGTTATAATAATTCAATGATGTGATTACTCCTTTTATATAAACTACCACACATTAAATCTGTACTTTGCATTCTTTTGAATTTGCAAATTGAGACGCTATTGTGTATTGTCCACGCGTTCGCAGTTTGCAACAATAAGTAATCAAATTAATTACCGTAAAAATATTACTATCGATTCGTTGCATTATAGTCATGACACGTAATTCAAATTTTATACCGCATACATAACTTAATTTTTTTGCAGTATTAAAAAATGTCGAATGATTATGTGCCTTATAGAAGATGTAACGATGACCAAGAAAGTAAGTACATAATATTAGATCTATTATGTAATATATAATAATTTTATGATTTACTACGTCCATCCGTTAGCTTGAATTGTAATCGGGTGCTAGTTTAAATATTTAAAACAAAAGTAGACCATGCTTAACTATAGATTAATGTTTACGATTATTCATAAAGTAATATTGTATTTGCTTAGATTTTACGACAAAAAAGATATAGCAAGTAATGAACAATTATTACAATATTATTAGTAAATAGACCGCCTAATTGTCTTAATAAAATTAAAACGATATCAGGACAAAAATTTAAATATTAACATTAATTTCTCTGAATAATTGTGTTGTAATTCGTATGACAATTAAACCAAGGTCAGTCATTGAAATATGGTCGAATTGGTTCTCAATAATAATTATTTTTGCACTGCAAATGCTTTAAAATTAACCTTGAAATTTGAAAATTAAGAAAATTTTCGATTTGATTCGAAAATTTTATTTGTACTACAGTTCATTTAAAGTTAGTTATTTTTAGTTCAAGTCCATTCAAGTGCATTCACAGATAAATAAATATGCAGTAAGCGTCAGGTTAGCGTACAGAATATCACCGTGATAATAATTATCGTACAGATCCACTTACAAGAAACGCTAAAATATTACACAGAGACAAAATTGTACTTAAAAGTAGAACGATTTGTGTCTAGATTGTCTACAAATAGAAATTGTGTGAAAATTTCGTACAATTTGTGTTAGAAAATAGCACAGTTGCGCTGGAGATGACTAAAATTGTGCTAAAAACAAATACAATTGTTCTGAATTTTCACACAATTTGTAGGTACTTGTAGAAAATTTAGACACAAATTGGTCTATTTTTAAATCTAGATTTTCTTCAAGTACAAATTGTGTAAAAATTTAGTACAATTGTACATGTTGTGTTAGAAAATAGTACAATTGCGCTAGAAATAACTAAACTTGTGCTAAAAACAAGTACTACATTTGTACTAAATTTTAACACAATTTGTACCTGTTGAAAATCTAGAATTAAAAGTAGAACAATTTGTGTTTAAATTGTCTACAAGTACAAATTGTGTATAAATTTAGTACAATTGTACATATTTTTAGCACAATTTTAGTCATTTCTAGCGCAATTGTAGTAAATTATTACACAATTTGTACTTGTAGAAAATCTAGACACAAATTGTTTTACTTTTAATTCTAAATTTGCTACATGTACAAATTGTGTGAAAATTTAGTACAATTGTACTTGTTTTTAGTACAATTTTAGCCATTTTTAGTGCAATTGTACTTTTTTCTAACACAAGTTGTGCTACATTTTCACAAAATTTGCACTTGTAGGCAATTTAAACACACATTGTTTTACTTTTAAGTACAGTTTTTTCTCTGCGTGTAAGTCAAACTATAACTGAGATAATTGACTTCAAAGTTCAATTGTTTTAAACGTAGTAACAGATTTATTATTTGGCATAAGATAATAAGTGTTTCTCGCGTTCCCCGTGTTCTTGTTTAGGTGTAATTAATGTGTATTTTGCTTGCTTGTTTAACACGTTGGCCATTTACAATTAAAGTGGGCTTGAAGCGGTTAAGAGCGCACAGTTTAAATTTAAATATAACAAAAACTATATGAAGCATGAATGTAATTATTTTTATTTGAAAGATTATTCAATGGCATTAATTATAGAATATAGCATCATTCAAATGTCTACCACGTGAGCGTTTGCTTGAATAAATTTGTTGAACCCAATTTTTCTGGACTTCTTTGCATAAATCAGCCCCTATAAAAGTCTCTAAGTCATTTAGTGTTTGTGGTTTGTTGGCATAAACTAACCATTTCTTGAGATAATTTGTTCACCAAACTTTTCCTTCAGTAAGTTACTTGTTAGAGGGTGACATGGGGCACCATCCTTTTGAAACCACTTCTCTTTCTAATCAATATCATCCAATAATTGATCCCAAAAATTATTTATTATCATTAGATAACTTTCTTCATTGACTTTAAATTACTTTAGTAGAGGCAGCAACAAAAAAATTATTAATTTATTCTGAAATAAATTAAGTAACATTAAAAATTTTCTTTTTATATTTTAATAATTTTACGTCCCCATTTGTTTTGGAAACTGCACAGCTGCAATTTGTTCTTCCAAAATCTTCTAGATTTGTAGGCACGTTAGGGTATATTTCACCTTCCAGAATCTTCCGGGGAAAAACTTTAATAGATGAAAAACTTTGTACCATAATAATAAAGCAGTAAATTATTTAAATAAAAATATTTTAAATTCTTACCTCATTCCAAGTTCACATTTCTACAATGTTGTTACAATCAGTTAATTACTCATTGAACTTTTGCGATAATTCCCATCTTCACTTTTTATTTTTGTAAACTTTAAATTTTAAAACAATGTTTGCGGCAATAAACGAGTATTAATAATTGGTCGTGAAAGTTGTTGGTTGCACACGAAGTGTTTACAGTCATCAAAATTTAAACTTCCTCAGTCTTCTTTTAACCGCGTTGCCGGTAAAGTGATTAGCAATCAGATTTTAACACCTTGATTGCCGAGGTTTTCTGAACTGTAAAATTAAATTAGTTTTAAAAAAGTGTGATAAAAAGGTACAATTAATTTTTTTGTAACCAAATAGAAGCAGATATTTGAAGTGCGTTAACTATAAAGTGCCACGATATCACTAATGGTAATTAGAGTCGGGTGATAAGACATTTGATTGCTTGAATAATTTTTAAAGCATAATTTTAAGTTAAATAAGTTTAGTTTTGTCTAATTCGTGTTCCACGATGGTCGCTCCGGGTGAAGACGATGTTAATAGACAAACTAACCAAGGTGAATAATAATTAACAATTTTATGTTGCTTATTAAAATCATTGAACTATTTTCATTGCATTTCAACGACTACACGTAATTTTATTTAACGATCATTAATTGAAAATTAAATGAGCCGGCAAAATATGTTTGGAATGTCTGGGCGAGCTATTTTAGGGTGTTGATATATTTTTTGTTTTAGATGTAACAACAAGAGGAAGACCGAGGCTTTCCATAAACTGGAAACGTATAGTAAACAAGAGGTTACCCTTAACAGCATGGCTTCCGAATTATACTTTAAATTTATTTTTTCAAGACATTTTGGCCGGCTTCACGGTTGGTCTCACCGAAATTCCACAAGCCATTGCCTACGCTATTGTTGCAGGTATGCTTTTGAATTTCAAAATATTATACTCATTATTTGCTCAAACAAAAAAAATTAATAAAAATGGATTAAACATGTAACTGCTCGTTTCATTAAGGGGTCAAATTAAATTAATTAACTGCCATTTAGAAAATATAGAATATTTTAACTTAAAAACAATTATGAAAACATTAAAATATTATCGTTAAAAGTGTGACGATTGTGAACATTCCTTCAAACTAGGGGGACAATTTAAAAAATTATTGACCGTATAATTCAACTGAGCACCTGAACAGTGCCATGTCACCTTGAAATTTTTAAAATATTAGGTATTAATGCAGTAAAAAATTATTTTAAAAAACACAATTGAAAATCCTAAAAATGACGCATTAGATGAAAAAATGGGAAATTGAACTTTCAATGTGAATTATTACTCTTCCGTCTTTCCCCCCACTTAATATGATTATCAATTAAACAACAATCAATAAATAAATTTTGTTTATTGTTTAATTAATTTAACTTAAAACAAGCGATAAAAATTCGTAGTATTAATATTATTTACCATTGGAATATTTTAACTAAATAATTATTTGAAATTGTTATCAACCCGTTAATTAATAAACGAACAGATAAAACAAAAAATATTAAGAATCCAATTAAAAATCAATAAAATCGATTAATTAAAAAAAATATTTAATAAGTGTAAAAACGAATAAAAGAAAATTGAAAAGGTAGTTCAACCTTTACGGTTTTCCTTCGTTGGGAGTTTTTATTTTTGTATAAAAAATTTTTTGTTTATAAATCTTAAATTTATTATTATAAACTGATTGTTTATGACTTGACTTTTGCTATAAAGTCATTGAAAACGGCCAGCATTTCTTTATCTTCAGAATTTTGATGAACAAGTAATAAACGAAATTACTGACTTATCTTTTTTGATTTGTGGAAAGATAATTTATTTACAAAAATCGGTGCCTATTCAAGAAAGTTTCTTATGCAAATAATCAAGTTGATTACGCAGGTAGATCTACGATTGATTGATGTGTAATACTTCTATACAGGTTTTGCCAATGACCCAAGAAATCCTAAGCGATTTCTTTCCAAGAGTTTGTTATTTCATGCTTTTTGAGATCATTTTTATCAGTGAAATGTAAATATAAAATTTTACAATGAAATTGTCCAAAATCGGAATAACAAAACAATTAAAATTTGTTTTTTTGCGATTAGTACAAATTTTTTACAATTTCATGGATAGCTTTTCTGTACACGGATTCAAAGTGTATCATCTCGTAAATACCAAAGGGTCAGAGAACCCATGACTTTCCTGCATGGCGTTTTTGTATTTTACAAAAGTGTACATATACACACCCACTTATTTCATGCCTACGTACACTCAAGTCTTCTAAAATGAATTTTGTTATATATTTTTCTTGTCTGCTTACCAAATCGTAAATTTTTGGAAAAAGCAAACAGAATTGTTTTAAATATTTCTTTATTTTTAAAACGATTTAATTGGTGCAATGTATGAGGAGTTATTAAGAGACACACACATGGAAGCTTTTTGGGTCCAGTTTTTCAGCTAACTAAGTCCCCCCTCCCCCTCATTGCTAGTCTATACAATAGAATCTGATTTTTTTAAATATGTATTTCGAATACAGTGATCTCTCATTTTTTTTGAGATAAATGGGGATTCATGAGCGTCACTAAAAATCAGAGAAATTCTTCTATTTATTTTTCTATATACTCAACAATCTAAACATTGTGCAACAGTAGATGTCATTCTAACAATCGTAGTTAAAATAATAATATACAGATTTTTGTGTTTACATTCTAATGTGTACTAAATAAGGACGAAAAAACTTTTATTTACTTTCTTATTTTATACATTAATTTACAGCAATTACTCTATAATCAAATTCACCGTATTTCTCTAGCCCAAAATGTTTTTTTTTATTCTAGGCAGAAAAGCATTTATTTAATTCATGCTCGTTTAAGGCCAAATTTTTTGATAGCTTCTTTTTACCGGTGTCAGCCATCAAAGGTTTTTCATTATCAGAACACAGAATAGACAAAACTTCATCTCAACTGTCTGTTCCTTGTTCCTCTTATCATAATGACAGAATAAATCACAATGAGTTTTCATGTTCTCATTGTACAATTTTTCTATTGTACTTTTTTAAAGCTTTATTTTGTCCTTGATCGAATTTTGATTTAAATGACAGCTTTGCATTGTATAGAAATAAACAATGCATTAAAATATTTTATCTTAATCTCGATCACTCCAAAATTGTCATATTTAAATTTACTTTAGATTAACATTACTTACTCAGTAATTCGGTAATGGGTTATTTATCCATTAGTAGTGGAGTTCTGGAAAGCTGTTAATAAAATTGTTGTCGTTAAGCAACATTTTGAAATGAAAAATACGGAAAGGGCCTTTGCAGACACAAAAATATCATTTAATTCATGAATTTTTTTAAATTTTGATGAATTTTCGTTAACATAAAAAGCAGGGTTACGGGCACGTCTGGAAGCCAGTCTAGCAAGCTACCTATTGGACGTTAAACAATTATAATCTCAAAGTACCTGTTACTAAGTGCACTTCTGTGTTGATAATAGATGATTAAACAGGACATGGTCCTAATTAAAAGTCAGATGAAGAAAAAGATAAAAAGTTTGTACGTAAAGTGACGAGAACTAATTCGAATTAGACTGTAAAAATTTGCTTTCAAAGCACCCGAATTTATATTATTTTTGCCGAAAATTGGGCATAACAAAAGTCAGCTTTTAGTTATAAAAGAAACAAAATACTTATTTTAATTAAATGCCCTTTTGGGTACATAAAATGCCGATTTTAAAATTTCTAATTAGAAAATTGCAATTGATAAAATCAATTATTGTAGTCACTTACGAATAGTAATTTACATAAATATTAAAAATTACTTTTTAAATAAGTAGGTAGTTTTACAAATAATGAGGTTTCATTAAAAAGAATATAAATTTGTGTCATATCTTTCCAACTAAACTACTGAGACTTAAAGGTCCAAATTTTCATTTTCTTCTGGTCTCTCAGAAGAATTTCGGTTGAAACCATCCAAATTAATACGGGTTTTCGTTTTATATTCTTAAGGAGTGCCAATATTGAAATAAATTTTTACTGCTTCAAACACTTACATATATAAATATGGATTACTTCTCAGAAACTACAGGGGATTTCCAAATTACAATTAATTAATGTCACGTATAATTTCTTACGTATGTATACGTAGGAAAACCAAGAAATTTCTCAATATTTAAGTGGACAAGAGGTTGTTATGAAAGTATCTGCGGTTTTAAGTTATTCCAATGCAGTTTAATTTTTGCATCGAATTTTTCTTGGTTGCAAAAGTTCAATCTTTATAATTCAAGTAAGTGTGACTTGATGGAATTTATGTGGTTAATCATAATTTATAAATTGCTTGGTCACGAAATTTAAAAATATCGGAGTATTCGTTTCATCACTATGTACATTTAATTTCTTCTTCATTTTGATTTTGTACGAAACCAAAAAAATGAGCACCTGTCATTTGGTCAGTTTTTTTCCGACCTAAAGAAGAAAAATGGCTGCCGATTGTGAATTTGTATTATTAAAAGTAGCTAATTCAATTCAGAAAACAAAAAATTACAAAAAGCTAGAAGAATAGGATTACCTTTACAAATGTTTGCATTCTGTGAGGCCAAAGGCCGAATTACCAACTATCAACATAAGCAATCAGGTAGTTTTCAAAACAACACAAAGCAGAATCTTATGGTAAATTTAAACTAACATTTCCTAACGCGAAATTTAGAACTTTTCAATTTCTTGAAGCATCTACGATCCCGGTACAACCTTGGGCCACCCTTAAACTTCTTTTGGTCGAAACTGAAAATTACTGATTAATTCATTGTCAACCAATTCCAAATTTTTGAGTACCCAAACGAATTTTTATTTTAATGTAATAGATAAAAATAAAAGCGTAGTACCCTGGCACTACTTAATGTATCGTACTTTTGAGTGTTTCCGTTTTGATATCCTATCTATGCATAATTAAAGAACAAAGTAGTTCACCAACATTCTGAACAAATGTTCGATTACATTATGTTTTTAAAAATTGTTAAAATCATAAAGAAATTGGATTTAAGTTAAGGATTATGTTATGATCTATCTGTGGACTATGGGGAAGGCAAAGGAAAACCACCCCATTATCATTCTTTAGTAAAGTTTTCTTGACTTTAGCCTGGAGGATCGCCCAACATCGGAATCGGATGATTGGATGATCTTGGGTCTTTCTTAATTCTTGGTGTGATCGAAGATATGTCTAAAATAGCTGGAACCAACCAGCTGCGGTTTCCCTAAGATATGTCAAAATCAAAATCTGAAGTCACCCAGAGTCAAAAAACTAATAGCTGCAGCAAAACATTTTAAAATCTTGGAAATACTTCATCACAGCAATGAAGCTTTCCTTATCTCATTTAATAAGTAGGAATTTTTATCGCGTAAAAAGATTACAAAAATCGAATTACTTATTCCTGATGCTTAAAAAAGTTTGGATTTAAAAAGTTTAATAGCATCTGATATTTATAAGTAATACATGAAAATGCCTTAGAAATCACCTATTTATAACTTTATTTATTAATAATAATTTATTGTGGGTCTCGCTTATGATTATTCATAATATGTAATTAGAAAGCATTTTTTGCACATTTCATAATTATAATAAATGATTATCGTTAATATACTAATATGATTAACTTAAGTTAATGACTGAAATAATTTCAATCACAGAATTAAAAATATTATTCAAATTTAAAAATTTTCGAATTAATTTAACGCAGTTAAAATCAAGTAACTATAAGTTTTTGATTATTAATTTCTCTAGTGGCAAAATTACATAGGTACTATTTCAAATTAACAAATTAGAAAATATTATTTATAAGACCTAGATCTTACTAATAGTAGGTCCTCACTGGAGGACTTAAATATTCGAAAATGTTGAGTCAAAATTTGAATATTGAATACAGAGGATTTTCAATTTTGCAGAAAGAGCAGCTCAAATAAAACTTTGCTTGAAAACCAGCCAAATAAATAATTGATTCATTATTTGTTTTTATTTTATTTTATTATTTACTTACATAATTTATTGTATTGTGTACATTTTTCCAAAATAAACGATTAGATTATATTACATTAAATTTCAAATTTTAAAATATTTAAATGTGCTTGGGCTTCTGTTATGTCGGGAATAATTATGTTGTTAAAAAACATTGCAATAAAATAATAAAATACAAATAAAGAAGAACCTACAGCTTACCGTGGAATCCGAATCACGGCACAAATAAGTTGATAGACCCTGTAATTCGATGCCTGATTTTTGTAACTTCATTTATGTGTCATGTGATACCTAATAATGTAAATTGCTTTTTCCGAACAAAATTATAAATTTTCTCAAATTTATGACTTGCATATTTTTCTAAACCTTTGAGTTTATGCATATCACAATATATTGTATATATTGCTACTATCGGATAAGATATTGAAATTAATAACGCGTCACTGAATCTGAAAAATGTGCTAAATTGAAAAAAATATACTTGAGAATTAAATATAAAATACTGGAGATATATTATATTTATAATATAATATAAGGTGACACTTACGTTCATTACTATCTCAATTATAAAATTTGTGAGAGCAGTTTTAACAATTGATTTGTTGTTTTTGAGTAGTATATTATTGTAGACTTCCAAATTTGTCGGTGCAACCGAAAAATTATTTAAAATCCAAAATGGAACTTCGTTCGTTTTGAAAAAACGTTTCATTTATTTAACCTACCACAATTTAAACAGATAAAATGCAAAATTCACCTAAGTATAATTGCTAAAATTTTGAGCTTAAAAAGATTTACTTTTTAATTGTCAAAATTTGAATATTTACTGCATTGCATGAGGCGTGATCAAATTAATTCATTCACACAATTTGATTATTATTAATTAAAGTTTTGGGCAAATCCAACAGAATTAACAATCTTTAAAACATTGATGTATTAACCAACGAAACGATGAGTGTCGTCAATGCGTTTGTATGATCACCCACGTCATAAAATTGCAGTGGCAACTCAGAAATTTGTGTTGTATGGTTTTCAAGAATTCATATAATTAATCTAATTAATTTGCAAGGGGTAGAATAATAGTAAATGTCTGCTCGTGAAATTAACAAGTTCTCGATACTTGATGAAAAGTGCTATTCTGGTTTTTCAAACCGATATTTGATTAATTTGGTTATTGTACTCCACATAAAATTATAATTTCTTTATTAATTAAAATTATATTAAATGTTTTATTTCCAACTAAACCCCATTAATTACTATACAATTAAGAGTCACAATACAAATTGTGTTGTGAATCTTCGCTCATTACTATCTTTTTTTAGTGTCATAATGTATTAGTTATCCAACTAATATGGATGATAAACGACAAAAAATACCAAATTTAGTTACTGCAATTTTGATTTAACCTTCGTTAAATTTATTATTATTATTGTGACTTACTGATGGTAATGTATAATTTAGAAATAGCGTTAATGACGAAAACATTTACAAAAATTTTATTTACTGTGTCAACAAATTTTTTGGCCAAATTATGTAATTAAATTAAATCCAACTGAGGATTTTTCTCAATTCAGAGTATAAGTTTCTTGGTATGAAGGAATTTATATTTTTCCTAACATTTTAATTTTATTTTGAATTATTTTAATCATAACTATAAAATTGATTGTCTTTTTTTATCTTGGTGATGATAACTGTTGCCTACTTTTAAGTAATGGAATAAAAACTGACCCTAGAAACCATCCAAAAACTAACCTAGAATAAAAATGCAACAGTATAAAAAAATTTACTTTCCAATATAGAAAATTAAAATTGTGTTTTTTTTTTCAGGCTTACAACCTCAGTATGGTTTATATTCCGGATTATTAGATTCCTTAGTTTACTTCTTTTTTGGAACATGCAAAGATATAAATATTGGACCCACAGCTATAATGGCTTTAATGATACAACCTCACGTGGAGATGCTTGGTCCCGATATGGCAGTTTTGATAACATTTTTATCAGGAAGCATAATTTTCGCTTTGGGATTACTGCATTTAGGTACAAAAATTTTAATTTACTTATAGATCGTTTTACCTTGATCACAATTCGTTTAAGGTCAACATAAAAAGGTGACGAAATTTTTAATAGGCTTTAATTAAATAGATAATCCATGTTTACTACATTTGCTTGACTAATACGCAACAATAACTAAATTAAATAGTATAGATAACAAGTTCATTTCCAGCACTTTAACACGATTTCCAAGTCTAGACAAAAGTTAACTTTCAAAATCTATTTAAGTAATTTTTTTTATCTGCAATTTATTATTTTCACAGGATTTTTGGTTGAATTTTTCTCCTATCCAGTAGTGGGAGGATTTACAACCGCAGCTGCAATTCAGATAGGATCTTCGCAAATTAAAGGCTTATTGGGCTTGAAGGGTAAAGCTGATGGATTCCTGGGAGCGTGGATTGCAGTGTTCAAAAATATCCATGAAATTAGGTTATGGGATTCTGTTCTAGGAATTACCAGTATTATTGCCTTAGTTGGAATGAGAGTATGATTGGATCATTTATTTTGTTCCAACTTTTTACTAAATTTTGTCAAAATCTTTTAGCATTTGAGAATATGGGGAAGACGAACAAATAATCCAGAATGGTCAACTACCAGAAATATATTCAGTAAAATACTGTGGTTGATCTGCATAGCTAGGAACGCAGTGGTTGTCATCATCGGAACGGTGATAGCATGGATTTTGGTTGTAAATGGAAAGAATGTGTTCATACTAACCGGTGAGTAAATAGGTCAAACAAAAAGCGGCAAAAATTTTTTAAATTTAAAATGGTCTTACATTAATTTATAATAAATTTTAACGCAATATCTATAAATAAAAGTGTGCGTGATTATGTAAGCATTTAACTGTTTTGTAAATTGCTTGCAATTTTCAATACGCAGAAATGCAAAAACCTGGCATTTTGTTGTGACAAAATATACAGGGTGTTTCTAAACGTCTACTTATCTAAATTCTTTAGGGGCACTTTTTAGTTAAGATCAGCTGAAACTTTTCATAATTTATGATCTAATATCATTATTTTTTTTTTAGGTGAAATTGGGAAAGGTTTGCCTACCGTACAATTTCCTCCATTCAGTACAGAATTTAATAATCAAACCTACACCTTCACTGATATGATGAAGCAATACGAAAGCAGCGTGGTTTTTATACCACTAATTGCTATTTTGGAACATATCGCAATCTCAAAAGCTTTTTGTAAGCATTTAACGTGTTGTTCGACTACAATTTTTTGAAATAATTTGTTTTAGCAAAAGGAAAAACCATAGACGCAACGCAAGAAATGATAGCACTAGGTCTTTGCAATCTAGCAGGTTCTTTTATTAGATCAATGCCGGTAACTGGATCGTTTACAAGAACTGCAGTTAACAATGCTTCGGGTGTCCAAACAACATTAGGAGGTTTAGTTACCGCACTTATGGTCCTTCTGGCTTTGGGCTTCCTAACCGGAACATTTTCTTTGATTCCAAAAGCTACCCTAGCTTCTGTTGTTATTTGTGCCATGTTTTATTTGGTCGACATTGAAGCGATGATAACACTGTGGAGGACAAAAAGTAAACACACATTTTTATATTTTCGTATCGGAATGCTAATTTGTTTATTTTTAGAAAGCGATTTAATTCCATTTACGATCACTTTGCTAGCATCCCTTTTCTTGGGATTGGAATATGGAATTTTAATAGGAATTGCTAGCAATTTAATTTTTGTTCTTTATTCGAGTGCTCGTCCACCCATCCATATCGACAAGCAAAAATTGGCCAAAGGTGATGTGTACATCGTTACTCCTAGTAGAAGTCTTCAATTTCCCTCTGCTGAATTTGTCAGGGAAAAAATTATGACAGAGTGTGATAATGTCGATATGATAGTTTTTGTTAATGGAAAATATATTAACAGTATTGATGCTACTGTAGCAAGGGTAAAAATGGTTTTTAAAAATTTTGAATCTTAAATCAAATTGGTGTCTTTTAGAATTTCAAAGTATTGGTAGACGACCTCATTTTAAGGGACCAAAAAATTATTTTTTGGAATTTTAAGCCTTCGGTACTAATTATGTGTCAAGGAGTAGATAAAAGTTTGGATCAATATTTCAAAGATGGTAGTATAGAAGAAGTTGCTGACTGTAAGAACCACAAGAATTTGTGATAAACTTTTATTAATTTTCCGGTTTTAGATGCAATATTGGAAAGGCGAACAGCACCTGATGTGATTTTCACTATCTGATTACAATAAAAATGTTAATTTGTGTCTGTTCAATATTCGGAATGTGCCAATGTGTGGCCAGGTCTGTGATAAATTACTTAGAATTCGGCATATTATCGTAATTCTCAAAAAATGCTTAATGGAGTACACCGGCACCACAGGGTCAATTATACTATAATATTATTTATACACGGTGATAAAATTGGAAATTTTAAATCCCATTGCAATTTTAAACTGGAAGAAAAATGGGAAAATATTCCAATACATTGATTAGGTTAACCTGTAATTTGTATATAAAGAGTTGTAAATTTGTTAATTATTAGTGTAATTTATTTTTTAATTTATGAAATAAAATTTTTAAATACAGGGTGTCTCATAAAAGAACATTTTTTTCATAAACAATGTGTAATTTCTCGTTCGGCTTTCAACCAACCAAAACACTTAATTATTTGATTCAAATTTTCCCAAGGAATCCGAGTATCATAAAAATACATTTTTTGTGTGCTTTAGTCAAAACATTAGAAAATTACTACTCAAGAGGAGCGTTTACTTTTGAGGTCTGCATTAATTCGCTTCCTTTTTTATTATTTCGGTAAATAACGAAATTCAAATTAGTGGTCATTATTGTAACGAATTGCTTTAATTAAGATTTTTTCACAGTTTAGTTTGGATTCAAGGTTAATTATAATTTATAATTGAACATTCGATAGTGGTTAGAAATTTTGCTAGTTTAATAATTTCTCAGAAACATCAATTTTTATCAAATGCAAATTTGCTGACATGGAAAGTTTGTTAATTCATCATTCTTGGAATCCAATGTTATGTTTTTGGTTTGTGTAATCAAGGTGGATATGGGTGAACGAATTGAACTTGCAAAACGTCTATTTGGAGGTGCAAGTACATTGCAAACAGATTGACGCCCTAGTTATACATAATTCAAAAATTCTATTATCTCATGCTGAATGGTTCATATATGAACTAATACTATCATTGTAGATAAGAACAAGATTATAATTTTTGTTACATCTTAAAGAGTTTTTATTTTAATAACACCACCTTAAGTTTTTCTTTTTGGGGAAGATGCATATCTTATGTTGTCGATTTTAGATGTTCATGGAGTGGTTACTCAAGTTCATTTCCCCAGTTACTTTAATTTTGAATTTCAGATCAAATTTGGTGTCTACAAAAATAATAAATACCTACATAAGCATGGACAAACGATAAAGTGCTTGCATTTCCTCGAGCCACCACTTTAAATTTCAGCATAAATCTGTTCGCAAAATGAGCCAAGTTCAGGCTGCAGAAAGGTTAACTTTTTGTAAACGAAGAAGAATTGAGAAATTTAGGTCTTTACGCACCCTCTCAGCAACAGCAGTGGTCACTTATAAACAATTTAAATTTAAAAATAGAAATGCAAAAACGCCATTCGCCAAATGCATGGAGAATATTAAGTTTTCAAGGATTTCATTAGGATGGTTATTGATTTTATCAATAATCGACTGTTTATTGGGGAATTTTGTCGTACGGATACGCCGTTCTATTTATCTCACAAATTTTCCATGGAATTTAAATCCGGAGATTGTTCGCTTTTTGACCAGCTGATAAATATAAAACACAAGGGCATTTTCTACTCTATGTAAGGCAACATTACATTTTTTCATTGATTCAATCAATGAAGTATAACGACCTCAATCCATGGGAAGCAAAACAAGCCCATGCGAAAACGCTACCTTTTACATGTTTAATGGTAGGTGTAACGTAGATACTTTGGATTAAACCTTGCATAAATTGACTATTTTACACGTTTCCCATCTAAATTAAATGATTTCTAACGACTTTCTCACTAAATAAAACTTTTTCCCAATCTATCCAATTCAAATTGCCGTTTGAATTCAAGCCTGGCGAGTCTCTTTTTTTCCTAGAAGTAAGTGGTTCTTAGCTGAAAGTCTGTTAAAAAAGTTTTGCTTCAACTAAGCATTTTTGAATTACTCTGTAACAAACTTTCATGTCTGGAATTTCAGCAATAGTTCTAAATTAAATTTTAAAGGATCGTTTTGAGAAATAATTTTGATGCGTGTACCTACTCATCCAAACTGCGGTTTTTTTCCGGTGGTTTTTTCTTATTTCGGCACGTTGCCGAAATTTCTCTTTCTTTATAAGACGAAATTAGTCTTAAACTAAGTTTTGAATTGATTCAAAAAACTTGAGAATTGGAGAAAAAAATTTGCTTTACTTTTGTCGTACTCTGCTACTGTGTTTTTGAAAATTTACGTTTGCTAGTTGGAAATAAATAAATACCACCTGCTACAGCTAATAATACAAAGTAAGGTCAAGGGAAAAAGAGGATCAGGCAGAAAAAGAAACTCGTGGGCAAAACATTTTCGGGGCAGCGGTGAATAAGGTTATGTGGTCCAGGTTAACAAGTAACGTCTAAAGAAGAAACGGCAAAAAAATTAATTTTTGCTGATAACAGCAGCCCACAATGAAATTTTGAAATAAATTATTGATACGGGAGTTCAGAATTTTGCAATACTTCCTTTTATCTAAAATGTTGTTCTACCTTTGTCCGATAGTGTACCTATTGAAAAATTTTTATTTTCTTGAAGAGAGAAGTTGATTAAAATTAGGAAATTTTTGAATAGTTGTTTATAAAGTTTTATACTATTTTGTTTTATATCATTAAATAAAAGGTTAAATTAAATTTAAATCTCTCTAATTACAAAAGCAATTACACGTCAAAAATGTTCCTTTTGTAATTATTTTTTTTGTATATACGTTTATTTTACACTTACGATGGTTATTCAATAATTGTTTGTTGCACGAATTAGTATTGTCTATACTTCAGTTATACGCGGTATCCGGATTGTTGCATCTCCCAATAAATTATAAAACCGTTCTATTGTGTCGAGGTTAAATTATTATAAATGAAATTAGTTAACTAAAATAATATTACTTTTTTGGGCAAAATTTGTACCGGAGTTTTTGAAAATTGTAGTATTTTGTAAACATGTAAGTATTTTGAAAATTAGCACATGAATGATAATTTTTACTTCATTTTTCTTGATGTCGCAGTATTTTAATTTTTGAGGTATCGAAAAGTTACTTTCCATTTTTAGGTATCCAGCCATCGAAAAAATTCCAAAATTTTTGGCACGGGGATTTCCTGTTGTGCAGTGGCTACCAAAATATGATTTGGAAAAAGCAATTTCTGATATTATTGCCGGGATCACTGTTGGATTAACGTTAATTCCACAATCATTGGCCTACGCTTCATTAGCTGGTTTAAGTCCAGAGGTAATTTATTATCATTTGTTATTATGGTCATATTGAATTTTTCAAATTTTATCTCGACATCTTTCGTGCATTGTTTGACCAATGTCAATATTTTTGTGATTGTATTTCCTGTAACAATTTTACCTTACCTTTTGGGTTTTTCCATCAATTTCTACTTCAATAATTATCTTAAAATCTTGATTAATTGAAGATTAACTCAACTAACGTCACTAATAAACTGATATAAAGTAACTGATAAACTGATTGTTAATAACATGAAATTATTATAAGAATTAGAATAAAAAGTATGGTCCCAATAATAATTATTTTGCATCGCTTAAAAATTATATAATGTAAATTCCCCATTATAATCTGAAGGCTATCAACATGGATAGTTAATAAATTGCAGGAAACTAAACACGTTCATTAATGATGTTTTGTTAAAAGTATGGTAGACAAGAGTGGTTTTATTGCATAAGTCTGTATAAAACTTTTATTATACAGTATCTAATTCAAATTATTTATTGAATGGATTTTCAGGAAAAATCCGAAAATTAAACTCAAAATATTTTTCTAATTCTGATAGTCAAGTGTCACTTTTGGGGTTAAGAAAAGGTTTACTTTTCATAACTGGTGATGAAAAATAAATTAGTTCGTCATGAAATCATAATCGTCCATTATTTTGTAAGTTTTGAATTAATATTAAGCGATTGTTTCCAAATTGACCGAAATACATTAGATATATTTTTACATTATATACGGGGCATTCCACACCAAATCGATCACTTTGAACCCGGCCCCTTTTGATTTTCCTGAAATTTTTACATATTTTTTTCAAAATTTTTTATTCAACCCAAAAAAAGTTACGAATTTTTAGAAAAACTGATGTTGTTTTTCTTCAAACGATCGTAACTATGTCAAAAATTGACTAATCAGAACTTTTTTTGGTTTTTGTTTGTCTTTAAACGTACTTTTCAGGAAAAAATACAAAAAAAACATTCAAACTTGGATTCTACAAAATTTTTCATTTTTTCGGAGAAAATCATTGATTTTACAAATTTCGACACTTTTGATTTTTGATTTTTTTATTAAAAAATAAAAATCTGATCTATTCCGCGTATAACAACGCAAACCCCATAATGGGCCGACATTTCTTTCTATTTCGTTTGTTTAATTAAAAAATATTATTTGCGTAAAAATAAAACAAAATATTTTTTAATTAAACAAAAAAAATAGAAATAAATGTGGGCCCATTATGGGGTTTGGGTTGTTATACGCGGAATAAATCAGAGATTCTTTTGAAATAAAAAATTCAAAAACCAAAAGTGGACAAATTTGAAAATTCAATGATTTTCTTCGAAAAAATAAAAAAATTTTGTAGAATCCAAGTTTGAATATTTTTTTGAATTTTTTTCTGAAAAGTACGTTTAAAGACGAACAAAAACAAAAAAAGAACGTTTTGATTAGTCAATTTTTGAAATTGTTACGATTGTTTGAAGAAAAAAACATCACTTTTTCTGAAAAATTTTAACTTTGTAAAAAATTTTGAAAAAAATTACACAACTGATTTTACGTATTATACTATCCCATCAAAAACAGTTCTGTAAATTTTTTCAAAATTGTTTACAAAATTAAAAATTTTTAGAAAAACTGATGTTTTTTTTCTTCAAACGATCGTAACTTTTCAAAAATTGACTAATCAAAACGTTCTTTTTTTTTGTTTTTATTTGTCTTTAAACGTACTTTTCAGGAAAAAATACAAAAAAAATATTCAAACTTGGATTCTACAAAATATTTTATTTTTTCGGAGAAAATCATTAATTTTTCAAATTTTTCCACTTTTGATTTTTGATTTTTTTATTTCAAAAACAACTCTGATTTATTCTGCGTATAACAACGCAAACCCCATAATGGGCCAAAATTTTTTTCTATTTTTTTTTGTTTAATTAAAAAATATTTTGTTTTATTTTTACGCAAATAATATTTTTCAATTAAACAAAAGAAGTAAAAAAAAATGTCGGCCCATTATGGGGTTTGCGTTGTTATACGCGGAAGAAATCAGAGTTTTTTTTTGAAATAAAAAAATCAAAAATCAAAAGTGTCGAAATTTAAAAAATCAATGATTTTCTCCGAAAAAATGAAAAATTTTGTAGAATCTAAGTTTGAATTTTTTTTTGTATTTTTTCCTGAAAAGTACGTTTAAAGACAAACAAAATCAAAAAAAAACGTTCCGATTAGTCAATTTTTGAAATAGTTACGGTCGTTTGAAAAAAAAAACAGCAGTTTTTCTAAAAATTCGTAACTTTTTTTGAGTTGAGTAAAAAATTTTGAAAAAATTCACAGAACTGTTGTTGATGAGATAGTATAATATGTAAAAATTTCAGGAAAATCAAAAGGGGTCGGGTTCAAAAGTGGTCGATTTGGTGTGGAATGCCCCATACACACCTAATACAGATTTTCTTAAAGTTTCTACTCAAAAATAACATAAAAATCCAAAAAAATTGATTTAATATACAAAATATTGAATACATGCAGAAAAAATGCTTAGTTCCACTTTTGCAATTTGACAGTACCTACCTGAAAACAAAAACATTGCAACTGTCACTGTCTCATTGTTGACACTTTATCATTACTTTTACTTTATATTTACACAAATAAAATATTTAATTATCAACACCTGCTTTCATTTAATTTTTTTGACGTAAATTCGTCTGTAAAATCGGTAACATGTTCTAATTAAAAAAAATTTAACACAAAACCGTTGACAATGTAACGATTCCAATTAAAAAAAAAAATTATCTACTTTAAATTTAAAAAGAAATTGTTTTGATTTGTAACCGGTTTTCAACATTTAAATTTTAAATATTTTCTAAATGTCATACGGTTTGATATTTAATTCGTATAACCTTAAAAATTAGTAGTATTTACGATTACCTTTACCAAAGAGCATCTTATTCAGTTTTCTGTGTACTTTTGGTGTGTCACCTCAAAGGAATAACAGATAAATAATATCAAATTATTTGCAACTTTCACTGATTGATAGGCCACCCAATAACTCTTAATTTTGCACAATCGTATCAATTATATGCCTTTCAGATCTCTACGTTTTCAAAAATGTTGATAATGCTTTTCTTGCTTTTTTCTCAATATTTTGAATAAAACTCAGCTTTATGCACATTTGAGCTTTTTTTTAAGTATATTTTGGCACTTCACATAATTTTTTTATAATCTTAAATTGTCACGTACGTAAAGTTGCTCCCCCTTATTTAAAATTTTATTTTTTTTTCAATGTGTTTTTAATTTTGAAAACTCAAAATAAGATTTTGTGCTAGCCCCCTTTTTTGAAAATGCAATTTCTTTTATTTTTCTCAATTTGTTTTTAATTTTTGCTAAAAATTAAAAATACGATTAAAATGTTTTTCATTTTTTCTTTAATATAGTAGGTACATTTTTTATAAATAAAATTGAATATTTTTTATGATGTAGTTTTTTTGACTGCTTATGTAAATCTTGTGCTTTTCCCTTCTTTAACTTTTAGTGCTCATTTTCTAAAAATTCACATAAAATCTACACATTTTTGCCAATTCCTTTTGTGAAAAATAATTTATTTAAATGAAAATCATTCCACATTTAGGTCGCACAAGTTGATAGCATCCATATCTACCACACGTTTGCCGAAAATAATTACTTTTCAATTTACCATGACAATCTTTTTAATGAGGTATTTCCTAACACGACCAATATTTCAATAAAAATTTGAATAACTTGCTTATAAACAAAATAACTTATTTTTTTCTAATTTTAACATGTAAAGTGCTGCTTTTGAAATTTAAAGAACCTTTAAATAAATAAAATCTTGTATGAAAAACGTTAAGAAATGCAATTTTATCTGTCACAGCATTAAAAAAAATTATAATGACAGCGAAAATGTTGAACTCTTGTAACCTAAAACAAAAAACCAGCTTTTTTTCTGTTATCATTTTAGTACGGTCTATACTCATCACTTTGTGGTGGTTTCATTTACACAATTTTTGGAACAACACCGCAATTAAACATTGCACCGACTGCCTTGTTATCATTATTAACGTTTTCTTACACACATAAAGCAACTTTTGGAGCAGTTCCAGCTACAATTCTACTATGCTTGCATTCAGGAGTTATTGAATTATTATGTGGAATCTTTCACTTAGGTAATATTACCTTGTTCAAACTTCTCCGACATAAATTCTCACACATTTTTAGGATTTCTGATCGATTTTGTATCTGCTCCTGTGGTAGCTGGGTTTACGTCAGCTGGCGCACTCGTGATAGCTTCAGCGCAGGTTAAAAATTTACTGGGACTCAATTTTTCGGCTGAAACTTTTCTGGACGTTTGGAAAAACGTCGTAAGAGAATATAAAAATGTCAAGAAGTGGGACTGCATTTTAAGTGCGATTTGCTGCGTCACTCTTTTGATTTTAAGGGTAAGTACTGAATTTTATTTAAATCTCAAAACATCGCTGGATAATTTTTTTATTAGCAAATAAATATGTTTGGTTCTCCTCCGATAAGCAATAAAAAATCTGACTTTATAAGGGAAGAGTACAAATCTTTAAAAGTTTTTATTTGGTTTTTGTCTGTGTCGAGGAACGCATTCGTTGTTATAAGTTGTGCTGTAACTGCTTACGTATTGAATTTATACGAAATGAATCCATTTTCTTTGACACGTAAGTTGCTTAGCAAAATATCTTTTTAGTTTGACAATATTTTTTAGCACAAGTTCCATCGGGATTACCCAGCGTTTCCGTACCACTATTCGAAGTTCACCACGGCAATCGTACCTTTACCTATTGGGATATGATTTCAGAATTGGGAATTGGAATTGGTTTGGTACCGATGATTGCAATTTTAGGAAACGTGGCAATTGCTAAAGCTTTTGGTATATTTTATCATAGCTTTATTTAGCTTATTCGATTGGTTCTCTTAAAGCACACCTATTACCTGATTTATTTTAGCTCAAGGCAAAATGGTAGACGCTTCCCAAGAAATGGTAGCGGTAGGTTTATGCAATGTAGTCGGATGCTTTTTCAGTTCAATGCCTGTAAACGCTTCTTTTGCAAGAGCTGCTGTTAGTAATGCTAGCGGAGTTAGAACTCCGTTCAGTGGAATTTATACAAGTAATATTTCCTTTAGCAAAATAATATATTTTTTGAAATGCATTTTTAGGCTTAATGGTACTCCTATCGTTAACATTTTTAACTCCATACTTTCGATACATTCCGAAGGCAACCTTAGCATCAGTTATTATTTGTGCTGTACTCTTTATGATTGAAGTATCAGTTGTAAAACCGATTTGGAAAGTAAACAGTAAATTTTGATCATCAGTTTAAAAAATTTAATTAATTTCGGCATTTTTTTTACAGAAATTGAGTGGATTACATTATGGAGTACATTTATAGCGTGCTTGCTTTTGGGCATTGAATATGGAATTTTTGTTGGCATTTTGCTCGACATTTTATTATTGTTGTATTACAACGCAAGACCCAACATTGTTACAAAAATCGTAGAGGTGATTTTTCAATATTTTCAAAATTATCATCAACTTTTTATTCTTTTCCAGAGTGATGGTATGCAATATTTGCAAATAACTCCATTTTCGTGGGTGTTATTTCCTTCATCTCAGCACTTTCGAAATGTTGCTATGAAGTTTGATTTGGAGTTTGGAAAAGTTAGCAAATATGTGGTTTTAGATTGTGCCCAAATCAATAAAATTGATTACACATCAGCAAAAGTATGAATTTTTTTTTCGGCTGACCAACTTTGACGTTTCCTTTTAGGGAATTGCGATGTTAGCTCTTGATTTATACAAACTTGACAAAATATTGGTTATTTTAAAAGCGGACGAAAAGTTAATGAACTCATTTAAAAGTTTGTGTTCAATTCCAGTGAATTTTGCCCAAAGCGAAGATGATTTAAAATCAATTTTTGGTAAGTCAGTTAATTTTCAGTATTATTATTATTATTTTGTACGTAACTAATTACCCAAATTTTTATGATTTAATAATTTGAGTTTATCTCTAAATTTACTCTGTTACAGATGGAAGATCCATTGATGAACCTGAAAGCAATGGTATAATTCTTCTTAACAAAAAGCTAAAAACTGACTCTGATTTATAAAAAAAGTATTATGTGTTATTCCACTTTATAGTGAGAAAATAAATAAGGTATGATTCTAGTTTACGGTCATGGCCTAGAAGTGAAATTTTTGGAGGGGAGGGGGGGGAGGGAGTTAAAATGTCTCGGAAAACAGCAAAAATTTTCCGCGGAAACATAAAATAAAGGTAAAAATTCAATTTAAAGTTGAAAAAAATATAACCTATATTTCGAATAAAATTGAAAAGGCGGCGAGCCTGAAACGTCAAATATAAATTTGACATAAGTCAATGAAATAATTAAAAACGAATATTTTTTTTCCACAATCAAAATATAGCATTATATTTTTATATTCAACTGTAAATTGAAAATTTACCTTTATTTTATGTTTCAGTAAATCACAATTAAATATTAAATAATAATAATCAAAAACTATTCTAATTTGAAATTCGTCGGCATGTGGTGAAAATTTTAATTATCCAACACGGCAATACCGCAAATTTTTACACCGTAAGTAATTCACGGTTTTATCACAGCGTGTAGCCCCAAAAGATTCAAAAAAGTGTTTTTATTACAAATTCGTCGGCTGAGTATTGGTTTGTTCCAACTCAATTTTATAAAAATTTAAAAATGTTATGTAAGAAAGGTTTCTGAGAGTGACTGAGTAAGACGTACACGATATACGCGACCATGTACGACCTCGAACCTGATTTTGGGCCTCAGTACCCTCAGTACTCAGCCAACAAATTATTTGTGGTAGGTCACCGATACTTAATTAATGTACCTATTAAATAGAAATATAGGATAATCTGCGGTAAATTTTGTAAAATTATTATTATATCCGTATTTTTTATAATTAAAAACTTAATGACATAAACTTTTTTTAAATTTAGACTACATGAAATTAATAATAAAAGTAATAGGTACTTTGACAATATCTACTTGATAAATAGAATATTTTAAAATCTATCAAGCTAACAAAAAATGAAATCATTAAATTAATTTAAATTAAATAAAAAGAAATAAAACTGACCAGCAGTCTGGCGTAAATCAAACACGGATAGACGGGTGAGCGGGAAACCACAATACTAAGTTCAATAAAAATGTTCAACATTGATCTGTGGACTATGGGGAAGGCAGCGGGAAACCACTCCATTAATATTTTATTAGTAAAGTCTTCTTGGCTTAGCCTGGAGGATCGCTAAAATCCGGATTCGGATAGGCAGCTGAAGAAGAAGAAATATAACTACTTGATGCTAGAAATTCATAAAAATAATACCTCACAAATCTTGCTCATTCTTGATCCCATTTACTAATTTATAGATTTTTAAAAAATTCGATATTTTAATATAATTTAATTAATACTGTAATATTAATATCCAATATTAGTTGATACTAGCAAATAATACTAGTGATACACAATTTATTGATATTACTATGACTACGTTTAAACAACCAAATGTAATATTGCCTTGGCAATTAGAAAACCGCCAACTAGATTATCTCATACATTTTTAATAAATAAATTATTAATTATATTCGAACAAAAAGAATTTTTAAATCCAAAATTGAAAAATTTTGACTAACGCTTTATTAGATAATAATATCCGTAGGGCCTTCCAACTCAACAAAGGTGCTACTATGATGACTCTGGACTTTTTTTGCGTGGATTCTCCTCGTGCCATGGTGGTTTATATAAAACTTTTTATGAAAACTACACTTATTATAATATATAAAGGGAGACCTTTACCCACGTAAACCAGCAGTCTGGCCTAAATCAAACACGGATAGACTCGAGAGCGAGAAACCGTGGTTCTAATCCTGGTTGCGTCAGATTTGTGCTGTGATCTAACAAGTCTAAACTTTACTTGCGGACTACTCGCCAACCCGTCTGCCCAGCGTGGTGAGTTATGGGCAACCCCCCTCTCTCCCCACTTGGGGGAAGTCTAAAAGGGGAGGCCTAACGTTCAGGAGTGGACGTATAACGGCTGATGAAGAAGATAAAGGGAGAGGTAAAACTCGTTTTTGCGTGAATCCTCCTCGTGCCATGGTGGCTTTTACATAAATTTTTGTGAAAACTACACTTATTATAAACATACCTCTAGGCCCGTAGGTTAACGAAAAGGTGGATCATTGAGAAGTGCAACTCGTTTTCAATCAATATAAAAAAAATATCAATACCCAACACTAACCTAAGCTTGACTTGTAGATCTCTCTTTTCGGCAAATTTAAGAGTAAAAATACTTATATAATAAATCGAGTCTATTTAAATCACTGTATATAAGGGATTAATAAAAAAAAGCCGTATAAGAAAAGAGTGTAATTTGGATGGCAATTTTTGTGAAAACTACACTTATTATAAACATACCTCTAGGCCCGTAGGTTAAGGAAAAGGTGGATCATTGAGAGGTGCAACTCGTTTTCAATCAATATAAAAAAAATATCAATACCCAACACTAACCTAAGCTTGACTGGTAGATCTCTCTTTTCGGCAAATTTAAAAGTAAAAATACTTATATAATAAATCGAGTCTATTTAAATCACTGTATATAAGGGATTAATAAAAAAAAGCCGTATAAGAAAAGAGTGTAATTTGGATGGCAATTTTTGTGAAAACTACACTTATTATAAACATACCTCTAGGCCCGTAGGTTAAGGAAAAGGTGGATCATTGAGAAGTGCAACTCGTTTTCAATCAATATAAAAAAAATATCAATACCCAACACTAACCTAAGCTTGACTGGTAGATCTCTCTTTTCGGCAAATTTAAGAGTAAAAATACTTATATAATAAATACCTAGTAATATAATAATTCCCTTTCCTTACGCGTTTTTCAACTCTTGTTCCACCCTGTATAACGACTTAACCTAAAAATCTGACAGATAGATAACCTAAAATTATGTTTCTGTTACCAGCTTACTTTAACTTTTCAAAAATGTCATAAAAATTATGACATTTTAAATTTAGAAAATAATTTTTTAGGGGCAAGTAGATGGTTTCCGCGCAAAAATTTTTATTGTTTCGTATAGTGGACATTATGGAGCACCTCTACACCAAATATGAATAAGATTGGTGTCCTGACCGTAAACTAGAACTTACCCAAAAAAATTATTACCCAGTTCAATATTCCAAAATTATCTAATTGTTATTTAAATTTTCAAGGTCTAACCTTACTTTTCCAAAAACCGTATTTCATTGCTGTTTGAAATATAATTTAACATAACAATGAAGTATGAATAATTATAAAGGTAACTTCAGATAGTAAGTTTTACTATTTTTATTGCTTGTTAAATGTAAAGAGGTACAAATTTCGTTTGTAATTCCATACCTGTAGCCGAAAGATACTGTCGGTACACAAATGACTTCTCGGTGTCCCTATTTGATTTTTCTCATTGCAGAAACTTTTTGTTAAAGCTACCCTACGAAGGTAAACGTAGGAAAGAATTTAAATTTGAATCGAGGAAAAAGATCGGTGTATACATAACTTGTAAAAATTAAAAACATTGTCAATTGAAGGCACAAAATGATCTTTAGACATCTCATTCACACAAATCATTCTTTATGTTTGATGTAATTTTTATTAAAATTAATTTACACATAATTGTTTTAGGAATCGGAAGAGTAATAATTGACACGTGAATTAATGGATACGCCACTATTGTTTCTAATCAAGTTGGCCTGGGCATGTCGATATCGTTTACCAATCCTTATAACATTTGCATTTATGGCTTTAGACATTCGAATGCAATTGGAAATTCATGTACAAATGAGAAGAGTTCACAGGAACTTACAGCCGATACAAAACAATACACAACGAAGAACTCCAACTCTCGATAATGCTTCCAATGGTAAACAAGTTTTTATTTTTTTATGATTAGTTTTCATTAGTTGCTTTTCAGATTCAAGTAGTTCATGGTTAACGGTCGATGAGGAAGACGATGTGGATAGTGAAACGTATGGAAGTATAAGAGAAAATTTAGAAAGTGTAAGTTCTCAAAATGTTAATGTGTAAAGTTTATGATTTAGCAATTTAAGTATTATTTATGTGGCAGTGCACTTAATTATGTGTATTTATAAGTTAATGTTATGTAAGCCTATGTACTTCTAGGAAATGCAGTTAATAAAATATGTAGTGTTATGTTATATAGCCTATGCTAATCATGGATAAAAGAGCTATAAATCACTGAAATTTCCTTCAAAATTGGTTCAATACTTCTGTGATAATCTTACTGATCTATTCGTGCACGTCATTGTAAATTGGTGTAATTTTCATGTGTGTCACATATCACCGTTTTTCGAAATAACACGGCCTGAAAAATGGGTCTACAACAAATTGATCGTTTCTAGCACTGTATGGATGATCGCGCCGTCCTGTTGAAACCACTCCTCTTCAAAATCAACTCCTTGCTTTAACTTTTTTGGGTAAATTTATTTTCAACATATTCACTTAGATTTTGTGACCCAAAAATTCAACAGTTTGTCCCCTTAATTTAGATGTTTAGGTGGAAAATGGAAACAGAAATTAAAAAGTACTGGCATTTATTACATAAGTCTGATACAAAATAGATAATTAAAATAATTGCATAATAAATAAGTAAATTAATTTATACAACAAATTCAACGACTATTAATTAATCACGTATCCTTAATTTATTATACATCCATTAAAAAAGATTTAAAAAAATTAATATTTCTAACTTAATATAAAATACATTATATCAAGACATCAATTTCTTTTATTATCATTTACATTTTTGTAAATTAATTTAAAAATATTAGAGGTAATTTAAAATTACAAGTTCATACATACAGACACAAACGCGTACATGCATACATACAAAACCACGCATACAAAAGGACCAACAGTCTTTTTTGCTTTACATTGCTTGGTGTTGGCAAACAATACATATATAATAACTTACACGTGAGTAGCATAATCTGAACACGATATTGGACGTAAAATGGTGTTTCTTTTATCAATATGCATATTTATAGCATTGTATAAACTCTTAATATCCATTTTTGATCTGTAACAATATTAAATTGTTACATTAAACTAATATTTTTCTACATTATGGCAACCGGGCTTACTTAGGAGATACCACATTTATATCTCGTATCTCGGGTTTTGCATGAGTTGATTCGACTAGAACTACATTTGCTGATGGTGGGCGAGGTGGCTGTTGTTGCTGCAGATTCTCTTCTCTTGGTTTCTGTGGAATCTCCAAGTCTCCAGTTTGGTTCAAAATTGGCGAACTCTGTAATTAACTCGTTTAATATTTTCTTAAAAACAAACTAAATTTACAAAGTATATGGAATCAATTTTATTATAGGTAAATATAACCCTAACAAATTACGAACTATTTTTGAGAGATAAAATTAATATGTATACAAAAATTGTAGCTATCAGATTATACAGCTTCATAAAAATAATTATTTTACTAAATTGTACTTTGTTAAATCTTATAACACTAAAATGCTTGTCGTAAACTATAAAATAGGATAACATGAGGAAAACTCCTTTTTGCAACAAATTTTAAGTTAAAACGCTATTGTGCTTTTTATAATGGAAGAATTTATGATTTGTTTAGTTAAGTTAGTAGGCCTTCCATCTTTTTCTTATATTAACTATAACTCCAATTTGAATCAGCGGGGTGGTCAATTTGGGTGTCATTTTCGTTCGTTACTCGCTTCCTTATTAGTTTCCTTTTTTTAACTGCCGGTTGCCTCATGACAAATAAGACCTTCTTCCTCTTCATTCTAGCAATCTACACGTGTAACGCAATTAAAAATAAATTATTAAAATTTTGGTTTGAATTATTACAAGGTGATAGTTTGTGATTAAGCAATTAAGAGCACTCCCCAGTGCTATATCAAGATTTTCTCATTTACTTTCAAAATTGTGCAAAAATTAAAATAATCACAGGTGTTGATGCAAACATGAAAAAAAAATTGATTTACTCATTAATGTATTGTGTCAAGTGAAAAAAATAGGATTCGGGGGTTCCCACTTCAAATGCATTTTTCATGTTTGCAAACACAGATATCGTTTCAATTTTTTTACAATTCTGGAATTTACTCGGTCTAGCACAGGACACTGCTTTTAAATAAAATACTACGTATTATTGAAGAACACCTCTTATATAGTTTATGGGGCATTCCACACCAAATTGACCACTTTTGAACCCGACCCCTTTTGATTTTCCTAAAATTTTTACATATTATACTATCCCACCAAAAACAGTTTTTTGCATTTTTTCAAAATTTTTTACTCAATTCAAAAAAAGTTACGAATTTTTAGAAAAACTGATGTTTTTTTCTTCAAACGATCATAACTATGTCAAAAATTGACTAATCGGAACGTTTTTTTTTGTTTTTAAACGTACTTTTCAGAAAAAAAATATTCAAACTTGTATTCTACAAAATTTTTTATTTTTTCGGAAATAATCATTGATTTTTCAAATTTCGACACTTTTGATTTTTGATTTTTTTATTTAAAAAACAACTGATTTATTCCGCGTATAACAACGCAAACCCCATAATGGGCCGACATTTCTTTCTATTTATTTTGATTAATTGAAAAATAGTTTTTCGTAAAAATAAACAAAATATTTTTTAATTAAACAAAAAGATTAGAAAGAAATGTCGGTCCATTAAGGGGTTTGCGTTGTTATACGCGGAATAAATCAGAGTTTTTTTTTATATAAAAAAATCAAAAATCAAAAGTGGAAAAATTTGAAAAATCAATGATTATTTCCGAAAAAATGAAAAATTTTATAAATACAAGTTTGAATATTTTTTTTGCGTTTTTTCCTGAAAAGTACGTTTAAAGATAAAAAAAAACAAAAAAAAAGTTCTGATTAGTCAATTTTTGAAATAGTTATGATCGTTTGAAAAAAAAACCATCAATTTTTCTAAACAAATTCATAACTATTTCAAAAATTGACTAATCAGAACGTTTTGTTTATCTTTAAACGTACTTTTCAGAAAAAAACACACAAAAAATATTCAAACTTGTATTCTATAAAATTTTTCATTTTTTTTGGAAATAATCATTGATTTTTCAAATTTTTCCACTTTTGATTTTTAATTTTTTTATTTAAAAAAAAACTGATTTATTCCGCGTATAACAACGCAAACCCCTTAAAAATTATTTTGTTTTATTTTTACGCAAAAATATTTTTCAATTAAACAAAATAAATAGAAAGAAATGTCGGCCCATTATGTGGTTTGCGTTGTTTTACGCGGAATAAATCAAAGTTTTTTTTGAAATAAAAAAATCAAAAATCAAAAGTGGAAAAATTTAAAAAATCAATGATTATTTCCGAAAAAATAAAAAAATTTGTAGAATACAAGTTTGAATATTTTTTTTATATTTTTTTCTGAAAAGTACGTTTAAAGACAAAAAAAACAAAAAAAAAGCGTTTCGATTAGTCAATTTTTGACATAGTTATGATCGTTTGAAGAAAAAAACATCAGTTTTTCTAAAAATTCTGAACTTTTTTTGGATTGAGTAAAAAATTTTGAAAAAATTCACAAAACTGTTTTTCGTGGGATAGTATAATATGTAAAAATTTCAGGAAAATCAAAAGGGTCGGGTTCAAAAGTGGTCGATTTGTTGTGGAATGCCCCTTATATTTATTGGTGTTCGATGTTAATGGTAACAAGTAGAAAAACATATTTGCCTTTATCCAAAATAAGCAGTAAGTCTAGTTCAAACTTTATGATATGGGTGCATTATTTGTTGTACATTGATTGTTATTCAATTTGTAATTTTTTTGAGCCCTTTAAAAGATTATAGTGTCACCTACAAAAACAACATTTTAAAAATTATTTTAAGTTTTATTATTAAGAGGGACACCGCTGCGGTACATCGCGACAGGTGACGCCACAACGGGTAACATTGCTATACGTGTAAATCATAATTAGGACATCGTCAAGTTAAAATTCAAAAACTAACTATTCAACCAATTTGAAGAAAATTCATTTTGAGGAACGAATGCATATCTACTGTTATGTACATTGCACTTCAAATTACGCTACAGAAAAAGTAAGTTTTTTTTAAATAGTTTTTACGTTATTAACTTCAATTGCCAGGACAAACTTACCAAACGTTAGTATTCTGATCAATATAGTTACACTATAAATTAATTTTACTATTAGTATGTTAGAGGGTTACTTATTATTATTATTACTGAACGGGTGTGGTTTGTAATAATTACTCCCACTTGCACTTAGGCTCCTGGCCCCCGCTTATACCCCGCGTTCCTGTTTCTATAATTAAGCAGGTTTACCGGTGCTGGCTCACCAGCTCATCTTCCTCCAATATTAATTAATGTAAACGAACACAAACAAAGGTGGTAACCGAACAGATATTTCAATGATCGATAAGTTATTATTGCAGTAGCAAAAAGACCACTACTATTCAATTATGTTGGAACTATTGGTTTGTATAAAATTCGGTGTTTTCTTCTCAATGTTGTAAAGAAGTTTATCGATGTATAATACCATAACAACCCTGAAAGTTTGAACTATACTTACTACAAGATAGGAATGTTGCAAGCGAGCTGCATAATATGAAAACTACAATTTCTGTAAACCAACCGTTATTTTATGATAAATAATAAAATTGATGCTGTAATTTTAGTGTTACTATTTGAAATTATGAGAAACTTGATCCATACATTTTTATACCGATTTGTGCCATTTTTGCACCATAAATTTGTATAAAAAGACAACAACGTTGATTGTAACTAACTACACACGTAAAAATAATATCCTAAATATCAAATTGAAAAACTAAAGACAGGAATTCATAGTAACAGGCATGTAATTCTGCCACACCTAACTTCTATTTTTCATTAAACTAATTTTTTCTAAACAGAGAAACTATTAGTAAATGAAATGAAAATTAAACTAATAAAACGCACACTCAATCTTCTTACCATTTTCAATAATCTACAAATCTATCGACTAAACAGAAGCTATTGTTCCATTTATCTATTAGTACAACATGTTATTTGGCGTTAATGTCTAAGTTATCACACAAAACAACACACGTTAGCTAACGTAGACCTAAAATTTAGGCAAGGCAAATCTATGATCAAAATGGTTAGTAAAAGTACCATTAGATGTTAAAATTAAAGGACTGACAGAGTACTAATCCACATCAAACACCAGACTTACTGCGACATTGAGAACACAGACTGTGTAGGGTCGACAAAACGAAATTTCTTGCCTTTGTAAATACGTGTTACCAACATCAATACAAAAAAAGTTTACAGTTCACAGTAAATTAAATATGATAAATGAATCAAAATTGATGATTTTGTTATTAGCAAAGAAAGGTAAATATAAGCAAAATTGTAAAAACGACTACTTTACCTGAGTTATTGGCGGTGGTATCGCAATTTTAAGATGCACTTTTTGTTGGCACAAAGATTGTAGAATTTTTATACCTGCAGACAAAAATTTGTTTTAAAATCAACGAAAGAAACATTTTTCTATTCAACTTACCTTCAGATCGACGTCTCTCATACTTACATTCCCAAGCATCAAACAACCTGTTATAATACCTCGATTCCATATAATTTAAATATTTGTACGTACGAGAAGTGGGAAATATTCGTTCAAATTTACCCATAGCACAAAATTCGTCTTCCGCTTGTAACAAGTGCCTCACATCGTCTCCCGTTAGATTAGTCAAAATTCCATTGATATACTAAAAAATGATAAGTGACAAACTTGCAAAAATGAAAGTTTTAAAATTTCACCTCTTCTCTATGTTCCGTCTGAGAAAAGAAATTATGCTTGATGCTTTCCTTCTTGGTAAGATTAGTTGTATAAATTCGAGGATCAAAACAAGCAGGTGATTCTTTGGTAGGTACCTTACCGACACGTGGAGGTATATGAAATTGGGCAAGATCGAAAAGAGTTTTAACCAAGGGTCCTTTAACATACTCGTCTAGAGGCGATTGACTGTGCAAACTTGGAGAAATATTAACCTGAAACAACCAATTTATGTTATTTTAAAATAATTATTTATAATAAAACAATTACCTCCAATAACCAACATTTTAGTTGACTATCTAATAAAACGTCGATTCCAAATAGTTCGTAACTGTTGTACCGACTGTTCATATTTTGCTCACATAAAGCCACTATTGATATTTCACCGCTAATAATGGTCTTAATTACTAACTGTTGAAGATTTCTCCATACCATTCTTGTATCTGTTCCTCTTCTTTCTAAATATTCCAAAAGTTTTGTGATTGTCCATTTATGTCCTTTACAAGCATTAGCATCCTCATTGGCAGTGTATGCAGATGATAATTTATTAATACTATAATTAGTTAAATGCATGTATCTGTCTCTTAGGTTATCAGGATTGTTATCATATGGAACTAAAAAGAAGTCAAATTAAGGTACATTAAAAAAAAACAATTTAGATTACTTACCACTAGCAAATCTGGCTAAACCTTCGGGATATAAATAGATTCGCAGGGGATGAAAACTGGTGACCAAAACGTACAGTCTTAAATCAAATTTACTACCATTTATAAGAAGAGGATTTGTGATGTATTCCTGAACAACTAAAGACATGCGTTTTGGAAGCTGAGCCCACTTGTTGATTACCCTAATACCGGTACCTCTTGCAGATGCAGGCTAAAAAAACAAAAATTCCATGTAACAACTTGATTACCTTTCAATGTCCAAAGGGACATTCTTCAATGCTCCCTTGATAATGAAATAAATGAAACTAACCGGCTTTATAATGTACTTTTCATCTCCTTCACCATTTTTATTGACCCAATGTTGTTTTAATAATTTTAAATCTTGTGGTAATACATAAGTCTGAGGCAGAAAACCAAATCTGTAACAGCATTTTTATTAGTACTAAACGTAAAATTTACTCTATTTAAAACTTACTCCTTGGGTCCAAATTTCGATAACATTCGTTGAAAATTGCGCCACAAACGATCTTTACGTCCAAGTTGGAATGTACCGGGAAAATGATTCAACTTTTGAGTCTCCTTTAAAGTTTTAAACATTGGCGACTTCATATGTTTTCCCCAAGTCCCTACCCATTCATTCGATTCTAAAAAATTAAGTTACCATTTAATTTAAATGTGTCGAGTAAATTTTATATTAGCGAACGTAACGAGCGGAGTTCAAAAATGGAATCGGGTTATGGACATCTCATCGTTAACTTATAAATTAAGATGGAAAATAAAGGTTAGGATAAAAAATAATGCAAACCTCTTGAAAACTCACTTCTCACCAATCGAAATCCAGAATTAGACAAAGTCTTTCGAATTATTATTGGGGTGATTGTACTCAGCTTCCATTTTAAATGCTTAGCTCCACTTGGAAGCAATGGAGGTCCGTCTAAATCGTGTAGCGAAAATTTTAAATACGGAGGTACATGAGGAAAAAGACTTGCACGAATGGGCCATACAGTTGCGTCACCTGAACCACCTACAATTACATTTAAAATTTATTATTAAGGACGAGTTTTCCTCCATTATAATAATAATTTAAAAATTTTTTTTAAAATACAAAATTTTAATTAAAATAAGATAAAATAAAAATGTTTTGCGTCAATTTTTATTTATTTTATTTTAATTAAGCTTTTGTAATTTTCACAGTTTTCAATAAAAAAAGTTATAGAACATACAAAATTATTAATATTATTACAAAATCCAAAATTTTGTGAAATTATTTAAAATGTATTATTATATTCACCTAATTTTGAAACTACAGCTGTATTTTTATCGCTAGATTTATTTGACAAATTGTCGCCACTTTCACTTTCTTCTGCAGAAACTTCATTTTTATTACTATCTTCTGAACCACTGCACTCACTATAAAATATAAAAGAAAGGTCATCATCTACAACAGGCATTAAGAATGTTAAAAATTTGTGCAAATGAGTAAAATTCTAAAAACAATTGAACTACGATACTATGAAAATTTGTACTCTAATTATAGAAAATCAAATTGAAAGAACACCTTTAGGATCAAAATCGTGCCAAAATATGTCAACTATTTTAAATTTTAGTGTGATTCATTTTACTAAACAATAAAGTAAACGAGCATTTTCCTCAAAACGTCGCCAAATAAACCCACCTGTCAGATGTATCAGCAGCCACGGCAACTTTAGAAGGATTATGTTTTTTTGTGCGCGCCTTTTTTAGTTTAGCTGCAGTAAATTTCGATTTTGTTTTCAAAGAAATTTTTGTGCTACTGCCTTTCAAATAATTCTTTTTGATTTCTTCTTTTTCCTTGACGGATTCTTCTGATTTACGCATCATAGTCTTTGTAGCAGCAACAGAAGCATTGTTTGATTTATTAAAATCCATTTGCATATTTTCCTAAAATTATAAAAAAAAATTCAAAGATTTTTTCAATTAAAGGTAAACTCTAGAGCAATATTATTGTATGGGTTGGTATTAAACGCACTTTAAAATAAATCAAAATAGCCTTAAAAAGAAATGAATAAACATTAAAATAAATTATTAAAACTTTTATGAAAAGTAATACAAGAAAAAAAAAATTTCATTTTTAACACACTTTCTAAATTCTGTTTGCACATAAATACGATAGATTGCACTTTGAAATGTAGGTATACCCAATAAGTAATAGTATATACATAATATATTAACATAATATAATAGGTCTGTTTGGTACCACAGTCCTAGTGCTACACTAACTACACTACTACAAATTGATTGGTGTAAAAAGTGGGTTGATAATTGTACCACCAATCAATTTGTAGTAGTGTAGTTAGTGTAGCACTAGGACTGTGGTACCAAACAGACCTAATATATTATATACTACATTCTGTTCACTTAACAGATGCAGCTAAATCACTCCCCAAAATGTATTTAAGCCAATGGTAAACGGGACTTATTAGAGCAATGGAAATATTTTAGAGTATTATGAATATTAACTTGTTAAATTATATAATATGAGTTACTAAATAGTAACATAACTTTTTATATATCAAGTTATTTATCCGATGAGCTGAAATAACAGCGAAACAATAATTATTGTAATAGATTATATATTTTCATTATAAATAACTTGATATATAAAAAGTTATGTTACTATTTAGTAACTCATATTATGGAAATATTTTATTTTATTTTTTGGGAGAAGCTTAGCTGCATATGTTAAATGAACCCCACACCAAATCGACCACTTTTGAACCTGACCCCTTTTGATTTTCATGAAATTTTTACATATTATACTATCCCACCAAAAACAGTTTTGTCAATTTTTTCAAAATTTTTTACTCAACCCAATAAAAGTAAGGAATTTTTAGAAAAACTGATGTTTTTTTCTTCAAACGTTCATAACTATTTCAAAAATTGACTAATCAGAACGTTTTTTTTTTGTTTTTTTTGTCTTTAAACGTACTTTTCAGAAAAAAATATAAAAAATGTATTCAAACTTGTATTCTACAAAATTTTTCATTTTTTCGGAAATAATCATTGATTTTTCAAATTTCGACACTTTTGATTTTTTTATTTCAAAAAAAAACCTCGATTTATTCCGCGTATAACAACGCAAACCCCATAATGGGCCGACATTTCTTTCTATTTATTTTGTTTAATTGAAAAATAGTTTTGCGTAAAAATAAACAAAATATTTTTTAATTAAACAAAAAGATTAGAAAGAAATGTCGGCCCATTAAGGCTAGGGTTTTGCAAGTGCCGGACTAAGAAAATGACTCATTTAAAAACGGCTTGACGAATTAACTTGAAATTTTGGAAATACATATAAAAAATATTGATGCACAAGCTAATCTATTTTATATTTTAAAATTTTTAAAAATAATATATTTTTTGTCGAGATATATAATTTCTAATTTATTTTATTCAAATCAAAATAATTCACAGTTTATAATGATTACTGTTATAAACAAAAAAAATTTAAAAATTCAAATTTTATTATTAATAACAAAGTTGAAAATTAGGAAAATGACCCACTCAAAAATGGCTTATCTGATTGATCTCAAATTTTAGGGTAATATTTATGAAGCAAAGGTCTACATACTAATCTATTTTTAAAATTTATATTTTATTAAATAATATAGTATTTTAATTTGTTTATATTAAAAAATGATAATTTTTTAACATTTTTTATATATACGTGAAGAATATACTTAAGTGACTATGCCTACCAAATTTGAAATTTTTTGAATTTATATAAATAAGTAATTTTTAAATTTTAAAATAATTACTTTTTTAATACATAATAGCCAAGATATTAATCAAGTTCAAAATAGAAGGTGTAGCTTCTTAGTGTCGGATGGCGCTGTTTTAGACAGTGGATTTAGGTATAACTAGGCAACAATATTTTATCTTTTTCTCTCATAACAATATAATATAACGCTATCTTACTCCGTCAAATACTAACTATAGAAGCCAGTAGCATTTTACTTCCATGTACTGTTTTGTTAGTTTTACAACATTTTTGATTCTCAAAATTGTATGTGTTTTTTGCAGACAATTTCTTTTGAATTTCATACAATAAAGCAACAATAAATATATGTATTACATTTCCATGATTACTAATTGCTCTTACAATTTTCTTTTCAAATCATTAGTAAAATTCACATGGCTGGTAATAAGGTTCAGAAGTCGGTTTAATTCTTGTTTTAATTTTTGCATATTTTCAATTCGCACTTACATATTCGCTGTCAAAGGGTTTCAGATTATAAATAAAAATGAAATATTTTACATTAATGCAGATATGCATTTCTTTCATTTAAACACGAGTAGGTGGCTTATCCTATATTTTATATTTAATCACGTACAAGTGATAAGAAGTGGCTGGTAGACATCAATTATTTATCCAAATACCTGCAAAAACAAATGCTACCGTTCTTAAAGTCGGTACTTGCAATTTTACGAAGAAAATGCAATTAACATTGTACCGCATATTTAAAACGAAGTTAAAAAAAACTAAAGGACGATCAACTGATATAGATAAATTTAAAAAAATATATAAGATGGTAAAGTCAACAGCGATGGTACACCCCTTATCACTGTGGTCGTTGATGGTGCTTGCAGCAAACGTTCTTATAAAACGAATTACAATGCGTTGTCTGGAGTCGTAAGTCATTTTCTAAAAAGTAAGTCCATAAGTCCTTAATTAAATGTTATTAATTTTTAGGCATGTATTATTGGTGAAAAAACAAAAAAAATTATTGTATTTGGGAGTAAGAAATAAATATTGCTTGGTATGTGATAATGAGGAGTCTCTAAAATGTGAAAAAAAAAATTTTTTTGGGAAAATTTTTTTATTATTTTTTAACATGTAGTCTCCTTTTAACTGGATAAATTTATTCCAACACTGTTTAAGTTTTTGAATATCGCCTGTAAAGTAAGATTTAACAAAACCTTTAAAATATGAATTAGGTTTTACGGTTACTTCATCGTTTGTTTGAAATCTTCTTCCAGCAAGCCATTTTTTCAGATTTGAAAACAGGAAATAATGGCAAGATGCCAAATCTGAAAGATATGATGGATGAAGAAGAAATTCTTAACGTAATTCATCAAGTTTTATTGTTGCAATTTTGGACGAATGAGCTGGTGCATTATCGTGATCAATAACAAACGCGGCAACCATTTTGCTGATAGCTTTCTCATGTCCAAACATTTATGTAAAATTGAAATCATTGCACCTGCGATCAGCCAAAACCATGTCACGGATTTTATCCATGATTTCTTGAGTAGTAACTTTAATTTTTTTACCTGGACGTTTAGCATCTTTTGTTCTGGTACTACCACAACGGAATTTCATAAACTACTTATGTATCATTTTAATCGATGGTGCGGAATCCAGGTAATATTTATCTAATTTTATTTTTGTTTTTGTAATTCTTTTTCCACGAAAAACATAGTGTTATTAATACGCAAAATTCACTTTTTTCCTCTTTTTAGAACAAATTACAAGTTGCGTTATTTAAATCGTTGTGACGACCAAAATAATTGACATACCTGTTTGAAATTTTATATGTAGACCAGCAACAGGCTGAAGCTGTCAAATGTTTTCTGTTTTTGAATTTGTGACGTCATCTATTTGATTTTTACCGGACTTATTGAACTCCCCTCGTATAGTAGAATTTGAAAAAATACATAACAAAACTGTAAATAAATGTGGATTTTTTATAGACTCATAGTTATTCCATTTAGGTGCTAGTCCGGGGTAATGTAAACTGGACCAAAAAACTACCTGAAAGTGGTAAACTGGGCCAAAAGTAATTGCTACTAAAATTTTGAAAATGGTAAACTGAGCCAAAAACATAATTTTTTAAGTAACCGCTGAATTGAAATTAAAAATAAAATTTTTTTATAAAAACCACCATGGCACGAAGAGGATTCACGTGAAAACAAGTTTCACCTCTCAATGCTCCACCTTTTCTTGAACCCACGGACCTAAGGTAAATTTGTATAAAAACCATCACGGCACGAGAGGATCCACGCAAAAAAGTATTAACTTTTCGAAAGTTTTCAAATATTTCAAATACCCAGAATTGTTACTGATTTTGAGGTTGCGATGAGAAATGCGTGTACTACCCAGTGGCCGGAAGCAAATGTCGAAGGTTGCAGGTTTCATCTTGGACAGGCGTGGTACCGAGCTCTCCAGAGATACGGCTTGGCTTCAGACTACCAAAATGTCGGTTCTGAAGTTGGCATATGGTTACGGTATTTCTTTGGTTTAAAGTTTTTGGCAGCGGACGTTTTGGGAGGTTACAATGATTTAATGGAAACCAAACCGAATAATGCAAATCTCGACAAGTTCTGTGACTATTTATTCACTTACTATGTGGTAGGGTCAGCTGTGTTTTCTCCGGTGGTTTGGGCTAAGGCTTCTGCAGACATAATTTTGACGACTAATGAATAGGTAATTTAAAAATTTTATGTTTTGTTGAAATGTATTCCGTAAAAGTCGGAAGTCAACCCAAAGATATTAATTTTACTATCCGTAAATTTTTTTCCTAAATTGTAAATTATAAACATAAATCTTCTACTATTTCTATAGGAAATTAAACTAAATAAGCTGAAAACAAACAAATCTGCGCAAAAAGGTAGATCGGGCGCGAGGATGTAGATCTGTCGGTAGGTTACAGTTAGTTTCTAATATTTTTTTTTAAATAATAACAAAAAAGAATTCACACCGGCACACCACTAAACTATAAACATAAATCTTTCACTATTTCTATAGGAAATTAAACTTTGGCCCAGTTTACCATTTTCAAAATTTTAGTGAAATTTATGCTTTTGGCCCAGTTTACTATTTTCAAAATTTTAATAAAATTTGCTTTTGGCCCAGTTTACCATTTTCAAAATTTGGCCCACTTTACCATTGGCCCAGTTTACATTTACCCGCTAGCCCAGATGGGTTAGTGGACGATGACGCACTCGTAGAAGTGAAATGCCCACATTCTGCTTCCAACTTACATCCTTCAGAAGCAATTAAAAACAAAATTATTAAATTTGCGTCCATCAAAAATAGAGAACTATATTTGAAAAGAAATCATAATTATTTCTATCAAATTTAAGGACAGATGTATATAACAAATAGACAAATTTATTACTTTATTTGTGGGACTCCTTTAGGTATGTTGGTGGAGAAGGTACATTCTTCTTATTATTATATAATAATAGACCTTTTCCTTTATTTAGTTTTATATTTCAGATAAAAAGAGACGACAATTTTTGGAAAACAAATATGGAGAATCAATTAAATACTTTTTATTTTAATTGTGTTCTACCAGAAATTATAGATCCAAAGGTATCAAGAAATTTACCCATAAGAAATCCCGTCAGAAAAGAGTTACAAAGTTGAAATTTTTTTAAAAATTAACTTTGTATAGGGAATAAAGCGTTTGTTATTATTGACAAATAGAGAATATAGGTATATATTAAAGAATTGCCCACGCTTTTTTTTTTCGCTCATCAATTTACCTCTACCCTAATTCATTATTCATTAAGCTTTTTACGTTCTAAGTAGAACTCTTGCAGTGTGAAATTTACAATGGATGCAACTGAATTTCCACTCAAATGTTTGTTTTATCATTCATACTTCATACCATCGTTGTATAAAACGTACTTGATTGTAGTTGGATATATTTAATTTTCATAGAACTATTGGGATTTTGAAGTTAACATTTATTGGGAACATTGAATTTCATTTCATTAAGCTTTTTACGTTCTAAGTAGAACATTGCTTTTCCCTTTTTGGGAATTACAAATCCGATTAGCGGGGTGGATTAGTCCCCATATTACCTATTTCCGATAAATCAATATCTATTTCACCACACCGTGTGGATGTCCACTGAAAGGCCGAGCTAGGAAATTCTGTATAGTCCGCGATTTGAACCCAGAATTTCCGCTCTGTACTCAACCAGCGGTCACATCACTCTACGGCTATGGCTCTCTACCCTAATTGATAATAAAAAATTCTTCTTAATTACTCTTAATTAATTACTTATGTTAGTTATTATTTTAAATTGAAACCCATCATAGAATTTTAAAACTACTACCTAATAACCGATAAGTTTTTGTCCATCTTTTTAATAACTTTTAAATTTGGTGGACTAGAAAATTTAAATTATATTTAAAACCAACATTTCTTATATTTTTTTATTTTACTTATTGTATTATTTCAGAAGTAAATACACGCATACCAAAGATAAGCAAGTACCTTTCATAATATAGTAATTATGTTACGTCTCGGCTCCTCCCATTAGCAATGATAGGAATACACCGAACCACACGTTTTTTCCCCTCAGAAACTTAAAGATTGCAAGCATAGTCCCTTATCTATCTAATACAAGACTCGTTTTGTATTCGTATGAAATCGTATCAATTAGTAGATTTTACCGCCTCTTTAAATACAGCAGCCTCTATTACAGAGTAGCGTAACTTAGAGGGGTAGACATATAAGAAGAAAACTGTAGAGGTAGTTAAAATCGTTGCAATAGCGAATTATGCGCCGTCTTGTGATGGTGAAACAACACCGGGACCGTGGAGCGTATCCTTAAGGGGTTTACGTTGTTATACGCGGAATAAATCAGAGTTTTTTTTAAATAAAAAAATCAAGTGTCGAAATTTGAAAAATCAATGATTATTTCCGAAAAAATGAAAAATTTTGTAGAATACAAGTTTGAATATATTTTTTATATTTTTTTCTGAAAAGTACGTTTAAAGACAAAAAAACAAAAAAAAAGCGTTTCGATTAGTCAATTTTTGATATAGTTATGATCGTTTGAAGAAAAAAACATCAGTTTTTCTAAAAATTCCTAACTTTTTTTGGGTTGAGTAAAAAATTTTGAAAAAATTCACAAAACTGTTTTTGGTGGGATAGTATAATATGTAAAAATTTCAGGAAAATCAAAAGGGGTCAGGTTTAAAAGTGGTCGATTTGGTGTGGAATGTCCCATATATTATACGTATATAGTACTAAGATTAGTACTTTGTGGTAATACCGTCTGGCTTAAAAAAAAAAATGAATAAACGTTAAAAAAGTATTCAAACTTTTATGAAAGGTAATACACGAAAAAAAAAATTACACTTTTAAATAATTTAACACACTCTCTAAATTCCGTTTGCACATAAAAGCGATAGATTGCACTTTGAAACATAGGTATGACCCCAGAGCCATAGCTAGACATAAGTTATGAAGAGGGTTTTAGCTAAAAAATTTTTTTCAAAACAACGATTTGTAGTTTGGAGACTTCCGCGTGTACGCTTTGAGTGGGTCATCATTAGAGATAAATGCGACACGGGACGTCCCGCGAGAAATTTTTTCCTCGCGCGCTGGACATCATATCAATTCAGTCCTGCGCGGGACGGATCGGGATGCCATTGTAGTTCCGCGCGGGATTGAGTTGACAAGATTGTATCATTTTATAGTGGATAAGTTTAAGTGCCCAATCCAAAGTGCGATTCTATCATTTTTATGATAGAAAAAATTTATTATTAGGTTTAATCAAAATACATATAAAAATAAAATATAAAAATAATATAAAATCAAATTGCACGCTGGCGCAGCGCCAAGCCGTCTTGAGGCGATTTTAAAATATCAGAAATGAAGTGGTCGCCATCATTACTTTGAATAACAGTTTAGCAATTAACTTACTTTATTAAATTAAAGATTTTACTAAATTTTCTTAAAAAAACATCACTTGTTTTTGCGCCACGGGTCATACTTGTGTTCTTAAATAGAACTTATGCAAGTCTTTTAACATATTTCATATAATTATGAAATTTTTTTTAATAAATTTATAATAATTTTAACAATGTTCGCAATTAACAAAAATAAAGAAGTAACTTAATTAGTGACGCGCATGAACAGATTAACGAGAATCATACAAATACTGAACTGATTTTGACAGAACTTTCACTAATAGGTAGTTCCATTTTATATATAAATAGCTGGGACAGGCAGCTGCTGGTTAGTCAGTATAATATTAATGTTTTGGTCAGAAACTTTAAAAATTAAACTTTGCATTTCCTCAGATATCAAACATCAGTCAGATTTATAAAAATATTTAGGTTGTTCAAAAGGTTATTTTAGACCTTTAAAATCAGCCCAAAAAAAACTGAAAACAAAACTCGTAAAATATTTTTAAAAGATGTCGAGAAATACCAGGCCGCTATAAAAGCTAGCAAAGAAAGATAAAACTTAATTTTAATTTTCTGTAATTTATTCCAAAAAAAAATAGATGGAATTACTACTTTTTATGTAGGTACCAAATTTGCAAAGATGTGTCCTGCTGAAATAGGCTAATTGTTTTTTATAACTTATAACAGAATATCATGAGAAAGTAAATAATTAATTTAATTAAAAATTGTCCAGAACACTTTTTTAATAATAAAAATAGTGTGCTAAAAAATATTATATTTATTGCCAAATAGTTTCAATAATTTTGTATTTTGATCTTCAAGGGCAAACTAAAATTAAAAAAAAATGAAGATGAGAATACAAAATTCTCGAAACTAGTTGGCAATAAATATAACATTTTTTAACACACTATGATTGTGCATTATTTTCATTATTAATTTAACCTTGAAAATTCTGAATTTTTAACCTATGACGCATTTTTTTTTAGGAGGTAGATTAAATTTAGCAATAGACGCTAATCACTACATTGTCGGCCCTGTTTGAGCAATAGCTTTTATATTCAAATGTTCAAAAATCCATTTCTGGGCGTGGTAACAGAAGATTTAGAAATATTTGATTTCGTAAATCCATTCAAGCGCGTCGTCAATCATGAAAATTTCACGTTGTAGAACAATTAAAAAATGGACAAAAATAATACTGCTACAAAAGAGCGAGTCAAATTACAAGCTAATATTTTAAAACCAAAGATTTAGTGAATGCACTTAATATTTTGTACAATTTCACTTTAATTAAATTACATTTTTTTTGTAATTTGTATAGTTTTAATGTGTTCAACCCAAATATAAAACAGTAAATCCAAATTTTGACATTTTTGTAAAATGAGCCTCAAATTAATGTGCACCAAAAATAATCATAAATAAAATATCTTACCCTTCCAGTTGAGACTCCAGGTTCCAACAATTTGGCAGTATGTTTCATAGAGGAAGTAATAAGATGATTGGTGTATGTGGTATTTCTCAGACTTTTCAATTTTTCTTTAAGAAGTTCAACTTCTTTCAAATATCTTTCTTTTAAATTTCCGACTTCAATTTTTTTATCAAAAAATGTGTTAGTATCATAGTGAATGTTGGACGCATCGCCATGCTGATGATGATGTGCTCTTTTATCTGCACGATACTTTTCGATGATGGAAGCCCCATGTTTTGCGGCAGGCGAAGAAGGCTGATTTAAATAAAGTTTTGGTGAAGGACTTGGCAAACTTTTACTATTTGGATTAATCATGTGATTACTGTGTGGCTGATAAGCTTCGCATATACGATATTTAAAGTCTGGCAGATTTTTGGCATGAATATGGTTATGCGGATTAAACGACGCAGAGATTCCATTGGTAGGTTTAACCCTGTAACCTTCGTTGATCTTGGATAAACTTTCCATGTGTAACGCAGTTTTTCTCGCTTCTAGAGAGTAAAGAGGAGTCGATGGTTTGGAAGAATTAAAATGGGGTTTGATATTTTCTAATTTTGAACTCATTTTATTTACAATTCCATTAATATTCCTATTAGATTCCTCGATTCGGGGTAACAGTTTAGATATTCGATCATGCCTATCAACCATACTGCCGAAATTTTGATCAATACCATTAAAATCACCCGATCTTATACCATGCTCATTATCTTTTAAACTTTTAACTGTGTGATCAATAAAATCTGACGGACAACCTGACACTTTTATGGTTTGGCAATTGTTCGTTATGTAAGTCGTCGGCAGTTCACACAAATTTGATCTTATTCGACAAGATTCATATCGCACGTCTTTGCTATCACATTCGAAGTCCATATTTTCGCATTCTTCGCAATGCTCATCCCAATCGAATCTTTTTGCCTCTCGACTTTTCCGTTTATTAAAATCGATTATATCACTTTTCGATTTCTTTCTGGGAGATTCTTTCTCACAACTCGGACACCAAGAGTTGTAAGAAATTTTACAAAGTCGTTCTTCAGTCTTACAAGTGGGATACGATAAGGATAGATCACACTGAGCCATTTTTATTTCATCTCTAGGAGCGAAATAATTTTGATTTGGCATCTGAAAAATTAAAGTACAATTTGTGAAAAACCTAACCTCTTTGTTTTAAAAAACAAATTTTAAACGCGGGGCCTTTTCAAAAATTAAACACCGATTAATTTTTTAAAAACCGTACAAATAAATTAAAATTTTACTACGTTATAACATAAAGAACGAATGATCAATTATTTCAATTTCAAAATGGTGTTTATTGGAAAATAAGCCCAGTATTTAAATTTGATTTTATCCATTAAAAATTATATAAAAATTAAATAAATGTGAATCAAATAATAATACTCGATCAATTTACCTTATTTTAATAAAAGCCTACGACGCTATAACAGCATTTTGGTAAAAAAATCGGTACAACTCTTGCACCTACGAACGGATCTTACGTTGATCGTTTAAACCGCGTGTAAAAATGATAATTTGGTTGCGATCAACGAAATTCCCAACGATAGCCATTTCGCTTAATCCGCAGCAGATCTTCCGCTACGTACGTCGGTTTCACCTCCACAAACCAGAAAATATGGACGATTAAAAACCTCGTCTTGTATTTTACGCGCCAATTAAGATTTTAAAATTTATAATAAATCAATTAATAAATTAATTTTTTTTTAATAAAAATTTTTAAAAATGTCTATTTTAAAAGAAACCTTTTAAAAAACTCCATTTTGAGTTTCACAACGTAGTTAATTTCTTATTCCAATTTAGGAGTATTTGAACGGTTGGATGCTTCATCCTGAAAAAATTTGCATGCAGTTATTTGTTTTGTTAGTTTTCTTAAAAAAATAACAGTTTAAAAATAAAGTACTGTGAAATGAAAGACAGGAACACTGGTATCATTTTTACAATAAGATGATGAAAGCTTAAAATTTTTTTTTAAATATTAAAAGAGGTGCAAGGTACTTATGTCATCTCACGCGACTTGTGTCTCGTTATGGGCCATTCTGTTGACCGTTAGATAGGATGTGAAAAATCTTTATCTTCATATGAGGAGAGAGGCTTTAGCCTTTGTAGATCCACTACTGCGTCAAAGCCTAAAAGTCATAGTAGATTTTACGAAGAAATCTCTTATATTGTCGTTGAAAAATTCAACAACGTTGAATATTTTTTATTTAGAAAAGTTCCTTGCTCCACCACATGAGAGGTCACTCTTATGGTGTTGTGGTGTCATAATGCGTTAGGACTATCGTATTGCTTTGACCGCCATAAATTGTTGTGAGCGGCACTTGTATAAGACTCTTTAGACATCGAGGTCTTTTGTCAATTGCGCCTTCGGCATTAGTCGAAGATCTGAGGTGTGGGGAGATCCTAAGGCACGGGAGTTCAAAGATTAATACCCGTGTCACGTTTTAACGCTTCCAACAAAGATCTTTGTTCTTTGCGTTTTTATGGTGATCATCGCGAGTCTAAGGCGAATCAAGACAACTAATGAAAAGTCAAGTTACGCTGATAGACCTTGAATTTGAGTCAAAATTTACACAAGTTATTCAAGCTCTTGATGAAAGAAGGCTTTAGCCGAACTCTGGTCAAAAAAGTGGGCAGCGGGTTTTCGTCAAGTTTCACCCTTTTGGGACTTTTCTCTTCGTTTGAGGCCGCTGTCCCTTCTTTGCCTTAGTCGTGATTTTTTTCTTGCTGTCTGTTTCTTTTGTTTGCTTCTTTCGTCATTAGAATGGTCAAAATTATTCTTGCGACCTTGTCCCAATTTTTCTGGTTAGTCAGGAGCGTCTCAATTAGGTTTTCTGGCGCCAGCACAACGCCGACTTCTTCTCTCGGAAAGGACCATTCTGGGCATTTAAACAGCGTATGCTCTGGAGAGTCTTCCTCATCGCAATAGTTGCATTTGGGGGATGGCGCCTTGCCGATCTTGTGCAAGTAGGTATTAAAGCAGCTATGCTCCGTTAGTGTTTGAGACAGATGGAAGTTTAGCTCGCCGTGAGGTCGGCTGGTTCAAGACCCGCTGTCCAACTCGCTCCATCTTTGCTGCCAGTGCTCTTCCAGAATTTGATGGTGCGTTGTCTTGTTGTTTTTGTCGCGCTTGTGATGGTTGCGACTACGCTCCTCCGTCAAGAGATCTATCGGCGCCATGCCCGACAGCACCAGGATTGGTCAAATTGGTCAAAACTTTCATAAAGTTTGGCGATGTTGTCAATCAAACATATGATTTTGGTAGGTCCAAAGACTTGTTCCCCTTCCCGATTAGCACCAGTTTTGTGGTTTTCCAAGCTTTGGGGAACGTGCCGGCTTTAAGACAGTTGTTGATCATTCTCAAGATTGCTTCGGGGTTTTCCTCGGCGAGCACTCTAATAGCCTTGGTAGGAATTTCATCAGGGCCCGGGCCTTTCCTGTGGGCATTTTTTAGCGGCCTTCAAGAGTTCCGACGTCGTGAGTAGGAAACAGCGCCTCGAGTATACTCTCTATTCTTGGCTTCGTGAGCCCCGGAATGGGTGGGCGCGCCTTTTATCGGTTACTATCTGATAACCCTTGCCCCAGACATCGTCGTTTAGCTCATCGAGAATTTTATTCCAGGCCTCTGATTTGCTCCTCTGGATGTTGTCGAAGAGTTTCTTCCTTTTTTCGGCCAGTTTGTCCTTAAACACATTGGCACCTTCGTCATGTCCTCGAAGTGCCCTCTGCTAGCGTCTTCCGGGACGGACACATTCACGGCGCAGACTGGCGATCTCTTTATTCCACCAGTACACTCTTCTAGTGCCTGGTGGAGTCCTCCGCGGCATCGACTCATCGCAGATGTCTTTCAGCGCCCCCATCAGGGCCTCAACTGTTTGTAAGTTGGTTGGAACCAAATTTGCTCTTGTTCTGGCGTTTTCGATTTATAAAAGCTCCCAAAAATATTCTCACTAAAACTTTGCTCATAGTCCGACCCTGGTGATACTACCTCCTCCTACTCCTACTACAATCCTCTTTGCCAGGATGCCAGAAAGTGGGGATTAATAAAATAAATAAATTTATTACTTCCTCAGAAGTTTTAATTTCTGTTCAATTAACTTTTATTTTGTTTAAAATGATCCGAAAATACCCCGAACGTTATAAAATTCGTCTTGAACCATCCCGTGGAAGCACAGAATACATTAAAATTTGAATTTCTCCCCTGAATAGTTGACGCTTGCGCACTTTTTGTGAGATAGTGTTCCTCAATAAAATCGCCAAATTTCCAGATGTGGATTGAAAAAGGCAAATGAAATATTATAAAAAATGGAAGAGTTAAAATTGACAAATGCTTTACAAAGATATTTTTCTGACTTTTTTGTATGTTGTGATGAAGCAAATACCGGAAAAGTAGCGGTTAATAAAGCGATAGAACTCATTAAATCCGCGACCGTTCCTCAGGACGTTTTGTCACAGGTAACCTTAAAATTGCTTTCCGATTTAAATATTACAACGTCGTAAATGTTTAATTAGATTTCAGAATTATGTTGGAACGAAAATACGGTATATCTAAATAGGAAACAATTTTATTCGGCCTTAAAATTAGTAGCAGCTCATCAGTCAAATATGCACATAGGAAGTGATACAATTACAGCACCATTAGATTTACCTTTACCAAGATTTACATGGCCAAATTCAGAAACTCAAATTTCATGTCCAGATCTTATAGAATTACAAACCAACGATCTGAACGAATACAGAGAGCATATCGATTTGACAAGTACAGATTCGGATTGCGAAAATAGTGATATGAATAGTACGCTTCGTACTTGTTCACCTGAAGTGTCTAGTGCAGCTTCTGATAGTCCCACACCTACAAATAGTGTTCAAGATAAAAGTTGGGCCATCGGAGGAAATTGGCAGGGACTCGTTTCTGAAGAACAGAGGCAGTTGTTAGGTATGTAGTTTTTAGCTTATCATCAGTAAGGGTCCATTCCTTTACGAACATTGCTACTTTACCCTCCAAGTTTCTTCATCTTATTTCATGAAGTGATTTTTTTTTTGTTTTCCATCCCGATATATTTCCTCCCAATTTTATTCTTTTCTTAACAGTTTCATTCAGTTATTCTTTTTATTTCCACCTTTCATTTTTTAATTTATGGGACCTTGACCTTCAAAGGTTAACCTTAGACTTGTTGACTATTATGTACAATCCCTCTACAATTCATCCATCGTTTTTGTTTTTCATCCCATCAACAACTTCTCTGTGCTTTCCCCTTTTAGTTTCTAATACTATTGCTAATCTTTGATGTTATTTATTTAGGTACAGAGGAAGAATCGTCCGACCGACACAGCAGTGAAGAAGATACAGAAGTATCGAACGAAGTGTGGACAATAACTCCGGAACAACGTGAATATTACAGTGCTCAGTTTCGGTCGCTACAACCAGACACTACTGCATTGTTGGCTGGTCCAATTGCACGTCTATTTTTTGAAAAATCTCGTTTGCCAGTACAAGAACTCAGAAAAATTTGGCAACTTGCCGATGTAACCAAAGATGGAGCGTTGAGTCACCAAGAATTTTTAACAGCTATGCATCTTGTTGTACTTAGAAGGAATCATATCGAATTACCAGATACTCTACCAGCAGAGTTATTGCCAGGAAGCGAAACGCCTCATTCCATGAGTCCAGAAACCGAACCCATTCTTTCACCTCAAACTAAAGATACTGCCAAAGAATGGACAAAGTTTGTCGATAGTCCGACCAATAGTATTTCGTCTCCTGGGCCTAAACCCGTTAATTTTGACTTTCAAAAAGGTGCAGTCGAAAAGGATCCTAAAATACTGCATCCTGTTCCGCTAAGATTAACACCTGAGTGTGCAAACATACACAACGAAGAACAACAGCAACAACTACAACCAGAAAATTTGGAAGGCTACAGTCCTCATAAGTTACTTGAAATTCAGCAACAACAAAATAGTTTGGGCTGCAATGCACAAAATTCGACTCAGCTTAACGACATACGAGGCATTCAAAGACCACAACCTAAAAAAATTAACATTCCAGGCCCGGGTGCCATTCCTCCACCTCCTGCAAACACACAAACCTCCATCGATGAGGGTCCCGTAAGTTTACCGGCATATCCACCTCCTAAAAAAGAAAAACCACCCCCACCACCTCCTAGACCATTTAAATCACACGGTCGTAGTTCATCATTAGATTTAAACCGCCTCAATAAGAATAATTATTTAGGTGCGCCACCGTCGGTACCTCCTCGAGTAAGTCCGAGTGTACACAGCGGAAAAAAATTGACCAACCAAAATTCCGAAACTGACTGCACCACTGAACATGCTGACATTCAATTTGCGAATTTTGAGCATTTTGAACAAATAGAAAAATACGAAAATGTACCAGAAGGAATTTTTCCTGGCGACGTTTACGAAGCGGAACGAAAAAAGTTATTTTCACAATTTTCGGCTCCGGAAACGTCGGATATTACGGATGCTCCACAAAAGCACGGCGCATTTGAAGTTTACAGAAAACCAAAGAACCAAGAGAGTCCTCTCCCTTTAACAGACCAAACAAAGTGGGAGTTGTTTCAAAAATTACAGGAACAAAATACGGTATTATTGAGATTGTGTCAAGAATTGAGCCAGGAGTTAGCCGATATTAGGGAAGAAAAAATGACACTAAAGGTTAGATTAGAACAACAGCAACAAATGAAACAAAACGGCGGATAGTTTGGTTTTATTGAACAGTGGTAGCTTTTGACTCTTGCACCATACTCTTGCTTTTTACAATTATATGTAATATTTTTTAAAGGGCATTAAGGAAACTTGTGCCATACATGCGAATCTGTTTGTGAATGCAGTTGTGACCACTGATTAATTTATTATTTTTTTCGAGTCTGTGGTACTCGGAATCAAGACTTTTATTAGTGCTTGCACTTGGAATTCAGTGGGAAAGTTAAATGAATTAAAATTTATTGAAAATTGCCAAAACGGTCAGGTTTTCTTCTTTTATTCTTATTTTGAAAGCCCTTGAAATTCTTACACCAGGTGGGTAGTGCCAAAGATGTAAAATTAAGTAGGTTACATTTGGAGGTTTGCGGGACAATAATTAGTGTTTAGTAGGTTGGAGTATTTCAAGGTGCAAGTTTTAAAAAACGTTTTTTATAAAATATAAATTTTAATTGTTCATTTGTATTTTACTTTTATGACTAGATCAGATATTTTTCTCTATGTATGTATCGCACATTTTTAATTTGCTTCTTACGATGATAAATTTTAACAGATTTAAGTAATACTAACGTTAAAAGTTAACTAACAATTTGTTTTGGCAGTACAAATGAAACAAAAACTTAATCAAATATTTGATCGTGATTTTTAATAGCTGTTTTTTGTACATAACATAAAATCATTTTAGAAAATTGTCTTTAAATGCACTTCAAAAAATTATGATTAAACTAGACTCTTATATCTTGATATTTTATTGTACAGAAATAATAAAATTTAAAGAGTTACGGTGATAAAAAATTGTTAAAATTTTCAATAAATTTAATTGTTTTAAATTTTAATTTTTATGATTGTTGATAGGTCTTGTTATATTTCTTAATTATTTCCAAATATTTTTTTTGTGCATAGGTGTATTAAGACTGTATTTTAAATATTATTACATAATTTAAAAGCTTTCAAGTTTTGATTACTCACCTTTTTTAATAAAACCTTTTTCCTTTTTAAAAGCTTTTCTTCAACTTGGCATGTATTTTATTTTTTGTTTCCATCTTAGCAACGTCTAGTAATACACAAATTTACTAGACGTTACTACGATAAATACACGTCGGTGTGAATACCCCTATTGTTTTACGTTGTAAATTTACATGGTTAAAAGTTACACAACCAGATGAATTTATGTAATATTACATAAATTACATTATGAAACACTTTTAATTTACTTAGACTTTTATTATTGTACTAACCTTTTTTGTTCTTTTTTCCAGTAGCATTTCAAAATAATCTCAACAATTTCGATTTACCAAACGCACCTACATACGCCTCTGTTCAATTTTGACGTTTAATAAACTCGTTAAACGCCATCTCGTAACGAACGGATTATCGCAATTGAAAATCAGCTGCTTCTTATTTACATCGATTTTTGGAAATAATTTTAATGTTTTGCGTAATATTAAATTAAATATAACGATGTCTTTTCTAGAGGTATGCGAGTGACGAAGTAAAATTTTCAACAATATTCTAACCTTAAATTTAATTTTAGTGGAGAAAATTCAATTTTTTTGACTTGAAAGGAGGCGTTGATCAAGGGGAAATTGCGGAATTATTTAAAGTATATCATTAGGATCACCATATAGACGATAAAATTAACTATTTTTATGTCTTGTAGGATTGTGCCGATGTAGTGGCTGCATCTAGTGGTAATAATCAAATTGTTTTGGGAGATTCGGTTGGCCAAGTGTATCTGATTTCACGTGCTTGGAAAGCTAAGGTTTTTAAGGGATACGATTTACGTGTGACATTAATCCAACAGTTACGGAATTCACCTTTACTTATAACAATTGGCGTATGTTTTTGCTTCACATAATATTAAGTAGTTGTAACTTTGTATTCTTTTTGTTCAGGATGATGAACCCGGTGTAAATCCTTTAATAAAAGTTTGGGATACGAGTAGAGATAAAAATGGGGTTCCTCATTGTAGTCGCATTAGTCGTGCCATACCAGGTAACAGACCGGTTGCTGCGACTGCATTGGGTGTACACGAAGCTCTGCAATTAATGGCTGTTGGATTTTCTGATGGGTCACTTGTTTTATACAGGTTTGCAAAGATGTAACATATTGATGTATGTTTGCTAAAATAAAATGTTTTAGAGGTGATGTTACACGTGATAAAGGTTCAAAACAAAAGTTGTTGCGTGATGCAAGCTCTACAGTCACTGGATTATCTTTTAAGTCGACTGCTTCTACTATTTTTCTATTTGTTTCTACTGAAAGTTCTGTGTTTGTGTACAATGTAACGCATAAAGATAGAGAACAGAGGGTAAGCCGAGTATAAGTCATAAGTCGATTCCATTAATTTCCAGTTTTTAGTTCAACTTAGATACGATTGGATGTGCAAAAAAATGTAGTGTTCTTGCTGAATCAATCCAAGAGAGTCATTTCATGATTGCTAGAAACGATGTAAGTTTTCTTATAAATTATTTATTTCAATTCAAATAAACAAATGGTCTGACTTGGATATCTCAGATTCTAATAATTTTTGGTATGCTAGTATTATTAACATGCACAGTATAATTATTATCTATAATGGATTCGTTTATAATAGAGATTCGTTTATAATGGATAAATTCTTAGAGGAAACTCCTGTACTATCATGGTCGATTTATACTGAACATTTAAGATTAACAAATAGATTTACATATTTTACCTTTATCACTCATAATTTAAGAGATGGTCAGCTTTCATCTCAGATTTAGATATTAAAATAAAAATATAAATGGATCATTAAAATGTATTAAACTACTGCTAAAATGAATTCCCACTTATAATGAATCACACCTTTGAAGTCCATTATAAGCGGATTACGCGGTACTACATACATTGCTGTGAATTATCTTCATGGCCACTTGAATTTTTAGTCAGTCCAATTTAAGCTTATCTTTTTTTACTAAGTTTTAGAAATTAGTTTTAGAAATTTTGTGCATCTGAAATTTTTTTAAATCTAAATGTGTACTATATGAAGTATAAACTGAATTTATAAATCGGACGCGGGACGGAATTTTTCCCATCCTACATTGTTCTCTAGTTGGCACTCCCCTTGTAAAATTTAAATATTAAAATATGAGTACAAATCGACCATAAAACTCGACTTCTTAAGTGTTAAGTGTTCAAATGTTTGGTATAAAATCGACCATAATATAATTTTTACAAGTTTAATAATAATATATTTACAAATTTTTATTGTTTTACCCCTCTTGTCTCAAAAATTACCTTTTTTTGTTTAGAATTTGCAAGTAATACATAGCAGTAATATTTTTACAAAATTTCAAAAAAATTCAATTTTTACAAAATTTCAAAAATATTAAACAAAGTTTTTGTTACTGACCCGCTCAAAAATCATCTCTTGCAATCAGATTTTTTCACTATTTTTATAAAAATGTTACACTTTAGCCCTTCAAAAACTGCCTCCTGTTTGTTTAGAATTTTGTCACTATTTTCACACTATTTCAAATTTAACACTAACATATTTACCAAGCTTTTGCTGTTTTACTCCACGCAAAATTATCAGTTAAGCGCCAGCGTCTTAACTAGGGCGGGTGAAGGTGGCGTAGGCCACAGACGCACAAATTTGAGGCACAAAATAAGCTAAGAGGCTTAACTACCCTAGAAAATATAAAAAAACCTAAAAATTGCAGTTTATGATTCTAAAAAAATCTTCCGCTGACCTGGAGGTCAACTTACAAAAGTAAACAATTGGAAAATTGGGAGGGTATGGAATACCCCCAGCTTTAAGTAAGAAATCAGATGATTTTTCAAGATTCAAATTTACGTTGTCGACGTTAAAAAGTCTTCTTGATGTTGCGCTACTGGCGCAAAGATTTGAGGCGCAAAATAAATAATACTATCATATTTTCTCTTTTAAAAATTCGTTTAAAACAAAATTTTTGTCAAAACCTAAATATATAAAAAAAAAACTATGTGATAGGTACCTACACACTGGTTCACATACTTCCGGATGTAACCAGTGATTCTCAAAGGAGGTGTACAATGATGTGCAAAATTAAATTCTGGTCAGGGGATTAAAAAAAAGTTGTTCGTTGTTGAGCAAGGAGAAAATTATTTTTTGCAAAGTGAACAAGAAGTTTTGTGAAATAAAAATTAATATTTAATTTTTAATATCTTTACGTCGCCGTCGCGTCGATGGGGGTTAAAAACAAAGGGCCAAAGGTCAATTCTTACAATGGAATATTTCTATTGTCGAAACATTTGTACGAAGAAACTTAAGTCGCATATAAAAAATGGTGTTTAAATAAAACGATAAGATTAATTTATTTTGACGTTTATTTCTTTGACATTGACAGGCGGCTTTATCTTTATAATATAAACTTCACTTTATCATTAAAGTAAAACGGACTAGTACCATAAAATGGTACATTATGGCCGCTAAGTGGTATTATAATCATGTCATTATAATGCAGTCAGACATAAAAATACTGACAAGATAAAATAATGCATTAAGTTGTTAATAATTGTAAAACATCAAAGTAATAATAAACTACGTACATTTACATAAGTATTAAAATAAATAAAAACATATGTTTTGAATTAAATTACAGCAAATTTGAATTATATAAAGGTTTTAAGTTCATTGCTAAAAATTTCGTGTAGTAATTAAATTGTTTATTTCACAAAATGAATTACCTAAGGAGATGTTGTTAAATTGCTCTGAGGATCCAATTTTTTTAATAAAAAAAAAAGTTTTTCAATTTTTTTTTCTCAAAATAATTAAAAAAAAAATTTCCACACGGAAATGCAATTATCTATTTTATGACTGGAGAACATAAATGCAACCGTGGACCGGAGCGGAGGGCGCGGAGAGTCGATTTTGACAACGCAATTACGGCAAAAGCACTTTGAATTTCTCTACATTGTGCTTTATTGTTATAAATATTACTTGACCAACAATGATTAAAATCTGAGACACAAAAATTCAAACTTTATTATTGGACCTGGTTGATTTGATATGAAATTTGTCCTTCTTTGCTGTTGTTAATAAATTCGATAATAAAATAATTATTTAGGCTATTTATTGCTATACCACGGATGGAAGAGGACCGTGTTTTGCAGTTGATGGCGACAAAGTCATGCTGGATTGGTTCCGTAGCTATTTAATAATAATATCAAATACGAGTCGGCCTACTGTTCAAAATTCTCAAACTGGTACCGTACAACCTATCGTTCAAGGTCACACTATAACCATTTTAGACATCCAAAATAAATTTATTGTTTATTCGACGACCGTCGATAAGGTTAAAGCTGTTTTGAACGAATGGGGTGGTCTCTACATTTTGGATTACAACAACAACGTGTACCACTTAGATGAAAAAGATTTGCAATCTAAATTGTCACTGTTGTTTAAAAAAAATTTATACGATGTTTCTATTCGTATCGCTAAGTCTCAACAGTACGACGCAGATAGTTTGGTTGACATATTTAGACAATACGGTGATCACTTATATGCAAAAGGGGATTACTGGGGTGCAATCGAGCAATATTCTAAAACCATCGGCAGATTGGAACCGAGTTACGTCATTCGAAAATTTTTAGATTCTCAACATATTGAAAAGTTAACGAGTTATTTGCAATCTGTTCACAAAGAAGGTCTGGCAACAGAAGATCACACGACATTGTTACTGAACTGTTTTACAAAATTAAACAAACCTGAAAGTCTTAAAGAATTTATATTGAAAGACCGTGATCTTGATTTTGACGTCGAAATTGCTATAAAAGTCTGCAGACATGCAAGTCCCCAAGAAGCGTTGATGTTGGCAAAAACGTATGAGAAACACGACTGGTATATTAAAATTCAGGTGGAAGATCACAGAAAATACAAGGAAGCTTTAGATTACATTGCCGGATTAAATTTTGTTGATGCGGAAGACTACATGAAAAAATATGGCCAAATTTTAATAAAAAATTTGCCGTTTGATAGCACACAATTTTTGAAACGCTTATGCACTGATTTTGGAACTAGTAAGTCGTTAATGTCTGATAAAATGTCGAATAGTGATTTAGAATTGACTCAAAAGGCTGATCCGGAAGATTACATTCACTTATTTTTAAATAATTCCGAAAACTTGGTTGAGTTTTTAGAACATCTTATTACAAACGGTTGTATATTGTCCACTCCTGTTTATGATACCTTAGTAGAGCATTATTTGCACGTTTGGAATGCTATCGAGGATAGTTCCGAGAAAAGTAAATGTGGTAAAAAAGTTTTGAAATTACTGCAGAATTTTGATATTAAATACGATAAGTCACAAGCTTTGGTGGTTTGTCACATGCATGGATTTAGCGAAGGTGTACTTTATTTGTACGAAGAAGAAAAATTATATCCACAAATATTAAGGTTGGTGGGTTTAATAAATTGTGTTGCTTGATTTTTACTTTTTTTGATTATTTTCTAGGTACCATATGTCGAAGGGTGATATGAGTTCAGTTCTTGCATGCTGTAGAAGATTTGGACATCAAGAACCTACCTTATGGGTTCAAGCTTTGTGGTCTTGCATTAGGGAAGCTGAAGGAACTTCTTTGGATATTCTATCAGAGGTGAGTTCATTTTGTGACTTCTTCTTAGTTAGTTGTATGATTTAAGCTACATCTTTGTGAGCGCTTTAGAGGGTTTTTATTACAAAAATGGTTATTTTTTATAACATTCTAAATATTTATATAAAGTTAACTTTTGAGTTTCAATGAACTTCCCTTGTAATATGAACCTCAGCCATCGTAGAGTTAGTCACGAAACCTTTTCAAGGGCTGTTATAATAACAAAGTAGCTCTGTAGCCTACACTTGCCACATAGGCCATTGATGGCTAAGGTGGCTAATCTTTATATACAGCGTTGAGAAACATGGAAACTTGTGAATTTGACTAAGGCAGGAACTTCTGTGTCTGGCAACTAACTGTTGAAAAATAACGGGCGCCAAGTAATTCAATAAAACTCAAAAGAAAGAAAAAATTGGCTATATTCTAATCTCAGAATGTAAAAGCACAAGTTTAACAAAAATGAAAAAGAAACAGCTAAGGTATCCTGAACAGATAAACCTAAAGCAAACGCTAATTGATAGAAAAAGTGAGGTATCAACATACCATAGTTATAACGGGCGTCCAATAATAAAATTTCAGGAATTACAAGGAATACTTGAATTACTTTTTGGTAAATTTTTAAATATTTGAACTATTTTTAACAAAGTACTTGGTAACTGAATTACTTTCACAAAGTGCTTTTAACAGCTCTGATTAGAAAGACCTTTGCCCAAGTCGAAAAGATAAACGATTTTCAAGCACTTTAGATGAGCAATCGCGTTGAGAAATTTTATTTATATGTATTTCGAATGACAATACAATAATCTGTTACTTTATATAAAAATTTTATGAGACGAAAAGAAATCTTGTTTATCCATGCGTGCGCGTCCGCGTAAAAATAAAATTAGGCTCCGGTGGAGGGATTTCAACCAAAATCTAATCAGTCTTTTAGACAATTTTTTCAAACAAGTGTGCTAAATTTCAAGTCAATTGGTATACGCATTTGTTCGTAATTGTGCCCGAAAGAAAATAGGTGTCTGATATGTCGACGCGAAGTTGGGGTTTTTCACTCGATCACAGTACTTAAGGTTGGTGGGTCATAAAAAGATACAATTGATTTTGCAGTCTCCAATAAAATGAACCCTATTAGTTTTTCGAATTTGTTCTGTAAAGAAAAAGCTTTTTTGTACGTTGTCGTTCATGGGTTCGTAAGTTTGTACACAACATTCTATAAAATTTCGAACAGATAGACAGACAAATTGGGTAATTTTTATTTCTTTTTGGATAAAGCTATTTTTAATATGTACTCCTCTTTTTGTTTTCAGTTTATGTGTATTATTTTATCATTATGTTGTTTACTTAAGAGGGGCATTTTTTTCAGGGCCCTTTTAATTTAATCAACAGATGGCGCCTACTTAAATATTTTTATAAAATAAGAGGAATTTGCTATATTTAAAATATAGCAAATTCGTTAAGATAATACTATTCTATAAACAATATTCTTGATCTTAAGCTATTTTGAGTTTGTATTGAGTATGTCAAAACACACTCACTTACAAAAAAAGGTAATTAAACTTTAATTATGAATTGTGTTTTTATAAATAAATATTACGAACTCAAAATAGCTTAAGATCAAGAATATTGTTTATAGAATAGTATTATCTCAACGAATTTGCTATATTTTGAATACAGCAAATTCCTCTTATTTTATAAAAATATTTAAGTAGGCGCCATCTGTTGATTTAATTAAAAGGGCTCTGAAAAAAATGCCCCTCTTAATTTTATAAACTTTTCATGAATTTTATAAAGAAAAATAGTAGTTTTCGTCACAAGGACGTAAAACGAGATTTTACACCCGAGGAGCGGGGTTTCGAAGGCGAGGCGAAGCGAAGCGAAGCCGAGACGCACGAACCGTTCCGAGGAGTGTAAAATCAGTTTACGTCCGAGTGGCATAAACTGCTTTTCGTTTTAACGGGGCTACCTCATTTTTATTCGCAACATCGTGGTGAGAGGCTATGTATTGAAAATGGAAATCTGGCTCTTCTGATTGGTTTGGTAATTAATCAAGGTTGGTAATCTTACATTTTTAAAACCATATACATACTTACCAACTAAATAAATACATACCCCTATGTGAATGCAGCTTAAGTCATTTATATTTGTAACGTCGTGGTGAAAGGTTGTGTTAAAAAAATGGAAAATAAAAGTATTGAAGAAGCCGCCAGAGAAGCAAAAGAAGTGTTGCTGCCTAGGAAGTCGAAGACGGTATATAAGAAAAAATACGATAAGTTCATACAATTTTTAAATGAACACAATGTGGAGCTACAAAACCTCAATGAGGACACGTTGTTGGCTTACTTTTTACAGTTGGCCACAATGTGTAGTTCCTCCACATTGTGGTCTAGATTATCAATGATAAAGTCAAGTGAGGTCTTCGGATCGGGTTACGTTGTAGACTCTGTCTACAGCAAGGGCAAGATTTCCGATCAAATTTTGGGATCTGCATCCACATCTTCCCCCCAGAAGATTGTTAATGCGCCGCAGGCGCATTCTTCAAACAACAGAGGGGAGAACACAGACGAATCAAGAGGTGCGTTATTTTCCAATTGCGTTATAAAAATTAAACATTTTCATTCAAATAAATAATTTTTTGCGTAAATATATTATGTTTTATTTTATAACCCCCCCCTTTTTAACGTCATAGGACGTTAAAATTATGGGCCCCCCTTTTAACGTCCTAGGACGTAAAAAGGCATTTTAAGTACCTCAAATCAGGACTTAAACACCTAATTTAACGGCCGGAATAACGAAAAATAGTTTTCGACGTACTATTGACAGTTTATTTAAATATAAATGTTTGAAAACATTTTAGTTCCACCAAATAGGATAACAGGTTAATAAACATAATTAATTTTAATTTAAGATTGTAAAACGAAATTAAACACGTATTTTTTTTCATGATTAAAATTTTTTTTAAATCTGTATTTTCATACTAATTTTGAATATTATCTTAGCTTAAAATGCTAAAAATACAAATTAAGGCTTAAGTATAGACTTAAAATTTTGAAATTAATATTAATTTCGAAACAATAATGTTTTTAATGTTACCAATCAGAGCTTTTATATTGATGAAATTAATTTTAATTTCAAAATTTTAAGCCTGTACCAAAATAGTTTTATCTTTTACCTTTAAATAATTTTTTTAATTATTTCAAAATATTTGTCATTAAGAGCACCAGGCCCGTACCCAGGGGGGGCACCTGGGGGCACGTGCCCCCCCCGAAATGTTCAAAAAAAAATTTTTTTTACAAAGTAAATGAAAATTTCTTTATAATAATAAAAATTCTCGAAAGAAAAACCATTAAAAATTTTACTTTTTACTAAGTGCCCCCCCCCCCCCCCCGAAATTAAATCCTGGGTACGGGCCTGAAGAGCACAATCTTGACTTATGTTTTAAATTGTTGTAAACACTGCATTGTAAAGCACGAACTCCACATAGTTGGTTGAGTTTAAACTTACCAATTTTTTTAGGAAATTTAAAGTCACAACTTAGAACTCTAACTCTGACAACATGTTTTGATCTTATTAGATTTTATGAGGGGCGTATAGAAGCAAGTTCTCAGAAATGACTTAATTTGTATTATCGATTTAATGAATAATCCAAAACCAGTCACTCTATTACGACCCGTTTTAAGTACATCGTATATCGTTCAATGAAAGCAATTTATAGTTCATTAATTACTTTTGAGTGTAAAATAATTATTACTCGATAATGTTTTCTTTGTTTTAATTTTATTTTAATTAGAAACTCACTCAAGATGTCATATCATTGCGAAATCTTAATAAATAATAAAATGATCAGTAGGTCAAATAGTATTTTTTTTATCTTTACAGTTCGCTTAGCTATACAGAGTGTTCCACTTATCGAGCACCTTAGTATTTCAAAAATCAAAGTACATAATAATATAGTGAATTGCTTTGCAGAATTAAAATTTTCTTTAAAATTTTTTTTTTTTTTTAATTAATTTTTGACTTCATGATATTGTAAATACATTAAAAATGGCCATAATATTGTCTCCTCAGTAGATCAATAATTACTAATTAGATAATGATCGATTTATACTCATTTCATATAATCACGTGTCATTTAAGAAATTAACCAATAGAATTATTTATAGCCATTTATTTTAACCGTTACGTATGTATGTAATTATTGGTTAATTCACTTAAATGTTAAATGATAAATGTTAAAATGTTGAGTATAAGCTTATTCGTTATTTAACTACTAACCTTACAGTACGATCAATAGGTCAGTGCGATCTCTATGTAGTCCAACCAGCATTATGTATGGTTCTCAAAACCATTAAAAAATTCTGGCCTAACTTGTATTTTTGATTGTATCTTAATTATCAATTATACATCTAAAAACTAACAATAACGGTTATCTAATTTTGTAGTGGAAGCGACGATTATAATCTTCGTCGCCTAAATATTAATCCAAGGATACACAAAATCTTTTCTATAAGTGAACGGTTTTTCATAAAAGCAGAACATAAAAATACTATTATTTTTATAACACACTTGGGTGGAAACAAATCGTTTTCGGTTTATTATAAATGGAAATTTTTTTAAAGATATTTCATGTTAAAGGGTAGTTCACACTACATGATTTATCATATGACTTGTCACATGACTTCTCATATGAGGGATTTTTTTACGTTCACACTATATGATTTTTGATATTATAGAAGTTATGGCTTTTATGATTGGCTGTTGTGATGGTATGATTTTAGCCATGACTTTTCTTATGCCTAAGTCATATGATAAATCATGTAGTGTGAACTACCCTTAAGGGCCAGTTGTATAAAAGAGGATCATCCTTGACCATGGATCAAGCTTCAATTTAAACCAATAGAAAACTTAAAATAAAATTTTAACTGTACTGATTGGCTTAAATTGGAGCTTGATCCATGGTCAAGGATGATCCTCTTTTATACAACTGACCCTAAGACTTCACTTTGGAAGATAAAAGAAATCTTAATAAATTGAGTTCATTTTGAAGGTGATTAAACAATTTTCATGTTTGTTTTTTTAATCTTATGTCTGATTTGTAAAAAAAAGGAATTCAAAGGCTAAAAGTGTGAAGTGGGTCGATTTATCTGCACCCAAGTGCACGTGTTATAAATGGATGATTAGATCAAGAGTTGAATAAATATTTAAAGGTTTTCAATTTCATATTCTACTTACAATAGAGTTCAATAATCTTAATTGGATAATTTCGCACACACTTAATTACAATAATAAATTAGGCTAAAAAATGTTCTCTCTATGTGATAAGATTATTTTATTTCATGTCAGTTAAGTAATATATTCTTTTGTTATTTACATGATTTTGCCGTACATCTTGCTTCAGAAATTGAAAACCAAATTTTATTTTTCTATTCGCGAAATGATATCATATCAACTAATTGCAGTGATATCTTGTGTAAGCCGGAATCTTGCTTACCACGGAAATTTTTCGTCGCCTTAAATTACAAATAACAAAACGAACACTTCTTTAGTTCTTTAATTTTTTGGACTTGTTAATTTAGTTTACGTTAATTTTCTTGCATAAGAGATTTGAGACGAGAGATGTGATAAGAGACCATAAGCATAATAAAAATGTTCTAAGAATAGAAAAGTTAAAAAGTTTTTGTGTTTGAATCGTATGCAATGTCTGGGGAAAATTCACTTTTTCGTCCTTGAGTACCTAATCATTTAAATTAAATCGATAAACCTTTGCAGACAAAAGTTGAATGAGCGCTGATAAAAATCAATACCTGAAAATTAGCTAATATTCCAGTGAAGTTTAAACTTTTGTTACACATTTTATTTTACTTTTTAATATTGCCTTTTTGGTTAGCAATTTCTGGTGTTTTCGCAATAACACTAACATCATATCACTAACATCATATCACTAACATCAATCATATCCTTCAGATCAATTTGTGTCGTAGTCGATTATAGTTGATCTGCTTGGTCTAATCTTTTCTGAAGTAGACATAATGTATACAAAAACGACTCGAAAATTTTGGCAAAGCTACAAAATATTAGGATAGGCGAGCTAGAATACCCAGACAGCGGAGTCCATCAACGATGCCCTTATCCTTATTAGTATGATACAATGATTGAATAAATTTCTACAGTCACTGGGGTTAATTTGGTTAATTTTAAAAAATTGACTAATCAAAACGTTTTTTTTTGTTTTTTTTGTCTTTAAACTTACTTTTCAGGAAAAAATACAAAAAAATATTCAAATTTGCATTCTACAAAATTTTTCATTTTTTCGGAGAAAATCATTGATTTTTCAAATTTTGCAACTTTTAATTTTTGATTTTTTTATTTCAAAAAAAATTCTGATTTATTCCGCGTATAACAACGCAATCTCCGTAATGGACTGACATTTCTTTCTAGTTTTTTTTGTTTAATTAAAAAATATTTTGTTTTATTTTTTCGCAAAAATATTTTTCAATATTTCAGCCCATTATGGGGTTTGCGCGTTGTTATACGTGGAATAAATCAGAGTATTTTTTTAAATAAAAAAATCAAAAATCAAAACTGGCGAAATTTGAAAAATCAAAAAAAATGAAAAATTTTGTAGAATGCAAGTTTGAATATTTTTTCTTGAAAAGTACGTTTAAAGACAAAAACGTTCCGATTAGTCGATTTTTGAAATAGTTATGATCGTTTGAAGAAAAAAAAACATCAATTTTTGTAAAAATTCTTAACTTTTTTTCGGTTGAGTAAAAAATTTTGAAAAAATTCATAGTTGTTTTTGGTGGGATAGTATAAATAATATATAAAATTTCAGACAAATCGAAAGGGGTCGGGTTTAAAAGCGGTCGATTTGATGTGGAATGCCCGATATGTTTTTTAATTTTTCATATGATCAAGTTTAAGAGTGGAAGAGATTAAAAAATGTATGTAATGTTGTGGTGGGTATTTTTGCACTTAAACGCATATTTTTAGTATTCGAACTTAAGTTAAGTGCATAGCACTTATTTTAAGGTTTATTCTAAATATTAGATATGAATAAAATATTGATTTTAAAATTTATCGCTACCTGGCATTTTCTCGAGTTCGTGCTTATCTATGTCTATAATATCTACATGTCGTGTTAAAACTTGGCGCCCCAATCTTCCCAAGATTTTAAATTTTCTTATATTTTCCCATTATACAGGATGTTTGTATACTTATTAAATAAAATAACTTGTTACAAATAATCGGAAGATATTTTTCATAATTTATTAATATTGTGACATTTTTTTTATTTTTAATATTTGATGAAAATATTTTCCTGTTATCTGGTAATGTTAATTTTTATACATCCTGTTTGCCAATAACAAAATCTTGTTTCTACATCAGCTTACCGAAAATAAGTACTTCTAGTCGCCGGACGCTTCTCTTGGCTCAGGGACGGATGGGCCCACCGGGCTACCGGGAAATTTCCTGGTGGGCCGTCGGTCAATGGGACCGTGGGCCGTTAATAAAATAAAAATTTTGCCTGCGGCACTGTTTTGGGTCGCCGGCCGCTAATTTCCTGGTAGATTTTTGATAGCCCATCCGCCCCTCTCTTGGCTTGAAGTGTTAAAATGCAAGTCAAAACTGTGCTGTTAATAACAAATATTTTTAAATGATTCAAAAAGAATTAACTAGGTAAAACATAAATTTGAGTAGTATATCTATGAATTAAAATTGTTAAAACTTCACTTTTATAAAATTTAATTTAAAAACGTCCTTCAAAATCCGTTAAGGACACCATAGTGATGAGAACTGAATGAAGTTCAAGCGTTCAAATTAAATTTGATAATACTACAATAACACAAATACTTCACTTTAGTAATCAATAAATCAAATATTTTAATTTGCACCTCAAAATAATTGTGTTTTCACTTGACACAGATTTAGGATATTTTTATTATATTTTAAAAATTATATGTTATCGCAAATTTATAATAAATTACTTTTCATTAATTTTAACGCAGATTCTAACCGTGATAGCAAAAGAACGTCTTCTATCTCCTCAGCTTGTAATTGAAGCAATTGCATCTGGAAAATCCAACATAACATTGGCACATGTCAGATCCTACATTTTAAACGAACTTACCAAAGAAAATGAAGTAACTAAAAGTGATATGGAATTAACTAAGAAATATAAGAGCGACACGGATAAATTAAAACAACAATTAGAAACTTTAAAGAACGGAACCATCGTCATTCAAGGTGCTAAGTGTGCGGCATGCCAGCAGCCGTTAGAATTACCGAGTATTCATTTTCTATGTCAACACAGTTATCATAAGCACTGTTTTCAAAGTTTTGCCGATAACGAGGACGAGTGTCTCGATTGCCTTCCACAAAATAAGCACCTTTTGGAGCTTCTCAAAGCGCAAGAATATAATAAAGATCTGCATGAAATATTCCACTCCCAATTGGAGAAAGTTAGCGATGGATTTAGCTTAGCAGCTGAATATTTTGGACGTGGAGTATTTAAAAAAGTTACAGTTGTTACTGACAGTCCACCACATAAACCACCACCAAAACAAGAACAGTTTGAACCTATCAAAAAAGTGTTGCCCAAGGTGAGTAATTTGAGTTTTATTTTTGGTTGTTTTAATTTATTGTGTCAATTAGCAACGGAAGTACGAACCACCCCCCATAGCTCAACCCACTTATGGTCCAGGAGCGGAAGCACGTCTTCGTCAGGCCGAAAATATTAGAAGTGGAGGTTCAGTTTTAATAGCTGCACCAGAAGGTAGGATGCGATTAAGTGAAAACCAGTATAAGTCGACTGTAGAACCGAAAACGACGAAATTGAATGTGAGGAGTAGTGAAGAAAAAATTGTTGCGAAAAATCCGTTTGAGAATGAATACGATGAGACCATGAATCCATTTGCCGATGATGATGTGGAAGAGGCCAAATCATTTACTGATGATTACGATAAAAACTTAAATCCTTTTGCTTCTTAAGTTATCAAGTGATAAAAATATAAATGTAATTATTATATTATAATATATATAATTTTTTTTTTATTGTAAAAATGATAGAACTTTTGTAAAGTTTGCTTTGAAGCTATAATATATTATTTTAAAAATTAAAAATGTTTCGATAAAACTTTTAATGATATTTAGAACGGGAATTATTACACATTTTATTAAAATTGTTATAGATGGAAATTTTGAATCTCGTTAAACCATTCATGGGTGTCATTTCCACTGTCAATATTCCAAACAATCCAAAATTTTTAAAATGTAACTTTTACATGAGCCGACATTGACTTCATAAAACGAAAAGTTGATTATCAAAATAAATTATGAATTTTAACAAAAAGTTGACCCAAAAACAGTTTTTATTGAGATACACCAATAGAGGGAAACTGAAAAATGAAAAAAATAATTTTTTTATGAATTTTTTTTTGTGCTCTTAGGTGTAAAATGACTAAATCTGATTGCAAATTTCTGAAGAGTAAAGTGCCACTTTTCCTCCCGAAACACAAAAACGGGAGTAAAAGCTTTGGTCACTTTACAACAGTGGGATGAAAATAAACGGGTCATTTAACAACAATATACGCATATTGCTCGGAGCAAATCCATTTTAAAATCATGGGCTGTTAATTGGTGAATAAAAATTTGAAAAATAATATTGTATTATGTATCAGGATTAAAATGCCGTAATAAAATGAAATTTAATGTTTGGAAATCTCACTTTTAATTTTACACGATAATAATCAAATGAGTAGGTAAACCAATGATATTTCAGGTTTGGCGGAACCAAAAAGTGATTACTTCAATTGTTGTAACATGTTGTAAATAAATACTCAAGATAACACTGGACATTGCCCTTAAATAAATTTTAAAGTAAAACAAGAGCTAACTGAAGTGTTATTTAATGAATTTAAATTTCTTATCGGTGAAGTTGATTCTCTATAAATTGATTGGATAAACACTTGATAATTTCATGTAATTAAAACCATTACTCATGCTAAAGTATAATAGATAACTTTTAAAAAATTTCGTCTAGTACGATTACGTCTGAAATTTGAGCCTCAAGCTAAGCTCTTCAAGTTGAACCTTGAATCAATAAATTATTTAGATTATTGGTGGCTTATTTCCATTTATTGCAGCAGTTCTTGAACTTAAATAATCCGATGACTCACTTATTGTTATTAAATATAGTTTTAAAAACTATCGAACTGGGTATAAATATTAATAACAAATAAGTATGATTTAGATACAGTGCAAATCTTTCCATGTGAGTGTTACGTCATCGCAAGTTAATACTGTCATTGGTTACCCAACAACAGCCTCTCCGTGATTGGTTAGACTAGGATAACGTACATTCAAGTTCACAGATTTATCCTATTCATTCCAGCCGCGGGCCATTTCCTGACAAGCAAAATTTCCGCGGGCCGCACACGAATGACCTTTTTTTAAGCCGTCTACGAAACCGTGTTTTTAACTCTCTCCACGTTTTTGAATGACATGCCCATTGTAAAATATACATTGTTTACCTAAATATATTTTTATTACAAATAATTAGCGAAATTCAGTCGGGCCGCAAGAAAACAGTGTGCCGCCAGTTTTATATCCAATAAGGACAGTGCCCTACATTAAGCTCCCAAAAATTCAAATAAATGTACTTAACATCTATGACTTATTAAAAGGTTGATATTTTTTAAATTTTATCAGTAATTCTTTGGAGCCTCCCCTGGAGCTAAGTATTTAATTATCATTTAAATTACTATTTAAGTAGAATAGATAACATTGTACGTTATTAAGAGATAAGTTTTCAAGTAATTGCATATTTTAATAAAACTTAAGTAAAATCCTTATCGGTAAAGAAATAAGTTGTTGATAAATTTTAAATTTGCCGCTAGATAATTGGTTTGGGTGGGCGTCGGGTATAAAAACGCCTGACGTTCATGCGTAAACACCAGTACTAAAACAGAATTGAGTTTTCGTTTCAGTGAAGTTCGCGTTGTCATAATGGCAAGTAACGACGGTACGATGAATGGCAGTGGTGTGCAATTTTTTGAGGGGGTTGAGAAGTTACTCGAAATTTGGTTTACCACCAGTGACAACAATAAGATACAACATGCAGATTTGCGGAAAATCCCCAGGTTTGTATGGTTGTTTTGGGCTTCCCGGCTTTTCAATTTTTAATTTTGCGGTCTAAAGACTTTCGTGCAATTGCGACTCGTGCATGATACCGCATCGATTTTGCAAAATTTGCCGAAAATTTTATTTCAATTTTGTTGTCAACACTTAATTATTATGTAAATCCTAATTGTTTTTTTTTTGTTGCAAAAATTTTTCAACGAATCTTCAAATGACAATAACATTTAATTAAATAATTTTAATAAATTTGTGCCGGGGAGTGTTGTTTTTATTATTTTTATTAAGTTTCTACGAAACAATTGACATGCGGTGGATGTACCGCCACTAATTTAAAATTTTAAATTTTTCAGGATGAAATTGGAGAATATTTTGAAAAAGGTTCGATGTGAAATAATTAGTTTTTCCAGCAATGATCAAATCGATGCCTACGTATTGAGGTAAGTCGAAATTGATTTTTAATATTTTATTTAAAATTGCAAATTGTTGCTATGCCAATGGCCATTTAACGATCGATTTCTGTAATTTTTAATCGCGAGCGCGGGTATCTTAACAATTTATCTTTGTTTACTATTAACTTGATTTCCTACATAGACAAAACTATGTTATCTCATTAGGGGCAAAAGGGTCAAATTGGTATAACGTGCAAATATTTGTGTTCATTCAAAGTTCGTAAATTAATCAGTTGTCGGTCATTCAAATCAGCCCAAGACAATAAATGAAGAAAATGGTTTTTTTTAACTCAAAGTCTGTGTTGTTGACCTGCATTTATTTTGTCATAACATAAATTATTGAACTTTTGTTTGAACGACAATTTTTGACGAAATGTTATCAAAAATGTTTTTTCTCCAAACGCATAGGAATTTTGATGTTGCGCAATATTTTGATTGTATGTAGGTCATGAAGGTCGTTCTCCCAGAATTATATCGAAAGATGAGGGTGGAGGGTTGGTTGCCTTTGGATCGATGTTCCTGTGCTTCAAGTGCAAGGACGTAATTAAAATGAATTGTCTATTTTTAGATGCTTAAATATACACGATTTATTGACCTTTTGTGAGCTTAACGATAGAAAGGTGGTGATAGATCGTACCAGAAGAGAAAAGTTTATCTGTTTGTTTACATAACCCCAGCTTATGATTTCAATCCAAAACGACCTCTGAATAAAAATAATTACTTTTAAGATAAAAATAAAATTACTTACGTATTCAAATATAAAACTTATATTATAAAGCCATAAATGAATTTCAGTAATTTGGACTACGTTCAACTTTTTTACGAAGCAATTATGGGCTGCATTTTAAAAATTTCATAGTGAAAAGCCAAGAAATTTGTCGCTTCTGCTGGAACAATTTGCTCAAATTGGCTCCAACAGTAAATGTTCGTAAGCCTTTTCTCTTTTTTGTCCTTTTTTCTTCACTACATCTAATTAGCGTGCACACATATCTGCTAGCTAATCTTTTGGCATACAGTTAACTTTAATAAGATTAGGCAAAACGCATGCACGCTAATTTAATCTGACAGAATTTCCATTTCCACAATCCTTTCATTTATAGTGTTAATTGGCCTCTTTGAATTTTCACGTAATTGAGCAGTGCATTCCTATAAAAGATGGACGAACCCTACATATTCTCATACATTTTTATTTTGGGGACTTCCCAACTTTTAAATTTATTATTATTTTTTATAATCTGCGGTTCGATCGTCGAATAAATTTTGTATGTGCTACCTACTTTATGTCTTTAAATCTTAAAATTTCACTTTTAAGGGGTTAGTACCAGTCATGAGGTCGAAAAAAAAGCGATTTCTTGCCGATTTGTTTGAAAGTATATAATTGATTAATTTATTTAAAACTTTGTGCAGATAAAAGAGTAATGGGCGATTTAAGCCTTATCAGTTATACTCATTTCATTCATCACTTATCAATTATCATTTAACATTTAAGAAATGTATAGCCATTTATTTTAACTGTTATGTATTATATTGGTTAATCCTCTTAAATGATAACGTTAAAAAAAGGAAGAAAAACCGTTTATTAATAATTGTTCCTTTTCTAATAATTGGTTAATCCTCTTGAATATTAAAATGTAGAGTAAAGAATTCTGCTCTGACCAAATTCTGCCCAAAAAGATTCTATTACTAGATGAATTTCTCTCGGTATTGAACGGATCGATTTTGAAAAATATTTCATTTTGAATTTTTAGTGCAGTTTTTAAATTAAAAAATAGTCACGATTTTCACCCAAAAATTGATCTATTGTTGCTTGTAAGGTTTTAACAAAAAAACGAAAATATTATTTGTTCAATCCCTGGCTATTTTTATATTAAAGATGTGCGTAAAATTTTATTAGGATTGGTGTAGTACTTTTTGAGCTATCTTAAGCACGGACTTAAGAAATGCAATTTGGTGAGTCGAATCAGTTGAAATTTTCAGAAAATATTTGAAATATTGTACCTACTTTTATATAACAATTTTCAGAAAATGAAATTGTTTGACTTCTGACTGGTACTGAAAAGGAGGTCATGGGAGAATTTTCTCCGAAAAAAAAGTTTGCCTATTCCATGAGAGGGGGTGGGGTTTGAAAATAAATTTTAGATCCATTTTTTTAATCCCTCACTATGCCATGGGGGTTGGGGGTTTGAACCCCTTAAAAACCCATACCTTAGCTATTACTTTCGATTTTCTTCTTTATTTTCCGGTGTTCTAATGAATATTTACAGCTGGCTTAGGGCCGATCTATCAATCTCTAGTTAGTGTCGCAAGTAAGTAAATCTGACAAGTAAGGATGAATTTTAACCGATAATCGATCAAATTAAAGATCTTTAAGGGCCTATTATCGGTTAAAATTTAGATTAACTTACTTGACACACTAACTAGAGGTTGATAAATCGGCCCTTAGAGATTTTTAGTTTTAAATTATACTTTGAATATTTTTAACTTTTGTATGGGATATTCTCGGGCAAAATAGTTGAGATGAAAATCAATCAACTATTGCAATAAGAAATTCATGTTGTAACAAAAATAAATATCTGCAGCAAATTTGGTCTGCAAGGAAGGCCCTGCAAATTTATCGGGTTCATAATAGGATCGATCAATTTGCCTGACGGTGAATGGCGAAATTCTTGTCGCATATAAGCGTTGTAACGCGTAACTTTGATTTGTAATTTTTAACGCCATTGCTGAATTTTATAAAATTTATTTACCCCCTCCCCCTTCTGCGCTTTAACACAATCCTATGAGCGCCTATGATTTCATGGACAAGTTTGTATAAGGTGTAAATAAACCATTTATTAAACTATTAACTTTTATTTCAATTACTATCGATTACTTATCGTGGGGAACGTTTTGTTTTCAATAAATGCGATTGTTGATCTACGATAAATACACGAACTGGTTAATTAGTTTGTTTAATATTCCATTTACTTTACCTTTTACTATTTACATTATACTTCATAACCAATTAAAATTTTTTTACACTGTATTCTCTATTTCGAGTGTATTCTTCGCCCCCCTTTCCTGTGTGAAAACAGCACTAACCGTCTCACGCATAATAAATAGTACATTATGCACCAAGGGTGTAAAGTGACATTTTTTGGCTCGAGGTAATGGATTGTTTGCATGAGGCGGTAGCCGAGTGCAACAATTACCCGGGAGACAAAAGGCACTTTACTCCCGTCCTCGGAATTGCAAAAACTCAATTTTTTCTTGAAAATGTGTACTGTCTAATTAGAGTCCACCAAAGTGGACACGAATAAAACGATTGTATAAAATATTTTACCACTCGAGTGAGATGGGATGATTGATGTACTCGGGAATGGAATGCATGGAAAAGTCAGGAAATTTGATGTGATAATTTACTAATTAGGCCATGGAAAGTGAGGAAATTTTTAATATTGTTTGTATATTATTATATTTAATTTAGCCGACTGATAAGTTTCAAAAAGTCATGGAAAAATCGGGGAGTTTCTTTTAGAAAATTCAATGGAAAAACCCTGTGAAAACTATAATGAAAAATTAATGGTAAAAAACAGTACTAGACAGTCTTGATATTACTTGAAAAACTTGGCTAGATTTGATGAATTCATGGACACTGCAGCCCATTTTATATTTACATGAAAAAATATTTGTTACTCTATTTATTATCGATCATTCCAATTTTTTTATTAAAAACATTACGCATTCAAATGTTATAAATAGAAAATAAATTTGAGGAAAATATAAAATACGTCATTATTTTTCGTAGGACAGGTGAACATTTTGTTATGTCAACAAATTTGGCATTGGTCAAATGAAAACTGAATTTTCGTATGTAGGCACTATTTAAATATACCATTTACGCAATAACAAATTCGTGAATGAGTCGTTCAAATGCAAAGTTTTCCGACAACCTTGTCCCTGTGAAGTTTAGATATAAATACATCCATAATATTGGATCATACTTTTATTTGTCTATTCCCATAATGTCGTATGTTTCTTTCGAGTCACTTAGCATATTCATGTTTTTGCAATAATTATGAACATTCTGCGATCTTCTGTATTTTCAGATTGAACATTCAAGTTTTACATGATTTTCCAAATTTCTGCATTTTTTCATAAATATGAACATTTGCAGGAAATTAAATTTTCTACAAAAACGTTCATGACAACATATAACTTTAAAGCCGCCAACTTTTCCTTTTTATTTAAATTCAATAGGTATCATTAACTTTGAATGTTTTTAATCCTTATTAAAATAATACCAAATGAAATCCAATAATTTAGCTATTTACGGATAAACTATTTGAAATCAAACTATAAATTATAAATTCATAGCATAATGACTGTAGTATATGTACATCATGTAATGATGAGATACCATTGTAGGTAAACTATAAAAATTATACTGTAATCGGTATATTAATTCGAAACAGTTTTTCAATATACATTTGGAATCTATGATTGACCTGAAAATATTCCGACACGCAACTCAAGATAATTCCGCCAAGACCGAATTACAAGTCAACAATTTTATTTTTTGACTAAACGTTATGGTAGCGACGATAGTTTAACGTGTAATCCTAACCACGGCACAAATAATTGAAAACGACCTGGATTTTCCTGTAACCTAACTAAGCATTACACCAAACTGTAAGTACACAAACATTATAAAACATTAGCTCAATGCTCCACAATAGCGTTATCAAAACTTCGACGTAATGTAAAAAATAACCCATTGCCAAAACATTTAGTTCGTCTTACCGAAAGGTACTCGTGATTATTCGCAGTTTTTTAAATAATCTTTGCTTGTAAAATATGAACTGAAAAACTAATTAGTCAAAGAATTTATTTCTTTTTCAAATTTCTTGATTCGGTTTCCTTTTCCAAATCATCCCAGATAAATCATATCAGATAAATTGCAAGATAAGCAATAACTAACGACGTAGAAGAATAAACGACTTGTTGCAATATAATTATCGATTTTTTTGATGGCGGTGCACTAACCCCTGGACCGATTTCTGCTATTATAAGATACCTTGATAGCGGATAGTTTTCACTAACGCAGATATTAATTTTATTAATGCAATTTGTAATCTTTTGTAAAACGCAAAGTGCATTTTATTTACCTTTTTTACCTTTCCTAAAATTAGATACATTATAACCAAATTCGAAAAATAATCGATGTGGTTTGGTAGAACAATATTAAACGAACATGTTATCTTAAGTGCCAATAAAATTTTTCTCTACTAATTAGATTTTAAATTGAAAGATTCAGATAAATAATTCGGATATCTTTTTATTTATACATTTTACACTTTTGGGGTTTTAAGGTTTTCAGTTAGGAAATATTTTAATTTCATATGTTCAATCACTCTCACGTACGATTAGAACTTGTTGAATCGTTGCGTGCAGAGCTGCGTTTGGTTACAATCGATCGTCTAACAGCGATAGGAATTGATCAGTTGTTGAGCCTGTCATAGAATTGAATTAGTAATTTTAAATCAGTAGAGAAGCCATGCAGTGTAAATGCAAGTAGTTATTCCTTCTCGTCGAATTACGCGAGTCAAGCAAGGCTGCTAGCAGATCGCATTTAGAAGTGTGACCGTGTGACAACCAATTTCAAGAACACCGCGTATCACTGATCCCCTACCAACCCGCACTTGGTCAGCGTGATGGGGCTTTCTACTTTCTCTACGGATCATCATCAATAATTACGCACTAGATGGCTCAAGACAGCCGGATGCTTGTTTCAGATAGTTTATTGATAATTACAGAGATTAGATCTCCTATATTATCTGCAATCTACAAGTAATTACTCACGCTTTTATTTTATGACAATTTTTTGAAAAATAATGTGTCTACTATTTGCCAAGATAGGAGATCTAATTTCTGTAATTAAATGTTTCACTGTAGATTTTGTCTGTTAAAATTATTGATTTTACTTTCCAAAATGTTAATTTCTTTTTGAAGCAGTTGTTGAAAAAATGACGTGTGTATCTCGTCGAACAAAAGCGTCGTCGCGCAAGTATGCAAAAGTGGCAATGTACTTCTTTCAGTTAAAATAATAGGAATAAATCAGGCCCGTACCCAGGATTTAATTTTGGGGGGGGGGGGGCACTTAGTAAAAAGTAAAATTTTTAATGGTTTTTCTTTCGAGAATTTTTATTATTATAAACAAATTTTCATTTGCTTTAAAAAAAAATTTTGTTTTAAACATTTCGGGGTACCCCTGGGTACGGGCCTGGAATAAATAACTATTACGTCTATGTTGATTTACCGCATTATTTTCGCTAATTATTTTATGAAATTCTGATTATTGATTTCCATATCTTACTGAGCTGACACACTTTACTTGATATTGTTCTTTGTGTTAGCGAAAAAGTTTTTATTTGATAAATAACGTTCGATTACTAAGCACCTAACTGAAAAAATTATTTTTCAATTAAGTTATCGATATAATAAATTGATTGAAAACAAAGGAAAGATAATTTAAATAAAAAAGCAAATTAAATTAGAAACGTAATCTACAACTATTTTGGCGGAAAGCAAGGGTAACAAAATCCAACGGTCTCTACACATTTTTACATTACTTACCTGTAAATTAGGAGTTTAGATTTTAGAAATAAAAATAATATTATAATGTATCAAGCTTTGAAAGTCGCTTTTACTGAAATAGGTAAATTGAAATAACAACCTGCCGAATAATTTGATTTTTATTATTTTTACTTGCATTATTAATTTTTAAAATTTAATTTAATGTTAACATAGTCTATATAATCTTGTTTATGCTAAAAGGAACGTAGGATTTCACTAGCTAAAACTAGTTTAAAATATTCTTTTATGATCTAATCTTTAATTATTATCATATAACTGTAACAATTTGTTCTTTTTTCAGTGAGAGTTCAATGTTTATCTCTAGAAGAAGATTCATTTTAAAAACTTGTGGAACAACCACCCCATTACTGTGTTTGAAGGAATTGCTATTGTTGGTCGAGCAGTATGCGGGATTTACCGAAGTCGAAGAGCTCTTTTATTCACGCAAAAACTACAAACGTCCTCATTTGCAAACTGGGCCTCATCAAGCTTTTGACCGAGAGGTTTGTTGCAATTTCTTTCTCACTTGGTTTTTTATTTATGTTTTTATAATTTCTGATTTTTAAAAAATGTTTATTTTGTGTATAGGTAGCTCTTTTAGATAACATCTTCTCTGGTGGATCAGCTTATTGTTTAGGAACAGAAAATAAGGATTGCTGGTATCTTTACGTTCTGAATCCTCCAGAAGATAGTAATACAGATAACTCCATTGGAAATCACGATGAAGATCAAACTCTGGAGGTTCTAATGTCAGATTTAGATCCCGAAATCATGTCAATATTTACACGCAATGAATGTTTAAATGCTGCTGAAGCAACCAAGGTACTTTGAAATTATTTACTATTTTCATTATCTTTGTTTATTTTATGTGTCACTGGTAAAAGCGATTATCACAAAGTCCGTTATCCTGTAGATACTATTACTAGGCCATTTAATAAATAATTATAATTGATTTTAACCGATTAATAGTTTGATAATAAATTTTGCATATTTCAATATTTACAGTTATAATTATATTAAATGCTAACAATTAATTAACCGTACATGGTAGTTTTTTTACATGGGAATCAAACTGCATGTTATTTTATTGGGTTCTCATTTAAAATAACTCCTGTCTTATTGTACCTACACAATTTTAAGAAACGTAAAATCATAGATCTACTCCAAAGGGAAACCGATTCTCATCAATATCCCATCACGTGCTCTCACTTTAAAGCTATTAATGGCGGTCTTTTTCCAAACCTTTATGGACACGAATTTTTTTAGAGGTAGTATGTGTTTTATACATATTGTGATGCCTCTAACAATAATTTCCTATTTCCTAATGTTTTAAAAATGCATTAATTTCAGAAATCGGGAATCGACAAAATAATTCCAGGCATGGTCATAGATGATTATTTATTTACACCGTGCGGTTATTCCATGAACGGGATCTCTTCAAATGTAAGTATTTTTTTCCTTACTGAACGGGTTGTTCACTTTTTATCAAAATTTTGTAAGAGTAAAAAATTGACAAGATATGATTATGGTCAACCAAATACCCGTCAGTAAAAGTTTGTAGAAAAATCGTAATAACCATTTCAAATATAATTCAGTTTGCATTTTTCATTCTCATAAAAATTTTCAAACTTTTTTTAATTGGAATTGACCACATTTCTTTTATGCTGCTCTTTGGGTAAGAATTTTATTAACGAATCAATTCGATCTATTTTTTTCATATTTTATTCTAAATATAAGTGGGAATATAATTAGAAAAACTTCGAAACCACTTGCACAAAAACAATTTATTTAAAAAAAAATCACTTTAAAATGATAGTAATTCAAATTTTGTTTTCATGCTAAACTTTAGAAAGTGTGCACTGAAGTGAGTAACAGATTTTCGTTTTGTGTGGAACTTGAATTTAAAAGTTTATTTCTTTTTAGGGTTATTACATGACCATTCATATTACACCGGAGAACGACTTTTCGTATGTCAGTTTTGAAACCAACATTCCAGCTTCAACATATCGCGAAGTTATCAACAAGGTTCTGGAAGTGTTTCATCCAGGAACATTTATCATCACACTCATGAATAATACGGTAATTTGAAAGAAAAAAATATTTGAAAAAATAAATTAACATATTTTATTTTAGAGCTCTGCTGCTTATCAGGCCCCGACAGAAATACAACATTTGACTACAATCAGAGATTGGAATCGATGCGACATGCAGAACGCGATTTCCAAAAACTATGACATTACCTATGCTCTGTACTCCAAATTTCCGAGCTGAGGGTATCAGGTACAGCTGTGTGTCATCATCACAGCTTCCGCAAAACCCCTTTCCTTCCACATCTCCTTATTCCACTTAAAATCTTCCTATTTTTATAATTTCTATTTTATAATTCATAATATTGTAATTTTGCAAATGACCACTTTAATTTCTATTTTTGGGTTAATAAATAAAAAGTACAAAAACGCCGAGTTGCGTAATTTTGATAATAAAGTTTCGAAAGAATTTCAAACAAAATTGTTCAAAAATACAGAATTTAAGATGCTTAAGTCTTATTTCTTGCATGTGGTTTTTATTTATATTATATTTTTTATTCGTTTTTATACAATTGACATATTTAGTTCTCCTCGAATTTTGTATTGTTTGTGGAGAACGAAAATTTCGTGAGAGTAACTTTCAGGAACTTTTCAAGTAAGTAGAACATAGTGTCTTATATGTTCTCCTTTCTACCTATGAGGGTTAGGGTAGACATATACAGAATTTATTTTTATTTTACACCCTTGATACACTATGTTCCGCTACTTTTAAAGCTCAATGGAATGATTTTCTATTTTGATTATATGCCGATGTGGCACTTCATGTTATATTATCTGTTTGGACCTTGAATAATTATTTTTAAAAGGTTTGATGGATTTTAGTTGGTGCTTTTATGAGCAAAGGTTGATAAGGTCCATATATTATTGTACAAAATGTAGAATGATAGTAGCGTTAGATGTGTAGTCATCTACGTGGATCATGAACTGGATTTCAAGTATGATTCCACATTTAACAGTTTACTTTTTAAAAATGCTCTATAATATGAAAAAACTTTTTTTAATTTTTTTTACAATAAAACAATTTAAAGGGAAATTAAAATCGTGTGCCCTCGATTGTGTTTCATTAACTTTAGATCCAGTTTGCATGTCCACCTGTAAAAGATTAGTGTTGGTGCTCTACTTTTTTAAATCTCAATGTATGTAATCCATGGAAATAAAACTATCAAATTTGATTGAGTGATGGTTGACGGTACATGCCAGTGTTGTAGAGAATTGTATAAATTTTGCATTGCAAGTATTGATGGTGCTGATGTTTGTTATTATTATTACTACTTTCATTTAAAGTTTTTGAAATATCTCTACAAAGCCGGTATAAAAATAAAGTGAGCAAATTTGTGATGAAGTAAAATTAGTTTTTTCGTAATAACAAAAAAAAAATATATATTAACATATTAACAATTTGGTTGTATTTTACATTTCGTGGGTAAACCAAAACCTACCGAATTATTTTGCCACGAAATATGAAATAGATTCCAATTTATTACGTAGAATAATGCTGAAAATTTAATAAATTTTGTCAAATTAGTAAATGTAAGTTAGTTTCTTCCATCTTTACACAATTTTAATAAATGTTATTAACTGTAAAACTAAATGTAATAAAATATAGTTATTTAAAAACAAATGTTTTATTCTGTTAAAAAACTATTTATTCGTAATAAAAACTTTCCCTAAGTACCTCAAGATTCAGTTTTTTATGAAATTATAACTAATCCGTAGAAAAAGGTGGAATATAACCACCAAAAGCCTTTTCGAGTTCTTTGGCAACAGCTATGCATAAGTGGTCTTGATTTGGCCCAGCTACCACCTGAATTCCCACCGGCAATCCCTTACTATCCAAACCAAGCGGGACTTGAGTAACTGGTAGTTTTAGTGCATTCCAAAATGCAAAATAGAAGAAATTCCAAGGTCTAAGAAAAGATGAGTAGTGGAATCTAGCAGACCATTGAGCTGATGGGCACAGAAGCACACCATCATCTCCAAGTTTATTCTAAAATAAATGTATTATTTATTATGGAATTTTCAACACTTTTGGCATAACTTACGGTAATATAATCTCTTAGTTCTTCTGTGAGTTTTTTTGCCCAATCATCATCTGCAAGTGGCAAAACCAGATTAAGCAAATTAAAGAAAACTGGAAGAGTATAATCACTTTGACCAAATATGTACTTTACAAATTCCGTAAAAAAACTAATCTAAAAAATTTGATAAATTAACAAACCGTTGTCTTGTCGGACCATTAACTTACCTCTCCTTTCCTATTCACAAAATCATTCTTGATATTGGTGTAACCTTCTTTCATCATCCAATATGACCACAACTTTCCACCATACTTCAAATTATTTAATTCTAGTTCTTGCGGTTCTGTAGCACCTTTTGAAAAATGACTGATCACTCTAACATAAAATAAAAAAGTTATAATAATACACCAACACAAATTAATTTAAATACCTGGCAATGACTGTTTTCATTTCTTGCCCGAGTGGACTCATCTTAGGATCCTTACACTCGAGAGTATAAAAAATTTTTAAATCTGCCACATTAACGACTTCGTCAAGTTTTAATTTATTTACGTGATTACTTAAAAGAACTTTTAAAAGAGGTGCAATGTCTTCGGCATATTTTGTCATGGTACCGGCCGTTACCATCGTTGGCCCTTCATTACCGGTTCTAAACGTCAAACCTTTTGTCGATATCAAATCGTTTGAGGGTTTGTGACCAAACAACCCACAAGAAAATGCAGGTATGCGAATTGAACCACCAATGTCGGTTCCTAAATAACAAAAGTTATTACAAATATTATTTCTACCATAAAACTTACCAATCCCAATAGCAGAACCACATGCTGCTATTATGGAAGCCTCACCACCTGAAGATCCTCCGACAGTTCTGGTGGTATCGTACGGATTACAGGTGATGCCAAATACGGGATTACTAGTTTCTTGCCATAAATTCAACTGCGGTACATTTGTAACTCCTGAAAACGATAATTCATAATTATGTGATTTAGGCCCAGTTTAACAATCTCTAGTTAGTGGCCCACGTACATTTATCTGACAAGTAAGTATGAATTTCAACCGATGATCGTATCGATTTCATAGTTAGTTGTTAAATAAATTTACTTGGGACTTTGAATCGATTTGCTCCAAATTGGCTGAATTTCGAATTTTTAAATTTTCACACAATAAAGTTCTAATTATGATTCAAACGTATAATAGTAGTGGTGAGAATCGGTGATGACCAAAGTTGGTCCTCTCCTTGTTAGTAAAACTTGTAATAAGTAAAAACATTAAAGTAAAGCTCATATTTAAATGACAAATTCATAATATGCCTTGAAGTAGGTAGGTACGTTTTAATATGATTAACTGAATCATCTACTAAAAAGACAAATTGATACTTTGACAAATCCGAATTATAGTTAACGCTTTCTGAAATAAATTTAAGCTTGAAATAGCGTAGTTTTGTCCACTTCGGTAAAAGTAAAAATTCAATTTCGAGTTAAATTAAAAACTTACCTAATAAAATTCCACCAGCTTCTTTCATTAAAGCAACAACAGTTGCATCTTCTTCCCCTACGGAATCTTTTCGACAAACAAGTCCAAAGGTACTTTTTAAACCTTTACATATTGTTGAATCTTTGGTCGTAAATGGAATTCCTAAAATATTTTCTTATTAAATAATTTTGATTAAAAATCACAAACCACACCTAAAAATGGTTTCTTATCAAAATCACTATCTGTTATGCTCCCAGAAGCAATTCTTCTATCGATATCTTTGGCTTCTTCGATTGCATCATCGAAACGGTTGTCTGTCACGGCATTCAAAAATCCATTAACATTTTGGATTTGTTGGATAAACGAATTGACAACAACTTCAACACTTACTTCCTTTTTACGAATTTTCTGTGACAATGAAGTTGCACTTTCCAGGACCAAGGAATTGTCTGGTTTTGAAATAAACTGTCTATGCGAAATCCAATACAAACCAAAAATATAGTCGATTAAGTAATCGACATAAACACGTATGTTATTAAAAATACTTAGAATGCACACCATTTTTGTTGATAAAAAGATGCAAGTAACGGGCGTAGGTAGCTTTTTATTGCAAATCTTATCTAGAGTTGCACTTATTTAATATCATTAGATTATGAGTTTGTAATGTAAAAGTTAATATTCGTTCCACTTTACCGATATTCTATTGTACCTATAACAAAGAGTAATGACAATGTATGATTAATGAATATCAATGTTTCAATAAATTACCTATGTAAAATTTATAATCTTCGAACTTTTATTCAAATAAAGGGTTTGTTCGTTTGAACAAACGACTTGAACTGAATACGTTTTTATGACGTCACCATACAACTTTGTGCGGTATTATTTTGCACTAACTTGCTCAGTTCAGCTTAGTGCAAGCAAACGAACAGAGCTAATAACCCTAATAACGAAGAAAGCACCATAAAATTTGAATTTAATTACTGCCATATTGCCACGTCTGTCAGTTTGACATTTCGTGGTGAAACCACTAAAAATTCTGCTAAATTCGGTGATTATCGGTGATTGAAACGTAATTAAAATTTTGATAAAATTACAAGGATTTACAAAAATAATTTTCTGTTAAGTTTAAAAAGTATAAAATTTTTTTTAAATCACTAAAAAATCGGCAACATCGATTAAATCTGTCAACTTGACAGTTTGGTAACTGCAGGTAACTGTCAGATCGATATTCTACCAAATTTAAGGTTAGAGGTTTTCAAAAAGGTTTTAATTAGAATTTCCAGGCGAAGAGGTTATTTGCGCGTAATCTTGACAATATTTACGGAATAGCTAATTTTAACGAATCACGCTATGGGTAACTTAATGGAAAAGGTGAATGCGGTGTCTGCAGAAATAACTTCCGTAAATCTGCCTGTGGAACCACCGAAAAAGCTTAAGGCTTGCTGTGCATGCCCCGAAACTAAACGTGTCAGAGATGCTTGGTAAGTATCAACGTTATTAGTAAATATATTTTAAAGTTAAAATTTTAAATTTTAGTATCATAGAAAAGGGAGAGGAAAACTGTCGAGATCTAATCGAAGCCCATAAAGTTTGCATGAGAAACTTGGGTTTTAAAATATAATTGGATAATTTATTCACTGTATTGTAGTCTATGATTTTGTTATTTAAATATGTAAATAAATGCTCTAATTAGCTCGCAGTGCTTATTTTATTCGAATCTGTAATATTAACTCTCAACTGTCACGTACTTCTCTTTTTTTTTTATTATTTTCTTATAAAATATTTGTTCGCTTTAAACGCTTTTTTTCAAAAACAAGAATTTGAAAGTCATTGCAATAACAATTATTTTCAAAAACAAAATTAACGTGAAAATACTACATTTCAGTTTACAAAACGCAGCGTAGTTCTATACTATGATTAACTTAATTTACTCAGAAAGTATCGTAATCAAGTCAAAAACTAATTCGGGTAGGCGCATTCGAATTTTGATTTAATGGTGTATCATTTTGATCGTGAACGATTTTCGGAACAATGTTTGGAAGTTTTTTTTTTCTAAAGAAGTGATTGTGAGTAGGACGATATCCAGTACTCCGATTTTAAAAATTTTCACTGGACAGGATGGTAGAAAACGGTCCAAAAAGCAATAATAAAACAAAAAATTTGCGGACCATTGCAATTAGGGCTTATAATTTAAAGAAAAAACAAAATTTTATATGAAATAATATTTAACCACAATACAATTGATTTTGTGACGCTAGAAGGGTAGGCCCCCATGCAGGGGCGGATGGACCCATCGGGCTACCGGGAAATTTCCCGGTGGGTCGTTAAGGCTGTGTTCTCACTTAGAATGAAAATTCGATTTTAAATAGAAAATGGACTATTTGGTGTATAATAACAGTAGCTGACCAAAAACGTACAATAAAAAATAAAGTAATGTGTAAAAAAATCGCGAATGCATGAGATACGCGCATTTTAGCGTTAATTTTATTTACCATTTTCTGACTTTATTTGTGAAAATAACGCGTTCAAATTTTTACAGTATGTCTAAAACGTTATTTTTAATATTATGTCGGAGCCAAAATTTTTTTAAAATTGCGTTAAAAATTTTTTTTTTGCGATTTATTTATTTGCGATAAAAGCGCTCCGACGTAATATTGTAAACAACATTTCAAACATACTGTAAAAATTTTAACTCGTTATTTTCAAAAATAAAGTCAGAAAATTGTAAATAAAAAAGTGGTTGCGAGAGAACAGCCTTAAGAGCAATATCCAGTGCTTAAGTACAATTTTTGTGTTTTATGTCATTCATTTCCAGGACGTTACAAAAATTTAAATAATTTCTAGCATGCCGAAATCTTTTAACACTTCTTCATGTTAAGGCGCTAAAGGCAATTGATTTATTTATTGGAATACCACGTTATTTGAAAACTAGAATTGGTGGGGGGGGGGGAAAATCTCATAACATCCTCTACATATATTTTGCATACTAATTCAAGCAAAAATTGTTTATACTGACCGGATTTATGATGAAGTCCTCAGTGTATCCATGAGCCATGACCCCTTTTATAAGGATTACAAGAAATAAATCAATTTTTTAGAAAAACAGAGGAATCTCGTTAATTCATTTATGCATGTCACCCCCACCCTTAAATATAAAAATTTGTAGTAAAATTGTTATTGGTTTTGGAGTTACAGCGGCCACAAAATTCAATCACCCTGTACTAAGGGCACTTAACCTAAAAATTAGAATTATCTGAAATTTTTTTTTAACAAGCAAAATTTGCTGTGAAATGTCAGATGTTACAATCACCGATTCTGAATTAGAAAGTGCAAGTGAAGAATCGTCTTTTACCGGTGAAGAAGGGTGGTTAGCAGTAACTAAAGACATGGAATTAGAACCGTTGAAAGACCTGAGAACATCTTCACCTAAAGAAGAGAAACGTTTGAATAAACGAGAAGAATCTGGGGACGAACCAAGAAGTTCATTAAGTGAAGAAAGGTTGTCCTCGTCCCCCAATGCTGAAGAAAATGAGCGGGATATTTCTGTCGAAGATACTCATATTAGGACTCTTTTAAGGGAGCGGTTTTTAAAGCTCATATCCAAACTTCCAGGTTGAATTATAGTTGAACCTAACTTACTTTTTTTATTAATTGTTTATCTCATTTTAGGTCAAGAGTGCAAACTCAACTTTTTTGAGAAGACTACACAGACTTGTACCATTCGTGCCTGTGATCCATATTTTCAAAATATAGTAGTTGAAAATCTCACAACAAATTATAACAAACCCATTCCTAGAGCGATTATCAGAGTTGGTGATATTATATCCATGAATATCGAGGTGGATGATATTGCTCGTTTCAGTTAGATTTGTTTATACCGGTAATTTAATAAAATAATGTTTTACCTTAAACTTTTTCAGTATTAAATATTAATAAAATTAAAACATTGTGTTTTTAAAACTCCTCAAATGTAGTTACTTTATTAAGGTAGATGAATATCTACCTTGCAAGTAAAATATTTAAAACTCCCGCAGTAATGTTTATAGTTCGTGATGCTGCCGTCAGAGTACGACTACATAAGGAATTTTGACACATCTTCGTTCGGTGTTGTCTAACGAAATTATGATATTTTTGTATTTATTTCACAAATTTCTTTGTGAAAGCGTTTAAAAAGTAATTAACTTGTGCCATTACTTAAAAATTTAGGTAAGTGTAGTCTTTTTTTCCGTCAACGATTAAAATTGAACGAAGAGTTACCTACCTCCGACGTTTGCAATTTATTAACCAAAAGCTGTTGTCGGCTTTGTTGGGAGTAATTTGGGCATAGTTTGTTATGCGAATGTTAAGCGAAACACCGTGAAAGGTTTCGATTTGTATAGAAATTGGTAAAATTTAATCTTGTGTTTGTGTAAGTGGCGGCAAATTCAAAATTTGTGTTTGCTGTATTTTTGTAAAAAAATGGGTTGTGACGGTAAGTTAATAATTTTTGACTGTTTCTTTTTCAGTTGGGGTAAGTGCTATTGCTTGTGGTAAGGAGTTGACAAGTTTTTTTCTCTTTACAGAATAAATGCTGTTGTGTTTTTGATATTCGACTACCTTGTGACAACGGTATATTTTTCGAATATTAAAATAAGTGTGTGAATTAAGTGTCGTGATGGAACCGGCAGCTCCAGGTACTGAGGATGATGTCACGCCCTTAATTGCTTCTGAATTAAACAAAAAGGTAAATACTTTGACTTTTTCTCAGTATTTTTATATTGTTTTGGTTACTACTGTACGACTAGGTAGGTAAGTATGTCTTGTTTACAATCAAACTAATTCAATTTACCATTTCCACGAAGTTGTAGTACTGATTTCTTACATTTTTTAGATACATTGTTGTATCTCTTGTATTTTTTATTATTATAAAGTGCAGGTGGTAATTCAAGTGAATATACAAAAAGTTTTGTTACATTTTGTAGTACAAATTATTGTTATTGCATAATTAGTTGCCAGAAAAATGTGTATGAAGTGAAAAATTAGTTTATTAGCAAGCAAAGTTTAATTTTAGAATATCAAGATATTTGTTTCTACTTACAGTTACATATAAATTATTTCTGAAAATTTCAGAAATATTACATCACTAATGGGTACTGGCTAAGTTAAAACAATTTTCTTTAGCAGTAAAAGCAGCTTGAGCTTCAAAATTATAATCATCAACTACAGTTACGGTATAAACATTGTTGTTGTAAAATAAAACTATTCAATGTCACGACGGCCTATAAAGGCAATGACACCCAACTTGACTAATAAAATCTTACAATCGTACTAACTTAATAATGCAAAGTAGCGCAAAAAGTATCTGCCTATTTGCTTAATCAATAACTTTTTATTAAAATAAAATAGATAAAATCAATTGTGATACGTTTAATGCGGAGCATTTAGTAAACAAGACAAAATGTATTGATAAAATCGTTTTGTCAACGCAAAATTAGGCCTTTGTAATAAATTTTCCATTACTTTTCAAGAGTTTTGGCATTATGATCTCGTTTTCTTGGCCATTATTTTTAGATAAATCCCAGATGAACCTTTTTCCAATGCGTGCAGTTTGTGAAATGGAGACACTATTTAAACATTCCATTTAATTGATTGTAATTTGAAATTTGTTTAGATATAGATTTCCTTTATTTATGCCTGAAGAACATCACGGTTGATACTTTTTGCGCCTTCTTGTACAAAATACTATTCTGAATTCTATAATTGCTTTCTACTATATTGCATTAGTAAAACAAAAACTAAATTATTAAACATTTAGCCAAATATGTACCTATTTTTACTCGCAAATCCAGTTATTTTAATTCATGTAATTTCCTCAATTTTTTCATGCTTTATGGTCAATTCTTGAAATTTGAACTGATGATTTTTTTAATTCCATTTAAAAAAAATTGTTTAAAGTTACTTTAAGTTATTCCAGGTACAAATAATAAACTTTTTATTTAAAATGTTTTAATATTAATCCAGTTTTACATAATATTGCATATATCAAGTCTAAATTTCTAGAACAGGCTGTTTTAAAAAGTTGAAAAAAAGGCATTCATAATTTGACAATCATCAATTTTGTTCATTGGTATAATCTTGAAATTTAGAAAAACTGAGCACCGGCTTTTATTTTATGCTAGTGGTTTTCTGAGAAATTCTTTTAGATCCTGATCCACCTCAACTTGCATTGTTTTACGTCATGATTAAACAATGAACCACATCTAATGAATAAAAATTATTGTACTATTTTACACAATGAATCAGACATTACAATATTGTGACCACCAGGGTCTCGATTGGCGTTGCATCAACAGTATAAAACTTATAATTTAATCTGCGTCGGTGTAATTCCATTTGCGTTGTTTCAGATAAAAAAAGCCTAAAACTGATGAACTTCCGCTTACTCTAAGCAGGTATAACTTTTATAATGGAAACGTTTTAAAGAGAAATTATAAGACGCTTTGTTAACATAATATGTTATGTGATTTAATTTGCATTGGTGTTTTCTTAGAATGTAACCTGACGCAAGTCGGGACCCTGGTATACCTATTTAAATTTAATAAAGTTAATCAAATCTATCTTAGGGTTTCTGAATTACTATATAATTTAATATCAAAATTGTCGCACTCAAGTACCGGAAACTGCCTCATCTACAATATGATCTTGAAAGACATTTTTGTAAAAGGAAACGTTAACGATTTTGTAATATGTGTTTCAAAAAGTTTGTGAAGTTTTGTTATATTGACTGGTCCACTGCCGTGTTTGGTGAGCTAGAATAAATTTTAAAAATTTATTATTTAAAATTATGTATCATATCGCTAATTTAATTAAAATTTGGCAAATAATACGCCAAGTCAGTGGTGCTTCTCCCAACCCCATTTTTAGGGGCAAGGCGATCGACTGGTCGTCGCATGTTGCTCGGAGCAAATGTAGACTAAGGAATCAAGAAGGTAAATTATAAAATAGGGTCTTAAAAAATTTTTGGGGTAAAAATGAAATGGAGAAAATAAAAAGAATATCGTAAATCTATTCGTGCGCGTCAATACTTTTTATACTTTTACTTTTTTTTACAAAAAAATTGAGAAGTGTGAGAAAAGCAATATAGAAGAACTGAAAATTGAAAGTGTCTCGAAATATTAAAATTAATAATCGTTGGTTAGAAAGAATCGATTCTAAAACATTTTTAGTAAGAAAGCAAAACCTTCTGATTGTTAAGTAATATTTATAATAATTTAGTGAAAATATTTTTACACTTTGTAACTTTTTTGCAAATTGCTTATACTTTTTTTCACTGTTATTGAAAATTGACACACTTTTTCCACTTACTTATCGCTTAGAACTCTGGCAACTCTGCATCTAAAACATAGCAGTGGGAGTAAATAGAGAGTAAAGTAAAATTTTGATTTGCTTGGTTTTAAGCGGTGTACCATTGGAATATTTTTTATTGTAAAAGATACAGATATAATTAGGTTCTCTTCATATTTTATGATAGAAAGGTTAAAAAAATTAAATTTGATTTTATTATTTTTTATTTGTGTCTCTGTTCCTGAATTAGGCGGAATTTCTGTTTTAAGGTGCTTCTCTAGTAGTTTAAAATGCAGCATTTGAAGAAGAAGTCAAATTGTGCTGAATCATTAAAAAATTGTGTTATTAACATCACGCAGCCTTGACTTGTTCAAATGCTGCATTTTAGACTATGAGAGAGGCGCCTTAATAAAAGCGAAAGTAAGGAGATAGTTAAAAGTTTTTATTATGTTATTCTTATTATTGTCAGAAAATTACGTGCTTGAATGGATTACCGAAATTTCTATTTGTCCTTTTATAAATGACGCATTTAATGAAATTTTTTTCGAAAATAAAACGCATTTTATCCAATTTTGGAACATTTTCGCTCATTTTCGTTTTTGGAACCCCATTTTCGCTCTACTTTTTACATTTTCTGTATCTTTTATAATAAACTAAACTGCCCATGACCCATCCTTATGTAAATGGAGCACATTTAACTGTTTCTCTGCATGCCAAACATGTAGTGCATAGGTGATCAACTTGGTTGGAGCCAAGATGAAATACTAGGAAAATGTAATTAATTTTTTGTTGCTTTTTCCATAGACAAAGATCGTTCTTGAACTCCAAATTATAATAGCGTATTTGGCGCGACCAGGATTAGAATCGTGGCTTCCCACTTGCACGTCACACTGATGGTTACCATATTTAACAATTACAAAACAATGTAGTTGTTGGGTTAACTATCAAGTAGTTCCTAGACTTCGGTATATTTTATTGTGATCATCGGAGTAGTAAATTAACTATTAATAACTTAATTTTTTGTTTTTATGGCTCCCATAAAGACAATTATAATAAATTTAATATTGTAATATGAAAATAATTTGGAGCCTTCTGATTGGTTACGAATTTGAATTATGCGAACGGATGAAAGACCATAAAGCCACATTATTAGGGTTCTTTTAAAACCCTACTGGATTTCTTTTTGATGTGGTTTTTAGATTATAATTTTTTTAAATATTAAGATTTTTAACAACAACCTTTTAAAAATGCATCTGCGAATTGCATTATTTATGTATCAATTTTATTGCTTCCTGATTTTAATTTAAATTTTATTTTTAAAGCAAGAAAATGAAGAGGATCGTTTATTATCACTCAAAGTTCGGTTTGCTACTGGTAAATGGGGAAACGTTTTTGAACTCAGTTTCCAAAATGGTGCTGCACATTGGTATTGCAATGTGTGTGCTTGTCCGGTTATGGGGCGCGTGTATCATCACGAAATTGGAAAACGTCATTCGAATAACATGCAGATGGGAAACTATTTACGAAATTCTAAGGAACCCGAGGGCGAGCCTGCCATGCAAATTGCTCCAGGACAACCAGTTCCTCCTGGCTTTGAAGGAGCCATTGAAAAAATTGCCCAGATACAAGTAAGATATTTTTTGTGATAAAATTCTTGCTATAATTTTGGTTTTATTGCAGGAGCGCTTGGATAATTTCACTATCAGTCCCTTAATTGGCTTAGAATATCTTCTCGAGTTACAAGAGTACGATAGAGACATTGAACCTTCTTATTTGTGCATGCTGTGCGATAAGAAGGGCGATCCTCGTACTGTAATTACTCATCTTGCAAGTTATAATCATATTAATCAGGTAAGTGGCCTAAAATCGGTAATAATTGATGTACCGAGCACTTAATTAAAATTTTAAAATTATCGAGTCCTAATTGTTAATTTCACTAATAAAAACTTGTATGTTTTAAATACCTTCATAATTTACTAATTTTAGTATTTGCAACGCCATTTTATCACCTGTTATCGGATGTTGTCTCCTTACATTACAAAACAGTACAAACGAAATTGGCAATCTGTTATACAGAAAATTTCGGCGGCTATTGAAATTAAATTTGGACGCTTGAAACCTCATGTAGTGGATAAAGAAAATTTTTTCAAAGGTCGTGCTTTTTATCAGCACTTGGTTGCTTCGGGTCCCCATTTTAACGAAAAAAATGGTATGACTTTTGAGGAACTTATCGTAAAAGATGAACTTACTAAAACCTTTGGTATGTTAGCTCGTAAACCCAAAGAAACACCCGATAATTGTTTTTCTTTCACATTAAATAGTTGATGATACACCCATTGTTAAACCATCTGAAGATGTTGCCAAACGTACGTATCGTCAAAGTGGAATGGAACAAGTTTTCAACGATAATAAGAAAAAGGCCAAACGGAGTCCTTCTCCTCCGGTCGTTGCTATGCCAAAGAAACCAAAGACTGCGCCAGCAACAGCCCAAAGGAGGAGATCATTGTCGAGCGTTTCTAGCATATCGAGTGATTTAAGTGATTTTGAACCGGCCCAAAAAGAACCAGTCCCTAAAGTGGTTCGAGAAGAGAAAAAACAAAAGTATTACCCTCCTAGTGCTCCATTTAACAAAAGTACTTTCAATAAATTTCAAAAGTAAGTAAGTAATTTTAAAAGGCAGAATTTGCATTAAAGTTACTGTTTAAGGCGACCCCTTCGAAGATCACGTTCTAGGTCTACTTCACCACGTCGCGATCGTCATTTGATGCCTTGGCAAAGATCCAATTATATTCGTTCTCGTTCCGAGAACGTAACAATAGATTCTAATAAACAGAAGAATGATAAGCTGGAAGAATTTAAAAAATTATCGACTGCCATTGAAAATGATATGGAGCGCACTTTAAAACAGCACGAGAAGAACCCAGAAAAACATCCTCAGTATTCTGAAGAGTGGAAAAAGTTTTGGAACATAAGGTAGACGAATTGAGGATAACCGAATAAAATTTCACAAATTTATTTTCAGGTATAAAGAATTAGCAGCCGAAGGTAAAGATGTATCTTCATACGACTTCAAACCCGAATGGATTAAATTTTGGAATAAAAGAATGCTGGAATTTCATGCAAACGAAGTTAAAATTAAGAAAGATGCTCTTCGGAAAAGGTAACTACTTTTCTGTTTACCATTTTAAAATCTGTACTAACAAGAAATGATTTTTTAACAGACTAGGTATGCCAGAAGAACCGGCACCTATTTGTTTCAAAATTACCGGTAAGAAACGTCCAGGTGAGAAAGAGGATAATAAACCTGTACCCATGGCTTCTGTCCCAGATAAAGATCCTGACATCATAGTAATTGAAGACAAAGACGAGGAGTCGGTGGGCTCCAAGCAACGTTCTCAAAGTCCATGGGAAACTGAAGCTAAGACGGTGACACGAAGTTCTCGAGAAAGAAGTCATGGTAGAATTGTTCCAAAAGCGAGTTCTCCACCCCTTAGAAGTCGAGAACGCGTACGTGAAAGAAGTCGTGATCGACCTATACGTGAGCGAAGTCGAGATCGTTCTATGGAAAAAGTAAAATATGTTCGTGAACGTGAAAGTTCTCGTTCACGCTTTTCAAGAGAAAGAAGTCGTGAGCGTTCGTATCAAAAACGAAACTACGGTAGTAGAAGCAGAAGTCGGAGTCACGAAAGAAGTCGTTTCGCGAAAGTTAGAGAATATGAGAATAAATATTCTAAAGGATTTTCCCGCGATAAAATCTATTATAGAGAATCTCAGTTGCCTGAGTATTTGAAGCCTCCCCGTATTTTTAGGGATGCAACTAGACATCCCGTTCGTTCACCTCAGGAAGAATCGTTGCGTTCTATGCCTGTTGAAGTTGATATTCCGATTGACGATAATGAAGAAGTTAACATTGTTGGAGTTTTGCGTTTGTTAACTGCGTTGGAAGATAAATTGGGATCCCTAGGACCCAAAGTAATTGATTTGCTGAGTCAGGCTTTAGCGTTGGAGAAAAACGAAGCAAACAGTTCGGAATCTTTATTGGATAATGAAGTAAATTGTGTTTTATTTGAGACAGTGAAAGAAAAATTGAAGGGTCAATTATTGGCAGGTTTAATAAGTTATACTCAAGAAAAAGCTTGTAAGCATGCCATTAAAAAAATTGCCAGCTTAGTGCATTATGCTAGTCAACGATCTAAAGAAAAGGAGAAATCTGAAGATAATCCAATTAAGGTGCCAGGAGTAGGAACAGTCGATAAAGCTGCAATTGCAAAAATGATTGCAACAGCTTTAGTGAATCAAGGAAAGACTGATGTTACACAAGGACAGCTAGAAGAGCTTATTAATGCAGTGGTAAGTTACGCTATATATGTACTAGGTCAGTGATGGCACTTTAGAGATTTTCTTTGTATTGCTTACATTTTTACTAGTTTATTTGGATTATTATGAAATAATTTTGTGATGAAAATTGTTATTCCAAAAAATTATTCATTACTAACATTTACTATAGTTAATTACTAAACTGTGATAGACTATGCTTAACGAACTCTTTTTTTCAAAGATCTTAGCTTAAATTTTAACATCAATTGATTCTGCATTCAGTACTAACATAAATAGGAGACCTAACTTTTGTTTAATTTTGCCATATCCATCACATCTTGTATGCCATCTATGTACCAGATAATAAAGTTCAATTAAGTTTGCATAACTAAGGTGGGCGTGGCTAGTGGCGCCAATATTATTTTCTCTATTTCTAATTTAATGAGAACCCTGTCCTTTCTATTTTCAAATTTTTATATAAAACTTTGTAATTTAGGTTGGAATGGCGGAAGCTTCGCGTAATAGTGACAAGCCTATCACAACAGCAAGCTTTTTGCAGCAGTTAACTCAGGCAACAATTGCCGAGAGTAAAAGTAAACCCCCAACTGAATTATTGGTTAATGTCCTACAAGAAACCAAGCCTGAACCGAATGTTAAAATGGAACATTTATCTGATGGAGATTTACAAATGCTGCTACAAAATTTTAAAGATTTATGTACGGAAGAACAGCACAGTTTAATCTCTTACCTGAAAAGACTTGAGGCAAAGGAACCTGAAAGGGTTGAGCGTTTACGGAAGTTTGTTAATCTGGAATCAAGTGCTGGCACTGCAAGCGAAACTGTTACTGTGGAACAGTCTCCCAAAAAGGTTACCGAAAGCGAGGTTACTGGTGGAAGTAGTCCATTCTCTAGCAGATTTGCCGGACATAATCCAACAGAAGAGAAAACTTTTGATGACGACGATGATGAAGAAGATAAAAACGAAATTATTGAAAAGAAAGAAGAGCCGCCAGTGGTGACTAAAATTATGTTAGATTCTGAAGATGAAGATTATTCTTACGAAGATGTTTTCAAAGTTGCTAAACAAAATGTAACGGAGAAGGAAGAAAAGGATCGTAAGACTGCCAAAGCAACTGCATCCATGGTTTTTAAAACTGAAGACTTTGATTTATCAAATGCCAAATCTCTTATCGCGAACATTATGGGACAATTTAAGGGAAATAATAGTGTCACCACACCCATCACAACTGCACCTTCGACTTCAACTTCCACTTCAGTAGGATTGACTAACATGCAAAAAACTGAAAAATCTGTACAGTTAATCACCCAAAATATTGACAATTATCCCATAAATTTGGCAAATTTAGCCAGTGCTGTTAAAACGGCTCAGCAAGCAAAACCAACTTTTAAAGAATTTAATCCACCAATGCGTGAAAATGTTAACCAAAATTCTTCTGGTATCACTTTAAATCTTAACATCCCTCCAGCTCCTGTTCGTCCAAATATAAATCAAATTCAGACACATGTAACAGGACCTCCTTCAAATCTAATGCAACTACAAAATCACCCACCTCACGACATTCGTCCAAATGTGGGTCTACCTATGTCCAACCCTTATCCTATGAATAATAATATACCACCGCATAATCATAATGCACCACCACACAATCACAACGCACCACCACTCAATCATAATATGCCCCTTAACCGTAACGGACCACCGAATCACAATTTACCTCCTCAGTATGGTAATAGTAATAATTATCCCCCCAACCCTGGCTTTCAACAACACAATCAATTTGTTCGACACCCAAATCCTCAATTTAGGGGTCGGGATTTTAATAACCGACCCAATTTTTATGAAAATCAAAATCCAATGGGAAACAGACCTAGGCCTGGTCCATATGATAATAATTACGGATCGAGGTGGTAAGTTTAAACTCGACTACATTACCAACCTGCTTGTCCAATTTTGAATGAAATTAAAAAAAAGGATTGTTTATAAAGTCAGTAAAAAATAATCAACTTTTATAACTTGACTAACAAATTTTTTGACATGTTAACACTACGGTTATAATAGTTAAGTGACTGCTACTTTATATTTACAATGTTTAATTTAATTTGTATATAAAGGGTATGATTGTTTTGTATGAAGATTTCAGATTAATTTGTTTTTAAATTTGATTATTTATTTTTTAAGATTACTGTAGTTACTTAATGTAATGTATGTGCGCTTTTACAATATAAAATTACAATTCACAGTTTTTTGTAATATTTTTAAGAGAAATTTCCGAATAAATGTTGCTAAAAATATTTTTACTTGAAAATAAAATGGAAAAATTGTCATCGTTTTTGTAGATTTAGCTCGACCATTGGACTTGAGAAAAACAAAAGTGTGTCCTGAGCAAATCTTTGTTGTTATTGAATTGTGCGTATTTATAGATTGTATTTTTCTTATAGAAAAGAGTACACTGTTTCGATTAAAACGAGATCCACATTCTTGTATACTGAAAGAAAGGACAATGGGATTGCCATTAGAGAATGGAAGCGGATTCATTCTATTTTCTTTTTTAGATTATTTACATCTGGTATGATCGAACAACTGCAAGGTTGGGAGGAGGGAGTGGAGTTATGTACATTTTATATAGAAATTAGTAAGTTATATTTTTGTGGTTCATACAAGAACGGATACAATGTAGAACTCTGATGATCATGATGGAGTGTTGGCTGAAGAGAGTATCTATCTTTACAATTTAGATTTCTTAGTGCATAATGTAAGGCCCTACTATTTAAATTAAAATATTGCTCTAATCAAAATTCACAATTGTTTTTTAGCAATGAGAGTCGAGTAGAAGGGCCCACCTTAAAATATGAGTAAGAACTAACTTGCGGTTGTTGCGAGGAGCAAAAGTAGAAAAAACTATGTTTTGAACGATTTTTCTTTATTTCAGCTTTGCACTTTTTGGGATGACATGCTGCAAATATACTCTGAATTAAATTACCAAACTACACCCTTTTGACAATTCTCAAAGCAGTTTTACGTTTTGCTATCGCCATTTTATAGTTTATCAAATATGTAGTTTCTTTTTTTAGTTTTGCCAATTAGAGTATGTAAATATAAAAATAGTTCTTACATCCACAGCATGTTGATGTTAACAGGACAGACGTGTTAAGAAACCAGTATTTCCGTTCTGTAACTTAACCAGTGATCACATCAAGCTACTGCTGTAGTTGAAACATGTCATTTTGTTACTATGTTCACAAAGGCTTATTTTTCATTTATTTTTATTACACTTTCATTATCATTTCATTACACTTATACTTATCTTGTGGAATTTTGTAAGTCGGTGTTCGATAACGTAAAACTATTAATTTAGTTATAAAATGTTGTGCTTTTGTTTTCTTAATATGTTTGAATAACCATAGGGAGCAAGAAAGCTCTTCTTTAGTGTTAAAAATGTTTATGATACAAGTTTTTTTTAACGCTACGGGGGTTATCGTCGAACGTGCCTTTTGCGTTAAAATAGGAATTGTATCATGAAATTTTTTGAACCTCGAGGACGCTAACGTCAGCGTTTTCGTTTCCTATACTATGTAGTAATCTGTAATTTTTTTTAGACGAATGGAATTTCGTGTTAATCTATTCATGCGCGTCCGCGAAAAGTAAAACAATAAGTTTTATGGAGAAATTTCAGATGTCGCTAATACATTTTTCCATTTATATTTCGAATTGTCATTTTATACATTTTATAATATCATTTTTTATACACTTTTAAGACAAAGATAATCTCGTCAATCCATTCATGTGCGTCATTAAAAATCAAATCGAAAATAACAAGGTATTCGACGGAGGGATTTTAATCAGTTCTTTCGACTATTTCTTAAATTTAGTATCCGAAATTTCAAGTCCATTGGTGCATACCTTTGATCGTAGCCGAAAAAATGTACACACACATGCAGATATTGTTCCAAAAATCGTTCAAAGGAAATTCTGATGTGTTTACACGAATTTGGTTTTTGACTCGATCGCAATTACAAAAAAGAATGTATTGTAATCAAGTCAACTTTGCGACGTCAAAAGCGTCAACTTTACATTTTGATAGTGAACGATGTGTAAAAGAATTGCCGAATTTTTTGTCTACGATTACGAACGCGTGCACTAATTAACTTAAAATTTCGCGTTTCAAGAAGCTGCCTAAGAACAAGAACTAATTAGCTTTTGGTTGAAATTTCTCCGTCGAAATCACTAATATCAATTTTAAAAACAAAACAAAAATCGAATTAATTAACGATGAGATTCCATTTGTCTCAAAAAATGACAGATTATTGTACGTATGGTCATAGATAAGAAAGAGTATCTATCTATGCGTATGGTTATTTGAAATAAAAATGAAATAAATGTCTCGATGCAATTGCTCATTTGGGAGTACTTAAAATCGTTTACAAGTGGATTGCTACCTATCTACGGACTGTCGACGATTGAGGGGGCGGGTGAATTAAAATTGTAATGTGTTACTTTTCCAAATGGGATAGTCATGTGTTGAGCCACATTAGATTTTTACAATTGGCTTTTATTATTTAAAATTTTATTATTTTTACTTTACCGCTCAAGAATACCGTATGAGAATGTATTGTAATGGAAATTTTTTTTTTCAGATTTTGACGGATTTGCATATTCCTAGCGGTAACTGAATTTTCACAACTATAAATCTTATATTTAGTACTTTTGTATTTGAACTAGAGCTTATTTTGGCCGACATCAGTTCACGGAAACTTGAGAATAGAGCGACGCGCCTGAATTGATGAACGAGGCGCCGAATTACAGGAGCGGCCAAAATCGGAGACAAGTACATATAGTGTATGTACACACTTGATAGTTTTTTGTTAAAATAATTAAAATTTGCTACATAGTTTTACTCGTCTAGGGTCTAAAGTTTGGAGGGGGAGGTAGAAAAAAATTATTTTTAAATAAACTATTCTTTTTTTAATATTAGCCATTAAAAACTAACAAGTTTTGGAATTTTTTTGGGAGGATAATTTAGATTTGGGGCGTAGCCCTTTCCTAGTTGCGACTATGGATATAAAATGGATAAAAGAAATTTTAAAAGCACAATTACAGGCTATAAAAATTATTGAAATATGCACAAAAATTGAGGCATTTTAGGCAATATATATTTTCCATCATGAATATTTAAAAAAATTACTATTAAACAACCAATCCTCAAATTTCAAATTGGGAATTAGCTTAGCAAATTAAATAATTTTCTAAATATATTATTGTTTTTCGGTTTGTGGGTATATTTATAAAAATAATAAAATTAAATTGTGGACGCTGTAAATGAAATTAAAATAATTTTTTTGTCTTTCAGTTTTGCGGGAGTAAAGTACCACTTTTCTCAGGAGCGGGAGAAAAAGTAAAAGTTTACTCCCGAAAAGACAAAAAATATTATATTCGCGCTCGGGATTAAAGTGACTTTTCGTCCTTCGGATAATTTTTCCCCTCGACTGCGCCTCGTGTAGAAACCTCGGAACCGGACAACTGGGCGACGGACAACTGGGCGACGTATAACTGGGCGATTAGTAAACTGGGCGACGGTCAACCGGGCGACGGACAACTGAGCGATGGAAAAACTGGGCGCTGGGTAAACCGGGCGATTGTCAACCGGGCGACGGACAACTGGGCGACGGGTAAACTGGACAACGTATAAGTAGGCGACGCAACTATAAATTTTGAGCATTTAAGGAAAAATTGTTATGATAACCTCTATGGGTGAGAGGTAAGTACTCGTGACCCGAAAATATCAATTTTGAAATTTTGATGAATTCTGAATGAGCATATTTTAAATAAGAGAATTAACCCTAGAGAATGGCCTTAACAGCACTAGTTTTTTCATAAATCGATTTTAAAAACTTTGATTTTCACAGCAAATTTTATGCTAAGTCGCTCGTGATTGGTGAATTCTGGCATTCAGTGATCGGTCCGTGCAAGTTAAATTACTCTTTAGTTATACGCAGAGAGGGGATAACCGGAGCGACACTAGCACTTCATATGCTTCAACAGTGCACTTTGAGCGAAAATGATGTTTTTTAATAGTAATTTTTATTTGCACAACCACCGTTCTTGTAGAATCCACGCAAAAACGAGTTTCACCTTTCAATGATCCACCTTTTCCTTAACCCACGGGCCTAGGGGTATGTTTATAATAAGTGTAGTTTTGGCCACTATGGCACGAGAAGGATCTACGCGAAAAAGTATTAACCGTACGTTAACATTGCGTACGATTAAGTGAGTCATCAGCTGGACTCTTATGCATTACTGATGACGAAAAAAAGTTATATCCACCCCCTTCCTAATAGCACCTTTTTAGAGTTGGAAGGCCCTAAGGGATATTGTTAGCTAATAAAGACAATGATGCATCATCTCTTAGTTAGGTTATGAGTTACTTAAATTATTAATAATTATTATTTACATAAATTATTTTAAACAATATAGCTAGCTTATTGCATATATAGGTCTGTTTGGTACCACAGTCCTAGTGCAACACTAACTACACTACTACAAATTGATTGGTGTAAAAAGTGGGTTGGTAATTGTACCACCAATCAATTTGTAGTAGTGTAGTTAGTGTAACACTAGGACTGTAGTACCAAACAGACCTATATATATATTGACATCGAAAATTATCCCTCCAAATTATCAATCGCACATTTGCAGTGTGCCACCTTGTCAATTAATCAAAATTTCCTTTTCAAAATATTAAAATTCTTCTTTTCTATAATAGAATCAAAAATATACACAAAATCTTTGGCCAAACTCTTATTTTATTATAACTAATTCAAAAATTTTACATCGAATCTCGCAATGCTCAAAACCGCGACCTTGCAGCACCGTGGGTCGCTCGCAAGTCCTTTTCATCAAGTAATTAACCTTATAATTACAATTTTTAAATATCAATAATCTAAATAAATTTTCAACCTTTTGCCGGGATCGAACCGGTAATTCCTACATAATAATCAACGACTGCACCTGCTATCACACCAGGGCGTCACATTTTAAATTTTTAAAATAGAAATATAAAATAAAATGAAGTAAATAAATTTCTTCATCCCAAAAAATATACGACATCATATACTATAGTGCAAAAGTAGACAGTAGAACATTACCAACACCTGGTTGGTACATTACCAACAGGCATAACCTTTTTTAATTTTTCTAGTCAGCAACAAAATTTCAAAATCTTTGTTTTTTTTTCGGTTTTTGTTTTAGATTACCCTGTATAAAATGTTTCAAAAAATAAAGTTGTATCGAGTGAGAAACTGCAAATACCAGCAAAATTTTCAAACGCGACAGTTTTCTTAAACTCAAAACTCAATAAGTTTCCATGCTAAATATTTCAATTCTTCAAAATGCTTCATGTTGTCGCTCACTTACACGTCGCCCAGTTTATACGTCGCCCAGTTTATCCGTCGCCCAGTTTATCCGTCGCCCAGTTTACTCATCGCCCAGTTGTCAGTCGCCCGCTTGACAATCGCTTGGTTTACCTGGCGCCCAGTTTACCCATCGCCTAGTTGTCCGTCGCCCAGTTGACCGTCGCCCAGTTTACCAGTCGCCCAGTTATACGTTGCCCAGTTATACGTCGCCCAGTGGGATTCGCCCAGTTGTCGCGTACCGGTGGCAAACGGTTTAATTTTCGGTGCTGCGTACCCCTTTTCCATTTAAACCAAAGATTTTATATTTATTTATACAATTTTAAAGATATAAATAGATACAAATAATGATGCAAACATATTCTAATGTAAGAAGTGGCATTTGACCTTTTATTTTTCCAACACTCGACGCGACGGATATTCAAAATTAAATATTAAGTCTGTTTGGTACCACAGTCCTAGTGCTACACTAACTACACTACTACAAATTGATTGGTATAAACAGTGGGTTGGTAATTAAGAAGTGTTAAGGATTGAGATATCGATGCTGATAGCTTCACCATTCTGAATTTGGGTAAAATCGTGCACTTGTTTGGTTCCGGGACTTTTTCATGCTGTTTGCTCATCGACATTGTTTTATAAGACTCAATAAGCGGCATGCCAAAAGTTTCTAAATTTTTTAATACTAGGTATTACATAAAAGTAATTTAAATTATTTTTATCAAGTAGAATCTTGTTAATCCATTAATGCGCGTTGAACTTTTTTCTGCGTGATTTTGTTTTACCTTAAAAACTTAGAATGCGTTTTGCGTTAACTCTTATGTACATACCTATCAAATAAAAGGGTAATTTATCGCGGCGTTTGTTAAAATTATCCGTGTCCCCGTGATTATTACATGTCAGATAAAACGTTATCCACTGTATAATCACGGTAAATCTGTGTAATTAAACAATTTGTGTAATTTCTTTGAAGTTTTTAGATTTTTAAAAATACCTACAACTTTTATGTATAGGTGTATTATCACGAGAGCTGCTAAAACGAACAAATATTTGAAGAGAAGTTAAAAGAGAAGGCGCGCCACTGTTAATCTTAATTATTCACAAATATATGAAAAATGCCACTTGTTTTTAGGCACTTAATAATGTTATAACTAACGGCGTGTGTTGATAACAAGTGTCAAGTAGATTTGGTTGCTTCCGTTGCGGTATTTACCTTTGATGTATACCGTACAGAATTGTATTTTAAACACTTCTATTTAAACTTGACGGTTTACTTTGAAGTGTTTGTAAACATTGTAATGTTCATAACCGCTTTAATTACTACACATTATTTTACATTACCTACATACTTTCTTTTCACACTTTCGGATAATGCACCTTACTATTCAAAATTTTAGACATCTTTTCTGGTTCTTTGTTTTAAAAAGTAAAAAGTCCGAGTTTGCAAACAAAAATAATTACATTTTTTGTAATAGAACGGCTAGTTTCGAAAATGATAGTTAAAATTTGATCAATTGCAAATCAATAGAAAACGTCTATTCGTTTGATATAGCTAATCTGAGATTACACTTTAATTATCGTTTCTAAAGCGGTCGTAAACATTTTTGGTGCGCATTTTTTTTAAATGTTAGGTATTTATTTTCTACTCATTTGTAAAACATTTTTTATATACAACCAATAGTATAAAATAGTCCTGCAAAGAAAATATACAAATATTAATTAAATTTAACAGTACCTAGTACCAGATTTTTACCTTTTATTTTACTTTAGTAAACGTCACATAAAATTCTAAATCGTACTACAACATAAATGTCAGTGTAAAGAAGTTTAACCAGAGTAAAATGTTTTTAAATATTTATATTTTTAGTAGTATAAGGAAAAAGTAAAATTTAAAATCATGTAACATGAAATAAAATACGTAACGACCGCTTTAAAAAATTACGTCAGATTTTAATTAAATTAATTTTAAAAATTAATGCTTGCGATTTCACATTTAGGGGATTCAGTGGATGTGAAATCAATTTTCTACCTCTGACACTAGATCATTAGAATTTTCTCCGTGTGCTCTCGGATCTCAGTAACCACTAAAACTTGGTATATTTTTGAAAATTGACGCGTACGAATAGATTAACAAAAGTTTAATATAATTATGTGTTGTATCCGATTGTATCTAATAAATGCTAGACCAAAATAGCGAGATCAGTTTCTTCAAAGCGCTAGAAGGCACTGTACTGTAAATAACTTTGTTTTTGCTAGTTTATACAATAAAAATTGATTATGCTTAAATTATTAATTTCAAACCTGCGAATCTTTGTCAGATGAAGGAGGTCAATGGAGCTTCGCTCCCAGTATACTCCGTAGAGTCAATGATGGCTACTCTATATAATTTTAGAATTGAATTTTGTGTTTAGTAAGGCAGAAAATAACATATTTTCGTTTAAATCGAAATTTGGCAACTAAATATTCTCTTATTAAGTTAAATTTGTTCTACCAAAAATTTATAATTGTACAAATTAGGATGCATATTTGTGTGATTAAGTTAGATTTTTGAGATTTTCTATTCTAAATGCCAAAGTACATACAAACAATGTTATGCTCTATGTGCCGGTATAATGCATTTAATCATGATTAAATAATAATTACTGTCTAAATTTTAAATTAAAAAATGTAAAATAGCTATTTCTTGAGAAATTTAATTATAAAAAAATAATTTTATACCTATTTCATATTTAATATTTCACGTAGTAGTATCTAAAAGTTTATTCTTTGTAATGTACTATCAACAAAAAATCACTTGCACATGTATTATCTCAAGAGGGTTTTGTTTTATTAACAACGCCGGAAATTTCTTCAGATGTTCAATGTCTCGATCTTTGTAAAATCATCCCTTCACATGTGTTATGCTAAGCATATTATCTAAGATATTAGGCAGAGATTTTTTTACTTATTTTAAGTAAGTACCTACCAAAATCACAATTTAAATTATAAATAAATGGGGTATAAAAATATCATTCATTTTTGAATTTTTATTTTTCATAATTTCTAGCCATCAAAAAAGCGGGAGCAAAGTGTCACTTTTCGGTATGTGTTCGAAGCCACATCTAAACCGCTAGCAATAAAAAATCAAGTTCTTCTTTTATTTGGCGCAAAATAGTATATGGAATAGACAAGCTCTACTGTTTTTTTTATTTGAAAAAACGAAATTTTTTTTCTAAATTGTTATTAAAAATATTAGTTTATATCATTAGGACGTAAAGGGTCGTTTTTCATCCCTGAGGGCGTAGTTTATGAGACGAGCCGCGCAGCGGCGAGGGGAATAATAGCCCGAAGCCCATTTGTATACTTGTATAATGTTTAAATCTTGTAATATATTTGATTACTTGTGATATTTCCATTCCACCAAATAAAATTTTTTTTGAAGTGTGATCCCCACGGATTTTTTAAAAATTTTGTGGAGTTATTCTCTGTATAAAAATAATGACTTACTGAAAAATTTAGCTCTTAATATTAAGTACTTTCGTAGTAATGATTTTTTGAATTTTGACAATTTTGAAATTATTTAATTTTTTGTTAATTTTTTTGAAGTAGAAAGATTATAAAAATACGAGAAGTACAGTTTCTTTTGTAAAAAATCCTCAGCTTTTCAATAAAGATATTAATTTTTCATTATAAGTAGCAAAAGACCCCCAAAATTTTAATTAAAGTAAAAAAATTGATTTTTTTGACAGTGCGGCAATTTTTTTTTTCAAATTTGATATTTTTTTCTGAAAGCTGAGATTTTTTTACACGAAATAACCCGAATAACCCCACCTTATATCTTGACTTTCGTGACTCGATTTATATTTATTTACCTCAGTTAGTTAGTACACTTTCTTGACGACCAACGTGTGGGGCTTGATTATTGTGGGCCAATTGGTTACCATTTTGTTGATGTCCATGTATGGGACATGATTAATTTTTTTGTTGCGAGGCTACTGGTCGTCACTGTTTCGGCGTACAGTTAAGCTTATTTTTGCGGTGGATTTCAATTTTTTTGTAGTCCACAGGTTGCTACTTTGTTGGCATCCTATTTTTTGTGGTAGACTGGTTGGTCAACAGTTTTTTTGACTGATCTTAAAGTTTGTTTTAGTTAGGTTTGAGCTAACGTTCTCCAGTTTTATTTTTTGAGAACAATTTTTGTTAGTTTGATACTTAGCGCGTTTTTTTTGACTCGAACGTTAAGTCAGGGACTCAGACGACTCAACGCTCTATTTAACATCTGCAACTAACTAAATTTTTCTTTTCTCGACATGTTTGATTCCGATTTCAGTATGAGACACACTAGATCTGGTTTTGGATTTGTATGAGTGTTGATCGAAATATTTAGGTGAGGTTATTCGGGTTACCCCCGGTGAACCTTTATTTTTTGGTGGTTTGTGGATGATGGAGGTTTCCTATTTGCAAGTCGAGTGCCAGCTCTCACTGACCACTCCGTGTGATGTGATGTTTTCTCACACGCGAGTGTATTTTATTATACGAATTTTTTTGTAGCTGTGTTTGGCGTCTCCGGCCCTGGACTGCTGTACAATCTAGCGTGCATTGCTGAACCAGCTATGGCTTTGGATGTTTTTTCCCATAGCGAATTTACCTACAGGTCTAATGGGGCCACAACACTTTTCCCTCTCTGCAGGAACTGGCATTCCTTATGGATGACATGTTGAGCAAGCGTTTCAAACGGTTTTGGAGTTACGTTTCGTGCTCGTTCTTGCTCAGCAGATTTTTTTATTTGCCATTTTCGCCTCTGGTCAGTTCACAAAGTGACTTGCTTACCACTTGTGACAGAACCGAGAAAATGTGCACCCGATTCGGATTTCCAAACCGATACTAGACCCGCATTCATACTCGATTCAATTCATTGTGGTCACATAGGGAGGTTGGAAGGGTTGTTTTGTATTGTCTCTTGTCTTACCAATAACATCTGGGTGAACAGTATTGTCGTAGAGGTACTGTAGCTACTGTTCTGATCAATTTCCATCTTTGTTCAGAAACATAAGACATCTACAGGTTTATGTTGCAAGAAGTTTCACTTTTGGCATTGGAATTTTTCAATGTCGACACTATCGCGAAATTGACTGAATTGGTATGGGTGTAGATGAGTACAGTTGCGCTGGTGTTTACCAGTACTGGCAGTATTGCATTCGGCAATTTATTTTGGGTTCACGATTTTGCCGTGAGATTGAACTTTGTTGGATTGGAATTGATTGCAAGGGTTTGATATTTTATGTTTGTCTTGTTAGGAAACTGTCGTTTTTCTTTAGCAATCTTCTGTTTGGCTTATGGACTGTTTCAGACCATAACACATTGACCCCTACCCCTTCGCTTATAGTTCATATGGAAGAACGAGAAGTTGGTACGGCGTTTAGTGCAATGTGTCAGCTAGGGACTTTGTCATTGGATACGATAAGACCTCACTTTTGTTTACTTTGTTTGGGTATCACTTTGCTCAAAACTGATAGCAGTTTTTCGTTTGCGAGGGGGGTGTATAGCATTCCAAATGCTATTATTTAAATTGGTTTGAAATCTACGCATCATCCTGTGTATATCCATCACGGGCAAGCGTTAACATTTCGAAAATTTATCAAATTGGATTCTTTCGTTTATCACCATCTAAAATGGAAGTTTCATTTTTGTTCTGTGTAATGTTTGAGTTTTAAAAGCCATAAACTTTATTTTAATGAAGTGATCTTTTTAATAACCTTCAGTTTTATGTTTGTGGCTTTTTATTACCACCTGTCCATTACTGTATTCGTCCATTTTGGTTTTCAACTTTTGTTTATGGTTTTCTGGAAGCAAACCTAAAGTGAAGCTGATATATTTCTGTTGTTTGATCAGCGGGATGGAACCATTTCCATGAGGGCGTTTTACTTTTTATTTCCATGAATGTTGTTAATGGATCCGCATCTGGTTTTATTTCTTATCAGTCCACTTGAGCTGACCTTGTCCGTTTGACGTCGCCGCCCTATCATCGGCTTTGATTTTGATAATTTCGACGACGTGGGATGACCGGAAAACCATGGATTTTTATTTTGTTAAAAGCGCATTTAGGAAATTAGCTTACTTCAAGAATTTACATCAACATTGAGATGTTACCGTTCGCAGGTGAATTGATTCTTGTTTGATTATTGCAGTTTTGTTATTTTTAGCTTTATATCTGAAACTCAGTTTGCACGATGAACCATTAATATTCCAGAGGTTCCAAAAGAATAGCGATGTTGAATCGGAATGATTGTAGTGGAAGGGTAAGTTGAAAAGGCAATTACTGTATTTAATTCTACTTGATGATATCTCTTGCGAATGAGTATTTGTAGTCAATGTTACCGACGTGTTATGTCTGCGTTGAGCAGTTTCTTAGATGCGCGATATTATTTTTGGTGGGTTGTCTTCATATGGCAACTCATTTGTATTTTTTAGTTTTTTTATTTTGCGTTTATTGTCCCAGGGTATCCCTTCAGGGTATCCTGGATTTAACTTGAATTGTTATGTGTTTGTGTCTCCTATATGGAGTTTTGGATTCAAGCATTGTCAACCCCATCTTTTATCTCGACTATTGTTTTATAAATAAAACCACCCCTTCTTCTACTTTCGTGTTTTATTTAGAAGACTGGCGCCCGATTATTTTTTCCTTAGTTAGTTGTCAAAAATTGTCTGAGTCGCAACGTGAAAGAATCCACGAACCGCGCATGCGCGACCCGTGCTCTGGTACTGGACGGGGGTGTAATCCCTTAGCTGGCCTGTCTGCCATTCCATCGCAGATCAGCGGGGCAAGCGACACAAATTAAGAGCAATTTGTGGTACACTTTCTTTTCTTTCAAGAACGAGCACGAAACGTAACTCCAAAACCGTTTGAAACACTTGCTCAACATGTCATCCATAAGGAATGCCAGTTCCTGCAGAGAGGGAAAAGTGTTGTGGCCCCATTAGACCTATAGGTAAATTCGCTATGGGAAAAAACATCCAAAGCCATAGCTGGTTCAGCAATGCACGCTAGACTGTACAGCAGTCCAGGGCCGGAGACGCCAAACACAGCTACAAAAAAATTCGTATAATAAAATACACTCGCGTGTGAGAAAACATCACATCACACGGAGTGGTCAGTGAGAGCTGGCACTCGACTTGCAGATAGGAAACCTCCATCATCCACAAACCACCAAAAAATAAAGGTTCACCGGGGGTAACCCGAATAACCTCACCTAAATATTTCGATCAACACTCATACAAATCCAAAACCAGATCTAGTGTGTCTCATACTGAAATCGGAATCAAACATTCCGGAACGGAAACAAACACAAACACGAAATATCTAATTTTTACAATGTGCATATTTTTTGTTTAAGTACAAATAAATAAAATGTACGATCTTTACGATTAAAAAACTTTTATTTTTGAATATTACTCATATTGAAATTTTTTTTAAGATTTATTAAGTTAATTATTTACTTTTTGTTCATAAAAAATTGTTTAATCACACTTTTTTGTATTTAATTTTAGATAATTTTTTTTTTTTAATTATGCAGTAAAAAAACTTGACAAAAGTTGTATCGCTCTTAACGATAAAATTTCTATCACGTTTTGGAATATTATTTAAATCTACTTACTGGAAAATCACTCAAGATCATACAATCCACCCTAAATATATTCAAGTAATATTCCAAATTGTGATAGTTTATTGTTAAGAGCGCCATAAATTTCGTTAAGTTTTATTTACTGCATAATTTTTTTCAAAATATTATCGGAAATTAAATACGAAAAAGTATGGTTAAACAATTTTTTATGAACAAAAAGTAAATAATTAACATAATAAACCTCACAGAGAACTTTCAATATGAGTAATATTCAAAAATAAAAGTTTTTTATTCGTAAAAATCGTACATTTTAATTATGTATTTGTATTTAAACAAAAACTATGCACATTATGAAAATTAGATATTTTGTGTAAAAAAATCTCAGCTTTCAGAAAAAAATATCAAATTTGAAAAAAAAATTTGCCGCACTGTCAAAAAAATCAATTTTTTTACTTTAATTAAAATTTTGGGGGTCTTTTGCTACTTATAATGAAAAATTAATATCTTCATTGAAAAGCTGAGGATTTTTTACAAAAGAAACTGTACTTCTCGTATTTTTATAAATAATCTTTCTACTTCAAAAAAATTAACGAAAAAGTTAATAATTTCAAAATTGTCAAAATTCAAAAAATCATTACTACGAAAGTACTTAAAATTAAGAGCTAAATTTTTCAGTAAGTCATTATTTTTATACAGAGAATAACTCCACAAAATTTGAAAAAAATCCGCGGGGGTCACACTTCAAAAAAAATTTTATTTGGTGGAATGACCTTTATATACAGTGTGTTCACGAAAAGTGGTAACAGTGAATAATTCTTAAATATTACTAGATACAAAAAAAAGTTTAAATAGTTTTTTATTCAACTGCAAATTTTCTATTGGAAACTGTCAAAGTATATTTTTTTATACTTCAAATTTAACCGGAAGTAAACATAAAATTTTTTTTTCAAATGGCAACATGTCTTTTTTTTAACATTTTTGTAATCTGCAATTTTTTCTCTATAAATACATATAAAATTTTCATAAGGTTACATAAGAAAAAATTCGAGAAAACACAAGATTTAAACAAACAATAATAATTTACTGATTATTTACACATAGGTATGTAGAGTGCCATGAAAAACAAAACATCACGACACCGAAAATACAACATTTTATTTATCTGATAAATTTTTCAAAATTGCCACCGTTTTGTTCAAGATATGATTATAATTTTCGCAGAAGTTCTGGCGATTTGGTGATAATTGATAGATGCTAAATTAATTTTGGTTTTTAAATTTTTTAAATTTAAAAATAGATTTGCCTAAACTACCATTGTTAAATGACTCTATAGAAACAGTGTAATGGTGTCATATCATAATAATAGTGTTTTGTTTTTCATAGCACTCTACATACGTCATTAATAAATTATTATTGTTTGTATAAATCTTGTGTTTTCTCGAATTTTTTTTTATGTAACCTTATGAAAATTTTATTTGTATTTATAGAGAAAAAAATTGCAGATTACAAAAATGTTAAAAAAAAGACATGTTGCCATTTGAAAAAAATATTTTATGTTTACTTCCGGTTGAATTTAAAGTATAAAAAATATACTTTGACAGTTTCCAATAGAAAATTTGCAGTTGAATAAAAAACTATTTAAACTTTTTTTTGTATCTAGTAATATTTAAGAATTATTCACTGTTACCACTTTTCGTGAACACACTGTATAATTCAAATAAAGAACATAAAAAAAATAAAATATATCAAATCAATTTTGATTGGAGAGTGTTTACACGTCGATCCTAGTACAATACTGAAAATAAATATAGTTTCAATATTGGAAATCAATATTCCGCCGATATTGAAAAATGTTCACTTCTTAATAATTAGATATTGGCAAAAATTGCCAATATCGAGATGTAAACTTTTTTCAATATTGGTGCAATATTGAAAATTAATATTTCGTCAATATTGGGAAATCAATATTGCCCCAATATCGAGATGTCAACATTTTTCAATATTGGGGCAATATTGATTTCCAATATTAGGGCAATATCGGGTTGTCAACATTTTTCAATATTGCGCCAATATTGAAAATCAATATTGCCCCAATATTGAAAATCAATATTGCCCCAATATTGAAAAGTATTAACATCTCGATATTGGGGCAATATTGATTTCCCAATATTGCACCAATATTGCGCCAACATAGTGTGCTACCTGGGATTCTTTGTAATATTTTATTTTAGAATTTATTTATTATGCTCTGCCCCAAAAGTGTTTATCGATTAGATCCAATTGTTTTATTTTTCCTAGGTTTTCTCAATTTTTCTTATTTCTATTATTCTACTCATTCTTCTCTACTTTAGTTTAGCACCCTTCCACATCAAAGATCAACCTTTTTGATGATGAGATATCAGATTAACCAAAATGGTTCTTAGAAACTAAAATAGGAACAACTACTATAAGATTGACCTTTTGTGTCTTTATTGAGATTTAACTTTCGATTTTGATCGAAATACAAACTTAAATGCTCTACAAATTAATTTCAAAATTACAGTTATGAAATAAATTGTAGCAAATAATACTGCAAAATATAATCCAATAACATCTAAAAGGTAATATTGGTAAAATGGAATTCCTAATGCAGGACTTTTGAAATGTGAAGCTCCTTTATGGCGAATTACATATTCCGTCCACCATATGGCGCGTTCTAGTCCAGTCATAGGTTGATCTTGAATTAATTTTGAAAATTTCTCAACTTGCTCTCGATATCTGTCATACAATACACACAGATTAATAAATTTGTTATTTTAGCGATGATTGCTTACTTTGGGTTATTAATTACTTCCAAGATTATTTTCTTAAATTCATGTTTGTTTAATGAGAATGGATTTGCAGATAATCCTAAACCGTTATTCACTGCTTGTTTTATATTTCCAGGTTGATCTGCCCAAAAAGGTAAACCTACTATTGGAACGTAATTATGTATAGATTCTTCTATAGATTGCAAACCTCCTTGCGTAATGAAGAGTTTTATATTTGGATGTCCTTAAATAAAAACGCTCATTTCAGAACTTTCACCAAATTTAAAATATTTTATAATTCTCTTACTTAATATATCCTGTTGTGGTAACCACTTTAAAATCATAACATTTTCTGGCAGATTATCCAATTGATCTAATTCAAATTTCCACAAAACTTTAAATGGAAGCTCAGAAAACGTTTCAATTAAAGTATTTGTTATTTCTTGAGGCAAATCTTTACTTTTAATATTAGAACCTAAACTGAAGTATATAAATCCTTCACTTGCTGAATCCAAATAATTTTGTAGTTCCTAAAATACATTAAAAAAGTTAGTTTTATTTACAACATCCTCATAAAGACTTAATTACTTTAGGCAATTTTTGCTTTGAATTTAAATGTGTTCCACCACCAAACTGAATTACGTGGGGTAACAGAGGCCTAACTTGAAAAAAAATTGGATCAGAATTTACCAGTACCAGGCTTGCATTTTCAGCTAACTTTATCATATCTGGATATCCTAGCCCAAAGCGTCGTATAATAATATCGTCGATTTGATATTTAGATGAATATAAAGCAGCATCGATGAACAATCTTACAGTAACACTAATCAGACGTTCTTTAAATGATAACTTACTGATATCTTGTATTGGTAGAAACCTATCAGGATTTGCAACGGGATGTGAAGGATTTCCGACTTGCTCATACAATTGAGCAAAACCGTCATACGAACACATAGTAATAAAAGGACACTTAAAGCGTTCCGAAAATGCTAATATTCCCGGAGAATATAATTCTAGCATAACCAAGTCAAAATATTCAGTTTCATTTTTGATTAGAGACTGAACTTTTGGATGACCTAATTGTTGATCAAGTATGTCGTTAGCCATTGTCAAAGCTAACCAAATGAGAGAAAAAACATCTATAGGGTTTTTTTCAAATACTCCTTTCGTTTTTGCATTCCGTATACCATAGGATAAATCATGTAAATCAATTTCAGTTAAATTTGTAAGTGAAGCATCATTTATCGGATCTGTTGTTATAAGGGTTACTTGATGACCACGTAAAGATAATTCTCTCCATAAAGGACGAAAACTATTTTGGTGACTAAATGAAGCAGTTGACACTACCCCTAGTATTCGAGCCCCACCGATTGGTTTACAATATATCAAAAGAAAAGTTGTAACTACCACTATTATTTTTAACATTTTATATCTGTTTAAAAGTTTGATTTTGCTTACTACTAATTGATATAATAATGCAATTCACTCGCACTTATCACGATGCACTATAAACTATAATTGTCACTATAAATAACATACCTGAAATGATAGTAAAATGTTATCAATAAATAATAATTATTATAATTTACGTAAACGATAGCGTTAGAATTTTAATAGTTTTTCAACTCCAGATATAAATCTGCACGGTAATTAAAAACAATTGAAACAACTTAAAAAAAGAGAAGGTTATCAATTTGATTGTATTTTTTTATGTTCATTATCTCAGAACTCCATTATTTATAAACCGATTTAAAAAATTATTTTTCGTTATTTCGGGTGTAAAGTGACTACTTTACGACTTGTTTTGCGGTCGTAAAGAAGGTCTTTTCGTCACAGGCTACCCGAAGGGGAACCGACCCGAACTTTTTTCAGTCCTAGGACAAAAAAAACATAACTTTTTTCATCCCTGGGACAAAAAAAACCCTAACTTTTTTCATCCCGCAAAACAGGTCGGAAAGTAGTCACTTTACATCCAAAATAACGAAAATTTTTTTTTTGCGAAGAAAACGCTTTGACATAATATTATATTATAAACAACGTTAGACGTTGATACTGTATAAATTTTAAAACGTTATTTTTACAAATAAAGTAAGAAAATTGTAAATAAAAAAGTGGTAGCGAGAGAACAGCCTTAACAAGTTATTAAAAACTAAATGACTAAACTAAATGGTAAATAAACGGTATAACGGAATATTATAAGTATAATTCAATGAAATTATGAAATTTCACAACCTAAAACTCTAAAATTACATATATATTTTAGTTTTATTTAAAATCAGTTAGATTATTATTTGTGCTTCATTATGGATATTGCTAATGCGATAGAAATACTGAAATTGGTTATTACTGCAAAGCTTGTAACGTTCAATTTTTCGTGGTGAATTTTCCAGAAACATCAAATGCTCAGGTAAGTTGCATTTTTGTATTTAATCGATTGTATGTTACTTGGCGTATCATTTTTTACAAGTAGTCTTTTAATTTTCCGCTTACGACAATTAAATTAAAAAGAATTATTTTTGAATAATATTATCTTCATTCTTTGATGAGTTGGTGATATTTCAATTTTTATAACGTTAAGACTTTATATCGGTTAAATGGCCACCATGGTCGGCCTTAGAGATTTTTGTTATTTGAGGCTCATTATGGCTTTTGCTTCACATAATTCTCATTATATAACTGCATTATTAATCACTCAGCGTGACACGTGGCACGATCTTGTTGAAACCGATAATCATGTTCCGATAATGCTCACCATTGGCTATTACAGTAACACCACAATGGTTTTTAGATTTCTGTGGATGCATTGGTTGCTTCTGGTGGTATTCTAACTAACTAAAAATTGGTGGTTTTCTAACATCTAATCAACAAAGTGACGATGCTTTTTATGGGCTGGTGGCTGCAATTCCCGAATAAATTGGATCTTGTTCTTGATGCTAATGCAGATCTATTCTTAAAATGCGTTTCGTGAAGCTGTAAAAAAGATCCAATTGCTGGTATGGATTGAGATTGAAGGATTGACACGAACACTGTGGTAATATTTTTTTTGCACAAGCATGTAAAAGCGTTTAAAATATCGAGGGCCAATAGTGAAATGTAAAAAGTATATTTATAAATATAATCAGCAAAGAACAAAGATGGCATTATTCGAAAATAATTAGTTTTAATTTAATTATCTCAAGCGGAAAATTAAAAGACTACTGGTAAAAAATGATACGCCAAGTAAAACATGCAATCGATTAAATACAAAAATTTAACTTATCTGAGCATTTCATGTTGCCGGAAAATTTTCCATGAAAAATTAAACGGTACAAGCTTTGCAGTTATAATCTTTAGTGCCTATTTCTATCGCATTAGCAATATACATAATGTAGCATAAATATTTAACGGATTTTAATGTTATGTAAAAACTGTAGTCTAATAAGGTACCAATTCAAATGGAAATCGCCGAATTTACTACATAGAGCGATGAACCGTACTGAAAATCGGGACTATTTCGATCAAAATTTTAAGATCTTTTAGTAAAACTATAGGGAAATATCGATAACTTTTGATCGAATTTTCCCAAAATTTGGAGTAAATTTGATCAGAGATGTCTTGTTTTAATTTTATTTAAATTCAACATTTTTTTTTGTAATATTTGAATTTAAAAATGTTAAAGTAAGAAAGTTTGTGCCCAAGTGTCCTCTTTTAAAAATATAGTCTTTTATGCAATTTTTTTGAGTAATAAGCAACAAAAATAAGAGATCCTAAAATAAAGCCTTTTACCATCAACCCTTTGACTTTGCTTCTGCATTTTAACAGATAGTCAGCATATTGGTGTTGTGTTAAAATTAAATCAAAATTATTAGATCTTCTAATCTATTAAAGATTTTTCGAGTTTTTCTTTGAAAACTAAGAATAAATTTAACACATTTATTTACTTCCTAAGGTATATTATAATACTCTATATTATATACATGAGGCATTCCACACCAAATCGAACACTTTTGAACCCGACCCCTTTTGATTTTCCTGAAATTTTTACATATTATACTATCCCACCAAAAACAGTTTTGTGAATTTTTTTAAAATTTTTTACTCAATCCAAAAAAAGTTACGAATTTTTAGAAAAACTAATGTTTTTTTCTTCAAACGATCATAACTATTTCAAAAATTGACTAATCGGAACGTTTTTTTGTCTTTAAACGTACTTTTTAAGAAAAAATATAAAAAAAATATTTAAACTTGTAATCCATAAAATTTTTCGTTTTTTTGGAAATAATCATTGATTTTTCAAATTTTTCCACTTTTGATATTTGATTTTTTTATTTCAAAAAAAACCCGTATAACAACGCAAACCCCATAATGGGCCGACATTTCTTTTTAATCTTTTTGTTTAATTAAAAAATATTTTGTTTTATTTTTACGCAAAAATATTTTTCAATTAAACAAAATAAATAGAAAGAAATATCGGCCCATTATGGGGTTTGCGTTGTTATACGCGGAATAAATCAGAGTTTTTTTTGAAATAAAAAAATCAAAAATCAAAATTGTCAAAATTTGAAAAATCAATGATTATTTCCGAAAAAATGAAAAATTTTATAGAATACAAGTTTAAATATTTTTTTTGTGTTTTTTCCTGAAAAGTACGTTTAAAGATAAAAAAAACAAAAAAAACGTTCTGATTAGTCAATTTTTGAAATAGTTATGAATTTTCTTAGAAAAATTAATGGTTTTTTTCTTCAAACGATCATAACGATTTCAAAAATTGACTAATCAGAACGTTTTTTTTTGTTTTTTTTTGTTTTTTTTTTTATCTTTAAACGTACTTTTTAAGAAAAAACACAAAAGAAAAATATTTAAACTTGTAATCCATAAAATTTTTCGTTTTTTTGGAAATAATCATTGATTTTTCAAATTTTTCCACTTTTGATATTTGAATTTTTTATTAAAAAAAAACTCTGATTTATTCCCCGTATAACAACGCAAACTCCATAATCTGCCCAACATTTCTTTTTAATCTTTTTGTTTAATTAAATAGTAGTTTTCGTCACAAGGACGTAAAATCAGTTTACGTCCGAGTGGCATAAACTGCTTTTCGTTTTAACGGAACTACCTCACTTTTATTCGCAACATCGTGGTGAGAGGCTATGTATTGAAAGCCTGCAGGTCCGACGAGCTGGTGTCCTTGCTTCGGACTTCGCTGACCACAATGGACGGTGGCTACGTGTGTACCATAAAAGCGACCAAGACAGGAGTGCAGAGGAGTTTCATAATAAGAAACTCCGATGACGTCGATTATGTCGGGGTCATCGACCTGTACCTGAAGGCTCGGGACGTTGTAAATTCAACGCGATTATTTATGCAATTTCGGAGTGGTAAGTGCACCAATCAGCCGGTTGGAAAGCACGCCATCTCTGGAATGCCTAAAATGATTGCGTCTTATTTGCAGCTTCCCGAACCTTCCACATACACAGGGCACTCCTTCAGGCGCACGTCGGCGTCTATTCTGGTAGAGGCTGGAGCTTCCATGGATACATTGAAGAGGCACGGAGGTTGGAAGAGTTCCACGGTTGCTGAGGGTTACGTTGTAGACTCCGTCTACAGCAAGGGCAAGATTTCCGATCAAATTTTGGGATCTGCATCCACATCTTCCCTCCAGAAGATTGTTAATGCGCCGCAGGCGCATTCTTCAAACAGCGGAGGGGAGAACACAGACGAATTAAGAGGTCCGTTATTTTCCAATTGCGTCGTAAAAATTAAACACTTTCACTCAAATAAATAATTTTTTGCGTAAATATATTATGTTTTATTTTATAACCCCCCCCCTTTTTAACGTCCTAGAACGTTAAAATTACGGCCCCCCTTTTTAACGGCCTAGGACGTAAAAAGGCATTTTAAGTACCTCCAATCTGGACTTAAACACCTAATTTAACGACCGGTATAACGAAAAAATATTTTGTTTTATTTTTACGCAAAAATATTTTTCAATTAAACAAAATAAATAGAAAGAAATGTCGGCCCATTATGGGGTTTGCGTTGTTATCCGCGGAATAAATCAGAGTTTTTTTTTAAATAAAAAAATCAAAAATCAAAATTGTCGAAATTTGAAAAATCAATGATTATTTCCGAAAAAATGAAAAATTTTATAGAATACAAGTTTAAATATTTTTTTTGTGTTTTTTTCTGAAAAGTACGTTTAAAGATAAAAAAAAACAAAAAAAACGTTCTGATTAGTCAATTTTTGAAATAGTTATGAATTTTCTTAGAAAAATTAATGGTTTTTTTCTTCAAACGATCATAACTATTTCAAAAATTGACCAATCAGAACGTTTGTTTTTGTTTTTTTTATCTTTAAACGTACTTTTTAAGAAAAAACACAAAAGAAAAATATTTAAACTTGTATTCCATAAAATTTTTTAATGTTTTTGAAAATAATCATTGATTTTTCAAATTTTTCCACTTTTGATATTTGATTTTTTTATTTTAAAAAGAACTCTGATTTATTCCCCGTATAACAACGCAAACCCCATAATGGGCCAACATTTCTTTCTAATCTTTTTGTTTAATTAAAAAATATTTTGTTTTATTTTTACGCACAAATATTTTTCAATTAAACAAAATAATTAGAAAGAAATGTCGGTCCATTATGGAGTTTGCGTTTTTATACGCGGAATAAATCAGAGTTTTTTTTTGAAATAATAAAATCAAAAATCAAAAGTGTTGAAATTTGAAAAATCAATGATTATTTCCAAAAAAATAAAAAATTTTGTAGAATATAAATTTGAATATTTTTTTAATATTTTTTCCTAAAAAGTACGTTTAAAGACAAAAAACAAAAAAAAAAGTTCCGATTAGTTAATTTTTGAAATAGTTATGATCGTTTGAAGAAAAAAACTATCACTTTTTCTAAAAATTCGCAACTTTTTTTGGGTTGAGTAAAAAATTTTGAAAAAATTCACAAAACTGTTTTTGGTGGGATAGTATTCGCTGTGTGCGTTGCTCTTGCTGCCCTCTGGTGGCTCAAATAGACAAAATAATTGGGACTCTTAACATATAAAAAGCTTGCAAATTTTAAGCTTTCAGGTAGGGAGTTGCGGGTCATAATCCTTCTAAGTCCATGGTAATTACATAAAGCAAGTCCCAATTCAGTTCTATTACCGGCCACTCCGAACGCTTTGGTCGATTTTCGTATCTCCTCTACACCTACGCACACAGCGAATAATATGTAAAAATTTCAGGAAAATTAAAAGGGGTCGGGTTCAAAAGTGGTCGATTTGGTGTGAAATGCCCCACATAGACTTCACGAAAACTGTTTTTCCCGGACGGTCAATACTTAGTTTCGATAAATTAAAAAGGTAAATTCTGGAAAGTTTAAACATGAGTAGAGGGGCTATGAAACTACCACTCCAGTATTCCCCATACTGATTTTCACTTCCGGTCTAGCGGTTTAATTCTACAGGCAGAATGTTGAAAGTTTTTATCAGGTTTGACGGCATTAGACTAATAAGGGTCCCCAACATCCTGCCCGTAGAATTGAACTGCAAAGTCGGAAGTGAAAGTCAGTGTTATCTTCCCCATATTAATCTTACGGGGAATACTGGAGTCGTAGCCTCATACTCCCACTACTCACACGAACACATCTTTTTTCTGTAATAAGCTAACTGAACGGATCAAAAAGTTACTGAAATAGCGCCCAAAACTCATTATTGCCTTTTTGCAAACGAACCTATGATTATTATTGGTCTACTCAAACTGCATAATTGTTGAAAAGTAATTTAAAAAATAATAGAAAATTTGCTTGAAAGTGCAGACCCTAAGTTGTCACAACCCAATAGTTATTGTTCACCTGTTGAAATTTTTATCGATTGGATCACGGGATGTGATGATAATATGATAATAATGCATCCTCCTGAACTCTAAAATAATACATCAAGTGGTTAAGAGTCTCTTGACGTTTGAGCAATTTTGTTGTTTGTTTGTTTTTTTTTTTCGATAAAAAATTAAGTATAAAGTTTGTTTAGCGTTAATGACTAAATAGCTCCTAATAATAAGCGAGCATGCAGAGTAGTCAGTAGGCAGGTAAATTGGTTTATGACGAAAAGGTCGAATATTAATGTGTGGTCTTGAAAAAAGAAGTAGATGTTTTGCAGGGGAGTAGAGGGAAGGATGCCCAGAGGCCTATATGGGAGTGTCTCTTCTGTAACATATAATTTGTGTGTCAACAAAGAATAATAACAGGTGAGCTAACGAGTTTTCTACCTTATCTTGTTATTTATTTATACGTTGCTGCGGGTTTATGTACTTGCGAGTATGTACGGGGCGGAACGCATAGTTATAGCGGCTCGAGATGCAAATTGAAGACAGTATTTGTTTTATAAATCATATCTAAATTGTTTTTTTTTCTATTTTGTAATTATTGTATAAGTAAATTATAGAGGAATACAAACAAACTACCGCACCGTAAATGCTGAACATGTTTTTTTAAAGATAACTAAATTGGTGCTTGTTATGGGATATCGCTGAAATTTACATAAATTCTTTCTGCATATTCAGTCGTGGTTCTCAATATACCATTTAATTAAATTTGCTTTACGTTGCGGCCATTCTAACAACTTAAATCCACATAATTCGTTAACTATCAGGTGGTGCTATGTTAATGTAAATATTTTGAACGCTCTTAATCTAAATAACGGATGCCTTAAGTGAAAATTGAATTCATAAAGTAATCGCTATACGAAGATAATAATAAAATAAAAACAAATAAGACATTATTTAATCGGTAACTGACATTTTATCAAAACATTTTTATTGTTTATTTATTTATTCATTATTTAATAATTAAAAAACAATAATTGTAATAAATTTATAATATGATGTTTAATTTACAAAACGATCACTTAATTAATGACAACTATTTACAATGTTTATAAACACAAGGTGCGATGTGCGTCCAAACATGCCAGATATTTGCCCATGTGTTATATCCGGTTTGAAGTCGCTCTAAATAGTATCTCGTTTAGCTTTTTTGAGCATTCTTGAGTCTGTGGATGCTAAAGTGGTTTATTTGAATGTTCGGAAAGCTCTCGTCGATTTTCGTACCGATCCGTTAAACAACATTCCATTGTTGGGAGCACTGGTATCTAGATGAACTGAGCACGTTTTAAAGTCATTCCCGCGGAGTAGCTCGTTTCAAATGTACTTTCGTTCACAATAAAAATGTTTCTTTCGGTCGTGTTTTTCACCCTTATATTGGAAATGGGTGCTTTGGAACCCTTATTACGCACCTGTGAACCGATCCGCGTCGAACTTTGCACAGGTCTAGGCTACAACGTTACGGGAATGCCAAATTTAGGTGGAAACGAACTTCAACAAGACGCAGACTACACTTTAAAAACTTTTTCACCACTAATCCAGTACGGCTGTAGCTCACAACTAAAATTGTTTTTGTGTTCTGTGTACGTTCCAATGTGCACCGAAAAAGTGATTAATCCAATCGGTCCTTGCAGGGGTTTGTGTGAAAACGTACGGTCTAGATGCTATCCCGTTTTGCAAGGTTTCGGCTTTCCGTGGCCCGATGCACTAAATTGCTCCCGTTTTCCGGAAGAAAACAATCACGAGCACATGTGCATGGAAGGCCCAAAAGATATTGGAATCGATATCACCGCACCAGTCGTTTCTTCCATCCAAAATCTTGAGTGTCCTCCACACCAAATGAAATCCAAAACAACTGGAAATTGTGTTCCCATATGTGGAAGTTCTTACTTGTTCGATTCTTCCGAAAAAAAGATTACAGAAGTAAGTGATTTAATTTAAAATTTCAACCATTATTATTGTTTTGGAACATCCATATACTTATTCAAATAATCCTTTCAGGTGTGGATAACGGTGTGGGCAATTGCTTGTTTCGTATGCAGTTTAGGTGCACTTTTAACTCTCAGTATTGGAGGTGGGCCTGTAAAAGCTCGCCCATTCATTAGTTTGGCTTTATGTTACTGTCTTATAAGTGTTGGGTTAATTTTGCGCATTATAACTGGAAGATCGGTAATCTCCTGTCAAGCTGAAACGTCTTCCGAAAATTCTAATCAAGAACTTCAAGAGGATGGTCTCGGCAATCCAAACTGTACCTTCGTGTTTTTACTTCTTTATTACTTTGGCATGGCAGCTAATTTATGGTGAGTTATAAAAATCTTTTCGTTTTTATTGAAGTGCCCAGTCGTACATACCCACATACCCTAAACTACTAGTTTGACTTTTAGCTTGTAAGTCATTCAAAATTTATGGAACTTGTGCAATAAAATTTTGCTTGGCGAGGTACAGGCATTTGGAAATTTGATTATTAAAATTTTCTCTTTGGTTTTGTTCCAATGGCGTCAATAAAAATTTTACTTTATATGATAATTTGTAATTGACTGATTGATCTACTCTTTTATTATAATTCCATCATCATCAGCTTCTGATACAGAGGCTTTGGTGTCATACGTTTCATGGATTCCGTGAAAATCGAATATTTCCGAGGAAATTAATTTAATTTTGTCTACTGAGATAAAATTATTGAAAAATTATGGCACCATAAACAAATTGATAACTTAGCTTGTTTTGACTGTATCTAATTGATGTAAATTGCATGATCATTCGTGTAATTACTTTCTAAATTGTCTATAAACATTGCATGAATTTTCTATTCGCATAATATCGAATAAAAAGTTTTATTGCTGTAAGTAATCAGTTCTTAAAAATCAAGAGGTTGGGACTAATCAATTTCGGATAATCCGTTTTTGCAAATCCACTACGGCAAAATTTTCACACATTCAATATCCGCCAATACTTTAAAAATGATCTAATCGAGCGAATGCAGAATCTCGAACCTTCAGCACCCCATCCCACACAGCTCATGACTAGGGCATGACAAACCAATCATTGCTTAGTTTTATTTTTTTAAGTTATTTTGATTTCTTTATGATCAATAAATGCAATTTTACACGTTTTAAATGCAACAAAAAAAATTGCGCTATACTCATGACTTAAAAAATAATCTTGCGCTATTTTTACAGTTGAATTTTTTTTACCCATTATTTTCGTTTTTGGTAAAAAATGAATTCTGTACTTATTAAAACCTCGTTATTTTGAAGCTATGAGAGGTCTTGGTTCTTATTGGTTAGGAATATACGAAATATGAAGTGCTTTACTGAAAGGCCTTTTAGGTTTTTCAACTCTTCGTTATACGCTCAAATACCTCTATATTCCGGTGCACAAAAACACAGTTTTTAAACTCCTGCTTATAATAGACTTATTTTTTGTCCATTATAAGCGAATTATATTATATTAAATGGGGTTCTGGGATCTTTGTAAAATCGTATAGGCTTTCGTGACAAAATAAAGTTTTGACGTTAATTTAACGTTGATTTTCAATAAATTTGTCTTATTTAAAAATAGTTAAAAGTATCTATTTCAAAGTTTTGCGATTCAAGTCCCTCTACCGGTATTTTTTTTCAAAAATAATAGTGGAAAAGGAAAATAATTTCATCCGGTTTTTTTCTGTTTATTCATTACTCAAATTTAACCATAACATTGACGATAGTTGTTTTTAAAATTTATAATAAAATTTTTAACAGAATTTTTATGGCCCTTAAATTAGAGAACATCCTGTACATATTCACCTTTTTTGGTGAAAAACAATATCAAAATTAAAAAATAACGGATATGCTCGTTGTTTGGTCTTTTTTGCTACTAAAATTGGTAGAATAACAGGATTATCATAAATAATTTAATGGGATAATTAATTATAATCTTATCGTCCTGAATATATTGGATCAGTACTGACATTTCTAAAATTGCTGTAACTGTTTGTCAGCGACACGTTATAGTAAATAGAAGATCTAAAATGATATAACATTATTTTATTTAATTTTTGAATTTATAATAATAAACACATCATCTGGAACGGTCAAATTTTCTGTGCTCTATTAGGGCTCCGCTTTAAAGCCCTAATTATAAATTAAGTACACTGAAAAAAAAATTACGGTAACTTTTGTAAAGGGTGATCTAAATCGAGGTGCAAAGTAACTTAATTAAAAAATCAAGATTTTTTTTTATAAAATTTAGTTTTATTTGCATCCAGGTAAAGCGGACACATAAAAAATATACAGTCAATCAGGGTAACTTTTAAACAATGAGGTATAACTTTGCACTACTTGTATGGTGCAAATAATCAATAAATTGCGGATTCAGATCACGATGGAGTTCACATAATTTTGTAACTTTGTAAGTGTTTTAAAGTTAGACCTCATGGTTCAAAGTTAGCCTGATTGACTGTACGTAAAATATGATATTTCCTAAATGATCTTCACCTGACCTACTACAGGTATTGATCCTTTGAACAAAATTTTCGAAAACACTCTAGCATAACGCAGGCTGTATCTGCCCAATGGCGTTTTCAATATTTGTTTTCAAGTTGATTGTGGATCATTAGCATAAACTTTTGATTCAACATGGCCCCAAAGATAGAAATCTAATGATGCTAAATTTGACGACTTTAAATTTGGCATTCAATATGGCCATTATTCCATCAGATGTATGGCATGTGGCACCGTCCTGTTGAAACCACATGCCATTAAATCTTAAATCGTTCAATATCGGTCATAAAATTTGTTCGATCATTGCATTATACGCGATTATAGAAAATTAACGTTTATACGGATCTTATCCGTTACGTGTCCAACGTTTGACGCGCTTGAATATATTAATTTCACTCACCGCAAATTTATTCTAAAAAAAGATTTAAACTATTATAACTTTTTAAAATAAATTTCTGGCCGGGGGGGGGGCACAACGGACAACATTTGTATAGAAGTAGAGCGCAAACAGAATCACCAAGTGAAGAACGTCAAGTGTAAACAGTAATTGTAATACAACTTACCTCTGCTGTTTTGATTACCACTTCAATCTTCCACTTTTCTTCAATTCGAATTGCAGGCAAACCATAGCTGTAAAACAGGAACTGAACACAGCACGTACGTTTTTGTAACGTCATCAGCCATATCAACTTTTGGTTTTAAACCAGAGCAATGCTGGGCAGTGCAAACAAATGAGCAATCGGATTGCTACATCTACTTTTTTCAAGATTCTTTTGAGACGTAAGTCACTCCACTTCAAATTACTGCTTTACTCCAAAAATATTTTAGTAAATTTAATTGGAATAAATTAGTGTAACTTGGGAAGGTGGACTCATTAAGTTTTATCCAAATTACCAGTTTACTATTTAGTGACTAAGTATCTGTAGTGGTTTTGTCGTCTTCCAATTATTTATACTCTTGCGCATTTAAAATATTCGAAGAAGCCGGTTTTGTAAGTTACTACAGAAATTTATCACTTTTTTCATAAATCGTAACCATTAATATAATTCAGCGTACATTTATTATGTAACGCCACTGGATGCTTTATATTACCAAACGAAAATTGGTTTATACATCTCGTTTAAAGAATTCGAAATGCATAGTTAAGAGAGTTGGATGTTTAGCGGGGGGTCAGGCGCTCCTTTAAAAGACTTTTATACCTGCTGGTCCGCTGCGGTTCATGACAGGTTCTTGAACGTAATTTATATCTTGTACCTCAACAAGCCAGTCTTCGATGCTTGTTAACCAAAAAGAAATATTAGTAATTTTCGATAATTTATATTTTATGACGACCACATGCCCATTTATTTACACAAGACCCTAATTAAATGTTAAAATAAATTAAATGTTTAATTGGTTAAGCGCTTAATATTTTAGATATTAATTGCCTCTGGTATTAATTTCGAATAACTTGTTTATAGAATTTCGAACAACGTTCATCTCTCAACTATTTATTTTAAAATAATTAAAAAATAATGAGAAATTAATGAAGTGAAACGTAACTCGACACCAAATTTTTGGGAGCCGCTCTTCCGAGACATGCAAAATTTGATCCTAGTTAATCCATCACAAGAGAAGCTTATTTACAAAACGCCCCATCCAGATCCGCTTTTCTCGTCCTCATCAAGGATTTTTTTGTCTAACCCTTGTTTTGCTTAATTTTTTACTCTTTTTGCTGGCCGGCCACATTTCTAAATCAAGTTTGGGATAACAAAATCAGTTTTATCGTAGGGCTCCCTTTCATTATTTATGATAATATTTTGATTATTTATTTAGTTGATGGATGGGATCGAGAAGATGGATTTTGATTTATGAGAGATAGGGTATCCCTGCATGTTACCTCTATTGGTCTTGTAAATTAAATTCCAACATGAAATTGAAAATTAACTTTAGGTAGTAGGTACCTATGGGTACATTTCCAAGTTTATCTTTGCAATAAAAATATTTATTCGGTTACCGAAGTTTATCGCAAGTAGGTAAATAAATACCTTTTTATCTGTGCCTTAATTGAATTGGGGCATTTACTCCCTACTACCACTGGTATCGAAAAATGAACAGGTGGTGGTATTAGATTTATTTGTTGGCTTTTAAATTTCGATCTGTGGGTAAACCTTCCAAACGTGTAATAAATTATCCCGTCTAACATAGTAATTTAGAATTTACCTGTTAGTTATTTCAACATTTTATTTTTATATGTTAAGTTGATATTTTATGCATTATTTTTATCTTTATATTTAACATTAAGCTACATTATGGGCGTTAATGTAAAATGCCCAAGAGTTGTTAATGTAAATGAGGATTTATAGGATCTTGTTAGCGGCGCTAAAAAGCGGGATCGATTACTCATTTCATCCTGATTAACATAAAGTAAACATTTAGAAGGCGGTGCCGTTCTTATGGCAAGTCATCGAGGCTTTTTCAAGCCAACCATGTCTACTTCTTCCACATCACAATCATCACTTAAAAATCTAATGCTTTTATAAAAATAATTATTACTATGGTTTTGTATTGTTCTATCATTTTAAATTAATTTTCAGTCGATTCTTCACCTAAAAATTCAATTTCAATAATTATTATTATTATTATTTTCATAAAAAAATAACCGACACGCAACGATTAGCCAGTGCCGTAGAGCCGTATAGATCATACAGCGTGAATAGCAAATTTTCATTTAAAAAACGGAACTCTTCCGACACATTACAAGGTGTTGATGGCTAATTGATCTGAATTTTTTCTTCCAACTTTCGTTTTTTATGTCTTGTAGTAAATTTTATGGGTAGAACAATTGGACATGCCCAAACTGAATTTTAGTGATCATAAATGACTCGGTCCTGCATACACAAACAAACAATGCCCTTCGTGCATTGAACGTGATTAATAAGTTGTTAAAGCATAAAAGTAAACAAAAGCTCCGACTAACAATGGATAAGTTCCATGTAACGATCTAATTTGCATGTATTTGATTTTTAAATTTGTTTGTTAAGCATGACATTTTCAAATTATTAATTCGATTTTATTAACCACCCAAGTTTTATTTTCATTTAGCTTCATTGAGTGCACCGAGATATTATACCCGATCACGTTTGTCTGACGTGAAATAATAAATTAAGCTAAATGTATTTTTCTTCCAATGGCAATAAAACATGTCGTGTTCGTGTAGGGTACAGTATTATTTTCTCACTGTTAGATATAATATAGTACTTTCCTGCCGCCCATCGCGACAGACAAAGCAAAACTTCTTATTTTTGTCATAAAAATGTTCTGCTTTATTTAGAACAATCTTCATTTTTGATAAAAAGGACGCGGTGGAATTTTCGTACCTACTAACCTATTTTGCCTTTTGTTGCGGTTAAGCTTCACATAATTTAACTCCAATGGTTTTAATTTTTGAATCGTCTTGCTGGCGCTATAAATTATCTGGAAAGTCGTTTCTTCCTCTTCATCACGTTTCATGCGTAGTATTATCGGATTGTTAACTTTGTTGTGTTTGTTCAGGTGTTTCAGAGATTTTGCGCAAATCTTCAGGAGGTGAATCCTCTCATGGAACTTTCAGAGTAACTTTTTTTTTTCTAAAGTTTTGATGGAAGATGGAAAGAAAAACCAAGTTTCTAATTAATTTTTTCAAGAAAAACAAATTGAAATAAAAAAAAAAGCTTCTGAAGGAAGAAAGGTCGGTATTGACGGAAAGGATATCAGAATAATAGAAAATCTTTACTGGTACCAGCGCCAGCGCGGAGAGGTCAGAGTTGAACACTACAGAACATCAGAACTGGAGATCCAGAGAGGAGTACGACAAGGCTGTATCCTTTCCCCACTACTATTTAATTTATATTCGGATAAGATCTTTAAGAGGGCTCTAGAGGGACTCGATCTGGGGATCAAAGTCGGCGGTGTCCGTATTAGCACAATCAAGTACGCGGACGACACTGTAGTCATGGCAGAATCCGCTAAAGATCTTTAACTACTGCTGGACCGAATAAAACACGAAGGAGACCAACATCTCCAAAACAAAATTCATGGTGATCAGCCGCCAAGACCATAACGATGCGACAATCTGCCTCGATGGTGAACAAATCGAACGGGTGAAAGTATTTAAATACTTAGGTAGCCTGATCACAGAGAGTTTGGACCCAGATAGAGAAGTTAAGTGCCGAATTGAATCCGCCCGCGCTATATTTAACAAAATGAAATCACTATATTGTGACAATAATTTAAATTTTAAAACAAGACAAAGGATGGTCAAATGTTACGTTTGGTCTGTTCTGCTATATGGCGCAGAAGCATGGATACTCAAAGTAACGACAATGAACCGTCTGGAAGCCTTCGAGATGTGGTTACTAAAAAGAATGCTCCGAATATCCTGGGTAGAGAGGATCTCAAATAAACGAGTCTTGAACAGAGCAAGAACTGATCGTGTGTTGCTGAGAGGAGTGAAGTGTAGGAAAGTTGCTTACCTGGGGCATGTACTGAGAGGGGAAAAGTACCGACTGCTTCAGCTGATAATGAAAGGAAAAATAGAAGGTCGCCGAGGATTGGGAAAAAAACAGATGTCCTGGCTAAGGAACATTCGCGAATGGACTGGCATTCGGGGTGCAGAGGAATTGTTTAAAATGGCGGAAAGCTTTCAATATTAGAAAGCATTTTAGGAAATTTTGCTTATTTTTATGAGAGGTGTCACTTTTCGAAGTTTGGCGCTGTATCTTGGAACACCCTGTATAAGTGTTTTCTGATATGATTTAAATCTTGACTGGTTTTGGGTTAAAGAGTAGTAATATTCTTTAAAGGCTTTTATTTTATTTATCTTGGATATGTTTTTGATTTTATTTTGCATGCAGTTTTTCAAGCACTTCCAGATGAGTAATATCATTAAACTTTACTATTTACCGTATATAAGATGATAATACAATAACCATAGCAAATACAAAAAATGCATATATAAAGGATTTTGTAGGAAATGAAATTTTGTAAAAGGAGACCGCAAGATCATATAACAAGTATCTACTCGTGTTAAGGAAAGAAGCGCATATCTTATTTACTTCTTTTAAATATATTTCTCCACATAAGTCTCCTTTCAGCTCAAAGGCAAAAGTTTGTCGAACTCCGTAAATAGGCCGCTGTTTCGGCGATGACTTTCTCATTTGACGTGAATCGCTTTCCACCAAGTCATTTTTTCATATTTGAAAACAAATGAAAAATGGCGTAGGGCGCCACAACAAATGGCGTAACCGTAGCGTAATTCGACCAAATTGATTTTATTCGCTAATAGAGCCATTTTTTACCAATTTAGCATAGAATCTTCCCATATTAATTAGCATAGTACTCCATGTGATTGTTATCCTTTATTTGTTCTTCAAATAGTCTATGGCTATGACCTCTTCGCCTGATGGAATATTTGGAGCGAGTTGCCAAGTGAAATCCACTGCTTTGACTGTTCTTTTATTTCTGGTGATGGATCCATGTTTCAATAACAGTCTAAACATCAGTGTTCTGATGCTGTTATGCTATTCCATATTTGCTCTCTTGTTAGCAAGCACAGAATCCATTTCGCCAATAGCTTTCTCATGTCATGTCCAATTTTTTGTGCAGGATTTTTCGGCAGTCTGCTAACACGATTTCGTGAATATTGTTGACCATATTCTCAGTGATCACCTTGATTAGACTGACTTTGATTTCCTCACAGGTCGTTCTATCCAAAAATTATATTATAAATCGAATCACTGATCGATATACCCTGCTCTTTTTTCATAATTACAAATAAACACGAACTTGTTGGCATTCAGAATAAATTGCGTTAAACGGTAATATGAAAATTTTGTGACAGTCGTTAAGCACGGGTACTTATCATACCGTCCTTGTAAAGACTTCCAAGACGTTTGTGGAAGACGATTGATTTTGATTGTTATGTATAGTTAGTGATTCAATATGTAACTCCCATCATCAATTTTCGTAGACCAAACCCGCACTCAGTGATGGCAGTGATGACGAGATGTGCAGAAACGAAATTTGCACCGTTTGTTCTTTTAACGACAGCACTCAAACGTTCTCTCTCTACACTAACTACGCAATTGTTAGTCATCTCTGGGTGGATTTGGTCTAAATCTTCTGTTTTTTACTAACTATGTTGTTAGCAAATCTCGAGTTGATCAAGTTTTTTTCGTTTAAATGAATTCATTTCTTTCAGTGACAATATTTGTCAAATATTTGTCTTCTAATTGCTTCAGAAGAATGTTGAACTTTTGGTTGTAAATTGCTGTTGCTTTCATAACAATATTTCTTATATTAATTTTCTGTATATCTATAAAAATCAATTATGCAGTTTTTTACCACTTGCTTATTAACGTGTCTGACAGGCCCACTCTATGATGTACTGTAGGTGTAATTAATGTGTATCGCATCCTTGTGTAACGTTAATTTGGGCATGAAGCGGTTAAATTATGCAATATTCTGATTGGTTGTTATCAATCTCAATTTCCATTGACAGCTCAAATCAAATCATGTCTGTCAACATCTCACATTAGCGTCGCGTATGGGACTAAAATAAGAGAATGCCCAACGGAAACGCAAACGGAAATGTTATAACTTTTCGTTACAAATCATAAAAAAACAGTTGATAGTTAGGTAAAATAAAACCTCAAAATATAAGGCAAAAGGGCAAAAACGGTGTCTGAAAAAAGAAGGATTTCCAACCAAAATCATAACTTTTTAACTTTTCTTTAATATTTTCCCATGGTGGTCTTGGAGCTTTGAATGTGAGATTGACTACCTTTTCAACAATATTTAGAGATTCACCAACAGTTTTTACAGAGAATTTTGCAATTTAACTGTTATTTGGGGAATCAAGATTTGGAAATTGATAAAATTTGAATTTGAAAATTTAAAATTCTTACGACTGTATCGCCTTTCTACTAATAATAACAATTCAACAAAGATTATAGTTGACGAATAGAATGTTTTAATCTCATTATAATCCGGTAACGTGTTCTTTGATTTTATATTTTTTCTTGTTAATTTTTGAATAATGCGAATGACTAATTACTGGGGTTGTTACATTCTAAATTATAAAATAATTAAAATCTTAAAATTCCTTTCTTTTCTTAGAAATTTTCTAAAAAAATTCAAATAGAATAATAAAATCAGTTTGAAAACCGCACAACTCGAGGGATATATGTATTTGGTATTCCAAATATTGCTGTAGCCTGTAATCGATTATTAGTATCTTATTTTGTACCAAAAGTATATGACATAACATTATTAGCCGTGTGGGTTACGGTGCTGAAGTCCCATCATTCTATTCCTATCTTTTGAGTTTTTTAAAAGTGTCGTGGAGACCGTAGGGGATATGTAAAACAAAATTGACTGAAATTCGTATACATTCGATCGAACATAGTCTCTATAGAAGTGCGGTTCTTTTTATGTACTTATTATATTATTTTTATTTTGCTGTTTCTTGCCTTTTGGCTAGCCGTCTTATGATCGCAAGCACTACTTAGAATTTTTGATCGAAATCTTATAAAAACTTAGTTTCTTATCGGGAAGATCTCAGTTTTTCTGTCCAGTCTAAATATTTTTTAAAAGTAAGGTAAATTAACTATTAATTAAAAGTATAATTGTTTTCTTATTTTTAACTCATCAGATGGTTATAATTTGCAAAAAGTAACCATTGTATTTTTTGTATGTATTCGAGTCGCCGGTTACATTATTATTATAGTTCACTTAGCTTTTTTGGTTTGCAGATGCAACTGCAATAATTACGCCTCCCTTGTCAAAAACATATTTATTTTATACCTACTTAACTTATTCAAAATTATTTATTTCTTGCTTTTAAACTGTTTATGATCGTACTTTCTAATAATTATAGGACACGTGTTGTGTATATTTATCTCGGATCACAATCGTTTGATTTAAAAAGGGTTCATCATTAGCTAGCTAAACAGGTTGAAGAAAATAAAAATGAAGTTTTATGGCCATAATTTAAATTTGTATAAAAAACTTATAGTTTTTCATGGTTTTTATCATTTTTATTTTATTAAAAGTATTATGGGTAGGGTAGGACGTGGAGAGAACATTAAGATTCACATAAAGAGATAAAAATAAACTCTCATGTTTCTCTATTACATTCATTCGAGTACTTCATCATGCGGAATAAATTTTTTTTTTTTAATTTTTAATGAGGGGGAAATGAAGTGTTACGACCCAACCACCCCCTCGCTAAACCATCGGTGTAGGAGCTTGTATTAGATAAATTAAATCATAACTTTACCCTGATTGTTTTTTGTGGGTGTCTTACATTAGTTTCAATTTGTGGGCTCATAAATAGATTAAATCGACATATTTTTTAAGAAGGAAACGAATACTTATATTTATTATAAGTCTTGACCGTTTAAACTTGATAAATACCGAACAGCTTATAACAAGTGTAAAATATTCATAGTTGGTTTTTTGCTTTTCTTGTTTAACGAGGCATTAAGCAGTGACCGGTTCTTGTTGGGTTGTATGTTGCACAGTCTCTTAAATTGTTTCTCGATCCTATCTCTGAAACCGTGGACCGCAACTTGGTCTTTGTTTTGCCGACTCGATTTTAAATTTACTTTGGACATTACAATGGGCTGTACCTATTAAAATTTTACCTACACTTATCGGATTTTCAATTTAATTAAACGCACTAATTATTCAAATAGAAATTCAACCATCAGTTTACTGTCGACTTATTCCCAACAGTGACTTTCAAATATAAGACAGATGCTAAGTCGACTTAATGGTTTCTCGCTTGTTAGCCAAAAGCAGTCTTGTCTGTAAATATAAACTGTCAAACGTAAGACCCTAATCCAAACATAGCAGACATGAAAATTATGTTTTGCAGCGGTTCCAGGTAGATTTTAAAATTTTAATTATAGTCATAAACGCTTAATTATACAGTGAAATCATAAATTACAGTGCACGAGTCTTAAACCAAATAAAATGATTTTTCCACTATTTATCCAACATCCTATTTGCGCCTCTTTGATTTAATTTTTATTTTCGGGTAATTTAATCACCTCACTTTTCACGTTGTAATTATCCCTACCTCCGTCCGCTTATTTTCATTTTAATTATACTATGCTAATTTTTTACTCGATTATATTGTTCAACTCATTTGCTTGATTTTGTTTAGGATCTCTAAACATAGCCTGCTGTTTTTTGGGCTCACCTAACGTCAAGAATCTGCTTCCTCCGAATACGCCCATGCCCTTGGTGTCACTTCAGGTAGTTACCAAAATTTGTATGTCAGTTCTTCTTTTGTTTACATACAATGTCATCAATCAACGGAGTTTTTAATAATGCAATTTGGGTGTCCTACATATCATTTAAATTGTTCTGTAATTTAAAGTACTTGCACTGTCTCTCTATATGGTTATAGTATTAACTGGTGACCCCGCAAAGAAAGTTTCTTTTCGTTCCTCAGCTGTTTCCACATTCATGTCAGTGATAAGCTACAAAATAAAATCGACTACACGCATGAACGGGTTATAGGGGATATGATAAAATGAGAAGCATGAAAGGTGAGAATCTACCAACGTTTTAAATAATGTAATCAGCGTATCGAACATAATTACCATTTAAACTGTTCCGTGACTTAGAGTCTTTGATGAAGATATAAAATTATCGTACAACTTTCTTTATAATACTTGCTAATGAATTCACTTCATCTTCGTGTCTAAAATCAAACATACATGAATATTTTATTAACATCGCTAAGCACATTACATTATTTATGAGAACTTGCCTTCTGATTTTATTTATTGCATCTACTTTTGTGTAAGTTTCAAACTTTGCGTCATTTCTTTCAAAGTTTTCTCGAAATATTCTCTTTGAATACGCTAAAGACATGGGCGTTCTTTTGGGGGAGGCAAGGGTTAAATGGTATGTAGATGGGTATAGATATAGGCCACTCATGATTGGTTTGTAAGCAGACTTTCCTCAGATTGGTCATAATGAAGGAATTAACTTTGAGAGAACGTTACGCACAGACAACCAGAGTTTTCTACCCCATTCTTACTTGAAAAAAATATGAGAAAAAATTGTATGAACGCCCATGATCAGGAAGACAAAATTTGATGCTAATATTGTACGTTAAAAAAAGTTTGTGTTTTAAAATAAGAACGATAAACCTTTCACCAGTTCAGGCAAAGTTTATATAAAATAAAAAATGTTAAGTGTTCCGTTGTATCTCATTGTCGGTCATAATTTTTTCGCCTACATCTGATTTTGTTATGGAAAGTTTATTCGTTTTTGAAACTATTGGCAAGTGTTATCTATAGAGTAAAGTCAAACATTTTATAAACAATGCCCACTTTATTTTTATGAGGTCAAGGTATTTGAAAAATAATTTGCATGATCCAATTATCACTGGAGTTTTTGTTCTCCAATTAAATACGTAAAGCCGTTATATTATTGTCGAGTTGATAGTATATCATTAAAAAGTTTTTTGTCTCTGCTCGCATAGAAAAGTAGTTTTACAACTCCAGGATAAATTTTGCTCCAGATTCCAAAAATTCTAATTAATAGAATTCAATCGTCTTGTTTGGAATGCTAAATTCTAGTCATATTTCTTTTTAAAAAAATGTTCATATATCAATCTGAAAGCTCCTATTAAAATATTTATATTAATATTGTAGATCTTGAGAAGATACAAAAAACCCGCTGTTTAAAAAGCCAAAGCAATCAAAATAATCATCCGTCAACGTGTCAGCTTGTTCAGTATTTTGATAAGCATCTTACAAGCTTTTTTACATATTCTTTTACTGATGGGTAATTTTAATAAATAAAAGATGAAGGAATGTAAGTTAAATGTGTAATGGGTTTAATTTGCATAAGGCGATGAGATTGCGACGAGAAAATATATGTTTTTACCAAAGTGTTGGAAGGAAAACAATCTATTATTTATAGGTATTTATTATAACGGTATTGACTACTAAAAGGAGAAGTGGATGAGTGAATGTCAATGTTTATTTTATTACTTTCAAGTTTAAAAGCTAAGGATTTTTACGTGAGCACACAATAGATTGAGCGAAAGTGGAAGTGTGAAGATCAAACTTTCGCTGTTTAGTCAACACGAATTTCTTTTGGGACCAATTTAGAGAGACCATTGAGGTATCTCTATTATACTCAAGATGCTCATTTTTGAAAGAACAATTTTAATAATTACACATTTTTAAGATACAGTGAAGAAAAAAATGGAGATTTTAGATAGCGTTGCATGAAAGTGACATAAGCATTTGGGCCACATCCAACAAAGTTATATAAGCTGCTTACATTATACCAAAACTACACCTACCTACTAAGAATTCTCAAGTAGCTCTAACTACTTTTTTTTAATTGGATAAGTTTTTTTTTTCAAGTTTAAATTATAATATTTTAATTTTAATAATTAAATATTGGGTACCTATATAGTGCATCTTCTACCGGCATCTACTAAAAACTATCGTAATAATCAAGAGTTACATTATAATGAATATTTTCATTGAACCAATGAATTTTTTGAACAAATGAACAGAAAAGTTTCTAAGTATTAATTAAAAAATTCATTGGATTTATGAATTTGTTCATCGTATTTATGAAGATTATTTTTTACTGTGAACACTTCTCTTGAAAATTTTTTTGATACCAGTAAAATACCAGTAAAAATAATTTTGTTCATTTGATTGTCGGCAAAAAGTCGCTGATCATTGTTTTAATAAGCAACCCACGATGCTGACCCAACTATTGCTACTAATAAGTAATCCGTATCTTTTTTCCAATTATGTGTCATGGTTTGGATTCCACGTTAAGTTGTAAATTTTACAACTATTAATTTATATTGAAAGTAACTTCAAGTGTAACTTTACTATATTCAGAAAACACGTTTATTTATTAAAGTTTCTTTTAAGATTTGTTATGTAAGAAGTTATTTACATGTGTTACAATATTTACCATAATCACAATTCACAGTAGAAAATACAAGTACTTGAACACCAATCATATTTAACCAGCTGTCGATACAAATACAACTAAACAAAAAGGAATTCAAAATAAATATTGGAGAAGTTTATTTAACCATAGCGATAGGTAACCATAACTTCCTTTTTAAAGCTTTTTTTTCATATTATTACTTCAGCCAAGTTGAACATTGCAAGAAATATTTTTTAAATTTCAACAGCTGCATTTTGTTTGTATGCAAAACAAAACTGCATTTAAATTAGGTATAGATTTATGATATCGAGACTGCATTGCAGAGAGCATTATTTGAGCTTAACAAAAGGAAAGCGCCGAATGGATATCCACGTAATATTGTAATACGCTCCATTGTTCAGTCGCGCAACCGTAAACTATCGAAGAACCCATACAGATTCTTACCTGTACAGCCAAACGCTAACTAGACGGTCGATATTCATGGTCGTTTTGCTCTCACGTTATATCCATCTACTCTTTCTTTATCGCCACTTTACACCAAGCTTTGTCATTCCTTATTAACACCAACTGGATATAACACCGAAGGGAACGATCTTCTTGTTCGGAGTATTTATTTTTACATTTTTCATGGCCTTGTTTCGTATATCGAGACGCCCGAGAATAAATAGTAGGTACTTTGAAAACAAATTTAAAAGTTGTTGAACTTGTCTGCTACTGTTATTTACAATATATATGGATTTTAGCGTATTTTCGGGTGAAAGCTTTCTCGCTTGATGTGCCGCTCATTAATACTTCATCTAAAAATAATAAAGCAGTCACAAGTCTTCTTTTACCTCATCACTTCTTTCTTCTTTCGTGATCAATCACATTAATGCAGTGCGTTGCTTCGTTGAAAGGTAGCGAATGCATAATTAATTTTTGCAAATTCTACAGGTTTTAATTGTGTTGAATTTTAAGAATTGAATAAAAAAACCTGTAGGAATCGCAAGAATCTGCGGTAAAAAATTTCAGTTCTCCGGAAGAAGTTGTTTTGCACAACGGAATAATTTTTTTCTTTTTCCTAATTTCAGGTGGGTTTGCCTATGTGGTTGGTGGATGGCAAGAGCTGGCCTTTCGTGGTCAACAGAGAAACTTCAAAATTTAGGCACCTTCCTGCACGTCATTGCATGGGGCTTACCTGCTGCACAAACGGTATCCGTTTTAGTTCGACGAGACGTGAGCGCAGACGAACTGACAGGTAAGGAAATTGTTAATTAGCCAATAAAATTCAAAGTTAGTTTTTTAAATAGTATTTTACAAAATACACGGTCATAAAAAGCTGCACACTTGCTGACTAGTTTTTACCTCGTTTCTTGTCAACCATTGCTTCCGAGTTGATTTGAAATTATCTCGTTTGTGATGAAGCTATTACCGCATTGAAAATCGCTTGGAATTTTAAATTGCTCGCAGCTTTTAACATATGGTATGTGCATTAGCTAAATATCTAAAATATTTGCTTATTTTATTCACGCGCTTGCTGTGCGAAACGCCTTATTTATTAATCTCTGGGGGCCAAATCAAAGGATGTTGTTCTTCCATTGTTAAGGACAAAAAAATTAAATAGTAATTTAATAGTAGGTATCATTATTCTATTAAAACTATTTACTTGTATTACGAAGCTGCCTCATCTTTCTTCCAATTTTCCTTTTTTCCTGTTTATGGATCTTGGTTAAAAAAAAGTGAGTGAAAAATAGTTAGGAGTGAGTTCATTTACATAACCGGGTGCAACATTTTTAGTTTTCCACCAAACCAAATTTCACTGTTGGAAAATTACAATAATTTTAATTAGTATTGCAAAATGACAAGGTGCGCGAGGCCCGAAGGCCGCACTTTGAGAGCCGCTGATATAAGCTGTCTAAATATTAAAAATTTTAATCGATCTGTTTGTTTTAAATCAAACATGTTTATTAAAAAGTAATAAAAACAAACGATAAATTTTAAAAATTCTTGTGGTTTTTTTCATTATTATGTTGACAAACTATACATGTAATTTATAATCAAACGCCTCCGTAAATTTCAAAATTATCGTCATTTATAAAAATACACGTTTAACCGGATTTTTGGCATTAAATAAAAGTAAATTTTTTGGAATTAACATTCTCCTTCAGAGCTTAGTTTCAGAGACGGATTGGCTCGGTGGATAAATCGATAACAAAATCTGTTCCCGTCGGCTTTATATATTTGACCCTGTTTATCAACGCAATAACGCAAAAAGCAAGTAAATAAAACAAATTTTGTTAATTGTTAAGTCTGCCTAGCCCAAAGGTACCGAAATTAAAGGCGACCAGCCATTATTTCAAGCGTCGAGAGCCGGGATCTTATGAATTGTTTACTAGGATGCTTGTCGAGCAAAATTTCAGTATTTGAAATTTTGCGCTCCACTAGTCAGTAAAAACGGCATAAGTAATTTCTTGAAGGTTTTGAAGTTGATTTTTGAATAGCACCAAACTAAGATTAATTGTCATCAGGTCTTATCAAAAAAATTTATAGTAGGTTTTAGATGTTATAAGATCATCATAAAGAGTGGATTAAATTGTTTCCGCATCAAAATTTTGGCACCACTTTAAATACGGAAAATTTTCTATAATATTTATTTCATAACTAACAAGGGGGATCCCACATGGATTTGTCGATTCGATCCATTTGGACATTAGGTCATGATTATTAGGATTTCAATAAGTGTAAATTGTAAAAACATGACGTTTATCCAATTTAACATTATTCGCATAGAGACATAGACAGTGAAAATAACGCACATGAATGGTTAAACGAGATTCCTACTAATCCATTAATTCACTAGATTAACGCAACTGATTTTTAATTTTACTGATCCACTTGAAATCACATTAATCTATTCTTAATCTAGTCGATTAATAAACCAGTGGGAATCTAGTTGATCCATTCATGCGCGTCATATTCAAAATAACAATTTTTCAATTGGTTTCCTAAAAACTAGCTAATTTTATAATTTTCACTTGTTGAAATTGCAACCATGGTGCATACCCATAGTACTCCCATTGTTAGTGGCCAATTTTATGGATTTCTAACAGACAGACAAAGCTAGGATTTTATTAGCTGAAGATTTGGTCGATCTGGTTATAATTAAATAGGAAGGACAGTAGAAGGGTAGGATTTTACGATTTTTTTTTCATTTCCTCATTCAAGTCCGCCTCTGCTTCGAAGTGTTAATATCATTTCTCTTTCTTGTTTTAATTTTGATATGAGAACAAATTATTTACGCTGGTAAATGAAAGAAAGCTTCCAGTGTTTTTATTAATTTTTGTTTGTTACATACGAGTTAATTAATTTCTCACGGAATGTTAAATCCAATTTGTCTGCGTTCAAGTTCATAAACTATTTAAATTGCAGAAGTAAATTTAGCGATCAAACGACAAAATTTATTGCTTTTACAATACACGCTCATTTAAATATTTACTTTAACAATTACGTCTACCGACAACATTAAAACTGAGCTAAATTTAATCCTGTTAAAAAAATTGTAGTGGAGGAAAGGCTGTGGTCTAGCTTGGATGTGATTTTTTTGCAGCTCCCATAAAGTTTCTAAATTTATTGCAGCTCTAAGCATAACTTTCACTACAGTCTTCCGTATTAATATTTTATTAACAAAATGAAAATGGAAGTGAAAGGGGAAAATATTTATCGCTTCATTTTCTTTAGAGCTTTGCCTCATAACCGTACTCGAGGGAATATTACTACTATAAAGCTACACTTGAAGCTTTCAAAGTTTTTGCTAAGTGATCGTCGTGTGGATCCATTATCCAGGTCCGGCTAAACAATTTTTAAAAATAAAAATGCCACAGCACATAAATTTATTTAATCCAAGAAGCCAAAAATGTTGGCCAAAATCAGTCCCAATTCGCTATACATTTCAAAAATTGCAACATTTTGGACTAAAAATGATGTCCAATTTTGGAGCTTTATTTTAACTTGTTCATTATCCTAGTCAAGATTGCTTTTCTGAGGATAATTTGGAAAGGAAAGAATACACGAGTAATTAATTTGGCAATAAAATGAATCAAACCAAAAGAGCACTAAAGTGCAATCAAGAGAACAATAAATAATGCAGACCGACCGAACAAGAAGTGTCGTGTTTGTGCCGACGGCTCTTATAATTCTTTAAGTTGGTTGGTAGGCTTGTTATCGCGATCAGACGATTTCAATGCATAAATCCATTATAATCTCAGCGACTGCTATGGCAGCCGGATGAAACGCCAATTAAATTTGAAAATTAAATCTGGATAACGACTTGAAAATAAAAAATAACAATACTGCGTGCTTTACTTTTAAATAATTTGCAAAACGAACAAAATAAAAGGAGTTGTAGAGAGAAATCCATTTCTTGGAAGATGGAAAAGACCAACGGCCGCCGAATAATTAATCAGCTCTTGCTAATTAACGTTGCATGTTTTTTAAATCAACTTTTTCTTGCCAAAGTTTAAAATAAAGTTAATTAGATCGGGCAATAATTAAAAATCTAATTTAGCTGAGGCTTTTTCCTATTTTCACACGAGACGTGAATATTAACGACACTTAAAATTCCCGTGGGCATATAAGTATCACCAAACGAAGTAAATATTTAACTTGATTTATTTATCAGATTGGCCAAAATAATTGAAAGCTTCGCAATGTACAAAGGTGTGCCGCAAGTTTTCTTCGTGATCCTCTCTTGTTTCTTATCATGCCCAATTTATCAAGAATCTTTGGTTTTTAATGTCGTGCAGTTTTTCTTTATTCGCCTACTGCAATGCAGCAAAGTTTTCCAGATCTCAATCTTCCTGTTTATATATAGCACAATCATAATATAAGTACCTGGTAGGTACTTAAGAAAAAGTAACATTAGCTACCATTAGCTCGAGTGTAGTATATAATTTGTCACTAAATTCACCAAAATTAAGCTTTTTCGTTTGCAAAAGTTATAAATTATATCTTGTTACAAAAATCGAATTTGAATGTAAATTTTTCACATTCGAATTGCTGTAGTGCTTACGGAGCTAAAATTTATTGCAAGTTTGGCGATTTCAATCTCTGCCGTTTAATAAATGTCTGGAATTTAAAATTTATGCTTCTCGTTTAAGTATTTATGCATTTGCATATATAGAAGTAACAAGTTGCCAATCGATAGGGCGCGGACCAGACAAAAGAGTCAGTCGCGGCAGCTGTTTTGCATTTCTACGTTTTGCGTTTGTTCTCAGTCGAATGCATGTACAGATACTTAATCACTGAGAAAACCTGTTCAGTGACACTCGAGAGTGTTTCTGAAGAGCACACACGCACACCCCAATGCTGTTTATTTAATTAATGAGTTTTATTTGTTTCAGGTACTTGTTACGTTGGAAATAAGGATTTGACGACGCTGTTAACACTCGTGTTAATACCTCAAGCTTTATATTTAATCGTTGGAACGGGACTGCTTTTCTTGGGTTGTATATTTGTCGTGCGTAAACCCAGACCACTTGCCGCAGCTCCACTCACTGGAGCCGCACCGCGAAAAGACAACGATCTCTTGGGAGCTCTTTGTTCTCTATATCTACTGCCAGTCATCAGCGTTTTCGCATCTGTCTGTTATGAATATAAGAATCGGGATGCGTGGATGCTGGGAACTGAGAAGCCGGCACTTTGGATTTTCTTGCTGCGCTATCTGATGGAAGTGTTTATTGGAGTAAGTGCAATATTTTGGATTTGGTCGTCGAAGAGTGTTACCGCATGGAGAGCAGTGTTTAGGAGGTTAGGCCCTCGTAAGCAATTACCAGTGAAATGTCAAACTCTTCCCGTTTTGAGATACGCGCCACCTACTAGCTCAATTCAATTACCTCCTGCTACACTGAGCACCAGCGGTAGCAGACATTCTGGTCGATCTCATTCCTACAGAAAACCCAGAATACACCATCATCGAAGTGGAGGTGAAACCGTTTTATAGAGCTTAAATAAATCCACTCGGGCGCTTTGTTAATAGCTTCGTTATGCCATATTATATAAGATGATTTGGAAGAAAGAAATGTACATAGTGATAAACGACATTTTTGCTTTACGTGATTCCTCGAACAAAAGTTATGCCATCGCGAGTGCGTTATAGGAGAGGGGTGGAAAAGAGACTATTTTGTTTCAGAAACATTATTTATTTATGCATATTAACTAATTTTTAAGACTACTGTACACGCGTTCTTTACATTGCCATGATTGGAGTCGTATCGCATTGGATTCGCTCCGATGCTAACTAATTTTACGATTCGACTTATTTATTTATGTACATACATATATTTTAAAAGTATATTGCCTGATTTTGTATATTATTGTGATATGTGTTTAATACGAATTTTTAAATTGTTTACTGTGTAAATAAATGTAGTTAATTTATATTATACAAAATGCTTTTTGCTTGTGGGATATTGAACTTTGGGCTGAAACGCACTGCTCAAGTTTTCAAGCCACGAAGTTGCTATTATGGGTGACCACTGACCACCAGAGAAACCTAGGTAATAAATATTCAAATGAAATGTTTATTCCTGAGGATACGTGAAATTTATAACCAATTTTGATATTTATATTCAAGAAATGTTTTTCAATTTGAAAATATATTTCTTATAGGCTTCTTTCATCTAAACGCAGCATAGGCGTGGACTACCTAATGCAGTATATACAGGAAATAAGGAAATAATGCGATGTTTAATTGCACTGTGTTCCTGATTTGTTCTTTGTCTTTCCATTTATGGAATCCCAATAATGAACCTCTTTGATAGGCGGTGTTTACTGTAGTAACCAACTTTTTTCCATAAGCTATCTGTCCTACCTACTCTTGTACTAACGTTTTAAAAGTTGAAGTGCTACATGACCATTAAAATGATTATTAAAGTAGGTAATGCAAATTTAACAACCGCTGAATACCAGAATAGGCAGGCAATGCAGATTTTATTAACCTGCATTGCACATATTAATGCAGAACTTGTTAGGTAAATAGAAGTTTTCCAGTGCAACGAGACGACGATCCACATTGTTATGGCGTTCATGTGTGAAATTACTAGTTCAATAACCATTACCCAGTTAATTTGTTTTTGAAATTTGTAGCAACTCCAATCACTAAAATGCCAATTTTATGTAGCAGTTAATCAATTTTAAATTTTCTAAGCTCGTTGGAACAATAATAATTGATTTTTTAAAATAAAATACTTGTTTTAGTGTTTTGTTTTAATTAAAGATTACACCAAAATTTAAACTTTTTGTAATATTTGTTAAGCGACTCTCTTGGCTCTAAATTCTAAAAATGTATGTCAAAACTGTGCCGTTAATAATGAATATTTTTAGATGAATCAAAAAGAATTAATTAGATAAAATATAAAGCTATGTTGGTACAGGCTTAAAATTTTGCTTTTACATTAATTTTGAAGCAATATACTGCCGTGTTAATTCTAAAGGGCGTATCTGCAAAAAGCTAATTGTTGGGAAATCGTGTTTTTATAAATTTCCGTGTGCCATCACATGGTTTGAATTAAACAGAAAACTAGTGTTTCAGATTCATATTATATCTGTGGCAGAATCTAATGAAATAAACCGTTTTCTTAAATATTTATTATAAATGGGACTTTTGATACATACGCCCTTTCTGACTAATATATACTAATAAAACTCATAAGAAAAAAAGGCGTATCTGCAAAATGAGACACTGTGTGAACTTTTTCCTGTGTGAACTGATAACCAAAAAACTTAAAACACGTAACAATATTTAAATTATAAAAAACAAACAGAACTTCACAAGTGTAACCATCAAAATTTGAATTGTATCTGCCAGTCACAGAATAGATAATTTTTGCCAGTCAAGTAATGGAGTGTTACAAAGAAAAGGCGTATCTACACAAAATAGTAGTTGTAGATACGTTTTTTAAATCTAACATTGTTGGTTACGTCTTTTTTATCTAAAATTACACATTAAACTGCAGATACGCCGTTTCTTTAAAGATGTATTCTAGCATATCTATACATAGTTTAGCCTTCTGAACTTAACGAAATGATAGATTTACATGCAGGGAAGCGTTTGCCAGCAATAACTCAAAAAGCCAAAAATTGCAGATACGCCCTTTAGAATTAACACGGCAGTATACTGCCATTCACATCACAGCGCGTATGTTGTTGATTAATTTTAATTTCAAAATTTTAAGCCGGTACTAAAATAGTTCTTGTTTCACCTAAATAATTTTTTAAAATTATTTAAATAATATATTTACATGTTTTCCCCTTCTTTGTTTGCGCATATAAGTAACGCGCACACCCTTGACTAATGAATGTGTAATCGCCGTAGACTTCAGTTTCTGCTAAACTTCGAAAGAGTTTGCACATGCCGTCTACAGTTTTTTGAAAATTTAGGTTGAAAATCGGGTAAGTTATTTTTTTTTTAGATTAGTAAGTACAATCAAACCAGTAAGCAACGCATACGTTTCCTTCTTAGTTAGCTAATCTGTGCAGTTGTAGTCGTTTATGACAAAACCCTGAGTGTTTTTCCATCTTTTTTTTTTTAAATCAAATCAAGAGCTACAACTAACCCTCTTACAAGACAAAGTACCTTAATTTATGGGTGTTTTGAGAACGTCTGGAATAATTACAAAAATTGTAATTGGATGGCGCTTTTAACTTGTAATAGGCAGTGCCGTAGCTAAAACTTTGAGGTGTGGAAGGGTCTGAGAAGTTTGGAGTCTATTGTGGATATCAAAAATTAATAACAATGCTGGCGATGATTATATCGGGGTTTCGATTTGCGTCGTATCGATTTACGTTTCAGCAAAAACACAACTAAAAATCGATTTACGTTTCAGCAAAAACACAACCAAAAATCTCTTATGTTGTCAGTGTGATTCAATTTGTGTACGTGTTATGTATTATTCGGTTTTTGTAACACTCTACGACGTCTTCCGATTCCCAAACATCGCCAAGCGGTGTTTGGTTTTGTAAACATTTTACATTTTTTTGTAAAAAATTAGCCCCAAGGGTGCTAATGAGGGTCCACGAAGCCTGGAAATAATAGAAACTTTTAGACTTGTGACAAAGAAAGGTGACAGTGATGACGTAATGCGCAGAAACGAAAATTTGTTTGCGATGTTTATATAACAGCACTCGTAAGTTCTCCCTCCATTTTCTATTGCATACATCACTGTCACCAGAAAACGCCTAAAATCTACAACAATTAACTTTACTTGTTAACATATGTGAGGACGTCCCTGTAAAAATTGTATATAATGCTGTATATATGCCATCATAACAGCCAATCATTTATTTTTCAATAAATTGAAAAATTAAATTATAATCGGAGTGCTAAGTTTCACTCTCGTTTTGCTCACTGTTGTTTTTGTGAAACAATTTTTAAAATTAGGAACTGTGTATACGTAACCCATTTTTAATCTAATAGCAAGAAAAATTAATTAAAACATTTTTTTAAGTTGCGACATATAAATTACATTTACCTCTTATTTACACTCCTACAATGTTATAAATCACTTATTTTACGTAATATTTTGAAAACAATATAAATTAAACTACTTTCTTTTACAACACAGTTATTTTATCGGCTTAATTAATTATTAAATTGTTCTATATTATATTATTTTATTGTAACATAATCATAGCAATCTCAAACAGAATAACATTTCTTTATCGCAGCGCTGCCTAGCGGTTCAACTTGGGGAGTATACGGATAAGCGCACGCCATTTTCGGCATTTTAACAAAAGGAGTCTTTTACTTCATCTTCAGGGCCAAAACCCTCAGTTAAAGCCATGTGACACTTGACAGAATTTAGTTGAAAATATTAACTAACCGATAGAAAACGTTTGATGGATTCAAATATGGATATGTGGCTTAGTTTAGAATCCTCGAAGAAACCGACAGAAATAGCAAACGGCACCTACACCAGTCTAAACCTCTCTCTTCTCTTCAGTCCTTTTACCCTACAGATAGGGTGTGGAGAGCCTTTAACTAAGGCTTTTCATGGCAGATTACTCTCGGTGGTTTGTCATTGTCTTCCGAGAGGAGAGGCTCATATGAATTTGGATAAATTTTTGTAGCCGGGTTGGGGATCGAACCCTAAATTAAAAAGGAAAAATAAAAAGGTTTTTCTATTGTTTTGAAGAGGTCTATATTAAAATTCTTTCCAAAAATTGCTTCAAGAGTCAAAAAGTTTTTGACAAAAACACTTGGTACTTGTATACTAAATAAAACAACTAATTTCTGGGACGAAATGAATTGAATTTTACACATATGGCGATTACTTATCAAATTTTTGGGATAGTTTAACATAGAACGCGGACCACCGCTTTATCCTGGATATGTTGCCAAAATACTAAAAAATTCAAGAATAACTGGTTTATTTGTCTGAATAGTGAATTTTCATTTCAATTTTGCCTTTTTCGTGAAAGGTCTCTGATGTCATCTTAAAAAGCAAGTTGATTAGTTTTTTTTTTGACAGAAAACATTTCCGTTGCTTTTTAGAACTCCAGTCCAGTTTAGTCCTAGACATAAGTCCATCCCAATGTCCCAAATTTTCCCTTATTTTGAGTCGCTCGATTACAACATGGGTATAAAGTGGACAGATGAACTGTTACAACGATGGTAAAAGTTCTGGATTTGATGATTGAGTCTTTTAAATTAAGCACGTCAGAAAAGTCAGTTGTAGAGATTGCAATCAAAAACTAACTCACAACTCAGTAAACTATCTTGAGGATAATCACTTTTAATAGGGAAGTGTGTTGGATTTGTTTTTTCGAGATTAGGATTACTGCGAAATAAGGCAAGTCTACCCCTCTGTTAACATACAATTTTAATTCTGCTCCAACTGTCCATAAGAAAATTGAGATAGAAAATGTAGATAAATTATTTACAATGAAAATCAAAGAAGTTTTATAGATTTGTGAAACGAAACTACTACACCTCTAGAAAAACATTTAAATCAGATTTAAAGTTGAAAGCTAAAGTGTTAATAATATATTTTGGTTTTTTAAATCGTTAAATTACTTTCCTGAAATGTTCAACATATCCAATTTGCAAGAAGAAAGGTGACAGGCACTTAATTCATAATCACCACTCAATTATCCTGTAATTACAGCTTTCTGAAGTTACGGAATTGATTTTCTACAACAAATTAGTTCATTATCTTTTTATCTTGATGTTTGACATTCGATCAAGGGTGGATTCAAAATATTATTGGTAAAACATATAGAAATCTAAATTACCTGTAGATTTGGACAAGAAATAAAAAATACAATTATAGATATTCTGCATTCATCAAACGAAAAGTTGAAATTGGAAATAGTATGATTATTTTGTGATTGATTTTAGATTATTTTGTTCTTTCACTTATAAATGTTAATTTTGTATTTTGATTATTTAAATATTTTTTCTTATATTGATTGACATTAGATTGAATGTTTGGATTGGATATGCTTTTACCATTGTTTATGTAGTTTTAGAATTAGTTAATTTTTGAATTCGAATCCAAATTGAGAAAAAAATTTTCGGCACATTTCACAACATCTGGCTAAACAAAGACAATAACCACTCAACAACATCACCAAGTTTCTTCATTTATAATGTAGGTATATTAACATCATTTTCTTTGACGCCTTCATAACTTTTGTAAAGTTTCTAGAATACTTAAATCTTTTTATTATTATTAAATTTCTCATCAAAAAATTGCGGTAATTAGAAAACGAATATAAAAGAATTTTTTAGAACTTCCCATGGAACTAAAAATAATTTATGTTTTAACGATCTTGCCTCGAAGCAATGTTTAAATAAAAATGATTGTCGGGTGGTTATTAACTAAAGATAAACTTTTTTGAATTGTTAGTAGGGAAGAAAAGGCGAAGCCACTTTTAAATAACTTGTTCAATTTTCATTGTTCACATTAAATTTTCAAACTAAAGATTCCATGCTTTTGTAATAATCAAAGAAGCTCTGCCGATGGAGTTTTTTCACTAAATATGATAATTAAAACTTTAGCCAGCGTTGTCCTCCGATTTAAAAGGCACTTTGATCCATGCAACGGCGGTTGAAGTAATCTGTCCTCTCAGTTTGAAAAAAGTGGTTTCGAGAAAAACGCTTTTAAAGCTTTACGAGTACTTTTTACAATAGGTAAACGCAATACAAAAGCAATCAATCAGAGGCTGCAGCAAAATTGAGAATTAAACCTTAAAAAAAAATTTTAATTTTGGATGATCAACAGAATATTTGTTTATAACCCTAAAGTATTGTTTAAGCCAAAAAAATTGTTAGTGGTGTTAGCCTGCAATATGAAATCTCTAACCATCCACAAATAATTTAGAAGATACTTTGGAATCGAATCTAGGGTCTCGTATTCTTCATGTTCCTTCCAGAATGACGATTGGTTTTTCTACTCTTCTGGAAATGTATTTACAATATTCAGTCTTTTCTTGAATAAGGTAAAAAACTATCGTGCTGTAGCCACTTCTGAACTTTGTTTTGCAAGATTTACATCTTCCGATTAAGTAGTCGGTTCGTGAAATGAGCTTCTTAGACCAATTCACGTTTTTCGCGAAGGATCTTATGATTTGGCACGATCTCTACCTAAGTTTGTGTTTAAGAAAATATTTGAAAAAGTTACTTTTCCCTTCTGTTTATTAACGCATCATGTAGAATTGTAGATGTTCAATCATTGTATGTTAATAGTAAGTGCTGAAACAGTTGCAATTTTAATGCAAAATTGAACCTTTTCTCTGCTTCACAACTCTACATTTTGAAAAATTTAGTGGAGGAAGAAGTAAAATCAAATCTCATTTTTGTATAAATTCTTGATAGAAATAGGAACGAAAACATCTCCGACGGATTGAATTGGTTTGGAATGAAAGTGATGCGCAGCTGTGTAGGTTTTCTTGAAGGGATGTAGCGTTTAAGCAATAATAATTTAACCCAATATAGAGCAGCATTTGATTGAATATAGAAGTGTGAGTGTCGTATTTATTAAATTTTTTGGTAACAAATCGATTCAATAAAGCTATTTATATAAAATCAATGCAACTTGAGCATTCCTACTAGTACTACACGATCTGTTTGTAATACCCCAGTTTGAACAATTTCCGTAAAATGATGAAAGGACGAAAGCGCTTGCGTCGCTTCTTGTTTATCGACTACTATCGTTCTGCAAAACACGCGTGCGGAGGAAGTTGCATGCTTGCAGGCGTTTAATTGTTAATTCCGTTTTGGTATCGAGTGTTGCTTCTCCAATTTTTCTTTTCCTCAAGCAATCCAACTGACAAGGCTCAATTCATAAAACCTTATCAGGATCTACTTCAACCGCAGGCCATTTATTACACACGTTTACTAATGAATTCGTTATTTTTGGAACACAAAAAAGCGCACGATAACAATTCAAATCATGTGCAGAAATGAAGGTGCCTCATAAAAATGAAACTTACGCAGCCACATTACACAATCACTGGGTATGTAGAAAAAAAATTATGGCTTAATCAAGTAATGGAAGTGCGTTTTTATTTCAGACCACTTCATTATTCATGGTTTTGGGATTTGGTGTTTTAGCAGTTGCTGGATTCTGGATACGGAAATGCAAGTAAGTAGTCATATGAGAATAACAATAATTTCTGCTTCACGTTCCATTTAGGGTGTGTAATTATGACAGTACTTAACGTTAATGTTTAATTTGCACAAGTGAAAGTAAAGGGGTTACGTTTTGCAACCTTAATGCAGAGATAATGTTTATTTCCAAAGTAGGTCAAAAGCGACCATAAACAAAAGTTGACCTTGGGTATAATCAATATGGCTCAAGAATCCAAAAATATGCTAAAACTTTTATAAAAATTTTAGAACTTGAAACAAGTGCATGTTAATTCTTCAAATTTGTGTTCTCGATCTAAAATTGAACTTTAGAAAAGCAAAAAAAAGTAAAAAAATTAAAAGTGCGATTTTTACCAGTTGAGAAATTAATATACACGCATCATGCCAAGCAAAAATGATAGGCACTCAGGATAAATGCTAATTTTTCAAGATGGTTTTTTTTATCTCATTCATAATTCATTTTCAGCGGTCATTTATCTATGTTATATTACTCTGGCTTGTCACAGTATATCTATAAATAAAGTCGCGTATAATTTTTAAAACTTAAAAAAAAGTTAAAAAAATAGAAGTAAGTCATCACTTCAATCAAAGTGTAGCTAAAAATATTGCGAACAATTAATACAAAAGCCACTCCAACACGCGATTACAAACTTTTGAAAAACTTGACTGTGATACCAAGACCAAATTCAACTGGGCATACAAAAAAATGGATCACACAAAATTAGATATAATAATTCCAAAATTATCCAATTAAATCTCTGAGATAAGAGCACTATAGTACTAACTAATTTCCAAAGCAATGGATTCCAAATACTAACATGGTCATGAAAGCTTCTCCTGAAAAACAAACTGGATACCGGCCTGTCTCCAATTAGAAAAAATACATATCAATTTTGAAGATTAAAACGACCCTATCATCAACTATACCTACCCTCTAAATATGTAATTTTGAACATTTTTTCTTCTCACTAGAAACTCGCGAATGTAATATTCAAAAAATTCTTATAATATTCATAGCCAATCGGAATTTACGAGTATATTCTGGGTTATTCTAAAGGTTCGCTGAAAGCAGGGCCCGGGAGATTCATGGGCTCATAATTAATATGTTTTCTAATTTAATCAAACAATTTGCAAGTAGTGTTATACGGCAAAAAATTAAATTTTAACTTTAGTATTGCATGCCTATAAGAATTATGTAAAATTAATCATAATAAATTGACTTGTGCGACTAATATATTCATTTTATTAAGGCTGAGCCTTTGAAGTTTAAAAAAATATGTCAGTACGTTCACGTTACTACCTTTAATCATTTTTATTCTATGAAAATATCACATTTATATTAATTTTTATTACTATCACTAGAATGTTTTCTTTTTTGCCTGGGTAAAATGACATAGCAAGCGTCGGCTTAAGATGACATACATAGTATGTTTTTTAATGCGTGTTATAACCGCGAAATGACCAGCTGAAAAACCAACCCAGCAAATGGAATTCCATGTAGTGAAATTTTCCCAAGAAAAATCATTGACTATAACTTTTTCAGCGACTGACAAAGACTTTCTCTGCCGCCCGTAGCGGAAACGAAGTATACCATAAAAGTACATACATATTTTTGTAATAAAACGTCATGCTTTGTTATTTAAAATGTAACCGTCAGATAAATTATTTTTTGACATAATAAGATCTGAAATTTGAAGAAAAAATAACATATTTTAAGCGGAAAACAAAAATGTATATGTTAAAAAATTCAAATAAAATGTCAAAAAAAATGTCGGTTAAATGAAATGAAATATTATCATACTAGCTCAACTTGTTTTTTTAGTGATAAGCACAACCATTTGCGGCAGTGAAATTTTATTACCAGCCTAAACAGGGAAATGACATTTTCTTACCGCCTTTAAAGAATGGAAGTTGACATTTTCCTGACAATTTCAAAAAAATTAATTTAATTTTATCTGTAAGTTTAAATTTAGTAAATAAATTCTTTTGCCAAAACAACAATTAAACGCATCTAAAGATTCAAATTTGAATAATCGGTTTCAGAAACGGTAATTAAAATTTAATCACTGTTAATTATATCGAACTATAGTAATAGAATTGTCCATTAGTGCTAACAAACGTTTTTAATTGATTTGGTATAGTTAATCGAAAATGACATTTTAAGTAGCGTCCAAAAATAAACAATTTTAAAGTAGAGGGTAAGAGATATAATTAAAAAATTGACATCGTCTGTAGTATTTTGTAAAACTGTTTAAATTATTAGACTTGCAATTTACAAGAGATCATCATCACTTAATATAGTAGTACATAATACCATGAACTCTTGTCTCGTTCTAATTTTATTCAATCGTGAAGCATCACAAAGGGATGAAAATCCACTTGAAACCCTCAATTTTCAAATGAATAACTTGATTATTCTTTTTAAAATTATTTTTGAATGAAATTTTAATAATGTTATATTTTGTAGGTCAATTTAATCAGCATGCAATTGCAAATCAGCAATTTAATCACCTTGACTGTTTAGCAGTGCGTTCCACTTAAGCTCATTGACGACTGCGGCATAGTCCCGTGCTTCTTTGATTGGACTAAAAATCCAGCGCGGTTATTTGATTATTTTTTCTCTTACTCCAATGTTGAAGCTCCCGTTTACAACTTACAGAGATTCGTATTTGGTCTATATTATTATTTCGATATTGCTGTATACGATTTATGATTTATTGCACGCCTCTGTCTAAGTGCTTTCGATTTATATCATTAGCAGATTGGGGCATTCAACCGGTCCGCAAAAACCTGTGTACACCGGCCCCATAAATCGTCCACAAGTAAACGGAATTTTTAAACAGTTTTTTATTTAGCAAAATTTTTGTACCGCTCACATCGGCCCACCGGAAATTTTTCCAGCGTTCCGGTATCAGGGCCCAGTCCGCCACTGTTGAGAAAATTTAATTAACTGTGCGCTTGTGATATAAAATCGCTAATTAACACAATTAAAATATTTTCAAATTTTTTGAGTGTTTTTACTTTTGCTTCTATTCTGTTGATACTTTATCAAAATCGATTAAAAATTATATGCTTTCAGAAAATTCTCTTCTTTCCGTTAAAAAATCATTACTGTGTCTCTAACCAATTTTGAGCTGTAAATGAAGTTTTGAAGCAGTTCTTAAAGTCGCACTCTTGTCTTGTCTTGGATGGGCCCATTTTCCCAGGTTGTGTAGATTACATAGTATTTGATTAAAATTTACACCCATTATACCCATTTGGAATTTTTGGAAGAAAATCAAGTTCAAGTTATATTGGCACAACTTTTGAAATTTTTACAATTGATTGGGGAAAACTCGGAATGTCCTGGGTCCAAAAATAGTTCAACCAAATCCAAATCGTAAATGATTTTTTTTTTAGAAAAAATCAAAAAGTGTGGTCAAAGTTGTTTCTACGGTAGCTGTGAGCTCACGGGCTCGTCCCATATGGACCTACAAGCTTCATTTGCTTGGACACAATCCTCGACCTTCTACGTGAGGCAGGATATTACGATACACGGCTGACAAGACCGCTGTTTACTATAAACAACCTCCCTTCTTGTGGGGGTGCGTAACTTAAACGGGCGAGTAAAGTTCTACCTTTTACTTTTTCCGAGAAACTGCGGACCACACATAAGTTATTAACTATGAATCGTATATATCTTTCACGTTATCATTCCACATTAGCAAGATGTACAACTTTTAATAATTTTAACCAGAAAAATATAACTTTGTAGTACGATTTATTAATAATTTCAGCTATTACATAGAATTTCAAATTACATTGTAGAACAGTTTTAAAAAAAAAAATTTACTGAAATCAAATTTGATGCTATGACAACGTTTAAAGCGTCTGCGCGGCGCCGATTATTTGTAGTATCTATAGTCAGGGACGCACTGGCCACAATGGTTACGTGATAATCAGGAAAACTATCAAAGTATTATTGTGTACCTTGGAATAGAAAGTGCTGATGTAATAAGAGCCTTATTCTTATTATAATATCCTATTCTCGTATTTAAGAATCACCAAAGATGTTACACCAGCAGAAAATCTTACAAGGACCGTTTTTCTCATGTTCTCAAAATGTTACATCCGCCTTTTCTATTCCAAGGTACAGATTTATAACTTTAATAAAATGTAAATTAATTTAACTAATGTATGTAGAATGTAGATGTTTTTTTATAAATCATGGCACATATTTTTTACTTTTTTTAGGGCTCCGAAGGCTAAAGATATAAACATTATAAAAAAAATTAAATTTTTTTTAAGGAAATGTTAGTTTATACTTCTAACGGTGGGGATTGGAAATCATACTGAATAATTTTCATCGACTTAATCCGTATCAAATCTGGGGTCGACGAATTATAACTTTTTTGTTTCATCAATATTTATATGATCGTTTTAGCAGGCGAGTTCACAACCTCTAATACATAATATTCTTTCTTGATTCAAAACATAAATTACATGATAAAAGATTAACTTATACCTCAATTTTTCAAATAATTTGTTTAAAATTATTTACAATTAGTATCGCTAATTTTTAAGTAAATACAGTGGAGCCCGCTTAATGTGATCACATCGGGACTTGGGGTTTTTGATAACATTAACCGCGTTACAATAAGCGGGCTCCACTGTATAATAAATTATTACATTACCTATAAACCATATTTTATGAAAAATGTTCAGTTAAAGAAAAATCATAAACTAGACTAAAAAACAGCAAATGATCTTCGAATGGCTAAACAGATTTTTTTGAATCTTAGCTAAAAACGGGTTGGATACAGTTCGGCGCAGCCATTTCGATACAGGTGATTTGACGCAGCCGTTTCGGCGCGAGTCCAGTTTGACGCAAACCCAACTCGGCGTAAATGCAGTTCGGCGTAGACCCGCTTTGGTGCGAGAGTAGTTATCGGCTCTACACATAAATTATTATTATTATCTTAAAAGCATGCATTATTTCTTCAAATACAATTTTAAAATAATTCATGCTACTCTCGAGCCGAAACGGGTCTACGCCGAATTACATTCACACCGAATTGGGTTTGCGTCAAACTGTACTGACGCCGAAACTGATCTGCGTCAAACTAGACTTGCGCCGAAACAATTTCGCCGAAGTGTATTCGCGCCGAAACAGCTGCGTTAAATCGCTTGTGCCAAAACGGCTGCGCTGAACTGTACCCAACCCAAATTATAGTACTCTGAGCTACACGCAGAGAGGAGATAACAGGAGCGACACTAGCATTCATATGCTTCAACAGTGCACTTCGAGCAAAAATCATGTTTTTCAATAGTTAATGTGCAGTAAAAATGGCTGGAAGCGCTTGAGCGTAGCGAAGAGTGAGTGTGAAGAGTGTGAAAAAAGTTTTCTACCATACATACTCGCAGCGTCTTCACTTAAGAACTGATCTAGGTCGGTGCCGAGACATTGAGTAAACGCCTCGGCTATGACCCTGGAGAAGTCATAGAATGCTTTGATTCACCAATCACGAGCGACTTAGCTTTAAATTTGCTATAAAAATCGACCTTTTTTAAATTCGATTTTTGAAAAAAAAATAGTGCTTCGAGGGCCTTCTTCTTTATTTCATTCTCTTATTTAAAATATGCTCTTCCAGAATTCGTCGAAGTTAAAACTAAATCAAAATCGGTTCATTCGTTTGGGAGCTACGACTCCACAGACAGACATACTCATACACACGTTAAAAGCATAACACCTCTCTTTTTGGGTCGGAGGTTAAAAACTGAACTAAAACTATTTTCAAATTTTTTAAGTGTTTTTACTTTTGTGGGTCCATTTTCCCCGGTTGTGCCAAATAAAACCATACTGAAAGGTGTTAGCGTCACAGCTAAAAATCAAACAGGAGATTGTTTGATGATTATATCAATTTCATTCAAAGAGATAATTTGGAATTTTTGAAGGAAAATCAAGTTCTACTTCTAACCTTAAATTTAAAGCTGGGTTATTCTTTAATATTTAAAAACGGTACAACTTTTGAAATTTTTACAATTGATGGAAGGAAACTCGGAATGTCCTGGATGTTGCATTTTGTCCGTTTCTTCATTTTTGCAAAATAAAAAAAATCAAAAATTGTGGTCAAAGTTGTTTCTACGGAGCTGCGAGTTCTGGAAACTCGCTAGTCACATAGAGACCTAAGTCAAGGACCAGTCGAAGATCTTCAAGGATGTGTCTCCTGCGTCGCAGGGCACATGCAACCTGAACGGTCGAGTTTGACCTTTTACTCTTCCGAGAAACTGCGGACCACACATAAGTTGTTAACCAAAGAAAATATATAGTGCGCGGCGCCGATTATTTGTAGTATCCATAGTCAGGGACGCACTGGCCACAATGGTTACGTGATAATGAGAAAAACTATCAGAGTATTTGTGTACCTTGGAATAGAAAGGGCGGATATAATAAGAGCCTTATTCTTATTATTAAGAATCACCAAAGATGTTACACCAGCAGAAAATCTTACAATGACCGTTTTTCTCATGTTCTCAAAATGTTACATCCGCCCTTTCCATTCCAAGGTACAGATTTATAACTTTAATAAAATGTAAATTAATTTAACTAATGTAGATGTTTTTTTCTAAATCATGGTATTTTCTACTTTTTTTAGGGCTCCGCAAGCATAAAGATACGAACATTATAAAAAAAATTAGAATATTTTTTTAAGGAAATGTTAGTTTATACTTTGAACGGTGGGGTTGAAAATCATACTGAATAATTTTCATCGACTTAATCCGTATCAAATCTGGGGTTGACGAATTATGAATTATAACTTTTTTGTTTCATCAATATTGATATGATCGTTTTAGCAGGCGAGATCACAACCTTTAATATTCTTTTTTGATTCTAAATATAAATTACATGGTAAGATTAACTTATACTTTAATTTTTTAAATAATTTGTTTAATAGTAGTTTTCGTCACGAGGGCGAAGTTTTGGAAGACGAGGCGAGCGTAGCGAAGCCGAGGCGCACGAATACATGCGTGTTAGCACGCATTTAACGTGTTGACTGATTTTTATCATTATTAATACTAACAAATATCGAGCTTTTTGTTACATTTCTTTTTGAACATGTTACCGATTTTACAAACGTATCACGTCAAAATTTATTTGTTAAACAATTGTCCGCTATTTGTCAAATATTTGTAAAGCATATTTTTCAGTTATTTGCAGTGGCGGCGCCAGGGGTGGGCGCGGTTGGGCGAGCGCCCAACCTAAATTGTTCTCGCCCAACCGTTCGCCCAACCTGCTAAATCAAGCAAACATTTTATCAAAATGTATTAAAAAAAACTATAATCAAGTAAAGAAATCGCTTTTAATATTATAGATTTTAACAATAATTATTATTATTATTAGATCTAAGAATTTAGAAGCAGATTAAAAAAAATTGAATCCAAGGCTTCGAGGCTATGTTCGGGAACATAGCCGTTAGGTTTGGCGTGAAAAAATCGTCTTGGGAGACACGTCTTTTCTGATGAACATTATATATTTCGTGAAAATGAAACAAATCAACCGTAAAATTAAAAAACAAACACGACGAGATAAGAACCAGATTCTTATCATCGAGGAATGTATCCATCAGAAAGACCAAACTGCGCATATACAAAACGATTATCAGACCAACAATTTTATATGGCTCCGAGATATGGACACTCAGCATCACTGATCAGAAGAGAATACAGGCATGCATGGGAGCGAAAAGATCCTGAGAAAGATATTTGAAGGAATCAACACTGGTGAGGGATGGAAAAGAAGAAATAATGAAGAACTGAGAGAGCTTTATGGAGAACACGACATAGTGGCAGTGGCAAGATCGAACAGATTGAGATGGATGGGACATATTAAGAGAATGGAAAAAGACAAAATGCTAAAAATGATTCTTAAAAGGCAACCGATAGGTACAAGAAGAGTTGGAAGGCCGAAGGCTAGATGGAAAGCGGCAGTGGAAAACGATCTAAGAGAGTTGGGAGTAAGAGAGTGGGAGAAGAAGGTAAAGTAGAGAGGAGAATGAATAAAGATCGTCAACTCAGCCCTGGGTCTTCAAGGTCTGTAGCGCTTGTTTATATATCTTAATGAGATATGCCTGGAACTAGAGACGCACTCAGAACAAAACAACACCCGTGACCTCCACGACAAGATTAGGAACATATCTCTCGAGAATTTAAACCAAAAACCTAAATAATACAAGACGAACAGAGAAGAACGATAACTGATATAAAAGGAATCGCGGAAGTATGGAAAAAAAGTTGTGTTTTACTTTAAAATTGTTTTCAAGCCTATAATGCACTCATGTAGATCTCGCTACGTTTATAGACATATTTCATCTCATTATAACAACATATTCAACATATTATGTTAAGACATTGATCTGATAAATCAATAATTATCTATTGCGGATTAATAGATAATCTTCGACTGAAATATTTCGTTTATCTATAAAAATATTTGTATTTCCCGAAATATTGCTAATCTTTTTTTGCCCACCCTCCAAGTTCTTCCGCCGGGTGTCGCCCAACCAAAGAAAAAAAGCTGGCGCCGCCACTGGTTATTTGTCAAATATTTTTGAGTTATCCTCAAATTTTGACGTGATAAATCTGTAAAATCGGTAACGTGTTTAAAAAGAAATGTAAAGAAGCTCGATATTTGCTAGTTTATTGTTTGTTTATTTTCGAATTATGGATTTGTTTCAATTCGAAACAGACGTCTCGGATATTTTGACATTAGTTCAGTCATATTTTTCATCTAGACTTAAATTTGAGAGAAGGAGTTTACCTCAGTGGCGTGTTGTAACTTTGATGGGAAGCTGACAGTAGCGAAGAGGAAGCACTATACATTTTAAATGTTTGAGTAGGTACAGCTAGCTGTACTTATTGAAGTAGCTACTTCTGATGGGCTTCATGGGCGTCCATTATAGGAAGCAAAAGGGGCAGCTGCCCCCACTTAGTTTGGCTGCTTAAATTTTTTTATGACATTTAATATTTCACCAGAACAAGTTTTTAAAATTTTTCAAAATTTTCGGTTTTAAATGGTTACAATGGGAGGGGGGCACTCACGACCGAAGCACTTTATTTTATCAAAATATAATCAATTTTTTTTGTTTAGAACGAATTTTCTGGAAGATAAGTAAAATCACACAAAAATTGTCTCTCACTCTAAACGAAAATCTTCCCTCCCCCCTCCCTAAATAAGATTCTGTATTTGCACCTGTTGTGTATATTGTGTGATTTGTAGGAACTTGCTGCGTTAGTTCTGAGAAAAAACACGTAATTTTAAAATTAGGAAGGGGAAAATATACGAATGTATAATATTTTCATTCTTCCTTGAATGTATAGCCTAAAAATGTTTGGAATTTTTTTCTGAATTTCTGTGGTTTTCAATATAACATATTGAATATATTCACATTACTTTACCATACTACATAGTATGAGTATACGTAGTACAGGGAAAGTTATGTAATCAAAAAATGTTTTTTTAATTTTTACGGATTTACAGTTCTTGAGGTCAAACGAGTTGAAAGAGACCAAACAACAAAAAATGTCTGTGTGTAACTTAATTTTGTGTGCGCTCTAGCGCCCAAACCAATAGGAATTTCTCAACCAAATTTAATTTATATTTAGTACTTTTATATTAAGACTTAGATTTGATTAGATTTTGGTTAAAATTGGTCAACGGAATCGTGAGAGTGGGAGTAAATGAGTGACGCGCATTAACGAGATGCTATTTTTGTAAAATTTTTGTTTATTTTTTGTAATGTAAGAGGATCATGAGTATACTATGCAAACCGCACATAGGCGCCGAATCATAGGAAGCGGCCAAATTCGTTAACTACTTTTTTGTAAACTGTACTTATTAAATTAGTGTGCAAGACATAAGATCTCCAATTTTTTTACATAGGTATAGATTTATAAAATTTCGACCTCGCAGAACTTGAATCGTGTTCGTATTCCGAAATGAACTAGCATTTTCTCAAGCTAAAATGTTGACTAATTCGTCAAAACGTATGGTCATAGTTGTTTCTACGGTATCTGTGAGCGATAATGCTCTTCCCCATGATGGGCTTGTAACTGCAGAGCACGATAATGCTACCACGTTAATCTGAATTTGATTCCGGATAATCGGACATCGCTTGGGGTGAGTAAAGTTCTACCACACTTTTTCCGAGAAACTGCGGACCACACTGAAATGTATTAGCTCATCTTTTGTATATATAGCGAGCGTTTATATTCCACGGTAGCAATATATAGCCATATTAGCTATTTTATCTCAAGTTACGTAACTCCTTTTTCATTTTTATTTATAAAGCGAGAAAGCTCGTTAATTTTCGATTAATATTGTAGAAGAGTTTAATAAAAAAAAATTTAACATTTTAATCGATAATACCGGTTAGAAACTAACGAGAATGTCTCATTCAAGTATTTACATGCTGATTAAATTGACCTTGATTGATTAATAGTTTATAACGTATTAAAATCTCATTTGAAAATTGAGGGTTTCAAGTGGATTTTCATACCTTTGTCAGGTTTCACGATTTAATAAAATTCGTGCAAGACAAGTATACGAGGGGCGTTTGAAAGAATGTTGCAATGCTATAGAGATAATTCGGTCATCGGCCTCACTGAACGAAAAATGTGGCTGTACCATACATTAATGGTACATACATACATTAAACGTGGTCAACGTTTAACAAGGATGCGATGATGCATTGCGCGTGGGAGTGAACGTGTCAGACACGACGATGTGCATGAAGTGGTTAATCTTTATTATGCCAACTAATTGAGGATAATAAAGATGACAACGACAATTTTTATAATATTGAAGAAGATGAGTTTAAAAGTTATCTGGAAAGTTCAACTGCAGTTAGTGAAAGGTTCAACAGAAAAATTGAATTAAAAATTCTGTACTATTTGAATGATTCTCAAAAATTCAGCATACCGTGCATCTAGCTAAGTGCTCGCATGCTCCGTTTCTTTCTGAGTTTATACGGATCTTATCCAGTGTGTGTCTACCACTGAGGTGCATGAATGGATTAACGAGATTCCTTCTAGCGATCCAAACGATTTTGAGAGTTTTACACCAATTTTTTGCTTTAGATGTTATATTCAGTACTATAATACTAAAATAACTTACATCCACTGCTTGGATCTTTAAATACTTTTATTGAAGTACTTCAACTACGAGTTTATTCAAAACAGTACCAAGTAAAAATTACTGCATAAAAGTACGAACTATTATCTTGATAAATTATATATCGTCAAATATTTTCTCATTATGAATGAACACTGAACCAAAACTCAAAAATGCAGAGGGAACCTCCCGTCCGTTCGCAATTTTACGTACCTAATACAAAAGATCTAAAAAGATCATTTATAAAAAGCACTTAGAAAATGTATCTACCCGTGAGTATTACTTAAACAAAACCTAATTTTATAAATTTAACAATAGAAAATGTATGGTTCTTGAGCAAGGTAGCTCTCGCGAGTCTAGACCTTTCACATCAATTAATAATATTCTCATTTATTCTATCCATTTATCGCACCTGCTACTATCGGTTTACCAATTACATTTATTCTGCTTTGCCAAACTTCCTTAATGGATAATAATTATTAGGAGAAAATGTAAAATTTATGTTTTGTCCTATATTAAATTCGATTATTTTTTGAGTAATGAACTTTCCTGAAATGGGTAGAAACCTTTAAAGTTCACCTTATTCCTTTGAAATTTTATACGAAGCAAATAAAATTTAACGAGATTAAAATTATTCTCCTATACACTCCACTGCCTGACGACCGACTAATTCGTTTAGTTGTTCTTCATGTGGACATTCACTAACTGGTTGTTAAAACTGAAATATTTCAATTTGTGGTGTGGTAGAAAGTACGGTCCTTCTTTTAAAATTTCTTATTCCAAAATGTTTAACATGTACCACAAAATGAACCGACAAGATGAAAAAGAAAGTAAAGAAGCTGATGTTATAGGACACGATCGATTTTGCCAAGACAGGGCTTCGCGTTCTTTTAGACGTAAAAAGCGTTTAACGAAAAGAGCTCAAAGTGTAGCCGAGTTTTCGAATCTTAGTTTATCAACTGCTCGAAGAAGAAATGCGTTTAAAACTCGAAGTCATAGCTCGGAACAGAAAGACCCTGTGGACGATCAAAGAACGGAATCACCAGTTAGAACGTTTTTTTCTAAAAATAATCGGTATAGAAAGATAGTAACCAAGTGCGTCGTTTTACCTATTTTTTTTACTTCAGGTCTTCGAATGTAAACCGGCACGAGTACAGTGCTTTAAGAAGAACAGATAGTGGTGGAAATGAAAAATATCATGTGGAAGCCCAAATATGTGATGAAACGTTTATGAAATGGCGGCATTTGCTTTCGTCTAACAATCGTTATGAGCTGAAGAGTCAATTAGACAAAATAGGTTCGAGAGCTGATAAGCATTGGTAAGTTTAATATTTTGTTTTATTTAGACTATTTTTATCGGATTTTTTATTTTGTTGCAGGTTTATAGCTCAAGACGTTGCCTTAGGTGCTGAACGCTTACTAAGTGTAGTTTCCTTATCCGGATTATGTCCCATAAAGCCTTCAGAAGCAACGAAAGAAATTCTCTTAACGCTTTTTCGTGGTTTACAACATCCATATATTCATCCAGTCCTAGATATTGAGTTTTGGGATTCCCAAATGGCGTTAATAAGCCCCCTTAATCCGGCTGGTAGTCTTCGTGATCTCATTTATTCTTGTTCATGGCACGAAGAATATAACAGGAAATATGGTGGGCGAGGTGAAGGGCTTCCTTTGTGGCAGGTTTGTATATATTCAAATTTATTGTTTTTACGGGCAAAAGTAAATTTTGCCGAAATTGAATTTTTTATGCTGCTATTTTTTAACGGTTGTTTATTTTGCCCCGATTGTATGCTACCACCTTTATCAATTTTATTTAAGGTGAAAGCTGATTGGTCCGTTTGTTATCCAACTTTATTATTTATACGAAACAAAAAAGAATAGCGCATGTTCCACAAGAGCATATTTCATTCTGAAGGGAATTAATTACGATCGTTCATTGTTACCGGTACTGATAAGTAAATATAATTAATTATAGGGTACTAATATATTAAAACGGTTCGATTGATAAATAATTCAGTTCAATTTGTTTTAATAATTATACTTCACATGCTTTCTAAAAATAAAACTTTTGGAATAAAGGAAAACTATTTTAAATTCCATTAACGGTAAATCGTTAAAATATTAACGAACTCTAGAATTAGCAACTAAATTGGAAAGTTTGTTTTGGGTGGTAGAAAACAACTTTTATTAGGTCCTTTATTAAAATGTCGACAATTACTATAATTATACGATCTAAAAGTATTTCAATTACTTATACTTATTTTTAAAGTTCAATGTAACTTAACTGGAAAATTGCCGCATAGCCACCTTTAGATGCTTATGAACCCTGCCCATAATGGATAAAATAGCAATACTGCGAAAAAAAGTATTTACTCGAACATAAGAGAAGGTACTACAGTAATGTAGTAAGTACTTCATTTATTAACCTAATAGATGCTTTATGACGAAGTAGCTACTTCAAAAACGTTATAATGCAAAAGATCCTGAACGAAGACAATTAATGAAAAATTGACCGTCCAGGAAATTTTTTGTGAATCACCACTATTCATTTGGATAACTTAACCATTTGATCAGTTACATATTATGTTACGGTTGACCTGTTTTTCTATTTTCATTTAATTGCTTCTAGTTTATTTATACAGCAAAACGTTGATTATCAGCTTAAGTGAAAACATGGTTAATCCAAAATTTTATTGGGGTAAATAAATAATAAAGTAGATAACGTATAAAACATAAAATAAACATTCTTGTAGTAGGTACTTACCAAACTGAACATTTTAAAATTTGCTTAAATGAACAACTATTGATTTATTTATACAGGGTGGCCTTTAGAAAACGAAAGAGACGGGATTGTGGCCAGCAGAATTTTTTTTTAAGAAATGCAAAAACACGTCAATTTTATCATCGAGGGGGACAACTTTTGCGACAAATGTCACTCTCGTATTGTTTCATCCCTTCGCGTTGCGATGACAACCTCTAATCTAAAATGTTAATAGGGATGATATGGCAAGTAACACCTCATTTGAAAGGCCTTGCTTCCCTGAATTCAGTTTTATAATTTTTTTAAAGTTTTATCAATTATTCAACAAAAAAATTTAAGCTGCAAAAATGCGAAATAAATCTGATATTTCAAGACATTTAAGAATAAAAAAAGGAAAAACGCTTGGACAGATTGATTTTAATTTCAAAGGGGCTACTTTTACTGTTATTCATAAACATTGACAATTCCGGGGACCACAAATTGCGCCAGCGGTCAAGGGTTTTTTTAATCCTACCCGTAAATTGCGCCAAAAATTTTTGCGGTTGACCGTAAATTGGGTCAAAGAAAGGTTGTTATATTTTAATCCATTGCTTGTTTGACAAAAGGATTAGTACTACTGAAAAAAAATTGGGACTTAATTTAACAGAGGTGTATTTAACCCATATTTTCTCACTGTAGAAGTTTCACTGATTTTTACGTTAAGAGCAATATCCAGTGCTTAAGTACAATTTTTGTGTTTTACGTCATTCATTTCCAGGACGTTACAAAAATTTAAATAATTGCTAGCATGCCGAAATCTTTTAACACTTCTTCATGTAAAGGCGCTAAAGGCAATTGATTTATTTATTGAAATACCACGTTATTTAAAAACTAGAATTGGTGGGGGGGGGGAGAATCCCACATTCTTGTTTTTAGATAACGTGGTATTCCAATAAATAAATCAATTGCTTTTAGCGCCTTTACATGAAGAAGTGTTAAAAGATTTCGGCATGCTAGCAATTATTTAAATTTTTGTAACGTCCTGGAAATGAATTACATAAAACACAAAAATTGTACTTAAGCACTAGATATTACTCTTAATTTAGACATTTTCTATTTCTGAATTTTAGCAGAAATTATAGGGTGTTCTTTTCATGTCAGTCAAGCGTGGTACCAAAAACTTAAAAAATTTGGATTTTCAACTGAATATCAAGATAAAAATTAGCTTATTGGAAATTGGTTGAAATGGACATTTGAGCTGCAGTATTTAAACCCCCACAGAAGTATCTGAAAGTTTTGATGAAGATTTAATGCAAATTATACCCGTAGATGCCAGACTTTCTAAATATTCTTCATATTTACATAACATATACATACAAAAAAAATCTTTGTTTCCTCCCAAACATTTGGGCATGGAATACATCAAATATGTTCCGAACTAACGCATGCGAGTCTTTCCACAATTATTTTGCTAAAAATTTTCATACAGCTTATCCAGACTTTTACACATTTTTGGACGTCGTATTAGATATGCAAATTTCTGTTTACGTTAAAATCGATAGTATTAATCAACAGAAGCAAATCCGTACTAAAACTATACTAAAGCAAAAAACATTGCAATTCAACATAGCATTGTATCAATCGAAGCAGGCCCGTACCCAGGATTTAATTTCGGGGGGGGCACTTAGTAAAAAGTAAAATTTTTAATGGTTTTTCTTTCGAGAATTTTTATTATTATAAACAAATTTTTATTTACTTTAAAAGAAATTTTTTTTTTAATTTTTCGGGGGGGTGGCATGTGCCCCCAGGTGCCCCCCTGGGTACGGGCCTGAATGGAAGGAACTAAGCAGATTTGATTTTCTAAAACGTAAATGTCATCATTTTGCAGATATTTATTAAAAATAATTAATAATAATCTTTATTAATAATTATATATTGTTGTTTATATTGTTTATATTTTGTTTTTTATATTGTTTTAGAAATGACGCCAAAGAAATTGAATCTGCGCGGAGAGGTACAGCTGTGCGTAGGTTACAGTTACTTTTTTATATATTTTTCTAAAAATAAAACTTTCTAAAAACTACGCCACTGTGGGAATTATATAATATTATAATTACTACTAAATACACCACTTTTTGGGTATTACAACTTAAGCTCCCTAACCAACCGCTGGCGCAATTTGCTAGTTGTTCTTAAGCTACCGATCAAAAAAAGCCAAGAAAATATTGACCGTTGGCGCAATTTACCGGCGTCCAAAATTCTAAGGCCCGGTATTTCAGTAGACAGTTAAGCTTTCGCTTAAGCTAATCTCAAGTTTAACTCAGTTCAGCCAATCAACATCTCGCATTTAACCATGTTGATTGGTTGAACTGAGTTAAACTTGAGATTAGCTTAAGCGAAAGCTTAACTGCCCACTGAAATACCGGGCCTAAGGGTGGTTTGCCCTTTACTTGTCAATTCAACCCTTAAGGTAAAGGGCAAACCACCCTTAGAATTTTGAATGAAAAAATGGTCCTATTTTTTATCAGAAAAGTGAAATGCGTTTTTGAAACTTTAGCTTTGATACTTACAGAAATTTATGAAATGATGAAAGAATTGTTTCAATTCTTGATTGCATTCAAGACTGTAAGGGTGGTTTACCCTTCACTTCAAGGGTTGAACTGTCAATGTTTATAAATAGCCATGGACTTATAAAGATAGGACCCGCAACTCCCTACCTGAAAGCTTAAAATTTGCGAGCTCTTAACCGTATGGGTTCATCACTTCTACCGCTAGGATCGCTGAATTCCTGTTCCAAAAATACGATTTAAATTCAAATTGAAAATTATTAATTTAACCAATATATGAAAATAAAACATTAAAGATTGAAAATATATTATATATTAAAAACAGTAATGCATTTTTCATACATGTACGTGCACTTTTATTCAAACTACAAAGGATTTCGGTAAAAAAATTGGACAGCTGTCAACAACGCGCATGCTTGGAATAGTAATAAAAATTAAAAGAAATTGTTTTTTAAATAATCGAAATTATATAATTACTTATTAAATAACGTATTTTATTATTTAAAAAAACTTTATATGTATGAAAAAGTAAGTTTTGTAATGAAAATAATTTGAAAATAAAATATTCAAATGAATATTTTGGAACAGGAATTCAGCGATCCTAGCGGTAGAAGTGATGAACCCATACGGTTAAGAGCTCGCCATTTTAATCTTAGTTGCTAGTCCTATCTTTCTAAGTCCATGTAAATAGCATTATAGCAGTAAAAGTAGCCCCCTTAAAATTAAAATCAACCTGTACAAGCGTTTTTTCCTTTTTTATTCTCAAATGTCTTGAAATATCGGATTTATTTCGCATTTTTGCAGCTTAAATTTTTTTGTTGAATAATTGATAAAACTTTAAAAAATTATAGAACTGAATTCAGGGAAGCAAGACCTTTCAAATGAGGTGTTACTTGCCATATCATCCCTATTAACATTTTAGGGGTTGTCATCGCAACGCAAAAGGATGAAACAATACGAGAGTGACATTGGTCGCAAAAGTTGTCCTTCTCGATGATAAAATTGACGTGTTTTTGCATTTCTTAAAAAAAATTCAGCTGGCCACAATCCCGTCTGTTTCGTTTTCAAAGGGCCACACTGTATGTACTTTTTCAATTTTCTAACTTAAAATTAATGTACAAACTTCATAATCAATCACATAATACAATAAAAGGAATTACTCCCTACTCTGGCTTCTATACCGCGCGAACTATAGCTTTTTTATAAATTTAAAAATTTTAAATCTATAGCTTATTTACATTTATTTTAGTTCCGCATTGATGTAACTTAATAATTGTAATTGTTCTAGGTGCAACGATTAGGACGTCAAATATTGGAAGCGTTACTTTTCCTTCGCGAACGTAGTTTTCCTGTGTTCTTTCATCTTCACTCTGGAAATGTGATTCTCCAAAACGGCGTGGCACGTTTAGCAGGCTTAGAAAATCCATTAGTAGGTTTATCACCACGTCCTCCAAATTGTTCAGACATACTTAGTTTCGGCTATCTTTTATTCGAAATGACGGCTGGCTACGAATTGCCCACTCCTCCAAGTCCAGCTCATCTTCAATTAGAATTAGAACGAGTGCCTCGTATAGCAGACGTATTAAGATTTATTTTTCAAAATGCGAATCAACCACCAAGCCTTGAAGAATTGTTATGCTGCGACTTTTTTCGCGGAGTCGAACTAAGAGAATTGAGAGGAATTAATGTGACGCAAAGTCGATCACCTGCTGACGTCTTAGAACTTTTAGATCTTGTACAGCAATCCATGGTTCCTACTTTTAGTAGACGGTAAGAATTAATATTTTTTATATGTAATGTTTTTGTTTGTGTATGATGATGTTGACTTGCATGCAGTCGACAACATTCTGATGAAGTTGAATCCTGGTTTGCATGAAATGGTAAGCGTTTTGTTGTATGTTATAGATTTTTCTTTATTTTTTTGTGTAAGAATCAGTAAATAAACGGTGCAGCCGTTTATTTTGTTTTTGGTTTACTAAATGCTCCGCATTAAACGTGTCACAATTATTGATTCCATCGATGTTGTTGGATGGCTTACTTTATTTACCGATTTTTTCCCATATTATCCTTACCAAAATGCTTGAGCTTACTGTAAGATTCGAGTAAAAATATAGCAAAAAGTTTTTGGAAAGCGCTGAATTTTTTGTTGCTTAGAAAAATATAGTTACGATTGTAGTTTACAAATCGTAGAGATATTTTTGTATTTTTTAGCAACATAGCAAGGGTAGAAATAAAGAAGTTAGAAGATATTATAGAAGAAGATTTGGAAGAGATTGACGTTGAACCGATTGAAATAGTTACGCGGTAGCGCGCAATTTATTTATTTTGTTTAAATAAAATTTTAAGCGCTTTTAATGTTTTACGTAGAATAGTTTTAATAGTAAATGGAGCCAAATCTTGGACCAAACAATAATTAACTTAAAAGAAATGTCTATTTTCTTCTACAATTAAGAAACGCCTACTGTATAAAATAATAATTAAGTATATTTTGGTATGCGTTCGTGAAGTAATCAAATTATCGCCAAGAATTTGTATTGTATAAATATGCAGGGTGCACAAGTTATAAATTTTGCATTTAAAATTTTTGAGAAGGTGCGGTACTGAAATCGTATTAGTTTAATTCCTGATTGTTGGCTAGCCTCTATCGTGTTTTCCACGTTTCAATTTTTTTTTACGAATTTTCTCTTATCATCTTCTAGTATAATCTATCACAAGCCAAACTAAATTACTCAAAGCTGTCAATTAACGAGTACCGATCTACCTATTTTCACCCTGTGTATTCTTTTTTAAATAATTAATATTACAAATAAGCAATAAAATTTTGAAGTGTAAATAAATATAATAGAAATTAATGCGCTTTAAAGTTTCCAGTATTCGTCAATTTGTTCTGTAATTGTTAGCTATTATATTTTAGAAGCCGTCCTATAGATAACATCCTTCCATTTTATTAGAACAGTTTTTTTTATTAGAGTTTTAACATATCGGATCACCGTCCTTTTAAAATTGTCAATTACACTTAATCGAAATGTTACAATAAAATTTTTTTTCTAGTTTCCCAAAGTATAAAATGCAGATACGTCGATGCAATGGCAGAAATAAGTCAAAATATACTTTCTTTAAAATTAACAAATAAATTAATGTCTTTAATCATACAATATGACAATCACAATAGTTTTTTTAATATTGCAATAATTTAGCGCATTATATTTTACGTTATATTATTTTCTGATAAAATTTGTTAACATTTATTATAATTATTAAGTTATCGCAATAAAGCAATTCTATATAAACGTTAATTTGTGTGTAATTTCTTGTTCAATAAGTTCTAGCAAGTATTTAACCAATGCCATGCTTCTATTTTTCCTTGCTTGCGAGACTGTAAAGAATGTTAATATGCACCGCCACTGATTGACATTTAAATTTGACGTTTTAATGGCGGTAAAAGTTTTAGGTTAGAATTTTCTAAATTTAAATTTTATTGTGCTCTAATTTTTCTAAAACATGAATTACGAGGTGAGTTTTTAATTTTATTTAATTCCTGCTAAACAACAGCGTTGTAGGGCTACGTGTCTTCGGTTAATACAACTCTGTGTACATTTCAATTAGATAATAAAGTAACAGTTCATACAATACACCAACAAACGAACACATCTGATCAATTATTGCCAAATGTGGGAGAATTTGTAGAAATTTCAAATTCTCACTACATGCTTACTAGTAATAACGATTTAGACAAACTTTTTCTCTGCGAGAGAAGTAAACTTACTTGTTACGATTACCAAACTCTTGAAGACCAAAGTAGTACCTTACTTAATTTGGTAACCCAGTATCGTCTGGGAGTGTCCGATTTAATAGAAATTGACAACAACTTGGAAGTTATCGAAAAGTACATCAAACCGTTGGTGCAGGAGTCGCCCGAAGAGGTTGCTTTTGAAGTGCTCGATCGTCTTCTAACCAAAAGTTGTCTCAAACATCCAGAAAATTCACATCGGTGCTTAAACAAAGTTGTACCTGCTTTTACTTTAAAAACAGTTTCTAGTTGCAAGTATATCGACCAAAATTTTAAAAAGTTCAAATGTCCGCAGTGGAGCTTTGGAACACATTCGAAAGTTGAAGAAAACGACGTTTTGATAGGAAATTTACAAATTAATAAGAGGTATGGTTTAATTTTGCTGTACGATGCCCACCATCAGATTCCTTGCCTGATAACTTCGAAGGTATCGAAAAGTGCAATACTGAATAATTTTGTTTTAATAAAAAATTACCGAGTGTTTACTGAAACTTATAGAGATAAGGACATTCCTAATTTTGAGTATATTTTATTTGACGTGGACGATGTGATAGTTTTGAACCTTCGACCTGTTAACGTTAACCAGAACGAAATCTTTTTTAATACTATTCCAGATGACTGTTGCTTTCTTTATTACTTTCAGTTTAAATTGGTTGGTAAAGCTACGGTGAGTATTTTATGTTTAGAATTGTTTGAAAATCATCGAACATGATTATTTCAGGTAAGCTTAAAAGATTCTTCCATAAATTGTTGGTTGGAGGTTTTGATAGAAGATAATTGTGACTCATATAATGCTTACTTATGCTTAAATGCGTACCAAGTACGAGTGGTTCCGTATTTACAGGAAGGCGAGTCCTATCACGTGTACCACAGCGAGAAATTGTAAGGATGTTATTTTTTAATAACATAGTAGGTAGTTTATGAGTAGAACGATAAACAAATAATTTTTTCAAGTAAATTAAACACTGCCCTTTTAAGCTTTGATAATATAATATCAGATTTGTGAATTTTGTGGAAGTTTTTGAAACAATTGGTGTTAGTTTAAAAGATTTTTAACAGATGAAATCCAACTTTGTGGAATTAAGCAGTTTCAATAATTAGCATTAAGTGTGGACCTAAACATTTCACTCATTTTGGGTTTTCAAACATTTTAAGCTCAGCAGCGCTAGGCGTGACCAAATTTCTGACATCTGTGACATTGCTCAATTCAAGATTTGTGGTATTGATTTTCAATCTGAATTTCGATCTTGAAGATGTGGGAGGGTTTGAAAATGTCTTTATTTCCGTTCATTTTGGAGGGCTTAATTGTAATCAATGGGAAGAGCATCCTCTTGGGCTTCCAGTACGTCCTATCGATGAAGATCAATCAGAAAACGTTGGGCGAGAAAGTCATTTTTCACATAACTGATGTTGATATCTTGAATGGATTATGACCACCTAAAGAGACCACTCTTTCTGGAGGAAGGAGGCAAAGAAACTTCCGTTGTTTTCTCGCTCTTTCTCTCTCAGGGAACCTGATCATTACCCTGCAATATTTCGACAAGGCGAGCATAATAAAAAGAGTTTGCTACATTTATACCCTTTGGTAACTTGTCTTCAACTTTTATGGTTCCTGTATAAATTGTGGTCTCTTTGTAATGCCTTTGAGTACGAGCGGCGGGAGTTTCATTTGTTTCGTTGATGCTGAAGGATTTGGGGATTCATGTAGACGTCACATGAGAAGTGGTCATCTTCTGAAGTGCCGTCTTCTGTATTAGAGTCATTGGTGTGTAGAGCTCGAGGCTTAAATCGGTTTGTTCCACGCAAGTCGCCTTAAATGTAGCAGGTGAGACGGGTCAGAAGTTTTTTTTGCTTCAATGTCTTTTTATAATATTTTCTCTTCTGAAAGAGCATATTTTAAATAAGAGAATTAATTATGAGGCCAGGCCATAAAAGCACCAATTTTTTCAAAAATCGATTTTGAAAACTTTGATTTTCACACTAAATTTTAAGCTAAGTCGCTCGTGATTGGTGAATTCAGGCATTTTGTCGTCGGTCCGTGTTAATTGCATTACTCTAAGCCAGGGGTCGGCAACCTTTTGTTGTAAGAGCCAAATATTTTACGTGAGGATTAATGCGGGCCGCACTTCTTGGAAAATTCACTAAAAAAGAGCTTTTTCTATGCAAATTCACCAAAAAAAGCTTTTTTTTAAAAAAAACGTCATTTCTGAGAAGTCTTGCGGGCCGCACCAAGACGCTTTGCGGGCCGCAGGTTGCCGACCCCTGCTCTAAGCTATACGCTGAGAGGGGATAACTTATTCATCAAAGGTTGATTATCGCCATACGCGAATCAACACTCTGCTTTGAAGCGATACAAGGCTCTATGCTCGCTAAAGTATTTCATACTCTTAACCATCCCCGCGATGTTCTCAGATGTTGAAAGAGGTAATGGAGGCTTCGCCTCCAAACAAACTCTGTTCACAAAGTGATGCTATGCTAGAAGCGATAACCGGGGCGACACTAGCATTGATATGCTTCAACAGTGCACTTCGAGCAAAAATCTTTTTTTTAATAGTCAATGTGCAGTAAAAATGGCTGGAGGCACTCGAGCGTAGCGAGGAGTGCATCCAGTCAATTTTTACTTGCACAACCACCGTTCTTGTAGAATCCACGCAAAAACGAGTTTCACCTCTCAATGATCCACCTTTTCCTTAACCCACGGGCCTAGGGGTATGTTCATAATAAGTGTAATTTTTATAAAAATGGCCCGAAGCGCAGCGAAGCGTAGGCTAGCTTAGGGTCAATTTTTATAAAAACCACCATGGCTCGAGGAGAATCCACACAAAAAAGTATTAACCGCACGTTAACATTGCGTTCGACTAAAGAAAAAAAAAATATTCAAAAACTTAAAATTAAGTCCAAATTTGGACACTTTAAATTACTTTTTCGCAAATTTTCAACAACAAAAATTATTTAATTTTTAAAATATTAGTAACTGTCCACTCAAGTGTTTTTTATTAAGGGAAACCCAATATGACATCATATCATGTAGACACAATTTGATTATTTCAATTTTTAGAAAAAACATGAATAACATAGAATTATCCAGATTAAAGCCTTACAAGATGCTAAAATTTGGGGACAAAAATAGCATTTTTGTACACAAACCTACACCAATCGATGAAAGAAACCCAATATTAAACGTTTCACAAGCAGTGGAAAGAATTAAAGAAACAAGCGACTCTTTCTCATTTCAAGGATTACTAAATGTTAAGAAATTAACACCATCTCTTTCGTCCAGGACTGAAAGTTTGCAGAGTGGGGTTGGTTTTGGAACTCCTGGTATTAATTCTATAAACATGTATTATAAAAATGTACGTCTGTTTTATGCATTTAAGGTAAATCTACACACACGTTACAATTTTCCGACGATTTACATGAAAATACGCTAATATTGTACATCAATAATTGGGAGCACTTACAAGTGCCACTAGGATTGATCCCATCGATGAGAATTTGTGTCAAAAATGTTGTACCTCAAAAAAACAAATATCTTAAGTGCACTGCAATGACGACTTTTGAAGTTTTAAGTTACGAACCTCCAGTATATTTTGATACGGTTAATCTGTGAGTAACCTCGACGATTAGGTTTTTGGTTTTTACAAAGTGTAATTTTAGAAGTGGTGATCTGATAGCAGTGAACAATAAGTGTACGTTTTTGGGTTTAGGTGATCTAATTCCTGTAAACGTGCTCGTTTCATGCAGACCTTTGCAACTGTATATTCGTTCTTTGCGAATTGCTTATAAGTGTGAGAAGTGCGACGTTTACTTGCCTCTATGCGCTTGCGATGGGAATTCTGGCTTGGAAATAACTTTAACGTGAGTAAAACTTTGACAGTGGTAAATTGCAATTAAAAACATTATTTTAGTTTTTATATTAACGATGAGAAGGGTCAAGCCTTAGTGATAAGCAAAAGTTCCGAGCTGTTGCGTTCTCTTTTAGATCTTGAAGTGCCGCAATGGAAAATTTGGTGTGATGCTTTTAAGAAAGTTAAGGAATACACATACGACAGAGATGGATCTACCTTATTTTCCTACGTAGGTGTATTTGAAAACCCTTTGTACAGTGTCCCGAAATTGGGTGAAATGAATCAATGTTAAAATGATCCAATCCTCCTTTTTGAAAACTGATAAAACCATTGGGCATAGGATATTCCACAGCTTAAATTTTTACTGGTTCTCGTATTGGAAGATTTTAACGTTGATTCGCTTCACCCCATTTTACAGTAGTTACCAAAAAGTGTTTTCATTTTTTAGGAATCAGATGTAAACGTTTTTTGTGAAGCGCTTTTATCTTCCATAAAAGTGATAAACGCAACCAAACTAATAAATTTGGAACTCGAGTGTCGAAAAATAGACAGTAATTCTGGTGATAACGAAGGAATGCCGTTATGGTTCTGCACAGATGCAAGAAAGTTGTGACAAATTTTTGTGATGTTATTTTATTATTTAATTTATTGTTTAAATATTTTGGTAATACAATTTTTTTTAGTAAATTTAAACAATTAATTTTGCGGTGCATAACATTTAGAAATATATAATAAAAATAAATAAGTAAACAAAAAATACTGCTAGGCCATTCAAATTTAAAAATCAAACCAATTTCAGATTCAATCAAATCTATACCAGTTAGCAAGTAAATCGGAAGAATAACGCAATATACAATATTAAATTTACTACAAAAAAGTCGAAAGCAGAATAAAATGATTATTTTTATAACTAATCTGCCGAATGGATTTGCAAATGGGTCAGATTTAAACGAATCGAAATTGGTTGGATTTCAGCGCCGAAAATATTATGTAGTGCTACCTAAAATTGTTTGGCTTTATTTACACTCTTTGTTTTGAAAAGCATAACATTTTAAATATGGCAGGTAGTAATTACAAATAATTAAAAATTAATGGAATAATACAATACATAGTTCTAAATTTCTAATACTGCGGTCATTTGGTCACTACAAAATCTTGAAACAATTTCAGGAAGTTTAGTTCCAATTATTTTTATTTTATAAAAATTCAGGCTTAAGACATACGACAATGTTAATACAAAAATATTTAATAGAACACAACATCAATTAATACTTAAACCATTGGCGTCCAATTTAATAGACTGCACATCACAAAATATATCTAATCTAGTCAAATTTTGCAGAATTTTTATGTACAGCGCCTTAATTAACAGAAGTTTTTGTGACAGCCAAAGTGCAATCCACGTTAAATTTTTTGATTAACTCGGAAACGGTAATAAATGCTTAGATCATGTACACAGGACATCATATTCCATCAATCTCACCTGATTGGATGTTATATTCATTCAAGCCAATCGTGACGTCACGTTACGATCAACGTCTAATATGAGTTTTGTAAGTAGGCAAAGTCACATTATCGATTTCCTACAAGGGGATCATTACAATTTATAAGTTGTCTGGTCATTATATTTAAAAATTAATAAGAAAATGTAAAAACTTGAAAACTTTTTAATGGATTATAACGTTGTTTCAGCCTTATTCGCGATTTTTCTTGTGAAATTAATATAGTCAGATCCAACTTTTTTTAACACATGGATGATTTTTTTATAATAAAATGTCTAGTAAAAATAGACTTTGGCTTCCAAAAAATTCCGATCAAGCTGGATTTTTGTGGAGACTTTTGATGTCGTAGTGTATCATAAAACCATGGCTTTCTTTTTTTTAGGGGGTGAATTATAATTTTTTGCAAATATCTCTAAAATTATCAATTTTTTGAGGAAAATAGTTGCGAAAAAATTTGGAGTTTACAAAATTCTGTACAAAAAAGCCTTTCTACATTTTTTTTTTAGAATTAATTGTTTTAAGAGTAAAACGTGCAGCAAAAGTATGAACAAATTTCTGGTCAGACATTATTCAATTAAAAATAAAAGTGTAGGAACTTTTTCTTATTCAGAATTTTAAAAACTACAAATTTTCTCATAACTATTTTTTTCAAAAATTGATAATTGGTTATATTTGCGAAAAACTATAATTCATCCCCTAAAAAAAAGAAAGCCATGGTTCAAATTAAAGGTACGTTTATGATACACTAGGACATCAAAAATTTAGCTTGGTCGGAATTTTTTATCCATGGGCGTTCATAAGATCATTTTCAGGGAGGGGGGAGCAAAATAAAAAAAAATTATTATAAAAGAATTTTAATCATTTAAAACCGATAGTTTTAGAAAATTTTAAAAACTTGGGCTGGTGAAATATTAAATGTCTAAAAAAATGTAAGCAGCCAAAAGCCAGGGGGGGCTTTTTGTCTCCCCCTCCTCCAATGGACGCACATGTTTTTATCTATAATATAAATTAACTTCTATTTTTTTACCCACAAGTAACCGTTTTTAAACTGCAAGCCAAAACGCTTTGCGTAGGTAGTAATTTTATTCAAAAACAGGTGAAGCGTGAACGATAAATTTGCAATATTTCATTTGTTAGTACTTTGACTGGGCCAATATTGAAATCGTTTTAATTTTGTAACATTTATTCAAATTTTGATCGCCTAGGTAAGAAATGACAAGCTTTTTGCCTGAATGAAGTTTGTGGACCTTTTTTAAATTTTCCCGATTTTTTGATTCCTAAATACCAGCCTAAATGCGCATACTTTCTTGACAAATAGGAATTGTATGATGCTTGAAAGTCTTCAATAAAAACAGTTCCTTCCTCTGTTACATCTGGCTAAAATTTGAAATTAGTTACACTTCATATAAAAAAAAACAGATCCCAAAAGCAGTGAGTAAAAAAATATTTACCTCCCCATATAATCTTCCTTTATGATCCATAGCTACGTATAGTTTGGTAAGCATTCCTTGAATTCGCACATGTCCTGCTCTTCCAGCCGAAATTAATTCCAAATGAGCTTAAAATGTAAACTATAACCACATCCCCATTACATCTTTCCATACTTACTATGCAAATCATCATCATCCATCGTTCCTCTCACACAACCATCTGCATAAACAGCTAAATTATAATTAGTTTTGGAAAAAAGTTGCATTTTTGTGCCATAAGTAGGATTGCCGGGTTTCTGAACTTTACGTAATTGACTTCTCCAATCGTGCGAATTTGATTGGTCTGGAGGCCACGATATATTGGGCGAATGGCTATGGGAAAATTTAGATGCTTCATGTTTATGCTTATTTCCACACCTAAAATATTAAAAAATTCCATGTAATTTAGATTTTTAACCCCCAAACATTTAAAACTTGTCGCAATTACGCCTAAATTATTTAATTACTCGTATTGGATTTTTTGAACCACTTTAAAATTCAAACAAAACAAAAATTTTATGAACTGTTTTATGTCTATTACGTGAGTAGATGTATATTCAATATTTTATTTTGAACACATTAGTAAATATTATTGCTCAATCAAACACGAACGTTAGCTGGATCAATAAATTTATCTATTTTTAAATAAGATAGAAATTTACCATTGCGCGGATCTTTTCGATCGGCTTGAAGATGCAACTCCATCTTCGACATCTTCACTATCATCAGAACTTGAGTTATCGTCGTCTTCCATTGCACTTGATTAATCTTCTCTTGGACGAAAATTAACCAGTACAACAACAATGAAACTTATCAGTACTAATGGATCGATATAGATAAGAGATGCCCTTTTATTAAATCATATAGCACACGTATGACGTGATATGTAAATTCCTGGTACGTATATTATTTAATTGAAACATAACGTGCTCCACTAGCAACCTTAACTGAATGACTGTTTCTAATTTGTTAAGTTCCGGATATAAAAATAGAACACGTGTTATGAGTAACTGAAAATATCCCATATTTTATGAAAAATATTAAAAATAAAATTTTATATTCGCCCAAGCCAGAAACAGGTTTCTCCATTCATTCATCAACAACTACTGCAAAAATCATTAAATCCGTAGTGAAAAGATATTCAGTTTTGAAAACAAAAATTTGTTCTCACTTTTTAATTTCGACTGATATTTTGAAGTGAAAATCAGCAAAATGGATTTATTAATCTATTTATGTTTTGTGTTTTAATGCTAAAACGCAGCGAAATTTGGGCATACTTTTTTGGAGTCAAAGTAATTTCCTCTATTAAAAACTTTAGCTTTTTGAATGATTTCTGCTGCATGCTTTGATCAACCTTGGCTGATATCCAAATGTCAATACCCTGGAAAGAATTAATTTGTAAACTATGTTTTTTCATTGCTGTGATTGCTAACTTGACGTTAACCAAATTAACATATTTTCCTGCAATTAATTAGTATGTATATTCCATGGAATTATAACTTAAGATAACTTCAAATTCGGCTGAACCAAAATCGAATCAACGATAATCATCCTCTGCATCAAAAGTTGTTCAAGTGTAGAAGAAAATCAAAGGAGCTTCTGTGTTAAGCTGCATTCACATAAGGGATTTTATTTGGATGGTAGAATCTGGCACTGCTGATGGGTTTGGCAATCAATCAAGGTTGATAATCTTACATTTTCAAACTTATCATCAGCAGTGCCGGATTCTACCACCCACATACCATCCAAATACAATCCCCTATGTGAATGACAATTTCCAAAACACACTCTCCAAAATTCCTTATAATAAAAATTGGTATCCAAAAGGGTTAATTTTTCGTCAATTTTTTCTTCTTTTTTTTGAATGAACGTTATACATCTGATTTTTTGAAAGGCTAGCAAGTCACTCAAAAACACTTACAAATAGAAATCAAATAACGTCGTAAATAAAATGTTGAATTACAATTAGATACAAACCGACTGCGCCAGTCGATTTATCTCGTCAAAAATATACCAAAGATTTCGACGACATAGTAAAAGTTTTTCTATATTTTATTTTTGAGATCAGAAAACTCCAACCTCATCAAAATTTGCATGCCACTAATTTGGGAACGAAGAGTGCAAAAAACCCAATTAGGACTGACGGAAAGGCTGCCTAGACACTTAAAAACACTTACAAATGAGGAGCGATCGAGCAAAAGCGAATAAATCCACTTTTGGAAAAAAATGAGTTAGATGTCGTTTCTATATAATTTTCATGCCACCTTTCCATTGCAATACTTATTTTTGAGCAAAAGCAGATATTTCCTACCGTAAAATAGCGTTAAAGTAACCATGTTTGAGCAAAACCGAACGCGCAAAGAAAATGAAAACAAGGTAATTACCTGTTATTTATTACCTGTTTTGTTATATTTGTATTTATTTTTTTTTCTTGATAAAAAATTACTTTTTAAAAATATTTGTAATAATTATTTTTTAAAAATAACTTTTTTAAATTTTTTTTTTTGTATAATTATTATTGTAATTTTAGGCCTTTTTTTTCAATAAATTGTTATAAAATAATATCAATTTCGTATATAAAAATCGCAAAATTGAGCAAAACCAGATAAATCCATATTGTTTTCTGGAATAACTCCTAAATTACTTTGTACTTTATAATAAGACTTGGTATATTTTATTCTCACCAGAAAGTCAACAACTTCTACCCAAAAGTTTTTTTTTAATATTTCATCGTTTACCCTATGCAACAAAATGACGATTTCCCGAGAACTACTAAAGATGGATTTATTCGCTTTTGTTCGATCGCTCCTCAAATGAAATCGAATATTTTTGATGACATTATCCATGAAAAGTTAAATATCACACTTTTGATTAAAAATTTATTCTTATCAAATGCCACTAGACAAATTCACAAGGTACATTTAACACGATAATTATTTTTAACCTTGTGTGGTTTTACAATAAATCAAAATTTTATACAAAATTAAACTTATAAATACTACGCGACTGGTTGATTTTATTATCAGCACGCTACTGTTATTTTACACATCTTCGCATATTCTTACGGAATTATTCAAAATTTAAATTGTTCATCGAATTTTTTGTCGCTTAAGTATCCAAATTTTACATTGCGTCCGTGTAACGTTGCAAAATTTTCTTGTATTTCGTCGTTCAGCAAATAATTGACATTCGAAACTGTGCTAGCCGGCGAATTAATAATGAGGTGCATGTCAGGTGCATATCAGTGGATATTCAAAATATCCCGCGGGATATCCCGTCCCGCATTCATCTCTAGTCTCTATCCATTATCGTAATTTATTAAAATAACACCTGTCAACTTTTTTTTTAGTATATTAAAGTAAGAATAACAAAATAAAAGGAATGTTATAAAACACTATTTTTTATGTTTTTAATAGAGCGTTCAAAGGGTTGAGCTCTTGCTCATTGAAGCTCAAACGAAGCTCTATCGATCTGATCTATCTATCTGACATCAATTGCACATAGAAATTCAAAACGAAAAGAAAAATAGCAAAGCATGCCTTAGAGCCTCCCCCCCCACCTGTTTTTTCGCAAAAAACTTCGCGACCTTTGAGGCTCAAACGAAAATAATGGAAGCTCATTCAGGCTCAAACGATCTTCTAACGTTTGACACCGAATTCATCCCAAAAATTCGAAAGGGGGGGCTATCATGTCTACAGCTCCCCCCCCCCCCCCAGTTTTTCGCAACTTTGCAGTGGCTCCAGTGGATGAATTTGGTGTCAAACGTTAGAGCATCGTTTGAGTTTGAATGAGCTTCCATTAATTATTTTCGTTTGAGCCTCAAAGGTCGCAAATTTATCAAAAAATTCGAAAGTGGGGGGGCTATCATGTCTACACCCCCCCCCCCCCCTATCTGTTTTTCGCGAATAACTTCGCGACCTTTGAGACTCAAACGAAAATAAAGGAAGCTCATTCAGGCTCAAAAGATGCTCTAACGTTTGACACCAAATTCATCCAAAAATTCGAAAGTGGGGAGGCCACTGACATGCACCTCAATTTGACGTAGCTGAAGTTGTACATGAACTTAGAATACCGTAATTGTCACTCAAATCTTCAACATTAATTTTCTGATTACCAAAACTATAGAACCAAAGCAAAAGCAAGGTAAAATGTACTACTAAAAAAAATGTACTACGTTGTCAATTTTAGAGACTTTAGAAACAAACGCTTAATATTAATCTGCCGCATCCTGTACAAGAAAATATCATTCGAGTTTATAACCTTACTTTTGAAAGAAACATTTTTTAACAATTCTTTTTAAAATAAATTACAATACACCGCAATGGCCGATGATCTTGAAAATGTAAGGTTCTTTAAGATCTAATTTTTATAAAATAAGTAATCCTTGTATTTTAGATTCCTTCGATAACCGTCAAGGAACCGCTCGATTTGGTGAGGTTAAGTTTGGATGAACGAATTTACGTTAAAATGCGCAACGATAGGGAATTGAGGGGTAGATTGCATGTAAGTTATCTTTATTTTTCTATAAACATTCAGATTTACAATAAATATTATTTTTAGGCTTACGATCAGCACATGAATATGGTTTTGAGCGATGCAGAAGAGACAATCACAACAGTCGAAATTGATGAGGAAACTTATGAAGAAGTTTATCGTACAACGAAACGTAACATTCCAATGCTCTTTGTGAGAGGCGACGGCGTTATTTTAGTTTCACCACCAATTCGTACTGCTTAATTAATATCGTAATTTTTGTTTGTTCTTGTAAGTTTTAGTCAACAAAAGTGTAAAAATTCCTGGGTTTTAAAAAATCAGTAGGATAAAGAAAGTCAATTTTTATCTGTATTTATTTTCCATTAAATAAGCTTTTGTGTATATTACAGATTTATTTATCAATTAGTAATATGAAACTTCCTACGTACTAATTATTAAATATATTAGGTACAATATACATTAGACCCAACAAAAGCTGGGGCCCACAATAAAAATTTCTTTATTAACTTTTGTTTTCATAATATGCAAGTTTTAACTTCAACTAAAATTACGTGGTATTTTTCAATATGAAATATTCTGCTTAATTACTACATTATACATCATTCATTCGTAATTTTGTTATATTATATTAATGTCTTGCACATACAACACAAAAGGGAACATTTACAAGCGTGAATGGCATTCTTTACAAATAATAAATTTACAATCATAACAAAAATGCAAAATCAATTCCTCATTTTCTTTTCAAGTAAAAGAGCCCCAGTTAGAACCCTGAATAATTAGGATACAAGAGTATTAAATTGACTATTATGTGTAGTTTATATAATTCAAAAGCACATCGACATAAAATGCTCCTATAGAAAAGTATAAACTGTAATTAGAAAATAATGCTTCATCTACATTTGTATATCATTTTTTTTAATACTGCATTTTAAAGGGCTTTTAGGTTTCGGTATTCTGCTAGAAGAAATACAGAATCGGCACTTCAAGGTCAAATGTCAAAAATAGTTTTTTAATTAGTAATTGTATACTTGGAACTCTTTCTGTGATGCTTATGCAGTTACACTTTGGCAAACTATGAATCTGTATGCACCAATTTTCCAGTAGAATTTATTTTAAGTATTGATTCGCAATGGCCATAAGCATAAGAAATTGTGAACCAACACAAAGCTCCATGAACAACTTGCAAAAAAATTATAAAATATCACAGGGTTTCTCAATAACATTTTGAATAAAAATTGCTTGCATGAACAGATTTATCACATCCTGTGTTATAAATCAGTTATTTACTTTTTATTTCATACAATTTTGGCAAAAGCTTCCGTTCAGCCACAATTATGAAAATCCAAAACAAAGGATTTTTTTACTAGCATTTGCAATAAATTATAATCTCATATAAAACATTAGCAAAACTTCAACTACATAATAGTCCAAAAATAGCATTAAATTGATTTGACATTTGACCTCAATAATAATCGGTTAAACTTTTCTAAATAATTGCAATCTTTTAACAAAATTCTTTCTTTGTCACACATTTATATTCACACTTATCAAAATTGTACATTCGTTGTTAATTGTAAATTTGCTGGCTAGAAGTGCTAGCCTTTCGTTGATGTCACGCCGACGTCTCGTTTTCGCCCCATCCTTCACTATCACATTCCGATTCACTTCCCGATTCCGAATCACTAAATTCCACGGCAACTCGCCTCGCCAAAATGCTTGCAACGTCGTGCAAACCGTTTCCCCGTTCCACTTCCTTTTGTTCGATTTTTTCCACCTTTCTTAATTTGATTCCATCTCGAATTGCTTTGAGTAAGTCGTTGCGCGGATCGACCATCGGTGGTGGGCCTTGTTTGTTAATAGGGCGATCCTTCATAGGCGTCAACTTGGGTGGAGAGGAACCCATCAATATTTTGCTTAAATCGCCGTTCATCATAGGCGGACTGATGGGACCGTTTGTAAGGATTGGCATGGGAGGTGGTGGAGGCGGAGGAGGTGCTTGTACCGGCGTTGCTTGCTTTGGTGGCGAAGGTTGTTTGGGTATGGGTGGAGGTGGTGGAAGGTCTTGGTGAGAAGGTTCTGGAGTTTGTTGGTGCGAGTGAGGACTGTTTGAACGCGAGTGGCTTTGTTGGCGTGACAAAATGTGAGCGGCAATTCCGTTAGGTGGTGATACAGGATTTTCCGGTGGTGGTGGAGGTGGCGGCAAAGCATCGCGACCAGAAGAAATACTTCTACCTCTCGTAGGCGTATTAGCTGTTGGAGTTGAACTGTTACTAGGGGGCGCCGGTGGAGGTTGACTGGGTCTGATTTTACCACCGCGCGTCGGAGTCGTGCTTTGATAATATTGTTCCGATGGTGGTATATGTGGATGAGCATTGTACAATCCTTGCTGATAAGGATTTTCTTCGTAAGGTGGATAAGTTGGAGATGGTAAGCCATCTGGAACTTCGTGCGGATATGAACGCCGTAATTCTATGGAATTTGGCCGTGGTGGCCTCCTGTCGACAATCAAATTTTCTTCCGACTGTTGTGGAGGTGGCGAACTATACGGGATAGCTTGAGGCATTATGTACTCCCCGTGACCTACAGCAATTTGTCTTTGTCTTTCTCTAGTGTTATGAGGTTGCCTCACTCTCTTTTTATGTCTTCCACCCTGTCCTCCTTCTGCACGGGGCCTATGAGGTTTCTTACCTTTATCGTGTATAACTCTTTCAGTATCTTTCAGCATTTCTTGACGCCACAGTTCGAAGAAGTAATTAGGATCGGTGTAGAATTTCAATCCATCTTTTCCATCGTCTCTATAACAATTCAATTTATCCAAAGGAGGCGGTCGATCACAAGATTTATACGTTTCTAACATTGCAGTGGGCATCGTGGCACGTGAAAATATTTGTTGATCGAAGGTATACGAACTTTTAAACGCCTTGCGCATATGAATATCCTGTAAAGACACTTCTTCGCCAGTGCTATCCAATTGAGTAACTTTTATTGCTAATCTATCTATCCGCGCTTGCAAAGAATTTGATCTATCGTATATTTGTTGCGCATCTCGTGCTAATTCTCCAAATATATCTTCGGCGTGACGAGACAAAGAAGATAACTGACGAACCGTATTCGCCAAAGTTCCATTGGTGACGGCTTCTAACTCAGATGGAAGCGGGAAGTCGTCGGGAATAGTTCCTCTCGATACGTGAACTGGTTCAATTCCTCGCTTAGGAAGAGGCATGATGATTTTTTTAATGCATTCCACGTAAATTATTATGCGTGTTGGTATAAAATCGTTTTATTTTCAATCTGAAACAATAAAAAAAAATAAATTATGTAAAGCTCATCTCATCAAAATGTACATACTACATGAGTAAAAAGATCCTTTCTCAGTCGCTAAATTTTGTATTAAAATCTCTCAAACATTCTTTGTTTTCAAGTCACAATTTCCGCTCCAAAAATTTGTTTTATAAAATATTTATAACACTTTCAACCTTTGTTAATAAAAACAAGTTAAAACTTTTTGCCAAAAGTTTAACGAACAAAATACAAACTGTCGTCCCCTAGGTACTTTTAATTAAAAATGCAGAGCTAATTTTGGAACAGTAATTGGATGTGGAAATAGAAGTTATTTGATAACCTATTTATATTTTCTCTGTATAAGTGAAATCTAGGCCAGAGTATTTGATCTTTGTTTCTTGATGACATGCATCTTAAGTAATAATGCCTACCAATTTATATTCAAAAATGAATTAGCCATTCTGTAAACCAAGGTAATCGACAATAAAATATGCCAACTTATTTCATATAATTTTATAATTCATATATATCATTATTTATTTCATATATATCAAGAACATAAATTAGATTAGATTTATTACTGATGCAGGTACCAGAAAATTTATTTAGCAAATGACACATTTTTTTAAACGAAAATTTGATACGTACAGTATCCTGGGAGCAAATACTCGGATAGAATTTTTTTTAGATAAGATTAATTTAAGGTGCTATTCAACTTTTAAGTGTTTACGTCTACCAAGAAAAGTTCTTATAAACATTAAATTATGACTCATGCGGCCAAATTAAAAACGATTATCGTAAGTTGTGGGGGGCTGCTTTGAACAAAAATTTTTATTATTCTTTAAGTATAGATTGACGTAACGATAAGCTGTTGGCTCATGCAGACACCCCGTAAGTTTCAGTAAAGGGTAGAAACGTGCGCAAACAGCAGACAATAAAATTATTAAGTAAAAGCGCAGAAGGGAATAAATAGAGATATTTGAATTTTATAAACAAATTGTAAGCATTGCGGTTACTTTCCATGAACAATCAAAATATTTTTAGCGATTCAAGTAAGGAAATTCCATGTTCAACAACAACCGGAGTAAAAAATCAATTGTAAATCTTTACTGTTTCGGTAGTAATACTAAATATTTTGGAAAGCTGTGATAAGTCTAAAAAAAAAAGTATAAGTACTAATGTTAATTTTCAATGGCTGCAGAAAGATGAAGTTGTTTGAAACTGACAGTTGACTAACCACCAATTTTAAGGAATTATTTTTTAAATGGAAAAATGAGGAAATTATAAGTGTACAATGAAAATCTCGTTAATCCATTCATAAGCATCTTTTTGTCCACATAAATAACGTTACATGAAGAGCCGTTTTTTCGAAGCCCGGCTACCCAAGCAGCTCATCCAATGAGGAATATTAGATTTATAATTTAATCATTAATTAACCTTAATCGATCATTGAGAAATCGGCAAGTTTCATTTTCAGGGTGGTTATTATTATTTTACGTATAGTTGGTTGATGACCTACTTGTAATAATGACTAACAAAATTTTTCAACTATGAAACTGATAAAATAGATTAATAATTTACTGACTTCCTGATTTCGATACCTAATATCTTTTTGTCAATTTATTATGAATGCAGTTTATTTTTGTAATTTTTAAATTCCGTGAGTTTGTTTTATAAAATCTAATGATCGTTTATTTATTCTAATTTCTTAGAGCTTGGGAAATCACAGCTGACAAATACTGACCCAAATTGAACACACTCAAATTGGTCAGGGGCGACCGTCTTCGTTGTCAAAACATCCAAGTGCGGCGACGCATGTTGCTCGGAGCAAATAGATGCGAGATCAACCCGTGGACGTATGTTATGCGGAGTAAAAATGGGCAAAGCGAGTTCAATAATTAATTATAGGGTTAAAACAAGGTCATTAAAACAAAATTTTCAGAAAGGGCGGTAAATTTTGAAACCGCTCCTGAATGGCAAAAGTTCTAACTGCACCGCTGAAAAGAGCTAAAAAAAAAAGTTCTCGCTAAAAATATTGACATTTCAACCGTACTCCTTTTTTTTTCAAAAATAGTTGGGCGTCTTAGTGTAAGCTAAAGATACTGGACTTCCTTTAGACAGATCTTTTTGAAAAACCTTCGACTTTCAACAGCCTTTTGAGGTTGTTATTCAGAACCGCAACACTGCTAGAAGCCAAATAATACAAGTGGATAACAAATCCTCCAACTAGTATACAGATGGATCAAAAACTGAACATGGAACAGGCATAGGCATACATGGTCCAAAATACACGGTATCTATAGCCTTAGGAACCTATCCCATAATTATGCAAGCTGAAATACTTGGAATTGAAATGTGTGCCCATGAATGCCTTCGGAGGAATTTAAAGGGCAATGAGATCAATATAATGTCGGACAGCCAAGCTGCGATAAAGGCACTCGAAGCAAAAAGCTTTACATTCTTGTCTACATGGGAATGTCGACAACCTCCTCAAGAAACTGGCAATAGGCAACAAAATTGCCCTACGCTGGGTGCCAGGTCATGAGGGAATAGAGGGTAATGAAATAGCTGATAAACTAGCTATATCAGGCTCAAGAACGCCCCCGACTGGACCCGAACCATTCTGTGGGCTAACCAAAGCACACAGGGGGCTGGAGGTCCAAAACTGGGAGGCAGAGAGCAAAGAAACCCCCTGGAAAAATACACCAGGACAAAGACAGGTAAAGAAATTCATAAAGTACTCGACTGCAGAAGCAAAAAAGCTTCTTCTTTTAACAAAGAACGAAATTTGACTCATTACGGGGCTGTTCACCGGACATTGCCCGGTGAGATATCACCTCAAAAAAATGAGACTAGAAGGAAATGACAGGCGCAGACTTTGTGAATCGGAAATAGAGACGGCCGAGCACATCCTCTGCAACTGCAATTCCTTAGCCCGACTCAGGCTTAAACATATGAGACATGACGCCCAAGGAGGTAAAAAGCTTACCCCTCAGGAGCATTCTGTGTTTCGCTAGCGAAATTGAATTCCTGAATACCTAATTAGTAGGGTTATGAACAAAAGATCAATACTGGTCGCAGTTCTGAAAGGCTCTCGCAGCCAAACGACCCCTAAGTACAATACAATAGTATAATCAGCCATAGGGGTGATCTACTGGTCGACGCAGGTTGCTCGGAGCAAATATAGGATTAATTATGAAAATAGAGGTAATAAAAAATAATCATTCAAAAAAATTCCCGGTAGTTTCGATAGCCCATCTACCCCTGAAAATATCTAGCAAGGTTAATGTTAACATCACTTCTTCTTCAAGTTCCTATCCGAACCCAGATGTTGGCGATCTTCCTGACTAATCCAAGAGGACTTTACCAGGGAAATGTTAATAGGGTGGTTTTTCTTTGCCTTCCCCCATAGTTCACAGATCGACTTTGGACTTTTTAGATCACAGCACATCCGACGCAATCAGGATTAGAACCGCGGTGCCCCGCTCTCTAGTCTACCCGTGTTTGATTTACACGGTTAGTGATCCGAGTACCAATAACGACAATGTCAGACACACACACAGTTGGAAACGCCCTTTCGCGATTTTAGCCATAACATAAATTTCATCTAAAATCCTCCGCTAGACCCCACTTTATTTTCGCTGATGCGCATGAATGGATTAACAAAATTCTATTTGAAAAAAAAAGGCAATAGTAATTCGAAATACTATGAATAAAATGTTTTAACTCGATTGCTCATATTAAAGTGCTTGAAAATCATTTATCTTTTCAACTTGGACAGAAACCTTCCTAAGTCTTAACCCACACGAAGTCGTTGCTAAACTCGACAGTACCTATAGATCTTATATTACATAATATAATAATAACATTCAAGTGGACCAATGTAAACAAAGCAGGTCCGTACCTGCGGACTGATAATTGGAGGAAGAGGTTAAAAATGTAATTTCTTATTATTTAACATGGTAAACGGGAAAGTCACGTGTTGTGCCATATCAATTTTTATTTTTGTACTTATTCGCGTTACATTATATACGTGATATTCCAGTCAACAATAACCATTTTACTAACTTGAGCAGATGATATTGCAATCCTTATAAAACACGCAAGTTTGAAGAGGCGTTTAATAAAAAAATTAGTTGAAAACCTACTTTACTAGGATCAAGCAATATTTCTAAGCAATTCTAAGCAATTTCTAAACTAGCTTCAAATAATATTACTCGGAAAATGAGAAAGAATAAACACTATAAACCTATTAAAATAATCTACATATCTGAAGGTATAAAATCTGCTCATTAAACTATGAATAACAATTTTTTCAAGGAACCACAGTAATCCTGAGATGCACAATAAATTAGTCATACTGCCATTGCTTGCGAGCGATCAGAAAATGTGTCCATTTAGAAATATTTGAACTCATGAAAAAGTCATCTAGGCTAGGGTAACATTATTTAAATGGAATGAGGTCGTAGGCTAATTATTAGCCTGGCCTCGGAAATAAAATGGTGGTAATATTTGAATATAATCTTGGCTATTTTTGGGTAATTACAATTTTAATCGGAACAGCTGAGCAACAGGGTAAATTATTAATTTAAAAGTTCTCTCCTATGTCCTTACAAAGGTGATTTTAAAGCAAGATTTTTAGCATTTAAGGTATGGTTTCCTATCTAGCACCAGCCGCGATATGCCATCGCTGCCGATTGCATAAAACAACTACTAATAAAATTCGTCGAATCTTATTCGCTGTTCGCAGCAGTCTGATGCACCGACAAGTCGCGACTACGGATAGAAAACCGTACCTTTAAACTTCAAGACTGCGTGGGACTGGTTGCATTGTTTTTTACTACAGTTTTAACAGGAATGGAACCTGATAGTTTCACCTCACCATTCGCTCTACCACTGGTCGAACCGCACACACTGAGAACTGTTCAACGTCTACGTTCATAACATTTTCGTAAAAATTTAATAATTTTGAATTATTGCTCAAAGTAAATAACCAGTGTTCCTGTTTATGTCAAAACTAAGTTGAGAAAATCTGAAATACCCCGAACTTCCGCTCCATACCCAACTGCTGTGGTCATTTTATAAATTCGATACTTAAAATTATCCGTGTGCCAATCACATTATTACGCGTGCACTTCGGACACGTGTGCCATAGATTCACCTTTACTGATGAAGGCGCACCCCTGGAATACCAATTAAAATTTGTAATACTACGATATAATAAATTCACTGCTTGTTTCTGAGAAATACATTTGGTATTGCATTATAATTCATTCTTTGAAATTATTTTAGGGGATTAGAATCCAAAAACTATTTGAAAAATTACATAATTATCAAAAAATGTTAAAACTAAAAAAAAATACGAGATAAAATTTATTAAACTGAGTGAGTAAACAGAAGCCATTAAAAATCGATAACTTTTATCTTCACACGCCTATTTTTATCGATTGTGATTTAAAAAATTTATGTTTGAAAATGTAAAGTTTTAAAACTTTACGTCAACATCCGTGCCTTATTTTTAATCCAAACGATTACTTCTTTTGACAAGTTTTACCATTGAGAAGTGGTAAAATCTAAACATTGATCTTTCTGTCATCGACAAAACCGTCGAATACATGAGATCCTCTTTCCACTTACCAATAATAGCACACTCAGCTCCGCCTCGAGCTCTAATAATTTCCAATAGTGCAACTTCTTACATCCTGAATTTAATCGACCGGTGAACAGTTAAACAAATTTTCTTGTTGAAAAACTAGAGCAATATATTTTGCGCTTGTGAATCAAACCTCGACGTACATTAAATACCACCAAAATATTGTGTAATATGATTATCGAAATTAGAGGAAGCAAATAAATGGTTTACCGAAATGTTATTAGATAAGCAGAAACTTATCACTAGTAAATTCTTAGCAAGTAAATAATATAATAGAATGATGAATTCTGTGGTTTGGCTAAAAAATGAAATAATATGTATACTGCAAAATCGAGCTCAACTGCAAGTCATCAGTGGTTAAACGTAAACAAGAACCTATGACTTGACGTGGAATTCGAACCTTGGATTCCACGGTTCTTGGATTTGGTGTCAAACCTTCAACACCAAAGTTCTACAAGTTTCATTTAAATGTTTGCATTTCCAAAAACTTGCGAAGTTTGTAAGTAGTAATTAATAAATTCAAGTTGTTTACCTTTAAATTTGACACTTTAAATTTAAAATTAAATTAGTACCGCGACCACTCCCACACGAGCCGTGTCCTTGTTTAATGTACACTGTAGGTGTAATTAATTTTTATATCCTTGTTTAACGATGACCACCCACAATTAATGTGAGCATGAAGTGGTTAAAAAGCTGTACTTTTCGAAACGCGAAAGCTGTTTTATAATAAATTAGTGAGGCCTCCAAGTGAGTTTTACAAAAAAAAATAATTCTCTCGAATGGAACAAATGTTTGATTAATAAGCCCCCAAGGGACTGGAAAAAATTTCATTTCATCATGCAGATTCAGTTTTTTTGTAATTTTTAAAAATTGATTAAATTACACAAATGAATCATCCTAGGGAGCCTAGACAAAATAAATACAGAAGTTCAGTCTTTTTGTATTATTTAATTTCATTGTAGTAGAGAATAGCAACGGATACTACATTCAGTATTATGTCATTCAAGATGTAGTGGTCTATTTTTAAACCGACTTAAAAACAATTGAGCACAGTTTTTTGTAACAGAATGATTGATATGAAACGGTAAATAGGAAGTTGTGGAATAACTGTTTAGTTAATATTTATAATCAATGGGCGTTTATTATTTTTATTGACATTGGCTTTAAATCCAAATGTCATTTAACAGCTCCAGCTCCCAATGTAGGTAATAATCATGATGATAATAGTTGGGTGTTTAAACGAAGGAAATCATGACTAAGTGGGATGTTTAAATTAAGTAAAATGAACTGAATGCAGGAAATTGATGATAAATGCGAAAAACGTAAAAAAATTTCGATATTTACTCCCAATGTCATGCAAAACAAGTTTTTAAATACCTTTAATCGTTAATTAAGGTGGCAGTGCATTAAATAAGTGCATATAAAAGAGAACAACAGAAACGAAGACTTTCTAAATTTACCAACAATTTATTTACTTTCACACTTTTGTTCATTTTAACATCAATTCATTTAAAATTCACCCATAACATTCTAATGACTAATTCCTAACTGTTAACTAATTGAATAAATAACCTAATCTAATCAAAGTTTGCGTCAACCAAACTTCTGAAAACCGCCCGCCCCGTAGTTTCATAAATTCAAAAATTAAGAAAATTACCCCACACAGTGTTAAATTCACACGATTCTCAAATGTCACCACCACCACTCTTCAAATGTCAAGTAAGGCCAACCAACTTTTTCGTGTTAATTTAGCGGCATGCGGACTACATACCTTTTTCGAATTATCCTTCCACATTTCGATCAAATATGAAACTTTTAAAAACAAAATTAATAAAAATACATGACGTTTATTCTAGCGGCACTTTAAACAATCGCAAATGGCGAAAACGGTACACCCTAATGTAAAATCCACTTACTCGACCGACCTACCGATTGGTAATCCATATGGAACTAGATTTTTTAGTCGCGTTGCCAACTTAAATATTGCAATTAATGCTGGGCGCAATAAATTTAAATTATTAAAATAACAATATTGTTTTTAACGTGAAATAATACTATATTTGTTAAAATATGTTTGACTTCCTTTATATTTTAAAATTTAAATGTGATAATAATTAAAATATAATGTTCTTGGTTATAAAAATGTAATCTTGCATTTCAAGGTTTTAAACATAAAATCATACTTTTATTTAAATAATTGTGTAATTTACTATTTATAGTGCAAATTAAAAACCTTGCGTATTATTATTCAAACAAGGTAAATTTGTAGGTACAACATGGGCGTACATAATATAAAAACTGGTCACAGAAACTTCAATGTTCATTTTATAATTAGAGAAAGCGGGGTTGGATGGCGCACTATCTAAATTAACTCTTTTTTTTTCAGTGACTTTCAGGTTGTAGGTTGATGTTTTAAATAACAATTCCCGCAAAAATTACCTTTATATTTTTATGTATTAACTTATTTGCTTCACGTTGGGGTTGGTTGGCACATTATATTTTATGCTTATCTCCAAATGATTGCTACTTTTTTTTACCACACTCTCTCTTTCCAAGTGACGCCACAGACTTAGTAACCCACAGGCTAATATTTAAAAAAAAAATGATAAACATAAAATGACTCACTTCTCAAAAAGGTTCGCAATCACTGCTCTAGAGCCTGAAATACTGATCCGATTTTGACGAATTTCCACTGATTGAATCCTCTTTTATCCGTGGGTAATGTAAGTTATAATAACAATAGTCTATTATGACGCACATGAATGGACTAACGAGCTTATCGCTAAAATACTGCACCGATCTTGACGGAAATTTCACCGACTGATAGTTCTTATGTTCACGTGTAACATAGAGGCTATATAACATTACATATCTGTGTCACATGAATGAACTAAGGAGATTCCCACTGTCCTTAAAAGTAAAACTACTAAAAATAAAAATATTTAAAATAGCCAGGAATATATTCTTTTTAAATTAGAAAAGATATTCTTTATTTTGAAGCATAACATTGGTCATGAGGGGGGGGAAGTTTCGTGGGAACACAATAATAATTTATCTTTTTAATAAGTATATTTTGAGTTATTCTGACGAAGAGCCGCATTTGCGCTGAAATGGTTTTATTTTGATTGCAGTCATCATCAGGATAAAAGATACGTCATATAAATGAATTTGTTCATCATAATTATGAATGCAATCATCAACATAACGAATCAATACGTCATTTAAATGATTTTGTTCATCCTATTTACCTACAATTTCGTCTATGACGTGCTGATGATGATACAATTACCTACTTATGCCATACGGGAGGTTTTAACTCCCACCTTATTATATTATTATGGTACTGGTTAAGGCCTCCCTTGGCTTAAAATGTTAAAAATACAAATCAAAGCTGTGTTGTTCATCACATACAGTTGATCCTGATGATGAAAAAATCATCAGTATAATTAAACACAATCATCAATTAAATTTGATGAATGATTCATCAATACAATAAACGAATTCATGAAAAATTGTATTGTACAGACGAAATTGTAGGTAAATAGGATAAACAAAATCATTCAAATGACGTACTGATTCGTTCTGTTGATCATTGCATTCATAATTATGATGAACAAAATCATTTATATGACGTATCTTTCATCCTGATGAGTGCAATCAAAATAAAACCATTAGGCCAACTTCCAGGCCCGGAGGCGATTGCTCACTCTGCCCAGGTATTCTTAACCTTGGGTGTAGGGGGCGAAGAAAATTCTATTTATTGATACAAAAACATTACAAAAACATGGGGGCGCAATAAATGACCTCACGATGTTTTCATGTGGTATTTTTAAATTTGAGTTTAATTATAATTTCTTAAAAAGAAATCAATTCATGGAATAAAAACCTACATACCTGATCATTGAACTATGGATAACAATGAATATTATTTAACCATATTAATTGGCAGATGCACATTACTTGGGTCACACTGTCACCTTCTTGTGGCTGAAAATAAATGCGTACAGCTGGAAGAATGATCAATCTACAAGAATAATATTTAGGTTATAGGCTAAATGTGTTATAGGTATTGGTCAGTTATAAACTCGAAACTACTCAGCAGTTGGCCCTAACTCCTGGCAAAACAGGAAAAGCAATAAGCAGATTATAATGAGGCCATAAAAGTACAATAGCATCCATAATTTAATTAAACAATGAAGTTGAAAGTTCATTAAACGGCTTTTAAATAAAATGATTTGAGGCTGCACATTTAAAAAAAACTTCATTAAAAGCTATTAATTTACTGATTCAATAATTACATTACAATTATGAACTATTTATGAGTATTGAAGAGATTTATTTCCTTCTCTCTTCATCTTCGATACAAAAATTTGGGTTATACATTAATTTTTAGTTTATAATGCAATATGCAATTTTACTATAACACTGAACAAGAAGTGAACAGTACAACATAAAATTTAACACTTAACGTTTTACAAGCAGTCTTATAATTAAAATCAACAAAACTTATAACATTTATGATATGGGGTTGCTGAAAAAATTGGCACTACCATCAGTGACTAACATAATCAATTGTTTTAGTAACTCAACAAAAATGCACAATTATTAAACTTATGCACCCATTGAAAAAAAAAAATACAAAATTCAACGTCAGACCACATAACCATAAAAAATTAAGAACAACCATAAATATCAAAATAACAAACAAAATTAGCTTGAGTTGCTTTTTGATGGTAAAGCTGTTTCCTTCAAATTTACAATAATTTAAAATTCGTAGTCTTAAACGCATCAAAAAATAAATAAAATAAAATTTTTTTCTAATATTTCATATAATCAACCATAAAATATTTCAATAACCTTTGAAATACAAAATTACAACAATTTTTACTAGAGATACACAGTATCAACTTATAAACGGTCAAAAAATCATGTTCGTTATATAAAAACCACAGTCCTTAAAGTAAGAAGCAATTTCTTCTTCAATATGAAGTTTTATTCACATGCCTTCTCGATTTATCAATTTATTAAATTATACGAATCAATATTATAGATAATTGTGCCTTCAATTTATTCATATAATTTAATCAAAATATTTATCATAATAGGCAATTGTGAAATCGATATTTATTAGATTCATTAATGATCTTACAAAATAATTAAGCAACGTGTAAGTCATTAAATGACTACACAAACATGTTATGGTGCGACTAAAAATTGAATAAATCACCAACGTCTTCCATGAGGACTCGACAAATTAATCAGTCATTGCATAACTCTCCAACAGTTTTACTCTAAAAATACACGAATATCTCCTGCGTCTGACGAAAACGATTAGAAAATTTTCCGTCGCACCACCTCAACATGTATTTAATATTGAGATTTAATTTATTTAGGTACCTACAATTAGATAATTTAAATTAAAAGAGATTGCTAAACAAACGTCACAAACATTCCACGTTTTTGTAACAAAACTGGACACATATAAACACACAAAAAAGAGTTAACAAGAAACATGTACACACCGTGTTCATTTTGCCGGAAACATGGACAAAATAGCCGCACATATTTTTTGCGGGTTAGTTTCATCGGGATAAAGTTGCATAGTTTGAGTAACTTGGTCTTCTGGAAAAATTGCAGACAAATGATAATGTAACTTTCGTCTGGTGTCTTCTTGCACACCCGAAGGGATATTGGTACCGCTGCCTTGATTCCATTGTGATGGAAAAACGTTGAGTTGAGAATCGGAGCAGCTAGAAATGCGTTGCATATGTCGATGTTGCGTGTGAGAATTTGGAGGCCACCTATACGAATCTGGAGCCGACGCAATTCTCGTCACATGCTGATGAAGTTCCCAATTTGCAGGTAGAAATGTCGACTGAATTTGAGACTGTTGCATATTAGCATTTTGTTGCTGTTGTTGTTGCTGCTGCTGTTGTTGTCGACTCGATGGAACAAACCGCATATGCAATAATCGAGGATCATTGGCCGGATTTAGTGTTAGTTGCCGTTGCAACTTTTTGTGAAGATTTTCGTTTGGTGATATATTCGAATACGTCGATCCAACGTTGTCGACGCTACGACTTTTGGAAACCACCGCATGCTGCATTTCTCTTGTAGGCGGAATGTTGGAACGCGTCCTTCCTAAAGGTGTTTTACGAATTTCACCTTCACGCGCCTGTAAGTGCCGTTGTGCGTGTTCCGATAGTCTTTCGGTCACAGTTTTTTGAGGAAGGGGTCCTCGTTCTGGATGGTGATATTTACACTTATTGCCGTAAGTGCACTTTTTTGCGTAAGGACATGGCGGTGGTGGGTCACCTTTTTTCGGTTGACAACGTAAAAAATTATCTAATGTGGGCCCGGATCGACCTAAAGGATCATCGGGAGGCATAAATCGGTCGTTAACAAATGAATACATTAATATTCGTTCTTCGACTACTTTTCTAAATTCGGCACTTTCTTGAGCAAGGTCTCTATAATTATCGTTGCTAACTACAATACCGTCCACTTCTGATGCTAATTTAATGATGTACCGGTCATCGTAACATACCATTCGTTTACCACCGACTAAGCGAGATGGTGTAAAAACCAACATCCTTTCTTTCTCCAATTCGGCAAGAATATCTTGATCTTTAATTGGATTATCAGGACGCGGTGCTTCTTTACGCCATTTTGGCACAAAAACGGTTATATCTTTATGACCTCTGTTTTTAAACCAATCAACGCATATTTTAATTCCCCGGCACGAAAATACTTCCTTATTGCCATGGCTGTACAAAATAAAAGGGTTTTAATAATACAATTTAACCATTTCCGCTTTTCACTCACCTCATAGCAACGTTACTACCATCTATAACAATATGACGTAAAAAATGACCAGAAATGTTGGATTCGTTTTGGTAGTCTATATTAACACTTAGAAGTCCTTCAGTTGGACTATTATCACATGTGGAATTTCCTCTTTGAGCGCCTAGTTTGATGAGTTCTGCCAAGAGTTCATTTTGTGCTGGCGATGGTCCTAATTTTTGCAAAGCAGCTTGGACTAACTTTTCCGTGTAACCAAGTTTGAGGGCAAACTCGACCCTGTAAAAAAAATTCTTGTTAATAAAATATTTTTGTAAATTAATAACAAAAAAATACAAAAAAGTTAAACAGGAGAATTGTTATAAGAAATAAAATTTTCGTAGTCAAACTTTAGTGACGAGGTAACAGACAGAAATGTTATTTATTCAGTAATCCAGCAAGGTTAACTGAATGAATTGGTATCAATTTGTGTTATCTGTTAGGCTGTTAGTAGGGACACTATAGAAATTTATGTAATCCACATATAACGGACTCACTTGCAAAACTTGGAAACTCCATATATAATGGCCTAATTCATGTCAGTCAAATTCTTATACTAGATGCCTGTTTTATTATTATTTTAGTCCATAATTATCTATAAACTAACTTTGGTATTGCCTAAATGTCTATATCACCAATAACATGTTAAAATTTGGTTTCCAATTTCTTGGTCTCTTAAAGTCCATTATAAGCGGGGTTTATTATTAAAGTCTGAATAAATTAGAACACTGTGGTCAAGCAATGTGGTGCACACGTTTAGTACTTGGATGGGTAACCGTCCAGAAAATATGTACCATTATCCCTATAGTTCGGATCCCATATCAGGTATAGGGCCCTTTACAACATTGCTCGTTGTGATCTTATGGGCATGAATGCAATCATGTTGCATATTAGGTCTGTTTGGTACCACAGTCCTAGTGCTACACTAACTACACTACTACAAATTAATTGGTGTAAAAAGTGGGTTGGTAATTGTACCACCAATCAATTTGTAGTAGTGTAGTTAGTGTAGCACTAGGACTGTGGTACCAAACAGACCTAATAGGTCTGTAATAAATCAACAAAACAACACCAAAGGCAAGGAAGTATTCTCATTGGCTAGGAATTTGAAATATGCGGACCGACAGATTTGTAGTAAGATTATAAGAATTCTTGTCAATATTTCAGATTAACCACGAGCCAGATGAAGGAAATTTTATTTAACATTACTTAATATGTGATGAAGCGCATGAATGAATTAACGAGATTCCTAGTGAATTAGTGGACCAATTTAATCCAATAATGAGGTTTTGTGATATTACTATTGAAAATAAAATCTTACCTTGCCGTGTAGCCTGGTGATACTTCAGAAGGAGATTGAACATATTCAGCATACTCCGCGGCAAGTGTATCACTAGTGGTTCTGGAAACATCCTGGTGCCGAATAGGAAGGTCAACTTCATAGTCAGAATCATAACTTGAATCTTCTCCTGCTACGGCACCAGTACATCCCTCTTGGCAGATGTCATCTACATACTTCTGTAAAAAAATAAATTTTGTTTACTATCGTTTCACTAGGTACAATTTGACATTAAAATGTAGGTGATTCGTTATTATTAAAAGCAAAAATATTGAAACTTTACACAAAATTTCAACTTTAGGATTACTGATCAACGTACTTGCAAAATGAGCAAAGAAATCTATGGATGGAGAAGAGCTTAAGTCAAAAATTAGAAATTTTTTATTCAAGTGTTATCCTTTTCATTGGTGAGATATGGTCGCAAAGTATTAAGTAAAAAAAAAATTCGAAAAAAGCGTACAAAATTGACTTATATTCAACAGCTAAAAAAATTTGCCAATTTTTGACTTAAGCCCTTTTTACCGCCATCCATAAAGTGTGCATTCAGATGATACTATAATCAATATTTTCGGTACCCCAAAAATGATTTAAAATTGTTCCTTTGCCAAACGTAGAGTGCTTGACTAACATAGTCAATATTGGAACTTGATTTTACAAGGTTACAAATTAAAATTTCTCTCTGTGAAACGTTCACAAGAAAAAAAAGTAATAACAAGTGAAAGTTCTTGCGGAATAAATCCATTCCATGGATCTAATCAATAGTCCTCGTACCTTGCCCAGGGAAGATTCTTGAATCATAAATTTGTAAACGTATATATTCGTTAAGTGACGTATGTTTTGAATTTATATTGATCATGTTATGTTTTGGTATTACCAAAATTGCATATAATGTTATGACGTAACGAGTATATGTTTATCATAATTAATGGTATGTAGGCCATAACAGCAAAACTTCAACTCTTGTAAAAATCCTAATTTTGGATTTTGAGATTTTCAATAGGAATAACCTACTCTCAAAGAATCAAATTCCAAAGTAAACGGAACAAGGATCAGTGAACACTGACCTTTCTCTAATATCACGTTCTTTTTGTTTATATTATTTGACAACGTAGTCCTTGATGCTTTAACAAATTTTGTATCCCACGCAAAGCCGACCCCATTCTTACAACTACCATTAATTTTATTCACTTGAAAAATAAACTTTGTATCTATCAAGGAAAACAAATTTTAATTTTTAAGAAGATCTCAAACGACGATTAGAGCATCGCTAAATTTAAATGTTTTGAAAACAAGTTCAAACACGCGTTTCATAAATTTCCAAACATTCAGATAATTTCTAAAAAATACGTACGTATAACGTAAATAAGCACAAAAAAATAGAAGAAGGAATAATAAAAATTACATAATTCGTTATCTGTTGTGAAACTCCAAGCGCTACCAAATTGTATAACCTCTTGGTATTTTCAGTATGCACTGCTATTGAAATTTTAATTTAATGCAGCAGGTGGTCACTGATCAAACACATCCGTTTGTTGCTCGTTACTCCATTCGAGCGCAATTCCGAGTTACCGCTATGTATGTATATCATTTCCGTCTTCACTTTTAAAGCTGCATTCACACTCCGGATGTTATCGTGACCCCTCTCTCCTATGAAGTTTCACCGTTTATAGGGAACCTACTGTTTAATAAACGTCATTTTGAGAAGGGTTATCATTTAGATAGATTCCCCTCCAGATTCAGTTGTTTCACTAAATTTCCTGACCTTTTCACACTACGAGATTGAGTTTAGAATCAAATAATCAAAATGTATTTAAAGCTTGAAATGTTTGAGAAACGCTGATTTAATTTGAATTTATTTTTATAGTACCTTGTAATTTGCTGGAACTTGGTTTTGAATGTTAAATTAATTAAATGAGGAAGTCCTATAGCCTTATAACTTTTTTGTTGGTTTCATGCAAACTGTATAATAATGTTTGTAAATTATACACATTCTATATTTAGTACAATTTATTACCGTTATTGTTAAATAATTTTAGCACGATACATTTTGCTTTACGACATTGGTTCTACCAAATAGAAAAGACACGTAGGTACCTAAATGTATAATTAATTAATTAATAATTTTCCAAGAAATGTCACTCGACAAAGTTTCCGTAATTAAATAAAATGGCAAAACCCCGTGCATCGCAGTTATTAACCACGTGCGTAGGTATTTATTGTTTTTTTTTTGAAGTCACGAGGGTAGCTATTTCAACAATAACAAATTGCGTAAGAGGGCAGCTAAATATAGGTATGTAAAATGGTCGATTAATATTTTTAAACAATATTGAAATTTGTAAACGTTTTTACCTCAAAATCCTAAAAATAAAACGTCAAAAACTCACCTCTGTAATAACGGTCATATCTTAACAATCATCACAACCGGATCTCCTGCATGTCGCGTTAAAAACACTAAACACAACGTCGATTTTTACATCCTGTTCATTTGGACAACCTTATCGACTATTATTATTTATTTAATTAAATCCTAAAACGACCCGTCGATTGTAACACCACAACAAAATAGAATATTCCCACGATAACTTTTTTAAACTTGCATACCGTAAATTGTTGTGTTAAATTCGAACATGTTAAACGAAAACTGAACGAATTGTAGAAGGAAACTTGAATGCGGCCCGGACCTACTTTCGGGCCGCACTCGATGCATGTCTTGGTGAAACGGATGAGAAAAGAGAAAGCAGCGTAAGTATCAACCACAGTGGTAGACGGTGAGGGTAAGTGTTGATTTTTTTATGTAACACCTCAAATATAACACATATTTTTAACAAGTGACAAGAATAACAATAAGAAAATTATTAAAACTTGGCAATACTTGCGACTAACGACGTGGGGTTTCTACTTATCAAATTCGCTCAAATTTTACCTCTCAACTTTTGAGCGATAAATGAAGGAATTATTCGTACTGGAAGAATTGATTCTTAAAACTTAATGAATGTCCCATGTATCAATTGAACGGGTCAGAGAGATGACGGTTCAGCGACCGACTCGGTCCATTCACGACCCGGATCTCCGCCTGCGTCACGAGGCCACCGCTAATAACCTACAGAAGCAGACATAGCAGGGATTACACACGAATATACAATTAATTCTTAATTTGTATTCAAACCTGATACACCCACAATGTAGAATTTCCAATAAATCCACAAAAAAATTCCAACGTAAAACCTCAAATTCAAAATCCCAACACATCAGATTTTATTTGGGTTCGGTCACTTTTGGATAATTATACGGTGAAGTTGAAAGACAGTTTATATTTCAACAAAAATTCGTTGCCCTCCGTCTTCCAAAGGTGACATTTCGCAGATGATAAACAAAACTTGAAAATTGAGTTTCGAAGAAAACAGTTCGCAAAACAACAAAAATCTTCTATGAATAAATATGACAATAATAGAAGTTTGCTACATCGGAAGTGGGGGGTATGGTGATTGATAAAAATCAAGTTTACCGAAATTTACTGTAACTTCAGATTCGCTATAAAATCAAAATTCCGGTGAGAGCATTAAAATTCTCAGGTGTTGGAATTAGATTAATAAATTGGACAGCAACGTTGTGTTAGTATTCCTGAAGAGCACGCTAAAAATATCCTGTTTTTTTAGCCAATTTAAGAAGGACGGTATGGATGACCAAAGATCATTTATTCTGGTCTGGTGCGGAGCACCAGGGCTGTTGCCCCATATCTTCGCAGACTTGAAGAGTAAGGTTGCGGGCTTGCCCGCAACGTTACGTCGGATGATTTTTATTGAGGCGTACCTCTGAAAATTAGCGCGAAGCTAAGTCCTGGCTGGATGATGACCAAAGATGGCTCAAAAAGGTATTGGAGTGTTTTCCAAAACAGAAGAAGATAAAGAATGGTGAGGAGTTTACAACGTTCAACAGGCCATTTGAGTTTGTGAAGAATTTTAAGTACCTAAGGATTTTATAATAACTTCATCTATACAAAATGAAAAGATTCACGTCCAGTCCTTGGACTAACATTCCATGGCAAGGACTATAACAATATTTTAAAACCGTTCCAATAAAAAATGAACTACTTGTTCCAAAACAAAACTTTCAAATCGTAAATCGTAAGCAAATTCTCATTTACAAGTCGAATTTAGCGTTTGTTTTGATGATTTTAACAGTACTATAAGATCACTTACGGGTACTAGAACGGATAAATAAATATAATAAATACTACGGTAAGTAAATATCATAGTACAAAAACAAATATTTGGCAAGTGTTCTTAATGTCAAGTTTATGTTATCATTTTATTCGATATTTTTGCTATTGTTTCAATGCTATGTTAATATTTAAACAATCAGATTAATTTATAACATAAACAAATAAAAAGCATAAGAATGTCGTAAAAAGCTCTGCCTGTCTGTCTGTCCGTAACGCTCTCTCGTACTTCTGATTGGTCGTTTATTTATTTCCAACCCAAGAAAGTTTATACGTATTTGATTGATAGCACAAGAATCGAGTTCCAACTTTAGACCATTTAACCATATCGACAAGCCTTGATGATCAAACAGTGAAGCAACAGATTTAAGAAATTTTGTTCGGCTGTCTTATTTTTTACCAATCAATCAAACAAGCAACAAATATCGCGCTGTTTTCTCAGGTGGTTAGCATTAGTAACCAGTGCATTTGATTGGCTGACAATTTTAGTTAATGACGTTCAGTGGAATAAAACGTACGTTCTAAAAAATTCTATTTACCAAAATTTATAAATGAGAAATTCATTCTCCATTATACTTACAAGGGGACACAACAGTGAGTATGACGCCAATCAAAATCCCAATTTTTTTGGTGATTCTAGGAGCTAAAATAATTATCACTTTCTCGATTTTTAGTCCAATGGGCTTTAGTTACTGAGTTATGAATTTTTGAAGATCTACGTTTTACCATAAGATTACATTGTTAATTTAGATTTTATTTAAAATTTTAAATTAGATTTATTTTAAATAGATTTTTATTTTTTTTAAATAGAATTAATAGATTTAAATAGAATTTAAAATGTTAAATTAGATTGTTAAAGCAATCCAAACCATGTTAAAACAGTTCAAACCATGTAATCTTATGGTAAAGCGTAGATTTTCAAAAATTCATAACTCAGTAACTAAAGCCCATTGGACTAAAAATCAAGAAAGTGATAATTATTTTAGATCCTAGAATCACCAAAAAAATTGGGATTTTGATTGGCGACATACTCACTGTTGTGTCCCCTTAGTCGGAATTAAGCAGTTACTGCATTTTTAAATTTTATTTGAAGAGATTTACTAATTCAGTCTCCAGGCCCGTAGCCAAAGGGGGCACCTGGCCCCCCATCGAAATGTTCAAAAGAAAAATTTGTTTGTAATAATAAAAATTCCTGGAAGGGGAACCACCGAAAATTTTACTTTTTACAAAAGCCCCCTCGGCTACGGCTACAGGCCTGTCAGTCCCTCAAGACCTATAGTAAAACCGTGAAGGTAAAATCTGTAAGGACAATCTTTCTTGAAATATATTGAAGTATATTACGGAATTACGGTTCCCATCGCTCGGAGCCCACATTAAACAGTAGTCGTTCTTATACTCGTATGTATGTGAAAAACTTAGAAAGCACCAAACATACATAATACGCTTCCTAAATTAGAAGAATACGTCAAGAAAGATATTTATATTATATCAGTAAATAATTCAATGATCTTGAAAGTATGTAGCATTTCGGTAAGTGTGGAAGGTTCTGTGGACCGAAACAAAGTAAAAGAATAATTAAATATTCTACAAAAGAGTCCGTGACGGGAAATAAAAAACTTTCAATAGAGGCGAAAGATCTTTAATAAGCTATTACTTATTAGTGGTTTTTTGTAAATGCTCTTAACTTTCCTAAATTCTTTTGATCATTTTCAAAAGTTGGGCACTGGAAACATTCGAAGTCCAGATTTTGACTTCTTGACTTGTTAAATTCAATATTTGAACTTTGAATGTATTTCATGCCCAAATTTTTAAATACATGCTGTCAAGGACTTTTTTTTTGTAAGAAATCTAATTCTCAAAAAGTTATGTATCACTTTTTAGCACTTTTTTTAACGTTCTTTTTTTTGAATTAACAACACTAACAATAAAAGTAAATTTTGACTTCTATGATAAATAGCCAAAAACGTATTTAAAATATATGTAAAATACAAATTAACATACAAAATCATAAAAATTTTCGTAATATATTCTCCATAAATGACGAAAAATGTTCGATCGATTAGAAAACGTCAACATATTTAAAAGTTGCAATTCACTTTCAGTTTTTAAATTAGAAAACTTTACATGACAAATGTTTTTCCATAATTGGTTTTCTCAAGACACCCGAGCTATGCTATCATGGTCACAATTACCAGAGAACCACACACAAGCATTTAAGTAGAAAATACATACATAGTCAATGTAATTAATCGAATATGGAATTGTCCACTTTCATTTTTACACAAGCACATCAATCAAACATGCAAAGCAGCATATTATTTGCGAGCTTATAATTTAATTTTAAAATCGTCATGATCAATAATTTATTTATTACCTCTGCAAAAATTGAACGTCATCGAAACGTTCACTCAAAAATTCATATTTTTAGCAATACTTCACATACATACATAGTTACATACATATATTTTGGTACATGTCGACCTCGTTTCTAGTAAACTATTTCCGACTTTTCAAATTTTTTATCCATACATCCGGAAAATAAATATTCAACACTTGAAGTGAAAATGGTTACGAGTTCGTTTTAAATTTAATTCCGTTTTGCAATAATGGGACAAAGAATTTAGATTGGTAATCTTTATCATTCCCTGGGGCAGGGGTCGTTATAGTTAACAATACAATAGAAATTTGAAAACGCACTTTGAAATGCAATTATGTGAAATGAACCTTTAGGTTGGCGCAGTAACGTAGCGCCTGCTTAAAAATACAAGTTTGTCCAACGTTTTTAAAAATTTGACTCAATTTCATGGTAACAAATTGTTAAGAACTGAAGACGATTCTTAATTATTCGTTCTAATGAAATTTGGAATTACCTTGGGTCAACAGTAAATTGAATAAAATAAAAGATCAAAGGTTGAAATCAGTCAATCAAAGGTTATCAGAATTAATGAACTCGGTTAACGTGTAGCCCTGTCTTGATGGATGGTAAATTTGAAAAACACCGACCATAATGAATTATGTACAATACCTAGATATGCGTATGTATAAAGTTACAACAATGCAAATGTACATACATACACTTGAGTATAACAACAAAGTGACGTCAACAAATAGGAAATAATAATTATGTGTAATGAAAACTGACTGGACCAGGATGCGCCTTTTTATAAATTTTAACCTTCAAAATAACACCTTTCACCATAGGTAAACTAATAAAATGATTATCTATGCGAAACCTAATAACTAAATACATGAAAAAAAAATAGCAAGTTACAAGTGTTAAAATTTAACAAATGTGCATTTGATTTAAAAGTCAAGTTTGGTGCGTAAGTACTCAAAGTGCCTACTTGAAATTATACAAAAGTAAAAGTAATGTCCCCAATACGTTTAGGTCAAATCCGTTTACAAACTTAAATAAGTATAAATTTTCTACAATACTATCTATGTTCCAGTTTTTGAAATGTAGGTAAGTTATAATCGCATCCTACCTGTAACCTGCTTAAAAAATCTGGGCTAGGTTTTCTTTCCAACGTTCCTGGGACGGCATAGTTGACGTCAAAAATGGTGATACCATCGCACGTGCCATCATCCGATTTTTTTTCGGTTAAAACCGCAGAAAACAATACAGAAATTCTACTTAAATTTTCATGGAGTAATGGTGTACATGTTGATTTTATGTGAACTGTACCCACACTCGATGCAGACATTTTTCTGATCGCCCATTCTTACATATTAAATTTATACAAACGATTGCACTATTTCGCACACTAAAAATTAAAATTGTCACAACTATTAACACCACAATCACACTTTTGTGACGCTTTGACGTTTAATGACATTGGTTATTCATTTTCAATTCTGTAACAAGCGCCATCTATCATTATAATCATGAACTACTTCTTCGAAATTCGCGTTTTTTACGAAGAACTCGTAAAATTGCGAATTTTACAATAAAAATGTTTAAAAAGTAAAAATCATCATTTTCAAAACGAAAATTTTTTAGGAAAGTTTTATTTCCGACTATGAACCAAGATTTTGGATTAGGTTAGAGATTTGTTTGTTATCAAGATTGCAAATTCGGGTTTTTGCATATTATTATATTTTTCTTATCAGAAACATTTAATATTTGCCTAAGGGAAACCGCTCCAAAAATCCGTAATGCCGTCGAAAATGTATTTTATCAAAGACAGAAAACATAAATTCAAAATATTTTAATTTTTTAGAAGCAAATGGACAGCCGGAATCTCGTTAATCCATTTAAGCATGTCGTTAATATTTTAAGTGTTTTTTTGCGAGAAAAGACAATTTTTTTGTTAGCCTAAACCACAGTTTACACTAACTTACTCGGAGTAACATACCAAACAGACTTATTATCTTTTCATAATTGCGTTTGTTAGAAAAATACAAATCCTTTGAGTGTACAGTAAAATTGTAATTCATTCGTGCGCGATATTATAAACAAGAAAATCCATAATTCAATGCTGATGATAAGTTGCAGCGCCACCTGTTGAAACAATTCTCCTCCAAATGATAGATCAGGTCTTTTAACCCCCAATTTCATAAAACTTTTAACAAGCTGTTACTCTGGGAATTACAAATCCGATTAGCGGGGTGGATTAGTCTCCATATTTCATAGTTCAGATAAATCGATATCGATTTTACCATAGCGTGTCAATGTCCACTGGAAGGCTGAGCTAAGAAATTCTGAATAGTTTGCGATTTGAACCCAGAATTTCCACTCTGTACTCAACCAGCGGTCACATCACTCCACGGCTGTGGCTCGATGAAATATACGCTTGCCTTAAATCATCGACTCTGTGTTTCGGATTATGGAATTTTAAAATAGATTTTGATTTAAGATTCAAAAATTAAATTTATTTACTCTTTATGCTTAAAAATTTACATTTTTATTAATAAAATAGGTTTAACCTAAATAAAAATATCAATTACCTAGATTAATAAAACATAAAACGCACAATTTAACAAAATAACAACAACAGTTCAATTTTACTTTTTTCGATTCTTTTCTAATAAAACATCATCGGTCATTGGTTCGATAATTGTGCCCAATTTAGTTGCAATTGCAGGTTGTATAAATTTTTTGTAAGCAGTTTGAGGAACAAAAGTATCACCGATAGGAGCCCTAATACTGGCTTCGTAATCTTCAACAGTTTTAAATGGAAATGGTACTTCAGACACCAAATGCGATTTAATTTTTTGATTGGCTTTTTCGTTGATTATCAAATTACCTTGATTATCATCTCGACGCTTAACTTTTTTTGCAAACTTCATAATAAAACGCTTATTTTTTCGTTTGGAAGGTTTGATTCCAGCACCGCCCCAAGAACCCCATCCTGGCAGAGTTAAATTTACGTCTTTCGGCATAGCATCATCAACTTCTTTCTTCTTCTCCTTTTTGAAGTCTTCCACAATATCGTCATCCCTAAAAGCTTCTGAAATTGCACGCATTTGAGTTTCATCTTCTTCGTTATCATCATAAGAAATTAAATCTGGAATTTGAGTCTCTAAGTTAACGGGGTTATTTCTTATAACGGTAGGGTTTATATTTAGCTTTTGAGAAGTGGAAGTCTTCTCTGAAAGTTTGCTATTTAACAGCGATTTTAAATTATCTAATTTTTCATTTTCAACCCCTTTCGTCGATTTGGTTGCATCAAATAGTTCTTCATCAATATGTGCCCTTTTTCTTTCCGATTCCATACTCAAATCAGTTTTCTCTCGTTTCCTCTTTTTCGTGGCTTTCCCTTTAGAATTCTGTTCAGGTGGTTTATTCAAATTATTCTTCAATTTTTTTAATTTATCCTTCACATCGATTCTAATATTTTTATCCAATTTCTCAAAAATTGAATCCAAATCTTTTGGTTCTTCATTCTCTGAACTACTTTCATTTACGGGAGAAACGTCCCAAGAAGTGGTGCCCACTTTTATGTTCTTCAACTTTTCACTTCGAACTCTTTTTATAATTTTAGCGTTTTTGCTCACAATTTGTTCTTTAATTTTCTTTTCTTTTTTTACCTTTCCATTTTGTCGAGAAATTTTGGTAGGTTTTGAACTCGGAGAAGTTTGTTGCGGCGAATGAGTTAGAGGAGCGGGTTGCTCAATAATTGGTTCAATATCAGTCTTGCTTGGTTGTGGTTGCAATATTTTCTTTTCTTCGGCAATTTGAGCGGCAGAGTTACTGTCTTGCCAAAATTTTCTATATTCGCCAACAAATTCACTAAACTCTCCAGAAGGTGCAATTCCTGAATTCGTCCAAGGATTATTTTCATTATTTTTAGTATGAGAAATTTCAACATCCATCAATTGATCATCATCATCTTCTTCTTCTTCAGATTCCGAATCATTTTTCTGCAGTTTTTGGGTCAACTCACGACTGATTGCCAACTGTTGCGCCAAAGCTTGTCGACTCTAAAACAAAAAGTAAGATTTTACAACAATTGAAGCAATTTTTCAAAGTTAGACTTACCTCTTTATCGTACTTGGCTAGAACTTGCTTATTTTTAGCCCATTTTCCGGTACTTCGATGCCTCAAACTGGCACGTTCTTGTGCCCTAACTCGATCAATTTCCTCTAATTTTTTCAAAGCTTCTTCCGGATTCGTTTCTTGTAGTTTTTCAAAATCTTTAATTTGTTGTTTCGTTTTTGCTTTTTTCTGTAAGCGATGATATTTTTTGCTTTTAATTCTCCCTTGTCGTCTCGCTTTAGCTTCCATATAACTCTGTTTTGCTCTCAACTGTGCCATTTCTTTACGGCGCTCCAATATTTCCTGCTTTGTTAAAGGAAACTTTGTTTCTTGTTGATCTTCCACCACCACTTCATCTAGAGGTTCTAAAGCATCGAGCTCTTTTTGCAGGTCGGACTTTAACCTGTAATCACAAAAACTTGTCGTGCTGTTGTCAAGTGTAAGATTATTTTCCAATGGAAACGATAAATGATTCGAAGCCCTATTTGATGCAATAACTGCATCCCAACGTTCCAATTCACCTGATACTTTTTCAGCAACAATAGACTGCTTGATGCGTTCCGCGGCAGGTTTCTCTACAGGTTTTAAAAGTGTTTTACTTTTACGTTTAGCAGCGAGGGTGACTTGTTTGGTCTTCTTATCGCCTTTAATATTGCTTAAAAGTTTGGTTAATTCGCCTTCCTTAACTTTACCCTTATCTCCAGTAATCGATTTTACTAAATTGTATTCTGATATCTTTAAAGTTGGTTCCGTACGTGATGCCTTTTTTAATTGTGCTTTTTTACTTAAACCTATAACCGACTCCACAAACTGGTCTAGCGTTTTTGAATCTTCTTCATTGTCAGAATGATTATTTTCAACTTCGTTGTCACTATCCATTTTGGGTAACTTTTATAATATTAACTTTAAAAATTTTGAAAAATACACACGTTTGAAAATATTAGGTTATGTTAAATTCGCCGCATTGTCAAAGTTACAGACATACCAACTTGTCAACCATATTTGAAAGTTAAAGGCCAGTATACCACGGACTTCTTAAAACTTATTTATTTTAAGAGGTCTGTCCATCTTACAAAGAGGAAAAATTACGAAAAACACCAGAAAGCTGAAAATTTAATGACTGGTTACATAAAACTTTTAACAACGCGTTAAATTTAACCGACCAATAGAATACGTTTATTAGCACTAACGGGCCAATAGAAATTTCCGTTAGTTTTAATGGTTTTAATTACTTACAAGTTTAGAAAATCGGAGGTAAGTGAAGACTGCAAAACCCTGTTCACGCTGTATGGTTTCTCAAGTAAGTAAGGCTCAGTTCACCAATCACTAGTTAGTATCCCAAGTAAATTTATCTGACAAGCATGGACTCTGACAAGTAAAATAGATATCTTACCAATAATCGGTTGAAGTTGAATTCATATTTACTTTTCGGATATCCTTTAAAACCGTAAAGTTTGGTTTACACATGCCATTACCACAACATTACCAATTAATTAATTGGATCAAGTTTAAATTCTAACGGTGCTGGATTGATTAATTCATCCAGCGCTCGAACTAAAAAAATTCTCATTTTATGAGAAATCATGTGACAAGTCACATGAGAAATCATGTAGTGTGAACGGGGTTTAACGAACGGTGATTGGTAGATTTTGCAAAACGATTACTTACAACAACTTGACTTAAGGCGTAGGCGGATCAAGCAGGCCGTCATGCGCAATAGAATCATTTGTTTCAATAATCGACATTGTGCGTACAAAAAATGAGTGATTTACGTTTACAGAAGCGTTTAGCTGCTGCAGTAAAAAAGTGTGGTAGAAAGAAAATTTGGTTGGATCCTAACGAAACGGCAGAAATTGCAAACGCCAATTCCCGTCAAAATGTACGTAATTTGATACGCAATGGAATTATTATCTGCAAGCCCGTCAACATGCATTCCAGGTATCGAGCTAGACGAGATAAAATAGCCCGCCTAAAAGGTCGTCACTGTGGATTTGGAAAACGCAAAGGTACAGCCGAAGCGAGAGTTTCTACAAAGAATTTATGGGCGGTTCGCATGCAAGTGCTTCGACGTTTGTTGAAGAAGTATCGAGAATCGAAGAAGATAGATAAGCACATCCATAACAAGCTTTACTTGCAAGTGAAAGGTAATATGTTTAAGAATAAACGTGTGCTCATGGAACATATTTTTAAGAAGAGGGCAGAAATCACACGCGCGAAGATGCTTGCCGATCAGTCCGAATCTTACCGCAGAAAATCGAAGGCCGCCCGTAAACGTAGATTAGAACGCATTGCCGCAAAGAAAATCGAGTTTCTCAAGCAGTCTATGAGCGAAAGTGTAGTAGAGGATGGAACAAAAGAAGAGAAAAAGGTGGATGCTAAGAAAAAGGGGTCCAAAGCTAGCAATTAAATTTCAATTTTTGGGTCTTATGTAAGTTTCAAATGTTTCTATCTACGACTTTGATCATATAAATAAAACAAAATACAAAAAGTTTTTTCTTATCGTTCAATCATTTTTTGTCCATTCTTTAGAAAATTTTTGAGAAAAGCTTTTTAGACTAAATTGATAACTTATCTGATGTTCTTCATAGAACATTCATAGCCCCCCCCCCAATGTTTTATAAAGTTGGCAAAAAGTTGACAAACACCCAAAAGCTGGTCAATTTGGCATTTTTCTATGTCTTTTACAAAAAAATGCAAAACTTACAAAAAGTTGGCAATTTTTAATTAATTCAGTTGGCAAATTTGAAATCCCCCCCCCCCCCAAAAGTTTGTTGAGCACGTCCCTGAGTACCAGAACGACGAAGGTTTGTGCACATGGTTCTCAAGTTCTACCTATGTTGCGACTTGGGCGATTGTTCGGCACTTACCTAAGGAAAAATTACTTCGACAGCACCAGTCTTCAAAATAAAACATAGAAAATTTGAAGAGCTGGACGTATCTACCTATCAAAAAATTCAAAGGTTTTCTTAAGAAAACCTCCGCTCCATTCGAAAAGATTAACAGTTTTCAACCACTTTTGGATGAGCAATTGCGTCGAGACATTTTATTCATGTGTAGGTATTTCGAATGACTACAATAATTTATCACTTTTTATAAACTAGAGGAATCTCGTTAATCCATCCATGCGCGTTATTAAAAGTCAACAAATCAAAAATAAAATAAGTGTCAGCAGAGGGATTTCAACCAAATTATAATCAGTTTTTTAGACCGTTTCTTAAAACTAGCATGCAAAATTTCACGTCAAGATGGACGTTTTTGTTCGTAATAGTAGCCGAAAATAATGTCCATACATTAACACATACAGGCATTTTTCCAAAAATCGTTTACAATCAAAATAACAGCTTTGAATCAAAACTCCGATTTGCCTATGAGAAGTTGGTTTTTGACTCGATTACAATACTTTACTAGGTAAATGAGAAAGTCAAAGTGAAGAATGTAATGGTTGATAAGTTTGATTATCCAAAATCAAGTAATATATTAGGATAGGGCAGTATATAACACAATAATTAACAAAAGCTGAATGGATAAACCCAAAAAAAACTTAATTTGCGTGTATTTAAATGACCTCACAACGCAAAGTACGTAATTAAAGTTGTCCAATACTGAATAACAAATAAGTTAAAAATGTACTAAAAATTCAATTAAGTAAAGACACCGATAGGTGTTATATTATTTCTGTAAATTTTTTAGCAAAAATCAGCAAATTAATAATTTGTCTGTCAATACAACTGCTTATTATTGTAAGAATTCCACTAAGATTTTTGTCTGTATTTAATCTTATATTGTCCTAAATTTACTACATGAAAACAAAATAAATCCGTCGGTCGTGAACCAAAAAAACCTTCGCTTGTCATATGCGCCCTGAGATATTTGTTTAGAGTAGGCCTCTTTTTTCAATATTTTTATCTGAGGAGTAACGTAACATTTAAAGAAAAAATTTAAATAAAAACAAAAAAAATACATTTCTAGATTACTTATTGGACAGATAAAATTTTACATTAAATGAAATGCATACCTCGACGTCGTTAATTTTTTATCAAATGGTTTTATAAAAAACGGCATTTTTTTTAAATTTTACCACTCACTTTTAATCAAGAAATAAAAATTGCTGCTATAAAATGACAAATACATCGATGCCTGATAAATTTTAATTTTATGTACTGGTTTACCTTGTAATTATTAACATTTTAATGTAGATAATAAAAATTGAAAAAAAACCTTTTATTTAAAATTGAAAATGTGCACTAAAAATTAAAAAATAATTTTAATATGAACAAAGCTTCTTAAAAACATCAATATAAATGCGAGGGGGCATTTTATTTCTACATAGGTATCAAAATTATCTGAAACAACGCAAATTGAGTCATGTTGACGCAGATCGGATTTTTTATCCAACACAAATATTGAAACCTTGTTATATGAAGAAAATGTAAAATAATCATAATGATAAAAAAATAAAAATAGGTATTTGAAATATTTATTGTTTCTTTACAAGTAAACTGTTTCAACTTGGTACACCTAAAGTTTAACACATCTAATCAGACTTGGATATTTATTATGATGACATACCATTTCAAATTTTTTTTGAAAAACAAATAACATTTTTACAATTAACTGCTTAAGCATCTTTTGTTTGAATGTATTTGATTAAATCGATGACACGATTGGAATATCCATATTCGTTGTCATACCATGACACAAGTTTAACAAAATTATCGTTCAAAGCAATACCGGCAGATGCATCAAAGATGGAAGAGTGGGTATCACCAATAAAATCGGATGACACAACTTCTTCATCTGTGTATCCCAAAATACCCTTCATTGGACCTTCAGCTGCTTCTTTAACTTTTGCTTTAATGTCAGCATAACTTGCAGGTTTTGCCAAACGAACCTACAAGAAAATCAAAATCAATTGGATTCTAAAAGTGGAGAAATCCCGATTGATTACCCTTCAAACTACAAAATTATTATCTCTTCAATAATATTAGTAACAATAATTGAATAAATGTTGCAATAAATATTTACCGTTAAGTCAACAACTGAAACATTAGGAACAGGAACGCGGAATGCCATGCCAGTGAGTTTTCCATTGAGAGATGGAATAACTTTAGAAACGGCCTTAGCAGCGCCAGTTGCAGCTGGGATGATGTTTTGTCCAGCTCCACGACCATCACGCCACAACTTTCCAGATGGGCCATCGACTGTCTTTTGAGTTGCAGTCACTGCATGAACAGTTGTCATAAGACCTTCAACGATTTCGAAGTTGTCGTGAATAACTTTAGCCAAAGGAGCCAAGCAGTTGGTGGTGCACGATGCATTTGAGATTACTTTGTGGCTTGGATCGTAAGTTTCCAAATTGACACCACAGACAAACATTGGTGCATCGGCTGAAGGTGCAGAAATGATAACTTTCTTGGCACCACCCTCCAAGTGAGCAGAAGCCTTTTCGATGGTGGTGAATACTCCAGTCGATTCGACGACGTATTCGGCACCGGCTTTACCCCATGGGATGCTCTAAGACAAAAAAATCGTGAACATTAGTAACAAAAACCAGCTGTGGTAGTTTTTACTTTTGGATCACGTTCTTGATATACAGCAATTTTTTGTCCATTTACGACAAGAGCACCACCTTCAGCTTTAATATCTCCCTTGAAACGACCGTGAGTGGAATCGAACTTGAAGAGGTATACCATATAATCGACTGTGATGAAGGGGTCATTGATGGCTACCACTTGTGCACCCTTATCAAGGGCCGCACGTAACACAAGACGACCAATACGGCCAAATCCGTTAATTCCAATTTTAGACATTGTGAATAATCTAATAACAAAAAATCGAGATAAAATTATGAAGGTCAAAAGGTCGCATTGACGTAAAATGCAAAAATTTATTACATAATGAAAACTTGTTTAAAATTATTAGTTTCCGCAAAGAATGAATTTTATCGTATCGTTGTACAAAAAAAAGAAATATTCGATTTTTTAAATGAGGGGAGTACCCCTCGTCCTACAAACATGAAAATTGAAAACAATGTGAAAGAAACAAATGAATAATCAAGAATTTAAAAATTAAAAATGTGTACTTACACTTTTGATATTTAAATATTATAAAATACGGAGACTGCGATCCGCCTTTAATATTCACTTGCCACGGTTAAAGTGTCATTTGAAGGGCAAATCGATTGTTTAAAAGCGTTTCGAAATCACGTGATTGTACATTTTCTTTCGGCGCAAGCGTTCGGCAATTGTTGATTTTGAAAAATAGAAAAAATAAAACAAATTCGAATCGAACATTGCACATAGTTCATGAAAACATTTGGTGGTTAATTATAAAATCGCCGAACTTTGTCAATTTTGCAACAGTAATTAAAATTATGATATGAAAAATTTACGCATTGTTGTGAAATAATTTTTTTTTGGTTTTAAATAATAAAAGCGTTTATTTAGCCATAGGTTGACTATCTGTAGATCTACATAACTAAAATATTTATAATGATTTAGAAAATAAGAAGATTTTCATATAACAGTGGCGTACCCTGCATGCTATAATAAATTAGACTGTTGAACTTTTGATTTCACTAGTTCTAGAAATTTGTAATAGTCCAGTCACTATCAGGATATTTTTTATACTATCATTGGAACAGAAAGTAAATTTAAGAGTTTGGTAAGCTTAACCTGAAATTGTCGACCAGAATGCCTTTGTGAAAAGGAGGGGTAAATTTTGTTTTTCAGCGATTACTCAGTTCTTTGTAGTGATACAAAAATAACAACCAGATAATTTTTATTTCTACAATATTGGGGAGAAGCTCCCCCCATCCTCTCATGGACACGTCGCTGGATACCGTATGGTACACAGATGGATCCAAAAAAACCAAGTCCTGGAGCAGAAGTTGGTAGAGGTAGAACAGGGGTTGCTTTTAGCATAAACCGGTACACGACAACTGGGCGAATCCCACTGGGCGATTGGTAAACCAGGCGACTGTCAAGCAGGCTATAGACAACTGGGCGACGAGTAAATTGGGCGACGGATAAACTGGACGACGTGTAAGTGGGCGACAACCTGAAGCATTTTGAATTTAATGCAAATGGATTAAAAAAAAACACAACCAATTCGGCAAAATTTTTAGATAATGCTCCTTTTCATTCCTTCTTAAATACAATCATGTGTGACGTCACGCGTGGGACTGCATCGAGATTTATGTGTTGGCATGAACTTAAAATTTTATTTATTAGTATTTTAACCATAAGAAAAGAACTTAATAGAAGAATTTATTTATCTTCATGCACTTTGTATATAACAGGTCTACCAACATCTTCTTATATTTTGACATTAGAAGGCGCCGAACCGAATTTTTAAATTAACCTTGTTTTGAAAATACTATACCACAGATTAGTAATCTGTGATAATACTAATATTACAAGTGTGTGTATAATATTATTAGTGTGGCTGAAGCCGACAATTTATAATTTACAAGACTATTTTGTTGTCATGTCGCCAAGAAAATCCACCCAACGTTCAAGAAGGTCTACACAGCCAAATCCGCCTTCTAGTTCGCAACCGTCACAACGTTCTTCGAGGCTCACAAAATCACAAGCAGGACCATCTAGTTCTCAAGGTACCACACGATTGTCACAATTAAGTATCGAACAGTCCTTTGGCGGATCACAACATTCAAACGATAATTTGGAAGACCATGCAAATAAGTTGGTGCGTTATATTTTGTACAGAGCCGGAAATAATTTGCCTCTACGTAAGGCGGATATACAGAAGAATGTTTTAAAAAACATCGGCAGAACTTTTGATCAAGTTGTGACACGAGCTACGGTTATTTTAAAAAGAGTACGATTTACGAAGGCAAGTACTTGCTTTATTGTTTTAAATTTTTACATTTTAGATATACGGATATGATTTGTATCTAGACCAGGAGGCCAACACTAGAAGTTATCTGGTATCAAATTTGATGCCGTATCAAGCAGACACGGATAATAGAGACGAAGAACAAGAAATTCCCCAAGATGTACATAAAATTTTGACTCTTTTGGTTTTAACGCATATCTTCATGTCTGATAATGTCTCTACGGAAGGTAAAAATTACTACTTTATTCAACAACACTTATAAATTGGCAATTTTAGCTGCACTATTTTCGTTTTTGCGAGCCTTGCAAATTGATCCAGATGAGAAACACGATTTATTTGGCAACGTTAAAGAGTTTATAACAGGTTCAATGGTGAAGCAAAAGTATCTAATCACAGAAGTTGAAGATGTTACCAAAAGAGTTTTGTATATGTGGGGCCCGAAAGCGGATCACGACATATCAAAACATACTTTATTGAAATTTGTTTGTAAGGTAAGGTTTCTTTCGTAGTCTAGATAAAATATTTCAATTTTGATTCCACGTTTAGTAATTTTTAAATTTATTTTTTTAGATGTATAAAGATCGCACACCCAGATCTTGGATTTCCCAATTTCAAGCTGCTAATGTACAAAAGAGTGAAGATGGAGAAGAAGTTGTTGAAAATGGTGAAGTCGAAGAAGAAAGCGACTAAGTTGCTTATAAGAGTTTTATAATGTGTTCATATATTTTTAATATATCGGGTTGCTTTAATTAGCTCAGAACTGAGAAAAAAAAGTATTAAAAATCGATCAATGAAAAGTAATAAAGCGGTTCTAGTAATTTTAACAAATTTTTTAAACATTTTAGAAAAATTTTGTAATTACAAGAAAATAATTATTAAAAAATATAAGGTGCTATTGCCTATTTTAATTACCTATTTAATGATAATTTCAAAATTTGAAGCAGAGTTATTTTTGAAATGAGTTTGAAAAATATACTACATACAAATTTAGTTAAAATATATATTTAAAAAACATTACAAAATTTTATATGTTACGATAAAAGTAGTAATATATCTATCTATTATAAAATTACAAAAACAATTCAAAATACATAAAATCGTTGTGTCCGATTTTGGAATCTCATTTGATAATCTGTTGCATTCTCTCTAAAATAATTTTACCAACATCGATGTAACTAATACCATCTTCGTGTAAATCTGTAATTTTTACAAAGTAGGAGCAATAAATTACCAAGTATAATCAACATACCATCATAATAAATAATTTCACAGATATTGCAACATTCTGGATCACTTTTAATCAACTCCTTGAGAGTTGAATAAAAATTTAACGTGATTTCTCTTCGATGTCTATAATATAATTCTGTAATATAAACATTCTACATTAGTTCATTCTCTTAACAATAATAACTTTCATAAAAAAATTGGTTGCCTGTAAAGTCGGTATACGGGCGAAAGTTTTACGTGACAACGACTTTGAGTGGTAAAATAATTTTAATGTGAATATTCATTCGTATAGTAGGAAGAAGGATGAAATAATAGTAACAATTTAAAACATTTATTTATACAAAGAATTATATTTAAAACATTAATTTATACAAAGAATCTCGCACTGAATTTCATATTAACAAAATTTTATTTTTACCTTTACACATACATGGTCATTGGCTCTCATTGTGAGCGCATAACGTGAACGGAGCGTAACGCAGTTTCTTGAAGTGTCACCCGGCAAACCAATTTATAAGACGTTGTCACGTCAAAAAATTACTTGAAAAAGGAGTATTTTGAGCCAAAACTTCTTTGAGAGTTTTTACAGGTGTTGCGTATTCAGCAGTGATATACTTGTGTCCAGATATGTTGATTTTGTAGACCGAATTTTTATATTCGCGGTTTGCAACGCCTGCTCGGTCAATTTTTTTACTTTCCAGGTCCTAAAATTACGGATTCATAATACCAATGCAGCCTAAAACAATTAATTTTGTACCTTGCAGTGTTCAACAGATTTTGAAAAATCACTGTCTAAACGTGGCGGACAATGTAGAGACGTGGGTATAAGTATAAACAGCTTTTTAACCTCGAAGATGATGTTATTTTTATCTTCATAATCTGTCAATAATTCTAACAATCCTTTCTCTTCTGTTCCTTTTGTAGGTAGAACTATTCGTAAGTATCCGTAAAAATATGAAAGAGCCATTGCGGAGCCATAACCCATACTTTTAAAACTATCTAGGATAGGTAGAGATTCGTTTAAAGGACTGTGCTCCTAAACATACAAATAAAAAAAATATTTTAATAGTGGATTAAACGTTTAGGCGTTAAACGATATGCATATTATGCTATCTGGTGGCAAGTTTTGTACTAGACGAAATGTGTTGGAATCATGAACATAGAAGTTCTTGTACTTCTATGTTACTAGAATGCTTTATGAAACACTTATTTTGATTCAAGGCACTCCTCGTGCCATGGTAGTTTTCATAAAGATTGGCCCGGAGCGGCCGAAAAATACCCTTAGGCCCATGGGTCAAGGAAAAGGTGGATCATTGAGAGGTGAAACTCGTTTTTACGTGGATTCTACAAGAACAGTGGTTGTGCAAGTAAAAATTGACTGGATTTACAATAACTATTTAAAAACATGATTTTTGCTGGAAGTGCACTGCTCTAGCATATGCATGCAAATGTCGCTCCTGCTATCCCCACTCTGCAACTAACCGCTAGACCCATGTAAACTACACGGACATGTGTAGTACTACATGACATGTAATAGTAATGTTATCAACGCCTATTTTATATTGGGCAATGACGGCATTGCCCGGACAATGATGTAAAAACAATATAATATAGTATACAATTTTAAATATCAACATCGCCCAAAATGCATGGTCATTGACGTCAATGGCCAAAATGTCATCATTGACCGTAACATATATACGAGGGCAGATCAATAAGTACCCGTGTTTGAAGACAGGTGGAGTTTGAGTGTAGTGCCATTTGTTAAGCGAGACTTATACAAAATTTCAGACTGATTCATAGGTTACTTTTTATTTGGCAGCAAATTCTATCAAACTCTTCAAAATACGCTTCTGTCTCGGCGATAATTTCTTGTTTGAGGTAAATTTTTGTTCCCCAAGCCATGTCTTCATGTTGGAAAATAGAAGTCAAAGGTATGCGTGCGGCAGCAATTCGTAGTGCAGTTCATGCAATTTAGCCTCGACAATTCTGGATGAAGGTGCTAGTGAGTTATAGTGGTAAAACATCATATTTTGCTTAGCCAAATGAGACCGTGTCCCCTTCAATTTTTTAACGAATCAGTCCAATAATTTACTGTAGTACTACCCCGTGATGGTTTTTCCTTTCTTCAAAAAGTCTACGAGGATTATTTTTCCTTTGAATCCCAAAAAATCGTGGTTAGAAATTTTCTTGCATTCTTCGGAGCAGATTCACCCAGACAAATCCATTGTTTTGACTGTCGCTTGATGTCTGGCATATAATTAATGTATCTCGGTTTCTAATTCTTCCAAAAACTTTTGCAAATTGGACCTTAAAGAGGTCCAAACACTGTTGACATTGACAGTCATATCCGCTTGTTGTTCACCATGGGCAATAACGGCACCCATCGAGCCGACACGCTTTCTCACACTTAACGTATCATGTAAAATATTGATTGCACTTAGTTTGCGGATCAGCGAGAATCATGTGGACATTTCAACAATTTCTTCCGTCTGTCGACCGGGTTGGCCGCTCCTCATCATAAACAGATGTCTCAGATAGCATAGCATAGCATCACTTCGTGAACAGAGTTTTGTGGAGGCGCAGCCTCCATCACCTCTTTCAACATCTAAGAACATCGCAAGGATGGTTTGGTGTGTATGTATAATACTATAAGCATGGAGCCTTGTCGCACCTCAAAGTGGAGTGTTGACCCGCGCGAAGGCGATAATCAACCTTTGATGGATGAGTAATTACGAGTAAATCGCGAGTTAGACGGCAGATACAACAGTAGACACATTGGGATTGAACAGTTGAAAAAGGTTTTCTACCATACATGCCCGCGTCCAGATCACTTAAGCATTTATCTAGGTCGGTGCCGAGACATTGAGTAAACGCCCCGGCTGTGACCCTCAGATGTCTCAGATATCTCATGGTTGTCATAGATGGTGAAGGATTTCCATAGACAGCATCCAACTTCGCTTTTATTTCTTCACATGTTTTTCCATCAAAAAATAAAAAGCGAATTACGATCGCATAAATCGAATAATCGATATTATTGCTCAAGTAAAAACTATCCTAAAAACAGAGACAACCCTTCAGAGGGACAATGGTTGTCTCCTTAGATCGATCCCAGCAAACAGAGTCACGTCTTTTTACGTGAATAAGACGTTATTTTTTGGTCGATATTTTCCAACACGTACCTGACGAAATAATAACGTGAAAAAAACGTCCTTTATATACCAATATGACAATATTGTAAAAAGTAAAAAAAGTCAAGTTAATTTTTTTATTAAATATTTAAGGTAATTTTTATTGTTTAAAAACACACGAAAATTTTTTTTTTATTTTTGGATAAAAATATAGTTGAATATAATGACGTAATATACACGTAAATTTACGTCTAAAATTTCACGTAATTTTTTACTACTAGATTTGGCATAATTAAAATGATTGATATGTAACTATTATTTTCTACTATAATTTATAATTCATTATGTATATTGCAAACATAGCAGCAATAAAAGGCATCATTACCTTTGAATTTAATGATATCGATTATGCGTATAAAACACGTCATTAACACGTAAAATTACGTGATTTACACGTCAATGTTTACTGGTATCTGTTTATACAAATTTCCGATAGAGGGCAAGTAATTCATATTTTGCTAGTCAAATCTAAAGTAGGTTGTATAAAACTATAAGGTTTATAGTTTTATCAAAAGAGTCACGTCTTTTTACGTGAATAAGACGTTATTTTTTGGTCGATATTTTCCAACACGTACCGGACGAAATAATAACGTGAAAAAAACGTCCTTTATATACCAATATGACAATATTGTAAAAAATAAAAAAAGTCAAGTTAATTTTTTTATTAAATATTTAAGGTAATTTTTATTGTTTAAAAACACACGAAAAATTTTTTTTTATTTTTGGATAAAAATATAGTTGAATATAATGACGTAATATACACGTAAATTTACGTCTAAAATTTCACGTAATTTTTCACTACTAGATTTGGCATAATTAAAATGATTGATATGTAACTATTATTTTCTACTATAATTTATAATTCATTATGCATATTGCAAACATAGCAGCAATAAAAGGCATCATTACCTTTGAATTTAATGATATCGATTATGCGTATAAAACACGTCATTAACACGTAAAATTACGTGATTTACACGTCAATGTTTACTGGTATCTGTTTATACAAATTTCCGATAGAGGGCAAGTAATTCATATTTTGCTAGTCAAATCTAAAGTAGGTTGTATAAAACTATAAGGTTTATAGTTTTATCAAAAGAGTCACGTCTTTTTACGTGAATAAGACGTTATTTTTTGGTCGATATTTTCCAACACGTACCGGACGAAATAATAACGTGAAAAAAACGTCCTTTATATACCAATATGACAATATTGTAAAAAGTAAAAAAAGTCAAGTTAATTTTTTTATTAAATATTTAAGGTAATTTTTATTGTTTAAAAACACACGAAAATTTTTTTTTTATTTTTGGATAAAAATATAGTTGAATATAATGACGTAATATACACGTAAATTTACGTCTAAAATTTCACGAAATTTTTCACTACTAGATTTGGCATAATTAAAATGATTGATATGTAACTATTATTTTCTACTATAATTTATAATTCATTATGCATATTGCAAACATAGCAGCAATAAAAGGCATCATTACCTTTGAATTTAATGATATCGATTATGCGTATAAAACACGTCATTAACACGTAAAATTACGTGATTTACAAGTCAATGTTTACTGGTATCTGTTTATACAAATTTCCGATAGAGGGCAAGTAATTCATATTTTGCTAGTCAAATCTAAAGTAGGTTGTATAAAACTATAAGGTTTATAGTTTTATATGGACAGCCTGGACAGCCGAGTGCAGCAGGCCCAAGGGTACGGCAACCTGCACTAACTGTGGTGGTGACCACCCAGCTAGCTACCAGGGCTGCAAATCGTACCCCAAAATGTGGAGAGCGCAAGCTCCCCCTCGACCAGTTCCCCTCAACAACCAGGCAAGACGGTACAAACCGGTCACCAATGAACGTTCTTACGCTCAGGTGGCCCGGTCAAACCCCACCCAATCAGTTCTCTCCCAGAACGTCCAAGTGACCAGGTCAAAACTCACCCAACCAGCTTCTACCCAGAATGTATCTGAGGCTCCCAAAAAAGACAAGCCTTCTAATAATCTTCCTACCGACGACAACGGTAGATTCACCGTTTCCAAGCAAGAAATAGCCAGGGTTACCTTGGAGCTCGTCAGGTTCGGAATGTCCTCCGAGGAGATCCAGAAAACCCTCAGCCATTTCGCCAGGTCCGACTAACTTCTTTCCTGTCCTCCAGCTCACGCCATCACTTCTAAAATCTCATGACGACAACTTTTCCCGCAGCCCTAAAAGTCGTTTATTGGAACGCCAATGAGCTGACCAATGAAAAACAACCATAGCCCCAGACGTCACGTATTCAGACACTGACTCCGAGCACGACGTGTTCCAGTGAGGAGTGTTCACGCTGCCTCGGGGAGGTTACAAATATCCGTCATTGTCCTGTCCAATTAATCTTCTTCTTTTTCAGCTTGTGTTTTTAATTTTTTTTCAGCGCCTATTGTTAGATTATTGTTGAGTTTGTAAATTGTAAAAATTTTTTTTTTATATTTTAATAAAAACGCTGTAGCAACGGCGCGACTGAGGCTCTGTTATTATAGAAGGAGCCCAAGGTAAGCACATCGCGCCGCCGCGGGCGCGGGGATTATCTCGCCCGTGCGTGCACGCGCGGACAATTCGACGTTAGCCTCCGGCTCCGCAGTGCTTACCTTATAGCGCAATAATAAACAAGACACCGGCTCGACGCCGCTCCTCGGGTTTGAAATCCCTGTATAAAATTCTCAACGTCAGGTCTCAAAACCAGATGAAGGAGATAAGCGGGCTATCGCCCGCATCTGCTCCGCAGATGCCAAGTGTCAGCTACAGCTACAGTTTTATATACCACCCGGCTCGACGCCGCTCCTCGGGTTTGAAATCCCTGTAAAAAATTCTCAACGTCAGGTTTCTAATCAGACGAAGGAGATAAGCGGGCTATCGCCCGCATCTGCTCCGCAGATGCCAAGTGTCAGCTACAGCTACAGTTTTATATACCACAAAATTTATCCGACTCCGTGGTTCGGATTCCACGTAAAGCTGTAGGTCCCACAGGTTAACACAGCCAGGACTTAGCTTCGCGCTAATTTTCAGAGGTACGCCTCAATAAAAATCATCCGACGTAACGTTGCGGGCAAGCCCGCAACCTTACTCTTCAAGTCTTGCACCAGACCAGAATAAATGATGAAGTTATTAAAAGATTATTATTTAGCGAGAGATGGAAATATTCGTTCACTTGAACGAACTAGTTCGTGCGATCTCGTTCACCAAAGAGAATCGCTCATTTTTCTATTTTGTTCGCGAACTAAAACTGAACGAACAAACTATTAGTATGTTTGTAATTATGTTGGCGAAAAAAGATCTAAACGATTTGAAACTGAGATTGACCGAGACTCATTAGGTCTGTTCGTTTGCTTGCACTAACCTGAACCGAGCAAGTTAGTGCAAAATAATACCTGCACCAAGTTGTACCACAGATAAATAAGTAGTAATTTATCTGTGAGTTGTCCTGTGACGTCATACAAACCAGGCCCGTACCCAGGATTTAATTTCGGGGGGGGGGCACTTAGTAAAAAGTAAAATTTTTAATGGTTTTTCTTTCGAGAATTTTTATTATTATAAACAAATTTTCATTTACTTTGAAAAAAAAAATTTTTTTTTGAACATTTCGGGGGGGGCACGTGCCCCCAGGTGCCCCCCCTGGGTACGGGCCTGATACAAACGTCTTCAGTGTAAGTTAGTGCAGGGCAAACAAACAAACGGCGAAGTAAACTAGAGTTCGAATAAAATACCAACTTTATCTAAAAAGCACAACCTTTATAAACGAAAGCATTCATTAAATTTTTGAAACAATTAATAATTAAGAATTTTTCTAAATTAGTGTTTTGTACAGGGTGGGTCATAAAGAATTTTCTATTTCAAAACGTCATTGTGATCAAACGGTATGTCGGAATTATTAACAATAATTATAGTAAATTGAAATAGTAATGTGTAGTTCGCAAAAAAAAAACATACAAACAGACGAATTGAGAAACTCCTCCTTTTTTTGAAGTCGGTTTAATGAATACAATAAAAAGAAATAAAAGAACGAAGAACTCTTAGATCATATTTATATATTATATAACCCCTTATCAGGTAGTACCGTACTAAGTACCGTAAGGCTTAGGGAGGTTTACCGTTAACCAAGGTAACCTCGTGGAGAACTCCACATGGTATGAGTAGTACAGTTTAAGTTAAAACGTGTAAGAACAAATTAAGAATAAACATTGTAGCAAATTATCATAGGTTTAATTTAAATTGGAAAAGTGCTTCAACAACAGTAATGAATCAACGCAAGATAATTTTATTTTTTATATTTGCTTTTGTGGTTTATTAGCTAATAAAATATTTATATGGAAAATAGTATTATTTGTTTCTTACATAAAACACGCATCATTGTTAAATTTGTTCTATCAAACTTTTCTGTTATTTTTTTAACAATTTATTTTATAATAATACTTCAATTTGTTTATTAACAAAATAAATTTAAAATACAATAATTATTGATCTTTTATTTTTTATATCCATAAAGCTATTTCCCTCCCGTTAAGGTAAAATTATTATTTTACCGGTTGCAAAACTTCAAAAACAAAATTCCAGTAGTTCCTGTTTTTTAATGATAAATTATTTGAAAATTTTAGAAATCTATAATAATTAATTAGCTATTTAAATAGAAATGCAATGTCAATTCCTTTTGAAAAGTATCATATCCACAAATGATTTAATTTAAAAAGTGTTTAAAATAAAATAATGTTTTAAAAACTGCTTCTTATCAAAATTTTGGATTCCAACTTTTTAATTGTACCCGTTTGAAACGGTTAGTTTCAAGATATATTAGTAAAATATTTAAATAAACTAAGCGCCATTTGGAAAATAGAACTAACAAAAATTGTTACTTTTACTTCTGTATTTTAAATATATTATATTTTTTACTACCAATTCCTTGCTTAAGAATGAATCTGCTTATTGAGGTTTTAATTTAAAAAAATTTAATTATTGTTAGGTTTCAATAATTAGTCGAAACAGTATAAAAAATAAAGCAGTAGGTATATGAATGAATATAAAACGCATATCAGCCGATTAATAACAATGCAGCTATTTTTGCATTTATTCTATAATGTGATGGAATTGCAAATCATATTTTTTTAAATATTTTTTTAATTTTAAATATTTCGAATGCCTACTGATATTTTAAACTACGAATTACTTTCTTAAATTCATAATATTTATTTATAAATTAATTATAATCTTATAATAATTATTTTGTTATCAAAAATTGAAGTTGACTATCAAATAACCAAAGTTACATGAATACCCTCGGTAGGTCCGCAGACATAGGAGTTACCTTCCAGGCTACAGAAGTATTCATCCCAGGTTCGAATCTCAGGAGAGTTAAAAAAATAAGTAAGTACATAATATTAATAGTTAAAATATAAATTTTCAGAAACTTGGCCGCCCAACAAAAAGATGGCGCGATATATGAAGTCGGAACAGGTAAACACTGCCTATACCTTGAAAGGAAGAAGAAGAAGAAGAAACTTGGCTTGTGGATGTGGACAAATGGGCAACAATCGAATGTAAATAATCCAAAAAAATTATAATTACTCAATAAGCAATAAATTATAGAAATTAATTTTTTTTAATATAATTTTTATGTCGTGACGAAAAAACGTCTTTGAGACGTCAATGAAAGACGTCTTTATGACGTGACGGAAAGACGTCTTTAAACTGTGACTTATGTACGTAATATTCACGTCTTTATGACGTGAAGGAAAAACGACTTTATGACGTGAAGGAAAAACGTTTTTAGGACGTGACAGAAAGACGTCTTTAAACTGTGACTTATGTACGTAATATTCACGTCTGTATGACGTGAAGGAAAGACGACTTTATGACGTGAAGGAAAGACGTCTTTATGACGTGACAGAAAAACGTCTTTAAACTGTGACTTATGTACGTAATATTCACGTCTTTATGACGTGAAGGAAAAACGACTTTATGACGTGAAGGAAAAACGTTTTTAGGACGTGACAGAAAGACGTCTTTAAACTGTGACTTATGTACGTAATATTCACGTCTTTATGACGTGAAGGAAAAACGACTTTATGACGTTAAAGAAAGACGTCTTTGTCACGTGAACAAAAGACGTTTTCATGTCGTGAAGAAAAAACGTTTTTATGACGTGATGAACAGACGTCTTTAAACTGTGACTTATGCACGTCGTATTCACGTGATATTCACGTCGTATTACACGTCTTTTCGTTTTAAAATAAACCAAAATAAGACGTCCTTAAAACGTGACTCTGTTTGCTGGGATGGTTGTCTCCAACTATGAATCAGTCTGAAATTTAGTATAGTGTCGTTTGACAGATGGTGGTACACGACGGTAATGTTAACTTCCCTCAGAAACGCCATTTGTCCTCAAACACGGATACTTATTGATCCACCCTTGTAGAATAAACATTTTGCAATGCCTCAAAAAATATCTGTTACAAACAATAGATTTAATAGGGGTAATCACAATTCACACTGGCTCGTGTATTGGTGTTGTATTTATACACCGTTGTAATATCCTAGCAACATCTAGTAATACACAAGTTTATTTGGCGTTACTAGGATAAATACAACGGTGTAAAAATACAAGGGATATACACGTCAGTGTGAATACCCCTATTATTTGTCGATAATGTAGATGTCGCATTTATTTACCTTCTTAGAACATGGTACCACAGATTACTATTACAGATAGCCAACCCCATTGTTAAAATGGTTAACACATTTTAACAATGAAAACATGTTAGTACTGGAGACGACTACCAGAGGCGCATTTCTAGGAGACATCACGATATTGAACTATGGTGGCTACTGGATACGCTTCATAGATGTCGTTTCTAAAATATTTCATAAAATCTTAAGCAGAAAATTAATTATACATACATTATGCCGTTGTAGTATCATGCCTTGAAGGAAAGTAAATCCTTAAGCCGTAGGTAAATAAAATTTTCTACTTGAGATTTCATGAGATATTTTAGAAACGACATCTATGAAGCGTATCCAGTAGCCACCATAGTTCAATGTCGTGATGTCTCCCAGAAATGCGCCTCTGGTAGCCGTCTCCAGTACTAACATGGTTTCAGGTAAGAAATGTGTTAACCATTTTAACAATGGAGTTGGCTATCTGTATACTAATCTGTGATGGTACTGATGGTACTTCTAAAGCTTGACGTACATTGTTTGACGTACGGCATTTCGCCTCTAGCATCGCGATTTTTTCAATACATAAGTTATTACAGAATGTCTTCTCATTAATAAGATCGTGCATTATTTTGATTTTCTCGTTTAAGCTGTGGATAATTTCGTTGAGCTCCGAATTTCCTTGCGAATCAGGTTTATTCAGATTTAAATTTACAAAATCCATCAATATTTTGTTATCATGGTACTGTTCCGACAATTCACGATTGATTAATAATTCAATTAAATCATCTTTCGGTACCTTTTTTAGTTCGATAATAATAGCATTCACATTCATGTTTGTAACAAAACTTTAAAACTCACGCGAATAAAATGTCTTATAAAAGTTGACCACGTAATGTTTAAAATAGTAAATCATAAATCAACTGAATCAATACAAAAAGAATTAAAAAAAAAACAACTTTAAACTTAACCTCAAAATCACAGATAAATTTAATCTGTGCTTCAAAACACTTCCTTGTTGTTTAAAACCATATAATCTAAGAGGCAGTGGCATCTGACTTCCGGTATTTTAACAAACCTGATATTTTCTTTATTTAGGGCCAGTTTTACCATCTCTCGTTAAGTGGTTCTTAACGCTTAACTCATAGTTGATAACCATTTTGCCGTTTTACTCGCTTATAGCTGCTATAAGTATATGAAAAGGAGACGCTTTAGTCACTCAGGTACGAAAGGAGTAAAAATTTGACTTCAGTTCAATTATATTAACAAGGTTGTCGCTTGAATATTTTAAAATATTATATTATTACTGAAAAATAACAATGTCAGACAGCCACAATGGCAGACACTTTTGAAAATCCATGTAGAATTTTTTAAAATTTGAAAAACATAAGCCCTATTTGCAATGGTTCATAAATTTTTTGTTTTATTATTGCTTTTTGATCCATTTTCTATCACTATTTGCTTCAGAAATTTTTAAAATCAGAGTGCTGGTTGTTTGTCGACTTACATCCATGAATTTTTTGAAATTAAAATTTAATTAGTTATAACGATAATTTCAAAAATTTGAAGTACAGCTATTTTTGAAATGACTGAAAAATATACATAGTGTACAAATTCAGTTAAAATATATTTAAAAAACATTACAAAATTTATATTTTACAATAAAAGTAATATATCTGTATTATAAAACAATAAAAACAATTTAAAATATACAAAATCGTTATATCCGATTTTGAAATCTCATTACCGACTTTTTCCAGCTTTAGAAGTTTCCTTATAGGCCATAATCTGTTGCATTCTCTTTAAAATAATTTTACCAACATCGATGTAAGTAATACCATCTTCGTGTAAATCTGTAATTTTTTCAAAGTAGAAGCAACAAATTATCAAGTATAATCAACGTACCATCATAATAAATAATTTCACAGATATTGCAACATTCTGGATCATTTTTAATCAACTCCTTGAGGGTTAAATAAAAATTTAACGTGATTTCCTTTCGATGTCGATAATATAATTCTGTAATACAAACATACTTCGTTAGTTCATTCCGTTAACAATAACTTTCATAAAAAATATTACTTGAAAAAGGAGTATTTTGAGCCATAACTTCTTTGAGGGTTTTTACAGGTGTTGCATATTCAGCGGCAACATACTTCTTGCGGTTAGTCATGGTATTGATTTTGTAGACCGAATTTTTATAATCGCGTTTTGAAACTCCTGCTCGGTCAATTTGTTTACTTTCTAGTTCCTAAAATTATAGATTTATAATACCAGTGCAGCTTAAAATAATTAATTTCGTACCGTGCTTCGTTCAACAGATTTTGAAAAATCACTATCTAAACGGGGCGGGCAATGTAGAGACATGGGTATAAGAATAAACAGCTTTTTAACCTCGAAGTTGATGTTATTTTTATCTTCGTAATCTGTCAAAAATTCTAATAATCCTTTCTCCTCTGTTCCCTTTGTAGGTAAAACTATTCGTAAGTATCCATGAAAAAACGAATGAGCCATTCCGGAGCCATAATCCATACCTTTCAACTTATCTATTTGTAGAGATTCGTTTAATGGACTGTGCTCCTAAATATATAAACAAAATAAATTATTTTATTATAAATGTAGTTATAGAAATTGTTTAAAAAAAAAAATCTATCTTGTTGTATGTTGTAAATATTTCTATAATCAGTCAGTAAAATTTGTAAATCCAGTCGAGGGGGAACAAAGCTGTACTATATATTAACCACTGGTAACATACATACCAAATTTTATCCTGGTAACCAGCAAGAAATATTCTTACAATATTTTGATTCAATATACAATATTATAAGTGCTAATTCAATAAGGAAAATAAATATAATTATAGCCCCAATTTCAACTTGTTTATTTTTTTATGAGATAAGTTGATAAATAAATATTCATGCTTGAAATGCCAAATATAAAATTCTTCTGAGAAATGAATTTCGTTTATCACAGAACTGTTTAGACATTGACAAATTCCAATAAAAGCTTATCGTAAGTATTTAATTTCAAATAGGGAATGATATGTACTAGAAGAATTAGGTCGATGATTTTGTATAAATACTTTTTGACCTTCGAACTAAAGCATTTTAGTAAAAAAATAATACTTACAAAATTAAAGAGTTGATTAAGTAACATCATACATGGCAAAATCAAAATCTGAGCTGCTGTGTTGTTATTAAATAAAATAAAAATTGGAAGTCGCTTCTCGATTACAAAAATAACTATAAATGTAATTATCGAACAGAAGAAACCAATTAAATTCAAAATTTTAAAACTATAAGTAAATTTTAAAAGCTTGATTTTACTATTATCGTACCGAGAACGCAAATGATTAAATTCCTCCCACAGGTTAGTACTTCTCACCATCAACTGTATAAAAAACATATTCAACAACATAGTCGAAATCGCAGACACTAAAACAATACATTTCATACATGAAAATTAAAAAGAAGTTTAATTGTGACTTACTCGAATAAACCATTTTATTCTCCTTCGTAAAACAAACCGCAACTAAAAAGATTAACTTTGAAATTAGATGCAACAACAATAATAGATTAACAATATTTACCACTGAAAAGTGCTACGGCTACAGTAAAAGTAGCCCATTGAGCCTTATTCGTTCGTTTTCTTGCAATGTTTTTTGGAAAAATTAATCCAGAGGAAGTTTCTCTCACAAACTCCTAGAATTGGAAAACGGTTTAACAAATTTTAGAAAATTATATTGTTATTCTAACTTACCATTGTAAAGATCTAATTAAAACTGAACGGAACGGAACCCACGGACAGAATAAACGCAAGTTATAAACACAGGAGTTATAAATAAAACTAACCTATCGGTTACCGCAAATCTCGCATAATATGCAACATAGTTGCAAGTCGGCATGATAAAAGTTGTGATAAACTTGACACTTGCAAGGTTAGAAAATCATATAATGAAAAAAAAATAAACATTTGTTTTTAATTTCTGTCTGATTTGTACAGGTTAAGTGAAGAACCGGTATTTTTACTAAGAAGGTCCTGTGGCGCAACGGATAACGCGTCTGACTACGGATCAGAAGATTCCAGGTTCGAATCCTGGCAGGATCGAAATTTTTTTTCAAAACCAAACGTTAAAATATTAGTAACAGTAAAATACAAAACATACAAGAAATTTTAGGTGCATGTCCCCAGCCCCCCCCCCAATTCGAATTTTGACTCCAAAATAGTCTAAATCGTTTGTACCTGTTTGTGCAAACATTATTTTCGTTAGTACCCAAATAGTTTTTGAGATTTTCTAGAAATACAAGGAAACTGACGCGCATGAGTGGATTAACGAGATTCTGTGTAACACTTACAGGATCACGTTCAAAATACTCTCCATTCGTTGTACTTTGTTTGTGCAAGTTTCATTTTCGTTTGTACCCAAATAGTTTTCGAGAAATTTCAAAATTTCGCTGGGAGGGGGGCTGGAGATATGCTTTTTTAAATTTCGAATTTTGGATTTAAAATAGTCTAGAACGTTTGTACTTTGTTTGTGCAAGTTTATTTTTTTGTTTGTACCCAAATAGTTTTTGAAATTTTCAAGAAATACATCTGGGACACTGATGCGCATGATTGGGTTAACGAGATTCTGGACAATAACTACAGGATCAAGTTCAAAATACTTTCTATTATTTGTACTTCGTTTGTGCCTGTTTGTGCAAATTTCATTTTAGTTTGTATCCAAATAGTTCTTAAAATTATCAGGAAAAAGTTCTAAAACACTGACGCGCAAGATTGGGTTAACGAAATTCTAAGTAACACTTACAGGATCAAGTTCAAAATACTTTTTAGGGTCAGTTGTATAAAGGAGGATCATTCTTGACCATGGATCAAGCTTCAATTTAAACCAATAGAAAACTTGAAATAAAATTTTTACTGTACTGATTGGTTTAAATTGGAGCTTGATCTATGGTCAAGGATGATCCTGTTTTATACAACTGGCCCTTACTGTTTGTGTATGTTTGTACAAGTTTCATTTTTGTTTGCACCTCAATATTTTTTTGAGATTTTCAAGAAAAATATCTAGGATACTGACGCGCATGAGTGGATAAACGAGATTCTCTTAGCACGGGGAAACACATAAAATTTTTTTAAATTTTGAAAATTTTAAAATTTCGCTGGGGGGGGGGGCTGGAGACATGCTTTTTTAAATTTTGAATTTTAGATTCAAAATAGTCTAGAACGTTTGTAATTCGTTTGTGCTTGTTTTTCTATTTGTCATGTTACTCCAAACTACTCTAAGCAAGTTAGTATAAAAAATTGTGATAATTGATTGGTGTATAAAGAAGATTGATGATTTTACACCAATCAATTAGAGTAAAGTGTGTTCTGGTTGCAATTGAACACAACAATTGAAATTTTGGGATAAAATTGATGTCAAACGTTGAAACACCGTTTGAGCCTCAATGAGCTTCTATTCCCATCATTTTAATTTCATTTTCGGCCAAGTTATGAATATTCAAATTTTAGGGTACTACTCCGAGCAAGTTCCGTACAATAACGCTCAAGTTTAATTCTATTTTATAAGATTAAAATTTTTTATTTGATTAAAAAAAACCTAATGTAGTAAATACAAATTTAACCTAAATCTTAAAATATCTTAGGTTACAAAGCAAAGTAAAGACGATTGTGACTATTTTGAACTTGATCCTGTAGATGTTGTCCAGAATATCGTTAACCCAATCATGCGCGTCAGTGTCCTAGATTTATTTCTTGAAAATCTCAAAAACTATTTGGGTACAAACAAAAACAAAACTTGCACAAACAAGGTACAAACGTTCTAGAGAATTTTAAATCCAAAATTCGAAATTTAAAAAGGATGTTTCCACCCCCACCCCACAGCAAAATTTTGAAATTTCTCGAAAACTATTCGGGTACAAACAAAAATGAAACTTGCACAAACAGGCACAAACGATAGAGTATTTTGAACGTGATCCTGTAAGTGTTACCCAGAATCTCGTTAATCCACTCATGTGCGTCAGTTTCCTTGATGTATTGCTTGAAAATCTCAAAAAAATATTGAGGTACAAACAATAGAAAGTATTTTAAACTTGATCCTGTAAGTGTTACTGAGAATCTCGTTAACCCAATCTTGCGCGTCAGTGTTTTAGATCTTTTTCCTGATAATATTGGGAAGGGAAGCTTCTCCCTATTCCCCCCTTGGCTTACGTCCCTGATCATTAGCCTCTCTCGTACCTTAAAATGCAGTGTTTTGAACTCTCCTATGCCTCCCACCACTTGATCTTCATGTGCAGGAGATAGCGGTCAGGGGGGGCGCTTAGGCAACGCAGTTGGAAGATATGAGACAATAGGCATAGAACTACAGCACATATGCGGATTTTGGAGGAATATTCCAAGGATATATCATATGGTTTAAGATCATGGCTGCTGTAGCGCCCAGGCAATATTTTTAATGAGTGGACTGTCTCAGAGATCCCTGTTAATTACTACCGTTTGTTAAAAAGATGGCAATATAACTATGAAGTACCTGAACAATAAATTTTGCAGTTTCATTAAGCACTGAGTACAACTTGCCAAGTGTTCATTCCTGTTAACGGAACATTTGATCTCCCTCTCGACCAAGGTGAGCGGGGTTAACAGCCAATTCAATGTCGCTAAATGCAGCTTTTATTATTATTATTACTGTCTTTTTTTAGTTAACAATTATGCATAAAATATTTGTTTTATCATTAAATTAAAATAAATTTCTGGGTATCCGTTGGTGGGTCCATCATCCATCTGCGCCTATTGTCAAGTCAAAAATGAATGGAATTTTTGTGTTTAATAGGCCTAAAATGCTTTCCGTGTGATCGCTGCTTTTCTGTATAATAGATCCGTAAGTTGCTTGGAAGTGTGGAACAAAAATAAACAAAACGCCTCTTTTATACCATAACAATTTTATAATTTCTCTTTCTTTGATCGATTCGGATTATTTACAACACGTTTAATTAACAAGCTTTTATAACTTATTTTAGATTTTGGTTTCGATGGTATGGGCTTTTTAACAATTGGAGTATCATCTTGGAATCCTACGAAGTCCAATAAACGTTTCTGACCTTTGTTTTGTGGTTCAAAAGTTCTGGAACTTTTTGATGTTCTGCTAAGGTGTAAATTTTCCTCTTTTTCAGATTCACTGTTACTATCACATTTCACTTCACTCTTCGTTAAATTATTTTGAATTAATTTAGGCTCGATTGAAGGTACCGGATTGAATCTGTACAACGAATTAACATGATCAAACGACACTGGATATTTCACTGCAAGTTCTTGAACTAGTTTGATTATGTTAAAATAATTCGACTCAGAGGAACAATTTTTTATTGCAAACGCAAGACTACCGATACCGGTTTTTTCTTTTAAAAGTGTTTTTAATTTCGAAACCACTAAAAGAGGCACATTTTTTAAAACCGCCTCATCGACTACGTGCTTCAGCATCAACTGGGGATTTACTTCACTTGTCAATAAAATTGAAGCAGCTTCATTGCTTTCCAATAACTTTGTTACTTCGTTTATTCCAAAAACCACTAATCTACAAAACCAAAATTATTAATTTCAAACAGCAACAATAAAAAATAACTCACTTTTCACTTGTTGCATCTCGAGTACTACTTTCGACATACTTGGAACGAAAAGCTCGACGGTCTTCTCGAGGAATATTCTGGAGCTCTTTCCAAGGTATTTTTACTTTTGGTGGTTTTATGATACTTAAATGCTCTTCGAGTAGTTTGTTTAATCTACTACAGTCTTCCTCATTCAGTACAGGCCAATAATTTGTGTAAGGCTGTACTAAAATATTTTTTATAGTTACTTTATTAATTTTTTTCTTCTTTGCACTTAAAGCTTGTTTTTGCTTGCTTGCTGGTAAAAGTGGAGTTTTCATGTTGTTATAATCTAATTTTCAATAAAATAAATTTGAAAATATTTTCCTTTTAATTTAAGGTTAGATATATCATATCACGTTGAATTATTTTGACAGAATTGCCAACCCAACAGTGCCGTAAACAGCAATTTCTGTTAAACGTTTAATTTACGGAATTATCTAATTATTTGGCAAAAATTCATTTAAAAAATCGGAAACTTTAAAAAGGCAATAATTATTATAACTGAAATAGGGGTACCCGCTTGGTTTAGTTTCATTATATTTTTCCCCTTCGGGCGCTTCTGACATGACAGAATTAAACGCCAACTTCATGTTGATAAAACGGCCTGTCATAAGCGATGACCATAACCTCATTTTTGGTTACCAAGTTTACAAAATTTTCTTTTTGGAAATCTTATAAAAATGGATTTAAAAACACGTCGCGAAAATAGAATCAAAAGAATTTTGGGAAATTCTGAAAATCGATTGAAGAAAATTTGCAGTTTTGAAGGAATTGATCAATTTAAAGGTAAACAATAACCTTGCATCCGCTATTGAATTCTTTGTTAATTCAAAATTTATTTCTAGATGAAATAAATAAAAATAACGTCCAATTAGAAGAATCAAACATTACAGAGTTTGAAAATCACGTTCCTTCAACTAAACCAATTTTGGGCAATAAGAATAGTGACACATTGTCAGCTATTCGAGCGGCATTACAAAAAGAATTTAAACGTGAAACCATAGTGGATAATCATGTACATTCCGATTCTCTGGAGCCCAATTTCAATGTTGAGAATGACGCTTTACCAATTATTGGACAAAATGAGGAAGTTAATGAATCTTCACTGAATTCAACTTTTGTCAAAAATTCGTTGAAAAGATTTCTGACTCTTTTATTGTTACCATGTTTGGTGCATTTTATGTTCTCAATCAATATTGTGTTAGAGCTAGTTTCTCCTAAATCGATTAACAAAATTTTTATACCATTTTTTTTGTTCGAAATATTCGAGTATACATTTTACAAGCCCAAATTATATAGAACTAATAACATCGTTGCATGCTTGTTAAGTTCGAGTATTCCTCCTCAGGTTTTTGACATAATAGGAGTTATTTTACGAATATTACAAGACGGGATGGTTTACTTTTTTGGATTTGTGTGCTTTGATGTATTTTTCAAATTTATATTGTATGTATGTACAAAAGGTTTATAAAAGATTGTGTGGTGAAACTAAAGAAATTGTTTAATTGTATTACATTACACCTGCAGTTCCCAAATTACAGCCAGCAATTCAAAAAATAAAAAGTTATTGTAGAGAACACTAATATGCTAATTTGTTGAAAAAGACAAAAATTTACAAATATTTTTATCATTTAAAAATGGGTATCCCTACCTTACACTATAAATTGTTAACAACACCAGGACTGTGTAATAGGAGAACCTACAAAGTCGAGTATTTACTTTTAAGTAACCTGACATTTTATAGGTTTTCAATTGCATACGAATAATGTGTTTTAAAGTTCATTCCATAGAAATATTCATATCTTATTTTGATAACAATAAAAAGTTAAAATAGTATCAAAAAAATGTATTTTAAAAATTAAGTCAAAAGTTTAACATAAACAATTCTTAAAATTATTTGAACTAAATCTACGATATATTGAAATACATACATTCAAAATAATGTACTTATGTATTACATATAAAAGGAAAACTTTAATCTATTTATACGTTTATAAAAATAACGATTCGAGTGGAGGTACGTACCGCAAAAAAATCCTAATCTTTAGACTTTTTGGGATGTTTAGCTAATACCTGACTGTCTTTACGAATGATGTCATCTTTACCTTCCTTAATCATTTTTGTTTCCCAAGCAATCATTTCAACGTTATATTGTTTTATATTGGTTTCAAATGTCTTCTTGTATTTTTCCATTTGAGCATCTGATAAGGACCGAAATTCTTCTTTGCATATTTTTAACATTTCGGCAAACGATTTATTTTTATTTTCAGGAAGTTTCATTTTTTCTTGTATAAACAATATGTACGTTCCAATAGGACGTTTTGGTTTTCCCATTTCACGCCATTGCTGTAATTAAAGTTTTTTTTTATAATTTTCTTTTCAAAAATTAGTAAGTAATATTTTATTTTTTAAATAAGTTAAAAAAGTTTTTTTATTTTTTAAATTTTATGGAGTTGGATTATAATATTTCAATATAAACTGGGGGGAGTGGGACAGCCAATACAAAACTTACAGATTATTTTTAATTTCTGGCCAATTTCGCCTAAATTTTCAAATAATCCGTATAATTTTATGTTTGTATTTTACTTTCCCAACTAAAATAATTTCAATAAAAAATTTTTTAATTCCTGGACCCAGTTAAATGTTTTTAAAATAAATTGAATTATTTAAGTGGAGTAAACGCCACATATTTTAATTTATCATAGAAGAAACTACAAAGTTTTGATAAATACCTGATGAATTTGCCTCCTTTCCTTTCCTTTCTGCTTTTCCTGTCTGACCAATTTAAGTGTTTCAGCTTGTTCTTCCGAAAGAGAAGACTTATATTTTTTGATTTTTTCTACAAACGTTGCAAGTTCTTGTGAATAAGCATTTATAAGCTTTTGTTTCTCAACTTCACCTACGTTTTTCCAATCTTCGGCACACCTTTTTACTAAATCAGTATTCGATAATTTAGGATTATTTTCTTTTATCGAAAGTCTATGTGCGGTCACAAATCTTAAATATGGAGTTAATGGTCGTTTAGGTCGTTCGGGAATTTTTAAACTTTCGATTTTTTTTCTTGTTTCTAATTTTAGAGTGGCGCGTTGTTGATAAGTTGGATTAACGGTAACTCTAAAAACCAAATTTCAGCACAAAGAATATTATTTTCATATTATTGCTGTACAAACCTTGTAACTAACACCTTTTTGCACACACCGAATAAATTAAATATTCGAGGATTACTAAGATTGGATGCCATAATACTAATTTTATTTCAATACTACGCCACAAATCGACGCTTAGCAGCAAAAACTGTAAGATAAACGAATTTTCGTGATGGGTTATGTTTAATTTTTGGCAACTTTTCGAATCTGTCACTAGTGGCGTACTAGTTCAAATATTTTTGACTTAAGAGCAGTGGCGTAACAACTTGAAGTTTTGACGGTTTTAAGAAAATCTTGTTTGACTTCTGCTGATAAAGTATACCTACCACTTTATGCCATAAATAACTATTATTTTGTTAAATTGGATTCATTCAGTAGGTGACTTATGAATTCTTTTCCGCTCACCCTTATTTAGGTTTTGCAAAAATTTGAAAAATTTAATTAAAAATCGTGATGTGGGACTCAGAGGGTTAGGTAAACATTTCATCTCATACAGCAACGCAGCAAGAAATAAAATTACTGTAAATAAAATTTAATTTATATTAAAACTTCAAAATATCGAGTTATTAATAAATTAAAAATTAATTACAAGATTTATTGAGCTTTCAAACGATTATTTCGTCCGTCATCAAAAATAATCGTTTGAAAGCTCAATAAATCTTTTAATTAATTTTTAATTTATTAATAACTCGATATTTTGAAGTTTTAATATAATTTAATATCAACGAGTTAATAATTTATATATTTAAATAAAATTTATGCTATTTAATTTTATGTTTGAGATAATAATGCATTTTAAATTAATTTATCTTACTTTAAATTTTATTGCTTTAAGTTTTATTACCTATTATTATTTGCGTTCGCATTCTCTCGGGTACAGCAAAGCAAGCATGCGAAGCCATCTCAAACATCATAATGAGTTTTTTTTGTTAATAATTACTATTTATTGATTGAAACTTTTATAGGTTTTATTAGTATGTTATTTTATCGCAGTTCTACCTAGAAGTTACGCCCTGCATAAACGTGACCATTTATTTTTGAACTCAAAACGGAACATATCGACCCTTTCTTCTATACTATCACTAAAATTTTTAGATTTTTTTCTTTTATTCTATACTAGGTGGAAAGCCCGTCTACGGATGGGTAGCTAGTATTCTATATTTGGTACCCTTGTTTAAATTAAAAATTTTTTAGAGACATTTTGGCATTCCAAGACTGTACTTGGGGACAACGGGACTGTCCCGTTCAAAACGGACATCTGCACACCAGATGGAATGTTAGCTTTACGCTATATCCTGATAGGAAATAAATTTATATATTTTAAATTATTATTATGATAAGCAGTGCATATTATAAACAGTAAAAATGACGCGCACGAATAGATTAACAAGATTTTAACTGGATTAGTGTAAAGTAGAAATTTCCATGGTCTGGAAGAGGTCCGTAAATGTAGCCTAACAGTTGACACTAGAGAAATAATAGGTGAGCACAAGCTGAATGTGTCCATTGTTGAGTTTCATAAGCAGAAATGTCACTTTTATGACAAGCTTGTAATTGACGGTTGATCGAAAGAAGTTCGACAATTAATTATTATTTATTGACAGACCAGTCAGTATCGAAGTGTCCAACTTTTCGCAAGCCGCCCGTCCGTGGATGGGCCTTCCAGCTAGTTTTAAATAAATTACGTATTTCCATAATTGCTATTTGCTAGCAATTATTAAGGGCCAGTTGTATAAAAGAGGATAATCCTTAACCATGGATTAAGCTTCAATTTAAAATAATACCAAACTTAAAATAAAGTTTTAACTGTTTTGATTGATTTAAATTGGAGCTTGATTTATGATCAAATTATCCTTTGCTATACAACTGGTTCTAAGAGCTATATAATAGAGACTGATGGTAAGCGAAATTATTATCATAAAATTTTATAAAAATAGTGAATTTTTAACAGAAAGATAAGAATTTTTCGAAGGTCATAATGTAATTTTTAAACGGTTTTGATAACGAATTAACACTTTGATTATGTTAATTATCGATTTTATATCAAAAACGCACAATTAATAATTTAAATTTTAATTTCAAGTATTGTATCTAAGTGTCGTAAATGAAGCTTCGTTTTGACTATAATTTAAATGATTTTAAAAGTTGCACTTTTTGAAACAATTGAAAATGTTCTTTCAAACGTCGATTCAGTGTCCCAATAATTTTTATTTTCCAGCACTTCGTGGAATCCCCGAAGCTACGCTCATGAAAAATGGATAATTTCCATAATTTATTATTTTATTATTACAAAATAAAAAAATAATTTCGTTTTACCGTTTACAAATATTTGCACTACTACGATTACCGAATCAAAATTTAAATTTAGTTTAAATTGCATTGAAATTAAAAAATAAGTGTGTTACGCCACTGCAATTTTGAAAGTGGGTTAGTGTTTTTAAAATGCTACAATAATGATGAAAAATCTTCATAAAGATCATAAAGTCATTGTTCAAAATCAAAGCATCAATAGAAGTGCATTGCGTCACACCTGTCTCAAAAATTTCCACCTCCTTTGAAGGATGGGGGATATTTTATCTTCATTTACGTTTCATTCATTCGTTAGATTTTGTTTTAATGTGTCTTGTGGCATACGGGGCGCTCAATATGAATTGCGTAAGTTTGTTTTGATAATTTTTTATTTTTAAAATAAAATTGATTTACAAAATTTTCACATAACCTTAATTTTGAAATTTTTGATCTTTCGCAACCACAAAATTTTGTAAAAAATATGGAAAAAAGCGAAACCTTTACTGATGCATTTTTTAAAATTTATTATCTATTTACTGAGGTTTAAACTATTAAATTTAAACAAATTTTGATTGTTTAGCTTTAATTATTTAATTACTTATAAATACGAGGATTCGAAATAGAAAGTATTTTCTTTTTTTTGTTACAGCAACATCGTAAGCGACGCATCTGAGTGAAAGTTTTGTGTTCATTTTAGTGAAATTTTATTCAAATCCTTCCGAATCATCCAAAATGGTGTCAAAAACCTCTGATAACAGTGTCAATTACACTGGAATCCTGAAAAGTTTTACAGCTGGAGGTAAGTCTCGTTTGTAATTGAAAATCGATTTCCGCGGTCATTCATGAAATTGGTTTTGTCTCCTGCTTTGCGTACCTACTATAATTTATTATCAAAATTAATAGGTACTGTTGTAACATTCTATTTTCAATGCAACAGTGACGGCCTTTAATAATCTTGTTTATGGCGGTTACTTCAGTGATTTGCACGTGTTGCGCAGAACAAACTGAAATTTTTATAATGGAGCAGGGGTCAGCAAAGCGATGCATCTTAAAAGCACCCCTTGAAGTGATACTAATTTGTATTATTGTCCATTATAATGGGAAATAGGAATGTTAAAGGCTGATTTGCCAGGTTGTAAGATTGCTCTCTGCAAGTGTTTTAAATTTGCGTATCGCCAAGGGTTGTCGACCCCTGTAATAAAATCGTGCTAAACAGCTAATTGGGTTTGGAATGAGATAGGATATATTATGTAACTCCTGGCAATCTAAACTTTTAACTAATCTTAGAACACGCGAATCTTATCCACTATTTGTCCACAATTGACGCGCATAAATGAATTAACGAGATTCAATCTCTCCGCTATCTGATCTATAAATTCTTACGATATTAAAACTACTGATGGGTTGTGAAATAGCAGTCTGCTATTTTGTCACTGTTCCCAATCCTGTAACAGTTGTCACAGTGACTGAATATTCAAAGTAGCAGTGACTCAAAGGAGCAGTTTAATATGAATTTACATTCACCTTCACCATCTATCACGTTTCACATACAATACAAATGTAAGTGTACCCTGTGTACCTGATATTTGAAAAAGTATTACGCGTCACCCATTTTCAGATACAGGAACGGTGACAAAAATAACAGGTATTTTTAACTGTTCCTTGTCAGTCACAGTAACAGTTCACTAATTAAAACGCTAATTACTCCTTTATCCGACCAGATAAACATATTGCATTTAAGGGGTGTCTATCTATAAGCCATAAAATTTTCACGACTCCTAAAATTTGCTAAATTTTTGTCGTTGGCTCTCGGGCTATTAAAGATATTATGCTCATATTCATATACTCCCACATTTTACGGCATTTGATGATGTCACTCCGGCCCTCAAACTTGAAATTTGATTGGTGCACAAGCATATTTTTTTATTTTTATTGGGTGTGGAGTAGGTTTCATAAAAGGACAGATCGCTGTAATTCAAACTGGAACATTTTCCAGGTTAAACCCCAAGTCTGAAAAAAGCTATAATATTAATCACCAAAGAATTGTCTTTATATTTATGAACTCCTGCTTATTTTTAATAAAGTCGTCAACCGCGACTCGTAATCGGTGGGATTTGGCATCAGCTTACTGTTACATCTACTTTTTCAGAACAATAATTTTATTTGTAGAGATTCTTAGATTACTTAAATTTATTTATATTTTAAACGATACCCGATCATAAAATTAATTAATTTGCATATTTGCATGGAAAGCAATTAAGGAAGGCTTCCCGATTCTTCTTCAGAATTTTCGTGTTCTACAGGCGATAGCGATCGACAATGTAATTTAATGTTACCAACAGGCGATCGCGGTCGATTAGGCGATGTGGGCTTACTAATTGGTGATGGCAACCGAGAAAATATTCTGGGCTTATCAACTGGCGATCGCGATCTGGATTTGGTCTTCCAGCGTGTAGCTTCTTTTATAATTATTTTCCTACCTTTTAATTCGGTCCCGTTTAATTTTTTGATGACTTTTTTCAAGTCTTTCATTCATTCCTTGTTTAGGCCATAAATTGTGGGCTTTAGCATAAGTCACTTTTCCAACTGTCTTCAGAAAATCTTTTAGATCTTGCTATTGGATTCGGGTAGACAAGTTTTCCATTGTCGCTCTAAGATTAGTCCTTCTTGAAGGACTAAAACGACGGTTGTTCCGAGATAATCTCCTACGGCTGAAATTCTGATCGTATAGCTCCGTGGTTTGCGCGAATTTTGTACCACCACTACTCCCTAGTAGGTTCTTATCATTCAAATTTTGAATAGCATCATCGGCGTCTTGTTGATCGGCGAATTCTACAAAACAGAATCAATTTTTCCGCATCGCGTTCGCGAATTTTTTGGGATAATCACCTACACAATACTCTGGTTTTAGTCATTTTTTTAAACTAGCTGAAGATTTCTAATAATTTCAGTTGCTAAATAATCTTTGGTGTACTTGGTAACCTATTTTTGTATCTTATATACTGTGATCCGTTAATACTTTAAGAGATTGTCTGGTTAATCCGTGCTTAATCTGCACACTTACGTATCGTATGACAGCTTCTGGTTTTACTGAATGAACTTTTAGTGAATGATTGGTTGGAACTCATGACACCAAAAATGTAATGCCAACGACAGTTTCCATCCCGGATTTTAGGAGTCGTGAACATTTTATTGCTTATAGATAAACACCCCATAAATGCAATACCGAAAATGGCAGACGTTTATCTGGTCGGATAAGGGGGGGGGGAGAGTTTGAAATCCAAAATCAGGTAACAAACACAACAAAACAATTTAAATCGAGAATTTAATGAATGCGGAATTTAAACTAAAAAATCGAAATCGAAATTAACAGTGAAGCCGCTATGCGGGGATTACAATATAATATCTAAATGATATTAAATAAGTGAGTAATAAATAACAAAGGGTAATTTGTTTTCATAACTAGGTTAAATTTAGATTATAGTTTATATTATGATGCCGATGCGATGTTTAAATTTTTAATGTTTTGTTTATGTTATGATTGTGCTAATAATTTGTCTTGTAAATAGTATCTATTTACTACGTGTCAACGACTGTAAATGATATTTTTGTCGATGAGGATGCACGTTGAGAAAAAAACTTACGAAATAAGGAATGGAACCTATTCTTTCAACCGCCAAAATTTAACTGATAAAGATATCCATTCAATTTCCGGTCTACGACGTTTTGGCGCAGTCAATTTATTGAGACCGATTCGGTTCCTTGAAAAAGATGACACATTAACGAAATTATTAAAAATAAGATAGTTTGTATTACTAAATAAATAACATAAAATATCTTTGAAATGCACCCTGGGGCCTTTTATTTTGCTAAACCAACGAAATACAGTTAAATATAAGATAATTTCTGTTACTAAATAAATAATATAAATTAACATATAACCTAAGCTATAAATCGGGATTCTTGAAAAGGTGCTAAATTAACGAAATACATACAATTAAAAATGAAATAGTTTTTTTAAAAAAATTTTATTTACCAAAAATAAGTTAATTAATTCGCGCCGAACTGTGTTGCGTCGAAATAGAGGTTCTATTTTGGGGGATGGATATATTTTTAAGCTTTGAGATTTTTTGATTAAATTTCTTTCCACAGTATCTTTATTCTGTTTATCTGCAACATTTTTCGATTGTCGGATGCGTAGTTTCATTGATCTCATATTAAATTGTTTTTCACACATCTGTACTAAATGACTCATGACGCCACACTGTGTTAAATATAATAAAGGCTGTTTTTTTTGCTTATTTGATAGAACCGAATAGAACTTATGAATGGGTTAACTATCAAACGAGCTATCATACTGCATTCACTTTTGACATTTATGATCAGAATCAAAAACCGCTACTAATTTATCAAAATTTACTTTGAAAATCAATTGTCGATTCGCGTAACTTATAGACGACTTCGTGAATTTTATGATGCCAATCTTTCAACAAAAGAATAATTTTGATTAAAATTTAATTTTTCGTGCTATTTTTTTTACTATTTCAAGTTATATCAGGCTTGAAAAAACACACTTAAATAATTTACGGTTGGTGTGCATTGACCTGGAATTTGGAGATTAATCTACCAAATATGAAAATACGAAAAAAAAAGGCGAGACATCGGCCGGTCGACGCATCGGCCGGTCGACGCATGTTTCTCGGAGCAAATGTAGGCGATGGATTTATTCAATTTTCAGGACGGGTGGCAAATTTTATTTGAATAAAATGATTAATAGTGTATTTAATATTATAAAAATAATACGAAATAAATAGGCTAGTCGACGCATGTTCCTCGGAGCAAATGTAGGCGAGGGATTAATTCAATATTTTACTTTACCTTTACTTGGATTTTACTTTCCATTACGAATGGAAGTTTTTAAGATATTTTTAGTATACTATAAATAAAATAATTTTGTTAAAATAAGTTAATAGATATTTATATCTACAAAATTGAGTGTTGTTTACTTTGAATTTAACTTGAATTACCTAGTAATTTTTTTTATAAATAATAATTATCTTATCTTTTTAAAACTTTCAATAAAATGATTTCGTGCGGGCAAAACGTATGACAAATTTTTCACTTTATTTGTTTTATTTATGAAATCTAAATTGTTGCTATTATATCTTTACGCTTTCTTGCATTTGCTCATTAACTGGGATAGTACTTTTTAATTTCATTATTTTACGTAACTCTTTGTCTTGAAATGTAATGATTTCATTGTAATTATCACAAATTAATATTTTGTTGCACGTAGATGCAGTGAAGGAGTTATAGCACTCTCAAGCCCCCCCCCTCCAATGAAGATGAAAATTATCAAAAACATAACATTTATCAATGATCACTGATCAGTTACTGATTCAGCTTCTTTGCTGTCGAAACCTAAATATGTGACTTTTAGCGACAAATGGTCCCTTTTGACCTGTCTGGGTCTTCTCGAAGTTTCAACTTCATTAGCTTATTTATGTAGATCCGTCAGTGTGAATGATATAAATATCGCAAGTGGCATGAATTTGAAAGATTTACGGTGATTCATTTCTCTCAAAATCTTACAATTAGATAAGCATTCGCTTATATCTTTCGAAGTTTTAAAAATATAACTACCTATCAAAGTTCAGCAATTTATGAATAAACACAAAGTAATTAATTATTTTTTAATTACATTAATTAAATTTATAATATAGTTTAAATCACAGAAATTTAAAATACTTCAATTTTTAAGTGACGAAAACGAAATCATTTGAGATCAGCACTGTTGAACTTTGTACGCATATTACGTTATTATTAGAAACCAATGCCAAGTTTAAAACATTTTTTCGGGAGGTTAAATAACAGCATAATATTTGAATAATGTATTAATTAGCAGGTCATGCACTTTTGTTGTAATTTGATTTTTTTTTATAAATTTTTATCAAGATCAAGGTTTTGACGTAGTGGATCTATTCCAGTTATGTCCTCTAGATTATAAAAGTCTTCTTCTTCTTCTTCTTCAACTGAATTCAGTTGAATTTTGAATTCAGCCTAAGCCTAGGGCTTGTTATTTCCAGCCACTGCTTCGTTTCCTCGGCAGTGCTAGATCTATGAGCATATAAATTGTTTAACGTCCGATAGGTAGTTTGCTAGACTTGCCTACAGACGAGCCTGTAACCCTGGTTTTTATGTTAATGATGGCAATTCATTAACCCAGGAGGACCACCGGCTTAACGTGCCTTCCGAAGCACGGAGACGTCATAAGAAAGTTACCCTTCTCCGGATTTGAACCCGGTACCTCGCTTTCGCAGTTGATCGCGTTACCTGCAAGGCAAATGACCGTCTCAGATTATAAAAGTGATTAAACCTAATTATTTGTAGGGTGTATTTCTTTCTTTTTAACCTAGAAGACCGAGTTTTTGATTTGTATGGTTGTTCGGTCTTCCGACTCAACGAGGGGTGAGAGAAAGCAATTTTGGTATTTTGGGCTTTTATAATTGTCGGGTCGGCTAACGCCCCCCAACTCGAAAACGCCTGTGGATGATTTATTTCCACGTTTTTTCGCCAACCGAGATGACGATTAAACCGCAGCCACCAACCCCTTTCAAGCCCACCACCTGGATTTCACGGACAATGACCAGGAAGTTTCTGATTTTTGAACTCAAAAGTGACGAGGACGTTGGCCGCACAAGCGACTGTATCTTGGCCACCGCCACACCCAAGGAAAATCAAGAATCTGAGGAAACGCCTGATGCTCCATCTCAAGATGTCCACATACAGGATGATGAGCCAACCTTTGGCTGCCTGATTCCACCATTTGAAGTTGCCACCACTTGGCCAGTTCATTCGACACCCACGTCCAATCAAGACAAAAGTAAACCTGAGCAACGTAGGCCGCTCACCACACCATTCGATGCTATCAAACAAGAACTTCCACGTCGCCTCAGTGCGGCAAATGCGCCGTGGCGCCCGCATTCCCTGTTTCTGGCGAAGCTCGCCACAACTCCTGAAGATATGGCCATTTTTAACGAAAAGAAAAACGCAACAACGACGTTACAGTTGAGTACAAGAGGCAATTCATCACATTCCGCTTCAGAAATCAGAGGCCTTTCTACTCGCAGTACACTGAAAGCTGCAGGAGATGCCTGGACTACCCCCTGATTCGAAATAATGCTGAATAGTGTTGAAGTCTTAATTATGAGTCATTACTCTTTACATTCTTCCGCAAACAACAACTACAAACTATTGCTGTTCAAAATATATTGTTATTTTAAAGACTACTTTAATCTAGTTTAATAATAAACTAATCGCAATAAAATACATAACAAAGCATAACTGTCACACCACAACTAATTAATCATGCTAGGAAGAATTTGAAATTAAAAATAATAAAAGTAAATAAAACTGATGCTACTTTTTATTATGTACCTGCATAGATTGTCAGAGATCCAAAAATATAGTGCGATCGACCATTTTCACCTACTTAATAATGTTTTTCCGCAGTTATTTAATATTTTTTTTGAATCGGTGCCATAATTTGAAAGTCATATTATATTTATACTAAAGTAAATATTGAAACAAATGCAAATTACAAAGAACCTTCGAGATATCTAATAAACCAAGAAAAATAATAATTGTATATGATATTGTATACTTCAAGTTGCGCACGCCAATAGTTTAAAGAGTTGTTTACGTTATGTAAAATTCGCGAGAAAATAAAAATATAAGGAAAATACAAGTAACATAAATAATCTAGTCGGGGTATTACCTACTTAACTACTACTTATACAGACTTAGAAATTAAATAATTATTAAAACATTACTTATCGGTCAATGTAGGTTTAATTAAAGGGGATTTAAATAAAAACAAATTTTTAACGACTATAATAACTATGGAATAGAATAGAGAATAATATAAAGTCAATTTAAAAACTTAAATGTGATTTAAATTGTTGTTAATCTTGGAGGCAAGAGTTAAAAGAAAATTAAAATTTTAATTAGAACAAAATGGAAAATATTGGTAATAATAACTATTTTGGTAACGCTTGAGCATCGGTGGAAATTACAACCGAAGTTATAAATTGATACAATTAAGATACAACAAATTGAATAAAAGAAAAGTTTAAATTTCTCAAATTTGGGATATTATATTAAAGTTTTAGTGCGTAATATTACTTTTCCTTTCTGTTCTTTTTTATTACGTTAATTTATTGTAATTCGTTATAAAATACAGTCTGTTTCGAAAATATTAGATGAACATAATAAATATTATCGATAGTTTAGAAATAACACGAAGAGAATTTAAGAAGTGAAAGTAAATTTTTATTATAATCAGAATGCTGCAAGGAATGTATGTATGTAAAACTAGGTATGTCTGATAGAATTCAACATGCAAGATCAAAGCTATGCAATATTTTGAATTTTTTTTTATATACTATGTTAAGGGGGCACTATAAAATGTAATTTTTATTAACAAAAAACAAGAAGTTTTAACAATAATTATTCGAATTTTTTCACAATTGGAAGAATATGGAATAAAATAGTCTTCCCAATTAAAAAATGGATTAAATTATATTGCACGTCACGTTTTTGAAAACAATTTATAAAAAATACTTTCTCTGACGTAATTTAAATACTACAACAAGTTTTTTATTCAGTATTAGTCAGGTGTTTAATATTTATAAAATTAATTAAAATTTAATTACAATTTTAAAATGTTCACTGAATGAAAAGAAAAAATAGAAATTTTTAGCTACAATTCCAAGTTTTCTTAATGATTGATTTCAATCTGCTGTTTTAAACCAAATTGATCATTTTTTCAATTACAAGGATAATTTTTATTTTGCAGGAATTGCTGGTATGATATCAAAAACTACAGTAGCTCCCCTAGACCGAATAAAAATCTTATTGCAAGCCCACAATAAACACCATTCACGACATGGAGTTATCGGTGGAATACGCCATATAATCAAGAGGGAATCCGCTTTGGCACTGTATAAAGGTAATGGTGCTCAGATGGTCAGAATTTTTCCATATGCAGCAACGCAGTTCACCTCCTTTGAAGTGTACAAAAAGTATTTTGATGGAATATTTGGGCCAACTTCGCACATGGACAAATTTTTTGCAGGCGCTTGTGCAGGACTTACAGCTGTTACTTTGACTTATCCACTGGATACTATCCGAGCTCGGTTAGCGTTTCAGGTAGGACTTTTTTTTTTGTTTTACAAAGGCGAATAGTTTTTAATTTTTGGATTCGTTGCAGATAAGTGGTGAACATGTCTACACTGGTATAGCACATGCTGCGACGACGATATTTAAGGACGAAGGTGGTATTAGAGCTCTCTACAGAGGTTTCACACCTACTTTAATGGGAATGGTACCTTACGCAGGTTTATCTTTTTATTTCTTCGAATATTTAAAGTACGGTTGCATGAAGTATTTACCTTCGTTCACGTGCAAGCCGTGCAAGAAAAATACGGGAGGGTTAGTTTTACTGATTCCTGCAAAATTGTTGTGCGGTGGTTTTGCTGGAGCGATAGCTCAAAGTGTTAGTTACCCAATGGATGTCACCAGGAGAAGAATGCAATTGGCTCTCATGAACCCCGAAACCAAACATTACGCTAAATCAATGGTTAGAACTTTAACTTATATTTACAAAGAAAACGGCATAATGAAAGGTCTGTATCGTGGTATGTCAATTAATTACATGAGAGCTATACCAATGGTAGCGGTTTCATTTTCATCGTACGAATTATTCAAACAAATTCTTGATTTGGATACCGGGCTACAAATCAAAACTGGAAGTTAGTTTTTGTTTTTCGTTCAAGTATTACCGATATTTCAAAAAATGGAAATATTACTTTTGGAAGTTTTTGACTTCCATCTCGTAGGTTTATGTGTTACCAGTAACCGAAAACTGTATTATTCAAATTATTAATTATTCAAATATTTTTATCAGCATGGTCAATGGTATACCTATTGGAAATTTTTGAAATAAAATTTGTAAATTTTTTTTATTTGCCAAGAACGAAGTTTTGAAGACAAAATTGAACTGCGTATAAAATACTCTAGTCCAAACTAATGCTAATTAGAAATATTTTTTGTTAACCAAAATTACAATTAAAAAAAAAAACAAAAACAATAGCAAATTAAATAAAAATCTATAATATTGTTTTAAGTATAATCTTCATTGTATTCTAGCGGAGTGATACGTGACGGTAAATTAGCAATGAAAATAAAATTTTATTACATATTTTCTATTGTTTGATTTTATGTAAACTTTTTTTCTGGTCGTAAAACAAAAAATTTGTTTTATTTATTGCATCACTAAATTGATAACAATTTTTATGGTCATTGACCATTACAACCTTTTAGCGTAATTATCAGGATCAATAGTCTGGATATTGGTAGTAAAACGTTCGCTTTTGTTTGTTTGGTAATTATATTGTTTGAATGTTGACTCACCTTATTTATTTCGGTTCTTTACTTAAAAATAAAAATAATTAATTATCGGTCGACTGTTTGCACTTTGTCTCCAGTGCGCAAAATAATAAAAAATTAATAGTAATTAAAAATATCTACATAATTAGCTGAAAGTTATATGACAAATATTTGCAAATTTTTTTCTATGTAGAATTGAATTGTTTTTAGATATTTCCTGTATTTTCATGCAGGCATTAGGCTTTTATTGTTTGCAATAATATTGTAATAGCACATTTATTTATAGAACATTTTTATATCGCAACATTCCAAAAATATCTGCTTTAATAAATTTCTTGTACCCTAATAAGTAAGTTAGTATGGATATACTCTCAAGTCTTTGCCACGGAACTTGGGTGTTACGTTGTCGTGCATCTGGTCGCACCACCATTGGTAACTTTAACAAAACATCTTTCGTGATTGGTTAAGTTAGGATGACGTAACCCTTATGTTTGGTGGCAAGGCCATTGTATGTCTACTGTAACGTACCTGTATTTATATTTTGTGTATTAATATTTGTTTGAATTTTTAATTTATTTTTGTATGGCATGTTAAATAAATTATTTTGTTGAAACTGTTTTTATTATTTTGGTACCAGGTACCTTATTAAATTTAAAAAAGGTTTTATTTTCGTAACGACTAATACAAACGCGCACTTACATTTATTTACATATTTAAATGACGTATAATTAATTTTTCCAATTAAGAAAACTATAATTTACAGTTATTACAATAACAAAAATTTATAGTTGAAAATATGTCTTAAGTAATAATCTACAGATAGATATTAAATTTTATACTTCTTTGCAAAAATATTATCACAACAATAGCCACAATCAGGACCGTCTTCAGGATTCGAAGTTCATTGGAACAATATTAGCAAAAAAAATTATAAAATCAAAAGATACCTTACCGGATTACATGTTTCAATCTCATTCACGAGTAAAGTATTCACTTCAGCACTAGTCTAAACGAGTTTATGGAGATGGAGTAAATACGGAGTCATAAGACAATTAAATTTTGACACAAATTTAGTTCATTAATTTAAGAAATGCAGCTTTTAAAATCCTATTCGTACACTCCCGTATAACGCGTACATATCTTTAAAGATGTATGTACGTACGACTCTAGCCCAGTCAAATAAGCAGAAAAAAGAAGTAAACCTTGGAATGAAAGCTAGCAAATAAGCTAAAAATTTGCATAAATCTTTATTATGTCATTCTATAAGTTGTCTCATAAGTCTCGTAAAATCTCGTGTCCGCATCACAAGATATTAAAAGTCAAAGGTCGCGAAAATCGGTTTTTTAGAAAAATTGTAGAGCATAAAATTCTCTGCAAATTAGGTCCTAAGGAATATTTTGTACAATTAACCGTTCTAAGATAGAGCGCGAATAGTGGGAGCGCTTAGCCATATATGTACGTACGAAAAACAGTTTTTTCAGTCAGCTATTTTCTCAGCAGCTTTTTAAGTTGCAGGTTAAAAAGAAGTAATAGCTTTATTTGTTGCCGATAAAATTGACAAATTGTTTTTAACAGCATTTTAACTGCGGTTACCTTTCAAAACTGTAGCTGCTTTTTATAAATGACGACAGTTGCTTATTCTGCAACTTAAGTAGCAGCTGCAAAAGTAGTTGTTTTTATAATAAATTTCAGAATTAGCACATTTGATCATCTCCAAGGTACCATTTGGAAATATATAAAAACTGAATATTCCGTTTAATCAAGACGTCTGGCGACGCAATAGGGGAACCTGACCTAAAATGACATATCCGGGTAAAATGGCTCATAAATCTCAGTAAAGAATTCCAAACTCTTTAATGCGAGTTTAGTAAGAAGAAACTTATGATATCTAGTAATTTTTGTTTTAGAAATTTAGACAATTATTAAAATGAAAGAAAGACTTCACACGATTTTAATTAATTTAAAATCAAAATTTAGTTTAATTTTTTTGTGGTTTATCGTACATTTAAACAAAAGGCGCCAACTTCAACAGAAACTGACTAGGGCGCGATCGATAAACAGCTGGGACGTCACAATCAGTTGATCAGAGAAATAAGCCGCCTTTTTGTATTGCAACAAGTTACTTTAAGGTAAATTCAAACTTTTGACCACTATTAAAGTTAACAGAAAAATTTCATTGCACGTTTTTATTTTTCATTATTGAGTACCAGCACGAGTATAATTATTAAGACAGCTTTTTACAATCTATCAGTTTAATTTTACTCCTTCAACATATGTAACAATAATAAAAATCGACTTTCCTTAAAAAAATTTGTTATTTCTAGTTCGTTGTTTCCAAAAATTTTTCTGTTTTGGAAACAAGGTTATTTTAATTTAGAAAATAATCAATTTAAATATAATTTTGATTTTATTCAATTTTGTTTCATTAATTAGTAATATTGTTGGCCTTTACCTACGAAACTAACATTTTTTCTATGTCCTGATTGGCCCTTTCATCGGAACCCTGACTCTGTCTATGGTGTGGTTTTTCATTAACAATTTTTAATTCTTGTCAATTTAAAAATAGCTTCTCTGTTAACGCAAACTTTTTTTCATTATCATAGTGTAAAATACAGGAAACACCAAATGTCAAAAAGATTTAGATTATTTTGAAGGCAACATTTTTAGCTCTCTTGTTTTGAAGCCCTCGCAGTAACAAAAACTTGGTGAGATGGTCCTGGTAAACCATAACAAACTTGAACCCTTGATTTGTTTGGGATTGTATGTCAGTTAGGTCAGCCTGGCAACGACTATTAATATCCCTATGAAAATTTGCTTAGAAGCCAAAACTTTCATTTTTTTGCCAGGGTGCGTATTTCGCTAAATAACTATTTCTAATTTTAATTGTTATATTAACGTATTTCGTTGACGTTTCAACTTATAGTAAAATAAAGAGTATAAATAATATTTAAAACTCTAGAATTTATTACTAGTAGAATTATGTACAAAGAAACACTTCCAGATAGATTTCCAGCTTTTACTATTTAATATTTTATTATTGGACTTACCTCTAGGTCTTACTTTATTATATAAGATGAAATCTATTCGATATTGTGGTATCAATCGAAAAATTACCAACTAAATAGTTTTAAGACCTAACGGAAAGTTAAAAGATTTTTACTTTAAATAGAAGTAAGCTGACTGCTCAAATTTAGATGGTTCCCCTATATCAGCGTTATTTCAAAAATTTGTTTTGTTAATTATTGTTTTGTTGTCACTTTTATTAAATTTAATTTTTTATTTTCAGTTTACTCGAAAAATGGTGAATAAAAGGGTAGTATGTACAATAAGTAAGTATAGATACATTTTGCTCAAGGTATGATTTATACGAGAACGAAAACTAATCTTATACTGCGCATTGTCTCAAAACGTCCGCCATATTGAATTATTCAGCTTTAAGATTAATAGATTAGATGGCGCAATCAAATACGTAAACGAAAACTAGTCGTATACTGCGTACTTATAACGTCTCTAACATCCGCCATATTGAATATTTTAATTTTTAATATAATAAATATTTGAAGTATGAAACCTCTGAAATGTTTGCACTTACTTAAAAAACCTCCTGTATAAATAATCGAATCTATTTTAGGTAAAATAAAAGCACGCTATCTTTTGGCAATACTGGGCTCAATAGGAATGGGCATTGTATTTGGTCTCAAGGTAAATTTAAGTATAGCCATGGTGAGCATGGTTAATAACACAGCTTTGGAATTAGGAGTCGCTGGTAGACAATTAGCTTCACCTTACTACAAGGACTCGCTTAAATTACAACAAGATGCAGACTGTAACATTGTGGTTAGCGAGGAAAGCAAGTTGGAGGTAAGAAACATTATGCGGTTAGACGCGTTGATAATTTAGAAAAAATAGGATGGTCCGTTTCATTGGTCATCATCAATACAAGGGTCCCTAAAAAGTTCATACTTCTGGGGGTATATGGTTGCCCAATTTCCAGGTGGTCGAGCAGCCGAATTATTTAGTGCAAAATGGATGATGTTTTTTGCGGTCACTATCAACGTTATTTGTACAATTTTATCTCCGGTCGCAGCCAAAATGCACTACGGATTTTTAATTGTTATGAGAGTTTTGGAAGGAATTGGGGGAGGTGTAACATTTCCAGCTATGCACGTTTTATTAGCTAATTGGGCACCACCATCGGAAAGGAGCATAATGAGTAGTCTTACTTATTCAGGCACCGCTTTGGGAACGGTTGTAAGTATTATGTTTCTTTGACAAATTCCAAGTTACTACCAGAACAATTTGATAGGTATTTACATTCATCACTGGAATAATAGCATCTGGACTAGGTTGGGAATCGATATTTTATATAGAAGGGTCTTTGTGTGCCGTTTGGTTGATAATGTGGGGTGTTTTAATCACCGATACTCCTAACGAACAAATATATATCAGTGATGAAGAACGACAGTTTATCACGTCCTCCCTAAATACAAATCAAGATGGATCTTCAGTTGAGAGAAACCAAATTAAACCGAAAAGAAAAATTAAATAATGTTTTTCAGGTTAAGAAGCCTCCAATACCATGGAAGGCTATTTTTACGTCTCCACCATTTTTAGCTATCTTAATAGCGCACACCTGTTTCAATTGGGGTTGGTACATGGTGTTGATAGAACTTCCAAATTATATGAAGCACATTTTAAAATTTAAAATTGCCGAAAATGCCATTCTAAGTTCGATTCCTTTCCTAACTATGTGGATCTTCAGCATGATTTTAAGTAAAATTCTCGACAGCTTAAGAAGTAAAAATTCAATTACTACAACAACTGCCAGGAAAATTGCAACTTTGATCGCAAGTGTAGTTCCGCTGATATGCTTACTTATACTTCCCTATGTTGGGTGCCAAAGAACTTTGTCAATTATTATCATGACTATAACTGTCACAGCAATTGGAGGAATGTTTTCTGGGTTTTTATCAAATCATATCGATATTGCACCAAATTTTGCCGGGTCTTTGATAGGTATAACCAATACGTTTGCGACTATTCCTGGAATTATCGTACCAATTTTTGTTGGAAAACTAACGGAAGTGGATGTATGTGAACATCTTCATTGTTATTTTATAGTTTATAACTACTTTTGCTTTTAGCCTACTATATCGTCTTGGAAAATTGTATTTTGGGTTACTATTATACTCTACGTAATTGAAATAGTCGTTTACAGTATATTTGGATCTGGGGAAGAGCAGAAATGGAACAAATATGCTTCAAGTGGAGAATTGCAACCACTGAAATCTCCACAATAAAGCTAATTACCTTTTAAACTCTTAATGTGAAATTATCGTCGGTGTTATCTGCAGGGTTAAGGTGCAAAATCTTCATTGACCTAATTTTATTTTACATAATATATAAATGTAATGTAATTTATTTATTTATGTACCAAATATATATAATATCTACTGCAGTGATCCAAAGTGGTGTGATGAGGAAAATCCAGGTGCTAATCTAAAAAGTAGTTAATTAATGAGATGAGAGATTTTGTAACATGGGGTTAAAATGATTTAATAGCTCTCATGACCTGATTTTATCCTAATTTGGTTGGACGATGCAGGGAGTCAAAATTCAGTGAAATGGGTAGGCAGGAACCAAAATTTGATTACTACCTAGTGCTTTTTAGCTGAAAGAATGATGAATTAATCATTTAATGGAATCTTTGGAACTGAGAAATTAATTATTTCAGTCACAGTTGTTTGTTCCAAAGCAAATCTGTAATATGGAAGCTTTTGGTATTGGGATAATGCTGCGATATAATTAAGGGGTTAGCGCTCAGTATCTTTTTGAGTTAACGCAGTAACCCATGGAAGTTGCTCAATATTTAGCAAAACTTGTACTTTGGTATCTCGAGTTTCATTCATTAAATTAAAAAAAATTTACAAAAAATATAAAGTATGATCAAACAACAATAAATTTTAATTATTTAAAATTCAAATATAATATAAAAACAAGACATTGCGTTACACACATATATTTAACTATTAAATTTAAACATTGAAATCTTGTATACATTTCGATTCAAAATAAAGAAAACTAGGTTAGAATCGATGAAGCAGACCCAAGACCAACAAGCAAAAATTATTTAGAATTCCAAATCTGTGTCAGCTGTATTTTTCTCAACCCATGCTTCAAATTTTTTCAATATTTCGGGAGACATTTCTGTTTTATATGCACCTTCTTTACCAGATCGAATAAAGTTAGATTTTTCGGTAGTTAAATTCAAAGATTCAAAAAATTGGATATTAAACAATTCTTGGTTCAAGTGCACGTTGGTTTTCATGTTTTCCAAACTCAAGTAGTCGGTTAGTTTTTCTATTTCTGTTTCGGTTAAAGTTTTACCTAAAAATTTTGCAACTTTTTTTACAACTCCAGGATAGTCTTCTTTCATATCCTTGTATTTGACAAACAAAATATTGGAACGATGACGTTGCTCCCAATAACTGAAGATGTGCTTCCAGTATGGTGCAAAATTAACTAGAAATTGAAACTATTGTAGTTTTGTTGTTGCAAACTGTAAAATTATAGTAATACCTCTTCCAGCAATAAAGAGTTGACAAAATTGTTCGAAGGTTCCTGTATATCTGTACATCACTTTGCTATGGTGGTAATAGGAAACACACACATCATATGGATTTCGTAGTGGTACAATTATCTAAAAAAAATAATTGTATAAAACGAGAACGACCATAATTACAACAGCTGGAATATAATTCAACACAGTTTTTCTGGTATAACTCAAGAATGTTAAAGAGGCCAAAACTGCTCAGCAGAAAAAATAAAAATTGTTTCCGAGTTATTAGAGAAAAACTGGAGTAAGTTACTCGAGCTCTCTTGGTTGAGCAACAAAAATATATAATTAACTTTGAAAGAAAAAATGTTAATCAAATTTCTTTGGTTTTATCACAAATAAAATTTTTAAAAGTAATAACCTTAGGAGTTTTTGTTCCATTTCTTATCTGTTCAGGTAACAAAGACCAATGCAAATGCGTTTTGAAATTTCTGGGATTTCCCAGAAATTTCAGAAATGGCATGTAACTTGTCATTTCTTCTGAATATTCAAGAGAATCTTCTTTATTGGCAAGAAGTTCTTGGACTTTTGCGAGATTCATAACTGCATCGGCCCTAAAATTATCATTTAAAAATTAAAAAAATCACAATTATATTTGTTATAATAATCCTTACTCTAAATACGGAAGTCTCATAAACTGTGGTTCTGATTCCAATCGCTCGTAATCAAGATTATTGCTGATCAACCATACCATTTCATGTAGCCACGTGGACCCTAAAAAGGAACCCAATGATAATAATTATTGTATAAGCTTTACAATTAAAATTTTGTACCTGTTTTTGGATGGGAAGCCATAAAAATATCTTCATCTCTGATTTCGAAATTTTTGTATTCTTCGGCAAGTTTTTCCGTATAATTATTTGGCAAAACAAAATTATCTGGTCCAATTTCAACAAAACCTGTACATACTGGTGAAACCATTAATTCATTTAACATCCTATCTTCTTCCGTATCGTTTCCTATTACACGAATCTCGGGAGCCATTTTTTATTTTTATGTAATGAATAGGTACAGGTGATTTCTAGCAAAGAAGTAAAAGAACTATTTTTTACACTTTAGTACCAAAAATAGGTACATTATCTTTTTTTTAGATAAGGGTACTCGAGATAAAAGTTAAATATTAGATATTGACCTACTTATTGATTTCTGGGTGTTTTTGCACTGAAAGCACTGTACGCAAGTGGCCGCCACATTTTAAAGATAAATGCAGGAAATTTGAACAAGCGTTGCTGAGTCATTGGAATAAATGGATGAGTAAAATTCAAACTAGAACAAAATTTGTATAGATTATGTAATAAATGTTTAACATCGCTTTTTGACAAAATCCAAAAATAAACCAATTATTAGTAAAATAGCAGAAATAGTAAATTATACCAGATTGTAATGTCATTTAGTTTAATCTAAAAGTATGAACAAAATGAAAGCAGCTTTCTAACTTCTGGCTACTAGGCCATTCAAAATATAACAGATTTTGTTCTCTATGACAGTCAATCCAAAAAATGAAACATTTACAATAACAGAGAAAACGGAAATACGTAGGTGCCTAAACTCCATCATGTTACCGGATAATAAAATTTGCTGAATAAAATAGCGTCCATTAAGTAAACATTTTTAAATATTCTTTATTAATTAATAAAATTAAAAGGCAATTTATTATTTTCTCCCAAAAAAGAAAATTATATACCTACTACATGGTATATTATGTAATAAGAAAATAAAGGTGGTTATTTCTCTTTACTAACTTTTCTTTTTAAATTAGCGAATATTAGTTTGTTTTAGATAATATTGACGTTTTCACAGGAAGATTGCAGAGATAATATGTAATCGCTAAGTAGGCACACAAGCGAGATAATCAATATATAACATAACGTACTTGTACCCACTAAATGACGCGTAATTTGATTTCAACAAATTTTAAAATTTTTAATCACACTATTTCTTTGAATAAATCTATTTTGAAATGTGATTTTATTTACTTTCAAATGCCGGATAAAACAGATTTTACTTTACTGAATTTTAATAACTTTACTAAATTTTAGGTATAGGTCACTCTCTGATTTTATTTTTGTTTACTTTACAACGATCTATAGCCTTTGCCATGGAATTTTAGCGTTACGTCATCTTAACCTAACCAATGATGGATGTTGATTTGCTTAAGACAGTGCTTAGTGGTGATGACGTAAGATTAAAGATTCATGGCAAAAGAATTTAGTAGTTTTTTTTTCAAATTTATTAAACGAATAATATTCATTTTAAATGAATTAAAATTTATTGGACACGAATTAAATAAACATGTAAATAAACTATGACATATGTTTTGCTCTTATTTCAGTTCTTTGAATAGTAATTAAGATACTAAATATGAAAATTATAAAATTATTCGAAAATTAATTGATGAAGTGTTTATATAACTATCCAAAAAGCTTAAATAAGAGCGAAACATATGTCATAGTTTTAATTCAGGCCGATAACTTGTAATTCATTTAAAATAATTCATATTGTAATTTCTTTACTCAATGCGGGCACCCTGTATATCAATGCCATGTGAGTGTAGTGTGATAACATCAAAAGGTAACGCGGTATAAGGAGGGAGACGCTAGGACGCTAAGGCACTCGATAGTAAGACGTTGACGAGTTATGTTGTGTTACATTATTGCGTATTAAATATACTATTAACCCCAAATTAGAAGTAGTTGTGATTGATTGTACACCAAGACTACATCAGAAGTGGTAGTAATCATGCCCAAACAGAAAAGCAGACGTTCTAGTTCTTATAGTAGTGTAAGTGATAATGACCACGTTGTTCGAAAATCAAAAATAAAAAAACGTTACAAATCAGACGTAGAAGTGATAGTTATAGTGATAATTCCAACTCAAGTGCAAAGAAAAGACTTACTGCATACAGAACCAAAAGAAAGGAAAGAAAAACAAGAACTCCAACGACAACCTCTCCAAGAGAAACCATGCCAACTGCCATAACTGAGAGTACGAATAAGATTTTGGTAGCGATTGTTCGTTAATTGCAAGGAAATTAGTTAATCGGTTTGCACTAGAAATTAAACAACTTGAAGAAAATGTGGTATTAGCAGGATTTTTAGGCAATACTACAACCGTTAATTCCTATGTTTAGACAACAGTAACTATTGATGACGTCATGCTTGACATAATTTTGAATGTTTTAAATGTTGAGTCACTAAAGACGGATTTATTAACACGCAAAAATTTCACGAAAAATAAAAATATAATGTATTACCGTATTGACGACAACTTGATCTCTCAAAACAGATCTGATATTTTTAAGTCACATTAAAACATAGACGTTAAATACAATACAAAAAGAACATTTACAACAAATATTAAAGAAATGGGTAGTACCAAAGAAGTGTAGGTGGCAGGTAGTTAAAAGTAACCATGATGATATAGGTCACTTTGCTTTTGACAAAACGATCGACAGATTAAAACAAAGATATTGATTTCCCAAAATGAGACGCTTTGTTAAAAAGTACATTAATGCAAGTCTTCCATGTCTATATCATAAACAACCGAGTAAAAAAAAAAAAAAACCAGGCTACTTTCAGTCTTTACCAAAATGTGCAAAACCACATCATACGTTATATGTAGATCACTTGGGTCCATTTGTGGAAACAAAGAATGAAAATAAATATTTATTGGTAATAATTGATGGCTTTACCAAATTTGTGTATTTAAAAGCAACACCAGATACATCAAGTAAACACGCCATTCAAGCACTAGATGAAATATTTACAATATTTGGAAACCCAAAGAGATTGATAACAGATGCAGGAAAAGCTTTTATATCTAAAGAATTTAATAATTATACACATAAAGGTGGTATTCGAGTGTTTACTACAGCGGTTGGTATGGCAAGGGGCAATGGACAAGTAGAGAGGGCTAATAAGACAGTATTAGATGCCTTGGCAACAATGGGGGCACCTTTAGATTCTGATTTATGGGATTTGAATCTCAAAAATGTTCAACAAGGAATAAATAGTACCACTCATAGAATTATGAAAACTACACCAAGTGAAGTATTTTTTGGATACAAGATGAGAACTGACAGTGACAAGTGTATAAGTGACGATGATACAAAGGTTATAGATGTAACAAAATTACGAGAGGAAGTAGCAAACAAACTAGAAAATAACAGAGCAGTACAAGATAGCTATTTTAATAAGAAGAGATGTGCACCTAAACAGTTTGCTGTTGGAGATTTGGTGCTGTGTAAAATCAATAGCTTCCCAGCTAATAATAATGAAAGCAAGAAACTTTTACCAAAGTACAGAGGTCCATTTACGATCACAAATGTTTTGCCTAATGACAGGTACAAAGTAAAAGAAGATATTCACTCGTCGAGGACAAACCGCCCCTACGAAGGTGTAGTGGGGGGAGAACATATCAAGCCGTTTACGTTTCAGAAAGTTTAGGTAAGAATATAAAATGTGTATCAAAATTAAATGAGGTGACGTATCTGACGTTCACAGTGTACATTGGTAGCGTGTCCGACGCATACAAATTTAAATGAGGTGACGTATCTGACGTTCACAGTGTAGATTGGTAGCGTGTCTGACGCATACAAATTTAAATGAGGTGACGTATCTGACGTTCACAGTGTAGATTGGTAGCGTGTCCGACGCATACAAATTCAAATAAGGTGACGTATCTGACGTTCACAGTGTAAATTGGTAGCGTGTCTGACGCATACAAATTTTAATGAGGTGACGTATCTGACGTTCACAGTGTAAATTGGTAGCGTGTCTGACGCATACAAATTCAAATGAGGTGACGTATCTGACGTTCACAGTGTAAATTGGTAGCGTGTCTGACGCATACAAATTTTAATGAGGTGACGTATCTGACGTTCACAGTGTAAATTGGTAGCGTGTCTGACGCATACAAATTCAAATGAGGTGACGTATCTGACGTTCACAGTGTAAATTGGTAGCATGTCTGACGCATACAAATGTAAACCAGTAGCGTATTGACTCTGTGTATGAAAAATTGTTCTAATAATTTGGGTTACAGGTAGTACCATCGTTCTTATATTACACTAGATGCAGGACTCCTATCTAAAAAGCATTGGTTGTTGTAAAGCCACTCATAACATGTTTATATTTACATTTTATTTGTTTACTGTTTACGCTACCAGTGGTGCCTCTATTTTTAAAGATTTTTTTTCAAAAACTATCGATTTTGAAATAAAAGAAATCTTGTTAACCTACCTACTTTAAGGATGAGCAACCTTTTACAACGGGCCAGGTAAACATGAGCAATCTTGAAAGCACCAATGAGATCCAAGGACTCGGTAAACAAAGAAAAAGCACGCCACGCTAAAAGAGATCTTATGGTGGGCTTCAATGTTTCTGTCTGTATCCACCATCTGGTGAAATAATAGATCGTTGGGTGTTACAGCATAGAGCCACGTCGATCGAGGACGATCGTTGTTTCAGGATGGCCGAATGCGGGCACCCTGTATATCAATGCCATGTGAGTGTAGTGTGATAACATCAAAAGGTAACGCGGTATAAGGAGGGAGACGCTAGGACGCTAAGGCACTCGATAGTAAGACGTTGACGAGTTATGTTGTGTTACATTATTGCGTATTAAATATACTATTAACCCCAAATTAGAAGTAGTTGTGATTGATTGTACACCAAGACTACATCTATGACCTAGATTTTATTAAAATAACGGCTGTGCATATTATTCTTTTTCGAATATAGTTTTATCGATTTCCTCGAATGAGATAATTTATCAACACAAAATTTAGTAATTGATAAGTGCTATGTACTTATTAAATAACGTAATTAAGTAAATATAGATATAGGAGATATAAATCATATTGTATAGATATATTTCGTATATTAAAGTATATTGAATATAAATCTTAAAAAAAGAATTTCAGGAGTACGTGTGATATTAGTATGCATTGTAAAATATAAATTTAACAAAAATTTAATATTTTAGTTAAATTTAAAGTAATATTGAATAAATTAAATGTAAATTAAAGTTAAAAAAAAGTTATTGATATCATAATTTATAATCTTTGAACAGTAGTGGCTCGTAAATGTGTTCCATAGATAAAAATAATAATTAATAACTCAAAGTTGCAACTTTCCAGTCACCGAAGTTTCACTGTAATTTTATTTTAATTGATTTAAATACCGTAGTATGTTTTTTTTCTTTTTACAATATTTAATAAATAATTTGGGTCACACATGAGACCGGCACAAATACAAATTAAAATAATTCAATTGCATTACATCATTTAAAGTTTTTTTTTTATTTCTTTTTAGTCGGTTGCCGGAAGAAAAAATCTTGTATGAGAAACCGCCACAATTGGTGGCGGTACCGTCAGTGTGTCAGTCTTTTACTGACTAAAACCTCCCCACATGCCTCTCATGATCGTGCGAATCCGCCGTTAGGTATTACTTTCACGACTAGGGGGATTCTCTTTTGCCCATTTAGAACTTTTTTTCTGCTTAAGAATTTAGGTATGAACTACTTATTGTTAGACTTCCGTTTGTCTAGTGTAGATCGAAAATTTCCCATTAGTCCTGAACTCTTAAATACTCATCGTAGATGTGCATCCATTTGTACATTTTGCCTTCCACCTTTGCAGGACTTTGCTTTTTTTTTTGTTAGCATTACTACTGCTGTGGTTGCCTCCCGGTGCAGCAGCGCCAGCTCCCCAGGATGTGCCCATTCAAACAGCATACTTTGCCTTTTTACAAGCCTCCGCAAGGTGGCCTGACCCACAGCATCTCCAGAATTTGACTGATCTCTCCTGGACTTTACACTGATTTGCTTTGTGATGTAACCAAAAAGTTGACTCTGCAAGTTTCCATCATTCCTAGTTTCAACCTCAGGGTATCCAGAAGAGTTTCCCCGCTACACCAGTCTAAATCGACAATCGCCATTTTTGTTTCATTGTGCGTGGCTTGGAGTATATTGACGGATATCTGTCCATCGTATCTTACCACGGATTCTTTTCTATCTGGCCTTGGATTTATGTCCCTGATTTGGACCTTTAGCTTCTCAGAAGCCGGGTTAATTACCCAGAAGCCTCTGGAGCTGTTTTCCAGCTTCTTTAGGTGAATATAAATCAAAATAAAATAATTGTTAGGTACGTTATTATTACCAATAGAATTTTTTATTTTTTATGGAATTTTAGAATTCCAAACCCGTACCGGCTATATTTTTCTCAACCCATGCATCAAATTTTTTCAATATTTCAGGAGACATTACGGTTTTATATCCACCCTCTTTACCGGATTTTATTTCCGTAGAATATCGTGCTAAACATTTCTTGATTTAAGTGTGGGTTAGATTTCATGTTTACCAAACTCAAGTAATCGGTTAGCTTATCTATTTCCTGGCCAGTTAAAGTTTTACCCAAAAATTTTGCAACTTTTTTTATTACTCCAGGAAAGTCCTTTTTCATGTCCTTGTATTTGACGAACAAAATATTGAAACGATGACGTTGCTCCCAATAACTAAGGATGTGCTTCCAGTACGGTGCAAAATAAACTAAAAATTGAGACAACTTATTCGTTTTTGCTATTAGCAATTAGAAAAATTTAGAAATATCTCTTCCGGCCATAAAGAGCTGACAAAATTGTTCAAAGGTTCCTGTATTTGGAATGATGATAATACGAAATACACACATCATAAGGATTTCGTAGCGGTACGATTATCTGAAAAAAGCCATTGAATAATACAATTGAGTTTAAAAGGTGAGATGATAGAGAAAAATTACCTTTGGACTTTTTGTTCCGTTTCTTATTTGTTCAGGCAACAGAGACCAATGCAAATGTGTTTTAATATTTCTAGGATTTTGCATGTTATTTATCTGTTGAATGACATTGTGATTTTCTTCAACAAATGGGCGAGTAATTTCATTAGCAAGAAGAAGTTTTCTGGCTTCTACAGGATCTATAAGTGATCCTTAGAAGTGATCCTGAGATCCTTAGAGGTGGTCCTAAAATTATGTAACCAATAATTAAATCAAACATAGTAATGGGTAAATTTTACTCAAGAAAAGGAAGTCTCAAATACGCAGGTTCTGTTTCCAATCGGCCGTAATCAAGATTGTTACTAATCAACCATACCATTTCATGTAGCCAAGTAGATCCTAAAAAAATCAAAATAATTGTTGTAAGTTTAATTAGTAAAATTGAAATTTTATGGATCTGTTTTTTGGATGAGCAGCCATAATAATATCTTCATCTCTGACTTGGAAATTATTGTACTTTTCAGCTAGCTCTGGAGTATAATTATTTGGCAAAACAAAATTATCTGGTCCAATTTCAACAAAACCTGTACACACTGATGATACCATTAGTTCATTTAACATTCTATCTTCTTTCTTGTTGTTCTCTATTGGGCGAATCTCGAAAGCCATATTTAATTTTTTATCTTGTACAAGTACCTTGAAAGAAAATGTAGTGACTGGTAGGTACATCAATTTACAAAATAGTTTGTGTATCGTTCGTTTCTTTATCATAAGAGCAATCCAGATAAAAATTAATATCAACATTCTTTAAGTATTGATTAAGTTTATTTAATACACAGATATTTATCAGATAAATTTTTATTAAAATAAATTAAATAAGAATGTTTTTAATTGACAACTAAAAATCTAAAGTTTACCAAAATATTGCAGAGATCATAACTTTTAGACTATAACTAAAAATGCACTAAAACACTTTTAGAACTAGAGATTATCACCTTAAATCCTGTTTACATTACATGATTTCTTATGTGACTAACTTAATTTTACACAAAATTATGGCTAAAATTATGTCATCATAACAGCCAATCATAAAAGCCATAACTTCTATAATATCAAAAATCGTATAGCTTGAACGTAAATAAATTTCTCATATAAGAAGTCATCTGACTAGTCACATGAGAAATCATATAGTGTGAACAGAGTTTTAGACCATTTTTTAACCTTATAAACACGACGCTTAATATACCTTTCTGAATATGAAAACATGTATAACGTCACGCGTATAATGTTAAATCCAAATTTTCAACCTTGGCGCGTCTGTGCGCAAGCCGCCATTTTAAAAAAACCAGGTGCGTTTAAGTCGAAAACTTGGATTTAACATTAGGAAACCAGTAGATAAAATATGGTCTTTACTACTAAAATTATGAAAAATAAAAATAATTGGGGAAAAATTTATTTCCAAATTGTGGATTCCATACTTTTGTCCGGTCTAGCTCAGTAATAAATATGAAATAGATAAACAAATGAGACAAAATAGCATACTCAAATTATCAAATTTTATTTCAAAATTAATTTTAAAAAATCAGAAAAACTCACTGGGTCAACCTTAATCTAATGTTACAACTTTGTTTACTATTGTTAAACATTTGGTTTTAAATTCAAAATCAAAAATCAAATAGGGAAAATAAATGCTTGAGTCTGCTAAAAATATATAAATACCCCTGAACATTTTTTGCGTTAATAAATGTTTTCTATTTCAAATGAATTGATTATAAACTTTTACAATAACGAGCAGTGTGGTGTTAAGCATATATTGGCAGGCGAGGAAGCGGAAAACCGCAGTTCTATTCCTATAAATTCGGGCCCTAATATTTATTAGTTTACATTTTAATTCAATAATAAATATACAGCATGAAAACTATTGAAAAGATATTTTTTCAGAATTCTAAATCTGTGCCAGCAATATTTTTTTCTACCCAGACGTCAAATTTTTTAATTATTTCAGGAGACATTTCAGCTTTATATCCACCTTCTTTGCCAGAACGAATGAACTTAGTTATTTTGGTAGTCACATTCATGGAATCATAAAATTTCTTGAACAGCTCTTCTTGATTTAAATGCACATTGGACTTCATTTTTTCAAAACTTAAGTAATCGGTTAGTTTATCTATTTCTTGTTCTGTTAAAGTTTTACCCAAAAATTTTGCAACTTCTTTAACCACTCCTGGAAAGTTGTTTTTCATGTCTTTATATTTAACAAATAAAATATTGGAACGATGACGTTGCTCCCAATAACTAAGTACGTGCTTCCAGTATGGTGCAAAATAAACTAGAAAATGAAATTATTGAATTTTTGGTATTAGGATTTAAAAAAATTTATATATCTACCCCTTCCGGCCATAAATAGATGACAAAATTGTTCAAAGGTTCCTGTATATTTGTACATCACCTTGCTATGATGATAAAAAGAAACACATACATCGTAAGGATTTCGTAGTGGTACAATTATCTAAAAGGAAAATCAGAATAATGAGATGGATAGGATAACAAATAGATATATAACTACTTTTGGATTTTTGGTTCCATTTCTTATTTGTTCAGGTAACAAAGACCAATGCAAATGCGTTTTCATATTTCTGGGATTTTCTAAATTATTCAAGAATGGAATATTGTTAAGAACTGCATCAGAAAATCTAATAGAATTTTCTTTAGTGCCAAGAACTTCTTCCATTGCTTTTACATTTACAATTGTACAGACACTAAAATGGCCACATTAATATCAATAACTAGAACAAAATATTATAATGAATAAATTTTACTCAAAATAAAGAAGTCTGTCAAGCTGAGATTCTGATTCCAACCGATCGTAATCAAGGTTATTGCTGATTAACCATACCATTTCATGTAGCCACGTAGACCCTTAAAGAATAACGCAAAAACAGTAAGTTTCAACAATAAAAGTAATTAAAATGTTTTTTACCTGTTTTTGGATGAGCAGCCATAAAAATATCTTCATCTCTGATTTGAAAATTATTGTATTCTTCTGCAATTTCTGGCGTATAATTATTTGACAAAACAATATTCTCTGGCCCAACTTCAACAAAACCTGTACATATTGGTGAAACCATTAATTCATTTAACATTCGATCTTCTTCCGTATCGTTTCCTATAGGACGGATCTCGGGAGCCATTTTTTATTTTGATCAAGTATCTACTTCTAAATATGAGTTTATTTAATTTTATTATTAAACTTATCTTTTGGGAAAAATACACTATCACTTTTTTGTACACTAATACAATTGAGATAAATTATAACTATAATAACTATGATAAGTCATTAGACTAGTGGTACCCAAACTTTTATTGCCACAAAACTCTTATTCAAATTTCTGAAAATCCCGGAATCTTATCTATTTCAAACTTTTTTTAGATAAAACTGTTCCATATAAACATTCTCATACACGCATCTGATTTGTTATAATTCTTCGAGTGAGTGTACGAACAAAATTCATTCAAATAATGGTCGCATTTCTCATCAGTGAGAGTGAAGATCAAACAACCACATCAATTGTAGCTTTTATTATGATTTAAAAGCAACTACAAAAAATTGACTCAAAATTTAAAAATTTTGTTACGTAGAAATGGTAGATGAAGAGGTCTATTTGAAGTATAAACAAACAATTTTATGGATCGTTGACAATTGGACTTCAATTTAGCAAAAAAGTGAAAAATTAAAATGCGAGTATGGTATTGGTAGTTTAGCCAATTTTTTACTCTAGGACTAAAAATGCTTGAAAAATGCAAATCTCCGAGACAGTTCAATTTATTAAAAATATCTCCAAGTTCTAAGCACCTTCCCAACCGGGATCTTAAAAAATGTGAATCACTGAGACAGTGAAACATTTTAAAGTTATTATTAAAATTATTATTAAGGCAACCGTTGTTTATATTTTTAAGGCAAAAGAAAAATCACAAAAATCTAAGGAATTTAAGTTTTAAAACCAATTTTAAATTTATTTTAAATTTTTATAAAATTTTGTGTTCACTCTGATCATCTCATATGTTCACAGATGTATCAAGTTTATTAGATAGTTGCAATTTACAGCTCGGTTCAATAATAAATAATACACAACCCGAAGACTAACGATAAAAAATCATTCTCTCAGAATTCCAAATCTGTACCAGCAATATTTTTTTCTACCCATGCGTCAAATTTTTCAATTATTTTAGGAGACATTTCCGCTTTATATCCACCTTCTTTACCAGATCGAATGAAGCTAGATATTTTGGTAGTCAAATTTATGGAATCATAAAATTTCGTGAAAAGCTCTTCTTGATTTAAATGCACATTGGACTTCATTTTTTCAAAACTTAAGTAATCGGTTAATTTATCTATTTCTTGTTCTGTTAAAGTTTTACCCAAAAATTTTGCAACTTGTTTAACCACTCCTGGAAAGTTGTTTTTCATGTCTTTATATTTAACGAATAAAATATTGGAACGATGACGTTGCTCCCAATAGCTAAGTACGTGCTTCCAGTACGGTGCAAAATATACTAGAAAATGATATTATTGAATTTTTTCTAGTAGAAATTGAAAAGTAACCAAAATACCTCTTCCGGCCATAAATAGATGACAGAATTGTTCAAAGGTTCCTGTATATTTGTACATTACCTTGCTATGGTGATAAAAGGAAACACAAACATCATACGGATTCCGTAGTGGTACAATTATCTAAAAAGAACAGCAAAAAATAAGATGAATAGGTCAACAAATAAAATGTAATTACTTTTGGATTTTTGATTCCATTTCTTATTTGTTCAGGTAACAAAGACCAATGTAAATGCGTTTTAATATTTCTGGGGTTTCCTAAATTGTTCAAGAATGAAATGTTGTTAACAACTGAATCAGAAAATCTAATAGAATTTTCTTTAGCGGCAAGAAGTTCTTCTATTGCTTTGATATTTCCAATTGCGTGAACCCTAAAATTATCTTATTTATTAAGATCTAAAATAAATATTATAATGAAGAAATTTTACTCAAAATAAACAATGCGTTCAAACTGAGGTTCTGTTTCTAGTCGCCCATAATCAAGATTATTTGTAATCAACCAAACCATTTCATGTAGCCAAGTGGACCCTAAAGTTGAACGTAAAAACAATAACTTTCACCATTAACAATTAATATGTATCAAACCTGTTTTTGGATGAGCAGCCATAATAATATCTTCGTCTCTGATTTGAAAATTATTGTATTCTTCGGCAATCTCTGGCGTATAATTATTTGATAAAACAATATGATCTGGTCCAATTTCAACAAAACCTGTACATATTGGTGAGACCATTAATTCATTTAACATTCGATCTTCTTCCGTATCGTTTCCTACTGGACGAATCTCAGGAGCCATTTTTATTTTGATCTAGTACGGAAAAATGTAATTACTTGATTTGCGAATAAAATTATTATGAAAATAATAATAATCAGTAACTTATACTATCTTTTTAATATAATCAGTAAAAGTGTGGTCGATTTAATGCAACTTGATAAAATACATTATAATTTTTTTGATAACAAAATAAAATATTAATGTAACAAGTCGTTAGAGCAGTGTTTCCTAAACTTTCCTTAACAGATCTCTGAATCCTATCCATATCAAACTTTTTCGGACAAGGCCTTCTTCTCACTTATTGATATATAAAATATGTCAAATTCTCAAAAAGATCTTATGTCTGGTCCTTCAGGTTGAAGGTTTTTCTTCAGGATTGCTCTGTAGTTATAAAATGTAAAATGCTAACAAACTAAACTACTAAATGACAATTTGATGAGGTGAATTCAGCAATTCACTTATTGAAATTTGGACGCTGATAATGACAAAACGTAATGTTTAAATTTATCTTCTACCTCTTGTATCGACAACTGAGCAAAAATAATTTAATAAAATGTTGCAAAGAAATAAGTCCGCTCTGTACGTATGTACGTTTATAAAACTATAAAAAAAATTGTAAATTTACCACAAAAATTTAATTTGACATTAGAGATTACGAAAGCACACACAGTTTTGAGAATCATTAATCAGATATAGGGACTCTGTAAACAAACATAATATTAAACTGGCATTCATATTAGTACCCGTATTCATCATCTGATCTATTACCTACTGTACTTACCGTAAAATCAAAATCCAATATAATAATATGCTAGAAAGCTCATCCTCTTCCCTGTCATTTACAAACGCTCATTTAATTTAATTTATTCGTTTATTACCAACCAAAAAAAGTTAACCAACCTAAAAATGTATACGACTTTTGCACACAATGAAACCTAACGTCAAACAACCATCAAGCGGGCCAAAGACGCCACCTACCAAATAGCATAATAATGAAAATTTTTTGGAAAGCTTTATTAAATTGTAAATAAATACATAAACTTAGTACCTATATTGTTTTTTATACATTGAAAATTGAATTGAATTTACAAATAAACAAATAAAATTTTAAAATTCCAAATCAGTCCCTGCGATATTTTTCTGAACCCATGCGTCGAATTTTTCTATTATTTTGGGGGACATTTCTGTTTTATATCCACCTTCTTTACCAGATCGAATAAACTTAGATTTTTCGGTAGTTAGGTTCATGACTTCATAAAATTTCGCAAAAAACGTTTCTTCATTTAGGTACACATTAGATTTCATTTTTTCCAAACTTAAGTAATCGGTTAGTTTGTCTATTTCTTGTTCGGTTAAAGTTTTGCCCAAAAATGTTGCAACTTGTTTAACTACTCCTGGAAAGTTCTCTTTCATGTCTTTAAATTTAACAAACAAAATATTTGAACGGTGACGTTGTTCCCAATAACTAAGGACATGTTTCCAGTATGGACCAAAATAAACTAAACATTAAAATTGTTGTATTTTTTCTATTAGGAACTGAAAAGTTACAAAAATACCTCTTCCGGCCATAAATAGATGACAAAATTGTTCAAAGGTTCCTGTATATTTGTACATCACCTTGCTATGGTAATAAAAAGAAACACAGACATCATAAGGATTTCGCAGAGGTACAATTATCTAAAACAAAGGTTTTTGGATACCATGAGTAAGACCAATAAAAATATTGCAAAATGAATTTTACATCTTCATTTTGTAAAAATCTTAACCTAAGTTTATGGCACTGACTCAATTCAAGACTTTATTGTTGAACAAATAACTTTATCGTTCCAAAACAATACAAATCTCTCAAATATTCCAAAGCTTACATAATAAAATTTTTAAACTCGCGTTACCTTAGGATTTTTTGTTCCATTTCTTATTTGTTCAGGTAACAGAGACCAATGTAAATGAGTCTTAATATTTCTGGGATTTTCCATATTGTTCAGGAATTGAATGTTTTTCATAATGTCTTCAGAATATTCGACAGCATTTTCATTAGCAGCAAGAAGTTCTCTAGCTATTGTATGATCCATTATTGCATGGACTCTAAAATCATCTTATTAATAAAAGCAAACCATAATAATATTATTAATTAATTTTACTCTAAAAACGGAAGTCGGGAATACTGAGACTGTGTTTCTATTCGGCCGTAATCAAGATTATTGCTGATTAACCATACCATGTGATGTAGCCAAGTAGATCCTTAAAAAGAACACGAAAATTGTATAATTAAAATTAATTAAGGCACGTTAAGCTGATAGTAGACATAAAAACCAGGATTACAGGCACATCTGCAAGCCAGCCTAGCAAGCTACCTATTAGACGTTAAACAATTATAAGTTCAAATAATCTGTTAATAAGTGCACACGTGTTTGATACAGACGATAAAACAAAACATGGTCCTGATTAGAAGTCAGAAGAAGAAGAAATTAAAAATTAATTTTATTTTTAATACCTGTTTTTGGATGAGCAGCCATAATAATGTCTTCATCTCTGATTTGAAAAATATTGTACTCTTCGGCAAGCTCTGAAGTAAAATTATTTGACAAAACAAAATTGTCTGGTCCAATTTCAACAAAACCTGTACATACTGGTGAAACCATTAATTCATTTAACATTCTATCTTCTTGCGTATCGTTTCCTATTGGACGAATTTCGGGAGCCATTTTTTACTTTACCTACTTTCTGTTAAAATTATATAGTGACTTTTTTGTTCAAATATAAAACTAAAGACTTAATCTCCTTTTTTTTTAAGATAAGGGCAGTCTAGATAAGAATTTTCCTCTGTATTAATTAAGATTAAGGATTGTATCGCATTGCTTTATTATTCCTAAAAGCTGACAGTATTTCACAGCTTACCAAGAAAATTCAAAAACAATACACTTCGTTATATTGAAATTTTGAAACTCTTGAATGATGCAAATAATGAATGAATAACTGCATACTACGTATTATTATATAAATACTTATAATACTATTATTAATTAAATTTAATATTAATCTTTATAACTTATTTTATATTTTCACATAAACAACTAAGATAAGGAAATGTGTATATCTAATATATCAAAAGTTGAAAAGCCTGACCTAAATATAGGAATATCGTACAAAACTTGTTCTGATATCTCTGTTCGTAATGCTCCATTGCACTTCTTATCTGTTGATTTATTTTTATCAATTTAAAAACAGTTCTGCATTATTAAAGTAGCACACCAATCAATTTCCAACTAACCACCACTTAGTTTTCATCATCGATGCCATTTTTTATTTTCACATTTTCAACACGACGAAGCACCCACACATTACGCATTAAATGTAAGGCAACGGTTGGATGAAAAATTTTCTGGCAAGTGGATTGGTAGCAGAAGTTTGATAGAATATCCAGGAAGATAACCCTCACTTTAACGCCGCTTGATTTTTTGTCAGGACCATTCAAAAACATTAGTTCACAAACTGATCCCAAAAACCTAACAAACTTTTAAAGCACCTAAATGGTTTTTTTTCTCTAATTGGTCTTATAAAATTTTTTTGTATTTTTAAATCATTTATTTTACCACAACTTTTTAAAGAACAAACACATTCAAAAAGTAAAATCTATTCCACTTAAATTTTTTCTGACCCACTCGTCAAATTTTTCAATCATTTCAGAGGACATTACGGATTTATAGCCACCTTCAGTACCAGATCGAATAAATGTTGTTTTTTCCGTGGTTAAATTCATTTTACCATAAAATTCTTCCATTTCGGTTTGCTGATTTAAATGTACGTTTGATTTCATGTTATCAAACCTTAAGAATTCCGTTAATCTTTCAACTTCTGAATCAGTTAAAGTTTTTCCCAAAAATTCTGCCACTTTTCTAACTACTCCTGGAAAGTTTTCTTTCATATCTGTATATTTAACAAATAAGATATTTGAACGATGCTTTTGTTCCCAGTATCCAAGCACGTGCTTCCAGTAAGGTGCAAAATAAACTGCAAGAAAGACCAAAATATTAATTGACAAATCAGAAAAATATTAACAATACCTCTTCCAGTCAAGAACAAATGGCAAAATTGTTCAAAATTTCCTGTGTATTTGTACATTGCTTTGCTATGATGATAAAATGAAATACATACGTCATACGGATTTCTTAATGGTACAATAATCTGAAATACATTTTAGGATGTACCTGAATTACTTTACCATACTCGTACCATACCTTAGGAATTTTTGTTCCATTTCTGATTTGCTGGGGTAACAAGGACCAATGCATGTGCGTTTTAATATTCCTTGGACTTTCCATACTATCGATATAATTTAGTACATCATCCTTATCTTCAGATATTTTTTGAAGTTCCGTAACTTCATCAGAAGCTAGAAGTTTTATTCTCTCTTGGGCATTTATAATCACATCTGACCTAAAATAAAATTTCTCATTAATTGCCTACAAAAATACTACTGTATTTTACTCTAAACACGGAAGCCTTATAAAATGGGGTTCTTTAGCAATTCTGTCATAATCCAGATTATTGGTGATCAACCATACCATTTCGTGCAACCAGGTGGACCCTATAAAAATAACTGTATTCGAATCGCAAGCATCAAACTTTTTTACCTGTTTTTGGGTGAGCAGCCATAAAAATGTCTTCGTCTCGAACTGTGAAAGTGTTAATTCTATCTGCCAGCTCTTGAGTATAATTATTTGGCAAAATAATGTTGTCCGGTCCGACTGCAACAAATCCCGTGCATACAGATGAAACCATCAAATCATTCAACATTTTATCTTCCTCTGTATCGCGTCCTATTATATGAATTTCGGAAGCCATTTTTCTTCTTGATCTGACGTTAGTCTTTCGTTAGGAGTATTTTTATCTGCTGAAATACTTTGAATGATTCCAGCCAAGCTATTTTTATAATTTTATTAAAGATAAAATGAATAAACAATAACAAGATTTAGTAACCACAAAAGGAAACCTAATCCAAATAATTTTTTAACATTATGGTGAACGATATTGAAGTAAACAATAAAAATATTATTTATGAAAGTTATTATACCAGTAGTAGTATTTTGCACACCGATAAATACTGATAAGTTGATAATAAACTGTTTACAAGGTCGAACACTATTACGATGTAAATTTTTAAATTACTTTTCACCGTTGTCAAGTAGTTAAATTAAAAGCAATAAGTTTAATTTAATTAGAAATTTGGGTTTGAGTACGAAAACTTTCCACTGAAAATATTGTAGTTATTTACAAAAAGCTGGAGATAAACATCAAATGTCGATTAATTTAGTAAATAATTGATTGTAAAATTTTGATTATCTAGGTAAGAACCGCCCAGTTCTTTGAAGTGCTTCTAGTTTTTTTGACGGTCTGTCAAAAGAAATAAAAGAATAATAACAATTACCCAATGAAATTGTAATTTTGTTTTCAAAATTTAAATACCAGTAGTTCTTTGATAGGAATATCTACACTTTCAGGTCAAAGTAAGCGATCTGAGCTCACAATAAAAGTTGAAATTCGAATATAATCTGAATCATAAGTTACATTATGTATTTACTCTTGTAAGATTTATAAAACCATAATATTAAAATAAAAAGTGATCTTTAAACCTAGAAGTGAAAATTAATTAATTATTATTTGTAACAATTCTACAAACAAATCTATTAAAGAAACAAACTAAAATTTGTGGTGTTCTGAACAAAAAAAGCTTTTTGGTATAACTAATTCAAATTGCCAACCTTCAGCAGTAAATAAATAAATGAAATTGATTTTCGTCCAGTTCTTGACACTGATTTTACATTAGTATTGGCAATCAAGCCTTCAAATTCAATTTTTAAACTCAACATTTGTTGAATTTGGAAGCAATTTTGCGGGCAACTTAAAATCCAGTTCAATCGGTTCATTAGATACTATCAAAAATTTTGTGGGACAGATGTCGGAGTGAGTGCTTTTGATTCAAGTTCTGGTAATTCAGTAGAAGACGTGCGTGATTTGTATCACTTATTCGAATTACTATAATTAAATTTATTTGTTCAATTTTAAGAGTTTTATTGATTATGAGTTTGGTTCAAAACTGCTACCCTAACCACACAATAGTTGAGATCTGCATCTGAAGTGTCTGCTCTCTCATTAGATTAGGAGTATCTACAAACTTTTCCCATCCGGTGACTTAAATAACACAGTGGCGCACAATTTTTGTAAAATTTATTTGTAATAACATTAATTTTGACTTGTACAGTTTCACAAAGTTAGCGAGCTTTATGATTACAGTTATAAATAAATATGTTTGCTAAAATTATCTAGTGTAATATTCAAAAAGACTGTGTCTCTTACTACTTTCAATTATAGGAATTTGGAATTAAAATCACTGTTTAGTGATCCCATTACGGATGTAATACGGCGTATGTGCAGGCTAAGATGAAACTAGTTGAGCCACATTGCCAGAACGTCAGATAATAATAGATGGACCCGACTGATAATCGAATGGAAACCTTGAGGCCAAAGAAGAAGTAGACGGAGGTAAATAGGCGACTTAAAAAGATTCATTGGATATGATTGAATGAATAGAGCAATAAATCGAGAAAACTGGAAAAATTTAGTAGAGGCTTATATCCGATAATGGATGTTACAGCTGGATGATGATGATGATAATATTGTGGTGACGGTTCTTGTTAGATTCACCTCCAACAATAGACAACACCTCAGAGGATTTGGATTTTATTGTGGAGGGCAAGACAAGCTCGCACGCACTTAGGCCTCTAAACCGGGCCCATTGTACTACCTCCGATTTCCCAGCAGTGTATGTGGCGCGACTAGGAATAGAACTGCGGTTTTCCGCTTCCTAGCCTGCCAGTATATGCTTAACACCACACTGCTGGTTACACCTCAGAGGAGAACAAAGGTAAAAAAATTACAGTATTGTTATCCATGTGAACAAATGTTCTCAATTTTTAATTAACATTATAAAAAAATTAAATTGTTAAAACGGCGTTATGCATATATAGCAAAAATTTAAATTAGAAATTTCTCTTCATAGAAACATTTATAAATAACTCGAGCGATTTATTTTCATTAATTCCTTTACATGATTATAATGTAAGTGTTTTAAATTTAAGTGTACTTTAGAACGTTATTCCAGTACCAGCAGTATGTTCTTCCACCCATGCATCAAATTTTTTAATTATTTCAGGTGACATAACAGCTTTGTAACCGCCTTCTTGTCCAGACCGAAGAAATGAAGTTTTCGTTTGTTCATTAATCAAATTCGCTTTAGCTAAATATTTTTCTGCTACTTCGTCTTGATTTAGGTGAGGATTCTTCTTCATATTTTCAAACTCTAAAAAGTCTGCCATTTTTTCAACATCTTCATCAGTTAAATCTTTTCCTAAGAATTTGGCAACTTTACGGATTTCACCTGGGAAATCCTTTTTCATTTCTGAATATTTAACAAACAAAATGTTTGGACGATGTCTTTGTTCCCAATAGCTTAATACGTTTTTCCAATAATGTCCAAAGTAAACTGAAAAGCTAAATTTAAAATTGAAAAAAAGAAGTTGAAGGGATTACCTCTTCCTGCTAAAAATAGTTGACAAAATTGTTCAAAAGTTCCTTTGTAGTTTAAGAGTGTTTTGCTATGGTGAAAATAAGATACACATACGTCATATGGATTCCTAAGTGGCACAATTATCTAAAAAATTAGGCCGCTTACATTTATTCAACTAATTAGTAATGTATTAGAAACTTACTTTGGGTGACTTTGATCCATTAACGATTTGGTCGGGCAGTAGGGAATAGTATGAATGGGATTTAATGGCTATTGGGCCTCGGGATTTATCGTACAATTTTTCCCTCGTATCAAAATCTATATGGAAAATCTTCTTCATATTTTCTAAGCTACACATAGCTCTACCCCTGAAATGATAATGGTAAAATTTTGCAGAAGTATTTGATGCGCAACTGTAAATTACTCTAAACAAGGTAAACGCATCATTTGATGTTCCTTTGTTATCCTTTCGTAATCAAGATCATTAGCGATTAACCATATCACTTCGTGCAACCATGTAGATCCTGAAAATATAATAAAAATGTTTCTAATGTGAAGTATTAACGATGTTTTGGGATAGTTACCTGTTTTAGGATAAGCTGCAAGATAGATATCTTCATCTTTAACATTAAAATGTTGTATGTCGTGTGCACATTTTTCGTCATAATTATTTGGCAAAATAAAATTATCTGGTCCAATCTCGACAAATCCAGTGCAAATAGGCGATACCATCAATTCATTTAGAATTCGATTTTCTTCTGTATCGTTGCTAACTACTCGCACTTCGTGCGACATTTTTGGAAAAAACCGAACAGATTATGCTTTTTAGGTGAAAGAGTTGAAATAAGTAAATACAGTTGATTAAATACTTGGTATTAAGGAGAAGTGGTTTGCTTATCATAATATATTTGTCTAATCTCAATTAGGAAAAAATATAAAAAAATATAGGTAGGTACACAGTTATATAAGTAAAATAGCAAATTTCATGATTTTTATGAAATGACAACAGATTGAAGGATGAAGCAAATATACAAATGAATAATTTGGAGATTAAAAAAAAGGGTTGTACTACGTAAAATATAAAAAATAAAGTGATAGAATAGATTATACAGCCAACGCTAATGAACACACAGACGAGTCGGGAACCATGTAGTACAGGAGACAACCACCACTAGCGTGCTTGTCGAAAAGACTACGACTAAGAGGTTTCCTGTACGACATAATTATGATGCTCGTCTGTGGGAGGCAGACGACAACCAGAGCTCCGATTTTAATAATGTAAGAGGAATATAAAGGCGCGTTCTCACGTGTCAAGTTTTGTTGAACGATTTTAGTTGATCAACAAAACTTAACGAAATCTACAGTGAGAACATGTGTTTTAACAAAGTTGAACAACTTTTTAGTTGATCAACAAAAATCGTTCAACAAAACTTGATACGTGAGAACGCGCTTTTATGAAAGAAAATGGACCAAAGATTGATAATATAAAACATAAAATATTTGAACTGTTGCAAACAGGCCTTATTTTTCCAAATTTAAAAAAATCAGGTATGATCGAGGCCATTTTGACTAACGCTTACTAGGTAATAACATTCTTTAAAGCCTTACAAATCGAAAAATGTGCTAATTTGAAGAGAGGTGGATATACATTTTTTTTTGATATCTCTGGGGCCTTCAACAACAAATGGTTGTTGATTTCATGGTGGCATTTGTCCCCATTTTCATTTCATTTTGATAAATTGATAAACCAATTTAATCAAAAAATAAAGTACAAGAACTTTCCATTATAATAGATTTCGTAATAATAATAATCTATTATAATAATTTAAAAGTTCTGTATTTAATTAATGTAATTTCTGTATTTATCTAAATCAAATAATAGATACAGACGAACTTGCCACAACTTACTTGAGGCTAATCATTAAAACCAAAAAAAAGTTATTATTTGAGATAAGAATGAAAGAATGCGTTCATGGTGATAGTATAACAATTCAATTTAATTTATATTCACGAGCTTGTTATCTGCTATTAATTGCTTAATTTCAAAATTTTTGAATAATTTCTGGAACATCGGTTTTCAACTCTACCCAACCTTAGCAGGAAGAGTGTCACTGATTCTGGCCATGTCGGGTCCCAGGTAGCACACTATGTTGGCCCAATATTGGGGCAATATTGATTTCCAATATTGGGGCAATATTGATTTTCAATATTGGGGCAATATTGGAAAGGTTTAACATCTCGATATTGGGGCAATATTGATTTCCAGTATTGGCGCAATATTAATTTTCAATATTGCACCAATATTTGGAAATTTACATCTCGATATTGGGGCAATATTGATTTCCCAATATTGCCCCAATATTGGAAGTCAATATATTGCTCTAATTATTGAGAAGTGAACATTTTCCAATATCGGCGTAATATTGATTTCCAATATTGAAACTATATTTATTTTAAGTATTGTGCTAGGATCGACGTGTAAACACTCTCCAATCAATATTGATTTGATATATTTTATTTTTTTTATGTTCTTTATTTGAATTATATATTTATTTACAGAAATATCACAAGTAATCAAATATATTACAAGATTTAAACATTATACAAGCATACAAATTTACATTCTTGATCATTTTCTGACGTATCTAACCACGACTCTTCGAATAAACGCGACATCTATCAACGACTCTTCAAATAAACCCGATAATATTTTGAAATAATTTTTAAACATTACATTGTTTTGCCAGTGTCCTTTTTGGATATGTATTGTAGCACCGAACATCTCATGTAAACCTGACAATTAAAATTTAACTATTTTTGTTACTTACCTCATACCACAAAGCAAGATTCGAACTCATAACCAATCATTTAAATGTTACAAGAGCCAACTACTCTAACCACTTACCTATGGAGGGTAACCTATTAGTTTATTAAATTTGTTTGTATAGTTGTTATTTTCGGAGCAAATCTGATTAATAACTTGTTTTATAAAATAATATGGCGTTTAAAAAATATATTATACTTATAAGCCAACATTTTGATGCAATATTTAGCTAAATTGGTGCAATATTGTTTTCCAATATTGGGGCAATATATGATATCAATATTGCACCAATATTGGCTAAATCTTGGTGCAATATTGCACCAATATTGACGACCAATATAAGGTCTGTTTAGTACCACAGTCTTAGTGCTACACTAACTACACTACTACAAATTGATTGTTGTAAAAAGTGGGTTGGTAATTGTACCACCAATCAATTTGTACACAGAAAAAAAAGGTGTCCTTAAAAGTAGAATAATTTGTGCCTAGATTGCTTACAGGTACAAATTGGGTAAAAATTAGGTACAATTGTACTTAATTTTAGTCAAATTTAGTCATAATTGATAACAGTGTGGTCTAAGTAGTGCAACTTGATAAACATATCACAATTTTTTAGACAAACCAAAAATGTATTGACACTTTTGGAACTAAAATATTAAAAGTTGACACAATGTAAATTATACTAAATGTATAATTTTATTCACAAACGTTTTCGCTATACCATAGCATCGTCAGGTGACTAAACAGAAAGTGTGAAAAGAATTTTGGTTAAACATTTTTTTTAACATTAAAAATTCAGTCATATCTAGCGCAATTGTACTATTTTATATCACAAATTGTGCTAAATTTTTACACAATTTGTACCTGTAGACAATCTAGGCACAAATTGTTCTACTTTTAAGTACACATGTGGTACCAAACAGACCTATTGTTTGTCAATATTCAGCCAATATTGGTGCAATATTGTTTTCCAATAGTGGGGCAATATATAATATCAATATTGCACCAATATTGGCTAAATCTTGGTGCAATATTGCATCAATATTGTTGACCAATATTGTTTGTCACTATTTAGCCAATATTGGTGCAATATTGTTTTCCAATATTGGGGCGATATATGTAAAATTATACATCGTTTCACACAGACTTAAGTTAATAATATAATATAAGTTTTTTTCTTAGATTATCTTTTAATCTCTTTGCGGTTGGTAACTAAGTTTCCTATGGCTCGAGCTTATAACGGTAAAAAATATTTTTTTTTCTTACAAATACTTATTAAAACCCGATCTAAAAAAAACTGTTATAAGTTTAACGTGTATATCTGTTTTTCTGTCTGTGGGGTCGTAAGTCCCAAACGAATGAACCGATTTTAATTTAGTTACTTTTGTTTTAAAGGTGACTTGATCGACTTATGTAACTAAACTATAATGTAGGTTCATCCTATCAGAATTCTTTATTTATGTGTTTTAGATGTTTGATACTTCACCCTATATAAATCATTACGACGAAAAATTTCACCCTGAATGCGATGCTTAAAAATGAGATTTGGAAATCTATGTCACTTTCCATCCTGTGTGATAAAATTGTTGTTTTTTCCAATATTGGAAAACAATATTGTACCAATATTGGCTGAATCAATATTGGTGCAATATTGCACCAAGATTTAGCCAATATTGGTGCAATATTGATATCATATATTGCCCCAATATTGGAAAACAATATTGCACCAATATTGGCTGAATATTTTTCTTTTTATTTACCCAGTATATTTACAATCTGTCTTAACAAACATTAAGTAAATCTGTTGTCTATGTTCATAAAGATAAGGATAATAATAACATGTTAGGTATAAACCCAGTGGCTTATATCATACATTACCCCAATATTGGAAAACAATATTGCACCAATATTGGCTGAATATTGACAAACAATATTGGTCATCAATATTGTTAAAAGTCCCCCAACAAGGATTCTGTCATTAAAGTCTCCAAAGAAACCCAACCCAAATTCGTTTTAGAGCTAAATAGAAAAATCAAACAAGAATATGAGAAAAACGTAGCCTATATTTAATTACCTATGAACTTTAAATATTTAAGAATAATTTTAAAACTTAATTCTAGCATCACCAATATTTTTCTCTATCCAATCATCAAACTTTTTTATCATTTTAGGCAACATAACGGTTTTATAACCACCTTCTTTGCCAGACCGTATAAAGGCACTTCTTTTGGAAGCAATATTATATTTTACAAAAAAATTATCAATTATGCTTTGGTGGTTCATATTCGGATTGTTTTTCATGTTTTCAAAACTTAAATAGTCAGTTAATTTGGTAATATCATCATCAGAAATGCTCTTTCCTAAAAATTGAGCAACTTTTTTGACAATGCTGGGAAAATCACGTATCATATCTGAATATTTAATAAAAAGAATGTTGGGGCGATGCCTTTCCTCCCAATAACTTTTTACGTGTTTCCAAAAGTGCCCAAAGTAAACTAAAAAGTAAAGTGTGATAAACAATAGCAAAGAAATGATCAAATACCTCTTCCGCTCATAAATAGCTGGCAAAATTGATCAAAAGTTCCTGTGTAATTGTACATTAGCTGACTATGATGGTAAAATGAAATGCATACATCGTAAGGATTTCTTAAAGGCACAACAATCTAAAATAAAATAAGTAAATATTTACACCAGTGTACTGTAAAATCCATAGGTTTTACTTTTGGAGTTTTTGTTCCATCTCTGATTTGTTCCGGTAGCAAAGAATAATACAAATGCGTTTTTATATTTCTAGGATTTTCATTCATATTGCACTGTTTTGATAGGTTATTAAAATTAAAATCGGCAAAACCAAGATCTTGCATTGAATTTATGTCAACAATTCCGGCTCCTCTACAAAATATTCATTTAGGTTAAGTAAAAGCAATTTTTAGTAAAATCCACACTCTAAACATGGCAGTCGAGCTAATTGGGGTTCGGATATTTTATCGTAATTGAGATCGTTGGATATCAAGTAAACCATTTCGTGAAGCCAACTAGACCCTAAAATTACATTTAGTTTATAATAAAAACAAAATTAGTATAACCAATTACCAGTTTTTGGATAAGCTGCAAGAAATATATCTTCATTTCGTACTTCGAAATTTTTTACATAATCGGCAACTTCTTGATTAAAACCATTTGTCATAATAAAATTATCTGGTCCTACTTTAACGAAGTTTTTTACAATCGGAGATCGCATTAACTCATTTAACATTCGATCTTCTTCAGTGTCATTTCCAACAATTTGAAATTGGTATGCCATTTTAAAGAGTTTTTTTGTCAGTGTTTACTAGTCAACTTCCCAAACTTCTTTAAATAATATAAGTAGTTAATAATTAACATGTTGATTTTGAAACGTACTTATTAAAAAAGTTTATCTATATTAAATAAACACACATAATTATTGTTTTGAAATTTGGGAAAGTTGTGGGGGGAGTGTCCTGATTAACATACTACGAGTTATCTTAAAAACAACATTTTATATGCCTATCAAATTAAGCTAGACATAAACTAAATAAATTAAAAGACATAAAAAAAAAGATAAAAAATGGAGGTATGAAAAATATGGTGTTTAGTATCGTGTCATGAATCATGATTCATCAGGTCTTTTGCTTTTACTGAAAATAGCAGTTCATACTCACCTTGGGCTTATCTTCACTGGCCAGGTGTTAAGTTGTAATAAAGCCACTGTTATGCCCGCTGTACACTCTCGCCGAGAGGTCACGTGATCGTGCGACCATCTAAATTACACAGTACCAGGCACACTGAGACAGACGAGACATGGCGAGAGCACCCATCTACACTCTCGTCCTCGCCATGTCTCGCTCTGTCTCGCCGAGAGTGTACAGCGGGTATTAAATCTGTAAGTACAATCTCAACGAGTGTTGCTCTTCTGAGCCTTTGGTTGGATGAAGTGAAGAGAGATCAGCTTTGACCTTGGTTGATGCATTAAGGAATGATAAATACCGGTGTTTACTCATATCGTGTTAATAAAAATTAGCAAGGTACATATTTTCACCAGTTTGTGACAGAGCACCAGGTGTCGATGAAGGGTTATAAAATATGTATATCAGAAAAGTTTCTCATTTCACTTTGATGTTGTTAGAACAGGGTGACCATTAAATTTGCAGACAGACGTTAGCAAAAAATATGTACGCTTTTTGGTTGTCCGCACAAAGAGTCATCAGCTCTCTCATTGAGAACTTGACGAAAGACAACTTCATTTGTTTATTGCTGAAGATTGGCAATTTGAATAAATGGTTGTAAAAGTTTGAGTCTATTTATTGTTAAATTTTGATTTTCCAGGTAAAAACCGCCCAGTTCCTTGAAGTGCTTCTTTCTAATTTTGTTGACGGTCCGTGTATTTAACACAAATAATTACATTATAGAAATAAAAAGATGATAACAACTACCCAATGAAATTTTATTTTTGCTTTTCAAAATTTAAATACGAGTAGTTTTTTGATAGGATAATCTACACATTTTCAGGTCAAAGTAAGCGATATGTGCTCACAATAAAAGTTTAAATTCGAATATAATCTGAATCATAAGTCACATATGTATTTACTCTTGTAAGATTTATAAAAACACAATATTAAAATCAAAAGTGATTTTTAAACCTAAAAGTAAAAATTAAATAATTATTTATAACAATTTTATAAATGAAGAAACAAGCCAAAATTTGTGGTGTTCTGAACAAAATCAACTCTTGGTGTAACTAGTTCAAATTGCCAACCTTTAGCAATAAACAAATAGAATAGATTTTCGTCCAGTTCTTGACACAGCTTTTACATTAGTATTGGCAATTAAGCTTTCAAATTCAATTTTCACACTCAACATTTGTTAAACTTGAAAGAAAAATCGTCTCAATTTTGCGAGCAACTGAAAATCCAGTACAATCGGTTCATTACTATCAAAAATTTTGTGCGTTAGGTGTCGGAGTGAGTGCTTTTCATTCAAGTACTGGTAATTCAGCAGAAGACGTTCGGCTCTATAGGCAAATTTTGTTATACTAAAATAATTCTGAAGGTAAACTTTTTTGATTATTGGTGGTCGTCGGTGCACTTTGGCTGCAATTGTTTGTCATTTATTAGTGAAAGAATGTCAATTGTGTGTACTCTATTTGTATAACTTATTCAAATTACCTTAATTAAATTTGTTTGTTATATTTCAAGTGTTTTATTGATTTTGAGTTAGGTTCAGAATTGCTATCCTAACACAGTAGTTAAGATCTGCATCTCAGAGATTTAAATAACACACATTGGCGCACAATTCTTGTAAAGTTTGACAAAGTTAGCGAGCTTTGTGATTACAGCTATAAATGTGTTTGATAAAAAAATAGATCGACCTGATAGATAATTGAATGGAGACCTTGAGGCTAAAGAAGAAGTGCATAGGAATAGAACGACCACAGACAAGGTAGACGGACGACTTAGAAAGATTCATCGGGTATTTTTGAATGCAAAGAACAAAAAATCGAAGAGACTGGAAAAATTTAGTGAAGGCTTTTATATCGGATGATGGATATTACAACTGGATAATGATGATATTGCGGTGACGATTCCTGTTTGAATCACTTCCAACAATAGACAACATCTCAAGCAGAAGAGGATAAAGGTAAAAAAAGTTACTGTATTATTATCTGCGTGAACAAATGATTTCAATTTTTAATTACCTCTTACATTATAAAAAAATTAAATTTTTAAAAGGGCATTATGCATATGTTGCAAATATTTGAATTAGAAATCTCTCCCTATGAAAACATTTTTGTATAACTCGAGAGATTAAGTTTTATTAATTTTTTACATGAAGATAATGTAATTAGCTTAAATTTAAATGGTCTTTAGAACGTTATTCCAGTACCAGCAATATGTTCTTCCACCCATGCATCAAATTTTTTAATTATTTCAGGTGACATAACAGCTTTGTAACCGCCTTCTTGTCCCGACCGAATAAATGGAGTTTTCGGTTGTTCATTCATAAAACTCGCTTTAGATAAATATTTTTCTGCTACTTTATCTTGATTTAGGTGGGGATTCTTCTTCATATTTTCAAAACTTAAAAAGTTTGCCAATTTTTCAACATCTTCATCAGTTAAATCTTTTTCTAAGAATTTGGCAACTTTACGGATTTCAGCTGGGAAATCCTTTTTCATTTCGGAATATTTAACAAACAAAATGTTTGGACGATGTCTTTGTTCCCAATAGCTTAAAACGTTTTTCCAATAATGCCCAAAGTAAACTGAAAAGTTAAATTTAAAATTGAAAGAAAAGAAGTTGAATGGATTACCTCTTCCTGCTAAAAATAGTTGACAAAATTGGTCAAAAGTTCCTTTGTAGCTAAATAATGTTCTGCTAAAGTGAAAATAAGATACACACACGTCATATGGATTTCTAAGCACCACAATTATCTAAAAAATTAGGCCGCTTACATTTATTCAACTAATTAGTAATGTATTGGAAACTTACTTTGGGTGACTTTGATCCATTAACGATTTGGTCGGGCAGTAGGGAATAGTATGAATGGGATTTAATGACTATTGGGCCTCGGGATTTATCGTGCAATCTTTCCCTATAATCAAAATCTACATGGAAAATCTTCTTCATATTTTCTAAGCTACACATAGCTCTACCCCTGAAATGATAATGGTAAAATTTTGCAGAAGTATTTGATGCGCAACTGTAAATTACTCTAAAGAAGGTAAACGAATTCCTTGAAGTTCCTTTGTTATCCTTTCGTAATCAAGATCATTAGCGATTAACCATATCACTTCATGCAACCATGTAGATCCTGAAAATATAATAAAAATGTTTCTAATGTGAAGTATTAACGGTGTTTTGGGATAGTTACCTGTTTTAGGATAAGCTGCAAGATAGATATCTTCATCTTTGACATTAAAATATTGTATGTCGTGTGCACATTTTTCGTCATAATTATTTGGCAAAATCATATTATCTGGTCCAATCTCGACAAATCCAGTGCAAATTGGCGATACCATCAATTCATTTAGAATTCGATTTTCTTCTGTATCGTTGCCAACTACTCGAACTTCGCGCGACATTTTTGGAAAAAATCGAACACAATATGCTTTTTAGGTGAAAGAGTTGAAATAAATAAATACAGTTGATTAAATACTTGGTATTAATCAGAAGTGGTTTGCTTATCACAATATATTTGTCTAATCTCAATTAGCAAAATGTATAAAAAAATATACACAGTTATATAAGTAAAATAGCAAGTTTCATGAATCTTATGAAATGATAACAGATTGAAAGATGAAGCAAATATACAAAATATAAAAAATAAAGTGATAGAATAGATTATACAGCCAACGCTAATGAACACACAGACGAGTCCGAAACCATGTAGTACAGGAGACAACCACCGCTAGCGTGCTTGTCGAAAAGACTACGACTAAGAGGTTTCCTGTACGACATGATTCCCGTCTTTAGGAGGCGGACGACAACCAGAGCTCCGATTTTAATAATTTAAGAGGTACATAAAGGCGTGTTTTCACGTATTAAGTTTTATTGAACGATTTTAGTTGATCAACAAAACTTGAACAAAATCTATAGTGAGAACATGTGTTTCAACAAAGTTGAACAACTTTTTAGTTGATCAACAAAAGATTGACCCAGTCAATCTTTTTTATCGTTCGATTTCGTTCAAGTTTTGTTGATCAACAAAAATCGTTCAACAAAACTTGATACGTGAGAACGCGCCTTTATGAAAGAAAATGGACCAAAGAGTGATAATAAAACATAAAAAATATGAACTGTTGCAAACAGGCCTTATTTTTCCAAATTTAAAAAATCAGGTATGATCGAGGCCATTTTGACTAACGCTTACTTGGCAACAACATCCCTTAAAGCCTTCCAAATCAAAAAATGTGCTAATTTGAAGGGAGGTAAATAATTTTTTTTTTTGATATCCCTGGAGGCCTTCCAACCAGTGGCGGATTTCCCATTAGGCGCAGGAAGCGCGCGCTTCGGGCCTCCGAAATCCAAAGGGCCTCAAAATTCAGTTTTCAAAATAAAATTATTTTATTTAATTATTTTTTTGTATGAAAAGCTGTTAATAAGGTACATTGTAGTGATCCTTATTCTATGGTACCTACAGTATTATTGAAAGTCAGTGGTGGAATTCAAAAATTTTTTTAATTTTCTGTCAGTGGCAGATTTCCAAATAGAAAATCAGGCCTTATAAATCAAAGGGGCCTCAAAATTCAGCTCTCAAGATAAAATTTTTTTTTATTTAATTATTAAAAAAATGAGACATCAGGAAATAACATTGAAAATTAATCAATATAAAATATAACAAATGCTTGAATATATGTACGTATTTTAAGGTTTGCTGATGTTTAGGTTGTATTAATTATAAAAATTGAAACTTATTGGTACAAGAATTATCAATGTTAATTTGATAAAATAGCCACAGCCGTGGAGTGATGTGACCGCTGGTTGAGTACAGAGCGGAAATTCTGGGTTCAAATCAGTGGATATCCACACGGTGTGGTGAAATAGATATTGATTTATCGGAAATAGGTAATATGGGGACTAATCCACCCTGCTAATCAGATTTGTAATTCCCAAAAAGGGAAAAGCAATGTTCTACTTAGAACGTAAAAAGCTTAATGAATTTGATAAAATACTTAAAAAAAACACTTTCAAAAGTTCATCAGAAATTTTTAGTTAAATAAGTGAAAATTTGATGGAACTAATTTTATGAAAAGTTCCATAATGTAGTTCGGGTATTAAAACAAGATCTTAGGTGAAATATTCCCATATAAATTAGGTAGTATTTTCAAAAAAAGATCGCCTGCGGCGCTAACGGCCCTCCTTCTGTGTTAGGAAGCCGGAAGTTGAAAACCATTACTGTAAATGTAATGTTAAAAAGAGTAATGCAAATATTTAAAAGGGGGGCCTCAAAATTGAATTGCGCCTGGGGTCTCATAAGTGCTAAATTCGCCACTGCTTCCAACCTTTCAAAATTTGCTCTTAAGAAAAGGGTGGTTGTCACTAATTTTTTCATAACATTTAAATCAAAAATACCTCTAACAAGTGAAAGCGTCAGGACGCCCAGAAGGGTTCATCCCTACTCTCCGACAGCTAATGTAGGTAAATCAACACGTACAGTCAACACAATGCGTCAATAAAGGTTAAAATTGCATGACAATTTCAAATTTTTAAATAAATTATTGGCTAAACTAATGGATATTGGTGATTTATCCTCACCTCAAACGCTTCATTTTAATATTATCTATGAAATTACGGTGAGTTCTTATTGTAAATTTTATATTTTTACGTTGGGGATACTGAATTAGACCCCAAGCTTCTTATTTTAATGGTTTTTGATTTTACGGAGCCGGACATTTGAACGCGGCCGTTTGAACGCAGAGACGTTTGAACGCAGGGACGTTTGAACCCAAGGACGTTTGAACGCAGGGACGATTGAACGCAGGAACGTTTGAGCGCGAGAAAAATAATTTAAAAAATTTATTTAGATAGTTTTGACGGCGTTTGTATTGTCGATGGCTGAACCACCGTGCACAGGACCATACATAGCCCGTTGATATTGTAACGGGGTTATGTAAACTGCCCTCCAAATTTGACTATAAACTGTAAACTGTCCTCCGAGCAAAAAGGTTGCCACTAATCTGGGATGTAAACTGCCCTCCAAACTATGCTCCTTGTTATTCGGCTTAATTTATTAATTCTTTAAGTAGTAACAATTTTACCATACAGGGTGCAAAGTAACATAGATTTCCAAATCATATTTTTAAGGACCGCATTCAGAGTGAAGTTTTTCGTTGCAGTGATTTATACAGGGTGAAACATCTAAAATACATAATTAGAAACAAATTTTCTATGGAACGTTTGCTCAAAACAGGTGAACAAAAATGGCGGTGCTGTAAGAAAAGATATTCGGCGAATTTTTTTTAGCGAGGGGGACCATTAAAAGAGAGATTCACCGGTCGAGCTTAGGTTAATGTTAGGAAACAATTTATTTTTTATTAGTAGATCTTTAAAAGAAAGATCAACCGGTTAAGGTTAGGTTAGTGTTACAAAACAATTTTTTTTGAGCAAACCATTGAAGAAATATCTATGGGTTGAGCTTAGATTAGCATTAGAAATTTTTTTTAATTGGGAGGGGGGTATTAAAAAAGAGATTCACCGGTCGAGCTTAGGTTAATGTTAGGAAACAATTCATTTTTTATTAGTAGATCTTTAAAAGAGAGATCAACCGGTCTATTTTGTTTTAATAAAATTAATAATTTTTACCGATTTATTTATTTTGTAAAATTAAAATCTGCGTAATAAGTTACATTTTCTTAAAAACAGGAAACCGTTGGTAGGTTACTCTTGAAAACCGATATTTTTTTTAAATAAATATTGTAATAAACAAAAAATTTAGTAATAAATCCCCACTAAATTAATCCCATTATTATCTCCTCTAATACCGTACAAATATTAGGGCAGTTTATATTCTAAATTAGTGTTGCTATTTTTAGTCGGAGTGCAATTTACAACTTTCAATTTTTACCTGATCCATGGATTAGGGCAGTTTACACTCACTCATTGTAACAACTTTGTTGTTTTTTTAATGAACTAAATTTGCTAAATTAAAAATTGAATTAGTGGAACATCTATTTCTTAACTACATTTGTTACTTTTAAATTGAAGTTATACCTACTCGTATTTTCAAGTTTTACTGCTCATTATATGATTTATGTCTCCGTTTTTGGTTGCACACATTACGCTCATTAAATAGGCGTGCCCATGGATATAAAATACGTAAAAATAAATTAAAAATTATGTTTTTGTAGCGACGAATATATTTGGTGGATTAATAATAAAAAATAAATTAAATATAATATTCAAACATAATAAAAACGGGAAGGGTCAATTGCATCTAATTTCTCGGGGTCAAACGTTCCTGCGTTTAAACGTCCATGCGTTCAAACGTCCCTGCGTTCAAACGTCTTTGCGTTCAAACGGCCGCGTTTAAATGTCCTAGACCGTTGATTTCATGGTCGCATTTGTCCCCATTTTCATTTCATTTTGATAAATTGATAAATCAATTTAATAAAAAAAATAAAGTACAAGAACTTTCCATTACAATAGTATTTCGTAATAATAATAATCTATTATAATAATTTAAAAGTAATTTCTGTATTTATCTAAATCAAATAATAGATACCGACGTACTTGCCACAGCTTACTTGAAGCTAATCATTAAGACCAAAAAACAGTTATTATTTGAGATAAGAATAACATAATTCGTGCATGGTGATAGTATAACAATTCAATTTAATTTATAATCACAAGCTTGTTATCTGCCATTAATTGCTTTATTTCAAAATTTTTGAATAATTTCTGTAACATCGGTTTTCAACTCTACCCAACCTTAACAGGAAGAGTGTCACTGATTCTGGTCATGTCGGGCAGAAGTTCCCCCAACAAGGATTCTGTCATTAAAGTCTCTAAAGAAACTCAACCCAAATTCATTTTGGAGCTAAATAGAAAAATCAAACAAGAACAAGAAAAAAAAGTAGCCTATATTTAATTACCTTTGAACTTTAATTATTTAAGGATAATTTTAAAACGTAATTCTCGCATCACCAATATTTTTCTCTATCCAATCATCAAACTTTTGTATCATTTCAGGCGACATAATGGTTTTATAACCACCTTCTTTGCCAGACTGTATAAAGGCACTTCTTTTAGAAGCAATATTATATTTGTTTAGTCGATTTTAAATGCAACATTTTTGCAGTGTATTTACGCGACATATAGTGGGGACGTGCATTGAATTCGCATTTTCATGCAGTATGCTAGAGACTTTTTTAAGTATATGTCGTTCATTAGTGTACCACTCACATGTATTATAATTATTCTTAATAAATACATTTTCTACAGTGCAAATTCAACATCTTACTATTTATTATTTATATGTACAAACCTTACAACTTTGTATATTATGATTAATAAGTCTAACAACAAAAATAACAACAATTACGTGAGATACAAACCAAACTAACAAACCCTACACATTTGGTCCTTCGAGCGGATTTTCGATGATTGAAACATACAAGATTTAACTTTATTGGACACACCAATCGATCTACTGGATTTCTACATTCAATTCTACTAGACAACGTTCGATTGCACCCAACAAATTATCACGGAAAATCAACACATTCCATAAAACACACGCCGGTCAAAGTACATGCTTGGCGTCTTATCTACATAATAACAGGTCAGTGCAACGTTATCTTTCCTTTTCAACCCACACTCCTTTCTAATAAAAACATTTCATTTCAACTTTACTTGTGCAATATTTATTATTTAAAATGACAAATTATAAAGTTCTAAGAACAAACGCAAAAAGCGCACTTACACGTTTTACCACATATTTTGAAACAATCAAAACTACGGAAAACATAAACTTCGAAGAATTACAATCACGTTTAAATATTGCCGAAACACTTTTTGAAAAATTTAATGAAGCCCAAACACAAATTGAAAGCATGGATGACAACTTTACAACAAATGAAAGCGCACATTCATTAGAAAGAGAAGCTTACGAAGATAAATATTTCAAGATCACTTCAATAGTTAAAAAATTCATTGCAGATAAAACGGAAAATACAACAACGCGGTCAGAAAATTCTTCTGTACACAGTTACAATTCTGAAAACATTGCAATTTCTGGAACACGTATTAAACTACCAGCATTAAATTTGCCCACCTTCGACGGTTCATACGAAAATTGGCTGTTTTTTCGAGACACATTTAATTCATTAATACATGAAAATAATTCGCTTGCTGATATACAAAAGTTTCATTACTTACGCCTTTCTTTAAAAAACAACGCCGCTGATACAATTAAGTCCTTGGAAATTTCTGGAACTAATTACGCTGTTGCTTGGGATTTATTAAATGAACGATTTGAAAACAAACTCCTTTTAATAAATAATCACGTCAAAGGTCTTTTTAATATTCCTGCGATTCACGCCGAATCACATACGGGCTTGCGACTTATATTAGACAGTTTGGAAAAACATTTACGTGCCCTAGCAGCACTAAATTTACCCACGGAGCATTGGGACATTTTGATCATATATTTAATTACTTCCAAACTTGACGACCAAAGCAGACGAGATTGGGAAAAGAATCTACGCGAATTGGACGATTTGCCTACAAAAGCAGATCTTACTAATTTTCTCAAGGATAAATGCTGCGTGCTAGAATCATTAGATTCTTCTTCTGGGCAACCAAGACGTGTTAACAATAAAACATTCGCACAACATAAAACAAAATCTTTTCTTGCTAACAGTGCAAATGCAAATTGTGCGTGCTGCAAAAAAGACCATAACATTTACGTATGTCCTGAATTCAAAAAACTTGAACCTTCAGAAAAATTAACTGAAGCCAGACGCTTATGGTTATGTATAAACTGCCTTTCAGCAGGACATAAAACTAGGGAATGCAAATCTGGTGGCTGCAGAAAGTGTGGTCAAACGCATCACACATTACTTCACTTTAACAAAACTTCTGGTCACAAACTTGTAAATTCTCATAATACTGAACATCTAAACACAAACACCGCTTCTGAAACTTCCACTAGTAACAATTCCAATTCAGAAGATGGCACAAATCAATCAGTTACCTTAACAATCAATAACACTTTCAACAAAACACTTGTTTTACTTTCAACAGCTGTTGTTAAAGTTTACGATCACAAAGGTATTTCTCATGATTGCAGAATACTTCTTGACAATGGTAGTCAATCAAATTTTATATCTCAAAGATTAAGCCAACTTTTACAACTACCTACCAATAAAATCAATTTTAATGTTTCCGGTATAAACCAAGTAAATTCAAAGATTAACTTTCAAACGACCGTTTCAATCAAATCAACAATCAATGAATTTTCTTGCACACTTTCTTGCCTCATTTTGCCCAACATAACAGGTAACGTTCCTGCTACTTCTATTAATAAACATGCTCTTAAAATTCCTTCAAATTTAATTCTTGCTGATCCACACTTTGACCGAGCAGCACCAGTAGATATGCTTGTTGGTGCAGATACATTTTGGGAATTATTAAGCGTAGGACAGATAAAACTTGGGCAAGGTTACCCGATTCTTCAAAAAACCAAACTAGGATGGCTGGTTTCAGGACCGATCTTAATAAAACAACCTAACATTGAAGAAACAAAATGTCACCTTAATATTTCACACGACATAGAAACACAACTCACAAGATTTTGGGAAATTGAAGAATGTCCAAAAAAGAAATTTCTTTCGCAAGAAGACATCGATTGCGAAAACCATTTTCAACAAAACACAACACAAAGTCCCGATGGTCGATTTGTAGTTACTATACCCTTTAAGGAGCCAATCTCCAAACTAGGTGAATCAAAGAACGCTGCTATTAAAAGATTTCTAAGCTTAGAAAGGAAACTTGAAAAGGCACCTGAACTAAAACTACAATACAATAAATTCATAACTGATTATATACAACTGAACCACATGTCATTAGCTAAAGACCAAAATGATACTAATGGTTTCTTTCTACCGCATCATTGTGTTATAAAAGACAGCAGCACTACAACAAAATTACGCGTCGTGTTTGATGGCTCAGCCAAAACGACAACTGGAGTTTCTGTAAATGACTTGATGATGGTAGGACCTACCATACAAGATGACCTTTTCGCAATTATTCTTCGCTTTAGAAAACATAAAATTGTACTCAGTGGAGATATTTCAAAAATGTACCGTCAAGTACTAGTTCCTAGCAACCAACGAAAGTTTCAAAAGATTTTATATCGTTTTCACATCGAGGAAGACATCAAAGTATACGAATTAAACACCGTTACCTACGGATTAACCTCGAGCGCATTCATGGCAATACGAGCCCTGCAAGAATCAGGAAGAAGAAATGCGAGTGAATTTCCTGAAGCTAGCTCTACTATACGACGAGATTTCTATGTTGATGACCTTTTGACAGGCGGCGATAATATTGACGAGATGAAAAAACTTAAGCACGAAATCACAAACATACTTGGTCAGTACGGCTTTGAGTTAAGAAAATTTACTTCTAATGAAAAAACACTCAATGGTGAAGATGAAGCAAATGCCATTATTGAAATTGGAGAACAAAATAAAACCTTGGGTCTCTTGTGGGACGCCAACAATGATACACTGAAATATAAAATAAAAAACTTTTCTCCAACAAACACCACAACAAAGAGGAAAATACTATCAACTATAGCTCAAATATTTGATCCTCTGGGCTTACTCTCACCCGTTACAATAAAGGCAAAAATAACTTTACAAAAACTGTGGAAACTCGACCTAACATGGGACGAATCAATTCCACAAGATCTTTATACCATGTGGATCAATTATACGAATGAAATGATTAAATTAAACCAATTAAAAATTCCTCGACGAGTATTAAACTCCGAATCAATTATTTCAGAACTTCACGGATTTTCGGACGCTTCCGAAAGCGCTTACGGAGCATGCATATACGTACGTCAACTCGACAAGAATGGAAAATACTTTACAAATCTTTTATGTTCAAAAACAAGAGTTGCACCTCTCAAACATACTACTATTCCTCGATTGGAGCTTTGCGGAGCTCTACTAGCTGCGGAACTTATGGACAAAGTAAAAACTTCCATGAATATGCAATTCGACAACACCTTTTACTGGAGCGATTCGACCATAACTCTCGCATGGATACATACCTGCCCGAGTTTGTTAAAGGTTTTTGCAGCTAATAGAGTATCCCAAATTCAACAAATTTCTAAAACTAATTCGTGGCGATACGTCAGCACAGCTGAAAATCCAGCAGATTTATTGACAAGAGGGATTACGGCTTCTGACCTGTTAGAATCAAACATCTGGTTTCACGGACCTTCTTGGCTTTCTAAAGCAGAAGATCAGTGGCCCACCGATAAAAAATCAAGTTTAAAAGATACAGAAGACCAATGCGAACACCGTATTACAACTTCTCTTCTTACTACCAACTGCGAATTGGTAGATTTTTCAACAAAGTTTTCATCACTGCAAAAGTTACAACGAATCTTTGCATATGTACTGAGATTTGCAAACAACACAAGAAAAACTTCGAATTTAAGAAAAACTGGTAATCTTGAACCCATTGAATTACAAAATTCTTTGAATACTTTAATTCGCATAACACAAAGAAAACACTTTCCTGGAGAGTACAATAATTTGCAAAAATCACGCAGGTTAGCTTCTAACAGCAAGTTGCTTAACTTAAATCCATTTTTTGACAGTAACGGTTTAATCCGCGTAGGCGGACGATTCCAAAATTCTGAGTTTGAATACAACAAGAAACATCCGATATTGTTGCCACCAAAAGAACATCTCACAATATTAATTGGACGTGCCGAACACAATCGACTTCTTCATGCAGGTCCACAGGCACTACTAGCTTCTCTACGAGAACAATACTGGCCCTTATCTGGTCGTTCTTTTGCGAGAAAAATTGTACACAATTGTTTACCCTGTTTCAAATTCAACGCAAAACAACAAGCCTACCTGATGGGCAACTTACCCACGTCAAGATTGACACCGTCGAGGCCTTTCCTTGTAACTGGAGTGAATTATGCAGGTCCGTACTCAATAAAGGACAGAAAAACACGGAATTATAAAACCAGCAAAGCTTACATTTCACTTTTTGTCTGCTTTGCTACAAAGGCCATACACCTTGAAATTGTTTCGGATCTCACAACTGAATGCTTCTTAGCAGCTCTAAGGCGTTTCATGGCTCGACGAGGAAAATGCTCACATATACACTCTGATCAAGGCACAACGTTTATTGGTGCCAACAACGAATTAAAAACGTTTTTACAGCAACATCAAGAAGACGTTACGAGGTCTCTTACCGAGGAAGGTGTAATATGGAAATTTATACCCCCAAGGTCTCCACATTTTGGCGGTCTTTGGGAGGCCGGTGTGAAGACGGTAAAATACCATTTGAAAAGAGTTATAAAAGACGCAATATTAACTTACGAAGAACTTACTACTGTATTGACGCAGATAGAAGCCTGTGTTAATTCCCGACCTCTTCACCCTTTGTCAAGTGATCCTAATGATCCTAATCCCCTAACACCTGCACATTTTTTAATAGGGACGCCACTTACAAGCATGCCGGAACCTAGTTGGTTAAACGAAAAGGAAAATACGTTGTCGCATTATCAAAAACTCCAACAGATGTATCAAAGCTTTTGGACCCGCTGGTCCAAAGAGTACATTTCAAATCTTCAAGTACGTACCAAATGGAAAGAAAATGCACAACAAACATTAAAACCTGGCATCATGGTGGTAATAAAAGAAGATGGACTTCCGCCAATGAAGTGGCGGTTAGGCAGAATAATGGAAACACATCCCGGCCAAGATGGCATCACGCGAGCGGTTACAGTTAAGACAACTACTGGTATTTTCAAACGACCGGTGGTTAAAGTTTGCATGCTACCTAATCAAAGTGTTTAATTTTAAAATTTTGTTTTTAAAGACCTTCCGGCTTTCAAGGGGGGCGATATGTTTAGTCGATTTTAAATGCAACATTTTTGCAGTGTATTTACGCGACATATAGTGGGGACGTGCATTGAATTCGCATTTTCATGCAGTATGCTAGAGACTTTTTTAAGTATATGTCGTTCATTAGTGTACCACTCACATGTATTATAATTATTCTTAATAAATACATTTTCTACAGTGCAAATTCAACATCTTACTATTTATTATTTATATGTACAAACCTTACAACTTTGTATATTATGATTAATAAGTCTAACAACAAAAATAACAACAATTACGTGAGATACAAACCAAACTAACAAACCCTACACAATATTTTACAAAAAAATTATCAATTATGCTTTGGTGGTTCATATTTGGTTTGTTTTTCATGTTTTCAAAACTTAAATAATTAGTTAATTTGGTAACATCATCATCAGAAATGCTCTTTCCTAAAAATTGTGCAACATTTCTGACAATGCTGGGAAAATCGTGTTTTATATCTGAATATTTAATAAAAAGAATGTTGGGGCGATGCCTTTGCTCCCAATAACGTTTTACGTGTATCCAAAAGTGCCCAAAGTAAACTAAAAAGTAAAGTGTGATAAACTATAACAAAGAAATGATCAAATACCTCTTCCACTCATAAATAACTGGCAAAATTGATCAAAAGTTCCTGTGTAATTGTACATTAGCTGACTATGATGGTAAAATGAAATGCATATTTCATAAGTTTTACTTTTGGAGTTTTTGTTCCATCTCTTATTTGTTCTGGTAGCAAAGAATAATACAAATGCGTTTTTATATTTTGTAACGTAGTTTGCGAACAAACACCGCCAATGCCTCGATGCCCCGTTGATGTTTGCGGGTGACTAGCTAAGGGAACACACCCCCGTCCAGTACCAGAGCTGGGTCGCGCGCACGCGTTTCGCAGATTCTTTAAATAACTTACCTCACTCAACACAACAAGCTTAATGTTACTGCTAACTAAAGAAAAAATTGTGGGCGCCAGTAAGACAAAAAAATGAATAACAAGTTTTATTGAATTACAAAAAAGATGGTTGATCAGATCAACCAAATACACACAAATGTAAAGTGGTACTGCTATTACAAACAATACAGTAAGCCGGACTCGAAGTCCCAAACAGAAATGTTTGTAGCTGAAGGCTACCAAAGAAAAAACCACCAGGAGACTGGTTGGTTGCCCCAGCAATAGGCTTACTTGAGTAAAATAAGTGAAAAGCACTACCAGCGAACGATGACAAAATGTCACTTTGCACAACCAACCAAAATGTAACCTTAACAGGTAAGAGTAAAAAAATCGCTAAAATCGGATTAACAAACAGAATATAAATAATATCCACCAAGTGGCCTACCTTAAGTTTGCTTGCCCTGGTAATTATTGGGTATTTATTTGACACCAAAACACTATCTTTCAGCAGAATCACTTCCTTCCGAGATCTCATCCAAAAGTTCCTTCCACCAGTGTCAAATTTGATTTTAATAGCTAAAAATAAAGTAAACACACTTAGCAAATTATACTTATACCCTGTCTATCACCTCAAGCGTTTCTGTATTGAACAAAAATTGGCTGAACAAAAGTAAACAGAGTGTCACGCCACTGGAGTGCGGTAAATAATAAGTAACTAATTATTAACAATTGAATTTTCAAACAAAGTTGAATAACTAGGATGAACTTATTTATGGTGCACAACTTCGGCCAAACAAGATATTCACGGAAACCACAAATGGTTGACACGCTGGAGGTGGAATATTAGAATATAAAACGATACACAAACCGTCGTGGTGATGTTAAACGTAGCTGAAGACATCCAAAATTGACAATCAGCTGTTGAATAATTCTCAATATTTATGTTTGGAGTCCCGATAGATCCTACCAGAGGGCGATTTATGCGGCGATTCCAACGTATAAAATTTTCCTATCACCAGATGTGACTCCCCGTTCTTATCTGTCCTACCGTGCTGCTTGTTAATCACACTCTGACGAAAGTGTATTAGGGCGGTAGTCGGAACGACCAATTAAACTCAAAAAAATGTGGAAATTTACTCGAAAATAACTATTTTACATCCAAGCACCAAAAATATTAAACTGCCATTTCTGATTATTAATCAAAAAGCCTTGAGTTTTATTGACCAATCCCGGGCGTTCAAATTTGATAAGCCCTAATCAAACTAATATACACGGTACGTCGTAAGGAAAAATACCTAAGAATACATAATGTGCATTCTGTATGCGACAATTTCTAGGATTTTCATTTATATTGCACTGTTTTGATAGGTTATTAAAATTAAAATCGGCAAAACCAAGATCTTGCATTGAATTTATGTCAACAACCCCTGCTCTTCTACAAAATATTCATTTCGTTTAAGTAAAAGCAATTTTTAGTAAAATCCACACTCTAAACATGGCAGTCGAGCTAATTGAGGTTCGGATATTTTACCGTAATTGAGATCGTTGGATATCAAGTAAACCATTTCGTGAAGCCAACTAGACCCTAAAATTAAATTTAGTTTATCATAAAAACAAAATTAGTATAACCAATCACCAGTTTTTGGATAAGCTGCAAGAAATATATCTTCATTTCGTACTTCGAAATTTTTTACAAAATCGGCAACTTCTTGATTAAAACCATTTGTCATAATAAAATTATCTGGTCCTACTTTAACGAAGTTTTTTTACAATCGGAGATCGCATTAACTCATTTAACATTCGATCTTCTTCAGTGTTATTTCCAACAACTTGAAATTGATATGCCATTTTAAAGAGTTTTTTGTCAGTGTTTACTAGTCAACTTCCCAAACTTCTTTAAATAATATAAGTAGTTGATAATTAACATATTGATTTTGAAACGTACTTATTAAAAAAGTTTATATTAAATAAACACACATAATTATTGTTTTGAAATTTGGGAAAGTTGAGGGGGAGTGTCCTGATTAACATACTACGAGTTATGTTAAAAACAACACTTTATATGCCTATCAAATTACACTCTCGTTCTCGCCATGTCTCGGCTTGTCTCGCAGAGAGTGTACAGCGGGTATTAAATCTGTAAGTACAATCTCAACGAGTGTTGCTCTTCTGAGCCTTTGGTTGGATGAAGTGAAGAGAGATCAGCTTTGAGCTTGATTGATGAATTAAGGAATGGTACCGGTGTTTACTCAAATCGTGTTAATAAAAATTAGCAAGGTCATATTTTCACCAGTTTGTGACAGAGCACCAGGTGTCGATGAAGGTTATAACATATGTATATCAGAAAAGTTTCTCATTTCACTTTGATGTTGTTAGAACAGGGTGACCATTAAATTTGCAGACAGGCGTTAGCGAATATGTACGCTTTTTGGTGATCCGCACAAAGAGCCATCAGCTCTCTCATTGAGAACTGGACGAAAGACAACTTCATTTGTTTATTGCTGAAGATTGGCAATTTGAATAAATGGTTGTAAAAGTTTGAGTCTATTTATTGTTAAATTTTGATTTTCCAGGTAAGAACCTCCCAGTTCCTTGAAGTGCTTTTTTCTAATTTTGTTGACGGTCCGTGTATTTAACACAAATAATTACATTATAGAAATAAAAAGATGATAACAACTACCCAATGAAATTTTATTTTTGCTTTTCAAAATTTAAATACTAGTAGTTTTTTGATAGGATAATCTACACATTTTCAGGTCGAAGTAAGCGATATGTGCTCACAATAAAAGTTTAAATTCGAATATAATTTGAATCATAAGTCACATATGTATTTACTCTTGTCTACCCTATATTATAAAAAGATAAGGGCTCAATATGTAACGTTTTTATGTAACTTTTTTATGTAACGTTTTTATGTAACGTTTTTATGTAACGTTTTTATGTAACGTTTTTTTGTAACATTTTTATGAAACTGAAATGCTTATACTATATAAGATATCTACCCTATATTATAAAAAGATAAGGGCTCAATATGTAACTTTTTTATGTAACGTTTTTATGTAACGTTTTTATGTAACGTTTTTTTGTAACATTTTTATGAAACTGAAATGCTTATACTATATAAGATATAAAATTATTTTTACTGTCTCAACCTTTATACTATGGTATAAACTGATAAACTGATCAACATCTCAGGCAATTTGATCTGTTTAGTACTTGAGACGTTGATCGGCCGCAGCCGTCGTTCTCATCAACAAATTACGAGCTTCTATCTTCTAAAACATCAGCAGAACGTGTCAAGGAACTCAGGGAAAGACAACAGCAGCAACAAGAACTATCAAAATCAAATCCGCCAGCAAAAAAATCAAAGGAACCTTTGAATGAATGCATAAAAAACAAAAATCAGACAGTAGCTCAAATTGCCAATAATTCTCAAATAATAATAATACCTCATGATGCCGGAGATATGGCGCAAAAACGCCGATATTGCAGTGCAATATTTTGGAAAAATTAATTTTGTAAAAAGATAAGACAAAATATGCAACGTTTTGGAAGATTGTGATTGGTTCTTTCCCTTTAACCAATAGTAAAATTGCAGAACGTTTTCAAGAAATAAAAAAATACCTAATAGTAATCGATAACATTTATTTTAAATTTTCAAGCTGTATGACGTTATAATCCGTTTAAACGTTAATGCATTCATCCGTTGAGATGTATTAATCATCGGAAAAAAATGTTGTATGAAAAGAAGTTTTACAACTCAAAGTTATTTCGTTTATGTGCTATTATAAACACATAAAAGCCCCCCTAGTAAGATTTATAAAAACATAATATTAAAATCAAAAGTGATTTTTACACCTAAAAGTAAAAATTAAATAATTATTTATAACAATTTTATAAATAAAGAAACAAACTAAAATTTGTAGTGTTCTGAACAAAATCAACTCTTGGTGTAACTAGTTCAAATTGCTAACCTTTAGCAATAAACAAATAGAGTAGATTTTCGTCCAGTTCTTGACACCGCTTTTACATTAGTATTGGCAATTAAGCTTTCAAATTCAAATTTCACACTCAACATTTGTTAAACTTGAAAGAAAAATTGTCTCAATTTTGCAAGCAACTGAAAATCCAGTACAATCGGTTCATTACTATCAAAAATTTTATGCGACAGGTGTTGGAGTGAGTGCTTTTCATTCAAGTGCTGGTAATTCAGCAGAAAACGTGCGGCACTACAGTCGAATTTTGTTATACTAAAATAATTCTGAAGGTAAGCTTTTTTGATTATTGGTGGTCGTCGGCGCACTTTGGCTGCAATTGTTTTTCATTTATTAGTGAAAGAATGTCAATTGTGTGTACTCTATTTGTATCACTTATTCAAATTACCTTAATTAAATTCATTTTTTATATTTCAAGTGTTTTATTGATTTTGAGTTAGGTTCAGATTTGCTATCCTAACTACACAGTAGTTGAGATCTGCATCTGAGGTATCTGCACTTTCATTAAGAGTATCTACAAACTTTTCTTATCCGGTGACTTAAATAACACATTGTTGCACAATTCTTGTTCATTAAATTAAGAGATATAACCTCATAAATGTGTGTTTATAAAATGTAACTGTGAAGTTACATTTTAAGGTTAAAGGTTTCAAGTATTAAAAGTATTAAAGGTTTCAAGGTTAAAAGTTTCAAATGGCAGCAAATAAGATGCATATCCGACACTGCATTCTTTACAAATCCCAGTAAGGAAAAAATGCTGCAAAAGCTTGCGCATCGATTTGGTCGTTTCTCGGCGAAGGTGTTGTTGTATCCTATGATGGGTGCGCATTTTGGTTTAAAGGATTCAAAAGCGGCAATTTTAGTCAAATTCTTAAAGAACGTCGTGGAGCCCTTTGGAAGTGCGGAAGTTATTGGAACCGGGTGAAACAGTTACTATAGACTGTTACCAACGTCAATTAATCTGCTTGAGTCAAGAATTGGAACGAAAACGGCCATATACTGGCAAAGAAGAACGTTCAGTAAAATTTTTACAACACAACATCGGGCCACATTCCACATATTGCTTTCAATTCAAAAGACACCATAACGAGTCTTGGCTGAGACGTTTTGCAGCACCCGGCGTATTCATCAGACATTACTCCATCCGATTACCATTTGTTCCTGTCGATGCAACACGCCCTATCCGATATACAGTTTCAATCAGTGAATGAGATGCAAAAATAGCTTAAAGGCTTTGTAGCGTCCAAAGACGTAACTTTTTTCCCAGAAGGAATTCATCAGGCGCCTGAAAGATGGCTTAAAGTTGTAGAAAGCAATGGCGAATACTTCGACTGAACAATTTAATTTACTTTTTTTTAAATAAACCGTGAATATAACTAAAAAAAATTGATTATTCATTTGTAACCTAATACCATTGCTAATATACTGTCATGAAACGACCTTAAAAGTCACTTTCCCCAATTTCAGATTTAGAAGATTAAGTCGAAATTGATCATTTTGTTTTTATTTCATTTTATGTTGATTTCTATTTATCAAAGAGACGCTCTAATGAAAGTTTATTGTAACTTTTAACATAAACAACAGACAAATTTTATTTTATTTAAAAATTTTTTGAAGTTATGAATTTGTTTGGTATTGAAAATTATTTAAAGGTTTTTGAAAGTGAGCGCATGATAAGGATGGTTCGTAGAGCGCAGGTTCGGTGTGATAAAAAAATGAAGGAAAAGGAAGAAAAATTTTGTTAGAAAAATTTAATCGACTCAGGGTCGTGAAAAGAGTAAACTTGGAGCCATTTTGGTTGTGTTATTTTTGGCCGCCGAAAAAGGCGTAAATAGTGAAATATTTCTTTGTGAGATCGTTTTTTTTGGTCTTGGTAGACCGAAATTTGATGAAGATTGAATTGGCGTTCGACCAGAATTTGTTGATTTATAATTTTGGAATTTTGGAAAAGTGTTGTTTCGAGTTTTGAGCGACAATTTGTTTTTGATTCGCCATTTTTTTCGTGTGATTTGAAATTCTGGTTTCAAGAGTACATTGGAGGAAAAATTTATCAACGTTTTGGTCAATGGTTCGACGTTCGTGCAGGTCGAATGAGGAGTTTTCTTCACCAACAAAATTTACAAGGTAAAAGAGCTCTGTGCATATTGTTAACATTATCGATAAAATTGCGTTTGTTGTGAAAATTAAAATTTTTGTGGCGCCGATAGACTTAATTATTGATTATTGTTTTGAATAATTTTATTTTACATAATTTTAAAATTATTACAAATTTGTTTAGCTTACGAACACGATTACACCCTAGTGGATGCAAATGCGTTGTTTTTTTATTTGCTGTTTTGAGTACTTGATTTTTCATTTATAGCAACGCGTTTGTATTTGCTAACATAGTACCTACACAGCGCTTTCAAAACTCAAATTTGTGAGTAAAGAGGTCTTTTTGATGAATATTTTTATTATTAAGATTTTGAATAAAAATTAAATTATTCTATTGTTAATTTCGACTTCGTTTTCATCTATTTGACTTTGTTGATTGCGACAAAATTCATATTTTCGACGAGAAGCCACATACCCTGAAAAAGATTTTTTAGTGTTCCCATTTGGCGAGCTGCTGGCGCATTTTTGAGAGGTGTCTCGCTGAGATCACTTCAATACATAGGTATAAAATTTTTATTATTTATCTGAATCGGTTTGTAATTCATTACTACTGCTATCACTATTAGAATCTACATGAATAACAATAGATTCTTGTACATAGTTTGCCCATTCTTTTTATACATCCAAAGAAGAGGCGAATGCCTCTATCGCCCCCCTGGATCCGCCCCTGGATGTACACAACTAACAAGGGGTCAGCCAACATTGGCTCTCACCAATTTGCACCATTTTAAATATATCGTTTGGTCATAATTAGTTATTCATCAGGTAAAAATTAAAAATCTCTTAACTCAGCCAATTTGGAGAAAATCGAGTTTGAAGAAAAAATTCGTATGATTGCTGTATAAATTGCATGTCAAGGTTGTAATGTATTTCTTATGAGAACATCATTGGTTGCATAACCGTAATGCATATGTTCCGTTATAAAATATTACTTGCGATGTAGGCAATGTAAAATTAATAAGAATTTCCGTTCTTCAAAATCGATTTTCTTCAAATTGGCTGAGTTAAGGGATTTTTAATTTTTACCTGATGTATAACTAATTATGACCAAACGATATATTAAAAATGGTGCAAATTGATGAGAGCCAATGTTGGCTGTCCCCTCGTAAGTAAGGTTAGAATCAAACAAAGTGACTAAAGGCGGACCAGGACTATATTGGGACCATATCCGAACTGTATTTTTAGTCCGCCTGGTATCATCACTCGAGTATTTTTAATACCGAATGCGCTCATTTTTAATTTTTATAGGTTATAAAATAAAATTTATCAAGTAAGTCTTAGATCAGTTATTTCACTGATGATATAAGATGTAATATAAGATCGATGAAGTAAGTAGCTTAAATTTAAATATTTTGGTCACATTTTGGTCCTCGGTTCTCGTGTACGGTGTAAACACTTGCAAAGCAATTGCGAACTATATTTTGTCGCATCGAACTATCCCCTCCCGTTTAGTCCGATCGGACCGAACCAAGCATTTTACGGTGTAAACGTAGCCATTATAATACAACGTACATTTATTTAATTTGCATAACAAAGTTACCCCGACGTACCTCTTTTTCTTCTGTCTCTTTTCTTACTTTTTAAAATATGACAAAGATAACCAAATCTATGCGTTAAACCTCACTGCATTCCCATATTTGTCATAGTCCAGTTAATTTGAATTTGACTACATATATGTGTTTGATAAAAAAATAGATGGACCTGATAGATAATTGAATGGAGACCTTGAGGCTAAAGAAGAAGTGCATAGGAATAGGACGACCACAGACAATTTAGACGGACGACTTAGAAAGATTCATCGGGTAAAGAGCAAAAAATCGAAGAGACTGGAAAAATTTAGTGAAGGCTTTTATATCGGATGATGGATATTACAACTGGATAATGATGATATTGCGGTGACGATTTCTGTTTGAATCACTTCCAACAATAGACAACATCTCAAGCAGAAGAGGATAAAGGTAAAAAAGATTACAGTATTATTATCTGCGTGAACAAATGTTTTCAATTTTTAATTACCTCTTACAAAAGGGCATTATGCATCTGTTGCAAAGATTTGAATTAGAAATCTCTCCCTATGAAAACATTTTTGTATAACTCGAGAGAATTAGTTTTATTAATTTTTTACATGAATGTAATGTAATTAGCTTAAACTTAAATGGTCTTTAGAACGTTATTCCAGTACCAGCGATATGTTCTTCCACCCATGCATCAAATTTTTTAATTATTTCAGGTGACATAACAGCTTTGTAACCGCCTTCTTGTCCAGACCGAATAAATGGAGTTTTCGGTTGTTCATTCATAAATTTCGCCTTGGGTAAATATTTTTCTGATACTTCCTCACGATTTAGGTGAGGATTCTTCTTCATATTTTCAAAACTTAAAAAGTTTGCCATTTTTTCAGCATCTTCATCAGTTAGATCTTTTTCTAAGAATTTGGCAACTTTACGGATTTCACCTGGAAAATTCTTTTTCATTTCGGAATATTTAACAAACAAAATGTTTGGACGATGTCTTTGTTCCCAATAGCTTAAAACGTTTTTCCAATAATGTCCAAAATAAACTGAAATGCTAAATTTAAAATTGAAAAAAAGAAGTTGAAGGGATTACCTCTTCCTGCCAAAAATAGTTGACAAAATTGTTCAAAAGTTCCTGTGTAGCAAAAGGTTGATCTGCTATGGTGAAAGTAAGATACACACACGTCATATGGATTCCTAAGTGGCACAATTATCTAAAAATTTGAGCGGATTAAATTTATTCAATTTGTAATGTATTGGAAACCTACTTTAGGTGACTTTGATCCATTTACGATTTGGTCGGGCAGTAGAGAATAGTATGCATGGGATTTAATAGTTATTGGGCCTCGGGATTTATCGTACATTTTTTCACTTACTACTACATCTGAATCTACATGGAAAATCTTCTTCATATTTTCTAAGCTAATCATAGCTCTACCCCTGAAATAATAATATTAAAATTTTGCAGAGGTATTTGATGCGCAACTGTAAATTACTCTAAAAAAGGTAAACGAATCTTTCGATTTTCTTTTGTTATCATTTCGTAATCCAGATCATTAGCAATTAACCATATCGCTTCGTGCAACCATGTAGATCCTGAAAATAAAATTAAAATGTTTTTAATGTGAAATATTAACGATTTTTTGGAACAGTTACCTGTTTTAGGATAAGCTGCAAGATAGATATCTTCATCTTTAACATTAAAGTATTGTAAGTCGTGTATACATTTTTCGTCATCAATATTTGGCAAAATAAAATTATCTGGTCCAATCTCGACAAATCCAGTGCAAATAGGCGATACCATCAATTCATTTAGAATTCGATTTTCTTCTGTATCGTTGCTAACTACTCGAACTTCGTGCGACATTTTTGGAAAAAATCAAACTCAATATGCTTTTTAGGTGAAAGAGTTGAAATAAATAAATACAGTTGATTAAATACTTGGTATTAATCAGAAGTGATTTGCTTATCATAATATATTGGTCTAATCTCAATTAGGAAAATACTTTAAAAAAATATACTGCAATGATTTAAAAGCTTTTGCAAGAAAATATAAAATTTTCTGCCAAGGTTTCTTTTGTATCTGATGCATTAAATGAAAACCAAGCTAGCTCAGATGGTGAAGCAATAAGTCACACAGATGGATCGTTATCATGTGGTGTGAAAATAAAATTCATACGATAAAGGCAAAAAAATGTACTCAATCGAATAATATGGTCGTCTCACAAGTACGATAAAAAAAATCAACATTAAATTTTCTCTGAAGCCGTATAATAGAAATTTCTGTAAGTCAGGATAATTATGGAAGCGATATTTAAAAATTAAAATTCGTGCTGCACTTCCATAATTATTTAAATGAGCAATGAAAATTATGTACAATAAAACAAACATTTACACCTTATAAAACAATTATTATAAAAATACTCGAGTCAAAGTTTAAAAAGACCCGCACTTAATGCGTCGCCCAGATGTGTCGCACACTTTACAGATGTAACTTGCGTACATCTAATATTTAATATTTCGTAGCGTCAATTTAATATTTCAAAACAATATACCATTTGCTACAGCAACTTGTTCCACAATGGCGCCTCTCATAAAATTTTTCTAATTTATTTAATGACCATCTGGATATAGGAATTTCCAGATCCTGACCGCTTCCATATTAATAAAATAATAAAATTATCTCAAATTGACCACAGAAAAATTGCCTCTGTGAATTGAACTGTTCAGCTGAGAAAACTTAACTAAAAAAGATATCCCTTTTAAAGATTTTCAAAAACAAAATTAAAACAGTGCAACTTTGACGACCAAATAATTTCATCTCCTAAATAAAACAAATTCAATAATAAAAAAAATTTCAATTAAAAACCGATAACAAGGATCCACCTGTTGGGACATAATTCTCAGGGTAGAGCTAGATTTTCAGCAAATTTCCACTCATCCGTTTTACGATCTCATACGAGAAGGTTTAAAACATGACAATACACAGTTATATATTGAATCGTCTAGAATCAATATCTGACAAATCCACTTTTTCCATATTTTAAACTAATATTAGGTCTGTTTGGTACCACAATCTTAGTACCTAATCACACAATCTTATCACAATCTACACAATCTTAGTGGTACCAAACAGACCTATTACCACTGCGTTTGTTAACAAACGCTCTATCAATTGCAGAATATATTGAGGTTAAAATTCCGATAACTTTTCTTAAAATAAAGGTTGAAATTTACGGTTAGTTTCAAATTTCGACAAATCCACTTATATGAATGAAAGTTTCAAAATCCGACAAATCCACCACAACAAATAAGTGACCGGTAACGCCGGCGCCGTCACATGAGCAACATGTGCTATAATCTTATAATAATACCTACTAATTAATTGAAAAGCTTGATTCAATTCATTCAAGTTGAGAAGGACGAAGACATTAAAAAGAAGCTACTTGCTGAAAGAGATACTCATAAATTAAGGGCTAAAGTTACATTTTTTGCATTATTACGAGAAAGTGCAAATGTCATTTGACTGCCAAAAAAATCAGGCAATACCCAAAATTCCTGATCAAACTGTTTATTACAGTCGTCAGTTATACATTTATAACTTCACGATAGTTCCTGGAAATTCTTTACTAGAATTTAAAATGCTACTGTCCTGGTGGTTTTAGGTTTTTCAAGGCTGATGATTTCCAACCTTGCGTTGGAACATCGCAAGTTCAACACGAGCGATAACACGATGTCATTGTGCGGCGTGTGTAAGAAAACTATTACGAGATACGAAGACTGCATACAATGCAAAATGAAGTGCAAAAGTAATTACCATCTAGAGTGCATCGATATGTCACTGGAAACGTTAAATGATTTAAACAAAACCAATAAAATAGAACAATGGAGCTGTCATAAGTGTAGCGTTATCAACATAACCTCAATTCAGAATACCAACGAGGCACCAACTCCCAACAATCTACCTAAAAATGATCTTCTTGTTTTAGATTCAAATAATACATTAGCGAAACAGACAAAATTAGATGAAGCATCACAGAAATTGCAGAATAGTCATTCACAATGGAAAACCATACATGGTAAACGAAACCAAGTAGATAGCCCGGAATTACAAAAATCGTATAAACAATCAAAACCGGGAGACTGGTTAAGCCTACCCATCCCAACAAGTAACCGTTACGGAATCCTAGATGACTCAGCTGATGAAATAAACACACCAATCATCCCTCAGAAAAACTACCGAGTCCCAGAAATAAAAATTACCGGTGTTCAAAACATTACACCACTAACCGATTTATTAAAAAGAGTAACAGAAGACAAATATATGCTGAAAACCACCACCAAAGAAAATGTATCAATCAGGGTCAATGAACCTGAGCACTACAGTCGATTAATCAAAGAATTGCATAGCAAAGGTACGCAGTTTCATACATATCAAAATAAAGCAGATAAACCCTTCAGAGTTGTCCTAAGGCATATACACCAAACTACTAGCGTGGACCATATAAAGGAAGAATTGGGTAAACTGGGACACGAAGTCCTCAATATAAGCAATATTGTAGACACTAAAACAAGACAACCACTCCCATTATTTCATATTGGACTAAAGACGGCTCAAAACAACAAAGAAATCTACGATATTAAGAGACTCCTTAACATGATAGTTAAATTCGAACCGCCTCACATCAAAAGAGAAATTCCTCAATGCTCTAGATGCCAGAGAATGAATCATACAAAAAATTATTGTCATTTTAACCCACGATGCGTCAAGTGTGCTGGAGATCATTGGACTAAAGACTGTCATATGAAAGAAAAGAAAAATAAAGATGTTAAATGCGTCAACTGCGGAGAGAACCACCCAGCTAACTACAGGGGATGTTACTACATAACGCAGCTTCAAAAATCACGGTATCCTCCACTAAGAGCAAGACCCATACCAATAGCTCAAGAAAGAAATAACATCAACATAACCAAGACTTCACCTGATATAACATATGCCGAAAAAGCAAAAGTAAACTCCCAGTCAAACCAAAATTTCGTTCATCACAAAAATTCAGATGCTCCAGAGCATCAGTCAAACAATATAGAGCTTATGATGTCAAAACTAATGGAGAGAATGGATACCATGTTAAATCTCCTAACCATCTTAATTTCTAAATTAACATAATGGTGCGAGCACTCCGTATAGCTGTCTGGAATGCTAACGGGTTACAACAACATAGCCTTGAAGCTAAAAACTTCCTAATCGATGAAGATATCGACGTGTTTTTAATCTCGGAGACCCACTTCACTAATCAAACCTACTTTAAAATTCATGACTACATCGTATACTACACTAACCACCCTGCCGAAAGAGCAAGGGGGGGAACAGCAGTAATAATAAAGAGCTCAATTAAACATCATGAAATTGAACCATTCTCCAGAGGCTACCTTCAAGCAACTACCATAAAAGTTGAGGATTGGAATGGCAACCTTACAATCTCAGCAATTTACTGCCCACCAAATATAAACATCCAAAAGGAAAACTTTGAAGAATATTTTAACACTTTAGGTTATCGTTTTATCGTTGGTGGTGACTTCAATGCTAAACATCAAAGATGGGGTTCCAGACTAACAAACCCAAGAGGCAGACAGCTATACCATGCGATGGAAGCTCAAAATATTCATCAGCTATCGACCAATCAGCCAACTTACTGGCCAACAGACCAAAATAAGATCCCAGATCTTCTAGACTTTTGTGTTACAAAGGGCATCGCCCCAGGTTACCTCTCCATTAAATCCTCCCTAGATTTATCCTCTGATCATATACCCATTATCGCCACCCTGACAACCAAATTCAATAAAAAGAGCAAACCAATTACTCTCCATAATAATAAAACTAATTGGAATCATTTTAGATATTCTATCACGCAGGCTCTCGATCAACAAATCTCAATAAAAGAAGAAAGAGATATCGATTATTTGGTAGATAATCTCACCTGGGTCATACAAGAAGCTGCATGGAACTCGACACCGGAAATGAAGAATGACCACCACGGAAATACGTGTCCCATGTTTGTGAAAGAACTTATACTCAACAAACGAAGACTACGTAAAAGATGGCAAACAACACTCCACCCCACAGATAAAACTAGATATAATCGAGTAGCCAGGGAATTGAAGAGTACTCTAAATGAATTAAAAAACAAGGAAATACAAAACTACCTTCAAGAACTTTCCCCTACACAAGACACCACCTACTCATTGTGGAAGGCTACCAGGAAAGTTACAAGACCACAAACACATATCCCACCCATCAAAATAGGAAATGATCAATGGGCGAGAAGTGATGAAGAAAAAGCCAACACATTTGCAAAACATCTCAAAGAAGTATTCAAACCATTACCAAGAGAGTGCGAAATCGAAGACGAAGAACCAATATTACAGTTGCTCAATGCGCCTTGTCAATCAGAACAACCAATTATAAGATTCAAAAAAAAGGCATTAATTAGACTTATTCAACATGAAATCTCACCAACAAAAGCACCCGGATTTGATTTGATTACAGGCAGGGTGCTGCAGGAATTACCAGATTGTGCATACAGAATGTTGACCATCTTATTTAATGCCGTATCAAGATTCGGTTACTTCCCCCTTCAATGGAAAATTTCAAAAATGATTATGATTCCAAAGCCTGGAAAAGACGGGAATAATGTTACATCTTACCGACCTATCAGTTTACTTCCTCTCCTGTCTAAGGTATACGAAAAACTTCTACTTAAAGAACTTCTCCCACTACTAGAAGAAAAAGGAATACTACCAGATTACCAATTTGGCTTCAGGCAAAAACACTCGACTATCGAACAAGTGCATAGAATAGCGAGCAGGATAAGAACTGATCTGGAATCAAAAAACTATTGCTCCGCTGTCTTCTTGGACATCTCCCAGGCATTCGACAGAGTCTGGCATGATGGACTCTTGTACAAAATCAGGAAATGTTTGCCATACTCCTATTTTCTTGTAATTAAATCGTATCTGTCAGAGAGACACTTCTTTGTAGGACAGCAGGATTTCACATCTGAATTGCACCCGATCAAAGCGGGAGTGCCACAGGGTAGTGTTCTGGGGCCGATACTATACCTAATCTACACCTCCGATATGCCAACGGATGATAATACTACTATAGCAACATTCGCGGATGATACCGCCGTAATGGCATCACATTCAAATCCCATGGTGGCCTCTCAGTTCCTCCAAAACCATATCAACAAAATATATGAATGGTCTATCTTGTGGAGAATAAAAGTCAACGATGGTAAGTCAGCCCATGTGACATTCACTCTGAGAAGAGAAACTTGCCCCCCAATAACATTTGGTAATCAACCAATCCCACAAACAGAAGAGGTAAAATATCTGGGAATTCACCTGGACCGTAGACTCACATGGGCACACCACATAGAAACAAAAAGAAAACAACTAAACCTAAAGCTGGCGAAGTTTTATTGGCTGATCGGCAGAAACTCGGAAGTGTCGCTACAAAGTAAATTGCTAATATACAAAGCAATTTTGAAACCCGTGTGGACGTACGGGCTGCAGCTCTGGGGAGCAGCAAGTGCCACGAACATAAACAAAATTCAAAACTTTCAAAACAAAGCATTGAAGATCATCGCAGGGGTCCCCACATACTATCCAAGCGATGTAATTCATAAACACCTAGAAATGCCAACCATACGGGAAGAAATAAAGAAACAAGGAGGAAAATACCAACACCGACTCATAAACCACCCCAACCCTTATGTAGCGGATTTATTAAACCCTCCTATAATTAGAAGACTCAAGCGACGTGATCCATATGACTTAATGTGAAATATATAATCTCTGACCATCTGATGAGTGTGAGCCACTGGGCAACCACTTACTCATGTCTTTTTCTTTTATCTTTATCATAATGTATTACTTAATGTTTATTAACAGATTGTAATGATTACACAAATTCAATAAAAAAAAAAAAAATTTGACTGCCAAAAAAATCAGGCAATACCCAAAATTCCTGATCAAACTGTTTATTACAGTCGTCAGTTCTGCCGTGTTAATTCTAAAGGGCGTATCTGCAATTTTTGGCTTTTTGAGTTATTGCTGGCAAACGCTTCCCTGCATGTAAATCTATCATTTCGTTAAGTTCAGAAGGCTAAACTATGTATAGATATGCTAGAATACATCTTTAAAGAAACGGCGTATCTGCAGTTTAATGTGTAATTTTAGATAAAAGAGACGTAACCAACAATGTTAGATTTAAAAGACGTATCTACAACTACTATTTTGTGTAGATACGCCCTTTCTTTGTAACACTCCATTACTTGACTGGCAAAAATTATCTATTCTGTGACTGGCAGATACAATTCAAATTTTGATTGTTACACTTGTGAAGTTCTGTTTGTTTTTCATAATTTAAATATTGTTACGTGTTTTAAGTTTTTTGGTTATCAGTTCACACAGGAAAAAGTTCACATAGTGTCTCATTTTGCAGATACGCCTTATTTTCTTATGAGTTTTATTAATATGTGTTAGTCAGAAAGGGCGTATGTATCAAAAGTCCCATTTATAATAAATATTTAAGAAAACGGTTTATTTCATTAGATTCTGCCACAGATATAATATGAATCTAAAACACTAGTTTTCTGTTTAATTCAAACCATGTGATGGCACATGGAAATTTATAAAAACACGATTTCCCAACAATTAGCTTTTTGCAGATACGCCCTTTAGAATTAACACGGCAGAGTTATACATTTATAACTTCACGATAGTTCCTGGAAATTCTTTACTGGAATTTAAAATGCTACTGTCCTGGTGGTTTTAGGTTTTTCAAGGCTGATGATTTCCAACCTTGCGTTGGAACATCTGATCCCAATTTAAACACTGTTCCGTGCTGTCTGAATATATCAAGGTATTCTTCTGGATTGGCTATAATTTTTTTCTTTTTTATAACTTTCTTGATTCGCGCAAATATACGATCTGGTAGTATGAATTGACGCTTGTTGATTGGTTCATTGTAATTAAAGTCCAAACTTAAACTTTCCAAATAGCATTTTGGTGGTTTCAACGTTTTCTGGTATTTATATTTTTGATAATTTGGTAAGTATGTCCATACTTAATTTATAATTTTTGTGATACAATTTTGAAGTGTTTACTACTCGTAATAGAAGATAGGTAAAGAAACTGTCAAGATTACAGTACAATTTAATTTAGAGGTGAGAATTTTAGGTCGTATAAAATCAAAAAAGATATCTAAAAAGGTTCTAAAAAAAGCGATTTTAGGTCCTATAAACACAAAAAAAATCTTATAAAAGTACTAATAAAAAGATTTTATACCTAAGCATTCTTAGATACCCACTAAAAATTTGTAATTTTTCTTAGGTTGGCACATATGGTAAGCTGCCACCACCGAGCAACAAATTCAAATTTAAAAAAACAATAAAAAAAATTTTAATTTAGGTTAGGGGCGTTGTAAGGGTGAGATTTTTTTCTATTTAAACTGAAAATTAAAAAAAAGTTTGCAATATACTAAAATAAGTCGTAAAAATGAAAAAAAGGTTGCCAAAATGCTAAAATAGGTCGTAAAAATTTAAAAAAAGCCAAAAAAGGTAAAAATAAATAGGGCTTAAATAACGTAGTTTTTCATGAAACGAATTTTGGTACTAATAAAATAAAAATAGGACGTAAAATAAAAAAAAGGTAAAAACCTAAAAATCTCATTGCACCAAACTTTGGCAGTAAAGTTGGTCACACGCCACTTGATCCTTTTAAGATAGAAAAAGGTAGCTAGATTCGGATATTTAATCCACAATCAAAGAGCAAGCGGGTCGCGCAATTAAAGGCGCGTTTCGTGGTTCTTAAAAAAATTATTTAGAGTATTCACCACAAGAAGCTCTTAGTGCTCACAAATGACACAATCTGCAATGATGGAATTTGGGCGGCAGTTGATGATAAAAGAACTTATCACCAACAAAATAGATTTTAAAAAAGATGTTAATTGGAAAAATGTGTAAAATTACTTATGTAATTATTCGAGAAGAAACTTCACCAAGCTACCACAAAAATGTAAATCACACAACTGGATCAAGAATTGATCCAGGAAAATTACAAAAAAAGAAGTCACTTCCAGAAAATTCGACCACACTGCTCCCTTGTTCGATTTCGAATCTTCTTGTTGCCAACCTTTGTTTTCAAAAATTCCCAAAGTTACCAAAGTAACCATGGTTGTTACATACAAAGTGTTACATAATCTCTAATAATTAATATGTTTGAGTCTTTATTATCACCTTAAATATCAATTCCTTGATTAGGAGCTATGAAAAAGTAAACAAGATTATAAAAAATTTTAAAATGTAATTCCAGTTCCAGAAATTCCACTTCCAGAAAAATTCCAGAAATGTCGGCCCATTATGGGGTTTGCGTTGTTATAAGCGGAATAAATCAGAGTTTTTTTTTGAAATAAAAAAATCAAAAATCAAAAGTGGAAAAATTTGAAAAATTAATGATTTTCTCCGAAAAAATAAAAAATTTTGTAGAATCCAAGTTTGAAAATTTTTTCCTGAAAAGTACGTTTAAAAACAAACAAAAACAAAACAAAGAACGTTTTGATTAGTCAATTTTTGAAAAAATTACGATCGTTTGAAGAAAAAAAACATCAGTTTTTCTAAAAATTCTTAACTTTGTAAACAATTTTGAAAAAATTTACAGAACTGTTTTTGATGGGATAGTATAATACGTAAAATCAGTTGTATAATTTTTTTCAAAATTTTTTACAAAGTTAAATTTTTTTAGAAAAACTGATGTTATTTTTCTTTTCAGGAATTCTAGCATTTAATCCGGCATCACAAAGCCACTTTTTTGTTTTTTCGACACTAAGGTTTACTCTACTAGAGCTAGCAAACTTTTAAACTTTTGCCTTATGTCGACTACAATTTTAAAACGATTCCTTAACAAATTTTCTTTATGAGTCTGTCTAGCTGTGCAGTAGTCTTTATCTAATGGGGGTCACTACCTTTCTTGAGATCCATGGTGTTAGTTTCTCGAAATTTTTTTTTAAAACGTGCTACAGCCGATTGGTTACAGCCAACTTTAGTTGTAATTTTAAGTGTAAACATTCCTGCTGATGAAAATGTTGTAATTAGAATTTTTTTCTGCTCACTTAATTGAGTATGTTTTTCCATGATTTACTAAATATTTTTAAAAGATCACAAAACTGACCGATTACTTTAAAAATCTAGCAACAACTGATAAGATTCTTTTTTATAGCAATTTTTATAATTCTTATGAAATGACAACAGACTGAAGGATGAAACAAATATACGAAAGAACATAGAATTAAACAAATACTTATATATTGTTAAAATATTAGCATTTTAACCATAAGTAAAGAACAACATACAAGAAATTTTATTAAGAAAACTTTAAAGAATAGATGAAATAATTCTCGCAAAAGCATTAAAATTTAAATAGTAATTAATACAATCAGGGATAGAATGGTAGACACAGACTTACCGATTTGTCGACATCCTAAAAACCATCACTTACAAAATTGTGTTTCAAGCTCATTTTGCCTTCATCAGTACCATATACTATTTTTAAAAACCCTGATTGCAGCACATATAACAGACTTCTGTTTTTAATTGCAAAGTTGGCAACTTTTTATTTTGTAAAACGTTTGACCTGCGATTGCGATCCTTTTGCGGGAGAGTGCAACTTGAGGACGGAATAGAGACAGAGAGCCAGACTCTGTTTACTATCATCTTGATAGAATACTTCTCTAAATTTTATCTTGATCGTTTTAGTTACATCTCGTATTGTTTGAGAAAGTAAGGAAAAATGTAGATGTGTTTTAAATGTTCTAGGATTTTTCTTTTCACTTTAACGCTTCTTTAAGATATGAATTTTAAAAAAAGTTGATTGTTTACATCCCTAAATATATCTTCAAACTAACAATATTCTTTAAGTACAATTAAAAAAGGTTGAAGTTTAAAGAGTGGAAATAAGAAACAAAGATAGATAAAATGACATTATAAGTTTAATTAAGTCATTGGTCAACAAGGGGATTATAACCTTTATTTAAATTAACAAATATACATTTTTTTTATTGATTTAAAGTTTAACCAATTTAAGTTATATTTAGAAAGTAATTCCAGTTTGACCAACATTTTTTTCTATCATCAAATTTCTTTATCATTTCAGGGGACATTGCAGTTTTATAACCACCTTCTGTGCCAGATCGAATGAACAACTCTTTTCGTTTGCAAGATTAAACTTGACATAAAAGTTTGCAATCACATCTGCTTTATTCGAGTCTGGATTTTTCTTCATATTTTCGAAACTTAAATAATCGGCTGTTTGTGCGATATCTTCATCGGAAAAACTTTTTCCTAAAAAGTGTGTCACCTTCTTACCCCGCGTTCGGTTTGGAGCTACTTTCGCTTCGAAGCGCCACCAAACACTTTTTTTGCGTTTGGGATGGCGCTTCCACTCGCTTCGAAACGCTTTGGCTCCGCCCCGTTCAGACGCTACAAACGCTACTCAAATTTAGGTGGGTTGACGGGAGCGTGGCGCATGGTGGCAAAATTGCAAAAGAATTTGAATTTAATTTTGAATTCAAATTTGAATTTACATATGGTTTGCTTTATTTTTATTACAAATTTAACCACGTGATGACACAAATAATGAAAATCAGTTTATTTTATCATAGAAGATCAGTATTTCAGTGTCGTAAAGTGAAATAAAGCAAAGTTTAATTTTAAAATTGCCAATTTTTTTCATAATCGTTTAAAATAGATATAGAAACAGATATTTCTCGTCAAAAATTCATAGATATCGCTCACTTTTATGAGATAACTCTTAAAGTAAAATAATAAATTCATTATTTATATTTTTAAAATACAAAATATATTGTAGCTTTAGTTCAAACGTCAAGCTTTTTAATAATTTTAATATACAAAAAAATAAGTTAGGTTAGGTAACCCACGCAAATTTAAATTTTAAACACTGTAGCGCTGAAGCACCGTTCGGATTGGGAAGTATGGAAGCGAGCATTTTTCCAACCGAAACGCAAATTTTTCACGCTTCCAACCTGAAGAGTCGGTAGAGAAGGCAGCTTCAAACCGAACGCGGGGTTAATAATACTCGGAAGATCCTTTATCATATCAGAATATTTAACAAATAATATATTGGAACGATGTTTTTCTTCCCAATAGGTCTTCACGTGTTTCCAAAAATGTCCGTAGTAAACTAAAAGTTATGTGGTTTAACTAACCGACCTCAATGAAAATAGTTAATAAATACCTCTTCCGATCAGAAGAGCGTGCTTGTAACACGTTTCCTGTACAACATGATTCCCGTCTGTGTGGTCGGACGAATACCAGACCTTTGATTTCAATAATTAATGAGGCATATTATGAAAGAAAATGCACCAAAAAGTCATAATAAAACATAAAAAATATGAACGTTGCAAATAGGCCTTATTTTTTTTAAATTTTAAAAAATCAGGTATGATCGAGGCCATTTTGACCAACCCTTACTAGGTAACAACATCTCTTAGAGCCTTCCAAATAAAAAAAAGTGCTAATTTAAAGAGAGGTGAATATAATTTTTTTTTCGTTATTTTGGTCGTATTTGGGGTATTTTTCATACCTGGTTTTAGGACGTAAAGAGGCTCTTTTAGTAACTCTTTGTTTTCGGCCACGCCCCATGAACGTTTTGAGATTTTTTCGTATTGTGGGACGTAGACGAAAAGTTTTTTCATATCATGGTGCGTAGCCGAACAATTTTTTTGTTCGGGGAGAGTACTTTTTTCAGCACGAAGGGAAAGGCAAACAAAATAAGGATTTGTACAACACAAATTATAAAAATACATAACTTTATTTTTGGATTCGATCAAAAATCGGCAATGTGCAGAGTAGAAAAACTTGCCTGTCGTTGAAATTTTTAAATTCAACACATTTGCCGAATAGCAAAACTTGTTTATCGTCGTCTTAATTTTCGATCTCCAAAATATGCGCTTATCGGCGCATAAAAAATCCTGTAGGAGAGACTAGAACGCGTAGATTGACTATCATGGTGCAGAATGTAATCTGAAATAAAAAATAATGTATAAATCCGCCTCATAAATATTGCTTTTTGATTAGCGCGATAACAAATTTTACCACTGGCGGGCCAATTTGACTGTCGCTTATCACGTGCGTACTTACCACGTGTAATCTATTAATGTCGATTTTACGATTTTTTGCAATGTGTCCTTGAACATCGACAGATGCGACCACAATTTCGTATTTATTATTGATTATTTCTTGGTTTTTAGTCATTTTTAATTCAAAACACGTACACAATACACACACGTCCGAACCGTACGGCAGCCCAAATTAAAATGATCATGGTCTCCAACATGGCCGACATACTCCAGGGTGCCAACAAAAACACCATGGTTACAACTAGAAGTTGGTTTTACACTACCAAGATGTCAATTACAAGGTGTTATTATTTATAAAATTTATGCAAATATTGCAAGAAAATTGTAAATTGTGTCTGATAGGTATATTTCCGGAACAACGAAAAATATTTCCAATCACACGGACGTTAGAGTCTTTTCGCCATTCGGCTATTGTTGTTCTCCTCGCCATTCGGCTCGGGTCATAAACCACGTCTCGTGATGATAAAAGACCCTTTACGTCCTTGTGATATAAACTACTATTTTGATATCCCCGGAGGCCTCTCAACCTTTCAAGAGGTGCTCTTAAGAGCGGGGCGATGGTCACTAATTTTTTCATAACCTTTAATTCAAAAATACCTCCAAAACTGTAATTTGCGTCAGGACGCCCAGAAGGGTTCATCGCCACTCTCCGACAGTTAATGTAGAATCAACACGTACAGTCAACACATAAGGCGCATCTAGACTATGTAACAAAACAGTTTTATAACTTCCTTTGATCTTTACCGACACTTAATGGATAACATAAAATATGCTATATAACAAGAACATTGTTGTAAAACATTGTGTTTTATAACTGTTTTACTTGAATTTCTCTAACAAGTTATAAAACATTCTTATTTAATATTTTTATGTTACATAGTCTGTATGCGCCTTAAAGTCAATAGAGGTGAAAATTGCATGACAATTCCAAATTTTTAAATTAATTATTGGCTAAACTAATAGATATTGGTGATTTATCCTCACCTTAAACGCTTCATTTTAATATTATCTATGAAATTACGGTGAGTTCTTATTGTAAATTTTATATTTTTACGTTGGGGATATTGAATTAGACCCCAATAAGCTTCTTATTTTAGTGGTTGTTGAGTTCATGGTGGCATTTGTCCCAATTTTCGTTTAAATTTGATAAATTGAAATAAAGTACAAAAATAAAGTACAAGAGCTTTCCATTACAATAGTATTTCGTAATAATAATAATCTATTATAATAATTTAAATGTAATTTCTGTATTTATCTAAATCAAATAATAGATACGGACGAACTTGCCACTGCTTACTTGAAGCCGAAAAACAGTTATTATTTGAGATAAGAATAACATAATTCGTGCATGGTGATAGTATAACAATTCAATTTAATTTATATTCACGAGCTTGTTATCTGCTATTAATTGCTTAATTTCAAAATTTTTGAATAATTTCTGTAAAATCGATTTTCAACTCTACCCAACCTTAGCAGAAAGAGTATCACTGATTCTGGCCATGTCGGGTAGAAGTCCCCCAACAAGAATTCTGTCATTAAAGTCTCCAAAGAAACCTAACCCAAATTCATTTTGGAGCTAAATAGAAAAATCAAACAAGAACATGAGAAAAAAGTAACCTATATTTAATTTATCTTTGCATTTTAAATATTTAAGGATAATTTTAAAACGTAATTCTAGCATCACCAATATTTCTCTCTATCCAATTATCAAACTTTTGTATCATTTCAGGCGACATAACGGTTTTATAACCACCTTCTTTGCCAGACCGTATAAAGGCACTTCTTGTGGAAGCAATATTATATTTTACAAAAAAATTATCAATTATGCTTTGGTGGTTCATATTTGGATTGTTTTTCATGTTTTCAAAACTTAAATAGTCAGTTAATTTGGTAACATCATCATCAGAAATGCTCTTTTCTAAAAAATGTGCAACTTTTTTGACAATGCTGGGAAAATCACGTATCATATCTGAATATTTAATAAAAAGAATGTTGGGGCGATGCCTTTCCTCCCAATAACTTTTTACGTGTTTCTAAAAGTGCCCAAAGTAAACTAAAAAGTAAAGTGTGATAAACTATAACAAAGAAATGATCAAATACCTCTTCCACTCATAAATAACTGGCAAAATTGATCAAAAGTTCCTGTGTAATTGTACATTAGCTGACTATGATGGTAAAATGAAATGCATACATTGTAAGGATTTCTTAAAGGCACAACAATCTAAAATAAAATAAGTAAATATTTACAACAGTGTACTGTAAAATCCATAGGTTTTACTTTTGGAGTTTTTGTTCCATCTCTGATTTGTTCCGGTAGCAAAGAATAATACAAATGCGTTTTTATATTTCTACGATTTTTATTTATATTCCACTGTTTTGATAGGTTATTAAAGTTAAAGTCGGCAAAACCGAACTCTTGTAAATTTTTAGTAAAATCCACACTCTAAACATGGCAGTCGAGCTAATTGAGGTTCGGATATTTTATCGTAATTGAGATCGTTGGATATCAAGTAAACTATTTCGTGAAGCCAACTAGATCGTAAAATTAAATTTAGTCTATTATAAAAAAAAATTAGTATAAACAATTACCAGTTTTTGGATAAGCTGCAAGAAATATATCTTCATTTCGTACTTTGAAATTTTTAACCTGATCGGCAACTTCTTGATTAAAACCATTTGTCATAATAAAATTATCTGGTCCTACTTTAACGAAGTTTTTTTACAATCGGAGATCGCATTAACTCATTTAACATTCGATCTTCTTCAGTGTCATTTCCAACAACTTGAAATTGGTATGCCATTTTAAAGAGTTTTTTGTCAGTGTTTACTAGTCAACTTTCCAAACTTCTTTAAATAATATAAGTAGTTAATAATTAACATATTGATTTTGAAACGTACTTATTAAATAAGTTTATCTATATTAAATAAACACACATAATTATTGTTTTGAAATTTGGTAAAGTTGTGGGGGGAGTGTCCCGATTAACATACTACGAGTTATCTTAAAAACAACACTTTATATGCGTATCAAATTAAGCTAGACATAAACTAAATAAATTAAAAGACATAAAAAGAAAGATATGAAATGGAGGTATGAAAAATATGGTGTTTAGAATTGTGTCATGATCCACCAGGTTTTTTGCTTTTACTGAGAAGAACAGTTCATCCTCACCTTGGGCCTATCTTCACTGGTGAGGTGTTAAGTTGTAATAAAGCCACTGTTAAATCTGTAATTACAATCTCAACGAGCGTTCTTCTGAGCCTTTGGTTGGATGAAGTGAGGAGAGGTCAGCTTTGGCCTTGGTTGATGAATTAAGAAAAGATAAATACCGGTGTTTACTCAAATCATGTTAATAAAAATTATCAAGGTACATCTTTTTACCAGCTTGTGACAGAGCACCATGTGTCGATGAAGAGTTTTAAAATATTTCAGCAAAGTTTCTCATTTGGCTTTAATGTTGTTAGAACAGCGTGACCATTGCATTAGAGAATATGTCCGCTATTTGGTGGTCCGTATAGAGAGCCATCAGCTCTCTCATTGAAAACTGGACCAAAATCAACTTCATTTGTTTATTGCTGAAGATTGGCAATTTGAATAAATGGTTGTAAAAGATTGAGTCGATTTTTTCAGAACACTAAAAATTTTGGTTGGTTTTTTAAATAATTTTTGTTTACAAAATTCTCACATAATTAATTAATTTCCACTTATAGGTTTAAAAAGCACTTTTGATTTTAATACTATGGTTTTAAAATATTTACAAATATAAACACATTAGTTTGATTTTTTAACTCTTCTTCTGAGCGCAGATCGCTTATTTTGACCTGAAAGTGTCGATTTTCTTATGAAAGAACTCTTTAAATTTGAAAGCAAAACTACAATTTCATTGGATAATTATTATCTATTCTCTACAAAATGTTATTTACAAAATTTTAATTTTATCCAAATTAAAAATCTTATTATTAATTCTGTCTTTGAGCTGAAATCTTGGCACTATAATTTTTGTGTTGTCAATTTCATAAAATTTCTGATTAATTTTGTTAAATTATTTCTTTTCTAACTGCTCCATGACATAGGTTGCCTAAGCAAAACTTCTTTTTGCAAAATTTCCAAACATTACAATGAAAAAAAAGCAGCTCAAATTTAACTTTAGAAAATAACGCCAGTTCTAGAAACATTTTCTTCCATCCAATCATCAAATTTCTTTATCATTTCAGGAGACATTACAGTTTTATAACCACCCTCAACACCAGATCGTACAAATGGAGTTCTTTCACTGGTAAGGTTATATTTTACATAAAAGTTTTCTATGATTCTTTCCTGGTTCATGTAAGGATTTTCCTTCATGTTTTCAACACTGAAGTAATCAGCTGCTTATGCAATATCATCGTCAGAAAAGTTTTTTCCTAAAAACTCAGCCAGCGTTTTGATAGCACCTGCAAGATCTTTTTTTATGTCACTAATTATGTCAGAATTTCCGTTCTTCAAAATCGATTTTCTTCAAATTGGCTGAGTTAAGGGATTTTTAATTTTTACCTGATGTATAACTAATTATGACCATACGATATATTAAAAATGGTGCAAATTGGTGAAAGCCAATGTTGGCTGTCCCCTCGCCAGCCACCGTTTTGATAGCACCTGCAAGATCTTTCTTCATATCAGAATACTTAACAAATAATACATTGGATAGATCCTTTTGGTCCCAATAACTCTCCACGTGCTTCCAAAAATGCCCAAAGTAAACTAAAAGATGCGATTTAACATTTAAAAGTGATATGAGTAATTTATCCCAATACCTCTTCCAGCTAAAAATAATTGGCAAAATTGTTCGAAAGTTCCTGTATAGTTGTACATAAGTTTGCTATGATGAAAGTACGATATGCATACATCGTAAGGATTTCTTAGTGGAACAAGAATCTGAAATTAAGTAATATATTTACTGTAGTTGGAAAGTGCAACTTGAGGACCGAATGGGGACCGAGAGCCAACCACTGTTTACAATCATCTTTTTTAAATCTTACCTTGGGCGTTTTAGTTCCATCTCGGATTGTTTGAGGAAGTAAGGAAAAATGTAGATGTGTTTCAATTGATCTGGGATTTTTCTTTTCACTGTAAAGCTTTTTTAGGATATCAATTGGAATGTCTACGTTGTGGGCCTTTTTTAATAATTCCACGTTAATGATCCAGGTCCTCTGCAAAGTTATATACAATAACAAATTAAAACATTTTGAATATCAAAACCTACTCTATGCATATTAATCTGATTAATTGATCTTCCTCTATTATTTTATTATAATTAAGATCGTGAGCAATTAGGTACACTATTTCTTGCAACCACGTAGAACCTTAGAATTAAAAAGGTAATTAGGTAAAAGTTTGAATAGCAATAATAATATGGTAAGCATAGAAATGCAATTATTTTTTCTCCAACCAAGCTGTACATTGGATTTATCGGTTAGATTTAATTTAATTTTTAATATAGTTTTTATTGGAGAAAAAATGGCATTCGTGCGTCATTAGAAAGTGTTTACAAAAAAGTACAAAAAAGCTTTCTTTTAATGCCGTATTAACATTTTTCTATTATTTTTGAGCAAAAATTATTGATAAAGAGCATTACTTCTACTTACAGCAAAATTGTATTTTGTTATTTTTTTTTGCATTTACCGTATAAAGTAGTTGATACACCAGAGCGGTGGCGGTGGCGATCACGTGGGCGATCATTCCTAAAATCACCAAACATTACTCATCTTAAAATTAATATATTGTAAATTTAAAAAATACTTTAGAAAGAGGAACTATAATGCCACAATCCTGAAGTAGAAATCATTTGAAATTTCAAAAAATAAAAGTTATATAGGCAATTTTCTAAAGTACCTAAAATCGACACCTTGAAATTTAGGTTTGCAGGTTGCCACCCCCTGTAAAATTGCTGAAAATGTAGAAAAACGGAAAGAAAAACATCTGATTGTAAAAATATATTGCATTTTATTTGTTCTTAGTCATATTTAAAAACATAATTATAAAAAAAATTTGTGTAAATTGGCATGAAATTGCCCGACGAGCAATGCATCGTAATTCTTAATACCGCGGTCGCTTTTTCTAGGTCTACGCGCTGCCATACTACAAATATTTCAAAATTGTAAAAAATACAGTTTACTTTTGACTTAATAACAATTGTAATCATAAAAAAATCATGGAGGCTGGCATACAAGTTGAAATAAGCGAAACAGAAAGGGGTGGCAACTTACAAGTCTTAAAGCATGGCAACTTACATTTTGAAGCTATTTTACAATAATTCGTACAAAAAATTGCCAATTTGTTTTATTTTTGAAATTCTTTTAGAATGAATTAAATTGAATATAATACAACGCAGTAAAAATTTTTATCTTGAATTTTATATAAAAATGTTCAATTTATAATCACAAAACAAAAACACAATTTTAATTATTCACTTTTAAATTTACGCTTTTTCATACTTTCTTTGGTAGACACTGTAATATTGGATATTTTTGGACCAAAAGTAGTTTAAAATTGACCACACCTCCTTTGTTGACGATTTCAGTCGAAATATTTTGTGTGGCCCGCTTAGATGCCGAAATTCAGAGACCCTGGCAACCTGCAAGCACTGGCAACTTGCAAACCTCTCCCCTAATAGATATTATATACACGTACTACTAAAAACTGGTAATAAATTATCATTTCAGTAAATCTCTTCTATTTATTAATTTTTAATACTTTTAGGAATATTACCGTCCGAGTAAACGTGGAAAACTTTACAATAAATGGCGAAACTCCAAAATATCTTTTAAACATGCGGTTTCAGACCATCTCTTTACAAAGCAAAAAATAAGGAACCTCGAATGTATCTTCAATTTAGTAAAAATGCATTTCTTATTTTATTTCAATTTTAAATAAATATTTAAATGACAGGAAATCTTAATTTATTTGAATTATTTTAGTACCAGAAGAAGATGCAGAGGCGACAATACGGTCTCTAAAATTCGACAATTTGTCCTCCGAGGAATGAGGAATTTGATCATTGTTGGAAGGCGTGCAAGTATTTTGGTAAATGTATTTTTGTTAACTATGCATATATTAAAAACCACAAAGTTATTCTTCTATAATACTAACAGATTTTCTTAATTTTAGATTGATATGGATTTTAATACCAAACATGAGAATGGTGATGGTCTTCTCAAAAATTGGGAAAATGAAGTATCTAATACGTACTTTTAATTAATTTTTTAGTTACTCGTATTATTTAAATTATTTAAAATTATATTAAATCAAATCTCTATGTCTATATAAACATAATGATATAATGTTATTCTTTTTAGCTAGACGAGATGCAGCGGTATTGTGGGCCTTGCACGGGTATTTTGTACCTACGGGTAAAATTGTAAAAAAATACATATCTGGGAAGGGTAGGACAACAAAATTTACAATTCAAGACTCCCAACGATCTTGTCTGTACCTCGGCAAGAGCGCACACAAGAAGTTAAAGAATAGATTGAATTTTTAGAATCAAAACAAACGGCAATACAACCCTTCCATTGGCGGATTTAGCACTTGTGAGACCCTAGGCGCTATTCAATTTTGAAGCCCCCCCTTTTCAATATTTGCACTACTCTTACATTTTACAGCAATGGTTTTCAACTTCCGGTACATAGAGGGGGGACGTTAGCGCCGCAGGCAATTTTATAAAAAATACTACTTAATTTATATGGGAATATTTCACCTGATGAGGTCTTGTTTTAATACTCAAACTACATTATGGAACTTTTCATAAAATTAAGTCCATTAAATTTTCACTTTTTTAACTAGAAATTTATGATGGACATGTGAAAGTTTTTTTTAAAGTATTTCATCAAATTTATATTGATAATTCTTGTACAAATAAGTTTCAATTTTCATAATTAATACAACCTGAACATCAGTAAACCTTAAAATATATCTCTCTCTCTCAGATTCCTTCGTCCTACGAAAGGACATAGTGACATTTTTTCAAATGTTCTCTAGCAAATTACACCTCGGTGGTTTGCCGTTGCCTTCCGAGTGGAGACGGTCAGAATAATATTCTTACTTCACCCGGAGTCGAACTGGGTTTTCTGTATTAGCAGTCTGTGAGCTTAATCGCTATGCTAACGACCGTCTCAAAATATATCTAAGCAGTTGTTATTTTATATTGATTAATTTTCAATGTTATTTTCCGATGTCTTTCCGAGACAGTCGAAAAATAATAGTCACGTGAGTTGACTACAAACACTCAATACCCGGTTCAAATCCGGGTGAAGTTACAACTTTATTCTGGCCGTCTTGCTGGTCCTCCAGTTTGAGGGTTTTACGTCGGGCTGGCTCCTAGTCGTAGGTAAAAAATATAAAATGCTTATAAAACCAAACAGCGCTTGGCGATGTTTGGGAATCGGAAAACATCTTAGAGCGTTACAAAAATCGAATAATTCATTTCATTTTTTTTATTTTGAGAGCTGAATTTTGAAGCCCCCTTGATTTTTAAGGCTCGAAGCGCCTATTTGGAAATCCGCCACTGAGAGGAAATTCAAAAATTTTTAAATTCTGCTACTGACTTTCAAGTAAAATTATTTGTTAGGTATGTGGATGTAATGTTAGGTGTTAATGTTTGCAATGTTTGGTGGATTTAACAATTATGCCACTGGTATTTTTGCCTAAACTGTGTCGTGAAAGAAAAAAGTTTTTCATTTAAAACAAAAAAACCTAACCGAGGATATCCTTACATTTTCTCCGAAAAGCCCTGAGGATGGACTAATTAAAGTTTAAAGCCCGAAACGTCGGCAATACAAATTATTGTTTCAATGACCTATTCCCAATTATTAATTATTAATTTACAATCCTAATGTAGCGACCAATAATAGAGGTACCTAATTTTATTGCAATGACCAATACGATGTACTTATTAACAGCTTTTCACACAAAAAAAAATTAAATAAAATAATTTTATTTTGAGAGCTGAATTTTGAGGCCCCTTGGATTTTCGAGGCCCGAAGCGCGCGCTTCTTGCGCCTAATGGGAAATCCGCCACTGAACCCTTCACTTATGCTATCGGAGAGGATATTACAAAAATTAAGAAGATGCTCACATATTTTGATGACGTAAATTATAAGTTTTTTAATATCGTGGATATGTATTTAAAATAATCTATGTTTTTCATTTAAATTTTCCGATGGAGAGCGTAATGTTTTGGTCATTTATAGAAAATTATTTTTAGAAAATTAATGTACCTATCTAAATTTTAAATTTTTAAAATATAAATAAAGTGTAAAGATTAATAGATCATTTATTTCTTTTGTTAATCTTTTTAAACCCGAAGCCAATGCACTGGATTGATCAAACAATGTATTGCTAGATTGAAAGTGATCTCGATGTGATTGAATTATTGTTTTTGATCATCATTATTATGAATAGGGTTGATTGGTGTACAGAATACATTGAAACCATGATAGAAAGTTGATCCTGCATGGGTTGTATTGACGATCGTGGTGATTGACCAATAAATAAAGACAACGGTACAATGAATTTTGTTATTAAAGTTACTTAATGAAATCAATGTCTCTCGGTGATTAATTTAATCATCTTAACATCAATTTATACAAAATACCATCAAGTAATAAAGAATTGACGTTAAGATAATTAGTTAGAGCATCGGTTTAAATGTTTAAATACATTGTCATGATCACTTTTTTTATTATATTTACGTCAATTTTTCGTTCTAGATATAGACTCTCTTATATAGCTCTTAATATAGACATACCGGGTGCTGAATGAGTTAAGCGAACGTAGGATATTAACGTGTAAAAACTTATTTTTGCAAATTCCTGCTTTCCTAATTATTTTAGAGAAAAATTGAAAGATACAAATATAGTGTAGAAATATAAACTACGAATGATAAGAGCATTAGATTTTATCTAGCTTTTACGGAAATTGTCAAAAAATCCTATTGAAATTGTTAAAATTTTTATTTATCGGACTGGCCATGTATAAGTTTCCAAGGTAATATTCCATTTTATGAAATTAAAATTTAATTAAGTGCAATACTGTAAACAACGTGCAATTGTTTTTTATTACTTATCAAAAATAATTACCTTAGAAACTTACATGGCCAGACTGATAAATAAAAATTTTAACAATTTCAAAAGAATTTTTTGACCATTTACGTAAAAGCTAGATAAAATCTAATGCTCTTATAATTCGTAGTTCATATTTCTACATTATATTTGTGTCTTTTAATTTTTCTGTAAAATAATTAGGGAAGCAGAAATTTGCAAAAATAAGTTTTTACATGTTAATATCCTAATATATTGTACTCTCCTACTGCTCTTTTTTTAAATTTTACAAAAATTAAATTAAAAATTATTGGGGAAACTCAATCTGCAAATAGAAGAGCACAAACTTTTGCTCCGGCCAGCCTTTCTGTCAAAAGAAATATAAAAAAACAAACGATATGAATTCTTCTATATCACTATTTAATTTTACATAAAAAGAAAATAATTTTTGCGCAAAAGAAAAATTAAAGCAAATAATCATATAACACTTCGATTCTTTCGTTTGAACCGATGAATTTCAATTCAAAGCCAACACTCCAATGAATTTGCTTGTAACCAGATACTATTAATATTAAGAAAAATAACCTGCTGGTTACAAAACACTTTCTGGAAAAATTATATTTACAGAAAAGAAAAAAAAAACGTTGGGTACCTTTTAAATCCTCTCCCAATCTTCAGGACCAAACCAACAATGATGATATCCGATTATCCAACTTTGCACATGGCACTGATAGGAATAAAATTGTTTATCAAAATTAACTTTTACACTTTCTATCGCACTTTAATATTTTAAAATTTTTAATCTTCAATCATCCAATCTTGATCTGATTGATTTGAATCACCAACTTGGTTTTCAATAACAAAAAATTACCGACGCTTCCATACCATGCATCACGCTACAATGGAACGCAAAAAAAAAACTAACTCCTCGATCCCAAATATTTAAACGCTTTTTCACTCAGATAACTTTTGGAAAAATATCATAATCTCAAAATTCAAAACAAACTGGTCCAAAATTAAACATTTCGGGAAAAACTGACGAGGAAAACCATACAAGGACGTCCATTCGCCCTGACGACCTTCCAAAAGATCAAATTATATCCGGCTTTCTGCCAAACTTTTAAAAATTAAAATTTCCAAATTTCCATACAAATTTATTCTGCCACTTCTGCTACCAACTTTTCCTTTTGAAATCCCTAACGTTTACAAATTAATATAAAAAAATTTCCTTGAATTGGAAACGTTGACTGCTCAAACTTAAAACGAAAACACAAGCGCCTTACAAAATAAACAGAAGTGTTACATTGACTTCTTCTCAACATAAATATGAATAATAAAAATTGCGCCAACATACTTAAAAAAAAATTTCCTTTTATAAAAAACCACAAATTCTACAATTGAAAAAAAAACAAAAAGTCATTCATATCGCTTATTTACATATTTCCTTTTAAAAGGTAACTTGTTATGCGACAATATGTTAGCCTAACTTATTCAGCACCCGGTATATGTCTATATTAAAATATTCAATTTAAAAGTAAAACTATTTCAAAATACAGGTTACCCTTATTTTAGAAGTTAGAAATCTTTAAAGTTCATTTTTCAAAATTTTAGCTTTTGTAACATAGAACCCTGTAACTCTAAGCCAGCAAATAGTGTCATCCATTTCTTTGATGGAAAACCGTAAAAACGCATTTGTAATTAACTCCATTACTGTGAGTTATCTAATGGAGTTAATTACGACTTTGACAATTGACGCTTGTTGATTGGTTCATTGTAATTAAAGTCCAAACCTAAACTTTCTAAATAGCATTTTGGTGGTTTCAACGTTTTCTGGTATTTATATTTTTGATAATTTGGTAAGTATGTTCATACTTAAATCATAATTTTGCAATACAATTTTGAAGTGTTTACTACTCATAATAGAAGATAGATAAAGAAACTGTCAAGATTCATTCATTCATTAAGCTTTTTACGTTCTAAGTAGAACATTGCTTTTCCCTTTTTGGGAATTACAAATCCGATTGGCGAGGTGGATTAGTCCCCATATTTCATACTTCACATAAATCAATATCAATTTCACCACACCGTGTAGATGTCCACTGAAAGGCCGAGCTAAGTAATTCTGTAGAGTCTACGATTTGAACCCAGAATTTCCGCTCTGTACTCAACCAGCGGTCACATCACTTCACAGCTGTGGTCAAGATTACAGTACAATATAATTAATATGTTTGTGTCTCTATTATCACGTTAAATATCAATTTCTTGATTAGGAGCAATAAAAAAGTATCCAAGATTATAATAAAATTTTAAAATGAAATTCCAGTTCCAGCTATATTTTTCTCTAACAAAGCATCAAACTTCTTTATCATCTCGGGCGACATGGCGGCGTTATAACCTCCTTCTTTGCCACATCGTATAAACGGAGATCTTTTGGAAGCAATATTATATTTAACAAAGAGATTTATTATCAATCAATTCATCTTAGTTCATATGAGGATTTTTTTTCATATTTTCAAAACTTAAGTAGTCAGCTAATTTGATAACATCTTCATCAGAAGTACTTTTTTCTAAAAATTGTGCAACAACTTTTGTGATGACGCTTGTAAAATCACGCTTCATATCTGAGTACTTAACAAAAAGAATGTTGGGGCAATGCCTTTGCTCCCAATAACTTTTTACGTGGGTCCAAAAGTAACCAAAGTAGACGAAAAAATAAAGTGTGATAAACAATAAAAAAGAAAGAAGCCTTTTATAATAAAAAAGAAATAAGCTGACTATGATGGTAAAACGAAACGCAGTCATCGTAAGAATTTCTCAACGGTACCATAATCTAAAAGAAAATAAATATTTACACTTAGAATAAATTGTCCACTCTAAAATGGATGGCCTTACTTTGGGTATTTTTGTTCCATCTCTTATTTGTTCAGGTAGCAAAGAATAATATAAGTGCGTTTTTATGTTCCTTGGATTTTCACTAGAATCCCACAGTGATTCTGGTAGTGAATCAAAATCAACAGCATTATATATGCATTCTTTTCCCAAATGTGCATCAGAAATTCCTTCTCCTCTTCAAATTATTCAATTTACTTTTTAAATATTAACAATCCAATATTAAATCAATCTCACGCACTCTAAACAAGGTAATCGAGGAAATTGGTGCTTCTCGAATATTTTATTGTAATTGAGATTGTTGAATATTAAATAAACTACTTTATGGAGCCAAGTAGAACCTAAAATTAAATTTCCCATCAAAATATGCTTCACGTCTGGTGCCTATCAATTAAAATATTAAAAAAATAAATTTGTATGAATTACCAGTTTTTGGATAAGCTGCTAGAAATATATCTTCATTTCGGACTTCAAAGTTTTTTATATGATCTGGAATTTCTTGATTAAAATCATTTGTCAAAATAAAATTATCTGGTCCTATTTTTACAAAATTTTTGACTATCGCCGATATCATTAATTCATTTAACATTCGATTTTCTTCAGTGTCATTTCTAACAACTTGAAATTGGTACTTCATTTTAAAAAGTTGCAAACGTCGCTAGTGCAAAACAGGACACTTCACAAACTTCTTTCTAATCATAAAACATATTATTGATTTTTAAGCAATAGATAAAAAGTACCTACCTAATTCAAATAAATGTTACAAAACTTACAAAAAAGTGGCAATTTTTAATTAATTTAGTAATCAAATTTGCTGATTTGGGATTGCTTTCTCCTGAAAAAAGCTTGTTGAGTTTTTATTAAGTCTTCTTTTTACTCCTGCTATTGAGCTCCTGGTTTTAAATTCACAGAAGGGGTTGAAGTTTAAAGGGTGGAAATAAGAAACAAGGATAGATAAAATGACATTATCTAATTAAGTCATTTTAGGTCAACAATGCAATTATAACCTTTATTTAAATAAACATTATTTAAGTACATTGCATAAAGTTTAACAAATTTAACTAACTATAGGTATTTAGAAAGTAATTCCAGTTTGACCAACATTTTCTTCTATCCAAGCATCAAATTTCTTTATCATTTCAAGGGACATTGCAGTTTTATAACCACCTTCTGTGCCAGATCGAATGAACGAACTCTTTTCGTTTGCAATTTTACACTTGACATAAAAATTTTCAATCGTATCTTCTCTATTCAAGTCTGGATTTTTCTTCATATTTTCGAAACTTAAATAATCGGCTGCTTGTGCGATATCTTCATCAGATAAACTTTTTCCTAAAAAGCGTGCCACCTTCTTAATAATACTCGGAAGATCTTTTTTCATATCAGAATATTTAACAAATAATATATTGGGACGATGTTTCTCTTCCCAATAGCTCTTCACGTGTTTCCAAAAATGTCCGAAGTAAACTAAAAGTTATGGTTTAACTAACCGAGCTCAATTAAAATAGTTAAATACCTCTTCCGGCCAGAAATAATTGGCAAAACTGCTCGAAAGTGCCCGAATAGCTGTACATAAGTTTACTGTGATGGAAAAATGAAACACATACATCGTAAGGATTCCTTAAAGGCACAATAATCTAAAATAAGAAATGGTTTATTAGGGTGGAAACTGTTACGAAATCCTACAGATTACTTACTTTAGGTAATTTAGTTCCATTTCTTATTGCTTCAGGGAGTAAGGAAAATGGCAAATGTGTCTTCAAGTTTCTTGGATTTTCTTTCATGCTAATTATATTTTTAAAAGATTCCATGGTAACATCAACCTTATGAATATTTTTGAGCAAGTCAAGGTTCATGATGCCAGCTCCTCTGTATGTAAAAAACAATGAATATGTAAAATTTTATTTCAACTATTTTCTGAAAACCTACTCTATACATGGTAATCTGAAGATTGGTGGTTCTTCCTTAACTTTATTGTAATTGAGATCATTAGAAACCAAGTAAACAAGTTCGTGCAACCAAGTAGAGCCTTTAATTTAAAAAAAAGAGCTATGCTGTAATACTGAATAAACGTTAAACTGTTAATTTACCAGTTTTTGGATAAGCTGCAAGAAAGATATCTTCATTTCTAACTTGGAAATTCTTTATATCTTCTGCGAGTTTTTCATTATAGCCATTGGTCAAAATATAGTTATCTGGTCCTATTTCAACAAAACTAGGAGCTATCGAAGACACCATCAAAGTGTTTAGCATCCGATCTTCTTCTGTATCATTTCCAATCGGTCGAAATTCGTATACCATTTTGATGTAATTATTTAAGCAATTTTGCAGTTCAACTGATTAAAAAAAACCAATTTATTCAAGTATAGTTTTTTATATTAAAAATAGTGTAAATAAGATAAATTAAAACTACTCTAAATTACAATAGTGATCAACTTCTGATCACTTTATAATTAATTACATCTTATTTATTTACAGATAAACTGTTTTACAACTTATCATGCATTATTAAGTTATACAATAACACCATTTCAAATCCGTAAGCATTTTACTGATTTAAACACGACATCAAGTTACGACTCTTCAAATGCTACACCGTGGTCATAAACGCGACATCTACGGACGACTCTTCGAATACTGCAACCGGGGATATCCACAACATCTAACGACTATTCAATGAACACGGGATAAACCCGATAAAACCATAAATGTGTAATCCTAAACAAGGACGTACCCCAACAAACACAGTTATGTAACAGTTACATAACATTAATATAACACGTTTGATATTCATGTCAACTGTTACGTAACATGCAACGTAAATGTAACATCCATATACGTTCCTATGTCAGCAACATGTAGACATGTATGTTACATGGCAGTTATGTGCTATAGATAACATAATTATTACGTACCACTGTTATATCACAGTTATATGAGAATAGCAACGTAATTGATTAGTAACAATGTTATGCATCTGTTACTCTAAACCAAAAAAGAGCATAAATATAAATTCTATTTATGATATTATTAAGTCAAGAGTTACCCTATCCTTATCCATTTAACATGTACCATGTATTTGAAAATCTGAAAATAGTATGAATAATACATTACTTACGTTGCCATCCGTGGGGTTCGAACCTGGGCTATTCCATGCAATAACTTTGAAGGGCACATCGCTTACCACTGGGCTACCGAGGGTTACTGTTAAAGTTTTAGTTGTTTGTGGGTGAATTCAAATATTTTGAGAATACAATTAGTATCTACTATAACTAATTTATTATATAACTAGGTTAAGTTATGAAAAGATACTTGTAAACGAAAATTATTTGAATAATACCATAAAAAATTAAAATAACTTACCCAGTTAATAAAAACATGAAAGCAAGATTTACTTAAGGCTGTGTTCTCACTTAGAATGAAAATTCGATTTTCAATAGAAAATGGACTATTCGGTGTACAATAACAGTAGCTGACCAAAAACGTACAATAAAAAATAAAGTAATGTGTAAAAAAAATCGCGAATGCAAGAGATACGCGCATTTTAGCGTTAATTTTATTTACATTTTTCTGACTTTATTTTTGAAAATAACGCGTTAAAAGTTTTACAGTATATCTAAAACGTTATTTTTAATATTATGTCGAAGAAAAATTTTTTTTATAATTGCAATAAAAATTTTTTTTTTCGCGATAAAAGCCACATAATATTGTAAATAACATTTCTGACATACTGTAAAAATTTTAACTTGTTATTTTCAAAAATAAAGTCAGAAAATTGTAAATAAAGAAGTGGTTGTGAGAGAACAGCCTTAAACACTTTATGACGTTTATCTTCAATGTTACTCAGAAAAAACAGCAAATATTAAAATAAGGAAACACATGTACAAAGATACTATGCAAGGCTAGTGGTGTCACAGACCCGCGTGGGTCTGTCCATTAATCACGTGAGGCTCAAAAGGAGGGGGAAGGGTTTAAAAAAATTACGAAATATAACAGGGGGGGAGGGGAGTCTAGTAATATATCCACGTGTATTTATTTTTCGGCAAACGCGCGATACTGAACAGAAAAGCGGCGTTACGTGTATTTATTTTTTCAAAAAATACACGTGATATGGGGAGGGGGGTTAGTCTTAAACCTCACCATGTATCACCAAGGGGGAGGGGGGGTTAAAAAATGCCCAAAAAACATCACGTGATTAATGGACAGCCCCTGGGCGGCGAAAGTCGATAATATGCATTAATTCAATTGCGTAAACAAACTCATTTGATATGTATAATATAATATAATATAATATTATATAATTTGTATAATTACATATGCCCATGTTACACGACACACGGGAAAAATTTAATTGTAACAAATGCGGTAGTTATAAATTCTTTGGATATACATATTTGAACCAAGAGCGTTTGAATATTTGATATTGATATGATGTGTTTGAAAATAATGATATTTTGAAAATGTTTTTCAATTGAGAAAATATATCCATTATTATACACAAAACTTTTATGGCAGTATATTTCCTAATTAATATATTTTTAATTATATTGCTTATGATCGGTAAATATTACGTAATTGTTACGTTTATATAAACATTGTGCTGTAACTAATACGTATTTCAAATATTATGGCATCTATAATATGAAAATATGCACCGTTCATATAACAAAGACCTTCCAATGCCATGTAACTATAATTTCGTAATTGTTATGTGTTTGTTACGTATATATAAATTCTATGTGTTCTGAGTGATATAACGTACATATAAGTACGATATGTAGCACTAATGTAACAGATAACATGTTACAGTTATGTAAAATTTATGTTAGGCAAAATGTTCCCCCAATATTACGTAGCAGTTATGTGTATGTACGATATGTAGCATTGAGGTAACAGATAACACGAGTTACGATATTCATGTTATACGTAGAATGATAAGATGTAGTTCATTCGCTTTTCTTAGATTTAAGATAACAAAGGTGTTAAATAGAGGTGCAGAGCATCAGTAGTCGCTTTTTCTAATTCACTGTAGAAGTAGTTAAGTCCTGTGTAATAAAGGTTTTACTTTTTAAAAACTGGTTTTTGTCAACCGAAATTGTAATTGGCGCAGTCGGTAGTATTCCCAAAATTGACCTTATCGCAAGAGCAATTTTCGTATCATCGATTAATTGGGAATTCGAAGAAAAAAAAAATTCAATTTGGACAAAAACAGCACAGCAGTCATCAAGGGAGGAACAAGCATCGTCCGAACTGTTGACAATTAATTTAGGAAGTCCTGAGGAAGGAACAAGCATCGTCCAAACTTATAGGCATTAGCAACTAAGAAAACGAACCGCAAAGAATGAAAACAGCATTATTGTAAGTCTCATTTAATTTCATATCATTTCAATTCCTAGTATAAGATAGATAAGTGTAACTTTCAAGAAACGTACGATAAATTTATGAACCCAGAAATTGATTTGGAAAAATTAACAAATTTATTTAGTAACATAAAATTAGAACCATCAACAATGGCAACAAATTATCATTTATTAAAATTGCATTTAGATAGTATTTCACAATACGAGGGAAACCCTCATACTTTGAATATTTTTATAGATAATTGTCAAAATTTAATAAATACATTTTCTAACGCTACCGATAACGCTTTAAACCAATTTTTGTTAAGAGCAGTATTAGGCAAATTAACAGGTAGAGCTTTAATTTTAATTGGTTCCCGTAGCGAACTCAACGATTGGTTAGCTATAAAATCAGCATTACAATTAAGTTTCGGAGATCAAAGAAATATCGATTGTCTCGTGCAAGATTTAATTGATTTGAAACCAAATAGAAATGAATCTTTTTATAATTTTGGCATGCGTTGTCAAGACGTACGATCGTTAATCACGTCAAATTTAAATTCAACATCAATGCCACCTGAAGAAATGGCGATTCAAATAAAAAATTACAATAATTTAGCTTTAAAAACTTTTATAAGAGGTCTAACTGGACAAATTCAAACTAATGTTAGATTAAGAAATCCAGATAGTCTTGAAAAAGCAATGAGCTTATTATTAGAAGAACAAAATTTTCTTTATTCCACTAACCAAAGTAACACTTTAAATTCGAATATTATGTTTAGACCGGAACAAAGATTAACACCTGGAAAATTAAATAATAATTTTAAAACCAATTTTAATTTGAATAAAACTCCAACAACTCAAAACGTTCAAAATTTTAACAGATTTCCACAGTATCAAAATTCGCAAAATTTTAATCAGTCTTCACCTTTTCAAAATACTTCAAATTTTAGTAAACCTATACAATTTCAAAATAACTCAAATTTTTATAAAAATTTACCATTTCAAAATAATTCAAATTTTAACAAAACGCCACAATTTCAAAACACCCCAAATTTTAATAGATTTTCATCATTTCAAAATAACTCTGCGATTAATCAAAGACCTTCATTTCAAAATCCTAATTTTAATAAAACTTTTCAAAATCAACCTAGACCTTCTCAAAGTATGAATCAAAATTTTAACCGATCGGGTAGAACACAAATTACAAATCGATTACACGAACCAATGGATACAAGTAGTGGTCATGCTACTTTTGAAAGATCAAAATATTCTATGAACCACCTTTTTAATCAGAATGTAACTGAAAATCAAGAAACCGAAAACGAATTTGAAAATTTATTTAATTATACGGAAAATGTAAATCAAGACGAGTTTAACAACCTGCCGGAAGAATGTAACTTGTACCCTCAAGATGCATTCTTGCAACAAGATAACACATTTATAGACAAGGGTCAATGTCAACACAACGACATTAACAATGATAATAATGAAACAAATTTTCGCGAAGTCATTTATTCAAACCAACCCAGATAGTACAATTACATAATTTTCAATCTAACTTACCTTATATTTATATACCAGAAATTAACGCAAAATTTTTGATAGATACAGGTAGTTCAAAAAGTTTAATCGATCCAAAATTAGCTTATCATTTTTACAATAATTTCATTTCAAACGAAAATTTTAATATTCAAACATCACATGACATCTCAAATCATTATGAAGTAGCCGAAATTCCTATCTTTCAAATTTTTAAGACAAATCAAAATCATAAATTTTATCTTTTTCAATTAAACAAAAACTACCAAGGACTAATCGGATTTGACTTACTCGATAAATTAGAAGTTCAAATTAATATTGCAGAAAGAAGATTAACAACAACACGCACTGAAATTTCAATAATGTTCGATACTGATAAGAAACCTTTAATGCAAAATTCTAACAATTATAAATCAAAAGTAAACCTTTCAGATCATTTCAAAATTGAACCAAGAAATTTAGTAAACTTAAACTTTGTTGACCAAATAGATATAGATCATCAACCATTAAATTTAGAACAAGAAAATTTAAATTTATCAAAACAAAATTTTAAAAACATTAGATTAGAGCATTGCAATGAAAAAGAGAAATATAACACAAATGCAGATTGTTTATCTAGAATTTCAATTAACGATTTAGAAAACAAATCAATAATTAATAATCCTAGAGAAGCAGATGATAATACGCTTGAATTTTTATGTGAATGTATTGTTGAAAATATTACAGACCAACCCCAACTTTCGACTAGTAAAAACATAGAACCAAAAATTAAAATTTTATCCGATACCCAAATTAAAACCCCTGATCCAAAAATTAAGACAAAACGTTTGCTTTCAAAATTACAAGATTCCAAAAATCAAATAGAAACTTTATTCAATGAAAATACTAGTAGATTAACCTTACTACAAAATACCATTTTGGCAAACAAACAAATAAAATTGAAAGATGACAATTTAGAAAATTTAACACCAACAAAATTATTTAACTCGACCCAGATCAAAATGAAAACAAAAAACTTAACAAAATTAAACAATTCTCAAAAATGCATTGAACTTTTAATCGACGATAACAAACGGAAACTGAAGCTATTAAAAGATCCAAATTTTGAAAATAAACAAATACCGGAATTAAAAGACAAGTTAAAGTTGACAAAATTTAATTTAAATTTCAACCCTCAAATATTACCAAAAATTTATGGAAACAAAAAATTTTCAAACTTTAAACAAAATTGTTTTAATAATCTTTACAATTTAGACATTATACAACTACAAATTTTCAAAATTAAAAATATGAAAAGAAAGAAATTAAATAACAAATTTGTAGGAATCTATTGTATTCTTTTGCCTCCAGAACTTTATCAGTTCCAGGATTTCGCTCTCGTAGCATACATTATAATATCTTTTGCTTATTAGTAGTAATATATAATCTCGCTTTTCTAAATTTAGGTATAAATAACATAAAAATAATGGACCAATTAATATTGCATAAAAATAAAATTTCAATAAACCTTTAGAAATTCAAACTGATAACCAAAAGAAATCAAATTTATAAATTTCAAAGAAATATTAGATTCAAATTATTCAGTTGAAAATAAAATTTCAAATTTAAAAAAAAACTCTAACTAATAGAACATAAAGCTTGAAAATAAAATTCGCATTACATAATTATAAGATTGTTTATATCTTTTATTAAATAAAAACATAAAAAAATGCTAATACCCGTATTTAACACAGCGCACTTTAACGTAAACGAAAATACAAATGACGGAATTCAATCTAGTGATGAAATCATTAACAACAAAATAAATTAAATTTTAGTGTTCCTGAACGTTTATCACAAAGCGGATGTAAATCAGGATAGTTATGAAAACCATAAAATAATTACACTGAAAATACCGGAAAAAGATAACGATCAATTAATCTTAGATTTTCTGAAAGAATACACGGACCCACAAAAGGTTTATTGCATGTATTTTCACAATGACCAACTGTACAAGGATTTTTGTTTAGTATATTTAAAATATTTTACTGGTAACAAACCAAAATTAATTAGATGTACAAAAAGAGTCAATACCGTAACCGACCCTGAAGAACAAATAATTTTAATAAGAAATTATCATGACGGAAAAAATAATCACCGTGGAATTAAAAAATGTTTAGAAGCAATCAAAAGAAATTATTATTGGAAAAATATGATCGCGAACATAACAAAATTTATTAATGAATGCGAAGTGTGTCAAAGAACTAAGTATGCAAGAAATAAACCGTATGTACCATTAATGTTAACAGAAACGGCAACAAAGCCCTTTCAAATGGTTCACATAGACGTCTTCATATTCAATAATAAAAATTATTTAACATTAGTAGATTCATTTACAAAATTTGCTCAAGCAATTTTTATAGAAGGTAAAACTGCTATTCATATTAGCAAAGCTTTAATTAAATACTTTACTTCATTTGGAATCCCCCAAAATTTAACTATGGACAAAGGTACCGAATTTAATAATGAAACAGTTAAAGAAATCTTGAATCTTCATAAAATCAAAATTCATTTTACAACGGCAATGCACCACGAATCAAATTCCATTGTCGAACGTTTTCATTCAACAATTATTGAACATTTGAGAATACTGAATGAAATGTATCCTAATGAAAAAGATCTGATGGATTATGCCATTATTGGATATAACAATTCCATACACAGCGCTACAAATTATACCCTTTTGAATTAACTTTTGGCCATACAAATTCTAGAAATCGAAATGAAATATTTAACTCAACTTCATTTTACACCGAATATGCGGAAAATCATAAAGATAAATTAGAACACGTTTACCAAGACTTGAATGAAAAATTAACCGACCAAAAACGTAAAGTAGTTTCAAAACATAACACTCACGGAGATTCTAATGACATTTTTAAATTAAATCAAACTGTTTTTAAGAAAAATCCAAAAACTCAAAATAAGAAAGAGAACAAATTTATTGGACCTTACCAAATTACCGAAATTTTAGATAAAAATAGAGTACAAATTACTAACAAACAAAACAAGAACGAAATTATTCATATCAAAGAACTTAAGATGCCTCTTGTTTCAGATTCACCTTGTTAACCGCAACCTTTTCTACAAAATTCCACAAAATAACTGAAAACCCTGGACTCTTACCTTTAAAATTAGGAAATGCCCAAAATAAAATTGATACTTGGTCATTCATTCAAATATTTGATATTACTGATACCATACGAGAATTCAATTCACTTCAAACAAAATTAAATCAATTAAAAAATTCATTTGAAATTAGTTCGACAAATCTTACTGAAAGTTATAAACAAGAATTAAATAATTCCTATGATTTAATAAATATTTTAGAAAGAAAAATAACATTACAAATTCATCAATTAAATCCTTTAAATCGAAATAGAGCCAAACGAGGTTTAGTAGACGGTTTAGGATCCATAATTAGAGCAATCACGGGAAATTTAGATCAAAATGATGCGGAAAAATATGACAAAGCAATAATGACAATTTCAGGAAACCAAGATAAAATTAAATCATTAGTAAAAGAACAGATAACGTTATTACAAAATTGAATTGGCAATTATCAGAAAAACATTCAAACATTAGCAAAAAATCAATTAATATTAGAATCCAAAATTTTACAAATAGAGAAGATATTAAAAACAATAGAATTTAAAAATATCGAAACTTATCATTTCTTTCTTATACAAATGTTTATTTCACAAATAATGTCAGCCTTTCAAACAATCTACGATTCATTGGAAAAAATTGAAGTAGCTATCACTTTTTCAAAAATTAACACATTTCATAATTCAATGTTAGATCCAAAAGAACTACTGAATGAAATTTTAATAATCAATAAACAACTAAACAATAAAAATAAATTTCCATTTGAACCAGAAATTAAAAATATTCTTTTATTTGAAAAAATTATGGAAATAAAAAGTTATAGTAAAGAAAATCAAATCATTTTTATTTTAGAAATTCCAATAGTAGAAACTGAAAGTTACAATTACTATCATTTATATCCTTTGCCAATATTATCCGATACATCCTTTAAAACAATAATTCCTCATTCCGAATACCTCCTTTATAATGAGCAAAACTATGCATTTCTTACTGCAAGATGTCTTGAAATTTCGAACAAGGAATATTTATGTCAAAATGGAGAAATTATCGATTTCAAAGAAGATGCACCATGTGAAATCCAACTACTACGACACTCGGAAAATGCAACGAATTGTAAATTAATTCATGTTCAAATAATCAACATCAAAATTCAAAAATTAGAAAATAATCAATGGATCATCATTACACCAAAAAGTGTTGTTGCTACGAACAAGTGCGGTAATGACAAAGACAGTGTGTATTTAAACGGGAGTTACGTAGTTCAAATAGAAACAAAATGTGAAGTGAAAATAGAAGAGATAACACTAAAGACTTTTAAGAATTTAAATTTGGAATTTAAAAATATTGAATTACCTAAATTATATTATAGTCAAAATCAAAAAGTACAGAACGATTTTAATTTTAAAACTGAAAAATTAAATTCAGTAAATGTCGATGAAATCAAAAATATTTTTAGTGACTTGTCAAATCAAAAAGAAAAATTAAATTCATTAAATGATACTTCGGTTCACTTCCACAAAATTAGTGGATATACATTAATCATTTATGTTATAATCTTTGTAATTTTAATTTATGTATTTTTTAAATATTATTATAATAGAATCAAAATTTTGAAGCCCTCCGCAGAGGAAGCCGAAGAAGAAAATGGTAATCCGAAAAAGGAGATCAATATCAAATTATCTTCGAACTCTGGTAACCCATAGTTCTCATCTTAGGCCAGAGGAGTTACGATATTCATGTTATACGTAGAATGATAAGATGTAGTTCATTCGCTTTTCTTAGATTTAAGATAACAAAGGTGTTAAATAGAGGTGCAGAGCATCAGTAGTCGCTTTTTCTAATTCACTGTAGAAGTAGTTAAGTCCTGTGTAATAAAGGTTTTACTTTTTAAAAACTGGTTTTTGTCAACCGAAATTGTAATTCACGTTACAGTTACGTAAAATTTATGTTAGGCAAAAGGTTCCCCCAATGTTACGTAGCAGTTATGTGTATGTCAACGCGGTGTTTGCTGGGACCCAACCAACTTTTTTCAAGAGGAAGTAATCCCTTTGCCAACTGAATTAATTCAAAATTGCCAACTCTCGTAAGCTTTGCAACTTTTTGTAAATTTAGACAAAAAATGTCAAATTAACCAACTTTAACACTACTAACTAAAATTAACCCTACGCCGCATTTTTGATATTAAATACAGTTTCTTTCCAGGAATTCTAGCATTTAATCCGGCATTGCAAAGCCCCTTTTTTGTTTTTTCGACACTTAGGTTTACTCTACTAGTGCTAGCGAACTTTTAAACTTTTGCCTTATGTCGACTACAACTTTAAAACAATTCCTTAACAAATTTTCTTTATGAGTCTGTCTAGCTGTGCAGTAGTCTTTATCAGGGGGTCACTACCTTTCTTGAGATCCATGGTGTTAGTTTCTCGATATTTTTTTTTAAACGTGCTACAGCCGTTGGTTACAGCCAACTTTAGTTGTAATTTTAATTGTAAACATTCCTGCTGATGAAAATGTTGTAATTAGAATTTTTTTCTGCTCACTTAATTGAGTATGTTTTTCCATGATTTACTAAATATTTTTGAAAGATCACAAAACTGACCGATTACTTTAAAAATCTAGCAACAACTGATAAGATTCTTTTTTATAGCAATTTTTATAATTCTTATGAAATGACAACAGACTGAAGGATGAAACAAATATACGAAAGAACATAGAATTAAACAAATACTTAACTAATTGTTAAAATATTAGCATTTTAACCATAAGTAAAGAACAACATACAAGAAATTTTATTAAGAAAACTTTAAAGAATAGATGAAATAATTCTCGCAAAAGCATTAAAATTTAAATAGTAATTAATACAATCAGGGATAGAATGGTAGACACAGACTTACCGATTTGTCGACATCCTAAAAACCATCACTTACAAAATTGTGTTTCAAGCTCATTTTGCCTTCATCAGTACCATATACTATTTTTAAAAACCCTGATTGCAGCACATATAACAGACTTCTGTTTTTAATTGCAAAGTTGGCAACTTTTTATTTTGAAAAACGTTTGACCTGCGATTGCAATCCTTTTGCGGGAGAGTGCAACTTGAGGACGGAATAGAGACAGAGAGCCAGACTCTGTTTACTATCATCTTGATAGAATACTTCTCTAAATTTTATCTTGATCGTTTTAGTTACATCTCGTATTGTTTGAGAAAGTAAGGAAAAATGTAGATGTGTTTTAAATGTTCTAGGATTTTTCTTTTCACTTTAACGCTTCTTTAAGATATGAATTTTAAAAAAAGTTGATTGTTTACATCCCTAAATATATCTTCAAACTAACAATATTCTTTAAGTACAATTAAAAAAGGTTGAAGTTTAAAGAGTGGGAATAAGAAACAAAGATAGATAAAATGACATTATAAGTATAATTAAGTCATTGGTCAACAAGGCGATTATAACCTTTATTTAAATTAACAAATATACATTTTTTTTATTGATTTAAAGTTTAACCAATTTAAGTTATATTTAGAAAGTAATTCCAGTTTGACCAACATTTTTTTCTATCATCAAATTTCTTTATCATTTCAGGGGACATTGCAGTTTTATAACCACCTTCTGTGCCAGATCGAATGAACAACTCTTTTCGTTTGCAAGATTAAACTTGACATAAAAGTTTGCAATCACATCTGCTTTATGCGAGTCTGGATTTTTCTTCATATTTTCGAAACTTAAATAATCGGCTGTTTGTGCGATATCTTCATCGGAAAAACTTTTTCCTAAAAAGTGTTCCACCTTCTTACCCCGCGTTCGGTTTGGAGCTACTTTTGCTTCGAAGCGCCACCAAACACTTTTTTTGCGTTCGGGATGGCGCTTCCACTCGTTTCGAAACGCTTTGGCTCCGCCCCTTTCAGACGCTACAAACGCTACTCAAATTTAGGTGGGTTGACAGGAGCGTGGCGCATGGTGGCAAAATTGCAAAAGAATTTGAATTTAATTTTGAATTCAAATTTGAATTTACATATGGTTTGCTTTATTTTTATTACAAATTTAACCACGTGATGACACAAATAATAAAAATCAGTTTATTTTATTATAGAGGATCAGTATTTCAGTGTCGTAAAGTGAAATAAAGCAAAGTTTAATTTTAACATTGCCAATTTTTTTCATAATCGCCTAAAATAGATATTGAAACAGATATTTCTCGTCATAAATTCATAGATATCGCTCACTTTTTCTGGTTAAAATATAATATAATTCTAAAATTTCTTTCATCAACATCAAACGCGCTAATTACTAAAATTAAAATAAAAGAAGTGTAGCAACAAGATAACCCCTAAAGTAAAATAATAAATTTATTACTTATATTTTTAAAATACAAAATATATTGTAGCTTTAGTTCAAACGTCAAGCTTTTTAATAATTTTAATATACAAAAAAATAAGTTAGGTTAGGTAACCCACGCAAATTTAAATTTTAAACACTGTAGCGCTGAAGCACCGTTCGGATTGCGAAGTATGGAAGCAAGCATTTTTCCAACCGAAACGCAAATTTTTCACGCTTCTAACCTGAAGCGTCGGTAGCGAAAGTAGCTTCAAACCGAACGCGGGGTTAATAATACTCGGAAGATCCTTTATCATATCAGAATATTTAACAAATAATATATTGGAACGATGTTTTTCTTCCCAATAGGTCTTCACGTGCTTCCAAAAATGTCCGAAGTAAACTAAAAGTTATGTGGTTTAACTAACCGAGCTCAATGAAAATAGTTATTAAATACCTCTTCCGATCAGAAGAGCGTGCTTGTAACACGTTTCCTGTACGACATGATTCCCGTCTGTGTGGTCGGACGACTACCAGACCTTCAATTTCAATAATTAATGAGGCATATTATGAAAGAAAATGGACCAAAAAGTCATAATAAAACATAAAAAATATGAACGTTGCAAATAGGCCTTATTTTTTTTAAATTTTAAAAAATCAGGTATGATCGAGGCCATTTTGACCAACCCTTACTAGGTAACAACATCTCTTAGAGCCTTCCAAATAAAAAAAAGTGCTAATTTGAAGAGAGGTGAATATAATTTTTTTTTCGTTATTTTGGTCGTATTTGGGGTATTTTTCATACCTGTTTTTAGGACGTAAAGAGGCTCTTTTTGTGACTTTTTGTTTTCGGCCACGCCCCATGAACGTTTTGAGATTTTTTTGTATTGTGGGACGTAGGCGAAAAGTTTTTTCATATCATGGGGCGTAGCCGAACAATTTTTTTGTTCGGAGAGAGTACTTTTTTCAGCACGAGGGGAGAAGCAAACAAAATAAGGATTTGTACAACACAAATTATAAAAATACATAACTTTATTTTTGGATTCGATCAAAAATCGGCAATGTGCAGAGTAGAAAAACTTGCCTGTCGTTGAAATTTTTAAATTCAACACATTTGCCGAATAGCAAAACTTGCTTATCGTCGTCTTAATTTTCGATCTCCAAAATATGCGCTTATCGGCGCATAAAAAATCCTGTAGGAGAGACTAGAACGCGTAGATTGACTATCATGGTCCAGAATGTAATCTGAAATAAAAAATAATGTATACATCCGCCTCATAAATATTGCTTTTTGGTTAGCGCGATAACAAATTTTACCACTGGCGGGCCAATTTGACTGTCGCTTATCACGTGCGTACTTACCACGTGTAATATATTAATGTCGATTTTGCGATTTTTTGCAATGTGTCCTTGAACATCGACAGATGCGACCACAATTTCGTATTTATTATTGATTATTTCTTGGTTTTTAGTCATTTTTAATTCAAAACACGTACACAATACACACACGTCCGAATCGTACGGCAGCCTAAATTAAAATCATCATGGTCTCCAACATGGTCGACTACTCCAGGGTGACAACAAAAACACCATGGTTACAACTAGAAGTTGGTTTTACACTACCAAGATGTCAATTACAACGTGTTATTATTTATAAAATTTATGCAAATATTGCAAGAAAATTGTAAATTGTGTCGGATAGGTATATTTCCGGAACAACGAAAAATATTTCAAATTACACGGACGTTAGAGTCTTTTCACCATTCGGCTATTGTTGTTCCCTCGCCATTCGGCTCGGGTCATAAACCACGCCTCGTGATGATAAAAGACCCTTTACGTCCTTGTGATATAAACTACTATTTTGATATCCCCAGAGGCCTCCCAACCTTTCAAGAGGTGCTCTTAAGGCTGTGTTCTCACTTAGAATGAAAATTCGATTTTAAATAGAAAATGGACTATTTGGTGTACAATAACAGTAGCTGACCAAAAACGTACAATAAAAAATAAAGTAATATGTAAAAAAAATCGCGAATGCAAGAGATACGCGCATTTTATCGTTAATTTTATTTACAATTTTCTGACTTTATTTTTGAAAATAACGCGTTCAAATTTTTACAGTATGTCTAAAACGTTATTTTTAATATTATGTCGGAGCCAAAATTTTTTTAAAATTGCGTTAAAAAATTTTTTTTTGCGATTTATTTATTCGCGATAAAAGCGCTCCGACATAATATTGTAAATAACATTTCAGACATACTGTAAAAATTTTAATTCGTTATTTTCAAAAATAAAGTCAGAAAATTGTAAATAAAAAAGTGGTTGCGAGAGAACAGCCTTAAGAACGGGGCGATTGTCACTAATTTTTTCATAACTTTTAATTCAAAAATACCTCTAAAACTGTAATTTGCGTCAGGACGCCCAGAAGGGTTCATCCCCACTCTCCGACAGTTAATGTAGGTAAATCAACACGTACAGTCAACACATAAGGCGCATCTAGACTATGTAACAAAACAGTTTTATAACTTCCTTTGATCTTTACCGACACCTAATGGATAACATAAAATATGCTATATAACAAGAAAATTGTTGTAAAACATTGTGTTTTGTAACTTTTTTACTTGAATTTCTCTAACAAGTTATAAAACATTCTTATTTAATATTTTTATGTTACATAGTCTGTATGCGCCTATAGAGTCAATAGAGATCAAAATTGCATGACAATTCCAAATTTTTAAATTAATTATTGGCTAAACTAATGGATATTGGTGATTTATCCTCACCTTAAACGCTTCATTTTAATATTATCTATGAAATTACGGTGAGTTCTTATTGTAAATTTTATATTTTTACGTTGGGGATATTGAATTAGACCCCAATAAGCTTCTTATTTTAGTGGTTGTTGAGTTCATGGTGGCATTTGTCCCAATTTTCGTTTAAATTTGATAAATTGATAAACCAATTTAATCAAAAAATAAAGTACAAGAGCTTTTCATTACAATAGTGTTTCGTAATAATAATAATCTATTATAATAATTTAAAAGTAATTTCTGTATTTATCTAAATCAAATAATAGATACGGATAAACTTGCCACATCTTACTTGAGGATAATCATAAAACTCAAAAACAGTTATTATTTGAGATAAGAATGAAAGAATGCGTGCATGGTGATAGTATAAAAATCCAATTTAATTTATCTTCGCGATCTTGTTATCTGCTTAATTGCTTAATTTCAAAATTTTCGAATAATTTCTGGAACATCGGTTTTTAACTCCACCTGATCTTAGCAAGCGAAGTGTAATTAATTCTGGCCATGTCGGGGTAAAAGTCTACCAAACAAGGATTCTGTCATTAAAGTCAACGTTGGGTAGTTATTAACAAATTACATACTCGGATGTTTTCTTTTCTTCGTTACATCTATGACATATGGAGTCATCTGCATCCCTCATCGTGTATTTACATACGTTATGCTGTCGAGGTCAAGAAAGCAAATGTTCTTAAATAATGCAATTCTCAACTAGGACAGCTTCTGGAGGATGAAGGGCAATTCACTTGGAATGCAGTTTTCGAAAAAGTGTTCAAATACAAGTTTTAAATAAACTCTAACCTAAACAAATTGGGTTGACGAAAGATTTGGTTGTTATGATTTAAAGTATCCGTCCGTGGACGGACCTTAATCTAATTAGTAATATAACACAGTTATAATTTGTGTTGGAATCGATCTATCGTGATCACTGATCAGAATAGTAGCGTAACAAAAACCTCATTTCGGGAATACTGAGACTTTTAATGCTTTTAGACTCTTATTTTAATTTCAAAATATAAACAAATAACAAACCTTTATATAATACAAGAAATATCCCATTTATTCCATCAAAAATTTTTTAGGTGAAAGAGTTGAAATAAGTAAATACAGTTGATTAAATACTTGGTATTAATGAGAAGTGGTTTGCTTATCATAATATATTTGTCTGATCTCATTTAGGAAAATATAATAAAAAAATATATACAGTTATATAAAATAGCAATTTTCATGGTTCTTATGAAATGATAATAGATTAAAGGATAAAACAAATATAGTACGAAAGAACAATTTGGGGATCAAAGATAAGTGTTGGACTACGTAAAATATAAAAAATAAAGTGATAGAACAGATTATATAGCCAACGCTAATGAACACACAAACGAGTCGGAAATCATGCAGTAAAAAAGACGACCACCACTAGCGTGCAGCGTGCTAGTCGAAGAGACTAGGTTTCCTGTACGACATGATTCCCGTCTGAACGGTCAAAATATGAACCGTTGCAAATAGACCTTATTTTTCCAAATTTTAAAAAATCAGGTATGATCGGGGCCATTTTGACCAACGCTTACTAGGTAACAACATCTCTTAGAGCCTTTAAAATCAAAAAAAGTGCTAATTTGAAGAGAGGTGGATATAAATTTTTTTTTGTTATTCCGGTCGTATTTGGGGTACTTTTCATACCTGTTTTTAGGGCGGACGTAAAGAGGCTCTTTTTGTCACTATTTTTTTTCAGCCACGCCCCATGAACGTTTTGAGATTTTTTCGTATCGTGGGGTGTAACCGAAAAGCTTTTCACATTATGGGGCGTAGCCAAACAACTTTTTTTTTCGTTTGGGGGTAGTACTCTTTTCAGCACGAGGAAAGAGGCATTCAAAATAAGGATTGGTACAACACAAATTATAAAATACATAACTTTATTTTTGATTCGATTAAACATCGGAAATGTGCAGAGTAGAAAAACTTGCCTGTCGTTAAAATTTTTAAATTCAACACATTTGCTGATTATAGCAAAACTTGTCTTTCGTCGTTTTCATTTTTGATCTCCAAAATATTCGCTTATCGGCGCATAAAAAATCCTGTATCACCAATATTTTTCTCTATCCAATCCTCAAACGTTTTAAAATATTTACAAATATAAACACATCAGTTTGATTTTTCAACTCTTCTTCTGAGCGCAGATCGCTTATTTTGACCTGAAAGTGTCGATTTTCTTATGAAAAAACTATTTAAATTTGAAAGCAAAACTACAATTTTATTGGATAATTATTATTATTATCTGTTCTCTACAAAATGTTATTTACAAAATTTCAATTTTAGCCAAATTAAGAATCTTATTATTAATTCTGTCTTTGAGCTGAAATCTTGCCACTATAATTTTTGTATTGTCAATTTCAAAAAATTTCTTATTAATTTTGGTAAATTATTTCTTTTCTAACTGCTCCATGACATGGGTTGCCGAAGCAAAACTTCTTTTTGCAAAATTTTCAAACATTACAATGGACATAAAGCAACTCAAATTTAACTTTAGAAAATAACGCCAGTTCTAGAAACATTTTCTTCCATCCAATCATCAAATTTCTTTATCATTTCAGGAGACATTACGGTTTTATAACCACCCTCAACACCAGATCGTACAAATGGAGTTCTTTCACTGGTAAGGTTATATTTTACATAATAGTTTTTTATGATTTTTTCCTGGTTCATGTAAGGATTTCTTTTCATGTTTTCAAAACTGAAGTAATCAGCTGCTTTTGCAATATCATCGTCAGGAAAGTTTTTTCCTCAAAACTCACAAGGGGTCAGCCAACATTGGTTCTCACCAATTTGCACCATTTTAAATATATCGTTTGTTCATAATTAGTTATTCATCAGGTAAAAATTAAAAATCTCTTAACTCAGCCAATTTGGAGAAAATCGAGTTTGAAGAAAAAATTCGTATGATTGCTGTATAAATTGCATGTCAAGGTTGTAATGTATTTCTTATGAGAACATCATTGGTTGCATAACCGTAATGCATATGTTCCGTTATAAAATATTACTCGCGATGTATGCAATGTAAAATTAATAGGAATTTCCGTTCTTCAAAATCGATTTTATTAACCTTTACCTATTATTTATTAACCTACTCTATGCATATTAATCTGGTTAATTGATCTTCCTCCATTATTTTATTATAATTAAGATCGTGAGCAATTAGGTAAACTATTTCTTGCAGCCACGGAGAACCTTAGAATTAAAAAGGTAAATTAGGTAAAAGTTTGAATGGCAATAATAATAATATGGTAAGCATAGAAACGGTCGTTAGCATAGCGATTAAGCGCACAGACTGCTAATACAGAAAACCCGGTTTGACTCCGGGTGAAGTAAGAATATTATTCTGACCGTCTCCACTCGGAAGGCAACGGCAAACCACCGAGGTGTAATTTGCCTAGAAAACATTTGAAAAAATGTCACTATGTCCTTTCGTAGGACGAAGGAATCTGAGAAGAAGAAGCATAGAAATGCAATTATTTTTTCTCCAACCAAGCTGTGCATTGGATTTGTCGGTTAGATTTAATTTAATTTAAATATATTGACATGAACCGAGGTTATTGCCAATTTTAAAATTTCCACAATTTAAGATTAATTTGTTGTTTACTTGAATTTTGAGTGATTTAATTTTTACTCGGACGAATGAAGTTATTTGTATTCATTTGTTGTACTGATAGTTATGATGCGCAGAAACGTAATTTTATAGGTGGATTTTTGTTCCAGAACCTGAAAGAGTTGAATTAATCGGAAATGGAAAAGCGTTTAAATTTGGAAATGTAATTTTTTTTATGTTTTGTTTTCTTACCTAATTTTAAATTAAAGTGTTGTGCGGTGGTAGCAGACTGCAATCGTTGGTACGCCTTAGAATTACGAGATAGTATAATAATTTATTGTGTAGTGATTTTGAAATGTTTAACTTGGCAATGGATTTTTCAAATTTGGCGGGTGGAATTGACCAATGGGCATTCGACACGAATTTCCAAAATCTAAAAAGGACAGGAAGTAAAAATTGGAAAAATTGATAATAAGAGGTTAGAGAGTGACCATGAGCGGCGATGGAGTCGTGAGCTCAACTACCTCGTTGTAGATTTTCTGATGTTTGATAAATTTAATAATTTGCAAATAGTTTTGCAATAATGTTGAGCAACTAAAAAGATTATTGTGAGTCCAACGATGTTTTCGTGTGATGGGATGATTGATGGTTTGGTGGAAACATTGGAAAGGAGACTTACCTGTCGTGCTGTATAATCTGGTCCTTCATTTTGTTAAGTCATGGATATGAATTTTATATGGCTCAATTTTGGCTTCTTTGGATCATCTTGTTGGTAAATAGCATCTCAATTCTTTTATTTTGAACGTTTTCAACAATTATTTTCAACATTTTCGTCACAATGCAATTTAAGATTTTGAGGTTAAACAAGATGCACGTTATGGAAATTTTGAATATTCGTGTGCAGTTAATAATTAATTTATCGCACTTTGCTAATTAAATTCACTAGAACTTTTATAATCACTATTCCAATTTATTCGGTTTTTAAGAAGATTAATTTATGGAAGTGTTTAGCTTGCGACGTTTTAGTGAAGATCGTGCGTGTTACACATTTTCTACTAACTACTAGTACGGTCATTGCTACCATCAATTTGAACTATTTTATTCGGCGCCAGACTTAAATTTAAATGAGAACAATTTATCATTTTTTTGTACAAATTTATTTCAGATTTATAAAATTTTATTAAACGTTATAATTGTCTTACAAGTTGTAGAAATTATTTGGTAATTAAATGTGTAAATTTGTAGGACAGTTATGTGAAATTTTTGATATTCCAACTGCGTTGAATGATATTAACGATAAGATTACGTTTCATTTGTATAATTCCTTTCGATTTGATTACAACATTCGTCTAAGTAAAGATTTGTTCATGCACTGTAAAATGTGTTTTATTTTAATTGTGGAAATTTTGAAATCTTTCTTTTGAACTCACTCCCTGGGCGGGTCTTATATTGCAAACTCCGACTACGACAGCACGGACCTCTTTAGCGCTTGTTCATTAGAACACGACAATATTTTTTATTGGAAAAAAATGGCATTCGTGCGTCATTAGAAAGTGTTTATATTGAATTAAAAAGTTACTTTCTGTTTATATGTTTACTACTGTCAAAATTAATATTAATGTAGGAATAATCATTTACCAGTCTTTGGATAATATGCAACAAAAATATCTTCATCTCTAACTTGAAATGTCTTTAGATCTTTCCCAAGTTATTGATTGTAACCATTTGTTAGGATAAAGTCAGGTCCTATTTCAACAAAACCGAAAGTTATCGAAGATACCATCAACTTGTTGAGAATTAGATCTTCTTCGGTATCATTTCCAATTAGCCGAAATTCATATTCTATTTAAAAACATCGGCAAAAAGAACAGTGGTAGCTATTTAGATAATATTATTATTAAAAATAATAACTTTGCAATACAATTTATTGAAGTGTTTAAAACAATGATAAATGAAACTACTCAAATGGTTACACATCAATATGTTTATCTCCAATAACTCTTTATTATTATATTATCATTAATTCACAGATTAAATAATTTACATAATTTGAAACATATCATTTCAATTTCTGGTTCATATGTAGGCCGTAGTTGCTCAGCTTTAGTTTGTACGGTTTTCTAGTACAGCCGCGACATATTGGAAATAGCTTCTCCTGAGAGAAGTTAAATGTAAGAACTGCGTTACGACACAGTTTTTTAATAGCAGTAGTTTAATCCATTTCTTTGATAGAAAACCGTAAAAACGCATTTGTAATTAACTCCATTACTGTGAGTAATGTCTAAAGGAGTTAATTGCCACTTTGACAATTGACGCTTGTTGATTGGTTCATGTAATTAAAGTCCAAACCTAAACTATTCAAATAGCATTTTGGTGGTTTCAACGTTTTCTGGTATTTATTTTTTGATAATTTGGTAAGTATGTCCATACTTAAATCATAATTTTTGCGATACAATTTTGAAGTGTTTACTACCCATAATAGAAGATAGGTAAAGAAACTGTCAAGATTACAGTACTTATTATTAATATGTTTTTGTCTTTATTATCACGTTAAATATCAATTTATTGATTAGGGGCAATGAAAAAGTAAACAAGATTATAATAAAATTTTAAAATGTAATTCCAGTTCCAGCTATATTTTCCTCTAACCAAGCATCAAACTTCTTTATCATCTCGGGTGACATGGCGGTTTTATAACCTCCTTCTTTGCCAGATCGTATAAACGAAGATCTTTTGGAAGCAATATTATATTTAACAAAGAGATTATCAATCAATTCTTCTTGGTTCATATGAGGATTTTTTTTCATATTTTCAAAACTTAAGTAGTCAGCTAATTTGATAACATCTTCATCAGAAATACTTTTTTCTAAAAATTGTGCAACATTTCTGATAACGCTTGGAAAATCACGCTTCATATCTGAGTATTTAACAAAAAGAATGTTGGGGCGATGCCTTTGCTTCCAATAACTTTTTACGTGGGTCCAAAAGTAACCAAAGTAGACTAAAAAATAAAGTGTGATAAACAATAAAAAAAATGATCATCAGATACCTCTTCCGCTCATGAATAGCTGGCAAAATTGTTCGAAAGTTCCTGTATAGTGATACATAAGCTGACTATGATGGTAAAAAGAAACGCAGACATCGTAAGGATTTCTCAACGGTACCACAATCTAAAAGGAAATCAATAATTACACTTACAAGGAGCCAGCCAACATTGGCTTTCACCAATTTGCATCATTTTTAATATATCGTTTGGTCATAATTAGTTATACATCATGTAAAATTAAAAATCCCTTAACTCAGCCAATTTGGAAAAAATCGATTTTAAGAAAAAATTCGTATGGTTGCTGTATAAATTGCATGTCAATGTAATTCTTATGAGAAAACCATTAGTTGCATAATCATAATGCATATGTTCCGTTTTAAATATTACTCGCGATGTATGTAATGTAAAATTAATGAGAATTTGCGTTCTTCAAAATCGATTTTTTTCAAATTGGCTGAGTTAAGGGATTTTTAATTTTTACCTGATGTATAACTAATTATGACCAAACGATATATTAAAAATAGTGCAAATTGGTGAGAGCCAATGTTGGCTGTTCCCTCGTTAGAATAAATTGTCCACTCTAAAATGGATGGCCTTACTTTGGGTATTTTTGTTCCATCTCTTATTTGTTCAGGTAGCAAAGAATAATATAAGTGCGTTTTTATGTTCCTTGGATTTTCACTAGAATCCCACAGTGATTCTGGTAGTGAATCAAAATCAAGAGCGTCATGCATGCATTCTTTTCCCAAATGTGCATCAGAAATTCCTTCTCCTCTGCAAATTATTCAATTTAGTTTTTAAATATTAACAATCCACTACTAAATCAATCTCACGCACTCTAAACAAGGTAATCGAAATAATTGGTGCTTCTCGGATATTTTATTGTAATTGAGATCGTTGGATATTAAATAAACTACTTCATGGAGCCAAGTAGAACCTAAAATTAAATTTCCCATTAAAATATGCTTCACGTCTGGTGCCTATTGGTTAATATTAAAAAAAAATTGTGTGAATTACCAGTTTTTGGATAAGCTGCAAGATATATATCTTCATTTCGCACTCCAAAATTTTTTATATGATTTGCAATTTTTTGAGTAAAACCATTTGTCAAAATAAAATTGTCTGGTCCTATTTTTACAAAATTCTTGACTATCGGCGATATCATTAATTCATTTAACATTCGATCTTCTTCAGTGTCATTTCCAACAATTTGAAATTGGTACGTCATTTTAAAAAATTGCAAGCGTTGCTAGTGCAAAACAGGACATTTCACTAACTTCGTCCTAATCAGAAAACATATTATTGTATTTTAAGCAATAGATAAAAAGTACCTACTTCAAATAAATAATAAATTCAACAAAAAAATAACAATGACATGGATATTTTTTTAGAATTTTTCCTTTTGGTGGGGAGGGGCTACATGAGGTAAATGTCGCTGGCCCCCCAAATCGAATTTTTGGGTAAAATTTGCGTCAAACGTTTGAGCATCGTTTGAGCATCAATGAGCTTCTAAATTTTTCGTTTGAGCCTCAACGGTCGCAAAGTTATTCCCGAAATTCTTGGTAAAATTTTGGAAAATTCTTGGAAAAAAATTTCAAGTAAAATTTTGGGGTAAAAATGGTGTCAAACGTTTGAACATCGTTTGAGCATCAATGAGCTTCCAAATTTTTCGTTTAAGCCTCAACCGTCGCGGAGTTATTCGCAAAATTCTTGGGGGAGCTGTAGACATGTTTTTCTATTTTCGTTTTTATTTCGAATTTTTTTTTGAAATTGATGTTTATCGATAGAGATTCGTTTGAGCTTGAATGAGCTTTCATTCCCATCATTTTAATTTCATTTTCTGCAAAGTTACGAGCATTTCAAATTTCGAGTACTCCGGGCAAGTACCGTACAAACATTTTCTATTTTAATTCTATTTTATCGGATTAAAATTTTGATCCGATTAAAAAAACTTAATCCTGCTTAATTACCATCATCATTTTGATGGAATAATACGGAAGGTGTAATTTTAGAAAAGAATATTATGTTTAATAGAATATCGTGAACTAATAAAATGGTGATATATTATAATTTTATTAAAAGATTTAAAAAAAATTTTAAAAAGGATATAAACTAAAAAGGTCAAAATGACATTTTACTCTAAAAAAAACGTTTAAGGCCCGGTATCGAGCGCAACTTTCAATATTCTGAAAGTTTATGAATGTACTAGACAAATCGAATTTTCTAGAAAAAGTTTTGTTAAACGTTTGAACATCAATAAGTTTTCAATAATTTCATATGAGCCACAACCTTCATGGAGTAATTCGTAAAAACTTTGGAAGGGGGGGAAAGAGGTTGTTAACAAGTTTATCTTTATCCCATCTTAAAGTAGAATTAATTTTGTTAAATTGGTGTCAAACGTTTGTGTGTAGTTGGTGAAAGACCCAAGAATTCCAAATTTTTTGTTGAACCTTAACAGACTTATTTGCAAAATATTTGGAGGGGGGAGGCATACTAACGCCTTCAAGTGGAATTTTGGGTGTGAATTTGGTGTTAAACGATCGAGTATCGTGATGTTCATACTTTTGACATCAGTTTTATTGCAAGATTTAAAAAAAATTTTAAAAAGGATATAAACTAAAAAGGTCAAAATGACATTTTACTCTAAAAAACGTTTAAGGCTCGGAATCCAGCGCAACTTTCAATATTCTGAAAGTTTATGAATGTACCAGACAAATCGAATTTTCTAGAAAAAGTTTTGTTAAACGTTTGAACATCAATAAGTTTCCAATAATTTCATTTGAGCCTCAACCTTCATGGAGTAATTTGCAAAAACTTTGGAGAAGGGGAGAGAGAGGTTGTTAACAAGTTTATCTTTATCCCATCTTAAAGTAAAATTAATTTTGTTAAATTGGTGTCAAACGTTAGTGTATAGTTGGTGAGAGACCCAAGAGTTCCAAATTTTTTGTTTGAGCCTTAACAGACTTATTTGCAAAATATTTGGGGAGAGGAGGGCATACTAACGCTTTCAAGTGGAATTTTGGGGTGAATTTGGTGTTAAACGATCGAGTATCGTGATGTTCATACTTTTGACACCAATTTTATTGCAAGATTTAAAACATATATTAAAAGGAACATAAAGTAAAAAAGTCAAAATGACATTTTACTCTAAAAGAATTTTTAAGACTCGAAATCTAGCGCAACTTTCAATATTCTAAAAGTTATTAAATGAATATGTAAAAATCGAATTTTTTTAGAATAATTTGAGTCATAAGTTTGAGAATCAATGAGTTTCTAATATTTTCGCTTAAGCTTCAACCGTCAAGGAAAAATTCACAAAAACTTGGATGGGGGAGGGGATATTTCCCGTACTCAAATAAAATTTTTGGGTGAAATTAATGTCAAACGTTTGGTATAGTTTAAGTATCATAAATTTTTAGAATTTTGAAGGTTCCGCTTGATTCCGGGCTTTAAACGTTTTTTTTAGAGTAAAATGTCATTTTGACCTTTTTAGTTTATATCCTTTTTAAAATTTTTTTTAAATCTTTTAATAAAATTATAATATATCACCATTTTATTACGATATTCTATTAAACATAATATTCTTTTCTAAAATTACACCTTCCGTATTATTCCTTCAAAATGATGATGGTAATTAAGCAGGATTAAGTTATTTTAATCGGATCGAAATTTTTAATCCGATAAAATAGAATTAAAATAGAAAATGTTTGTACGGTACTTGCCCGGAGTACTCGAAATTTGAAATGCTCGTAACTTTGCAGAAAATGAAATTAAAATGATGGGAATGGAAGCTCATTCAAGCTCAAACGAATCTCTATCGATAGACATCAATTTCAAAAAAAAAGTCGAAATAAGAACGAAAATAGAAAAACATGTCTACAGCCCCCCCAAGAATTTCGCGAATAACTCCGCGACGGTTGAGGCTCAAACGAAAAATTTGGAAGCTCATTGATGCTCAAACGATGCTCAAACGTTTGACACCATTTTCACTCCAAAATTCCACTTGGGGGGGCCAACATGTCTACAGCCCCCCCCAAAGTTTTCGCAAATAACTCCGCGACGGTTGAGGCTCAAACGAAAATATTGGAAGCTCATTGATGCTCAAACGATGCTCAAACGTTTGACGCAAATTTTACCCAAAAATTCGATTTGGGGGAGGCCCAGCGACGTTTACCTGGCTACATGCGCTCTTTTCAAAAGAAAACCAAACAAAAACTGAATCGCAGTATTTAAGTTTAAACTATTATATTTACATGAAGGATTCTGGATTTTATTGTGGAGGACAAGACAAGCTCGCACGCACTTAGGCCTCTAAACCGGACCCATTGTACTACCTCCAATTTCCCAGTCCGTGTATGTGGCGCGACTAGGAATAAAACTGCGGTTTTCCGCTTCCTAGCCTGCCAGTATATGCTTAACACTACACTGCTGGTTATATTTACATGAAATTAAGGGGTTGGGTACAATTCGCCGGGAACGATTCGCCGAGAGACAATTCGCCGGCCATTATTCGCCGGAAACGTTTCGCCGGGAACGTTTCGCCGGCAATCGCGATTCGCCGGCAGCACATTTCGCCGACAGGCACATTTCGCCGGGGCACAAAACTAAAATTACTGAAAGAAAGTATAGAAAGGGCTATCAATTTTGGTATTTTTCTTAACAATCTATAAAATCGCCGCTCTTGAAAAAGTTTCTGGATTCACCCCTGTTACAAATTGCGAATACATTAGAAAATTATTTTATCCACAATTCATATAAGTAAATATTATTTACTTAAATTATTATTGTTTTCTTTTGCCATATGAATTATTCAATATCTACGGACAGATTGTAACTAATATTTATTTAAATAATAAAAAAAAATTATTGACAAATGGCGCTAAAAGCTCTCGGGGAATTGTGCCCCGGCGAATCGTGCCCCGGCGAAATGAACCGTGCCCGAAATTAACTTATTTAAAAATTTACATCGATTAAAATTAAATTTTTACTTTAGTTATATTATGTTCTTCTTTGTTTTTAATTATTGCGGCACATAATCGACTTTATCTTTTCGATAAACTTTTGAATATATTCTGATAAAAAATTTCCCCATTCTTGATTAAGTATGTTCCATAAATGTTTTTTTGAAGTAAGAGAAACTTTTCTCACTTTTCTATTCAGCTGGTCTCATAACAACTCAATGTGGTTGAAATCTGGTAACCGAAAAGGTCAAACTATTACTTGAGGTCTTTTGCGTCTTTTCAAATTCTCCAAATAATGTTTGGATAAGATTAAGGCATGTTTGGAATCGCTTTCTTTCAGGAAGACAAAGTTTTCACCAATTAATTTACTCCTTGACTCAAACAATATTTTCCAGAATCTGTTTAGTCTTTTTTCCCCATAATATCGTTAAATTTGATAAGATCACCAAAGACACCTGGACTGAAATAACATCATCAATTTATCAGCACACTATTTTAAGAATTTGGCATAATTACTCAAAAGTTGGTCAAGTTGGCATTTTTTATGTCTTCAAAAGTTACAAAAAGTTAGCAATTTTTAATTAATTCAGTTGGCAAATTTGCTAATTTGGAACTGCTCTCCCTTTGAAAAAAGTTAATTGGTTACATCCCTAAACATTTCTTCGAACAAAGATGATTCTTTTAGTACATTTAGATTAGAAGAGATTGAAGTTTAAAGAGTGGAAATAAAAAAACAAAGATAGATAAAATGACATTATTAGTATAATTAAGTCATTTAGGTCAACAAGGCAATTATAACCTTTATTTAAATTATCAAATAAACATTCCTTGGTTTTTTCTTGGTTTTCTTGGTTTAAAGTTTAACCAATTTAACTTATATTTAGAAAGTAATTCTACTTTGACCAACATTTTCTTCTATCCAAGCATCAAATTTCTTTATCATTTCAGGAGACATTGCAGTTTTATATCCACCTTCTGTCCCAGATCGAATGAACGAACTCTTTTCGCTCGCAAGATTATATTTGACATAAAAATTTTCGATCATATCTTCTTGATTTAAGTCTGGATTTTTTTTCATACTTTCAAAACTTAAATAATCGGCTGCTTTTGCGATATCTTCATCTGAAAAACTTTTTCCCAAAAAGTGTGCCACCTTCTTAATAATACTCGGAAGATCCTTTTTCATATCAGAATATTTAACAAATAATATATTAGAACGATGTTTCTCTTCCCAATAGCTCTTCACGTGTTTCCAAAAATGTCCGAAGTAAACTAAAAGTTATGGTTTAACTAACCGAGCTCAATTAAAATAGTTAAATACCTCTTCCGGCCAGAAATAATTGGCAAAACTGCTCGAAAGTGCCCGAATAGCTGTACATAAGTTTACTGTGATGAAAAAATGAAACGCATACATCGTAAGGATTCCTTAAAGGCACAATAATCTGAAATAAAAATAAAAAATGGTTTATTAAGGTGAAAACTGTTACGAAATCCTACAGAATACTTACTTTAGGCATTTTAGTTCCATTTCTTATTGCTTCAGGGAGTAAGGAAAATGGCAAATGTGTCTTAAAGTTTCTTGGATTTTCTTTCATGCTAATCATAGCTTTTAAGAATTCCATGTTAATATCAACCTTATGAATATCTTTGAGTAAGTCAAAGTTAACGATTCCAGCTCCTCTGTATGTAAAAAAAATGCACATGAAAAATTTTATTTCGACTATTTTCTGATAACCTACTCTATGCATGGTAATCGAATAAATTGTGGTTCTTCTTTTATTTTATTGTAATTGAGATCATGAGACACCAAGTAAACAAGTTCGTGCAACCAAGTGGAGCCTTTAATTTAAAAAAAGAAACTACGCTGTAATACTAAATCAACGTTTAATTGTTAATTTACCAGTTTTTGGATAAGCAGCAAGAAAGATATCTTCATTTCTAACTTGGAAATTTTTTATATCATTTGCGAGTTTTTCATTATAGCCATTGGTCAAAATATAGTTATCTGGTCCTATTTCAACAAAACTAGGAGCTATCGAAGACACCATCAAAGTGTTTAGCATCCGATCTTCTTCTGTATCATTTCCAATCGGTCGAAATTCGTATGCCATTTTGATATAGGTAATTATTTAAACAATTTTGCAGTTCAACTGATTCAGAAAAACTATTTATTGAAGAATAGTTCTTTATACTGAATGTTATCGTAGTGTAAACAAGATAAATTTTAATATTTCTCAACTTCTGATCACTTTATAATTAATTACATTGCATTTATTTACAGATAAACGTTTTTACAACTTATCGTGCATTATTAAGTTATACAATAAAACAACTTCAAATCCGTAAGCATTTTACCGATGTAAACACGACATCAAAAGTGACGACTCTTTGAATACTGCAACCGGGGATATCCACGACATCTAACGACGGGGTGAATCCTAGCTGTACAATCCAAACAATCAAAAAAAAAATTCAAATTAAATATTACCGTTAAAGTTATCCCAACATGAATGTTTACGTAACAGAGTAAAACGTCAACTCATTAACGATAACAAAACACCTTTACAATTTGAGGAAAACTTTTAGAGTTAAACGAATTCAAAGCTAAATTCATAGACTACTTATGCGGAGTAAAAACACGTATTGACTCTTTCTGACGAAGATAGCGGCTGCACTGCCAGTCTCGTGCCGTGGTTAGTCTCCACGTACAATTGGAAGTCATTACACAAATATGAAAACGGTAGCGTGTTGGACAGTGTAGATATGACTACTGTATGAATTCTCCTTCTGTACCAATCCTACCCGCTCACCCCTACAAGAAATTTTATTAAGAAAATAATTTAAAGAATATATAAAATAAATCCCGTAAAAGCATTGAAATTTAAATAATACTTAATACAATCAGGAATAGAGTGGTAGACACAGACTTACCGATTTGTCGACATCCTGAAAACCATCACCTACAAAACTGTTCAGGACTATTTTGCTTTCATCAGTACCATATACTATTTTAGAAAACCCTGATTGCAGTACATATAACAGGCTTCCGTTTTTAATTGCAAAGTTGGCAGTTTTATTTTGTAAAACGTTTGACTTGCGATTGCGGTCCTTTTGCGGGAGAGTGCAACTTGAGGACGGAATAGAGACAGAGAGCCAGACTCTGTTTACTATCATCTTGATAGAATACTTCTCTAAATCTTACCTTGGGCGTTTTAGTTACATCTCGTATTGTTTGAGGAAGTAAGGAAAAATGTAGATGTGTTTTAAATGTTCTAGGATTTTTCTTTTCACTGTAAAGCTTCTTTAGGATATCAATCTTATCAATGGTAGATAAAATGACATGATAAGTATAATTAAGTCATTTAAGTCAACTTTATTATTTTTTTTTTAATTTACTTTATTTAAATTAACAAATATACTGTAATGGAATGCCATATTTATAAGATTTAAGTTTCCACAATTAAAATTTCATTTAGTAATAATTTTCGGTTTTGAATTTTTTTTTTTGGAGTTTAATTGGACGAACGAATTGTAACCTGTTTTTTTTTCAATTTTGTACAGATGTGGGTACATGCAGAGACGAAATCTTTATGGTTACGGAATTGTCCTAAAACCCGAAAGTTAAATAAATCAAAAATGAACAGGAAGTGAGATTGGTGGAGAAGTGGGTTGCTGGATCAATGAGCGAGCAGGGAGTCGTCAACTCAACGACCTCGCATTGAATTTTCTAATGTCTGGAAAATGTATGAATCTTGCAATTAGTTTGCAGTAATTTTATGCAACAAGAAATTTAGTTATTGTGAGTGCATGAAGAATTTGTGTTATGGAATCAATCATGAGTTTCGGAGAATTTAAAAAAATTTTACCTGTTCGTGGTAACATGAGGTCGTCCATTTTGTCAATTCGTGGATGCAGGTTATTCGACAAAGTCAATTCTTTATTGTTGAAGCCATCAGTTTGGTAATTACCATTTGGATTATTTATTCACATTATTTCAACGATAGTAATTGATATTTCGAGGAAATGCAACTAACCATCTTTGAGGTTAATTACGTTCAATTTATAAAAGTTGAAATTCAGCATGCGTGTGATAAATGGATTGTCGCACTTAATTAATTAAATTCACTAGTGGAACTATTATAATAACTAATTCGGTTTATTTGATTGAAAAGATTAATTTTTTTCACGTGTTTGAAAACGTAATGTATTGGGTGCGTGATACATTTACAACTGTTTTATAACCGGGTTTTTAAAGCTACCAACTATTTGAACTACCATATGCGGCGCCAGATTTAAAAATTAAAACAATTTTTCTATTTGGGTACGATTTATTTCAGATATTTGTATAAAATTTATTGAAACGTTTAATTATCTTACAAATTGTAGATATTATTTTACAATTTAAATGTGTAAATTTGTAGGGTAATTATTCATGATTTTAGATTTTAAACTGTGTTGATGAATTTTAATACAAAGATTTCGTTTTGTTTGGAGTCTCAATTTAATTTTGATTACAGCATTCGTCAAATTAAATTATTGTCCATTCCCTGCATTTTTGTTTTATTTTTAATTGTGGATAATTTAAAAATACCCTTGAATTTGCAAACTGAGAGAGTCTTGTGCTTCCAAGTTATCTGATTAGCTGGACCTTAAGGAGCCGTTGTTCATCAGAACACGACAATACATTTTTTTTATTGATTTAAATTTTAACCAATTTAAGTTATATTTAGAAAGTAATTCCAGTTTGACCAACATTTTCTTCTATCCAAGCATCAAATTTCTTTATCATTTCAGGGGACATTGCAGTTTTATAACCACCTTCTGTGCCAGATCGAATGAACGAACTCTTTTCGTTTACAAGATTACACTTGACATAAAAATTTTTAATCATATCTTCTTTATTCAAGTCTGGATTTTTCTTCATATTTTCGAAACTTAAATAATTGGCTGCTTGTTCAATATCTTCATCGGAAAAACTTTTTCCAAAAAAGTGTGCCACCTTCTTAATAATACTGGGAAGATTCTTTTTCATATCAGAATATTTAACAAATAATATATTGGGACGATGTTTCTCTTCCCAATAGCTCTTCACATGTTTCCAAAAATGTCCGAAGTAAACTAAAAGTTATGGTTTAACTAACCGAGCTCATTGAAAATAGTTAAATACCTCTTCCGGCCAGAAATAATTGGCAAAACTGTTCGAAATCGCCTGTATAATTGTACGCAAGCTTACTGTGATGGAAAAATGAAACGCATACATCGTAAGGATTCCTTAAAGGCACAATAATCTTAAATAATAAATAGTTTATTAAGGTGGAAACTGTTACGAAATCTTACAGATTACTTACTTTAGGTAATTTAGTTCCATTTCTTATTGCTTTGGGGAGTAAAGAAAATGACAAATGTGTCTTCAAGTTTCTTGGATTTTCTTTCATACTAATTATATCTTTAAAAAATTCTATGGTAACATCAACCTTATGAATATTATTGAGCAAGTCAAAGTTAAAGATGCCAGCTACTCTGTATGTAAAAAAAATGCATAAGTAAAATTTTATTTCAACTATTTTCTGAAAACCTACTCTATACATGGTAATCTGATAAATTGTGGTTTTTCCTTAACTTTATTGTAATTGAGATCATGAGAAACCAAGTAAACAAGTTCGTGCAGCCAAGTAGAACCTTTAATTTAAAAAAAAAACTACGATGTAATACTGAATCAATGTTAAACTGTTAATTTACCAGTTTTTGGATAAGCAGTAAAAAAGATATCTTCTTCTCTAACTTCAAAATTTTTTATATCATTTGCGAGTTTTTCATTATAGCCATTTGTTAAAATATAGTTATCTGGTCCTATTTCAACAAAACTAGAAGCTATCGAAGACACCATCAAAGTGTTTAGCATCCGATCTTCTTCTGTATCATTTCCAATCGGTCGAAATTTGTATGCCATTTTAATGTAGGTATATATTTAAGCAATTTTTCAACTGATTCAGAAAAAACTATTTGTTGAAGAATAGTTTTCTACATTGAATGTTATCGTAGTGTAAACAAGATAAATTAAAATTACTCAACTTCTGATCACTTTATAGTTAATTACATTGCGTTTATTTACAGATAAAAGTTTTACCACTTATCATTCAAGTTAAACAATGAAATAACTTCAAATCCGAGATCTGTAAGCATTTTACTGGTATAAACACGACATCAAGTAACGTCTCCTCCATTTATTCTGGTCTGGTGCAAAGCACCAGGACTGTTGCCCCATATCTTCGCAGACTTGAAAAGTAAGGTTGCGGGCTTGCCCGCAACGTTACGTCGGATAATTTTTATTGAGGTGTACCTCTGAAAATTAGCGCAAAGCTAAGTCCTGGCTGGATAACGTCTCCTCAAATGCTACATCCTAGTTATAAACGCGACATTTACGGACGACACTTCTAATACTGCAACCGGGGATATCCACGACATCTAACGACAATTCAATGAACACGGAATAAACTTGCTAAAACTATGAAGGCCAATAGCGAATTACAAATCAGCAATTTTACCGACTAAACGTCATAGTCGAATGATAGTTTAACGTGTAATCCCTAAACACGGCACAGATAAATTTGAAGGCGATCGGGATTCAAACCTATGACCTTCTATAGCTCGATTCCCTAACCACTACACCAAACTACCTGTACATTAATGAAGTGTGTCGATATAATCAAACATATTAATAAAATATAGTAAAACCACGGCAGTGGAGTGATGTGATCACTGGTTGCGTTACAGAATGCGGGAATTCTGAGTTCGAAATCACGAACGCTTCAGAATTTCTTAGCTCGGCCTTCCAGTGGACATTCTCATGCCGTAATGAACCAAAAAACCGACCAAACAAAATACCCAATCCAAAGAACATATAACATACAAAAATACTTAACAAATTAAAAATTAACATTTAGAAGTGCTAATAACTCAGTAGTTGATGCACGTTAAAATGTGGATAAAAAAATATATAGTAAGTGTAAGAAATAGTAAGTGTATCCATGTTATAGTAGTATGTAATTTAAAATGTGCAACGTTATCAGTAAGTTAAGTATCAGTTGTTAAGAAAAAAGCATTTAAAAATATTTTCCTATCACATTATAATATGTAATTATACAGGGTGTTGAATGAGTTAGGCGAACATAGGATATTAACATGTAAAAACTTATTTATGCAAATTCATGCTTCCCTAATTATTTTAGAGAAAAATTGAAAGACATAAATATAATGTAGAAATATAAACTACGAATGATAAAAGCATTAGATTTTATCCAGCTTTTACTTAAAAAATCAAAAAATGCTTATGAAATTGTTAAAATTTTCATTTATCAAACTGGCCATGAAATAAATTCAATTTAATTTCTATCTTATCAAAAATAATTACCTTGGAAACTTACATGGCCAGTCTGATAAATACAAATGTTAACATTTTTAAAAGGATTTTTTGACCTTTTAAGTAAGAACTAGATAAAATCTAATGCTCTTATCATTCGTAGTTTATATTTTTACATTATATTTGTATCTTTCAAATTTTCTCTAAAATAATTAGGGAAGCAGGAATTTGTCAAAATAAGTTTTTACACGTTAATATCCTATGTTCGCCTAACTCATTCAGCACCCGGTATACAATGGCTCAAGCAATTATTAATACACCTTATGAAATGCAAGTAAAAATACGAGAAAACCTATTAATTATTGTAATTCAGTATTTCTGAATTCAGATATATTTTACTAAAAGATCACTAATAGTTGATACGATAAAAAAAAATTATTGAAAAATTTAATTCAATAACTTAAAATTACAGAAAAACAATATATTTGGGGCATTCCACACCAAATCGACCACTTTTGAACCCGACCCCTTTTGATTTTCCTGAAATTTTTACATATTATACTATCTTACCAAAAACAGTTCTGTGAATTTTTTCAAAATTTTTTACTCAACCCAAAAAAGTTTACGAATTTTTAGAAAAACTGATGTTTTTTTCTTCAAACGATCGTAACTATTTCAAAAATTGACTAATCAATTTTTATAAGGAAAAAATACAAAAAAAAATATTCAAACATGGATTCTACAAAATTTTTCATTTTTTCTGAGAAAATCATTGAATTTTCAAATTTCGACACTTTTGATTTTTGATTTTTTTATCATCATCATCTATTTTTCAAATAGAAAAAAATGTCGGCCCATTATGGGGTTTGCGTTGTTATACGCGGAATAAATCAGAGTTTTTTTTTAAATAAAAAAATCAAAAATCAAAAGTGGAAAAATTCGAAAAATTAATGATTTTCTCCGAAAGAATGAAAAATTTTGTAGAATCCAAGTTTGCATATTTTTTTTGTATTTTTTCCTGAAAAGTACGTTTAAAGACAAACAAAAAAAGAACGTTTTGATTAGTCAATTTTTGAAAAAGTTACGATCGTTTGAAGAAAAAAAACATCAATTTTTCTAAAAATTCTTAACTTTGTAAACAATTTTGAAAAAATTTACAGAACTGTTTTAGATGGGATAATACGTAAAATCAGTTGTGTAAATTTTTTCAAATTTTTTTAGAAAAACTGATGTTTTTTTTCTTCAAACAATCGTAACTATTTCAAAAATTGACTAATCAAAACGTTCTTTTTGACGTGACAACGTCTTATAAATTGGTTTGCCGGGTGACACTTCAAGAAACTGCGTTACGCTCCGCTCACGTTATGCGCTCACAATGAGAGCGAGTGAGAGGCACGCGTCCCTTCCACTCGAGCACAGTTAGCCCGCCTAAGAGCGAAAGAGACAGAGCGAAAGAGAGAGAGTGAGAGAGATAGGCATACACACCGGTTCATGTCTTGCGCTTCTATTTCGCTTAGGCGCCTGCATACAAGTTTACACGTTGCCAGTTAATTGTAAAACAATTGTGTAGTGATAATGTGAAGGTATTAAATATAATTCTTTGTATAAATAAATGTTTTAAATTGTTACTATTATTTCATCCTTCTTCCTACTATACGAATGAATATTCACATTAAAATTATTTTACCACTCAAAGTCGTTGTCACGTAAAACTTTCGCCCGTATACCGACTTTACAGGCAACCAATTTTTTTTAGTTTTTGTTCGTCTTTAAACGTACTTTCCAGGAAAAAATACAAAAAAAATATTCAAACTTGGATTCTACAAAATTTTTCATTTTTTCGTAGAAAATCATTGATTTTTCAAATTTTTCCACTTTTAATTTTTGATTTTTTTATTTCAAAAAATAATCTGATTTATTATTCGTATAACAACGCAAACCCCATAACGGGCCGACATTTCTTTCTATTTTTTTTTGTTTAATTAAAAAATATTTTGTTTTATTTTTACGCATATATTTTTCAATTAAACAAAGGAAATAGAAAGAAATGTCGGCCCATTATGGGGTTTGTGCTGTTATACGCAGAATAAATCAGTTTTTTTTTAAATAAAAAAATCGATTTTTTTCAAAATGGCTAAGTTAAGGGATTTTTAATTTTTACCTGATGTATAACTAATTATGACCAAACGATATATTAAAAATGGTGCAAATTGGTGAAAGCCAATGTTGGCTGTCCCCTCGTAAGTAAGGTTAGAGCCGGTTTTACCACCGCTTGTTAAGTGGTTGTTAACGCTTAATAATAGCCGACAACGACTTTGTCGTTTTACAATCTGTAGTGGAAGAAAAGTGACGTCGTCGACTAGTAGTTAAGTCGACTAGCAGATTTTTTGCCAGTCGATTCCGTTAACTATTAGTTGACGAGAATCGTAACTTCTCGTTCTTTCCGAATGATGACATAATTTCCAATTTCTGTTTTCGTTAATTATTAGCGAGTAATACGCTAGCTTTTTCTTATTTTGATCAATTTTTATTCATTTATTTATTTTTCACAGTTAAACGTGTTTGTTTGATTGAACAAATTTAGTTGATTTGTCAACGGCGTTGACAAAGTAAGGTGTTGTGTATTTGAATATCGCGCCTCGAGTTAGGTTGGCACTACCCTAGTGTTAACATACGGGACTAGGAGGATCGAGCATAACCTCGTGGCATGATCATGCAGATTCAAGCAGTTGTTGTATAATTTGTACATTATGTTATGTTATGAATAAATAGTTAGTGAGCAAGGATGTATTATAGGAGAATACTTTTGATAAATATTAAGCAACCTGAAAACATTCGACAAAATGTCGTAAACAACCTACTTTTTAACATTTTTTCAGGTAGTTAATATGAACTGGTTGTAACTTGACAAGAGGTTGGTAAAACCGGGCGACTAATATTCAAGTTAACTAGTAGTTAACCATCCAATTGTAAAACCGGCCCTTAGAATCAAACAAAGTGACAGAATGTAATATTATAATACGACGTACGTTTATTTAATTTGAATAACAAAGTTACCCCGACGTACCTCTTTTTTTTCTGTTTCTTCTCTTACTTTTTGAAAATATGACAAAGATAACCAAATGCTATGCGTTAAATCTCACTGCATTCCCATATTTGTCATACTCGAGTTAATTTGAATTTGACTATATAAATGTGTTTGATAAAAAATAGATTTACCTAATAGATAATTGAATGGAGACCTTGAGGCTAAAGAAGAAGTGCATAGGAATAGAACGACCACCTTAGATCATATATATTACATTACATAGATACCAAGTACCTCCTAAGTTAGTGAATCCAGATCGTTACGAAATAATAATTTGTAGCTGTCTTTGTTAAACACTACAGTTCGCCATCTTGTATCTCTCTCAGAGTCCAAAATCAAACGGCGCATGTGCAATTTTATTGTACAAAAGAAATATTTGAGAAACTGTCAAATGTAAAAATTTGCACATGCGCCGTTCGGGTTTGAACTCTGAGAGAGATACAAGATTGCCTCTGTTGACTATAAGTATAACAAAGATAGACATACTTATTATGTCGTAACTATCTAATTTCACTAGCTTCAATGCATTGGGATAGGGCACTTGGTATCTATGTAATATATATGATCTAAGACGACCACAGACAAGGTAGAGGGACGACTTGGAAAGTTTCATTGGGTATTATTGAATGCAGAAAGCAAAAAATCGAAAAGGCTGGAAAAATTTAGTGAAAGCTTATATGCGATGATCGATATTACAGCTGAATAATGATGATATTGCGGTGACGATTCTTGTTTGAATCACTTCCAACAATAGACAACATCTCAAGCAGAAGAGGATAAAGGTAAAAAAATTTACAGTATTATTATCTGCGTGAACAAATGTTTTCAATTTTTAATTACCTCTTACATTATAAAAAAATTAAATTTTTAAAAGGGCATTATGCATATGCTGCAAAGATTTGAATTAGAAATCTCTCCCTATGAAAACATTTTTGTATAACTCGAGAGATTTAGTTTTATTAATTTTTTACATGAATGTAATGTAATTAGTTTAAACTTAAATGGTCTTTAGAACGTTATTCCAGTACCAGCGATATGTTCTTCCACCCATGCATCAAATTTTTTAATTATTTCAGGTGACATAACAGCTTTGTAACCGCCTTCTTGTCCAGACCGAATAAATGGAGTTTTCGGTTGTTCATTCATAAATTTCGCCTTAGGTAAATATTTTTCTGTTAATTCCTCACGATTTAGGTGAGGATTCTTCTTCATATTTTCAAAACTTAAAAAGTTTGCCATTTTTTCAACATCTTCATCAGTTAGATCTTTCCCTAAGAATTTGGCAACTTTACGGATTTCACCTGGGAAATCCTTTTTCATTTCGGAATATTTAACAAACAAAATGTTTGGACGATGTCTTTGTTCCCAATAGCTTAAAACGTTTTTCCAATAATGTCCAAAATAAACTGAAATACTAAATTTAAAATTGAAAAGAAGAAGTTGAAGGGATTACCTTTTCCTGCCAAAAATAGTTGACAAAATTGTTCAAAAGTCCCTTTGTAGCAAAAGACTGATCTGCTATGGTGAAAGTAAGATACACACACGTCATATGGATTCCTAAGTGGCACAATTATCTAAAAATTTGGGCGGATTAAATTTATTCAATTTGTAATGTATTGGAAACCTACTTTAGGTGACTTTGATCCATTTACGATTTGGTCGGGCAGTAGGGAATAGTATGCATGGGATTTAATAATTATTAGGCCTCGGGATTTATCGTACATTTTTTCATTTACTACATCTAAATCTACATGGAAAATCTTTTTCATATTTTCTAAGCTAATCATAGCTCTACCCCTGAAATAATAATATTAAAATTTTGCAGAGGTATTTGATGCGCAACTGTAAATTACTCTAAAAAAGGTAAACGAATCTTTCGATTTTCTGTTGTTATCATTTCGTAATCCAGATCATTAGCAATTAACCATATCGCTTCGTGCAACCATGTAGATCCTGAAAATAAAATTAAAATGTTTTTAATGTGAAATATTAACGATTTTTTGGAACAGTTACCTGTTTTAGGATAAGCTGCAAGATAGATATCTTCATCTTTAACATTAAAGTATTGTAAGTCATGTATACATTTTTCGTCATCAATATTTGGCAAAATAAAATTATCTGGTCCAATCTCGACAAATCCAGTGCAAATAGGCGATACCATCAATTCATTTAGAATTCGATTTTCTTCTGTATCGTTGCTAACTACTCGAACTTCGTGCGACATTTTTGGAAAAAATCAAACTCAATATGCTGTTTAGGTGAAAGAGTTGAAATAAAGAAATACAGTATTAATGATTTTTTTTTTAAATAAAAAAATCAAAAATCAAAAGTGACGAAATTTGAAAAATCAATGATTTTCTCCGAAAAAATGAAAAATTTTGTAGAATCCAAGTTTGAATATTTTTTTGTATTTTTTCCTGAAAAGTACGTTTAAAGACAAACAAAAACAAAAAAAACCGTTCCGATTAGTCAATTTTTGACATAGTTACAATCGTTAGAAGAAAAACTACATCAGTTTTTCTAATAATGCATAACTCTTTTTGGGTTGAATAAAAAATTTTGAAAAAAATCACAGAACTGTTTTTGGTGAGATAGTATAATATGTAAAAATTTCAGGAAAATCAAAAGGGGTCGGGTTCAAAAGTGGTCGATTTGGTGTGGAATGCCCCATATATAATTAAAGTGAAATTGCCAATCTTTTAAGGTGTATTAATAATTGCTTGAGCCACGGTACTTACCAATATCTAATTTATATTGTTATAAAAGACAGATGTAGGTTTTTGGCTACCATATATTATAGATTAAAGTGGTCTCTTGTTTATTATAATTTTTGTTTATAACTATTTGTTTTTCCGGATAATTAGAAAAAAACAAGTTTCTGAGGGGAAAGACGTGTAGTTCGGTGAATTGCTATCATTGCTAATGGGAGGAGCTGAAACGTAACATATTATTAATTACTATATTATTATGAAAGGTAGTAAGGTCTCGCTTATCTTTGGTATGCGTGTATTTACTTCAGAAATATTGTAATGAGTAAAATAAAAAAATATAAGAAATGTTGGTTTTAAATAATTTAAATTTTGTAGTCCACCAACTCTAAAAGTTATTAACCTTCTCATGGTATACTGGGGTCCCTGGGACCCCAGGACATCCTAAAATGCCTGTGAAATGTTCTAATTAATTTTTTTTACAAGTAGACATCTTTGTAATTTAGCTTTATAACCCTCTTGACATTATAGATAATATGGTATTGTTAGTTGTGGTATGCCCTTCGACTTTTATACGATTAATTTTAAGTGAGTATGGGGTCTCCCAGTATACCATTTATGTAATTATTATATCAAAATAGAATTTTTTTTTTAGTAATTCTGGACTTTGATAACCATAACTTAGTGAATGAATATTATCTAAATTGATAAGTTTTAAACTCATAATAATTAATTAATAAGGTATTTTAAAATATATCGAGTTTACATTTCATGTAGGGGAGACCGGGAATAGTTTGGACACTTTTTAGGTTTTATTTTTTATTTTGATTTCTAAATATTTTATCTTTTTGATTCTTAGGCTTTAGAATGTTTAAAGTAGTCTTTTAGGTTTATTTACTCATTTTATCAACTTTCTAAAAGTAATGGTTTTTTAGAAACAGGCCGAAAACGAGAGGCACTGCATCTGTCCAAACTATCCCCGTGTATGGGGATACTTTGGACGGCACCTGGGGATGGTATGGACATGCAGTTATGATCACCTAAACAGTGATTAAGTAATAGAAATTTTTCTAATTCGTGTATTTTCTAAATATAAAAGTAGAAAAGTAGGTATATCAAAATAAGTCACTGCATTAACAGATATGAGGCGCTCAGATCTAAAGCGAATCAAGTCACAAAATTAAAAAAATTGAGATTAGTTCATTTTTACATTACATGTATGTAGGTATGTAATTCTAAAGATGTACTTAGCTCAATTTTTTAAATTTTGTGACTTGATCCACTTTAGATCTGAACGCCTCATATATCGGGGATACAATGAACAGACAATGATACAATAAACAACCTGTCCATTGCATCCCCAACCGATGTAATAACACATTTCCGGTTGTAAAATCAGAACCAAAAATTGCATTTTTATTAAACATACATAAATATGTCCCTACTAGTCACCATTACATGCAAATGAAACGCCAAAGACAAAATATTTAACTATCTTACAGAAAAACCTTACGTTGTTACCTTTAAAAGTTACATCAGAGGTGTCGAAAAGTAAATAAACTCTGTAAAAGTCACAATTTTAGAGCGGGGGTCACATGTTTTTGTCAGCTGATCTCACCTAGTTTTGCCAATATGTACAAACGAACGCGGCAGTAGAATTTACATTAGGGATGGAAATATGAACCTGTCCATTGTATCCCCGTGTCCAAACTATCCCGGGTCTCCCCTACATGTGAGATATGCATATAATTATGTTTATTGAGCCAAAAAGACTGTTTTTTAAAAATTATTTATTTTTAAATAACTTGTACAAAATCTTGGCTCGAGACCTCACTAGTTTAAAACTAATATGAAGACTGAACTTCAAGTTAATTATTGTTGCAAGTAAACAGCTTATTCTAGAAATGATGATTCTATTGAAAGAAGAGTCGCATCATCCGATGAAGTTGATCCTTCCTAGGGAGCATTGAACATAACTCCTCCATCCTTAAGATAATACGCCCTCGTGTATTTGGGAAGTAGGTGTTGGTCTTGATTCATAACTTTCTTTCAATTTTTGATTATAAATAAAATCTTTTAACATGTTTCTAAATACATACAATAGTAAGATTGAAATACAAGATATTACTATTATTGATAAGGTTAAAGAAAAATGTGTTACATGCAATATTGGATCTAAACTAAAATCGTTATTACTTAAAATTTTTAAATCCTCTTTTAAGTCTTTTAAATCATCCAAATGCTTTTGTTGTAATTGTATTCCCAAATTAGTTTTATGAGGATTAATATTACTTATAACTAAGGAATTTTCAAAAGTAAAATTACTGAACGTATTTACAAAAACATCATCACCAATTATTATTTTACAATTATCTTTTGATGAAACCAAGACATTGTCAATAATTTCATAATTATAAACATTATTTTTGCATTCTTCAGCAAGATGAAAGCGAATTTTACATGAAACTAAAATTTTTCCATTTTGGAGTTGTGTGAAAAGTTTGTAATTGTTATTAGCCATTGCAATCGTGCAGTTTTTGAAATCTGTAAATGAGCACTCACTAATTCGCGGTTTTTCGAAACACACAATTTGATTTTCAATCACTTTGCACTTTTCGTCGGTCCAGATCTCTCTTCTTGTACCTTGTAGATGATATTTGCCTGGTGGTATCAGCACATTGTTTTGTTTGTCAGGAATTGAATAAATTCTGGTATATCGGAATGGTGAGGAATTGAGGATAGGTATTTTTAAAATACATGTAATAATATCTTTTGTTAAAACGATTTGAAATTTTAAAAATTCTAAAATTTTGAAAGCGTGTATAAGGTATCCAATTCAAGTAGTTCTGTTCTTTTATAAATTAATTTTAAATGATTAACAATTTCATGCAATTCAGAGTCAGAAATGATTTCCAAATTAGTAATTTCACAAAAAGCTAATGATACGGTTCTTTCAATACTCCGGAGAGCGTTTAATAATTTTAAACTTATGAAATTGTAATATTCAACTACCAGTAGGTTGTACAGAAGATTGTTTACGTCAACTATCGCAGATAGAGATGAGTTGAGGTCATTCCGAATGATTTGAAGATCTTTTGAATATCTTGCTGTAATATGATTAGCGAAAGTGGTGTACCGATTAATTTGTTTAATTATATTATTTTGATTTTTATACAATGAATCTAAATTTTTATTAATTTCGATCAGATCATTATTATCTGGATTTCCGGTGATGAATTTAAGATCCTAAAATGTCAGCGAGACCACGTTTATTACGGTGTTTAAATTTCTGCAACTGATTTTCGATGGACTCACAATTATCTTTTAATGTGCCAAATACTTTTCTAGAAAGGGGGTTTATAATTTTTGTTTCTAAAGTAATTACATTATTTAATAATAGGTGATAACTTACATCTAAGTCGGTTATGTTAAAATAAAAATAAAATTTGTGGTAATGATTTAGGAACTTCGTTGAACCTAGATCTTCAGGGAAATAGCCACTAGTGCTGATCTTTTCTATTTGAAGGCCCTGGATCCGATTGATCAGTCCCATGGTTTTGTAATGGAAAACTCTTTTTAATACGGCGAACTTTCCTAAGATTAGTGTTTGCTGGTCTTTTCGATTTTTCTCGAATTCCTTGAATTTTATTTTTGTCAACCGATGTAACGTTAACTTTCTCATAACATGGGTCCGTTTTTCTAATTTGTTGTTTTTTAAAGTACGCAGTTGGTTCATTAAATTCGATATCGGTTTCTTTGTTTTTATTTCGGTTTTCTAAAATCCGAGTTCCGTTTCTAAGCTGTTTTTGATAAAGTTGCTCGTAAAAAGGTAAAATCTCGTTTTTACGTTTTTCGTTATAAATTTCGTAAACCGTTTTGTCCATGTCGATTGCGTGAGCGTTTAAATTTTCAAAAGGTCCATAAAGTAATGTAAAAGGGGTGTGGCCTGTAGCAGAATGAATTGACTGGTTATAAATCAAAATCGCTGATATCATTAAATTTTGTGGGTTTTCCGATTCGTTTTGAATTTTAAGAGTACGTAATTTTTCTAGAATGGTCGAGTGTACTCTTTCTACGGGAGAATTTGAAGAGCTATTGTAATTAGTTGTAAAATGTAACTCAATTTTAAATAAGGAACAAAATTCTTCAAAAATTTTGTTTTTGAACTCCTTTCCTTCATCACAAACTATTTTTCTTGGATATGAGTGATGAGAACAATAATGCCGTAATTTATTTAGCATGGATATTCCTGACCAATCAATAATAAAATAAGCTTGAGTGTAACGTGAAAAAAGGTCAATTATCGTTAAAAATTTATTTCCTTCAAAACTAAAAGTATCTATATGAATTATGTCAAAAGGTCGTTTGGCAAGTAGGGGTCCTGAAAATTTTACTTTATATGGATTTCTGTCGTATTTACTTAACATACATGTTTCGCAATCGTTTATTACTTGATTGATTTTTGATTTCATGTCGGGCCAATAGTATCGTGATTTTAAATTAATGTAAGTTTCCAAACTTCCGTTATGATTACTAGAGTGATATTCGTGAACTACGTTATATTGATCATCTGGTTTGACTAAATCTTTAGCAGCGATATTGCTTTTGATAATTTTTACTTTATTGTCAAATAAATGTTTTGTTAAGGTTAAGAATTTTGATTCCAAAAGTTCATCTTGAAAGTAAATACAGTACATGTTTGTTGGGTTTATAATTTCCTTCAAAGCTTCTGATAGATTTTGTATTTCGTTTCCTCTCCTAATTGTAACAATATAATTATGTTTTGAAAATGGTCTCTCTAATTTCACGTTAAATTGATCTCCTAACTTTAAAATAATACGATAATTGAATTGATTAATTGGTTTATCCGTAATGGGCATTGTAAAAACAGGGTCTTCGTGTGCTGTGTGTTGTGTATTTTCCGGTTCATTATGGCGAATTCCGTCTACTAATAATTCGTCAAGATCTTCAGCTGTTAAATCAGGTTCATCCTCAACATTTGGGATCATTGACAAAAGGTCCAGCATGTCATCGTCCGTTGTCTCGTTGGCGTTTATTTCTATTCGTGATAGAGCGTCTGCTACCGAATTTTCTTTACCTTTCTTGTATTGAATTTTGTAATCAAATTCTTCTAACCTTAGTCTCCATTTCACTAACCTCGAGTTTGGATCTTTTAAAGAAAATAACCACACGAGCGGCTTGTGATCCGTTTCAATTATAAATTGTTTTCCGAAAATGTAAGGCCTAAAATGTTTTGTGTTTTCAACGATGCCTAGTAATTCCCGTTCTATCGTTGAGTAATTTCTTTCGGCGCTATTTAGCGTCCTTGAATAAAAAGCAATTGATTTGTTATTTTGGGACAAAACTCCACCTATAGCGAAATTGGACGAGTCCGTGGTAATACGGAAGGTCTTATTAAAATCGGGATACGTTAGTATAGGGGCGTTCATTATCAGCTCTTTGCAGTTATGAAATGCTTGTAAATAGTCACCGTTGTTTTGGTCAATTTTTGCACCTTTCTTGAGACATTTAGTAAAGGGTTGAACAACTTTAGCAAAATTTTGAATAAATCTTCGATAATATCCTATTAATCCTAAAAACGCTCTAATTTCCTTAACCGATTTAGGAAGGGGGTATGCTTGAATAGCTTTTATCTTTTCAGGATTGGGTTTAATACCATTTGGAGTAATAATGTGACCAAGAAACGCTACTTCCTTGCACAAAAATTCCGATTTATCTAATTGAACTTTTAGATTAAATTCTCTGAATTTGTCAAAAATTTTATTTAGATGAATTAAATGTTCATGGAGAGATTTAGAAAAGATTACAACGTCGTCCATATAAACAAAACAAAATTTATAAAGATATTCCCGTAAAACATTGTCCATAACACGTTGAAATGTGGAGGGAGCATTTTTTAACCCAAAGGGCATCCTAACATATTCCCAGTGCCCGTTGTCTACCGTAAATGCGGTTTTTTCTATAGAATCAGAGTGTAATTCAATTTGATGAAAACCTTGTGCCAAATCAAGAGTCGAAAAGTACGTACATTTTCCTAAATTATCGAGAATTTCCTCTATCCTCGGGAGAGGGTATTTGTCCTCTACGGTCTTATCATTTAATTTTCGATAATCTATAACTAATCTCCATTTCTTTTTTCCGCTTGCATCGATCTTTTTCGGAACGATCCATACGGGTGAACTAAAGGGGGATATACTTGGACGAATAATTTTATTGTCTAATAATTTTCGAATTTGATTTTGAATTTCCGATTTTAGATGGTGGGGATATCTAAACGATTTTCGGTAAACTGGTTCATCATCTGTCGTTCTAATTTTGTGCTTTATAGCATTGGTGAAACTCAAGTCGCAATTTTCGTTATAAAAAATATCTTTGTATTTTTGGCATAAACGTAAAATGTTTTGTTTTTCTTCTGAATTTAAGTGTTGTGTACGAATGACGTTTGAGATATTTAAATCTACAAAATTTGAATTTGGGGTTTGATTCATTTCAATATTAATTATTGGGTCTACCTCGATTGGTCGTAAGAAATTAATTTGAATTTCTCGATCTTCTTCTATAGGGATCGTACAAAATCCGTTTTTTGCTATCGCTATAGATTCGGGGATACAATAATTATTAACGATTAGTTCGGGTATTATAACTTGTCCATTATCTATGTTGACCGGAATGGTTGCGTGTGTTTTTGCTAACTGACTACAGGGTACGAAATTTTTCGAATTTAGTTCCATGAAGAATGGAATTTTCAATTCTTTTATTTCTAAAACGTAGGTTTCATAATTTATTTTTGCGCCTAACTTTTCAAAATCTTCGCTACCTATTAATGCATCAAACTTGTCGTGCCATTTAATTACGTGAAAGTTAAATTTTTTATGTATACCAAATTCAGATAAAATAGGATAAGAAACATTTTCATTATTGGATTCTATTTTATTAAAACCTTTTACTGAAAAATGTTTTTCAAAAATGAAATTTTTAAAGTATTTGTGTGCGATTTTCGGATTCATAATTGAATTCGAGGCACCACTATCTATTAAAATTTTGAGATTTAAGCTTGGAATTGAAATAAATGGTAATTTAGGTTTAATGGTTATTGAATTTAAATCTATTGATTTTCCGAGGCATGTATACGAAAATTTTCATGATCCTCTTGAATTTCAAAATTTTCGGTGTGATCAAAGTTCGGGGGGAAATTTGTAGCTTCTTCTTCTGTTTCATAATTTTCGGGTTGTTGAAATTCGAAATAATTACCATCGTACTCCTCATTGGTGTTTTGAACGTTATTAAGTTCTTTTGAAATAAAGTTACACGGACCGCGACTTTGGAAATGGTTATTCGGTCTGTTTTGTGTTTGTCTAAAAGTATTTCTGGTTGAAATCGACATTGGGGTAGGTTCCTGACGAGAATTGTTTCCTACTATTTGCGAACTATTTTGTCTAGGTCCATTTTGAGGAAAACCACGCGAATGTTGATTATTAAATTTTGAATTAAAATTTTGATTGTAGTTTCGTGGGAAATTATTTAAATTTTGATTAAAATTTTGATTTAAGTTTGGATTGAAATTCGAGTTGAAATTTGGATAAAAATTAGAATTACCAACCCTCTTAGTTTGCGCATTAAATGATGGTTGAAATTGTTGTGGTTTTTTAATAGGTGTATTAACATTTGGTTTTCCGGATTTGTTTCTCATAAAATTTAAGAAATCTACTTGTTGTCGATAGTTATCATAATTTCGTAATTGCAATAAGCATTCTTCAATTGAATTTACTGTTTGATCTGCAATATGGGAACGATAAGGTTCTAGTAAACCGGCCTTAAAAGTATTTAACGCGGTTTGTGTGTGAGCTATAATTTTATATTGGGCTAAATTTAAATCAGTTTTCCTAATTGAAATGTGCTCTAATAATTGTTGCAATTTACCTTTAATTTTTTCAAAGTACGCATCATAATTTTCGTCATTACTTTGATAACAAGTGGTTAAATCATTTAATAATGAGGTTTCATTCCGCGGATCTCCAAATCTATTCAGTAATGTAGTTTTTACTTGATCCCAAGTTTTGCAATTAGAAACGACTAACGTGTCTCTAGCAGCGTCAGTTAATTTCGAACAACAAAGTTCAAATAAAAGTTTGTTTAACGTACAATTTTCTTGACCTACTGTGGAATTTCTATAAGTGCAAATAAATTTTTCACATTGTATAATAAAGTACGATAAATTTTTACTTCCTCCTTCGTATTTGGGAATCATTTCTTTAGCTAAATTTATTTCGGTGAAATTTGTATTAGACATGATTGATTGATTTATTATTTGATTTACTATTTGATTAAAATTATGTGTAGTGTCTTCTGAACTATCTGAATCGTTATTTATTCTACTTAAAGGCAATCTATCGCGAGTAACACTCATGTAATATTATTAACACGTAAATTAAAATTATAAATGCGATAGGAATTTTCAATAAAATTTTTAAGGAAAATTAAGGTGTACTTACAAAACTAATGTGGCTAATAGCATCCCGTCGTTATGCCTAGCGAATTGTCGGTGTAGTTTCCTTGGTTTTACAGTTGAGTACCCTCGGAAGTTGAAGTAGCTCAGTAGTTGACCAAAGTGGATCTTGCACCAAATTTTTAGGTTCGAATTTCCAAATAAGGATTTAAAAATCTCTGGTACTTCGATAGTGCCGTTTCGGAAATCCTCTTTGCAGCGCCAATTATGTTTATTGAGCCAAAAAGACTGTTTTTTAAAAATTATTTATTTTTAAATAACTTGTACAAAATCTTGGCTCGAGACCTCACTAGTTTAAAACTAATATGAAGACTGAACTTCAAGTTAATTATTGTTGCAAGTAAACAGCTTATTCTAGAAATGATGATTCTATTGAAAGAAGAGTCGCATCATCCGATGAAGTTGATCCTTCCTAGGGAGCATTGAACATAACTATATGCACATCTTCCTCTTTCGTATGTGTAGAGTACGGTGATTTACGCTATTTTAAAAATGTTATATAGCAGCGGTGGCGAACCTTTTTATGTACAAGTGCCGAAAATTTACAAACAGTATTAATCGAGTTGCTCCCGTGCCGAACACTTTTTAATAGGGGAAGATTTAAAAAAAATATTTATTTCAGAATTGTATTTTTGCTTGAATTGTATAAATATTGAAGAAAATTCGTTTATTATCTACTGAATAACTGCAGAACATTTTTTTATCAATTTAACTTTATCTGGATTTTCATGAGATTCTACAACAGATGCAGTACACAAGAAACTCCTACAAATTTTAATAGAACTTTGCGGGTTTAGGACGATATCTAGTACAAGAAGATATTGTATTTATTAAAGAAAACTCAACAAGATTTGATAGATAACATTAAAATGAAGTGTTTTAGATACGAATCACGAGCAAATGTTTTATATTGATTAGCAATATTCGATTTTAAAGTTTCTAATATCTGTGCGATATTCGCCTTTATGGGACATTCTGTTAAGGGTAGGTGTTGATTTACTTACGCTACAGGCTGTGCGTGGCGAACCAGTACGAGAGCAGCAGTAGCACTTGTAGTAGCTATAAAAGTAAGTAATTAATAATTACCCCGTCCCTTGTAGATTACAAAATATCAAAAAAAAACTAAAAACTACGAATTTAAAAAATCTACTTTGATTGTTTAAAAATGTACAATAAGATTTTCAAAAAAACTGTATTTATTCTTCTCTCCGGGGCCGTAACAAGTGCTTATGGTAAGCGGTGTAATTTGAATAACCTTACTTTCCTTCACCGTTCAAAAAAAATGTTTAAATATTATTTATTTATACCTACAATATTAAAAGTATGGTTAAACCAAAGCAAATTTACTCTAAAATGTGAAGAAATGGGTGTAAAACCGGGGGGTCTGGGGGGCATTTCATACCCCCAGCACAAGGAACTAACAAGGTAACTTTTCAAAATTGATAAAGAAGCCAAGTTAATTCTTTAGTGAATATCTCCTCCTTATTTATAGCTGGGGGGTATTCCATACCCCCCGGTTTCACGCCAGTCTTTTTCTATTATAGAAGGTCTTTGCTAGATCTTCTAGAATGTGAAAAAACGGTGAAAAAAGTTTGACAAAGTTAGCTAGCTTTGTGATTACAGCCATAAATGTCTTTGGTAAAAAAATAGATGGACCTGATAGATAATTGAATGGAGACCTTGAGACTAAAGAAGTAATGTATAGGAATAGGTCGATTACAGACAAGGTAGGCGGACGACTTTGAAAGATTCATTGGGTATTATTGAATGCACAGAGCAAAAAATCGAAGAGACTGCAGTCTATGGAATTTTTCTTTGGAAAAATTGAAGGCTTATATCTGATGATGAATATTACAGCTGGACGATGATGATATTGCGGTGACGATTCTTGTTTAAATCACCTCCAACAATAGACAACTCAAGCTGAAGAGGTCAAAGGTAAAAAAAAATTACAGTATTATTATCCGTGTGAACAAATGTTCTCAATTTTTAATTACCTCTTACATTATAAAAAAATTAAATTGTTAAAAGGGCATTATGCATATATGTTGCAAAGATTTGAATTAGAAATCTCTCCCTTAGAAAACATTTTTGTATAAGTTTTACTAATTTTTTACATAAATATAATGTAATTAGCTTAAATTTAAATGATCTCTAGAACGTTATTCCAGTACCAGCGATATGTTCTTCTACCCATGCATCAAATTTTTTAATTATTTCAGGTGACATAACAGCTTTATAACCGCCTTCTTGTCCAGACCGAATAAATGAAGTTTTCGGTTGTTCATTCATAAAATTCGGTTTAGATAAATATTTTTTTGCTACTTCATCTTGATTTAGGTGGGGATTCTTCTTCATATTTTCAAAACTTAAAAAGTTTGCCATTTTTTCAACATCTTCATCAGTTAAATCTTTTTCTAAGAATTTGGCAACTTTACGGATTTCACCTGGGAAATCCTTTTTCATTTCGGAATATTTAACAAACAAAATGTTTGGACGATGTCTTTGTTCCCAATAGCTTAAAACGTTTTTCCAATAATGCCCAAAGTAAACTGAAAAGTTAAATTTAAAATTGAAAGAAAAGAAGTTGAATGGATTACCTCTTCCTGCTAAAAATAGTTGACAAAATTGTTCAAAAGTTCCTTTGTAGCTAAAGAATGTTCTGCTATGGTAAAAATAAGATACACACACGTCATATGGATTTCTAAGCGGCACAATTATCTAAAAATTTGAGCGGATTAAATTTATTCAATTTGTAATGTATTGGAAACCTACTTTAGGTGACTTTGATCCATTAACGATTTGGTCGGGCAGTAGGGAATAGTATGAATGGGATTTAATGACTATTGGGCCTCTGGATTTATCGTGCAATTTTTTCCTCGTATCAAAATCTACATGGAAAATCTTCTTCATATTTTCTAAGCTACACATAGCTCTGCCCCTGAAATGATAATGGTAAAATTTTGCAGATATTTGATGCGCAACTGTAAATTACTCTAAACAAGGTAAACGAATCATTTGATGTTCCTTTGTTATCCCTTCGTAATCCAGATTATTAGCAATTAACCATATCACTTCGTGCAACCATGTAGATCCTGAAAATAAAATTAAAATGTTTCTAATGTGAAATATTAACGATTTTTTGGAATAGTTACCTGTTTTAGGATAAGCTGCAAGATAGATATCTTCATCTTTGACATTAAAATATTGTATGTCGTGTGCACATTTTTCGTCATAATTATTTGGCAAAATAAAATTATCTGGTCCAATTTCGACAAATCCAGTGCAAATAGGCGATACCATCAATTCATTTAGAATTCGATTTTCTTCTGTATCGTTTCCAACTACTCGAACTTCGTGCAACATTTTTGGAAAAATCCGATCAGAATATTCTTTTAGGTAAAAGTGTTAAAATAAATAAATACAGTTGATTAAATACTTGGTATTAATGAGAAGTGGTTCGCTTATCATATTTGTCTAATCTCAATTAGAAAAATATATAAAAAAAAATAAACACAGTTATATAAAATTACAATTTTTATGATTCTTATGAAATGATAACAGATTGAAGGATGAAGCAAATATACGAAAGAACAATTTCCCGTTTATTTTTATGTTTTATTGGCGTTGGCTATCTGTACATATAAACTACTGCAATAGCCATAATTATTTGCACTGCGGGGTTGGTTGTAGGTGATCCATCATTATATTATGAATTTCTGTGCAAAACATAACTCGAGCTTCTGTGCAATGCACTTACGTCAAGAGCGTTGCCAACATAGAGTCAAAACTGAAGCAACGGCCAAAACCATAGATCACACAAATATCGCATTATCATGATTTCGACTTTAACCGTAATGTACAGTATGAGTTGATTTACTTAGATTTGAGATATTAATTTTACAACATTTGAACTACAGAGAGAGAAACAACGCTGAAACGTTTACAGTAAAACACCCAGATGTTTTCGACACTTTGCTCTTTGGACAGTTTTTTAATAAAAGTACTGCAATCTGCAAAAAAAATTGCTCAGGTGTATCAAGTTTCGAAAGTGTTTTAAGATTGATTATTAGTATTACAAAACCAAAACAGGATTAGGTTATGTTATTAACTCAATTATAATGACAGTCACAACCACCGCCCTTTGACGCCGCTTATTGGCGCTGGTAAGAATTTCTTACCCCGTGGATTGTAAAAGTTTGGTAACCCTTCCACAGGCCGTTCCAGCGGTGTAAGCATCGGGAAAGAAATTAAGTCTATCTGAATGCTTTCTAACTCTTACCAATTCTACCATCCAAATACAATCCTTTGACGTGAATACGAATAATACAATAACAAGAAAAACAAATTTCTTATTTTAGTGGTTGTTGACTTTATGGTGGCATTTGTCCCAATTTTTGTTTAATTTTGATAAATTGATAAACCAATTTAATAAAAAAATAAAGTACTACAAGAACTTTCCATTATAATGGTATTTCGTAATAATAAATCTATTATAATATCTAATAGTTTAAAAGTAATTTCTGTATTTATCTAAATCAAATAATAGATACGGACAAACTTGCCACATCTAATTCAAAAACAGTTATTATTTGAGATAAGAATGATAAAATGCGTGTATGGTGATAGTATAAGAATTCAATTTAAATTACCGGTATTATAATAATAAATTAATATAAATACCGGTGTTTACTCAAATCATATTAATAAAAATTAGGAAGGTACATCTTTTCACCAGTTTGTGACAGAGCACCAGGTGTCGATGAAGGGTTATAAAATATTTCAGCAAAGTTTTTCATTTGGCTTTAATGTTGTTAGAACAGTATGACCATTAAATTTGCAGAAAAGCATTAGCAAATATGTACACTATTTGGTTGTCCGCACAGAGAGCCATCAGCTCTCTCATTGAGAACTGGACGAAAATCAACTTTATTTGTTTATTGCTGAAGATAGGCAATTTGAATAAATGATTGTAAAAGATTGAGTCGATTTATTCAGAACACTAAAAATTTTCAAAAAATCAACAAAAAATCAACGATTACTAAATTACTTTAAAAAAATTATTAAAACAAAAGTCACCCATTCTGCACCGACTCAAACTTAGTTACTTACATTACTTATTAAGACTCAAAATGTAATATATTTATTTTATGCTTTTTAGTTTCCTTTTTGAGGTCGGTTTAATTTTTTGTTAAAAAGTTTTTTTTTAAATAATTTTTGTTTACAAAATTCTCACATAATTAATTAATTTCCACTTATAGGTTTAAAGAGCACTTTTGATTTTAATACTACCTATGGTCTTAAAATATTTACAAGAATAAACACATCAATTTGATTTTTCAACTCTTCTTCTGAGCGCAGATCGCTTATTTTGACCTGAAAGTGTCGATTTTCTTATGAAGGAACTATTTAAATTTGAAAGCAAAACTACAATTTCATTGGATAATTATTATTATCTGTTCTCTACAAAATGTTATTTACAAAATTACAATTTTAGTCAAATTAAGAATCTTATTATTAATTCTGTCTTTGAGCTGAAATCTTGCCACTATAATTTTTGTGTGGTCAATTTCAAAAAAATTTTTATTAATTTTATTAAATTATTTCTTTTCTAACTGCTACATGACATGGGTTGCCAAAGCAAAACTTCTTTTTGCAAAATTTCCAAACATTACAATGAAAATAAAGTAGCTGAAATTTAACTTTAGAAAGTAACGCCAGTTCTAGAAACATTTTCTTCCATCCAATCATCAAATTTCTTTATCATTTCAGAAGACATTACAGTTTATATAACCACCCTCTCTACCAGATCGCACAAATGGAGTTCTTTCACTGGTAAGGTTATATTTTACATAAAAGTTTTCTATGATTCTTTCCTGGTTCATGTACGGATTTCTTTTCATGTCTTCAAAACTGAAGTAAACAGCTGCTTTTGCCATATCATCGTCAGGAAAATTTTTTCCTAAAAACTCAGCCACCGTTTTGATAGCACCTACAAGATCTTTTTTCATGTCAGAATACTTAACAAATAATACATTGGATAGATGCCTTTGGTCCCAATAACTCTCCACGTGCTTCCAAAAATGCCCAAAGTAAACTAAAAGATGCGATTTAACATTTAAAAGTGATATGAGTAATTTATTCCAATACTTCTTCCAGCTAAAAATAATTAGCAAAATTGTTCGAAAGTTCCTGTATAGTTGTACAGGGTGGCTCAATTTCGATCCTTCTTATGGGGAAATCGTTAACTATGGGAGATATAAAAAAATGGATGGCGCATCCTCGATCTCTTTTTTTGAGAAAATCTCAATGGCAAAAACCAGAATTTGCTATCTTTTTTTGTTTTCGAGTTATAGCCAAAAGTTCGATAATTGGACTTTTTTATAAATGTCGATATCTTGGTTGTTTTTGAAGTTACCAAAAAAGTGTTAACACTTTCTTCAGACACTTTTTTAAGGACAACAAAATGGAATAAAGAGATTTTAAATATCTAGATTAGTTTCCGAGTTATAACATAAAGTTGTGTTTTTTTAAATAGAAACCATAGTTGGCTATGACATTTTTAAATGGCGTTTTTTATCCTTACGCTCGAACCGACCCCACACATTATTCCAGTACACATCAGTCCTCGGATGTGCTTGATATAGCCATCTTTAAAAACTTCCTTCTTCAGCATCAACTGGAAGTAGGTGAACACCTACTTTCGGATCACTACCCCGTTCTTCTCACCCTGGGTGTCCCCACTCATGGTGCTTCTTTCCCAGATAAAACCCACAGCAAGACGGACTGGCTTGCTTTCCAGAACCATCTCCGATTGAATCTGGGTAAAATCCCTATCATAAACACAGTCGCGGAACTGGAGAATTACGTTATCAGCTTCGAGCAAGCCATTAACGATTGATTACACTAATTAATTTTGCAACTAAGACAACCACCACTCCGTATTCCCGGCCTTCAGTCCCAAAATTTTTACTAGATTTAATCCGGGAAAAACGTCGTCCCCACAAAGTTGCGAAACGCACTTGGAACCCCGATGATATTAAACGCGCTTCGGAGCTCCGGAATCAACTCACGTCGGAGCTCGCGAAATATAAAAGCGACAGATGGGCGGACAAAGTCGAAAGCTTGTCCCTTCAAAACCGATCAGCTTGGAGCTTGGTGAAATCCCTTAAGGGCGTTCGTACCTCCATTCCCCCTAAAACTAGATAACTCCCGCGCTTATTTCCCCCTGGAAAAAGCCGAACTGTTCGCCGACGTTCTTCAGGAGCAGTTCTCACCTAACAAGGTAGACACATCTGACCGGAAACTACTAAAGCACATTGACGAGATCAACAAGACGGTGCGGGACAGACTAATGGAAGCCGATCCCGACCCCATCTCTCCCGCTTCGTATTTTTAAATCAAGAATGCCATCAAATTCATTTCTCCCAGAAAAGCCCCCGGTCCTGATCAAATTCCAAACTTAGCGTTGAAAAACCTTCCCAAGAAAGCCATTTCAGCGCTAACTGCAATTACAAATGCCATACTCAGACTGAAGCATTTTCCCGGCAGGTGGAAGTTGGCAGATGTCATCCTTATACCAAAGCCGGGAAAATGCTCGGCTAATCCCCTAAATTATAGACCGATATCCCTCCTCTCCTCCATTGCCAAGATAGCGGAGAGAATCATACTTTCCCGCCTTCTTGACGAGGTGGAAAGGCTCAATATCCTTCCCAACGAACAGTTCGGCTTTCGCCAGGAGCATTCAACTACCCATCAGGTACTCAGGGTAACAGAAAAGATCACGGAGGGTTTTTCCAGAGGCCATAGAGCTTTGGCTGTCCTCCTGGACATAGCCAAAGCCTTCGACAAAGTTTGGCACATAGGATTGCTTTATAAGCTTTACATGACTGGAGTTAATCCAAGCCTAGTAAGGCTTATCACATCCTATCTATGTGCCAGAACCTTTCGTGTCAAGATCAACGATCAATACTCTTCAGTAAGGCTCATACACGCGGGAGTGCCCCAAGGTTCTATCCAATCCTATCCCCCGCACTTTTCAACATATACACCCACGACATTCCCATTCCTCAAAACGTAACGATGGGGATTTTCGCGGACGACACTGTGATCGTTACAATTCACCCGAGACGGAAGAGGAACGTTACTATCGTTTGTGATACGCTGAAGCTTCTTTAACCCTGGTTCTACAAGTGGAGACTTGTAGTAAACCCGGGGAAGAGCGAATCTGTCATGTTCGATAGAAAACGGCACCCTCCCGATAAAATCGAGATGTTTGGCGAAGAAATTTCGTGGAAGGACTCCGCCAAATATCTCGGGATCACCCTCAACCCAAGACTCAGTTGGTCTAAGCACATCTCCAACTGCGTATCTCAAGCTAAAGCCCTTAAGGGCTCCCTCGCTCCACTGATCGGTAGAAATAGCCGCCTCCGCCGCAAAGATAAAATTAGGATCTACAAAGCGGTAATCCGCCCGGTCCTTACGTACGCGGTCCCGGCATGGGTGTTCGCATCTTCCAATCAAGTGAAAAGATTGGAAACCATGCAAAACATCTGCATAAGGCAAGCCATGGATGCCCCATGGTTTGTCACAAATAGACAACTCCAGGCGGCTTCCGGAGTAAAGCCCCTGGACTCCTTCATTAAAGATTTAACATCCAAACTATACCTAAAAAGCCCCGACTGCCCCAATCCACTCATTCAAGCCCTAGGTCGTTAATATACAAACGACTACCCAAGGACGCCCCGACCAAAGGACATAATTGTCCCCAAATCAGTTCTACTGCCTCCCCATACCAGATCCCCGCAACAAAACAACCCGGCCCCGGACGCTGAGTATTCAGATTCCGACTCTGAAGATGGCGTGTTCCAATAAGAATATCACGCCATCCTGAGGGAGGATACAATTTATCCGTCTCGACATGTCCAACTAACTCTCTTTTTTTCAGCTTGTGCTTTCTCTCTCAGCACCCATTATTAGACCATTGTAAAATTTGTAAATTGTTGTATATATTTTCTTTTTTTTTTAATAAAACGTGGTAACGGTGCGATGATGCTTTAGCCTTGTAGAGGAGCCCAAGGTAAGCACTCGTGCCGCCGCGGGCGCGAGGATTGCCCCACGCGTGCGTGCACGCGCGGACAATTCAACGTTAGCCCCCGGCCCCGCAGTGCTTACCTTACAGCGCAATAATAATCATGACACCGGCTCAACGCCGCTCCTCTGGTTTGAAATCCCTGTAAAAAATTCTCTACGTCAGGTCTCAAAACCAGATGAAGGAGATAAGCGGGCTATCGCCCGCATCTGCTCCGCAGATGCCAAGTGTCAGCTACAGCTACAATAAAAAAGCATAGAATCGTTCTATCAATTTTTGAATTTTGGACTCGAGTTATCGATAAAAAGGTGATGATCCCTATAAGTTGACTCGATTCTTGTATTGAATTTATGTGCAATTAAAGTACCATAAAATTAATGTATGGTAAAGTCATGTGATGGCCACAACTCTCATCCAGTGAGGCCGAAGGCCGAACAATCACATCCGACTCACATCCACTCGTTTTTCATATTTTCAAAATTTAAGTAGTCAGCTAATTTGATGACATCTTCATCAGAAATACTTTTTTCTAAAAATTGTGCAACTTTCCTGATAACGCTTGGAAAATCACGCTTTATGTCTGAGTATTTAACAAAAAGAATGTTGGGGCAATGCCTTTCCTCCCAATAACTTTTAACGTGGGTCCAAAAGTACTCAAAGTAGACTAAAAAATAAAGTGTGATATACAATAAAAAAGAAAGAAAAATGATCAGATACCTCTTCCGCTCATGAATAGCTGGCAAAATTGTTCGAAAGTTCCTGTATAGTGATACATAAGCTGACTATGATGGTACAACGAAACGCAGACATCGTAAGGATTTCTCAACGGTACCACAATCTAAAAGGAAATCAATAATTACACTTAGAATAAATTGTCCACTCTAAAATGAATGGCCTTACTTTGGGTATTTTTGTTCCATCTCTTATTTGTTCAGGTAGCAAAGAATAATATAAGTGCGTTTTTATGTTCTTTGGATTTTCACTAGAATCCCACAGTGATTCTGGTAGTGAATCAAAATCAACAGGTCACGCATGCTAAAAAATTTTTTTTTCAAAAAACGGCTTAGAGAGTGTCGATGGACCGCATTTTTTCTATTTTTCTATTTTTTCTAAGGCACTTTTATACCTCAATAACCATGGCAATTTGTAATTTTTTTTAAACAAAAATTTACTCAAAGTAAGTTCAATGTGTGCTTAATAACATACCTTTTTTTCAAATCTCAAATAAATAATTTAGTGTACAAAAAAAAATCAAACGGAAAGAAACGTCTTTTTTCAGTTCGTCACAGTGTTGTTCCCCCTTAAATGTTTTGTTTTTCAAATTGTACACTTACACATAAAGATTTTTTATAGAATCAATTCTAAATTATAATTTTATACAACTAAGAAAAAAAATTATAATTAAAGTAAAATTAGTAAAATTTCTAAGACATTTAATCAAATTATTAAAATCTTATATAAGGTGTGTTAATAATTGCTTGAGCCACTGTACTAACCAATATCTAATATCCCATATATAAAAGACCAGCACGCTGCTGCTGTTCCTCCAGCGTGTCATTTTTTTAGGACACATAAAGCACTCTGATTGGTTGTTGGCGTTGGTCGTACCAACTTAAAATTACCTTAGTACTCCAATCAGGAAAAGTTATATATATTTCTATATGGAGTGGTAAAGTAACTTTAAGTTGGTATGACCGACGACAACGACCAATCAGAGTGAGCTGTGTGTCCAAAAAAAATGACGCACTTGAGGAGTAGCAGCAGTAGCAGCGTGTCATTTTTTTAAAACACACAACGTGCTCTGATTGGTAGTTCATTAAAGCTTAAAATCACCTCCCCTGGGATCGAGTTGCACACCAATCAAGTTTTCAACCTTGATGAGACGCCCGTCTATATTACCCTATCACATATATAAAAGACCAGCACGCTGCTGCTGCTGCTCCTCCAGCGTGTCATTTTTTTAGGACACATATAGCACTCTGATTGGTTGTTGGCGTTGGTCGTACCAACTTAAAATTACCTTAGTACTTCAATCAGAAAAGGTTATATATATTTCTATATGGAGTGGTAAAGTAACTTTAAGTTGGTATGACCGACGACAAGGACCAATCAGAGTGCGCTGTGTGTCCAAAAAAAATGACCCGCTTGAGGAGTAGCAGCAGTAGCAGCGTGCCATTTTTTTAAAACACACAACGCGCTCTGATTGGTGGTTGTCGTTAATCATGCCAGCTTAAAATCACCTCCCCTGGGATCAAGTTGCACACCAATCAAGTTTTCAATCTTGATGAGACGCCCGTCTATATTACCCTATATTAATTAAATGATCTAATTTTTTTTCCAATTTAAAATCACCTCCCCTGGAATCGAGTTGCACACCAAGTAAATTTCAACTAGGATACTTATATATAAATTTTATCTTGGTAAATGCGAGGATTATCCATCCAGAAAATTTAATATCAAACTTTTACATTTTCAATAAATGTATTTCACAATACTAAACGGCCAACACACGCTACTCCTGTACCTCCTTCGTGGTGTCTGACCAATCAGAGTGCGATGTGTGTCCAAAAAAAATGAGGCGCTTGAGGAGTAGCAGCAGTAGCAGCGTGTCATTTTTTTAAAACACACAACGCACTCTGATTGGTTGTTGTCGTCGTTGGCTTTTAGCAACTTAAAATCAACTCCCCTGGGATCGAGTTCCACACCAAACAAATTTCCAACGTTGGTGAGACGCCCGTTCGCGATTGAATCAGCTATATAATCATTATTTTTGAACTTAAGAACGTTTGAACGTGAACAATTAAAATTGTCAGTATTAGGGATTTTTTTTTAAATGAAGAATGTTAAAAGACAAATCCATCGGTTGAGCTTAGGTTAGTGTTGGTGTTTAAAAACAATTTTTTTTTAAATTAGTACCTCTAAAATAGAAATCCACCGACTAGCTGCCCGTCCGTGGACGGGCTTTCCAGCTAGTATTATTATAAAAGACTGATGTAGGTTTCTGGCTACCATATTATAGATTAAAGTGGTCTCTTCTTTATTAAAATTTTTGTTTATAACTATTTTTTTTCGGATAATTAGAAAAAAACAACAATAATACTGTTACGCGCAAGATATATTAAGGGGCTATGCTTGCAATCATTAAGTTTCTGAGGGGTAAGACGTGTGGTTCGGTGTTTTGCTATCATTGCTAATGGGAGGAGCTGAGACGTAACATATGGTATATGCGTGTATTTACTTCTGAAATAATACAATAAGTTAAATAAAAAAATATAAGAAATGTTGGTTTTAAATAATTTAAATTTTCTAGTCCACCAACTCCAAAAGTTATTAAAAAAATGGACAAAAACTTATCATAGGTATTAGTATTAGTTTTAAAATTCTATGATGGGTTTCAATTTAAAATAATAACTAACGTAAGTAATTAATTAAGAGTAATTAAGAAGAATTTCTTATTATCAATTAGGGTAGAGGTAAATTGATGAGCGAAAAAAAAGCGTGGGCAATTCTTTAATATTATACCTATATTCTCTCTTTGTCAATAATAACAAACGCTTTATTCCCTTTACAAGGTTAATTTTTAAAAAAATTTCAACTTTTTAACTCTTTTCTGTCGGAATTTCTTATGGGTAAATTTCTTAATACCCTTGGATCTGTAATTTCTGGTAGAACACAATTAAAATAAAAAGTATTTAATTGATTCTCTAGTGCCCGTACTAATAGTCGAGGATCAATCCGAGATCAAGGATTAATTCTCGGATCGTTCCAAAATGCTACCAATAGTCGTAATAATCCTGGATTGAACACGATCCGAGATCAATATTGAACCTCGAAAACCGATCTTGCTTTGACCAGGATTAATCCTCGGATCATTGTGGCGCATGCGTGTTTGCTATGTTGTCATAGTGCATTAACCCTCATAATAATTAAATAATTTTTAAAAACTTTAATTATAGAAACCGAGCAGGAACGACGATATAATATTAAAAATTAAAATTTTTTTAAAAATTAATAATAAAATAAAAAATCATGGTTATAAAATAGATACTAATAATGGTTATAAATAGAAACTAACTAAATATTACTAGATATATTACCAAATCCAAGATCAAATCTGGAATTCACCGATCTTACTCGAAGCCGGGACTATTTGTTACGCCAAGATCGTTGTTACGATCTAGGATCGCTGGATCTAGGATTGATCCTCGACTATTAGTACGGGCATAGATGTGTTTTCCAAAAATTGTCGTCTCTTTTTACCTGAAATATAAAACTAAATAAAGCAAAAGGTTATTATTATATAATAATAAGAAGAATGTACCTTCTCCACCAACATACCCAAAAGAGTCCAACAAATAAAGTAACAAATTTGTCTCTTTGTTATATGCATCTGTCCTTCAATTTGATAAAATAATTATGATTTCTTTTCAAATATAGTTCTCCATTTTTGACAGACGCAAATTTAATAATGTTGTTTTCAATTGCTTTTGAAAGATTTGTTGGAAGTTGGAAGCAGAATATGGGCATTTCACTTCTACGGGTGCGTCATCGTTCACTAACCCATCTGGGCTAGCACCTAAATGGAATAACTCCGAGTCTATAAAAAATCCACATTTATTTAGAGTTTTGTTATATATTTTTTCAAATTCCACTATAGGTATTGGCTCCTTGATTTTACCATATTGTGTTGCTTTATTGCCTTTAAAATGGGAATATGAATATCGCAACATTTTTACAGCAGCGTTGCATCGTAATTGATATGATCCACGTGTAGAAAAATTACTCTTTTTCCACCAACAAATTTCGCAAGTATGGAATTATAATTTTCGGCAGTATTATTGTCCATATGGTGGAACAGACTCCCAACATGACATGACAGTTTGCTTGAGCATGCCAGGATATCAGCATATAAACCACAGTTTACCATTTCAGGTACCTCAATTTTTTGGCATTCCTTGTGTTCACCAAACACATGAAGACAAACATTGTTTCTTAGTAGATTCATCCAGTTGCGGCGAGAAAATTTACTGTTTTTAAATCTTAGAAATATATTGTCTTAGGTCAATAAGGTAAGTAAACGGGTATTTTTATGGGTTTATTTAGATAGGAACAGGTAATTTAAAAAAATATATTTTATTGAATTCTTTCTATTTTACAAAAATATGTAGGACCATAATTCTGATGTATATTTGGAAGAACTAGGTGACCATACTTTAGTAAGTGTTGATTTGCTAGATTAAAAACTCTCTTCGTTTGTATTAAGGCTAAACTCATATCTCTAAAAATTAATTACATTACAACCAAAACTTAAAAAGGGCTTTATCTATACATACTTAACAATAAATTTTCTATTAGTTTCTTCCGAGACCTCTTTAAGTGCCATATATACAACTCCATCATTTTGAATTGGACTAAGTGTACACGTTGAATAAACCACCACTCCATTTTTTTTAATTATTTTTAAAGCCCGAACTAAAAGAGCACATTGAAGTTCCGGAAGTTTCAACCTCTCTTTAATTCGACCACTTTTAAAAATGTTGTTGTCATTTTCAGTCAGCGAATGTCTATCTGTAGTGCATGGAACATCAACCTAAATTTAACAATTTAATAAATAAAACTCATAATAAAAATACGAAAAATTGATGCTACACTAGCAACAATTTTTTGGTACTTAATATTCCTATAAAAAAGTTCCGGATAGCATATACGTATTTATCTTCAACAGATGAAGCATTGAAGACATTCCAAGTCGCGGATATTAAATTTAACAGCCATAAAATCAAATTCTGCAACAATGAATATCTCCCATATCTAAACTTTTAAAAATAAATGCTGTCACGGACTATTTTGTAGCAAATTTTGTTTTCCAAAAAATTGTCTGTAAAAGTGAACTTATCATACCAAAAATGACAAGAAAAATATTTTATAATCGCTTACCAAAATTCTATCGTAATTATCCTTTTCGATAAGGCGACCATCTTTTTGAGTAACTTTTATTTTTTTTGTTTCCAGCCACAACGATTTCAAATCGTAAAAGTACTCATTCAAAACGTCATAAATTCTTTGGGTTCTGTTATAAGTACTATCATTACATATAACTGCATCTGGATATAATGTTTGTAAAGCCAAAAAACTCTTACCACCCGGAGCTGCACACATGTCAAGCAAAGTATGACCTGGTTTTAAATCCAGAGCTAATACAGGCAAAACAGATCCACCATCCATAACATAATAATTGTAAACGCCTGTAACGCCTCTTCTAGGCGATACAAATTTAGTCATATTATCGTAATCAAAGCAGTAAATGTCCAATTTTTCCGGGAAATGAAAATCAAACTCTTTCTCCACTTCAATTATAAATTTAGAATCTTTTTCATAATATTTATAATATTCTGATTCAGGAACCCAATCATCTTTTCCTTTAATTTTGGTTGCAGGTAAAAACTGACTCATAATAGAGGCCGAGAGTCCAGTAGTTTCATCGATTATTCGAGACTCGTCAATTTCTGCATTTTTTAAACTAGTTTCCAACGAATAATCGCGCTTCCCATCTATATTTTCTAAAACTGGAGGTTCGATCTCGATGTTGCTTTCTTTTTGTCTGGTTCCTTTCAAAACTTTTTCTACATGCCTCGCTTTTTTGTTTTCATCGAATTTCTCATTTATGTACTCTTTTTCTAAATGAAACAGTCTTCGCATATTCATTGCCCCATTACTTTCTAAAAATGATTTTGTCTCTTCGTTATCACCAAAATTGTTAACTACAGCTACATATTTGTTTCGTTTCAAAAGTCCTTGTCGAATTGAGTCCCATTTTTTGTCAAAAACTTGCTTATAAAAATCATCAAAATGTTCGAGTGCTTTGTCCACTGCTTTATCTTTCTTTCTTTGAACTGACTAAAAAACAAAAAATGTATACAAAGTTGAAAAAATCCAATCATGTTTAATAAATAAACAAATCTTGTTTTATACTGTTCTAATTCACATAAATCTCCCCTTTTTCTTTTCATTCAGGGGATGACCTCTAGTCACATAATTTAATAACAACAAAAAACTAGAAATTACATAAACAGGGATTTTGACATTAATTTTATTAACTAACTGCAAATAAAGAAGTCATAATTCTTTTACTAAATTCAAATCCTACAAAACAGGCAGCATTGGCCGGAAACGCTCTCAGCAATACAGGAATAATTCCTCTATAAAAGCCACCAAATCCTTCTACTTTTATCAATTTTGCCGCCACATCCCTAAAACCATTTGGATAAGTACCATCAGGGGCAGTTTGCAATCGACTTTTCAATACATCAGCTGGCATTGAAATTAACCAGTTGGACATACCGGCGACTCCACCACCAATAATTGTTCCCAGCAAACCCAATTCTTTTGTACCGTAACCTGTAAAAAGGTCTTTGCATATTTCGAATGACATAAAATATAAACCACTAGCTGGTACATCTCTAATTAAAGTAACAACAGTGCCACGAAATATATTTCTAATTCCACCTTGTTTGTACAACTTTAATGCACAATCAATAGGTCCATTATACAGTTTGTTAGCTTCTGTTTGGGTCTGCAATAAACACTTGATACGTTCTCCAGGAGCCATAATAATAGTCGTACAAATTCCGGAAAATGCACCGGAAGCAAAGTAATGAAAGTATGTGAATGGTTTACCAGGAGGTGGTTCAAATATCATTTTACCAAATTTATATCCAACAAATGAAATGGCAAAAATTGGTGCTACAGCAAACAACGGTGCAGACATTCCTTTATATAGGCCACCAATACCCTCTCCGGCTACAATCTTTCTAAAGCAGTCAAAAGTTCCCGAGTATAAAGGCGCTGTACCGGCTGGTGTAATTGGCATGGTTTGCAAACGAACTTTGATAGTATCCAATGGATAACCTACTAAAACGTTACAGATTCCACCAAATCCACCACAAACGAAATATAGCAAAGGATTCGTATCGACTGACATTTTTTTGACGTTTTTAAAACAAACTTACCCAATGTGTACTTTTGTGTTTATTCCTAACAAATAGCTTCGTATTCGTCCTTAAATTTCTTAACACAACACAATAAAAACTCATTTTTAACTATTTTTAAAAATCGTCACATTCAAATCATACTTTGGTTTTTTTAAGGTTATGTTTATATACGTAATGTGGAAATAAACAGTGGCGGTTCTAGACAGTTGTAAAAGGGGGCAATAAATAAAAATTTAAATAAGAAAATAAAAATTAAGAAATTTTAAACAACCAGCTGGCTCTAACCGTCTACATCATTTCCAGTTTTAATTCAGAAAGCATCAATTGTTAATCATCTTAAACAGTACTTCCGACCTCATAACCATCTTTCTGGTTAATCCTAAAAAACCATTCAAAGTTTAGCTTAAACCCTAGCTAGCTGTACAATGCTGCTAGATATTCGGTCGTGTGCAGCTATTTAAGATGGGCTGTAAAGACGAAAGTATTTGCTAATCTGAACTACAATTGACGCTTTTTGAGTTAAAGTTGGAAATGGTGTAGTAATAAGGTATTGATGTAGTGGTTATTCGGCTTTCAACCTCACTCAAGAGAATTGCCATATACCAAACTATCATATAATTTGAATTCAGGCTTAATATTATTTGATTGTTTTCGTCCATTATATAAATGATTTAATTCTTTTTTTTTGATTTTAGACAATTAGTCAATTCAACCTGTGTCATATTTTGCTTCAATCATCAGTTTTAAATGTTTATTAACTTATAGTCTTGATAAAGCGTTCAATACATTTTCACAAAACGTCGGCTTAAAAAAAATAATACAGTTTAATTAAATTGTCCAAAATCTCAAAAAAAACATAAAATTAATTAATTAAAATTTAATTTTTAAAAGTCCATTTTTCATATTAAAAATAATGTGGCATGTGCCCTTCTTGCCCCCGAGCTTCTCAGTTGTTAGCCAATTAATTTATTTTTGAAATATATTTGACAAATAACCAACAATATTTGAAATATCATTACATCGAGGTTTTTGTTACATTTTTTTTTAACATTTTACAGAATAATTTTTCAAATATGCAGCTAAAATTGTCAAACATAAACCTTTAAAATAAATGCAGATGCACTGTTATTCAAACCGGTCGATATATACTTTGAATGCAATGTGGGTAGTGCAATTGGAAAACTGGGAGCTCTTGTGTAGCATAAAATCAAAATCTTTTTACATTTTTTATGCATTAAAACCGGTTAATGCATAGCTCCGTGACATCCACGGGCATTACTTAATTATTTACTTTATGATAAATTGATTAACGTTGACCAACCACAATTCACCTACAATTAATTGTGTGTTAATGGGTTAAAAGTAAACAAATAATAATTAGTATCCTCATTATAGTTCCACGTTAAATTAGAAACGTTATCAGTTACTAATTGAGAGGAGGGGTCTTTTTTTATTGAGGGTCCGCTTGTACCGCAGGATTTCGTCGCCTGAGTATTGGTTTGTTCTAAGTCCATTTTGTAAAAATATAAAGTTTTTATGCTAAAAAGGTTCTTGAGTAATTAATTGTACTATATCCGTTTATATGAAAGTATAAAATTCAAGTATGATATCCATATTTTTATTTTATATGGTATACAATTAACTACTCAGGAACCTTGGTAAAATAAGAATTTTATTTTTTTACAAAATGGATTTGGAACAACCCAATACTCGTCCGACTATACTTTTTGATTGTATATTCTAAACATCAAATGATGAAATACATTTTTAATGCATTCGACTATTTAACTGACAATGTGACGCTTAACGCTATACGACGCGACATTCGACGCTATACGACGCTATAAGACGCGAATTTTGACGCTACCTCTATATATACAGCTTAAAATTAAAAACTTACATTTCTTTTACTTTGGAAAACAATTTGGAAAAAACCACCAAAAAACGGGCAGATCAAAATGGCCAAATTTAATTTTTATTTATATAAATAAAATATCTTGCGGGATAAGTTTGGACCTGGAAAAAACTCTTCCGATTAATATCACGTTTATTTTTATAGAAAAATCAGATCTAAAGATAATGATGAAGCATAAATCTTATAACGATAATTTGTTTTGCAGGTAACGCGATCCACTGCAAATGCGAGGTAGAGGTACCGGGTTCAAATCCGGATAAGGGTAAATTTTCTTATATCTAGTCTCTGTACTTCGGAAGTCACGTTAAGTCGGTGGTCTTCCTGGGTTAATGAATTGCCATCATAGACGTAAAAACCAGGGTTACAGACACATTTGAAGACTGTCTAGCAAACTACCTATCTGACGCTAAATAATTTACAGTAAAGTTTTGCTAATCCGAATTTAAAAATCTATTTAAAACATTATGTTTTAATAGTCCGGATTAGCGAAACTTTACTATGCTCACAGATTTATCACTGCCAAGGAAACGACGCAGATGTTGGAAATAACAACCCTTAAGGCTTGAACCAAGAAGAATAAATCTTAAAATAAGTATCTTCTTCTCTTTGATTAGTAAAGGTAATCTGATGGACATGAGGATGCTCAATCATAATTTAAGTCCCAAGCCGTCCTAATCCGGAAGTGATTAAAAAATCGATTACAAAATATAAATAAATATCCAGGTGAAGCTAAATAAAAGCGTTTGCAAATTTATAATCTTATCGACATTCAATCTTTAATTAAAATTTTTTAATTTTGCGCAGTCACGCAAAAATGTATTTTTCTCATATAAGCCCCACTCTCGCTCATTTTAGAATCTTTAGATTTGGCACAATCTTTCCACAAATCAAAACATGTATTCAAATGTTGCTAAAATTTTTGTCCCGATAAAAATTCCAGATAGCCTTTTAGATCCGCCACTGCAAAGAAGCAAATGGTACAATTTCAAAATTTTAAGCGCGGGAATTTTTTAATCTGGTGCCCTTCAACTTAATGGTTTTAATTAGTCGTACACAATGTAGACCAGTTAAAGAAAATAAAATTAACTTATGATCTCATAAATTTAACAATATTTTATGCGCAAAATTGCGCATTTAGTCATGTAAGTTGGTATTGTGATTGTGTTGCTAGGCACTAAAATTTGCGTGTTTCTTCGTGTCCAACAATAATAACGAGGGTGTAAATAGCAGCTAGTATTTTTGGATTTATTTTTCATTAATAATTTAGTTTGAATAAAGCGCTGATCGAATAACGTCAAAGAAGATTTCGCGATTTTGCGGCTGCGTTTGAATGAAAAGAGACGGAGCGTTAAATGGTAGTGCGATATGATTCCTTAATTCCCGGGGCAGTACGAATTATTACGTATTGATTTGTATGTTTGAAAAAAATTGAATATAATCGACTTTAATTGATTGTTTACGTTTTAAACTGAACGTATTACATTATGTGAAAGTTGTAAGTGTTACGCTCGTGTAAATCGCGGTATTGCAACATATTATTAATATTTTATTACAAAACAATTTAAAAAATACAGAATGGATGGTTTTGATCGAAAATGGAATTTGGAGAGACAGCAGTTGAAAGCAGACCATGTTTAGAAACCGTAAGGGCCCTTCATCAAACTGTGGTTGCACTTCGATCAGCCCTAGAGCAAAGTCGCAGTGAAATTTTAGAATTGAAACAACGAGTTTGGCCTTTGAAATCTGTCGAAAATGCTCTCAGAAATTTTTCGATAAAAAATAACAACTCTGCTACCCTTCAAACTGACACAAAAACATGTGAAAGCCAAACACAGGAAATAAAACAAACAGAAGATGTTCAAAAAAATAAAACGCGATCGTTAATTTCACAACAAAAACAAGTGCGAATTTCGACATCACCTCGTGTTGAAATCACAGGAGATTCCCCTTCGCGTTCTATCAGCAAAGGTGACAGTTCACAGGTAGAATTGAAAAAGCCCCGCAGCGAGCCTAATCTTATCGAGATATCCATAGCAATAGAAAATTTAAGCTCAAAACGATTTTCAAAATCGTTGGAAAATTTAACTTTAGTAAAAAATCATTCAAAAAGTGCACGCTCGAAACACTTAGGTTTATCTAAAACATTAAGTTTTTCCAATATTCCAACTTTCACTAGTTCGGAAAATTGCCTAATAACTATGACTGATAATTATGGGAAAAAATCTTTCGAAAGTATTTCCCCACGTAAAGACTCCTCTTCATCCAACCGTAATGTATCATCGCCAAGACATATTTCAACAGTCCACAGTGCTTTACCAACGTCCACGATTTCTTCTTCCATGTATGTTTCGTCTTCACCCAATATTTCGTTTTCCGAAAGCGCTCAAGATGCTTGCGGCAAAAGAATTTTATCGAAATGTTCCATATTAGAAAATGCTCAATCGGAGCCGGTGTTACAAAATACTTGCCAAAGCGATTCCGAACAAAATGAAGAAGTTGATGACATAGAATTAATATTTACGACTGAAGAAACAAAAGACTCCGACTTTAAGGAAGAACTTGTTCCCATCGAAACTAGTTATGTTAGTTTACACTCGGACTCTATTAGTAAAGTAAGTACCAACTTTTCTATTTGATTATAAAAAAAAGAGTAATTACGGCGATGTACAGTTGGGAAAGTTACTTTTAAAAGGTAAACAAAAAAGTTCGTGACGGCATAATAAACTTCTTTGTAAGAAATTTAATTCGCTATAGAATTAACTTAATTTTTTTTATATAGGTAACAAATGTTGTTATGGTTTTTTCAGCGTTTCGGATGAAAGCTTGCAAAAATTAATAAATAACAATAAAAATTGATTACACGGAGCAAATTTTTTTTTCATTCTTTAAATTTTGTTTTAAAATTATTTATGAATTGATCATTATTATGATTGATGTGTCGTATTTAGTTTTTTTTCCACTTTAGAAACGCACTTCGTTAAAAATTACGCAAAAGATTATTGAAAATTAATTTGACCTTGTATTAATTTAATTTTTTTTGGATCTAAATATTTTTTGAAACCTGTATTGTAATTAATTTTTCTATAAAATTCCGTTAAAAAATATTTAGATTGTTCTAAGAATTTTAAGTGTCCTTCGTGATATAATTCCTTACATTTTTTTATTTTTAACAATTAAAAAAGTTTTTTTGTGTCATAGGAATTATTTCCTTTTCTATATCAAATTAATCTGTGGAAAAAAACTCCGTGTAATTTTCAACAATTCTCAGACATCTGAGAATTTAATATTTGATTTTTTACTTCGATTGTTTTTGAAGTATTAATTATTTAGCTATAGTTTAACATAAGTCAATGAACCTAATACAAGTTGGATTAAATAACCCAAAATTGTACAAAAAATATGAACTTTACCTATTATAAGTAAAATATAGAATTCGGTTCTTTTTAATAGGTACCAATTTTGCCACTTTAATATTAATAATCATAATTTCAAAAGAATAGCATTTTACACAACAAGGAAGTAAAGTGCCTTTTTTCAGAACGAGGACATATTTTATGTCATTCTCATTCTCATTATCATTATAAATTTTATATTAAGTTACTATTCAAAAACTTGAAAATATTAGTTTTACAAATTTTCAGAAGTTATTATTAATTTTTAACCTAAACAATTTAATACAGTCGAGTCGCAAAATAGTGAATTAAATATGGCAAAGACCTTTCACTTTTTCGGGGTTGTTCACTATTTAAGTACTTACAAAATTTACAATAAAGCTACGTTTTGAAAATTAAAGCTTTATTTTAAAGAAAATTGATACAAATATAATTATTAATTAGGAAAAATGATGTTATTTTTGATTGTATTTGTTTTTTATTTAATTTAATAGTTAATACTTTTTCCCTTAAATTGATACACCAACATATAAAAATTCCATTCTATGCTAACGTTACGCGTGAAATGAAGTGTAAATATAACGTAATGTAAATTCTCAATGTTGGGGGAAGTCCCTACAAATGATGCCATTGAAACTGCACGATTTATAGTACGCAGTTCGCTGTATCGGGGTTACCGCTGTTCGTTATATAGGAGTCCCATATACACTCAATGTTAAAAATTTTCTGTTCACAATTTCCGGTAGTTCACTATATACGGTATTCACTATTTCGCGACTCGACTGTACTTTAAATTTTCCTTTTGCCAATGGTTTTTTTTGGAATGTGCCAGTTGCATTTTTTTCTAAATCTTTAGAGATTTGAAACTTATAGTTGCAATATATAATAGGTAAAAAGCTCGGAAGGTCAGTTTTATTATGCAAAGAGCCTGCAAATTCAGTAAAGGATTTTTCGAGAAAAGTATACTGCTTTTTCTTCAACCAAACATAACATACTATTCAAAAATTTGAATCAAGAATTCAATAATTGTTTTGATAGTTTTTGAAAAAGTAAACATTGCTTTTACCGTACCCGTACCTATTAGTGCGCAAAGTAATTTATTACCGCACTAGTGCAGTAAAGTAACTTAAAATTAAATGCAAAACCATTGCTTTTTTTACTAACCGAAATTAAAAGAAAAATGAGATATGAGACATTCTCATCTGCAAAACAATCTCTCCGTTAAATAATAACAAAATATAAATGTTCAACAATTTGAAAAACTTGTTATGCAATTATTTTTAAAATTAAAAAATTGGAGATGTGGTCATCACATGACTTTACCATACATTAATCTTATGGTACAATATTATGTTTTGCACACTACTTTAATACAGTGTATACAAAAGTACGATTTACGATTTTGGCCGCTCTCTATGATTTGGCGCCCATGTACAGTTTGCACGGTATACCCACGTTCATTACATTACAAAAAAATTAGAGATGTGGCCATCACATGACTTCACCATACATTAATCTTATGGTACGATATTATGTTTTGCACACTACTTTAATACAGTTTACAAAAAAGTACAATTTACGATTTTGGCCGCTCTCTATGATTCGGCGCCCATGTGCAGTTTGCACAGTATACCCATGATCATTACATTACAAAAAATAAATATTAAAAAAAAAAATAACATTTCGTTAATGCGCGTCACTAATTTACTCCCAATCTCACGTTTCCGTGGACGGATTTTAACCAAAATCTAATCAAATCTAAATTTCAATATAAAAGTACTAAATATAAAATTTGGTTGAGAAATTCCTATTAGTTTGGGCGCTAGAGCGCACACAAAATTAAGTAACATACAGACACACATACATTTTTTGATGTTGGGTCTCTTTCAACTCGTTTGACCTCAAAGACTGTAAATCCGTAATAATCTGAAAAAAAATTTTTTTGATTACATAACTTTCCCATTCGGTATGGTAAAGTAAAAAAATAAAAATTAAAAAAAATGACATCTCGTTAATGCGCGTCACTAATTTACTCCCAATCTCACGTTTCCGTGGACCGATTTTAACTAAAATCTAATCAAATCTAAGTTTCAATATAAAAGTACTAAATATAAAATTTGCTTGAAAAATTCCAATTAGTTTGGGCGCTAGAGCGCACACAAAATTAAGTGACATGCAGATACACAGACACACGGACACACAGACATTTCTTGATGTTGGGTCTCTTTCAACTCGTTTGACCTCAAGGACTGTAAATCCGTGAAAATCTGAAAAAAAATTTTTTTCCATTACATAACTTTCCCATTCGGTATGGTAAAGTAAAAAATGTAGTATAAATAATTAAAATTTTTAGTGTCTTAAGGCTATGTGACACTTGTGTTAATTTAGTACAAAATTTAGTAACAAGAACGCAGCATTTTGTAACAAAAGCTACCCTTTGAATCGCAACTCCTAGTGAGATGGTAGACCAAAACGGAGACCAAAGTTTGTTGCAATCTGGAAAGAACCTTTCCAGTTTATTTATCCACGATGTTAATAGATAAGTGCGGAGGCAAAGCCGTTGATTCAGAAAAATAAGGTTGGCTTGGGGGAATCTCGAATAAAACGCTAAAGATAATAAAGTGCTATTAATTTATAACAAAATTTGAGAGTCACAGTTCTAATAATTGCAGTATAAATAAAAACACGGTGTCACAATCAGAATAAGGTGCATCCACCTTGTCAGTAACCTGTAGGTTAAACTGATAGATACTCATGAACACAGAAGACGATTAATTGATCAATCCATCGAAACGTGACCGCTTACAATCGCTACCCATGCAAGACTGCCTGTCCTATTTTTAATCACAAAAGAAAGCCGACTAAATTTTTGCTCAAAATTTTCTCAAACTTTAACTAATACTTTATAACTACTGTACAAAATTTAATTTGAAATTATTGTGCAGACGATTCCAATTAAATATTTTATAAAAATCAAACTTTCAGCTTACAAATTAAAATTTATAAGAAAACATTAGAAGCTGCATTATACGCAACAAAAATTTTATTAACAATTTTCATAAAATTATAAAAATTTATATTTTTCGCCGTAGGCGATTTTTTTAATTAACATCAAATTAGACAATTTAAAACGATTTGAGATATTATGATCAACAAAAAAATAATAGATACTTAGTCTTATAGATTTTTGCAAAAAAATTATTGTTTTTACAAATTAAACAACCATAACATTTAGATCAGGGGTTCTTAACCTTTTTGTAGTCATGGACCTCTTTCAAAATTTCAAAAGGCCCACGGACTCCTTCTGAAGAGATGAAAAACAAGATTTTACTTTTACTAGGTTTTATTGTTTGCGAACTTTACATAATATAGTTCATAGTTAGTGTGACGATTGCTGCTGCTTACGCCGGATTATAACGTCAAATTGAGGAGCCGTTTTGGATGGGCTGCAAAAATTTCTTTTTAATTAAAAAAAAAATTAATAGTCTTTAGGCAGGCTCGCCATGGACCCCCGGCGATCACTACATGGACCCCTTAGGGGTCCATGGACCCCTGGTTAAGAACCCCTGATTTAGATGGATGAAAAATTTTGATTTCAAAAAGTTTTCGGGCCGCAAAAAATGTATGTGTGGGTCGCAGGTTGCTGACTCTTAACATACTTTATTAAATAATTTGTGATGTGTCTGTTTTATGACACAAATATTATCAATAACTTTTTAATTATAAGACTCCTTAAGAAGGGCATTTTTTTCAGGGCTCTTTAAATTTAATCAACAGATGGCGCCTACTTAAATATTTTTATAAAATAAGAGGAATTTGCTATATTTAAAATATAGCAAATTCGTTGAGATAATACTATTCTATAAACAATATTCTTGATCTTAAGCTATTTTGAGTTCGTATTGAGTATGTCAAAACACACTCACTTACAAAAAAAGATAATTAAACTTTAATCATGAATTGTGTTTTTATAAATAAATATTACGAACTCAAAATAGCTTAAGATCAAGAATATTGTTTATAGAATAGTATTATCTCAACGAATTTGCTATATTTTAAATATAGCAAATTCCTCTTATTTTATAAAAATTTTAAATAGGCGCCATCTGTTGATTTAATTAAAAAGGCCCTGAAAAAATGCCCCTCTTAAGGCGCCTCTCTTGGCTTAAAATTCTAAAAATATTAAGTCAAGTTTGTACAGTTAATAATAAATATTTTTAAATGATTCAAATGAAATTAATTAGGTAAAACATAACTCTTTTTTGGTACAATCTTAACATTTTGAAATTAAAATTAATTTCTAAGCTACAGTATTTTCAAATATGACCAATCATGGCGCTTATAGAAAAGCATTGTAGGTTTGAAATTAACTTTCAATAAATTTTAAATCTGTTTCAAAATAATTATAAGGTTTACCTAAATAATTGTTATTGAATTATTTAAAAATATTTATTATTAACAGCACAATCTTGACTTTGTTCATGACCCTGCATTTTAAACTACGAGTAAGGCATCTAGGTCGAGGCTTAAAGCTTTAGGAACTGATAGTAATTAGTATCTACTTTAAAACCGTATTTGAGAAATTAAAGTAGCTTACAAGCTACTTCTTGTTTAACTACTTTTTTCAGAATCTCTGAAAATATTATGCTTATGATGTAAAAATCTAAATTAACTTTAAAGGGCAAATAAAATGTATGTAACCTAAACTTTCTAAAATTATTACTATTACACTTTTCAAATCTTCTCCATTTCCTATAAATTTAACTAAATCATGGATTGTTCGTGTTGTATAAAACTTTTCCTAACTTCAAACCATAACGGCATCACAGCACGACACCACTTGAAAATTAAAAATCTTGTACTTATAGCAAAAGTTAGTAAATTAATGAAAAGTTATTCAAGCACCGTAGTTTTTAGTTTAAAAATTTCATCCATCGCAAAGTTTTGATTAAAAATAATGGTGTAGTTATTAATTCTAACCAACGTTTTTTGAAACATTTTTTCAAGGATCTAAATTTATTGGATTTCGGAGTTATCAACTTCATCTGGGCATAATAAAACCAAAACAGAGATAGAGATACGGTAAAAAAGTCGTTACTCGACGTCAGAGTGTCTCGCCTGTCAATATTATCTTCTTTTTTTGTAGCATATCAGGAAATTTGTTTACCAATTCAAAACATTTGCTTTGAAAGTTTTAATTTGTTGAAAGCATATTACATTTTATTTGAGGATGAATTACAATAATTACCCACTTCAATCATTAAAATTTAATAAATAACAATAAGAACCTTGTTTTAGAATCTTCAGTGTCCAAATTCAGATTTGGATCACAGTTTGTCTGATCGTGAATTAGAAGACGACGTTTTTCATGAGAATGACAGCCACGAAAATTCTAACGTTCAATCACATTCATATAACAGGGAAAACTCTCAATTATATAATTCAAAATCGGATAACTCAATAAATCACGAAGATAAAAGTCTGAAAAGTTACTATTCCTATCAGGATTCGAGCTTTGAAAATAAATCCTTGGAAAAAGATGAAAGTTTTGATCGATTTGAAGAAAAGATTCGAATTATCGAGACAGATATTTCCAAATGTGGTATTGTGGATGTTGAATATGGGGCGGGTAGGCGAAACACTTGCCCCAATCCGTTACCCTATAGGCCTATTATACACAGGTGAGACTTAATTCTAAAACAATTTGGAAGGAATACTAAAGTAATTTAATTTTTAGAGAAGCCATGGGGAAATGTTTAAATACTAGGAAAGGACGGCCCATATTATCTTATTCAAGTAATGCTCGGCGCGAATCTGGTGCTCAAACTGATATATCGGCACTTCCGAGTTCTTCGTGGCGATCCGAAAGTAGTTTAGCTCATAAGGTACTATACAAATAGTTTGGGCTTTGAAAAATATTAAGAGCTTTTGTTTAGGTCAAAGTTGGCGATCATTTTCCAACCTTACCATCAAAATTTCCACTGCCAGGTTCAAGACTTCGGTTATCCGAAAAAACTAACGTAGAAGCCCGGCGGATATTACTATCAGATATCGGTTTTACTAGCATGGTGCCAGAATTGTCACGTTCAGCCGATCATTTGTGTCCACAAAACATGAAAATTCCAGTGCCAACAAGTTACGGTCAATTTTTAAGAACTTCGGATTTGTATTCACCAGGGTTTGCTGTAAGTAAGTTTTTTGGTAAAAATTAATGGTAAAGTAGTGAAATTTTAGTCGCAGAAATTTAGTTGGACCGCAACAACAATTTCGCCGAGCGAGACGAGTCAGTTGCACTCCCGCTTCGGTAGTATGTATCCTTTATTATCACCTCCGCCACCTTCGAGACGATTTTCGGCACCCGTTTCACCATCAACGCGTCGAGTTTTGATCAAGCCTACCATATCCAAAGTTAGATTTGCCAATGGTTCTCTTCCAGAACTTAGAGGCGAATGGGGAACAACTGCTGATAGTGGAGATTCGACCGATAGTCTCGTGGAAGAAGCTGAAAATTATTTGCGGCGGTCGATTGATTGTATCAATTCTAGTGGCGATAATCGGTATAGGTAAATTTAAACCTTATAGTTCTTCTGGTTTCCTGAAACTTTAATATTCATTTTCACTAATGATTGTATTTTAACTTTTTTAGTAGCACAAAAATGCGCTCCTCTCGTCGTGCTTCAGCTCCAGAACCATCGGGCGATAACGTTCCACCTCAAGATTGGCAACCATTTTTACCTCGTACTCCTCGCGATTTGCACCTCGAACATTGGGTAAAAGTGATAGTACCAGAAGGAAGGGTCAAAGGAGGCAGAGTTAGATATATCGGCCCAATTCTAAATCAAATAGAACCTTTCGTTGGTGTGCAACTGAGCACACCAGATGGATACTCAGATGGTACTCACAATAATAGGCGTTATTTTAACTGGTAAGTTTTATTTTCTTTTTAACGAGACTTATAATCAAAAGAATTTTTTAGTGAACCCTATCACGGTATTTTTGTGCCATTTAAAAAGGTGGTCATGGGATGGAGACCATAGTTTTACAAATAATTGTGCTTTTTAGTTGGAAGCTAATAAAATTTCAATTTAAAAATAATTTATTGTCAATTAAGTTACGTTCGAGTCATTGCTTCAAATGTTTCATAAGCTTTGAAAAAGTTTTTGGAATTTTTTATAGACGGTATGGTGGACTAATTGTAATAAGTGCGTTTCCTGGTATGAAATATTAATTAACTTTGAATGTAGAATATTATACCAAAGATGCTCGTAGTCGATGTGGATAAAGTTGAGGTTTAGTGAGGATGTGAAATAAATCATGCACATCACCGCCACATGCGACCCCGCTTCATTCGGCATGTTTGTCGACGGCGAGTATCTTCTATATTGACAAATGTCTTCTATACCAGAAGAGCGCGCACAATAAACAAAAGAAATATTAAAATTAGAAGCACAGAACAGGCGGCATTTGAAAGTGGGTAAAAAAACTTAGGAAGTCTGAGGCGTAACTTGGCGATTAATTTTTTCAGTCTTAATAATTAACAACTACCTACATGCTAATACGGAATAATGAAAGAAAATCATTTTTTGTTTGAATATTTTATAATTAGTAAACTTGCCAAGACTTATTAAAAATTAAAAAATATTATTTAATAAGGGCATTCACACTGTCGTGTATATGTCGTTGTATTTATCCTAGCAACGTCTACAACTTTACTATATGTTCCTCGGATAAATTATCTACTACGTATACACGAGAGTGTGAATACCCTTAATGTATCATAGGTAAACTTATAAAAAGTAATAAAATTTTTAAAAGAAAGTAAATGCTAGAGAGCATATCGCAATAATGAATAAAAAAATATGGGATGAAAATTGGCCAATTTTTATATCGTCCATTAAATTTCCGTGAAATTTTTCATGTAAATATAAATATCTTTGAAAACTTAAAAAAAGTTTTCTTATGATACATGTCGTGCATTTATTTAAATGACTGATTAATAAGTTCAATAATACTCATGTACAGGGTGTTAAGGTATATTTTTATAAAGCTTTTAAGTCGGTTTTCTACGTTTGAAAACTTGATTGACTCTCGTCATACTCGCACTTTAATTACTTGCCCTTTGGAATTGCATTTTTAAATAATATGTTTTATCCAAGTATTTTTTATAATCAAATAATGAATGAAATGTAAGCGGTTCATATCACAAAGTTTTGAGTCTGTTATGCGTTGAGGGTAAGCGGATATCGATACAAACAGGTTCATCGTTTCCTTGACAACCGTAACTTTACTTTCTACGTCCGTATAAAAATAATCACTGCAGGACTGACTATAAATGTCAAATAGAAAACAAGATTACGGTTGTGAAGGAAACGAAAAGATGAACAAAAAATTTGTTCATGTTCCATGTTTAAATGTCGTCGTTCGAGAAATTTGAGAGAAAATAAAGATGCGTCATGGTAGACGAGGGAAAAATTATCCATTGCATTGCTAAGCATTTACAATAATAATAATTTGATTTAAATTTACACATTCCATTTGAAAATATTTAATAATATGCGGTGGCCGCTTACCTTAAGAATTTTGATAATTGATATTGGATTGTTAATAACATAATGAAGCTAGATAACTAATGATAAAAAATTTATGTAACAATAGATGCACATAATTTCTATCTTTTTATACTTTTTATTATGTTTTCTACGTTTATTTTCACTATTGAAAAACTAGATACGAGTAACGCCTATATTTGTAATCGATGGTACGCTATATTATATTATGATATATTTGTTATATTATATGTTTTAGTTTAGTTTAATGTTCAATATTTTACACAGTATGGATAAAATAGGATAAGAGCTTAATCTAATGTTTTCTCTCATTTAAATAAGAAAAATTATTGTAAGACAGATTAGATTTGATTCGAGTTCAGATAAAAAAAAATAAATTCTATAAAAAAAGAGGTTAAGGTTGGGGGTATGCACAACGCCTCGAAACATCAATGCAGACTTGGACACTGACACATTTGAAATAATATTATTTAAATTTTTAATTCTTGTTAAGATGAGAGAAATTGGCAGGCTAAGTTTGTTTCTTATTTTGGAAACACCATATACATTTATTTTATTTAAGATCTCAAAAAATATAATCGTATATTGTCAGGTTTTTGCTTTAAAATTGCCTTCAACACGATTGATTTATTTTTAATTCATCAGATTCAAAATTTACTAAATTTAATTTAGCATTTTCTTACAAATTTATTTTTAAGACGGTTTTCGGTGTAGACCTGAAGAACTTGTGACGTCAGTAGTCGTAATGGTGAATAAAATGCACTTAAAGTTCGAATTAAATCAAGTCAAAATTTGTGTTAGTTTGCATCACATTCAACAGTTGAGTCATAAGCGATTAATTTCAAATGACCGGAAGCCAATGGAATGTCTAAATTTCTGACCAGATGTCATTCAAATAAATATCTGATATAAATGGAAGACTTTTGGACGTCCAATTCGAGTTCATTCCAAATGAATGTGACTAACCTGATCATTAGATTAACGTAAACTTAAACACATGACTAACATAATATACGTATTCAAGAGATCTTAAATAATCATCAAAACTATCTTAATCTATCACTTAAATCGATGTAGTAGATTGCACTGAAATCGACTAAAATTGTATCCAAATAATGTAATCAGCCAAAAACAAGAGCTATTTACTTAGAAAAATTTTAAACGGGATTTGTGGTAGACTTATACGCATGCATTTGTTGAAGAGAAAATAAATTATGAATAGTAGTACTGTAAGGCTAAAATCAGGGAATAAATAAACACCCTGAAAGAAAGTTCTGTAAGAATTGTGTTTCAAAAACTAACCAAACAAGAAGAGAGTACCTATAATAGTAATAGACATTTTTTAAATTAAAAGCTATAAAATTTTAGTCTCTCCTAGTTGTTTATCCAATATATTTTAGCTTGGAAAGCGACAATAAAAAAAATAAAAAATTTGTTTCTCCAAAAAAAAATACGTCTACATAATATTTCGTTTGTTTTAGCATAACGTATAAAGACAAGATTTATAATAGTAATTATCAGTAAACTAAAATGCTCCGCATTAAACGTGTCACAATAGATGTTATCAATTTTGTTAGATTTTTATATTTTCTACAATGTAAATTAAAATATTTATTGAAAGTTAAAATATGCTGAAATTTATTTTAGACGAGTTATATTTTTATAATATTATAAGTAGAAAATAAAATAAATAGGTACTTAATCTCAATAATTACTACTTCCGAATGTACTATTACAAATACAAGAAAATATTATATAAAATCTATAAACACCTATATCGATTGTTAGTACTTGCCTAAAATCACTGAGATATCTTCAATAAATTATAATAATTCGGCCGAATTGCGCAATGTTAGGGTAAAATTTACTTAGTGCGGCTCTATCTTAAAATTTTTATTAATTTAATTACTTTCAAATATTTTTATGTTTTTTAATGTTAGTTATATTGTTGTACTAACTTTGTAGATTATTAAATTGTTAAAGATAATAAATAATTACCCCAAAAGTATTAGAATCATTTTAAAAATGATTCGCGACCAAATTGTATAATTATAGAGAATTAATAAACCTAAAAATAGGTACTAATGGCATATAAATGTAAAAATTGTTCATATTTATGTTTAATTGAAGCATCTTCAAATATAATATACAGGGATGTATGCAAATAAAAAAATACACTATCTTATATGTAACAGCATTTTATTTGGAACAAAACAATTTTTTTAACAATAACAGCAAGTAAAAGATACAAAAACTTACAAAAGTAAAGTAAAAAATTATATAGATATAGAAAAAGAAAATAGATAGTAGAAAAGCTAGAAAAGAAATTGAGAAAAGAGAAGAAGAAAGTAGCATTAAATAGAAATAAAAGGTAAGTGAGGTTAATAATTTAAATAGAAATAAGAAGAAAAATAACAAAAAAATAAGATAAATAAGAAAGAAAACTTTGGTATCAACTGAAGAAAATTAATATTAGGAACTCCCATAACCGAAAAGTTTGCATGCATAGAAGAAAGTGAAAGGAAAAGAAATATAAGTAATAACTACTTAATACATATTTGAAGTTTTCTTACGGTTCTGAAAAAACTTTTATATACCATAAGAAAACTGCTTTATTTTTTAGAATTTGAAAAACGTTACTTGACTAGAATGCATTTTAAATATTTTTAATGGCCTGTATGTACTGGAAAATCAGCATACCATCCAAACGCTCCATGGTTTCCTGTGTGAGCTCCAAAATCGACTGCGTCATGATGGTGTCCACCACCTGCTTGCCTTTCCAATCGATTCGATGGTTCCGCTTGAATATTTTCAGGAAGATCGTGAGGATAAGCGACACTTAATGCAACAATGCATAATAGAAAAATGTATGTGAAAAACTAAAAAAAAAAAAAATTGTAGTTTTATAAATTTGCGTGACGAAAATAACTTACGGTTTTCATTTTGAGCCACACTAGGTCGTTACTTGTTAAGGTTTTGATTTGTTTTGAAGCTTTGGATTATCTTTTTGGTATTTATAGAGAAAATTACTTTCACTAAAGAACCACAAAAACTTCTTAAATCTGTTGGTTTCGTTTATCGATTAATGAATTAGAGCGTTTGATTTTTATTCAAGCATTACGACTGTTTAGCTTTTTACCTAAGCAGCAAGATTTTGCTTTTCAATTTAACAATTACGAAACAAAAAGTATATAATTTAAAATATAAAAAATAGTAGAATGCTAAAATTGTGCCGTTTACAAGAGTTCGCCACTTGAAAATATTCTTACTTCTTATTGGTTATTCTTTTTGGTATATTTTTTTATATTTTTTTTAATTATAAAAGTTGCATTCAAGTATGAAGTTTTTTTATTTTATATATTTCTTGTGATTTTGTTAAGTGCAGAAAATGAGAATTTAGTTAATTGAGTCACTAATTCTTTGCAGTTTTTTTTTCTAAATTTCTTAATATAAATATTTTTTCATTTTTGAGCATTTTTTTTGTTTGTTTGTACTCAAATAGTTTTTGAGATATTTTAATAAAAACTGTGGGCGAAAGGGTTGAGACATATGCTAGCTACCCATTTCAAATTTCGAATTCAAATAGTTTGGTTTATTTGTTCGTTTGGGCAAAGATGGTAAGAACTTATATCATTTTTGTTATAATTTTATAATTTTTGGTTTGGGGCATATCTTTTTATTTTTATTAAGATATTCAAGGAAAACATCGACAAAGACGCGCATGATTGTAATAATGAGATTCTTACACGCGTACCTTAGAAATGCATATACATACATACCTACTATAATTATTTTATTGCCAATGATGCACATCACAATGGGGTCCATCATAGGCCACATTGCGTAAATCAGATAAAAATCCCAATCTTTTTTGTTTATTGCCGTAATCTTAATTTTTACCAGGCAATCAACATGCATTAGTTAGTTTACTGCAGTAATAAAAGCAGATTCTAGCTGAGCGTAAAACAAAAGTTACCTGCCAATGCCATAATTTACTAAAAAAGTTTGTTAGAAATCAGTTAATTCTAGTTTTAACTGGTATAATTTTAGTTAAAACTAGAATTTACTAAGGCGGTTAGTTAAAACTAGAATTTACTAGTTAGATCGGGTTTTAACTGATTTCGGGTTTTAACTGTAACATATACATTATATTATAAGTTTTTGGTACTAAATATAATGTAAATTATAATTTTTTGCACACTAACTTACTTCTGAGGTGGATCCAGCAACTTTTGTAAGAGGGGGGGGGGGTTCCATAGATTTAAATGAAAAATACAAAAATTGATAACTCTATACTTTTTTCAAGTAATTTTAGTTTTTATGTTTTAAGCCTGTATGAGACCATGCTAAAATTTGTATAAAATTTACATGAAAATAGTAACTAACCAATGAGAAACGTCTAATGGAGTATAATATAGTATAATACGGACAAACTAAAAGATTCTAGTTAACCAATAAAAAACATTTCTGAACTTTAACAAGCCAATAGGAATCCACTTTTATTTTTAACGACTTGTTAGATTATATGAATTCGGCCCTTAATTTGAAACATTATTTTTATTTAAGAGGGGCACTTTTTCCAGGCCCCTTTTAATTTAATCAACAGATGGCGCCTACTTAAATATTTTTATAAAATACTAGGAGGCTTTTGTATTTAAAATATAGCAAATTCGTTGAGATAATACTATTCTATAAACAATATTCTTGGTCTTAAGCTATTTTAAGTTTGTATTGAGTATGTCAAAACACACTCACTTACAAAAAGAGATAATTAAACTTTAATTATGAATTGTGTTTTTATAAATTAATATTACGAACCCAAAATAGCTTAAGACCAAGAATATTGTTTATAGAATAGTATTATCTCAACGAATTTGCTATATTTTAAATACAAAAGCCTCCTAGTATTTTATAAAAATATTTAAGTAGGCGCCATCTGTTGATTAAATTAAAAGGGCCCTGAAAAAAGTGCCCCTCTTAAATTAAATTTCCCGGAAAAATTCTAAATTTCTATTGGCTTTATTAGCAATTATGCGCAGTTGATGAATGAATTAAAGTCATAACTGATTATTAATTTTTAAAATTAAAAGCATATTTATCTACTGATTCGTTAACTAATTAATTTCACAACATAATGTGCGAACGCAACTTTATAGTCCATTTAAATTTGTTGCATAAAATCGTTGCATAATATATTTTGTCTATAAATATTGTCGTGAAACGACTTTATAAAAATCAATTTTATTAACAAATTAAGTCGAAACTGATAATTTTGTTTTTCTTTCAATTTTTATGTTATTTTCGATTTATCAAAGAGACGCTTGAATGAAAGTTCATTGTAACTTTAAACACACCAACAAACTTATTTTTATTTGAAAATTTTTGAAATTATAAATTTATTTTGTATTACGAACTATTAAAAGTTTAAAAGTGAGCGCGTGATAAAAATTGTTCGCACAACGCAAGTTCAAACGTTATCAAAAATTAACGAAAGGAAGAGAAAATTTGCAGAAAATCAATCGACTCAAGGTCGATTATAAATTATATAATAAAAAATAAATTAAATTTTTAATTTTTATTGATTTCGACTTGATTAATTTCATTTTCATCTTGAAACCACGTGTCCTGGGAAAGATTTTTTGAGTGTTCCCATTTTACGAGCTGCCGGCGCATAGGATGAGCTATCCTGTTCACTTCAGACGGCTGGACTGCGGGATCATTCAACACCTTGGTAGTGTAAGGAGCTTGGCCAGCTAAGGAGAGTGACTAGAAAGCTCTATAACAAAGCGCAAGTCTCCAAAAGTAACGCCGACTAAACAGCATTTAAGATGCGACAGTCAGAGTACAAAAGATTGATACTCCAAAAACCATGAGAGTCATGGAGAATCTTCTGTAGTGGTGTTGAATCAACTATTACTGCAGCAAGATTTAAAAAAATCTTCTTAAAAGATCCACACACAATAGTAAAACATAGAGGAGGATTAGTGGTGCATTCAGACTATTTCAGTGGAACTGCCAAAATGCAGAAAGCTTCAAGTAATACTAGTTTGACCTCCGCGGTCACCAAATCTTACTATTATTGCATTATCATGAGGATAAAAAAGTGAGAAAAACACTTCAAAAACACATTTACGGAATCTTAATAAAGAACGATCAAAACTTTTATCAAAATATATTCTGAAGCTACTCGATAGATAACCTCTATTATGTAACGGAAAAATTAAAAATAACGGAGAACACACATAGGTACCTACCTAAAGTAAAAAATTTAGTTTTAGAGTTTTTACTTTCTTTTTTTTTAAAGCGAATTTGTAAGGTCACAAAATACTTCTTGTAAGCGGTAATGTATAACCCCTCCCTTCCAAAAAGAAAAATTCCAATAAACTTCCATGTCATTGTGATTTCTTTTATTTAATTTATTTTTTATTTGAAGTAGTAGTAGATAAAAATTTTGGTACTTGAAAATCATGATATAATGTTTTCTGTTTCTGATATTCATCAAAACAAAGTTTGCGAATTGTCTAGTTAGCACTAGCGACGCTTGCAACTCTTTGAAATGACGTACCAATTTCAAGTTGTTGGAAATGACACTGAAGAAGATCGAATGTTAAATGAATTAATGATATCGCCGATAGTCAAGAATTTTGTTAAAATAGGACCAGACAATTTTATTTTGACAAGTGGTTTCAATCAAAAAGTTGCAGATCATATAAAAAATTTTGAAGTGCGAAATGAAGATATATTTCTTGCAGCTTATCCAAAAACTGGTAATTCACACAAATTTATTTACGACGTGAAGCATATTTTAATAAAAATTTAATTTTAGGTTCCACTTGGCTTCATGAAGTAGTTTATTTAATATCCAACGATCTTAATTACAATAAAATATCCGAAACACACCAATTACTTCGTTTGCCTTGTTTAGAGTACGTGGAATTGATTGTAATATTTAAAAACTAAATTGTATATTTTCCAGAGGAGAAGGAATTGGTGATCCAAGTTTGGAGATAGATTATAATCCTAATGACGCTGTTGATTTTGAAAAACTATCAGAAGTTTGGCATTCCGATGAAAATCCAAGGAATATAAAAACGCACTTATATTATTCTTTGCTACCTGAAAAAATAAGAGATGGAACAAAAACCCCTAAAGTAAATTAATCCATTTTAAACTGGGTAATTCATTCTAATTGTAACAACCATTTTTTTAAGATTGTTGTGCCTTTAAGAAACCCTTACGATGTATGTGTTTCATTTTACCATCATAGTCAGCTTATGTATCACTATACTGGAACTTTTGAACAATTTTGCCAGCTATTCATGAGCGGAAGAGGTATTTGATTCAATTTTTTTAAGGAAGAGTCGGGTAAAACCGTATAAATATTTAGTGTAAAGCAGTTATTTATCACTAGTATACGATTTTACCCGACTCTCCTGTAACTGTTTATTAAATTTTATTATTTTATTTTTTAGTTTACTTTGGGCACTTTTGGACCCACGTAAAAAGTTATTGGGAGCAGAGGCATCGCCCCAACATTCTTTTTGTTAAGTACTCAGATATGAAACGTGATTTTCCAAGCGTTATCAGAGAAGTTGCACAATTTTTAGAGAAAAGTATTTCTGATGATGATGTTATCAAATTAGCTGACTACTTAAGTTTTGAAAATATGAAAAAAAATCCTTATATGAACCAAGAAGACATGATTGATAATTTCTATGTTAAATGTAATCTTGCTAGCAAAAAATCCCCGTTTATACGATCTGGCAAAGAAGGAGGTTATAAAGCTGTCATGTCACCCGAGATGATAAAGAAGTTTGATGCTTGGTTAGAGGAAAATATAGCTGGAACTGGAATTACATTTTAAAATTTTATTACAATCTTGTTTTTTTTTATTTTATTATTCTTAATTAATGGATTGATATATAACGAGATATTGAAGACAAAAACACATTAATTATATTATACTGATGTAATCTTGACAGTTTTTTTTTACCTATCTGCACTTCAACACTTCAAAAAGCTGTATTGCAAAAATTATAATTTATTATTAAGTATGTACTTCGTGGTACTACTTATAAGGGGACACTACAGTTAGAATATCGGCAAATGAGAACCAAAAAAATTATCACTTTCTCATCGGCGTTTAGTTTATTGGGTCTTAGTATTTGAGTTATGAATTTCTTAAAATAAACATAACTGCTATTACTATTGGCTGATGTTGTTAGAAGAAACATAATAATCCAAGTTAAAAAATAAATAAAAATTATAAAATCTTGGAGATTTTTGGAAGGAGTTTTGTAAAGTACCGTTTTCAAATGATTCCAGAAAAATAAATTAGAGATGTGGCTATCACATGACTTTACCATACATTAATCTTATGGTATGATATTATGTCTTTCACACTAATTTAATACAGTTTACAGAAGAGTACGATTTTGGCCGCTCGCGCTCCTTATGGTTCGGCGCCCATGTACAGTTTGCACAGTATACCCATGATGCTTACATTACAAAAAATAAAAAAAATGTTAAAAAAATTGCATCTCGTTAATGCGCGTCACTCATTTACTCCCATTCTCACGTTTCCGTGGACCGATTTTAACCAAAATCTAATCAAATCTAAGTCTCAATATAAAAGTACTAAATATAAAATTTGGTTAAGAAATTCCTATTGATTTGGGCATTAAAGCGCACACAAAATTAAGTGACACACAAACACACAGATATTTCTTGATGTTTGGTCTCTTTCAACTCGTTTGACCTCAAATGAAATCCGTGAAAATCTGAAAAAAAACATTTTTGGTTACATAACTTTATACTCATACTGTGTGGTATGGTAAAATCAAGCGGCGTTTTTTTTTTAATTTTTTTTTTAATTTTTTTGTCCCGTCCCGCAGTTCCGCCTCGTCGTGTAAGTCCCATCCCGTCCCGCGGGTCTCGCACGTCAAACGCATGCGCAGATTAAAAATTATGACTTAAATTTGAAACTGCGCATGCGCCTAACAGCGTCTACTTTCCAACTGCTGAAAAACTGGGCTATTGCTATTACTAGGGCAATGGTTTTGATGAATTTAAAATAGAGATGAATGCGGGACGGGACTTTTTTTTGTCCAGCGGAATATTTTGAATATTTAGTCCCGCGTAGGATATTTAGTCAACTCAGTCTCGCGCGGGACGGAAACCCGCAGTCCCGCATTTGATTTATTTTATATAACGCAGCCCGAATGAATTTTCTTGAGTTTTTTGTTAACGCATATTACTTACAATTAGAGTAAATGTAGGGAAAGGATTCAATAAGTTAAATTATGAAATAGAAGGGGAAAAAATTTCGTCCCGCGAGAGACTGAGTTGATAAAATGTCTCGCGCGGGACTAATTATTTTAAATATCCAGCGGGACAAAAAAATATCCCGCGGGATATTCCGTCCCGTCCCGCATTCATCTCTAGCTGTATTGTATAAAATAAATTTATAAATAAAACGCGGGACTGAATTGGCATCCCGTCCCGCCCCGTCCCCGCTCCCGAGCAGTCTGCAATTGCCCGTATGCAAAGGTGTTCCATCTTGTTGAAAGTGTACATTTTGTTCATCTATCAACATAATCTCCTTCTTCAATTAACTTCATTTTCTAAAGACTGATTGATAAGTGAAACATTTTTATTTTTGATATACCGTTTATCCGGTATAAAGATTTGCTTTTTACTACATTTATTTCGTATGGTGAAAAAACCACAACTCTTAAAAATTAAATTCCGTCTACAATTTGAATAAAGCGCCTTTTGGACCATAATAAAAATAAAATCCCTAAAACTTTTGCTCCCACTGTTTATTCACTAAATCAATTTTCTTAAAAGTTAACGTGTGTGTTTTCAGTGATTGATTAAATAAGAAAATGGTAGGTAGACCTTTAAATTATTGAGATATCTACCCATATGACTTCTTGAAAGTTGTGCTTGTAACTGCAAGTTTAGGTCGTAAATTTTACTAAAATGTTTCATAACCTCAATATATGTTTCGTAGACTTGCAAGAGGCGCAATGGAGGTCGTGCAAAGCACGGACGTGGTCACGTTAGAGCAGTTCGTTGCACGAATTGCGCCCGGTGCGTACCCAAGGATAAGGCAATCAAAAAATTCGTCATTCGTAACATTGTAGAAGCTGCTGCCGTTAGAGATATTACCGAAGCTTCGGTTTACACCCGTAAGTTATTTGTTTCAACTTTTATATATTAGTGCTAACTTGAACTTTTATGCAGAGTACGTCTTACCTAAATTATATGCAAAGTTGCATTATTGTGTTTCGTGCGCTATCCACAGTAAAGTTGTGCGTAACAGGAGCAAGAAGGACCGAAGAGTACGTACTCCTCCACAACGTAACTTCCCTGGACGGGACAACAGGCCTGCTCAACCTGCTAGAAAATAAATGATCTTGAAAATATAAATTTCAATAATGTTTTTGACGTTTGATTATATGAACCCTTACAAAAGAATTTTTACAGGTTACATATTCTAATGATGCACTTGTAACTTGAAAATGAAAATAGTGGATTATAATTTGATTTTGTACTTCATTGTTTATTAATAATAGGTATGAAATGAAGAATGGTGTAAGTCAATTTAAATGAAACTGAAGTAACTGACTTCCAATTCAAGACAACAATTTCAATTGTTTTAAATGTATTAACAGATTTACTATTTGACATAGCCAAGTAGTGCTGAACTAAAGCATCAAAATGTTAAACTTCACTTACACTACTTTAATTTTCAAAGGCTCATATAAAAGAGTCGATACAAATCTGCAATTTTGGAATTAGGCAGACTATTATTATAAAAATTTATAATTTTCTCTTGCTTCTTTAATTTTCATGAAAAGCTGACTATTTCTAACTTAGTTGTTGAATTTAAAATGGAAATTTTGTGACCCTCTTTTTTCACAAATCTTAAAATGCACATTAGTTTTGTCGTGATTTATATTATCGACAAATGGATTTTATTGGTCTACCCCCGCCCTCAGTTTAAGCAATTGATTTTGCCTTCCCACTGTTGATGTGTGATTAACACTGTCCATTTGATAATGCTTGGTGGTTAATGACGACTCAGTGAAATAGCGCCCTTATTCATCAGTAGGTAACAACTAAAAATGCATTAGTATGATTCAGAACTGTTAGTGCTGTCATTGTACAACATAATTTTGTAATCACTTGTCCTTCAATTTCAGTAGGAAGGTAATTTTCTATAACACTCTGTAATCGAGCAAGTTATAAGCTGTGAATTGCGTCTCTTTGTCTGGTCACAGCCAATCACTTGACTATGCTTATAGCTTTAAACTGAACTTTTCTTTGCAGTAGTGGCTAAAATCGCCTATTCAAGAAGCGCCCTTCTCACTCGTTAAAAGAAGCACTTTTAGAAGTTTAATTCAATCATTAAGGGTGCGATTTTAAAGACTGTTCCAGAACTTCATTTGCAGCTTAAAATTGGTTATAGATACAGCGATAAATTTAATGATGAAAGAAGAGAATTTTCCGAAGGTCTTGATATAATTTTTAATTGGTTTTGATAACAGATTAACATTTTAATTATGTTACTTAGCAATTTTGTATCAAAAACACACAAGTATTTAAAATGTTAAAACAGCAAACTTTAATATGCTGCATTAATATCGTTTAAATTTCAAGTGTTAAGTTAGTGCCGGATTAAGCTGGAGCAGAGCCCATCTATATTTCTCAATGACCTGTTTTTACTTTTGCCCAAACATTTGCACTACAATAAAATTACTTAAATATTTAATACAATTTAGGGCTTTTTGCTAGATTTTTTTAGTTATTCTTCCTGTCTTTCCTATACTATAATATTAGTATTTTTAAGAAGTTTCAGAATATTTCAACAAAATTTAATTTTTATCAAAATATTTAATTAGAAAATTGCACTGAAATGAAATTAGTTAAATACTTCGTGGGGCCCCCACATGCGCAAAGCCAGTAGCATTTGCTACTGTATTAATCTGGCAATGGTGTAAGTGCTATAAATGAAATGACATTTTTCTTTCATTCCTTTCAATCAATGAAAAACGTTAATTGAAGGGGTTAGAGCAAAAAGGGTATAAGTACATCTCAGATAGTTTTGAGATATTTGCCTTTAAAGTTAATTGGTCTTTCAAAATTATGTCATAAAGTCATTATGAATTCATAAAGTCATTATGAATTGAAAGATTGCACCCTCTAGTCACAATTTCTGCACTTATATCAATAATTTTGAAAATGTCACTTATACCCTTTTTGCTCTCACCCCTTCAATTCTAAGTCGAAGTAACTGCGTCACCTATTGAAAAATGTCTCGTCCAAATAATAAATCAAGCCCTTAATTAAAATTTTTCAATATCAACTTCCTCAAAATTGGCTAATTATCAGATATTACAGTTTGCACCTGTTGAATTCTTCATTGTGGCCTACATATAGGATTAAATCGGTGGGGTTACGTTCAGACCTTCTCCATGTTAGTTATAACATTTTTATAAAATATAATTGAGCTGTCTTAGCCAGTAAACCAACTATTGTGGTCTACCAAAAAAAGCTAACAATTCAAAATCCATAAATTTCAAGATATGACATTTTAACTAACATTTAATAATGGCAGAATAAATATGAAAGAAACTGAATGAATACAATCGAACAGTTTATATATATTTATACTTAAAATTAGTACGTCCTTCAAATAAAATTTTAAAACAAATTCTAGGCTTATCATAAATAAATTTCTTAACAAATTTGTGACAAGATATATAAACGGTAAATCCTACCGTAACGTAGATTAGTGTATCATAAACTTTTTGTTGAAATGTCCACTACAAGCTACATTACAGTACATTTAGATCATCACAAATAAATAATTATTTTACAAAACACTAATAAATTAACTAATCATCGGCTAATGCACTGTCCATAGCTTCTTTTAGATTTTTTTCAAAAAGTTTTTTGGCATCAGAAAATCCATGTTTCGTTTTACCAAACGAATTTGGTCCTGAAGATGTGGGTGTATCTCTACAATCACAAGATATTATGAAAACTGTGCAAACCGAAATTTTTTTTGTAAAAAAAAGTACCTGCCGATATTTCTCATCCGCATCCTGGCTTCAGGTGGCATCTCTTCGGGTTCGTCGTCGCTATCCTGATTAAATACAGAAGCGACTGACATCTTTGGTTTTACACTACCGCTAGGTTTCTGAGCAGCCAGTTTCATTTGTATACTCATATTCTTGATACGGTTCTTGGCTACAGAACTGGCTCCATCACTTCGTTGGTCCGATCGCCTTGGGGACCGCGATCTCGATCTGTCTCGATTTTTTCCATAATCTGACCCTAATAAACACTGACAAATTTAAAGATTTTAATAAATAGAATGGCCGCTTAACAAAATAGGTACGTGAAGCAGGTTATGTAAACTAGAATGTTAAAATAAAAGCTCTTAAATTTTTAATTATTACCAGATTTATTGCTTTTGTACTCTTTCGAGTCCTTGCTGGACATTTTTCCAACCTTATTTTACTTTTGGAAGTATTTTCACTTATAAAATTAAAATTGACATTTCAGATGACAACTATCAAATAATTTTTTATTGATGTGGTAAAATATAAAAACAATGTGATATACAGGGTGCTTATGAATTTTTTAAGAAATTTTTGCAGTTGAAAACTTTCAAATTTTGTTTTTCCATTCAAGTAATCATCCATCGTGTTAAATTGTTTGCAAAATTTCAATAGATGGTTGAAGATAAAAGTTTTACCTGACTGTCATATTAATTATGATATTAGTAATGTAATGAGTACGAATTATCTCACGCATTGTATGAAAGCAGCTTGATATTACACATCGTCTGCGGCCGGCTTTAGAATCTTAAAGTAGGAATAACCTCAAACTTTTATGTTTTGAAAAATGTTTTGTTTACCTCGAATTACTTTTAGAAATAATTTAAAATGTATTACCAAGTTACAAGATATAAAATATGCATCTGGGAGTATTGCAAAAAGTGCGGTAGAGACGTATAAACCAGACACCACTCGAAAGAAATTATTAAAAACTGGACCAAACCTGAAAGATTTTTTAACGCAGGCAAGTAGTGCTGTACCAGTTCAAGATTCCGACGTGGTTCCGTATCTTAACAACACCGAAGAGTATGGTCAACGGAGGAAGGTATTGTTTGAGGTGTACGGTTGCCAAATGAATGTTAACGATACCGAAATTATATGGAGCATTTTAAAGAAAAATAATTATCTTAAAACCGACGATCTCAGCGAAGCAGATATTGTTTTATTAATTACTTGTGCTATTCGAGAAGGAGCCGAACAAAGAATATGGAATCGATTAAATTACTTGAAAGGAATTCGAGAGAAGAAAAGAGTTGTTGGGGGTTTTGCGCCCATGAAAGTTGGGCTTTTGGGTTGTATGGCTGAACGATTGAAGCAGAAAGTGTTAGAAATAGATAAGAGTGTGGATATTGTGGCCGGACCTGATAGTTACAAAGATTTGCCTAGATTGTTATCACTGGCTGATGAAAACGAAAGCGCCATTAACGTTTTATTGTCTTTTGATGAAACTTATGCCGATGTTATGCCTGTACGTTTAAATGAAAACTCTGTTTCTGCCTTTGTGTAAGTAAGTTTTTATATATTTTTTATTCTCAGAAAAATATTGAAAAAATTCTGAAGATGTTGTAAATGGCATGGACGTAGTGTCTTTTTAGTAGAAAATCTTTAATAATAAAATGTAATTTGGACAAATAATTTCAAATTTATGAATAAAAACACCTTTATTGGACCAATGCGAGGATATATTTGTGATTAACAAAGGCAATAATGTACTTTATTATTATAATCGAGAATAACGGGAGACTTACAGACTACGAATAATTTACATGTTTGATATTATTATATGGGTTAATTACTTAATTTTTTGCAGGTCAATAATGAGGGGATGTGATAACATGTGCACTTATTGTATAGTACCATTCACAAGAGGACGTGAGAGATCGAGACCAGTAAATTCCATTTTAGACGAAATTCGTCACCTTTCAGAGCAGGGTGTAAAAGAAGTGACTCTTTTAGGACAAAATGTCAACAGTTATCGTGATGTTTCAGATGGTAGTAAATATTATATGACATCCAGTGCAACAAACTTAGCTAAAGGTTTCAAGACTGTTTACAAAAATAAAATGGGTGGTTTACGATTTGCTGATTTGTTAGAAAAAGCTGCTGAAGTTGATCCCGAAATGAGAATTCGATTTACTTCACCTCATCCTAAAGATTTTCCTGATGAAGTCTTACAGGTAAGCATTTGTATTTATGTATAAATATGAAGCCAAAAATTAGTCTTTGGTCACTCATCAAAAAGTCTGGATTGGTTTACAATAAACCAATGAGTGCTGGATTAATACAGTAGCAGAAGCAGCAAATGCTTTTAACCTCCGCCTCTGGGGGCTCCGCACCTTCCAAAAAAATGGGGGATAGTGCGTTAACCCTGACCGCAAATTTGAAAATTTCTGATCTAAAGAATGATAGGAATGGGTCCAAATCGTAATTATAAAACAAAAAATTTTGCGGATCATTGCAGATAGAGCCTAAATTTTGTCAAAAACTGAAAAATTACATGAACTGATATTTAACATATTTAACGACATTGATTTGACTTCAGCTATAAGGTTAGCCCTGATCATCTCCAGTTTATCACACCCGTGCAGAAGTTTATAAATATTAGCTTGACTTAAACACGGAACTAATTAACAAGGATCAGGATCTCTGAGATAGTTCAACTCATTAAAAATATACTCCAAGGCCAACAAATAATCTAAATGTGGAAATTGGGAAAATCGAGAACTCTGTAACAGTCTATTCTTAAGGAAAATCCCTGAAGCTTGTCTACCTCGTCAACCGAGATATTAGAAAATGTAGATCTTTGAGACAGTGCAACTCAATAGAAATCGGCAAATTTAAGCCAAAAGAATTGGCGATATTACCTCTTGATTTACTAGAAAACCAGGTAAAAATATGGACGAGAAATAGAATGCGTCAATAAGGTCGCAATTTGCGTAGAAAATTGAAACTTTAAAAGCGATTTTTGGCTAAACTAATCGATATTGGTGATCCATTTGCGCATGAATGGCGTCGTTTTAATGTTATCTATCAAATTCTGTTTAGTTTTCTTTGTTTTTTTTAATAAATATAATATCCTAGAATCAGGGTTAACGTACTACAACTAAAAAGTGTTTTTATATTAAGGAAAAAGTAGTAAAAACAAGTAATCCCTGTTCTGGCCTTGGAAAAGATAGTGCTTTCAGTTAGAAGGAAAGGTAAAAAAGTCGTTTGAAAAAAAAAACATTTGCTGTAAGCTTCGTGCTGGCTTAATCTGGCACTAGAGCCATTGATTGGTTTTCGAATGCCTAAATAGCTTCTGCCGTTTAAGTGCGTCATTATTAGTGATTTTTAGTAATCTGGCGTTTTTGATATCTGCCGGATTACCGAGAGATCACTGTATCTGATGCTATAATCAAAGGTACTAAGAATAATACAACAAATTACTGAAAAACCATTGGCAAGTAAAAACCAAAATATTTCTGTTGCAGCTTATTAATTCGAAACCAAACATTTGTAAAAATTTGCACATGCCTGCACAATCGGGAAACTCAAACGTTTTAGAAAGAATGCGTCGAGGTTATACGAGAGAGGCTTATTTAGAGTTAATTGATCGTGTGAAAAACCTGATACCAACTGTAACTTTGAGTTCTGATTTTATATGTGGTTTTTGTGGGGAAACCGAGGAAGAGTTTGAAGACACAATGACACTAATAGAAAAAGTCCGGTTAGTTATTTTTTAATTTACTTGAAATCCATTTTAACCCTTTTTATCTTCGTGGATTTAGGTACAACATGGCTTATTTATTCATGTATAGCATGAGGGAAAAAACCACTGCTCACCGCCGGTTTAAAGACGATGTTCCACTTCAGGTGAAGCATAAAAGATTAGAAAGAATGGCAAATTTGTATCGCGAGTTAGCTGAAGAAAATAATAAAACCGAAATTGGACGAACGCATCTTGTTTTGGTGGAAGGTAGTAGTAAAAGATCACATTTAAATTTTCAAGGACGGACCAATGGAAATCTTAAAGTAATTTTTCCGGCTTGTTCAATTTCCGATAAGGATGGTTTCAACCACAAGGAAATTAATTCTGGTGATTATTTAGCTGTAAAAATTTGTGATGCAAATTCGCAAGTACTGAAAGGAATTCCATTATATCACACATCTTTAACGCAGTACCACTGTAGTGGAAATTAATGGAATCAAAAGTAGAACAGTGTGAATTTCCTTGATTTAAATTTGTTCAGGGGGGAGGATATTTTTGATTGAATTGTCATTAATCACTGATGGTGCTCCATTATTTAAATTTTTAAGGAATTTTGTTGTTTTAGAAGTTGATTGAAGTTTTTGAAAACCAAGAAAACTTAGATAAAATACATTTTATTGATTTGAAAAGTATTTATTTGTATGTAAACTACCAAATTGTATAAAAATATATTTTGTGTTTCATATGTATTGTTAATTTTTTTTTATTACTAGCTGACCCGGCAAACGTGGTTTTGCCTCCGTGTCAACTCCCGGTCGATAAAAAAAAATTTGGGGTGGACTACCCTTACCATTTAGGGGTATGAAAAATAGATGTTGGCCGATTCTCAGACCTACCCGATAAGCACACAAAATTTTATCAAAATCGGTTCAGCCGTTTCCGAGGAGTTTGGGAACAAACACCGCGACGAGAATTTTATAGATTAGATATTGAATAAACAGTCAAACTTTAACTTTTTAGAGTTTATAACGAAAAAGGCATTAAATTAGTTAGTGTCCGGCAAAACAATCCCAGTGCGTGGTTTTTACCAATTGTTTGTCGATTTTATTAAGCGACCTTAATATAGGGATTTTCAACATTTTCAGTAAAAGACCTGCACGGACGGGTACAGTAACTTAGCACTGGATTTTAAAAAGTTCAATTGAAATTATTGTAGTTGAGGATGTAAATTTCAAAAATAAACAACAATTTGCGGTCATTCAAAATTGGGAGTAAAATAAGACCAAAAACCGTATTAATTCATATTCGATTTTTTTTCTTTTGAGCGTTTTCACTTTTTTGGTTTTGAATGATTCTTCTCCTCTAAATCTGCGCAAAATTTAGATTGGATCTTCAGGATTTTTAAAAAGGGTAGTTAACTCTACCCACCCCTCTTTTTACTCCCTTGTATTATTTGGTTTTATTGTTATTTGTTTTGTTATTTTGGTATTTAAAATCCTACAACCAATTTTTCAAAAAAACAAGCGTAATGACCTCTTATTTATGTATTTCGATGAGAAAATTTTATAGAGATTTTCAAGTTTAATTTTTGTTTTGATTTCTTATTGACAATTGCGCCAGTCCCAGATGTGTTTTTCGAGCTCAACGCATTAAAATACGTCTTGATTATATAATAAAATAGATAATATAAAACTTCAAAATATCGAGTTATTATTAAATTAAAAATGATATAAGATTTATTATTATTATTTATTTATTATTTTTGAAGTTTTATATTATCTAATATTAACGAGTTAATAATTTATATATTTATAATAAAATAGATCTAAAAAGTGAACATGTACTCTCGGTTGTGAAAATAAGAGAAGATGACAAATTTCTGAGATGATAGCCCACAAACTTTATTATCTTATTTAGGCTTAATTAAACAAAAATATCACAAATTTGAAAATAAAATATATTTTTCTGAATTTAAATTTACATTTTGTATAACATCATTTATTTTATAATAATTATTTTTTAAAAATTTAAATTTCTCTTTTAAAATATATTAAAAATTTAATAAAAAAGCCAAATGTACAAATTCAAAAATTTAACAATTATTTTATTATCTCTATTATAATTATATTTCTTAAAAATTACATCAGGTAGTTTTATTAAACTTAAAAAATACTATCCGTGATCTGCCACTGCATAAATTCTCAATATTTTATTAAGGCACTGAATGGGATGTAACACTCACTTGCTACTTTCAAAAATATTTTCAATATCAAAATATAATTTTTTAACAAGCCATTTAATAATATGTACATCATTATGCTAACATGGTAGAAAATTTACAGTTTTTTTTAACAATCTAACAACATTACTGTCTTAACAACCCACAATTCTAGCATGGTTTACATTTAAACCAAACTAGAAGCGCCCACACAATCATCAGTTTGTCCGGACAAACACGGCGAATTTCCTTTTGAACTTCCGTACACTTTGGTCGAATAACCAGAATCGTTATTTGTGTCTCTATCAATTGCGTCGTGCGGATTTTCTAACATTCTGGAAGTATTTTCGAACATTTTATTAGGATTAAACGCCCGGGAAGTTCCTTCCACTTCATTAAACATTTTGGAATTATCTAATAATCGTAATTTGGCAAATTGCATATTAACATTTTGTTCATAATACTTGGGGTTCTGTTCGTAATTTTGCACTTGGGATTCACTTAACGTCACATTTTGATGATTATAATGAATTGGTATCTGAGCACTAGAGGTATAAAGTCTTTGATTCGGCGTCGATCGTACGGTGGATTCTAAAATTCGCACATTTGGTTCAACATAACTCGCTTTAGAATCCACTAATGCAGAGGTGGTGGGACTATACAGCCCTGTCCTACTTCTAGGGGCATCATTGGGAACGTTTTCATAATTTGGATTTGGATCAGGTGGAATATACAAGTTGGAGTTCCCCATCATTCCACTATGCTGAACCATCCGCATCGGACTATCTTCATCGTCACTGCTTTCGCTATCACCGTTATTTGCACTGCAAGAAGTTTGTTGGTGCTGTATCCTAGCCACCAGTTCTTTGACGCTCGGCCTAGCCGCGCTGTCATCATCTGGATTATCCAATTCGTCCATGCTTCTAAAACAGAAAAAATGATTTTGAAAAATTTGTCCAATTAGAACCATCCGCATTACCTTGTAGCTTGTAAAGGAGTTTCATTTATTTTATCCAACATTTCTAAGCTTCTGGAACGTGGTAACACAGGATGCGGATTTTCTTTAACGGTGTTGATGCGTTCGGATCTTCGACCATGAACTCCGCGATTGAGTTTTTGTTCCAAACCAGCTACCTTTTGGCCAAGTTTAATTTGCGCCTTTTGTAACTCTCTCTTGTCTTTTTCTAAACGAGCTTCGAGATGCCTAAATAGTGGTGCGCAATAACAAGTGTAACCTACACCAACTGGTCCCTTGCAAATCTTTCCTGCTAAATCTAAATAATACTGCTCTCCTCGTTGCAGAGGTTCGTTTGGAAGTGTTTCTAAACGTGGCGATGGGAAGGCTTCTGGATCGGGATAATAATGGCACCCGTAAGGTGACCAATTTTTTGACTTGGTTGGAGATTCGGGAGTACCTAAAAAAATTAAATACTTACTTACAAATTGAGGGAGAATTAAAAACAGTTTGTTACCTGATGGTGGTTTTGGGTCGAATCGCACTTTTCCTTTTGAATGTTTTTTCACTTTAACTTTTTTTTCTTTTTTGGGGGCGGAATCGTCTAAAATGTTCAAAATTTCGTTAAGATCTTTTCGTAAGGCTATGTCTCGAGCGGTTTCGTTTTGTTTGTTGCGAACGATTCTATTGCATCCGGCTTCTAACAAAATTCGGGTTAGTTTTCTTCTACCCATAGCGGCCGCAATGTGAAGAGCGGTATCACCATTCTTGTTTTGTTCGGAAACTCGACACTTTGCGGATATTAATATCCGAGTTACTCCAGCGTGACCGTATCTTGCCGATGTGTGTAATGCGGTATCGCCGTAATTGTTTTGGAGGTCTGGGTTGCAGCCCGCTAATAGAAGTTCGCGACAAGATTGATTGTGGCCGTTTTGGCAGGATAGATGGAGTGCGGTAAAACCGCCTGCGTTAATTCGGGTGAGGTTTGCTCCTGCGGTAGCTAAGAGAGATACGGTACGGCTGTAACCTTTCCAGGAGGCTTCATGAAGAGCGCAATTTCCATGAATACTGTCTTGGTGATCGACGTCTGCACCTCGGGCTAAAAGTAACCTTACTACTTCTTCATGGCCATCGGCGGCGGATCTCTGAAGCGCTGTACACCCAGCACTATCGGGACTATCTACTTCCCGAGGGGCGGCGACACTGAGGAGCAGCCGAACAACAGGGGCGTGACCTGCACTTGCTGCCAGATGTAAAGCTGATCGGCCCAATTCATCTCTAGAAAAACGAACAGATCTTGCCGAACCCAATAATCTTGCACAGGCTGCAGTATCTCCGGAACTTGCTGCAGCTCGCAGTGCCGCACTACCCACTCCACCGCCGCCGCCACCTCCTCCACTCATCAGGTGTCGCCCATCTTATCTGCAAAAAATAAAATTCATTAAAATTTATAAATAAAATTAAATTACTAAAAATTAGATAATAGAATAGCCAGGAAAACAATGCCAAAATAATAAATACCGTCCATAAAAAATTGCAATATATAAATAACTCGACAATAGTTTTCTCGTGCCAGATCTTCAATGTCACCACCAGTTAGTTATAACTACAAACAATTTATTGTGGTCACATCAGAATTTAGCTTGCTAAAGTAAGTGATGAAAGATTTATAAAGCAGTACAAGAATTTATTTATTTTTTATATTCATAGCACACCCAATTTTCCAATCATTAACCTATCTAATGGCAGCCGATTATGAGGTGATATCATTATTAGGATATGTACGTAATATCCAATTAGAAGACCTTAAACTGAAATTTTAATTTGAATATACCAACTAAACGGTTATAAGTAATGTAAACTCGATTAAGACGTTAGGAACGTTTCGGTGTAATTGGTCTATAAAAGCAAACCGTTAACCGTGTACCTATACCATTTTATTAATAGCACTAAAATGTTATAGTAATGTGTATTATTTTGTTTCCTTGCAGACCAAATTAATCTAAAATTGCATCAACATGAAAATAATCGTTAGTGTTCTCTCGTTAAGTATCTCTAAAAAGACGATTAATAAAGTAGAATCGTACAACTCTCAAACGAACAAGAATTGCATGTTTCTTATTCGTTAGGATTGTAAGTCGGAAAAAAGTGCAGTATTTGACTGAATAACTGGTTGGAATATCTCAAGCTGGTTATTTTGAATGGATACTTCAAAGGGTTGTGTAAGATCAGCGCTTTCTCTTCATCGGACTTCAAAGAAGCCAAACTTATTTATTGAGGCTTCAATGAGATATTGAAAATGAAAGTGTTATTTATATTTAGCGGTCAGACCAAAAATCAGAAAGCCTTGAAATTTTAGGGTTTCATTATAAACGCTTATGCGAATCTTCCAAAAGTTTCTTGCGGCATCCCATTGAACTATACATTGTATCTGTATCCATTTATATAGGTATACATTCTTTGTAGCCAGCATATAATAAAGAAGATAAAATATCACAATCTCGATTTATACAGCCGAATGACATTGATTACAATTTTTATTGGTCTTTGCCTGTTGATTAAGATACAAAATTTTCATTATAGCTTCCGTTATATAGTTACACCTATCGACTGTACAAGTTTAGATAACCAAGAGATTATTAAGTTTAACGAGCTGCTAACGACGGTTATTTTAACGAAGAAAGCTCGCTTACCAAATTTTAGAGGGGTTTGGTTATGGTAAGTAAATTGTAATAGAATACAAACGACAGGATTTGCATAACAATAGACGTCTGTGAAAATTATTTTTGTTATTTTTGAGAGAATAAATTAAAATTACGATGAATAATATATTAGGATCTTCCCTCCCGCGATACAGCCCATGTTATTGTTTTGGTGTTTGGAAGGGCTTGTTGTGCACGCCATAATTGATAATGCATGAGTTGAGCTCAACAATGTGACTAATTTGGAATACCAGGAAACAGATCCAAAAATGGAATATATCACCTATGAGGTAAATACTTTTACTGCGTTATCCACGAAGCCATCTCAATTTTGTTAGTGTTTAAATAAAAGAAGCTTGTAAGTAACAGATTAAATGGAACACACACAGTATGAGACTAAAAAATTTGGCCAAGCCATTGAACTTAATGAACATACACACATATCTCGAGTGTTTAAAACGAATTGAAATTTAACATGGATTTCGAGTGTTTGCATCTTACGTATTTACTCAAAGATAAGGAAGAACTCTTAATTGAATAATTTTGATTTTGAAATTATCGAGTAGAGAACGAAAAATTATATAATGAACTTGACAGCCGAAATAATTTCGTTTCAGTTAAACATTCATCAGAGAGTTCTAAACAAAAATCACCAAGTGTTATTTTTAGACACCATTAAAAGTTTTTGTGCCTTCCGCGATTTATTAGCAAAGTCTAAAAATAAGGACATGTATTTTAGACAAAATAATTTATGTAAATATTTTCGCATTTCAAATGGCAATAATAGCTGAACAATATCAACTACAATTTTAATAGTGTCCCACAAAATGTGGGAGTTTTCTAATTTTTCCGAGTTCCACTTTCCTATTTTGTTTTATTGCTTTTTTTTTTCGTGTAACAAAAATGTTGTATGTGTAATTTTATTGGCGTTGTATTGTGATTTTGGCGTTCACGGTTAATTCCCAAACATGCATAACAATTAATTCTCGCGTGAAAGAATTCAAATGCAAATGATCAACATTCCGTTTTATGTTCGCATTTTCCATTATAATGAACTACAAGAATTGTGTTGGTTTATTTTGTTTTAACATAATAAATAAATAAATAAACCAAACTCTATAATTAAATTTACGTGGTAATGAAACGATTCAAAATAATCAGATGCCATAGACGTCCAACACGAAAACCCTGATGTGATAATTTTGGAAAACTTCAAGTCAACACCTTTTTTTTCTATTATTATAAATCTTCTCTAGCATAATAAAATTTTTAAATAAATTTTGTTCAAAAACCAAAACCGTTATTTTGCGTTGCTTTATGGGAAGGTAATAAAAAGTAAAGTAATAATTGTCACAGAATTTCCAAGCTATTGAGGGCAAACAATTTGATACAATCTGGGAGGTCTGTAACATCACAACTGATAAGATTAATTATTTGCACGTACACTGAAATCACAATGTATTTTGAAGTCTTTTATTTTATAGAAAACTGTAGTGAATTAGTGATACGCACGAGGATGAATAAACGTCGAAATGAATATGGCAAGAACTCTTTTAATCGATCTGATCGGGACTACACATCGCGTGGTTAATAGAAATATATTTTTTACAACATGTGTAACACACATTTTATGATAAAATGTCAAATCAAATTTGAAACCTTTAAATATTGTATTGTTGAACACATGGATCACAGATCCAATTAAATAAATCCTGCTAATCAGACAAAGGTACATTTAATTGCGGGATGATCTCTCGCTCTTGTTTCCCTTGTTTAGTTGAAAAATTTTATATAATTTGTGCTTTAAACATTCACGCCACTGACCGATTTGACTCCCTTGTAATAAAATAAATGCACTCTGCGCTTAAAAAATTCATCTAAAAGTTTTAACTACGGTACAAATCACTTGATGTTTTTGTTTTAAAAGTACTACTTTGTTATTAATTTTTATCAGGCGTAGCTACCATGGAGCACTTGAAGCGAACTGCTCCAAGCACGCAAATGATGTGGCACAAAATTAGAACGAGAGTAATAAAAATTAGTGAAAGCTTTTGTATTTATTTATTTCTCAATGGAAATAACTTTAAAACGAAATTTTTGCTGCAAAACGGTCAATCGCTCATTTGCGACATGAACGTTTTTGTACTACAAAATTTTCCAAAACATCTTTTCATTTATTGGTCTTTTTTCTTGGTACCTATTCGGTTAAATGTCTTGAAGCGAATTTCTTCATGTTTTTTCTTCTAAAGAGAGAAGCGCCACTATTTCATTTAATTGTCACTTGTTTTATTTTAACTTTTAAAATATTTATGGTGCGAACAAAACCTCCAATTACCAATTAAAGCAGAGCAATTAACAGGGTTTTGGATTATTTAATTATCCAACATTTCTGAAGCATACATAACATCTCGCTTGTTTTGTTTCCTAACGAGAAATAATTAAAATGATTTTGCAATTTTATACTTCAGTCGTAAGAATTAATTGTTTGGTTTAATTCTTGTTTTATTTACTATTTTACTTTTAGAGAATAAAAATTTAATATTTATTTTGTTCTCATTTAAAAATTTCTGGTGACGGAATTCAAAATATGACACTATGAACGATGAAGAATATTTATTGTTGAATTGTTGACCTAAGCTAATGCAATACATTAAGTTTTCGTTTAATATTCAAGTTATACTTTGATATGAAATTTAATAATCTTTGAACAGGCTTCTCTTAGATCTACGGTGCCAAAATTAAGACCATATAATAATACCGCACTAAATGCAAATTTTATTTTCTTTGAAAAGCAAGTTCTTATATTTTTGGAAGTAGCATTTTTTTGATTGGTCTATAATAGATTTTGTATATGAAACTTAAAGTTCTAGTTACAGATATGAATTTCCTTCTACACGGCATTAATGAGTTCATTATGAGAAAACATGTTAAGTTTTTTATTGAAAAAAATAGAAACATTTTAAATTCTATTGTCGATAATGGATTGTAAGAAGTTTTTCCGGGGAGATTGGTTTCTTGGTACTTTTAGAATTTTTGGCAATTTTCGACGGTGAATTTCTAAGCTTGCTGAAATTTTTTGTTATTTGATTTGTTGTACTGAACAGCGAATAAGACCATGTTAAGGTGGTTGGAGCGTTTCTCCAAGTCCATGGAAAAATTATAAAATTTGCAGAGCATATAATTTATGATTTACCACGTACGTAAAAGAAATTTTAAGCGGATTGACCAACTAATTTACAAAAAAATCAAATTTGAAATCTCCGAATTTAACATGGGGAGTATTGCGTGAACGCGGTTACTTGACACAATTCCCATAAAATAATATAGTTAAATCCATGTCAAGTAAATAAAAAATATGTTCAACTATAGATTAACGTTTTACAAAAAGCCTAGAAAAAATTTAAAGATATTGACCATCTAGTTTGGCCGTAAATAATTATTGAACTTAACAAAATTTAACTTTTTTAAAACTACAAGCGGCTTGGCAACGTTGGGATACCAACAAAAAACAATAACCACAAATTAAGTGACGTTACGCTTTGAAAATTTATAATTATGTAAATTTTATTATTTAATTGCATCGAAAATTACAAAATGTAACAAAGTTACATGGAAAAAGGACATTGTAAGGATTGCATTTGCGTAAAAAAAACAGAACAAATTTTTGTTGTTGCCAGACCAAATTCTTTGTGAATCAAATAAGGTACTCTGAAAACTTTAATAAATAAATTCTTTCTTTCAAATTATTTATACTTTTGTCATTCGTTCGTTTTTAATATTATATTTGTATTGATACCTCTTTCATGATTTTTAAAGTAGTGTTAATATTTTTCAGTCACTATGAACTTAAAAACTAGCCGAGTACCGCTCGAACCACCTTAATGACCATTTAAGTTCTAATCCAGCATTGCAAATTTCATTTTTAACACGCGAGTAATTAAAATGTAAAAAAAAGAGGAAACGGCTAATTTATTTAAAACCAATAAATCGTGCCACTAAATCACAAAACAAAATTAATAGATACGATCACGGCTATACTTGATTAATTTTCATGGTAGATAATCTTTGATAATGAACACAATAACTAATTGCATGGCTGTTAACTTAGTGCCAAACAGTGCCAAATGACTTTGTTAATACTACAAGAAAAAATATTTATCAAATTGATGCCTTCAATTTTCGTATTCCAAAAATAATCCATTAAGCTGAGCCAAAACTAATGCCTAATTAGTCAAAATAAAGGTGGATGTTGATCGAAACGTTTACGCCCTAAGATAAGTCATCGAGTTATTCTTGGCATGAAAGTCATTAACGGTGATTTTACGAAAAAAGGGTTAAAAAACTTGAAAATATTATTTTAAAATTTTCTAGTTTTTTTTCAAATTTTTGTGCTTGTCATGATGTAAATTTGGCTTTGTACATTTTTCTGGTGTGGAATGAACAAATGCCCAAAATCTTGTATTCTAAGATTAGAAATGAATTTTAAGTTAGGGGAATCCCCAGCCCTCGGTATTCCTCACAAAAGTCAGATGATAACAGAGGGCTATGGGTAATTTTGGATCTAGAAAGATAAATGTCGTTATAGTATGTAACGCTATTTTTTGGCTTATTTTTGACATATTAAACTTTTCAACTAGAAGATAAAACAAACCTGTAACTACTTCTGAAAATAATAACCCATATTTTAGTTGTCAAAAAATAGAATAATTGCCAAAATATTACGGAAATGCCAATGTTTCGAAATTACTATTCTCGTAAAATGCAATAATAGTGAGAACATTTTTAAATCGCGTAAAAACAAGAAAAATGTCGTCGTTAACATGTTGCTTAACTAAATAGTTAAAATTGATTAGAAGGTGTTAAAATTAATTATTTTAACAGAATAAATTATTAGTTATAACGGTTTTCCTGAATATATTATCTCGATGCTAATTTAAAAATTGATACATCAACCTATTTTATGATTTTGAGAAAAAGCAAATTAGTTTAAACTAAATGTTGAACCGTGGCCAGAGATAATGTTGACAATTTTAACACCAATAATTTTTGAATGAGAGGAAACAGACGCTGCCCACTTTTTGACATGATGCATATTACAATACATAAGAAAAATAATAAATGTAAATTCATATGTCTTAACTAATTTTCTAAATATAACGAGATACGGATACCGGATTTAAACGAAATTCTATTTACAGAGATATGTATAATATGTTAAAAATATGGAATACGAGGTATTACTTGAGACAGTAAGGGTAAATTAAGACCTTGTTCCAAATTCTGTACTTTAATTAGAGATCAAGTCTAGAGTTTTGGTCAGAATTCTGTGCAAGAAATCTCTTGCACAGTAAGTAAAGTTCATTTCTTTACTTGGAAGTAAATGTCATTAATTAATATTAATGGCCGTCCTGAATGGAATTATCTTCTTCCAATTGCAGGAAGTAATAAATAGTTTTTAATTAAAAAATACTTTTACAATATGAATTTTTAATTTTAAATGTTTCAATTTGTCTTAAAAAATATGTTTTGCAAATTTCAACAATTTACATATTTTTTTTCAAAAATTTACCCTATCATTCGGGTAAATAGAGACCCGCAGCAGAAAAAGTATTCAATATTTTCCTGTTTTGAACTTTATATAGGTTTGTTTACCTTGCAATATTTTTTTGCATAAATTACCTAAAAAAAAAAATTTGTCCCGGTGTCACAGTTAGTTTTCTCTTCCTCGGATAACATAGCTCAGCCTACGGCCTTCGCACTTCTCTACTCTAATCTTTTGTAATTTTTAATCCTCAACTTTGTTCCAATCGAAGCAATCCCGATTTTTTATGAATGTGTCAGTCACTAAGAGCTTTTGGGTGACTATAATGTTTTTGGCCGTACTTGGAGTCAGAGAACAAGAAATTGTACTGCTTCAAATGATTTTTATTTGATATCCTATAAAATTAAATTTTCTACGACATTTTTATGTTTATTATGTATCTTGTGAAATGCGAAGACCGCAGGCCGAGCTATGTTAAGCGAGGAGCAAAAGTGCGAAACTGGAGGCAGAGCTATGTTTTGTGATGATGGCCTCAGGAAACTAGGTAAAAAGAGTGGTTGTTTTTTAGTGCGCACGTTTACCAACATAATGGCCACCCTTGATTTCCTTCCCAAAATTTCGATGGTTACAAATCTTCTCTTATTTCTCTAAAGTCGAACTTGACTAAAGCTATTCATTCTTTAAAACAGTTTTTTTTTAATTTTTATAGCTAATTAAAATTGTAAATACCTACTCAAAGAGGACCAAGAAAAATATGGATGGATCAGAGGTGACGTAACGAGCCAAAGCTTAAAACATGAAGAAGAAGAACACCTACTCAAGAATTGATTATTCTAGACGTCAGACTCCCCTAGTCACACTTTTATTTGTCACATTTTTGTGCCTCTCCCTCCTAGGCATGGATGACTCCAAATTACACATTGTTTTATGCTGAATGTGCAAATCTGGCCTGATGATTATGACCATAACATACATAATTTCCCCTATACATTTTGATAGATTCAGCATTCTATCATAATAACATTTTTGTTCAATAAAATCCAATTTTCTAATAGACGATAGGAAATTTCGTTAATTTATTCATGCGCGTTATTTTAAAATTGCTATGACTTGAGAAAAGTCAAGTTATCTTTTTGTTTGTTTTGTCGCTTCCTTGACGATATAATAACCTTCTTTTCGAGGTCTATGTAAAAATAATCACAATATCGTAAAAGAAGACAAAAAACTAATTGGCAAAATTAATTTTTGCCTCTTCTTCTTTTTCTTTCTCTCCTTTTGAGATCATTAACAAAATGAACTTATGGCTTTCCTTGTTTCAAAATGTTCTTTTTACAACGCAAAACACAGATTTACTACATAATCGCAATTTGAAAATTATTTTTCCTTACATTTCACTATTGGCCCTCTCAATATTTTAGATGCGGCTGGTGCTGTGTCACAAAATGGTGATCGTGCATGTATGCCAAACAATGTGACAAATTGAATTACGTACAAAGTGACGTTAGGCCTCTCTCACTTTTGAAGTATAAGATCATAATTACTATAAATTATTATTATTAGCCCGTCTACGAATGGGTTGACCCGAGTGTTTTAAATTTGCTTGATGTGCAACTCAATCCCAGAGAAAGTGAGTTTTACATTCGTCACTCGCTTCTTTTACACTTTTGCCGTAATCTGCATGACGACTAAAAACCTAAAAATCTCTCAGATAGCATAATTATATTATGTTGACGTTGAGCTTTTGAATCTGTTTTTATTATCGACACACATTAATTTAATTTTTTATCATAGTTTAGAGGACGGATTGGATTTGGATTGAATTACCAAATAATTAAATTTAAAATTAATCTTTATTGTTATAAATCCAAATCTCTTATTTAAAGTTCTTTTAACTAAATTAACTTTAATAATTAAGTAACGCGTGACGGTGCTCAAAAACAAATCTTAGCTTAGTAGACGGTGTCCACACAGCTTCAACATTGATGGAAAACGACACTTTTCATTTTGAATTTCTTTTAATTGCATTTGATCTGGTTTAAGACTAATTTCGATTCAACACATTAGCCTTCATTAGAATCAACGACACAAGTTGCATTACCGACCTAAAAATATTCAAGCTATAAATTTTCGTATGAAGGATCCATAAATAGTATATAATATAGGACAATACACGCCCTGTAATATTAGTACAGACAGAAAAAAATGTGAATATTTTACTGCCACAATTTAGATTTATTAAGTGTAAAAATAAAATATCTTATAATTATTGTAATCCTGATGACACGGTAAATTAATTATCATATCAAATCGTAAAAAAATCGGAGATGCTCAGACGTACAAAAATGTTACTGTTCAGGTGGTAATAAAGTAAAATATGTGAAATATTTATGTGGCGAAAATATTTACAAAATTTTTTGAAAAACAAGTTGAGTTAATTTATTAATTTCAAGCACTTATTTGAAGAAAAGATTTTGACCAAATACTAATAATAATTATTGGGTAAATTTTGTTTTATCTTCATCACATATTTTATAGCCTTACTGTATATGCCATTATAGCAACAGTTACGATAATGAAAATTTCAAAAATTAATTAGATCTCTTTTAGTTAAAGCACTGAGTGATTGATGAGTTTGATTTGAAAATGTTCGGAAGCCATAATTATTTTTGTTAAAAATTCTTTTGTTCATCAAACCACATTTAATCATTTTTTTTTAATTGTGAATTAAAAGTAATGCGTACGTTGGTGTATCGTATCAATTACGATCGAAATAAATAATTGCATTTGAATGTATACATTGAAATGACAATGTTGCATAAAATATACCAAGAATAAGTTTTCAATATCACAATTGATGATTTATAATCTTTAATTTTAATTAACTATAGAATATTTATTATGGATTGCTTTTTTGTCAGTCACTGAAAAATTATACCTGATGCTTGTAACGGTCGATCAAAATAATGCTTAATTGCAGATTGATCAAGCTTTCTTGTAAAAATTTATAAAAAATGACCTACCTTTACGCCTCCAAAGAAGTTGAAAATATCTATGTAGCCTTTTGTGTTAAGAAGACGTGTCCATTTAAACAAAAAAATTGAAACTAATTGGTATGTGTATAATGTGACCATCACCTACTTTAAGACAACATGTGAATGATTTTTTGATTAGTATGTACAGCAGATGACCACATTTTTAATTTTCTGTAACACTATGTCATTAATCACTTGAAAAATGCTGCAGGTAAACTAAATTGTGGCACATTTTTATGGACATGAGCAGCAGTTTTGATCACTGGATTCAAATTGACATTTATTTTTAACGTTAGTTTAAATTCCGATGAAGTCGTCCGTTTGAAGCATTTTATGAGAAAATAGATTATTTTTTTCCGGTTTGATCGAGAGGTGTGGACAAATTTCAAAAACATGTAAAAATTTTATTTGGGTTATAAAATTCCTTAATCTAAATTGGTCAATTTTTCTATATTTGGTTAAAAACTATAATATTGTAATCTCAAACTTGAAAATTGCGTTAGAATATTAGTATTACAACTATCCATCGAGATAAAAAATATTTTGGAACCGTTGAACTCTACAGCAATAATCGATTACTGCGTTTGGAAGAAAAGTTTATAATGGTACCAATAAGGTCAATCTACATGATTTCCATCTTTTTTGATCTTGAACCCGTTGGATTCAGTTGGAATTGGGGTCTTCCTCTCTGTCTAAATACTATTTATTTGTTCGTCTTTGAAGTTTTCAAAGAAGAATATCACTGAAGAAGTTCACTGAAAGTTTATAGTCTCTTGCTCTAAACCATTTAGAGTAATTTTAGTACAGCGCAGTAAATCTCTTATTTCCATTTCAGAAACAAATCTTAGTTTAGCAACCTGTGTACGCTTGACTTAATTGCCACTTAACACATCAGTTAAATGCCACAAACATAATCCTAAACTCTACAACTTTTGCCCCGAGCACATCCATAGAATTTACTCAAGCATTGAAATTTTAACTGCAGCTTTAGCTTATAAAAAAAAGGGTTTCAACGACCGACGTTAAAAATAAAAAATTGCCAAGCTCCCAAAAAGAAGTAGTCACCGGCTTCATCGACTTTGGATAACATATTATTCAAAACCCAAATTAAGTCTGTAAACCTATTGTTTATTGATAAACTCGTCAAGAGAAAAAAACAAAATTCTTGTTCGTTCTGATTTACTGTTTAAATACAGTTTACGCATTAGGGCTTAAAAGTAGCTTTTGCTCCCTTGAAAATTGGGATGAAATCGTTTAATTTCTAGCAAATTATTATTTTCGATAAGAACTTTTTTCAAGTTTAATAGTAACCCAGTTAATATAATAACGTGCAGGTAAAACAGTATAAATTATCCACTCTTTAAGAAGTTCTAAATAATTTTATCGATATTGTTTTCCGTAATGGTCGTGATAGAACTTCTAAATTTTAATCAAAAATCAATAGCCATCTCTTTTCCGTTGTTCATAAAATCGATATCTTATAACTTCTGATCTCAATAATAGTAGATATTTCAAAAACAAATCATTATCTCCCATATATTTCTTTATCCAATTTGTACTGAAACATAACTTACAGAAAGTTAATAGAATAGAAGTAACTTTTAATTTTCTTAAAGTTTTTATGTTGTTTGCAGTAGATCTTCATTAATCATTTACTTCATAGTAACAATGCAGCCCAGCGGGTATACGACAAAATGGTATGCATTATTTCTACCTGATGGTACAAAGACAAACGCCTTCGCTAAATGCTTGGACATTGTTTTTATTTTACCTAAATTACTCAAAAAATGTATTACAACTTAACCAGGCCTTTCCTCGAAATCAAAATGAAATCGTGGTTATTGAGACAATGACCCCGAGTTCGAATCCTATCTATACTGGATTGTCGTGATTTGGAAATTACGATGAACCGTTGGGCCACCAATAAAGAACCATTTTGTAGCAATAAACTTTTTGATCAAAACATTCGATATAATAATAATCAATTTAAAAACTCAATTTCATACAAATAGCCCAAAATTTGGCAAAATAAAAAACCAAAACTTGAAATCATAAATTTATGAACTAATAAAAATAATTTATTCGACATTTTACCAAAAAAAAAAGTTAAAATACTATAATTCAAATATAACCGAAAGAATTTATAAACTATAAATTTGATTCAAACCATTAACTATTGTACCAAGTACCATTTAACACAAATAACCGTAAACATTTTTTCTGTGATTAATAGTGCACAAGATAGGAAATTGTCCTACACTCTTGAAAGAATAAATATAATTTATTAGAAAGGATGACTCTTAAACTTTAAAATTATTGCAAAGAGTGCAAATGCTAAGCCGTAACTTTGGCGAAGCTTATGAAAGTCACTGCTTACGAAAGAAGATCCAGATGTTTCGATCGTCTATCATAATTATGGGTTAACCACTAGTTAATTTGTGTGAAGTGTAAATTATTAATGTAACATTTTAAAATTCAGACAAAATAATCGCGCAATTTTGCAAAACTGCTTCCTAGTATCAAAATGGTTTTGCAAAACGTACAATTTGAAACAGCCAGAAGATGGGTAGCGCCAAAATTTAATAATAATTAATATATTCGTGATGGCAGATGAGGATGAGCACACAGCTTCAAAGAAATTTTACCACATCCACCAAAATGCACTAGTATTTGGATCAACAATGCCAATAAAAATAATTAGTCTAAAAAGTCTAAAAGTAGCTACACCCTTCGATGGAATCCGGCAAACTTCATAACGATTTTTGGAAAGATAAAAAAATTTAGCAAAGTACCTTATTATTTTTTTATCATAATAATCATTTTGTTTCATATCGACTATTAGAAGCAAATTGGTTTTAGTACTACTGAAACAACATTTCTGAGTGCGGAATATAAGATTATTTAATTGCTATATTTTGAACAAATTTCGGGTTACTATTGCTCCACACTCATTAAAACAACAACACAATAATAATAGGTACTGTAACTTAGTAATCATTTAAACTTTTGAAAATAATAACATATTGTCGTGACGTTCTATGTGACAAGAAGAATGGGGTGCAGAAAAAATTTTTAATTTTGTCAATTTTTTCTGTTATGCTAAAAATTTGATATAAAAGTTTTGGAACTGCAGAACTGTTTGTTGACTGGAGCGCGGGAAACCGCAGTTCAAATCCTGATTGCGTCTGAAATTTTCTGTGATCAAAAGAGTCCAATATCGATCTGTGGACTATGGGGAAGGCAACGGGAAACCACCCCATTAATATTTCCCTAGTAAAAGACCTCTTGGCTTTAGCCAGTAGGATCTTACCAACGTCCGATATCGGATACGGTACTCGAAGAAGAAGAAGAAGAACTGTTTGTATTCACTGGATTCAGTTTTAAATATTTAACTTAAAAATTGCCGATTACTTACAAGAATGCACATCACCAATATTGAATAATGGAATATATTCGGACTCTAGGCTAGAAGCCCTGGGTTCGATCCCCAACCCGGCTACAAAATTTATCCAACTTCATTATTATGACCCTTTCCCCTCGGAAGGCAATGGCAAACCACCGAGAGTAATCTACCAAGAGCATTATGATCATGTTGTCTAGTAAATCGACGGCTTGATTACACGATTGGACACATAAAAATAATCACTACGCGTCTGTTAAGACGGATAGACTGGAGGAGGAATATTGAAAATGTCGGGCTTTACTTTATATGAATAAGGTGCTCTACTACCTACGACTTTTTCAATGTTAGAGATGTGTATTTATGTAAGCAATGTCATTTTTATTTGGTGGTTTTTGTAGCCAGTTTTTTTTATTAAATTATATTTTTTATTTTTGATATTTTTTTCAAGTTGCGTTAAAATTGGTTCAGTATCTTGGCGGTAATCTCTTCAGTCCATTATGCGCGTCATAATAACTTAATGTTATTATATTACTAGAAGTGAGATTTTTAGATCGTCCAAATTCAAAAAAAGGTACCTACCTAAAAAAGTTATGAAGAAAGCAATTTTAGGTTCTAATAAATACAAAAAAAAAATTGGCATTATAGGGGGAAAGGTTTGTATTAGGGACCCTAAAATACAAATTTTACTATTGAAACCTCGATATATTCTGAAAGAGTATATTTTAAATAAGAGAATTAACTATGACAGAATGCCTTAAATGCACCTGTTTTTTTCAAAAATCTAATTTAAAAATGATCGATTTTCACTGCAAATTTGAAGGTAAATCGCTCGTGATTGGTGAATCAAGGCATTCTGTTGTCGGTATGTGTGTTCCTATACATGAGAGTGTAGCTGTTGACAAATTTGTCAGTAACTCGTACGCTATATGGTACGAATACGTTCTCCTTTTTAGGACCAAAATTACTTCAGAAAAGGAATGCTTTGATTTAACGAACGGTTATTACTTTTTTGCGTGGATCCTCCTCGTGCCATGGTGGTTTTCATCAAAATACCTCTAGGCCCGTGGGTTAAGGAAAAAGGTGGATCTTTGAGGGGTGAAACTCGTTAGCGTGGATTCTAAAAGAACGATGGTTGTGCAAGAAAAAATTGACTTAAAGCACTTCTCGCTGCGCTCGAGCGCTTTAAGCCATTTTTCCGGCACATTTACTATTGAAAACCACGAATTTTGTGCACGAAGTGCACTGTTGAAGCATCCCAATGCAAGTATCGGTCCGGTTATCGCCTCTACATAGCATAACATCACTTTGTGAACAGAGTTTTGTGGAGGCTCCATCACCTCTTTCAACGTCTAAGAACATCGCAGGGATAGTTGGGTGTGTATGTATAATACTAGCAAGCGTGGAGCCTTGTATCGTTTTTAAATAGAGTGTTGATTTGCGTAAGGCGATAATCAACCTTTGATGAGTAATTTTGAGAGTTTCCCGAGCTCGAGATGGCCGAAGCAACAGTTATCCCCCAAAAACGTAGCGTGGTGGGGCCCAAAAGTCGCACCGTCGCAAACAAAAAGTGGGATTGTACGAGAGAAAAAAGTTTTCTAACATACAACCTACAACCCATTATAGTTTTAAATTACGAAACTGACGGTATTAAAATATAAATTGTTTTTTAAATAGTTTTTTTTTATTTTTCAACTCCCTAGCCTTTGCAACCCAAAACATTAAACATGTTGTATCTTTTGTACTTTTTTTCCCACAGATTTTTTGAATGACCTTTTTTATTTTTAAAATTTTTTTAAAAAAAGTGTATCTGTGGCAACTTGGGATTTTCTCAATATTATTTAAATTAAGAACAATTTAATTACAATAACAAATTTAATTTAAAAAAAAACAATAAAAAGATTTTAATTTAGGAGCGTCGTAAGGACGAGGTTTTTTTTCTATTTGGACTGAAAATTAAAAAAAAGTTTTTAAAATGCTAAAATAAGTCGTAAAAATTAAAAAACGGAAAAAAAAAGCAAAAAAAAGTAAAAAATAAATAAGGATTATATGACGTAGTTTTGCATAAAACGAATTTTGGTACTAATAAAATAAAAATAGGAGTTAAAATAAAAAAAAGGTAAAAACCTAAAATCTCATTTTTAGTTATCACAACCTATGCGTTACTTATGAACAAAAGATCTATCTTCTTATTTTTCTTCTACTTGTTGACTAGAATTTTTCTATTTCTCAAGTGTCAAGTTTTTTTGATTTTGAAAGCCACAGTGAGATATAATGAAAATAGTCATTTTGAAATAATTCATGTTCATTGTAATTAGAATTCGAAATGTGAATATTTTTTTTGCATTTTTGTTTAGTTTACTAGATAAACCTTAGTTCTAACGTTACAATTTTAAAATTTTCAAAATGTGATGTTTTACTAAGGTTTATTTAAGATTCAGTAAGATAGCTCAGTGTTGCTTTTAATTTTTATTGACGGTTTCTATTTGCTCGTTTATTAATGGGGATTCATTATTTACATCTAAAAAACAAAACTCATGGTTAATTTCGTGTTCAAAAAATTTTATTCAAAATTTATTCGACAATTTTCCATTTAAATGTAAACCAACAACAGCAAATTTAAAATTACCGTTCTTAATTATATTTAAGAAAATTTCTTAATTGAGCAATAAATGAAGTTATGTTTTATAATGGATAATAATTTTTAATCTTACCTATTTGTATTTGTTCTAATGCCAAAACGCATAACTTTTGTCGCCTTGACATAATTGTTCGTATTTTATTTTCATAAATTTTAAACAATAGGTACAGGAAAGGAAAATTATTAATAATATTAATTATCACAAAAAATAATTTAAAGTTCAATGCAAATTATAACCAACTACAATTATGTACATTTTATGCTGCTGTGAAGTATGAACGATATAAAACAAACATTTGAGTGGAAATTCAGTTGCATCCATTATAAATTTCACACTACAAGAGTGCATAAAAAAATATGTATCTCAGTATTGCTTTACTTTTTTCGCACGATTTGTTAATACAGATAGTGGAATACTGAAATAATGCAAATATTTCAGTGTTGCATTTAAACATCGATGTAAAATATAAAATTACACAGTGGTTTATGGCAATTTACAAAGAAAGTAATATTATATTAATATTTCAATGTGGCATTAAATCAAATGGGCGTTAAGCAATTTAATTCAATACCTAACTCAAAATCGTATTTTTGCAAGATATTTCACTGTAGCTTTCAAGCGACGATATAGTGTTTTTACATCCAATAGGTAGCTTGCTAGGCTTACCTTTCCGATGTTCCTGTACCCTGGTTTTGCTTCTTGTTCTTGTCGTAAATGTTTTTTGTATATCCTAATCTGGTATTAAAAAGAGTGGAACTCGGCGAAGAAAATAATTGATAACGATAGAACTATCGGTGCAACGATAAAAGTTTTAATTGATTTAGAGTGAAATATAGATAATTATAAGTAAGCTATATGTGATTTACTGCAAATTGTGCCCTCAGGCTAACAAAACCTAAAGAATTTAGAATTGAAGATCTTATAGTGTGCGAACCGATTCCATGCAATGTAATTATCTTTATGTGCAATCGTACTAAAATGTACATTTTCACATATTCAAAACAATACTGAAAGTAGCTGTTTTTAGTACAGAAATGTCAAATTTTACTTTTTAGTACAGAAATGTCATAACCTCAAATGTTTTATGTGCAATCCTACTAAAATGTACACTTTGACAAATATTTTTGACGTATTTTGTGAATTTTAAATATTTCATTGCTTAGCAACTGTGCAGCAAAGATGCACTTTCAGGACTTGGTACATAAATAACTATTTTATTTAATAAAACGATTCCGTAGTATCGGAAACAAGTAAGTTATGTTTGTATGGCCAATAAAAATTGGTAACGGTTTGTGTCGCATTTCTCTCACCTTTCAAGTTCCAATAAGTATCCCGCACAGAGGCCCATTTACCTTACAAAAGGTCACGTTTCCATCATCAGAGTGTCACATTTCAATCGCCAAAGTGTCACATTTGCATCGCAAAAGTTCACATTTGTCACTGCGATATCGCTAGGTACAGTTCCATGCGGTCCATATCAAAGAAGAAATAATAGCATAGAAGAGTCTGTATTGAACTTGCAATTATTATGTACTACAAGAACTGTAGAATTGAGATAATACATTCTTCTAAAATTAGTCCAACTTCAGACATGCATGCCGTTTATTTTAAATAAAAATTACAGTAGCTATCGGCAAGCGTTGCCTTACGAAGCTTAGCAAAAAACTTTAAAATATTAAGTGCTCAAGGACCTTAAATTACAGAAAGCGGTTGGTTATTTAAACGCTAATTTAGTTATAACAACTGAAATACATTTTCTATAATTAAGCGGGTGTCGAAAACGAAGTAATAAAAGTCTGAGGATTATAAAATTCCAATAAAAACGATACTCGCAGTACTTACTAATGCAAACAATTAATGACAAGCTTCAAAATTTGTGTTGTCCATAAAAAAATAAGAGTTGCCCACATTTTAACATTTCGCCTAAGTTTCAAGTTCAATGCACTGGCAATCGGTTTCGATCTGCCTACCTTTTGTATTGAATTATCATTCGCACAATAATGGAGAAAATATTGTTACTGAACATTTAACCTGGTTTACTTTTATAATTGGACTGCATTTCGTAATGCAATAATATGGATATTTATTTTAAATTCAATTTAAAATTCAAACGTTGTTTATTTATAAAAAATTAAACCTTTACGTCATGTCAATCAATCTACTCTAGCACATTTGAAAGTGATTTTTTTGCTATTTTTTTGCCCAGAGTACTAGACGTTATTTCCGTAACTGAAAAAGAGAAGTATGATGGAAAGAAAGTGAACAAGGACGTAATGAAGGTCCTGCCAAAAGTCCAAAAAGGTTTTGATAGAGAATAAATTTCCATAACGCTGTTTCATCAAGTGAAGAAACAAGAATTTTATTTTTGTGTTTTTCTATAAATTGAAATTTTTAGGTACATACTAATCTAAAATTTATTTACACCTTTAGAGTAGATCCATTTTGATTCGACCTTGTTAAGCAACTAAGCCATCTGCTCTATCTATTGAACAGTAATTAAGTAAATTTAAATATTTACTTCGCATTTAACTACATAAATTAAAAATTAAATAATTTTAGTATTATAATACACAACACTTTTAAATGCACAACAAGGAATTTCATAATAAAAACTCTGTTATTCAAAACATAAAAAGTTAATGCCAATTTTTAGACTAATTGCTCTACTTTAAAATAAACGAAGATTATTAAAAAGTTTTAATGGGCATTTAAGCGTTTATTTTCAATTTTATTATCTTATTTAACATGTAAAATAAAGCAAAATTACCAAATGAATGAAGTGAAAAGTCTAACAGAAGTGCTAAATATTTTAAATATCAGTAAGAACTTTTTAAGACTGTTGTGTTTCGAAAATCATTAAAATTCAAGTTATAACTTTTATTTGGAATATAAAAAAAAACAGATTGTAGGTAGAATTTATGTGTTCATAAATTTGTTAATCAAAACGTGTGTGTTCTCGATTGGAGAGTCTTTATTTCAAAATTGCATCAACGCAAACGAAGTAAATAAGTTCTTTGAGATTTTTATCGGTTGTTAAAATCTACGCTCGAATAAAGAAAAACACGTTTTAATTACAAATTTTTGTGCAATAAATTCTTAGGCTAATTTTTTCCAAAAATTTTTATGACCATCTTCGAAACGAATAATAATTTTCGTATAATTTTAAATGTTCGGCTGTAGGTATGCGAATTTAATTTGCAAGCGGTACATTATGTTTAATTGATTAATAAATTTTAGATGCCACAAGACCTTAAGGTTCATTTTTTAAATTATTTTTGTAATAATTCTGAAATAATTATTGCGGTTTTTAATTTTTACAAATTTTATACCAAGAGGAATGTTAAATAACATCTAATTTGGTTGTAATAGCCAAAAAAAAATTTAGATTCGGACTTGGCTCCATAGCATCAAAACGAGGCATTTTTGAATAAAATTAAGTGTGATTTAATCGTCTAATTTTGGGCTAAGAAGTTATAAATCTCGATAGAAAAACGATTTTATGTGACAAGCAAAACGCAGGTTTAGATCGTCAGTAATCTAATTATCAATATTGTGTATGTATGATTCGGTTTTTGTAACGTTCTACGACGTCTTCCGATTCCCAAACATCGCCAAGCGGCGTTTGGTTTTGTAAGCATTTTACACTTTTTACCTACGACGAGGAGCCAGCCCGACGTAGAACCCCCAACCTGGAGGACTAGCGAGACGGCCAGAATAAAGTTGTAACTTCACCCGGATTTGAACCGGATATTGAGCGTTCGTAGTCAACTCGCTTGGCTATTACTCTCAGACCGTCTCTAATTATTTTATCAATATTTAGTTCATTTATTTTCATTTGTACCACTGATTTTGGTTTGGTAATAATAATATACATAGAAATAAGATGAACAAATAGAAACATTACAAGGTATTGCGTAGAAAATCTTTTAAACTTAATCACTTGTCAAACTCCTGAAAATCAAAAACATGTGTTTACAAGTCAAATAAATTCAGACAAGTACAGCGTCGACAAGACGTTTGTTGAGTAAATATGTTAGCAGTTTTTCATTTTTATTGAAAAATTAAGGAAAAAAAATTAGGTGTATAAATAGATATAACCTACGCTTGTGCTATCCAAAATTTAGGAAGATTAGAGCTTTCTTGCTTTTCATCGTTTTATTCTACGATTGAGTAAGTCAATGTAGGCTATTTGAAAAGTCAATCAAAAAAAATATTGGCATTCAAAAGGCATAGCTTGACCTCTTTCGTCGTAACAATGACCTAGCGGTTAAGAAACTACTAAAGTTATCAGCTTTTTTACCCAATACAGTCGAAAACTTGAGCCACAGTCGTGGAGTGATGTGACCGCTGGTTGAGTACAGAGCCGAAATTCTGGGTTCAAATCGCGGACTAAACAGAATTTCTTAGCTCGGCCTTTCAGTGGACATTCACACAGTGTGGTGAAATAGAAATTGATTTATTGAAAATAGGTAATATGGGGACTAATCCATCCCGCTAATCGGATTTGTAATTCCCAAAAAGGGAAAAGCCATGTTCTACTTAGAACGTAAAAAGCTTACTTACAATCGAAAACTTGGAGCAAGAAGACAGACGCAGTCTGTTCCAAAATCGCCAAGTCGGAGAACGTCAGGGCAAAGCCAAGAATTTCAAAGGGAGTCACAGCACAAAGAGGGTTGGTTAAAGCAAAGATAAATTGTAAAAAAATTACACCCTAGTGTAACTTCTTGAGAGGAACTGATCTTCAATGACTAAACGTGAACCAAAATCCGGGGCTGGGACAACTCGCCGCGGCCAACTTGCCGCGGACCAACTCGCCGCCAGCCTAACTTGCCGCCAGCTCAATTTGCCGCCAGCCCAACTCGCCGCTGACCAACTTGCCGCCGGCCCAAAGGTGAAGTCCCTCGGATATTTTCTACTTTTTGACGATTAAATCGATTTAGTCCAAGACTTATAAAACTCATGGATGCAAAAATTTGCATGTTTCAGATCCAATTTTATGTTTTGTATCGAAAGTTCAAAGAATTTATAATAATAAACAAAGGTAATAACTCATTGGTTGGTAAAACAAACCAATGTTAGTACCGATGTTGGTTGTTTAACCAATCAATGGGTTGTTGCCAACTTTCTTAACATAGTACAAGGGTCACAAGATCTTTGTAGTAATCGTTAACCATTTAACGATGATTTTCCGAACAGCTACTCAAATATTAAATCTTTGAACTCTCGATACAAAACATAAAATCGGATCTGAAACATACAAATTTTTGCATCCATAGTTTTTATACGCCATGGACTAAATCGATACAATCGTTAAAAAGTAGAAAATATCCGGAAAACTTCACCAAATTTAAGCGTTTAAAAAGTTATTCATAAAATTCAAGCTCTTTTTAGTTGACGGCGGCGAGTTGGTCAGCGGCGAGTTGGGTTAGCGACGAGTTGACCGGCGGCGAGTTGAGCTGGCGGCGAATTGTTCTAGACCCCCAAAATCCTACAGTTTAACGTGGAATCAAAAAGGTCCATTTCAGTTTTTATTTCATTCGTTTGTGCATCGTTTGTGCAATTATTTTTTTCGTTTGTTCATTCACTGTTTGCGAATTATTTAACAAATATTTAAGTTTAACGCGACGCCTACGCATTGAAATACGTCGCCTACAATCACAAAAACGATTTGAAAATTTTAGTCAGATTTTACAAAAACGGTAAATATTTTATCTATAAATAAAAAAAAGGGTAGATAGACCCCTTTGAATTTTTTTCACCCCAAAAAATAAATATTAGAAAACTATAGCTTTTTCAACGGATTCTTACGTATTTTGAAGAGAAAATTTGCATGACGCAGTTTATTTTCCGCTAAGTATTAAAAATAAAGTTTTACGGCCGATTAAAGTCCTAAAATTCAATTTTGGTTTTTCACATTTGTCAGCAATTTCCCTAGGTTTCCGCCACTTGAAAATAAAATTTTTGGACTGTACGCATTAAATTACGTCGCCTACAATCACCAAAACGGCTTGAAAATTTTAGTCGGATTTTACAAAAACGGTAGATTTGAATTTTTTTCAACCCAAAAAAATAAATATTAGAAAACTATAGCTTTTTTGACGGATTCTTACGTATTTTGAAGAGAAAATTCGCATGACGCAGTTTATTTTCATCTAAGTATTAAAAATAAAGTTTTACGGCCGATTAAAGTCCTAAAATTCGATTTTGGTCTTTCACATATGTCACCGATTTCCCTAGGTTTCCGCCACCTGAAAATAAAATTTTTGGACTGTACGCATTAAATTACGTCGCCTACAATCACAAAAACGACTTGAAAATTTTAGTCGGATTTTACAAAAACGGTAGATTGAATTTTTTTCACCCCAAAAAATAAATATTGGAACTTACGTATTTTGAAGAAAAAAATTGCCTGGCGCAGTTTATTTTTCAATAAGTTTCAAAAATAAAATTTTACGACCGATTTCGATATTACTGATATTACCGGACTAGTCATTATAATTTAATTTTTCTGCGCGTAGATCCGCAGGGAAGTGTTGTTTCGATGACGATTTCCGGAAAAGTAAAATATTTTCAGCATATTCTTCAGTAGACTAGAATTGCAATCTAGATACTATGACAGTTGTTGCTCGGAGATTTATAAATATTTATTTGTTAAATAATTCACTAACTGTGAATTCACAAACGAGAATAGTAAATGCACAAACGTATATTTACAAAGGAGTGATACAAAAATTGATTCAAAAGTCAAAATGGGGGAGCTGGAGAAATGATCGCTGGTTATTCAATTGAAGATATTTCGCTAACTGTGCTTGCACAAACATAAATAATAAAAGCACAAACGTACACAAACGATGCACAAACGATTGACACCAATTTTGACCCAAAATTTGCAATGGTGGGGGCTGGCATTTCTCTAGCCCCTTCCCCCTCCTCTCATTTAAATTTTAGTTAGTTTGCACAAACTAAAATATTGAATGCACAAACGTACACAAACGATTGACACCAATTTTAACCCAAAACTTGCGATGTGAGGGAGGCTGACATTTCTCCAGCCCCCTAAACTTATTTGTTAAATAATTCGCGAACGGTGAATGCACAAACAAAAAAAATAATTGCACAAACGTACACAAACGATGCTCAAACGAATGACATAAAAACTGATCCAAAAATCAAAATGGGGAGAGGGGGAAATTGGCCCTAAATCCTAACCAAGACACAAAAATTATTGAGCTGTCACTAGAATTTCAACTCATAACTATAGTAACCTGTACTATAAAATACACGAAAACTATAAGAAGTTACAAAGATTAAAATTACGGTAGGTATTATGAAACATAAAAGTAACAAAAATTAACATCAAATAAATTATTACTTGAATCAGGTTTATCCTGTGTAATTAATAATTATATATAGCAATAATTATAAATGAGTCTAGGGTGGTATTTAGAAATTCTAATTTTGTAACAGAACTGCCACTTTATTTAATTATGTCTATCAATTTAAGAAAATTTAGCGAAGAATATCAACTAAAGGATTATGATTATAATAATATTTTAATAAATTTACAGGAGAATAATAAATAGAACATGAGTAATACTTAAATTTTGATTTACATCGTCAGTCGATTAATCACACAATAGTTAATAATTTCGGAAAATTTTAGTTAACAATCTTTCAAATTGATAGCCATACCAAATTACATCGTTAAATTTATATATTTTCAAAAATATTTTTAGATTCTGTATAAAAGTTATTTACCCAAATAATTTTCTTTTAATTTTAACTAACTACTCCCCCAGGAAGGAACTAACAGAAAATTTCAAAAACTGTGACGGTTGGTGATGGTTTCTACCTTAGTTTATTACAAAATGTATCGAAGAATTCTCGTATTCGTCACATTACGAAAGTCAAGCAATGTACTTGGATGGGTGGCCATTCGGCAGCCGATTTACCATCTCTGCTACCCTACCAACCTACACTATATAAACAAGATATGATACGACCAGATCCTTTTCCAGGAGTGGAAGAAATAGGATGATACCTTTAACAGTAGAATTTAATATCGAAAATTGTCACACATGAAGTCATAATTTACAAAAATGGCTCCCTCCCAAAAATTTTTATAGTTTCAAATCATAATAATAAAATTCTACTGGAAGAACCTCAATTACCCAAGCAAGTAAAGCGATCTGGCGAAAATACGTTGTGATTTTTTGCTATTAGCATTAATAATTAATATTTTCATTTAAAATTTTACCGTTTACTTTTAGTTCTATAAAATGGAAATGGTCAATATTGGCTTGCTGAAATGGGCATATGTTTTTTGTCTCGTTGCAAGCAACAATCCTGACTAGCATGATTTATGTGTAGTTTGTTTAGTTAATAGTTAAAGTATTTTATATCAATTCTCATTAAGCTAGTAATGCTAGTATTTCAAGAATCCTATTTACGTGATGGTTGTAAATTTACTTTAAAACAGTTTCTTATTTTTAAACTATTAAAATAGTTATATAATTCCAATACAGTTGTATGTATAATATATGTATAGCTATTATTTTAAATTATTTTACTTGTATAACATTAATCTGCAAGTAAAGTCAGGTTACGCTGGATTGGAGTGACCAAACCCGGTACCAAAGTTTTAAAGGCACATAAAGTTAAAGAAATTATGTTTTTTACGTGTCATTTTTGAAAATCACTAAACTGGCACAGCGGATTTTAAATTGCGTCTAAATCCGAATTTAAAATGTCAATTATAATGTGAAAAATGAACCGTGATTTTCAATATATTGCATACTTTTTGGTACATTGGTTTGTCATTTTATAATAAATTTAAAACTCAAAATAAAATGTTATTAGATTAGAGTTTAAATATAACGTAAAAGGACTAATCTGCCAAAAAAATATACAAAGTAGGATTATTTTTCACATTACTATTAGGGATATCTTTGTTGAATTCCAAGTAGTCAACAAATCTAGATATTTAAAATATTATTAAGAAAGCCAAAGGAATTCCAAATAAGATGATTTCATTGGTTTGTTTTAAATACACACTTTGTTCTTCTTTTTAGAAGAGATTTTTTTGCCCAAGTCTATCAGAAGTTAGCTTTGCAGTTTACAATTCATGTATATTTTTGTAAATCGTCTTTATAATTTATTGTTGAGTTTTGTTTAGTTTGAACCTAAACAAATTATTCATTATGCATACACATAAACATATGGTTTGCACATATCCAAAACATTGCACATTTTCCTGTAACTTCCTACTGTTGCAATACGTAAAACAATGTTAGGTATAATACAATTTTGCCGATGAGAAAAAAAAGGCAAAATTTTAAGCTATTATTAGTCGTGACTGAGACTTACACTAACGATTAATAATTATTGTGTTCGCTCTATAACGAGCTAAATAAATAAACTACAAACTTGCAAATGTCATTTGGCATACACATTTATGTGGGTTTCTGTATTTTTAAAATAACAATGTGTCGCAAACATAACAATAACTTAAGTCATTTCCTCTACGTTGGATACAACAAATGAAACGCGAACAAATGATTTTATAGCAGCGATTTTATCTATACAGAACAAGCATTGTAATCCCGACCTTGAAAAATCGTTATTTAACACAGATTTGTAAACTTCATAATTTTTTTATAGTTTTTACTTAATTCGAAGTAAAGCAAAAATTTTAAAAAATTTAAAACAACTTTTTGAAAAAATAAAATTGACTAAAAGCGTGGGGTAATTATTGTATATTAAAGTTACTCCACTGTAAACTTCGTTCTTTCAATTATTCCTTTAAGCACTGCAAAATTCATTAAGAATAAGAAAAAGTTATTCTGCTAGCCATTTTAAAAAAATTTAAATTCTTACAAAAAAAAAAGTCCGCGACAGCATGAATTTATTTTCCATAGTTCAGAATAGTGTGAATAGCAACAGAAGTTTGGCATTTGCTACTTTATTAACTAATTGTTAAATTAAATTGTATACGGTGAAGAATATTTTTCTAGCAAATTCAATTTCCTTTAAAATATATTACTATTACGTGCTTTTAGTTTTTGCAGATGTTATAATCTTGACAGTTCTACTAATGTACTCGATTACAATTTACAGTTTTTATTTAATTTGTACCTAAGTTATATTCTAAGAGTGAAAGCTACTACATACCTAAAGCTTATGGAATTTGGGCAAAGAAAGTGAATAAACATTGATAATTATTAAATTAAACAACAGCTTTTAAAAAATAATAGAATTTGTTATAAATTAATATTAATCGTTAAATAAATACTTAATTAGCAAATTCAATTATCAAGCGCAATTTATTCAACTAATAGCAACTTGGTCAGCAGGTAGACATTTGGAGAGCTTCCTCTTTCTATAGATATAGTACAAGAATTTAACACGCTAATCACTCCGCCGTTGATTCAAATTTAATTTTTAAGATTATAATAAAATGATACTAATGTTCTGTGTTTAAAAAATTGTTGAACATCAAATGTCAATGCCAATTTGAAACTGATAATAATTAGTAAGCAAACTAATGGGCGTCTCATGCACAAGGTGTTACATGTTCGAGTAGGTTAATAATTTTGCATTAGTTTATAAAAACGATGTCACTAATTCCTTTTAATTATTCAACGGTAGTTTTTTATTTACTATGCAAATTGCCCCATCAAACCTTTCACGCAAATGAAATCAAGATGCTGTGGACTACTAAAGAATCGAAATAATTAACCAATTAGAAAACAGTACTTAAAATAATTTACAAACCTATTAGCATATCCGTTTAATATTTTAACTACTTTAATGTCTTTATTACTATCAATTTTGTTATGTAGGTAACTGTCACGTGCATCGTTTACACGATAAACGATTCGTTTATATACTTTTGCAACCAAAATTTTGACATTTTAATATATCTCCAGTTGATGACACGCAAATAAAAACGCCAACACAGTTTGCCAATTTATCATTTTCAGTGAAGTAAACTTTTCAAATTTCCTTTTATCTTATTTTAAAATAAAGTAAACAAGAAATTAATAAAAGAAAAAACTTGAGATATTACCGCATAAATCCAAAATTAAATTATTTGTAAAAAATTTACACATCTGTGTAAATCCACACAAAACTGCATTATTTAAAAATAAAAATAACTAGTTTTTGCATTTTATCATTGATGTGCATGTCAAAAAAAAAATTAAAAAACCGCACTATCAAAATGCAACGACTTGGTCGATTATAACAGGCTATAAACTTCTGTTGGCTCCAAATGCTTTATAATTGAGTAAACCCCAAGTTTATTTCCACTTGCCCCCAATTTGACCCCTTTTTGCGGGTTTAGGCGGCCGGGCTAGTCCGGCCATGTGTACTATAATAAGGTGGATACTACTTGATGTAAAATTTCAGGGTAGTAACAATAATTATGGAAAAAGAAGGTAACAAAATAAAACCTGTAGGATTTTGTAAAAATAATAATCGCCAGTTGGTTCTCAGCTTCTTCCGTGGTTTGAATTCCACGTTAAACCTGCATTATTTAAACATAAAAATAGCTAAGTTTACTTGAGAACAAAACCTTTGCATTTTATCATTGGTTTATTTGTCACAAAAAAATGATTAAAAAATTTAATTAGAATTATCTACTTATGAAGTAATTATTACTGTGTAGGTACTAATCTAATTGTAAGTTCAAATAATTAATTAGGTAATATATTATTTAAAATAATTTATTATTTGTATTGTTAGCAAATTTGTATGTAATAGGTATGTATACCTACTCATTATTTATATTAATCTTTCATGTAAGTAAATTATTGTTGGAATTGTTTCTTTAATTATTAACACAACAACGTGGAGGTGTCTAATTTAACAATTAAATCATTAGTACTTAATTATAGTTAGCAGTCTATCTATTTCAAGTTTTGTAATGTAAATATGACATTATGTCATTTTTTGACTCGGGTTTGTGACACATTTCCCATCAGTGGCGGATTTCCCATTAGGCGCATAAAGCGCGCGCTTCGGGCCTCCAAGATCCAGAAGGCCTTAAAATTCAGCCCCCAAAATAAATGTCAAACAACTCGTTTACCACCAAGGGCCTCATCAAGTATTACACACGAACCGCGGAGCATTAGCTAAAGAAAAGGTCATTATTACATACAAAATTGTTATGATATGGGGCCTCAAATTTGAATTGCGCCTGGGGCCTCTCAAGTGCTAAATCCGCCACTGTTTCCCATGAAAATATTTACAGTTGGCCCAGTATTAACCCAGCCTTGGCTCAACGGCAGTCGCCACTGGGAAACCGTTGATCCAGAGTTAAAATGATAACCTCTGGTCCAGTGGTGATTATCGGCAAAGTAACAGTAAACGATACTGGCCTAGCATTGACCATCCACTGAACGCCGATTCTTACTTGCTCTCAGCGTTGGGTGCCAACGTTCGGTTTGACAGTACGAGCGAAGCGTTGGCAGTATTGTAAACGTCGACAAAATTTTCCTGAGATTTAAATTTTTCTTACTATTTTCAAAAACAGCTCAATGGATTGACTGCAAAATTTTTGCAATATTTTGTTTTAAGTAACTGGAAAAACCATAATATATTTTTACTTTACCATACCGAATGGGAAAGTTATGTAATCAAAAAAAAAATTTTTTTCAGAATTTCACGGATTTACATTCTTTGAGGTCAAACGAGTTGAAAGAGACCAAATATCAAGAAATGTCTGTGTGTCAGTGTGTCTGTGTGTCTGTGTGTCTGTATGTCACTTAATTTTGTGTGCGGTCTAGCGCTCAAACCAATAGGAATTTCTCAACCAAATTTTATATTTAGTACTTTTATATTGAAACTTAGATTTGATTAGATTTTGGTTAAAATCGGTCCACGGAAACATAAGATTGGGAGTAAATTAGTGATTTAAATTTACTCACCGAAAAAAAATCATAACATTAATGTATGGTAAAGTCATGTGATGGCCACATCTCCAATTTTTTAGTAATTTATTTCTTTTTATTGTAATTTTTTTTTCTAAAATATAAAATTTTCGTCTATTTTTACAAGGAAAGTTTTTCATATTAATTTTGAAAACGATTTAAACGACCCGTTTAAAATTCTGAAGTGGTATTATTGAAGGTTCTAGGATGGTCACTCTGCTCACCTGCTATTTAAAAAACAAACATTTTGATTTGTAAGACACAGAAAATTAACTTTAAAAATCCTCTTATGACCCCATAATCGATCCATGGCAGCTCATCGTTAAATTTTATATACAATATCCAATGGGTTTAGGTTTTTATAACGTGGACATTTCAATAAAACATTTTTTTAATTCCAAAAAAATTAAATATTAAAATAATGCATTTATGTATCAAACGATTAATATTTATGATGTACAAAATTATATAAATTATGGAGCCTAAGCGCTTTTTGCGAAATATTCCATACAATTAAATAAAATTACATATTTGGTACCTATAATTTTAAAGGAAAGGTTCGTGTTTTTTTTCATCAACATACCTACAATTTGGGTAGGTTGAGGGTGAATATAACCGAATATCATCAATTTTTATATATCTGTAACCAATTAATACCTCTGTTCTGGAAAGGAAAAAAGTTAAAAGTTAAAAAAATTATTGGGCTCACCACCAATCAGAATTGCAAGAAAGCGTTACAAACAGAAAGACAGACGGAGTTTTCTACGATATCGCACCCTCATATACTGCATTTGAGCAACAAATATAAACAAAGTTTATGAACTTTTCGAACTGTTACTTTCGGTTTAACGCGGACCGTGCTCTTTGTGCAAAAATAAGAAATTCGCTATAAAGTTACATTGTAAATTCAAATTTTTGTTACAATTTGTTTAAGTGCTAGAATTGTTTAAGCGCTATGTATTTGCAATGTAATTATCGATTTAGAAACAATGAGGTCGTGTTATATTAACTGCGATAATTTCGCTACTAACAATTACTTAAACATAATTTAATCAACTACGTCAAAATTACATAAATAAAGAGGTGTGTCAATTAACCGGAAGAGGCACTCTTTGCAGAAAGACGCACTCTTTTCAGCGTAAGTACTATTTGTTTACCTTTTATGAGTGCAATTGTTCAATTATCATAACAATTCAATTAATAAGTACTTAAAAAGTAGGAGAAAAGATAAGGTAATCTGAAGTCAAATTAACTACCTAGTAATATTTTAATTTGCTATTGTTTGAATCATGAAGAACAAAAATGAAAGAGAAACAATGGACAAAAGTAGGTAGTAAAATTGAAATTGACAAACTAAATCTGAATAATATTTACTATGATGACAAGAGACACATTCGTCAGCGTTTTGGCGCGCATAGTCACCCCAACAAAATGGCCACCTTTGCATTATTTTCATTGAGCAAATACACAATTAATTTGATGGATTTATAAGCGGTCGCTATGTTTTTAGGGTGCCTGCACACTGAAAAAACACATCTAGTCTCTGTTCTTCTTCCTATAATAGCAAATATTTGTACTTAATATAATTGAAACATAATTGAATTATGACATGCAGAAGTATGTAAACAAACAGTAAGAAAACAAATTCACCAGTAATTCAAAGTGGTAAATAAAGAAATGCTTCTTTAGACTTCGGGAAGTCTTTACAATTTCTCACATGTGTGATATAAAACTTTATTTTATTATTGAGTAGGTATTATAAAATTTCTTGCTGTATAATCCACCCATAATGGAATCGTTTACTAGTATGTAATAAAAACTCGTTTATAATGGACAAATTTTTAAACTAAACTCCTATGTTATTATACTGAACTAATTCCGCGAAGTCCATTATAAGCGGAATACATTGTACTATTCACATCACATTGAGAAACGACAACAAGACCGAATTGATATCACAACAGACGTGTATATAGAACATAAAAAGGTTTAAATAAACTGGAATCCAACAGTACCTACTAATAAATAATTTATTTTATGGTAGGTAGATACTTAAGAATTAAATTATGTTGTTATGAAAAATAGACCTACAAGAACGTAATTTGCATGATGCACTGCGATGGAGAATGCGATGATTACTTTATGCGGAAAAAAATTGAAAAGAATTAGATCATGACGCAGTTATTTGCATAATTTATTTATTGTTCACTTTAAACATAAAATTATTATCATACATAAAGTTTCTGTACCATGTCATAAATAATTATTATAACGGAACTGAAAAATATGAGCACGACCGACTACACCTTTATATTTTTGGTTTATAATTCAAATTTAATTAATTACAATATTGTGCAATGGTGACGGTAAAAACCAACTTCATAAGTATAATACTATAATTTTGGTTTTTATGTAATAGGTACATTTAGTACTTTAATTAATCACGCTTTCACCTTTTACTTTGGAACTCTGAGTCTAATTATTATAATTTGGTCGTTTAATCCATCAAGTCAGTGTTTGCGAAAATAATCAATAATTTTGATTAAACACAATGGTGGTTTGGTGCGTCTCTTGAGTGGGTTACGGAATTGAAATTCTGGGAAATTCTCCAGCTTTACGGAATTTCTTAATTCGGCTATCAATTGCATAGCATTTCATAAGTTTGCCCCAAATTAACGAGAATTCAATGTTCAATAGTAACAAAATTATTTAAATTACATAATACGAGATTAGAAAATAAATTGGGAACGGAAACTAGTGACAAAATAATTGTTAGCTTCATTTCCTAATTATGAGTCAGGTATTTCATAACACCATAAACTCTTCGATTGTTCCTGTGTATTCAGGATGCTTTGTTGAAACGTGCTATAAATTGGTATACAAATTTTATTAACTGCTGAGATACATTTTATAAAATTAAAAAACTGTTATTTTTTCAAACTCCTGAAAATCGTAGTATTTTAAATCGATGTAGTAACATTTTATATTTCTTGAAGTTAAGGTTGGTAATAATTAAATGTCACACCGGTGTTAAAGAAGTAAGGTTAGTGGCGTAGGTTTGAATTTAATTTGTACCAAGATTATTCCACAAATTGGAGATCTGAAGTGGTAGAATAACATAAAAAAATTTAAAAAATGAGATGATAGTTAAATTCGTTGTATTAATTTAAAAAGTTATATTATGTTACAAGGAATAAAATGTAAAATGAAGTTCTGCCAACTGATCGATTAATGCAACAGCGACTTTTAGCGGTAGTACACTGTATTAAAAAAGGACTAGTTTTACATCCATCGCCTTCTGATTTGAAGCAAATCATAAATATTCAGAAAAGATTAGATAATAATCGACAGTGTTACGAATAATTTCGGTTAAAAAGCAACGCTTTTATAAGTAGTATATAAATTTGTGCAACGACGCAATCAGTGAAAAACGTTAATGATAATTTCCAATGAGTGCAATTAAATTCTTATGAGCTTTCAGCTATGTCCATAGCTTTCACTAGATGTTTAATTAATGAAGAAATATAAATTAATTTTTATTGCATTTAATTGACTTGAAAATGTTTAAATTTTATATCATATAATAAAACTAACTGCATAGGCTGTGCGACCTAGAGGCCGTATTTAAACTATTTTTAAGTTGGCAATAAATTACTTATCCAATCAGAGGTGGTCTACAGAAATCAGACAGTTTTATGCGCTAATTCTCATGACCATAATTTAAAATTTTTTTTTTGTTTATTAAAATAAGAAAATGGTAGCGGCTCTGTTTCACCCATAATGCACAGTTATGTAACTATTCTATTTTTCACTATCTAATTTTTAGATAAAATAACTTAAACTAATTAAACAAAATTAAGCATTCTTCGCAGTGGATTTCCTATATTATTATCTACGCGTGGGAAAATTTGGTGCTTATCGGATTAATCAAAACAAAGCAATGTGCCAATATGTTAGAGGATCCCATTTTTCACAAATCAATTATTTACTTCTTCAATGTTTTTGCTATTTTTAGATGAAAGAATAACGAAACGCATTTAGATCTTTGGTAATTTTAATACCATGTTGTTTCAAAGAATTTTAAAATTTTCAGTTTCTCAGTTGTGAAAATTATTTGTGACCGATCGATTCATTCTTTTATTATATTTGTGCAATCATCTTGTAAACTACATCCGCCAATTGTATATTCAAGTAGCAAACATCCAAACACAATGAAATAATTCCGCGTTAATAATTTATTATTAAACATTGTAAAGTTAAAGAAATACATTTTAAAAAATATGACTTTCCTAGGAAAAAGTCCTCTACAAATATCATAAAATAAAGTTAGTTACTTTGTTCTGTCAAAGTAATTATAGTAGGTGATTTATTTTCAAATGCAAAAATTAGCTCTGGTACATCTACACATAAAACCTGCTCTCTCTCTGTTTCTTAATTACGGAAGTCGATTTGATTCGTTTTGGAATAGCATACTTAAAATCGAATTCGTCGAAAAAAAATTGACACTTAAGAAATACCGTGATTATATTCAGAGACACAAAAAAGTTACTTTTGCTCCCTAGTGTAGAGACTAAAGTGAAAATAAAGAATGAATATTAAACTATTTGAATGTTATTGTTTTGTCTCTTTGAATACTTGTTCCGTTAATAAAAAAATATATTACCTAAGCTTTATGATGTGCTATAAAACCAAATCAATTCACTCAAGACTAAACCATTAAATTGCTATCGCAATTTTAATTTTACACGTGTTCTTATGAAAAACATTTTTTTATCGAATACAGTAGTAAAATTTAAAAAGTATTAATACGTCAATTAAGTAAATGGTAGATATGTAACGAAACGACATCTTTTATTGTCTTTAGAAAAAAAATCAATTATATTCTCATGAATTTGCAATTATGCTCAGTAAATTAAACAATTGATTAAATGATGAATGATTAAAAGAAATAATGAAAAGTTTTAAAAGCATAATTTTTTCATTTTATTATTTAATTTTTAACAATAATTAAAGAATAAAATATCTTTAGACGCGGAAAAACATCTTTTTAAATAATACTCCTTTCATTTTTATCCGTTGGAATGAGAAGCCGGAATCATAAAAAAAAATTTTCCCATTTTATTTCTCTATGATCGGGTGGCAGGTCGGTCGCCCGGAATGCTTTTTCCCTAGTGTCAGCATTTGGTAAGCAAAAAAATTGTTTTATAGATTCGAACCCATAAATCTTAGCTCGAGAGGTTAACCCCCTAATTGCTATTATTATTTATTTACAAAAAAAAAGAAAAGCTTTAGATTGTTTAAAATTTGAACAAAATAGGACCAAAAATCGTAAAAAATGCAAATGTTTTGTGTTTGCGTTTTCCATAAGTAATATCTTCTATTTCGAGTGGTTTTTTTTTTAATCTAACTAGGATCTCGGTCATTTTTAGTCTGCTGTTATATAATTAAAGAAATAAAGATAATAATTATTACAAGCAAACTAATGCTTCTTGTGCATGATTATTGCACTCAACTTCGTTTCGGGCAAAAACCTTTATACTGAGATTATTTAAAGCCAGAAAAATCTAATAGTATTATTGTCATAAATTTTATATTTGCAATAATGCAAAGGAATTGGAGATGTCAAACTCGAATGTCCAATGTTTATCAGGCAATTAGTTATTAATAATTCTTGTTTCCTTTCTTTCTTCTCTTATTTTTCAGTCTTTAAACACATTTTTTGTTATATGAATTTTTTATTGAACTGCATGGTTAAAATTCAGAGTAGACGACAATTTGCAAAAATTTTTTTTTACAACTGTCATATTTTTTTATAAAAATCTCAAGACTATTTTATCGCATCTCGACGAGTTTTTCGTATCATCAACATTTTTTGTAGCGTCGGAGCAAAGAAAGCTTTCTGCTACTGAGGTGAGTCAAAACAATTTAATAAAAATTTTAAGAGTTGAGATAAAATCTTGTTCACTTTTATCGTGTCATGTACTTTTGAGTGGAATTAATTAAAGTAAAAATGTGTTCTTCGACTACCGTTACTTTTCATTATGAAGCTATTTGAAACTACGATAACGTAAATTACTCCAATCTCAATGACTGCTATCCTCACGACCCTCACAAACGGCTACTTGTACGGCTGGCCGGACAAATTAGTTCAAGAGACTTTTGGGGAAAATTAGATATGCATTCTAAAGTCAAAGACAAATTCCTGCGTTTTTATTAGATGGGACGAAAAAATTATAATAAATTGGATCGGCTTCAGAGCACTCCAAATCTGCAGCCTTAATTTTACTTTTTGTAAGTTAATTGTGTAGGTATTTAATTTTACAGCTGAAAGAAGAAGTAAACAATTTAATGGTGGAGTTATTATCGCATCAAGGGACAAGAAGTTAAACGTAAAACCACAAAAATATGATTAACATAATGAGACCTCGAGAAGATATCGAATCGATGTTTACCTACGTCCTTTTATTTAAAACTCGATGATGCGTTACTAATTGTGAGATTATTTACCGTAACCAACCTTATTTTCAAATTATGTTTAGTGATACATAACAATAGACACAAACAAATTATAATAATTAAAAAATAATAAAAAAATTATATTTGTCCCTAAGGCGTACTTAAACTGTCGAGAAGAAATAATCGGATAATACATGGTATACATGGTAGGTACCTTATGTAAAATGTTAAATAATAATAGTAAAATTTGGAATTAAACAATTAAAATTATTCACAAAATTTGTGTTATTTATTGTTTTAACGGCACCATAATAGCAGATAAAGATGACCGTTATCGAAAATTTCACACGGCGGTTACCTAAACAAGTTTCCTTAATAAAAATTTAGTTAATTAAAAAGTTAATTGGTTCCTAATTTTTTGTCTCTTTAAATCGAAAGCTGCTAAATATTTTATAACGAAATTTAAAATATCCGGTGGTGTAACCGAAAATAGTAAATTTTGAATGGTAGCCCGCGTTAGATCATAAAAATTTTAATTACTTACTTTAATTTGAATTACGAATTTTCTACCCACGGCCACGGTTTTATCAAGTATATAAAGATGTAAATTTAAAGAACGTTTATAAAACGTGCAGAGTATAAGTTTGTTTAATGGATAAAAAGAGCAATTGAAAAACTTGATTGAAGTAGTGACGAGTTGGAAAGTTTGATTTATGATCGAAAATCGCTAAAGCAAGACGCGCCTGACTGAATTATTTTATCTCCTGTAACCTTATCCAATGAGGATTTCATAAATAAACTCACCTTTATTCTACATTCCTTTAAATAATGAAACAGCTTCCGGAATTTTGATGCAGAAATGCATCGGACCAATTAAAAAATTAAAGCGTCTCACATGGTATTTAAACGTAATTAAATAGCGCAACCAATTTTTTTCACTTTTACACAAAATATCACCGGAAAACAAATGCGTTAAAAAGTTCCTAACGAATTTTTAAACAATTGAAAAGAAACAAACAACTCGCCGTGATCTTGGATACTATCGCGATTTCATCACTCGCCTTTTGCCGTATTTTAGATGTGACGTTTTGGCTATTATTATACTACACCAGGCAACTTTATAAACGTTGGGCCACTATAAATTCAACCCAAAATAACTCACGCACCTTTAACTTGGATTAATCTCGGCGCTTTAAATGAATGCGGATGGGCAGGTACGCCATAACGAAAGAATTGGCGGTCACTGAGCGTCAGAACACACAGGTGGAAGTTGTACAACCTCAACCTCTTCTCCTATTTATTTTTATCATTAACTTATACCAATCAATCTCCTACCACTACTTAACCTTTCCATCGATCATCGTTCAGTTTTAACTTGACCAAAATTTATTTTTATTTTTTTTTCCGTAGGTATCGTTTTATTTTTTGAATTTCAAAATTTCGAGTAGGTACGATTTTCAAAAAATTTAAATGCAAATTTCGGTTAGACAACTTATTTGACAGCCATGTACATAACAACGAACCAACTAGGAAATATTTCATTTTGATGCCATCGACCTGCAAATTGAGTTATGTAACCAAGAGCTCGAGAAGCAAATAATGATGCTCATGAGCGCGTGGCGCCAAATTTAGAAAAAACCAACGTTATGAAAACTACACAATTTCCTGTCTAAAATTCTTAAAATAAGCTAAGGCTTAAAAAATAGTTAAACTAGGCGAGAAGAATGGAGAAGCTTTTGGGCACCCCAAAGCTTGGTAGTAGTAGTAGGTAAGTGCTTTAGGTGCTACAACTCAGACTGCGAGAGCAGGAATTGCATAAGGATCAAGACGAATCAGCAAAATCAGACCTCACTGGCCCCACAAGGTCTTTAGGTCACGCAGACAAAATTCATTAGAAATCTAATGTATCGTAGATGGTGACCTTTTTCGATTTCCGTGCAAAATTAATCACAGTACTATTGCAAAAACAAAAGAGGTTTAATTCGCAAAAGTAATTTAAAAACCAACGCTTAATTTAATTAAATAATAATTTAAACCTACATAATAAATGGGAACGGAGCCTCGCCAATTTATTTTGCTTACATTACAAAATTAGGTTACGCCACCACTGCCTAGTGGAATATGCTTTTTGTGGAAGGTGGAAATCCCAAATTGAATTTTATCTTTTTTTTGTTTGTCTCCCCTTAGTTTCAATAGATACTGGGTTCCTCTTGAAGTGCTGCGGCCACCACCTTTTAACATCTAGTTTATCATCATCAGCTTTTATACCTCTTTGACTTAAACTTTTTTTTTTGGGTTTTATAAGTCAATTTTAATGTAATCTTTGTAATAAGTTGACTTATAAGAAATGTCAAATTTCTTGTACTTCCTTATTTTTACTTGACTAAAATCACTAATATCACGTGGTAAGAAACTGTGCCCTCTATTCGGATAATAGAGCTCAATTTTTTCAAAGCAGTTTTGATAATAATGCATCATTTTTGTTTTGCCCTGAAAAGTTATCGCGGTATAGGTGGATTTTTGTCTTCATATAAAGATAAACCAACAAAAAAGAGCAAACTTTGGCAAACCTTCCTTTCCGTTACCTTCATGATAGACAAAGCTGGATGGGCCCACCGGGGTACCGGGAAAAACGGGTGAGCCGTCGCACCGGTCGCTAATTTTCCGGTAGATTTCCCTTTCTGGGAATTATAAATCCGATTAGCGGAGTGGATTAGTCCCCATATTACATATTTCCGATAAATCAATATCGATTTCACCACAGCGTGTAGATGCCCACTGAAAGGCCGAGCTAAGAAATTCTGTATAGTTTGCAATTTGAACCCAGAATTTCCGCTCTGTACTCAACCAGCGGTCACATCCTCCACGGCGGTGGCTGCCCCTGATAATAGATGTATAATTTTGACATATTTTTACCAATGTTATAAATGCTAAAGACGTTTATGTTAATTTTTCTTAAGTAAAATGTGTCTTGAACGGGGATCTTCAAAATTGTAAGATTTTGCATGTAATCAAAACAAATTGACATGTCACGCGGAGAGTATGGTGGTTTCATGAGCCCTGGACTTGAGGAGTTTCTTGCACAAAACCTTAGATTGCGATACCTTATACAAACTTAGGAATTGCATGTAGAACTTCCCTTCTATTTTAAAACGTCAAAAGTACTCTTCCAAACCCATAATTCACCTCCATCTCACATACGCTAACGAGTCTCTTTTTGCATGAGGCGCTATCAGGAACATAGCCCCAAGAGAGACATCTGCTAAATTAAACCTATGTTAAACATTGCATTTTACGTTGTTTACATTGGAAATCGTGTTTTTAAATCAATTTAGTTCGTATTAGTTAATTATATAACCTCCGATTTGTTCATATTTAACGATAAGTACACGCTAAATATTACTTAAGTTAGTTACCATCAAGGACACTACGTGGCGTTTCACTAATGTAAAACGCCAATGTTCGACCCGCATTTAGCTTAGATCTTTTTTGATTTAGATTTTCTTTGGCTTATTAGATCAAATATAGAAGAGAGACTTATGCAATCATAAAATGAAAAAAAGGCCATAAATAGTAGTTTTCGTCACAAGGACGTAAAACGGGATTTTACACCCGAGGGGAGAGGTTTTCGGCAGGGTTGTAAAAAAACATGTTTTTTTTAAATAAAACATGTTTAAAACACCTTGTTTAAAACAAAATGTTTTAAACATTACAACCCTAGGGTTGTAAAAAAAAATGGGTTTTTTAAAAAAAAACTTGTTTAAAACACCTTGTTTAAAACAAAATGTTTTAAACATTACAACCCTGGTTTTCGGTAACCATAAATATCTCGTTAATACATTCATGTGCGTCACCAATTAGATGGTAGGTATTAGGTAAAAAATCCATTGATTTTTAAATAATTAATGTAATAAAAATTTTAATAGATATTAAAATTAGATAATTTTTCGTTTCGTTACCTAAAACTATGAATACCAACCTAAAATAGCATTTTTAGTATGTTTTTTTGAATTTATACGACCTAAAAATCTCATCTCTAGATAAAATTCCTGGAGTCAAATCACAGACTGCACAGAATTGGTTACCTTTGACTTCCTTCTTGTGGATTTAAAAATTACAAAAACTTTGAAACCAAAAAATAATATAATTCAAAATCATGGTTAGTGTATGTTTTCTAACTACCATAAATTAATAATGGAAAATTCAGGTTTTAGATTTTTTAATCGGTTTTGAAAACAGATCAAGAAACCAACGAAATCTTTTGATCGAACCCTTAATACAGACATTTGCATGTTTTTGAAACATTACAAATTTTATTTGAAAACACTTGGAAATGAGGACCAACACAATTGTAATATTTCAAAATAATAAATTATCATATTTATTTTTTATTACAACATATCAAATTTCATAGAAATCAAAATGCCACATTTATGGCTTTTGTACAAAAATAACACAAAACAAATATTTTCAACGTCCTTTATTCAGTACAAAGACATAAGTTAACGAGCCGATACACTGACTTGATAAACTCGGATGTTATTGTCGGTATAACCTGCATATAAGGTTTGTCCATCTGTAGACCAACACAAAGATGTGCAAGTTGGTGGTTCAGATTTGGATACAATTTCGGGTCTCAATTCTTCAACCATTTCTTTGCTTTCCAAATCCCAAATTTTAATGGATGGTCCATAAGCAGCACACAACCAATATCTGAAAAGAAATACAAATTTCAATACAATTTAACACTTGAAAAAGAATTGATATATTCGAAATTATTTCTCAGTCCCATATCCGCAAATCTCTCACAGATACATCAAGATATTTGTAATTGTTGTCATCATAAAAAATATAAAAAAGAAAAAAAATTTGATTAGCAAAATCTTTACCTGTTGGGTGAGAAGCAGAGGGCGGTAATGGGTTCGTTATGATCAAGAGTGTGCAAATGTTTTCCATCATTAAGATCCCACAGCATAGCTTTGCAGTCCTTTCCACCACTAGCGCAAAGACTACCATCTGGAGAAACAGTTACAGTGTTAAGGTAACCAGTGTGACCAGAATGGTTAGTCTTCAGACGGCAGTTGGTCAAATTCCAGACTTTAACCATGCGATCCCATCCACTAGATACAATGATCGGGTTGGAATGGTTTGGCGAAAATCGTACACATGACACCCAATCAGAGTGTCCCTCTTCCTGAATGGTGTACTTGCATTCGGCTAAAGTATTCCACAGCTTGATGGTTCTGTCGCGTGATCCAGACACAATTTGTCTGTTATCCACAGAAAATGCAACGCTCAAAACATCCTAAACAGAGAAAAAACGGTTACAATCCAATAACGAACAATCTATTTGTGAACTTATCAAAACTTAATTCAGACCCATATCCGCAACTCTCATAAATATTAATCAAGTTGATGATTATCTCTCATCACAATAAAAAAAAAGTTTGCCTTTCAGCATCCCATACTTACGGCACCCTTGCAGTTAAGCATAGAAATGTAGGTACCTCTTCAGTCGAAGCATGATGTAGAAATAATAAAAAAAAAATCTTCATAGCTGTTTGTTTGGGAAAAATGTTTAAAAATGAAAGACTAATGTGTAAAAATTTATCAAACCTTAGTATGATCGACAAAGCGACGAGTCGATTTTCCGGCTGCCAAATCCCACAAACGTAAGGTCTTATCCCAAGAACCAGTCAAAGCGTAGTTACCATCGCTGGATAAAACGACATCAGATATGAAGTGGGAATGTCCGTATAAACGTTTTTGAGGAACCCCATATTGCGTATCGTCACGAGTCAATTTCCATACAATTAAAGATTTGTCTAAAAAATAACAACTGCATTACAAACCTGGTAATTTATAACATCGATGCTATTGATTTTCGCAAATAATTGTACAAAAAACGAAAGGATGTATGAGGATTACGAGGAAAACGTGTAACGAAAAACGTGGCTGATAACCTCTTTTCAAACATCCGGCCGCTTGCGATTTTTACATTATAAGTTCAAGTTTATTCGGGTTTTTAATTACCGCAAAGGCAGAAAACGGCAATAAGTCGATTATAACGTACTAAATTGTATAATACTAAAAAACTTACCTCGTGATGACGATAAAAGCATGTCAGGATATTTAGGATTAGTTGCAATTTGGGTAACCCATCCATTGTGGCCCATAAGGGTGCCTCGAAGTTGAAGAGTTTCCGACATTTTTCACAATTATTTAATATTAGATTAAATTATACAATACACTACGTCTAGTCACTTTCAGTCATCAAGTAAAAGAATTTTCTGATGATTCCAAAAGCGGCCACGCTCGAAATATACATGCGCAATGTAAATAAAACGAAAATCCCCCAGAATATATGACGGTGTCCGTGTACCCGCGTAATCTAAATTTTTTGTAAAAAATAAAATTTTAATTTAATTATCACGTAATTTCTAGGACTTTTTAGAATAAAGCTACAAATTAATAACTACCTACTATGTTTTAAATTAATGGTTGATTTAGGGCCGATTTCATAAACCTTTTAACGAACCGTTAAAAATAAAAGTGATTTTCTGTTGGTTCACCGAGATCTTTTAGCATAGTATAATAATTAATAATTTGCTTTTAGTTAAGTGGACATTAACGATTTTAACCCTATTTTATAATTATTGGATATATTTATATTTTTATAATTATCCGTTACTTATGCCAAGGGGGGGGGGGGTGTTATCTACGGATTTGCTTATGAATACTTACATTAACAACATTTAAGAGTTTAATTCATTTAATATTAAACAATATTTAAGAAGAATTAACAATGACTAGATACATGACGGTTAAAATAAATGACTTTACATATTTGATTAAGGACACACGCGTGGACCCATTGACTTTAAATTTCACGCACTAGTTTGTAGTATATTTAATTAAAGAACTGATTAACTACATTTTTATTAAAAACCCACTATTATTTTCCAATTTCTTTCCAATTCTTTAGTGACGGGCATAAATGGATTAAAATTTAAAAAGATTCTTACTATCTCTTTTTAAATAAAATTTTAAAATGGCAGTTATTTATGCCGCTCAAGAGAGAAACATTCAGATTAACTAAATACTAAAAAGAATTTACATCTCCCCGCAGAGCAAGCTTATTCACAAAAACGGCCAATCGGCAAAAAAAAGATGACAGATACAAAAAATTTAATAAATTTTATGCCAAATTCTTATGAGAGACTCGTTCATAAAAATTTCGTTAATCCATCTATGCGCGTCACTAATTAAGTGAAAAATTCTTTTTGATTATTTCTTAGTGATTATTTATGTACGTCATATAAAGAACTCATGTGCAAAATTCGATGCTTCTAGACCCACTGGTTTAGGGTGTATGTTGTCTGTTAAACTGACTGAAAATTGCATTTTATAATTTCGAGTTACTAAAGTTCTAACTATAGTCTACACTTACAGTGAAGCACTATCAGATGTGCAATCGCGTTGAGACATTTCATCCATTTGGATTTTGAATGACCATACAATAATCTGTCATTTTTTTTATATAAAAATTTACTGAGACGAAGGAAAACTCGTTGATTAATTCAAGAGATTTTTAATTTTCAAAGAGAGGTTCAATCAAATGTACCAGGTGTGACAGAATTGAACTGACATTACTTTAAAGTAGTAACAAGTCCGACCACCAGGGAGCGCACAAAACGGTTTTTAAAAATCAAAAATTTTATTTCTGAAAGCTTTTATTTAACTTGGTATGAGCGTTGCCCGTCGTCCGTGTGCATGGACTTTTTTTAGACCATTTTTAATCAATTCTCTTACGGTCATACGGCCTAATAATAACTTGAAATTTGGTGCACAACTTCGATAACTATCTTAATTTCAAAAATATAATATCGATCAAAAGTTCCATCCCTAGTCGTAAATCTATGATTACGATTGGGATTTTACGCACCAATAATTTTACGACTTTTTAGGTTAAGTCGTTAAGTTTAGTAAGGGGAGTAAACTTAGGGATGTGATTGGCTATACGCCCTGCAGTGGTCCTACCGATAAAAAGAAAGTTGTTTTAAGACCGCTTTTGGGAAATATTTTAACTGCGCCGCAGAAGAATATTATCCTTATTGTCACACCTTTTTAAAAATTAATTAACAATTTTCTGCACCATAATAATTTAATTTGAATAAAATCAATATCGATTTACAAGAATAATGTAAATATGAGAGTTAAAAATGAATTAATGGCAGTAGGAAATAATCAAGTGGGTTATTATTATTTTGAAGATGGCAATAAATTGGTTGTCATTTTATGTTTCATTTTTGAAAAATTTATTAAGAAATCCATTTAAAAATGAAAACCGCAGCAATTGGAAATCAAATAAAATCCCCAGTTCTTTCAGCACGTTCGTTACAATATCAATTCCGGGTAAGTAATGGAAAAAATATGAAAAGGGCTATGAAAGTGATGAACGAAATATTTTTATATTTGGCGGGTGACGTTGCTGTATGACGAGGCCGTTAAAAATCGAGCGCTAGTAATCAGCGGCGTGACGTCACAAGTGGCTGTGGCCATTTTGATACGAGTGTTGTTTTGTGTGTAGAGAATTATTTGCATCGAAATGTTATAGTATTAATAGCTTTACATCATTTTTTTACACGACACGATTTACACGGTGTAGTGTTAAATTAAGTTTCATTAAATATAAGTGTCTTGTGATTTTTTTTAAAGCCGCACACAATGGATGAAAAAGCTGCGTGTAAAGAACTAGACCAGTGGATTGAACAACTAAACGAGTGCAAACAGCTCACAGAAAGTCAAGTTAAAACTTTATGTGATAAGGTAACCTACAGTTTAATGTGTTAAAATTATTTTATTTTTTTTATTTAAACGACCATGATGACGAAACTAATGATTCATTTTTTTTTATAATGTAATAATTTATTATTATTAATATACCTGTAATTAACTTAACAACTAGCGACTCATTTATTGTTTTGTGCTGTTGCAGGCGAAAGAAATTTTAGCAAAGGAATCAAATGTACAAGAAGTCAAATGTCCGGTTACGGTGTGTGGCGACGTCCATGGTCAATTTCACGATCTTATGGAACTATTCCGGATAGGAGGTCGAAGTCCAGACACAAATTACTTATTTATGGGTGATTATGTTGATCGTGGTTATTATTCTGTAGAAACAGTAACCCTATTAGTTGCACTCAAAGTGCGATATAAGGAGAGAATAACGATATTGCGTGGAAATCACGAATCTAGACAAATCACTCAAGTGTACGGATTTTACGATGAATGTTTAAGAAAATACGGAAATGCAAATGTTTGGAAGTTTTTCACAGATTTATTTGATTATTTACCATTAACGGCTCTCGTAGATGGACAAATCTTCTGCTTACATGGAGGTTTGAGTCCCAGTATCGACACTTTAGATCATATTAGAGCTCTTGATCGTTTGCAAGAGGTAAACTATTATTCGTCATCACCCGGTGTGCATCCTTTTTATATTTCTTGTTGTTTGGTTTAGGTACCTCACGAAGGGCCCATGTGTGATTTATTGTGGTCAGATCCTGATGATCGTGGTGGTTGGGGTATTTCACCTCGTGGTGCTGGTTACACGTTTGGTCAAGATATTTCGGAAACGTTTAATCATTCTAATGGACTTACATTGGTATCTCGTGCTCATCAACTTGTAATGGAAGGTTATAATTGGTGTCACGATCGCAACGTTGTTACTATATTTAGTGCTCCCAATTATTGCTATCGTTGTGGCAATCAAGCTGCTATTATGGAACTAGACGATGCCCTTAAGTATTCATTGTAAGTATATTTTTTACCTCTTTGGTTCTATCATCACATTACCACCTTTAATTTATCTAAAAATCAACAATCTTAATGTAAATAAGGAGTGCCATTGTTTTAAGTTTTTTTTTTTTCATTAATTTCATTAAATATTTTGCTCACAATTATTCATAATTAAAAAGCATTAAGTGCAGGTATTATTTGTGTTTACAAATTTGATCCTAAAACTGCTTGTTTTACCATTTGCTTCGACAATGTTAGATAATTTTTCATACCGTATCATTTGATAATAAAATTTAGGATTGTGTAATTCTTGATAAAGTTTGCAAAGTTAAACTTACGTCAAAACATTTACAGCTTTCAAGGTTGCAAAGTTTTAATGCCTGTAGGCAATATACAATGTACTCTGATATCATAATTTGTCTTAACTATTACCATTTGTAGGTTAAACAAAAGATATGTATGTTCAATTATTTGTGACTGATGAAACAAAACTTATGAAAAATTGTTTTTCATAAAAACTTGTAGTTACCACCCAGGATTGTCTAGTGTGAAGTGTTGTTCACATTGAAATTAGTTGTATTGCAATGTAAGGCAGAAACTTTCAAGAATCAATCAATCATTGTTTTAGAAATTTGCTATAATACACCCTTGAGTACTTTAGAATTTAATATTTGTCAAGGTTCCTCTCCGTAGGTGGGTGTTAGTATTCACAAGACTTCCCTCAAAATAATGAAGGTGATCTCAAATCCTGCATCATCTCAATAATTTTCTCAAAAATCAGGTAAAACTAATGGGAGCAAAATAAAATTAATAGTCCAAAAGTATATCTCGACTAGATTGTGACTTGATAGACACAGTGGTGACAATAGATGTCCTACTTATGATTGGGTGCAATTTTTTTTGTTTATGGTACACACAGAGTTCTTACTGTTCTGGTAAAATCAAGGAATTTAAAAATTAAGGAGACAGGGCGAGACTTATTAATCAATTAACTATCAGTTCTAATATCATTTTATTTGTAAAAACAAATGATCAGATCATTTTGCAAAAATAGGTATACTCAATTTAATGAATAGATTAATGTAAGTTGCTAATTTGACTTGGGTCAATATGTACTTTATACGTGCTGCCTCTCACATCTATCGTTTTTCTTTGCCTCGGTATACAAAAATATTAATCATTAATTTATTATGCAGTAGAAATTTTCCCATTTGTTTCTTTTGCAACATAAACCCGACACATTATATTTATTAAAAATATTTATAAAAATAATTGTTAAGGTCAAAAAATCCAACAATTGGGGGGGGGGGGTATTGTCGCCACTGCAATATTTACAATAACTTTTATTACAATTCTTATTTTGTAATGCAAAATGTACAAGTTGAGATTGTATCTAATATAATATATTAGAAACGATTTGATTGGTTGATGGAAGATTTTTGCCTTACAACACTCAACAATTTCCAATTTCTGTTAACAAAAATCCGCCTACCAATTAATATTTTTTAAATTTCATATCTATAAAAACATCTTTCGGGCCAATTATCAAGATCATTATCTTGAGCTTGTTCATACAAACAGTAAACTGTTATTTTTAGTTTATTATTTTTATGACTGTTTACAAAAGCAAAGCTTTCATTAATAAGTTTCCTATGAATCAAAATTGGCGACATTTCAAAATTTCACTAATAAGGAAAAGTACCTACCCACATTTTTATTCATAAGAATTTTTTTTATCAATATCCTGTAAATTTACAATCTGTTTAACAAATGCATTTCAATTATAAGATTTGATGAATAATCACACACAATAAATTAGTGTAACTTGAGTAATCTTAAATATTTTTTTTTTTATATGTATAATATTATACATAAATAAGCAAAACAACGGAATTTTACACAATGAAGTCCATGACTATCATTATCTATCAATTTGTTGTTGAAGTTTGTAAATTACTGTATTCAGGAAGCCAACTTTTACAATTAGCAACAAACTTTATTTGTAGATAACGCCTTCGAGTAATTTTATTATATTCTGCTTTCTAAATTATATTAATATAGTTAATTCTTATCATACCAGGTTTTAACGATTGTTCGTTTTAAAAATTAATAAAAATTTTATTGTCACGGATTTATTAACATTTATTTATAATGTTTTTAATAATTCACCTTGAAACGCGTTCTGAATAAATTGCCACTGTTTTAAATAAATGCATCTGTTTACTTGCAATGCAATCCTGGCAGGGGGAATTAGAAATACGTAAAAGTATAAAGTTGGGAGCAATAAAAGCGAGTAAAAATGTTAAAATATGTTACAAAATCACTGAAATTATAATGTAAAAAATACAAGGAGAAAATGTTTATTTGGTTATAGGTAATAGTTGACTACATCGTTATATACCAATTTTCCATTATTTAAATTACAAATTTTACACGGGAAAAAGTACGAGAAAATCCATAACAGGTTTTTTTAATATTACTTGTATATAACTCGGGCACCTAATAAAATTGCAATTATGTAAAAAGAAAACAGCTGGTTCAACTTAAGATTTTATAAAGCGTTAAGCTCATCAAAAATATAATTATTGCGAATAAAAATTTTAACGTTTTAATAATTTAATACTGGAAATTATAGCCGCAAAGTAACTTTGGCACTAGATATTTTATTTTTTTTGAGAATTTGAACAATTAAAAATTTAAATTTTGTGTCTTTATTAATAAGAGCCCATTCCTCTTGTAATCTTTGAAATAATTCCTGCTTAATTATTCCACCTAAGGGTGATTCTGATCCTACCGTCTAATTCGTCCTTTAGATTTTCTATGGGATTACGGTGGGCGCACTGTGGAGGCGGATATAAGACAACCGCGTTTAACCTTTCCACTTAAATTTTGTAAATCCAGTGCTGTATTTGGTTTAGGTAACAACCATGGTTCAATCATAAGAGTTGAAAATGTTATATTTGCTTTGGTCTGCAAATATGACATTGTTCTACCGTGATACCACCCAAAATAACATTTAATTTTGAAGTCTTTAAGAAGTAATAAAATTTTAATGTCATGGTTTAGGATGGGTTATACCAACCAAGTTCAGAATTTTTAAGTGTAGTTCAATTTGAACGAGATTTAATCGGGGTTACCCTTAAAGTAATATCAAACTGAAATTAATACTATTTGTGACTTCATAAAAGTGTAATAATTGCATTATTATTTCTTATTTGTTTCTAGTAATTCATTTAAGAAGTAAACCAGCCATTTTTTTTAATAATTGATTTATATGGAAATTATTGCAATTTCATTGGGTGCCCGAGTTATTTTGTGACTCACTGTATCCTCTATCTTGCAGGTTTTGCACAATTTTAGTTATCTTTGGGTAAGATATGTATGTAATCAGCGAAATCATTGTCAGCCTAGCGCATTGCTAAATGGATAATGACATTTGGGGGGCGGGGGAAAACAATATTGTTTTCTAGAATATACTCGAATTTATGTTATAAAAAATTATTTTATGTAAAAATATTGTTTTATACTGCTGTCATAATATGTAAGACCACAGCGCAGTAACTGTAAAATTTTGACAATGAAATTATCGTGACTTATCCTGGATATCATAAAATAGTCTTACGCTTTGAAACTAAAATGGAGTAAATATTTACTGCATGACTAATATTTACTCCATGACTAATATTTGTTCCATTTTAGTTTCAAAAAGTAAGACTATTTGCTATCCAAATATGATGCAAGAATATCATTTCACCAAAAAAAAAAAAATGTATTTGTAGTTACCGTGGTTTTAGATATGACGACAGTGTAGGTTTAATATTACAAATTTATTCAAGAAAAATTTTAAAAAAGCAAATATGCAGTATTCAACGTCATTATTAAGCCTTACTTGAATTAGAGCTCATGTTAATTAAAATTTAGGCTTAAAAAGTGTTTCATGACAATGGACCAAAATGCTCAACTGCCCGCAATAAAAGTTTGGTAATCTTGGCCGTTATTGAAATAAATGTGAAGCGTTGCTAGTAAAAGATAAAAATTGTGTAACTTCTCATGTTGAGATCAGCATTAGTGATGTGACATGTTCTGTATTTGACAAAAACGCATTAACGCATTCATATACAGCCTTGCTCAAAAGTTTTAGGCCAATCCAGTTTTTGGCCAAAAATTAGATTTTTTATCTAAATAGGTCCAGTATTAGATCGTCCTTGAATTTTATTGTTCTGAATCTGTTACCTGGAATATAAAATATCTGACAACCTGATCATTTTCAATGTTATAATAAAACAAAACTACAAAATATTAAGGGCATTATGGCCTTTATTAAATTCTAGCCTTTCTTTGGCTTTTTTTTATACGCTAAAATAGCTAGTAAATTATATAGTACTAATCATGGGAAACAAGAAAGTCTTGAAAAAATTGTGTCAGAAATTTACCGTTTTCGAATTATACCAAATTCAAAATTTTTTGGTTTATTGAAAGAAAAAAAGTGCAGACTTTGCATTTTATAAGTTCAAATTGTGGTGTTTTTTAAATAAACAAAATCTTCATAACAACGCACTTGTAAACTCTAACTGTTATGACTTTTTACCTCTTTTTTTTAAAAAGATTATGTTTTTATTCATTTGATTTAATTCGAAAATGTTACGTTTCTGACTAATTTATTTTTCGATCATTTTAAGTTTACTAAAATTTTAAACAAATCAGGTTGTCAAATATTTTATATTTTGGAAACAGTTTTAAAATATTCAAGGAGCACAGTTGTAGATAGTGGGAGTGATGCGCATAAATAGATCAACGAGATTCCTTGTTGAATTAATGGAATAGTGGGAATATTGTTAATCCTTTTAAAAATTAAAAATAATTTTGGAGTAGACGGGATTTGACTTAGGACCTTGAAGATAATCTACACTTATTGATAAAATTATCAAAGAATTTTGTGGGTGGGGGTACGGGTATCTTTCATTCACCAAATATCTACCTGCTACATTATAAATGGGGGTCAACCTGCAGCTCTTTGAAGGATTATTTGTGGCTCTCGATAAATGTACCCAAGTTCTCTTTTCATTTTTGTGCTATTTTAAAAAATTATTATCATTCTGTATGTGTTTCAAAATTTTCGCGGCTTGCGAAAAATTTCAAATTTTGAAAAATGGCTTGACTATCAAGGAGCTTGACCATCCCTGGCCTATATAATTGAATTACAGATCAAAATGAAAAATTTTTTAGGGAAGGTTATAAAAAATATTTCTCTTAATAAATGTGAAGTATTGGTTAATTTGAAATTAAGATGGTATGATTTTTGATTAATTTATTATGAAGGTGGTTGTATTTTTAGGTAATTTGTTTTGACAGTTTTAATTAACATAATTGATTTTTTTAGTTTGCAATTTGACCCAGCGCCTCGTCGTGGAGAACCACATGTGACGCGCAGAACACCTGACTACTTTCTGTAAGAATCGTTTTATTTAACCTGCAATATCATCAGTGCTTAGATATAATTATTGTACTGTTCGTGTTAAGTACATCTCTTGTAGCAAAGGAAAAAATAAAAGTAAAAACTTTATTTGTTACTCTAATATTTAATTTGAAATCGAGCGTGAAAAATGCAAAAGTTTCTTGTTGAATGTATATTATTTTAACGAACCTTGTAAAAATTGGCTTGTTTTCGAATCGATATATTAGAGGTTGCTTTGTACCACAAACTATAAGAGATGACAGTTTGGCAATGCGACCAAAATAATATATTACACATGAAAGGTAGGATATGACTTATTAGTTGTACACTAACTTAGCTCTATAAAAATGAATGTTCGAGTACAGTTTCTTGTATATCATTAATTTTTTTTGTACAAAACTACTACAATAATTTTATCTCACATCATACTACGCATTTTTGTAATCATTCAATTTTTGTATTCTTTATTATGAATTATATATTTAGGTTGTATGAAATGAACTCATTTATTGATTAAAATTAATATTATGAAGGTGTTTGCATCTAAAAAAAAATGAATGCAAGACAAAACTTTTCTTAACTATTTGATATGAAAATGCAAACATTTTGTATGTACAGGTACATGAGGGGTTACAATTATTGAATGATTAAGTTACAATTCTAAAAAAAACAAATCGATTTTATGTAAGTACGTAATAATTATTACTATTATAAAGATATGTAAATGTATTTCTAGTGTTCTGTATGCATTAAAATTTGACTAAACTTAAAGGGTTGTGTCAACATTTTTCATTTATTGCCACCTATTTGCGCTGTCAGTGTGTGTAAACAAATAAATTTCTTGTTATACCTACATAAAATTCTGTATCTACCCTATACTCATATAATCTACGGCTTTTTTCCAAATCTTAATTTCAGTTTTGCTCTTTATTTACAATTATAATAAAAATCAATTTTAACATTAGTATCCGAGTTATTATTTTTACAATAGTACTTTAAGTTATTTAAATAAAGTTTAATACAAATTATATCTTGCTTGTTTTAATGTTTCTATGCCTGCATTTCAAAATCAATACTTTAAACTAACCACCAGGCAATCTAAATTATTCACACTTTGAATAATTTATTATTTGAGTTTGACGGTGCAATTATTTTAGCGTATGTGAAATTGGCAAGTTTTTTCAGCCAATTGATGAATATTTGAAAATCAACTCGTTTAAAAAAAGATCAATAACACCATCAGTTTTGTTATGCATACTACCTAAAGCAATTGACTTTATATAAATAAATAAAGCTGCAGTGACTGAATTTTCCGACTTAGGAGACTATTTAAGATGCCACCCTCACTTTGCTCCACCTTTGCCTACATAATCCGTACCTTTTTTTTTGGAAATTTCCCTCTAACAGTGTTAAGAGCCCACAATCTTACCATTTAATTAAGATAAATTTTTTTGGAAAATTAAAAACGTTTACTTGGTATGAAGTTGCATCAGTCCCAGATGTGCGTTTTGTTCTTGATAAATTCAAAGTGTAGGTATGTACTAGGGTAATAAAATGAATTCCAAAATTTTGGTTGGATTTTGAATTCATAAATTGAAAATCAAAAAAGGTTACGGTCTTTTTAGGCCCTCTTGAAGATAGTTGATCTTGGCCTGCGGCGTGGTATTGTAAACACCACTCCAGTGATAGCATTTCCAGGGGCAGTGAGGCTGCCAGACTCTGATCTGAAGAAGCAATTAAAGATTGTTTCGAAGCAAAGACTAGTGTAAATTACACGTACCGACGACAGATTGGTACCAATAAGGACTAAATTAAAACTAAATAAGTTAAATAAAAGCTGTTAGTTGATTTTAAAAGATTGGAATCGTCACAACCTAGTCCATCTGATTTAAATCTAAAGTGAGGTAAAAAAAATTATTAATGAAGTGAAAGAAAGAAAAAACTTTAACGGCAATAAACCTAATTAAAAAGTTGTTCCGTATTAATTAAAAAAAATAATCTAAAAAATAACTTAACTTGCGCTTAAATTATGCACTTAAATATTAAACAATACATCACAAAAATTTGGTAGGATTTAAAAAATAAAATGTTTTGCTACCTTTTGACCCCAAAATTGAAAGTTCGACTTGGAATTATTTGCGCTAATCCCAATTACGTTTTTCAAACTCGATCCACCTAAATACTTCAATGGTGAATTTTGGTCGGTTTTTGCAAAAAAAACTTTGCTACCTGACCTCAAAAGCTGATCGTTTCTAAAATACGAATGAAAATTTTCAAGTGGTGTTTTTCATTGTAGGCGACGTAATTTGGTCCGTAGAGTTCAAATTTTGGTGAAATGGTTCAAAATCGCTGATATAAGTGGAAATCTAAAAATCGATTCTACAACATGAATGAGACCGTAAAAGTGTAATTTTCATTCTTAGCCAAAAATAAACTACACAAGACGAATTTTCACATCAAAATAATACGAATACGTCGAAACAGAGCGAGTTTTCTAATATTGATTTTTTGGTTAGAAAAAATTTCAAAGGGGTTAATCGTTTCTTAAAATCCGAATGAAAATTTTCAAGTAGTGATTTTCATTGTTTGTAGGCGACGTAATTTGGTTCGTAGAGTTCAAATTTTGCATTTTCAGCTTTTGGAAAGCAAGGAAAATGGTTCAAAATTCGCTGATATAAGTGGAAATCCAAAAATCGATTTCTACAACATGAATGAGGCCGTAAAAGTGTAATTTTCATTCTTAGCCGAAAATAAACTTCGTCAGACAAATTTTCACATCAAAATACATAAGAATCCGTCGAAAAAGAGCGAGTTTTCCAATATTGATTTTTTGGCTTGAAAAAAATTCAGAAGGGTTAATCTATCGTTTCTTAAATTCCGAATGAAAATTTTCAATTAGTGATTTTCATTGTAGGCGACTTAATTTGGTCCGTAGAGTTCAAATTTTGCATTTTCAGCTTTCGGAAAGCAAGGGAAATGGTTCAAAATCGCTGATATAAGTGGAAATCCAAAAATCGATTTCTACAGCATGAATGAGACCGTACAAGTGTAATTTTCATTCTTAGCCAAAAATAAAATGCATAAGAATACGTCGAAAAAGAGTGAGTTTTCCAATATTGATTTTTTGGCTTGAAAAAAATTCAAAGGGGTTAATCTATTGTTTCTTAAAATCCGAATGAAAATTTGCAAGTAGTGATTTTCATTGTAGGCGACGTAATTTGGACTGTAGAGTTCAAATTTTGCATTTTCAACTTTCTGAAAGCAAAGAAAATGGTTCAAAATCGCTTATATAAGTGGAAATCCAAAAATCGATTTTTAAAACATGAGTGAGACCGTAAAAGTGTAAATTTCACTCTTAGCTAAAAAATAAACTGCGCCAGACGAATTTTCACATCAAAATACATGTTGAAAAAAGGTGAGTTTTCAAATATTTATTTTTTGGCTTGAAAAATAATTCAAAAGGGTTAATCTTTAGTTGAAGTGATTAACTTTTATGGACGAATGAAAATAATGAGGCGTAATTACTTTGGCATCTGTGTTTGAAATAATTATTGAATCTTTGACTGCTGTCCATTCAATGCTTCCGTTGCCTTAATCTGATCATTTAATTAAATAATTTCTTCTCACAGTGCATCTCACGTCTCCGATTTTAAGTTATTGCTCCGGGCAACACACAACCAACTTTTTCTTGAAGGTAAGAATAAAAGAGTACCACCTTGCACACAAACAGACGGTTGGACTACGAAAAGTATGTTGTTAAAGTTACATCAAATTCAGAAAAAAAAAATTTTATTTTTTTTTATAACAAAACGTTAAAAATTCCGGATTCAAAATTTTGCATGGTGACTATTTCAAGTTATTTACAATATTTAGCTTTTCACTATCATTATTTATTCGTAAACACTTTTTGCACTCACAAGGTATCTTACATATTTTATATTAATTTACATACCCACCAGTTTACTTTTATCTCCTATGTACCTACCTATATAAAGATTTTACCTCCTTTAAACTTATCTAATCGTGTTAACTAATTTTGAGAAGAATGGAAAAACTGAAGGTAAGCACAATTTATTTTTTCCAATTGTATCATCTTCGTATTAGTTGCCTTTTAAATAACGGATGACGCACTGAGAAGTTATTTTTTTAAAGTCATTTGTAAAAGATTCGATTAAAATTGTTTACTCGTTTAATAACAATTTAATAATACATAAAACTTGAAAACGTCATGAATCAAAAATATCGAATGTATACGTGCGACCTTGCTTGTATCTTGTTTTGATATCTGCTTTATCAATTTAAAACTTATCAATTTTTTCTTCACGCAATTACGCGAAAAGAAGAACAGAAATTGATATAATTTTTTCTATACCTATTAATTTTTTGAAAATCCCCCTCAAAAACCAGTAATCAATTTTTTTCCAAGTATAGTATTTTTTTACTTTCTAATATTAATTACATTTCATCGCATTTTGCGACCTTTCATTTCGCGGATGCCTTGAACTTAAACTATGATAACTACGATCAAGTGCGGATCACATCCCCGAAAGCTGCGGGCCTCTGGTAGTAAAAATTTTTATGACCTTATTTTCACCAAAATCATAGAAAAAAACTTGATACAAAGTTTGAAAGATAATAAATTTAAATAAATATTAAAGCAAAGGCGGGCCGCAGAAACTGATAATGCGGGCGCATGTTCACATTTATCTAAATAATTTATATTTTCAGTATTTAAGTGGATTTGATTCCGAATTTAGTTCGGAAGATCCGAGATGTCCGGATTCGCTACCGAAAGGTCAAAATAGTCCCCAAAAGTGTCCGTATGGTTTATATGCGGAACAGTTATCAGGAAGCGCATTTACGGCTCCAAGAAAGGAAAACAAAAGAACGTGGTTTTATCGCATCAAACCTTCTATTGGTCACAAACCTTTTATACCATTCGATCACAACGAAAATTTATCTCACTTTTGGTCAGAACAACCTCCCGATCCAAATCAGGTACGAAACATACAAGCTTTTTAAATCAAGTAATGCAAACTATGTTTGTTGTAAAGATGCGATGGAACCCTTTCGATTTTCCCGAAAATAGTGCAAAAATCGATTTTGTACAAGGTTTAAATACAGTTTGCGGAGCAGGGGATCCAAAATTAAAAATTGGATTGGCAATTCACATTTATTCATGCAATGTCTCGATGGGAAATAGAGCATTTTACAATGCCGATGGAGACTTTTTAATAGGTTTGTGAAAAACCTAACAGGACAATGTTTTAACAGATTTGTTTTTAGTTCCACAAACTGGAATTTTGTATATCACTACCGAATTTGGAAAATTGGAAGTAAAACCAAACGAAATTGTTGTTATACAACAAGGAATGCGTTTTTCCGTCGGTGTGACTGAACCATCTCGAGGATATATTTTGGAAGTTTTTGGTCGACATTTCACATTGCCCGATTTAGGTCCCATTGGTGGTAACGGATTAGCTAATCCTCGTGATTTTCTAACTCCAGTGGCTTGGTATAAAGATAAGGATGAAAAATTTGAAATTTGTACAAAATATCAGGGCAAATTATTTATTTGCGAACAAGACCACAGTCCTTTTGATGTAGTTGCTTGGCATGGAAATTACGTTCCATACAAATACGATTTAAATAATTTTATGGTTATAAATTCAGTATCGTTTGATCACTGTGTAAGTTTTCGAACATAATGGCTTTTTTGTTATTATAAAATTTATTCCAACCAACCGAGAAGGCGTACAATGAACGGTTACGCTCTTCTTTTTTTATCTATTGCGGACGAGCATTACCGTACATTGTACGGTTTCTTGGCTAATTGAAACAAACATTATAATAATATAAATATTTTAGGATCCTTCAATATTCACCGTTTTGACCTGTCAATCAGAGAAACACGGAACCGCTATAGCAGATTTTGTAGTTTTTCCTCCAAGATGGTCCGTTCAAGAGCATACTTTCAGACCGCCTTATTACCATCGTAATTGTATGTCCGAATTTATGGGTCTAATTTTGGGACAATATGAAGCTAAAAAAGATGGTTTTAAACCCGGAGGTGCAACGTTGCACAGTATCATGACACCTCATGGACCCGATCAGAAATGCTTTGAAGGTGCTAGTGTGGAACAATTAAAACCAACACGGATTGCGGAAAATACCCAAGCGTTTATGTTTGAGAGTTGCTTGGGTCTCGCCGTTACAAAATGGGGTGCAAAAACTTGCCAAAAATTGGATCCTGAATATTTTAAATGTTGGCAGGGTTTGAAAAAAAATTTTGTGGGGCCCAAATGATTGAATTTTTAACAATGTTATTGTTTATTTTTTTAAATAAAGCGGTTACACTTGTAATTTTAATTCAGGTTTTCTTTCTCATCAATGAAATTTTTTGCTACATCGCTTTTGTACTGCTTTTACCTATCGTAAAACTTTAAATGCGTTTTTCTCAAAACCACCTTTTTCAAACTGTGAGGACTATTACTTGAACACCGTTCTATGGATCAATTTGAAATTTTGACAGTAGCTTCACAATTATTACATTCTCTCTGGGAGTACGTAACCGTTTTTTGATTTAAGGTAAACTTTTCTGTATAAACAATTTACTGCTTATTTTTTAGTCAAAAATCCATTCACATTTTCAAAAGTGCACCATTTCTAGAGAATTTGATTTAAATCCATAGGCGATAGTATACAGTGTGTTCACGAAAAGTGATAACAGTGAATAATTCTTAAATATTACTAGATACAAAAAAAAGTTTAAATAGTTTTTTATTTAACTCCAAATTTTCTATTGGAAACTGTCAAATTATATTTTTTTATACTTCAAATTCAACCGGAAGTAAACATAAAATTTTTTTTTCAAATGGCAACATGTCTTTTTTTTAACATTTTTGTAATCTGCAATTTTTTCTCTATAAATACATACAGAATTTTCATAAGGTTACATAAGAAAAAATTCGAGAAAACACAAGATTTATACAAACATTAATAATTTATTAATTATCTATGTAGAGTGCTATGAAAAACAAAACACCATTATTATGATATGACACCATTAGACTGTTTCTATAGAGTCATTTAAAAATGGTAGTTTAGGCAAATCTATCTTTAAATTTAAAAACCAAAATTAATTTAGCATCTATCAATTATCACCAAATCGCCAGAACTTCTGCGAAAATTATAATCATATCTTGAACAAAACGGTGGCAATTTTGAAAAATTTATCAGATAAATGAAATGTTGTGTTTTCGGTATCGTGATGTTTTTCATGGCACTCTACATACCTATGTGTAAATAATCAGTAAATTATTATTGTTTATGAAAATTTATTTATGAAAAATGTTTATGAAAACCTTATGAAAATTTTATATGTATTTATAGAGAAAAAATTGCAGATTACAAAAATGTTAAAAAAAAGACATGTTGCCATTTGAAAAAAAAATTTATGTTTACTTACTGAATTTGAAGTATAAAAAAATATACTTTGACAGTTTCCAATAGAAAATTTGCAGTTGAATAAAAAACTATTTAAACTTTTTTTCATACAATATAATAAACCTGAAAAAAATCCATTTCTTTTTCCATACTCCCAAAACAAATCGTCAAAGTTAGGCGTTTATTTCAGCCACTATAATAACATTACGTCCAACAGTTTGAAATTATTCCGTGTAGTGGCGTTTTAAATATAAAAAAATGATTAGGAATTCGGGGGGGCAGAGAATTTTCTTTAAATATTTGTTTCAATTTCTAAAGTGGGCTAAGCTTTACGTTCTGGTTCCATGTCCGTCCGTCCGCATGTTTTAAATTTAAGAACTAATTATCAACTTAACCAAACTCCAAAAACTTAATCAAATCCAGATTAATTCCAGGAAGCCAGGATTACTAGTGATCAAATATCTTTCAATGTTTAATTATCACAGAACCAGCATTAAAAGTTGTATATAAAAGAATGTAAAACTATTTTATTATTCTTCAGTTTACAATACAAAGAAACATTTATTTATTGATTTAAAGGTTATTTAAAAGGGCAACGCTTTTTGACATAAATATTTAAAAACATAACTGTCTTTACAGTTGGCAAAAATACAATAACACAAATAAATACAGATATACATTATAAAGTGTCGGTGATAAATTTGCTTCAAAGACCAATGAATATTTATTCAAATTCAAGAAGTTATATAAAACGAAAAATGACTACAGTTAAGAAATCTTAAACTAGGCCTACCTTAACATTACTTATAATTAAAGATAGAAAACGACTGCTATGGATTAATTAATTAGTTGTTGTTGGTTCAGCTTCTGAGGGTTGCACGTCAGCATCTTCATCATTATAAATGTTTTCGGCCATTTGCCACACTTGCATAATATTGTCTTCTGATACAGAACAAATAACCCAAGGTTCATTTGGATTCCAGCTGAAATCTATAAAACAGCGTTAGAAAGTCTTAAAAGAGACTAAAACAACAAAAACCTACCAGAAATCTTAGCTGTGTGACCACCGTGAATAAACAAAAGCTCTGGTGGACCATCATCGGCATCTTCAGGTGTCTGTTCCTCTCCAATTTTACTTAAATCCCAGACATGTAACCTGCGATCGGTGCCAGAGGAAGCTAAAATAGTTTCGTTATGTGGAGACCATTGCACTTGGAAAATTTCATCTTTATGCGATTCGAAACTATGCAACTTCAATTTCAAATTTCTTAAATCCCATAGAGCTACCGTCTTATCTGCGCTTCCGGTTGCTAATATAAACTCAGAGTATGGATTAAAACTCAAGCAATTAACTTCCGCTGTGTGAGCATCTACAGTATGGCTCGGTTTACTGATGTTGTTACATCGAGTATCCCAGATCATCAATTTCTGGTCGTCAGCTACCGACCCAAACAAGCTTTCATGTAATAAATGCCAAGCAACGTCTTCTACGACGGCTGTATGACCGGTGAAAATTGTTTTGGCATCGATGATACGATTTTCTTTTGGTGTAGCGTTTATATCCCACAAACAGATTGTATGATCGTCGCTAGCTGATAGCAGGTAACCATTTAAATTGGGGTTCCAGGACAAACCGTAGCCCTCCTTTTGATGACCTCGCAGGCGCAGATCCGGATGGCATTCTCCACTTGGGTCAGGTTTACTGGGATGTTTTGTGTAATCGAATACTAAAAAAGAAATAAGTAAAGAATAAAGAATGTGTAATTCTATTCTGTTTATATTTATAATTTTTCACTATTATCACATAATAATATTTATATGTTGATTGACTTTAACTGATAAGAGTTTGTTGACTTTTGAAAAATGTTAGATAATTTAGAAATTTTATTGTAGCCAATATTCGGTGTGCATTAATAATTTCACATTTAGGACTTTTATATTGAGACATAAGCTGATTAGATTTTCGTTGAAATCGGTCCACGGAAACTTGACTAGGAATGACGCGTATGAATGGATTAACAAGATGTCATTGTTTTCTTAAAAATTTGTTGTTTTTGTAATCTGCATTGAATTAGTATGCAAGGCATACTTACCCCCAATTTCATAAAACTTTTAAAAAACCATTAAAATTAACGGATTACTTCTATTGGTTTGTTAAATTTAACACCGTGATACAAGTTCTATGAAACCTGTCACTTCATTAATATTTCAAAATTTTAAGCCTGTACTAAATTAGTTTTATGTTTTACCTAATCAATTTTTTTAAATAATTTCAAAATATTTATAATTAACAGTATAGTCTTGACTTGTTTTTAGGATATTAAGCCAAGAGTCGCGACGCGCATGGATTAGAGATCTGTTCATTTGCTTGTATCCAGCAAGTCAGTGCAAATTTAATATTCTATTAATATTGTAAGTTGCACTGCCTACTCCTCCTGATCACAAGTAGTGTAAAAAGTTCATGTTCTGTATGTGATCTGAACAGCAAACTCTTTAATTTGCACTAACTTGCTAGGTGCAAGCAAACGAACACACCTAATTAACAGCGTACCTTGAATTGGTTCATTCATTTATTACCAATCTAAAGAAAGTTAAAAAACTAATCAGAGGTGCATTATTATAACATAGTGATATCTCTACCCACTAGGAGACGCAACAAAGCAATCTATCAAATTAAGTTTTAAAACTAGGTGGTCCCTCTACGTATAGTACATCCTCTTTGTTATTGTGGAATGAAAAACAAGGAAACTAAAACTACCATTCTAACAAAAATCAGTGTTGCCTTTCAAATTGAGAAATCTAGAACCAAAGTGGTGTAAATCAAAAAATGAAGTTTTGTTTGAAAATTAAACATAACTTCATTATTTCATTTACACAAGTTTAATTCTGGGTCCCTCAATTATTGAAACAAAAAACAATTATGGTTGATCTGTAAGCATAGTAATAATATTTTGATACCAAAAACTTATTTCAATTTTTCTCAAAGTACTATTTAATTTGTTTTATTTTTGCTATTTATATGCAAATCTGTACTACGAAGTAAAAGCCTGGTAAAAAACATTTTTGCTTATCCTACCTACATGCAGACAGATTTATTCAAAATTTGAAAAAAAAATTTGAATTTGATACAATAAACCATTTTCATATTTTTATGATTTGTTTTTTTCACTGTAATTTCTGCTTTTTCAAAATTAAATTATGTCAAAATTATTTAAAAATTCATTCCTATTGAACATTTTTCCTTAGGTAATATGGAAAAGTATTGTAATCGGAAAATATTTTTTCTTCGGATTTACATTCCTTTAGGTCCCACGAGTTGAAAGAGATATAATAATCATAATATAGCAAAGTAACTAAACTGCAATATGAATAAAAAAATTCTTACCAAGTACGTCGCTAGAAGGAGTCTTGGTGGCAATGACGCAAGGATTTTGAGGCATGTAACGCGCCCTGTTGACTTCACCTTCATGGTTAATCTTGATTTCAATTTCAATTTTACCAGAGACAGATCCAAAACCTCCAAATTCGCCTTTCTCGTTATCGTAATGTGAAGCATCAAATTGTGCATCTTCGTTGGGGAGTTGTACACTTGCGATTAAAAGATGATTTTGTTCATCCGATGTGTGGGTTCCCAAAATGAGGCGGTGAATAGAGTATTCTTTGCCTTCGGGTCTGGTAACGTCGGGTAGCCACTGAGCCGTAAGTGATGGCCATTCCAATGCATGTGTCATAACCAAATCGTATAAAAACGGTGTATTCTTTTTCCATATTTTGTATTCTTCATTTATTACTCTTTCTTCAACCGCTTCGTCAAACGATTCTAGGGCACAAGGTACTAATTAACCAAAGGTTTAAAGTTTTAAAATCGGCGCTTTAATGAACGTAAGCTACACTTACCTTGTTCCACTTTGTCCCCCATTTTATTTTAAAATTGTAAAAAGAGCACAACAAACACAATATTGGCGCTAATGTACCAAGAACGCCAGCCCGCCAAATGCCCGATTGAACAAATGACACCGGTAGATTAACGAAAAAAATTTATGCGCATAGCTTTCCGATAGATGGCGCTGCCTGCGTTGCTTTGTTATATACACCGTGGGTCATATTCGCCTTAGCAATTTTCGCTCCGACATAATAAAATTTCAACGTTATTTTGAAAGCTAAAGTTGGATCCAATGTCACATAATCTGTGAAAGTGCATAAAAAGATTCATTTTGAGACAAATCTTTTGTAATAAAATAACTTTTTATTCCCAATGAATTTTGCAAAATAAAAGAATCTCACTATTTGAAAAGTTAAACAACAAAATGGATTTATAAAAACCACAATATTTTTATTAAAAAATTTGTTTTTATTGCTTAGAATCCTAACAATGTGTACACTAAATTGATAGCTATTAACAAAATAATGTTTAACCTAAGAAGTTACTTAAAAATATAACGAAATTATTTTAAAATTTAATTCAAAATAATTAACAGTTTTTCTCATGTTTGGCACTCTTACTCGTACATCACAATTTATTACTCTAATAAATTACTACAATAAATATAAATGCAACGTTATTTTCTGGAAGATAACAAATTTGTAAGTGTAGCCAAGGTAATCAAGAAACTTTTTGTCAACTACGTTAGATCCACATCAAAAGGAAAACTTTTAGTACACAAAAAATTGAAAATGTAGATATGTACCTACTCAAATGCCCATCTAATTGTTACACAATAAATATTATTGAATACAGAATCATCCATAATAAACATAAAATAAATATTTCAGTATAATGTAAAGGCACTCGATAATAAATATTAAGTACATGATTAAAAAAATGAAACTAAATTAAGTATTAAGTGATACAACAAATAATAAATTATTTGTTGACAAATAATAAATTATTTGTTGACCTCAATACTTTCGTTATCACTGTGACTGCTTGCATTACCATTATGACCATTATGTGTTCTCTGCTCTTTAAATACTGCATAACCATTATTAACGAGTGCTTCTGCAATATTTTGGCATCCACTATTATCATACAACGAGATTCCTGGTACTGGTGAACCATCCTCCTTTGGTTGTTCACTGTAATTATCCAATACAGCAACCAATTTTCTCCATTTTGCAACTTGAGCTAATTCTTCAAACAGATCAATTGCTTCATCACTCCACTTACCACCTACCGGTTCTGAAAATAATTTAAAAAAAAATTATAGTAAATAAATCTTCGCTTAAATGTAATAAAAAAGAAAATAGAACAAAATAAAAACTAAACTTAATCAAATTTAAATTGATAAAAAACGCGATTTTCGACAAAACAAAAAATGTAAAAAACTTACAGAAAGTTTTCACTTACCAATTTTAGAAAGGCAGCATTCGATAGCTTGAAAATTTAATTCCAGAAAATCTGTGGGTAAGCTGCAAACTTCATTTAAAGGTACGATATTATAATCACCATAATCTACATAGAACAATTCAACACTTGGTTCTTCTTCTGTAGGCAAACCAACAACTTCGGCTCTGTACCTAAAAATAAACTTGTAAAATTGATAACTGATTCAAAATTTTAACTCACCATTTTTGATCGCATTCAAAAATAGCTGCAATGCGATCACCAATTTGTACAGAATTTAGAGAATGGCTCTTTCTCCATTCTTCGTTATTATAAAAATCAGTCATTTTTTCGACTAATTTGTCTAATTCGGCTGCTTTTGTTCCCACAATTTGTATCCAAAATTGAGAAGGATTTTCGAGGGCAGACACATAAACGTATTGCGTGTCACTTTTACCTAGAAGTGGGGATAGGCTTTCAACTTGAGAGTTTGGTATTAAATTTGGGGAAGGAGATCTTTCAGTTTGTTGTTTCTCCGATTCTTCTAATCTCGGAGAGGGTGATTTAAGTCGAGGTTCCCGCTTAGCAAGAGTAACTTCTAAATAATCTTGAGCAATTTGGCATCGTTCTATGATCTGTTGTATATTTGCTTTTGCAATTTCAATTTGTTCTTTTGAACCTACAAAAATAAATTTTTATAAAACCACTTGGCAAGAAATTAGGTGGTAATATTATAGTAAAAAAATATATGGGGCATTCCACACCAAATCGACCACTTTTGAACCCGATCCTTTTTGATTTTCCTGAAATTTTTACATATTATACTATCCCACCAAAAACAGTTTTGTGAATTTTTTCAAAATTTTTTACTCGACCCAAAAAAAGTTACGAATTTTTAGAAAAACTGATGTTTTTTTCTTCAAACGATCATAACTACAGTCGAGTCGCGAAATAGTGAATACCATATATAGTGAACTACCGGAAATAGTGAACTCAAAAATTTTAACATTGAGTGTATATGGGACTCCTATATAACGAACAGCGGTATCCCCGGTACAGCAAACTGGGTACTATAAATCGTGCAGTTTCAATGACATCATTTATAGGGACTTCCCTCAACATTCAGAATTTACATTACGTATTATATTTACACTTCATTTCACGCGTAACGTTAGCATAGAACGGAATTTTTGGGGAAAGGTTTGTATTTGGGACGCTAAAATACAAATTTTACGATTGAAACCTCGATGAATTCTGAATAAGCATGTTATATTAAATAAGAGAATTAACAGAGACGGAATGCCTTAAATGCACCTGTTTTTTCAAAAATTGAATTTCAAAAAACTCGATTTTCACTGCAAATTTGAAGATAAATCGCTCGTGATTGGTGAATCAAAGCATTCTATTGTCGGTACGTGTGTTCCTATACATAAGAGTGTAGCTGTTGACAAATTTGTCAGGGTCACAGCCGAGGCGTTGACTCAATGTCTCGGCACCGACCTAGATCAGTTCTTAAGTGAAGTTGCTGCGGGCATGTATGGTAGAAAACTTGTTTTAACTGTACAATCCCACTTCTTTTTTTTGCGACTGTGTCGCCTTTTTTCTTCTACGGACCCTTCTGGGCTCCACGACGCTACGTTTTTTGGGGGGTTACTGTTGCTACGGCCATGCGTACTCGTAAATCACTCAAATTATTCATCAAAGGTTGATTATCGCCTTCGCGCGGGTCAACACTCTACTTTGAAGTGCTACAAGGCTCTAAGCTTATAGTATTATACATACACACCAAACCATCCCTGCGATGTTCTTAGATGTTGAAAGAGGTGATGGAGGCTACGCCTCCACAAAACTCTGTTCACGAAGTGATGCTATGCTATGCAAATTTGTCAGTAACTCGTAAGCTATGGTACGAATACGTTCTCCTTTTTAGAACCAAAATTACTTCAGAAAAGGGATGCTTAAATTTAACGAACGGTTATTACTTTTTCGCGTGAATCCTCCTCGTGCCATAGTAGTTTTTAAAAAATACCCCTAGGCCCGTGGATTAAGGAAAAAGGTGGATCTTTGAGGGGTGAAACTCGTTAGTGTGGAATCTAAAAGCAGGGTGGTTGTGCAAGGAAAAATTGACTTAAAGCACTTTTCGCTGCGCTCGAGCGCTTCAAGCCATTTTTCCTGCACATTTACTATTCAAAATCATGAATTTCGCTCGAAGTACACTGCTGAAGCATCCTAATGCAAGTGTTGCTCCGGTTATCGCCGCTAGCATAGCATCACTTTGTGAAAAGAGTTTGTTTGGAGGCGAAGCCTCCATTACCTCTTTCAACATCTGAGAACATCGCGTGGATGGTTAGAGTATGAAATACTAGAGCGAGCATAGAGCCTTGTATCGTTTCAAAGTAGAGTGTTGACCCGCGCGAGGCGATAATCAACCTTTGATGAATGATTTGAGCCCTCTCGAATGTACCTGAACCTTGTCGTGGTGAGGGGGCTTGTTTTTGATGAAGCGACGGGCGTGCACCTGCAAGGATTACGGACCGGGGACGTAAAACTCTCGTGTGTTCGGTCTGAGCTGGCGGGCAGGGCTTTGCCGGGGCATAAAAACCTTTGTGCTTGGTCTTGTCTGTCAGGGTACCAGGATGACGGCTTTCGTGGAGAAACGGACCAATACAGGTACCCGCGTGTTTTTGCCGTGCGTGGATACCCGTAGGGTAGGATGAACGGATCCTGGTGGCTGAGTTGGCTCGGAGGCGGTAGTTGTTCTCCTGGGCCTGACAACACTCCACTTTGGCCATGATTTCTACCTAAAACGGGCGGTCTGGGCTAGTCCACCCTGATCAATCGGCTGAGCGGCCCTCCATCTGAGGGCTGGCTGGACGAGTCCTTGGATGAGGTCGGGGTGTGCAAGCACTCTGCCTTGTTTCTGGGGGCTATATTCCCTGGGTAGCCCTGATGTCGACTTGTCGGCGTCCCCTTTTGCGGGCTCCGTGGCGGGTGGGGAGCTTGGGGAACGAAACCTTATCCCATTCACATGGATATAAACATCATAAACAACCCGACAATTGTGTCCCCTGAGGATGCATTGTCCAACAAAGAAGGTACGTCTGTCACAGATGTCCTTCTACCACATAACTCCGCAGCCAGGGAGGGGTCGTCCCAAAAGGATGCCCTTTCTGTAGGCAACACCGAGGGGTCTCGCCCTAAAAAGCGTAAGATCTGCGGTGCGGAGCGAAAACGCCGTAAGAAGGCCAAACTAAGGCAGGCAGCTGCAGAGGCTGCCGGCCCATCAAACACCGTGACTGAGCACGAGAAGGCTGGGGCGTCCAAACCTAAGGGTGGGGACAGCACTCCTTCAGGGTCAGGAACGGGAAAGAAAGCACCGGCCAAGAAGGGGAATTCCAAACCCTTTCAGAAAACGGATGCAAAAAAGAGAGTAAGGTCCACGGACTCTCGGCCATCGCCTCAGAGCAATCCGAGGAAGAAGGCTAAGTTATCTGTGACTGACTCAAAAAATCCGGAGGGGGTGATCACCTACAAGGAGGCTGCCACTAGGCACCTTCGGGTAGCAGTGATTGACCGCTCTAGCCAACTGGGCAAACTCACGGAGGCCCGGAAGGAATTAGTTGAGGAACACCTCAACTCAGCCCTCGACAGGACGATTCGGTCGGCCAGTGAGGGGGCAAACATAATACCCACTTTTGGGGGCTTTCGTTATTCGGGGGAGATCTTAAGGATCAACTGCGATAACGAGAGTTCCCTTAAGTGGCTAAAATCAACCGTTGCTGTACTGCCACAGTTGTGGGAGGGGGCAAGGCTAGAGGTGACCCAGGTAGACGAACTGCCTAAGCTATCCAAAGCCACCATTTGGGTCCCAGGGAAACCTGAGCCCACCGGGGAGGTTATAGGACGGCTCAAGGCTCAGAACCCATGGGTCAAGATTAAAGAGTGGTGTGTCTTCTATGACACCGACAAGAGTGCCCCTTTGGGGAAGCTCATTGTCTTCGGTGTCAGTGAAGAGGATGCAAAGGCACTCAAAGCAAAAAAGGAGAGGGTGAGCTATAAGTTCTCCACACTCCGAGTAAGGGTACAGCAAATTGAGAACGCTGTACCGACACAAACGGTGGAGCAGGTGACGGCTGATCTTGACCTCATGGGGATCCATGAGGAATCTCAGGATGAAGATGCCGCTCCAGCGTCAAACCCCACCACCGAGGAAGCCTAATGGCTGCCTTGGGGGAGTGGAGGTTTATTCAGGCTAACCTGCAGCATGGCCGGGCGGCCACGGCGACTCTTTGCCGCCGCCTTGCTGGCTGTACGGATACAATAGCTCTGATACAAGAGCCACATGTAGTGAAAGGAAGAGTCACAGGCCTTTCACCCTTGAAAGGGAATGTCATAACAGGCAACCTTTCAATGAAACCCAGAACTTGTATCTACATATCTGGCAACATTCAAGCCAATCCTTTACCGCAGTTTAGCGACGGCGATATAACAGTTGCCCGGCTGAGCTGTGATCTTGGAGATGGCCTAAGCGACATTATCGTTGCATCAGTGTATCTCCCAGTTGACTCCCAGGATCTGCCGCCGTCTTCAAGACTGGTGGAACTGGTGAGGCACTGCGAGCAACACAAAAAACACCTCATTGTTGGATGTGACTCAAATTCCCACCATATTTCGTGGGGAAGTGGTGATTGCAACAACAGAGGTAAATCCCTATTTGAGTACCTGATCGGTGCGAACTTAGAAATTCTTAATAGGGGTGACACGCCTACCTTCTATGTGTCCCCCAAACGTCATTCTGTGATTGATATCACTCTGGCGTCATTAAGTATTTCAACAAAAATCTTTGACTGGCATGTGTCACACGAATTGACTATGTCAGATCACAGATGGTTATGCTTTAAAATTAAAGCCCTGAAAGTCGAGCCTAAGCAAGTAAGGAATCCAAGGAAGCTGGACAGGCATATCTTTTTGGATGTACTCTCTAGCACCCTGGAGGCCGACATGCCAAAGGCGATCATAAATAAAAATCGACTAGAAAACACTGAGGAGATTGAAATATGCGTTAATGCATTACACAAGTCACTCACAAAAGCATATGAGTCTTCCTGTCCGCTGAAAACGGTTGGCTCTGGCACACGGGCAACACCTTGGTGGTGCACGGAGCTGGAGCGGCTGAAGAAGGCGGTCACGAAACTCTGTAACAAGGCGAAGAAATCCAAAAGTGAGGCTGACTGGGAGGCTTTCAAAAACCTCCGGTTGGACTACAAGAGGATGATTCGCCTAAAGCAACGAGAGTCTTGGAGGGACTTCTGCAGTGGCATTGCATCTACCACTGATGCGGCCAAACTGAAGAAGGTCATCTCCAAAGACCCAAACCAACAGCTCGGCACGATCCTTCGAGCTGACGGCTCCTTTACGGAGAGCCTCAGGGAGACTGCTGAGGTACTGTTACAAACACACTTTCCTGGTAGTACAACTGTCTCGGACTATAGGTGGACTGAGCGTATCGCTTGGACACCGACTGAGGCGGACTGGGATAGTGCAAATTCCACTGTTAACCCAACCAAAACGGAATGGGCAATAAGATCCTTCAGTCCATTCAAATCGCCTGGGCTGGATGGGGTATATCCGGCTCTACTCCAATGGGGCCTGGACCTCCTACTCGGCCCTATGGTGAAGGTGTACAGGGCGTGCATTGCGCACGGCTATACACCTAAAGAATGGCGTAAGGTTAAGGTAATTTTCATACCTAAGCCGGGGCGTAGTGACTACACTCTGGCTAAATCTTTTAGGCCAATTAGTCTTACCTCCTTCTTTCTGAAGGCATTGGAAAGACTGTGCGACAGAGAGATTCGGGATGTAGTGTTGGTACCAAACCCACTACACCCGAATCAACATGCATACACTCCAGGGAGATCTACTGAGTCTGCACTACATAAGGTGGTGGAGCGTATCGAGGAATCGTTACAATCTCAGGAATGTACCCTGGCAGCGTTTATAGATATAGAGGGAGCATTTGACAATGCTACCTCTGACTGCATTGGCATCTCTCTACACGAACACGATGTGCCTAACGCCATCATTAGATGGATCAGCTCTATGCTGAATAGTAGGGCTGTTGAGATTGCTGTGGGAGATGCGTACATAAGAGGGGCTGTTAATAAGGGCTGCCCACAGGGAGGTGTACTCTCGCCACTATTGTGGAACTTTGTGGTGCACAGCCTTTTACAGCGTCTCAATGACAGTGGTTTCTACACTGTCGGATACGCAGATGATATTACCATACTGCTTAGAGGGATTTTTGAGGATGTCCTGTGCGAATTGATGCAGGGCGCCCTGAGAATCCTAGAGAATTGGTGTTCGGAGCAGTCTCTTTCGGTCAACCCGACCAAGACTGAGCTTGTTCTGTTCACCAAAAAGAGAAAGCTGAGGAGCATGAAAATGCTTTGCTTAAAAGGAACCCCTCTTAAACTAACTTCAGAGGTCAAGTATCTGGGTATAATACTTGACTCGAAGCTTAACTGGGGCAAACACATTAGCACTAAGGTGACGAAGGCAAGTATGGCCTACTGGCAGTGTCGCAGAGCATTGGGAAGGTCATGGGGTTTCTCCCCAAAGATTGCCCTCTGGCTGTACACTGCCATAATCAGGCCTATGCTTTGCTATGGCGCACTCGTCTGGTGGCCCAGAACCAGATTGATTACAGTAGTGTCCTCTCTGGAGCGGCTGCAGAGATCGGTCTGCTTGGCGGTGACGGGAGTGATGCGAACAACACCTACTGCGGCCATGGAGGCTCTCTTATGCCTTCCTCCACTGGATCTCTATGTGAAGGAACAGGCACTGAGGGCCTCCCTGAGAATGCGGGCTTGGGGTCTCTGGACCTATAGGTGGGGATCGGTTGGGCATACACGGATTCTGGAGGACTGCTCAAAAAAGCTGCCTCTTTTGGGTCTTGATGCTGACAGGATCCCCCCCAAATACGTGTTTGAGAGGAATTTTAAAATTCTGTTAGACACTAAAGGATCTGACCGGGCTGACATATGTCTGTACACGGACGGATCCAAAAATAATACTGGCTCGGGTGCGGGAATATTCTCCCCGGAACTGCAGCTAGATATAAAACTATCGTTGGGGAGGTACTCCTCTGTTTTCCAGGCGGAACTCATTGGGGTGCTTCGCTGCGCAGAAGAAGTCCAGGACAGAAATGTCCGGGGCAAAACTATTCAAATAATCACGGACAGTAGGGCGGTCCTTGTGGCGCTAAACCGCTGCAAGATCATCTCCGGTCTTGTGCTACAATGCATTGAGACACTGAACGTGATATCCACTCATAATGTTCTAACTCTTAGTTGGGTTAAAGGGCATGAAGGAAATGAGGGCAATGAGAGGGCTGATGAGCTGGCGAGGCAAGGTTCTGGTAACGTGCCGTGCGGTCCGGAGCCTTTTATCTCGCTGGCTGTTAAGGCCCTTGATGCCATCATAAAAGGGGAGACCCGTAGACTGCATGTTGAAAGGTGGGAGAATGTGGCTGGATGCCGTCAGGCTAAGGCTGCAATTAACATACCATCTGACAAACATGCAAAATATTATCTGCAGTTGTCTCGGGACAGATTACGAGTTATCGTAGGATGTCTTACAGGACACTGTAAGCTAAACAAACATCTGCACACTATGGGACTGGTTGAAAGCCCATTATGTCGTGGATGTGAAGAAGAAGATGAAACAGTGGAGCATGTGCTTTGCAACTGCCCAGTGTTAGCATCGAAAAGAGGATCCATGTTGGGGAACTTCTGGCCTAGCATGGCCAGTATTAGTGGCACACCGCCCTCCAAAGTACTTGAGTTCGCCCTGAGTTTGGGGTGGCTTGAGGAATAGGAGGCTGGCGGGCTGCTAACATCGGAGGTAGCATAATGGGCCCGATTATGTGGCCTGAGTGCGCGTGAACCATGGTTTGCCCTCCACATCCAATCCAGGAATGATTTGAGAATTAGACGACCGAAGCAACAGTAACCCCAGAGAACGTAGCGTCGTGGAGCCCAAAAAGGTCCGTCGAAAGGAAAAGAGGCAACGCGGTCGCAAAAAAGAAGTAGAATTGTACGGTTGAAAAAAGTTTTCTACCATACATGCCCGCAGCTACTTCACTTAAGAACTGATCTAGGTCGGTGCCAAGACATTGAGTAAACGCCTCGGCTGTGACCCTGGGTTATCGCCGCTCTGCGCAAAGCTAAGACTAGTTCAAACCACACGGACCGACAACAGAATGCATTGATTCACCAATCCCGAGCCACTGAACTTGAAAATAGCTATGAAAATAGAGCTTTTTTAAATTCAATTTTTGAAAAAACTGGCGCATTTAAGGCATTCCGTCTCTGTTAATTCTCTTATTTAATATATTATGCTTATTCAGAATTCATCAAGGTTTCAATCGTAAAATTTGTATTTTAGCGTCCCAAATACAAACCTACAACCCAATTTTCTTTAAAATAAAGCTTTAATTTTCAAAACGTGGCTTTATTGTAAATTTTGTAAGTACTGAAATAGTGAACTACCCCGAAAAAGTGAAAGGTCTTTGCCATATTTAATTCACTATTTCGCGACTCGACTGTATTTCAAAAATTGACAAATCAAGACTTTTTTTTGTTTTTTTGTCTTTAAACGTACTTTTCAGGAAAAAATATAAAAAAAATATTCAAACTTGTATTTCGACTTGTATTATACAAAATTTTTCATTTTTTCGGAAATAATCATTGATTTTTCAAATTCTGACACTTTTGATTTTTGATTTTTTTATTTAAAAAAAAACTCTGATTTATTCCGCGTATAACAACGCAAACCCCATAATGGGCCGACATTTTTTTCTATTTATTTTGTTTAATGGAAAAATATTTTTGCGTAAAAATAAAACAAAATATTTTTTAATTAAACCAAAAAATTAGAAAGAAATGTCGGCCCATTATGGGGTTTGCGTTGTTATACGCGAAATAAATCAGAGTTTTTTTTTAAATAAAAAAATCAAAAATCAAAAGTGGAAACATTTGAAAAATCAATAATTATTTCCGAAAAAATGAAAAATTTTATAGAATACAAGTTTGAATATTTTTTTGTGTTTTTTCCTGAAAAGTACGTTTAAAGATGAAAAAAAAACAAACAACAGTTCTGATTAGTCAATTTTTGAAATACTAGTTATGATCGTTTGAAGAAAAAAAACCATCAATTTTTCTAAAATAATTCATAACTATTTCAAAAATTGACTAATCAGAACGTTTTTTTTAAATCTTTAAACGTACTTTTCAGGAAAAAACACAAAAAAAATATTCAAACTTGTATTCTATAAAATTTTTCATTTTTTTGGAAATAATCATTGATTTTTCAAATTTTTCCACTTTTAATTTTTGATTTTCTTATTTCAAAAAAAAACACTGATTTATTCCGCGTATAACAACGCAAACCCCATAATGGGCCGACATTTCTATCTAATCTTTGGGTTTAATTAAAAAATATTTTGTTTTATTTTTACGCAAAAATATTTTTCAATTAAACAAAATAAATAGAAATAAATGTCGGCCCATTATGGGGTTTGTGTTGTTATACGCGGAATAAATCAGAGTTTTTTTTGAAATAAAAAAATCAAAAATCAAGTGTCGAAATTTGAAAAATCAATGATTATTTCCGAAAAAATGAAAAATTTTGTAGAATACAAATTTGAATATTTTTTCCTGAAAAGTACGTTTAAAGACAAAAAAACCAAAAAAAAAACTTTACGATTAGTCAATTTTTTAAATAGTTATGATCGTTTGAAGAAAAAAACATCAGTTTTTCTAAAAATTCGTAACTTTTTTTGGGTTGAGTAAAAATTTTTTAAAAAATTTACAAAACTGTTTTTGATGGGATGAAATGTAAAAATTTCAGGATAATCAAAAGGGGTCGGGTTCAAAAGTGGTCGATTTGGTGTGGAATGCCCCATATATCTAAATGCTAAAAGATAGAAATTGTCACAAAAATATTTGATAACCAAGATCTAAAAAAGTTTGTTTTGATATGAAAGAAAAGTTTACCTTTTCCAGTATTATTTAAAACAATTGAAAATAGATTTGAAATAAACAAAAACAAATCTGGAATCAAAATAGATTTGAAACAAATCCAAATCTGAATCTGTTTGAATTAGTTCCAAATCTGTTTCGTTGTTCCAACCAATACTGTAAAATGTACACATGTTTAGATAGTTGAATTTTTTTTCTTTACTTATTTTCTAATTAAATGTACTGAAGATCAGTTTGTTCTTGCTTTTTTGTGTTTCTTTAAGACGTTTTCAGTTTTAGTTTATTTAAAATTTTACCTGTGATAGAAATTTTCCTGGTGGGTCCTTTGAAATTATTGGAAATAACGATTTTAGCACCAGATCTAGCAATAATTTCAGTGATTTCCTCTCCACACCTACCAATAATTTTTGGAACAAATGACTGAGGAACTTCTATTTCCTCGCTTTCTAATTTTGGTTGATTATTAATAAATTCTTTTATAACACTTTGAGCATCATTGCAAGCTTCCTTACTGCCACGAATTATACATAGTCTGTAATCATTATCTTTGTTTTCCTGAAAACGTATTGCTGTTTTCGTTTGGTCTTCGATGGACTTGATATGGTTACCATTTCGTCCAATTAATGCCCCCACGAACTTGACCGGAATTTTCAATTCAACATCCGTACTTAACTTCAAAGACTGTTTTTTCACAGTTTTGAAATCTTCATCATCCTTGTCATCTCTTTTAAGTAAAGCGTAGATAAGATAACCCGTTGCTGTACAAAGCGATGCAGCAATAACAACTACGGTCACAGATTTGGTGTTAAGAATGATCCTTAAAAATTAAAAACATATTTTAATTATGTTTACTAACTGTACAGATAAATATTACACAATTTTACATTGTTTAATAAAAAAAGTTTTAATTTGGAAACTTACTTCATACTCTTACGATCAACGTTCACTTATGTAATCAACCTTAAAATTAAAAATCTCGATTTAAAACACCAACACTCAATACATAAATCTATTTGACAGATTCAATAATTTAACAAGCTGTTGATTATTGTCAAATAGACTAACCGCGTTTTACCAAAGTGCGTTTGGCTCGATCAGAAACGTTTCTGATTAGCGCAATCGTGGTCACGTGGCTTATAAAAAAAACAAATAAAATTGGGCTGCGTTCGCAGAATTACGCATTTTTATTTAAGTTATGTTTTAAATTTTAAAATTGATTCCAACTTTCAAACCGAATCCTTTTCAAAATGTGTCACAACTGTGGTTACAAATTTATTTTTTTGGGAAAATTAAGAGATCTTTTGACTACCCCCCTTGATGTTTAGGTGCATGTCCCCCCCCCCAATTCAAATTTTGACTTCAAAATAGTCTAAATCGTTTGTGCCTGTTTGTGTAATTATTATTTTTGTTTGTATCCAAATAGTTTTTAAGATTTTCAAGAAAAACATCAAAGAAACTGACGCGCATGAGTAGATTAACGAGATTCTGAGTAACACTTACAGGATCATGTTTAAAATACTCTCTATCGTTTGTACTGTGTTTGTGCCTACTTGTGCAAGTTTTATTTTCGTTTGTATCCAAATAGTTTTCGAGAAATTTTAAAATTTCGCTATGGGGCTAGAGATATGCTTTTATAAATTTCGAATTCAAAATAGTCTAGAACGTTTGTAATTAGTTTGTGCAAGTTTTATTTTCGTTTGTATCCAAATAAATTTTGAAATTTTTAAGAAAAACATCATGGATACTGACGCGCATGAGTAGATTAACAAAATTCTATTAGCACGGGGAAACACATAGAATTTTTTATAATTTAGAATTTAAGATAGTATAGTACAAACTAATTACAAACGTTCTAGACTATTTCAAATACAAAATTCGAAATTTATAAAAGCATAACCCCCCTAGCGAAATTTTAAAATTTCTCAAAAACTATTTGGGTACAAACAAATCCACTCATGCGCGTCAGTTTCCTTGATGTTCTTCTTGAAAATCTCAAAAACTATTTGGGTACAAACGGAAATGAAACTTGCACAAACAAGTACAAACCAAACACAGACGTTCTAGACCATTTTTGTATCAGGAATTGGAAATTTTGTGTTACCACATGTTACCTAGAATCTCAAAAACTATTTGGGTACAAACGAAAATAAAACTTGCACAAATTACAAACGTTCTAGACTATTTTGAATCCAAAATTCTATGTGTTTCCCCGTGCTAAAAGAATCTCGTTAATCCACTCATGCGCGTCAGTTTACATGATGTTTTTCTTGAAAATCTCAAAAATTATTTGGGTACAAACGAAAATAAAACTTGCACAAACAATCACAAACGAATTACAACCGATCCCCCCTGGAAACCCAAATTTTAGCCTTTCACCGCATATTTATTGTCCCGTATTTTATTTTCAAAAATCTAGTCACCCTAGTCTACGCGAAGTTTATTTGTAACTCGATCACAAAACTTTCTTTACTACATAAATTTAACCAAACTAAAAATTCCCCCGATTGGGGAATCTCATTCTATCCATTCATGCGCGTCATTAAAAAATAAAAAAACGAAAATAAAAGAGGTAAATAATGGAGTTCAACCAAAATCTAATCAGATTTTTAGACCTTCTTTTAAACTAACTTGTGAATTTCAAGTCAATTGATGCTCACGCGTAGTAATTGTAGCCGAAAAAAATCACACTCACACATCCAGACGTTGTTCCAAAAATTGTTCACAATCAAAATAATACCTTTGAACCAAAATTCTAATGTGTATGCAAAGTTGATTTTTGACTCGATCACAATACTTTTCCTTCCTACGTAAATGAGAAAGTAAAAATGGAGATGCATGTCCTCAGCCCCCCTCCCATTTCGAATTTTTAATCCAAAATTAACAAAATGTTTGTTTGTGTAATTATTATTTATACCCAAATAGCTTCAGATATTTTAAAAACTAGCTGTGGGGGGCTAGAGACGTGGTTATTTGAAATTTCGTATTCAAAATGGTGCAATCTTTATACCAAAAATCTTACCTTCTTTTGCTTTAATACTCTTAAGTGTATATTACATAAAAATGATTAACACAAATTTAAGCAAATTTTATTTCCTTTACATGCAAATACAAAAATGCACAGATCACAGTATTTCTATCAAAAATCTAAAAGTTCTACTTATGTATTGTAGACATGGCTTTGTTAAATATCTTTCACCAACAGTAACATTAAATAATTCTCTTTTTTACATAGAATTTTTTAAGACATTGTTAACAAACTTCTACTAGAAGACCTCAAATTTACATCAGCTTATCTAATAATAAGCAGCTCCAACTACAAGTTTACATAAAATAAATGAACACAAATAAAAGGCATTAGATATGTGGTTAGGTAGTTGGTAAATACAAAAAATTTTAGGTACAAGATTAAGTTACTTTTAAGATTATAATACTTCCAAACAATAAAAAAAATTCATTAACTCTCATCATCTTCTATTAATTGCTAAATACACGTCGTAAGTGTATTCAAGTTGGACATAGAATCCAAATGAGCAGGAACGGTCAAAAGTGCATCTTCTGCGGGACGATCAACTAAACAATTGACAGGTTTGGCTCTATTAGTGTCTACACATTCAATAGGCATCTTTACAGTTTCCATTGTGTAATTGTAGCCTTTTAAGGTGACCTTAATTATTGTATGCAAGGGGACATGTATGTATGGTATTTCTTCAAAAGGAGTTTCTAGGAAATAACCTAAGACACAACGTAAAACAGCTTGATGGGAAATGGTTAAAATATTTGTTTCGCATTCCAGTTGTTGAAGAATCGAAACCAACCTCTGCATCACATCTCTGTACGATTCACCATGAGGATAACGATAATTTAATTTTTCGTTATCTCTCATTGCCAATTCTTTTGGAAAACTTTCTTGTAATTCTTCGTAAGTCAAATTTTCACACTCTCCCTGAAAAAAGAAAAAAATAATTTCATGTCAATTTTTTTACTTGATTAACTAACCGAAAAGATTTCATCCAGTTCGTGTAAATGTTGTTTTGGAGCTTGGATGTTGGCGGCTGTTGCTTTAGTTCGTTGTAAGGTGGACGTCCAAACTTGCAAGGAAGGTAAATTTAAGGCGTGGACGTGTTTTGCCAAAGCTTGAGCGTATAAACGTCCACGAGGTGAAAGTGGAGCGTTACCTCCAATTCGGCCAATTACATTAAATTCGCTTTCTCCGTGCTAAAATTTTTTTAAGTTTTATTTACACTCGAAAATCAAGTCGAATTTCTAAATTGAAACCGTTGACGTGAGTAGGTACTTACCCTGCTGAAGTAAATAACTTGTTGAGTAAGTTTGGGAACAGAAATGTATGCCAAAATTTTACTTTCTCTAATGCCAGAAACTCCGTGTGCAACAATTCCGCCATAACCACCATCCAATAATTTAACCATTGGGCAAGGCAATTCCCAATGGCTTCCCAAACTGGGAGACTCGTACTGAGCTTTATAATGAGCCATCTTGTAGGTCAAATCAGTTAAAGCTTTTTCCGTAGCCATATCTCGATAATCTGCACTGTAGTGCAAAATATCCTAAAAAAATAAAAATAAATACCAAATATTTTAGCATTCTGAATCAAATTACTTTAAAATTGCGTTCCAAAGTTATCGGGTCTTCGCAAACGCATTCAATAAACATAATTCGAAAACCCAATTGGGTGTAAATCATGTTGTAGATGTCTTGACGCTGCGAACGCGATACATTGGGACCGTCTAAAATTGCGACAAAATGTTCGCGTTCTTGTAACCATTGAGCTGCATCTTCCAGCGCTTCGTGGAAACTCTGTTGGCGGAGACGCCAAGCAGGTAAATTATCGGCGCGAAACATTTCGTGAGACGCATATTTTTCCATGTGCGTACGTCGATAATCGCTTATATCAAATACTGAAATAAATAAAAAACAAATAAATGTTTATGCTATTCTTTGATGATTTAAGATTTGGCGCTTTTCATCGAATGGATTTTCCAAAACAAACGCAAAGTACTTGCCAAAAAGGTTTGGACTATAATATTGCAGGTGGTAAGACAAAGTGGATGACGTAAACTCAAATTGATTACGTCGAATTACAGACCTAAATTTGAGCCAAAAGTGTTTTGAAAGTTCAAAAAGCAAACCATAGATTAAGTGCGTCAAAATTGTTACGCACGAGTGCCTAAGTAAAATTTAAAAAAAAAAACGAAAATCAGTGTAACATTTTTTAAATATTTTTGCTCTCCTTTGAAAAATTAGGTCAAGGAAGTTATTATTTAAATAATAAAAAATTATTTTAGTATAAGATAAATTAAGTAACAATTCGAGTGATTATAATATTGATTAGGTGTTTTGTTATCAAAAAATAATATTTTAATCGTACAATATCAAGGTTGCCGGTTGTAAATGTCTCATTCGCAAAGTAATAAAATTCTCATCAGCTTATGGGAAGCCCCTACTACATTGGACGGTGCGCTTTTTTCCGTAGGTGGTTCAAAATTGAATTTGAAATTTTGAGTAATTAAACGTTGAAATATAGACATATTGCAGAACATATACTTTATTTCCCAAAGTTTTCCCTTCTGTACATTTTCCCTACTGAAAACTCAGGAACGTAACCCTCAAGATAAGTTAGACGGCGCCGGCGTATGATACGCTACGCCGTAGATTATTATAAATTTAGTAGCAGTTCTATTAAGATTACTGATAATAAATTGATTATCATCAAATTAATACAACAAGACCTCACTTTCAGATTAATAAGTTACATTATAAAGATGAAGGCATCGTTGCATAACACAAAACCAAGCTCTCTGTCAAAAATATCGTGAGCGCTTGCTCTCGTGCACTGGTGATTTTTTATAGACTGCTTGTTTGAGTGCAATTACTTAATGTAGCGATGCCTGAAAAATTGTAATAAAACTTATCGATTTAAAAATGACGAGGTCGTGTTATATTTACTGTGAAACGAAAATTTTATGTCAAAATTATATAAACAAAGAGGCTTAGTCAGTTAACTAGAGAAGCACTGTTTCAGTATAATTATTTAAGAAATTGTCACTATTTAGATGCACAATTTCAAATATGTCAAAAATGAAGCCAGCTTTACTTTTTAAAAAGCTGACAATGAATTTCTAAAATAAAACAGGTTTATTTTAAAAATAGCCGGCTATAAACTAAAGCTGGCTTTATTTATTCTCAGAGCAAATAAGGGCTGGAGTATGACGACGCACAGCCGGATTTGATTGCTCGGCCCACCGGCCTCCCTCAGCAATCGATAAAGCCAGGACCGATATTTTGATAAGTGAGTGCGGACTCTTTGAAAAACTAAAAAAAGATCGCTTGGATTGTTATTGCAAATACGATAAAATTTCTTATCTGTGTTTAATTTTCCCTAGTTCAGCTAAATAAATCGTTGTAAACAACTTGAAATGGGAGAAAAATATTTGAACTAATTCACCTTGAGATATGAAATGCATAAATCGTATATTTCTACGATTTACGGCGGCACATTGTATTTTTAATTAACTGGCTATTAATTTGCAAGCAAGACAACAAATATGGCAATAAATTAACTAAAAATTAATTTTGAAATATTGCATAATGAAAGAACCACCCAGGGTAGTGACAACAAATATGAACTAAAAATAATCAAGGATTTTGGCAAATACTTTGCCCTTAATTATATTTTTCAAGAGACGCTCATGCCAAAAAATATCTTAGGTATTGTGTAGGAGCGCGCTTGCATTAACAAGAAAAAATTATTTTTATTTCTTACCTTTGGTGTTATCTCCCGTATAATTCAGATACCTAGATAATCTTCTAGCCAAAAGACTTTTCCCACGACCAGGTAATCCAACCATAGCGACCAATAGAGGTGCATATTGTCTTAGAGGTGCTTTTTTATATGCATGAGCACCTGAAAAAGAAAAATTTATTAATAAAATTGGATAAAATAAGTTTAAACTTATTATTAACTTATTATTGTAAAAATACAAATAATTCAAGATGGATTCAGAAGAACCGTTCAAAAAATTTAGATAAGGCTAAGTTCTTACCAGTTTTGCAAAAAGTATCCGTCGGCATTTTCACTAAATATTTGTAAATGTGTAAAAACGGAACGAAAATTTATTCTAAAGGTTTTCACCACTTGAATGTTATTACTGCGAGACATCTAACAAATTGTCTTGACGTGTAGGCTAAGCAAAGTTTATATACTTCGTAACTGCATTTGAGTTGAGATAAAACAGAGGGTAAGGTGAAATGTCATGAGATGATACTGGACTATCATCAGCCAGAAATGAACGCCTTCGATCACTTTATCTCCGCTTTTAGATTAATCAATTTTACGCTTTCTTTCATCATAAGGTCGTGACATTTCATTTATTCAAATTAATTCATTACCATCAACTTTTCACTACAAAATTGATCATTATTCTTTATCAAAAGTTGTGGAATTAGTGCAGATTTGGTATACCAAGGTCTAGGGTCAAAAGATCTTGTCCGCGTTTAGTGTTCTTTCAATTTTTATAATTAAAATTATCATAACCAGGAACTCCAATATCAACTACACGTTTCGATCTTATTAGTTTTTACAAAGAAGGTGACTGAATTTTAAATTCCCTATCAAACAAGTAAGTACTTCCATTTATCCAGGACAACATGAATAATTTTTGACAAGACGTATTGGGGCAAGATCAATCCTTCCTTTGACCATACATCCCGGAGTCTTTTTAATACGAATTTCTTAAAATAACGAGATTCTATTATCATATTATGTTGGTGTTCCAAATTTTTTTTTAATTTAAAGAAAATTGAAAATTCGACATCCAAAGGTAGACCTGATGTCTCGAAGTAAAATTATATTGTTGGCATACCCACTTTTCATCGATCCCACTTACAATTACTGTTAAATGTCACGATGAAAACGAATGCCAAATTATGCTGCATTTGAAACAGCACGAAATGATAAAACTTACTTTCAAAAAATTCCTTTATGATTTTTTTAAACTAATTAACTGCCTTAACCTAAACCAATGCAGATTTTCTTTTATATAAAAAATTTTCAAAAATCGGGGTGGGGAAATGCTTCCTGTTCCCCCTTTAAGGGCGGTCATGGTTATTCAAAATATTACTGCAAAATTTATTTAGTTTGTTAAACAAAAGTATGAGTAATAAATATAATTGATACAGTAAATTTCCAAGTAAATTTCGGTACTTCAAAATGTGGAAACTGGCCAAACATTTCAGAATTTTACTGGAATCACCCGACGATCTCTCATCGCATGATTTTCACGATAGTAACAATGGTACGTACATATATATACCTACACACGCATCATTAAAACACGTTTATAATTTTTTTCATGTAATAAAACTAATATAAAAGTTATTGTATAAAAAGCTATTTTCCCATTGTAATTACACATTAAGAAACTACCTATAACTATGTTATCCTTGCAAACATGACAATCACTCATGCATCTGACTGTAAGTAATAATTTTTCAATTTGCTATAAAATAATTATTAAGGAAATCTTAATCATAATGCACGTAATTCACTTCACGTTTTAAGTGGATACAAATAAGCTACAGTAAATAATATTAAACATACTTAGTTACATTAGTTACGTATTTATGATTTGAATGCGGAAGAGAAACCAATCTCATATATTAATAGTGCATGTTTTTAACCGGTTAATGCAGAGCTCCGTGACGTACACGGGCACTCCTAAGCGCGAAGTATATTTGATTAACGTTGACCGGCTCTTTAAATAATTGCGCACTAAGCGGTTAAACAGTTTTATTAAAGAAATGTAATTTTTAATCTTAATCCATTGCACAAAGCAGTACAAATGACTCTGAAAATTTATTGAAATTTTTTTGTGGAATTAAATTTTCTATTGTAAGCAATCCATTTGGATTTGTTCCCCCTAGAAACAAAGTCGTAACTCCAGTTACTTCAATTTTGAGTTATGACTACCGCTGTAATCCTGACCAAAATACCTTTTTTTTCGGTAAAAAAAATTGACTTTACAACCAATAATTCCAGAGATAATCAGAAGAAAAAAGTTGTATCTCGACGTCTTTTCTTCTGAAAAATACTAAGTAAAAATTAGTTACTACTTTGTTCCTTGGGGATGTCAATATATGCAGTCTACCAGTAAGCACAACATATATTTATCTTCGGCACAATTTAATTCAAAAAGCATCAATTGTAAATCATATTAACCGGTACTTCAGACCTCGCAGCCATCCTGGTTAACTTTGAGAATCCGTTCACAGTTCAGCTTTAACTCTTCTGACTAGCTCTACGATGATAGTCGGTATTCGGCGTCTTATCTAGATTTATGTAATTGGCTAATCTGAACTGCAATTGACGCTTTCTAAATAAATTAAAGCTGAAAATTGTGTAGTAAGCGTGAAGATATTCACAGTTGTAGATAACAATTGAAAAATCAAAATTTTTCTAGCTATTATCCAAGATCTGATAATCTGATTAGTTACCAAGATTTGGCCCTTAACTCATGAACTGTTTCTCATTCTCCAGATGAAAGGGGTGCATCTCCAATTATACTCGAAAAGCCACGAAGCTCCTTTTATACATTATCTTCTATTTACTCATAAATTCTCTCTACGTCATCGTCATCATGCAAATTTGCAGTGTCATTTTTGACCAAGTTCTTAGCATGATCATTTAGATTTTCCAGTTCACCTATATTATGTAACTTTTTATTTGGTTTCAAAGTTCTCTGCTCAGAACAACTACAACCTTAACATTTCGAAAAATGTCTCTGTATTCTGACTCCAAAATTATCCTGGTATGGCCTTCTTTTCAATAATTAGGTCGAGAGTTTTTCACTCTACATCAGTATGGTCATTTTTTTCAACTTTAAAAGTGTCTTCGTTAGTTCTCGCTGTATGGATATCTGAATGAGGAACTTTTTACGTCAGAATACAAATTTAACTCATGAAAACATATTTGCTACGATTCTAGGAAAAAATAGCTTAGTTAGATGTGGTGCAGTATCCCTTTAATTTTCAAACTGTTTCCGTGGTTTTAAAATAAAGTTTTTAACATTACACGTTGAAATATACGCGTAGAATTTGGTTACTGATACAACGTGTAATACACGTCTATTTAACGTAACTTGTTGATTCAAAGGGTATGTTGGTTTTTGATAATTTTACACGTGTTTTTAACGTATACTTATGTGCTTATTGGAAAACTCGGGCTTAATTTTTCTTTTCCCATTCATTTTTTAAATAAATATATACAGGGTGTCCCCGTGACCATGGAGAACCTTTGAGGTGGTGATACAGGACACTTTTCTAAAACAAATTTTCAAATAAAATTTTTGTCCAAATCCAAACCCTTGGGGGGTACCTCCCTTTGAAGCAATTTTTTGAATTTCTGACTTCAAACTGCCATCGCTCCGATATTATTGATTTTTTAGGCTCAATCGATTAGAACTTTTTTAAAGATCATTCGCTTATCTACAAATTAGGTTATAATCCCTTATCGTCTAGAATCAACGGATTTCGAGTTATAAATTAAATTAAGGAAGAATATGTTAAAAAAATTCTGGTTTTATTTTATTTAATTCTCTTGCGAACCCCGTACCTCTTAAACGAAACGTCTTAGTAAAAAACTGACGGCCTAAACCGGATATAAATTTTTTTGGGAAACCAACTATTTTTACAGAAATTCTGAAAATTATGAGTAAGGTGTAGGTAAAAAAAATTTCACAAAATTGCCAAAAATCTCAATGTGATTTATTATATTTAATGAATTTTTAAAAAAATTATGGAAGATTAATTTGACCTTTTACAATTAGATATGAAAAATTTTACATAAATACCAGTGCTATCCATATCATTTATATCCAATGGATGTATTAGAGATTATAGAGATTATAGTAGATCAAGATGAATTTTTTCCAACTACTTACGAAGGCAAGCAAATCCACAAATATTTGTTCAAAGATTTTGTTTACCATCGAGGCGCAGTTTACAAGAGATGGTGTAAACAATAAATTGTAGAAATGAACATCGATGGGCAGTAGAAAATCCCAGAGAAAAACTTGAGAGAGGACATCAGCGACGTTTCAGTGTGAACTGTTAGTGTGGAATACTGGCAAGCTAAATTATAAGTCCTTATTTTTTTCCCAGAACATTTAGGATTACAGCTGATGCCGGATACCTAAACTTTTTAAAAGAAAATCTTCCATTATTGCTAGATAATATTCCACTGGCATCAAGACAAGGAATGTGGTTTCAGCATGATGGTGCGCCGGTACCTTTTGGACGACAAGTACAAAATTTATTAAATAAAGCTTATCCATAAAAATGGATAGGAAGAGGAGGATTTATCAATTTTTAAAATTTATTGAAATAAATTTTGTCAAGTTTTTTTTACCTACACCTTGTTCATTATTTTCAGAATTTCTGTGTAAATAGTTGATTTCCCAAAAAAATTTATTTGACCAAAGTTTTAGCCTGTTAAACTCCCTATCCGGTTTAGGCCGTCAGTTTTTTACTAAAACGTTTCGTTTAAGAGATACGGGGTTTGCAGAAAAAGTAAAAAAAAATAAAACCTGAATTTTTTTAACATTTTTTCTCTTAATTTAATTTATAACTCGAAATCCGTTAATTCTAGACAATAATAGATTATAATCTAATTTGTAGATAAGCGAATGATGTTTAAAAAAGTTCTAATCGATTGATCCTAAAAAATCAATAATATCGGAGCTATGGCCGTTTAAAATCAGAAATTCAAAAAATTGGTTTAAAGGTAGGTACCTCCCAAGAATTTGGACTTGGACATAAATTTTATTTGAAAATTTGTTTTAGAAAAATGTCCTTTATCATCACCTCAAAGGTTCTCCATGGTCACGGGGACACCCTGTATATTACTTGACTTTTTTCATAACTCCTTGGACTTAAGTCTTAGATCCGCCACTGATTAAAAATTAGGACATTTTTATTAAAAAAAAAAAAGTTGAGAAACAAGTTAAGATATTATGTAATGTTGTAGAAATTTATTGCAAACAAGATATTTAATTAATATATATTTTTTTACTTTAATAATAATTTTTTAATATTACACATTTTTTAAGGATATTTTTTTAATTACAACTTGTGATAGAAGAACTACAGATAATCAAAAAACGGCAAGGTCTTTGGAATAGTAAAAAATCGATAAAATTTAAACATGAAATAGGATATTATTGATTAGGTGCACCTAATCAAATCATAATATCGATAAAAAGTAGTTTATAAAATTGACCATACTATTTCACCTTGACTGTGAATCATCAGTTGTACAGTTGTACATTTTAAGCGATCAGGAAATAAATCCAAAAGAAGGGGGGTACATCAAAAAAAAATATTTTTTATGATCCGTACAGCGTCTTTTGTCTTGTAAAATTCACAAAGAATTACGATGATCTTGAATATTTGGACCGATGAAATTTTTACCGACATTGCAGTGCCGGAGTAAGCCAGCGCGGGGCTCGTAGTAAATATTATCGAGTGGCCCTTTTTTTTCACCCTCTCCTAACTAAAAAACACTATTTTTCTTAAGTCAAGAACAGGAACAATCTTTTTTTAAACCTTCTCCTAAAAGTAAGAACACTTTTCTGCCGGGCGCATCCGTGTCCATCCAAAAGTCCATTTGGACGATCAGTTTTTTTAATATACAAATTTCAAAATATGCATGAAATACATTAACCGGTTGTTGAAATGAATTATTGTTATTCAATTTCATATGCATGCCAATTTAAATTTTTTTTTAAATGCCGATTATAAAAAAAATTACAACAGGTTTTTCCAGCCTGCAATACTTTGTTTGAAAGGAATATTAATTTGAACCACAGACAATAATAAAATCTACTTTTAGCATGTAGTTATAGTAAGATGAATCAGAAAGTAAAGGTAAATAATGATAACAATAAATTGCTTGTTTATCTTTCTCTTATATTATTTTAAATTTTAACCGCTCAATAAACTAACAATTTATCTTTTGATCAATCATGTCATTTTTTTAAACTTACCCCTACAGTCTTCCGTATCATTACTAGAATTTGCAATTGTTGATGTCGCCATTGTGCCAGGTTGCTTTGTAACAGTAGAAAAATTTTGAAAATTTGTGAAAAATTGAGAAGTTGCGTTGATAACTCTTGACTTTCCCTGTGGATTGATGAGACAGTCCAAACACACTTTCACACAATCTTTTACACCAAATTAAATTTAATAATCACAGAATTAATAAAAATAAACACAAAATACTAAATAAACACGTGGTTCTCTGAAAAGTGATCTGAAGATGTGTATATTATGAATTTCTTTAAAATATGTCGCATCCCAAGCCTATATCGAAATTCAGTCGCCAGATTTACAGCGAATTATAGCACTATAAATTAAAATTATTTTACCGTTTAATCGATAGTAAAATTAATCAAGTTAACACAAAACTATTTGCCGAGACAAACTTCCAAAATATTTGCGTTGACAACATACAACAGCTACGAAATAATTTAATATTTACAATGCACATCCAGAATCGACTTGCCCCTGTTTTTATCTACATGCTTGTGGTGGGGGTCAAGATTGCACATAAAAGGTGAGTCCGATCTAAAAAAATAAAAATATTTTTGCATTAGCTACATAGTATATTGTATAAGAATATCAAAAATTAATAAAATATTCTTTTTTGTTTGTTTTAAGTCGTTTGGGTTGAATATTTTGTTCTTTTTTTATTGGCCCAACAGGCGACCGGGGAATTACATTTATCATATTCGCTTACGTTTCACTCCAAGCCACGTTGCTAGGAATGGATTTAGCATAATAAATTGTAAGTACTAGTATTTTGTTACTTTTGTGATAGAACCAAACTAATAACTGCTTTGGTCCAAATTAAAAAATTCTCCATACCTTCAAATCATAAATAAAATTATTATACTGTTTCAATTTCAATTTGTAGATAACTATTAGGGAAGTTTACTATTTCGAGGATAATTACGGAAATGACCTTACCTCTCCATTTTATCCTTGGTAACTAAATGTTTAGCAAAGGTACAAAAAAATAATGATTTAAATAATCGCGAACTAATTAATAGATAATTAAAAAAATTAATTAGATCAATTATGTTTTATCAAAGTACTAAATCAAATTATAATTTGCCACAAAATGACTTTTTTTTAAATTTCTACTAAAGAGGATAAAGTCCATTTTGCATTTTGGTTTAAATTTAGTTTAACGTCGATGCATATGTTATATTTTTGTATTTTGGGCATTAGCCAAAGTATTTTGGTCTTCCTGGAGGCCGATACAAAACAAAGGTTAATTAAGACTTTGGAGGTGAAAGGACTGCATTTAATCCTAATTTTAAAGAAAAATAAAACTGAAAACTGTCACTTTCAAATATCGCAGTAAATTTTGGACAGTATCAGGAGTATCAGTTTTATAAAATTGCGTCATTTGATTACCAAACCAGTGGCGTAGTCATTTTTTTTTCTACGATAAAAATGGGAATTAGCAAAAAAAAATGAATAATTATTTGTGTATAAGTGCGCTAAAAACAAGGCGTACTTTATATTCTTTCCAAAATCGCGAAGAATATACAAATTTAAACATTTTCACTACTAATATTTAAGATTATAAGTGAAGTGTTAAAATTGAGTTGCTAGGCTACACAATAATAGCAATTTAAGAAAACAAATTAAGATATTACAATAATAGTTATTTATGTACCAAGTCCTGAAAGTGCATCTTTTTGATATGAGCGTGGAAAATTATAGACTGAGGCGTAGCCGAAGTCTATGACCACGCAAATGTGAAAAAGGCACTTTAAGGATAAGGTGCATACACTATTTTATGTGTAATTGGAATAAAATACATTTTCTACAAAAAATGTACGATAATAATTATGTTACACGAAATAATTTAAATAAAATACGTATGTATAATGATCACGTTGCTAAGCAACGCAATAATTAAAATTCACAAAATACGTCAAAATAATATGTCAAAGTGTACATTTTAGTAGGATTGCGCATAAATTAAGTTTTAACATTTCTGTACTAAAAAGTAAAATATGATGTTTCCGTACTGAACATAGCTACTTTCAGTATTGTTTTGTATATGCGAAAATGTACATTTTAGTACGATTGCACATAAATCATATTATAGTCCTTGCCAGGGAACCTTGGTGTTCCGTCTTATCGCACAACAGATCGACATACATACCACCACTGATTATACAACTAAAACAGGTTTCGTGATTGATTGGGTTAGGATGACGTAACATCAAAGCTCTCTTATAAAGACTGTAAAACTGTAAGCTATTTGAACAGTAAAAATTATTCATAAAATTAGTAGATACACCAATTTCTATAGTGTAACATCAATTAGTGCAAATTAGATTGAATAACCCAGAGCCAGTGCCATCTCCTCTTGCTCCCTCCTGCAAATTTAAAATAAAGTCGTCCTAAATCACAAAGTTGAAATAAAGCATCGCCGATATTTTGTACCCCTTTGGACATAATCCAAAATCATACAAAAACATTTAAATTTAGTCCCGTTTTGACTTTACTGTCAATTTCTGTTACTTTAGTGCCAACCAGAAAAATAGTGTATTGTTTTATCAAGAACAAAAATGTCACATTTTCTGGCAATATGTAACTTAGCAGTTGTCGGCCTTCGGCATGAGCGTCCATTGAGAAGAGAGAGGGCAAAAGGGGCGACTGCCCCCACTGGCTCTTGGCTGCTTAAATTTGTTTTAGACATTTAGTCATAATGTTTTAGACATAAGTTTTTTTACATTTTCTAAAACTTTCGGTTTTAAATGATTACAATTTTTTTACAATAAAATTTTCTTTTGATTTTGGTCTCCCTTGAAAATGATCCTATGGACGTCCATGACCTTCGGCCATCCGTCAATGAACAGATGAACCACAAAAATGGTTTTTGTTCGGATTAAAACATGTTATTTTTTCTTCAAACCTCAAAAATGAATTAAATTTAATTAAAATGTCATAAAAATAATTTATTTGACGTTTAAATAATTAAATATCAGAAAAAGAAAACATAGCTTTTTATGGCTAAACAAGCCTCTAGCGGCAGACAATGTCTTGTGCAGCCGACCAAGTTAAAAAAGTCCCAAGTGAAACAAATATCACAACGGCGACAAAATGAAACTTTTAACCTTGTATACATAGTAACGAAATGATATGCTTTATCGCCGTTTAAAGAAAAAGCTATTTTTAGTCACCTATATTATGAAAATACATTGTTTCCATAATAGATTATTATTTACTGAAGTGTTTTAAAAGAATATAATTGATTATATATATATTTTTATACAAAAAAATGCATTTTTTTTTAATATACCGTGGAGCAAAGTGCAATGAGTGGAAAATTATGAGAGAATACTACAAATACATAGTCTAAAAGTCAAAGATTAATATTGAGAAACTATTACCAATTACTATTACGAAAAGTGACACAATTCAAAAATAGTAATTTCTTAGAAAAACAGTTTCAAATGTTATTATTGTGTATTTTGACGCTAAAGCATCGGTTGGCAACCTTTTGTTGTAAGTGGCCAAAAATTTCACATGAGGATTCGTGCGGGCCGCACTTGGCATAAGATATATTTGCCGCCCTTCCCGTAAATATTTTTGAATTATTTTTTTAGCCCTATTTCATAATTGAATGAATTACAAACATTTGCTCCAAGCAACATGCGTCGATCAGTCGATCGTGCCACCTGACCGGTGCATTAAAGAATCAATTTATTTTTTTCATTTTTCTTAAAAGGAAACTTTATCAACACCTCATTTTATAAGAAACTAACTCAAAAATAGTTATTTTTCTTCAAAGTTTTGCACAAACAAAACTTGGTCGATATAAATAAAAATTTGTCGTTTATCCCGAGCGGTATAATTGAAAGTCCGTATAGCAACAAAGTGGTACTTTTAGTTTTTCTAGTGATCATTTTATAACTATCTATAATATAGTTTATGCTGTTTTCTCTGATAAAAGTAGAGCATTTTATTTAACAAAAAATTACAAATTTTGAGTTGTGTCACTTTTCTTGCGCACCATCGATATGGTATCGCTAACTAAAGTGGTATCAAATCATAAGTTACGCCCCAAGATTTTTTATTAAATGTCACTGTAACCCTCATCATCTCTCAAACATCTCTCTTAAATGGTCTGGGGTTGTCAAACTCACATTCAAAAGGGTTTATTGGCGTAGTAGTTTTTAATGTTAATGCTACTGTACAAAATTACGTAACACTGTTTAAAAAATATGATTTATAAAAAATAATTATCTACAATTTTATATAAATATGTGATTCGATTTGAGTTGTTTCGATATACGTCGCGTTCTCCTGTAATTTAACCTCGATGCAAATTGAAATCGTAGTGTTTTTGCAGTTAATTTAGTGAAAATAGAATTTTTTCTATTTTTAACGGATTTGAAGTTAGACACAGGCAGGTGATTTAATTAAAAATGTATGTCCAAACTACAAAAAGTGCTGTAAAACCATTCTTTGAGAATTGTAAAGAAAAGTACGCAGTAAGTGCTGTCGAATTTGTTTTTATGAAAAATAAAGAACCTCAATCATTATTTAAAATTAGGCGCCGCAGGCGATTTTTTATTTCAAGGTTAACAATTATTATTTCCATTGGTCAGCTTTTTAATAAAAAAAAACTTAGGTCTTGCAATTTGAAAACAAAAAATACACTATAATTTACATAATTTTATATTTTCTACTTGATGTTTGTTATAATTAAATAATAATTAAGATAAATCCAATTAAAAACTACGCCTTTTGTTTGAACAAATCTTAGGTATTTTTTAATGTAATATACTCGTTCACAAAATTAATATAATAAAAGTATTTTCTAAAATGGGAAAATATTATAATTCTATAAATAAAAGTCTTAAAAGTATTATCGAGTTAACAGTTAAATCAATTAAATTCAAAACCTAAAATATAACGTTTCAATTGATTTAATTGTTAACTCGATAATATTAAATTTTTTCCTTATTAATTTCATAAATTCTATGCAGTGGCGGATCTATGATTGAAGCAAGGGAGCAGTGAGTAATCATGGGGGGGGGTGCAAGCTAGGTCAATATTTTACAATTTCTACGTCCACTTTTAAGCATTTCCAACTTTTCGGACTCCTATAAAAATTTTAGGTATAATAAATAGAAAAGCTAATCATATTCTGACATTGCAAGTAAAATATATTTTTGAAAAGTGTTGTTATAGTAAACATGTTTTGATTATTCATGTTGTTTATTTACTTCAAAAAATTTACGTAATCATCGTACGTAAAAATTTTCGTAACGCGTTAAAATTGATAAAATAAGGATGCATGTTTAGACTAACTAATCACCTAATACTTGGCAATTTATAGCGATATACTTTTTCAAATTTAATTTTAAACTTCTAATTTGCTTTAATCGAAAAACGATTACTTGTTTGTTAACGTATTTATTTATTTATTTACACATGTTGACTTTTATTAAACTTAATTGTTTACGCCAAATTAATTTTGCCAACGTTATCAATCCTATGGAATTTTCCCAAATTCAAACAGTGGAACAAGAGAAATCTTCGACATCGACGATTTGAGCAACTTACTCGTTAAGGGGTTATATCTACTTTTCTAACTTGAGGGATTTTTTTAGCCATGGTAACCAAAATTTATTGAAATACACTAAAGAGAATCGATTAGTACAGATTCGAGGTACTTTTATAAATTTTTTAATGAGAAAATCTTGACAACTGAAGGAAAATGGCCGCTGCTCCATTTTTATCATGACTTGAGATGACCATGATAATTCTGGAATGGCTCATATGAAATAAAAATACAAAAAAGATCTTATTAGTATATTGTTATACGCAGTTTGTGAACGAAGCGTTTAGCAAAATTTTGATTAAAAAAAATGGCGACAATTTTCCCAAAATATTTTATTTTCAAAAAAGTAAATAGTAATTTTAATCTAAATTAAAATCCCTTTGTGCACGAATTGTGTATAACAATAAATAAGTATAATAATAAGATATTTTTTGTTTTTCTTTATTTCAGATGAGCCGTGCCAGAGTTTTATCATGGTCACCTCAAGTCGTGATAAAAATTGGCCCAATTGAAATATTTCCCCCACCTGTCAAAATTTTTTCGTGTACTAATCAATACTCTTCAGTGTATTTTAATAAAATTTTGTTAACATGGTTAAAAAAGACCATGAAAATCGCTCAATTTAAGTACTAGATATAACCCCTTAATTAACTTTTTATAAACGTATCAAAGTTCAGTTTTTCTTATATTGTCGGAAACTCAAATTGTGTTGTTTCGGCGACTTTTTTTTATTAACAGTAAATCGAAAATAAAGAAATAGGTGTCTCAGCATTTGAAACAATATTGCCGTTTTTTTAATAAACATTAAGCTCGAGCAAATTTTGACCGATAAAAAAGAAATTCGTAATTATCGATAATATATGCACAAACAGTGTTACAATAAATTTTATCGAATATATCATAAAACTGTTGAGCTAAGGAACTATAAACGAAATTGTGTAAACTCTCCTAATTAAGGGGGAACACCTTAGGTTATTTGTTGAACTGTGCTCTTTTTTTTAAATAATTTTGTGGTCAATATGTAATCTAGTTGTAAGTTCGACAAAGAACCCAAGGTGTCGTCCATAAAAAACGTCCGAAATTTTGTCTCGCCCCTCTTACATAGTGGCAATCCGTTTTACCACCAATCTAATGCCAGACTTAACACACTAATTTTCCTCAAATATTCAAAATTAAATTATTCTAATTTACGTAATACATTAAAATTTACGTAGGTAAATCTTTTTAGCATTGCCTCCTTTTTTATTTGATTGGAAAGATATTCCGTGAAGTTATAAATATATTGCAACATTGCTCAGTTATACAACACAATGTTTTACATTTCTTTTAATGATGTAGGTAAAGTTCATAAATAATCTTGTTTATGTAATTATAAGATTGCAAAAATGTTATCTCACTTGAGATATTCACATAAATTGTAGTTACACCGTTTTTTTTTAAACTCCCTTTATTGTTTATAGTCAAATTGATTGGCAATAATAGTTTCTCCATATTATATCACCCATTTGCAAGAATAGTGACATAACTCAAATTTTTTTAAATATGCAAAAGAAAACAACCCAAAACTAAAAATTAAGAGTTTAATTTCCAGGCTTTTCAAGAAATTTTTTTTAGTTATGTCATTATTCTCGAAAGTGAGCGATAAGAGTGTTATTAAATTCTGTAACTCCAACTATTTTCGTGGCACATTGCATTTGGAGTTTCAAAAAATTAAATCAAATTTCCACTGTATTTTTCAATCGGGGTAATGCAAATAGTAAAATTTAACTGTACTGTAATAGTGACCGATAACTGTCGTTGATTAGTTATCATTTAAGGCCCGGATTTATAGGCACTAACCCCCTTCAGCCCTACCATAACTCACCAATTGTAAAGGTTTATTACCAAATAGAAAACGTTTATTATCGCTATAGACGTGTTTTACACGTTCTTTAGTGCCTATAAATCCGGGCCCTAGCTTATCAATCATCTTATTTATTCCCAGATTTGTACAAAAATTAATAATTGCTTGTTTTTACCAATTTTGAAATGGAAAATTTAATTTATTCTTAGAATATCGCATAAAATATTTTCCTAGTTTATGACTCCAATTTTGTAATTAGGTATTTACCACGACGCGCACAGTGTGATCAAATATTGGCAACATATTAAAAATTTTGAAATTTTTAAAATTTCTATAAAAAGTAAAAAATATTAAAAACATTTAAAATTATGAATTTCATCTTACATTTTTATTTCAACAACAATTTTATTTTAACCCAGACTTTAAAATAAATTTGTTTGATTTTCATTAGTTAGTTTAGTAAAACTGTTAACCACATCAAATAAATTAGTTTATCATCAGTAGTCCAGTAAAACTCCATTTTTTCCCTCTGAAAAGTGTAATTTTACAGGGAAGGACTTTTGGCCGCAGAACTTATTTTATTTTTGGGTTGAGAGTGGAGTTATAAAAAACGTGGCCAACAATCGCGGCAGCCTTACCTACACCGTCGTAGAGTAAGTATAACCACAGATTACTATCTGTGAATATAATAATCTGTTGTATAACTAATGTCACGGTATATTGTTATTTCCTATAATTAAAATTTTTTTGTAAACGAACTATCTTAAGAGATCCAGGCTAAAGTACACGGTCCGTAATCAGAATGCTTCTATACTGAAGACTACGGTAAAGTATTCAAACAATCCCAAATTTGCGGAGTAATCCAAACTTCGCTCAAAATTACTTAAAAAATTGTAGAATACGTCAAAAGCAAGAAGGTTGATAGTAAATATCGACGTAAACTCCGCCAATCCGGCAGAAAATATATTTACTTATTTGAACATCATAATTCGAAAACTAAGATTGGTGGGGTGGGGAGATTCCCATATTCTGATTTTCGAATAACGTGGTATTCCAATAAATATGTGTCAATATCCTTTAGCGTGTTTACATAAATGTAATGCTAGCAGTAATTTAAATTTTTGTAACGCCCTGGAAACAAATGACATAAAACACAAATTATTCAGTAATCTTCATGTTTTTTTGAGCTTTTTTCAAAATGTATTTAGGCACTTTGAATAATTTTTTTAAATCTTAAATTGCCAGTGGCGTGAAGTTGGCCTCCCTTTTTTGAAATTGCAATTTGTTTTCAATGTGTCCTTAAATTTACAAAAAAAATAGTCCAGAAATCGCCATTATGCACCATTACATCATTTTATGGTAGATCTTCATTTACATAAGTTTGAGCATCCTTGGTTTAGAAGCATGAAATTTTACACATGAGTTCCTTACATGACGTAGGTGAACACTAAAAACGAATTTTATGGAAATCCTATCCAAATGGGATTTTTCACCTACCATGTAATCAGTGACGCGCACGAATAGATTAAAGAGATTTTTATAAACAGATTAGGCCAAATAACCCCATCCGACACTCATATTAAATTTATACTCATCCTATAAATTTTAAAGTGAGTGAGAGAGTGCAATAAAAGACCATAACCATGATGGCACCAAATGGCGTTTTACTATTCCTTGCTTCTTAAATTTTGAAGCACCTTTCCAATCGAATCACATCACTTTTAGGACAAAAAATGAAAATCGAAATAATAACTGGTTTTATTGTATAATTTATACTTTTCATTGTATTAATTTTGTAACTCTACAGGATACAAAAAATTACACTTAATTAGAATTCGATTCATTCCAAATAAAATAAAAACCTTTAAAAAACTAAAAATTATCAACAATGAAAATGTACAAGATGAACAATAAATTACTGAGTTATGAGAATTAAAGTGCCTTAACCTTTAACTGTTTCATTTTTGGTGCTCGCTTTTTGGCTTGCCGCTTTTGTTCCTTTTCTTCCCAACGTCTCTGTTTTTCAGGATCCATATCTGCCATAACTTTCTCCTTTTCCTGGCGCTTGCGCTCTTCTCTTTTAGCAGCCGCTGCTTCAGCACGAGCAGTATGTGTCGACTTTAAAAATGCCTCTTCCACTCTTTGCCTATTTCTGTCGGCTTTAGATTTACCCTCTTTCGATAAACGATAACGTTTCACTTTGTCCATGCAATACAACACCATAGTCATGAGGGGTTTCACTTGTTCCATTGCTTCATTTAACGACATATTTTTAACAGGGATGTTTAAACCAAACAAGAGAACCTAAAGAAAGATACAAATTATAAAAGGAATACAGAAATTTTGTTTAGAAAAATGAATTACCTTTTGGGTATCGGGAAGTTTTAAGGAACCACTATCTTCTGGTTGTTTAACTCCCGAGTATTGATCCGAAATGTGAATATAATCAATTAAGTCTTTGTATTTATTAAGTACTGCAGTTACTTTTGAATCCAAAATTGCAGCAGTAGTTTCAAATATTTCGCTCATAACGTTGAACTGACTGGGTATATTGTGTTTGTCACCTGACCGTCTCTCAGGACAATAAATACTCAAATCGGCCATCTCTTTTGACAAATACAAAGACGTCTTTTTAGAGGCAACGCAAAAAACAAAAGTATCCATATCCTCTTTATTCATTATAACTTTTATGTGCACTTGATCCAGTACCGGTCGTAACATACCACCAATTATTGCTACTAAGTCTTGCCTCTGTAAATTTTTAAATTTGCTGTATAAGTATGCCAAGCCCGAAATACTTACTTACCTTATTCAATTTTAGTTCAACTAACATGCCTTCGCAGCATACTCTTCCACTACACCAAAGTGTAAAAATATTCTCACTTTCTTTAATTAAAACACCACCCTCCCTGTTCTCGGATGTGATATCGTCACCTAGAAAGTAAGTTTTTGTAAAAATTCTCGTAACAGTCATATTTCTCACTTACCAACTAAAGAAAAATTTTCTTCCAACAACGATCTGTGTGTTTGAAACCAAAGGTTTGCAAATTTCGAGTTTTTATTTTTACCAGTCATAAAATTAATAAAATAAACTATCAATCCGCAAATCATTAAAATTTCGCACCAGTAGCTGTCCCAGTTTGTTCTAAAGTGCATGGGAACGGCGGCGATTGTAATTTCTGGTTCAGCAGCAGGCTTTTCATCCTTACTACCACCGTAACCCTCAAACTCTTCGGTATCTTGAAAATGTTCAAACTCGGAATCGTCTTCGACAACACCGTCTTGATCGTCTTCGTCGTTGGTAAAATCATTGGTGAAACCGTCGTCTCCCTTTTCTACATCTGTGTCTTCGTCTTCGCAAGGCTCATCGTGATTAGTAAAAACTTCCTCTTCGGCATCAAAGTCCTCAAATTCGGCAAACTCATTATCTGTCAAGTCGCCGTAAGTCGATGAATAAATTAACGAAAATAATAATAGCGCACTTAACGAAAACAACCAAACCTTCATTTTAGACTTATGTGGTAAATTACGTGCTATATAAAATTGTACAATATAAAACTATGGCCACTTAAAATTCTCAAAATAACAAATTAGGTAGGTACTAGGTTAAGATTCGACTAGATTTACACGATTGATTCTACGCATGACAGGACAAGGTTGAAAATCACGAGAAGCGCGGAGGTCAATATTTAAAAAAAATTTACAAAATATGTTCACAAAAATGCCAACTAGGTCGAATCTGATGATACGTTCACACTGACGCGATAATCGATCACACTTCCAAAAATTGAAATATAAATGGATCGGCTAATGAAGTAGAATCTACAACCGCTCAATTTAAAAAATGCATAATAAAAATCCAAATATTATAATATTGCAGTTAACCTTCAAATTTCCCACTAAATTAGCTAAATACATCAAATTTAATTATTACCAAAGTATGTACTATGTTATTACAATGGTCAGGAGTCAAAGTTATTATCATTATTATCATGACTCTTGATAATAAAATAAATTAGTGTACAAAGTGCAATAGTGGTCAGCCGAGGTTTTGTAAACTCTCCTAACGTACTAAGATTCTAAAGTTTAATAGAATTTAGGAATAACATTAAGATTTACATATAAAAATAATATAATGCTACCAAATTTACAATAATTTTTCAAAAAGAGAAATGGCATCTCGTTGATCTACTCATGAGCGTCACTCTACTCTCAAGTTTCCGCAAACTGATTTGAAGTCTCAAAATAAAAGCACTAAATATGACATTTGGTTTGAGCTCTAAAGCGTACACAAAATTCAGTGCCATTTCTTGATGTTTGGTCTCTTTCAACTAGTTTGACCGCAATGCCTGAAAATTCGTTAAAATCTAAAAAAAAAATTTTCGATTACAATACCTTCCCATGGTAATGTAAACATCATTTTTTTTATTAGATTATTAATGTAGTGCATTTTTAGGATGTTTTAGACTAATATGCTGTTTTTGCAGGAAGTTTTGGGGTAACTGTGAGGTTGAAAGCTCAAACATTGAACACTAATTTCAATCAAAAAATCGACTTCGGAGGTTTCAAATAGATCAAGAAATTACAATAAAATAATTAAGTTGAGTAGTACCAAAAGCTTTTCATATGAAAGTAATAAAAAATAAACTAAAAACGTATTAAATTTATTAAATAAAAGTTAACTATTTTATTATATATAATATTTGGAAGTTATAAAATTAGCAATTAATAAAAGACAATGTGCTAAGGTCCTAGCATAAAATAGTATATAATTATGTACATATCGACCGTGTTTGAATATTAGTTATTACTCCGAGTAAAGGAGTGATTTCACCTGCCATCTAACGAATTTTTGTTGAAAAAAATGTATGAAGAGGGTTACAAAAAACAGTGACAAATTAAATTGAATTGGTTTTTCATTTTTAAACTGTCAATATAACAAATTTAAGGTTATGTATCAATAGTTTCAACAAAAATTCGTTAGATGGCTAGTGAAATCACTCCTTTACTCGGAACTAATATTCAAACGCGGTCATAAAGTTCGTAAATTAATTATTTAAAATATCCTCTTGTTACGTTTAAAACCCAATTTGACCTGCTTCACCTTTGCTGCAAACCTCAAGGAGTTGACGCTTTCCCCGTAACATTCTTCAAACGGAGCAATGTTAACAAACATCAACGTTTTAGAATTTCCTCCTAAGCAACTTTGCAATAAATAAGTGAGCTTTGAGTTTCTGTATGGTATATGCGACTCTTTGGTGTGTAACGCAGACATAACAGTTCCAAGTGTTGATAAACTCTTATTAATATTTTTGGTTTCGGTGAGTCGCTCTGAATTTTTTGCATTCTCCGAACCAGCCAAATCGACCAAATTTAACGAACCCAGGTAATTAAGGTTCATACTTTCGTTTGTACCTTTAATGGTAATCCGGGTCACAGCATGAGATCGTGAGCTGTGTTCGTTGAAATTGGTGGCTGCAGTAGAACGATTCCTGTTAGCTAATGACATTAAATAATGCAACTCTTCAGAAGAAGATACATTTTTGATAGTTAAATTTTTAACGGTAGTTCCTTGCCCCTGATTGAAAAGAATTTCCAAATGTTGGTTATTGCGCTTCAACAAATCTTGAATCGTTTCGTTATAGATCTCCAAAAAGCTTGCCTCAACCGTATAGACCCATCCAACCTTTTCTAATCTCGACTTCAATTCAAAGATTAAGTTAACTGTCCGTGGTATCATACCTTGAAGGTTCTGATCAGATTCACCTTGCATAGTAAATGTCTTACCGGATCCCGTTTGACCGTATGCAAAAACACACACATGGTAACCGTCAAGGGCACTTTGAACCAAGTGGGACAATTCCTGAAATACTTCCGCTTGAGTTGATTTGGTATCAAATACTTTGTCATAATTGAACTCCAACTTTCCAGCAAGCAAATCTTGCTTTTGTATCTCTAAGGTGTCTTCATCTAAACAGGATATATTGCACAACGACCGGTACTGTTCGTTCTGTAATGGAGGGCGAATACGACAGAATACTCGGATGTTACCCTTTAAATCTTGTATCTCGTTATGCATTAAACGTCGGTTTTCTTCGTGCGACAGTATACACTCTTTAAACTCACATACGTCTTTCTTAAGATCGTCCACCTGCCCACTTAAAACTTGAACTTGAGCTTTGGATTCCGTGTATTTATTTGAAAGAGAACCAAACTCTAACTTTAGAGCAGCATGCGCCTGTTTTAACTCCTGTAATTCAATACTGTCTTGTTTCAATATTTCATTTTCGCCATTAACTTTTCTAAGTTCTGATTTAAGTTTTAAATTCTCTTCACAAAGTATTTGATGTTCGTGTTTCAAATTCTGCAATTCAATACTGTCTTGTTTCAATATTGCATTTTCACCGTTAACTTTCTCAAGTTCTGATTTAACTTTCAAATTTTCTTCACAAAGAATTTCATGCTCACGTTTCAAATTCCTGTTGAATTCAATTTCTTCTTCGTAAGAACTAAACTGTTGTTTTAACTCTTTGTGCGATTCCACTAAAGCACTGTGCTTCTCGGATAAAAGATTAAAACGAGCCTTATAATCATAAGGCGCAGGTTTTGCAGGTTTTGGCATCTTTGGTTTAATATCATTTGTGACCGGTGGTGCAGGTCGTTTAACAGCACGACTTTTAATGTCAATATTATTACCATTCGAAGTCGACGTTGTTGGCTTATTAAAACGGTTTAAATTTGTAGTAGAAATAGTTGGTTTCATCTTACTCTTCGTATTCATAGCGGACGACGTAGATTCGACGTTGGATTTTAAATCTCGACGCAAATCTGCCACTGACTTAGAACGTCGTGATAAAAATCGTCTAGCGGGTGGACATCGTGGAGTGGGTTCCTCCTGAACTCTGTTTTGTGGTTGTAAAATTCGCGTTGAAGGAGTCGGTGGTTTTAAACGCGACACAAATCCATTTCCACCTATTTTATTCATCCTAAAGGAACACCAAAACTTGTTAATATATAAACCAGAACAACGTTTCAAACATACCTTGTGTTTTAGACGTTACCGTAACAAAATAATTAGGTATTTTCAAATTTCGGGTGCACTGTAGGTGCACTACGAAAATTTATCAAAAAACTTGACACTGCGACCGTTATTTTACAAATTAAATGGTAAATTGAATTGAGCGATCCTATTGGTTTGTCGATCACACAGTGCATTGGTTGAGCTGGATTGGTTGTTAAAGCTTACTGGAGCAATCCACCAGTGGCGTACATTTAAAATATGATTTATTTAACAAAATATTTATTTTAACAAAAATAAAATTTAGCTTGAAAAGAAGCATTTTCCTAATCAAGGAAGGTTGTTTACGAAAAGACGTTCAAGTAGTGAAAAACAAACACAAATGACGTATGTAAATTCTTAAAAAAAAGACTATGACATAATAAAAAGTGATGCGGTCAGAGAAATAATAGTCAAGCGAGTTGACTACGACGGCGCGGCGTTCGAATATTTATTAGTAATATTCAAATTTTGAAAAAATTCACAGAACTGTTTTTAGTGGAATTGTATAATATGTAAAAATTTCAGGAAAATCAAAAAGGGTCGGGTTTAAAAGTGGTCGATTTGGTGTGAAATGCCCCACATAGAAGATATACCTCCGATACGGCCGCTTCATCAGCTTTTCTTTGCTCATCAGTGCCTAACTTTGATCCGCCACTGCCAGGAGATTCACTGGTTGTGGTGGGGAATTAAGCGCCAATAATTGCGACGTATTTTTCATTCAAAAAAATAGCCTTGGTGTTTGTTATCAAGTTTGAATTTTGAAATACGGCAATCCAAATAAGAATTTGAAACTATTTAATAACTTTTGTCTCGTTGTGTTTTGCATGCACTGTTATTCAGTGAAAATTTTACAAAAAAGTTGATGTTATACAAACCGTATTTAAATTTTGAGGTTATAAGATGTCAGGGTATCGTCCCGCATACACCGATGACGAAGACCGAGCAATTCTAAAATTTATAATTGACAATAAAAAGTTTTACGAGCTACGTGGGACCACTTGTTGGAAAACCTTGGAGCAACTAGGCACTATTAATCGGACATGGCAAAGCATGAAAGAGCACTTCATAAAGCATATTTATTTTAAACTGCACCACTCATCGATGCAATTAACCGAAGAAGAAATAGAATCAATTAGAGCGGGATTTCAAGATACAAGTAAAGCGAAAATTCGCACTGCTCCGAGAAAACCAAATTCATCAACATCGTCCGCCTCTCGTACTTCTAACAAGCGTGCTGTCGATTTCTGTAATATTAGTGATTCCAGTGATGAAAACTGACTGTTTAAAAATTGTTAGCTTAGTTCTTTCCCATAACTTTTCATTATATTTCTACAGTTGCATTATTTTTTATCGTGGTTTGTCCTGTATATAATTAAATTATTTTTACAATGTTAAATTACATTATTTTAAATTTTTATAAGGTTTCATAATAAAAGTGGTATTTATTAAAAATAAAATTTTATTTAATTTTAATGAACAAGATAAAACTGGAAGCTAATAAAGTGTTAAATATCTTTAAAATTATTAAAATATCACATTAATTGTTATCAATGGGCGTCAAGTTAGCTGCACTCAGTAAAGAATTATGTAGAAATTTAGCATTTAAACCAATCACTTCCTTCGTAAATTGATGTTCTTTTAAATTTATAAAATCGGAAATCACAATGTTCACGCCTCCAATTCCAACTTTTTGCTTGTTTAACCATTCTATAATTACTTTATGTGCGGGTGTTGCACATTTCTTTTTTAAGGTACCTGAAAAGAGTGCAGATTAGTATTTCACAATTTTGTTAAATAGGGAAGTTGTATTATCAGATCAGATTGATTCATGGGATTTACTTAAGAAATCAGATCTGAGATACTTTAACCACGATTGATTTTGTATTGAAGAGTTACCTACATAAAAAGTTATAAACAAAAAATACAGTTTGAGAAGTTTTTTCTCAAATATCTTGAAAACTAGGTAAGATAAGATAACCACCTATAGATTTCTTTTTTGTAGGGCATAAAGCCTTCAAAGGCTTGATTCCAAAAATGCTCAATTCTGACACTTTTTTGATATTTCTCTGCCAATTTTTTTTCAGCAATTTGTTGCACAAATTAAATTAAAAATTACATCACTGTAAGTTACCAAAAAATGCATTTTCATGTAATTCTACGTGTATGCTGTTAGGGACTTTTTTGTAAGAAATTTCTTGTAATTTTATACCATGATTTTTAAAAATAAAATTTGAGATATTGTACCTAATAGAACTAAAAATAAGAATAACATTCAATTGTCGTCGACGGGTTATAAGTGCCCCAGATCAGACTTATTTTGGGTAATTTAAGTTGTTGGTAATTAATTTGCAAGTTTGTAAAAAATACTTACTAAATAAATGCTTGGTTACGAACCAACTTGTCGGCGTTAGAACACACTGGGAAACGTATCCTGATGTAAATGACCTGTTCGATATACCCTCATTTAATTTTTCTATTAACTCTGTTTTTGAAACGGTTTGTGGCCAAGGTGTTGGAAAGTTTGAACTAGGCCACAAAAGTGGTTCCTTAAATCTTGAAAACTGGGCTCTATAAATTGCAATTATCTAAAAAATACGACTATCATCCAGTAAATTGCTAAAGGATAACTCAAACCTGGTATCTACATTTACTTGTCATATATTCTAGTGTAAGATGGTCCATGTGGGTTGTGCAAGGAGTTAACAATCCTCCAAAAGTAGTTTTAAGTAGATTTATCAAATCGGCGTGATTGCCAGTTTGAAAATCATAGAAATGTTGAAAATCCAATAAAACCACCTGTAAACCAAATTTAAAATAAATATTGTGTGGATTAAATTTCTTCTTTCATAACTGATTTTAATTTTTAAAAGCTTTTATTTAACTTGACATGACCGTTTCCTTCTCCACCCAGTGAGCTCAAATTTGGTACAGAGAATGGAAATTTACTTCCCACAAAATTATCTAAATTAAATATTTTTCGTATTTCTTATGGTTTTTGTTGCAGAATATTTATCAAATCATGTCTTATTGGTATAATAGGTAAATAAAAGCGTTTATCACAAGTTACTCACAATCCTTGGTTTCTTGTGCCTTCCATTTAAGCTTTGATTTAATGAGATAACACCACAAACGCCTTTAGTTAATTTTAACAACACTTCGTTTAGGTTGCATAGGATTACCAAATTTAGAAGAAAATAATGAATATGTTAATAATCAATTTTTTCAATTCAAGTAAACTGTCCAAATTTGTTTTGAGCAGTTTATAAAGAATACAGTGATTTGAATGTAATGTCTGTATAAATATAATTTTGTTTATTTATTATGACTTATCGACTGAATTCGTAATCGTTTAGTTGGAACGGAATTTAAAATTTTTCATTTTTCTGAAAATCGAAGACAAAAACTAGACTGGGAAATAAAATGGGATTTTTAACTGATAATTCTGTACACCTAAAAGATACATTTTAAAATCTTCCAAACTTACCTGTGGTCCCTTGTTACAAAATTTAGTTTATTAAAAATGCACCAATCACATCTTTCACAAAGAAAGTGGACCAGTTTGAGAGATAAAATAAAGAAAGACGACTCACCAATTATGTAAACAACTCAACCTGCTTTGCCACCTCTCTCCAACATTTTTATTTTCTTAATTTTTTGTTTTACTTTTATAATTTAACAATACCATTTTACCATGCAAATAAAAATTAAAACATTAAAAATAAAAAAAACAGCATTTCCCTTTGCACCAATAAAAAAAAAAGATACAATCTTAATTACTTACTTCCATTGGATGTAAATCCAAAAATTGTTTAAGCTCAGTTAACATAACGGAGACCTCGCTTGCATACAGTCCATGAACAAAATAGGGTAAACCTGAGTGTTTTTTTATGGCGACACGTAAATCAAAATATCTCACTCCCATTTTAAGTTGTTCCAATAAATTAGATTGTTGTGTTTTTGACCATCTAGACATAACGTAACGTAGAAGAGGACCCAACCATTGTAATCGTTGAAGGAATTCTTCAGCATCAGGGGCTAACTGGGAATGAGTTGTGATGGAAGATGTCATGCTATCGTGAGAACCTTGAAATTTAGAATCGAGGTGTAATTTACTGTAACAAGTGAGATTACAAAATAAAATTTTGCAAGTGGTTACCTGGAATTGCTAATAAATGCACTGGTACCGTTTTAAGCTTAGGGGGTAAGTTTTTCATCCAGTTTTCTAAATCTTCATAAAGCTCAGCAGCGTTTGCTTTCTCAAGTTGTGCTTGCATTTTCAATATTTTGTTTTTTTTTGGAAGAGCCTTAATTAATTCCTTAGCTGCTTAAGTAATAAATAATATCAATCACATTTAGTAAGTTCAAAGTACATTTGCAAATTTAAATTTTAAAAATTGAATTCCATTTTTAAAATAGGTCTTTGTAATGTTAACAAAAGAATGACAGCTTGCAGTGAATCTAATTCTTATTACTTCCAAAATATATTTAAATAATAAATTCACAGTGTCGGCTCTAGGATTTTCGGTGGTGAAGTATTAAGTTTTTCTTAAGGGTAGTTCACACCGTTCACACTACATGATTTATCACATGACTTCTCATATGAGGGATTTTTTTACGTTCACACTATATGATTTTTGATATTATAGAAGTTATGGCTTTTATGATTGGCTGTTGTGACGGTATGATTTTAGCTATGACTTTTCTTATGACTAAGTCATATGATAAATCATGTAGTGTGAACTACCCTTTAATTCGCTCACCTAAATCCCTGTTTTAAAATCTAAAATGCCTGCTAACAGCACTTGAAACTTTTTCACTATCTTTGCAGTATTCACAAGTTTAAACAGTAAATATTACTATGATTTAGAATTAAAATTAGTCGTATTTTTGCGCGCATGGAATTTTAGAAAATTAACAGTGTGTAGATATTAAATTTTGTACAGTTTTGATGATCATTTTTGAATAAAAATAGAAGTTTAATTTGAAAACTAAAAATTTACAATTTTTATTTAACCCTTTCAACGCTTAATTCGACTTTAATCTACGGTTTATAAAAACTATTGGAAATAAGACCTTTGTCGCGACACCTCTCAGACACTGTTTGTCTCTTATCTATTCGTCATTCATTAAAATAACACCTGGCAACTTTTTTTTAAGAATAACAAAATAAAAGGATTAAATTAAACAAAAACTTAACTGAACGTTAAAATATTAGTATTTTAACCATATGATTGTATAAGTAAAGAACAACATACAAGAAATTTTATTAAGAAAACATTTAAAAAAAATACCTTTTGTGACAAAATACAACTAGAAAATTATTTAAAAATATGACTAAAACGCAAAAACGCGGGGAGGGGGGAGGAGAAACACGTGATGTTTAAAAAAAATTGTAAAATGATTGTAAAATTTTAATTAGTAATAGGATATGGTGCCATTTCAAAGTAATTACCTATCTTCAGTCGTATGAAACCAGAAAAAATAAATAAAAAAATGAATAAATTAATCATAAATAAAAAAAAAAAAATTCAAAAATTGTAAAAACTAAAAATTGTTACTAAAAATGCTTACCAATAAAAATAATTAAACAAAATTCCTTACGCACGTGAAGTTCGAAATGAAATAAAGGTTTAAAATAATAAAAATTTCAGACTACTGTCACAGACAGGATTGCCAAAGTAGTGGCAGACAGTACCAACATAACTTCGAAAAATATTTTCAAATTTTATCACTAGAGACCGGATTATATGCAACTTGCTATGCAAATGCTAAAAATATGCATGAAAATAACGCAAGTCCTCCATAAAAATCTTTGAAAATGTGCAGCTTATCAAATGCGTCCCATGAACCCTATGAAAATATGGTAAAAAAAATTGAAATCTGCTAATTCAATCTCTTGTCTAAAATAATCAGGAGACAAAATAATAAATTAAAAGGAAATAATAAATCTGACAGTACTTTGGTTTTATTGTTCAATGTTTTAAAAAAAGGAATGTACAATTGTTCAAGAACACTTTTAGTTAAGGCTATACAAGTAAAAATATAAATAAAAGCCCTACACTAGATAAATTTAAAAAAAATTAGTTTGCTGAAATGATGTGCTTATATATTTTTTAAATTAGTTAATTTTTCATTGGGTGTAAATTAAGAGATTCTTTACTCAGAATATGCTTAAAATACTACTATTACACAATAAATGAATTTGAATGTAAAATTCCCTGTAACAATAATTATAGTAAAATCTTTCTCGGCACTTTAAATATTTACTTTGAAAAAATATCGTTTATGTTTAAAATACTTCCACCATAAAAATAAATGTATTGACTATAAAATTTCACATAACAATATTTATGATAAAATATTTGAACCTTGAAAATACTTCAGTGGTTCATTTTTATTTTGGACGTTTGCTATCGTCAATTTTATACTATTTAACAGTTTTTGGTGAACATTCTCAAAAGTATCATTAGCTTCGACAACATTCCAATTCTGTTCACTCAAAGCCAACTTTTTGAAAACCTTACTAACATTATTTTGAATTAAAGATGTTTCGTATCGTTCACCACCAAAACCAGGTCGACATTTTTGGGTGTCAGAGTTTACCTCCAAGTAATAAACAGCATCGGGTTTGGGTAATCCTACTTCCGGGTTCATACACCACGAAAAATTCATTCCTGCAAATGACACATAAAAACAGCTGAACTATAAGTTTTAGAAATTCGTATTCGAAATACCTTTAGCAACGGAGAAAGCCACACCAGAATAAGAGTAACGGTCCAAAATTAAGGTGGTTCCGTTATACAATTTCTCTTTGATTTTTTCAACATTTTCCCACCGATTCGCACTAAATAAAAGATGAATAGCTTGGTCGTTTAATTTACAATCGTGTTCGCTTAAATATTTCGATATAACTTGACCGGTTAAAGTTGTACGATCTGGAAATGCTAATCTTTCGGATGGAATTTCTTTAGCAGTAAGAGATTTTACAAGCTCCAAAGTTTGAGATGTTTTGCCACATCTATCTACACCTTCAAGCACGATTAAAGCCCCACGAGTCATCATTAAAAAAATTAAACAAACTGATTACGTAAAATATAACGAAAACGTTTAAATATGCGGGAAACGGTTAAAATTTTATAGGTTAAAATAATTGTTTGTTTAGTTTACAGAGCTCAAGTCAAGTACCTTTAAACCAGGTCCGGCTCTTTTTACATAAACGTAACGGTTCAAGTTGTTTTGATCTTGCTTTTAAATTATTTCAAGGTAAAAAATTTGAATTCAATTTATTACTTCAAGGTAAAGACTTTTTATAATTATACACAATTCTATTATTTAAAATGATCGAAATTTCCTTAGATTAAAGTTTTTATGGTGTTTTTCGCCAGGTTACTCGGTTGCTTCCTGCAAAGCAGGGGAGGACTGGCCGTGTGGAAATGTGTACATCGCTTTTAGATTCTTGCAAATTTTAATTAAAGGATAATTTAGCTATTACCTCGAGTGGAAAATGTTGGTTTATTCACAATCGGTTAGTAAAGGCCAGACTAGGGGACCCCTTAATGAGAGGGCTGACCAAAACCGAAACCAATATCTGTCGCAATCTGGAGAGAAGCTCTGCAGTTTGTTTAGTCATGATGTTAATAGCCTAGTTCTCGAATTGTGCGGATGCAAGACCGTAGATTCTGAAAAAAGGGTAGTTTGGGGAAACTCTAATAATAAAACACTGGTGATGGTAAATGCTTTAACAACACAAAAATAATTGAGAGGTATGTTTACAATTCCAACAATAATTGTGCTACAATACCCAGTAGCAACTAAAAATACGGTGTCACAATCAAAAGGTGCACCCACCTCAAATAAAGAAGTTTCCATTAACAAGTAACCTCTAAGGGTTACTCCAAAATAAAGCCAACTATAGCATGTCGATAACCGGAATTGGAAATCAATCAAGATGCAGCTTTGCAGGTGAAATACTGGAACCGTTATCAGTAATCAACAGGCCACAACTGATTGACATTTGCGAACACTGCTTACAGATGCAGAACGTTGCTGGATCAGTGAGAAAGACGATGTCGGTGCCTCCAAGCAAAACTGAACCATCCAGATAATGGGAAATATTCTCCAGGTGAATCGAAAAAAAACAAGTTTGTAGGTTCAGGGTTGTAAAAACTGCTAATCGAGGAAGTTCGCGCATACAGAGTCCTCAGGTGTTTTCTTGGCCATATGTATCGACAAAACCGAACAGAAACCAAGGACACCAAGCTACAGTTGTATGACTGGCCACAACTGTTAAACTTGGCATAATAACAATGATGACGAAACTAAAATTATTAGTCCACTTTCAATAAATCGGCACTTGAAAATCGTTGGGATCAAACATAAATCCGACTGTTTGTTGCAATTTCTCGTGAGGAGCTGAATTGCAGCTTGAATTATTAAAATAACAATGCAGGGTTGCTCTAGCCCAAATTCGTAAATTTAACAATTTTTTTAGGGTTATAGGAAATAGTACATTATACAACAAAAGAGCTAAGTGACACTTTTAAGAGCGAAAGAAAATAATTTATTTATGACGTGAAATGGAAATGATATTTTTTCCCGAACTATGAAAAGTTCACTTTGATCCCGCCGTGTTATATTATTTTTCGAAACTTTGATTGCTAATTTTGAAATAAAGAGATTTTTATTTCTAGCGCTGTTGAATGAGTCACCCTACCGCTTTTACCTTGCGGATATTGCTCGGAGTACAGATGTGAGAGTGACCTGTTAATTTAGAAATGGCAAAAAATATATTTTGTTTGAAATGGTTATTTAAAAACCATCCACCTTCGATTTTTTCCAGACCAAAAGAAATTTTAAAAATAATAAACAATATTTTAAACAATAATAAGTTCAAAATGAATTAGAAACATTGCGAAAATTTTCTGTTCATTATAAGCGAAATCTTTTTAAAAACCCAAGCAGTTTTTTTGTATTCTTCATGTGGCTGCGTTTCAGTTCAATTGAGAAAATTTTTTTTATGTTGTGTTACTTATTTGAAACACCCCGTATGCACATAATATTTAAAAATCGGGTCAATGATAATTATTTTGTTTTATAATAGCAAAGGTTGTATACATAAAAATATAATAATTAATTTTTAAATTATCATGGAAATACCTATTTTCTGATTCAAGAGATCAGTGACCACAAACTGGTTAAATAGATAAATAAATAAAACTGGTTCTGGACGAGTTGATGGTAATCTTTTATTTATCTGCAAAAATATATTCAGTTATTATTGTGGTGTTATTACTAGAATAGATTTATACTATAAACTACGTCGTTTTTATGAGTTTCAAGTGATTTATTATAAAATGAAAAACAGTAAAACCGTGTTCGCGTTGTTCAGTGTTTTATGTTTGTTTCAAAAAGTTAATGCAACCCCCAATAATTTAAGTGATGCCGAAATTAATGTGTTAAATAAAAACACGAAATTAATTGAGCAATTGATGGAAATAAATGGTGCAAAAGTTAATGAAGAATCGGGAAAATATTTTTCTTTTCGGACTGATATATCATCAAATTTGCTGGATCGATTTCCCGAATTGACAACAATAATTAATAAAATTGTCAATAATGAATCGAGAATTGCATCTTCACCAAATGGGAATATTTTGAACACATCTAGTCTTGAAGTAACTACAAGAGTTGCGGAACTGGAAACATTTCCAAAAAATGATTTATCAACCGAATCGTCAGTACCTTTGGATTCGAAGTATTCTAGTCCACCAAAAGCAAAAATTGATTCCGAGGTTAATCAAGTAAGAACTAATTATCAACCAAGCATTGTGTTAGGCTATCAACCTATTACATCATTTTATCATCCTCGTCCAGTAACTCTTTCTCAAATTGTACCACTAGGTACACCTTGGCCTGATTCAATCCAGGGATACAAAACAACATTCGGATCAACGTTAAAGAACCACGAAAATGTAACTAAAAAAATAGAAGAGCATACAACTTCTCATATCGAGATTACCCAATCAACTAAAGTAGATGAAACAGTTTCGCAAAATATAATCCCAGCTGCTACTGTTTTGGGATATAAGCCTATCACTTCGTTTTATCATCCCCATCCTGTCACACCTGCTCAGATTATTCCATCTGGAACGCCTTGGCCAGATTCTGCTGATACATACCAAACTTCCAATACAGTAGACGAAGTGCAAACCACTGAAAAAACTAAACAACCTACAGTTCCAAAAATAACATCAAAGGAAGTCGAAAGCAGCACTCAACACTTTATTCAACCCGTAACTGTTTTGGATTATAAGCCCATCACTTCGTTCCATCATCCTCATCCTGTCACACCAGCTCAAATTATTCCATCTGGAACACCCTGGCCAGATTCTGCTGATGGATATAATCAAACTTCTATTGCTACAAAACCGACTGATTTGATAAGTAAAGTTGATGAAATACAAACAACTACGAAAAAGCAGCAGACTACAGTTTCAAAAACAACATCAAAAGAAATGGAAAGCAACACTCAGTATGTTACGCCTCCTGTCATTGTTTTAGGTTATAAGCCCATCACCTCGTTTTATCACCCTCATCCTGTCACACCAGGTCAAATTATTCCATCTGGAACACCTTGGCCGGATTCTGCTGATGGATATCAAACTTCTATTGCTACAAAATCGACTCCTTCGTCAAGTGAAGCTTATGAAGTAGAAACAAGTACAAAAAACACCCAGTTTGTTGTACCACCTGTAACTATTTTGGATTATAAACCCATCACTTCGTTTCATCATCCTCATCCTGTCACACCGGCTCAAATTATTCCATCCGGAACACCCTGGCCAGATTCTGCTGATGGATATAATCAAACTTCTATTGCTACAAAACCGACTGCTTCGTCAAGTAGAGCTGATGAAGTACAAACAACTACGAAACAACAGACTACAGTTTCAAAAACAACATCAAAGGAAGTAGAAAGCAGCACTCAGTATGTTATGCAGCCCGTCATTGTTTTAGGTTATAAGCCCATCACATCATTTTATCACCCACATCCTGTCACACCAGGTCAAATTGTTCCATCTGGAACACCCTGGCCGGATTCTGCTGATGGATATAATCAAACTTCTGTTGCTACAAAACCGACTGCTTCTTCAAGTCAAGATGATGAAGAACAAGCAACTACGAAAAAGCAGCAAACTTCAGTTTCACAAACAACATTGAAGAAAGTAGAAAGCACAACTCAATTTGTTGCACCACCTGTAACTGTTTTAGATTATAAGCCTGTGACTTCGTTTTATCATCCTCATCCTGTCACACCAGCTCAAATTATTCCATCTGGAACACCATGGCCAGATTCTGCTGATCGAAATCAAACTACTACAATTTTAGAAACAACCAATAATTTCACTCCACCTCCAATTGTTACGAAACATAAGTATGAACCTGTTGTAGCTTCTAAAATTTTGCCAGCAGGAGTAGATTGGCCATATCCAGCAGGAAGCAATATCACGATTATTTCACAAATACTTTCGAATTTAACAGAAGAGGAAGCATCAGCAAAAAAGGAAGTGAATCATAAACCGGTAAATACTAAACCGTCTGAGATTGTTTTAGATCTTCTCTCAGAAAATAAAAATGCCCATTTATTGGAACCAAACGCTCTTAGTATCGATCCAGATGTTACAGAATCATCTAATTTAGCACCGGCTCCTTTTACTTCGGGGACTCCCAAAACGACATTGTCTGATATCGTAGATATATTAAAAGATGTATACAATATCACACTTATCAGTTCAACAAGTACTACTGCAAAACCTTTGGAAATACCTCAAGTGTTAAACACAACGAAAGTTGATCTCAATTATCACGACGTTTTAATTCCGCAAGTAAATAACGCACAGAAGAATATTACTAAATTACATACGTTTGTGTATGATGGTGTTCCAAAATCTAAAGAAGCACTTGATGAAGAACGAATTGTTCATAATCCTAAGTTAGACGTAAAAAACTAATGCAGTGCAGAAGGAGGAGGTTGCTTGAAAATGCCTTTGCCAAAATTTAATTCTTTTGTGTGATTTTAATTATATATAACGTAGGTACTTTTAATAAATTTAATTATTGATAAAGTGTTTTTTTTTTTAGTTTAAATTTAAACTTTTACTTCAATATTGTAATAATTGTTTTTCTATAATAGGTTTTGTCTGATAAAATTATGGGGGAATTATCCTAAGCGAGGGCGTAAGAAAATTTTATTTTGTAAATTTTTATTAAAAAAAAAAAAAAAAAAGTAAATAAAATATAATACAAAGGAGTCGCGTACATAGTAATAAAATAAGAACAAAGTTTTAACAGCGGAATTATGTGTTTAAAGCGTTTAGATCCTCAATTAATTGTATATCGTATAATTGTGTTTTCCGCTTCCTGGCATGGACATAATACAAAAAAAAATGTTGCTGCGCTTGTAAAGATATTTATTTAATTTTTTAATTTACTGTGCAGTGGCGTAGCTAGAATTACCTAACCCTGTATCAACCAAAGACTAAATTTTCGTCAAATAAAAGATTAGATTTTTTATTGAAGCTAAAAGGACTCAGCTAGAAGACTTTCGGGACGTGGCCCAGCATGTTTGGGGTAATAATGGACCGAGGGGTGGGAGACATGAGCCCTTTAACCTTTCACCAGTAAACCAAGGCTCATTTTCTATTTCTATAACTTTCACTACAGATTTCCTGTACGCCATTTTAATGTTAAGCATTAAAAAGCACTAAAAGCATAATTTAATTAAAACAAATTTAATTTAAAAGATTGGAATAACCAAAAATTAATTAAATTGCTGGAATCTCTAGTACGTTATTTATCGTTTCGCTTTAAAACTAGTATTTTTTATTTTATTTCCTTATTGTTATTACATATTTATGCGGAATTATTTAATTACTAAACTTGTTTAATTTCATAAAAATGTTTTTAAAGGTAAACCCCAAAATTAATAAGCAATTTAATAAAATGAGATTTCAATAAAGAGATTTTTCTGCGCAACTCACACTTTGTGGTGGTACGCCAAACTTCATGATTTTGATTTGGGGCACCAAGCTTAAAAAGATTGAGAACCGTTGATATAGAACATTATCGATTATCTGTCCGTGATGCTCGGTCCTTAACGCAATCAGGATTGGTTCATTAATTTATTACCAAATTAAGAATTAATTTAAGTGCGACCTCTTGGCCGCACAGCATGGGCAATCTAAATAATATTTTATATAAAAAAAGATACATTTGTTGGTTACTAACGGACTGACTTTGATATCAAAACTAAGTACAGAAAGGTATAAAATAAATGTTTAACTTTAAATAAATATGCATAATTAAACGTGTGAAAAATATATTAAAAATTTATTGAGAAACATAATGTGACATTTCGCATACACAATCAACTTTTCATTTCCCAAATGAAACACAGTATCTAAAACTAAGTGAAGGAGTTTCAAGTCAACTCAATATTTTACAATCATTTTCATCTTCGTAGCAAATTTTTAATATTATAATCATATATTATTGTACCATTATATCGTTTTAGTTGGCTACCAAACAAAGTGAGAGTAAATTAATTAGTGACGTTCATGTATACATTAACGAGATTCCAACAATTACTGCACCAATTTTGACAAAACTTTCAGTAATGTATAGATAGAATGTTTTATTTCAAGGAAATTATATAAGTTATTTTTACCGGACTACCAAAAGAAGGAGTGGGGATTAAACTAATCTAATTAGTGACACGCATGAATGAATTAAACAGATTTTTACAAATATTGAACCAATTTTAACATAACTTTTCTATAGATAGGTTGATTTAAAAGTTAAAATAATATTTAATAAATTTTCAGGTTTTAGTTCTTTTATGTTTAAAATCTCCAATTTCTACTTTCAAATTAATAAATTAACATTCATTAGTCCTAACGGTTTGCTAAATGTTAATTAACTCATAAGTAGTAACTATTAGCTCGCATCGAGTATGACCCATCTCAGTATTTCTCTCATAACTTGAAAACTAATAAAGATAAAATTTAAAATTTTCAATATCTTTCACCGTTTTTGAGTTAATATGGAAGAACTGGAAAAGTTGCATTTGAGCTCTCGTGTTTTTACGGAACTTATTAATTTCTTCTCGTAGATAAAAATAATTACTAATCAAAAATTTAACTTACCAAAAAATATAATATTTGTAAAAGTTGCCTTTCACACACACCTGTGTTTGCAATAAGTTTGTCTGTTTAACCAGAGGTAGGAAACTTATAGTTTCGACGTTGTGAAAAAGTTATTGTAAAGTGATCGCTGTACTCGAGTGACCACTGTACCCCGGTCTCCCTATCTACACTAACCTAAATCTACTACAACTGACTGAGATTTAGTTACTTTTTAAACACTCTGTACATACATTTTAGCCTTGATCGTAATTTTTCAAATTTAAAAATTGCTTGCTTTTATTGAACAATAAAAAAGTAATTAGTGATTCCTGATTTTTTACAAAGTAAACAAATTGTTATAATGAATTCATTTTATGCTTCGATGATTTTAAAACATAGAAAAACTGTAAACGTCAATAAAAATCCATCAAGTTGAATTCCGCATAAACCGCGAACCGCATAACGTCAGGAGGCCGGTAAAACAGAACGCTTGTAATACCGGCGACAGAAATGATTTACTCCCAAGTCCGATGAGTGATACATGCAAATTGTTATCAAGTTAATGTTAACATTAATAAAATATAAGTGTAATAACTTATTTAAAAATGATTTTACTAGAAATAAATAATAGAGTAGTTGAAGAAACATTAACACTTAAGATAAGAAATGCTAAAGCTGGGTGAGTAGCGTAAAAATTAAAATTATTGCTTGGTTAGACCGGCTCTTGGGGTGAGGCATTCCTTATCTCCCGTAGATAAACATTTCCTATTTAAATAATTACCTATTTAAACGAACCCTTCCTAACACCATTAACTCGTTAAATTTGCCTATTTTAATTTAACACAATCAAATTGTAAACCTCAACAATTTGTTGTGACCCAATTCTGATGTTTTAATTTTTATTTTAGCGTTAAAAATGAGTCGATTGATATAAAGGTAGCAGATTTTGATGGCGTACTGTATCATATTTCCAATTTAAATTCAGATAAAACAAAAGTTCGAGTTAGTATATCGCTCAAGTTTTACAAAGAATTGCAGGAGCATGGCGCCGATGAGTTGCTTAAACGACTTTATGGTCCTCTACTTGTTGCCACAGAAAGTGGTTACAACGTTTCCTTACTTATAGACCTGGAAAACATCCCCGATGATTGGCCAGAAATGGTGAAAAAGATAGGACTTCTTAAACGTAATTGTTTTGCTTCCGTCTTTGAGAAATACTTTGATTTTCAAGAACGAGGCGATGAAGGACACTCTCGAGCAGTCATTCATTACCGAAATGATGAAACCTTGTATGTTGCACTTTTTTTTATTAACAATAATTAGTCGTTAAGAAACTAAAAGAAATTTGTTGAATTTTGATTTTTATGTCGGAATTTATCATCTCATAAGATTTATTTGAATTATTCATATATTACTGATGAGTAATTTGCCTACTTTATTATTGATTCAGTCATTCCACTATATAGGGTGAATCAAAAGTGCGAACCGCTTTGATAGCTTTCTTTCCATTCAAAAAGTTGTATCTGCTTTTTGTACTAACCTAAAATTATTTTTAAACTACAAATATTCCTTCTATAAATCTTACTAATTTTTTAACATCTGGTAGGATATCGTCTAAAAGATAATTATGTAGTTTTGTTGTACGTTGACTACAAAAATTGAAAACTTTGAAACAAAGCTACACCGCATATTGACCTCTCATGTTTGATGGAAAAATATATCACTTCAAAACATTTAGGTCCCTACTCCCAAATAAATAAAAATCAACAGAAGATAATGATTTGTATATCAAAATACTGTTGCGGGCCTATATACCTACATCTCATACGGTTTCGGTAGTATTTAGTAATTTTTGCACATTAAATTTCAAAGTTAAATTTATTCCATCAAGAGTCAAGATGGTCACATTTTGGTATCGGAAGAAAAATTTTGCTAATTAATTTTTTCTAACGTTACAAGGTGTCATATTAAATGTTTCTCTCAAACACCACGGAATTATTTAGTAGTTTTTTACTTTCCATTTACGTAATAAAGAAAAGTATTGTAATCGAAAAAAAAACCTCTTTTTTTATGTTTAGTTGATTTTTAATGACGCGCATAAATGGATTAACGGGATTTCGTTTGTCTCAAAAAAATTTTTTCTAAAAAATTACTGATTATTGTATGATAATTTAAAATATAAAGGGATAAAACGTTTCGACGCAATAATTGTTCATTTTTTTGTTTTTGAAAATCAAGTTTAAAATATCGTGCAATTTATTACGTTGTTTTAATGACTTACTTCGCAACTATAACTAACGCAATGATCAATATTGTAAGATACGCAAAATTTTATTTAGTTTCCATATCACATTTGATTCATACTAAAACATATTTGAACATAAAAAGGTAACATAAAATTAAGATTAAATTTTATCAAAGTGGTCTAGCCGGATAAGTATATCAAATATGCTCATTCAGATTTTTTGGTAACAATTTTTTACAAAGTGTTATGTAGAAAGGCACTCATATTATAATTTAATAATAATTATTATATAATATTAATAATAATAATTTAATTCGTGTTGACTTGAGAAGAAAAACACAGTTTTTTCATATTTCTTCAGTTTTTTGTTCTAAAAGATGTTGGAAAAATCAAAAAAACATATGCAATTTATTTCGCAATTAAATTTACGGAGTCAGTCGGAGAGTAAAGGTCAAGCAAGTTGACTACTAGCTCAATACTCAGTTTGAATCCGAGAAGTAACAACTTCATTCTTGCTCACTCGCTGGTCTTTCAGGTAGGGGGTTCTAAGTCGGGTTGGCTTTTCGTAGGTAAAAAATGTAAAATGCTCACAAACCAATCGCCGCTTGGCGTTTGTGAACCGGGAAGACGTGTATTGCAGTGGAGATATTTAAATTTCTCGAAAAAAATTGATCATCTTTCCAAGAAATTATTTAACCATGTTGGAATTTTTTTACCAACCTCAGAAATTTTGAGGTGATTTTGCTTTAGAATCCCTACAAGTTTAAAAAAAAGTCTAAAAATCAAAAATATTACAAACATAATATTAGGTTCTTTTCAACCGAAGGTTCTAGAACGGTACTTGGACTGTTGAGCATGCGCGTTAATAAATGTCCTTTCCAACCACAAAAATTACTAGTTCCAAGTTCTGAAATTACAACTGAAACGTTTTCCAACCACATTCGAGACTGTAATAGAACAGTCATAGAACAGTTCTAACAGTCCTTGGTTCTAAGCAGTTACAAGTAGTCAGACGCAGACGCATTGTCGCTGTGTTTCTAAATTTAAATTTGATAGTTAGCAATTGTAACGACAATTCCGATTAAGCTCCAAATATATTACATTTTTTTCCCGATATTTAAAAAAATCACAAATTATTAATTATTATAAGTTCGAGAAAAGAATGCATAATGAAATAAAGTTAACAAAATCTGAATTTAAAAATTCAAAATCGTTTAAAGCTGTTTTTATTATTTTATTACTGTTTTACGATCTAGTAGCTCGTACATCGATGAAGATGAAGGGTGGCATAAACCCTAGAATAGTTTCGAATACAATGGTTCTAAAAAATATGTAGGTATATAAAATAGAAAATTTTTACGTACTAATTTTTATTTTTTTTTGTGATTTGTTAACTTATTTTTGTAACGTTTTACAATTGAGTCAAGTAAACAAAAAACTACAATTTTTTTTTACTCGCCAGAGTTCCACTTTGTAGCTGTACCATTGATAAATTAAAAGGGTAATTTTAACTTTTCTTAATGCTTTTTTGCAGCATTTCCGAGTCAATTTAAAAAATAAACCTTTTCATGACATTAGAAAGTCCATATTTAATACAATGGTGAGTTATATTAAAATTTATATTGATTTAACTCTTCTACTTCTTCTGAAAAGAAATTTTTATTACTTCTTAGTCGACCCTGCCCTTCTGAAAAACGTTAACAATAACAGAATTTTTCAATCTTTTATTTATATCTTGTTGGGTTGTGCCTTGATATTGTAGTGTGTTCTTGAGTTTTTGACTTGATTTCTGATATTACTTTGAAGATGTAACAAAAATTAACTCAATTACCTGTCTGAAGTTGAAGAAATTAAAATATAATAATCAAATCAAAATGATTTTAAACGAACAATTGTTAAACAGCAATTTGTTAATTCAGCGTTTGTTAACTGTTTACCTTTACAAAATCACTTTTTTGCTTATCTATGCATATATCAAACGTCAACGCCTACTACCACCACCACTAATATTTTAAATGGTTCTAGAATGGTCCTAAAACCTTTTCAACTTGCAATTTGTGAACTGCAGTAATTTTACAATATTCGTTGGCGCACGCGCATTTAACTGTCCCATTACAGGTTGTAAACTGTAACAGAATCATCGGTTGAAAAGAACCTATTGAAATGTAAAAGTTCAAAAAATTGGTAATGGTCTTCAGTTTTCATTTTTCGATTTATTTTAAAATCAATTTGAAATACAATTTCAAAATTTTGTTGTTTAACCCACAATAAAATTATTCTTAAAAATTTAGCTATTTATCAAAGAATTAAATAATTATGAATTTCTATTTTTAGTGAAAAACGTGAAAATTCTGCGTTTCCAATATTTTTTATGGTGTTATTATGTAATACTGTATATTTAACATAGTTAAATAATTTTTTTTTAAAGTTAATCAAATTTTTTTCGTAGAATTTAATTACAAAAATAGTCAAAAAAATTGTTTGTTTATGTTTTTTGGGACAATTTTGATTTTTTTGAAATTTTTTAAACATCATTAGTACCTACAAAAGCTGAAGAAATATGAAAAAATAATTTTTTTCTTTTAAAATCAACACGAATTAAATTGAAAGGCTGAAACTTTGCACACGACAAACTTTGTAAAATATCACCAATATATCGACACCCTCAACGAAGAAGGACGTGACTTGACTTGTTTTTTTGTCGAGTTTACGTCGTTGTTTTGTTTTACTTTTATTTTTTTCTTTAAACTTTGAAATTGCTCTTTTGAAAAATTGGTAAAAATGAGTTACGTCCTTCTTTGTTGGGAGTGTCGATATAATTCTGAAGGGGCATCCACATAGACTCTTTGATAATAATGACATCAACTTTATATTTGCAGTTGATAATATTTGTAAACAATTGTCGAGATGATAGGTGGTCCACCTATTTTTTTAAATTTTTGTAGTAGGTACTGTTAATTATCATTAGTGATATAACGATAATGGAATTAACTAACAAGTCTATAGTGACGATTCACCCTGTATAAATATTTTGATTTTTAAAATGATAATAATTATAGTTTCGGATAGACAAACCTTACGAAAATTTAAGAAGTTTGTCCATCTGAGTATAATTAACGGTTAAATATATCTACGGTACTTTTTTTTTTTAACCAAAATATTGTTTATATTTTAAGATATGTAGAAGCTAAAGCGGACAGGGTGACAGTCGTGTTTTCGACACGATTTCGTGATGAAGACGATGTTGTGATTGGCAAAGTTTTTATGCAAGAGTTGAAAGAAGGTTTACGAGCTTCCCATACAGCCCCACCAGTGTTATTTAGTCATCGTGAGCCTCCAATGGAGCTTCAAAACACTGACGCCGTAGTAGATAATAAAGTTGGTTACGTTACGTTTGTGCTGTTTCCTCGCCACACCGGCAGAAACACGCGCGATAATACCATCAATTTGATTCACATGTTCAGGCATTATTTACACTACCACATTAAATGCTCCAAAGTCTACATTCATAGTCGGATGAGAACTAAAACATCCGATTTTCTAAAGGTGCTTAACAGAGCTCGACCTGAAAGTAAATCAACAGATAAGAAAACGATCACGTAAGTTTTATAATAAATTTCTATTTTGAATGTGGTGGAATAATTGTTAATTTTTGCAGAGGTCGAACTTTTATAAGAAGAGATTAATGTTGTTAGAAGTGTAGTTTTATGCCATCAAGCTCAAAATTTTAACAACTGGATTTTTAACTGCCCATTTTTGAAGAAGAAAATAGTAAGGCGCGCGCATTCGATTTATGCTGTTTTAATTAATTTTTTTTTATATTGTTTTATCATGATTTTGTATGTATAAAACGTTAACTAATATATGATTTTAATGAATTATGAATTAATTAATTATTTGAATTTGTTCTTGACATTTTTTGTAAAAATGAAAACTTAATGTTGTGGGAACGCAGTTTGTAAATATTTGTTTATTAAAGTTAATTCTGGGTGGTAAAGTATTTATAAACGTTTTTACGAATCACTTTTACTTAACCCAAATATTTATTTTACTGAAAACGGTAAGCAAATATAAGTGCAGTGGCGTGTGTTTATAGGTTTTTTCTGGACAACTTAAAAGACGAAATAACTAGTAAATAAATTTATAAATGAAAACAAAAGTAGTTGTTTTCAGATTTTGACGAATTTATATTCCTTAAGGTCCCATGACTTCAAAGTGACTTTTATATTGAGACTTAGAGCTGATTAGATTTTGGTTGAAATTGATTCACGGAAACTTGAGAGTGGAGTGACGCGCAGGAATAGATTAACACTACTTTTTTTTTAATTGTTTTATTTCTTATCATTCAGGGGTCATAGGTACACTGGGAATGCTGACTCGAAGGAGTGGCCAAAAATAAACTTAATTTTTGTAATTTATTGTATATTAAATTGATATGCAAGACATAAGTGATGTAGAAATACCATAAGATTAATAGTCATGTGATGGTCACATCTCTCACCTAATGAGGTCAAATGACCTCATTACAACCTAAACAATTTTTTACCAAAAGGGTTCAATTAATATAAGAATGATCATATTTTCATATCCATCTGATTTACTGACTGATCTCCGTTCTTGACGAAATATAATCACTTTGAAGTCTTTACAATCTATTTTATGAGGTAGACTATTCTTTTCAGGCCCGTAGCCAGGGGGGGGCACGTTGCCCCCCGAAATGTTAAGAAAAAAATTTTTTTTTTGAAAGTAAAGGAAAATTTGTTTATAATAATAAAAATTCTCGGAAAGGAAACCATCAAAAATTTTACTTTTTACAAGTGCCCCCTTCCCTCCCCGAAATTAAATCCTAGCTACGGGCTTGATTCTTTTATGCCCGTACTAATAGTCGAGGATCAATCTTCGGATCAATCCTAGATCCAGCGATCCTAGATCGTAACAACGATCTTGGCGGAACAAATAGTCCCGGCTTCGGGTAAGATCGGTGAATTCTAGATTTGATCTTGGATTTGGTAATATATCTAGTAATATTTAGTTAGTTTCTATTTATAACCATTATTAGTATCTATTTTATAACCATAATTTTTTATTTTATTATTAATTTTTAAAATAATTTTAATTTTTAATATTATGTCGTCGTTCCTGTTCAGTTCCTATAATAAAAGTTTTTAAAAATTATTTAATTATTATGAGGGTTAATGTAATATGACAACATAGCAAACACGCATGCGCCACAATGATCCGAGGATTAATCCTGGTCAAAGCAAGATCGGTTTTCGAGGTTCAATATTGATCTCGGATCGTGTTCAATCCAGGATTATTACGACTATTGGTAGCATTTTTGAACGATCCGAGAAGTAATCCTTGATCTCGGATTGATCCTCGACTATTAGTACGGGCATTATTGAAACTTACAGAAGTAGTAAATGAGAGCCTGCTGATGATCTACCTCTTTGCGCGCATGCGCTGTTACCTTACACTTATCTATACGGATCTGGTCGTTATGTGTCAATCTCTGATGATCACAAATGGATTAACGAGATTCTCGCTACAGTCCCCTCACTGACATTTAATTTAAAGAGTAAAACAAATAAAGTAAGCTCTGATAGGTTTTGAAAAGGAAGAGGTTGCTGGTTATGGAAAACATCTTCTTCAGGTGCCTATCCAAATCAGGATGTTGGTGATCTTCCAGGCTCCTTAATAAATTGGGGGTTGTGTCAAGGGGTAAAAATCGAAATAATTAAATAAAATTCTGTTAACTTGGGATTTGTAGAAAATTCAATTCACCTTTGCTGGTCAGTTTATTTGGGGTTGCAATCTCTATTAGCACTTTTTGTTGTTTTTGAACGTTAGGTAAATATAACAGGAAAATTTAGCGCTAATTTCTAATAGTCTCAAAAATACAATGAATTGGGTCTAAAATTTTTAGTTATGCCAATGATTAGCTGTTCGATGGTCCTCGGTATTCGGCCTCGCAGAGCTAGTCAGCTCTAATTAGGAAATACTGGAAAATCTCAATTACAATGACTCTTTAGACTTATAGAGAAAGAAATCAAAAACTGAACTTCCCAATGATAAATATTATTAATACGTTTGCGGGTTCAAAATAATTAAATCTGGCTTAAAAAACACTTTAATTTAATTAAATTGACATTTAATGAATTGGGGTAAATGTATATCGATTTCTTGCTATATTTTCATCTTGTCACAAAGCCGCGATCATTTGTGAAGTGCATGTGTAAATTAATTATACACGGGGGCGCGTTTCTGGGTGCGCCAAATAAACCCAATCTTTTAAAATCTTTTTCAGTCTGATTTTACATGTAGTTTTTGAAACATGGCATCATTTTATGCAAATCCCGATGATACTTCAGAACCGTGGATCGAAAGATCTGTATCAGATGTGGTGAGATTTCGGATTTGGCATGTAATTCTCTTTTGTGTTGGGGGTCTGGTAATTTTAGGTGAGTCAAAATTTTCAAAAAATTGAATATTTCCGTTTAGCTTTATGTTGCTTTGTTAGCGATTCTCGTATGCTGTTGTATTAAAGTTCGCGTTCCAAGAACAAAGCAAGAAATCGATGCAGATTATCAAAGAAAAAAAATTGCAGCCAAGTTCAAAGAAAAACTGAAATTAATTCAAAATCAAGAAATGGATGGAATGGATTTACAACGAGGTAGCCTTTCGATCTCATGTACCGTTTTTCTTTTAATATTATATTATTCTCTATTTCTAGCGTTAGAAATAATTCAAGAAGACTTGCGAAATGAAAATAAAGATATTAACGACGAAATGCTTGTAATCCAAAATAAGCCATCACATTCAAGCGAATGTTAATTAATTTTGTAAATTCGTCAGTTGAAACAAGAAAATTTTAATATGAATTTTTCATGCCCATTTATTATCGATTTTTTTGCTCTCTCGATAAGATAAATATTTTTGGTTTTCCGAAAAGTGTATTATCCCCACTTGTCCATCTTACTCCAACTTTCCGAATTTATTCAACGTGTATAAAAAATATAACAATTTATTTATTAATGTTATTGCACTTTTTAAATTACTTATTCTGTATAAGTGTGAGGTGAATGTTCATGTAAAATAAAATTGAAAAAATGTAATAAATAACAATAGCGGCGAGCAGTATTTTAGTTAAAAATTTGATGAAAATCAAGAAAAGGAAGCGTATAAAAGAATTTGAAACAATACAAGTTGTGCGCGCATATAGTGAATTTTAAATCGTGGCGCGAGAAAAAGTCCGCGCCCGTATGAGATTAGTCGAATTAAGCCGAAGTGTCAGTAACGAGCCGGTATTGCACTGCGGCAAGTGTTGTGTAACCTTTTTATTTTTTCCTGAAACTATTTAATACAATTTCGATGATTTGCTCATGATAATAATGAATTTAGTGAGTTATAAAAATAATTTTGGAGTGTATAATTGTTTCGGTTATTTGTGAGTGTTAAGAAATTAATTTTCAAACTGGCGAGTGACAGTGGAAGTGACAGTAGGTCCAACATGGCTTCTTCATCTCGAATTATTCAGACTAATTCCGCTTGGACTCAAAAGAAAATTAATTTAAGACCACAGCACAGAGGGGTGCATTTAGTCACAGAGGAAATTTTAAGACAAGTTCCAGAATTATCACAATATGCCATAGGACTCTGTCATGTACAAAGTAAGACTTTGCTGCTGCTTACAGACAGACACAATTTTTAAATTACTTGTCTTATTAAATCGACATTTCATTGATGTTTTTAAATAATTATTATTCACAACTCAAAATTTATCTAACGTGGTTTCGATTTTTAGTAAGACATGTCGTTTTTATTTACTCAATTTTGACATTTAAACCGACCATAATTTTTATTTTTAACTTTTTTTGTTAAAATAAGTTAACTGATTTCTTGATAGGTACTGTTATTTATTGGTTTCTTATTGATTTCAGTTTTGCACACGTCTGCTAGTCTTGCACTAAATGAAAGTTGGGATCCAGATGTCCGAGATGATATGGAAATGATGTTAAATAAAATTGTACCGGAAGGTTTAGCATACCGGCATGCTTGCGAAGGGCCAGATGATATGGTGGGTCAATTTTTAAATTTTATTACTCCATAAATAAGTTGCTAATGTTAATTGAGGTGTAACTGTATGAAGTATAAGTGAGATCACCAGCTGATAACCTCGGATTTTGTATCAAGTTGCATCATCCAGTTTGTAATTCTGGGGCAATAGATTGACCATACATTTATATTGAACAAATAGTAAGTTCTGATGGCACATAAATATTCGAATATTCGTATTATATTGGCTACCAGCATGAAATTTGGTAATTCTGGGTCATGCATAAAATAAATCAAGAAATTTTTTATTTCTATCGTCACATTTCAACACACAAACTTAGAGATACAAATGATGAATCTTTTCCTCTTGATCTTAAATCAAAAATCATCACCTACTAAAAATCTAAAAATTTACAATGGAGTACAAAATATCGCTGAGGTGTAGATACAAGCTATGTTTAAAATATTTTGGCTGCCGAGCGCTTTGAAGCAAGATTTTTTTTAATAATTCGAAAACTGTTTTTTCTACTACAAAAGAAATTATTAGTCTTTTTCCCAATTTTATTAGAAGCACACTTGTTCTTCTTCTTTGTATACTTCTTGACAGAAGCGTCGTAATCAATTTAATACGTTATTAAATTGCTTTCTTGGCAGATTACTCTCGGTGGTTTGCCATTGCCTTCTGAGAGGAGAGGGTCAAAATGAAGTCGTATACATTTTATCTGGGTTGGGGATTGATCCTAGGGGTTCGAAGGACACTGTATGATCTTAAATATTAAAGGTAGATGGCTTATATGTTAAGTACAGAGGTCTTCCATCATTAAATGCATAAAAATTTACAACCAATAAGTGCAGATAGATCGACATAATAATTACAAATAATTTTTTGTAAAATTGTATTTTCAAAATTAATGGGGTTACTTTACGTTTCAACTAAATATAAGCTTAGTTTTTTACGTCTGACGTATTTCTTACGCTTACGTCCAACGTGAATTAACTGCTGAGTAAAAGGACTGCTTTGTGTGGGAATTTACAAGGAATTAAGTCTAATTTCAACTGTCTCTAGAGCATAATTTCAGTCAACACCAAAATCGAAATAAGTTGTGGTTCTTTAGAGGGCTATATCTTGGAAACTATAGGAACTAGAACAATAGTTTTTTTGTATTACATAGAAGTTAATCAGGTTTATTTTACTCCTATTTATGTACCTGTAGGGCATAGCCAATCCAAGATTTTACTACTTTTGGAACCTTGTTTGACAAATTTGGCTCGATTCCGTTTTGAGCTTCATATGGGAACCTTAGAGACATTCATCGAATGAAGTACTAAAGAATTTAAACAAACACATTGTATTTTCTAGTTATTTTCACTTAGAAGTAATTAATAGGACATAAGTTCATAAAATACGATGCTCTCAAAGTTCCAAATTGATTTGTCAAGCCGTTTTTGAGTATAGAGTGTTTTAAGTCTACCAGCTGCAAATCCCCAGCTTTAATTTTGCTCTGGTAGCCATCATAGAAATATTTTTGAATTGTTTTGAACGAACATAAACTTGAGAAACTTAATAGAAAGAATTGTTTTTGAAATTATTGAAACGGGAAAGTAACTTGTTACTATTTAATATCTAAAAATGGGTTATGATGATGTAACCGAGATGAAGCAATGAAACACATTAACTTGGTTTTATTTGTGTAGCAAAAACTGTTAGTTTTAAATTATTCAAATCCTGCATTTTTTATTGATAATATTTCCAAGCCTACATGAAGAAATAACTATCAATCCTTGTAATATATTTATTGGGTAATTCTATCCCGAAAGCAAATAAAAATATTTATACATTTATATTTATTATTTTACAGTAATTTAAGAAGCATCATCATTATTTATTTATTTTGCGAGTAGCAAATTTATTGCCCAATGTTTATTTTTAACATTACAGAGACTTTTAAAATAAAATATTAATGTTGATTTTTTTGTATTTTTAGCCTGCACACGTGAAGGCCTGTTTTTTGGGTTCGTCTCTCACTATTCCAATAACGGAAGGCAGGTTGAATTTGGGTACGTGGCAAGGAGTATGGTTATGTGAACATAGGGACCATGCAGGCTCAAGGAAGCTTGTCATAACTATAAATGGATGTTTAAAAGAACCCACAAGTACTCCTCTTTCTCCTGTCAGTCCTATGGCTAGTACGAGCAGTTAGGGAAAGCACTCGGGACATTCATTGTCTAAGCATTGATTGTTCCGAGGTAATTATTATAATTAAAACTCTAGTGTTGCGCACAGACTTTATATAAAATCTATGACAATATGTACATATGTGTACATTTGGTTAATTACTTTTGTTGTAGACTATTTGATATAGATAGAAAGTTGATTTTCGATTTTCTGGTGCTGTACAGGTGGTTATATAATTTTTTGTTTTTTTTTGTTTTTGTTTATTTAATTTTAACTGCAAGTGAGCGTGTGTAGATCGAAAATCTAATGGTAACTCTGTGACAAGATTTGATTTTTTATTGTTTTGTAGAGTGCACACATAGGAAGGTACCAACAGCAATGTGGCTTTGAAAATAGCAAAAATTAAGGTGCCTAAAGTAAAAGAGTTTAAATGCTTAGTATTTTTATATTTATTTCTTTTCCCAACAACTTGTAGTAGACGAATATTAACTACTACTACTAAATTTAATTTAACAAAATTTATTATTTTTAGTCACAGTTAAATTACGCAATGGGTTGTTTTGCTCACCTCAAATCAAATGTAAATAATAATCATTACGGGTTGTAAATAGTGTGTGTTAATGGGACTGACTAGTCTGTCTTCCTTCCTTTTAGCAATATCTGATAGTGTTGTTCTATTTCCTTTTGTAAAAAATACAACGATTGTGCAAAATTGTTAACGCGTTTCTTGTCGAAGACTTCCTTTGTTCACCAAAATTTCGTTTCCATAACAAATACACAGGGTAAGCCAAAGGATGTCATCTGCAATTTATCCAATTTTTTCTAGAGCATGCGTTGTTTTTTTTGTGAAGTTGGTCAAAATTTGTGTGCATGCGAACTGTAAAAATAATAATAAATAACAATATGGGTTTACATTCACTTTAAATGTTGGCACATTGTTATGTACACCATGTTCTTTTTTAAGTTGTGACATGCCGCTTGTTCAGACTTCCAGTTTATTTGAAGATACGGCATAATTTTATTTGTACACCGACTTAAGTAGATTTGTAGGTCAAATATATTTATCCTTCATTGTGAATTTTTTCACATTACAAACCTAAGAACTCTTTAATTAAGAATTTTATTTTTTAAGTCTTTTTTAAACATTTTTGTATATTTTACATTGGATATGCAAGATCAAAGTAGCAACTAAATGGTCGATTAGTTAAATATTTGGTTTTTATATGGTAGTATTTATATTTTATTACGATTTTTTAAATTATTGTACTTTTTTTTTATAAATTATAATGTTCCTATTAGTAGTATTTTATTTTATTTTTAAACCTTTATTTTATTTTATCAAGGGTGTAAATTGTAACTGAAAATCAGATAAATCTGAAAATATTGGAACGAGTAATAATTATTGGACTCAATTCAATCTCAAATTTTAGGTTGCTTGATTTCCTAATTCCATCTGCAGCTTATTAAGGAGGGTAACTGTTGCTTTTTAGACATTCTTTAGTTACTGGATTATGGCAGCACAAGTTGGTTAGTACTGTACCGGTATGAAATTTGGTATCAAATGTATGAGGTATAGACACAAGTTATGTTTGTGGCCACAATGGGATTGAGTATCTTCCAACTAAATAGGTAGTCACGTATTTGGAAACCATACTTTCAGCTTCAGCTGGACATACCTAATGCAACCAAATAACATTCACCCTTGTTTGGTTTTCATTAGGTATGTCATGTAAGCATGGTTTCTAAATAGAATAAATGTGGATTCATAATGTTCAGAAGCATAAGAAATGTTTTGTTGAATTTTTCCCTATCGAAGCCGAAATATTGTGGGTATCGGTTCCTTTTCTATCTTTCATCCACCCATATTCTATGTATCTTCTTCATTATAGTGTTTATTAATAGAAAAGACACTTCATTTGTTATGAAGTTATTTTACGGAAATACAATTTTTAGTAAGTTTTAGGAAAGTAATTCTTTGGAACGAATATTTTTTGTATTTATTTAATCAAATGTGTATATTAAGCCCCAGTGTAGGGGTTAAGTTAAAAAAAAATCTCTACGTGTCCTATGTAAGACAAGATCGATGGTGACCACCAAATTTCATGCTGGTAATATACAGCATGTATGTACCATACATAATGGTACAGCATTAAGCCCTAGATTTGAGGGGTAACACGGTCAGTTGCACAAATAACCAAAGTATTTTCATTATTTTAGAAAATGATTTGTTTTACTTACTGTTACATGATTCCAGTTAAAATTCACACCCTTAAAAATACAGCATACTGATAAATAAAATTTCCTTAACGACCAGATTTTTTCAGTATGCACTCGATAGACTATTTAATCAATAAAATAAGTTTGGTTTGTCATAAAACGGAACAAGGCTAGTCGGAACAGTTAACTTCATGTTTTGTTCAAGTTTGTTATGTTTTTGTTCTCCAAACCACAATAAATTAGTATAAACAAATGTTCACTTATGCATGATAGAGTGATCACTCGAATGCAATTGTTGAATAAAATGTAGAGTGTGAAAAAATTGTTTAAAATTGAATGACGTAAATCGATTGTATAATAGTGGTGTATGTGAGTGAATTTGGAGAATATTTGAAAATTTTCAGTAGGTATCACAAAAATGTAATTTGTGTGATTTAATAGTTTTACAATTTTTTATTAATTTAAAGGTAATAATTATTAATATAAGTATGATTGTTTGACGTCTTGATAAATGAATTTCTTCAAACAATAATTTCCTAACATATCAGACTGATTCAGTCAAAATTAAACTCAATAGTACAAAAATATTTTGACACAAAAATAAAACTTCACCGTCCTTCAACAGTTTGGTTTTCAAATTAGAAATCGGGGAATACCCAATTATGAATACTTACAAGCGAAAGATCCAAATATGACTATCAATTTTATTTATTAGTACTATACGTATAGGTCAGGATTAGAATCATAATTAGGTAAAATTCCATTTTCAACCGATTTCGAAAAAATTAATTAATGGACAGTAGAAATGATGCGCATGAATGGATTAACGAGATTCGATAGTTAATCTTGTTAATTCATTTATACGCAACATTCACACTGCCAATGTAAATATATTAAATTAAATTTTTTAAAATCAATTTTCTCGAAATTGACTGGAAATGGTATCTTACCCAATTAAAGTCCTAATAATGGCATTTACTTACAGTGATAATGGTTCAAATCGCCGAGGTCACCTATCATGTTCGGGCCTTTCTCTTGCTAATTATGGTAACATCTGTTTTATTTATGTAGGATATGGTCTAAAGATAATTTAAATTTATGGGTTAGTGTTTTACAGCTGCGACTTGAAAAGGCTTTTTAGCTCCATATACAAAATATTGTTGAGATTTTAATATATTTGGAAGTATTTTTTAGGTAAAAAATAATAATTATCAAATTAATTTTGAGTTATTTTTATAATAAAAGGGTCCACTACTGTACAATATCGTATTTTTAATCTTTTGTGCTGAGAAACCTTGCTAAACTTAATATTTTTTCTTGTATGGTTCAACAACCAGTTAGGTTTTATTATTCCACATGGAACTTTTTTAAACCCATTATTATTTGAAAGTGGATTAATCTTTCTTCTCTTCTTTTTTATCTTCTTTATAACTAATTATGATCCTTAACTTCTTCTACAATCTCTCTCCATGCGTTATAGTCTATCCCCTGTATTCATAAAAATATTTAAACAGTTGTCGAAACCTATTTTAGTTAAAACGCTGATTAACCAATAAAAACCTCACAATGAAGGCTAATGACCGTTTATGATTGGTTGTTTATGACACATGCATTTTAAACCTATTTTAACTTTCTAAATTTTTTATGAATAGCACTGTATAAGTTTTTCTCTTCAATTTTTAACTTTTCTGAATCTCGGGTTCTTTACCACATCTTCCGCTCATCTGCTTTATTATTTTCACAGCTCTTGATTTGTCATGCTCTTATTTCTTCTTCTGATTCTCCCTCAATTTTTTGTTTCTAATTTTGACCTTAATATCTTTCGCTTGAAAATACGCAACTGTTCTGCTTTTTTTTATCATAATTGATGCAGTAGATTTTTAAATTGCGTTTAAACTTAAATTAGAAAATCTTGAATTATTGTAAAGTGGAAAATGTTCCTTCCATTTGACTTGTTTGTGCCATTCCATTCAACTGTTATTTATTTACCTTTTATTTACTTTTGTTTATTTAATCTTAAAACTATTAAAATGTATTGAATATAAAAGTTTCTTGGATTTGTGCAGTTTTCGTTTTTTGAAAGGCTGTCATTGGCTTCCGTTACCACTCAATGGGAAGGGGTCCGCGCAGAAGTGAAAAAATTAATATTAGGTGTAAACTTGAGTCTTCCAATGTTTTTCCAAAAATTTGATTTTATTTTTCTTTAACGTTACACTTACACAAACGAATTACCTGACGATAGTAGTGACATATTTAGACAATGAAATCTACTGTTTGACGTGAAATCTAAACCACGGTGCGTATAATTCGGGAGTAGCAGAACACTGAACTGAATCGAGGTTTTGTTTTTTAACGTTGCAAATGCTTTACCAGAAATGAAATCAAATCACCATTAATATTAGAATATTTTAATGTTTTTTTTTTTGTTTCCAGTTTTTCAATTTAGATTATTTTCTTCTAATTTAATTCCGGTGTTTTATTTGCACAGTTTTTGAGTTATTTGCACGTCTGAAATACTATAACTGTGCTACCTATGTTGGGCATGGTAATAACTCAAAAATTGTGAATTGTAAATATGGAATAAATTGGAAATAAAATTTTACATTAAATTAAAAAAAAACAAAATTTTGCAGGGAATAAAGTGATTAAAAATAATGTTTTGTATTTATTTCGGCACATATTTTTGGTATGGGGATGTTTTCATTGCAAGATTTCTATTTATAATTTTTATATTTTTTTCCTGTTTCCGTTTAGTTTAAGGACGCCTTCTGGTGCGAACGAATTGTTTTTAAATATTTTTTATCCTCCTACGAAAAAAAAAAGGCATATCCGTTTGCTTATAATAGTGAAGGTTTTCAGTTTATTTTTACAATATTTGTAAAAATATTTGCATATTTTTTAACGTTGAAGTGAAGTTTGTGTCAAGGTATTTTTATGAATTAGTTTTATTTTTATTTTGAAAATTAAATCACTCGAATTATACCTGATGTATATCATTTTTGTCATAAAATTTGAACTTTTCCATTAATTTTAAATTAATTTGAACAATGATAATTTGTGTAGACTTATTGCATGTTTGAAGTGAAAATTAAGAAAACGCTATTCTTGTCGATATTATTCTAATGATATAAATAATTACAATGTAATCTTTGTACACCACTATTTGTACAAAATTTACTAAAAAATTGTTACGAAGTATTTGGCAAAAATACGGCTAGTAATGAAGACATTGTAAATAAATAAAGAGACATTAAAAAGAAAATCGATTAGTTAAATTAAAATAATATGAAGCATAGACACGACTAGTTGCTTTTCGAATTTCCTGAAAAGTTTTAGAGCTTTACAATAAATAAATAAAATAAAAATATTGTTAATTTAGAAATTTTTAATGTCCATTTGTTAGCTTTATTTTTGATATATTTTTAGCGCATATCCGTCCTAAGTCGTGAAAACGTGTCGGTGCGGTCTAAATAAAATTGTCCGTGAGCTGTATTTTTGCCTATTTCTGTATCTATTGCTCGTCATTTTGAGAAAAAACTAACGTCGGTTTTGATAGTTTCACTGCCACCGAATGCATAAAACTATGTAAATATTTGTTTTTCGATTGGTTTTCTTACGTTACTCACAGATATTCCTTAGTTTTTAAAAATTATGGGTTAGGTCAAGGATGATGTCAATTTTTTTTAGAAAATGCTCCAAAGTTGCTTGCTAGTTATATCTAGATGAAGTTACTGTGATTCAAATTTATTAGAAAAGTAAAATTGACATGTCACGCGCTTTAAGTATTTCGACTAAACTTTTTTATTTTGTAAATATATCGGTGAGTAAACGTTGGAAACTGATATCATGTACGTACTGAGTAGGTACTATATTGAGGTATGGAATTTTTGAATCTGTAGGGTTGACTGCATTGCAGTTTATCTTGCATCTATATTGTACCTAGAGACGCGTATTTGCATAAATAAATTCAATATTAATATTTAATTGAGTTTTATTTTCTTGCAATGTGCTTTTTTTCTTATACAGTTGCCAATAATTGGCTAAAAAACTTACGAACACAAAGAAAGCAGGTTACTGGTTTTTGGTTGCAAGCGCTGATAATCTCCCTTGTTAATGAATATACATATATGAATATGAAAATATATATGAATGAATAATAAAACACTTCGTGCCGTTCCGGTTCAGGAGGGACATGCCAATCATGGCCGAAGGCGATCAAAGTAGGCACCCTTCCCATTTCAAATGGAAATGGATAACGGATACGCGAGTGCTTTACTGTCAACGGTGGAGCCCCAAGAATCTTTATTGGTGACATCAGCTTTACTATCGAGCGCCGTTTAGTTTGATCCTCACCTTTTTCTTGGGTTCCTGTTGACGAACGACGATAGCTTTAATACCTTCCTTTGCGTACGTAGACTGTGCAACTCGGAGATGTAGCAGTGTGTGTAGTTGAGGAAGAGGAGGAAGGAAACTTTGCTGTCGAAGTTTTCACACGACGAGTGCCACAAATGTGGATAGGGGAGGTTGTGAACGGGGAACTTGTTCTAGTGCGCGGGCCTTTGCATGTCCTCACTTTGGAAGATATCTTCGGATGTCGAAGAGTGCGGTTCAACAATAATTGATACTACGGAGGCGGCTGCTTAGAGAAAAGCCCCATGCTTTTTTCCCCGCCGAACCGGTGGATAGTTTGGTCAAATGCTGACAATAGAATGAAACTGGATTGCACCACCTGCTTGGAAAATAGAGTGCAAAACTTTCTCAGAATGAGGAGGGTTTTGCAATTTGAACCGATTGCATAAGAGGAAGTTTGAGAAGCTTCATAAGCCCAGCCAAACATATTAAACTGTTCTTGTTTGTTGTTCTTCATTTGGTGGACAAATGTACAAAATTATTCTGAGCCCTACAACTTTCTTTTGTATTATTTACGTATATCTTGGAGTCAGACGCCTAAAATCAAAAACGATCCTTAGACCTGAAGAAATCTGAAATACTTTTTCGACCAATTTTTATGTATTTCGATGAGAGGAACCGACTGTTGCCCTAGTAAGTGTGGTATTTATTAACATTTAATGGGGGAATAAGGCAAACATATTAGATTTTTAATAAAAAGGGGCCCTTTTTGACCCGTCGTCAACAGGTGGTACAATAATGGAAAAACAGAAAAGTAACTTTTTTGGATGAAAATCTGCATGAAATTCTAAATTTGGGGTTTGTTAGGGTCTCTAATTTGATGTCAAAAATTCGAAATCATGGATCTAATATAGCGACTAGAATAGAAAAATTTTATCGGATTTGCCTGAAAATCGGTACATAACAACGTTGTGTACAACGGTACACAAACATTTCCAAATCTAAAATTTACAATTAGCAATCTCAGCTGCATTATGGCAGGTAAAATTCAAATTTGTTGTCAAAAGCAAAATCTACATTTTAGTAATTCGAGGAAAAAACTTATCAGTCATATTATATTTTATTAATTATTTATTAAAAGTGTTAATTGTCATTAAATTATATTACACTGTACGTACACACTAAATTTAGGCAGTCTAATTTATTACAACAGATTCTCTAAAATTTAATTCAATAGTAGGTATACACTAAGTACGTAAATAAAAAATAACTTATTTGATTAATACTTGAATATGATTTTGTTACACACTAAAATTACAAAATTGTTATTTCTTAAGAATATAAAACCTAGCAATTAAAATTTAGTTTTACTCCTGCTTATCATCTGGAGGAATTTCGTTGGATGGAATTTGGTGAGGTCCGGGATGATCGACATTTAATTTGCTTTCGACAATTTTAAAACTACTTTTGATGTCATCTAAAGCTTGCCCCAAACCCGATTTTATTTGATTAAACTCTTGCGTCACTAAAGACAATCTTCCCAACAAATAATTCAGATTTTCATCCACCTCCAACATTCTACTCGTAATTTTGCCAACCTAGAAAAAGAAAATTTTAATATACCTATATTAAAGGGGATGGTGCGGTTTTACCTTTCCATGCATCGTATCCATGGAAGTTAAAGTTCCATTAACAAAGTCGTCGGTTTGGTCTTCTAATTTATTTAAAGTTTCAGAATTTGCACTCATTTGTAGATGCATTATACCAATTTGACGCCAAACTTGATCAATTTCTCCACTGATTTTGTTACTGATATTTGCTAGGGCTCCAGTCTCCACGTTTAAAATTGAAGATTCAAAGTTATCAAACCTAAACAAAAAATTTATACCAACAGAATACCAAAGCGAAAAACTACACTTACCTTTCCTTAATAGACGAATTAACATTTTTGGAGTGCTCGTTAACTAAAACGCCAACTTCCAATAAAATTTGATGAACTCCATATTCCACCCTACGCTTAGTATCCAAAATTCCGTCGGAAGTTTGAACCATGACTTTTTTTAATTTTGCCAATTCTTGAATTCCTTGGTTTAGTTGTTCAAAACTCGTTGCAATGTTTGCGTTTAAGTTATCACTTAGTTCGCGTACTTCGGAAACGGAACCTTGAAGTTTTTCGTTTCTCTCTTCGGTATTATTTTTCAAGTCGTCAATTTTTTCGGTAATAACAGCCGTATCTTTAATTGCTTGTTGTACAACAACATCTTTAAGGTGCTCTATCGATTTCAAAGTTTCGTTTTTCGCTTCATCCAAATTATTCACCTCTGGAACCTTTTCGAGCTTTTGGGTTATATTTTGCAGTCCGAGTAAAAGTTTCTCCACTTGAGTTTTTTGAACGTTCAGCACTGAAATAATATTTGTTACTTTTACTTTTTTGTACAATAATTCGAACTACTTACCTTGGAGTATGTCGACGTGATTATCATTTTGGGCTTTATTGGGTAAAACATCGATCCTGTTGTTATATTCGGCTAATTTATTTTCATATTTTTCCAGTACTTGTTGGCTACTGTTAATGTGTTGTTTAACATTTTCAAAATTTTCGGAAGCAGATTGTTGCATTTTATTATTTTTTTGACTTTCTTCTCGAATTTTTGCCAACTGATTTTCAAGATTTTTAAACGTTGTATTGGAAGCGTTGTCGATTTTGATTTCGATTTCTTTTTGCAATTTTTCGAGATCTACCTTTGAGGGTGAATCTATGCTAACTATCGGTTCAGATTTTGGACTATCTTTAGGAAACTAAAGCAAAAAATGTTATTTGTTGAACGATTGAAACAAATGTTTTCCTTACCGATGTTATGATGTCATTTTTTAGGGTTTCGAATAATTGTGGTAAACTTGTATGAATTTGTTCAATCATATCCACCGTTTTTTGCATTTGAATTCTTTCTCTTTCGTCTTTTTGCATCAAAATGGTTTCCACCGTTGCTAGACGCTCATCTAAACGGCCAAGTGTGCCTTTTATCGGATCCATTAATCTTTGTCGTTTTTCGATGCTCAACACAATTTTTTTTAATTGATCTCCTAACGCTCTCTCCCTATATTCATGCCGTTCCAATTTGTCTTCTGTAGAACGAATCATATGTACTACTGACAAAATGGCATTGCGAATATCTTCATTTCTATAATATAGAAAAAATAATGTAATATTCAGATGTGTCACTAACTTATTAAATATAAAACTGCTAGAAGGTCAGGTGACCGTACGATTGATATAGTTGTTCGGCCTTCGACCTCACAAAGTAGGGATTGTTATCAATTTAATTATTCACCTTATGTGAGCGTCGCGGACCAATCATTACAGATTTATACGTTCATTATTGCAATTTTTTGTGGATTTGCAAAAAAAACTCAAAAGTTTGTATTGAATCATGAAAATAATATATTGGTTACAGAAAGTAAGAATGATGATTATGATGAGAAACAGATTTTGCTTTATAAGTCAACTCTAGAAGAGAAATTATTGCGGATAGTTCAGATGTTCACCAAAACAGTGAAGTAATAACCAAGATAATAAATAACCTTGCGTTGTGTCCTCCAAGTCATTTCTCTCTGATACCAATAATTAGCTGGGAAATCCGTAATAATAATATAATAAAATCTTATCTGAATGGTATGGATTTTGTTTTTTCATTGGATGTCCCAAGGTGAGGCTGTCTTTTTGTTTAAGTTGGTCAAAGATTTTGCAGAAGAGAAATTATCTGATGAAGATAAATGCCTCTTTAAAAAGATCAAACTTTATTGATAAAATCGTGGAAAATCGGGTTTTTGAGATATGTGCATGAGATTTCGAAACTGAGGATTATTATCATTCTTAGCATCGCGTATGTTCCACATTGGAGTTCCCAATTTGATTCAGTGTCATAATACGAGTACGTGTAGATCAAAATTATTATGACTTATATTCAGTTCAAATTTTAAAACTCACTGTGTAGCCAATATCATGAAAATTGAATTGAATAACATAGAAAATAGGAACTATGCACATGAATGGATTAACGAGATCCCCACTGTTTTACTAATAAATTGGGTTAACGATCTATTAATCTACTGGAAATCTCGTTAATCTATTGCTGGTTCAGTGAATTAATAGACCAGAAGGAATCTCGTTAATCCATTTCATTCATACGAGCTATTTCTACTATCCTTAAAAATAATCTGAAATAAAATTATTCAAAATAGATTTTTTCAAAATTAGCTGAGTTTGACCATGATGAAGTCCTAATAATGGATCAAATCTGTGATTTGTTTGATAAAATGTTCTTTTAAAAACATTTGTATACTTGGATAGTGTTGTTGGTGATACTTGTATGGCATGTTATGATATGAATTTTAACATTTGGAAATCAATGATTATAATAAATTATTCATAGTGCATGAGGTTAAACGATATTCATCTTGTATAATAAAATATGAAACTCAAAATCCAGCTATTTGAAAGAATCCCCGCGCACTATAATTAACTCAAAATAGTGAATAAGGATCTATTTTAAGAAAATAATTAAATGGGTTAGAGCGCGTCTTAAAGAATTGAAGTGTGTTATCTAAATTTATTGCATTCTGTACTAAAAAGCGTCTTCAGTAATAAAGTAACTGAGTCGAAACAGAAATTTGCAGATCCAATCAATAAAGTCAAAATTATATAGACACAATCAGTAATACAATGGATGGATAACAAATGGTTATCATTTTACCCCCACCCTTTCTTTTCAAAAATGCCTAGAATGGTAGAAAGAATTTTATTTTTGTTAGGCTTAATGAAGCGCCATAAAATGTAGATAATGTATTTACTATTTTTTGATTCTCTCAATAGTTGATTAACCTTTATCATTTTAGAAGTGTTAACATTATAACGAACGGTCATGTTTGTTTGTGTTTCTCCTTCCTATCATTTTTTAATAAAAGCACAAGTTTTTTGAAGCCATAAAAATAAATAACTATGAAATATTTCAATTTAATTAACCAGATGCCCCTTTTAATATTTTTTTGAACTTTGCAAATGTGTTCTGGATCGTGTAACGACTTCCAAAGTTGTAAATTAGTAGTAATCTGATTTATTTGAACAAAATAATCAATTTTATGTTATCACTTATATACATTTCAAATTATTTATTGGAGTTGATATCTTAATAATATGTGAGACTTAGTATTTATCAATAAAGACATTCATTAAAGCATTTTTAATTATAATTATAACCATTTTTATTTTGGAGTATTATAACTGGATAACGATTAATCCATGATCTAATGAACCATTTCGTTTAGAAATAAGTCCACACTAGCGAATTGTTAAGTCTGCATGTATGTACATAATAGAGTAACGTGGAATCCGAACCACGCCAAAAATAATTCGAGAGTGGCTGGGAATCGAACTCGCGACCATGAGATCCGCAGAGCAAATTTTTCGCTCTTGTGTTACATCTTACATCTATGTGTAAGTGCAACTTGCAATTACTGCGTTAATTTTTATTTTCAATACTTTTTAATCTACATTTTAATTAATACTTTATTACTTCCCATCCAGAACTGGAGCACTTTAACAGAATTTAATAAAATTAGAATCAAACTTCTCTTCATCGGGGAAGCTAAGAAGTTTCAAATTTGAATAAATTCTACTGAATGATTTAGTATTATTTGTGTCATTCCGTGTTTTTCCCCATGACTCTTCAATTTATTGTAGGTGTATAAATAATTTTTGTGTATCTACAGGAAATGTACAAGATCATATTCTCTTACTATATCGTGGGCATAGTGTAAGAATTGACAGTCAAAATTTTTATTACCGGAACTTTTAATCTTATAAAATTTTTAAAAATAAAATCTCTAATTTGAAAAAATATAAAAATAACTCAAACATATTTTGAAACCATTTGAAAAGCTTTTAAAAAGTGCAGATTCATGGAGGAAGCTAATTATTCCTTCATCTGATGTGTACCTTTAATTTAAGGGGTTTGTCCGTAACAAATTTACAATTATCGCCTGGGGCCTAGTTTTTCCTTCTAACAAGTTTTTCCTCTTTTTCTTTCAGCTTTCCATTACATAAAAATCACAATACGCTAACATAATAAATCATTTACCCCCCCCCCCTAAACAAACCAAGATTTGGATCCGCAGTTGTTTGCAAAGTAATCAACTGAACAAATATTCTACAAATGTTCATTTCAATTCTGGATTTGATTTAATTACAAAATTTCTCGTTCTTTTACTTTATTCTAATTTGACTAATTATAGTTTTCTAATTTAATCACGCAATGATGTTCTAAAATTTAGTGCTCAAATAAAATTTTATTTAAATTTACAAGTGCACTTCAAATGCTGACAAATTTTATTTGGACATTTTAATTACGCGCAACTGCATAATATTCGTTTTATGTCAAAATATTTTATGTTGGAAATTCAAACTTATTTTAGTTTTTTGAATGTCTAACAACATTATCTGATTTCTTTTTTTCCCCTCGATAAGTGTTAGAAATATCTAACGGCACAGAAGAGCCTGCAGCTTAATGTGGATTCAAAACCAAGGGAAGTTCCGGGATTCACAATTTTGAACTTCTTCCCTTCATGAATAGAAACTAGCATTATTTTTCTCTAAATACTCTTTAATTTTGATGGAAGGACGAGGCCTACACATGGAGCAACCGGGGGCATCTCCCTCGTACCTCTATATCTTTAATTTAAAATAGTTTGGCCTTTAAAAATTCAAGAAAACAACGGAATTTTTTATTTCAAATTTTAATTACCTCTTTTTCTCTCACAATATTTTAAATACGGTTAAATTAAACTCGTGTCGGTAATAGACAAATTTTGTATCCATTATAAGCGGATTACTTTTTAATTAATTTTTTTTAATTAAGTGGTACTCAAACTGTGAGGGGTCACGAGACAATTTTTATGGGTCGCCAAATTCCAGAAATCGGACAAAAATATTAGAAAAAATTAGAAAATCCCAAAGAATTTCATTTAACGTTTATTAATTTTTACCGCTCCCAACTATAATAGTTCACTTTATCTACTGCAGATATCTGAAATTCAGAATGCCACTTTTCTGCTCAAAACAACAATAGGATTAAACAAAAAGGGCTGACTTGTTAGTGGGAGAATGTAGGAAGTCTCCCCCCAATATTTTAGGAAGTTGGCAAAATCACTCAAAAATTGGTTAAGTTGGCATTTTTTAGGTCTCAAAAAACCAAAAAATTTGGCTGAGCACTCCACTGGTGAAATATTATATTAGCACTTAAGAAGCATCAGTCAGGAACAAATATTAAATCCATCAGCTTCACATTGGGAAAAAAAATAATGACTTTGGTTTGTTTTAAAATCTAATAATTTTTGGTAATTTAGTTACGTTTCAAATATTTCTTTAACTTCAAAATCAAAATAAAGCTTTTGGATAAAGCAAAAATAATATTTAATATAAATGTACTGAAAGCAAAATTTAATATTATCATTTGCCTAAAAGATTTTTAAGTGTTGCTGAATTATCTATTTCAAGTATTAATATTTTTTTTGCATTCGGGAGATATTCAATTAACAATTTTTTTTTAAATCGAAGGATTACTGCATTTTTATCATAATTTGGCATTGCAATATTTTTCTCTCCTTGTAAATTATTACTGATAAGTGGAATCTTTCAGAGAAAATGTGAGACTCGGTGAGAAAATGTTAATTTTCATCCTGAATATTCTTTATTTTTCACTTTTTTGCTGCAATGAGCGTTAAAACACTGAAGCCCCTAAAATTGTGAGGCTGTCATGCCCATGGGCATGGTATTTAATAATTTAACTTCTAAAAAATTTTAATTATTGCAAATACGGTTCTGAAAAAAGTTTGCTCACAAAGGAAAAAGTCGATGATCTTATCAAACAAAATACGCACTCTTAAAATGAAAAATAGAATTATTTTTGGAATGCGTGTGATATTGAACTTATTTTTGTAAATTTTGCAAACATTGAACTTTTTCAAAATGCATACAAATGCTACAACTTGTGGATTAAACTAAACATGCGTTTATTTTTATCCCTCCAAATAGACATATTTTTGTATTTTCTGATGGCTTTGTTTATTTTAGTTTTATCACAAGTCACAACTGTTTACCCCAATAATATATTTTTGCCCGTTCTAGTGGGTCTTTATATTAAGAAAAACAGAATAACTTACGTTACGGGTGCAGCTGCTTCCAGACTTTTGAAACTGCCCAGAAGTACAAGGAATAATCCCAATATGGAACAGTAATTCATTTTTCTTGTGCTTTAACTTTCAGATATCATGCAAACCTGTAAATAAAATAAAGACGATTGTTTACATTATTGCGCTAAAATTTTCAAGAAAATCGATATGGAAATTGATAAGAACTTTGATATCCATTTGACTTTTTGAACTTTACACTCGAGATTCTTTTGAATCAAACAAGTTCACTTTTAATTTTATAGAAACAAAAGCCTTGAATCACTTAGATGTTAGAGGAAATTTTTTTTTTACAAAATTTGTTTCATAACATAAAGGCACCCAAGCTTTAAAATTACACAGTAATTTCGTTCATTGGATCACTTACTTTTCATTTTATTTGAATTATCGTTAACCACTCTTTATAGGGGCATCAACTCAAGTTGAATACCACTAATTGTTACTTCTTAATTACCCTCTTTAAGAAATTGCCGACATATGTCTCGACTTGAATTTTTTCATTTATTTTTATAACTTAATAACAATTTACTGCTTTCTTTAAAAAATTATAAGAGCAATTTTTATCCCAAAAGTTAAATCCGAATTAAAAAAAAATAGTTTAAATTTAGCAACTAGACTTAATTACTTACTTGATTTGTGTTAATTTTAACTTATCCGTAACTAAGTAGGCACTGGAAATATATTTATTCTACTTATATCTTAAGCGCGACTTAAAATAAATTATTCTAAAACTAAACGTCCGTGGCGTTCTATTGCAGTATGATTTTCGACTGAAAACCAACTCGAGATAAATTTTGAAAGAATGGAATTGAAGTCCCGCCACAATTTTTATAGTACGGCGCGACATCTTGCGGATTTTTTTCCAAAAAAGCTTTTTGTTTGACATCTTTGACATTACGGATTTAAAACGCAGATGGTACTGTTATAACCTCAAAATTTAACAAAAATATTTTTAAATAATCGAAAAACGAGTATAGGGACATGTGCGCGAAGTGATGTGGTTTTAGATGGGTTTTACGAACCCTAATGTAAATAAATTGTGTATAAAGCGTTAAGTTCAATTAGTCGTAAGCAATGTATAGATTATTACAGTTTAAAAGTACAAACTTTCAAAATTTAACCAAAGTAGGAAGTGTCATCGCGAAAAATAATCTCCGACAGGATAACGACCTTATTAGCCAAAAATACTATAATTTCACAAATGGTATGTATTTAAAACCGTATCTCGATGAGAAATTCAATATTTGTTTAAATTGTTTATTGAGGTTAAGTTGACACTTTACATAACTTTTATCTTAAATTTTTGAGCCCACTTTCACGTTATTGAATGTTTATCACATGAAATTTTTATACTATATTTAAAAGTGGCTCTTCAAATTAAAAAGAAAATCAAGTACTAATTAGTAAAATAAATTGAGTGAGTAACCTCCAGATTCAAACCAAAGGGCATAATGCCAAATAATTCAATTGCCTCCATAACTTTTTACAATGTACAAACAGCAACAAGAAAAGCCAACTTAACAAATCTTCTCTTCTTCTTGCTATATCCATGCCATATCTTTACTTTTTTAATATTATTAATATTAAATGAATCTCTCGGTGGTTTGCCATTGCTTTCCGAAAGGAGAGTGTCATAATGAAGTTGGATAAATTTTGTAGCCGGGTTGGGGATCGAACCTAGGGCTTCTAGCCTCTTCTTCACTACTTCTTCTAAAAGATCTTTTATCTACCTACCTGTAGAATACTACCCTGGTTTGGAAGACATTGTAAAAATTATCTATTTGCACAGGCAGGGAAAAGTAGAAGCCGTGAATACAATGAAGGAATCTACAAAGGGATAAAATGTGCCAACGCAATTGCTCGTTTCTTTGTGCTTGAAAATCATTCACAGGTGTAATTGTTTATCAGTGAAAAAAAGTAGGCGCGCATCTACAGAATGGTGAAAGGGCCGAAGGGGAAATTAAACGATTTAATTTGTTACTGTTAACTTTTATTTTTTTAAATGGGAAAGTCATGTGTTGTTTCACATCAGATTTTTCACAATGAGTTCACTTTTTAGGTTTTAACCTTCATGAATTATTTTTTCCGTAGTTTTTTAATTTTATCGCCAGTTTGATTTAAACTTTTATCAAACAATTTACATTGTTGGAAATTACACAGCATAAAATATGATTTTTAAATGTTTAGCATTATCGAGAAGATACTGCATCAAAACAATACCGGAAGTAAAGCCAAAGAGGGTGAGAAAAAGACGAACAAAAAAATATGCAGATATATTAATAGGTTTGTTTTTCATCGGAACTTAAGTTTATATTAATTTATTAATCTGTAAATTTTAGTTACCAGTAACTCGGCCTCTGAAGAAAAAGTAAAAGTGAAAAATATAAATTCAAAAAATTTAGAATTACTTAAAGTGTCTCCTTTTTTAAATAAATTCCTTGATGAAAAACCCATTGAAACAACAAAAGATGTAAAAAATGACAACGTAACAAATTATGTAAAAGTATCTTCTGTTGAAACCGACGAGAGTGCTTTAACAGAAGATGTTGAAAAGGACGAAATTAACGAAGAGTAAGTTTGTTATTTTTGTCAATGCATTTAGTTTAGTTCAATTTTATTGTAGTGCGTTTGAAAACAACGTCGGCGTGTTTGATCCAGCAGTTGAAGAAATACCTGATATGGAACCGAAAAAAATTGAAATGCCAAATCCATATAAAAAAGAAGTGGATTTTAGAATAATGAGATCACAATTTGAAGTTCGTACGTTTTTAGGTAGATCTCCTCAAAATTATTTTAGAATGTTAGAACATAGACACCGTACGAAGAAAGATAGCTCAAAAAACTTGTTTTATAAAAATGTAGACCTTTACAACAAATTATTAGGAGGATTGGCAGAATCGGGTTATTATAAACAAATAGAAGAGGCACTACAATATGCGAAAGAAGACGAAGTTGAATTAAATGCTCAGAGTTTTGCTTCAATTTTTGAATGTTTGGGGCGTCGCCTTTTTAAAGAAAATTTTGTCAAAGAAATACGGAACTACACAAAAGAATTGCATAAACAAGGTTTAACTTTTGATGATATGATGAACAAGGCGATCTTTCTCAAAGATAATCGAGAAATGGTGCTAAAAGCAATAAGAGCTATCGAACCAGACTATTCTATGACTTTGGAAAAACCTGATGTACAATATATTAATAAGTTAGTTAGTCACCTAAATTGTGAAGAACAACTTGATTATTCTCAATATTCAAAGAAGAAATTGAATAACGAACAGGGATTATTTACGGGCCCAATGTTACAAAAACTTGTTCAGGAACAACTCGATGTTGAAAGGGATGGTTATTTAACTGTTAGTATTTATTTTAAAATCTTCCTTTTAATTTGGCTTTTAATTTCGATTTTTAGGTTAAAAATATTCAATCGGAACCTGCAGTAGCAAATGACAATTTGGAAAAGCATAACGAAGCAAGGAAAGAAATTTTGAGAATTTGGGAAAAGCAAGCTACGCAAGGTTTTCAAGCTAAATATGATCTTTTATTAAACCAACATAGATTAAAACGCTTAAAGCCTTATTTATCCGTGCTTCCAGTGAAAGATTATGTGCAAATTATTTTAAATGCAGCTGACACCATTGCCAATGGTTCTGATTTGTATTGTCCTTCATTTCAACATTTGCACCGAGAACTTGGTTATCAAGTTTACAATAAATACTGTGTGTTATTTAAAGAAAAACAATGGATTTTGGAAAAGGTAAGAATTATTAGAGAACATCTTCCTGTCCAGCCTCCATTTAGCCAAGCTAACTTTAATCAATGAACACCATCAACTAAAATTGTTTACCAATCAAATGATTGGTTGTCAATTTTAGTTAATAGCGCTCAAAAAATAAATGCTTGCAGTAATACTTGGAATTAAAAATTAATTAACTTTTGATTGTGATAGATCATAAAAATTCATGGAGATTATTGTGACCAATATGCAGATTGTCGTATAAAGTTGGATGTTTCACGAACGAATGTTGATAAATTAAATGAGAGGCAAAGGTGGCAAACACTGGAATATTTGCACAAAGAAGACGGCGCTATGGCATTAAAATATCAACAAGAGTGGCCTCCCAGTGTTATATCAAAAGTAGGAGAATATTTGTATAATATTATGGTACAATCTTTAAAGATCAATATAAATATTATGGAACCCGATAAAAAGAAGTTAGTATTAATAATTTTCTGCGCTTAATAACTACATGAAGGTTTTTATTTTAGATATATACAAGACGCTTTTTATATTACCAGCAGACAAATTAATTTTCGAATGAAAAGAAATGCGTACAAACCTCATACCAAATTAAAACAAATATATAATATGTCGGTCTCAGAAAATTTTCGGTTTCCAGCAAATCTCATCCCGATGAAGTGTCCTCCCGTTCCATGGTCTTCATTCGCAAGCGGCGGTTATTTGGTAGCTCCCTGCGATTTGGTACGATTGCATTTTCAAGCCGATATTCAGAAGCAAAAAATTATGAAGTCGGAGTCCAACACTTTGTATCCAATATTAGATTCTCTAAATCAACTCAGTGCAGTACCATGGAGAATAAACAACAAAATTTTAGACATAATTTTAGAGGTAACTTGTAGTTAATATTAGTAAATAGGTAAATTGACCCAACAACTTTACAGGTCTTCAAAGCAGGTGGGTCGACTAAATTAAATGTTCCTAAACCCCCAAGTGCCTTTGTTAAACCCGACAAAAATTTGTATGACTTCAATAAAGAGAAGCTTGAAATGTACTCCCTCTGGTGCGATTGTTTATATCGTTTATCTGTTGCTGACCATGTAAGTAATTTGCTGGTAGGTTTGAAGTCACGATTAACTTTATATTTTAGTTTCGTAATGATGTATTCTGGTTACCTCACAATTTAGACTTTAGGGGGCGTGTTTATCCAATACCCCCACATCTAAACCATTTAGGAGCTGATTTGGCAAGATCGATGTTAATATTTGCCGAAGAACGTCCTCTGGGACCAAAAGGTTTAGATTGGTTAAAAATCCACTTAATAAATTTAACAGGACTGAAAAAACGTTCCAGTATTTCGGATAGGTACATTTCATAGTTTTTGTCACCGAGACGGTTTCATATTTTCTTTTAGGTTAGCTTATGCCAACGAAATAATGGACGATGTGTTAGATTCAGCTGATAAACCTTTAGATGGAAAACAGTGGTGGGCGCAATCAGACGATCCTTGGCAAACATTATCATGTTGTATAGAAATTGCTGCTGCTCTTCGTTCACCAAACCCTGAAGAGTTTAAATCCGGTTTTCCGATTCACCAAGATGGCAGTTGTAACGGTTTGCAACACTACGCAGCATTGGGACGAGATGCTGTTGGTGCTTATAGCGTCAATTTGAAACCCGATGCTTTGCCACAAGATGTTTACACCACCGTAGTCGATCTTGTTGAAGAGGCTCGTGTGAAAGATGCAAAATCAGGAAACGAAGTAAAATTTGATAACGTTTCATTTTCATCACAATAATTTCATTATTTTATTAGATCGCTAAATCGTTGGAAGGATTTGTTAAACGTAAAATCATTAAACAAACAATTATGACGACCGTTTACGGTGTAACGGAATATGGTGCTCGTTTGCAAATTCAGAAACAACTCAAAGCTCTCGACAATTTCCCACAAGAAAATGTTGTGCGGGCATCAAATTATTTATCAAGTAAGTGACATATTCCTTATTTTTAATATAACCTGCACCTAATTGAAGAAAATCGTTTATTTTATTCGATATAATCCCATGTGTGACGTCACACAGACTCGAATTACTTTTTTTTCATTTTAGAATTGACGTTTCGCTCGTTAACTTCCATGTTTACTTCTTCAAAAGCAATTCAAGATTGGTTGACAAATTGTGCACGTTACATTGTATCGGTAAAACGAAGACAAGTTGAATGGGTAACACCTCTGGGTTTACCAGTCGTACAGCCCTACAGTAACAAAACTGGAATTAATTGGAACTCTAGTATGGATTCGTTTCAGTAAGTTATAATTGTTGAATATAAAGATGGCTCACTGAAACTTATTACTTGAAATAGATTACCAGATGCACGCAAACAGAAGAATGCCTTTGCTCCAAACTTCATCCATTCGTTAGATTCTAGTCATATGATGTTAACTTCGTTGCATTGTGAACGTGCAGGTATTGTATTTGTGTCTGTTCACGATTGTTTTTGGACCCACCCCGCTACTGTCGAAATTATGAATCAGGTAAAAATATCTTTTTGCTCTGATATTCCAGATAAACATTATGTTTATTCCAGATCTGCAGAGAGCAATTTGTCGCTTTACATTCTAGAAATATTTTGGAAGATTTATCGATGTTTTTTTTCGAGCAGCACAGTTTTGATGAAAAGTAAGTGAAACATTTTGTTTTGGATTTTTTTTTAATTTGTACAATTCCAGTGAGATTAAAAAAGATGGTAGCGAGAGTGATATAAAAAAGTATAAATTGAATGTGCTGCTGAAGAATTTACCCAAAACTGGACATTTTGATCTAAAGGAAGTGCTAAATTCTACTTACTTTTTTAGTTAGTTATCCTGTAAAATGTTTTACATAAAGTATTGTTTGTTTATAAATTTTTATTTACACTGATTAGTTTTAATCTTACCGATTTGTACCCACAAAAATCAAAATGATTTATTTATAACGCGTTGTCGTGTCCTGTCGTCCTTCCCTATGTTAGGTTTTTATCGAACACACTATATGAAGCTAAAACTAACCTTACTTCGTAATTGCAATATAATAAATTACAATATATACTAACAGCCCAAGAAGTAGGCTGTTTTTGACTTAATCATTTTATCCTGGCTGATTTTAACAGTCATACTAGACACCATATAGTAAATGACCAAAACGACCGTCAGCTGCTCCAGTAGCGATGGAGGAAGTTGTGGAACTTGTCGAAAGAAATTTCATTTTGCAGTTATTTCAGACGAGCTAATTTTTTTTTATAAATTACTGATGTCAGCTAATGTTGAAAAAATAGTCAGCTGTGTCGTGAAGAGGGGATTGTATGTCAGCTGGTCGAATTTGCAACAATAAAAATAAAGTAAAATTATTTCAGACCAAATGAAATTTTGTTCCATGACATCTGAAATAGCGTTGGGGAAAAACCGTCAAATGGAGTAATAAAGTGTGATTGATTATCTTCATAAATCTCCACAACATACTGTATTTTTAACACGTTGAATGACATGGGGGTGACTGGCACTGAGTTTGTTCGTGGCGCCATGGGGGTCACCGGTGACCGGCGAAGCCAAGATTATTAGAAACATAAAAAACACTATATGGGGCATTCCACACCAAATCGACCACTTTTGAACCCGACCCCTTTTGATTTTTCTGAAATTTTTACATTATTATACTATCCCATCAAAAACAGTTTTGTGAATTTTTTCAAAATTTTTTACTCGACCCAAAAAAAGTTACGAATTTTTAGAAAAACTGATGTTTTTTTCTTCAAACGATCATAACTATTTCAAAAATTGACTAATCGGAACGTTTTTTTGTCTTTAAACGTACTTTTCAGAAAAAAATTTAAAAAAAATATTCAAACTTTTATTCTACAAAATTTTTCATTTTTTCGGAAATAATCATTGATTTTTCAAATTTTTCCGCTTTTGATTTTTTTATTTAAAAAAAAACTCTGATTTATTCCGCGTATAACAACGCAAACCCCATAATGGGCCGACATTTCTTTCTATTTATTTTGTTTAAGAGGGGCATTTTTTTCAGGGCCCTTTTAATTTAATCAACAGATGGCGCCTACTTAAATATTTTTATAAAATAAGAGGAATTTGCTATATTTTAAATATAGCAAATTCGTTGAGATAATACTATTCTATAAACAATATTCTTGATCTTAAGCTATTTTGAGTTCGTATTGAGTATGTCAAAACACACTCACTTACAAAAAAAGATAATTAAACTTTAATTATGAATTGTGCTTTTATAAATAAATATTACGAACTCAAAATAGCTTAAGATCAAGAATATTGTTTATAGAACAGTATTATCTCAACAAATTTTTCTTATTTTATAAAAATACTAGCTGACCCGGCGAACTTCGTACCGCCACAGAATCAATAATTTTTGCGATGTTTTAATAGTTATTCTGCTATTCAAGATGGCGAGAAATCCAACAAATCAAAGATCATAAAAATCGGTTCAGCCGTTCTCGAGTTATAAATGGTGTAACTAACACGTTGTTCTTTTATATATATAGATTTCACGATCGGGGGGGGGGGGGACATTAAAGATTAGAAATGAGAGATCACTTTTGTTTTTTTTTTTAATTTTTAGTTAATTTTAAATTTAAGCGATTCGTTTTAGGTAGCGTGAATAAATTTATCTGGACAGTTAGCTAACTAATATATTTAAGGTCGCCCACTATCAGACACAGTATACAATTAGTGCGTCACTAATTTGATCGTGAATCGAATCACCTTCCAGGGATCATCCCTTTTATCGATAACTCGATGCTACAATCCAAATACAGGATTCGATGCTTTTCATTGGTAAATGAATTTATCTGTACAGATGTACATTACATTACTTGCGACAATATTAGGTGGCGCTCTCTACGCGACTAAGCACGGAACTAACTTTTAGGTCAAAAAGTGAATTTTCTTCATAAATCGTTTTTTTAGTGAATTTTTGCGATGTTTTAATAGTTATTATATTCAAAATATTTTTTAATTAAATAAAAAGATTAGAAAGACATGTCGGCCCATTAAGGGGTTTGCGTTGTTATACGCGGAATAAATCAGGGCTTTTTTTGAAATAAAAAAATCAAAAATTAAGTGGAAAAATTTGAAAAATCAATGATTATTTCCGAAAAAATGAAAAATTTTATAGAATACAAGTTTGAATATTTTTTTGTGTTTTTCCTGAAAAGTGCGTGTAAAGATAAAAAAAAACAAAAACAAAACGTTCTGATTAGTCAATTTTTGAAATAGTTATGAATTTTTTTTAGAATAATTAATGGTTTTTTCTTCAAACAATCATAACTATTTCAAAAATTGACTAATCAGAACGTTTTTCTTTTTTGTTTTTTTTATCTTTAAACGTACTTTTCAGGAAAAAACAAAAAAAATATTCAAACTTGCATTCTATAAAATTTTTTATTTTTTCGGAAATAATCATTGATTTTTCAAATTTTTCCACTTGATTTTTTTATTTAAAAAACAACTCTGATTTATTCCGCGTATAACAACGCAAACCCCTTAATGGGCCGACATTTCTTTCTAATCTTTTTGTTTAATTAAAAAATATTTTGTTTTTTTTTCATGCAAAAATATTTTTCAATTGAACAAAATAAATAGAAAGAAATGTCGGCCCATTATGGGGTTTGCGTTGTTATACGCGAAATAAATCAGAGTTTTTTTTAAATAAAAAAATCAAAAGTGTCGAAATTTGAAAAATCAATGATTATTTCCGAAAAAATGAAAATTTTGTAGAATACAAGTTTAAATATTTTTTTCTGAAAAGTACGTTTAAAGACAAAAAAAAACGTTTTGATTAGTCGATTTTTTAAATAGTTATGATTAGAGACCGCATTATATGAAACTTAAAATGGTAGAAATATGCATCATAATTGCTCGAAATATGCAACAAAATCGCCAACAAATGCCAAAATATGCAACATCAAATTTCAATAAATACTACAAAACAACGTTATTTTTTTATTTAAAATTTATTTATTTACTGTTCCAAGTGTTCGGTAGTAAGGTTGTACCTTCTATCAGTTAATATATTCTTGTAATTGGAAAACAATCATTTTAAATAATTTTTTTTTATTAATTAGTTTCTTTTCCTGTGTTGTTTAAAATTTATGAAAATAAAATACAAACAACAGGAACGTGAGGGGGGAGTTTCCCCCAATATTTTAGAAATTTGGCAAAAGTTGGTCAATTTGACAATTTTTTTTGTCTAAATTTTCAAAAAGTTGGCAATTTTGAATTCATTCAGTTGGAAAATTTGGGATTGCTCCCCCTTGAAAAAAGTTAGTTGGGCACGTCCCTGTCGAACAATGAATTTAAAATTAAAAATTTTTATAAAATATGCACGATCAGTAGATTTTAGTCGAAATGTGCAATTTTCTCAAAAAATAGCCAAAATATGCAAATGCATATAATCCGGTCTCTAGTTATGATCGTTTGAAGAAAAAAACATCAGTTTTTCTAAAAATTCGTAACTCTTTTTGGGTCTAGTAAAAAATTTTGAAAAAATTCACAAAACTGTTTTTGGTGGGATAGTATAATATGTAAAAATTTCAGGAAAATCAAAAAGGGGTCGGGTTCAAAAGTGGTCGATTTGGTGTGGAATGCCCCATATATAGAATAAATAAAATAACAGTGCCTTTCAGCACCGTGAAAATCGCCGGTGACCTCAGTGAATTAAATGCGTCACGAATAATTACAAAAATTAACTGTTACATATTGTAAATAATATTTCATCAAAATATGCAGCACATACCGAGAAATTCATTGTGGCCAGACGGACAAACCATATCAAATTACCGTGGCATTCAACGTGTTAATAGTCGAACTAACGACTTCCCAATACACATTCAGCTAATTAGAAATTTTGAATTCTTTATTACTTAGAAAACTGTCCTTTATCACCACCTCAAAGGATTTCCACGGTCACACCCTGTATGTATAAGAATATGAATTACAAGTTATCGGAAATGAAATAAATAAGTAAATCAAAAAGTTTTGCAAAAAAATTTCATTTGGTCTGAAATAATTTAATTTTATTTTTTTTTTGTTGCAAGTTCACATGACTAGTTGACGCACAATGCCCTTCCAACGACGCATTGTCGCACACGTCCCCACTGCTTATTTTTTAACATTATCTGACGTCAATACTTGATAAAAAAAATTCGACTCATCTGAAATAACTAAAAATAATTTTTTTTAACAATTTTCACATCTTCCCCCACCAACTCAAACAAAGTAAACAAGATGTTTACTTGTTAGTCAAAACTTATCTATATTACTCAAAATGGACTTCTGCCACCCAGGGTACAAAGTCCATTGGGAAATTATATGCAAATAAAACAAACATAAATGTAGCTGATGAGTCACAATAAAGAAACGAAATAATATCGAAACCAATATTGGTTTGTTGTATAGCAACAATGTTCAATCCCTGATGCCTCTAGCTCTTAATCTTTTTTTTATTCAGGTACTTGTCTTACTGGAACAATTATGGGTGCTAAGTAACTCAATAAAATTAATAAGGCACGAATAAAAGGTGGGAAAGAAAAAATCAGACAAGTAACACTTTTTTATTAAATTTTCTATTATATTGTGCAATATTTTTAAATAATTGTAAATAAAATTAAATAACAAATTGCTATAACTATCACTAACAAAAGCATGTTTTTAAATCCAAAATATTCACAATGTTTATTGAACTTTTTAGTGTACTAAAATCAACAAAACATAATCGGAAAAGTTGCATTCAGAATAGAAACAAGTAATTTTTTTATATAGTTAGCTAAAATTTACAAAAAATTTAAAAAATGATAATTTATAAACAATTATTATTAAAAATTAATACAAACAATTATCTTTTTGAACACACCCTGTATGTAGAGTTTGATGTAGTTGCCTAAAAAGCATTTGATTCTTGATTGGTATATTCAGTCAAATGGTTTTTCAACACACAAACTCCAACATTTTCTGCGAAAATTATCATTAGTTCTTAACATACAGTTTTGGATGTCCACAAAACATTGAAAAAAAAAGAAACGATTTTTAACTCTAATAACTAAAGATACAGTTACATGGAATACATAGCGGAGGAACAATTAAATTAACCTTTTCATAATATTAAATTTACAGCTTACAAAACCTCTTCTCGTCTAAATTCACTAAATAACAACTATTAAAAACACGAATAAATTTTAGAAAACAAAATGACTATCATAGTATCAGTTCTCAAAAACCTAACCTAATAAATTTTTTCAAATTCAACTTGCATCTTATAGGTTAAACTGTGGACAGTTTGGCACAAAAAAATAAATTCGCTTTGTGCATAATTAAATTGTACATTTTGGTGTTTTGACAAAATTAAGTCTGCTTCTTCCTCTCAAATTGTATGCAATTGGAGATTATTTTTTGTTTAAAATTTTACGTCTCCTCTTCGTATATAAACTTCCTACATAACAAATAAACTACCGCTTCATAAGTGGCCATCATAATTGCCGTGTTAGGGATTTGTCTGACTAGTTGAGTAGTTAAACCGCGATAAACACCTCTAATTCCCTCCTCCTTTGCTACTAAATTAAGAGTTTGCCAAAAACTATTATATTTATTACCTTCCTCTCGCATACGCGTTCTGGCCACTTCATGTGGATAAGCAATACAAGACGCTATCGTTTTGGATATACCTCCCGCAACCATAAACTCTAAAAAGTCTTTATAATTTTTCATATCTACATTTTGCGAATTTCTCATCCTGTGCTCTATTAATTTCGCTTTAACCGCTTCATATATCACAAAATGCACTATAGTTTCTGAAATACCCATATACGATGCAGTTATGCCTTTGTAAAATCCTCTGATTCCCTAGAACAAAAAATAAATTCAAAGATTTTTACAAAAACGGTGCCTACCAATTTTATATTTCATCTTCTAAAACCTCAATAAAAACAGTAGAGCAAACAGCAAATCTCCATTGCAATCCAGGGATCACATTTTATCAAAGTGTGCACAACAAAATCCATAACGTTTGATAATCACATTTTAAAATATTCAACTGTTTGTTCATCCTTTCACCATATCATGTCTCCTAAGGAGGATATATGACTAATTTTTGATAATATAAAACAAATCAATAAAATATTTTTCCAAATTGTAATAATTAAACGGGGGGTTCACTGGAGTTAACACAAAATTTAAAGAACGCGCGTACAAGGAATTTCAAGGTTAAAAAGAAAATAAAGTCAAGGAAAAGGCCATACGGAAAAAAGAGCAGCGGTAGTCTAGACCAGCATAGCAATGGCGAACCTGCATAAATGTTTAAAAAGCATTAGGTTTTCTATAAATTATAATATAAGACTACCATTTTTTATCACTATAGAAGATAAAAATAAATGATAGAAGTGGCTTTATTAAATGGATGATGACTGATGAGGAATGTGAATCTAAAGAGAAAAGTATTAATATAAAATTTCACAGATGAACAAAACTCGATTAGGAATGAGGTGGTTTGCCATTGCTGGTCTAGACAATCAGATTCAGAGATAATGATTTTGATAAATTTCGATTACTTACCGATATTGAATAAATATTTCTCACGCATTGTCGAACAGTCATCTGATTTTCCTTATTTAAATCCAACTGAAGTCTCGTTTTAACGAACCATATTGGATTTGTGAGGGTGCATGCCATAAAACCTGCACAAGAGGCGGATAGTATATGCACCACGGGAGTTTCTGTCGGTAAAATTCCATTACAAAATGATTTAGCTTGACTATAAGTTAAAAAATACACAGCTCTGGAAGGTGCAACTCCAACTAAATTTGGACCTAATCCTAAAAAAAATAAACAATATAGAAATGAAACGGATTCGTTTGAAGAACGGTACCTTTAAATAAAGCTAGTGGACCCTCATGCTTTATAATATGTTTAAGACACTGAATAAGACTGATACTTGTGGGTGATGGAGATGGTGCTCCGTAACCTGAAAGAGCCACAACTTGAGGCCTGAAGTGGCTGCAACTCGTCCATAACCTACGTCTTTGTTCGTTAAAATGTTGACTATTATTTGTAAAATTGTTTATTCTTTCTTGTGAGGCGGCAATTAACTTTGCATCAAAACCACTATGTGAGGATTGTAATCTTGTCTTGACTACCTCTAATGGGCAAGTTACTATGGCACCAACTGTGCCGGCCACACTAAAAAATTTAATCAATTTGTTTAATCAAATAATTCTAATTGATGAGCAAAGCTATGTATGGTTTGACGACAAAACGTGTGGCATTGCTATCGAGATTATCTGAAACACGTACTTTATAAAATTAGAATTTTAGAAGTATCTAGAAAATTTGTGGATGTTTGTAAATAACCTTTATGTAGGTCAAACTAGTAAGTACAATTTTTTGTGACTTACAAAAATTTTGTGGTATGATCAAAAAATCTCAAGTGCACACAATATTCTACTTTATACTAATATTTGATAAAAAATGTATTGGGCTTTTATTGCTGGGAAAATTTTAATTAAGCAAAAAAAAATTTAATTTGTTATTTTAATGCATATGTCTGTTTCATCTGAACACTTGACTAGCTTTTTTAATCCAATCGTGCGCGTCATTAATTAAGAGAAGTAATATTATATAATATATATTTTTTAAATAATGTAAGTGTCCGCAAAATCCACACAAAAGCGATGGGTTTGGTCTTTCTTTTTAATAAACAAAGAACATTATGTTCTTAATATAATAAGTTATTATGTAATATCATAAATAACTTATATTTTGTTTCAAATGCCTTCCAAAGGAAGGCATGTTAAGGCGGTGGTCCCCTTGGGTTAGTGAACTGCCATCATTAACATAAAAAAACAAGGTACAAGCACATCTGAAGGTCAGCCTAGCAAGCTACCTAATGGATGTAAAATATTTATATCTAACACTGCCAAAGAAACGGCGCAGATGTTGGAAATAACAAGCCTAAAATCTTAAACTAAGAAGAAAAGGAATTGTTTATTATAACATGGTCAAAATATACGAAGGAATCCTTACAGGGTAAATCACAAACAAAATATCTTACAAATCAAGCCTCTTAAAAGACAGCGCTAACTAATTTAAGAATCACTAAAAAGAAATTACTCTCTTTTTTAGAAAAGTTTAATTAAATATCGTTGTAAGTATAAGTACCACCTACGCCCTAAAGTTTAAGTGGATCCCAATACTTTTTGAACAAAGTTAGATAATAAATGGTCTATATTTTAAAATAGCCAGAAATGTTTTATAAACTTTTCCTTTATTAAATTTGAATTATTTTCGATGGATTGCACCAATTAAGATATACATATTATTCAATTGAAATTGTAGTGATTTCCGAGCGAGCCACATAACAATAACAACAACGCCAATGCTCTATGAGTTTACATTAATTTGTGCCTGAAACACCATCGATGTCTATGATCAAATAATTATTATGGTAATAATCAATTGACCCAGACATAATTGCTGCATTTGAGAATCACCAGAAAATGCACAAAATACTTTTAGGATTAATTGCATGATGTCACAGTGTGCCAAACAAATTTTATTTGTTAAATTTTGTGCATTTTTTGGGGTACTAAAGTACAGATATAGTTAATGTGATAATAAATCAAAAATACAAAAATAAACGAGGAAAAACAAAATTTTCAAATGCCAAATTTTTTACATAGTACATAGTTTTCGACATATAGTCGAAAAGAACCGGAAGTATTTTGAAGGTGGCTGAAAGAAAACGACAAAAAGCGTTCCGCTATTCTTGGCAAAATATTAAATTTATCTTTCATCAAGTTGTACATTTTTAAAAAGTGGATCGAATTTAACTACTTAAAAGAGAAGGACAAAACATCAGAAAAATGTACTACTTATTGCAACGTTAGAAAAAATAGATAACGTCACTATATGCTGATGAGACTTACATATGGAAAATATCGAGAGGTAACGTGTACTTAGATTTTGGCATTGATGCACAATATCATAAACTAAAACCTGAGTGTATAAAATAGATCTCCTAGGGAGGGATCATTATAATGTTTATAAATTATGCTACTGAACGATCGTCCGATCCGCCTATACTATCTAATAAAATAATCAAGAAACTCGATATGCAGATATTGAAGAACGTGAATAATGTGTGAATAATTAATGTTTATGGAAGTATTTAAGTTTCACCATTTTCTTTTGCAAAACAAACACAAGAAAATTTTTTTAGCTTCAACAAAGATTTAGGATCAATTTACAGAGGAACTTTCGACCAAGAGGAATCCAATATTGAAGTGAGTTTGATTATTGGGTTTACAGTTACAGATCAGAAATTGTGAGTTCAAATGGTTCACTTGAATTGAAGTTCTCTTGACCCATGACAAATGTATATGGGTCATTCCACCAAATAAAATTTTTTTTGAAGTGTGACCCCCGCGGATTCTTTTCAAATTTTGTGGAGTTATTCTCTGTATAAAAATAATGACTCACTGAAAAATTAAACTCTTAATATTTAATCTTAATCTTTACTTTCGTAGTAATGATTTTTTGAATTTTGACAATTTTAAAATTTTTCGTTAATTTTTTCGAAGTAGAAAGATTATTTATAAAAATACGAGAAGTACAGTTTCTTTTGTAAAAAATCCTCAGTTTTTCAATGAAGATATTAATTTTTTATTATAAGTAGCAAAAGACCCCCAAAATTTTAATTAAAGTAAAAAAACTGATTTTTTGACAGTGCGGCAAGTTCTTTTTTCAAATTTGATATTTTTTTCTGAAAGCTGAGATTTTTTTACACAAAATATCTAATTTTCACGATGTGCATATTTTTTGTTTAAATACAAATAAATAAAATGTACGATTTTTACGAATAAAAAACTTATATTTTTGAATATTACTCATATTGAAATTTTTTTAAAGATTTATTATGTTAATTATTTACTTTTTGTTCATAAAAAATTGTTTAATTGCACTTTTTCGTATTTAATTTCAGATAATATTTTGAAAAAAATTATGCAGTAAATAAAACTTAACGAAATTTGGCGCTCTTAACAATAAACTATCACAATTTGGAATATTACTTGAATATATTTAGGGTGGATTGTATGATCTTGAGTGATTTTCCAGTAAGTAGATTTAAGTAATATTCCAAATCGTGATAGAAATTTATCGTTAAGAGCGATACAACTTTTGTCAAGTTTTTTTACTGCAAAATTAAAAAAAAAAATATCTAAAATTAAATACGAAAAAGTGTGATTAAACAATTTTTTATGAACAAAAAGTAAATAATTAACATAATAAATCTTAAAAAAAATTTTAATATGTGTAATATTCAAAAATAAAAGTTTTTTATTCGTAAAAATCGTACATTTTATTTATTTGTATTTAAACAAAAAATATGCACATTGTGAAAATTAGATATTTTGTGTAAAAAAATCTCAGCTTTCAGAAAAAAATATCAAATTTGAAAAAAACTTGCCGCACTGTCAAAAAAATCAATTTTTTTACTTTAATTAAAATTTTGGGGGTCTTTTGCTACTTATAATAAAAAATTAGTATCTTCATTGAAAAGCTGAAGATTTTTTTACAAAAAAAACTGTACTTCTCGTATTTTTATGAATAATGTTTCTACTTCAAAAAAATTAACGAAAAATTTCAAAATTGTCAAAATTCAAAAAATCATTACTACGAAAGTACTTAATATTAAGAGCTAAATTTTTCAGTGAGTCATTAGTTTTATACAGAGAATAACTCCACAAAATTTGAAAAAAATCTGCGTGGGTCACACTTCAAAAAAAAATTTATTTGAAAAATAATTGATTAATTATAGTTTAATACATATTTCATTTTAATGCACTGCAAGGGACCAAAACAGTTACTTCATTATACGAATCATCTCATCAAAATTTTAATTAAATTGAGTAACTGGCATAAAACGTAAGTTATTCAGAATAGCGATACAGTCTAAAATCTCTAAATCGAATTTTCATAATGTATTAAATTTTGTTCGAATTAGGGGGAGTTCGAATTAGAGAGTAAGAATCAAATCCAATTTAGTTGGACGGGCCCAAATAAATAATTCGATTTAGAAAATATTTCGAATTAAGGAGAGGTCGATTTAGAGAGTTGACTGTATAAATAATAATAATAAATAGGTATTTCAAATATATTGTAAATCCGGCAGGGGCGTTTTCAGCTAGCTGGCTTAGGGGGGGGGGGGTAATTTACCTATATCAATGTAAATTTCAACACAGATTGATCTTTTTTGTTGAAAAATAAGGGGTAAATAATTAATCTTAGGGAGGGTAATTACCCAATTACAATTTAATAAAAATTAAAAACGCCAGTGAAATCCGGCTCGAAGAACCTTTATTTTCTTTATTTTTTATAATACTTTAGTTTATTATTGATGAGAAACATTTTTGATTGTATTAAATTTTTTGTTCTTTATTTTTTCATTTTAGAATAAAAATTATGTTTATATTATAAAATTTATTTTAAAATTATTCAGTTAATACTTAAAGAATATGAATTATAGTAATTATATTGTTATTTATTACCTACTACTATAATGATACTTAAAACCATCGGAGATGTCTCCCGTAGTTTTAATAATCAAAATATTTTGCAAATACCAATCCATTTAATGAAATTAATGATAAATATTTTAAAAGATAACGCTAATAACTCCAATAATTTATTATTATTGATAGATAGATATGGTTATACGTATTCCTGATTTATCGGAAATCGCAACCCTAGCAATTACTTTTTCTAATTGCCTTGCTTATTTTTAACACGAAACCTAATCACGAAATTGGAAAACCAGATATTAGTAAAACACAATAAAAGCGGAGGTTATCGAATAATTAAGACAATTTGTTCAGTTAATTAGCCCTATCGATATGGTACAAAAAAATGATAATGCCAATAAATTAACAGATAACCACATGTATATGGAAAAACGGCATTATTTAATAGAAAAATTCCGAATTCGCAAAAATTGGCAGTTTTTTCAAACGGCAAATTTTGATGAAATTACTTGTAACGAGTAGAACAAGCGATTGGTTTGTTCTCTTCTAAAATTAAGCATTATGTTAGTAATTGGACCAAATAAAACATAGCTTTAAAAATAAATCGGCCACAAAGACTTTTCCTGAATTTAATTCTTCTGTTTACGCATGCACTGGAATAAATTTATTTCAATTTACAAATTTATATTGCCCTATATTATAATTATTGTTACTCTCTATAATAAGAAAAAGCTTGTAAAAAGAAAAAAAATTAGCCTTGTGAAATTAAATATTATCGCGAATCTCCTTTAACCACTTCAAGCCCACATTAATTTCACCTAGAGGACATTAAACCAAGGGCACGGCGAACATGGGATTGGACTTATCAGACGAGATAGTGTATGTGTTTCATACCCAGCTACGCTTGCTGTTGTGCAGGATAATAAACAACCATGAATTTTCATATTTTGAAATGTATCTGCGGTATAAAAACTGTAGGTTTTGGGTTGCAGCTGCAAAAGTTTCTTTTCTATATAATGTGCAATTTGCAGTTTTTTGTACTGCGAAACCTTTCAAAACTGCAACTATTTTTCAAAACATAACGATTCGCAGTTGTTTATCCAGTAACCATAAGTTTGCAGCTGTAAAAGTTGTTGAATAAACATTCAACAACCATATTTCAAAAACCCTCAAGTTTTCTATTTTCAATAGAATATTAGGGGAAAGGTAGCTACTTTGGGCGACAAAATACAAATTTTACGATTGAAACCTCGATTAATTCTGAAAGAGTATATTTTAAATAAGAGAATAAGCGGAGGTACAATGCCCTAAGTGCACCTGTTTTTTCAAAAATCGAATTTAAAAAAGCTTGATTTTCGAAGTTTAAACGCTCGTGATTGGTCAATCAACTTCGTTTGTGGGAGGTACGTGCGCTGATATATATAACAGGGTTACACTTTAACAATTACTCAGTAACTCTTGCAGTATGGTAGGAATGCGTTCTCCTTTTTTATTTAATTTAAAAATTTAAAATTATTTAAAAATTACTTCAGAAAAGGGTTACTTAAATTTAACGAACGGTAGTTACTTTTGCCGGTAGATCCGGCTCTTGCCATGGTGATTTTGATGAAAATTGACTCTCAGCACCCTTCGGGCGCTTCGAGCCATTTTCATCAAAATGACAACTAATTTAAAAATATCCCTAGGCCGACAGATCAATGAAAAGGTGAATCTTTGAGAGGTGAAACTCGTGACAGTGGATTTGTAACGCAAAGTAGCTGTGCGAAGAAAAATCGACTTAAAGCACCTCTCGCTGCGCTCGAGGGCTTTAAGCCATTTTTCTAGCACATGTACTATTCGGAAAGGTGGTTGTGCAAGGAAAAATCGACTTAAAGCACCTCTCGCTGCGCTCGAGGGCTTTAAGCCATTTTACCAGCACATTGAGGGTTGAAAACCATGATTTTCGTTCGAAGTGCTCTGTTACTGCATCGCAATGCAAGTGTCGCTCCCACTCCGCGCAAAGCTAAGACTATATCTGGGTGCACGTACCGACAGAATTAACCAATCCCGAGCGACTTTGCTTTAAAATTTACTGCAAAAATCGAAGTTTTTAAATTCGATTTTTGAAAAAACAGGTGCACTTAGGGCATTGTACCTCCGCTTATTCTCTTATTTAAAATATACTCTTTCAGAATTCATCGAGATTTCAATCGTAAAATTTGTATTTTCTCGCCCAAAGTAGCTACCTGCAACCGAATATTATTTAACGATCAGATTGTGATACTTATTTCTCTCAAAGGTTTGTTTATAAATTCATCCGAAAGAGTAATAACCACTACCCACGCGTAGAATAATATGCTTATTCTATGACTACAGAGCCGTTTTAAACGATATTATGTTTATATATTACGAGCCAACTTTGCTACAAACGGTTTATAAACTAATATAAAGCAATGTATTTCAAACCCATGCTCGCTATATCCAGTACTCGTTACAAGCGGATTCTCGTATAATTAATATATTTAGCTTTTATATCTTTTCAGAAAGATTTTATTTAACTTAGTATAGACGGTGTACGCATACCGATCTATCCGACTTGGAATTCCTTTTTAATGGACTTTATTGAATTAAGAAGAAAAATAATAGATGAGATTTAGAGAGTTGGAGTGGTATGGCGGAGGAAGATGTGCTCCAGAAAATAAAAATCGGACTTATATAACGTAGATATATTTGTTGTGCGTGTTTAAAAACTAGTCGATGTGGTTGTACGGAATACAAAGTTTAGCAGTAATTTTATTGCAATTAATGTAACGGTAGGACTGTTGGAATATTCCGAATTAAGTCGCCACCTTGATAGGGGTCTACCCACATCTCTTTTCCATTTGGGAATTTTTAAATATTCGTTCAAATAATGCATTTTAGTTGCATTTCTACAGAGCAAAATATCATGTTACTTGAGATAAACTTATGGCTGAACTCCTGCGAAAATTAGAATCATATCTTGAACACAACGGTGGCAATTTTGAAAAATTTATCAGATAAATGAAATGTTGTGTTTTTGGTGTCGTGATGTTTTGTTTTTCATGGCACTCTACATACCTATGTGTAAGTATGAATGAATCATAACTTATAACCAAAATGCAGTCGCTAAGAAACACCTAGTACTTTAGGAAATACTTAACGTTAGGAAATTGTCGGTGAAAACGGCCATTAATGTTTTTGGATAAGTATATGCAATTTTACTGCATTTAAATACTCGCAAGCAATTTTTCATTCTGTAAAGTTTGAGCCTTAAAAGCGTCAACGCCGTGTCTCTGTAGCAGAGATTCTTGTTCCATTTTTGTATTTCCTGTGCGATATTTTGCCGGATAGTTATTGTACCTGGTTCGGGATACAACAATCTATGTGATTCATTTTATTATGACCCACTTTTATGATATTCTTACAGTTCATCGCAAATTAATTTTGCCATTTTTTCCATTCGATATTTGAATTTTTGAACTCAATATCCGTCGTGCTTAGAAGCGAACCATATTCATCTCAATTCTGTAAGCATCAGTGTCTTCAACATCAAGTGCAGCTTTTCATCGTCAGGTTCATCCGATATTCTGTGCAACAGGTGTCAGAGAGGGTGCTTGTGATTTCAGTTTTTCGTAGTTCAGCAGAAAACGTAGGCCACCATTGGCAATTTTGTGATACCGGGAGAATTCTGGGAGTAAGCCTTTTTATTTTTGGTGGTTGTCGGCGCATTTTGGCTATAATTGACTATCATTATTGCAACTATGCATATTACCACAGAACAACACTTTGTAAGTTGCTGGCACAGAGTAACTTTTCTGAAGTCATTTTATAAACTGCTTCGCGACTTTGGCAGTAAGAGATTGGCGATTGTGTGTAACTCAAATTGTATCACTAATTGATTTTGCCATTATTAAAGATTATTTGTCATATTTCCAGTCTTTAGTTGTTTTTGAGTTAAGTTTGGAACTGCTACTCTTACTACACAGTAGTTATAACCTGCGGCCTGCCACTAGTGTACACATAACCGGAGTTAGGGAACTCCAGATTGATTTGAGAGATCTGCATCTGTGGTATCCACTCATCATTGGGAGTAGGATCTTCCCAAGTCACGTTTGTATCATTTCAATGTCATCGTTGGTCGAGTTACAGAGAAGAAATTCTGGGTTCAAATATCCGACTTCACAGAATTTCTTAGCTCGGCTCTCCAGTGCCCATCGATATGCCTTTATGCGATTTATATATACATAAGTTCGGCAGCTATTGACAAAACGTCAAAACAAACAAAATTTGGCCAAAAATAACTTAATCCAAAACAATTTTTAACGAAAAATAAAAATAACACAAAAACTGAGAAATTTAACAAAAAATTGCAAATAAAATAAAAAATATAAAACTATCATTTTGACTGTTGAATAGTTTTTGGGTATTTTGAATGTCTTCCGAACTATTAAAGATGAAAATAAACACTGTCGCGGACTTTTATGTAAAAAGTGAATTCTCAAAAAATACATTTTGCTTGCATTTTGCAGTATAGCAATGCAAGTTCAACTTCAATATATTATATACATATTATGCTTCCTAAATTTAGCTATGTAAAAAGGTTCACGTAAACAAAATTATTACTACATACTAAAATTTTAAGCATCGCTAATCAAAATAATGGTTTTCTGAAAATGAAATAACATTATTATAGTTATGTAAATTATACTCAAATTATATCATTATAATATAACATAACATTGTTAAGTTTAAATTTTGTTTGTTAGACCTAGTATACCTACAGGTGGTCAAAAATGAATATTATTTGAAAACTTATTGATTTTTTTTGTTATAATAAAACGACATTTATGTAGCATGTCGACTTTGCAGTATTATTAAAATGTAGATAAGTCGATAACATTAATTCGTTCATTTCAATTACATAATCAATTATTTCGTTTTGGTAACCTTTAACGGTCATGATTATATTTTTATTATTTAAGTCAAGATGTAATCACAGTCAAGTTTACATTTTAAGTTAATAAAATTATTCAACGTTGATAATTTATTTTAACCGGAATTGTGCGCAATTTAAAAATTTTGATAAAAACCAACTAAAAAAGCTAAAAATAGTTTGCATTATTGTAATATTATAAAAAATTGATATGTAAACAACATGAAACATGTGACCTTGTTTATTTACTTTGAATGACAGGGAGAAGTTAAAAGTAAGGAAACACCATGTAACAAGATAGCATAAAATTAAGGGTGCGTTGCGTTGTAAATAATAACAAATTAAAAGTGGCGCCAAGCAATTGTTAAAAAATAAAATAACTTGACATTTGACGTATTACATAAGCAAAGCTTTAAAGCAGTGAGGTAGGGTTAGGTATTAGAGTTTGGACAATTTTTATAACCTACCCTCCTGCAAACAAGTGGATGACAGCTTCCTTCTGGGACATCACATAGGACTTTCGATAATACTAACTTTTACTTCGTATTATTATTATTATTTCTGTGACGACATAAAACGAGATAACACTTCAACCGACTAAACTTTGTTCGGTAAAACAAATTTGGTATTAACGTCGGCAAAAGTTCACATATTGCAACTTTTTTGAAAAATTCACGTTATCAAAAGCACATTACTCGGTTGCGACACTATAGGACCGGATCGTTAGGTGAACGTGACACTCGGCCCGTAATTCAACAAGCGAACAACCTAATTCTTGGATTGTTTGTTGGTAAGGTCGATAATCGCGTGTTTTTCATCCCCACCGAATTTCTTACCATGCCTCCATCACGTGGTATTGTTTACCCGGTATTTTTGCCTAATTTTGACAATTCTGAGATTGTTGCAAAAATTTGTTCAAACAATTTTCGTCTTACACTTTGTTTGTTCATGTCATCAATACAATAATTACTATAATTCGTATGTTATGGTCAAGTCGCACTAAAACAAACGAAACTTTCCGTTGAGTATGGTCCCGATTTTTCAATATTTTGGCATTTTCTAAATTTAATATAAATAAATCAAACTGTTGTTGTTAAATTAACGGTGAGTCGTCAAAGAAATCGTACGATAAATAACACGTCCTTGATAAACCGTACACAATTTAATCGTAATACATTGTAATATTATTTTATTGTATCAGTGGCGTACAATGGAGCAATAATGCAGCTACCTACGTCGATAATTTTAAAATTTCTATATCTGAATAATAATAATCTTAAAATAATTCATTATTTATTTATCTAAAAATATATTGATAAATATTATTAACTGGATAGGTACTCGACTATCATTTCGATAAAATCTTTTTTTTTTAATTAATTATTTTTAGATGACGGTTTGTTTTTCCTGTGAAAAATTAATGTGTGAAAATAATATTTTATCGTTATTAAACTCGAAGAGGGTTGAAGACACAATTATAGAAACTATAAAAGTCAGTTTATACACAGTGTGCGGTAAATGCAACATAACAATCAACTCACAAAAATTAATAATCGCAATACATGGATGCCCGAAAGTAAAAACAAAACAAATATCAACAAACAAAAAGAGGTCGCCATAGAACGGCAAAAACTTTATAAGCAGAGTGCCAACTTTGCTCGTCATCGATCTGCACCACTATCATTATACTTGTGAATCACAATTAGAACTTCCTCAGGTGAAAATTTCAAAATCCGAAATTTAGCCATAATTTGGAGAGAAGCTTTGTATTTAATTCTATAAACCAGTAAGTCGTTAAAGTCGTTTTTCTTTAAATTTTCTAAATTCTGAATTTTAAAGTTTTTACTTGATAAAGTTTTAATTGTGTCCAAACCTATCAGGTGCAAATTGGTGACGACCAAAATTGGCCTTCTTCTTGTTAATGATGCACAACATCGTTGAAGGAATCCCAGGGTTTCTTGAAGGAATTAATCGACGAAGCCATTACTGCAACTACTGGGAGATCATTGTAGACATGAAACACTTGGTTTGGCAAATAATTCTCCCTGGTTCTAATTTTAAAACTGGTAGAGCAACTCCAAACTGTGCCCACGAAGCTGCATTAACGAAGAAGAGATGTACTTACATATCTAACGAATACATGTGGTTAATGACTATAAAAGTTGTAATGAAATCGCCTCAAAGACGCCAATGTTGCAGTGACTTTAATTCGAGAATGCGCAGGTGTTCCTTATAGGATGCTCTATTATAATAAGAGAAAACCAATCGAGTTATCCCATCTCAAGTAGAGCATATGCATACTAAACCATAATAGAAGATATTATAATTTTTAATAAAAACTTAAAAGAATTTGACAGATAAGATAACATTAAAATAAAGCTTTAAATATCGATATCCAAAAAATCAATTTTAAAGTATACATTTTTCACGCAAAATTAGTCTTATTGTCAGTATTCTTTTATCGGTACGTGTAATTTAAACTAGTTTTAGCTTCAGTACGTGGAAAAAGAAGACTGTGGTGTTTATAACGCTTCACCGCCGACCAAGATCAATCCTTTTCAAGGACGCTCATGGGTAGGTGTTGCGAAATTATTTTTTCCTACGCCCGATAGTGAAAGTAGGCTTTTCAAGCTGTCGAAACGAGTTACAGTACCTACTAAATTTCAAAATTTTGTTATTATAAAGTAAAATATTACATATAATTACTTTAAATGAGATTATAATACAAAGTTGAAAATAGAAGTTGTCTCCAGCTGAAGTTCTAAATTCACCGTTAGACCGTCTTCCTTAGCTGAATATCCCAATAGACAATAATAATACTTTTATTTGCGGAGAGTACAAAAATAAAAGATTTTGTATGCAAGTAAAAACTTACGAATGATACGGAATAATTAAAAATACTGTTTTAGTAGGGGCCATAGTAGACATTTGCTTACGGGCCCTAGCTATTCTTGCACTGGCAACTGGGGTGAGTATTTACGAGGTAAGTAGTAGTGGTGGTAAAACTGTTTTTCCGAATAAATTGAATAAACTCCCGTCACCGAATCGACGTAGTCGAATTTACTGTCGCAGAATCGGAATTGCCAAAATTCTGATGCCGAATTAGAATCGCCGAAACTAACAGAGCCAAATATCGGGTGGCCAAATTGCCTGTCGCCGAATCAGAATCGCCGAAATGACGGTGTCCGCGGTAGTATTTACAGGGTAAGTAGTAGTGGTGTTAAAACTGTTTATCCTAATGTCATATCGACGTTTCCAACGAAAACTAATAAAACATTTTTTATATATGAAAGAGGTTATTTAAAACTTATTATTTTTGGACTTCCTACCTTATATAAAATAAATATTTTATTTTATATATTACCAATAAAATTAGTAAGTCAATTAAGTCAAATTAAATGCAGTAAAAATCAATCTGTTATTACAAAGGTTAAGATTCCCCTAGCAAAATATCGTAATTTTGTAGAAATTCGAGACAAACAATAGTAGACCCTGAAATGTATAAATTATGCAATTCTGCGATTTATAGTGACTATTTAAATATTGAATTGCGATTTTCTTAATTACTGAAATATAGTTTTCGTTGGAGGCGTCGATATAGCCTTCAAACTGATAATGGTAACATGTTCTAATAAGTTATATATATTGACATGTACAGGGGTAGTTACCAAAAGTTTAAATTATCCGCAATTGATTTTGATTTGTCCTTTCATTGAGTTTTGTATGATTTTGAATTTTATTCTGACAAGTTGAATGGTTTTTCTTTTAATGGTCATTATTTTGTTTGTTACCAAGAAAACAGGATTTTATGGTGGATAATTTGTTCCAGAAGCCTAATAAGTTAAATTAATCAGATATGACTGCATTTTATTTTTATTAATTATTTTTATTGTTAATTTGTTTACCTTCTTTTTAATAAATTAGTGAATGCGTGCATAGAAAACTATAACGTCGGTATGATCGTAAATAACTCTAGATGGTGCGGTTAGTATTGAAAAGCAATTTTAAAAGTTTGTGATATCAATTTTTTTTTTTGAAAATTTCAAATTTCGCTGGAAAAATCAACGAATCGGCGTGGGCCACGATTTCCAAAAGCCTAAAACGGAAAGGAAAGGAAAATTTGGTAGGATGATAAGGATTACTGACTGAGAGGCCGGAGTGTTAAGTTGTGTTTGTCGAGGAAGCAAATTTTCTCGAAAAGTTGTGAAGTGTTGGAATTTCGGCCTGAATTGTAAATTATAGTGGCAATTATGATGAGTACAGTGTCAGTATGATGAATATGATGGTTTTTTCTGCAAGATTGATTTCCGGGATTGGAGATGAAATTTGAGACATGGGTCGTAAAATGGCTGCAATTTTGATGTTTTTCATCGAGTTTTATTTCCATTTAACAGCAAGTAAGGAAGCCATCGAATGGTAATTAGAATTTAAATTCTTTTATTTTGCGTTATTTCGATATTATTTTTCTGAAAACGGAGTTTATAAAAGTTACAATGAGAGGTTATGTTAGTCACATTTTATACGAACCTGGAAATTTAGTGGACAACAGATGGATTAGAGTATTACATCAACTTTAATTACTTAGATGCAACAAATTCGTAGTTTAACACAATTAGATTACCATCGAGATTAACTTTATTATTTTTAATACGACGATTACGATCTACTGTTGTGATACGCGTTACATCGAACTTTATTTGCGAATAGGCGTAAAAAGTAACAGTTTGGTTTTATGTGTGGTTTATAACAGGTCGGCGCGAGATTTTAAATAAGACAATAAACTTGTGCTATTATTTTTATTTCATTTTGTACAATTTATAATGCCTAATTTGTTTACAAGTTACAGTAATAAGTTTGAAACAGTAAATGTGGGAACTTGTAGATAAATTTTGTCTATATCTGATTTATTCATTGTTGAATTTCGATTTAGCTAAAATTCTGTTTTCTGCTTATTATAGAATTTATTGATAACCAAATTTATCTGAGTAAAATTTTATTGATGCCCGGTAAAAATTTTGTTTCATTTGTTGTGGATAATTTAAGCATACCCTGGAACCTACTTCTGAGATTGTCTCGATATGCAAACTACCGACAATAACGGCTACGGCTTTTAAAGAGTTGTTCGTTAGAACACGACATCTTTTATTTGGCGCACGAACGTGGGGCTCCGAAAAACGAAAGTAGATTTTCACTTGATAGAGTTAGTTGTAGGATTTTTAAAAGTAAGGGGATTATTTAAAATAAAATCAAAAATGGATAATATAACAGGGGATAATCCATCGGAAGACATTTTTGATATAGAAACACAAAATGTGCAAGAGGATAGAGTAGTGCAAAGTGAACCGGAAGAAACAGTACAGGAAATAAGTGATGAGACAAATAGGGAATTAGAACAGGGGGATGTAACAGGTTCACCGGGGATGACTAGTACACCACGAGAACTTCAACAAAAGGTTGAGGAAATTAACCAGTTTGAGATGCTGTTTAGAAAATTAGCAGAAATGAAGAATCAGTTTATTGGGATGAATAATCAATTTGCTGGGATGGATAATAAATTTTCTGGGAATTTTACTTCATTACAAGGAGAGATAATCAAAAATAATGTTCAATTATCTGAAATGGAAAATAGGTTAAAGAATGACATTAATGAAGTTAAAAACAAATTAAAAATTTTAGATAAATATCAGAAAAATCTAGACACAATGGACAATTTAAAAATTAAAGACGAGGGGATAGTAAAAGTTTCAAACCAAAATACTGAAATAGATCAAATTATTCAGGTAGAGAAAAATTTAATTATTGTAGATTGTCCTGTTGTAGAGGAAAATTTGGAACCGGTAGTTTCAAATGAGTTTTTGACCTTTAATGATGTTTGTGAAGAACTTGAGGACGTAAAAATTTTGGATATAGTTGTTAATAAAATTAAAATTTATACTAGAAAACAAATTAGGGGTATGAAATTTAGAAAGTTAAAAGCTAAAAGGAAATTAAAATTTACAAAACACCCAGGTATAAGTAAAGCTAAGAGAAAGGAATTTAAATTTAAAGTAAAAAGTTTAAAAATTTATTCAGATGAGGAGGTATTAGCCGAATTTAAAATTTGTCAAGTGAACGATAAAGAAGGTCAACTAGATAATTTAGGTTATTTTATTAAACAAAATTTTGAAGTTTTTGATAATAATAAGAATGACAAAAATTCAAAATTAATTAAATTGATAATTTTTTGTAAAAGAATTTCTTGCACGAAGAAAGTTACAGGAAAGGAATGGCTGTGTGCCATGTTAAAATGGGCTTATCGCAGGGTGCGATGGAAACAAATTTGTAAATAGAACCAAAATTGATAAAGATCAGGAAATTTGAAAAATAAGACAATTGCAATTAACGTGGAAATTGATGATAAAGTTTAAGATAATAGTAAAAATTTGTGAATTGAAAATTTTGTAAATAGTATGATTGGTTAATTGATTAATTAAATTTAGTAGTTTGTAAGATAAATAAAAATTAGGGGATAGTTGTAAATTAGATGAAATAAATTAGAATTAAAAGTTGTAAATTTGATAACAGAAAAAATAAAATAAAATTATGAGTATGAGTATCAAACATTCCTGAAAGTTATTGTGATAAATAATTGAGAATTAGAACATGGGTAGAATAAAAGTTTTTAAGAGGTACTGAGCAATTTTAATTAATTAAGGTTTTTCTAAAAATTAAGGTGGAAACATTACAACAAATTTAATGATGAAAATTGAAATCGTACTTGAGTAATGGAATTGAAAATTAATAATAAGGTTGATAATTATCTAAAGAATTTGTTACTGTGAGATTTTGGAGTTTAATAATTTTAAGGGGTTTAATTAAAATGGGGAAAATTGTATGAAAATTAATGAAATTATGAAATAAGATTATGATGAATTGATATGAAATTTAAGAATAGTTAATTGGGAAATAAAATAAAATGATTAAGTAATTTGAAAGCCACAGTAAAGGATTTAAGTAAATAAAAGTTAATTGGAGGATTGAGATTCAGTAAAATTGCAAGGTACGAGTGAAAATTTGGAATTGTTAAATATCCACAAAGGAAAAATTAAATTTTTGAAAAGTTAGGAGGTATTTAGAAGTAATTGGAATTCTATCAGTTTTGATAACTAATTTAAAGTTGCATAATGTAGGGGATTGTTTTGATGAATTAGTCAGTAAATTTGTAAAATAAAATTGTAAATTAGATGAGAAAAATTAAAGTGAGATAAGAATAAGGATGAAATTATAAGTTTAATGCCAATTGAGTTTATTAATTGGGACTTTCATTTGATTTTGTAAATAATTTGTAAATAAGTTTAATAATGGGAAGTTTGAAAATTTAACGTTTAGGGAAATTTTTTTTGTTGATAATTTACTCACAATTTTTTATAAATAAAAAATTGAATTCGTAAAATAAGGGGATGATGACATGTACAGGGGTAGTTACCAAAAGTTTAAATTATCCGCAATTGATTTTGATTTGTCCTTTCATTGAGTTTTGTATGATTTTGAATTTTATTCTGACAAGTTGAATGGTTTTTCTTTTAATGGTCATTATTTTGTTTGTTACCAAGAAAACAGGATTTTATGGTGGATAATTTGTTCCAGAAGCCTAATAAGTTAAATTAATCAGATATGACTGCATTTTATTTTTATTAATTATTTTTATTGTTAATTTGTTTACCTTCTTTTTAATAAATTAGTGAATGCGTGCATAGAAAACTATAACGTCGGTATGATCGTAAATAACTCTAGATGGTGCGGTTAGTATTGAAAAGCAATTTTAAAAGTTTGTGATATCAATTTTTTTTTTTGAAAATTTCAAATTTCGCTGGAAAAATCAACGAATCGGCGTGGGCCACGATTTCCAAAAGCCTAAAACGGAAAGGAAAGGAAAATTTGGTAGGATGATAAGGATTACTGACTGAGAGGCCGGAGTGTTAAGTTGTGTTTGTCGAGGAAGCAAATTTTCTCGAAAAGTTGTGAAGTGTTGGAATTTCGGCCTGAATTGTAAATTATAGTGGCAATTATGATGAGTACAGTGTCAGTATGATGAATATGATGGTTTTTTCTGCAAGATTGATTTCCGGGATTGGAGATGAAATTTGAGACATGGGTCGTAAAATGGCTGCAATTTTGATGTTTTTCATCGAGTTTTATTTCCATTTAACAGCAAGTAAGGAAGCCATCGAATGGTAATTAGAATTTAAATTCTTTTATTTTGCGTTATTTCGATATTATTTTTCTGAAAACGGAGTTTATAAAAGTTACAATGAGAGGTTATGTTAGTCACATTTTATACGAACCTGGAAATTTAGTGGACAACAGATGGATTAGAGTATTACATCAACTTTAATTACTTAGATGCAACAAATTCGTAGTTTAACACAATTAGATTACCATCGAGATTAACTTTATTATTTTTAATACGACGATTACGATCTACTGTTGTGATACGCGTTACATCGAACTTTATTTGCGAATAGGCGTAAAAAGTAACAGTTTGGTTTTATGTGTGGTTTATAACAGGTCGGCGCGAGATTTTAAATAAGACAATAAACTTGTGCTATTATTTTTATTTCATTTTGTACAATTTATAATGCCTAATTTGTTTACAAGTTACAGTAATAAGTTTGAAACAGTAAATGTGGGAACTTGTAGATAAATTTTGTCTATATCTGATTTATTCATTGTTGAATTTCGATTTAGCTAAAATTCTGTTTTCTGCTTATTATAGAATTTATTGATAACCAAATTTATCTGAGTAAAATTTTATTGATGCCCGGTAAAAATTTTGTTTCATTTGTTGTGGATAATTTAAGCATACCCTGGAACCTACTTCTGAGATTGTCTCGATATGCAAACTACCGACAATAACGGCTACGGCTTTTAAAGAGTTGTTCGTTAGAACACGACAATATATTACAGCTCTACAGGCCTAGAAGGCCCATGGCTTCATTCCCTGCCTACCTAACCTGTCTTGTAAACTCTCGTGTGTGACGCAGCCGTATCAACGGTAATGACGTCGACACAACTATCAGGGATCACCACAAGAGTGTGGATGCCCACCGGAAGGACGAGCCAAGAAATTCTGTGCAATCCGCGATTTGAACCCAGAATTTCCGCTCTATACTCAACCAGCGATCACATCACTCCACTGCTGTGGCTTGTTCTAATAAGACAAAATGTAAAAGAAAAATTTTTGAATTGTCCATTTCAGCAACTATTCAAGTACAAGTTGCGTTTACAATTCACATAGTCTTAAGAACACAACTGTGGTGAGGATATACAATACAATTTCCCAGTTATAAAATTTTGCATATTGCTAACAACCGCTGTACCCAGCAAGAGCACAATTTAGGCATATGCAGTGCACAATTTTAACAGCATAAAATTGTGTGAGAACATTTTTTTCTTTAAGAACAGAAGTATTGTAGGAAAAAGTCGGTACAATTTGCACCTTATAAGTTCAATCGCTAAGAAATGTATCCAGCCACTGAAGGAAATCTTTTGCAATACCAAAATGAGTCAACTTCTTTAAAAGTCTTCTTATATTTACAAAGGTCTTAGCTTAGAGGTAATCCAAATAAATTATATCAATTGAGTTGCATTGATCAAGTGAGAACTCCAATCGTTTATACACATATCAGTAAGTTTGTAACCTATATATCCAGAAGTGCTTGATTGGTTAAATAATTCTTCATTATTATGGCGATTAAGGCGACTCAGAAGGATTTCCGCATAAATGAGACTGCCAATCTCAAGATTAAAACCCATTTTATCTGTCTCAAATTTTACGACAATAATTTACAAGAACTATTTGAACTGGTTTTGCCTCCGACTGACCCGAAATTATTAGTAGTGAGGCAACTCCGTTTCTACTCCATTTTTTGATTTCTTTCAGATTTTGATAAATTTACATTTTTTGAATTTCTATGAGTTGAAAGAACCCAAACATCAAGAAATGTCTGCATGTGCGGATGGGAGAGGGAATTGTATATCACTGAATTTTGTATGCGATTTACCTCTCTCAAACAAATAAGAATATCCCAGCCAAATTTTATATAGAGCTGATTACATTTTGGTTGCTATCGGTTTTCGGGAACTGGATAGTGGGAGCGACGCGATTGGATTAACGAGATGCAACTGTTTTTTTTTCAAACACTGTTTTATATAATTCAAAGGTCATGCGTACACTGTAAACACCACTGTTTTGCTGACGCTTATTAAAAAATCGGCGGATTACAATTGAAATAAATTTTCATTTTAGGAATAATTTAAAAGCTCCTAAGATAATTAACATTATTTGTTTGATTATCATATATGTTAATTATCGTATTCATATGCGTCATGTCTTGAAAACTTTAGATTCGCGGAAGTCCGATTTGCGGTTATACTGTGAGATACCAAAATCAAGGGGATGTACAGAATCCTTTAGCCACATGTCCTTTGTCCTTGAGACAAGTTGTTTCAACTTTTGGCGACCAGTCCAATGACATTTTTGTGCATAAGCAAATACTTGCATGTCCTTGTCAACCACACTATTTACATACCTAATTTGTTTACAGGAATAATTGTGTTTCGGGTTACCGAGAAGTACATTTCATAAAACTCTTTAAATAAAAATATCTATCAATAAAAATATCAGTTGTGTGATCTACTTGGAAAAAATAAAAAGTAACAGTAATATGGGTAAAATAATACCATCCAAAGATAATTTTTAACTACAACACAGGTTTGATGTGATCGCTGGTTAAATTACAGATCGAAATTTTCTTTTCTTGCTTTTTTGGCGATTATCGACAGGAGGAGCAGCTGTCCCGAGCCTTATCAATTTCAAGAAGTATCAAGTTATAATTCTTATCGATTATTGCAGTAAATAAAAGGAACTTTCATGGACAAAACCTACTGTAGCAAAACCTATGTACATATTTTGCTTCTTCATATCTTTTCATTTTTAAAAAATCTCGGGTGCTTCAGGCTTCACATTTGCTGTGTTCGGTCTTGCTCAATACGTTATTTTTATGACTTGATAATAATTTTATTAATATAGCCAATCAAAACCTCATTTACACACAAATTTTGATACATTTGCAATGCGGATGACGTAAGAATTGAAACCAAAAATTTTCTATCGATCCACGGACGTATAAAACCACGCTAATCATAGCTACTCCGCCACTGGTACTAAACAGTTTGATGTAAAAACGGTAGATAGCGAAATAATTTTATACAAATTTTGACCCCGTTTTGTTTTCCATTGTTACGCCACAGTGGTATTAAGTCTGTCAAAGTAAAATTTTTGCATTACCTAACCCCACACAGCAGTGCATCAAAACAAGATGTAAACAAGTAGTGCGTTTATTTTTAGAATATCATTTTCGAACCGTTCGTGTGGAGTAGTTCAAAGGGGTCAAAAAGCTTTACGCAAATTAGTATAGTAAATCCTTTTTTTATTTTTTCTTTTAATTTCCAAGTAAAGATTGTCAGTTTCAACCGGATTGCATTATGACTTATTAACTCTTTGCAAATTTGTATTTGCACATTTTTTGACACGTTTTAATGAATGTAAACCATACGGCGAACATTGAACAATGACGGATGGAACAAGAAAGCTCATTTCTAGCAGAGCCTTACATTGTTACATTTTGTTGAGTATTTGGATTTTGCTTCTCGTTGCTGGTCTTTATAAATTTTTGGAACCCCAACAGAAATTGTCTTCCGCGGTTAGCGATGCTGACCTTTTCCATAATTTAGCCGTAGATGTGAAAACCAAACGAATATTTAAAATTTGCAATTTGCCTGACCAAATTGAGGTTGGAGATGAAGGTATTTTTAGTGTTGCCTGCTTCTGGATTGAACGCACTTGTGTTTTTTTGTTTTGCCACAAATTTTAAATAGTATGTTGAAATTGCATGCAAAGTACCTATGCAGTTGTAGTTGCAAACTTGTTAATTTTTTGTGATAATTGATAAAATATGATGAAAAAATGAAAGCGTTGGCGAGACAGCTACAGACTCTACACCCATTGATGGACGCTAATTAATTTAACCCAGTGCCATTGACTTGAATATCTATTTATAGTCGTATCAAACCTTTTGAAATCAGTGTTCTGTATCTCGGTAAGAAAGCGTAAGCTCAAAGAGGTCAAATGTAGATACTGCTGAATTTTTTCCCTTTGTTGTCAGGTTTCATTACACTTTCTACCTATTTCTAATTAATAAAGCTTGTAACTACAACAAATTATACTTTTATCTCAACTAGTATTTTTTTGTTATCAATCTGTTTAGTAATTAGCTTATCTCATTGTTTAATTAGCGATAGAATAATTTATAAAATATATTCCTAGAAAATTATTATCCTTGTCCATATTGTCATTTTGCTTAAAAAAAAACAATATCAGTTATTTTGCACTAACCAAAAGAAAAACTCCTTCAAATCTGAGATTCGAATCCAAAATTCCATTTTGCAACCAGCATTTGGTGAAATTAACTGCTGCTTTTTATAATCAAATTCAGTATTTTTAACTCGCGCTTGGCATAAATTTTTCATTAGTCATTTATGACTTTTGGATTGAGTTATAGCATCAGATTTTACGTAAATATAGTATGTAAATAACCAGGACTTTGGAACAATCATAATTTAATACTTGAATGTTCCGGCGTCATTTCGTAGGTTTAATAAACCTTTACAATTAACATCACCAATTAAGGTTATTTCGAAAAGTTGCAATACTTAACTTTTTAGCTAACGCCCGTCAAAAAAAGATTAAACATTTTTTTGTTAATTAGAGAAATTTTGATATTGATAGTAGGTATCATATTGTTTCAGGTTTTGGAAACACCTGATCTAAAATCTTTATCATAGTAATTTTGGACTTATATTAGTGCTAGAGGACGTCATTAACTATTCAAATCAGCAGCGCCATCTGTTGATACTTTTTCGAAGTAGATCAGGTGTTTCCAAAAATCAAGAATGGAATTTCTAATGTGATACTAGAATATTATAATCTAAGGTAAGCTTTTTAATTGTATGGATCTTGCTTAAACTGCGGACTTTACACTCCGCTTCTCTTTATGCTCCTCCTGATGTTAGAAGAACCGACTTTCCTACATGGACTAACATTATTTAGAATATAACTTGGAAATTGCTAATTTTATCGGAACTTGAAACTCAAAGAGGAAGTATACTGGATTTTATAATCAACGTTATAATGTTATATATTAGTGCTCCCAGTGGCTCTTGGCTCCAAGTTCGTTCATTCCCGAATACAGGCCTATTTTAAAGTCTTCTACACGCGTCTATGGAATCTTAAAATGTTTGAAATCTTTTCGTACCTAATGATTATTTGATGCCCGTTTACACTATTTATACTGAAGTAATTAAGCTTTACATAAACCTTTAAGTGTCGCTTAACTGCCATAAGCATTTTTATATATCTAGAGTGTGTTCACCAATAGTGGTAACAGTAAATAATTTTTATATCTTTACTAGGTACAAAAAAGAGTTTATAATAGTTTTTTATTCAACTATAAATTTACTATCGAAAGCTGCTGAGTAAAATTTTTTTATACATCAAACTAAACCGGAAGTGAACATTACATTTTTTTTCAAATAGTAACATGTCATTTTTTTACATTTTTGCAATCTGCAATTTTTTCACTATAAATATATATAAAATTTTCATAAGGTTACATAAAACAATATTCGAGAAATCACAAAATTTAAACAAACAATAATAATTTATTAATTATTTACAGGCAGGTATGTAGGGTGCTATGAAAAACAAAACACCATTATATGATATAACACCATTAGACTTTTTTATGGAGTCATTTAAAAGCAAATCTATCTTTAAATTTACAAAATTTAAAAACCAACATTAATTTACCATATTATCAATTATCATTTATCACCAAAACTTTACCAAAAGATTAATAATTTTTTGAAGAAAACGGTGGTAATTTTGAAAAATTTATCAGATAAATGACAGTTGTGTTTTCTGTGCCATGATCTTTTGTTTTTCATAGCACCCTACATACCTATGTGTAAATCAAGTAATGTTTTATGTACATAAAATTTAGTCATCAATAAGTAATACCTCCTTGGACAACTTATGCTTTCTAAAGAATTTTTTCCAAAATACTTAACATCTGGAGAGAGAATATAATAAATATAAAAATTAAATTAAAAATTTTAATATCCTTTTTTGGGTAATGAATTTTTTTAGAACTTTTGGAAATGAGAAGCCCTATTAGCAACAGCCAGCGCCATTTAATAAGTTTACATTTAAAAGATAAAATAAGTTTGACAATTTTAGTTGATGGTTCTTAGTGATTATCGTTGAGTAAGCGAAACCGCGCCCTTACCCCCGGTGGAGTGAATTTTTATCCTGGACTCACTTTTTCCAGAATTTTTGTGAGATTTCTTTTAAACATACTGCACTGCAAAAGTCTATTGGAAGTACTAATAATTTGCAATTAGCTCGTGATAAGTACAAATTTGTAGTGATCTTTAATATAATTTTTGTAGTATAAATTTTAGTAACTTCCTATTTTTGTAGTAAATATTTCTAACAATAATTTGCAGTAAATTTTACAAAACATTTTTTTGAGTGTGTAAAATTACACGATCTTCAGTGTCACAAAACTATACGTTTTGGGAGAGATCCATACAGAATAGATGCGATATATCAATATTATAAAATCTTATCGGTGCAGAGAGCTCAACAGAAAATTGAAATATTATCACTAAAATTAATTAATTCTGAAATATTTCTCTGGCTTATGTTCATTTGTTTATCAATTGGAAAACACGGTAAAATAATAATTTATTGATTTATATAATTTGCATGTTTGTGATAACTGGCCGTAACTTATTTGAAGTAGAAGATTTTCAACTGTTCCACTTTAATTTAACTGAAATGACCCGACGCTTTTTTCAAACTTTTTCTTATTTATGCAGTGAAAAGTTACAATAGGTGACTAAGGTCACCTTTTCTTGATTGATCACTCAACCACAGGTCTCAACCCTTTTGATGACCTTCATTGCTTTGTTGATATCGTAATTATAATTTTATGTACTTGTTTAAATTTTAAATAAACTACCACATCGTGAGATGGGTTTTAATATAAAACAGTCTAACACAAACATGAAATTACCATTTTCAAACAATGATTTTTTTTGTTTAAGGTGTTTTGGAATCAAAACAATGGACATTAAAAGGTGTCCTAATTTTGATTCGTCATGGAGATAGAGGTCCTCTGCAGCATGTGAGAAACATTTCTTATATAAATTGTGGGAATGCTCAAAGCGCACATTTAAAATTATATCAAGTATGAAGCTCCACTAAAGTCAATTTTAATTAAAAATGTTTCATCACACAACATTTTTTTTAGGAATATGTTCATAATTTGTCCATATCAGGAAGAATATCATGGATTGGACCGGGACCATTTCACGGTTTTCCTATTTTACCAACTCATCAAAATCAGTGCCAATTGGGTCAATTAACTATACAAGGTGTTTCGCAACTGTTAAAATTAGGGCACCTACTACAACAAAATTATATCAATGTGTGGCCTAAATTATTAAATTTAAACAACTCGGACGTTTTGATTTATAGTACACGTTATAGAAGAACTTTTCAATCAGCTTTAGCTTTTTTGTATGGCATCGTATCGGCCGACCTTTTAAGTAAAATAAATATTTTTGAAAGCCAATCGATGAGTTTTTGCTTTAAAGACTGCGGTTGTCCTGTAGCGGACAAGTACTATCGGTAAGGATCGAGTTTGTGTATTTTTTTTTTAAATTAATTTAATAGGTAATTAAACTTTAACAGGCATATCAAAAAATACATATCTCAGCAGTTGATTTCACATCCAGCTGTTACATTACTGGCTCAAAATACCGGGCGTTCAGTCTTTTCGCCTGGTGCCGAGCAAGGATCCTTAGGAAGCGATCCACACTCTATCAGAGATGCTTTATTAACTTATATCTGCCATTCGAGTAGTTTACCATGCGAAAATATAAATAACTGTGTTAAGTAAGTAGTCAGAATTGCCTTATTTCGCAGTACCTTCGCAACACAGCGAAATAAGGCCAGTCTGCGCTAATATTTACATATTTCTAATAATTCAAATATAAAACTTGTTTGGTATCATTAAATTTTCAATTTAGAAGACAAAATGTTGCTGGAATTTTCGCATATACAGATTGGGTTAATCATCAAAAATGGGGGAATAATTATTGGAAGAGATATTGTTTACTAAAGTCATATGGATTAATCAAACATATTGTATCGCAAATGCTACATATGGTAAAATAAGAGATTTTAGTGCGTCTAATCAAATTTAATTACAAATTATGATTTTAGGTATCGGACACTGGCCCGTATTTTATCCTATATTCAGGTCACGATCACACACTGGAACAGCTATCAACGGCGTTAGGTTTATACAATGATCCTCTTTTGCTACGTTATGGAGCGCGAATCATTTTTGAAGTGTATCACGATAATAGAGAGTCTCAAAGTAATGGAGCACGGAATGCGTATTTCAGAATTTTGAGTAATGGTCGAGACATTACCAAGCAAGCAAGTTTTTGTAAAGAAACGATCACCATGGAAAATAAAATAAACCTTTGCAAAATTGAAGATATCGTCAGGTTTATACACGACGATTATTTTTCAAATTTGAATTACACCAACTTCAAAGATTCTTGTTCTACAAATAAAGACACTTAAAGATTTGTTTTATAAAATTTTCCAATTTATTCCAGTATTAAATTATTTACTTACTTATACAAATTTAAATGAACTGAAAATGTGACAATACGAAGAATTTTGAGTAAGCTTTTGGAGCAGACAAATGGTTTGGTTAAAAAATGGCCAAAGTGAAATTGGTCTACCTGGAAAATGAGTTACCGTTCTAACTCCACACTTCAATTTGTAAAGGTCAGAAGTTTTACTTTTGCCTCTTCAAAATTATTTGAGTTGAAAAAGGTTGTGAAAATAATATAAAATTTTTGATTTAGAATTTTAGTGTATAAATTTTCAAAATGGAGTGTTTCGTCATCATAACTTAACTAATTGCGACGGAAGTTCTGATTGGGTAACCCACCGGGGGGGGGGGGTCATGTCCGAAGACGTAGCACTTAAGTTACGATATTTATGTTATAATTCTAAATTTTCTCCTAACGATCTATGAAGCAGTCTTAGCTGACGCAGGCGAGAAGCGAGCTGAAGTTTCCTGCCCGGTTCATATTGTTGGCCGGATATATTGTATTAAAGCCACTCTGCCGAATTTCCATAAATAATGTAACTGTTCATTCTGAATATATGATATTGATCTGTAATATATAGGTACTAAATTTTAAGTTCTTGGATTGAAACAATGTCAACACCGATCGAAGCATTCTAAAACCTTATATGGTAAGAAGGGTAAGAAGCTTAGATCTGATAAGGTTAACAAATGTGTATTTATGACGACAAGATAAAAATGTACAATTATCAAGTATAAAAATAATTTTATTATTTATTTATAAAATTTTTGTTTGTAAAGCCGAATGATATCTAAATATTTTCCTATTGTACGTCTGGTACGGTACAAACATCTTTATCATCCATCTTCAAACTTTTACGCTCGCTTAGGACCATTATATTTATTATTGACTCTAGGAACTTAGTTCATTCTATTATTTATATTTATGTTTAACATTTTCGTTGTACCGCTACCCTTAAAATATTATTTGATGCGAATGGAACAAAGGTTCCATTTGCTGCCTTCAGACCGCACAGTCTGGTCAATCTAGTCAGATGATCATTGCATTGTACCTACTAATGAGTATTATTTGATAATCCTACTGAAGACTGAAAACTGTTATGTTACTATGAAAGTTGTAATGCAATACCCACACTGATAATCTCACTCAAAATTATTGTTATATTGCCATGGAAATAGTAACCCCCATTCGAATATCATCTTCTTACGGGAAAGTAAAAATATGCTTTATAAAGAAATATTGTCCAAAGTCATTTACAAATTTGGGGAATCCCTTAAAATTTATTATGATATTAAAAATAAAAACTAACAAAGGGAAGTCCACCTTTTGTCCTCACAGACCGGCACCATTACCATTTTACGTTTAGATCCCAAAAACCCTTAATTCAGCTAATTTGGAGAAAATCGATTTTGAAGAACGAAAATTGCATGTAATTTTACATTGTATACATCGCGAATAATATTTTATAACGTAACATATGCGTTACGATTATGCAACCCATGTTGCTCCCATAAGAAATAACTTGGTTAACTTTGACATAATCCAAATGCAATTTGTGCAGTAATTATACGAATTCGTTCTACAAAATAGATTTTCTCCAAATTAGTTGAATTCAGGTTTTTTAAATTTTCACCAGATGTACTACTAATTATGATCAAAACGTATATTAAAAATGGTGCAAATCGGTGAGTGCAAGTTTTCTCCTAAGTTTGTATTCAAATGAACGTCCAATACAGACTTTGTTTACAATTGAGGAGCAGACATTCTATATGCAGTTTGTCCATTTGCTGAAATTTTCACGAGAGCAGTAAAACTACCACAGGTTTAAATGACAAGTTATTAAAAAAAGTAATTTTTGCAATAACACAGTGTAAATTACACTATGAAGTAGACATCCATAAATGAATCAAATATTTGATTGGCGGTTTTGCAAAACAGCTAAAAAATGTATTGAACAAACTGCACTTTGTATTTTCTACATTGGATAAACTGCATATAGAATGTCTGCTCCTCAATTAATCTATTGTCCATTTACATTATTAGTATACAAAGGGGTATTTTAACCCATTTATATTTAACCAACGTAAAACGTTTTTTGGGCCTGTTTTTTTTTTTAAATTATTGAGAAAAAACTTTGCAACCATCGCGTTTAAAGACGAATAGATGTTTTCCTAAAAAATATTTCAGTTTTACCTAAAGGCGCTAATGGGTTAATATTGTGGGAAACTAGCAATTATTGCAAATTTTGTTGCATTCTGGAAAAAATTACATAAAAAACTTATCACTAGATAATTCTGCATTGCAGAGGTTTGTTCCTACATGACAAATTCAAATAACTTCACTGGCAGTGGACCAAACTTATCCCAGGGGGCATATCACCCCAAATTTACATGAAAAAAATTATTTTTTCTTTATTTTAGATTGCTTTTATCGTCATATATTCCACTCATTTCATTATTTGTTTCATTGCACATCGATATTTTTGTATGTGCCTTTCAAAATTATTTTCTATTTGTACTATACTAAAAACTTACTATATTTCTATTTGGAGGTATAAATTAGCTATAAGATAGATTACCACTTGAATGCATGCAAAAAATACATATGTTTAGAATGTTAGTCATTTAATTCTAATTGTTATCAATCAAAAAATTATTGGACTGATTGATTTTAAATTTCTCTTGAATCAAGAAAAATGCTAACCTAATTAAGGTTACATTGAAACTATTTTATTGTACAAAAAGGTATAACTAATTACATATGAATTTGTTATTTCCATTGTTATTTGTAATTTTCTGTATCTACTGTAGAATTTGATGTATAAATATAAATATTTCGATAACCCTTGTTTTTATTTGTCAATTCAGATAACTTTTTATCCAAAATATTGACTACAATTCTATCAAAAAATTCAAGGAAGGAGTACAAAGTAGAAAAAAATATTTAATTTAATATTTAAAAAAATATATTACATATTTTCTATTACAATTACAAGCGTATTATATTTTTGTGCAAAAAGTGTTGTGCAAACATGTAGCAAAATTTAAAATTTTGGTTTTATATAGAAATATTTTTAATTTTCAAAAGTGAAACGCAGACTTACCCTATAATTTACATTTCTATTAGAGGTAACAATTTTAACTTTTAATACAGACAAAACATAACAATTTATTAAAAACTTTTAAATTTAAAATGATAATAAACTTTGTAAATATAATATTAAAATGAGATTTCAATATTAAAAGTAAAAATTAAATAAATAATAAGTAGCACCTGATAGATAAACTTGACTTGATAAAATTTGTAAGTGTGAAAATTAAATCTACTAACATGAAATGTCAACATTGGCATTGGACAAAATAATTTTTGGAAGAAATTTAAGGACCTTCTACTTTTTCGGTTTGAAAAATTCGATTTTTTAAAAAGTGTCCTATTCAAAAGTATTATATTTCATAATATTCTCTGAAAATTTTAGACAGAAATTCGAAATACTTTCGAAGTTGTGACGTTAAGCGTCAAACAGATAAGTACGATAAATAGGCAAGTAGATTTTATACGTGCAAATTTTAAACGCGTTTTTCTCCAAAACAACATTTTTGCAACTGTCATGCACGATAACTAAAAACCTATTTAACCAATTAGTCTGAAATTTAATTGTATTCTTCTACACAAAATAAACGCAGGATAGACTAGAATGAAAAAGATTGGTTAATTTTTCCTCAATTTTTAAAACGTCCTCCGTGAAGCTGCCAAAAATCCCTTTGATAAAATATTTTAAAAATTATTAAAAAATGTTTTCATATATTTGAAGTCTTTAAATATGTCAGAAAAATCCTGAAGTCAAAAAGTACTTTAATATTAATTTATCAGTCCTATAAAAATTGTCAAGATTTTTAACTGAGAAAGTAGAAGGTCTCCTTAATGCACATGTCCCATAAACATGAATAACGCTCACATTAAAATTTTATGGTTAACACATTAAGGATGTGTTTAAGAGAGCAGGGAAACATTTTTATTCGGTTGTACATTTAAAAACAAACCGCTCAATCTTAATATGCTGAAAATTCAAGAAAATTTTTTTTGTGAAAATTGGCTCACAAAAAATACCCTGTAAACTGAACTGAAACTTGCTATCTCTCTGAAGTAATTTTTCTGTATTTACAAACTACCACCTTTGGCGGCATTTCCTAAAACTACAACGTTGTAAGAAGTGTTAAGTTGTTCCAAAAATATAAATGTGAGAACAGTATGTGGTCCCAATCTTGCATAATAAGGCGTAAATCCTTTCCACAAAGAAAAAACTCCTTCGTTACGTACCACCTTAGACAACACATCAAAGGTACCTTTAAATTCTGGCACTCCATTGATTACCTTCATATTTTGTATTCTGAATAAGGAAAAATAACTTAATTAAATCTGTAGAATTACGTGGTTGGTAAGTTACCTAGTCTTGGCTATATCAACTGGCATGGAAGCAGCCGTGGTTACCAGCCCAGATATCATGGAACTTACAAAATGACAACCAATGTTGTCTTTAAAATACCCTGTGGTTAGTAAAAATTGTTTTGCTTGCGAGTAACTCGCCAACTGGGCGGCATTTACTACCATAGCACGTCCCATTGTTGGTATAGCACCGCGCCACAATCCAAAAATGCCTTCTTCTTTTGTTATCCTTATTAAAGCATCAAATACACTTTTATAATTTCTCCTCTCTGCTAGGGGAAGTCGACCATCTGATGTCATCCTAATTAATGCTACCTCTGAAGGTGTGCCTGCAGAAATTTGTCAGTGAAAATATAAACTTTCTTATTAAGTATTTCCCTCCTTCACCATTCCCCCAATCAAAAGCCCCCATCGTTAAAATTACAGTTCACATAATTGAGTATTATATTCGATATTATATTTTGCTGCTGATCTCAAACGTGTAGTTGATGATGATAATCATATTATTATAAAAAATTAAACATTCATTTGAAATAAGAGTTTCAAATAGAATAAATAAATGTTACGTGAAATTAGGGTCTGGACCCGCACAATATGCAAAAAAATATATAAAAACTGAAAAACAAGCCGGCATCTATGTTTATCTTCAGTGCAGTATTTTTAGTTGTTAAATTCAATATTGGTATTTTTGCATTGTAAATTAATTTATACTAAGTTTGTATAAATTAAAAAAAAACCTCAAGGTTATCCTAGGAAGTCTGGAAAAACTTGTTTAGATCTAAAAAATGTTTTCTGGTGAAAATTGATAACTTAACTCTAATTTTAAAATAAAAATAAAATTTTTTATCAATTAAAAAGCCTTTTTTTAAAAAAGTTCTTTTAAAACTGCCATTACTAACAGTAAAATTGACGTCGCGGCGGCAGAGAAGTGAAAATCGAACATTAGATTAACAAAATGTCAAGTTTTAAATACTGTTTTATAATGAGCAAAAATGTCACTCTTTGTGGCGAATCTAAGGGGATCTAGCAATTAATTTGTATGAAAAACAAAAATATTTAAAAATTATAAATGTGATTATTTTATACTTTTTATATAAATTGTTAAGTTTTTAACTCGTGCTAATAAATAAATAATTAAATTATTTAGTATTTTTATTAAGCTTTCAAACGTTAATACATTCTTCATCAGAAATAAATGATATTAATTTATAAATAATTGAATTAATTATTGTCTTTTAAAAGAAGTAAACAAAGTCTTTTATGTACCAAGACAGTCGTGTGCAAAATTTCAACCTTTCAATTTAATAATTAAAGCGATTTTCGTATGAATTTCAAGTGAAAACTTTTTTAGATGAAATCCCTCTTTTAATTGCGTTTCGCTGATTTTTAATGACGCTCATGAATGGATTAACGTGATTCTCTTCCGTATCAAAAAATCTTGTATAAAGAATGACAGATTATTATATGATCATTTACAGTAGATCAATGAAAAATAAGCAGACCTACACCTACGGAGTGACAATAAGTATCGGAGAGAAAATTAAAAATATTAATATGTTGCTTTTCACTTTTTTAAATGGGAAAGTAATGTGTTGTGTCACATCAGATTTTTTTTAATTTTTAGGGATTCCAAAGCAGACTCACGTAAAATTCTCTGAGTTGTGGAAAAATTCTGAGAGTTAAATTTTTTTTGAAAAGTTTATTTAATGTTTTTTAAGACATTTTTAATTGTGCTAAATTTTTTGAAATTTTTCGGACATCTTTTAGTGCAAAAAACTGAAGAAATAAGAAAAATCTGTTGTTTCCTTCTTCTTTTTTTTCTTCTAAATATACAAGAATTAAATTAAAAAACCGAATTTTTGCACACAACTGTCTTTTTACATAATAAACTTGAAAAAAAATTCCACCATAAATTTAAATATCTGCTTAGAGGCAAAGGAAGGATATTGTTGGTTACAAACTGAGTTTTACAAGTTCAAATTGAATCGGTGAGTGTAAGAACAGTACAAATACCAAAAATGGCATTTTCAACTGAGATAGCCAAATTGCTTTAAATACGTAGACTCATCAATGAGTAAAACAACAGTTTATAAAAACATCCCTTAACACTTTAAAATACACTTTGTTATTTGTAATTGAGTGTAAGAACGATACAAATGCTTGCACTTGTACTGTTCATTCACTAATCCGCGTAAATAAGACAATATAATGTGCGCTAATGCTGCGCACTGATGATGCATTTTGTATGTAAGGAGAAATGTTGGAATTTTATTACCATATTATTTCTTGGAAAGTTACAAATAGGGATGAAACACAATAATATTATGCAATACATTATTTTACAACAACAAATATTTAATTTTTGTTAATTTTGTTTAATTTTTAATAAAAAATATTTAATTTTTTTTATTGAGTGCAAGAACAGTATAAAGACACGATGTTCTTTTGTCGCTATTTTTTTTCAGTAACAAATTTTTATAAACTTTTCATCGTAATCATATCAAGGTATTTAATTACTACAACTTCACAATGTATCAAAATACAGAAAAGTAATTCGTTTAGCAGTCAATCAGTTTATTGTGTTTTTCTCAAAATAGCTCTTTTGTTCATGTACGGTTCTTCCACTCACCGATTCAATTATAATATCAATGATTGCATAAAAGTAGTTTAAAATGAAATTTGAATTTCATAAAAACGTGTAATAGTTGACCTTATACAAAATAAACGGAAAATTTATAGTTGAGAAGAGGTCTAAGTAAAAATCTACAAGTAGATTTTAAATTTATACTTCTTTTACAGAATTTATAACACAACAGTAATAAATATAGTCAGGACCGTCATCAGGATTCAAAGTTCATTGAAATAATTAGCAAATAAATTATAAAATCAAAAGACACCTTATCGGTTACATGTTTCAATCTTATCCACGATTCTACTCGTGAAACTGATATCATCAGACCCGCACTGGTTTTCAAGAAAATATAAGTTACTTACCAATTCTTCAAAACCACCTATTCTTCTTCTTTTTTTGAAGAATTGGTAAGTAACTTATATTTTCTTAAAAACCAGTGCGGGTCTGATGATATCAGTTTCACGAGTAGAATCGTGGATAAGATTGAAACATGTAATCCGATAAGGTGTCTTTTGATTTTATAATTTATTTGCTAATTATTTCAATAAACTTTGAATCCTGATGACGGTCCTGACTATATTTATTACTGTTGTGTTATAAATTCTGTAAAAGAAGTATAAATTTAAAATCTACTTGTAGATTTTTACTTAGACCTCTTCTCAACTATAAATTTTCCGTTTAGATTGCATAAAAGTTTTCCTTGAAGGATATTTACGAAAAAAATATCAGATTTTGATATGTAGGATAAATAAATTAATGTTCCAAAAAACCGTATAGCAACAAAATTTTCAATTAGCAAAGTATTGATAATTGCCAATACGAGGTGTGTGTTTCGACACACCAAAAAGTTTTAATTTGCAGCTAAAAATAACTACAACTTGCATAAACCAAACAAATTTAGTGTTTAAATATTTTCTCATCTCCGTTATTCAAGGGATATAATGGTGTAAAATATTTTTCAAAAATTAACAAGAGTTAAAATAATTATATTACATAATTTTTTTAATACTAAAAACAGTCAAGGTCAAATGAATATTAATTTTAGAAAAATACTGAAATTGAATGTCGAATCCTTGACTATATAAAATAAAAAAATAAATTGCTAATTTACATTCCCGATTTAAATACAATTTTGAGTTGTTAATTAAAAAATACGTAATCATTTACCTACAAAAGCTCCTGCAACACCAGCAGCCATGCCAAGCAAAGCTTTCGTAAAAAATCCAGGTGGTTTCCCTTCAGCGGAGCATTGTTCAAATAGCCAAGTGTAAACCCCCAATCGAGTTGTCGTATAAGTGGCCTGTCTTAATAATCCAGCCGATAAACCACTGTACATAGCAAACACCCCTTCTTTTGCGATAATGCCTTTCACAGCATGAAACGAGGTAGGATATTCCTTTGCCGCACCACCCATACCGCTAAGTTGCATCCTATTTTTAACCAAATCGAGTGGCTGTACGAAAAGGGTAGCAGCCATCCTAAAATTAAAATAGTAATAAGAAATGCCCGCGAAAATAAAGACCTTATAACTTACCCAGCTGTACCACCAAAAAGGAATTTAACATAATTTGGCATTGTTTTTTCTGCACTTTTGGCCATTTTTACAAATTTTTACCTAAAAATCTACCGATGAAATGATCGAAAGCGAAAGTTCGATATCAAATGTTATCTACAAATAGGCAATGATATTGGGGTCATTATTTACTATAAAATTATAAAATTAAGACGAAAAGTGGGGAAATATGAAAAATTAGGTTATGTATAATATTATGCAGATGAGACCTGCGGGTTGCAGATATTTAGGTCATGAAAATTTCTGTCACTTGTTAAATGTTACAAATTTAATTTTTTAAGGTTTCATTTAAACAAATTTAGGTAAACTTGAATGAACTAATCTTTTTATCTAATTTCTTAGCATTATATATTATAAAGAAGAGGCACCGTTGGTATGTAGTTACAATAATTTTAATTGTCATTGTTTTAATTTTTAGATTATGGCCAGTAACGTTCCTGATATCATTTACAGTTGTGAAATTTGTGGATTAGAAAGTCTCACAGAGGAAGGGTTACTCACACACACCAATACGGCACACGTCGAAGGGCAAGCGGTGTGTCCTTTTTGTCAATTGTCGGGGGTATCTCCAGCGGAGCTGCTTCTTCATGTCAATCATGCTCATTTAGATTACTTGACTCCTGAATCAGAAGTCAATATGAGCTTTATCGACGATGCAAGTCCTAGGTTGGTCACCTTTTCGATACCTTTCTTTCAATTTTAAATAGTTTTTCATTTCACAGTGATTTTAATGGTTCTATGAATGGGGAATGGAATTTGCCATCTTTATCGAGCCATAGTCATAGTAGTAAATTTGTTGGTACTAATGGTTCTAATACTGATAATAATATCAATAATATAAATTATGTTGCTAAGGTAAGTTTTATGGTTAAAATTTTTTTAATGATGTTTGGTGTGGGGAGAAACTTTCAAGTTTTAGGTTTCAGTTACAGTATTATAATAGTAAATCAATAATAAATTATTAATCAATAGAAATATTTCCTGAACTGTAATAAACCTGTAGGGTAATTGGTAGTTCGCAATAAGACTAATTTCTGTTACTATGTTTTTTTTTAAATTCAATTAACTTTTTTTTAAATTATATTATTTAAAAAATTTGTAACCAATATTACACTCCAAGTGATTGTATTATCCTACTATGCAGGATGAATGAATTGTATGAATTTCTTTGATATCACTCTCAGCGATCAAAATATAAAAAAAAAATTTAATTAGAAAGTTATCTATTTAACTTATCTTGTATTTTTTATGAGAGATTACAATTAAATTTAGACAAAATAAATTAAATTGGTAACATGCAATAGTAAAATAAAAGGACAAGGGCTCTCCATGTCTTGTACATGTATGGTGGTATGCGACACCGTTAGGTGTTATAAAAATAAAATTAATTTCTTTAACAAAAATCTTTGTCCATGTTCACGATTTATAAATCAGTTTTTATTAAGAACTTCTATTTAACTTTCTTCTGATGTACATTTTCTTTTCAGTGAAATGCAATGAAATTTTACACAGTAGATATCAATCTAGGAAAACAAATTAATAATTTATTATTTGTTTATATTATTAGTGAAAATAAAATAATCAAATCTTTCAATATACTTAATATAATTTTAATATAAGAAAAATAAAATAATTTTATTTAAATTTTTGTAATTACCTAAATAACCTTGCAAGTTGTGCAATTTTACCATCAAACACAATTCATTTTTAAAATTACATTTTAAACAAAATAATTTTCTTCGCGGCACTCTTGTAAATTGCCAAATTTCATCTTATTAATTGAAAACTAATAATCGCTATAGGTTTCTACACAAAACCAATAAATAAAATAATAAATAATTTCATCGCAGTTACTTTACAAATAAATTAACGTAAGCAATTATCTACAAAATTATCCTAAGAAATAACTAATTTTATTACTTATCTACTCCACCTTTCAAAAATTGTAGGAAATATTTTGTAATTTAAAAAATTTCAAAATTACACAGGTTCCATTTAAACTTTTTATTGCGCAATAGGACAGTGGCGTAGCTAGCGCTAAGTGGGTCCTGTTGCAAAGACAATGAAGTACTTATTATTATTATATTTATTATTTAAAAGCTTTACATTGAAATGGAATATAGCTGTTACAAGAACTTTTTAAATCCAAAATTTGAGGTGGATTAGGCTTCGTGTTATAACATTATTTTCTTAGACTAACCATGTACACAATCTTATTATATTACAGGCTTCTGTGTGTCTTGCTGGCATTGACAATATCTTTTCACACCTTTTTGTCTGCAACCATCCTTCTCCATCGCCGTATTCCCATCCTTTCGAGGTCACTTGTGACTGTCCCACCAACGTATCCTAGGTCTTCCTCTCGCTTGTGTCTCAGAAGGCTTCCAATTTGTTAACAGCTTTATCTCTTCCTCGTCATCTTTTTTTATTATATGAGCAAGCCATTTAATTTGATGCGCCTTGATATACTTCACGATATCCTCTCCCATCTCGTTAAGAAGTTCAAAGTTCATACGTGCTCTGCATTCCCTGTTTATTTGTTTGGGACCAAGTATAGTTCTTAATACTTTTCTTTCGAATATTCGCAATTGTTTTTCCTCCTTTTGATTGAAACACATTTTCTTGTTTGAAACACAAACAAACTCTATTTCCAGCCAACAGTTTTGATTTTATGTCCGCGCTTTTCTCATTCTTACTATTTATCTGTATGCCTAAGTATTTGAAGTTTTCGACCTTTTTGATAGTGATGTCATCTATTTTTAACTCATTTAAATTGTCATATTTTTACATATTTTGATTTTTTCTCATTTAGGGTCAATCCCACCTTACTTGATTCCATTTTTATTATTCTAAATAAGTTCTTTATCGCACTCTCCGTCCTTGATATAATTACCACATCGTCGGCATATCCTAGTAACTGCGTTTCTCTATTTATGATCGTACTTTTATATTTTGTGCTTCTGATTATTTTCTTCATAATAAAGTTGAACAAGATCGCCGACAACGCATCCCTTTGCTTCACTCCGCAATTCACTAAGAAACTATTGATTTCCCCTTCGGTCATCCTCACAGTAGTCGAGGTCCCTGTGAGTGTCATCTTTATTAGCCTTATAATTTTATGAGGTACTCCAAATTCTTTTAGGATGTTAATTAGTTGTTTTTTACTGACTTTATTGAAGGCTTGTTTGTAATCTATGAAAAGTATATGGGGCATTCCACACCAAATCGACCACTTTTGAACCCGACCCCTTTTGATTTTTCTAAAATTTTTACATATTGTACTATCTCACCTAAAACAGTTCTGTGATTTTTTCAAAATTTTTTACTCAACCCAAAAAAAGTTACGAATTTTTAGAAAAACTGATGTTTTTTCTTCAAACGATTATAACTATTTCAAAAATTGATTAATCGGAACTTTTTTTTTGTTTTTTTTGTCTTTAAACGTACTTTTCAAGAAAAAATATAAAAAAAATATTCAAACTTGTATTCTACAAAATTTTTCACTTTTTCGGAGAAAATCATTGATTTTTCAAATTTCGACACTTTTGATTTTTGATTTTTTTATTTCAAAATAAACTCTGATTTATTCCGCGTATAACAACGCAAACCCCATAATGGGCCGACATTTCTTTTTATTTATTTTGTTTAATTGAAAAATATTTTTGGGTAAAAGTAAAACAAAATATTTTTTAATTAAACAAAAAGAATAGAAAGAAATGTCGGCCCATTATGGGGTTTGCGTTGTTATACGCAGAATAAATCAGAGGTTTTTTTTTAAATAAAAAAATCAAAAATCAAATGTGGAAAAATTTGAAAAATCAATGATTATTTCCGAAAAAATGAAAAATTTTTAAGAATACAAGTTTGAATTTTTTTTGTGTTTTTTCCTTTAAAGTACGTTTAAAGATTAAAAAAAAACAAAAAAAAGTTCTGATTAGTCAATTTTTGAAATAGTTATGAATTTTTTTTAGAAAAATTGATGGTTTTTTTCTTCAAACGATCATAACTATTTCAAAAAGTGACTAATCTGAACTTTTTTTTTTGATTTTATTATCTTTAAACGTACTTTTCAGGAAAAAACACAAAAAAAATATTTAAACTTGTATTCTATAAATTTTTTTATTTTTTCGGAAATAATCATTGATTTTTCAAATTTTTCCACTTTTGATTTTTGGTTTTTTATTTAAAAACAAACTCTGATTTATTCCGCGTATAACAACGCAAACCCCATACTGGGCCAACATTTCTTTCTATTCTTTTTGTTTAATTAAAAAATATTTTGTTTTATTTTTTACGCAAAAATATTTTTCAATTAAACAAAATAAATAGTAAGAAATGTCGGCCCATTATGGGGTTTGCGTTGTTATACGCGGAATAAATCAGAGTTTTTTTTAAATAAAAAAATCAAAAATCAAAAGTGTCGAAAGGACCCCGCTACGGCCTTATGGGTTTTGGGTCCCAGTCAAATTTAACCATAATGTAGGATATTGTAGTTTATAACATGCTGATAAAAAGTGTCCATGGGCACAAAGTCAAAAAATGGACAGTTTCCGAGATATAAGGCATTTCAAAGTTTGTCCAGTCATTCTACGAATGACACAATGATAAAGTCAAAATCGATACTACCCGGAAACAAAAAATAGGACTGTGTAGATGAAAGAATTTTAAAAAAGATAGAGTTTTTTGCATCACTCTAGCTAGTGTATTACATAACCTAAAAAATTAAACAAAGTCGAAAATGCGGTTTCTTGCGATTTAAGAAAAAAACAAAAACGGCAAATTTTGACGGCATTTTTTGTTTTTTTCAGAAAATTAATAATGAATCAGTATTTTAACTTTCTACAACTTATTTTCTACAACTTTTTCGAATTTTTACAAAAATTCTTTAGAATTTTATCTTCTACACGGCAGTATTTTTTTTTTCTAGGTGGTATCGTTTTTGACTTTATCATTGTGTGTTTCATAGAATGACTAGATTAACTCTTTAATGCCGAATATCTCGAAAACTGTCCATTTTTTGGCTTTGTGCCCTTTGACACTTGTTATCAGCATATTATGAACTACAATATCCTAAATTTTGGTTAAATTTGACTGGGACCCAAAACCCATAAAGCCGTAGCGGGGTCCTTTAAAAAATCAATGATTATTTCCAAAAAAATGAAAAATTTTATAGAATACAAGTTTGAATATTTTTTTAATATTTTTTCCTGAAAAGTACGTTTAAAGACAAAAAAACAAAAAAAAACGTTCCCATTAGTCAATTTTTGAAATAGTTATGATCGTTTGAAGAAAAAAACATCAGTTGTTCTAAAAATTCGTAACTTTTTTTGGGTTGAGTAAAAAGTTTTTAAAAAATTCACAAAACTATTTTTGGTGAGATAGTATAATATGTAAAAATTTCAGGAAAATCAAAAGGGGTCGGGTTCAAAAGTGGTCGATTTGGTGTGGAATTACATAACTCCTTAATTTTTTAATTTAATATTTCTTACTAACCTAATATTTTGTAAATATTCGAATCAACTATTAGCTGAAAAAATCTATTATTTTAAAATTTACTTTTTTAGGCAACAGTCAATGGTGATATTAGTCCAAAAAATTCCAGTCACGGAGAAGGGTCTCCGTTACGTACTAGTCTTAATCTTAAGCTTCGTAATCCAGCTCCAACATTGCAATGTCCGATGTGCAAGTATACGAGTATTAGTCCAGATGAACTTGAAGAACACATAAATAGGTAAATAGTAAAACACAATTTTGACACTGACAAAATAAAAATGACACAAAAAAATTCTTGTTACGAAACTTTTACATCTTTTTTATGCAAGTAACCTTTCTTTTAATTTCTTTCAGGCAACATTTTGATCTGACCTCACCATCTGTTGGAAGTTGTACAGGAGATGTGTTTTCATGTCCAATATGTGTAAAAGCATTTGATTCCGCCCCAGATTTAGAATTACATGTTAATATTGAACATAAGGATATTTTATCGCCGGCCAGTCCTTCCACTACCTCTTGTCCAGTTTGTGGAATGACTTTGAATAATGATAACGACGTAAGTTTGTTTGATTTTACCGTTTCTCACTTTAAATTTTAATTTTCTTCCGAATTGGGTCAATTTTATTATGAAAGCTTTTTTTTAAATTAATACAAACAAATTGTGTAGTTTTCGTGCATCTGCAGAGTGAGGAAGCGGCTCGTCACGTGGAATCTCATTTTCCTGCTGGATCTCCTTTAGATAAAGCAACTTTGAAGGAACGGGAACAAAGGGAGTTTGAATTGTTGAGAGCACAGTATGGGATGGATAACCAAGGAAATTTTCGGGAACAATCCGTTACTAACATGCAGAGGGCAGTTTATGCAGGAGAAATGAGCGTATCTGATTATTATGAGAGGACTTTGGATTTACGTGCAGCCGAAAGTTGTGGTATTGATGATGGCAGCTCTGTGACACGAAATTTGGTTAGTTTGGTTTTACTATGGACAAATTTTTGTTGACGTTTTAATTTTTAGGTTCCAAAAATTCGAACTTTTAGTAACAATGCGCAAAATGTTGTTCGTACTTTAACATGTACCTGTGTAGATCATTATGCTTCGTCGTATGGAGATCGAGGATGGGGTTGTGGGTATAGAAATGCTCAAATGCTTATCTCCAGTCTTTTAACGCATACCGGATACAACGAAAGGGTATATAAATTGTGGCAAGGACAAAAGCCACCAAGGTCTTCAGTTCCTAGCATATCACGACTGCAAAGTCTTATTGAACAAGCTTGGTCGCAGGGATTTGATACTCAGGTATTTTCTATAACATTAAAAAGTAGCACCAAAATTTGATTATACTTTTTCAGGGTTCCGAACAGTTGGGATGTCGTTTGGTTAACACCAGGAAGTGGATTGGTGCCACCGAAGTAGTAACATTATTATCTTTTTTGAGGGTTCGTTGTCAGTTAGTCGATTTTCACAGACCAACTGGACCTGGTGGAACGCATCCAGAACTTTTTAATTGGGTTTTAAAACATTTTGAAAATAATGGGGGTGTCGAATTTACCCCACCTTTGTATTTGCAACACCAAGGTTTGTATTACAACAAACAGACCTCCCAGTTTTTTTAAAATAATAGCATTGGTCTTTAGTCCTAGAATAATCCTTAATTTGAATAATAATTCTAAAGCATCTTACGAATTTAAATATTACCCACAAACAAGATGGTAATCTGCTTTAAATATCTCAACATACAGATCTTGCTTGTAGAGAAATTTTTTTGAAATGGAGATCTTCAAGGCACTGGATGAAGAAGATGGGTAGTCTTCATAATATACAACTTTGGATATAATTGTTTATCTTCTTTATTATGCATTTCTGTGACTTAATACTTTGCTGGGAGGTCTGAATAAAAGTTACAGCAACAATTTTTATTTAAAATTTTTTTAGGTCACAGTCGTACGATAATGGGAGTAGAAGTTCACCGTGACGGTACAAAAACACTTTTAGTTCTTGATCCGAGCCACTCGCGGCCTCAAATGGGACAACTAATGGAATCTACAGCAGGATCTACCTCAATGCGTTTATTAAGAAAAAGCGAATCTGCCATGAAGGCTCGTCAGTACCAAATAGTTTCGGTAGTGGGTATGATAGACAGCGAACAACAGTACCAGCAGAGTAAAGTATTACGTGGTTTGAGAATTCCTCAAGACCGATGAGACTGACTCATTGTGTTATGTATTTTATCGGTTATTATAAATTGTTTTTTTATATTTTATTATTCTCTAGTCTATTTATTACTACCACCTTGCGGTTCATGAAGTTTTTAATTTTTGTAGTTTTACATTCCACGCACTTTAAACACGATATCAATTTAATTATCATAAGCAATATACAAAGACAAACAAACAAGTGGAAGATAAAAATACAAAAGTTTTGTAAAACTAAGTTTTTATCACTGCTATATTTATCGAATGCTGCCTTTTAGTGTTATTTCCAAAATTTCGAAAGTACAAACACCTTTAAGATGATACAAAAATATAATTTCGTTTTTTTATGTTGACTATAATTAAAATAATTATCATCGTGAGAACTCTTTTGAATCTCTTAAAAATGACGGCAAGTTTGTGCACAAAGAAATTTTATCATTATAATGTGATGTTGAAACGAATTGACCAATGTTGTTTCTGCAGTAAGTTGTTTTAATTCAGGGCACGTGAAGAATACAAAGGAAAAATCTTTTTGCTTATAGTGTGACAAAGTATTATTTTTATTGCGCCTAATTGTAGAAATAATGTAGTAGTTAAATTTGACTATACACAACTTGTTACAAAAATAATTTTTAAAAAGTGTAATAGAAAATTTTATGACTCTGAACAGCTAAAGTTTTTATTATTTTTGCCTCAACGATGGCCTGTTGAAAGAACTTTATTGATTGTTACTAATATAAAATTTACTTGATCTCACAAATCTGTAGATCATTGTTTACACTTCCTTAAAATGTAGTTAGCTAGTATTAAAGTGTTTTACAGAATTGCTATTATTGTTTATTACCTGAGTCGTTAATGATTTAGTATTAGATGCCTCAATCCTTTTTCGAGTCGATAGTGGCAGGGACGTGCCCAGCCAACTTTTTTCAGGGGGGAGATATTTCAAATTTGCCAACTGAATTAATTCAAAATTGCCAACTTTTTGTAAGTTTTGCAGCTTTTAGTAAATTTAGACATAAAAAAATGGCAAATTGACCAACTTTTGGGTGTTTTTGTCAACTTTCTGCAACATTGGGGGGGAAGCTCCTCTCCCCCATGGGCACGTCCCTGGATAGTGGCATAAAACGTCAGATTTATCCGCTGTTTAGATTATTCGCATTATGCAGAATATACATAACTTTATGCTTTTTTTTCTTCGCAATAATTCAAATCACAAACTTTAGAACCAAAATTTTAAGTGAAGGAGATGTAAACTTACAGAATTTTTTGACATTACTTTTCATCTATTGGTAATTATGTAGGTAATTGATATACAGTTTTACCTATGTAAATTTTGAAAAAATTAAAGAAGCCTAAATCCGAAGGATAGAAAACCTCTGAAACACCCAGATAAATTTCTGTTCTGCATTTCGTTTTATGAACGAAGGTGATTGGATACTTTACAGACTAATAAAAGAAAGTATTACGACTATTTTGATTAGTGGTTGGTTTATCAATTTACCTCTACAATTTATGTTTTAAAATAGAATTAACTCATTAATCTTGCTTGGTTGAACTTTTTTATTATAATTGATGGCGCCTATAACAACCAGGCTAATTTTATTCCAACTAGCAAACTGGTTCTTCACTGCAAAACATGTTTAGATCTTTTTATTTTTTACCGCTCAAAAAAGCAAGAGTAATAATCAAATTTTATGTAACGGTCAAGTGATGTTCTTAATTAAATATTTTGAGCGCAATTTTTTTTAAAACAAGAAACTATAATTTATATCTGCTGATTTTTTTTAACAAGCCAACAAATTTATATAGTAAATTATAATTTATAAATAAATATAAATCGATCACTTGCCCGGATGTTATTAACTTTACAAAAAAAAGTAAAAATAATTTATAATTATCGTAATTATTGTTCATCATTTGAAACAGAGTGACCTTTGATTGCGTTATTTGTTGTGCTTTTTTTAAGAGCTTTTTATCTCGATTACGTAATTTGGTTGATATGTAGTTATTTCGCCGCCACTTTCTTGTTGGTTGCTAATGGAGGCGTGTAAGTGCGTCACAACTTGAAAAATATTGCCAACGCTCATAATTTTGTTATGAAATTCTTATCGTTTTTGAGTTTTTTTCTGAAATGCTTTGCTGCTCAAAAACAAATTTTGTTTTTTCTCCTTAAGTGCCATGTGGATTTTTTTCTTAAAGAGAGAAAATATTTGTCCATTTTCAGAATGTAAGATTATGAAAAATGCTATGCGTATTCAGTCACGTATACCTACATACATTTTCTTATCTTGAAAATGTTATAGCAAAATTTATCCAATAATGAAGAAGTAAATTTTATACAATATTTGTTGATATTATTTTATGATTGGTGTAATTGCATATATTTTATCGTTGTCAACTTCCTGAACGAGTTGTTGTAAGTTTCATGATGAACTCGACGTAATTTGATTTAATATTTAATTGAATATCTGATATACGAGTAAAATCTTTTTACGACAAAGTAAATCATTACAACATTTAGAATACATTATAAATATAATATTGCTTTCGCTTTTTGGGAATTACAAATCCGATTGGCGGGTTGGATTAGTCCCCATATGAGTCTCATCTCATAGTTCAGATAAATTAATACCGATTTTACCACAGCGTGTGGATGCCCACTGAAAGGCCTAGCTAAGAAATTCTGTATAGTTTGCGATACCGGGTTCAAATCCGTAGAAGGGTAACGTTTTAATGAATGATGAATATCCGTGCTTCGGAAGACAGGTTAAGCCGGTGGTTCCCCTGGGTTAATGAATTGCCATCATTTACATAAAAACTAGGGTTACAGGCTCGTCTGGAAACCACTCTAGCAAACTACCTATCGGACGTTAAACAATTTAAATATATTAACCCCCGTATTCATAAAAATGCAATATTTACAACAGGTTTACTAAAGCTTTAAAAGCCTCACAAATGCCCTTAAAATGCCTTATCTCCCTTACAAAGGGTTTACAAACCTCTTTTAAGTATTATTCGTTTTTATGAATACGGGGGTAAAACTTAAATTATATCGAATTATTAAAATTAAAAAATCAATGAAAGTAATTATTAAATTAAAATTTTAATAATATATTATTTAATATAAACAATTTATTTATATTAAAACTTCAAAATATCGAGTAATTAATAAATCAAAAATTAATTAAAAGATTTATTGAGCTTTCAAACGATTATTTCGCCCGTCATCAGAATAATATACAGATATTAAATTCAGTTGAAGAAGATTAGTGTAAATGAGGTTTTCTTGTATGGTATGTTTGTACAACATTTTAATACTGCAAGATTTTTCCAAACTTCAATCAATTCGAGAGATTCCGCAAAAACCGTAAAACGACAGATTAACCCCTTTAATCCACTTCTGTGTTTTTCTTGTCTCAAAATTTAGACTTAATTTTTTTATACTAAAATGAATATTCTAGATTCTGAGCTATTGAATGATCCTAATTAATGTTCATAAAAGACTCGTTAAATCTGCTAAAATTCTTTAATCAAAATTTTGCGTAGTATATTTTCGGTGTCCCTTCTCAGTTTTTCATCACTTTAAAAGACATTATTTTTGTTTTTAATAAATTGCTCGATGAGTTTCAAATTTTTTATATAATTGATTTCTAAGAAATTTAATACTGTTCCATGTGATTAAGTAATTTAAAATTCATTACACCTTCTATACACAGCGTAAATAATAATTTGCTTCGAAACTTCTAAAATTAAAGATTATGGGTTCTTAGTTTATTTTTGATATTAATAAATATATTATTATCCGTTTATTTTGGTAACCGCAGTTGGTTTAATTTCACGAAGCCGTTGTTGATTTGAATCTTCTAAAATTTTAAGGATACTTTCAACGTAAAATTTATCTAGAAATTTTTTTTTCTGATGAGTATATTAGTTTTTTTTTTTTCTAAACATAACAAAACAAAAGATGATATTTCGAATTCAGTTGAAATAAGTACAAAGTTAAAATAAATTGTAAGAAAATGGAAAAATATCAAATCTTATGCAATTACAACTGCATCTTGTGCATCAGAAAAAGAAAAATGATTATTACACAAAAACATTTCAATTTAAAAAATAGCTAAAATATAAGATATGTTAAATTTTGCAGTTCAAATGTACCCCGCTTTCATATACCTAAGGGGATAAGCTTTCACGTTTCACCTGATTAGCTTATATCATTAAACGCAATAGCAGATTTATATACCATGTAGTGGCCCGTGGCGCCAATGTAATTTGGAGCAGCTGAGCTATATAAAAAACTATGTATATCTAATAGTCGAAATATAAGTAAAATTAAATGTGCATGGTCATTATTGTTAACTTTGTAATTGCTGAATCAATTAAAACACTTAATTAACAAATTAATTGCAGTCCTGTCGATTACTATTATCGCAAAAGTATAATAATATAATTGAGCTACATTTATTCTTAAATTATTAAAATAAATAAAATTTAAGTTGTTAATTATAATAATTCCGCACGTGATTATATGTGAGCTGGTATACTTGGAAATTACTTATAGGGCCAATTTTTATTGAAAGAAACCTGATCGGACAAGTGTAACACAATCTAATAGAAAATGAAATTGTTTTTCTTATATTGGATCAGTCTTTAGAAAATCAAGTTAATGATGATGAACAAAATGTACATTTTCAACAAGATGAAGCACCCCCACATTACGCATTAATTGTGCGATAAAGGGTAGACGATAAATTTTCTGACAAAACTCCTCCCGAAAATCTTCAAGAACTGAAAAATAGGGTAACCCAAAAATGTAAGCGGATTAGTCCAAAAGCATGTCAGGAAAATTGATTGTGCCTACCAATAACTATTGGTTTTTTTTAACAGTTTGAAAATGTTATTTCATGGATTTTCAAATTTGAATAATTATTTTAATTTTTTAAAGGTTAAATTTAAAGGTTAAACTTTGAGATTTGCTTCTGTACTTATACTCTCCTACGTTTGTGTTTATCTATGCAGAGGACCTATAGTTAGTGCACTTCAGTTTTTAAAATTTATTATTTAATTGAGGTATTAGGAGATTCCCGATAGACGCCAATGAAATTGGATCAAAAAAAAGTCATAGGTAGGGGGTAGGGGTTTGGGAAAAAACTATCTGTGTCATTTTCTAAAAATGTTTGATAGATTCCCTTTCGAGAGGAGACGGTCAGAATATATTTCGGGCATTGCCAAGGTACAATCTGGATACAATAGCACGTAAAATCTATAATCAGACATCTCAATCAAATAGTTAATATCTCAATCTAAAATATTTTTATACCTATTAATTTTATCTATTGTAAATAAAGGAAATAACAATTAACAAGTACATGCTTTATCTATATAATCATGCCGTCATCAAAGTATGAAACTTTTTTTACAAGGGTTTAAGGTTTATAGTATAATTTGTACACACCTATTATAATCCTTTTATCTGTGTTGGAGTGTACTCATTATACTTTAAGTTTAATTAATAACAAAAGGAAATATCTGTTTTTTTCATCTTTGGCTAGAAACAACTACACTTATATTTTATCAATGATAAAAATATTTCAAGTGTGTACTTTACTTCAAATTATATTCTAAGTAGGTATAGCATTATTACCAAAAAATAAAATAAGAAATTTAATAAGAAAACAATCAAAAACCATGACAATTAAAAAGAAATTATTAGAAAAACTATTTGGCGAGGAAGCAATTAAGATATTATATATTGTCGTATTATTTTGAGTATATCTCAACACTATACTTTTTCAAATGGGAAAGTCATGTGCCACCAGATACCATCAGACTTTTTATTTAAATTTCATTCAAAACATCAGTTTTGAATCACATTTATTTATACTAAAATAATCTTGGAATGAATTCCAACAAGAAATGATTTACTAAAATTTTGATGAAATTACTCACAACGATAACGAAACAGTCAATTGCAATTTTTTACAATGCAAATTTTAAACATAATTATCTACGTTTAGTAAAAAAAAAATATTTAATTTTAATTGCATAGTTTATTTATCAAGTGAACAAACTCAAATTGTACGGTTCATTATTTATTTGATATTGTAAATTAAAATTGACCAATAACTTTATTTTTTATTATTCTATTTATGACGTTGCTATTTTCAAAATTTGTTTATCGCATTTTGATTATGCTAGAGGCAAATTTTTTCAATAGATTGATTATGTTTTTAATCGCGTAACATATTTAGCAATTCATTGATGGTGTAATTACTGTTATCGATTTATTTTGATAGATGATACGTGTATACTCAAAAGATCTTAATTTTTGATTACCTAATAAATTATTTATCACGTTTGCTAATGAAGTTCATAGATTTACCTTGACCATACCCAATTGTTTATAGTTCATACTAAGGACAAAGGAAATGGATAATAATTAAAATTGTTTATTATAAATGAATGCAATTTTAATATGAACTGAATTTATAAATGTGACAAACTTGAAATTAAAAAGTTAAACCGTATCAAAAAATAATGATAATGGAGTCACTGCCCAGTCACTGCTCCTTATTGATATTATTAATTTGTAATTCTGGACTTGCAACCATTTTAAGAAAAAAGTTATGACGAAAGGAAGAAACCATCGATAAAATTAAGTAGGGCTAAATAGAAATTTTCTAGACTCTTTAAAATGTTATAATATTACAGTATTTGGTATGGTTTTAACTAATTCTGATATGGTTACCATCAAGTTTCAGTACTACAGCATCAACCATAAATCAATTCCAGAGTGGAAAGAAACGAAAGCGATTACAAATAAGTAGTTCCGGGTACGAATCCCCAGCCGCCTGTTGGGCCGGTGCTAATAACCTGGTTACTCATACATGTTTTGAAAGGAAAATAACAAAATAAATTATTTATATTATTAATTTTTACTTAGTTTATTTATATAATTAAAAATATAAATTAACAAAAAGATAAAAGTAGGTTCAAAGCTTCTCAATCAAAAGAATATCATTAAAATATTGAAAATTTTACTTCAGATCTCTGAATGTAAAATCTGCCATGACGATATTGTTGACGATTCGCGTGCATTAAAACGCGCTTTTTCAAAAGATTATAAGGAGGTACTACATACTCATCATATCATTGTCTGACACAAGCAACAAATTTGTGTAACTTTTTTGTTAAATGCCGCACTAATAAAATTGCCGCTCGTGCCGGTACCTCCAGGGACAAGGAGGGTACTTTTCAGGGCGTTGTGGTCTTCCCTGGTTGCGGCGTAAATCCAGGTTTGGCCCCGGATGTGTTGGATTCTTATTTCTTCTCGAGTTAGTGGCTTCACGCTTTCCATAAATGATTTTAGATTGCCGTGGGTGAAGAGAGGATGATAGGCGGAGGTCGAATTGTTTTGGCAGTGGTGTTTGCGACTATGTTTGGCCGGGCTCCCTGGGAGACGGGAGGCCTCACTCTTCTGGACGATGTGACCACCTTCCAAGCAGGCTCGCTGGTGGGTTGAGGAAGCTGTTCGGGAACTTTCTCCAGTATCCCGAAACGATTGTATAAATTTATGCCGGGGGCAACTTGGTTGATGGTTAATGTTTGGGTTTCAGTAACTTCCATGTTATCTGCTTCTGAGTTTGTACTTGAAGTGGCCTTGAAGGTAAGTGGCGAACATAGTTTCGCAAATTCCTCATTTGACATTTTGGGCACTCTTGGGAGATTCCATGATCGGTTTCTGGATTGTCGTTAGTTTTTTCTTGGTTGGATTTGTTTTCTTTCTTTTGTTATGATTGATGGCTTTCCAGCGTGGAAATTCGCTGGTAGGCTTGAGATTAGACGCACAAGTTTCGCTCATACAACTACTTTTAACTAGCAATATATGCACGACTACCTCGCACCAACGCCGTGGTGCGAATCACATTGTATTCACACTAAGTTTATAATTATCTGTGTTTCTTCGCGTCATTTATCAATTTTCTCTACGTTTTTCTATCAGTCACCATCTGGCTCCATCCTTTACTCCTAATATCCTCAGATCACTCGTCAGCTCATCCCATCACCACCGCATCCTTGGTCTGCCGCTAGCTCGCTTCTCCTAGGTTTCCACACCATTAACATCTTTGCCGCTTCTTACTACCTATCACTTTTTCATACATGTCCATACATTGTCCATACATACATGTTCATACATTATATCGTCCGTCATCAGAATCGTTTGAAAGCTCAATAAATCTTTTAATTAATTTTTAATTTTATAATAACTCGATATTTTGAAGTTTTAATATAATTTATATATTTAGGTGTGCGAATAAATAGCAGGAATGAGAGAAATGAGAAGATTAAAGAAAAAATACAAACGATTAATAAAGCTAATTTCGCAAATAAGAACATTTTATTCTCTGTCAAGTTTATAAACTTGACATGATCACCTCCCATTTCCTCAAGAATATCGCAATTCATTTTTGATCTAAATTCTCCATTTACATATTTGGGGCCAAGTATAGTTCTCAAGACTTTTCTTTCAAATACTCTCAGTTGTTTCCTCTCTCTACGCGTTATGCACATGACTTACGCATATGACATCACATACGCATCTCCGTATGTGAGGCGTGGTCTCATCATTGACTTATAGATTCTGATCTTGTTTTTTTTTAGATATTCCTCTATCGCTCTTAGGATGTTCTTATTTGCGAAATAAGCTTTATTAATCGTTTGTATTTTTTCTTTAATCTCCTTGTTTCTCTCATTCCTGCTATTTATTCGCACATTTAAATATCCAAATTATATTAAAACTTCAAAATATCGAGTTATTATAAAATTAAAAATTAATTAAAAGATTTATTGAGCTTTCAAACGAATGTGATGACGAACGATATAATCGTTTGAAAGCTTAATAAATCTTTTAATTAATTTTTAATTTTATAATAACTCGATATTTTGAAGTTTTAATATAATTTAATATCAACGAGTTAATAATCTAAATATCTAAAGCTTTCCACTTGTTCGATTCTGCAGTCGTCAATTATTAAATCTTGTTTGTCTTCTCTCATACTTCTTTGGCATTTCTTATACTTAACACTTTTTCTCGCTTATTTTGGCTGCTTCTCTTTTGTTGATTTTAAATATGCCGTCGTCCCTCTTTCGTTCTCTGTATATTAAATAATGATAATATTATGATATTATGATAATATCTTGTATATCTTATCCTGATGACGGACGATATAATCGTCTGAAAGCTTAATAAATCATTTAATTAATTGAAAATAATCTTGCTATAAAGCATATCAATTAAATGAAATAATTTGCACTAACTTTGCGATGAAAAATTAAATTATGCAACTAAGGAAGAACGGTAGACACAGCTTATCAATATCAAACGTCCCGAGACCATCACTCACTAAAAACTCTGTGTTTCAGACTCGTTAGTCCTCATCAGTACCGTACACTTGATAACACTTTTAGTCGCATAATCCAGCAAAACATGGCTACTGAATTCATCGATGCAAAAAGACAGCAAGCGCATGTCAAAATTTCACATATCGAAAACAATGCCTAATCGTGCATTCTTGGCGCATTTCTTGGCGCATTTAATTAATTTTTAATAACTCGATATTTAAAATTTAAATTTAATTTAATATCAACGAGTTAATAACTTATCATTTTAAATAACGTTAAAACTTATTTATGATCACTGGAACTAATTCTAATTTACGAGAAAAATTAGTACAACATGCCACAAGAGAATCTCATTTACACTAATTGATTTTAAAACTGAAATTATTTCTAGTTAAAAATTAAATTACCGATGTGACCGCTGGTTGAGTACAGACCGGAAAATCTGGGTTCAAATGGCGAACTATACAGAATTTCTTAGCTCGGCCTTTCAGTGGGCCTCCATATGGGGCCTAATCCACCTATTACGGACGAATGTGCTTTAACAATACCTTATTAGAATCCCGTTATGTCAGTTGCATAGGAAATTTTTGTACTTGGAATTTTCACATTTGATTTTTTTTATTATTACTAAATAAATATTAATAAAATAAATACTACGTCACCGTTTGGTAAAATCGGTAGAAGTCTAGCATTTCTCTAAAATTTACCTCTTTGCTCCCCACCTTTATCCAACCAGGAAAACGTTTATTTTTTGGTTTTGCATTTAGGGGGTGTCTCACTATCTATAAGCCATTGAAATTTCACGACTCCTAAAATCCGGGATGGCTCTTGGGCTTAAACTTCAAGTTCAAATGTACTGAAAATAAATGCCTTAGTAATCTACTTACTTAGATTTGAATCTAGAGATACTGCATGAGAAGTCAATGAACGTTTTAGTTAAATCATTAAAACCAATGATGGTTGAAGTTAAAACCCACCAATATATTATTTTAAAAAAATCATTAAATACCCGTAGAAACTGAAATAATATGCCCCTACCATATTTTGCTATTGTATATGGTTTTGTGTGACCTTTTTGTTTATTTTTGCACTAATTTTATTCTTATTTGTTATAATTATAATCCAACACATCGAGTTATTAATAAATTAAAAATTAATTAAAAGATTTATTGAGCTTTCAAACGATCATTTCGTTCGTCATCGTTCGTCATCGAAATAATCGTTTGAAAGCTCAATAAATCTTTTAATTAATTTTTAATTTATTAATAACTCGATATTTTGAAGTTTTAATATTATCTAATATCAACGAGTTAATAATTTATATATTTATATATAATCCAACACTTGTAATATTGCAACTAACTTTCAAATTTTACACCTCCACTGCTGTGTCTTGCTATATGTAGTATAAGAATGAAATCCTAATTATTATGCACTCTCGTATCCGCACTTTTAGCGCGTGCAACAAAAATATTTAACCCGACCTTTTTTCTTTGCTAACTAACAATTACACGTAAAATATTAATATTAATGCCAGGTAATTAGTTTCTTTGTTCCATAACCACACGTAAAATTTATTTTACTTCATATTTATAGTTCTTCTTAATAAAATTTTAAATTTCCTAACTGTGGAATTTTTAATCCATCCATTGGACAGATAGGTTCCATTTTTATTTAGAATCTTAATAATTACAAGGAAATATAAGATCAACTTTTTCTATCATAGAAATTATATTTTTAAGGCAGATCCACCAATGCAGAGTAATCAAGTGATGTAAAATATGTTGTTTGATCTGGATTCGAACGAACTGTTTGTAATCCTGAAGTGATTAGATTGACTATTTTAAAAGAAATAAAAATTTTTGTTGTTTATTTTGGGACATTTTCTTGTTATTTTTTAACCATACTAAGTGCGCGTATGCTTGGAAAACTGAAATGTAGCTCTGATGCAAGCAAAAATTGAGTTTGCTTCGAAGCACCTGGGCACTATAATATCATTGATTCCATGTATCACTTCAATAACTCATTATATTAATGTGCTAATTTTGCAGTTATTTTCATTTAATGAATTACTTTAACATAAAAAGCTTGGCTTGTAGCAAATTTTTAGAAAATTAAATCGATTAATGAAAATAGTATATAAACTATGACAATATTGTTTCGCTTTCATTTAAGCTCCACAGTTAGTTATAAAAACATGAAAAATTAATTTAAAGAAATTAAAAAAACTTACGTTTAAATTATTATATTCCCATTTTACATATTAAAGTAATTCATTGTTAATTTTAACAAGTTAATAACCAAGAATATATTTATATATTTTAATTATAACTTAAGATTACCTACAATTGTAGGTATAATTATTAGTAATTATTTAAATTTTTAAACAATTTATAGTAGTTTTTACAACAAGATTATGCATTGTTTTAATTTATTCTCATTGGGTTTTTTCGTATTTTTATTACTATTATTATTTTTTTTTTCGGTTTTTCGTAATCTGCATGAAATGTAAATTGTCTTTTTTTCTTATTGATTTTTATAATCTTATACAATATGAAATGAATGCGACAACGATGCATCAAAACGGGCACCGATTCAAGGATTATCCGCCTCGATATTGCCGACTTAGGTTATCTGGGCGTAAACCCCAGTTTACGGTTTAGGGTTTAGGAACCCCCCAACTATTACTTTTATAAAATTTTTCATTTGCTTTGTGGACCAAGGTACCGTTTGTATGCAGTGTTCCTAATATCGTAGCATTTTAATCGATTTCTTTTTATGCTTTACTATAAAATTCTACAGGTATTAATGAAAAAAGAAAATTTGAAGTCCTACAAATCTAGAAAAACTGCGAAATAAGGCAAGACTGCTCTACATATTAATAAAATATCACATCATATAACTATGGCAAATTTATACTTTTATAGAACTCCTACACTGTTACAAAAAATCGTAATCGTTATCATACTACAATTATGTAAGAGTTATTATTAGTTACATAAATAATTATACATAATATAATAATTTGCGCAAAATATATGTACCTACATAGTATTATGTATAAAACAAAAAAAAACAAAGATAAATTATACTTTAACTGTATAACGATAATAAACACATTAACTAGCAAAAATACATAAATACGAAAAGAATAGAGGAATTTATATGATTAACATACATAATATAATGTTTCTTCAAGTTATACTCGTAGGTAGTAGCTCTATTCTTTCAGCAGTTTGAAACTATCAGACGCACGCGCAATTTCAAATTTACGTTCTAAATTTTATTCTGCGCAAGCGTTTGGCAGTTTAAAACTTCAAAGTGGTAAAAGAACAGAGCTAGTTCTCTCCGACCAACGTAGAGTTAACGCATTCTAGATGGAACATCGTGGATAAATTTCTGTGCAGTAGATGAGGTGGTGAGAGAGCACGCTGGTGCGGTCATGTAAACGGACAATTTTTGTATCTGCACATTTGCTCTGCTGCTCCAACATAGATTGCGTTTAACGTTTGCGTTCCGTTCGGATTATACCCACCTTTGAAGAAGTCATTTCAATCCATTTCCTAAGTGGATTACTCTTTTTTTTTCTTTTGCTCTCTTGACAACTCCTTATGTGATTTTGCTCTTTCGGCCAACTTCTCCACGTCTTCCTGTTCCCACATATTCCTTCCTCCAGTTGTCGATATCTATCGTTTCCAGTTCCCGCTTCACCTCATCTAATCATTTCAACCCTGGGTTACCTATGCGTTTTTCTTTAATTGGTTTTCATTCGGGGAGACTCTTTGTTAGTAATTTAATTTATTACCTACTTAATAATTGCACAGAATACTAACGGATTTAACTAAATCTACTGTCTAGTCTAGTTACTAGATGTCGTCGGATCCTTATTACTACATTGGGTTTAAAATTAACCGATGAGTTTATTGTTGATATGTTTATCATTTCCAAATGCTGATCTCTTTGGACAATATAGTACGTATGCAGTGGGGTTCCTATCCCTTCTGCATCAAGACTACTAGAATAAATTTCTCATTACATCCGGAATCGAACCGACATTTCAAGTCAACAGTCCACGTACTTACTTATAACTATAACTGTTATGGTCCGACCGCCTCTTGCGATACGTTAAACTTTTTAGATAGAAAACTTACTAATTTGTAACCATTTTATGTTATTATAACGTAATTTTATATTTATGATTAGATAAAAACTAAGATAAAAACATAAAAAAAATGAGTGCTTCAATTATTAAAGAAAATTTATATTTGCTTATTTGAGTTTCGGTACTACAGTTAATAGGTACCTAAATAATTAAGCACTTAGCTAAAGTGTTTGTCCTCCAATTCGGTGGCGCCTATTATTAAATTTTGGTTTTATTCAGAATCTAAGATTTTTGTTTTCCAACAAACTCCAGTCGCATTTGTTGTTATAGCTGATGCGATGGTCATCAGTAAGAAAAGAAATTACAGTAACCAAGAATCTCAAGATGCTTTCATTGGGTTAAAATTAAATACTTTTCGATCCCACCGCCGCTATTTAGTCTCTGCTATAATATAAACTTTTCTGTGAATCAAAAATAAGGAAACTCTTTAGGTATATATTTGGAATTGAAAATAAAACCTTGAGATATTTAAAAAAATTAATTTAATAATAGTAAATATATTAAAATAACAAGTCACGTCAATTAAATTACTTAAAAATAATAGTAATACGTTAACAAAATGATGATATGTAAGCGATGTAAATGAAAAATGAGAATTTCACGATTTGATTTCGTTTTCTTTTGTGAGTGGCTGTAATTCGGGTAGTTTTTCAGTATTCAAGCTTTCTTTTCTTGGTTTGGAATTCCACGTTTGCAATTCCAATATTTTGATGCTACTTAAACTATCCTTTCTTGGTATAGAATTCCAGGGTTGCAATTCGGCGCTACCAAATATGGTAAATGTTAACGATCCAACGAAATAAATTATCACTAATGCCCAAAATACGTATTGCCATTGTTGGAATGTATGGTTTTTGTGAGTTATGGTGGCTACCATTAACGTTGATAACCAACCGCCTAACGAAGACAGTGTATTAGCCATACCCATAATCGTACCCGAAAAATTGGGTGCTATATCTAAACCATTGGTTAGATACCCTCCGGTTACAGCTCCATTAAAGAATAACGAACATGTAAATATCACAACGCTGAGTACGGAATCATCTCCAAACAAAGCTTGTATTATCATAAAAATACCAGGTACAAATACAGCTACTAATGTGAATCCTTTGCGAATCAAAGTCGTCGAGTATTTTCCTGATCTTCTTAATCGATCCGCTAGATAACTTGCTCCAACAGCCATAACATATTTTGCTGTAAAAAAAATATTTTTTTTAGTATTTAAACGATTATATTTTATCGAGTAACTCTTAATGCAACTGATGATTTATTTTTTTGTCAAATTAACAGTGGAAAAACTCGAGAAACTGGTTTGGACATTTCATCTTTAAAAGGTTTTGTTTTTTTAGGTTTTAATGGCTTGGTGCAATTTTAGGAAAGAAAATGTGATTCGCTTCATTTGAAAGTTCTATCATCAGGAACTAGAAATTAAAATCCGATGGTGTGATCTACTGGAAATTTGAAAAAAAATTTGTATGTTGCGACGGTTTGTACTTGCAAGTTATAAATTATCTGTAGTACCGGTTTCTTATCCTTGAAGGGTTATGTAATATACCGAATGGTGTAAAATATTCACCCACATTTTGCCGGTTATTTTTAGCCAAATGAACTAATTAGATTCAGATAAAGTTAAAGCACACCACCAACGACGCATCTAACCTTCGTTCGTTACTTTCAATATAACAAACAAGTCCGAGTTAATGTCAATATTATTTATACAATAAAAAAATAACCAACAATTTTAAAATTAAATTTTGCGTACATAATAATCGCTCATTGCAGAACTTGTTTGTGACATATCAATTATCAAAGTCGTTGATATGTAAGAATTTGATAGGTGAAATTCAATGTAATTATTAAATCGTAATAAATTTCCATTTTAACGCTATGCTCTATTTTTCAAATTTAATCATACCTTCGTTTTGTTTTGGAAAATACAATTTTTATTAGCCTGTTTAAATCAATCAATGAACTTGCCATTATTGCAGCCACCATTTACATAAGAACAAAACCTTTAACCTCGGGGGGGACTTTATTTATTATAGGAATTATTAATAGTTCAACTTTCTCGTAGCAATACTGTTAATTAATTTCATTCCAATGCTAAATCATAATTCTAGCTTACCTAAATAGGGTAAACTTGAAAGTAATCCATTCTTTTTTATGTTGAAGTGAAGTACTTCCTTAAGATATGTCGGAAGTTGGTTAACCACGGTGAAGTATGCGAAAACTGATGTTCCGTGAGTTATCACGATGGCCCAAACGGGCATCGAAGTCAAAATGAGTAACCATGGTACTTTGCTGGGTTTAGTACCGGTTCCACAACCTTCCGCAATTTTGCTTTCAATTTCGTACCTTTCTTCTGGAGTTATTCTTGGATGCTGTGCTGGAGAATCGTATACTAAAAAGAACCAAGCAATAGACCAAAGTAAGCCGATACATCCGGTAACGTAAAATACACTTTCCCACCCCCACGTAATAATAAGTATGCCACTCAAGGGCATCGTCATCGCCGCTCCTAAAGAGGAAGCCATCATGTTTGCAATGAACTTTGATCGTTCCAAAGGAGGTATCCACTTAGCAGCCATTGGAGGAGTAGCAGGAAAAGTGGCTCCCAAAAAGAATCCTATAACTGCTCTTAGTATTATTACAGCTACTACATCTAAATAACACGCAACTGGTGTTAATAAAGTCAGAAAACTTGCCATGAGCATTCCACCTCCAAAAACTTTACGAGCACCTATTACTTCAGCTAAACGACCACCCGGAAGTTCAGTCAAAATGTAACCCCAAAAGAAGCTACCAAGCACGTAATTTTGTAAATATTTATCCCAATGAAATTTGACACCGATGGATTGCTTGGTAACTACTGAGTGATGATCAGATAAGTTAGTTATATTGGGAATCGGGGTTGCCATTGAAGAATTATTAACGTCTGTTATGAAAACTGATTGCGGAGTATAAGTAATATTTTTGTTAAGAATTTGGTCGTCTTCGATGTCGTATACCATTTCCACTATGGCGAGGGTTAAATTTACTCGTAACATGTAGTTGAACATGAATCCTAAGATCACCATAATATTTAATACTTGACGGCATGATAGATAATCTGCAACAAAAGAATTATAATTATTAGAAATAGTAAAAAATATTGAGGCGTTATAAAAGAATGAGGTAAATTTATACACAATTGCATCATTTATGGAATATTTTGTATTTCTGAAGTCGGTTCTATACCATTGAATTGGTTTTAAAAGGTTAGCATAGCTAAATTTCCGGTATTTTAACATCGGCGATGATAATTTTCATTGATAAAAAACAAAAACTCTTTATAATCAATTTATTTAAATTAGCAGTCAGTTATAACTTTTTCTTATTTTATTGAATGAGTATTTAAATACCACGAAGTAACTAAACTAAATAATTCAATCAGATAGTATTAGGAATTTTGGTAGTTGGAAATAATTCGTTATAATTAGGATAACGATGAAACACCTTGTATACTACGTGTAAGAATCGTAGTAAGTGTACGCACGATTTGCAATTTTTCAAAAGAATAATTCATAATAACAAATATTATTATTAACAATAATGAAATTCAAAAGTTATTGTTTCACTTTGTTTTTCTAATTACGTGCGACGTGATTTCCCAAGAATAAGTCACATGTTATTGTATAACTATGCTTAAATGCAACAATTCGATTGAGGATACAAAAGCAAAAAGTTTGGTTGCATTGTCACCAGCGAAGGATCTATCTATATAATAGGGGCCCCAAATGGGTTGTTCGTTATATGGAATACGGGGTTCCGAACATATTCAGTTTTTGGCCCCCAAAGAAGCTAAACTCACCACTGGCACTGGTTGGTACATCAGCTTGTCTTAAAATTAAACTTTGTTTAGAAGTAAATGCAAGAATTATTAATTCAAGTACTTACTTCCTAATTGGACATACAGAAATTGGTCGTTAAATTAAATTGACCTAAAAAATGGATCGGTTTGAAGGAAACAATTTCCAAGCCCAGATTTGGAATATTTAGATGTTAGGGCCACTAATCGGACAACGATTACAACTAATAGTTACAACGCAGAGCCAAACCCACACGAGATAATTTTTTTCAAAATCATGTTATAAAAATAACATTCGAAGGTTCGATTAAAATTAAAAATAGAATACACGCTGTACCTTATCAATAATAAAATTTGTAATTACAACTTGACAACAAAATAACTGAAATCTCGATGTGTTGTTTCTATCGAAACCTTACAAAAGAGCATCCACTTTGAAAATTTACATATAGTAAACAAGTTTTGTTTTTGATTAAGATTTGCTGTTGGGTGAATTGACAGAAGTCGCATTTCGAAGAACCATGGAATATAATTTTCAGTACACCACGCTAAAAACCCATACAAAAAATTTTAAAAATGGGAAAATCCATGTTTTTACAACCTGTTTGCTTCAGCAGTTTTTTTGATAAATCAAAGAGTTCTTGAAACATAAATGTTTTGTAATGGAAATTAAGTTTTTGTTTCAGTTTTTTAAAATTTTTTGTTGGTTATCTCAGCATTTAATTTGTCTTACTTTCTCTAGTAATTGGGAAAGATTGAAGTTATGTAGGATTGCCAAGGAACATTGCAAAACTTATCAAACTTTTATTATCGAACTTTACCCTTCAGATATACCAAATTATACAAACTGTGATTTGCTCTGATGGCGATCAAGTAACCATGCAATTATTGTAAGAATTGCATCAATAATAATGAGTAACCCTTCGTAATATCTACGAGCAAATAAGAAGAAACGAAGTGTAATTATTATGAACCGATACAATAAAAATGGATCAGTTGAAAGTAGATTTCAGGTTTTCATCATAAGCAATTTGTATCGGAAGGCAAAAAGAAAAAAATGGATGGATTCGAAGTATATTGCGTGCAGAGTTCAAAATTGATGATATTTTTAGTCGTTAATAGTAGCTTCAAGTAGATACAACCTGACTAATCTAAATTAGCAGTGCAAGAATATAAAACAAGTTTAATGTAACTGTAAATTACTTATTATAGACTTAACAATCAACGCACCTGTTATTCCACCACTTTTTCTTCTTCTAGCTAAAGACGCCATGGAAGGCGTCACTCGTTTACTATTTTTAAATTGTACCCCACTAGTGGATTATCTTCACCACGATAATTACAAACCACGTTAACCTGCAAAAAAAGTAAAATTTTAATGTTGTTTTGAAAGGTACAAATTTAAAAATTAAATTGAGTGGCGTTTGGGTACGATATATCAAGGATGATGATGGTCATGGTATCACAATTATTTATTATTGTGTATTTTTGATTGATAATTTTGAAGCTCGAGGTTCTCACCAAACACTTAATCACTGATCCAATCTTGTTTGACATATTGTGGTTTAATCCCCCCCCCCTATCTTTGTATGCTAATATTCCCATTTAGGTATAGAGCTTCAAAATTAAAAAATTGTGAGTGATTTTATTCTTAAATTATTTACATTTCATAGCCAAGCGTATGCTATGTATGTATATGAATGGTAAACATAAAAAATTGAATTCAATGTCAAAGTCAAATTTCGTAATTATAAACAAAACTTGACGTACTTGGACGTATTTCAAGTTAAGGTTTTTATATTCAAAATCATTCATTCAATTAAAATGGTAAAAAGATTTACTTCATTAATATAAATAATCCATTCCTTATATTATATACTAGTATTATCTATGTATGTTATATGCTAAAAAGTTTATAAAAATATGTTGATATTTTTTTATTTGGCATACTTTTTTTATTTTATATTCAACTTTAACTAATTTATAGATTATGCTAATAATATGTCAATAAAGTTTTTTTCTGAAAAATTGAACGTATTTGCTTAATTAAGATATCGATATAAATTATACTAAAAAATGATTCATTTATCATTAGTAGTAAATTATCAAAATTTAACTTCTCATTTTATCGTTTCCTTATATTATAAATATTACAAAAATGTTCCCAAGGATAATCATTTTTCTCGGTTATCTCAGAAACGGTGCATGTTTAGACTAAAATATTTTGTGAACTTGATTATTGAATATTTTAAAAATTTTTGGTTTGCAATTGTTATTTTTAAATATGTTCTGCATAATATTTACACTTGAAGCAAAAATTTTTTTTACAATTTTAGTCTTGCATAACTTTGAATAAGTACATAATTTGAATAAAAAAAATGATATGCTAAATTTTTGATTAGCATCCGGTAACAACAAAAATATTTTACATCGGAAGTTCTACCATACTGAAAATAACATTATTATCAATATTGTAGTTATCATACTACTTTTACATTGGCTTGTTTCCAAAAATAGTTTAAATCTATCAAAGTTTGAATGAAGCAGTAAAATTTGTTTGTAAAAAATAAAAAACAATGAAATATTAATAGTAATAATTACCACTTCAAAATGTGGAAGTAAAAGGCATGCAAATATTTATAGGTCCATGAACAACCGTGGGTGAAACACGAACACCCTGTAATTATTTTAAGGTACCACTTCCGAATATTAATATTGATATCTGATAGAATTTTAAGTTTTATCCGTGACAATCATATCTTTTGATAACATAAAAAATTTCAACCTTGAAATTTAAGACGTAAACGTAATATTGTAATTAGGTACTTAAGCAAGCTGCTCGTGAACCAAGAACAAATTACTGCATAAATGTATAATCAATTATAACAGTCCGGTAATTGTATATTTGCGCTTATTAAGATCAACATAGCAAAAATGCAGAATTTTAAATTCAAAATTCGCGGTTAGTTACTACCGCCATATTTTACCCAAACAAGTTATTAGGTCCTCGTGTTTTTCTAAATCTTAAGTATAATTTTGCACTAAATTAAAGTAATATATAATTAAAAGTTTTTTTTTTAAATTAAATTATAAAAAAATTTGTTTCGTCCGTAATTTGAGCTATTTTTATTTTTAACTGTTGAAATTCAAACTGATCATTTTGAATTGACGCCTTTTTATAAATTTTCTATAGAAATTAAAATTAAAAACGGAAACTATAAAACAAGAAAATTCAAATAACTGAATTTGAATTTTAATACCCACATTACATTTTTATTACCTACATAATTATGAAATTTGTAAGAAAACTAAAATAATTACTTACTTTAAAAACGTATAAAAAGGTTCACTTTTTATTAAAATTAAATCACTTTTCTTAAAGGATATTTTGTGATATTAGGGGAAAATAAGGCACCGTGCTTACTATACTAACGTTACAAAATGATTAATGGGCGCGCACTGGCGCTCGACGTTTTCATTTGTCGAGCCAAATGCGCCTTGCACATTGCGTCGTATCGTCTTTCTCGTCTTTTCTTTATCGCACAAGCATTCAAAAATCGTCACATACTTGCAATCTTGTTTATTTCCTTTCATTTTGACGTTTGTACTATTAATTATATCCCTTCTCCTGTTATTTGTTACTTGGAGTGCTTGGAGGCTCGTCTGTTTACATTATTTCGTCACCTTTATTTTAAAATAGCCCAGGATGAAATACCGCAGTAAAATTTTATGCTGGGGACCTATCTTTAGAAAAATGTACCTGCATTGGCATTGTACGTATTTATTTTTAACATTTTAACTACCCCATTTTCTTGTACTACCCTACCTACATAGACACTACTTCCAAAAATTCTGGAACAAACTTTCTTTATAGAGAAACAATGTTTAATGTAAGAAAAGTAGTAACTTCCTCTCAAAAGAAATTTTTGATTGAAAAATTATTGAATCGCTGTATTTATTTAAACTTGATAGCTTTTTTTTTTACCTTGCTCCTCGTACAATACTAAAATTATGTATTTTGATCATATTTTGATAAAAAAATTACACACAAAAATTAGAAAATTCTTGGGTCATTGCAGTCTTTAAATTGTATATCAGGGTTTTTCTTAAATGTTTCTAATGCTTCAAATGAGTTTTTCAAAATCTCAAGCCGTTTTTGAGAAAAAAAGCTTAGACCTCATGTAATTTTTAACTGTGTCCACCTAGTGGATTCAACAAAACAAATTAGAAAAGATAAATTACGTTAAAAAGATTATTTGTAAAATGTGATTTTTAGTTGAAATTCCGTCAGCAACACCCCGTGGATAATCTAGTAAACTTTGCAAAATATAATTTTTTTATCAGCACTCTTCCCTAAGGGGAGCTGAGTTAGGTGCCAAAGACCGGACTGTCGACGGAGGTCGTACGATTGATTCTCAAAATTTATCGGGTTCCGTGGTTCGGATTCCACGGAAAACTGTAGGTCCCAGCCAGCAGTGTAGTGTAAGTATATCTTGGCTATTTTTTGATAATTTAAAATTTTATATTTATTTATATTTTTATATTTAATTTATATTATATTAATATAAATTTTAAATACTATTGCAAATTTTGTTTTTGCGCAATAATTACCAAGGTTATTTTTTATTATGAATTTAGATTTAGATTTTACGCAAAACATAAAATTTTATTTAGGGATTTCAGTGGTGCATAAATTAGGTAACTTATTCACTTTTGCAGTTTTTAACCTACAATTTATTACAATTATACAAAAACCGCAAGCGTATGATGTGATACATTAGACTTTTATTATGATAATTATTATTTAGCTCTTTACGAAGCAGAGTAACAATTTAATTAAAATTACTAGGTACCTAAGGTCTCAAATATTTAAAATCTGAAAAAAAAATTTAAAAAAAAATAATGCGAAATTAGGAACACTGCAAAATAAATCAAATCAAGAAATAATAATAAAGTTTGATTAAGAGATTTCATCAATGCATACTTACTTTACATTTACAATATTTATTATACATAATTAGAAATTACACCGTAACGGGCAGCTAAATGCGACACATTAATTTAAACTTTTATTATGACAGAAATAATGGCTTCTTACGAAACAATAACAAATTAATTTTAAAAAAATAATAAAATAATAGCATTAATACTTAAAACATTGCGTCATTAATAAATAAAAATGAAATATAACATCAGCAGTCGCAGGTTCAAACTCCCCATCAGTCGACTTGAATTTAAAAAATAAACTGATGAAATTGGATTTTTATTTACTTTGATTTAGGTTTTTCATGAATTTACATAATATTGTTATTTCTTACATAGGTACAATAATTTGCATTACAATAAAATTTACGGTTCACATATGTTTGAATAAGTTTCTCTTTATTAATTTAGGTAAATTGGAATATTTAGTAGGTAAAGATAATTAATATTTAAATTGTAAGATTATTTAACTCGTGAAACTAAATAAATATGATTTTTTGTAAATTATATCGAGTTATAAATAATATTTAAAATGTTTTATATATTTTTTTATTGAACTTTCGAGCGCAAATGGGTCACTTCATTATTATTAATTATTTTGATGAAAAGACGGATTTTTGCTTAAATATAAATCATTTTGAATAATATTTGTAACTCGATAAAATTAAAAAAAAAACATACCTATTTATTATTATGAGATAATTAATATTATATTGTTCAAATTTGGTATACAAATTCACAATAAAATAAAAATTTTGACAGCAAAATCTTGACTTATTCAACATGTATTTTAAGCTACGAGAGAGGCGCCTTAAACTACATTTTCAAAATTGGTTAACATTTAACCATCTTTTTTTTAATATATCATAATTCATGTGTAGGGAAAATATTTTAGCTCTTACCTTTTATAGTATTAAAAATAAATAAATTTAAATGAACAATTTAAAATGATTAATTTGTGGTCTTGGGTCCTAAGGTGATGAAACATGATAATTGATAATAATTATATCAGATATTACTTCATCAATATTTTAAAATAAATCGGCGCCAGTAATCAGATATCCGGTCTATAATTCCATAAAGTACGTACTTAAATTTTGATGAGGTACCGACACAAATAAAAATATAGCTTTGTTTTATCCGATTAAATATTTTTGTCAACTCATTTTCTTCTTCTTCTTCTTCATTTTATTATTCCTTTAAGACTTTAGAAATATAAAATAAAAATATGTATCTTATATTTTTATAGCTTTTTAGGTCCGGTTGCTTGTAAGACTTTGAGTATTTCCCACATTTGTTCGAAAAATTGAATTCTTTGTCGTTGTATCGTAAAATATTATTTTAAATATTATAGGTCACTTTACTTCCACTTTGTAATGAAGAGAGTGTCACATTTTGGTAACAGGTATACTCCGAGCAACACCCACACAACATAAAAGCGGAAAAACAGTAGATGGGCTTACCTAGAACTGGAAGCAAAGTAAAATAGTATAAATTGCGCTTTTTATTTAAAAAACTGCAACTTATAGTATAAAAGACACGAAATGTTTACAAATAAATTGTACTGCTTTGGATAATTTTTCGATACACCACTGGCACTAACAAATCTGTTGAAATGTCTAACGACATCTGGTTCAAAAAATGCTAACAAATATGAAAATATTTTAGTGATTTTAGTTTTTTAAGTTATCAACATTGACTTTGGGAGTACTGTTTAGGTAATGGCGTCATGTGAATCTGAAATTTTCTAAAGATTAAAAGCGTGTTAAAACTAAATCATTTATTTAAATGTTCGCCAAAAAACAGTGTAAAATAAATACTATTTTGAGAACAATAAAAGTTTGTTGTAGAATATTTTGAATTGGAAGTTTTGAAGGGTGAGTAATGTTTGCACATTTAGCGGTCGAATGATCGTAATGGCCGCTTCCAACATAAAACTGTTTTCTAAAAATGCGTTGTAAATTTTAGACGGAGGTTCAACAAATTTAGGCAGAAACATGTCGGACGTGGGGAATGCAGGTGACGTTCGTCGTAGTGACAGTCCCAACAATAAAAAGCAACCGCCTAGCAGCAGGGTTATTTTGACGGAGAAGGAGCTGTCCGCACTTTCATCCAGTGAATTGGCTAGTCGGTGGGAATTACAGGATGCTTATGTGTCAGGTGTCGAGGAAAAATTGGCACAACAGGAAGGTAGATACTCTATCCACGCATATGTGGAATATTTTGACATTAACTATGACTATACTTGAGACCATCAGTTCAGTAGTAGTAATAAGTGTTGTAATTTGTATTATTTGATGTAACATGTAGCAGTCAGTGCAGTGTAGGGTTTTTTTAAATGCTATACCGTGCAGTGCGGTGCTACTCTGGTGCAGTGCGTGAAGTGCTAATGCACTCGTGATTACAGGCGAAATTGCAGATCTACGACAATCGATCGAAAAGCTTCAGACTCAACTCTCAGATTCGCAGCTAAAAGAAAGGGTTTTGGTACGGCGGCTCGCGGCTAAAGAACAGGAAACTCAGGAGTTGGTGGTTAGTAGTCTGAAATTATCAGCTACCTCTTCTTAAAGTCTCCCCTAAAAGTGATTCAAATGTTCTTTGTGTCTTACGTGAATTTAACAGTGAGTGAAAGAAATTGAGAAAATTTTGTTCCTTTTATTAACTTACAAAGAAATCAATATAAACGAATAATTGTGGTTCGTATCGGCAAATACTATTAAAACTATTTCGTTTGTTGTTGAAAAAACCCTTGATTAATTAGTATTTAAACATTTGGTTGATTGTTGTGAAACATTGAGACAGTGAACGATTAACGATTTAAATAACTACAAACTACATTTATGACATTGAACTTTGTTGAATCGTACATAAAAGGTACTGAATTTGTCGTAATGTTGTGAAATTTGTAAAATTTTATGTTTAAAATTAAGGGTTACATTTTCAAGTTTTCTAAATCGATCCGTTACAATATCAATTATTTATTGCTTACTACATTCATTCCATGAATTATTAAGTCCCAATTTTGAGGTGATCAATCAAGTAGTTTACTGTTTATTTGTTCACTTCTTAAACTTGATGAGTTTGCACTAAAAAGTTGGGTCTTGGTGCACTTGATGTCTGTAAGCTTGCTCAGCCTCGTTAAAGAGTTAGAGATCGTAAACTTGAAATGCACAACGATATCGAGTATACTGCAAAAGAGATTTATTTTTAATGTTATATTTGTTTTTAAATCTAGTCTTTTCTTACTATCATCAAATTTGATTATAAAAAAATATGTCTTATTACAAAACAATTTAGTATGTTGACTAATTTGTTTTGTCTTTATTTTGTTACTACTTAAAAAAATAAATCACTTTTCTTAATTTTCACTTTTTACAAAATTTAATTTCTTCTCCAAAAAAACATAATTCTGCATTTTATTATCTGTATGATGGATCAATGTTGAACTGGTGAATGGACTGGATTCCACATGATACAACATGATTGTTTATTAGCATAGACAATTTTTCTTATCTTTTACTTTCTACAACTTTGATTCTATCAGTATAACCTCCAACAATTATTTGAAATTTAAGATTCATATCCACAACTTTCAATTTAATTCTTATTCAAAACACAAGATATTTATTTCCTTCAAAATATATTGATAAGTTTTTAAAATTCTACAACCGATTTTGAAAATAAACCAATCAAGTTACCGTAAAGTCAGTCTACTTTAGCCCTAGGGTGTCACTTTGCCCAAAGCAAAATAATGATTTATAACATATTAGCCAGTCCAACTGGCACTTTGGCCTGGCAAAATCACCAATTACTATTTGAATTTAAAGCGCTCAGCTTCTAGCATACACATTTCAATCCTTATTTTGTTTTGGACAAAGTAACACTAGGGCTAAAGTAGCTCGACTTTACGGTACTTAACGTATCTTGTTTTAATAACATATCCTTCAATTAAGTAACTTCAAGTTGCTTTTATTTATAGGAACTTCGAATTCTATTTATTTTCTATCACAGTAATTGTAAATTATAATTCTTGATATAAGCAAAAGACCTTTTTTAATATTAGGTTAAGTGCTATTAGAACCAAATTAAACTTGTTTATGCCTTGTCTGTTCAACAGATGCACCTAAGTTTCTTTCAAAAAAGCGCGCGATATATAGATAGAATTTTTCTATCGCTAGAATTTTGAAACTTCTTTACTATACTGACACAAGAAACTTAGTATTTGTAGCCTATAAAATGTGTGGATGCGTTCATTGGCTTAAAATTTTAGGGGAGTGGCTTAGATGCATCTGTTGAACAAACAAGATACTGTAAAGTCGGGCTACTTTAGCCCTAGGGTGTTACTTTATCTCAAAACAAAATAATGATTTATAAATAACATATTTAAACTATAACATATTGGCCAGTCCAACTGGTACTTTGGCCTAACAGAATCACAGATGACTATTTGAATCTAAAGCGCTCAGCTTTTCGCACACACATTTCAATCATTATTTTATTTTGGGACAAAGTAACACCCTAGGGCTAAAGTAGCCCGACTTTACGGTATAGTAAATGAACTTGAAAAAAGACAAATTCAGAACTAAGGGACTCGAAAAAATCATCTAAATGATGGTAGACTAGTGATTTTAGAATTTGAGAAAGTCATGTGTTGCACCACGTCAAATTTTTTTCTATATAACTGCTATTTCAAATTGCTTTGCTTTCTTAATACTTAGCAGGTCGAAGACACACTTTTCGTTCATTTGTTATTCTACTTTTATAATAATACAAAATTTTAACATATTTGTCATCGCATACTTCACGGTGTAGGTCTCAGGCCTGTTTTGATTTCTTGTTGCTTTCTGCGATGTCTCCTTCCTATTTCTCTTTCCACTTTGATCATAACTTTTAGCACTTTTTGGCAGTCATTGGTCTTCCATTCTTTGCTCATGCTTCTTCCATTGGCGTTTTTAATCTTTAACCTTGTCTTTTATAGAGAAGATCTGTAGTTCTTCTGTGATATCTTCATTTCTATCCCTGTCCAACGATGTACAACCGTTCACCACTCGAGGAAATTCATTTTTGTTGCTGTTAATTTAGCTTCTTGCTTAGTAGTGGTCGTCCAAGTTTTGCTTTCGTCCAGCAAGATGAGAACTGTCGTAACCTTGTAGAACTTCAGTTGTGCTTTTTGTCTGCACGTTTTTCTAACGTTTGTCTAATGGTTCTGCAGAATCTCTGGAAAGAGGTTAGTTTATTGGCAATGTCTGCATCATATTCATAATATTTGTTTTTAATTTTATATCAGAATGTGATCCAGACTTTAAATCAAAGCAATACTACGCAAGACTGATATTCTCCAATGCGATTATGTGCATGCTCCCTTATGTCTTAACCTTATCAACGCTCAATATAAAACATAAAATAGTGTTATATAAAATTCCTTATTTTTTGTTATTTTTATTCTTATTATACTAAAAAACAATACTTTACCATCATAATACTATGTAGTATGGTAAAGTAAAAATGTTGGCAGGTGTTATTTTAATAAGCTAATGGTTTTTATAAGTCGTGGACTAAAGTCGAAAGCGTTGAAAGGGTTAATATGCTTTGAAGCTTATAGACTGAATTATAAATTGCGTTTACATTATAAAATTTGTTAAAAGTTTTCGTTCAAAATACTGCAAAAGCTATAACCAACATAACAAAATTATGTAGATAATTTTTTGAGAAATAAATTTTCCCCAAAAGAGTGCAACAACATAATTATATTTTATCTTCAATACTTTAGATGTAGAAAAAACATTAAAATCTTTTAATAATAACTAAAAAATTAACGATTTGAAAATGCTTTTTGTAGTACCGCTTGTAAACTTTTGAAGATAAATGAGTATATGCTGTCATTAACTGTTTTGTAGGATATTTATTTACAGTAGAACTTGAAAATACCAAACAAAAATTTTCTTTCAAAAATCAAAAGTTCTGATTAAAATTACTTCAAATAATAATCAAGAGAAGAAAAGGACCGCTGTTTTTGCAAGTGTAATATAGCACTGCGCAAGCGCACGTTTGAGTGCTCATTGATCCACTCATGTGCATTTAAGCGGATTTCTCACGAATCTTGATTTGATAAATTTTGGTCTCGTGGTGTATTGTCATCGATTTTACTCTTTGTCAAAAAATCTGAAATTAAATTATTGAGAAATCTCCGCACTTTCTTTTGAAAAGCTGCTAATTTTTTTATGGTGTGTTGTAACTGTTACGAGATACAAAACTGAACGCTTGTAGGAAAATTTGCGCAGCAGGCGATTATTTTAAATTTTTCAAAGTTAAACCATCTTAAAGGAGCACTCTGAAGGGAGTAATTACCTCCCCTGTAGATCCACGCTTATAAAAATATATTAATTCAAACTAAAACCTTGCTCACACTACATGATTTCTCATGTGACTTACTTAGTCATATGAAAAGTCATGGTTAAAATCATTTAATCAATTTAATAAAAAAAAGAAACTATTGCTACAAAATAAGCAAGTCTTTGTATCAGTTTAATTGTATATAACATTCATCGACGGCCAAATTTGATGAACATAAATAAGCAATAGGTGAGCTAGGTTTTAACATTGGGTAGGTAATAATTCAATCTACTAGTTCCATAACCAGCAATCTCCAAACTAGGAACCGTACCGTAACCGTTCACAAAATAAAAATTGAAATTGGACCAAGCCACATGTCAGAAGTGAGTTATGGATTGAGAAGTTTAGTTTGGATTATCTGAAGAAATCAACTATCAATGTGAGATTTGGTGCCATTTATTAGTTATTACATAACTTTGATCCAACTTGAATCTAAATGATTCTCATTATTTAAAAATTTTCAACATATTTCAATAAGCATTTTTTAAGCAAAAACCTAAGTAAAAATATATGGCGTGATGGCAAGTTGTTCTTACAACTAAACTCTGGTGTTGGTCATCTCGCACAAAGCATTACCATTGGTTATTTAACCTTCGTGATTGATTAGGATGACGTATACCAAACTTCTATGGCAAGGACCATACATTATTTTTAGAAGTAAAAAATTTGTGATTATTCTATTATTTTAATAGCATTAGAACCCTATCATTAGAATGTCAAAATGAATCATTAAAAATGTCATAATATTTCCGTTAAAATAAGTAACTCTTGAATTACGCTTCTTGAAAATCAAAAGTTATGTAATTTCAAATTGCAATAAATTGGTTATGCCAAATTAAATAAACAAATTGTAGTTCTAAAAGAAGTCAGCATACAAATAATGGTATACAATTTATATTTTTTAATGCAAATGAGGAAGTGAAACTGTTTAATAATTATTTCAAGCTTTTCCAAACAATTGTTTGAGATTTTAAGGGAAGAAACAAGACCGCTTGTTTTATTCACGAAGAGTATCTCAATTTCTTTCAGTTTTTTTACCTTCTTAAATTTTAGTTATGTTTTTATTAAATTAAAAATTAACAAGCTAAGCAAATAAAATTATTTCATAATTCTTTTAGCAATGGGATACTTATGTAAAAATATATTTGATAACATTTAGTTACCTATTGCAATAATTGCTTTATCAAATTAATTTTATTCAAAAGCATTGTTTTGGAAGTTTTTTTTTTTACTACATCTAAGAATATTCTTATAAATAAGTTTTAGTGTGATTGAATTATTATCACATCTTTTAATATTCACGTGAGGCACAAGAAAGTTTTTAATGACGACAATGAGTTCACAAAAGTGTCTCGTAATAAAATTTTGTATTACCAAGTTGATAATGGTGAGCATTTGAATCACTTTTATAAGAGAAAAGTTGTTTTTGCTTATTTTTTATTATGTAAACATAAAATTAATATTTTTTTCGTATGTTAGTGCCAAATGAATGAGTTGAAGAGTTCCCAAATTCCAACTAATTCTTCGTTAAGGTCAACTTTGACGGATCCAGCAGTTAATAGTTTGTTACAGTTATTACGAACAGAGTTACAAACCACAAAATCACGCCTGGAAGACACACAAAATGAACTCTCAGCGTGGAAATTTACTCCCGATTCAAATACTGGTAAAAGACTTATGGCAAAGTGTCGATTATTGTATCAAGAAAACGAGGAATTGGGTAAAATTACAAGTTCGGGTCGTATTGCGTTACTCGAGGGAGAACTAGAACTGCAAAAAAAGTTTTCTGAAGAAGTGAGGAAATCTCAATTAGAATTAGATTCATTTTTAGCGGACTTAGACGAGGACGTTGAAGGAATGCAAAGCACTATATTATTTTTACAACAGGAATTGCTTAAAACGAACGAAACAGTGACGCTTTTACAAAAAGAAAATAGTACTCTTAAATTACAAAATGGCAGGGCGAATGGTGACAGTGTTTGTGAACAAGAACGGACGGATTCTGAGTCCGAATTTGAAAGGACTCGTATTAAACGAGTGCGTAGATCTTCCGTTCTTAGTATTGACTATAACGAAGATGATACGCTTGTTATTAATGCTAATGGTGATGTTGCTATGTCTTCAGATGCAGAATGATTTTGCTATCTATACTTATTTTGCAGGCATACGTTGGTATTAATTTAATCATGAAGCTTCATAAAATTGTAATTTTATATTATTTACACACGTTCATTTTATTAAGTAATTTTTTCAATTATTTAAAATTAGTTAATCTTTGTAATAAATTGTTTTTATATTATGATAATCCCAATTTTAATACAAATTGTTGAAATAAATTTAAACGTATGGATTCTAGTTTTACGAAGCTGCATTAGTTTTGTGATGTTAAATAAGAAACGCAAATAATTAATTATTTAAAAAAAATTGAATTTGTACATACATTTATATTGTTTTGTATTTTTTTAATGTATGTAAATTTATCTTGTTTGGTTCTGAAATATGTATACCTATAATTTTTTCAGGTTTGCACATACAATTTCAGCTTACGCTTTTACAATTCTTTGTATGATTTAGTAATTTATTTGAAATGATGAAATTAATACATTACATACCTACCTATAATTTTATAAATTGCTTATTATGTAAACGTTTTTGAAAATTAATTTTTTTTTATTAAATTGTATATACATACATAGATTGATATTTAACTTGGTGTGTTATTTAACTTTATGGAGTATTAACGGAAGATCAGTGTTAAGTGCGGTAAGTAGTCGATTTAATATTTTCATATTGCATATAATTTTTTTGATAATAGTTTTGGATTGTTTGCATTGCATATGGTATATATTATTACTAGGGGAACTGACTGAGTTTATGTATATTTCAGACAAACACTAGCAAACTTTACATATGGTACAATGTCGGACTCTGTGCCACTAAAGAACTAACGTTATACAAAATTGAAATATTTGACTGTTACAATTTTTTTAAATTGTTTATTCTATATGTCTCAAACCTTCTTATGTGTGGGAGGCCTTGATATGGTATATTAATTTAAACAAAAAGAGTAAAATATTTTCATGCTAGTTTATAAAAATTGATAGCGGTTTTGGACCTTGCAGAGCTTTTGAGACAGTTAATTGCAAAGTTAGAAATCAAAAAAATTGCGTGAAATGATTGGAAAGTTATTTAATCAACAGACATCAAATGGTAAGGTATAGCAATGGTTTAGTAAGATTATCTTTGAAATATTAAACCGATTTTGACGGAATTACACTGATTCATAGCTCTTTTGTCTATGATTAACACATGCTAACATGACGCGCATGAATGAACTAGAACTCCTGAGCCGATTTTCATGAAAATTAAAAGAAATAACTACCAAAAATAAAAAGTATAATTTAAGAAATAAAAAACCCGAGTACAAATAAAAATGCATATTGTTAACAGGAATACACATCAACTTCCATTGAAAATTTTATTAAATAATTGTATTTTATTTAAAATTTAAATTATTAACCGTTATCAAGGTTTGTACGTTTTGTGACGACCAAAATCTAATGTTTCTCTCGGATTTCGATCTTTATAAACGAGTTCTGGGTCAAAAAATGGTTTTGCATGCGAATGATTCCACCTTTGCAAGTGCGTCGGGTGACCTTAATGAATTGGAGATGAATTTGGTTGAGATAAAGGAAGCAGTTAGAAACTGGCTTACGACTCATGAACTCTTTTCAAGACCAGACTGAAGCCGTCAATTTCAATCTGTAGGGTAAATTTAGAAGTGTCAAGTTCCTTGGAGTGCACTTGAATTTGAGGCTGATGTGGGAGAGCCACATTGATGAGTTATCTTTGGCTCTCGATAGAGAGAGACAGCAATGATCACGTACTATGGCCTGATTCAGTCGCGAATCTCTTATGTGATCTTGGTATGGGGGCATTTTGAGCCATAGTTGCATGGTCTTCTTGCTATAAACGAGGGCGCTTAGAATTGTGTGTCGATTGGGCTGCAGAGATGACTGTAGAGTGGTCTTCGCCAAAAACAACATTCAGATGGTGCCGAGCCTAATTTATTATTTATGAGTGCCTGCTGTTGTACATATGTCATTGGGCGCTCTTTTATGGAAGGATCTACAAAACAGGAAGCCCAATAGTATTACCAGGGTTGCCACAGAGTTCTAAGCAAGAAGTCAGTGAAAAAGGTGTGTAAATTTAAAAAAAAAGTGAAGAAAAGTGTAGAAATTTTTAAAAAAGTGACAAATAGTGTAAAAATATTTTACATTGGGCAGTAACGTAGCAAGTCAACACCACAGTTCCTGGTGCAAGACCCACAGCGGGCCCCCCTTTTTAAACCGACTTCAAAAAAAGGAGGAGTTTCTCAATTCGTCTGTTTGTATGTTTTTTTTTTTCTTATGTATGTTCGGGCATAACTTTTTACAGAGTGATCCGATTTTGATGAATTTTTTTTTATTCGATAGAGTATACCTCCATGGTGGTCCCATTATTTTCACAAAAAAATTCCATTCGTAAGGGTAAAAAATAAGGGAAAATTGCACCCGTAAGGGTAGAAAATAGGGAATGATTGTTTTTCATTTATTGATTTTTTACTTGTCAACCTATTCTGTTGAAAGTTGGGGTGGAGAAAAACTTTATATCGAGCAAATTAATTAAATAATTAATTAAGGTAGTAATTAGTAGATTTTAATCACTAAAAATTAAAAAATAAAAAACTTTTTAACAAAAAATTAAACCGACCTCAAAAAGGAAACTAAAAAGCATAAAATAAAAATATTACATTTTGAGTCTTAATAAGTAATGTAAGTAACTAATTTTGAGTCGGTGCAAAAAATCAACGATTACTAAATTACTTTAAAAAAATTATTAAAACAAAAGTCACCCATTCTGCACCGACTCAAACTTAGTTACTTACATTACTTATTAAGACTCAAAATGTAATATTTTTATTTTATGCTTTTTAGTTTCCTTTTTGAGGTCGGTTTAATTTTTTGTTAAAAAGTTTTTTATTTAGAATCAGTGTTTTGAACTGCTCTTTGGGCATTTGAGAACTTTTTCCCAAAATTTCTTTTAACTTCTTAGCTAAATTTGCGAATCAAAACATGAAAACGATTCAATTTTTTACACATTTTGTACCCCTCGGCCTTTTTTTCTTCAAAATAATTTTTAAATGATCTTTTTTAACCAGCTTACATTTTCTCCGAGCAACATGCGTACTACAAATACCGTGTATAGCGTAATTTTTTATGGAAGGCAGTGCCGACTCGATTTTAACGTATGTCTACTGCATATAAATGGCCATATCTCTGCCTTTCACAAAAAATTACACTCTAACATGATTGCTTAATTTTCTCAGTGGTCTCTGGCACCACCTCCTGCTACGTCACTGCTTTTGGGCCCTTAGGAATTCACGGACCATATGATTTTACACACCGGTAGTTACGGCCACTGTTGACGCGCATGAATAAATTTACGAGATTCTTTATTGGTGTCAAAGTCATTCCAGTCATGGGCCATTTCCTCCAAGCAAAATTTTTACAGGCGGCACAAATGATTATTATATTATGTAATATATATGATCTAAGGTTTTACCTCTTTCCCCATCTCATTTTACCTCAAAAATTTTTTGAATTACTTTTTTGATACTTGTTGATTAGCTAGTCTACATTTGCTCTAAGCAACATGCGTCGACAATTTTTAAAATTCTATTTACTGCATTTTTAAATGTATCAAAAAATTAAATTTCTGTATGTGAAATCGTAAAGAAAGGTAAATAAAATAGTGAATATTTTTTAAAAAGTGAACAAAAATGTATCTGTGGCAACCCTGTATTACGCGTTCGAGAAGTACAACAGACTTCCACAACACCTAGAAGAAGTCAAGGACGTGAACTTCTTTAAGATCTATTACTTAATAGTAATTAATAGTAAAATTACTAGTAGTAGTAATTACTTGTATAATTACAAGTAATTAATTTTTAATCATTTCGAAAACATTGAAATTTGCTGATATGTCTGTCATACGAGAGCTCGAGTATGACTCAATAAAGTTTTTCTGCAATAACTAAAAAATGGTGAGAGATATCAAAAATGTCGAAGAGGTCAAAAGTGTTGAGCAGAAAAAGACGAAAATTTTTTTGCTTGTAATATATTTTCTATCACTTAACAGTTTTTGAGTTATTAGAGAAAAACTAAGTTTTCATACTCGAGCTCTCGTGGAATAGATTATACAACAAACATTTAATAAACTAGAATTCTAATTACAAAAGTTGCAGGAATACATTACGTAATAATTTTTGTTCAACATTGCAACTATCGGATAGTTTTCTTTTCTATTGTATTAAAGAATTGTATATCTTTTGTTTTGTCAGATTTTAATGTTTTCAAAATGATTAAGAGTTAATTAGTTATAATCGTAATTAACACAAAGAGTAAAACAACATTACATATAAAGGTCGAAGTCCTAAGAAACATTACATACTAAAATTAATTATTCTATGGTCTAAACTTAATTAGTCTTGAAAAACTAAAAATTACATGTTTGGCCTGACTGGGTGAGAGATATGGCCATCACACGACTTGACCATATATTAATCTTATGATTTTGCCCATTATGTCGTGCATATTCAATATATTATAAGCAGCGTACACGTATATCTACATTATTCTACGGCGTACACTGTAAACCCATTATCATCATTGAAATACAAAAAATAAGACAATTTTAAAAAAGAAGGGACATCTCGTTAATCCATTCGAGTGCGTCACTCTCAAGTTTCAGTGAACTGGTTTTAACCAAAATCTAATCTTAATACAAAAGTACTAAATATGAAATTTAGTTGTGAAATTCTTATTGATTTGGGAGCTAGTAGAGTGCACACAAAATTTAGTGACACACAGACATTTCTTCATGTTCATGTTGGGTTTCTTTCAACACTTATTAGAACCTCGATGAATGTAGTAAATTCGTAAAAATCTGAATGAAAATAATTACATACATTATTTACGATTTTTCCAAACCGGGCCAAGAACTTGATATTGGCGCCACTTTCCTTCGGCATATGAATTTAAATATAAAATTAGATTAAAAGTTCAAATTATGAATTTGGCGCCTTTTGAGCTGCCGCCTGGGACAGACACCCCGAAAGGCCTCCCTAGATCCGGGGCTGATACATGGTGAAGTAAAAATGTATATCAGTAGGAGAAGAGTGGAAGACTTGGGGTGGATTTCATAAAATTTTTAACAAGCCATTAAATATAAAAGAGGATTTCTATTGGCTTGCTAGAGTTAACGGACGTTTTCTATTGGTTAACTACGACCTTTTAGTAAGTTGGCATTAACGCTTTTATTATGAAATCCGCCCTTGATCTTTAACTTAATTTGACTAAACTAAAACCATGTTTAGTGCATACGACACTATTGGTTAATGTGAAAGTATAGTTGTTTTACATCCGCTAGGTGTCTTGCTAGACTGGCCTGCAGATGTACCTGTGACTCGGGCTTTTTTTCAAATTCATCAACTCAGAGGAACCGCCAGCTTTACGTGCCCTCCGAAGCACAGATACGATCATAAGAAAGTTTTACTTTCCTTGAATTTAAACTGAATTCCTTGAAGTTGATCGTATTACTACCCTACCAAGCTATAATCATCGATTTTTTCAGGTATAGTAAATAGGAATGAGTCCCAACAACTAATACGATTTTTTTTACATAATGTAAAATTTTTAGATTATGTAAATTTATAGATATGTCTTGACTTATCTCGATACAATCCCACATATGACCTTCGTAGAGTATATAGAAGACTAACATAATCGGTGCTATTTTCTAAAAAAGTTGTTATTGCAGTTGTTACTTAACAACTGAAAAATAGGTCTGACTCAGTGTAATTATAACAACTAACCGTCACTTAACAACTAAATTCAGTTGTTATCAATAACAACTTTCCTTAGAAAATTGCACCGATTATGTTTTCAAAGTTTTATTTTACCATGTTAAGAAGGGAATAATAACATTCCGGTCATCGGATACGCCACTGATAGCATTAATTTCAAATTTTTGCCCAAATACTTTTATCACTTCCTATTCATCCTAATATTGGTATCTTGCGTAAGAAAAACAAATTAAAAATTATACATTGATCAATTTGTTTATTAATTTTATTTTGCTTTTTAAGTGCTGAAGTTTAGATACCACGGTAGTGGAAAATCGCCTAAACTCATCATGCATAGGGAGTTCACAAATTTCGATTGGTGCAACCGCAACCAAATTGACCGTGCTGGTTGAAATTTTATTTTGTAGTTGTAGTATATGTTCGAATTGTGCTGTGAATTTTTGAAAAATGAGTGCTCTTTTAAAAGTTCGGTCTACATTGACCAGAAACATTTTTAACAAGGTAAAGTTATTTCTACCTTATTAATTTTTGGTTAATCTCTGATATAAATTTGTAATATTACATAACAATATTACATTCTGTACCGTATTGCAATAAGTAAATAAGTGCAGTACATTAGAATTCGTTGGTTTTTTATTTTAGATACTGATTTTTCGTTCTTGCAGATCGAATTAGCACAACCTGCTTTGAGCTGCAGTTTTAGTTCGAAAGTAAATAGTAATATTTCTAAACAATACCCAGTCATCGAACACAAGTATGATGCAGTTGTTGTGGGTGCAGGAGGTGCAGGTTTACGAGCTGCATTTGGTTTGGTTGCAGAAGGTTTTAAAACCGCCGTAGTCACCAAATTATTTCCTACTCGATCACATACTGTAGCAGCACAAGGTGGCATCAACGCAGCATTAGGTATGAAAGTTTTAAGTGCATATTTAAATTATAACATTTATGCTAAATTGGTTAACCCCATAATTTCTCTAACTTTCATTCAAAAAAGATTGGAAAGGTATGGGGAGATAAAGTTTCAAAGATTACATAAATTTTATAAACAAAACAGAAATTGAGACAACCTTTAACATTAATTTATTTTAAAGTTCGATAAGATGAGAATTTCTGGAGTGTAGAACTGTTTTAAATTTTAAATTAGTGTATCTTAATCATTCTGATCATTTTTACTAAATAACATAAAATGTGTAGCAAAAACATTTTAAAGATTAATAGGTAATACGATGTATTATATTTTAAATTAATTTATCATTCTTGGTTTCATTTTTTAATTGAAACAAAAACTGAAATAATCTAATTGAATAATATTACATAATTCAATCAAATCAATTGTTTGAATTATTATAATCAAATAATTTAATTTATGCATTTTATTTAAATTGATCTGTTTGACATTTTCAACTTACCACACACATTGATAATAATTGTCAAAAAAAACAAAATTTTGCATAACATTTAACTGCTGTTTTGTTTTTTTACGTTATTTTTATGGTATATTTGCGTTCAAAATAATAGCAGTGCAAGTAATAAGTAGATTGGTACCATAGAATGGGGTGAATTGAACCGCTGAGGTGAAACGGATCACTGAAAATCGCCTGGGTTTCTGCATTGAGGAGTAATATCTTCTACACTACAGAGAAGATTTTCTTGGACTTGTTAAGGGTCTGGTATTATTTTTCAAGACTGGACGATTTAAACATTGATCTGTTTCACCCCAGTGGTCCAAATCACCCCATTCTGCGGTACTCAGCAAAGTAAATGTTGTATTTGCAAGTGCTTGAAGAAAACACAAATTTGCTTACTTAATAAAAAAAAACAAAAAAAAAGTACTTGATGAATCAAAATAATTGCAGTCCTGACAATTAATTTTAGAAAAAGTAAACCAATCACAAATTATAAATTAACAAAAAAAAGTTTAACACTTGGTAGTATACCCTTTATTTAAAACGACTCTCCAAGCGAACTTACAGGACCAAGCAGGACTTTTATTGTTAAATAATCTTAGAAAATCTTATTTCGGGGATTTACCAGTTGTTTAATTTTTGGAAATTATGAAAAGTTCAAAGTTTCCGTTTAAATGTGTACTTTTTTTCCTTTTAGCCATGGGAGGGTGCACATGCACTTTGCCTATTGGTTCTATGATCACATGAATGATTCATTCTATAAAGCATCCATTTCCAAGCTAGAGCTAGTTTAAAGATAAATAATAATTTGGCTTGACCAGGAGTAGACCTGGTTTACCCTTCTCTAGGTCAATAGTCAATAGTAGTCACTAATTTTATTTAAAAAATTATGTGTAGCCTATTTATGAAAATAGTATCTAAGAAATATTGATTTATGAAATGGTTAACATTTTCAAATAATTGGTAAAATCAATTATTACACGTTTAATGCGGAGCATTTTGTAAACTAAAGACATAATTTGTTGATACTTCATTCATTCATTAAGCTTTTTACGTTCTAAGTAGAACATTGCTTTTCCCTTTTTGGAAATTACAAATTCGATTAGCGGGGTGGATTAGTCATATTATCTATTTCCGATAAATCAATATCTATTTCACCACACCGTGTGGATGTCCACTGAAAGGCCGAGCTAAGAAATTCTGTATAGTCCGCGATTTGAACCCAGAATTTCCGCTCTGTACTCAACCAGCGGTCACATCACTCCACGGCTGTGGCTAATACTTGATATTATTGATACTTACAGAGATCAAATATATAATTTTTGTACAACTGATCTAACTAAAACTATTAATTTTAGGCAATATGGAAGAAGATGATTGGAAGTGGCACATGTATGATACAATCAAGGGTTCGGATTGGCTTGGAGATCAAGATGCTATTCATTACATGACTAGGGAAGCACCTAAAGCGGTAATCGAACTGGAAAATTACGGTATGCCTTTTTCACGTACCCCAGACGGTAAAATTTATCAACGTGCATTTGGAGGACAGTCGCTTAAATTTGGTAAAGGCGGGCAAGCACATAGATGCTGTTGTGTAGCAGATAGAACTGGACATAGTTTGTTGCATACGTTGTATGGACAATCTTTAAAATACGATTGTAATTATTTTATTGAATACTTTGCTCTTGATTTAATTATGGAAGAGGGCGAATGTAGAGGGGTTGTCGCTTTGTGCTTAGATGATGGTACTATTCATAGATTTCATAGCAAAAATACGGTAATTTGATGAAAAAGTATGCAAATATACAACGCGTAAAATTTCTTTTTAGATTTTAGCAACAGGTGGTTACGGAAGGGCTTACTTTTCATGCACTTCAGCTCACACTTGTACGGGAGACGGTACGGCAATGGTCTCACGTGCTGGTTTACCAAATCAAGATTTAGAATTTGTTCAGTTTCATCCCACTGGAATTTATGGTGCAGGTTGTCTTATTACTGAAGGCTGCAGGGGTGAAGGTGGATACTTAATTAACTCCGAAGGTGAACGTTTTATGGAACGTTATGCTCCAGTAGCTAAAGATTTAGCATCTAGAGACGTAGTTTCACGTGCTATGACCATTGAAATTCGTGAAGGTAAGTACTACTAAATTTTGACAGAATGGTTTATTTAATAATTTTCTAAACTTAAATTCAGGAAGAGGAGTGGGTCCCGAAAAAGATCACGTACATTTACAACTTCATCATCTCCCTGCAGAACAGTTGGCTACAAGATTACCCGGTATATCTGAAACTGCAATGATTTTTGCTGGAGTTGATGTAACACGAGAACCTATACCAGTACTACCAACTGTTCATTACAATATGGGCGGTGTTCCTACCAATTATAGAGGCCAAGTAAGATATTTTTTAATATTACAGTAAACAAAGACATACAACCATGTTGTTATTTAACATTCTCACATTTTATAGGTAATTACTTGTATAAATGGTCAAGATAAAGTTGTTCCCGGATTATATGCATGCGGTGAATCTGCTTCGACCAGTGTACATGGTGCTAACCGTCTCGGTGCTAACTCCTTGCTAGATTTAGTCGTTTTTGGCCGTGCATGTGCAAAAACCATTGCAGAAGAAAACAAGCCAGGAGAAACAATTGGAAAAATTAGTGACGTAAGAAGATTTATTTTTAATACATAAAAATCTTTATTTCATTTATGTTAATTTTTAGAATGCCGGAGAAGCTTCAGTAGCCAACTTGGACAAAATTCGAAATGCAGATGGCGACATTAAAACTGCTGACTTGCGTTTGGAAATGCAGAAAACTATGCAGAAGCATGCGGCCGTATTCAGAACACAAGAAACTTTGGAAGAGGGTTGTAAATTAATGGGATCCTTGTATGGTAAACTAGAAGATGTCAAAGTATCTGATCGCAGTCTTATCTGGAATTCTGACTTGGTGGAAACTTTGGAATTGCAAAATTTAATGATCAATGCCGTACAAACCATCGTAGGAGCTGAAAATCGTAAAGAATCGAGAGGAGCTCACGCTAGGGAAGATTATAAGACTAGGATTGATGAATACGATTATAGTAAACCCCTCGAAGGTCAACAAAAAGTAGAAATGACCAATCATTGGAGAAAGCATACACTAACGACAATTGATCCTGATACGGGCAAAGTTACCATCACTTATCGTCCCGTGATCGACCATACCCTTAGCGACGATGTGAAAACAGTGCCTCCTGCAATTAGATCCTACTAAATTTCATAATCCAGCAGATGTTAATCAATTTAAAAAATAGATTTGTAAGGTAATTTAGGCTAATTAAATGATAAAAATAATAATTGGTTTATTATTGCAATTTTTTGGCAATATGTAAATTTTAGGTCTCATTGTGTTTGGCGATTGATTAACGTAGTATTATTTTGAAATTACCGTCCTTAACGTTTATTTCCCTTACAGAACCACAGCAGTAAATAAAAGCGATGACATACGTAAAGCAGTAGTTTATGCGTTGTGATTCTTTGTATTATATGATATACCTGCCTAATATAATACTTGTATTATTTGCCAGTGAGAAACTATGTTAGAAGAAAATAGTATTTTAAAATTATACCAGCAATATTTAAATATCTGCAATTACTTCAAGGATTAATTAAATGCCAAGTATAGCACAATAATTTTTAATGTACAACATAGAAACCATGTATTTACTTTTATTTTGATGAATTATTGTAGACATTTTTGTTTTTGTGCATTTTACATGTTATGTTTTAATGTAGATACAGTAAATTTTAATTACAGTACTTGTTTTTTTTATTTATGGGTCGATTGTACCAACTTCTTATAATAACTTGAAAATTGCTTTGGACTCTTGACACGGGTGATATAAATGGAGTACCTGCTAAAGATTTGATACAAGAATACTAAAGAGATCATTTTTCCTTCAATACCAGAATATTAGCATGTATTTTATTTTATGAATACTACTTACTGTTAATCTTGGTTGTCTAGGCTGGAGTATCTATTTCATATGAAGGGGTCTAGAAAATAAATGAAAAGTTTTCTTTTAAACATTTTATTATTGCGTTTCGACTTTTGAGTGACGTTTGCGCCATTCCCAGATGAATTTTTAGAACTTTATATACCCATGAAAATACGTCTGTTTTTCATTTTTACTAAACCTCAACAAATGTCTGTATATCAATCAATTTGCTCTACTTCCCAAACTAATAAGAATTTTACAAGTAAGATAGATTAGATTTTGGTTGAAATCGGTTCAGGGACAAATGGAGGTGACGCGCATGACTGGATTAACAAGATCCAACTAGATTTTTTTATTGTAATATTTTATTTTTTTGTAATTAAAGGTCTATAAGTGCGATATGTAAGGGTGACCAAAAACCAAAACTATTTTCAGAGACGTCATTTGTGGCCAATGTATGCCATATATAAATAGCCCCATGCGATACACAATAACAATACGAATTAAAACTCGAAAATATAACTTCTGGTAGACAAAATGTAGGTAATTTTTTTATAAAACTAAAATATTAAAGTATAATGACCACGTCCCAATTTTATGTTTATTTTTATAATAAAAAACAAGTTGAGCACAGGCAGAAGAAATTCTTACAGCGGAAACTGGTGGTTGCATGGAGTTGAAATTTTGCGTGCATGCATAATAGTAATTTAATATATTCCATACGTTAATTTTATTTCTGAAAATAGTGTAAAAAATTTACTAAAAGCGTGGGACTATTACTTTTATTTAGTATCACCGCCTGACACTTTAAGTTAATTTGCTGTTTTGTTCAAAAATTTACTTGTTTGTGTTACTTATCAATTTTAAGTTATTTGTTCTGTTTTTTTTATTTCATTGACCTTTTTCATATTTTTAATTTACGGATATTTCTGTCTTGAAAGATTTATATAAAGTAGTCTACCTACTACAAATATATTATCTGTAAGATCTTGTCTCACTTTTAGAACCACTTCAGTGTAAGTAATAAAATAATAAAGGGATCGCTTTGTTCATCGGGTTCTTGGTACGCTAACTAACAATAAGTGCAACTGCAGTAGCCACTGATTTAGAATTTCCTATTCTTAAATTTTCATTTCAGACTTTTCAGAATTTCTATTTTTAGACTATTCCTTCAGACTTAAGAGGGGCATTTTTTTCAGAGCCATTTTAATTTAATCAACAGATGGCGCCTACTTAAATTTTTTATAAAATAAGAGGAATTTGCTATATTTAAAATATAACAAATTCGTTGAAATAATACTATTCTATAAACAATATTCTTGATCTTAAGCTATTTTGAGTTCGTAATATTTATTTATAAAAACACAATTCATAATTAAAGTTTAATTATCTTTTTTTGTAAGTGAGTGTGTTTTAACATACTCAATACGAACTCAAAATAGCTTAAGATCAAGAATATTGTTTATAGAATAGTATTATCTCAACGAATTTGCTATATTTTAAATATAGCAAATTCCTCTTATTTTATAAAAATATTTAAGTAGGCGCCATCTGTTGATTAAATTAAAAGGGCCCTGAAAAAATTCCCCTCTTAAAAGAGTTAAAAAAAATAATGGTTAGTGGACACCCTAGCTGCTTAGGCTTAGATGATGCAATATAGTAATTTGTTACATTTAAATAAATTTTTTAATGGTTTTCGGAGCAACGAAATTTTGCAATACAATTATTATTATGATGATAAAATTAAGTTTGATTAAAGTAATTAAATTGTATTATTTTTCAGTGTAAATGGAATCGCCCCCACTCATGCAATTCCGCAGACTCTTTTGATTTGGTTTAAATTTTTATAAACTCGAAATTTTACAGTTGCTTAGGACACAAATTTTACCATTGGTTTTGGATGTGCTTATGTATAGAATGGTGTTTTGATATGGACCGTTTTTATTGTAAAGGACCGTTGTTATGACCTTATTTTTATGAAATCGCATAGTAAAAAATATAAAAATAATTTACAGAAATTAAGTACATTTCAAAAAAGCATCATTTTCTTGGTTTAAAATGCTGAAAATACAAGTCGATATTGTACTCATAATAATATGATTAAAAAAAAATTTAATAACATGAAAATTAAGTAGTAGAGTAAAGGGGGGTAAAAGTCCGCATGGGGCAAAAGTCCCAAATTCAAATATCTCACTATATTTCAAAAATTTTTATCATTGTGCGCAAGGTGCAGTTAGTAGTCATCAATTACAGTGTCTATACCAAATTTTATCACGCAAAGTTGGATTACTGGAGAACCATGAGGTAATTACGATTTTGCGTATGCCTGATGTATCATTAGCTCTTGCAGAAATTGCGTTGAAATGTTGAAAATGAGTAGTAACCATAACTAGTATGTATTTTATTGAAAATACATGTTTCTTGCTATAAACTTATAGGATATAATCGATGTTAGGTTTGATGGTCTGGAAAGGTCATGACTCGGAAATGTTTTTGGCTACTTGGGGCAAGAGTCCTATGTTGCTGAACCCATGTCAAGCAAAAGTTTGAAGAATTAAAAAAGGCAAGAATTAACCGATGGCAAAGTGCTTTGTTTAGGCTGCAAAGAATAATATGAGAATTTATCAATGAGAGAGTGGATTCAATGCGATAGCTGCAAACAATGGTGTCATGAAGAGTGCACGAAATTGGCCAATTTATTTGTGACCATTGTTGAAATTTTTCTACATTTTATCTTTTTTATATCTTATACTTTTGTTGTTTTTGCTTATTACTTTTCATTTGGAAGAAATTGTTGATTTTAATTTGACTTAAAATAGCGCAGAGTCCAATGGCGGACTTTTGCCCCACCTATGGGGTAAAAGTCCCATTTTCCGCAACTTGTGTATTATGGTTTTTTTATACACACCGTTTTCAAATCATGGCATTAATGTTATTTATAACAAAGCCTAAGTACTGTACAAACTTCTCATCCAAATATTGAGCTGATTGAGTAAAACATATAAGCGTAAAAAAATACAATGTACTAAGTGCGGACTTTTACCTCCCTCTACTCTACCTACTTTTTATTTGATTAAATTTAAACAATATTTTCTAAAAAAAATGGCGATGTGGCCATCACATGACTTTACCATGTATACCATATGATACGATATGTTTTGCACACTAATTTAATACAAATTTACAAAAAAGTAGTTACGATTTTGACCGCTCCCTATGATTCGGCGCCCATGTAAGTATACCCATGACTTTACATTCACAAAATGTGGTTCTATTGTTTCTGTTCGTTTGGGCGCTAGAGCGCACATAACATTAAGTGACACACAGACATTTCTTTGGTCTCTCTCAACTCGTTTGACCCCAAGGACTCAGTGGCGGATTTTCCATTAGGCGCAGGAAGCGCGCGCTTCGGGCCTCCAAGAACCAGGGGGCCTCAAAATTCAGCTCCCTCAAAATAAATGTCAAACTCGTTTACCACCAAGGGCCACATCAAGTATTACATGCGCATTAGCTAAAAAAATAAGTCATTACCATGGACTTAGACTAAGTCCATGGTCATTACATACAAAATTGTTATGATAATATGGGGCCTCAGATTTGAATTGCGCCTGGGGCCTTTCAAGTGCTAAATCCGCCACTGCAAGGACTGTAAATCCGTGAAAATCTGAAAAAAAAAAAAATTTTATTACATAACTTTCTCATACTACGTATAGGTACTCATACTATGTAGTATGGTAAAGTAATAATAATTTAATTTGGAACAGGTTTAAAATTTTTAAATTAAAATTAATTTCGAAGTAAAAACGTTTTTTAATATGACCAATGACAGCGCGTGATCACATTTTTTTTTATTCGAAATTAATTTTAATTCAAAAACTTTTTGTTTTACCTAAATAATTTTCTTTGAATAATTTTAGTTAAATAACACATTAGTAACAAATGTGGTTACCTTCAAATAGAAATTTCTGTATTAAATCTACTACACAACACCCTTAATTACGGAGTTTGCAAATATGGTTTTTTTTCACCTTTTTTGAAAATAATTTTTCTATTATGTTAATCTAATCTACGAGAAAAATTAGTACAAACATACAACAACAGAACCTCATCTATTTAACTATATATATACTATATAATATACTATTTACAAAAAAAATATTATTTACAGCTGTCGCCGTTCTTCCGCTATTAACTACTGATCCTAATTAAAAATCAAAAACTAATAAAAATTAGTATATTTTTCTAAAAGTACCTCATTTACACTAATTTATATAGTATATTTAAAATGTTATTAACACGTTGAATGCCATGGGGGTCACCGGTGACCGGCGAAGCCAAGATTATTAGAAACACATAAAAAGCTATATATGGTGCATTCCACACCAAATCGACCACTTTTGAACCCAACCCCTTTTGATTTTCCTGAAATTTTTACATATTATACTATCTCATCAACAACAGTTCTGTGAATTTTTTCAAAATTTTTTACTCAACCCAAAAAATGTTACGAATTTTTAGAAAAACTGCTGTTTTTTTTTCAAACTATCGTAGCTATTTCAAAAATTGACTAACCGAAAAGTTTTTTTTTTTGTTTTGCTCGTCTTTAAACGTACTTTTCAGGAAAAAATACAAAAACAATATTCAAACTTGGATTCTACCAAATTTTTCATTTTTTCGGAGAAAATCATTGATTTATCAAATTTTGACACTTGAATTTTTTATTTCAAAAAAAACTCGGATTTATTTCTCGTATAACAACGCAAACCCCATAATGGGCCCACATTTCTTTCTATTTTTTTTTATTTTTACGCAAATAATATTTTTCAATTTTACAAAAGAAATAGAAAGAAATGTGGGCCCATTATGGGGTTTGCGTTGTTATACGAGAAATAAATAAGAGTTTCTTTTGAAATAAAAAAATCAAAAATCAAAAGTGGATCAAGAGTGGATATGCATCAAAATATGCAGCACATACTGAGAAATTCAGTGTGGCCAGACGGACAAACCATACCAAATTACCGTGGCATTCAACGTGTTAAAATATTTGTTTGATAATACTAACTGTTTGATAGTTACTTATTAACAAACTAGCTTATTACAACATTTTTTCGTTGACCGTTTTCCACAATGACTATCAAATGACAATAACGTCAACTTCATACATTTTCAATTTCACGTAAAAATCACGTTTGCTGATAAAAAATGACTTTCATTATTCCAACCTTTTTTAAACAAAATAATTCATTAATATCAAAATTAATAAACGGCTACCAAAATATAATGTTAAAACTTGAATTATCTCGAGTTACTAATTAAATTAGAGCCACAGAGAACCTCATTTACACTAATCTATTTAAATTATAATCCTAATTAAAAATCAAAAACTTAGTAATAAAAAAATTAGTATATTTTACTATATACCCCGCCAATCGGATTTGTAATTACCAGAAAGGGAAAGCAATATTTTACTTAGAATGTAAAAAGCTTAATGAATGAATTAATTATTTATAACTCGATAAATTATAAAAAATCTTCATTATTTAGAAATATTTATTACCAACAGTACAATCTTGACTTATTCATTCAAACCACGCATTTTAAGCTATTTATGAGAGGAAAACAAAAAGATTTTTCGCTAAAAATTTGGGGCCGTCATGATGCCTAAAAAATAAAAGAGCTAAAAAGTCTTTTGCTAAATATTTCGGCCGTCCTCTGGAGGGAAAAATACTTGGTCACCTTAATATTAAAGATCTCCTTTCTTTTTGATGGGAGACTTTGTACGGACTTTGTTTTTGGTAAAGATAATAGCTTTGAAAAAAATGCTGGCCTCTTGGCCAGAGAAATAGAAACTTTGTGAATTACTACTTTATATCGATTTTCGATATCGATTTCTCTTTATACTAAAGTAACAGTTACATCAAACCAACGGCACTGGTGTGCTTTGAAATATTATAAATATATAAATTATTAACTCGTTGATATTAGAACGTTTGAAAGCTAAATAAATCTTTTAACAATTTTTAATTTAATAATAACTCGATATTTTGAAATATTATACACTGTAATTTTGCAAGGCAAATTAAAGAAAAATTTTCTACAAGTTTCAAACCAACTAAATTTGAATATATTGATAACATATTTGATAATACGATAACCTATACATCAGCGGAGCAAATACAGAAAAGTGGAAAATTTTGCATGTCTCATCCCCAATCTTGCCGAACATAATAAAAAACGTTCTCCTGATTAAAAATTTCACAATAAAAGTTGAATGCCTTTAAAAATATTTAACTGGCAATTGTATTTCTTCTTTTTCTAAATTTAGAACTACGTCCCCAACTACATTCGGTATTTGGCCGGTTAGTATATGTACTATATCTAGAACCGACCTCTAAAATGTGCGTGTTACCTTGCTCTGTTTTGTTTATGATGCAATTCAATACCTCCAAAGAAAGATTAGTGCCCACTGAATGTCCATATATTCGGAAAATTTAATTTTTGTAGTCGCGTGTATGAATGGCTTTGATTTAATTAATACATTCGACTAAAGCAAGAATTACACTATCAAACTAAAAAAATAATTAAATAACAAAATTATGGTCCAACCAATATCGTAACCGCCTACCAGAAATGTCATCCACAAAAAAGTTGAGACTTAAGATTTCCAAATTATGCAGTGCGGCATTGTTGATACCTAATTTTTATTGAATGGAACTTTTAACCAGCATTAAGATTATTTTTTATGGTGTTTTTGTTTACTATTCATCTAATAATATCATTTTTCAAAAATGTCACGTAGTGAACTGCGACTACGCGTTTACATTTTTTCTGTAAGTGGGAGGTTTTGAAAGATCCATGAAGATATAACCCCGGCGCAAAAAAACTTTTCCAATATATTTGAAACCAGGAGCAAAACATATTTACTAATAAGAGCAAAAAGCGACTCTCTATAGCGTTTTTCAGTGTGCAGGTACCCCAGTAAAAGACCACCAGCGCCAGCATCGTTTGTATTGACCAAAACACTGCAAATGATAGATTGAAATTGCTTTAAATAATGTAACCTCCTAAGGGTTTTGATTTAAACAAAAATTATGAAAGTTCTATCACTACCATGGACTTGAACCTTCTAAGTTCATGATCACTCACCATCAACTTTTTGTTGGTCATTGGGACACCCTATATAAGCAATACAAGCTTATTAAAATATCCAAGGTCGCAATTTTTTTGATAGTACGTAACAGATTATCATATTATTTATCAGACACTATTTTATAATATCTATTAAAAGTAAATTGACAAATTTCAAAAACAATTACTAAATTTTAGATTTATGAGAAGACGAGCAGTCTGAAATCACCTCATGGTATGATAACCTGATAACGTAGTACGTTATCGCTCTGTAAACGCATTAACCTAATATAAAGAAAAATCGCCTGCGGTTTGATTTATTTTATATAGCGATATTATAAATTAATTTTATAATCATGAATATTTTCAAATTAAAATACTGAACTTTTCTCCTATAAAAGAGTAAACCGCAAGTTTTTAATGCGTGCCAAGCCTATAGTAGCAAAAATCTACTGAAGACAATCATATTTAATTTTAAATAATATAAAAATTTTGCAGCAATAAAAATTATGTTTGCTAAATATTAATATTATCCTGTTTATAAAATAAAATTAAGACTCAGTATTCAGGCTGCCAGAGATAACTTTTAATCTTCGACCTTTCGAAATTGATTAAATAATACTTCTGTCCTTCTTCAGCTTTTTTATACCCATAGTTCTATTACAATATGCAATAATTATTTACATAAATAAATTTATCTAAAATTTTATCGTTTTTACTTTTGTTATATTATTTAGATCAGTTCAATTCTGAGCCTTCTATTAAATAGTGCTTTATTTTCTACGAGTACCTTAATTCCAATTGTGTGTTCTAATTAATGTTCGAACAACTTCATCAAACCTGTATGCATATCGCGCACATGACTTTGGCATTTTTGGGCCACTTTTGTCAGCTCGAATCCGAAAACCTTAACAAATTTTTGGCAAATTTCTGTTATTGTAAGTTGAAATGTTTTATCGGTAAAATTAACTCTAGAGTTTATATTATTATTTCAATTAAAAGTGGATCAGTTTTTGGAAACGTGGAACAACGTCATGTACACATGACATGTGTACCCATGTACTTATGAGATGCATATTATAACTTCTTGTGTGTTAACCTGAATAGTTCAAAATGTTGCTTAGGCCAAATGTCCTAAAGATATATATTTTTTGTTTGGGGGAGGGAGTTTTCAAAAAAGATGGAAAATTTTATTTAAAAAATTTCTTTTTAATAAAATATAAAATTAGCCAATTCATTTTTTATTGATTACAGATTGTGCCCAACAGCTTTACAAAATGTCAACAGTTTGTCATGGTGCCTACCTTGCAGTTAAAATTCGACAAAATGAGAAAAAGCCAATGGAAGAGCAAGATTATCATTTCGAAAGAAATGGTTTATTTAATAACAATTTTTTAAGTTAAAAAATACATAATTATTTTTTAGTAAACAAGGAATTAAATCCAATGCAATACAACAGCAAAATGATGAATGCAATTTGGGGATTATACAACCGCTATTCTGTGCATAACCTAAAAAAAAACATTGATAAAAATTTGCCATTTCCAGCAATGAACCAACAGATGTAAGTGAATTTCAAATTCGGTTATACATTTTCTAATAATTTTAGTTTAATTTAGGCAATCTGTTGGTTCCACCGAAAGTGGTACTTCGCTTACCACTTCACGTTTATCGTTGTTGGATAACCTTTGGGCTTGTTTTGGAAATCCATACTAAAGGCTGTGCAGGATTATAAACGCCTATGTTAGTGATTATATTACTCAATGGGATAAAATGTAGTCGTCTCAATAGTATTCTATTTAATAATACTTGCATGCTTAGAAGTGCATTATTTAGTTATACTTTATGTAACATGTGATGCATAAATAAACAAAACTCTTTATTTATTTAAACTTCTTGTATAGTCCAGTTTATAAGTTGAAAAATATTATGTAATTTACACTAATTTCACTTTTAAAGAACTGTTCGTTTAACTAACGAACGTTTTCCATTGGTTAGCTAAACGCCTAAAATCTGGCAACCTTTGTAACGAGCAGTGCTTTATTGAACGCGACCATAAAAGCTAACCTAAACGAAAGGTTTAAAAGGTAAATTATTTATTTATAAGGTTGGTCATAGTTTATTATTTTTTAAAATACGAAATTGTTGTTGACTTGCGGTTAAATTATCCTAAATAGTTTTTGATATAAATTATTAAGGCTAATGTGTAACGTCGTGCTAAAATTTTGTTAAAGAAAATGAATACTACAACATTACGTGGTGTATTTCCAGAACCAAGTAAGCGAATCGCCGTTATTGACAGAGTAATAATTTTTATAAATTATTTAACAATATAGATTTTTTAGAACCAGTTTCCAAGCGCAACTTTATAAAGGAAAATGTAAAACACATCAAACACATGCAGGGTCTCTTACAAAATTCGGAAACTAAAGGGGAAGATAGGTTTAGAAATAAGCCAAATAGAACTCCTTCGCAGTTCAATTCCTTAGAAAAATCAGGTCATACCCTCCAGAATTCTCAATCGCTTTCGCGTTCTTCACAGGGTTTAAAAATTATGCAAGTGCCTAAACGAAAAATTGAGTTTGAAAAAGGTAAAGGTGATGCACGGAACCGTCAAGGAGTTTCACCTCCCAGGTGTGCAGAAAAGCATAATCATCGAGGTGTACAAACGGAACGTGCCGAAGATATGAAGAAGTTATACGATACAGGAATTATAAAATATCCTAGTCCCGCTCTAGTCAGAGCTATGGCAGTCAGGTCGAGTGCTAAAAAGAAAGAAGAAGGCAAGACTGTACAAGATCGAGGTGATGGCGTTGTTGTTACAAATCCTCACAATAAAAGTTTGACAGAAAATATGCAAAATTTAGGTAATGACAGGTTAGTAAAATCGTGGTTAAATTACTGAATAAGCATTTCTTGCAGACTTAAACGAGGAGTCACATGATTATATTAAAGAAAATATTATGGCAATAAAACAACGAAGTAGTAGGCATGAGTCTAGTCGAGAAAATGCAGAACGCCTTCATCAACGAGGCTCATTACCAAAGTATTTAAAAGATCGCAAGGAAAAGACGGAGGTTCATGTGGATGCCGATTGCCCTGAAGGTCACGTATTATTACCCGAAGAAGAACGTAAGGAAACGCTAAAAGTTTTGAGACAAAGCTACGCCGACCGCATCCAGGAACTAAATTCTATGCCTGTACGAAATGACACTTTGCGTATGCGAAATAGAAAAATAGCCATTGAAGAAGAACTGAAAAAAATAGATGAAGGTATTAAAGTTTTTCAACGTCCTAAGGTGTTTGTAAAAATTAATGCATAACATTTAATTGTAATGCCTAAATTATTGTCCGTCGTGATACACAAATATATATATTTTAAAGTAATGATGCACTATGTACATAGAAATTATAGTATTGTTAAAGATACAATCAAATTATTGTTCTATTTATTACTATTGTTTTCAATAAAATTTTACATATTAAAAAGGAACTGTTTCACCGCTACTAGAGAGCAATTTTATCCTAAGAGTAATGAACATCACGGGACTACTGTACATATTTACAGTGAGAAAGATGGATCATATTTCAACAAACTAATTTTTAATTTTATGTAAAAATTTGTTTTCACAAAATAATAATGATGATTTGTTCCTATACTTCTCTTCTTCTTGTTCGAGCCATTCTTTTATATTAAATTCAGGAAAGAAAATACTAATTTCTTTTTGTACAGACTGATCAGAATCTAAAAACATGTTAAAATTAACCACCCTAAATTGGCAATTTATAAATTTAAAAATTATCAAGTCAATTTGGAAAGTGTCACTTAAAAATTTATGGAAAGTTTAACAATTTAATAAATAATAAATAAAACTTTATAATATCGAGTTATAATATCATAAATTAGAGGTGATCTAAGTGAACGGACTCTGCGCTAGAAGCCCTAGGTTCGATCCCCAGCCCGGCTATAAAATTTATCCAACTTTATTATGACCCTTTTCTCTCGGAAGGCAATGGCAAACCACCAAGAGTAATCTGCCAATTTCAAATGCTCGCCAACCTCCGATAGGAGACACGGCATCTTAAGAAAATTTAAAAATCAATTAAATTATTTATTAAGCTTTCAGATGATTATTTCATCCGTCATCAGTAAATAATTTGCTGCATTTAAGTATGATTTTACGATTTTCCCAATTTTGAAAATTTCTAATGACTGATGAAATAATCATCTGAAAGCTTAATAAATAATTTAATTGATTTTTAATTTTTAAATAACTCGATATTATAAAGTTTTAATATTATATAATATCAACGAGTTAATAATTTAACATTCTTAACAATTTAAAGTTCAATTTATTAATTTGTGCAAATGGACAGAACTGAAAAGTCAATATAAGCTTAAAACTTTAACTATATAAATTATTAACTCGTTGATATTAAATTATATTAAAACTTCAAAATATCGAGTTATTAATAAATTAAAAGATTTCTTGAGCTTTCAAACGATTATTTCGTCCGTCATCAGAATAATATACGGACGAAATAATCGTTTGAAAGCTCAATAAATCTTTTAATTTATTAATAACTCGATATTTTGAAGTTTTAATGTAATTTAAAACTTTAATCAAACTAAATTGAAAGCATTTTCGTGAATTTTGTCAAATTATTGGGGGGGTGTTCATATTAGCAGATTCTTTCTTTAAATCGCCCAGTAATGCGTACTCTTTAAAATTTGTAAAAAATTCTTGCGGTTGTAGAAATCAGAATCAACAATAAAATCCCATTTACACACAAGGAAAAATTTTAATTTTAAATAAAAATTAATTTTTTGTATTTACATTTATGGAATACAAACTTGATGATTTCAAAATCAGGTGGTTGAAAATATTTAGATATGCAGATCTTACCGAATGCTTCACTGGACAATCTAAAAGCACATTTACAGCTGTAATTATCCAAGTTCGCTAACATTATAAAATTGTTAATAAAAATTAATGATATATTAAGTTATTATAATATTATACTTATAAAATCGTGGGCCACTGTTTTTATTTATGCTGATTGATGGTACGCATATGTGTGAAAAGTTTGTAACTGTCGTGTCTGTACACAGTTGTTTGTTTGAAATTTTAAACATGATTAGTATTTTAATAACGTCACAAAGCCGTAGTGGTGGTGTGATGTGACCGGTACTACCGCCTTACGGAGCTAGAACAACAGACCTCAGGAGCATCGCGGACCGAACCGAACAGAATTTCTTTGCTTGGCCTTCCATAGAACATCCACACTGTTGGTGATCGAGGTAGTACTTGAGACCTGATCTGTCCACCTCACAAGCCATCTAACATCTCGGCATGGACAGACTAGTCCATGATTGACTGTATTGAATGAATAGACTAGATCAGGGGTTCCCAACCTTTTTGCACCTACGTACCACCTGGGGAAAATTTTTAAAAACTGGAGCTAGAATAGCAAGTTTTTAACGATTTTTTAAAGATTAAAATTTAAAATATCAACATTAGGAATAATGGAACTTATCTTCACTCTTGCACACATCACTTACGCGTACCACCTAAAACGTTCCCGCGTACCACCGGTTGGGAACCCATGGACTAGATTGCTTTAGTGCAGATGGATTAAATGAATTACACCCGTTAGAACTGTTTAACGCCGCAATCCTCTTAAGAAGAGGCTAGTAGAGGTAGCATGAGACTATATCGCACCTTGTTGCACTCGTGGCGGAAGATAGGTGAATCAACCTTTGACGGCGGCGAAGTTTTTTCATAAACCATAAAAAAATTTCAAAATTTTTTTTGATTTTTAAAATTTACATAGTTACCATTTGGCTGTAAAGAAAATTCAAGCTATTTCGTTGAATAGTTTAAAATATATAGCGATATAGAAATCACCATTATTATTTACTATCAATTTGTACCTACATTATATTTATTTTCTCTTTTATTTTTCAATAAATGTTAATGAAAATTGTTTACCCCATACATTTCAACAATATCTACCAAATAGAAAAAAAATATATGTCAAATTTTGTTTAGTTTAAAAGAAAACTTCGCCGATAGTAATAAAATGAAATATTGTTAATTTAAATGCAAGTTTTAGTTAGCCAAGTCGAAAATTGGTTTGTAAAACTTTCACTATTGTAACAAAGATGGAGCAATTTGAAATTTGTTTTTGTGAAGTTTAAAATCGTTTTTCGAGAAATACATTTCATTAGTGTAGAAGTTGACGATACCACGTTAAATTTAATAATAGTTTAATAAATCTCTATATATAAAAATGAATCCCTATTTCCCTTGGTCATCGCATCACGCGTGAACGGCTGGACCGATTTTGCTAATTCTTTTTTTGTTGTGTTTGTTATTGTCAAGAGAAGGTTCTTATGAAAGAAAAAATTCAAAAAATCGAGCAAAAAGATAAAAAATTGCAAAAAAAATATATTCAACAATTTTCATTTCGCTAAAAAGTTAAATCATTTATCGATTCTGAGGCGAAACGAAGTTCGACGGGTCAGCTAGTATTCTATAAAAATAATCGTTTTTTGGATACCAATTCAGAACAACGTCATAAAATGCATTTTTGACCATACTATTCATAAGCGATTATTTTTTGTTACCCTCCCAAAATTAGTCCACTTTGTTTAGAACTGTCGTCACTTGTTCGTTCACTTGTACCGTTATGAAGGTACGCGCCAGGACTTATGGAATAATACAATAGGTATAATGCTTATGGCCGATTTCAGCAACGTTATAATATAGCTAATCACACATTATTTAATTCAAATCAACTACGAACCAATGGAAAACGACTATTAGCGCTGACAAACGTTCTCTATTGGTTCATAGTTGATCTAGGTTAATTAATGTCTGATCAACTATATTATAACGTTGCTGAAATCAACTATTAGTGATTTATGATTATGAAATGCAAGTTTAAAACGTACATGAAAAATTATATTAGAAAGTTTTACAAAAATATCTATAATTTCTTTAACATGAAAAAACATGTAAAAAATAAAGCTTTGTTTAGATTTGCAATTCTTAAGAACTAATTTTAATTATATCAAAAATTATAATTTTAAATAAAATTTTAATTTATTAAGAAGGGCCTAGTAGAGATACCATGAAACTATATCGCTCTCTGTTGCACTCATGGTGCAAAATATATGAACCAACCTTTGACGGCGGCGAAGTTTTTTCATAAATCATAAAAAAATTTCAAATTTTCTTTTGTTTTTTAGAATCTACATAGTTACGATTTGGCTGTAAAGAAAGATCAAGCCATCTTGTTGAATACTTTAAAAAATATAGCGGTATAGAAAAACACCATTTTTATTGGTGATTTTTAAATTGCTGTAAATTTTAAAGTATTTAATGAAATAGCTTGATCTTTCTTTACAGCCAAATGGTAACTATGTAAATTCTAAAAAACAAAAAAAAATTTGAACATTTTTTATGGTTTATGAAAAAACTTCTCCCCCGTCAAAGGTTGGTTTTTCTATCTTGCACCATGAGTGCAACAAAGAGCGATATAGTTTCATGCTATTTCTACTAGGCCCTTCAGGAAACTAACTTATTTGCATAATAACAATAAGCCTCGCAATAAGCAGTATAAAGCTGACGTCCAGGGACCTAGCTAGACATTGGCTAAGGAGGGGTTTTCTCGAAACAGTTTGTTTTGCTTATGTCTCAAAGGGGGGGGGGAAGTCTGAAGAAAAATATTTCTAAATTACATTTTTAGGGACCGCATTCAGGGTAAAGTTTTTTGTTTTAAATGTACACAGGGTAAAGTATCAAACATCTAAATTCTAAAACATATAATTGGAGAATTTTGATAGGATGAAGCTATATTAGTTTAATTAAAGAAGCTGTATTTGAAACGATATGACTAAAAAATTAAAAAAAAACCTTTTATTTAAAACTAGGTGGAACGACATCTAACCGTCTAACCGACGAAAGGCCGTCCACGGACGGGTAGCTAGCCGATAGATCTCTATTTTAGAAAAAATATAAAAGTCAAATATTAAATTTTCTGGTTGGATGATCCTCGGATTAACGGAGATAAAATTACTAACATAAAACGTTTATTATGGGTGGGTAGTACCAACCTCGGTTATACCTCGTTCAACTTTGAACTTAGTTCAACTAATCAATTTGGTTAAATACAGGATTTTTAGCCATGGTGATTGGTTAAGCTCAGTTCAAAGTTAAACGAGGTTTACCCGACGTTGGTATAACCTAGCCCATCAATTTACTCGTGTATAATATAATATACTATTATTTATAATATTATATTATTATTATTATTGTGATATTAAAGAAGTAATAAGTAATAACTAATAAGTAAGCGTTACAAAAATATTCGAGCCCTTGATAAGAAGCGGTGTATATTTTTAAATTTAAATTTTATATAATTTACTTATTTAATATTTAGTGGCAAACAAGGGCGGATCCGGGGGGGGGGGGGCGATCGCCCCCCCCTTAAAAAAATTATGCATTATAAATATAACGTAAAAACTAAAATTAATGGGAAAAAAGCTATCAATTTTGGTATTTTTCTTAACAATTTATGAAATCGCCCCCCCCCCTTTCTATAAAACCATTGGCAATAATTGAAAAAGTTTGAAAAAGTTGCTAGAGCCGCCCCAGGTGGCAAAGCCATTTTGTTCTATCACTCTCTGTAAATGACTCGGTATTATTGATTCTATTTTGCTTGAGGTCTTTGCTAGGGATCCAAATGATTGTGACATCAATAAATCTCATAATATGAATTTGCAACCGCGTAAATTAACTTATTTTTAAATTAACCCCGGAACTTAATGAATTACATATTATTTAAATAATGAAGTTTAGTTCGACGTGCGTGTAGCATCTATGTGTGTTTTCGCTGCGTAATAAGAAACTAAATAGGTAAGACGCATGGTATAAGTTATTATAAAATGTTTGTTTGTTTGTTGCAATTTAAGGCCTAATAGAGATAGCATGAAACTATATTGCACTCTGTTGCACTCATGGCGCAAAATGAGTAATCCAACTTCTCACGGCGGCAAAGAATTTTCATAAATCTGTTGGAATGTTGTGGGATGTAGAATATTCATTTGAGTTTTACAAAGTAAATGATTTTAGAAAAAATTATCGTTTTACCAAAGTAATAGAACAATTCCAAAAAGATAACAAACGTAGACCTAGACAGGTAGTTTTCACCCATTCTGCAGGTAGTCAGATACCCTTCTCTCTCGATCCACACCCTCTCATTTGTAACTTATAGAATTCTACTAAAAATGAGCCTAAATCTTATCATTTCTATTACTCAAGAGAGGGCCATATAAAATATAATTTTTAACAACCGAACATTATACAACTACCTAAACAAAGTGAGAAGCAAATAGATATCAATTTGCTATCCTTATTAGCCTCCTCTTAACTGAATAAACCTTAATCCAGGTAGGCTATTGTTCAAAACCATGATCAGCTATTAAGTTGGTGATTGACCAATTCTATTGTTCTATTGAACCTTTGATCGTCGATCAAAAGTTTTATGAAACTGCCTATTAATATTTTCTTACCAGTATTTCAATGGTTTTCATTTTTAGAGAACATGGTGATTCCGATTCATCAATATACGTGACTGAATTAAATTTCAACTTAGGATGACTCGTGAGTAGTGACTTCCATTCACAAGTGAAAGTGACCATAAAATTTTTATTGTATGTAAATTTTCAAAATTGGGAAAATCGTAAAATAATACTTAAATGCAGCAAATTATTTATTGCACTGTTTGGATGACTTGATTACTTGCAGAACTAGTAAATCTCCACGCACATAACTAATTTTACGCCTTTTTTCTCATAATTCTGAAGAAATTTGCAAATAGGATTTGGCATAAGGTGTGCATTCTTTGACAACTTGCACAAACGGCGTTCAGCTCTCTCACTTAAAACTGGACGTAAATCAACTTTGTTTCATTATTTTCGTTGGTAAGTTGAAAATTATAATAATAGTGCTTCCAAATTATGTTTGTTTATGAAATTGTTATAAATAATTAATTAATTTTTACTTTTAGGTTTAAATCTCACTTCAGACTTGAATATTAGGGGAAAGGCGTCGGTTGTGGGCATACTTTCGTTTTTGGCTCATAACTTTTGACCAAGTGCATATTATTTGGACTTATAGGTATCTATGGAAAGCTAGAGACCTTAGCTAACTACAGTACAGTCTCGATAATCCGAACTAATAGAAACCTGGTCTCGTTCGGATTACTGGATAAAGTTAAAAAACCTTTCTTTATTCTATAATGCTTTTTAAATTTTTGTAACTAACCTATGCTGGCGTTAAAATCATTTTTGTCTGTTATATTTTTATAAAAAAATTAGCTTTTTCACAAATAATTTCGCCAGATATTGACGTCTATTTGGCACGTTCCTGAAGAAATGTTCACTAGATTTAAAAGTTTTTCTTTTACCTGGACCTTTATTCGTGATAGCTATAAAATCCAAAATTTTACTTTTATTTTTTAAAATATCGCACACTGTCGACTTGCCTACATTGTATAATTTCGCCACGCTTGTAACAGTTTGGTTTTTCTTTAGCTAGTTTATGATTTTCATTTTTTGACTTAAAGTTAGTGTGGTGTGTTTTCGTTTTCCGGACATTTTAAATTTTTAGCAAAATATTTACGGTTTTCTAAATGTAACTACAAACAGCGCAGAATATTGACTTGTTAACTTGTTCTGTAAATCTGAACATTTTTCTATAATCCGAACATTTTATTAGTTGTGTTCGGATTATAACTATTTGTGCGGACTACTGAGTTTTTCTTATTTTGTTCGGATTACTGGATGGTCGGATTAGCGTGTGTTCGGATTACCGAGACTGCACTGTACTAATAATGGACCTAAACCAATTCCGTCAAATAGAAAATTTTTTTAAAGAATTTTGTGAAGTGGTCATTTTTGGTAAACGCTTTTTTTGGTTCGGTTGTGGGCACCCTTGAAAAATCTGTTAGAAATGGGAAAATATGAAGAAAAACAACGACAAATATAAAAAAATTCAGAAGTCAGCATCCTCGTCAGATGGCGGATACTCTTTTACCTTGACACGCTTGGCTGGAGTTAGATTGGCGCGCTTAGCTGGTGTTGCTTTCTTGGCTACCTTGGCCGCTATCTTAGCATCTCGCTCAGCTACTTTCTTCTTCAAACCAGAAAGAACATTTGAAGAAGTCAACACTGAGCTCTCCATTGGTTTGCGGCAGCGATTCGATGGCTACTTTGGCGTTACACCGCGCACTGGAACAACTTCATCTAAAATAGAAAGACTGCACACTGGCGTGACGTAAGAAACTGAAACAGATGGCTCTGGAGTTGATGGCTCTAAAAAAAAAAACGGGTGCCCACAACCGAATTTGGCAGCCATCTTGAAAAGTGGTGAAATAGTAGTTTTCGTCACAAGGACGTAAAACGAGATTTTACACTCGAGGGCGGAGTTTTGAAGACGAGGCGAGCGTAGCAAAGCCGAGGCGCACGAACCGCACCGAGTGGTGTAAAATCTCTTTACGTCCGAGTGGCGTAAACTGCTTTTCGTTGGGGACCACCTCATTTTTATTTGTGACTGTATGGAAGCCGTCCCTGCACAGGCCGGAAACCACTCATTTTACGGCCGGAACAACGAAAAAAATGTTGGGGTCAACATATTGGTTGCAATCGATATTGAATCACAAAGTATAATAAATTGTACTATGCATTGTACTTAATTTTTTGATTGATTCACTTCGATTTAAACACTATTGAAAAAGTGTAAAACAATGTTTAGTAATTTTTTCAAGGACAAAAAAATAAATTTGTTCATAGCACAAAGCAAACGCGTCTGTTTGCTTTGATATTTGGCACATAAATAACGTGATGCCTAATACACAAGTGACAATTGTCAGAAACACATAATCTGCTTTCTGTCGAAAGATACGCATGGGTGTCCACAACCGAACCATGCCCACAACCGAACCTCTTACCCTATTATTTAAATAAATTTTACAACAATCTACACATCAATGCAACTTTTGGTTCAGTCCACTTTCGATTTCAAACCCTTAGCATGAGCACAGATGCCCTTATTTGAACTAAAAGCGTCGATTTTCCTGTCAAGAAATTATTTAATTTTTAATAAAAATACAAATTTATTTGGTAATTATTATCTGTTCACCGCTTTCAAAACTATAATAGTAGCAAGATCAATATTGCAGTTAGTAATTCATTTGTACTACACAACCTTTCCTATTATATAATATATCCTATAGAAACAGAGTTCTAACCAAGAATTGAGTGAAAAAAGTGTAAATTTTCAAAAAAAGTGAAGAAAAGTGTATAGAAATTTTGAAAAAAGTGACAAATAGTGTAAAAATATTTTACTTCGGGCAGTAAGTTAGCAAGCCAACACCACAGATCCTGGGGAAAGACCCACAGCGGGCCCCCTTTTTTTAGAATCAGTGTTTCGAACTGCTCTTTGGGCATTTGAGAACTTTTTCCCAACATTTTTTTTGAAAGACCCTTTTTAACTCCCTAGCTAAATTTGCGAACAAAAACTTTAAAAATATTATTTTTAAATAACCCTTTTCAACCAGTTTACATTTCCTCCGAGCAACATGCGTACTACTACAATATTTGTTCCGTGTCTAGCGTAATTTTTTGTGGAAAGCAGTGCCGACTCAATTTTCACGTATGTCTACTGCATATAAATGGGCATACCTCTGCCTTTCACAGGAAATTACACTCTAACATGATTGCTTAATTTTCTCGGTGGCCTCTGGCACCACCTCCTGCTACGTCACTGCTTTTGGGCCCTAGGTGTTTAGGACCGTATGCTTTTGCACACCGGTAGTTACGCCACTGCTGACGCGCATGAATAAATTTACGAGATTCTTTATTTTGTATGTACAGAGGTGTCAAGTCAAACTCATTCCAGCTGTGGGGCACTTCCCCCAAGCAAAATTTTTACGGGTGACACAAATGATTGTTTTTTATCCCTTTCCTCATTTCATTTTTTCACCGAAAATTTTTTTGAATGACTTTTTTTTAACTCATAATTTTAATTTTAAATAATTTTATAATTTTACTTTTTGATTAGCTAGTCTACCTTTGCTCCAAGCAACATGCGTTGACAATTTTTAAAATTCTAGTTACCGAATTTTTAAATGTATCAAAAAATTTAATTTTTGTAAGTGAAATCGTAAAAAAAGTGAAAATTTTTTAAAAAAGTGAAGAAACGTGTAAGATTTTCAAAAAAGTGTATCTGTGGCAACCCTGCAGAAACATAAATTAGACTGGTCGATTATAAAGAATTTTCATCTGAATTTTCAACATGACGATTAACACTCAGGATTTTAAAATTATTAAAAATAAAAATAAATAGATCCTCAAAATATAATTGATTTTTATAGCTTTAAATTGACTTGATAATTTTAAATTTTTATAGTAGGTATTAATAATTAATTTCAGAAGAATCATTTTATATTACCAGATCCATGAGTTGCATTTCTCGTATCGGACAAGCCGTATAACCCCCTAATACTATTAGGTTGTTCGAACTGAGTCTTAAAAACCTTCGTCGGTCCCATTAATCGTCTCCATTCCTGAATTGCATTATCGCGAGCTAAAATGTATAAATCGGATGATCCACTATAAAAGGCATTTGTTTTAGTCAAAAACGAACTTGATTTAAATCAAATCATACCTGGTCATAAACGTAACTAGTCGATTGTAAAAGAACTTTTCTTGATGTTCACTATAAAAGTTTTGAGCATCTTCTAACGAAAATTTGTGTCTTTTCGATCTAACTATTTTAAAATTCGCGGTTAGAATCATTTCTCGAATTTTATTTAAAGCTACCGGGTTTTTTATAATGTGAGGTTTTAATATCGCAAATGTTAATGATAATCGTGATAATTGACTCATACTAGAGCCCTTTAACTTCACCTTTTATTCAAAAAATTTGGTATAATAACCTAACTTATCCGACACGGTTTTAACAAACAAACCGTTGGTAGCGTTCAGCAGCAGCACTGACACTAACAAAAAAATGTGATGTGAAACAACACATGACTTTCTCATTTGAAAAAATACGCTTGATTTGAAAAACAAATTAAATTTTTAATTTTCTCTCTGGCCTTTAAATTAGTAAATTAAATTGAATGAGACCAGAAGCATTGAGACCAAACGGAGTTTGGTTTCAAAATGAATTACTGAACCCCCTAGGACTACTATTTATAATTTCCTAACTAAAAATAATTTAAACAAGTTGGCGAAAATGTCATATTTCTTTTTCAACTATTTTTTGTTATAAAACATCAATAATATTGCTGGAAGAAATTCAACTTGACATCTTTAAATTATGTAAAGCGCCACCACTGCTCTTCATGGTTATTTACACAAGTGACATTTGATGCAGTTAACCAACCTGTAAACGTCAATTGAACTGTGATTATTATTAATTTTGTCAAATTTTATAAATATTACGCATAAAGTAAAAATAATTCTTGCAATAATTTATATTTTTAAATTGTGAAACAGCACTTTAGGGCAATATTTTCACGTGAGGTAAAAATTTGTGTTTCCTTTATCTACCGAAAAAATGCCGACCGTAAAGGAAGTAAAACCAAGCACAAGTAATCGAGCAGTAGTCGAAGAAGAAGACGATGAAACCACAAAAACAATTGAAAAGATTTTTCGAGATATCAGCAAGACCTCCGCGACGAAACAAATTCTTATTGGAGCCTCGACCGGATGGTAAGAATTTAAAAGGTAATCCATATTTTGTTGTTTCAGTGTGTTTCTTTATATTAGGCTCTCTGGTTTTATGGCAATGAAAGTTGGAAAGGTTGCTGCTTTTGCAGTGGGTGGTGGAATAATATTACTTGAATTTGCAAACGAATTGGGTTACATAAAAATAAATTGGGGTAAAATAAACAAAGGTATCGAAAAAGTGGGCGATCGTGTAGAAGAGTCGATTACTGGAAAAGGACCAGGATTCATGGATAAGGTAAGCCTTGACTTCTTTTTTTGTCAAAATTCAAAAGAATAATTAAATGCTTTTAAAGTTTTCTTGACTGCAATTTAATTTATATCCAAATTATTTTAGGTGTCTATATTTTCACGTTCTAACAATTCGTTTAGTGCCGGCTTTATTGGGGGATTTTTCCTAGGTCTCGCTTCTCACTAATGTACAAAATAGATTTTATGAACCCATCCTGATTAGTACATAGCTTATTTTATTTTGATAATTTTTTGTTAAATAAAATTAGATAAACTATATGTGTTGTTGTATTTGTTAGGTGGAGCGTTTTGTCGATAAAAAGGTGGATAAAGCCGAAGATTTGATTAAAAATGGTCAAAATAAAGCCAAACGGTGGTACTCGAATAGTAATTCCGATTATAGAGTGAAAGATATTCACATTTTCACCATTTCCTTTATTGCTGGTTTAGCTCTTGGAGTTGCAACTTCTTAAATTGGTTTATTCACTGTTTGTAGCAAAGTAGTGCCAGTTTTTGTTTAATTTTTATTTTGATTATCTCATAACATGTGATGTTTGGCAGTATTTATTGGCTCTATTTTTAGGATAAAATATAATATGTACGTAGTTATCTTATAAAAACGATTTTATAGTTATTTTATTGTTGTTACTTTTATTTCACTTGGATGTACATACGTATTAAAATTAGGACATAACAAATATTTTTGTTTCAGTAATAATTGTAAAAAATTCAATTTTGCATTTATTTTGCTTGTTATTTTTCTTGTATCGTCTTCAAATAAATTATTAGTTATGCTTGGTAATGGTTATTATTTTTCAACTTAAAATCCTGGGTTTAGTGATAACTTTAATGTGTATTTTTATTTTATCATTGGACAAATAAAGAGCGACGCCAGAACATAATCAAGTGCTTAAAATTAATATTGTAAGATTATTGAACTTTATTTTTTTTCAACTAGCACTGTAAATCCATTTTTGCTAGTCAAATTATTATCTATGAGAAAACCTCTATGGACTCATTTATTGCGAAAGAAGCTGCTAGTTAGTGGTCAAATAGTACTAATTGACCCTAATTTTCACAATTTACTAAGTTGGCCCAGCGGATTTTAAACTATACATCTTATTCTTTGAAAGAATTACTCTATTTTGACCTACAATTTTTCATGATTTTGAAAAAAATTCATGAAACCCACTAAAGATAGCAAAAAATTGTAAATACAAAAGTAGTAGGAAATTTTATGCTTTACAAAATTAGTAATTACATTGGTTCTCAATCGAATTGAAGTTCTTCTTAGTTCCTGATACCGCCGCAAATAAAAGCGGTGTTTGCGTTTTTTTAAGAGATCTGTGTATTCTACTTGTCGTCGTTTGACAAAAGTTGAAATATTTGATTCCATGTCAGTTTTAATTTTACTCCACTGTCACTGAGGAGGCCACGATACGTAAAAGTTTGAAGACCACTGTGCAAAATTTCGGTTGGCAGCAATAAAAATCCATGGTAAATTCTCTTATCTGTCAAATTACAAATTAGTTGTTCGCGCCTTTCAAAGTTTGTTGTGTTGTTGGTAATTTTTAAGGTATTTTTGAGTTTTTACATAATTATGGAACACGAAAAAAGAAGCAGGTGCACTAATTTTACTGTTAAAGAAGTAGAAACTTTACTAGCTGTGGTAGATATCCACAAAGCTATAGTCGGTTTGTATTATCTGCCTAAAAGTTAAATATATGAAATAAATTTAACTATTGTTAGAATGTAAGAAAACAGATGCGTGTACGAATGTACGGAAAGATAAGATATGGGAGAAAATAGCAAATTCCTTTAATGTCGTTTCTGATACCGGACGGACATCCGCCATGCTGCGTAGCAAATGGGAGTCTTTAAAGAAGAATTCAAAAAGGGAATATACCACATTCAATAGTAGTTTCTGTAAACCTGGAAGTGCACCTCCTAAACAATTGAATTATTTGGTCCTTAAAGTTTTAAAAATTATTGGGATCGGTGGGAAGGATTGCGGTACTAACTTTGATGACAATGTTGCTTTTTGTGGTAATAATTTATTTATTATTGAGGTTTCTTAGTAGCAAAATTGATTGTAGTGCTTTTAGTATTTTTCTTTATATAATATATTATATAAATATATTAAAAATTCTTGCCGATTTTGCCTAACCTAGCTGAACCTGCAAGAAGTGAGTAATATTAATAACAGATATTTCAAACACATTTTCGTGTGTTTACATAGTTTTGATAATCATTTTTTAGATCTTACAGAAAATGAAGTTAATGTTAAAATAGAACCTTTCGAATTTATACAATCAAATAATATTGAATCATCTTTGCCTGATACGGTTAGTATAAAATATTATTTATTACCACATTTAGTAATTGCATGTAACTTTTAGTCCTTGCCTAGCTGTTCATATGATACTGAAGTACATGATGCCAATTTGCACGAGGTAAACGAGGTTTGTGCTTATTACTTGTAGATACTTCATAGCATAATACATTATTTTTTAGATATCTCTAAATTCTACATGTAGCAATTGGTCATCACATCATTTGAAGGAACCTACAAATCAATTATTACGAGGATCTCCTCTGCAAGGTAAAAATATAACAATAATTCCAGAAAATCATAAAACTGCCAAAAATTTGGTTAAGGTGAATTCTGTAAAACGAAAAGTCTTCTGTGCTACCAGCAAAGTGGGTAAAGGAATGACTAATGATTTTCCTCAATTCGTAAGTAGAAAACAACAATTTATTCAATTCGAGAAGAGATTACTTAAAAGGGAGCACGATATCAAAATGAGCTTGCTTAAACGAGAGGCAGATGACAAACGAATTAAACTCCAAGAGGAGCACGATATTAAAATGAAAATTTATGAATTGGAATTATTATTGAAACAACGACAACTAGCTGTTCTGGATCAAACAGTAGCTGACTGACAGTAGTCCTGGTTGACATTTATCATAATAATTCCGAGACCTCACAATGTTGATTTTTATTAAACAATATTGTGCAAGAAGACGTAAAAGAAGCATTAACAACCCTACAGCACAATTTAATATATTCTGCAAGCATAGCAAATGGTTGACAACGTTGAGCAGAAAAAACTTCTCAGATTATGACCATAACAACTTTGGCAAATTTTATGCCAGTGCTTGATGGAGACGAGTTCAACGCTGAAGAGATCTTTAATGTAAATATTTTTTAAGTTTGTTTTCTAAAATAAAAAGTGGAATTTAAGCAACATGACGCAATCTTAATTATTTTTTAAATCTGAATGCAAAACATATGATTGTTTCGATAAATGAAATGCGATTTTTTTAACTTACAATATCAAATTATATCTGTAGAAAAAAAGATTACTCCATCAAAAGAGTACTAATTATAAATCCAGATTTATTTTGATATTTCCAAATTTATTTTCAATATGTACCAAATTTTAACTCGAGTTTTCTGATCAAGTTTTTAAAAATGCAGATAGTAATTGGCTTATTTTTTTTATTAAATTAATAATTACAGTGGTCATACGTTTTTATTAGAAAGTTAAACAAAAAAATAAAAACAGGTAAAATAATGGCATGTGATAAATTTAAAAACTTATTGCACAAACAATAAAAATAATTTTTTTTCTGAAAATTCACGACGTTAATTTCTACCATCATTCCCCCATTAAATATAAAATTTCGTTAATAGGTTGGTCAATTATTGCTACCAACTGGCTCCACCAACGTAAGACCTTCTATACTCTCATCTAATTTTTTAGATTGTATTTCTTCAAAATACTTCTCAAATGAATCTTTCAATTCCACTCCTGGTTTACCCACAAGATGAGGCTTCATTTTGAATTCAGCTTGCAATTTATCCCAAGCAATTCGATCATTGAATTTGCAACCAGTAATACTTTTAAATAATTCTTCAGGTGACAATACGTCTGGCACACCCTTGTGTTCAAAGAACTGAAATTAAAAGTGTAATAACACAAAACTTCATACAACAAAAAGAATAAAACTTACTCGTGAAATATTGGTACAATCTCGGAACAAAAAATGTAATGCATCCATACCATCCAAAGTTATCGATTGCCCAACATCGATAAAATAACACAAATTGTTATACCACAGTATATTGTACTCGGATAAATCGGCATGAACCAATCCTGCTTTTTCGTGCAGCGCTTTCATTGATTTAACAACCTAAAAATTTAGCCTTAAGTAACAATATTTCAAAAAGTACTCTTGATTTACTTGTTTATAGGCTGAAATATACTCTTCATCGTTCAAACTGGCTTGCTTTAGTTTAGGTGCAGCAATATTATTTTCACCGATAAAAGTCATAACAACAACGTGATCTTTTATTGCAACGACTTCTGGACAAGGAATTCTTGCTTTGGCAAGCCTGTGAAGATTGTGAGTCTCTTTTGTTGCCCATATGTTTATGATTTTACGAAGACGTTGATTACCAACTTTGCCCTTAAACCGGTGATCATTTTTAATGTACTGTTCACGATTTTTAAATTCGGCCAATGTAGTTTTGAAAACCTTTAGTACGCATTCTCGCGAGTCAGCCATGTCGGCATGTATAACTACAGCTTCCTTACCGATACTGATGACGCCATTAACCCTCTCAATTGTTTGATTGTTAATCATTTTGTAGAGAATCAACCTCGTATGTTCATCTAAACCAAATACAGCAGTTGCTTGATCTTCTTTCTTATCGACCATTTTATGTTGTCTTTTACTTTGTTCATTTTTCGAATGTGCTCTTAACCTGTTAAAAAAAACTATTAATAATACAGGGTTTCCAGAGATCTAAACAAGTCTCTGATGAACCATAAAGTGCTAAAACAGTTCTGGAGCAAGTTTAAATTTATTTTTTTATTTAAAGAAAATTTAACTTACTTATTGAAAACTTGATTTGACAATTGAAAATCGAAAGCACCTCCGTCTCCTGTTTCAAATTCTGGTGGAAAATTCATAATTTTGCAAACATTTTTTTGTCCATTTAAAACTATGTCATGTTTGGTGACCATATGATCACCTTGCCTCATATAACCGCGTGACGGTATTTGATCGAATCTTCTGTTAACTTCATCGAAGCGATCCCAATCACCAAGTTGATCATCTTCATCTTCCTCCTCGTCACTGTTATTTACCGGTTGAGAATCTTGAGTTTTATAATTTATGAGTGAAATTCCAACAGAAGACGTTCCATTCATTTGGTTTTCCACACGATTTATATATTGGTTGTATTCCAAGTTGTACTGCTTTTGAAGAAGCAAAGCAATTGCCATATCTGATTGAGCTTGTTCATCGTCCGTCGATGAGGATGCAATGGCATTTTGTTCCACTGACGACGTATCAATAAAGGTTTCACATTGAGAAGCCCTTTCGTATTCTTTTTTTTGGAAATCTTTTGCAATTTCTTCTGACATTATTTCTTGAAAACTTGTTGGTGCAGGTATTTCGATTTTAGCCCAGGAGGCCATCTTAACGTTATATAATTTAAAATCACAATGAATATCACATAAACAAATCACTTTTATATATATAAGGGGCCTAATCTTTTATGTACAAATATTGTGTAATAAGTGGCAATATTACAAAATTACAATCAGCTGTTGTCAATATGTTTGTCAAGGTTATTATTGTTGTGTTAATAAACGTAAAATCCCTATGGTTCTTGACAGATTAGCAGTGGCGTATCTACTACATCATATGCAGTTGTGAAAAAAATTGCATTATCCACTTCACATTTTTCAATCTGTTTACCATTTATTTTACACTTGATCAAATATTCAATTAAATAATAATTAAAATAAACAAGTTGATTATATTAAATTTTTAAGGGCCAGTTGTGTAAGAGGATAATCCATGATTAAGGATTATACAACTGGCCCTAATAGAATCTTATATACTACCCAGTGCCGGATTAAGGCAGCACCAGGCCAAAGCAAATGTTGTCTCGGAACCCCCTAGTCTTTTGAAAGACTTTTTCTTACTTACCTCCCTATTCTGTAACTTTTCGTTATTGAATCGTTAATTCTGAGTGTAAACTAAACTTTACCGCTTTTAATGATAATGAAAAGTTACAGAATAGGGGAGTTAGTTGTTCAGCCTTCGACTTCCCTGGGGGGTCGATCACAGACAAATTTTTATGTTGGGTTTTAAACTAATCCTAATTTATATATTTGCTGTATAATAAGGATGTTGATACTCGTTATTTAAATTGGACTAGATAACATTGAAATAAAATAACTTTTTATAAATAAATTCTCAAGATATTAAAAATTTAATGAGTCACGTTGCTTGTGATAAAATTGTTAAAGAAAACAATTTTTAGTACCCTGAATATTTTTCAAAATTACAATCAAACTTCGATTTTTCTTAGAAGAAAACAATTTTTGATTAGAAATATATAAATTACTTTTATTAACATTATCATAAAAATTTTAATACAATTAAAACGAGCAAAAATTACGTTATCATAAAATCTAACAAACTAATTTGTGTACCTGGAAACAAGACAACCAAGGTACGGTACCTTTTTCTTTACAAAAATACATGTTTAGATTAAAGCAGGCCCAATCATTTCATCTTTTCATCAAGTTTACAAAAATGTATTCATGGTTGTTCTACACCGAGGTACAGATTTAAAGGTTCTACAAAAATACAATTAAAAGTCAATGAGATAATAATATAAATACGAACAACAATCTCATTTACACAAGAAATAAATGGAACAACATACATTTCAAGATTAAAACTTTTTCAAATTATTAAATTGATAATTTTGAAGACGATCACGATGACATTTAAAATAAATTAATTAAAAATAAATAAAATGTTTAAAAACACATTTCTCTAGTAGGTGGTTTTTCAGGAATTTTTCCAAACTCAAATTCAGCACTTTGAAAACTTTTAATATCATTTTCATTCAAATCTTCCAATTTTGAATAAGTACGAATGTCTTCTTCAATTTGCGGAGCGGAATTATTTTGTTGCCCAAATATGCTTCTAGTCGGTTTTGAATTATTTATAAATAAATTTTGGCTAGAAGGCTGCATGTTCGGTTGCATTTGAACATTATTTTGTGCAGCAACATTTGGTACACTTGGAGGAGCTGGTTGCAGACTAAAATTTATTCCACCGGTAGGCTGAGTAGTGGGCTGGGTATTGAAAATTGATTGTGGACTATTTGGAGTGGGAAAAGGAGCACCTTGCTGTGGACGAAAAAGGTTAAATGGTGGTACATTTGTTTGATTATTAGCAGCTTGATAAGATCCCAAAAATGAGTTAGAAGGTTGGTAACTCATGGTTGGTTGGTTTTGTGCTGGCAATGCTTGTGCAAATGTATTGTTTTGTTGAACACTTCCAAAAGGAGGTTGAACTGTGTTTCCAGTATTAGCACCACCAAATATAGAATTTTGCTGACCTGCACCACTAAATAAATTTTGAGGTGCTCCAGCAGTGGCCCCAAAAATGGAAGAAGTTTGATTTGTTGGTTGTGGACTTTGACTAAATAATCCTTGATTTTGATGATTTGTTTGACCAAAAATGCTATTAGAGCTTTTCATAGGAGAATTTTGATTTGCTTGTTGTTGATTTTGAACAAATAATCCTTGGCTTTGTTGATTCGATTGACCACCAAAAATATTATTAGGACTTTTAGCACCGAATGCATTTGATGAAGCAGGAAGCGAATTATAAATGCTACTAATAGTCGCAATTGCTTCTTGCGATGGATTCTGCAAAGACCTAATAATAGAGGCAGCTTGTTGTTGTGCCATTTGTAATTGTTGTAGCTACAAATAAAGTAAATTAATTCTGTTATTATAAAATAAAATTTAATAACTACTAAGCTAAGCAATTTTTTTTGACTTTACAACTTACATATTGATCTAATGTTCCGATATTTCGTCCCGTATAGTAACCAAATCGCACTTCTTCAAAACTTCTATCTTCAAAACCAGGAAAGTTTGCTTTTTCTTTAAAAGGTGCATAAGACGACAACAACCATTGACCACCTTTCTCAGCACTTTGCATATCGGTGTTAACCGAATGAAGTAGCATATTTAAGTCGACATTCTTTGTGCCACTGCCTGCATTCCCTGTATTTGTATTTGGAGTAAAATTTTGATGCCTTAATATGGAAGTATAGTTTTGTTGTTGAAACCCTGCATCTGAAACAAACCAAGTATATAAAATCATATTTTAAATCTTATCGAATCTCACCATTCACTTGATGCTCAAATCTGCAATTCTTTCCATATCGGCAATTTCCTTGTAAAAAAAATTTACACACAACCATATTTTACATGAATTCAATTTTACTAAAAATACAAATACTTGAAGTTGTATTTAATTATAATAGGAAGTCTTATATTTTAACAACAAATTTATAGGTTATGTGTAGGTAGTGTTATTTATTTTCATAATTTTTACACCAGGTGGCATTAAAAAATAAAAATTAACTTAACCTCACTTAAATCGTTAAACGACCGGTTTTCGTTTTGTTTATATTTCAACTTATAGTTGGTGTAAAATAGTAGGAAAAACATTGTAAAATATGGCTTCATCTGGAGATAAAGCAAAGGTAAGGTGATCATCTGAAAAATGACTGGATAAGTTGATAAACATTGATTATTTTCAGCAAAATCAAGCAGCAAATGACCAGAAGGAAAAGAAACGCAAAGAGTCAATTTTAGACCTTTCGAAATACTTGGAGAAGAACATTCGTGTTAAGTTTGCCGGAGGACGAGAAGCTTCTGGTGTTTTGAAAGGGTATGATCCATTATTGAATCTTGTATTGGATAACACTACAGAGTTTTTACGAGATCCCGATGATCATTATAAATTGGTGGAAGATACTCGACCACTTGGTTTGGTAGTGTGTAGGGGTACGAGTGTAGTTTTAATATGTCCTGTCGATGGTATGGAAGCAATTCAGAATCCGTTCATTAGTCAAGATTAAGTTGGAATATTTGTGTGGTGTTTGTACATAAATAATGTGGATAGGACTTTGAACTTCAGGTTTTTAAGAACTAAATTTTGTATGTTATAAATTAAAGTAAGTAATTCATTTAACATCTACATAGGTTTGATTTGTTGTGTATGTTGACATATAAATAATTATTTTTTGCTAAAATTAAAAAAGTAAACACCGGCATTGTTGTTTAATCTTTTCCAATTGGATTTCAATTTGACACACATTGTAGACAATTTGTTTATATAATAGTTATAGAAAATCAGTTTTTAATCTTACTGACCTCGTAAAGTTGATGATCCTTCACTTTTCCATGTTATCGTTTACCTTTCTCTACTGTCTTTCAAAATTTTAGTGTTCTAAAATTGTCATATCCGATATTTGGGGTAAACCATAACTTTATTATTTTTGTTGGGTTTTAAACATATCGTTAATCCACTGTTACATTAGTGCCCGTACTAATAGTCGAGGATCAATCCTCGGATCAATCCTAGATCCAGCGATCCTAGATCATAACAACGATCTTGGCGTAACAAATAGTCCTGGCTTCGGGTAAGATCGGTGAATTCTAGATTTGATCTTGGATTTGGTAATATATCTAGTAACATTTAGTTAGTTTCTATTTATAACCATTATTAGTATCTATTTTATAACCATAATTTTTTATTTTATTATTAATTTTTAAAAAAATTTTAATTTTTAATATTATGTCATCGTTCCTGTTCAGTTCCTACAATAAAAGTTTTTAAAAATTATTTAATTATTATTAGGGTTAATGCACTATGACAACATAGCAAACACGCATGCGCCACAATGATCCGAGGATTAATCCTGGTCAAAGCAAGATCGGTTTTCGAGGTTCAATATTGATCTCGGATCGTGTTCAATCCAGGATTATTACTACTATTGGTAGCATTTTTAAACGATCCGAGAATTAATCCTTGATCTCGGATTGATCCTCGACTATTAGTACGGGCATAGGACAACTTTTGAAATGTTCCACCTTCTTGTGATATTTTAAATTTGTGTTAATTCCCCTCTGTAGTCATTGAATTCAAAAATTGTATGTAGTGGAGAAATTCAAAAATTTGCTGTAAATCTCTGGTTTTTCGCATTCGACACCTTTAAATTGGTCAGGTTGAATGACAAAAAGATCTTCCAAATTTTGATTTGGATCATTTTTTTGAATTTATTATTTAGAATTTTTTAATTTTTATTAGGATATTGTATGGTTTTTGGTTCTGGTTTTTAATAATTAACTTTTGAATTTTATTAATTCAAACAATTTATTTAAAACTGCAAAGATTTAATTTGTTGTGTACTTTTACATAATATAAATAATTATTTTTTGCTAAAATTAAATAAATTTACACATTGGTTTAATTTCTTCCAAATTCATTTCGGAATTCTGGATAAATTTGTGGACATTTTGTGCACGTATAAAAGTTTAATTCTTGTTTTAAATATTGATTGTGCAATTTACAAATATTGGGAGACGTACAGACTTGTTCAGATGGATCCAAGTATTTTTCGCAATCCCAGGGTTCAAAATCTTCTATTTTACTAATCGGTGTTGGTTGTTTCATCCACTGAATAGCTTCCCAGTTTGTTACAAACCAAACGTTAGAATATTGCAACATTTCTTCTAAAAATTTCTGTAAATTGGTATTTTAAGTTTTTAAAATCAAATTTTTAAGTCGATTATATTACTTGGAATGCTGATAAATATTCCTTGTTTTTAAACCACGCCGAATGAAAATATAATCCAAAAGGTGCTCGGTTAGAAAAATAGTGCCTTTTGAAGTTATACATTAACAACCTGTAGGTGTCTTCACTTGAAAATGTTGCTGGACATGAATCCACCATTGCACAGGTGTATTTATCGGTTATCAATTGGTTTAAAACCATTTCCCAAATTCCTGGATAAGGACGGGTCGGACAATTTTGTCCACTGCCTGAAATTTTGAAGTTTTATTTAAAAACATTGATTATTATTAAACGTTGATCAATAAAGTTAAAAATACAATCAAGTTTTGTTGGCACAAGGTGGATAAATTTCGTTGTATTATTTAGGAACTTACAATAAAAATTGTTCTATCTATTGTAAAAAAATATATTAAAAACTGTGCGTTCGTTACGATGTTTTATTGTGACAGCAGTGCTTCCTGGTGGATCAGTACGATGATAATTATCTAAAAAATTTCATTGTATGTAAATTTTTTTCTCCATCAACTCTGTTTTTCTTAATCGAGGACTAATTTGCCGGTCAGCTGTTCATGTACGGCATGCGATGGCCAGAGGATAAGCCCAAAGTTCGGATATCATATTAATTGCTTCAACAAAATAATATAGTAAGTTACATTTACCTATGCATTCGTGTGGCATTTTGTGATCTAAGGTGTATGGCCATAACGGTGGATCGGAGAATGGAGCAACAATTGAACTATCATATGAGAATCCAAATTCTTTCATCATTAAAAACTGTTTATTCCATCCAACTCTTAAGAATGGCACTCGAAGACCGTTGATATCTTCCATTCGAACTTTTGCGAACTTGTTAATTATATTTGCCTGCCCAATCATTTCGTCAAACCATTCTTCAATTGTTGCATTGTGACTCCACCATCCTTCGGGACCTCTGTGTCTACAAGGTTACGATTAAAGTGTGATATTTAAGAACTTTAATTTTATTGTAACTTACGTTACCGAATGAACTGCAATTTCATGTCCATCATTCCATAATCTTTGTGTTAAATGATAATTATTTTGAGGATGACTTACAAAAAATGTACCCTTAATTGGACATCCATTTGGGTTTCTGCGATTAGGAGTGAATAATTTTTTCGAGTAGAGGTCCCAGTTGTTGAAATTGATTGCGTCGTCGAAAGTAAGAATGATCATTTGTGGTACTTCTGTTGGATCTAATCTGCCCGGAATGAGAGTTCCTGTTATTAAAAAAAATATGTTAAAAATTTTGTCATTTCATTTATTCAAGTTTGCAAGAAAATTAATACTTGACGTAATATTAAATTGCGTAGCATTCTTGAATCGAAAAATGTAAAAAAAATTGATTTGGTTTTGCTTTATTAAAGAAAATTTAGCACTTGGGCAGAAACTTACCCAAGTGCCAACAGAGAAGTCTTGCTATTGTGTGATATATTCTGTATTTTGATAATTTTTTTTTAAATTGAAGTTATAGGTCGCACGTTGTTAAAAATGTGATTTATATTTTCACGTGTTATACCTCGGCCAAGTTTTGTTCATAAATTTTATTCAAAAGCTTTCATAAAGCATTCTTAAAATTTTACGAATAATGGATCAAAGAAGGCTTCATTATTAATAAATGACTGGAATGATGTTGGTAATTAAGTATAGAATTTAATATTCACATTAAAACAGCATTATTATTTAATGCATAGCAAGAGAAGTTTATAAGTTTGTGTGGACTTTTGTTGTTTCAAACTTAGGCAACATTTGCTTTAAATTACAAAAAATTTTTATTAGTGAAAATTAGCGCGTCATTATATTAGCTTAATTTCGCTACAGTGCATCTTTAATTTCCATATAATTCTAGTAAGTTAAGCAATTTAGTACAGAAAATATAAGTTGCAATATTCACTTACCATCATCAGAGCAAAAACAATTTGGAAGGTGGCAAGTGGTGGTGTTGCAAGGAGTTGCTGCATTCAAGTCGTTAATTATGTCGCAATATTTTTCATCACTTCCATCTACGCAATCGATGGATCCGTCACAAAAGTAATTTTTCGGCAAACAAGTCCCATCTTTACATTGTTGGTGATTTGCTTCAGGACACTGTAAACTACCATGTGTGTATTTTGGATAGATTGTCTCTGAAAACTTAATATTTTTTAGTAATTCAGCGAAATCATTATTAAACAACTGAAAAATTGTATGATTGCATTTTATGGTTGCATATTTACGTTTCCTAAACCATGAACTTTGTGAACAAATAATAATATGCCCTTTCAATATAGCTAAAATGCACATACATGGGATATTCAGAAACTAGACAGTCAATGTGGTGGTTGGGGGTATGGTGGTTTTCAGTGCATTGACTGCTTCGCTTATAGTCATGCAACGCCAAACAAAATTAAGTGTATTTATTTATGATATTCAATTTAAATATTGTAATTTATATTTGTTTGGAGTCAGTATCGTCACTAATAAATTCTTTGTTCTGCTTTGGTGCAATGTGAACTCACGGTAACCCGAACCCAAATACGACAGCGTTTATAAGCGGTTTTGTGAAAATTTTACCTGTGAAAATTAAAATTAAAATTGACAATTAATAAAATGATTATTCTGCACAGTTGTTTGACGGTATTCTAATAAAATTAATGAAACCGCCGGTGGCGGAAAGTTAAAACATTATTTAATTACCATAAAAACAGAAAGTTATTTTATTCAAAAATTTGATTAACTAAATTTTAATTGAAGTGTTTACTTCTTGTAACAATTTTTTGGAACTGCATAACAGCTGGAAAAACGTAGGATTAATGTAGTTACCCCTATGACATTTTATAGCGGGAAACCGCTAAACCGCAAATCTTAAATCGCTTTCCCGCCGACAAAATAATGTCAAATTTTGATGGCGACCGCAGCGGGAGTTTCCGCCGCCGCTGCGTTCAGCAGAAAAATTTATCTCGAATTTTGTCCGCGGGAAAGCGATTTAAGACTTGCCGTTTAGGCGGTTTCCCGCTGTAACTTCCCTTCCCACTTACTGTAAACTGGACTTGTTTATTGTTTACATTGATTTCTTTCTTTTTTCCTCCTGGTATACAAACGATGCAAGTTGGCATCTGCAATCATGGCATCTGCAATCATGGCAATGCAAAAAAAATCAGATGCAACTGATTTTGTAAACGACGCAAGTCTACTGCAAAGTTGAAATTTTAATATTCGTTAAAAAGTTTTAATAAACCAGGTATTTAAATTTGAAGCGCCAACATTTTAAATTAATGAACTGCGATTAGAAACGAGTCAAAATATTTTTATTTCCTCATTATTTTGTGAATAGATTTGTTTTTATACATTCAGTGAATAAACTAATTAAGAGGGGCATTTTTTTCAGGGCCCTTTTAATTTAATCAACAGATGGCGCCTACTTAAATATTTTTATAAAATAAGAGGAATTTGCTATATTTAAAATATAGCAAATTCGTTGAGATAATACTATTCTATAAACAATATTCTTGATCTTAAGCTATTTTGAGTTCGTATTGAGTATGTCAGAACACACTCACTTAAAAAAGAAGATAATTAAACTTTATTTATGAATTGTGTTTTTATAAATAAATATTACGAACTCAAAATAGCGTAAGATCAAGAATATTGTTTATAGAATAGTATTATCTCAACGAATTTGCTATATTTTAAATACAGCAAATTTCTCTTATTTTATAAAAATATTTAAGTAGGCGCCATCTGTTGATTAAATTAAAAGAGCCCTGAAAAAAATGCCCCTCTTAAGTAATTAAATTTATGTAGTAATTGTATTATTTTAATTTAATAATTAAATTATATAATTAACCATTTAATTTTGTAACTAACTGTGATAATTTCCACCATCGAGGTTATAGCACCTAATCGTTATTAATTAACTATTATTATGGTAATTATGGTAAATTGAAATACTCATCATTTAGATTTTAGATGTTTAGCTTATTGCATCAATATTTGCATTACAATATTATAGGCCATTGCTGGATAAGCATAATTAAAATACTTCTCGGAAATTTTCAAAAATTGCTTTTGGTTCGTTACTCCTTCATACGAAAAACATTTTTTTCATAATTTCAGTCCCAAATTCTTTTAATACTTGGTAAACACTGAGTTATCGTAAAGAACGTGATTTTCGGTTTTTATTTCTTTTTAACATATGCGGTTGATATCTTGTCGGTTTAAATTTTTTTTTTTAAAGTTTAAGCAATCGAGTTTAAACAGGTAGAGAGTGAATCGTTATAAGCAGTCTACGCTCTGTATTTCCCTTTTGTAATATCAGATACTACAGACGTATATGGTTGTTGTACCTAAATTTGTTTATAAAAGTTGTAATTATTTATCAATCGTAAAAATCGTGTGTGGTAAATGGAAAATCTGTATAAGAAGTTGCAGTTAAAGTTTCCAGTCAATCCAATAAAAATTGTTAAAGTTCTATTACGTGCTAATTGTATACAGAAAAAAAAGAGAAAAAAAGCTCACCATAGCTGTGTTCTTAAGATTATGCGAATTGTAAACGCAAAATTGTACTTGAATAGTTGCTGAAACGGACAATTCAAAAATTTTTCTTTTACATTTTGTCTTATTAGAACATGTTACTATTGCACCAAACTTTGGCAGTAAAGTTGGTCACACGTCACTTGATCCTTTTAAGATAGAAAAGGTAGCTAGCTTCGGATATTTAGTCCACAATCGGAGAGACAACGGGTCGCGCGTGCGCGGTTCGTGAGGTTCTAGAAGATGCTGATTTAATGTATTTACCACAAAAAGCTTTTAGTGCCCACAGATGACACAATCTGCATAGATGGAAATTTGGGCGCTAGTTGATGATAAAAGAACTTATCAACAAAATAGATTTTTTAATTTGCAGCCAAAAGATGTTAATAGAAAAATGTGTAAAATCACTTACGTGAATATTCTAGAAGAAACTTTAAACCATTCATTAAGCTTTTTACGTTCTAAGTAGAACATTGCTTTTCCCTTTTTGGGAATTACAAATCCGATTAGCGGGGTTCCGATAAATCAATATCTATTTCACCACACCGTGTGAATGTCCACTGAAAGGCCGAGCTAAGAAATTCTGTATAGTCCGCGATTTGAACCCAGAATTTCCGCTGTGTACTCAACCAGCGGTTACATCACTCCACGGCTGTGGCTAACTTTAAACCAAGCTACCATAAAAAATGCGAATCACACAACTGAATCAAGAATTGATCCAGGAAAATCTCAAAAAGAATTCACTTCCAGAAAAACCACTACCGTCCCCCTTGTTTGATTTCCGAATCCTCCGCTTACCAACTTCTTTTTTATAAAATCCCTAAAATTGATTTATTTTAATATATAAATTATTAACTCGTTTAAATTAGATAATATAAAACCTCAAAATATCGAGTTATTATTAAATTAAAAATGATAAAAGATTTATTTAGCTTTCAAACGATATATCGTTCGTCATCAGAATAATATACAAATATAAGCTAAATAAATCTTTTATCATTTTTAATTTAATAATAACTCGATATTTTGAAGTTTCATATTATTTGATTTATTTTATTGATAATTTTAATTTTTGATAAACCTGAAAGAACACATAGTGTGTAACACTATTATCAGTTTGAAGGCCATATCGACGCACATAGAACAAGTCTATATTATGGTCATACCAGTCGAAAGAGTATTTAACCAAATTGCAAGAGATTAGAGAATTACTCAATTATAAACTGGGAATTATCTTATCCAGATATGAATTTTTTTATGTTTTGTTCCAAATACGCTAAATATCGCTATCACAGAACTTGTTATTTATAAAATTTAATTAGGTTAACAAATAAGTTATAAAAAACTGAATCAAAGACTTTCAATGTAGTATTTCAATATTGGTAGTTAACATAATATTAATTAAGTTATAAAGAAGTCTGCAATTTTTGTTTTTACACAAAGGCTTTTATGAATTAATTTTATAATTGAATCTCATTTCAATTTGAAAAATAATTTAATATGCATAAAAAAACCGAATTATGAAAAACCTGTTCGACTATAAAGATACACAAACTAAAAAAGGCACTTGCTTACAAGAATCATTGTTGTAGACGTCGTAGTCAGGCGTTTGAAACTTTGTATTAATATTTTATTATAAAAATCAAACATAAAGTTTGAAAGTTTGTCTAAAAATCGGGTCAATATTTTACTGATAATCTCGTTAGTCTATTTATGCGCGTCACAGTAGCATAAAATGCATATAAATACATAATTAATTATGAATTATGTCTTCTATTACAATTCACGGATTTAAAGAAAATACAACACTAATTCCGCTTATAATAGATTCTGGTACATTATAAGCGAAAGTGTACAATAAACGAGTTATTTGCACTGTAATATATGACAATAGGCTAGTTTCTAGTGTACACATGTGGTAAGTGACATTTTTTCAAAAATTTAAAAATGAAAAATAAATTGATCATCAATATGGAAGTTAGGACTAAGAATTTAACCTTTAAAAAGCTTTACATTTTTAGAACACATTAAATTAATAAATAAAATTGTAATTATTTATTGGAAATTTCTTTACCACAAAGGAAAATGTGTACCTGATGAAGTATTATTGCAATCCTGTACGTTGTATTTGCTGTCACATATTTGTCGATTAACATCAAAGTATAGACCAGACGAACAGCGGAATTCAAAAACTTCTCCTTCTAAACATAGGAAATATTTTGAGCAGTCTTGTTCTTTCGTATGTGTATGATCAGATCGATCCGGATCTCGGTAGAATCGTCCATTTTCCAAACAACGCACCTGTAGGGAATATGCACCTGAAATATTACAAAAGAGAAAAAATATGAATTATTTATATCGACATAAAAATGGAATTACTTTATGAAGTACAGAAGCTAAACAAAAAATTATTGAATTTTTTTCAATCGGTGCTTTGATGACATTTTTTAAATGTGACTAGAAAATACTGTTTGGATTAGGAATTTTCTTAATAGGGATTTAAGGAACTTTTACCTTATTTGATGTTTTTGTCCTTTGTCATATTTAGTACGACGTTTCCAACAAAAACAGGGTTTGGGAAATGTTATAACTTTGATTGCTGTAGGGAAGATTCGTTGTTAGGGGAACTTAGAAATCAGCACAGTTAGTTTATAAAATATTAATAGATACAATCATTAACATTATCATTCATACTCTCATTGAATCTGGACAGCATTCCGATACATAAAAGTGAAAATAATAACTTTCTAATTCTTTAATTTTTTTTAGATCTAATAAGTAACAAATCCAATACACTTTATTTGATGAGTAGGTGCAGGCCCGCAATAAGAATTACATAAAATTGGAACAACGAATACTTAATTGAAATTTACAAGAAGAACAAAAATTAAACCAAGTTCTTTAAGAAATCGAATTTATATTTCAATAATTAATTTTTGTTTCTGTACCAAAATTTTATTTTGTTTCCTATAACCGTATTGTTTCAAGTTGGGTTCGAAATGAGAAAAATGATCAGCAATAAAAGATATCGATCGGGTTTATTAACTAAAGATTTTAATTAAATGCAGTAACGAGCAGCATTTCTATAGCAAACGTAAGTTAATAAGAGGAAAACAATTTGAGAAATCTGGAAAGTCATTTTTCCAAAATGGTTAATTGTGCGCGGTTAAATTTTTATGTAGGTTTCTGGTACGGCTATTTAGTCGAGTGCTTCACATATAACATAATTGTCAAGTATTTGTAAACAAAAAATGTATAATTTGTATATAGGTAGGTGGGTATTTTGGAACGATTTCACTTGTATAATAACAGCTTAAACCTCAATATTAATTTGAAAGTAAAATGAAAATAAACGTTATGTTAACTTTAACTTGAATGCTCTGTTATAAATACAATATAAATATCTTTTGTGCAAATAAAAAACAAAGCCTAAAGGAGGATTTTACTTTCAGGAAAAGAAAACTTAGTAGTACTTTTAAAGATTTGAATTTAGCATGGAATAATGGTTACGTAGCTAAATAACCGAAAGTGCGTTATTTCTAACTCCGAATAATTCAAGAACAATAGTTTACATTTTTAAGTGCCAATTTAATTAATTTTGTAAATTAATTAAAACGCTAAAGTTAATTGTTCTTAAATTGCGAAAATTCTTTTACTAATGCTATTGTATAGCATTTCATAACTGCCTTCCGGTGCTTTATTACTTGAAATTAGTTTTGATTCTTTTTGCCTTTGATTTTTGGTTGCTAGCCTGACTAACATAATAAAAGTTGATGATGTTTTCCAAGTTTATTAAAATTGATAAATTTCTTTACATATTATCAATCTTCCGCTGAAAAGAAAGCTAGTTTTTTATCGCTGAAGTACATTCTGAAATAAAAATGACATGGGAGTTTACGCGGATTTTGGTATTCGCAGGCTTCACAGCCTACGCATTTTTATTTTGAAATGCGCGTCTTATTGAAAAAATTTTGAAATACTTTTTATGTTGTAAGAAGTTAAACTGCACACAAAGTCAATTAACCTGTTTGGTCATATTATTATGTAGACATCACGGAAATATTTGTATGGTTTTTTTGTTTAGAGATAAGTAGTAATGGCATACCTCTGGAAATCTGTTATAAAATAATTTATTCTGGAGTCAACGACTACAAACGAAAGACGAACTTGTCCATAAAAAACTTCATAACTTCAAAAATTATGAGAATATAAATGATATCAAGTTACATTCTTCAACAATTTGGAGAATAACTGGGATTTGAACCGTTTTTGCTGATTGATTTTTGAATGAGGCCGAATGCCGAGCAACTACATCAATCACGCACTTAAGTGGTTGGTTGATGGTCGCCAGTGCAAGTTTATCAATACTTGCAATATGATCCCGTTTAGTAGCGTGTTTTAGCCACATATTTAATAATTTTTTTATATAACCGTTGGAAGATCGAAACGCGTCGCCATAATAAGATTTTATAGGAAACTGCAAGAAACTTATTTTTTCCCTTTTTTTTTCATTTATTTTAAATCTGTTTCTCTTTCTGTATGTAACGGTATATTCACAACTTTTAGTTGTCCATTTACCAACTCAAAAAAAGTTTCCGCGCTGTTTTCGTATATTTCATAGGCGCATGTGAATCAACAACAAAATAACTGAGTTTTAATAAAGCATTGAAAATATCTTGAAAATAATTTGAATAAACAAATTAATCCAAAGCAAGTTTTTGTTTAGTTGATACTTTCTTCGATCTAGTGCCCCTTATCCGTTGTTTTATAATAATAAATTTTTTTTGTTCTTTGCAAGAGACTCAAGTTTGAGAATTGAATTATTATTTGCAACAAAACAAAATACGGCTATAAGAAATTTTTCAGGTTAGTTGACGCATTTGGTATAAATTAACTTTGGCTTGCATGTATAATATGGCACTTCATTAAACTAACAATGACAACCTATAGCTGATAAATTGTGAGTTTCAATAATTTTTGAAAATAAAAATAAATCGGAATAACAAGCGTTGTTATTTTAATGTGCCCTCCTTTTCAAAATACTTTTTATTCAATTTTTTTCTAAAATTATTTTTATAGCTATAATAGATTACTTTTGTAATTCAGATTTAAAGATAATCGAAACTTTGTAAGTTTGGGATAGTTCCAGAAATTTGGACTAACAAAAGATTTGGGAGCGAATTATAAGAAAGATATGATTACCTATTTATTCCAAGCATGAATATAATATGGATATATTAGACAGAATTAAAATATGGATTTCATTAAGGGAGGTGCCATTATTACAAAACTAATGTTAGTTAATACCAATTGTAGTAAAATGTTTAAGGTAAATTGCAAAAATAATTATTTTTATTATAACTTCAAATATATTTTCATTAATTTACACAGTTTAATTTGTTTTAACAAAATGTTCTTTGATTTAAGCTGCTAATCAATTATTAAGATGAATCGCAAGTTTGAATATTAAATCCAAAACTACGCTTTTTCGTTGTTGATGTAGTTTTTAATGTGAGAATTTCATTTCAATATTACAAATTTTTTTTTTAATTTTTAGCCTAGCGGATTAGGATGTTTGGCTATAAATCATGCAATTGTTGGTAAACCACACAGAAAAAAATGTTTCGTGTTAAACTCACAATTTAATTTGTTGAAATTTGCTGGGTACAGCAGTTAGAAATATGCGAAATTTTATAGCTGGAAAATTGTATTTATACTCTCACCATAGTTGTGTTCTTAAAATTATGCGAATTGTAAACGCAAAACTGTACTTGAATAGTTGCTGCAACGACAATTCAAAAATTTTTCAATATATAAAGTATTAACTCGTTGATATCTTTTCTTTTAATCAATTTTTAATTTAATAATAACTCGATATTTTGAAGTTTTATATTATCAAAAATTTTTCTTATACATTTTGTCTTATTAGAATATGTTACATTATCAGTTTGAAGGCCATTTTACATGGCCTACTAACTAGTAGGCCATTAATTACATTTTTAAGAAAATCGCAATTCAATATTTAAATAGTCACTATAAATTGCATAATTTATACATTTCAGGGTCTACTATTGGTTGTGTCTAGTTTCTACCAAGGTACGATATTTTGCTAAGGAAATCTTAACCTTTAAAAAGATTGATTTAAATTGACTTATGATGATGATGATGTTGTTTTATTTTAATAAGGGAGGAAGTATTTTATTTAAGTTACAAAAATTATTCCAAATGAATTGATCTTGACAATAAAACAGTGTGTAAACAATTCCATCTCGGAAAAAATAAAAATTTTCGAAATAACCTCTTTTACACAGAAAAAACAGTTTTATCGTCACTACTACTTACCCCGTAAATACTACCGTTATTAATAGAGTCACGTTGATTATAATTTAATTTTAATAATGTAAACTAGATAATTTAAAAATTTTAAATCATAATAAATAAAATAATAATTTAAAATAAAAAAGAAAGATAAATCTCAAAACGGCTTATAGGTGTACCTGAATTGTATTTGAAATATGCATAGTTTTACAAATTTTTAACATAAATTTATTTCTGTGCAATACTTAAATTATCAACACATCTTGTAAACCAGTGTTTACTTGGATTGTATTACTTCCCAATCTTACACATTTTTTTAATCTTTAACACGAAAGTAGCTGAAATCACATTGTACCTTAACAGCTAGAAATTTTAATTGAAGTTATACTAGCATCATCTAAGGGCTCCCTCCATAGTCTAAATTTATCGTTGGACTAAATGCAGTTTCGGTGTGCAAAATACGAGACGAGACAAAAATATTAACTAGGGGGAGGTTCGTACTTTTGGAAAATCTAGCTAAGGCTAACTAAGAATCTAACTATTTGCTTGGCAACTAAACGTTTGTTCTACGAGTTAAATGTCGGGATGCATGGATGCTCTAGCATTGGTTTTGCCGTTATAATTTTTGTGTTTTAAAAATCATTAATTTTATGAATTTAAGAAATAATTGGTTAATAATGAAGTTTTAAGCTTCAAGCACACTTAGGCAACGCTACACCACACCACGCGACTAGTTTCTTGCCGCTTAGAGAAGTTTACATTTCTATGTAAACAACTCAAATAAGGAGCCCGCACACTTAGGCGACGCGACAGTTTTGTGGGGTCCGCACACTTAGGCGATGCGATCCACACCACGCGACAGTTTTTGTTTCACAGACATCAGTTTCTGTGCTTATCTGGCGCGTCGACAAATTATTTTTTCTTTAGTACTTTTTTAAAATTTTCTTTGCTTGTTTTTAAAAATATTATTATATTTAATTACTATGTAATTTATTTATTTTAAGCTTTTTAGTTCTAATTAAAATTTTTTTTTAAATATATAAATTATTAACTTGTTGATATTAGACAATATTAAAACTTAAAAATATCGAGTTATTAATAAATTAAAAATTAATTAAAAGATTTATTTAGCTTTCAAACGATTATTTCGTTCGTCATCAGAATAATAATATTAATAACTCGATATTTTTAAGTTTTAATATTATATAAATATATAAATTATATAAATTCGGAGACATACTACCTGAACTCGACCTTTCTAATGCATCTCATTTTCTTTTTAATATTATCACCCCTATTCTATAACTTTTCGTTATCGTTCGTTATCGTTATGAAATCGTTAAGAGCCGTAAAGTTTGGTTTACACTCAGAATTGCATTAAATAGTAATATAATGGTATGTAGAAACCGAACTTTACGGTTCTTAACGATTTCATAACGATAACGAAAAGTTACAGAATAGGGGGGTAAATGTATGTGTATATAGATATATACCCTTTTCAGAACGAAATATAATTATTTCACATAGAAAAATCAATTGGAATGTTGTTAAATTTGAAACATGCACATTTTCCATATAAAATAGTGTTCCTATTATTCTTTTTATTTTGTTATTCTTACTAATGTAGTAAAAAAGTTGTTGCCAATATGGGTTAAATTTTATTGATGTGCGTACCTCTGAAAATTAATTCGAAGCTAAGTCCTGTCTGGTATCACCCGCGAAAGATCAGCGAGAGAAAGGTTTGGTAGACTAGGACATTTGTTGCAAAATAAAAGCACGCGACAAACGTCGCTCGAGTGCCTCTCAGACGATTCGAGCGATGTAGTGTCGCGTAGCGTCGCCTAAGTGTGCGGGCTCCCATTTCATTCTAATGTAAACTTCTCTAAGCGGCAAAAAACTTGTCGCGTGGTGTGGTGCCGCTTCGCCTAAGTGTGCTTGAAGCTCATATATTATATTTAAACTTTAAAAGTAACTTTTACTTTTTATAATAACTCGATTTTTTAAAGTTTAAATATAATTTAATATCAACGAGTAAATAATTTAACATTTTAAGCTCATACAGAGTATTTTTATAAATTTGTAATTAGTACATTCCAAACAGCTTTTAAGGGAAAATTTATTTGAGATTCAAAGCAGAATTCACTTTTAAGGATTTTAAAGTATTAGCATTTAAAAATATTGTTATAAACTTCTTAAAGTACTTTAAGTTCTAGTTTTCTTGCAGTACTTCCTAATATTTAGAAGCATTTAAACGAGAGGGATACATTTTCTGTAGAGAATAAGGTGTAAGAGAATAAGGTATAAGAAAATGAAGAAGAACCCCTACTACAACCTTATCATTGTCAGGACAATAACAAAGAAACAGCATCAAAAATATAATATTTAATATGGAAATTCAAACCTAATATTTATTTAAAATTATTTCGTTGCTTAATGCTCCTAAGACGAACGAAAATAATAAAGTATAGTTAATATTTATGAAAATTGCAAAGTATATTATTAAATTAAATTTTGTGATTCAACTTTTTTTGTTGAAATAATCGTAATAAGACGAGTTCTTATAGTTTCTAGATAGAAAATTTTCTTTTCTTTCTCATGTTTTTGCTTTGCAAAAACCGGTTGGTTTTATTTATTCAGGCACTGCATTAATGCTTAGATCTAAATAACGGAAAGTTGTAAAAAACAATTAATAAGGTAAACCAGCTGATTATCCCACATTTTTTATTGCGTTATCTAATATAAAATTGCTAGAAAGTTCCTCCTCTTTGTACCCTTTATAAGGGCCCCTCTAATTTGTTTCATTTGTTTTTTGCTAACCAAAAAAAAACATTATCCAAATCAAACATGAGTAAATTGATTCCGTTTCTTTGTTACATGATCAAATAGACTTTTATTAATGCCGTTCTGAATTATTTGTTAGGAACATATCAAATACTACTATGCAGTCATATGCTATATAGCATGGCAGAGTTATAAATTAGTTACTACTATACTTATTTAAAGTTTCATTTGTTTCAATTGTCTCTGAAATCGATGAAATTATCAGACACAAAGAAAGAAGTTCTTAACAATGGCGTTTTAATAATGGAGATAAAATGGACTTAAAATAACTTAAAACATGCAATAATTTATTAACATTTATTTTCGATACTTGAAAGCGAACTACTGACTATACAAGAAAGTTTCCTTATTGAAAAGGTTAAGTCTCTCTTTGAAAGTATTGACAATTTACTTACAAAAGCTTTTATTCAGCAATCTCACTTGTTTGTATCTAATGGTTAAATTGAGTATTTTCTTGAAGCCGTTAGGTTTCGGTATTTCTATTTAGTTTTTGATGTTGCCAATTTTATATAGTGCGTCATTTTAATTATATTGCTTCAGCCCTTTCGGCATCGCCTTTTTTCAAAGAGTTAATAAATGAGTTATGTTAATTATATTGTTTTTAATACGAATGATGAACTTTAAGTTTGTGAATGCTTCCGTTAAATTTATACTACTTTGAAAACAATACTTGCAAATTTGTAATTTAATTTTCAATCAAATTTTAGAAAAATATAAATTCATGTAAAGCCGACTAGGTTAAACATTTTTACAAAGAATTGACTTTTAAAAAATAAACGGAAGGTGTTCCATTTTGAAAATACTCCCTGGGGTTCCCTCACTAATAAAAATAGTACTGGTCCCTCTAGGTTTCTGCACGTAATGTTTAGGCCAGCCGTTGCATCCACTTTCTGCAATTTAATTTGATCCAATTGTAAGTGCTCTACTGAAAGCCTTATTATGTAGCTTCCGTACATTTAAAAATTATAGTTGGCAGCGCCACTGATACGTTACCTCTATAGGAAACCAAGAAATTACTATTGAAAGGAATTATGTAGAAATTCAAATATGGTTTAATTTCGTTATCTTCAGGCTAAAAAAAATCTAACATGCAACTGGTTTTTGTGAAAGTACGCACAATATACGTTAGTGGATGCGTTTGTTGCAAGTTGCCATTTTAGTTAGAATATCGTGAGAAAATATATTTAATTTTGTACGTACAAAATGTGATGGTTTTTCAGATTTACTAAAAACATATGCTATATGATTTTCCAATTAGCAGATAACAAGCCATAATATTACTTTGAGTTTTCATAAAAAATAAAAAAATTTATAAAAAAATAACCTTCTTGTTAACTTCCTAAATGTTTCATATCGGCAACTTTGTTAGGCCTGAATTTTTAATGCTTAAATAATTTATTATTTATAAGAATAAACTTAAATGTTATTATCTAAGCTCAAAGGAATAATAAAATTTTTATACCAAAAAAAAAAGAAAACAAGGAAAAGAATAAGAAGAAAACAAGAGACTTATAAATTCAATTATAAAAGTTTATTTCGACTAAAAACAAAAAAATTTTCTAAAATTTATATAAATATTAAAAAGTTTTTCTTTAAAATTATTCTTCTGGATAAATTTTAAAACGTTGTATTTAATTTATAATAGGTACTTTATCAATAATAAAATTGAATTATTTAAAATAAATATGACGTGAAGTTTGAAAACAATGCAAAAATTCTATTACATTTATGAATGGGTCCCAAGAGAGACGGTAAATCCGTTAATTTTTTACAAATTACAGTCAATAATAGAAACATGTAGATATTCATGTCATCGTTTAATATCGGGAAAATTAATTTTGAGAATTTTTTTTTAGCGTTAACCGGTAAAGGAAGAAAACATTTCAATTACCACTGGTAATTTCATCAATAGATTTTTAATTTAGTAGATTACTAGACTAGTTAGATTCTCGTTAATTCATTCATGCGCGTATTTCTAATTTCCTTAAAAAAGCAATTTTTGTTTACAATGATACAAAATCTATTAAGTGGTGATTTAGTTGTTTTGGGCTTGAACTAAATATGTTTCAATAGCCTCCCTTAGTTTTATTTGGTAGCAATAGAGTACAAGCGAGTGACTTTGACCTAAAAAGCAAAATGTGTAAATTGATGTTCGGGTTTCTGAAGCTTAACTTTCATTAGCTGCTATGCAGATTTGCCTCAGGATATATAGCTTCACTTTAATCATACAAAATAATTTACAAAGGAAAGTTAAAACTTTTTCTAAATGTTTGTGTTAGCAGTTATTAATTTTATGATGTGGCAAAACATATGTATAGTTTACTATAAATATTAATTAATTTATAAAATTAGTATCAAATAATAAAAAAAAGTATTTTGTATAATTTTTTGGACCAACCAAAACCAACCAAAAAACATTAAAACAAAATTTTTCAAAAAAAAAATGTTAGTAAAATGAATGTCGTGGCTTCGACAACAAGCTCATTGATTGTTAGTTAAGATTCCTAAATAATGAAAGCCCGACAAGAAACACTCAAAGAGAAGTGAATACGAAACGATTCGCCAAACGCAAACATTGAGAATTGCTGAAGCCCAGCGATTGTGGTCGCGTTGGAAACTTTTTAACAAAGTACATCAAAGAACTTTATAAACAATAACAGTAATGATGATATTTTTAATTTAATGATCTTTCAGTTTTATTATCTATACACCATCAAACACAGTTGATTAAGTGTTGTAAGGGCATCAATATAAAAATGTAGGTGTGGTTGTAATCTCTCTCCTCACCCCCCGAGTGAGGCCAAACAATCACATCAATAATTTAGTGATGCCTTATTTGTTTTTTATACAGTAACCAATAAATTCTACTGATGAGATAATTTTGAAACAATTAAAAACAATTTTTGGTAGTGGAAGTGTTTTTAGAACTTTGTTTCAGGTCTACCTAATTTGAAAATAATTTATATCTAAGTATTACAATTTAGCTAATTTTGAAACAAACATTGCATTTACATTTAATTTGAATTACTTGCCCAATTTTCATAGTTTTGCATAATTGCAATTTTATGGTGGTTTTTGTAAGTTTGTAAATTAAATATAAATGTATTACCTACTCTGCATAATGTTCGGTGTTTTCTAATTTAGAAAAATTAATTTGTGCTTAATTGCAACAAGTATAAATAAATTACATCAATTTTTTATTGATTATTCAAATGACCATTTAAATTAAAAACAAAATTAATTAACCATTTCCTATTTTAATTAATACTGTATTTGTTGTTCCAGTAAATATTAAAAAAAAACTAATAATTTGTTGATATATTAGCCAGAATCCAATCCAAACTTTTAAAGTTTTAAAAAAGCCCAAACCGTAAACTAATTTTTAGAATGTAAAGATAAACTAATTTTCTAGACATCTACGTCACCCCTAATTATATTTTTTACTTACATGAAGAAAAAACTACAATTTCAAGTATAAAAACTAGCACCAACCGAAACACTTCTCGCGAAGTGGCCATGACAGCGAAAGAATAAGCACTGCATTTCTACTTGTGCACGTGAATCTCTCTATCAGTCTTAACTTTCTCAACATTATGTTAAGCAGTCTTATTTGTAACACTTAATTTAAAATAGACATAATTTTAATAACCTTGGTTTTACATTAATCTGAATAAATATTACAGTATTCCATAATAAATTAAATTACTAAATTTTTTATCAGTACAGTAATCATGACTAATAAATGTTGCAAGGTGCAATGAAGCGACCCACTTTTTGTATTTATAAGAAGAATTTTTCCGATTTAACCAATAGAGGTATGACCAAAAACATCCCTTGTGTACTATAGTGTTCGGTGTAGGTGTGTTGGGGACCAAGTTATATCCACGCAATTTAATATTAGGTTGCTTTTTGATGGAACTTAAATGTGACATCGGGGAAGCTGGCCGGTCGCGTTAACTTTTTCGATTTGATTAAATTTTAATATTTAGTACACATTTGAGCCTATAAGGGTTATAAATGCATTTTGCTAGGAAATCTCTTTTAAAGAGCTAATTTTTTTTAAATTGCTATAAATCTTGTTATAATTTATATTTAAAATGTATGTATTACCCTTATAAAAATTAAATTTTTACTAATTTGGATCAACTTTACTTTCATATAGTATTATTACTTGAAAGGGTTAGATGAAATTGTAAAGATGGAGAAGTGATCAATTTGTTGAGTTTAGCTAGGTATTCCGCACTTGCTCATTGCTCCGTCCAAATTTTATATAGTTTCATACATCTAATGATCTTATCAATCTGATCAATCCGTTCAAATTTATTTCAAACTAGTAGATAGATTTGTCATTTGTAGTTTGATAAATATCAACTGGTTTGATAGTTTAGAAAACATGGTTTTCCTCAATACCAAAGCTGCATATTTTACTGTAGGAAAACGAAGTACCATGATTAAAACAGAACGTTTTGTTTGACCATTATGCATGACTTGTTAGTTTTTGATTTTTGTGACTCTTGATAATACTGTTAGAGGAAGTGTTTGGTCTAGTTTTACTTTGCGATATTTTAGATATTGCATGCTCAATTTTGTGGCTACTTTGACTACATTTAGATTTGAATGATTTCAATGGACCTTAGATTTCTACAAATTTTATTTTGGTTGTGTTAGAAACTTTGTAAACCAATCAATTAAGGCAATTTGCAAAAAAGCGGCAACATTAACTGTTTTAAGATATTTTGGTATTCTAGGTTCATTATCAGTGGGATGGATGTTTTATATATTTTATCTTTTACGTTTCCGTTGCATTCGTGCTACTACCGATGAAGTAACCTCTAGCATTGGGATTAATTTTTAGGAATTTGTTCTATCTTTCTGCAAACGTGAGTGGCATTGTTTCAAAAAAAAACCCGAAGAGAAATATTATTTCTATTTTCTATTAGTGAAAAAATCCTCTGATCAACGTGTGGTTTAATTTTTTTAAAAGTAGCACATAAAGAAATTAATTTATTACTAAAATTCTACCTACAGATTAACTAACGTGCCAAGTTGGTTGCAGTAAAACCGCTTTGAATAATAATTATATTAATACAGTAAAATTCGCTTAATGTGATCACTTTGGCCCAAGAACATTTTGATAACATTAACCGATCGATAACAACAACGGAATTTAAAAAAGTATTTCTTTGTCTCATTTTTGGCAATTTGTCGCACGATAATTTCCTCTTTCAACGAGAGATCATTTCGTTTTTTCATCGACATCGTAAGAAGAGCAAGAATAAAGTAAACTTAAATTAAAATGCACAAAACAAAGTGCACTGCACATTTAGAAAAACAAAAATAAAAGAACTAAAAGCCAATAGAAACACCCCATGAAACGCGAAAGTTTATTAGTCTTTGTATAGGCAAGAATTCAGTTTTACCTTTAAAATAAAAGTACAAATAAGAGAGTACAAATAAAAGTAATACAAATAAGAAAGAGAGGTGAGCTAAGTCAACGGTCTGAGGACCGGACTCTAGGCTAGAAGCCCTGGGTTCGATCTCCAACTCGGGTACAAAATTTATCTAACTTCATTATGACCCTCTCCTCGCGGAAGGCAATGGCAAACCACCGAGAGTAATCTGCCACGAAAGCTATTTCATAATAATAATATATTAAATTGGTCACGACGCTTCTGCCAAGGAGCAATAAGAAGAAGAATACGAATAAAATCTTGCGTAATTTTCAAAAGTAATTCATTAAATATAATTTCTTCGCTTAAAACAAAAAGAACTTTTTGTACCGCAACCCCCAATGAGGGAGTTGACCACAACAGAGACTAAAGTCTGTTAAAATGTGAAGAGAAGCTTTCTAGTTTCTTTAAAAACAATGTTCACATTGTTAAAGGTCTTGATTTGTAAAAAAAATGGGTTAAAACAGTGGCAAAATTGTGTACACAGATATTAAATAATCATGTTAACGTCGCAATAAAACCATATTCAAAAATAAAAATGGATTTTCTGGCAAAACAGACACAACTTGCTCACAAATTATGAAACTTTCCAACGTTGGTTGGAAACAAATTTATCTTTGTTTATTGCGGTAGAAGATTGGCTATGAAGAAGTTTTGACTTAAATGCTTTGGACAACAAATTATCTTCGGTACTTCACATGTTAGGCAAGTCTTGCAGCTTCCATTCCTACTGGTGCTTGCCATAACTGGGCGATTTACAACTGGGCGATAAGTAAACTGGGCGATTGGTAAACCAGCCGCCGGTCAACTGGGCTACGGACAACTGAGCGATGAGAAAACTGGGCGCCGGGTTAACCGGGCGATGTCAACCGGGCGACGGGCAACTAGGCGATGGGTCAACTGGACGACGTATAAGTGGGCGACGCTACTGTAAACTTCGGGCATGTAAAACTCGGTGAGAGGTAAGTACTCGGGACGCGAAAATAACAATTTTACGATTGAAACCTTGACGAATTATGAAAGAGCATATTTTAAATAAAAGAATTAACTAAGAGAGAAAGCCTTAAAACAACCAGTATTTTTCAGAATTCGATTTTAAAAACTTTGATTTTCTAAGCAAATTTTTACCTAAGTCGCTCGTGATTGGTCAATTCTGGCATTTTGTGGTCAGTCCGTGTGCATTACATTACTTTAAGCTATAACGCAGAAAGGAAATAATCAGTGTTAACTAGCATTCATATGCTTCAACAGGGCACTTCGAGCAAAAATCATGTCAAAAACGAGTTTCCCTCTCAATGATCCACCTTTTCTTAATCCACGGGCCTAGGGGTATGTTTATATAAGTGTAGTTTTTATAAAAATGGCCCGAAGCGGCCAAAGCGTAGGGTAAATTTTTATAAAAACCACCATGACACGAGAAGGATTCACTCGAAAATGTATTAACCGTACATGAAATGTGTTAACACATTGCGTGTGACTAAGTGAGAAAACTTCCAACAGCCGGACTTTTTTGTATGGCCGCACACGTACCGATCATAGGTTCATAGGATTCACCAATCACGAGGGACTTAGCTTGAAATTTGCTATGAAAATCGACATTTTTGATTTTGACAACGCAACTGTATTCGACAATAATTTATCATCTTTTAATTAGGATATGAGTTACTATTTTTAACTTCAATTTGACGAAAAAAATAGTCTTAATATCGACTCCGAACAACGGATGTGTTTTTTTAGATCACTCTGTATGAAGTGTTTCAAAAAATAAAGTTGTATCGGATCAAGTGAGAAAATGCAAATACCTGCAAAACTTTCAAACGCGACAGTTTTCTTACACTCAAAACTCATAAGTTTCATGCTAAATATTTTCAATTCTTTAAAATGCTTCAGGTTGTCGCCCACTTACACGTCGCCCAGTTTATCCGTCGCCCAGTTGTCCGTCGCCCAGTTTACTCCTCGCCCGCTTGACAGTTGCCTGGTTTATCAATCGCCCAGTTTACTTATCGCCCAGTTGTCTATCGCCCGGTTTACCAATCGCCCAGTGGGATTCGCCCAGTTGTCGTGTACCATGAAAATAGATATAAACCTGGTGATAGGTTTGAACTGAACATTGTCGTGCTGGTGCTTCGATCTCTTGAAGCATTTTGGTTTTTAAATACAAGCTAGTTTTACACTAATCTATTGTTTAAATAATACTCACTTCTACTTACTTTCAATGGGCAAATCCTTCTCATATTGCCTTCCATATCATTCAGAAGTTAATCAACTAAAAAAAAACGAGTATTTCCTTTATGGCCTAGTCCGTCTTTCAGGATCACAGCCGGGGCGTTTACTCAATGTCTCAGCACCGACCTAGATCAGTTATTAAGTTAAGACGCTGCGGGCATGTATGGTGGAAAACTTCTTTCAATCGCACTTCTTTTTTGCGACCGTGTCGCCTTTTACTTTCTCTACGGACTCATCTGGGCTCCACGACGCTACGTTTTATGGGAGGTTACTGTTGCTACGGTCATGCGTATTCGTAATTCACTCAATTATTTATATATATATAAACCCAGAGGTAAGAGGAATGTGGGCCGACCCAGAAAAAGATGGGACGACCAAGAGTGACGTAACGGACAATAAGTCCAAAACGTGCAGATGATGATGATGATGATGATTATTGATATATATTGTCGTATAACAGGACTCAAAATCAAAAACAAACGATATGGATGATGATTTTTTTTTATTTTATTTGTAGAATTTGGGTTTTGAAAAGGAAAATTTTTTTTATTTTGTTGGCGCAGTTTTTTTTTATTTTTCATACTTCTGTTGTGAAGAAGTAAAAGAAAATAATACTTCCATTTATTTTATAAGGCGCTTGTGCCTGTTTTTAGAATTTGAATAGTCAACGGGTTCAATTGAAGGAAAATTTTTAATTTAAATACTATTGTAAAAGTAAGGTATTTGAAAAGTGACGGTTGGCAACAGGAGTTGAAGAATAAATAAAATGGAAGGTTGGAAATTTTTGATTCGGCAAGTTTGACGAAAAGCCGGAAATATCAAGATCTTTCTGGGGTAGGACGTCAAGTTAGACGGACGTCCATCTTGCGTTTTCTGGAGTGTTTAAAAAAGTGTCTAAATTGAGACTTAATTTGAATGGTGTATTTTCTGAACATGACTTTTCAAGATTTGGATTGGTTAATATCCTGAAAACGAGCGTTTTTTTTTTATATTTTCTGAAACGAAAACGTGGATTAGTTTGTTACAACGGAGGAAGTAATTTAATTTTGGAGAGATCTGTATTGTTTGCACCAATTTGTCAATTATTTCATTTTTGGTGAAGAATTTTCATTGAGCATAACACGGGATTTAAGTGGATGAAATTTAATTTTTGGAGACAACGTGTGAGCGATAAATTTTTGGACATTAAAGAAAAATTGGGTTGGTGTCATAGTTGACGAATGGAAGATTAAAAAGGTACCCAACGTTGTTTTTTTTTATCTATTTTGTAAAATTTATTTCCGCAACGTGTTTGTAACCAGTAGGTTATTTAAAATTTAAAAGTATCTGCTACAGACACGTTAAGTGAATCTTTGGCTTTGAATTACTATTCATTGGTTCAAATCTGATAATTGAAGTATTAATAATATAATTGTAAAAAATTAAAGAGTGTTGTACATGCATATCGTTTATTTTTTTGATTTTTATAAATTTTATTTTTAAAAGGCTGGCCGGAGCAATAAAGTTGTGCTTTTCTATTGCGGGTAAAGTTTTCCCCAATAATTTTTGAGTTTTTTTTTATAATAATTTTCCAAAACAGCAGTAGAAGAGTACAATATATATTGATATATTAATTATACTTTGGAGTGCTACAAGGCTTTAAGCTTATAGTATTATACATACACACCAAACCATCCCTGCGATGTCCTTAGATGTTGAAAGAGGTGATGGAGGCTGCGTCTCCACAAAACTCTGTTCACGAAGTGATGCTATGCTATAGTCCGTCTTTTGTTCGTGGTAAAAATATTTTGAAAATAAAATAAATTATTTTATAATCGGTATCTAAACAAAAAAAATCAAATATTTATAATGAAAGCAAAGGGTGATATCTAAAATATTGTAAATTGATGTAACTATACTATATAACTTATATTAAAACTTCAAAATATCGAGTTATTATTAAAATTAAAAATTAATTAAAAGATTTATTGAGCTTTCAAACGATTATATCGTCCGTCATCAGAATAATATACAGATATTATGTGTATAGTAATGGAGTGCTATATTTTATAAATTTAAGTTTCCACAATTAAAGTTTCATGTTTGTAATAATTTTTATTTTTGAATTTTTTTTGGAGTTTAATTGGACGAACGAATTGTAACCTGTTTGTTTTTCAATTTTGTACAGATGTAGGTACATACAGAGACGGAATCTTTATGGTTGGGGAATTGTCCAAAAAGAAAGTTAAATAAATCAAAAATAGAAAAACGTTGCAATTTAGTTTAATTTATTTTTCTTAAGAATTGTTTGTTTACTTACCTTTAATAAAATAAAGTGGTGCGAAGGTAGCATGCGGCAGTCGTTTGTATGTTTTTAAATGTGAGATGGTGTTCGCAATAATTTAAAAATTGGTGATTTCAAAGTGTTAATTTGGTATGAAGAATTTCAAATTTGGCTGGCGAATTGAACCAATCAGAGTAAGACACGATTTCCGAAACGCAAAAATTGACAGGAAGTGAGATTGGTGAGGGAATTAGTTAGTTGCTGGATAGATGAGCGAGCAGGGAGTCGTCAACTCAACGACCTCGCATTGAATTTTCTGGAAAATTTATGAATTTTGCAATTAGTTTGCAGTAATTTTAAGCAACTAGAAATTTAGTTATTGTGAGTGCCATGAAGATTTTGTGTGATGGAATGAATTATGAAGAGTTTAAGCAAAATTTACCTATTCGTTGTAACATGAGGTCGTCCATTTTGTCAATTCGTGGATGCGGGATATTCGACAAAGTCAATCCTCTATTTTTGAAGCCGTCGTTTTGGTAATTACCATTTGAATTATTTATTCACACTATTTCAACGATTACAATTGATATTTCGACGAAATGCAAGCGACCATCTTTTGAGGTTAATTACGTTTATTTTACAAAAGTTGAATCTCAGCATGCGTGTAATGAACAGATTGTCGCACTTTGTTAATTTAAAACACTGTTGGAGTTTTTATGATCACTACTTTGATTTATTTGGTTAAGAAGATTAATTTAATTCACGTGTTTGAAATCGTAATGTATTGGGTGCGCGCGATACATTTACAACTGACTGTTTTATAACCGGGTTTTTAAAGCTACCAACAATTTGGACTATCATATGCGGCGCCAGATTTAAAAATTAAAACAATTTTTTATTTTGTGTACAATTTATTTCAGATATTTGTATAAAGGACCCCGCTACGGCCTTATGGGTTTTGGGTCCCAGTCAAATTTAACCATAATGTAGGATATTGTAGTTTATAACATGCTGATAAAAAGTGTCCATGGGCACAAAGTCAAAAAATGGACAGTTTCCGAGATATAAGGCATTACAAAGTTTGTCCGGTCATTCTACGAAAGACACAATGATAAAGTCAAAATCGATACTACCCGAAAACAAAAAATAGGGCTGTGTAGATGAAAGAATTTTAAAAAAGATAGAGTTTTTTGCATCGCTCTAGCTAGTGTATTACATAACCTAAAAAATTAAACAAAGTCGAAAATGCGGTTTCTTGCGATTTAAGAAAAAAACAAAAACGGCAAATTTTGACGGCATTTTTTGTTTTTCTCAGAAAATAAATAATGAATCAGTATTTTAACTTTCTACAACTTATTTTCTACAACTTTTTTATTTAACTTTTTTTTTTGTTAAAAAATTCATTTTTTTTTTAATTTCAAGAATCCGCTTTTTCGACTTTGTTTAATTTTTTAGGTTATGCATCACTATGCAATCGCTATGCATCGCTATGCAAAAACGCTATCTTCTTTAGAATTTTTTCTTCTACACGGCAGTATTTTTTTTTTCTAGGTGGTATCATTTTTGACTCTATCATTGTGTGTTTCATAGAATGACTAGATTAACTCTTTAATGCCGTATTTCTCGAAAACTGTCCATTTTTTGGCTTTGTGCCCATTGACACTTTTTATCAGCATATTATGAACTACAATATCCTAAATTTTGGTTAAATTTGACTGGGACCCAAAACCCATAAGGCCGTAGCAGGGTCCTTTATTAAGACGTTTAATTATCATACAAATTGTAGATCGTATTTTACAATTAAATGTGTAAATTTGTAGGGTAATTATCCATGATTTTTGATTATCAACTGTGTTGATGAATTTTAACACAAAGATTTCGTTTCATTTGGTGTTTCAAGTTAATTTTGATTACAATGTTCGTCAAATTAAATTATTATTCATTCCCTGCATTTTTGTTTTATTTTTAATTGTGGAAAATTTAAAATTCTTTCTTGAACTCACTCCTTGGGAGAGCCTTATATTGCAAACTCCGTTCAAGACAGCACGGACCTTAAAGAGTTGTTCGACAGAACACGACAGTATATTAATTAATAATAATAATAATAACTTGATATTTTGAAGTTTTAATATAATTTAATATCAACGAGTTAATAATTTATATATTTATATAGAGTGGGGCCCGCTTAATGTGATCACATCGGGACTTGGGGTTTTTGATAACAATAACCGATTGATAACAATAAGGGAAAATTTTTTTTATGTATTTAAACAACGGAATTCATAATAAACATAAAAATGTAATGTGATATCACATATTATGTGACTGAGATCGAAAGAATCACACGGTGGATTTATTTACATCCACTCCGTCTTTGAAAAAAATGAAATAAAAAATGCTTGTAACTGAAATTCAACTCCTTTACTCGTGGGAGAAAATAATTTTTTAGAATAATATGATAACATTAACCGAACTATAAGCGATGTTTTTTGTGTGTAATAATATATGTTCGTTCCGTTCCTGGCAAAAGTGATAACAATATCCGTAAGATAACATTAACTGTGATCACATTAAGCGGGCCCCACTGTACTAATAACGTAACTATAGTTTGCTAATAACCTCATTTACACAAATTTATACATGGCTTATTTTAATTCTGAAACACAGGCTTCCCACTGCATTGTCCAAATCGTTTCTAATTTCTTAATATTCATCAGAGTTGTCGTTTGCGTGATCTTCTAAAAGTTTAATTTTTCTGGATTGGGAGGTGCTTATTTGTAATTATTGATTAATTATAGTATTAATTCTATTCTGGATAACGCATCTGCCACTACTTTTTCTTTTCTTTTTTCATTCTCGTTTCGTTCTGTTCCGATTAGTTCGTGAACTTTGGGAAAAGATTTTCTATGAATTTTACGGGGTAAAATATCTCAAAATAGTGTGTCGGTAATTTATTTACATAACTTTTTCATTAAAATTAATTTCTGTGCCTTTTATTGGATTTGGTATTTGCAAATGACATTTCTTGCTGTCCCAATGCATTCGGGTATTTAATTTCGGTTTTTGTTTTTTTTGTTAGGAAATAAAAACTTCACCTTTGTCGAGTGATTTTTGTTATTTAATTTCGAATTTATTTATTTTATTCCTAACCTTCGCCACCGAGCACTTCTTGATTAATCAAATTATTTGATGTTGTTTCATTAAGTTTAATAAATATTTTTTCTGCTTTATAACTGCTTTTTAACAATAATTATTAATTTAAAAAATTAAGATTATATTTTGTTCAACATTAACACGAATGTTTAGTAATAGCGTAATTCGAAAATATGATTAGTGATCTAGGGTTAAATAATTATCAACAAAAATTCAAACGGGTAAACAAAAATTTTGCCATTTAAATAAGTGCATAGGTTTATGGTTAGTTTTCCAAAAAAATTTTATATTTTATGAAAAAGTTTGCTTTTGTGGATATCGTAAAAAATCTATAAATTTAATTTTTATCTGCTTTTATCTGTTTTTATCTTTTATATATTATTTTTATTAACTAAATTATTGGAAATTAAAGAATTGTTATCGTTCATTTTTTGAATTGTTATTAAATGAATTATTTGTATTCTTTATTATTTGTCCATAATCCTAAGAAAATAATTCATTTAAATTATTATATTATCTTACAAAATTATAAAAAAAATTTTGGTTTTTATGCCTTACCTCGGTAAGAGCTGGACATACACATTCTACATGAAGGATCTTCGACATCCCCAATGCTGTGGGGGTGTAATTAGGAAGCAGCATGAAAACAATATGAATAATTGGTCGTCTTCGTTTTCTTTCTGCTCTTCCCTTTAAGTATTTTCTCGTATTTCTACATCTTCAATGGTTCTGTCTTTTTCAATTCAACGAAATTGCGATTCTTTTTGTGAAAGTATTCTCCTTCGGGGGAGCTTGCATTTCGGCCCACTTTCATCCTGCATCTTTAACATTGCCGTAGTTCTTTCCAAGTTAATTTGCTTTTGGGCTCATTTATAATTTTTGCATTAAATATTCGTAATAAACATTTCCATAGGGTATGGATGTAAATGTACATCTTAATCGTAAACTTTTAAGTAAACGTTAACAAATATTAGACAACACTGAAGCGCCAAGCGCCAAGTTAGATGAACTTAATCGAATAAGAGAATAGAATACAAGGAAATCTTACTGCCTTGCATTATCTGTTAAGCAATTAATTGGTTGATACAAAACTCTAATCTGTCACGCAAATTTCTGATTTGTGCACCTGTTGATATCCGGTGCAACACCAGGGCTGCTTAAAATTTCCTAAAACAAATGGAACAAATGGAGTCCATGTTATCAACAAACTATGATATTGATATTGTAACATAGATAGGATATATTACATTACAATGGAATACAAAAACAATATTTTTTGCCCAATATTAATAATGTTAGAAAAAATATTAACGCTTTGTTATAAAAAGAAAAGCAAGCGTTACATATGAAATAAATAGGTTAATTGATTTATCTGAAAAGCTAAAAATCCTTTGCCTACGAATCCAAGAGTTATTTAAGTTTTTATCTCGCACATTACACTTAATCTTGACTCCAAATCAATAATGGTAATTACGCCGAGAAAAAGTTTTTAACATCAGTTAAGGAATTTGAAGTTTTGATAACCGTCTTGAGTTTACGCACTAGAACCGAATAATAGTCTCTACGGTCTGAATGCTAATAGTGCAATTACAGTTGAATGAAACGATTTTAAAAAGCGATTTACAGTGCAAGTCTTGTAACTTGGATTAAGTATTCTTTTTATATTTCTAACATATTCAAATTTTAAAGGTTCTGTAAAAGTTCTACTTGTAAATATAAGATCGGAATTTCTATATTTTTTAAATAAATTTTATAAAATGCTACATTACCACTTATAAAATTAAGATCAGATCAACGGCTTAGCTCAGAAGAGAGCAATTAGGGCTGGGAATTAGGATGAGACTGAATACTCAAACAAATTATGGGAATAAAATAAAAGAGGAAACAAAATGTTCAATTACTTTATATAACTGTTTATATTTTATGTAACTATGCAGTTTATATAACTGATAAAATATGTAAAATACATCACTGTTCTTGTATTTTATTTCATGGGAATTTGTAATTTTGTAAACGCTTTACACTTTTTCTTTTTCCACTACAAATTACATGATGTGTCTCAACTTGTATCTCAATACAAGTTTAAAACAAGATTTTTGAAGAAATGGCAGGAAGAAGCAAAACTTAGCTCTTTGTGTGAGATAAGTAAAGTTTCATGCAAACAATTTACTATATTGTCTGACCTACAGATATTCAAGATATTAGATCTGGAACAGAAAAGTTATATTCGAAATAATTTCAATATAACATTGCACTTTGACAAAGTGAACAAATGAATTACTACAGCATATGTATCTGTAAATGTTGTAGAAGATGGTAGAAGCAATTCATGTACGAGTTTGAAATCGAGTTTCTCGTGGTTGTATTAAGACCTCATCTATAGGTCGCCAAAGTTTTCCGTAAGATTATTATTAATACGCATCTATTGATTGATTTGATTTTTGATTTGATGATTAATATCTTGATTTCTCAAATTATTATTAAAATCTCAAAAGAACTATTATTATTTATATATCTACCAAGTAAGCTTTGTATGAGTAGCTACTTTAAATAACTCCCACAAGTGGAAGAAAAAAGGTTCCATAATTATTATTTACATAACAAATTCAAATCCTTATACAACTACTTTCAATATTTAAACCAATATGTAAATGAAAAACAAACCGTTTTACTTCAATTCAGTAAAAATTTTCTCGTTGATGTGTAAAAAAATATACACAAAAGTAAACAATTCATGTCAATACTGCTTGAATAATAAAATAAATTGTACTCAAGAAGTTTCTGACGTATATAATCAAGACATGAAAAAAGTAAAAAGAAAACCTTTTTTCTTTATGGTTCAACGTGTCACAAATAAATAACATTTCTATGTTCAGTAAAAAGAACTTGCCTTGCAAAATTTTGATTTCCATACTTTTGTTTTATGTTCAATTGTTGGATTAAATCGATATTATAAAATATTGACACGAGTTTTAATTCCTTTTAATGATCAAATTATATTTTGTGGTAGAAAACGTCGCTATTCGATCAAAAAACAAATTAGTACTTGACATAAATTATGATGCATATGATCATAAACGACTACGTCAACACGCATCTTTCAGATTGAAATAATTTTTTTATTCTTATTTACCTTAATTTATGAAAGGGGAAAAACACAAAAAGAAGAAATAAAAAAGAAAAGCGCCTAAACATTCATGCTTCAGCATGAAAAGTTAAACTCCACTTTGTTAGATTTCTTGCATAATTTAGGAATACAAAGCTTTCGCTTGATGGTCAACACAAAGTTCTTAACATCAGATGGTCAGATGAACCATAAAGTGACTATAATGGTAAATTATAAATTTTATAAGTTTATTACGTAAGATATGCGGAAAGAAACAACGGAATAAACATCTAGATAAAATACGTAGCTCTTTCCTCTTTAGTTGGGATGAAAGATAAGCAAGACGTTTTAGAATTGGCAAGTCGATAAAGCTTTGCTTTAAAAATCTTTTGACCTCAAATAATCTGAGCTTATATTTTGAATAATAGAAAATTACTTCCGATTAGCTAATTTTATGTAATTATTGTATATTTTATTATATTAATTAACTGCGCGAAGTAATAGAAAATACTTTTGAAATGTCTTTCATATTTCTCTATAGAAAATTTTCAAGTTAACGGCAGTGCTTTGCTTTTCATTTCCAGAATGCTTTCTGCTCAAGAAACATTGAACGCTTAACTTATTATATAATGTGTACTTTCATACCTAAATAATTTAATCAATAATTTAAAACGTCAGATAAAAGGTAAGGTTTGGGTTTAATTAGTAAATTTGCTTAATTGCATAATTTATAGTTCTTGTTTTCATTCGTGTATAAGTTACTACTTACCCATTCATTCGATTCAGCCATTCCAAATGAAAAATATTCAAATATGAAATTTAAATTTTAAATAATACGCAATAAATATTTCCAAGTCTTTTACGAATGTAATATTAAATTTTATGAATAGCAATTTTAGTCTGACATTTTTTATTATCAAGGGCTTTTAAAAATGATGGCCAACAACAATATAGCCAGTCGTCTGTCTGGCGCTATAAAAATGCAATTATCAATACGAGAAAGCAATCAGCCCCAATGCTTTTAGATCCCTATAAATAAAACAAATTAATTTGCCAATTAAATTAACACATAAACGGTCAATTATTACTGTAATGAATTCTTTACGCAGTGGCTTTTTACCTGCCTGATGTGAAAATACATGTGAACGATCGACGCGTAAATTATATTCTCGTCCTTTGCTCTCGCTTATAAAAGCCGTGTGATGTAAATATCAAAAGTTTATGCTTGGAAGTTAACGTCGCCCCAAAGTTAAACTGTATCAACTCAAAAAGATATAGAGACCAAAAGGCCAGGTGGAGAATGCGGAAAATTTCACATGGGTCGACCCTTTTAATGGCCGCTTTCCTTTATTTTAATTATTAATTTAATTTTCTGATTTTTTAAGCAAATGGGTGCACTTGTAGACTTTATTTTGTCAAAACTTTAGTCTGAATATAAGACCTAGCTGAAAATTCAAAAAAAATTTGAACAAAGTCTAAAATTTTAAATTGAATTACTAATAGCAATTTTAGGTACGTATTCACAAGTAGCAAAGATAAACGATTACATAACGGATCGTTTACTTAAATTTTAATTTTAAACAAACATTTTTGTATTATTGGTTTTTCTATTTTGTGGGTACACATTTTTGTATTTTACACCCAATTTTACATATTTTGTAAACAGATCCTAACCATTACTGTAATTAAAGGTTGTTCAATAAAATATTTGTTATAATTCTAAGAATTCGATGAATTAATATTGGTTGATTATTGCTGTCAGAGTCGCTTATAAAAAAATATGAGCTGATCAAGTCCATATTAGTATTTCAGTGATAATCTGTAAACTTGCTAGGAAGTGGTAAACAGTATACAAAAATATTAATTTTTAACTTTTTAAGAGAAATAGGAATTAATTTTTTTGCTTTTGCCACATATGTTTAGTGTTATTAATATAAGGACTTGATAAGTTCAAAACCAAACTTGGGTTGTTCGAAGACGCACAAATTGATTAACTAATCACTCGGCCAAAATTTTATAATCTTTATTTATGTATGTCCATAAAATGGAAATGTATGTAAATTAAGTAAATATTGTTTTCTATATTATTGTTTTTTTTTGTGGGTATATTGGACTTTTTAAAATTTTTTTTTTTTTTAAATAATTTACGTTTCGAGGTTTACATCTTCCTCAGAATTACTTAAAATTAAACTATAATGTTATAAATATTTTAAAAAACATAATTTTTACGTTATTTTTAAATAATGATTAAATATTTTTTAAAATATTTATAACATTTATTGTTTAATTTTAAGTAATTCCGAGGAAGAGGAAATAAACCTCGAAACGTAAATTATTTAAAAAAAAGTTTTTTAAAAAACTAATATTAAATATTAAAAAATAATATATTTAAATATGGACGCTATTAACGAAATTGATTGTTCTCTATTCTTACTTAATTTTAAGATAATTTGATCAAAATTTCAAATATTATTTTAATCAATCAAATAATCAAAAAATAACTAACAAATTTGGGTTAATTGCACTTATGTTGATAAAAAATAAGAAATTATGATTTACTAATTTGTGCCTCATATTGCAACGGCATAGCCTATTGAAAATTCAAATAACTGTGATGGCAGATTGCAAATCAGAAATTATGTATTGATTGAATTTTAGTACTGTCCTCTCTTTATTATTGTTTGTTATGTATAAACTTTATTATTATAATGCTGGTATTTTGTGGTCCATTCAATAATACTACAGTAGTTCATAAATTGGTGCACAATTTTGTAAAGTAATAAATTCAGCTAAATAAAGCAGTCATAAATTATATGCTCACCTATAAGAGCGCAAATATGTACATACACGGTTATTCGAACATTCCAATAACAATAAAAAATAAGAATAATAAAAATATACCAGATTATGGACAAAATTCCTACTATGACAGTTTGACGATATTATCCACCTCCTGTCTATCCGTCTTAACAGACGCGTAGTGATTATTTTCATGTGTCCAATCGTGTAATCGAGCAGGCGATTACAGACAACATGATCATAATGCTCTTGGCAGATTACTCTCGGTGTAATCAAAATTACAGGCGGCGGAGATGCAATTCCTGAGAAGAACCAAAAGATGCACAAGACTAGACCCAATAAGAAACGAAGACATTCGCGCAGAATTACAAATCTTCTCGGTCAATGAAAGGATTCTAGAACACAGAACAAATTCTAAATAGAAGACAACAGAATTCCAAAGAAAGTACTCTTTTACAATCCGAAAGGAAAAAGAGATATAGGGCGCCCGAGAAAACGTGGGAAAGACTTATGAAGTCGGAACAGGCAGCGAAGCCTAAACCCTGGAAAGAAGAAGAATATCGAGTTTTTAAAAATTAAAAATTAATTAAAGAATTTCTTGAGCTTTCAGATATAATTTATAATATAATTTGTGTATATCTTATTCTGATGGCTGATGAAACAATCATCTAAAAGCTAAATAAATTGTTTAAATAATTTTTAATAACTCGATATTTTAAAGTTTAAATATTATTTATTTCAACGAGTTAATAATAATTTAACATTTTAAAAATAATAAGAACCACGACAGAGGACCAAGTTTAATAAAATGGCCAACAGTGTAACAATAGAAGAATTAAAATCAAAAATAAAAAAAAAATTAAATATTTTTTTGGACTTCTATACCTAATCTACACAGCCGATTTACCAACAAATCTAAGCACTTTCATTGCGACATTCGCGGATGATACAGCTATCCTGGCTTCTCATCCTAATCCAGCAATAGCGTCTGCAAACCTACAAAAGCATCTCAACCAACTAGAAATATGGCTAAGAAAATGGCGCATTAAAGCCAATGTTCAAAAGTCGGTACACGTTACCTTCACCACAAGGAGAGATGTCCTACGGTTAAGCTTAATGGAAATACACTACCACAAAGGGAGGAAGTCAAGTATCTTGGTATGCACATGGACAGACGCCTTACATGGGGCAAACATATCTGGTCTAAGAGACTTCAACTTGGTCATTCCTTTAGAAAGCATCAATGGTTGCTGAATCGCCACTCAAAGCTATCTTTGGAAAGTAAGGTGCTCATTTACAAGTTCATAATGAAACCGATTTGGACGTATGGCATCCAGCTCTGGGGAGCTGCGAGTAACTCCAACATAGCCAAAATCCAACGATTCCAAGATAAAACTCTAAGAACCATTGCAAACGCTCCTTGGTTTGTACCAAATCACGTAATTACCCGTGATCTTCAAATGCCCACGGTTGAAGAATGCATCAAATCGTTCAGCAATATATACCAGGATCGAATTAGAGATCATCCCAACTCCCTCGCTGTAGACTTGCTTTCTTCTCACCGAACCAAGAGGCTTAAACGTCACGACCCTTTGGACTTACCTCACCGCTTCTGAACTAGATTCTGTCCGAAATAACACACTCGGGTGTTAAAAATTAAAGGAGCTTTGCCATTGGGCAATCTCCTTCTATGTCACTAGATCAGCATGCCATACATTTTACTTATTGTCTTTTTTGATAGATTGTAAAATTCTAAGATTCCAAATAAAAAAAAAAAAAAAATATTTTTTTTGACGCAGCTGAAAAATAACTTTTTTCTGTATTAGATAAATTGTATTTTAAGTATATTTTGCAATTTTAAGTTCAGTGTTTTTGTGTATTTTTAATAGGTCGAAAAAAATTATGTACAATACAAGTTATCAAGATGAAATCGGCCATTTGCAATAGGTTCAGTTAACTTAAAAATTAATATTGTTTCCGTTAATTCTGAGACAGCTTAAAATAAATTGTCAAGAAATTAAAATTTGAAAATTAAAATAAAATTAATTAAAGAGTTAGTTTGCAAATATTCTTTTTTTCATTTTTACCAACAAGAATCTAATTTTAATTAACGAAAAATAATTAGTACAAACACAGCACAAGAAAACCTTATTTACACTAATCTATTTGATAATCTTAATTTTAAATTGGTATTTGGTATAAAATATAAAATATGGTATGTTTGTACTAATTCATTCTCTAATTTAAAAGGCAAAATTTTTGTTTACTTGTTATGAATTTTTAGTGATAATTATTTATTCTAAAAAATGAGTGTAAATGAGGTAAATGTGTACGTTACTACTAGTCCAGGAAACATCAATTTACATTATTTTACTTATCACTCTTTGGGTGACTTGTCTAAACAAGTTAATAAAAATTTTGTCTTTTAAATTAGGCCATGAATTACGATAGATTTCAGATAAGCTGAAATTTTGCATACACGTTTGGTATGGATGACAATGCATGGTAAGCTAAGTGACGTCTTTCTAAATCCAATATGTCCTCCCCCCCCCAAGATGGCGGACTAGTTATTTTTTATGCACTTTCATGATGCTTGTAGCTTATACAAACTGAAAAAATAGCAAAAATAAAATGACATCACTTTAAATGAGTCGTCCAGATACAAACCCAGACAAATGAAAAAAACTGTTTATATAGCTTTAAGCGAAATATCATTTAGCTTTTTTTAAAAAATTTTTTTAAATAAATCACTTTGTTGGTCTCTAAAAGGTTTTGCTTCTCAGTCTTTAAAATAATTAAATATTATTTTCTAAAAATTGAAAATATCTAATATTGCATCCGTTATGGCAAATATGTCTGGTTTTGCAAATCTATTAAAAACAAAACTGCTCAAATCAACACGAAAAAAGCGCACATACTTTACTTTATAAATATACTTCTAAAAGTAAAAGAAAACAATGTTTTTAAATAATATCTAGAATAGATATGAGAAAAATAATGACTGGTTTTGCATCCGAACTCGTGGTGCGATATCTGAATACCTGTAATTTATGACAGGTTTTGCAGCCGAACCAAATATTGCAGCGTTTGCAACCGACTCACCAGAAATATAGCTGGTTTTGCACCCGACTCAGTTTTTCAAGTCTAATTTTCGAAGCGTTTGCACGGGTTTTTCATCTCCATTAATTAGTAATTTTGGTAGCTGGCATTGAGAAGAATCCCTAGGTACTAAAAACTCAAAAAAAAAATTTTTAGAGTATGTCTGGGTTTGCATCTGGACGACACAAATATAATATGGCGGACCGCCCAAGATGGAGGACTAGTTATTTTTTATGCACTCCAATGATATGGGTATCAAATACAATAAATGAAATGACGCTACTCACAATTCAATATGGCGGACCGCCTAAGATAAAAAACTATGTATTTTTTATACATTCTCATGATACAGATATGAAACGAAATACACAGACTTAGAAACATGTCTAGCAGTAACTAAAAAACAAAAAATAAATTAATAGTAAAAAAAAGAAAATAAACTTTAAATTAAAACAAACTCGCCAATTTAATACATTACACAATTTATATAATATAAAACTTCAAAATATCGAGTTATTATGAGTTTCGTTCTGATGACGAACGAAATAATCGTTTGAAAGCTAAATAAATCTTTTAATTAATTTAATAATAACTCGATATTTTGAAGTTTTATATTATCTAATATCAACGAGTTAATAATTTATATATTTACACAATTTATATGATATAAAAGCTTGTCGTGAGATTTACTTGTATAGATAAACAAGAATACAATAAGTAACTTGATCTTGACATAAGTAATTCTAAAAAAAAAACTAAGTTTTTAAAAAAATAGGTAAATCTCGCGACAAGCATTTATATCAAGTAAATTGTGTAATGTAATAAATTGGCGAGTTTGTTTTAATTAAAGTTTATTTTCTTTTTTCAGAGCATTTAAATAAAAGCTTGTTAAAAATATATTTTTACTATTAATTTATTTGATTTAATAAAACGATTTACGCTTGAAAATTTTTATTCAAAATCCACATATATTTGGGCATTGTCAATTCATTCAGATACGCAAGGTTTTAACTTTGTTGGGTTCATCCCCCCAGGATGTCCTGCCTGATTGTTAATCTTTTCTATTTCGCATCGAGGTGCTCTTGTAGCACCTACTGTAATAAATTACTTGAAACAATAAAATTATCGATTTCCTACAGCTTACCACCTAACTATATACGGTCTTGAACGAGTAATTTCCACTTTAACTTCATAAACTTTAACTTCTACATGGCAGTAAAAGATTGTTTGACCAGTTGACGATTACAGATGTTATGTGAAATAGCTGAAATATTTACTTACCACTTATATGTAGGAGACAAACCTGGAGACTGGTTAGAAATTAGAAAATGTGTCAATTGAAGCAATCAGACGATAATAATTTTTTACATAGGCATATTTCCCCTACACAAACAATTATTAAGACGTGGGAAAGACATCAATGACAACGTAATATTCGAGTTTGTCTGAAAATAGTGAATCTGCCGCAAAACTTTACCTGAAAAAGTTATGGAACACTCTTAGCGGTATAAATACGTAAGAAAGGCGTTTCGTAAATTATTAATTTGCTGGCATCAATATCCAGTCTCGAGCGGTGAAGGCACAATCGATGAATTTAATGAATTTATTAACGGATTAGCAGTTAGATATGCACTGTTGAAAAGTATTAACAACATTCTTAGTGTGAATTATGTCACACTATTGGATGAAAAGGAAATTTGTAACACCAAAATTATTTTAATAAATAAAGCAAGATCAGTTGGAAAACATTTTTATTTTTAAGCTTATTTTATCTTTTTAAGAGAAAATTTAGCTGATGTAGTTTTAGAAAATATCCGTTTAGTTTCGGTTCTGTCATACTCGATATTGTATTCTTTTGATATAGGCTGGTTTTATTAATGTAATATAATAAAGGTTGTGCTTTAAAAATAACCCCGAAATTCTTTTAACATTCATAAGACACTTTTTGATTCAGATTTTCAATCTGTATTGATTTTGAAACGCGGTACATGACTTTAATTTTATTACATGTATGGACATGAATTGTACTCATATCATAGTCAAGAAGACTGTTCTTCTATTTTTGGTAATACATGACGTGATAGGTGAAATTCTATAAACTAAATTATAGGCAAAAACGTAAATTGGTAGTAAAACAGAACAAAGAAAAATAAAAAGCTGTCCTTAAATTTTTTACGGGAAATGGAGCCTCTGTAATCACGTCAGAAGATGGCAAATTTTAAAAAGTGAACAATAAAAATTTTCATAATATGATTGAAAAACGTATGTAGGTATATTTTAGTGAAAAACTTTTTTCTTTAAATTTATAGTCCTTTATGGTATTTGTTGTTAAATGACAGTTTTTCTTCTTATAATGTCTCTAAGTTTTGCAATTTCTGTTTCTAGTTTCTTGTTAAAGAAATTAGGTCTCATCACGTCTCTTAGTACATGAATTTGTGTTTTATTTAAGCCCTACATCAAAGAAGTCTACATTAGTTTCAAAACTTTTAAGGCAAAAACTTAAAAATTCTTTATGGTCTCAATTTATTAATTGAAATGAAAAATTTTAATTAAATAAATTAAACTTACCTTATGAAAGAAAAAACCAGTGTGCTAGAATCGCTTCGATTTTCTTCTATAATGGAGTAGTATTTTAGATTCTATTTCACCCATGTCAAAGATCGAAACAAAAAGAGTATCTTTCAGGCAACAAACATAAAAGCTTTTCAAACTTGTAAAGTTCATGTATGTATGCACAATCCTTCTTTTGATGATCTTAGATCATACTTTAATGCTCAATTTGTCTTTCCTGTCATATAAGAGATCCAATTATTTCGAGATATCTTCACAGTCGGATTTATATTAGTCAAAAGTTTTCTTACAAATACTGATAGTGTTATTATCTTAAATTTTTGTTTATAAAAATGTAAGCAAAATCCAACAAAATACAAACAAAACTGTGATATTTATTTGTAGGTAGTAGTTACATTGAGTACTTGTGGTACACAGTGAGACAATACAAGAGATACGTAAAATACGTTTAAAATAAGAAAACTCAATATAATGAAATATAAACTTGAATAAAATAAAATACTTAGTGAAAGTCTGTCTGACTTAGTGAAAATCTTTCGTGTTTTCATTATAAAATAAAAATGTCCTGAACTTTTATTGTGTAGCATCTGAAAACTCTTCATTTTATCTTCCATTCAAAAAATAGACTAATTACCCAAATATTATCAATCATATCTGAAAATATATTTTGTTTGTTCCATTGTGTGGATCTCTACACATCCCTACAAATTTTAATATAGAATACACGGTAAGTATAAAATATTTTATTTTAAATTTTACATAAATACATTTACAACATTATTTAGTAGGTAACAAAATATATTAAAGACTTTCCTATTTACTTTTAAATAAACCTAATCCTTAAAAATAATCCTTAGAGTTAAAACTTTTATAAATAAAAATTAAAATTAGGCCGTTAATGTATTTACAAAAATAATTTAATTCTTTTTACAAATTTTTTTAATAATAATTAACTACAAATATTTAAATAAATAATACTTATCGGTACAAAATAACAATAATATACAGTGATTCGTTACATATCAGTGAGAAAATTTCTGAAAAAGATTAGGTGCTGTACAGATTCCTATCAAAAATTTTTTATTTTAAATTCAATTTGGTTTTACGATTTACGACGTAAGAATCAAAAGTTGGAATATATACAAGGTGTTTCAGGATTGATGTTTGAAGACTCAAAAATTTTTAGTCAATTTCTTACAACAAATCTGATACATTTTCTATAAAACATGGTTTCGTAAAAGTTTACCTAATTACCTATAGGAAATGTTACCATTCAATCAATTATTGATATGAAAACTAATTGAGTTTAAAATAGAAAAATTGTTTTCTATTTTGCTTGAAATTGTTTTGATAATCAGTGTAAAAATTGAAAAAGAATCACCCTAGAAGAAAAATTCTTCATAGATATTACTAAACCCCGTTAATAATGAGAATAATTTTCATAAATTGTATGGACAAATACATAAAAACAAAGAACACATTTATAAATCCAATGAACTTTTTTATTAGTACTATTAAATTTTTATTCTTTATTAATATGATTCATCAATTACATTTTGTGTTTGTGCATGACAATTAATTTTGGGCTTATAATATTTTTAAAAGATAGGAAACACAGCTAGCTATGTATACCACTTATTGGTAGATAAAATAATACCGAAGAAAAAAAATCATGTAGTTATACTGACTGCGTAGTTTTTCTTTAAAATGGTTATCTGTTTTTAGGTGAGATTTTAGTTACTTAAGAAGTAGGAACGGGAAATTTGAAAGTTAGTTACAATATTACAATTACATTCGAAAATAAAATCTGAAAATATTGAGATGGTCTGATATGGAATAACTTTTAAATATTTTCCTAATATACAAGAAAATTTCATGAATTATTTATTTCATTATTGTTTTTCTGGAATTATTCGAATTATTAAAATTAATATTAAATTATTCAAAACAAATGTTAAAATTAGTTGGTGTTTTTATAAATTTTACTTTAAATTTATGCTCAACAATATCTTAATGAAAACTTGTAATACTTTATTTAAAAAATTTAAATTTAAATATTGAAAATTGTTATTTTGAATAACTTTTTATGCAAAAAATGTAAAGAAAAGTTTTGAAGTACCGGGATTCTAACTTTGAGATCGATATCCCCACCTGTAATAGACACTTTGAACAAGGAAAGCAATGATTGTAAATATATAAGGTAGACTTGCCTTATTTTGCACTGTCCTAATTTCTCAGCATTATTTAATGTTTTTTTTTAATTTTAATCATTGAAAATTTGAAATCATGATATCTTCTAAGGATTTCACTGTTTAAAATGTAAAATAAATAAATAGATTTAAAAATAAAAATATATAGGTATATAGGATTTAACACAAAATCTGCAGTTTCCATCTCCAGATAGCATACACCCTGTATATTCCTATTTAAAAAATAATCCTTTCGCTTTTATATCACAAAACATTAAAAACAAACTTTCTGTAACTTTCAATGTTTATTCTTTTCAAGTTTATTTAAAAAGATGCAAATAAAGAGCAAAATTAAAAACAAATTTAATACGCTTGAAAATAAAGCGTTATTCAGGCTATCAAGCCAAGTTTTACAAAACAATTAAAACAGTTACACCAAGTTTACGCTTTCAACAATTTTATTTCAAATGTTTAAAAACGCTTTCACACTTTTATTTACTGCAAATTAAAAAATAAAAGTTTGAAAAATTTAGACAACCTACTTTTGAGAGAACAATGATTGACAATATTATAGAAGAATAAAAATTTCGTTTGCTAGTTTCTATATTAATTTATTAACCACATCATATTAAATATTAAATTCGTGTACCTAATTCATTTAATACCGAAACCAAGGCATTTAATTAAATTAAGGTCAGTATAAACAGACCTAAACTAAAATGAGTTAACTGATTATGCATTAAAATTCATAAATTTAAATAAACAGAATTTTCAATTTGGTTCCAATAGGAAAAATGTAATACTATGTAATTAAGTGTAACTGAAATAGTTTCCAAGTTTGTACCATTTTAATAATTACAGCGTTTGTTAACGTTACATGTTTTTGAATAAACAGTTTATGACAATTGGAAGTAATGATAATTACATACTTTATAATTTACTAGAATTACAAATAATATAAAGAAATTGTTGAACAAATTCGACTTATTATTTTATTTAATCGAACACGGGCCTGAAAATAGGTACCTAATAGCTGGAGAAATTCAGTTCTGCACTTTATGGCCGCCATAAGGTCGATCACTCAATAATTTTTAATCTATCGCCAATAATTTATAATACAATTTTCACGCATTATGTGTGTTTTGACATTATATTTGTGGGTCTCGAAGCGTTTATAAAGTCGGACATCGAATGCTAAGCTAAGATTTATTTTTTGATATATTATTAATAATATTTTTAATATATCAGTAGAATTGATTTTTGATTAGCAAAACTAAATTATAGTAACAAATGAAAATACTTTATTCAAAGACTTTTTTGCTGAAGTGCGTACACTGAATGGAATTAGAATTTTATGATAACAATTTAAATATACAGCTAAAAATAATTAATTAGGTTTTGATTGTTAAAAAATTTAGAAATTTTACATTAATTTTTTTATAATTTAGAAGACGTCGGCTAGATAGCTTCTACTTTGACATGTCCTTTATTAGAAACGATTGTATTAATTATTAACTAATGTGGATTCATGAAAGAAAAAAAGAAAAATTATAAAGAAGTAGCTCGTGAGACATCCTGTAGAATGGCTTGTTAATATTACTAAATTCAAAACTTGAAAATATGTCACTTTGTACATGAACTTTCAGGAAAATTTTTAAATTTAAGAAAAATTTCACGACGTGTTGAAACTTGCCAACTGGTGCCAAAATTTTGTACTCTCTTGATAGCTTTGGACGCGTGTTTTGCTGTTAAATTGCAGCTTTCCTGTAAGGAGTAATTCAGGTGTAAACTTTCGTATGAGAAAATAAGTTCTCTTTGAAGAAGTAAACATTATAAAGACACGTTCATAATTTTTTGTATATTATATAATAAGTAAACAACAATTGTTTTGTTACGTATTGATTAATAGTTTCTTAATTTTAGTTCTTTTAATAACTCATTTAGAATTTTATATAGCTTGATTGAACAAACCAAAACAATTGGCATCAACAGTAGGTTCGAGTAATACTAAAATTAAAAATCTCCTGAAATTGAAGCTGCATTCCCAACATTGAAATTTATATTTAAAATTAAAGTTTACAATTAACTTAACCAAATTAGTAAGGTATATTTGTAATTGCGGTTCATTCCTACTAATTGGGAATGCAGGTAAAGCATCATTCACAACCACAAAGTTAACAATTTCATTTAAGACGGTCAATTAAAGCAAAAGTTTAACATGTTATATAATTTCTGTATGTATGTTGTTCACAACCTCAAATTAGTATCTATGTATGTACTTTATACTTTAGTATAAATGCAATGTTTGATACTTCTAAACTTTTAAACTAATTAGTGGGGAGAATGAGATTAAGCTATTTTAAAACAAAATTCAATATTTTAGACTCACTAAGACTCCGCACTTTTAATTATTATCAAAAGCTTAAATAGTTAAAACAGAATAAAAATAATATTTATGTCTAAAGATAATGAAAAATTGGGGTTGAAAAGTTGTAAAAATAATTTACTGGCGTCCAACGTTGGGCCAAAATAATTGAATGCTTAAGGTAAAGTGCAAAATATGTCACTGCACTGTTGGGCCGAAATCCGGCAAGGATTTTTGCGACGGTCTCCTTCACAAGGTGCTAACATCTTTGAGGTGGCAGAACCACCAATTATTACTATTCTGTAATTGAAATGTTTATGTCGCACCCACTTAGTGTAATTGTCAAATTCGTAACTGGAAGTTTTAGTACAACTCTCCAGTTTGGATAAAATTTTATCACACTTTAAAATTTTTTTTCAAGTTCAAAACAGAAAATCTCTGACCGAATCAGAGCTATTTCTGGTTGATTTCAATTAATTTTTAGTACTTTGTGATTAACTTGAAAGTTGTAGTTAAGTTTATTTGTTATATTAATTTTACAATTAGTAATTCACTGCCCTACTATAAAAATATTCTTAAATATTTAAGCAAACGTTGCATAAAGCTAATGTAAAACAAAGTTATATAAAATTTAATACAGGTTGCGGCAGAGAAACCAAACTTTGCTTGCTGGGAAACACAATATTGATTTAATTTAATTACTTACCTACTTTTCTGAAATATTTATAGTGTGGACAAGTAAGTTGAGGTAACAAACCGAGTTAAATTAAATTATTGATGTGGAAATGAATAATTAGTATTACGAATTCAACTGTAAGAAAAAACTTAGATGGACTTTGAATATAAAATTTTAAGTATTTTAGGTGAGTTTTAAAAGCCTATTAGTGTTTACTAATTAATTAGCCATCCTAATAGTTTCCAATCGCAACAATTTATGAAGCTTTTTAGTTAATTGTATATGTCGTTTAGTGCCAATTACTCCTACAATTAAAACCATAATTGCTTGTGGTGATATGAAAAATTTACATGTAAGCAGCTTTACAGCAAATTTAAATATAAATTTTATAAAATGGAGATAGGTAGATACACGAAAAACACATAACAGATTTGAATTAGTTATGAAGTGAAGCTTGTTTTAAATTCTACCAACGAATCTCCTAAATAATAAGATTACATATCAAAACCCATAAACGTTAAGGTTTACTATGTTAATAAAAATTATATGAAATAGAATTAAACTTTTTGAAATAACTAAAAATACAGAATTGAAATACATTTTGATTGAATACTTATGGCTAGTCGAGCGTTAGAAACAACCAATGATATCCATTGGTCTGGTAGTACTAACAGGGGCTTTCCGTGGTTAGTTATTTTTAACTCTTCGTTAAAAGTTTTATGCAGTAAACGATGAGAAAAAAACAGACATAATTACACTGTTTTTCAAAACAATTTTTGAATTTGTAATTAATAAACCGTTAACATATTTAGAACTAAGGTATAAAAACATAAACATAACAATTTTTTTGTCACTATTGTGTTGAACATTCAATGTTTAACATGTCGTGATGTAATTAGCGACCTCACAATAACTAGCCAATGTCGCTACACCAACACGACATAATAATAATTTTCTATATTATTAACACAATATTCTTTACAAACGTCTTTTTTGGTTACGTTCCAAGTAAACATCTACATGCTACTTACAATTTTTTGTAAATTACTTTAAATTTCGAATTATGTAGGTATTTACAGAGTGGATTTTATCCATATTGTCGTCGTGTGTAGTCGACATTTAGGGTTGTTATCTGCTAATATCGAAGGATCATCATAAAAAATTTAATTTAAGTATTATTAGTTTAAGCTACAGTAGGTAATTACATATAAGACATTTTTTCAAGATATTACACATGACACGTACAGTGTAAAAATTTTGTAAAGGCAATACTAAAGGTTTCAATTTATTAGACACGGCTACTGCAATATCTAAAAAATTAATATACGAACAGAAAGAAAGCAGGTTAATTGTTTATGGTTGTCAGCGATCGGCGTTGGTAGCCAAAAGCAGAAACCTCTTTTCTTTTTATACGTACACCTAACCTGTATTAGATAAAGTACTTCCAAGCTGAGTTGAATTAAAATATAATCTGCAACAATCATCAAACAATCATACGCCACTGCCAAATTTCATTTGACGTTCCGAAGTACTTTTCATCAACTTTTCCAAAAAGTTTGAATATTTATTCCCACTTCACAAATTAAACTATATCGACATCAACCAGTTTTTCACACTGGATTTTCCAAAAACGACAGATTTTATCGAATAACTTCGGTAACTTATTAACAGTTTAAAATATGAGATAGGTACGAATTTACGTTATAATCGCGTCAAACGTTAATTTATCTTTCATGTTCCCTCACCAGGAGGTACTCAAAACATTACTTTCAGATTTGAGATTTAGCCATAAAAACCATGCTTACTTGGTTTTACTGTTGTAAAATTTTGAGATGATAAAATAGCACTCTAATAAATTATATACCATACGTAGGTAGTTTTAGTCGTTTTGGAAATTTTTAGAATGTTCCATGCTGGAAAACTGTTAAAAAGTCGAGTAGCGATAAATTAAAAATCTAAATCTGATAAAAAGTTTCATTTCATTTAATATCACAATTCAGAATATATTTAACTATGTCTTTACTAAATTTACATATTGTACGTTTACAACTATGAGACAATATTTTTACTTATTTTATTTTTACAAATATCACACATAATTCGTGGAAGTGATTAATAGATCAAGATTGACTTACAAAAATTAATAATAATAAGCCAGATTTCACCGCATATTATAAAATATAATGATTAACAATGTACCCATTATTGACATTGATTTATTATGAGCATCGTTATTTAGAGTTGGATTATTATTGTTCGTTGATGGCGAAAAGAAGACTACAAAAAAATTTTAAATTAGAAGGGTTTGGGAAAACGCTGTAAATTAAATTTCTATTTTTAATAAAATCGATCACCAAAATCATACGCTAAAAGCTTTAGGTATATAACGCATATTTTATTAATCTCTACATTTCTTTTTAAGAGAATGTAAATAAATCATGACTGAGATATACGTGTCAACGAATTTTCTCCTCACACCTTAAAAAATTGAATATGTGTGTCGAATAAATTTCATTACTGCAATTTTCATTTTAAACACATTTTTTTAGATATCACGGTGTTTTCTCTTAGACATTAAATTATTTTTTAATGCCGGTTTATATTGGAAAAATGAGAAAATGATAAAGCAACAAAGCCGAAAGTTATTTGGAAAAATTTACTTAAGTTTAATTATTAAAATTAATGATAAAATGTAAATAAAACTTACCTACTACAAAGCAATCTTTAGACTGGTTTAGCATAACTGAATATATTATTACAGTTACAGTGTGATCGAGATTATAAAGGGCCAGAATTTATGAGTTATTTTTAATCAACCAATCAGAAACGGCAATTCAATATGTCAGGTTAATGATTGGTTAATGAATGACTGTGGCGCCTCCAGCAGCGTTTACAGAAATCTTTATAAGCTTACGTGACTGTATATAAAGCAACCACTGGTGCATAATGTAAATGCTGCTCTCAGTACATGCATATGCATATTTTAATTAATAAACCTGAGCTATGGTATAAAGTTCCTCTTACTAATTATTAACAAAATCTATTTTAAAGTAGTAGTTGGGCTTTAGGAAATTAGAAAAGCACGCAAATTGAACATAATTTTACATAGTTTACAGGGTGGGCAAATTAATTGTTTTCATAGGGGAGCTAGGTTATCAAACTTAGAAAAAAGTAATCAACATAACCTTGACAAGTGTTATTAATTTAATTAGACTGCAATTTGTGTTATCATTTTTTGTTATCCTGTAGACGCCGTTATTCATGCAAATATTTTATTATCAGTTTAGCGACGTAACTGTTTATGAAGAATTTAATTCTGACTGTTTCGTAATTTTTCGGTATTGTTTATAAATTTATAACAAATTAATATGAAACCTTGGCAAATTTTCTAAGCTTTATAATCCTTGTGTCGAGTGATTGTAAAGCAGTATCCTTTTGCAAGGATCAGTATAATCAGAATATCATTTATTCTACTATAAAACTTTGCTATGCAGAACATATTTAGAAAATCTTGATTTTGATTTCAAATTCGTCTTCTCAAAGAATCTTAGTAGTTTATTATATTTTATTATTATCATTTTAGAGTTAAGATGGTAAACCTAATTTTAAATTATTGCTGATGGCGATTCAACTCCTTCCTCATTTCTTAATTATATTGAGTGGAAAAATCAATCAGATCCCGTGCTCTCTACGATGGAAAAGGCTGGCCATGGCCATTCTTTCATTATCGGTAACTTGTTTGACTTTCGTTTAGACGACCATACTATATGTAAGTATTTCTCATACGCAAAGTAATGCTGATGCAGGTCAAAAGTTTCTCTGATTCTGAACGAATGGAGCTAACTACGAATTCTCGTGGTTGGAATCCACACTAGGGAGAACTGTTGGTTCTCTGTGCTGGTCTCACATTTCTAATAATCAATGAACACTGTAGATCACAAACAGAAAATCGAATAACGTCGTCAAATGTTTTGTAATTATATTCTCATTATCCTTTATTTATTTATATATCGTGTTTTATGGTTTCACTTCTTATAATCAATTTTATGGAAGTAAGAAAAGATATTAGAATACGGGAGTTTTACAAGGCTAATAAGAACGTCAGAATAATTAAAAATGTACAATAATTATTAAATTTTATCTCTCCCTATCAATGTAAATGTTTTAACCATTATACTTCTGTACCAAGTAAGCTTTACGATCTGGTTACGTATCCGTCCGTCTGTCCGGTCGTATAATTTATTATTAGCTAACCAGAACTCTTCTTGGCCTAGCAGAATTAGCAATATTAGCATAATTCCAGTTTATTTTTATTTGACTTCCAATATGGTTCAATAAATATTGTGACTCGTGCGTATAAAATTAGATATACTTCATGAAATTTTAATATTACATTGATCATAAACAATGACATACTAAATGAGGCTAATAAACATAGTAAAACATGAAATTGGTATTTTTAAATCATAATTTATACACTATTTAGCTAAATGGAACCTCTTTAATCTACGCACTTGTAATTGGAAAATCATTTATAAATTTAAATTTTGTACATTTACGTTACGTTAGAAGAAATTATTTATTTAAGGTATCACATGTGGTTAAGGTTCGTTTAAAATTATAATTTTGGGTTAAATTTGTTGAATAATTGCTTGAAATGTATTTATATAGATACCTTCACACCTGTACTGAACGGGCTTAACCAAATAAGAATGGTAAATCTGCCATGCATTATTGAATTTAGTGGTTTGTGTGTGAGTGAACCTTCAATTGAACATAATATTTGTCTATTAAAAATTAAAAAAAGTATAGTAAAATTTTCAAGAATTTACTCTTTTGTTAGGTTTATCGGACGGATACATCTGAAAAAAAAAAATTGTAGGCGCGCTTTAAGAAAAATCTTCAATAAAACTAATGTAGAAAAAAAGATACGTAAATTTTTCTGTACTAAATTCTTGTAATACAATAATATATTTTATTATAAACATTGCCATCGATCAAATCGTAGTTAAACATTATAGAATATAGTACAACTTCGATAATCCGAACCTATAAGTTCAAACTCTCAGTAATTTAAATTTTTTATATGAACAATTTTGAAATCACACGCATGAACAGATTAACAAGATTGCCATTAAACCATTGGTTTTAATCCATCTACTGGCAATCTCGGTAATTCACTGTTAATCCAATCGTTAATTCCAATGTGTAATTTTCTCTTTGCTAGTACAATCATAATTAGAGCTGGGTTTATATGCAAATGCATATTTTTACCTATTGATATGAGAACACCGATTTTTGGTTATCTTTGCGAATCACATAAATTGGAGTAATTTGAGCCAAATTTTTTTTCGGCATATTTTGCATATTTTCCACTTTTGGTTCACATTTTAGTAAAGTTAGCATATTTATGCATATATTTATTTTGACTCGTGAAATTATATACAAAAGTATGAAAATTCCGATGTATCAGCTTTAGCATTCAGATATAAAAATTAATTTTTAAATTTCCAAATGATTCTGCTGCTATTCGTGAGGCAAAATTTGCTTTAGATAATCAAGAATTACCTCACGATCTAGCATTTATAAAATCAAATTACACCTTTATTGCAAAAACAATCAAAACACTTGAGACGCAAGGTATGACACTAGTAGATTCCATCGAGTTGCTGAATCAACTGAAAATTTGATTCGACAGATGAAAGGGAATGTAGGAACGCTTATTGGCCAAAAATTTACAGATCGCTGGCTTAGAGTTACAGGGTAAATGTTGGGAAATGAACTTCAAAGATCACTTGTATTTTGAAATAGTTTTACTTTTAAATTTGTGTTTACTTTTAAACACTATTTAAGTGGTAAATTAGCAAGTAACTCAATTTTTTCAAAATTGTAACATGGAACCCTGTAACTCTAAGCCAGCGAGATGAGATTAGAAAAAATAAAGGATTCGAGGTTCTTAAAAAAATTTCAAATTTCAAGGTAAATATGAAGATTCACTAACATGGAACCACAAAAAATGTGCAAATTCAAATTTGCTCCAATCACATCAGTCGATGTTGAAACATACCTACAAATTCATATTGAGTGACAAAAAACAATCTTTTATTTTAGATAATTTGGAAAAACCCATTGTAATTAACATTTATTATCAAGTAAAAAACAGTAATTAAGTTTGTTCTCAATAAAAAAAAGTACTAAATTTTGAACTTTTATCGACATATTTCACTGAATATTTTATATTTAACTTGCATATTTTTATGAAAATTCGTGCATATACTCGTATATGAGCATATTTTAAAATTTTTTATGTATATAAATCCCAGCTCTAATCATAATTATTGATTTGGGTTAGTAGATAAACTATAGAGAATCTAGGCTAACTTATATATTGTGGTAATACAAGATCAAAAAAAGGAGTAGAGTGTTTTATTTAAAAAAACTAAGTGTTGAAAAAGAAAACTTAAGCGCTGAAAATTTAATGAAATCTTTTCTATACAAGAAATATACTCATCGGATATACCCTAGAAAGTTACATAGAAGGTGACATCAAAGTAAATTGGAACATGGGAAGATGGGGCAAAACCGAGTACCCTAACTTCAAATAATATGTAAATTGTTAGATTATAAACTCGTAATATTAAATATGACATTTAAAAATCAAATAAGTTTAAATTTTACCTCAACAGAACATAAAAAATCTAATGGCCTTTTGCCAGAAAGGTTAAGTTTGTGAACTTCTTTCATGGAAATAACGTGTGACTGTTAGTAGAAAATGATGAGTACTTACCAAGAATTATTTACCAAAGAAAAACGGCAATCAAAAAGGGTAAAAAATTGAAAAATATTTAGCAAATTTACTTTGAACGTCACCGATAAAATGTACACTTGCAGACACTGATACGACATACAGGGAATGATTGAAGGGTTAATTCTTTAAAAGTTTTAACGTGAATCAATTACTGGGGTTAGTAGAACTTTTAAATGTCGCTTTTTAATTATTTTTAGTTTGTTGAGTATTTTTGTTTCTTATAGGTTTTTTGGATTGGGTATTTTGTTTGGTTGTTTTTTGTTTCACTACAGTCCCTAGTCCATTTGCAGTCCACGAAAGGCCGAGTTAAGAAATTCTGGGAAGTTCGTGATTTAAATTCAGAATTTTTGCTCTGTAATGCAACCAGTGATCACATCAATCCACTGCTGTGACTTACTTAGAGATTAATATTGTGAATTTTAAAATTTAAGGTTTGAATAATAACTCACATACATGCAGATGCAGTTTTGCCATTCCTATCCGTTCACGTCATTTGCTTTGAGCTTGCAAAGTTTGAGTTTGAGCTTGTCAAACACGTCGCGTGGCAAAGTAGAAAAAGATGATAAATTTCAAAAGATTAGACAAATTTGGAATTCCAGTATGCAATAAAACTCAGTTATGTGGCATCAGAAATTCTAGTTCTAGCTTCCTGAACATGTGGTTTTGAGAATTAAAAAATATATTAAATTTATTACATGCATTTAGTTTTTATTTAAACGATATTAAAAAAAAATCGTAAACTATCCAACACCCAAAGAAAAGATTATTTATTATTCTTCCATTCTTGACCGAGTTCTTAAATTTAGTTGAATTTGGAAAAGAATAAATTTTATTATCTTGATAGTTGAATCATCAGTTCTCAAGAGATTTATATATTTTGTAACCGTGTATTTGAACAGCCATTAATTTAATTTTATAACTTTTTTTTATTTAAAGAAAAGGTGTGACAGGTACCTGATGAGGTTAATTTGTAGTCGATATTTGCTTGTAATGGAAGAATAACAGTAGCATTCAAACATCAATATATTATGAAGAATAACGCTAGCATGAACAAAAAACTGCTTGCATGGAGAAGGCAATTTCAGTCCTCAAAGACGTGTTGGTATAACTTGACATGAATTCAACGATATTTAATTCTTTTTTGTGAGAATTTTTTTATGGGCATACTGCAACTGTTACCACGAAATTAAATAAATATATAAATTCTAAACTTTTTTGCTCTTAAGTTTAACAGTTTACGTTTGAATGTTCTATTGTATGCAGTTTTTCAAATTTACATTTATTGAGTCAATTTGATTTAGAGAATTAATTTACGAGATAAGTTCGAGTTATGTTTACTAAAGCAGTTTACAAGATTTATGTAAGCATAATAGTAGTTCTATTTTGCACTATTTTACTTTTCAAACAGGTTGAGCACAAAGCTCTATATTTGAAGCTCCATTCTCATATTGAAGTAGTATAAAAAGTTATTATTTTTTGGCGCTGAGGAGTGCTTTTCATAAACAAATTTTAATACCGCTTCAAAGGTGTTTTAAATAGAACCTGTATTACTTTTTACATATTTAAATTAGTCTTGTGAACATCAATTTTAAATCATGCTGAATAGCTATTTTTTAAAAAGTTTGTTTATTGCTTTTTTCTAAGTTTGCAATTGATTCAGGGTTATTATTTGAAGTCAAAACCAAAAACAAAAAAATATTTTCTTTAATTATTAGTCATTTCGTACGAAAACAGCCAGTGGTAAATATTAACTTTGAAAAATTGAAAATTTTTCCAAACAACTTATTTACGATTGGAGAGAATGGTGCTAAATAATTGTTGTTCTAAAACTGTCACGATACCCTAATCGAGATTCGACATAATATGGAACAATTTAACGGATAAAATTAGCGAATATATATCAAAAGCAGTAGCGATAATTCTGATTGATGTGGAAGACAAATAGGAAAAATATAAAATTACAAATAATAAAGAATAATGCGACTTACGTGTTGTGTGTGGATATCTTTCAGCTGGTAAAGCTTGCTCTAATTCTAAAACCGGTATCGGGGTAGTTTTCAACCGCGTTTTAGATTTTTCCAATTCGATGCTTACTTCTGAACTACGGGTATAAATATCATGCATACTGGCTAAACATCTAATCCTCAGTCTTCCATTGACGAGCAATTCCTTGGTAATAACCTGCCTTAATCCTAAACGTGCACTGAAATAGAATCAATTTTGATTATTTTCACATCACAATAAAATGAACTTTATACCTGTAAAATCCGTCATGTGATAAATGTGGTTTAGATCGACGAAGGTGTACGGGTTTTACTGGAAAATCATTCACAAACCACGTCAAATTAACAGCAGGATGGGATTTGCTAGACAAACATTCAACCTTAAGGGTCTCGTTTATTCGATATCTTGCTTTATGTCCTTTAATTGAAGGGCCCTCTTTAGGTACCTCCACTACCTAAAACAATGCAAACATAGATGCGTAAAACTTAAAATGATTTTCAAATGTAAACTCTTTACATATTAAATTTAGCAAACAAAAGTTTGAGAAGGAAGAACCAACATTTTTCATAATTTAGTTATTACATGTTGTTCTAACTAGCTTATCTTTGTTTTGTTGTATTAAACTTTAAGAACATAATTTATTGATTGATTTTATGCAAACTTGAGCAAATTTCTCAAATAAGTTTTAATTAATGTCGAAGATAGTAAACTACAAGATACACGAGACTTGATTATATTGCAAACAACCAATCTTCCATTTAATTGCTTCTAATGTCTTTATTATAATAATCATAAATTATATTCAAATATTTGACTTAGTTAAACTGAAATACCAAAATTTAGGCAAGCGTAACTTTTATACATTTCTCAATCAGCTCATGTAAATTACAATTTTAAATTAGACGTTACATGCGATATGGATCAACACCGAAAGTACATTTTACATGCAAGTAATTACATTTTGAATGTTGATTACATTTTCTAAATTAAAATGTTAGTTTGGTAATCGTTTCAATTTTCTGCTAGACGTTTGAACAACTTGTTGATATAAGTTTTACGGATTTCACTACAACTACCCTGACTTTGTTACAATTTTGTATTACTATTTCCGTTGTTTTGAAATTACTTTTCTGGATCTCATTGCTGTGTTTGCGTGGATTTTGACGATTACGAAGACTATCGTGTTCGTCGAATAATTAAATTCCGGAAGAAAAGCTTCACCCAAAGTTTTCCTACTCCCTTCTTTTTCTTTTTCCGTTTTTATACATAAAATTGAACCGGGCTGGAACATATGCCAGACATTATTCTACTTGCTTTACTTGAACTGGTAATGTGCTGTTTATATCCTGAGATTTTAAGATATCCTCGTCTTTAACTTGCACCATGCGTTAACTTTTAAAGTTCAATACGGAGATTTTTACATTTTTATTGCCAATTTTGGTGTTTCGCATTTATATAATTTTTTAATGCTTTTTATTTTAAAAATAAAATTTGATTTAGATGTCTTACGATTTCTTATCGTACGTTATAAACTTGTATTTCAATTTCAAATAATACCCAACGTGGAAAAATATAACTTGTGGCTTTAGCAAACAGGTTAAATACATCCTAAAAAAACATTTCATGTGATAATGTATTTTCTGTTCCAAAAATGTATTTTCTAACATAACAGCTGATTACAGTGAAAAGCCACTCTATAGGAAATATTAGCATGTATTAGACCTCTTTATTTCATCATTATTTTAAATGAGGGTAAAAATTTATGTTATAGTTGCTAAGAATCGATAAGACAAATAAAAAGGTTATCATAATACAGGGTGACCGCCCGCCAATCCGAATGTAAGAAAATAACCTAAGAAATTGGTTTTTTTAAGTCCTGCTTTTCATTACAATAGATAAGAATGAAAAAGATTTAATTATCTTGCAATAAGTCGCTTAAAAAAAAATCCTACGGAATGAAAGAGCCCTAGGCTATTTTGTCTTAGAAAGGTAAAAAACTTCTGAAACTCTTATCCTTATATAGGTCAATTTTTTGAATTACTCCTCAAAACATTGGAGATGGTAATCCTGGTAAAATCGCAGAGCGAGCTGGAGGAATCAGTACCTACGTATTTAGAAAGAAAGATCTATGAAGAATACGTCCGAAGAATTATATGGAAAATTTATTTAATTTCTAAGATCTTTGATGTGAAAGGATGCTTTGAATTTCAATTTGTATTAACACAATATTGTATGCATCTAATATAAAGTGGCTCTTAGCTTGTACTTTCAATAGATTTAATAGTATCAATTAAAAATGAGGTTGATTACGATTACTACGCTAGCGGCCTAAAGAAGATGTCAGGTTTATAGTAAAATAAATTCAAAAATAAATTTGCAATATTGTATTAATTTCTAAATATAGAAATATCGCTTGAACAATGAAGTGCTCTGTATTATTTTATATGAATAATGTTAATAAAATTTGTATAATAAGAAGAATAAATTTAAAATTTAGATTGCCTACTTAATCATCTCAAATTTTAATATTAGTTATTTACTCTTAATATTAAAATATTAATTATAAAAAGTAGCACATAATTACTTAAGAGTCAATATTAATTTTGTATCCTGTAAGTTCAGAGAATATTAAATAATTTTGAAACTGAAAAACTTATAAAGCAAAATTCGACTTTTTTTTTAAATAATTATTAACATATCTTCGCGTACAAACTATTGTTTGGACTATAGATGGAGTCGGTTTTAAGTTTTAATTTTAACCCTAATTAATTTTTTTTGTACAGTGTACTGCTGCTGTTGCCACAAAACTTAAAAGAAGCATAATTTAAAATCTCAAAATAAGACAATTTATTCAAAAATTCTTCATTTTACTTTTGTACGGGCTTGCTGCAACATGCATTTTAAATATTTAAGCCATTTCCTTAGTCAACGTTTTGTTTCAGGACTGCATCCGTAAAGTATTTGTGCCTATCTGAGTAAAACTAAGAATCCCATTAATTAGGAAGATTTGAACAAAAAAATCACTGCTTTGGTTTACACTTGCTTGTTTAAGAAAAAAACTATTCCATTTATGTATATTGTGGAAAAAAATGTTGAAATTATTATTTGTACTTTTTTAACATGAAATAAATTTACTTCTCTTGCAGTATTATAAATGGTAGCATCATGCAATAAATTTTAATTTACTGAAAGTTCAGAAAATGAACACGAAAAATTTTACTTCAAATTAAATTGATGGAAATGCGTATCTCATAAATTCAAATTTCTTTATTTAAATGAAAAAATGAAATATCTGCGAGTAGATGTAGGCAAGAAAAATTTGAAAAAGAACTTCATTCCTTGTGCAATGAATTATACTCTAGGTAAGTTACTGTATTAATAAAAATTATCTAAAGTGTTTTAATAACTTGAATTATGGTAATATTGGGACAAAAGATGGATAAATTTTTTTTTTTGTAAATATCCTGATGATTAACAAATGGCAAACTGACTTAAGGATTTAATGGTAGTAGTTTATAATAATTGTTTTATAAAAATTTATGTTCATTGTTTCTTTTGGCAAAAAAGCATTGACATTTTTCTCTTTTATTTGTTTACAAAAAGATAAAATTAATTTTTTTCAAAAAAAGAGTTTTTAGCTTTATTATTCGTCTATAATATATATCTGGTAGTAATTTCAAGAGTTTTAAAATTTTATCCATCTGCAAGAAGTGCTTAGGTGGAGATATCGAGAGCTATTAAGTGTAGAACTTAGTAGGCAATCAATTTCAAATTTTACAGAAGTACAAGTTGTTTTAAAGTTATCAAATGAAATAGTGCAATAATATTTCTTATCGCAATAGAATTGAATCACTGCTTCCCCTGTGTGATTAGTATATACTTAATATCATAATAAACAATAGATAAACCCAATTATTAAAAAATTGTTTTTTTTTTAATTAAAATTTAGTATAATTAGTATAAAATACAAATTAGTTTTTAGCTTCTGATCGGCAGTCAGTTTTGGACTGTATGGACAATCATAACAATTGTCAACCTTTTGGGTATTATGAGCAATATTTTGCTTTTTTGAACCCCCCGTGGAATACCGGTTAGCGACTGCTGCAAGAGAACTTTAATTGTAAGGTTGAGGTTAGGTTTTATAATTTGGACCAGAAATTACATTTATACCGCTTTGGTTTTCGTAGATCTATACTTTTGTAAACAGTAAATCAATTTTAACATAATATTTTTTAAAATGTTAAATTATTAACTCGTTGATATTAAATAATATTAAAACTTTAAAATATCAAGTTATTTAAAAATTAAAAATCAATTAAAAAATTTATTGAGCTTCCGTCTGTCCGTCATCCGGATGAAATAATCATCTGAAAGCTCAATAAATTTTTGAATTGATTTTTAATTTTTAAATAACTCGATATTTTGATAATTTGATACCTATTTTTTAATACTTTAAACATTTTTTTATTCCATAATTTAGATCTGAAAAAGTGATCGGAAGAGTGGTTTCTTTAAGCTAACAATAATTTTAGACTTGATACTTAATTTTTGTGATCGATTTTACATTTTATTTTTCAGCAAAAAAATCTTTCAAAAGTTTTCAAATTATAAAGTCGTCATTTTTTAAAAGGCTATGTTATTTTATAATACAAACATGTTTGTAATTTTAAATTAAGTTATCGCAGCATCTCAGATAAGCCAAATAACATTTTTCACGCATTTTATTACGAATTACGAATTTTGAAAACTCTGTTTATTATTCATGAGGTACGAATTACGCTTTATTTTTTTATTGTGTTGTCTTAAAAAAAATATTTTGTTTTAATCGCGGCACATAAATCAACAGTTTAAGATGCAAAAGATTATTTAAAATTGATTATTGGAAAGAAATTGATTCACTTGAATCTTTTAACGATTTGTTTCGTAGTTGCAACTTTTCGATTAATTGCCCGTTGAAAGTATTTTCATATAACGTATCATTTTTTACTCAACAAGAAATTTATTTACAGTTTAGATCTAAAAACTTAGCAAAACAACAAATATTAAATTATTAAGAATTTACTATTTAACCCTTATGGGTCCATACAAATTTACACATTATATCTGCCATACGTAGTACCCGGGTACTACCATATAATTATATGTAATTCTTGTTGTGCTCAATCTTTTAGCGGATTTTTAATATTCATATAAGCGTTTTTAGTTACAATTATGTTTATATCGAGTTACATTTATACATAATGTGATGGTGATTCACGGTTTGTGTCAAAATTTTATTAAACTGTCAACAATATTCTGAAGTAAAGCTGATTAGGCGAGAGCAGATTTTACGTTCTCGATTGCAATAGTTCATTTTTCAGTAACGTAATGAATGCCAATTAATTTAAAATAGAAATAAATTTTAATAATTATTTGTTACCTGGTGCAACTCGTGAATTTTTGTGGTTTTTTTAATAAATCTATCAATTGATGTAATGTGATAGAGACGTATAATTGTGTAAACTGTGTACTCAAAGGAAATAATTGGGTAAATTTCATTAATCGGTGACAGCTATTTTTTGTATCTCTGTATTCCTAATATTATTCACCATGATATATCTAATATATTCGTATTAATTATAGTTTAATTAATCAAAAATTAGAACTTTTAATATTTGAGGATATTGGATCAATTGAGAAATGTAGTTGAAATTAAACCAAGTAACGATAGCGATACTGAAGACGAACATCGGTGTTACGAAAAACAAAACGAGTCAAGTGAAATGAAGTTTTGTGAATTTACAATTTGGAATACATTTTCACCAAGTCAATCTAAAAGAAAAGATTTTTTTGATATGCTGATAAAAAAACTAACAATTGACGAATTTAAAGCTTATTTTGTAATATTAACTACAGCGGGAGTTTTTTCATCAAGCAAAAAATTTTTTTATCACAAAAAAAAGTAAAGATTTTTTAGTAATATGCTTCAATTTCTTAAAATATAGTATAGAAAATACTCTAGGCTTTAAGATAAAACAATCGGTAATTCTACTTGCACAATCAACATCAACGCACAAACTAGACGTTACTGGACGCATGAAAGTAACATGATACTGATTTTTATGGTTATTTAATGTTCCAAAAAGGCAAAGTAAGACCCGGAAAAGCTTCCAGAAATACCAAAAACTTGTGTGACCTCATATCAATGTCCCTAAAACAATTTGTAGAGCATAATACATTGAAATTTAACTTGTTTTATTTTTTATTTCAAATTGCCTCTATTCTAAAGTTAATTTCAAGTAAAATGTAAAACAAATTATATTTTAACACTTTATACTATGATAAATTGTTATTAATAAATATTAGAACAATTTTGAATGAATTGAGCTATTCTGTACCATTTATATCCCATAGAAAGTAATGTAGTACCCAGGTACTACGTATGGCTGGATTAAGTAGAGCTTTAAAGAATCTTAAAAATTTTTTACTTCATATGACTATTTTAATTTTTTTAAATTTTTTTTGTGCAGACAACCATTTTTTTAGAGATGTCACCAAAGCTCAAAGAAATCGGCCAGATAGAAAAAAAGATATGACGTTTTAAAGTCAAAATAGTACCCGGGTACTAGGTATGGACCCATTAGGGTTAAATTCCCATAGACTCCAAGTAATTTTGTTGGACTTTACATAAATATTTTTCACAATTTCTCCAGTTTTCCTGTAAAAATGAAAAACCTGAACCATTCCTAGATTTTTCAGACTGACTAGTATCCACGTAACTACTCACATGGTGAGAGAGATATTTTTCTTCTTCTATTAGAAGAATGCATTGTATGCATTTTTTGAGTTTTATTTAGTCATTTTAAATGTACAAGATGTGTTAGCCCGCTTTGTAGTTATGCTCGATCTAGAAGTTAATCACTTCTCATTGAAGTTAAAAATTATACAGATAACGGAAAAAATATCATTAACATAATAAATATTTCAATACAAAATCGTACAACAGAATATAATAGTTTGAGAAACACTGCATTAGATAATAATTGGATTAATGCTTGTTCCGAAATTTTGAACTAGTAAAAAATTTTGTATTGCCACCTGTCTGATGTGCTCGATATGTATAGGGTATACTAAGCAAATAATCCATCCCTTGTACAGCTAAGATTACGCAAAAGTAATTAGCACCAAAATAATCCTATCCTTTGTAATCCAGGAATGGACATTGAACGTCGTTACAGAAATTTTCATCTATTACAACCTAAATAGCCGTATCACTCGAGCATCTTAGAACTTTACTCTTGCGCTGTTATATCTACAGTCTATCTTTTAATTTTTGAAGTTTAATTTAAAAAATTCCCATACCAATTTCACGTAACTTTTTTTAATTAAAATAACTCGGAAATATCAAATATGCATAGTGGCAGGTAGGTTTTCTAATGAACTTGTTCAAGAGCAAAATTTGTCGGCTGCTTATTGCATGTTCACGAGAAAATCCACAAACTTTGAAGTTAATTTAGGACCTTTTATAACCAATCAAATATTGTTATTTGCCCACAAGCAAACTGAACATACTTGCTGAAGTACAAAATAATGTGTAAATTTGACCAGGATTTTGAATGAATATTTAATTTTAGAGATAGAAGACTGTACTTGGAGCGATCGAAAAATATTCCACCAATTTACAAACGAGAACAAACGCCAAAAAGTGTGTCACTACTTCTTATTTCTAACATTTTTATTTCCGTTTTGTTTTCTTTTATCGTAAGAATAAAATATCACTAAGACAACAAAGTACGTACTACGTACTTGCTTTTGTTTGAATAATATTTTTTTGAATCCGTGTTCTTTTTTCCAAATATTTACTTCATTAAAAAATCTCATTTATAGCGAATAAAGTTGTTAACAGCCTTTTAGACGTGATGGACTTAACGTCAGATTTGAATTTAATGTTTGTGTTTGCAAACAAATAATGGAATAAAATATCCAGTATAAATTTAAACATTATTTTCAGAGGATAATGGGTTGTAATCTACCCCCAAATTTATTATTAATGTATAAAAAGTTACAGTTGCTACACCGTGAAGTATTTAGTATTTCATAACAAACTCTGGCTCTGATATAAATGTTATTCTGAAATTTAGGGCTGAAATTCTTCATGAAGTTGTATTGCAGTTATAATTTAATGATATTTCGAGTAACTTCATAGAGATGAGTTGATTTATATTTTCTTGCCATATGTAAATAAGGTTAAGGTAATTAACCCGCTTTACTACAACAGGGAGAGGAAATTCTTTCCTCCCCTCTTTGCGCTATGTTCAGGGCAAGTATTGCCCTCAACTATGTACCCACTGGTTGGCGAGAAGTCAAGGTGGTATTTATACCCAAGCCGGGGCGTGCTTCATACGACCAGGCCAAGTCATTTCGTCCAATCAGCTTAATGTCATTTCTCCTGAAAACTCTCGAGAAACTGATTGATAGATATATCAGGGACGATGTCTTGGTGTCAAAGCCACTTCATCGATACCAGTATGCATATCAAGCAGGAAAATCGTGTGAACTAAGTATCCACGAACTTACCCGTAGGATAGAGAAGGCTCTTGTGGGTCAAGAAATTGCCCTAGGAGTATTCCTTGATATAGGGGGGGCGTTTGACAACACGTCTTTTGACTCAATTGAGACCGCACTTCAGAGACGAGGAGTGAGTCCATTCATTATAGGATGGATAAGCTCCACTCTGAGGAATAGAAACATTAAGGCTACTCTGGGTCTGGCGACCTCGGAGGTCTCCGCGGCGCGGGGGTGTCCGCAGGGGGGCGTCTTGTCGCCCCTCCTGTGGTGCCTGGTTGTGGACGAGCTCCTGAGGGCGCTAGAACAGGGTGGAATACACGCGCAAGGTTTTGCTGACGATATAACAATCCTCGCCGTCGGGAAGTTCGGAGGGGTTTTGTCTGCATTAGTACAGCGGGCCCTGAGAATTGTCGAACGGTGGTGCACCAAGGTAGGATTGTCGGTAAACCCGGAAAAAACCGCCGTGGTAGCTTTCACTAAATGCAGAAAGGAACTGCAGGAAGTGAGGATGCCCATACTCTGGGGGAAAAATCTGCAACTAGCAGATGAAGTCAAATATCTGGGGGTAACCTTGGATAAAAGATTGACTTTTACTAAACATATTGATAATATAACGATCAAAGCGACTAGGGCCATGTGGGCCTGTAGGAGAACGATCGGTAAAACGTGGGGACTAAAACCTAAAATGGTCCTTTGGCTCTACACCAAAGTGGTGATACCCACGGTAACATATGCTTCCCTCATCTGGTGGCACAAAGCCCAGAAAAAGGAAAGTATTAAAAAACTTAATAAGTTGCAAAGACTAGCCTGTCTAGGAATAACGGGGGCAATGGCAACAACGCCCACCGCAGCAATGGAGGCACTATTGGGACTGCACCCACTACACCTGGTGGTGGAAATGGAGGCCCAAATGGCTGCATACAGGCTGACGATTAATGATCAAGGGGGTGGAATCTTTAGAGAGGGCCACCATACCATGATCTTCAACTCCATTAGGAGTAACAACACGCTCTGTATGAAATCGGATAGAACCAGCACTGTAACAGACTTCCGAAAACCTTTTAAGGTTATAATTCCTGAGAGGGGTTCGGAGGGCGGCGAACAGGAGCTGGGAAAACGATTCGAAACCATCTGGTACACTGATGGATCCAAAACGTCCGTAAGCACTGGAGCAGGAATAAGTGGTAAGAGACCAGGGGATGCTTTTAGCATAAACCTGGGCCAACACGTAACTGTTTTCCAGGCCGAAATTCTGGCAATAATGACCTGCGCAGAGGAACTGATTCGGAGGGCTTATGTTAATAAGCGCATCTGCATCATGACCGATAGCCAGGCAGCATTAAAAGCTCTGGAGGGAGTAGAAATACACTCCAAAGTTGTGAAGAACTGCCTTGACACACTGGTGAGACTGGCACAAAGCAACAGATTAACACTGATGTGGGTGCCGGGACACACTGGTATCAGTGGCAATGAAAAAGCCGACTCCCTAGCAAGGGAGGCTGCATGTAATAGTTTAGTAGGTCCAGAACCAACTTGCGGGATTGCATACAAGACTGCAAAAGGGACTATCAAGGAACTACTAAGAGAGAAACACCTTGTGTACTGGAGGAATCTTCCGGGACTGAGGCAATCGCGGATGTTTATTCGGGAACCCTCCGGGGACAAAAAGACCAAAGAAATACTCCGACTGAGCAGAACTCAGTTGAGGAAAACAGTAGGACTATATACAGGACACTGCTGCTTAAATAAACACCTCAATAATATTGGGGTCGTTGAAGATCCTACATGTAGTATGTGTGGGGAGGAGGAAGAAACTCCATACCACCTGCTATGTGTATGTCCAGCTCTTGCCACTGTAAGGCATGAACACCTAGGGAGTCGCTATCCGACCACCGAGGAGATAAGAAATTCACCCATCAATAATGTACTCAACTTTGTTGAGGACTTGAACTTGATGGGGTAAAACTAGGAACGCGGGGTACAATGGGCCAGGAGCCTAAGTGCAAGTGGGAGTAACTTTTACAGACCACACCCGTTCAGAAATAATAATAATAAGGTAATTGGAATTTATATTTCATATTTTTCCATTTAATTTCTAATTCAAAGATATATTTGATCTGTGTATTTTTTTATATACATTTTGGGACTATGTCACTTTTTCTGTATTACCAACCTACGGAAAGATCAATAATTACAAAGACAGACAGATGAAGAAACAGATTTGCTTGTTCAACGGCTCTAAAAAAAAATTACATTGTAAAAGTTGTTCTAGTTAAAATAAATTTTTGGCTCTTAACTGAAGTTTGATAATCTAAACTAGGTTGTCATTTGATAATGCACAAAATTTGTAAAATAAATTAATTAGAAAATTTAATGATCAGAATTTGTAGCAATCCACTATAATAATAATAACCACTATAATAATAACTTGTGCATAATTTGAATATTAAATAGTATAGGAATTTAAATTAATTACACTGCATTAAAACGGGTAGTAGGACGATAACCTTCGACAAAATATGTATAATATTGATTTAAAAAACTTAACGGAAATTGATAGATAACATTAAAATAAAGCATTTGATGCGAGTATGAATCTCAAATATCGATTAGTTTTTCCAAAAATCGAATTTAAAGTTTCTATTTTTACGCAAATTTTGATCTTATTCAAGTATTCTGATGACAATACGTGTACCTTTAGTTACTCTGTTACGGGGTGTGTATAGTGAACATCAAGCTAATATTTTAGGTTATATGTGGACCCAGAAGTATATTTTTAATAAGAGAAATTGTCTCAGAGTTCTCGATTCCGATGATGAGTTAACGGGTTAAAATTCCGGATTCCGGATGATGAGTTAACGGGTTAAAATTTGGAAATAATAGGAAAGCAGCTACTAGATGTAGGTATAAATAATTGTTGAATGTATTTATGTTCATAATTAACCCTCAATAAATAATTAATAATCTTTAATAAAAGTAGTTTAAAATGAAATTTGAATTTCATAAAAACGTGTTATAGTTGACCTTAAACAAAATAAACGGAAATTTATAGTTGAGAAGAGGTCTAAGAAATGATCTACAAAGTAGATATTTAATTTATACTTCTTACAGAATTTATAACACAACAGTAATAAATATAGTCAGGACCGTCATCAGGATTCAAAGTCCATTGAAATAATTAGCAAACAAATTATAAAATCAAAAGACACCTTATCGGATTACATGTTTCAATCTAATCCACGATTCTACTCGTGAAACTGATATCATCAGATCCGCACTGGTTTTATGAAGATATAAGTTACTTACCAATTTTTCAAAAAAAAACTTGGATCCTTTTGGTCTTGACTGTACAACTACTTTTGTGATAATAAATCTGTTAGAAATTGCAGGTACCCTTTTTTAAATTTAGGGTTATTTAACCTGCTGTTTTTGCCCACCTCGTGGAAATTAATAAAAGTAGTTTAAAATGAAATTTGAATTTCATAAAAACGTGTTATAGTTGACCTTAAACAAAATAAACGGAAATTTATAGTTGAGAAGAGGTCTAAGAAATGATCTACAAAGTAGATATTTAATTTATACTTCTTACAGAATTTATAACACAACAGTAATAAATATAGTCAGGACCGTCATCAGGATTCAAAGTCCATTGAAATAATTAGCAAACAAATTATAAAATCAAAAGACACCTTATCGGATTACATGTTTCAATCTAATCCACGATTCTACTCGTGAAACTGATATCATCAGATCCGCACTGGTTTTATGAAGATATAAGTTACTTACCAATTTTTCAAAAAAAAAACTTGGATCCTTTTGGTCTTGACTGTACAACTACTTTTGTGATAATAAATCTGTTAGAAATTGCAGGTACCCTTTTTTAAATTTAGGGTTATTTAACCTGCTGTTTTTGCCCACCTCGTGGAAATTAATAAAAGTAGTTTAAAATGAAATTTGAATTTCATAAAAACGTGTTATAGTTGACCTTAAACAAAATAAACGGAAATTTATAGTTGAGAAGAGGTCTAAGAAATGATCTACAAAGTAGATATTTAATTTATACTTCTTACAGAATTTATAACACAACAGTAATAAATATAGTCAGGACCGTCATCAGGATTCAAAGTCCATTGAAATAATTAGCAAACAAATTATAAAATCAAAAGACACCTTATCGGATTACATGTTTCAATCTAATCCACGATTCTACTCGTGAAACTGATATCATCAGATCCGCACTGGTTTTATGAAGATATAAGTTACTTACCAATTTTTCAAAAAAAAACTTGGATCCTTTTGGTCTTGACTGTACAACTACTTTTGTGATAATAAATCTGTTAGAAATTGCAGGTACCCTTTTTTAAATTTAGGGTTATTTAACCTGCTGTTTTTGCCCACCTCGTGGAAATTAATAAAAGTAGTTTAAAATGAAATTTGAATTTCATAAAAACGTGTTATAGTTGACCTTAAACAAAATAAACGGAAATTTATAGTTGAGAAGAGGTCTAAGAAATGATCTACAAAGTAGATATTTAATTTATACTTCTTACAGAATTTATAACACAACAGTAATAAATATAGTCAGGACCGTCATCAGGATTCAAAGTCCATTGAAATAATTAGCAAACAAATTATAAAATCAAAAGACACCTTATCGGATTACATGTTTCAATCTAATCCACGATTCTATATATCTTATATCTTCATAAAACCAGTGCGGATCTGATGATATCAGTTTCACGAGTAGAATCGTGGATTAGATTGAAACATGTAATCCGATAAGGTGTCTTTTGATTTTATAATTTGTTTGCTAATTATTTCAATGGACTTTGAATCCTGATGACGGTCCTGACTATATTTATTACTGTTGTGTTATAAATTCTGTAAGAAGTATAAATTAAATATCTACTTTGTAGATCATTTCTTAGACATCTTCTCAACTATAAATTTCCGTTTATTTTGTTTAAGGTCAACTATAACACGTTTTTATGAAATTCAAATTTCATTTTAAACTACTTTTATTAATTTCCACGAGGTGGGCAAAAACAGCAGGTTAAATAACCCTAAATTTAAAAAAGGGTACCTGCAATTTCTAACAGATTTATTATCACAAAAGTAGTTGTACAGTCAAGACCAAAAGGATCCAAGTTTTTTTTTGAAAAATTGGTAAGTAACTTATATCTTCATAAAACCAGTGCGGATCTGATGATATCAGTTTCACGAGTAGAATCGTGGATTAGATTGAAACATGTAATCCGATAAGGTGTCTTTTGATTTTATAATTTGTTTGCTAATTATTTCAATGGACTTTGAATCCTGATGACGGTCCTGACTATATTTATTACTGTTGTGTTATAAATTCTGTAAGAAGTATAAATTAAATATCTACTTTGTAGATCATTTCTTAGACCTCTTCTCAACTATAAATTTCCGTTTATTTTGTTTAAGGTCAACTATAACACGTTTTTATGAAATTCAAATTTCATTTTAAACTACTTTTATTAATTTCCACGAGGTGGGCAAAAACAGCAGGTTAAATAACCCTAAATTTAAAAAAGGGTACCTGCAATTTCTAACAGATTTATTATCACAAAAGTAGTTGTACAGTCAAGACCAAAAGGATCCAAGTTTTTTTTTGAAAAATTGGTAAGTAACTTATATCTTCATAAAACCAGTGCGGATCTGATGATATCAGTTTCACGAGTAGAATCGTGGATTAGATTGAAACATGTAATCCGATAAGGTGTCTTTTGATTTTATAATTTGTTTGCTAATTATTTCAATGGACTTTGAATCCTGATGACGGTCCTGACTATATTTATTACTGTTGTGTTATAAATTCTGTAAGAAGTATAAATTAAATATCTACTTTGTAGATCATTTCTTAGACCTCTTCTCAACTATAAATTTCCGTTTATTTTGTTTAAGGTCAACTATAACACGTTTTTATGAAATTCAAATTTCATTTTAAACTACTTTTATTAATTTCCACGAGGTGGGCAAAAACAGCAGGTTAAATAACCCTAAATTTAAAAAAGGGTACCTGCAATTTCTAACAGATTTATTATCACAAAAGTAGTTGTACAGTCAAGACCAAAAGGATCCAAGTTTTTTTTGAAAAATTGGTAAGTAACTTATATCTTCATAAAACCAGTGCGGATCTGATGATATCAGTTTCACGAGTAGAATCGTGGATTAGATTGAAACATGTAATCCGATAAGGTGTCTTTTGATTTTATAATTTGTTTGCTAATTATTTCAATGGACTTTGAATCCTGATGACGGTCCTGACTATATTTATTACTGTTGTGTTATAAATTCTGTAAGAAGTATAAATTAAATATCTACTTTGTAGATCATTTCTTAGACATCTTCTCAACTATAAATTTCCGTTTATTTTGTTTAAGGTCAACTATAACACGTTTTTATGAAATTCAAATTTCATTTTAAACTACTTTTATTAATTTCCACGAGGTGGGCAAAAACAGCAGGTTAAATAACCCTAAATTTAAAAAAGGGTACCTGCAATTTCTAACAGATTTAATATCACAAAAGTAGTTGTACAGTCAAGACCAAAAGGATCCAAGTTTTTTTTTGAAAAATTGGTAAGTAACTTATATCTTCATAAAACCAGTGCGGATCTGATGATATCAGTTTCACGAGTAGAATCGTGGATTAGATTGAAACATGTAATCCGATAAGGTGTCTTTTGATTTTATAATTTGTTTGCTAATTATTTCAATGGACTTTGAATCCTGATGACGGTCCTGACTATATTTATTACTGTTGTGTTATAAATTCTGTAAGAAGTATAAATTAAATATCTACTTTGTAGATCATTTCTTAGACCTCTTCTCAACTATAAATTTCCGTTTATTTTGTTTAAGGTCAACTATAACACGTTTTTATGAAATTCAAATTTCATTTTAAACTACTTTTATTAATTTCCACGAGGTGGGCAAAAACAGCAGGTTAAATAACCCTAAATTTAAAAAAAGGGTACCTGCAATTTCTAACAGATTTATTATCACAAAAGTAGTTGTACAGTCAAGACCAAAAGGATCCAAGTTTTTTTTTTGAAAAATTGGTAAGTAACTTATATCTTCATAAAACCAGTGCGGATCTGATGATATCAGTTTCACGAGTAGAATCGTGGATTAGATTGAAACATGTAATCCGATAAGGTGTCTTTTGATTTTATAATTTGTTTGCTAATTATTTCAATGGACTTTGAATCCTGATGACGGTCCTGACTATATTTATTACTGTTGTGTTATAAATTCTGTAAGAAGTATAAATTAAATATCTACTTTGTAGATCATTTCTTAGACCTCTTCTCAACTATAAATTTCCGTTTATTTTGTTTAAGGTCAACTATAACACGTTTTTATGAAATTCAAATTTCATTTTAAACTACTTTTATTAATTTCCACGAGGTGGGCAAAAACAGCAGGTTAAATAACCCTAAATTTAAAAAAGGGTACCTGCAATTTCTAACAGATTTATTATCACAAAAGTAGTTGTACAGTCAAGACCAAAAGGATCCAAGTTTTTTTTTGAAAAATTGGTAAGTAACTTATATCTTCATAAAACCAGTGCGGATCTGATGATATCAGTTTCACGAGTAGAATCGTGGATTAGATTGAAACATGTAATCCGATAAGGTGTCTTTTGATTTTATAATTTGTTTGCTAATTATTTCAATGGACTTTGAATCCTGATGACGGTCCTGACTATATTTATTACTGTTGTGTTATAAATTCTGTAAGAAGTATAAATTAAATATCTACTTTGTAGATCATTTCTTAGACCTCTTCTCAACTATAAATTTCCGTTTATTTTGTTTAAGGTCAACTATAACACGTTTTTATGAAATTCAAATTTCATTTTAAACTACTTTTATTAATTTCCACGAGGTGGGCAAAAACAGCAGGTTAAATAACCCTAAATTTAAAAAAGGGTACCTGCAATTTCTAACAGATTTATTATCACAAAAGTAGTTGTACAGTCAAGACCAAAAGGATCCAAGTTTTTTTTTGAAAAATTGGTAAGTAACTTATATCTTCATAAAACCAGTGCGGATCTGATGATATCAGTTTCACGAGTAGAATCGTGGATTAGATTGAAACATGTAATCCGATAAGGTGTCTTTTGATTTTATAATTTGTTTGCTAATTATTTCAATGGACTTTGAATCCTGATGACGGTCCTGACTATATTTATTACTGTTGTGTTATAAATTCTGTAAGAAGTATAAATTAAATATCTACTTTGTAGATCATTTCTTAGACCTCTTCTCAACTATAAATTTCCGTTTATTTTGTTTAAGGTCAACTATAACACGTTTTTATGAAATTCAAATTTCATTTTAAACTACTTTTATTAATTTCCACGAGGTGGGCAAAAACAGCAGGTTAAATAACCCTAAATTTAAAAAAGGGTACCTGCAATTTCTAACAGATTTATTATCACAAAAGTAGTTGTACAGTCAAGACCAAAAGGATCCAAGTTTTTTTTGAAAAATTGGTAAGTAACTTATATCTTCATAAAACCAGTGCGGATCTGATGATATCAGTTTCACGAGTAGAATCGTGGATTAGATTGAAACATGTAATCCGATAAGGTGTCTTTTGATTTTATAATTTGTTTGCTAATTATTTCAATGGACTTTGAATCCTGATGACGGTCCTGACTATATTTATTACTGTTGTGTTATAAATTCTGTAAGAAGTATAAATTAAATATCTACTTTGTAGATCATTTCTTAGACATCTTCTCAACTATAAATTTCCGTTTATTTTGTTTAAGGTCAACTATAACACGTTTTTATGAAATTCAAATTTCATTTTAAACTACTTTTATTAATTTCCACGAGGTGGGCAAAAACAGCAGGTTAAATAACCCTAAATTTAAAAAAGGGTACCTGCAATTTCTAACAGATTTATTATCACAAAAGTAGTTGTACAGTCAAGACCAAAAGGATCCAAGTTTTTTTTTGAAAAATTGGTAAGTAACTTATATCTTCATAAAACCAGTGCGGATCTGATGATATCAGTTTCACGAGTAGAATCGTGGATTAGATTGAAACATGTAATCCGATAAGGTGTCTTTTGATTTTATAATTTGTTTGCTAATTATTTCAATGGACTTTGAATCCTGATGACGGTCCTGACTATATTTATTACTGTTGTGTTATAAATTCTGTAAGAAGTATAAATTAAATATCTACTTTGTAGATCATTTCTTAGACCTCTTCTCAACTATAAATTTCCGTTTATTTTGTTTAAGGTCAACTATAACACGTTTTTATGAAATTCAAATTTCATTTTAAACTACTTTTATTAATTTCCACGAGGTGGGCAAAAACAGCAGGTTAAATAACCCTAAATTTAAAAAAGGGTACCTGCAATTTCTAACAGATTTATTATCACAAAAGTAGTTGTACAGTCAAGACCAAAAGGATCCAAGTTTTTTTTTGAAAAATTGGTAAGTAACTTATATCTTCATAAAACCAGTGCGGATCTGATGATATCAGTTTCACGAGTAGAATCGTGGATTAGATTGAAACATGTAATCCGATAAGGTGTCTTTTGATTTTATAATTTGTTTGCTAATTATTTCAATGGACTTTGAATCCTGATGACGGTCCTGACTATATTTATTACTGTTGTGTTATAAATTCTGTAAGAAGTATAAATTAAATATCTACTTTGTAGATCATTTCTTAGACCTCTTCTCAACTATAAATTTCCGTTTATTTTGTTTAAGGTCAACTATAACACGTTTTTATGAAATTCAAATTTCATTTTAAACTACTTTTATTAATTTCCACGAGGTGGGCAAAAACAGCAGGTTAAATAACCCTAAATTTAAAAAAGGGTACCTGCAATTTCTAACAGATTTATTATCACAAAAGTAGTTGTACAGTCAAGACCAAAAGGATCCAAGTTTTTTTTTGAAAAATTGGTAAGTAACTTATATCTTCATAAAACCAGTGCGGATCTGATGATATCAGTTTCACGAGTAGAATCGTGGATTAGATTGAAACATGTAATCCGATAAGGTGTCTTTTGATTTTATAATTTGTTTGCTAATTATTTCAATGGACTTTGAATCCTGATGACGGTCCTGACTATATTTATTACTGTTGTGTTATAAATTCTGTAAGAAGTATAAATTAAATATCTACTTTGTAGATCATTTCTTAGACCTCTTCTCAACTATAAATTTCCGTTTATTTTGTTTAAGGTCAACTATAACACGTTTTTATGAAATTCAAATTTCATTTTAAACTACTTTTATTAATTTCCACGAGGTGGGCAAAAACAGCAGGTTAAATAACCCTAAATTTAAAAAAGGGTACCTGCAATTTCTAACAGATTTATTATCACAAAAGTAGTTGTACAGTCAAGACCAAAAGGATCCAAGTTTTTTTTTGAAAAATTGGTAAGTAACTTATATCTTCATAAAACCAGTGCGGATCTGATGATATCAGTTTCACGAGTAGAATCGTGGATTAGATTGAAACATGTAATCCGATAAGGTGTCTTTTGATTTTATAATTTGTTTGCTAATTATTTCAATGGACTTTGAATCCTGATGACGGTCCTGACTATATTTATTACTGTTGTGTTATAAATTCTGTAAGAAGTATAAATTAAATATCTACTTTGTAGATCATTTCTTAGACCTCTTCTCAACTATAAATTTCCGTTTATTTTGTTTAAGGTCAACTATAACACGTTTTTATGAAATTCAAATTTCATTTTAAACTACTTTTATTAATTTCCACGAGGTGGGCAAAAACAGCAGGTTAAATAACCCTAAATTTAAAAAAGGGTACCTGCAATTTCTAACAGATTTATTATCACAAAAGTAGTTGTACAGTCAAGACCAAAAGGATCCAAGTTTTTTTTGAAAAATTGGTAAGTAACTTATATCTTCATAAAACCAGTGCGGATCTGATGATATCAGTTTCACGAGTAGAATCGTGGATTAGATTGAAACATGTAATCCGATAAGGTGTCTTTTGATTTTATAATTTGTTTGCTAATTATTTCAATGGACTTTGAATCCTGATGACGGTCCTGACTATATTTATTACTGTTGTGTTATAAATTCTGTAAGAAGTATAAATTAAATATCTACTTTGTAGATCATTTCTTAGACCTCTTCTCAACTATAAATTTCCGTTTATTTTGTTTAAGGTCAACTATAACACGTTTTTATGAAATTCAAATTTCATTTTAAACTACTTTTATTAATTTCCACGAGGTGGGCAAAAACAGCAGGTTAAATAACCCTAAATTTAAAAAAGGGTACCTGCAATTTCTAACAGATTTATTATCACAAAAGTAGTTGTACAGTCAAGACCAAAAGGATCCAAGTTTTTTTTTGAAAAATTGGTAAGTAACTTATATCTTCATAAAACCAGTGCGGATCTGATGATATCAGTTTCACGAGTAGAATCGTGGATTAGATTGAAACATGTAATCCGATAAGGTGTCTTTTGATTTTATAATTTGTTTGCTAATTATTTCAATGGACTTTGAATCCTGATGACGGTCCTGACTATATTTATTACTGTTGTGTTATAAATTCTGTAAGAAGTATAAATTAAATATCTACTTTGTAGATCATTTCTTAGACCTCTTCTCAACTATAAATTTCCGTTTATTTTGTTTAAGGTCAACTATAACACGTTTTTATGAAATTCAAATTTCATTTTAAACTACTTTTATTAATTTCCACGAGGTGGGCAAAAACAGCAGGTTAAATAACCCTAAATTTAAAAAAGGGTACCTGCAATTTCTAACAGATTTATTATCACAAAAGTAGTTGTACAGTCAAGACCAAAAGGATCCAAGTTTTTTTTGAAAAATTGGTAAGTAACTTATATCTTCATAAAACCAGTGCGGATCTGATGATATCAGTTTCACGAGTAGAATCGTGGATTAGATTGAAACATGTAATCCGATAAGGTGTCTTTTGATTTTATAATTTGTTTGCTAATTATTTCAATGGACTTTGAATCCTGATGACGGTCCTGACTATATTTATTACTGTTGTGTTATAAATTCTGTAAGAAGTATAAATTAAATATCTACTTTGTAGATCATTTCTTAGACATCTTCTCAACTATAAATTTCCGTTTATTTTGTTTAAGGTCAACTATAACACGTTTTTATGAAATTCAAATTTCATTTTAAACTACTTTTATTAATTTCCACGAGGTGGGCAAAAACAGCAGGTTAAATAACCCTAAATTTAAAAAAGGGTACCTGCAATTTCTAACAGATTTATTATCACAAAAGTAGTTGTACAGTCAAGACCAAAAGGATCCAAGTTTTTTTTTGAAAAATTGGTAAGTAACTTATATCTTCATAAAACCAGTGCGGATCTGATGATATCAGTTTCACGAGTAGAATCGTGGATTAGATTGAAACATGTAATCCGATAAGGTGTCTTTTGATTTTATAATTTGTTTGCTAATTATTTCAATGGACTTTGAATCCTGATGACGGTCCTGACTATATTTATTACTGTTGTGTTATAAATTCTGTAAGAAGTATAAATTAAATATCTACTTTGTAGATCATTTCTTAGACCTCTTCTCAACTATAAATTTCCGTTTATTTTGTTTAAGGTCAACTATAACACGTTTTTATGAAATTCAAATTTCATTTTAAACTACTTTTATTAATTTCCACGAGGTGGGCAAAAACAGCAGGTTAAATAACCCTAAATTTAAAAAAAGGGTACCTGCAATTTCTAACAGATTTATTATCACAAAAGTAGTTGTACAGTCAAGACCAAAAGGATCCAAGTTTTTTTTTTGAAAAATTGGTAAGTAACTTATATCTTCATAAAACCAGTGCGGATCTGATGATATCAGTTTCACGAGTAGAATCGTGGATTAGATTGAAACATGTAATCCGATAAGGTGTCTTTTGATTTTATAATTTGTTTGCTAATTATTTCAATGGACTTTGAATCCTGATGACGGTCCTGACTATATTTATTACTGTTGTGTTATAAATTCTGTAAGAAGTATAAATTAAATATCTACTTTGTAGATCATTTCTTAGACCTCTTCTCAACTATAAATTTCCGTTTATTTTGTTTAAGGTCAACTATAACACGTTTTTATGAAATTCAAATTTCATTTTAAACTACTTTTATTAATTTCCACGAGGTGGGCAAAAACAGCAGGTTAAATAACCCTAAATTTAAAAAAGGGTACCTGCAATTTCTAACAGATTTATTATCACAAAAGTAGTTGTACAGTCAAGACCAAAAGGATCCAAGTTTTTTTTGAAAAATTGGTAAGTAACTTATATCTTCATAAAACCAGTGCGGATCTGATGATATCAGTTTCACGAGTAGAATCGTGGATTAGATTGAAACATGTAATCCGATAAGGTGTCTTTTGATTTTATAATTTGTTTGCTAATTATTTCAATGGACTTTGAATCCTGATGACGGTCCTGACTATATTTATTACTGTTGTGTTATAAATTCTGTAAGAAGTATAAATTAAATATCTACTTTGTAGATCATTTCTTAGACCTCTTCTCAACTATAAATTTCCGTTTATTTTGTTTAAGGTCAACTATAACACGTTTTTATGAAATTCAAATTTCATTTTAAACTACTTTTATTAATTTCCACGAGGTGGGCAAAAACAGCAGGTTAAATAACCCTAAATTTAAAAAAGGGTACCTGCAATTTCTAACAGATTTATTATCACAAAAGTAGTTGTACAGTCAAGACCAAAAGGATCCAAGTTTTTTTTTGAAAAATTGGTAAGTAACTTATATCTTCATAAAACCAGTGCGGATCTGATGATATCAGTTTCACGAGTAGAATCGTGGATTAGATTGAAACATGTAATCCGATAAGGTGTCTTTTGATTTTATAATTTGTTTGCTAATTATTTCAATGGACTTTGAATCCTGATGACGGTCCTGACTATATTTATTACTGTTGTGTTATAAATTCTGTAAGAAGTATAAATTAAATATCTACTTTGTAGATCATTTCTTAGACCTCTTCTCAACTATAAATTTCCGTTTATTTTGTTTAAGGTCAACTATAACACGTTTTTATGAAATTCAAATTTCATTTTAAACTACTTTTATTAATTTCCACGAGGTGGGCAAAAACAGCAGGTTAAATAACCCTAAATTTAAAAAAGGGTACCTGCAATTTCTAACAGATTTATTATCACAAAAGTAGTTGTACAGTCAAGACCAAAAGGATCCAAGTTTTTTTTGAAAAATTGGTAAGTAACTTATATCTTCATAAAACCAGTGCGGATCTGATGATATCAGTTTCACGAGTAGAATCGTGGATTAGATTGAAACATGTAATCCGATAAGGTGTCTTTTGATTTTATAATTTGTTTGCTAATTATTTCAATGGACTTTGAATCCTGATGACGGTCCTGACTATATTTATTACTGTTGTGTTATAAATTCTGTAAGAAGTATAAATTAAATATCTACTTTGTAGATCATTTCTTAGACCTCTTCTCAACTATAAATTTCCGTTTATTTTGTTTAAGGTCAACTATAACACGTTTTTATGAAATTCAAATTTCATTTTAAACTACTTTTATTAATTTCCACGAGGTGGGCAAAAACAGCAGGTTAAATAACCCTAAATTTAAAAAAGGGTACCTGCAATTTCTAACAGATTTATTATCACAAAAGTAGTTGTACAGTCAAGACCAAAAGGATCCAAGTTTTTTTTGAAAAATTGGTAAGTAACTTATATCTTCATAAAACCAGTGCGGATCTGATGATATCAGTTTCACGAGTAGAATCGTGGATTAGATTGAAACATGTAATCCGATAAGGTGTCTTTTGATTTTATAATTTGTTTGCTAATTATTTCAATGGACTTTGAATCCTGATGACGGTCCTGACTATATTTATTACTGTTGTGTTATAAATTCTGTAAGAAGTATAAATTAAATATCTACTTTGTAGATCATTTCTTAGACCTCTTCTCAACTATAAATTTCCGTTTATTTTGTTTAAGGTCAACTATAACACGTTTTTATGAAATTCAAATTTCATTTTAAACTACTTTTATTAATTTCCACGAGGTGGGCAAAAACAGCAGGTTAAATAACCCTAAATTTAAAAAAGGGTACCTGCAATTTCTAACAGATTTATTATCACAAAAGTAGTTGTACAGTCAAGACCAAAAGGATCCAAGTTTTTTTTTGAAAAATTGGTAAGTAACTTATATCTTCATAAAACCAGTGCGGATCTGATGATATCAGTTTCACGAGTAGAATCGTGGATTAGATTGAAACATGTAATCCGATAAGGTGTCTTTTGATTTTATAATTTGTTTGCTAATTATTTCAATGGACTTTGAATCCTGATGACGGTCCTGACTATATTTATTACTGTTGTGTTATAAATTCTGTAAGAAGTATAAATTAAATATCTACTTTGTAGATCATTTCTTAGACCTCTTCTCAACTATAAATTTCCGTTTAATTAATAATCTTTTTCAGTTAAAAATTAAGCAAAGCAAAAATGTCATTTAATTCAGGGCCAAACTGCTTGTACGATATTGGTCATATAAATAAAGGTTAAACGGTTAATGGTAATTTTTAGCTAGAATACAAGATAACCAAACTTTTATACCCAAGTGTAAAAGTTGTAATCCTATGTAGTTTTTATGAATAAATTTGGGGGTGGATTTTGTCCCAGCAATCCTTGCAAATTAACTTGTAATTTTCACTGGATGTGGGTAAGGTACTACAATTGATTTAGTTTTACATTATTTGTTTAGTCCAATCTAAAAACACGAATCTCAGATTCCAACTTCTGAAGCCAAATTCCATCACGTACATACTAGGTACCTTTTAGACCTCAAACAACTTATACAAAAAGCGTCATATATTAGGCAAGTGTGAGTAATAAAATTGAGTTTAAATTCCTGATAGGTAATACGAAACAACAAAAACACTTTAAAACTTAGCACTTTTAAAATAAACGCACTTTTCCATTAGGCACAATAGTCAAGTTAGAAAACTGATGCTTCAATAGCGAGACCCTACAGAAAGCGTGCATCTATCTCTCAAGTGCCGAAAGAAGGAAACCGGAGACACGTCTTTATGTTAGCATGCACGTACGCAAAACTTCCATCTTAACTAAAACGTATCACCGTACCGAAGACCCATGTAAAAGTTTTACTTTATAATCGCATGGATGAGTTGTTGATGCTGCATAACTCAATTTCTGCTTGTTAATCATAAATTTTCTTTTAGCTTATGCTCGCCCGGTTACCGGTTAAAAGACACAACATAATTTATTCACGCACAAAGAGAAAATTGTTAAACTGGTTGTCGAAACTCAAACATTATAATGGAGAGAGAGAATAATAAATAATTTATTACTCCAATAAATTTAATATTATAAAGTTTAAGCGTGAAACTTGACAATTTGATTAAAAAAAAATCAAAATATAAAAAATTTATACTAACTTGCAAATTGCCCGTTGCGGCAATTGTAAAAAATGATGGAGCATCAGCAGAAATTTCACAGCTAAATTCACCACTGCTCCCAATGGAGACGTTGTTTAAAATAACACAAGTTCCATTAGATAATTTTTCGATAACTTCCAAATAGGGTGTAGGAAATTGTTTGTATGGGGGAGAATCTAACGGAGTATATCGAAAAAATTCTCTATAGTTTTTATACCATTTCACTGCATACAATAGATCTCCTTCCATATCATAATTGCAAATCAATTTTGCCTGTTTACCGCGTTCAACCGCTGATGGTATTTTTAATTTTACGTCTCGTAGGGCTGATAAACCTGAAACAAAAGAGATTAATTTTAATAATTGCGTCGTTTTAGAAATAATATTTTTTTGTGCGTTCTTTAATCTAAAAACCTTAATTTGAAATTCTTCACATTTATTTTTACCACGCAATTTAGAAGTGCGTTGCAACACAATTAACAATAAATAGGGAAGTTTGAATTTATGCTTCTATAAAAATTTTGTCAAACCATCTACCAGGAGCAAATTTCATTTTGCTGTGATATTTAAATACAGACGTTCGAAAAAGCTCTAATTTGCATTCCATGGAACGCAATCGAATAAATTAGTTTTGAATTTCTCAGGTAATTTAGGTAAATAATGGTGCTTCAACATAGTGACAATTTGCAATGGAAACATTTATTGCATGTCAATGACAACTAACGTCAGTTGAAAATTAAAGCATTCGTTTCAGCCGTTAGTTTAAGTTATGAAATTGTTGCCTTTATGCGACTCTGGGGATACTTCGGGATTACTTTTACAAAAAGCTTCAGTTATAAACTTTTCAGGCACCGTGAAGCTATGAGGTTGAAAAATATATTTTAAACTTTGATAAGCAATGAAATGTTGTTTAAATATAATTTAAATATAAACTTCTTAACTAGTAATTCGTTACACCAAGATTTTATGTAGTAATAAATAAGAAAGTTTACAATCTGCGTCTATATTCTTTTAAAGCTCATGCAAATTTAAAGTAACAAATATAACAACCCAACGTAATAAAATAAAGCAATTTTGTACTAGTACAAAGTACTAAAAAGTAATAAAGATGAGGCACGTTGCTGCGCTAAAAAAATGTTTCTTAATCTGGGTTCGAACCCTAGCTTAACAACAGTAAATAAATACAAAGTCGTTGACCCTGTTATAAAATAATATTTCAGCGAATTCTCTAACCAATTATGTTTTTCAGGTGTTAGGATTTTTTATATTTTTTAATACGCATCTACGTCTCAAACACTACATCCACATAATTAAATCACAAGAATTTATTTATAAGTATTTTTCACAAATTGTTTACTTACACATTACGCTGGAATCAATAAAATTTATTTGAAAACTTTTAAATATCAATAAAAATAAAATTTCAGACAGTTAAGAATATTGAAAATTTAATGCGAACGCATAATGTGGAAATAAAATTATTATGTAGTGGCATGATTTCCACATAAACTGAAAAACTAATAGTAATAATTGTCAGAATCTAGTAAAATGTTAAATTTGCACATTTCATACGTACCTATAGTGGAAGTTCCAATAATAATTGTACATTTAGTATACTTGATGTAAAATTTAAAAAACTTAGCTTCCATACATTGACCAATATTATTGGAAGCATAGCAACATTATAATCTGATATTCCTGAAATTCAATATGCGAAACTGCAATTTCAATCGCAAATGCATGCATTTCTGGAATAATTGATGACAAATAATGTTTGTTCAACAATTTCCATGTGTAAACAACGTAGAAATTAATTTCAAAATTGAATTAAGATCCCAATACATTCAAAAAGCAAAATTTTGTATACTTTTATTTTAGACTTAGCTTGTTGTAAAATGTCTGAAATAATGTAAAATACAATTTATTGAATAAATTATTATTTGTTTGTTAACTTATAAATAATTTGTTGTTAATTTATTTATTATACTTTGCTGTTGTGCATTTATTGTCATCTTGCAATTCAACAAAAAGGCACTATTATGAGTGCCTTATGTATTTTTTATGTAAAAAGAACAAATTTGATAAAGAAAGATGAAATTTTAAAATTTAATAATTTTTATTTTTGAAAGGATAAATTTTCACAAATATTGTGCTGTTTTGTTTTTCATGATTTTGGTTCTGGCATGTGAAATAATTGTTCAGAACCCCGATTATAGGTACAATAAGGCAAATATGCAAAGTTTTTATCTTTTAAAAGATGTATTTATTGTTAATTTTTCTTTATATTAAATTAAGAACAACAATAAAAGATGGAATGATCGAATAACAAAAGAAAGGCTGCCGATAGCAGGTCAAAGATACAAATTACTAAGAAGAAGAACAGGAGAAAAAGATGAGCACTGAAACAGGCAACATCTCCATGAAGAAGAAAATTTATTGTTAATAGTCGGCAAGTTGCAATGCTGTTATAAACAAAATTTGTTTACCTTTTTGTTTTAATTAATTTTTATTTACACATTTGCTCTTCATCTGCTAAGTTGAAAGGGTCAGTTTGCCTATTAAGAAATAATTAAATAGAATTCAAAGATTCTTTCTTTTTTTCCAAAGATTTTGACCATAAAATTCAACACAGTTGACGGTGTTGAAAGAAAACTGCATATTCACAATTAAATTTTTTTCAAAAACTTGAACGATATCAAGAAATATTTTTGTGTTCCTATACAAATTGTTCTTTTAATAAAGGTGGGGAACATCACAATCCTTCAGTAATCTTTAGAAAATCAACCAAAGGATTTTTGTAAAACTTCATAGCCTCTGGGAAAGTGTCGGTATTCAAATTCATTTCAAAACCCGGTGAATGGATTAACGTAATATTTGAAAAATAATGTGTTGTTGAAATAATAGCCAAGGGCACACTATGTTTCATCCAAATATTTTTTTGCTCAAAATTGGTTTGCTAAAATATTTAGATTGTAATTTTTTATTTTGCCACAAATTTCAATTAATAAAAGCCAATGCTTGTACTTTGTTATTGTAATTTTGATAACCTGTAGGCAATCACATAATAGAAGTTTTATGACTAATTAGGTTAAAAGTTGTTTCTAAATTTTAAATTTATTTCATGATTTTAATTTTTTTCTGAAATTTTAAATTTCAAATGCTTGGAGTATTATTCTTCTTCACGATTATTTTAGCTGGAAGAATTTTAATTTAATTATTTAATAAGTAAAAATTTAATTTTCATAATTATAGTTTTTCAATAGTTCAAATCGTTTATTTAATTTTAGGTTTATAATTCCCTGCTTTAACGCTTCTTCAATTCTTAACTTCTATTTATGAGATGCGTGAAGTTACCCAGTCTATATAAAATAAAAGTTAAACTGAACTGTGGTTTATTGCGTGCAGCAGGAGTTAAAAAATTAACTTTTTTTTTTAAATTAAGTTAAAAAAATCATTGTTTTAAACTACTTCATGTGGATTAACGGGATTCAGTCTTTTTACACAGAAAAAAATGTTTTGTGTTAAACTCACATAATTTTATATAATATTAAAACTTCAAAATATCGAGTTATTAATAAATTAAAAATTAATTAAAAGATTTATTGAGCTTTCAAACTTTTTACATTTTTACAAAATGCAAATATATTACTGACTCTTTTCCCAGTTCCTTGAAAATATGTAGCGCTATACCACTTAGAATCTATGGACTTCCAAAAATCCATAAAGTTGGGAATCCACTTCGTCCAATTGTGGCCAGCAATAAATCCCCAACCTATAAGCTATCCAAATTTCTTTCAAATACAATTTCTAAAATTTTAGGTAAAACGAATTACCACACCAAAGATTCGTGGTCTTTTATTGAGGAATTAAAGGAATTTAACGTCCCAGATAATTATATTCTTATTTCACTGGACGTTAAATCTTTATTTACCAACATACCGGTTGACCTGGCTATCACGGCAGTTAAGGACAAATGGAATGAAGTTAAAGACTTCACTAATATCCCTAAAGACAAATTTTTGAATGCTCTTAGGTTATGCTTGGACACGACCTATTTCCAATACGAAGGCAATTTATACCAACAAATATTTGGTACTGCAATGGGTAGTCCTATTTCTGCCACCATCTCTAATCTGGTAATGGAAATCTTGGAAAATGACCGGACTTCGTCCCTCCCTTTCCAACTTCCGTTTTTCAAACGATACGTGGACGACATCATTACCGCAATCCCTATCGACAAAGAAGACTTTATCGTCGAACATTTTAACAAATTCCATCAAAGATTGCAATTTACTACAGAGAAAGAAATAAATAATGCCATATCCTTTTTAGATGTCAAATTGATTTATCAAGGAAATACTATTAAATACATGTGGACGCAGAAACCTACTTGGTCGGGTAGATATCTGAATTATAATTCCTACCACCATAAAAGCCATAAAATTGGGACAGCAATTGGACTTATCGACAGAGCACTTAAATTAACGCATGGCGATTTCAGAAAGGATACTCTGAATATTGCAAAGCAAACTCTGATAAGCAATAACTATCCCTATCCACTTGTAGTTAAATTAATCAAAGACCGTGTTAACAGATTATACAATGGGCATATTGCAAGAAGAGAAATTCATAACAACTATTCGGTGATTCCGTTTGTTAGTGGGTTAAGTGAACAAATCAAAAGAAGTCTTAAAGAACACAATATTGAAACCACCTTTAAGTCTCCTAACAACATTGGTCTCTTATATACCAAACTTAAAGATCCGATCCCTTTTGAGAAAAAATCTGACCTTATATATCAAGTGGACTGTACAAATTGTAACTTGGTGTACATCGGACAAACCAACCAATGGTTGAAGAAAAGAATAGGTGGTCACATCTCAACCATCAGATGTAATAAGCCAGAATCAACGGCCATCGCCAAACATATCTTAGTAGATGGACATACTGCGGACTTCGAAAACACTAAAATCATCAAGTCTGTTCCCAATTATAAAGATCGAATGATTTGTATAAAGAAGACCAACAACACAATGAACCGGCAAACTGATATTGATGGCTTAAGCAACATTTACAGCCAATTACTCCTTTAAGTTTTTTACGTATTGGAGTTAGGTTTTCCTTCTTTGCCGGAACACAATTTAGGTTTTTCCTAACTCACGGTCCTAGATTTTATCTAGTTACCGTTCAAATGACAATACTTGTTCTCTGTTTCCATGACTTGTTTACATAATAACTGTATATTATTCTGATGACGAACGAAATAATCGTTTGAAAGCTCAATAAATCTTTTAATTAATTTTTAATTTATTAATAACTCGATATTTTGAAGTTTTAATATTATCTAATAACAACGAGTTAATAATTTATATATTTAAATCACATAATTTTATGCTGTTGAAATTGTGCACTGCATAAGCCTAAAATTGTGCTTTTGGTGAGTCCAGCGGTTGTTCCAAATATGCAAAATTTTATACCTGGAAAATTGTATTGTATATTCTCACTATAGCTGTGTTTTTTAGATTATGCGAATTGTAAACGCAAAATTGTACTTGAATAGTTGCTGAAACGGACAATTTAAAATTTTTTCTGTTTGTCTTATTAGAACATGCTATTTTCAGTTTGAAAGCCAAATCGACGCCTCCAACAAAAACTATAATAACTCGGTAATTACAGTTTTAAGAAAATCGCAATTCAATATTCAAATAGTCACTATAATTCGCAGAATTGCATAATTTATACATTTCATTTATATTGCAATTTATACATTTATACATTCAGGCGCGTCTGGAGACCATTCTAGCAAACTACTTATCGGACGTTGAATAATTTATATGTTCACAGTTTAGTACTGCGAAGGAAACGACTCAGCTTAAATTTAGTTGAAAAAAAAAAGAAAAAATATTGGCTGACGTATGTACCAATAACTTTCTTTGGAAGACAATTCTGCCGTGTTAATTCTAAAGGGCGTATCTGCAAAAAGCTAATTGTTGGGAAATCGTGTTTTTATAAATTTCCGTGTGCCATCACATGGTTTGAATTAAACAGAAAACTAGTGTTTTAGATTCATATTATATCTGTGGCAGAATCTAATGAATTAAACCGTTTTCTTAAATATTTATTATAAATGGGACTTTTGATACATACGCCCTTTCTGACTAACACATATTAATAAAACTCATAAGAAAAAAAGGCGTATCTGCAAAATGAGACACTGTGTGAACTTTTTCCTAAATAACTGATAACCAAAAAACTTAAAAAACGCAACAATATTTAAATTATAAAAAACAAACAGAACTTCACAAGTGTAACCATCAAAATTTGAATTGTATCTGCCAGTCACAGAATAGATAATTTCTGCCAGTCAAGTACTGGAGTGTTACAAAAAAAGGACGTATCTACACAAAATAGTAGTTGTAGATACGTCTTTTAAATCTAACATTGTTGGTTACGTCTCTTTTATCTAAAATTACACATTAAACTGCAGATACGCCGTTTCTTTAAAGATGTATTCTAGCATATCTATACATAGTTTAGCCTTCTGAACTTAACGAAATGATAGATTTACATGCAGGGAAGCGTTGGTCAGCAATAACTCAAAAAGCCAAAAATTGCAGATACGCCCTTTAGAATTAACACGGCAGAATTATAGTCAAGAATATTTGAACGGAACCGGTATGGAACGGGAATCAACCTTTATTATATCACAAACATACCTTTGGAGAAGTTTTTTTTATTGTTTTCTTTTTAAATTGTGTGGAAAATATTATTACAAATATGGCCGCCCACTACTTAAAATATAAAAAAGTACCTACCCACTATATAAATTAAATTATAAATTAACAATCTTTTAACATAAATATTTTGTAAAAAAATTTTGGTAAATATTTTTATATGAAATTCTGTTGAACTTAATATAATAAAAAACAACGAATCAATATAGATTTACAATGTAATATGATTTTTTTACAATATTACTTCTAACATTAATTTTTTTTTGTTATAAAGCAACCCACTTGAAACTTGTAATACATTTTCTAAGGCTTGAACAAACTACTCACGACCCATTATATTTGTAAATCGTAAATAACTTTGTTAATATGAACAAGTTTTCAAAACCAATACAGTGTAATTAAACTAATACGATACACTCGGTAGGCCTTTCGAGTTATTTTTTTTTATTAAAAGTTATCTATCTATAAAATATTTTAGATCATTAAACTGTTTACTTTTTCTTATTTGCAACGGAAACTTGTAATTTTAAAGTTTAATGGCGACTTCTTTTCGTGCGCGTGTTACTCGGACAATTATATTATTTTAATTATTATACTTAATGGTTACTTATTTATACTTAAATATACAATCCCATATTCAGCTAAAAATAACTTTTAAATTATATGTTGAAATAATGTTGATTTATAAACATGTAAAACTTGGTTACTTGCACGTCTATTTCACTTAAAGTGTTTGTTTATTGTTCATTGTTCATTTGTTTATTAACTATGATTAATTAATAAAAACGTGCAATTTTATGCCGAGAGCTTTAGTTAATCATTGATATTATATATTATATACAATAACAAGTAACTAATAGATCCGTTTAATTTGTACTTCACAAAATTATTTGGTTTAGAGGTTTATTTGTTCACTTGAAATTTTAAATAGTAATTCTTTTCCCAAGCTTTTTCGACTTCTTTATATTTGATAACTTAATAATTTTACGTGTTTAGTGTTACATTCTAAAGTTAGTAAGAAAAGCTTAAAGTAAGATTTATGAACATGGTAGTTAATTAGTCTGAGTTTTGAAAAACTGTTATTCCAAATTTATGAAATTATTATTTTTAAATTAGTAAGTAAGAGCGTCGCTAAACTTTATATTTAGTTTTGTTTTTCAAGTAGAAAACTTAATTTAAAAAAAATAATAAGATTTGTATTATAATTGATTTACAAAGCTATGTAGGTTGGTTATACATATCTATAATAGCAAGTAATTTGGGGTTACATGTAAACTAAATCTGATGTGGTGCTCACGTATAACCTTAATCGTGAAGGTTTAATGTTTATTTATAAAAGCTGGGTTTAAGAGCAACATCTATGAACAGCATAATCTTCGTGTATAAAATAATATTAGGAGTTTATATAAATATTACTTAATTAAAACCACCAAGATGCTATACGCATTTATTTAAGGCTGGTGTATGCATATACCACATACTATATACTATATTTTGTTATACAAACACAAATATTCAAAAATACCTGCATATTGCAATTTCTTTAAAAAAAATCCAAAACACTAACCCATTAAGCTAATTAATTACATTAATCATTTATTATAAATGACCAACTTGAAAAGTAATTTAAAGTTAAATCATTATAAACGTCAATCAATTAGAGATTAATTAAGAGGCCTTTTTAAACAAATTACTTTATTTAAAAAAATATTTTGACAAAAATGTGAAAATGTACGCTAATTATTCAATCTTCCGAACAAAACCATATTCAAATTGCCAGCAGTTTTTTAATGCTAATAGAAAATTTTAACAAAGCTTCCTTAGCACAATATGTTGGAGAATTTGACAGCGGCAGCGTCAAATTCTAATTAGAAGAAATTTTATGTCATGTTCTTTCAAAAATGTTAGCAAATTAGCAATGTTCTTTAATTAAACTACAAGATTATAACTTTTAAAAAAATTTAATTACGCTTTATAGGATTTAAACTATAATTAACTTTATAAAATTATACACTTATTGTCACTTTTTCTTTTTAAAATGGGTAATTTGTTTTAACTTCGGCATGAAATTTTATTTTTAAAATAAAAACATAATTAAAGTTTACGTACCGAACAAATTAAAGTAGAAAAGTAAACTTAAACGATTTTCTATTAGGTAGGCACCAGAAATAAAAATAATTCATGTTCGTGTTTTCTAGCGTTGGCTAGTGCTAATATTACAAATAATATCTCTTTTTAATGTTTTTAATACAGTCACTTTCAGTAAAGTTTATTAAAAATTTATGCTGTGCGCCGCGGTCTTTAAAAGATTCATTTACATAGGTAAATGCGAAAACATTGACAGTGATAAACACAATTTAATAATGTCGTTTTATAAATGACTGTTAAATAATTGTTAAATAACAAATTTATTAATAAATTATTTTAAGCTGTTAAATCCGAAAATTATTTTGGCAGTGTAAGCTTCTGTTAAGTTAATATTGAGTAATTTTTATTTAGATTTTTTTTATATAGCAATAGCAATTGGCTATTTATACATAAAGTATGGATACGAAATTGAACTTTCAGAATCCTAATTTAGATCTAGGGGTGCTAGTTGCTAGGATTCACCTCCTAGCCTGTCCTAAAGTGGACACAGGTGAAGTGTTTTAATTTTTATAAATACTGTAATTACTCAGGATATTTCCTTCAATTAATCCGCAGTAAGTCCGCAACTTATTAGAATTAGATACAGGTAGAAGGTTAGCATAGCATAGAAAGAATTAAAATATAATATTAACGATGTTTATCAAAACTTAGGGTGAATTGCTACAATTTACCACCCAAGAGTGTATCAGAACCTAAGTTATGGGGGGGGGGGGGTGAAGCGGTAATTGAATTACGGTTTACCACACCAAACATTCAATTTTCAAAGAACAGAAATCTAATAGTTCAAAAAACTGCATATAGTAAGCGAAAACTGAATTTTAACAAAGATTAACTCATTTACACATAATCAGAAAGGATAATTATGCTCCAATTAGCATTCGTTTTCGGCAACTTGGCCCTTGTTTTTCTTTAGCTTTTAGAAAAATGCATAACAATTTTGCGGTAAAGGCAACAACGATCGTATACTTTTTTAAAAATAGCAGAACCAATAAAAAAGAACAAAGTTATAAAGAAATTAGTAAAAGTGATTCTACCGCTCAATTAAATACTAACTGGAGTTTAGTTTTGTGGCTTTATTTCGGTAAATTTGCTTTATAAATTGTTTACAATGTTGGTAAAATGAAAGCGCAAATTCTTTTGTCAATTTAGTAAAAATTGCTATAGCAAAACTGATGTATAGTTAGTTAGTCTACTTATAACTTAAAAGATGATGAAAATTATATGGAGAGTAATGTAACAAGTGTACCTAGAAGCTAATTACATTAACCCACATACTACTACATAAAATTTCAAAAAATTTCTCATTAGAAAAACAAATGGAATTTAGTAAAATATCTCCACTACATTTACTTGAATAAATGTAAAAACCTTTTTGTTATTGTTTTTCTGTTTAAATGGAGTATAATAATAAGGTTATGTTGAAAATAAAATACAATAGCGTATTTTATACTTGAATAACTTATCTTGTTGAACTGTATAAATTTAATAGGTTGCACGAGATGAATTTAAATACAGATATAGAATACTTACAAATAAATTTCCTCAATTTACATAATTTTGACTTATTACTCTTTATTTGGTAGCAACATGATAAGTGTAGGTATAAATTAATTTTCCAACTTTCAAATTTTCAATTTAATTTTTCGACGCTTCAAGAAAATGGTTGATGATTTAGTGTTTAAAATATAATTATTATTAGTCTTACGTCACTGTCGAACTCCCTACCACGACATTAAAAGCACTTGGTTAACTTCCAGTTAACAAAATGTGTGTAGGCCATTAATAGGATCAGGTTTTTGGCGGTTTTTGGGGTTAACCGAAAATAAACGCATAAATGTTGTACTGATTATTAATAACAGAAGCTAAATTAATAATAAATAATTTATGCTGCGCGATTGTAAAATTTAATATTGAATTATTAAATATGAAATATAATTTACTTCACTTACTACGCAACATTAAATTTTCATTTAATATTATCAACGAATTTAATAATATCTACTTAAGCTGTAGATTCCTGACATGTAAATGATAAAGGCTTTGCAATTTACAAATGTCAATAACAAACATTTCTTATGTTGTAACCCAACCTGAAAATATATTATAAAATGCAAAACTGAAATTGTGTGTAATAATGCCATATAAAGACATCGTTTTGCTTCATTTTTCAAAACGTTGCAAGAGGTTATCAACTTTAAATATATTGAACATATGATATTTGTATAGTATCAACATTATTTTATATAATTAACTTATTGCTATTTTTAGGTTAGTGGATTAATAATAATCAGATTATGTAAATCTTCAATGTTTTGCTAATTAATTTCGTCAGGAAATTCAATTAATAGTAAAAATAAAAAATTAAGAAAACGTTAAGTTATTATTGTCCATTTGATAATAATTTGTTTATTTGGGTTTATGAACATCAAATCAATTATAATTACATATTTCTTTTATGTTTCTTCGTCAAGAAGAATAACATAAACATTTTTTTAAAATTAAAAATCCATAAACCTAAATAATTATCGGTTAACAAAAGATTTACATAATCTAATTTAGTTCACTAACCCAACAATAAAAATAAATTAATTTTTTCAAATGGAAGAAAATTTATCCTTAATTTTATAATTTAAATATTTAATAATAGTAACATAATTTTATAATATATACTTTTATTAAAAATGATATGAATTGAAATGAGAAAGTGTGGAGATTTTTCAATATGTGACTCAATTAGTTTTATTAATATTTTAGTATTCAAATTGTTTTTACAGTTACGGAAAAAATACTATTAATAACTTCAACGAGATAGTAGACTCTAAAACTACCCTTATCTGTTGAGCCGTGGATTAATTACGTCTAAAAAACGTGTAATTATAAGTATAAATGTTTCTGATTAATATTTATACCGATATCTCTTGTAGTTGTGATGAAAAACTTTAACCACTCCGAGGCCATTTCCGGTGGAACCGGAAATCATAATTACGGAAACTATTGCACGAACCCTTTGCGCACATTAATAAATGTTTCTATAAAACAATGAAGGCGATAGCTCTTACAGTTGAAGAGAAAACTGAAAACTTTTCAGACGGGTGTTAAAATACGGGACTAATATAATCAGTAAATAATGGTACGCGTTATCAGAACAAAATTAATTACTGAATTATAATAATTAATTTATAAATAATGTAATTTCAGTTGTAGAATAAGATTAATTTATTAAGAATCGTAAATACAGTTATTTATAATGCTCAGTAATAATTACAGTTTTAATTATGTTATTTTGGTACTTTGTGTTAATAATTATATAAAACAAATTTTATTAAATATATTACGTGCTTTTATAGTTGCATAAAACACTGTAGAGAAATATAATTAAAATAAAGACTAAATTATGAGATAAAGCCAAAGAACCATTTTGTGTAACCACTAATGCAGAACTCAATTTGGTACGCAATAGATAATAATGAACGTGCGTTTGCCGTGCTATAAAGATTCGCAGGGAAAGTTACAATGGAGAATTAGATATGTACATGAAAGAATAATAACAAAGTAAATTAATTAAATAAATATTATTTTTACAGTACAAAAAGGTTTTAAAACAATAATACAAAGAATTTTATAACATCAAGGATTACTTGTGTGACATTTTAATTTGATTTTAGGGGCCCAAGTTGCTAAAACACGACAAATTTTCTTTGATGTTCAAGTTGCAATTTATAAATGATTTTTTTAAGTTTATTTAATTACGTACCTACATAAAATTGTAGAATCTTACAAAAAGGTTTATTTTCGTAAGGTACAATTTCCTGAAAATGATGAAGTAATTATGGTAAAAATTATGTAGGTATTACTTAATTGACGTGTCGCACATAATGATTGATATCCAGCTTATTTTATTGTAGCCTTACATTGGGTAGCGTGCAGGAGTTTCAAATTTTAATCAAATCGTTAATATCACAAAGTTTTTTTTAGCTATTCAGATCGATCATTTTCATTATGCATGATCTGATAGATCGCAAAACTATTTTCATCTTAATTAAAAATATTTTAATAAATCGCTTCTATGTTAGCCACATTCTTCTATGCTCAATTGATTGCTTACTTTGAGAGGTTTTCTTTGTTACCACCATTGTCAATACTTTTTCTATTGGAAATAAGTTATACCCACTGAGTGGTGGTGAACATTAAAGCTACAAGAATGCGAACAAACACTACAATTTCAATTTGAGGAAAAAAACAGTGATTACATCTAACCTTGAATTTTGGAGTAACTATTTTAACATTAACATTTTAAAAAGAAATTAGTGATAATGATGCGTTAGCCATAATAAACAAGAATCACTTTAAAATAAATTATTCAAAAATAATTTTTTTTATCATTATCATTAATTCGCTTTTAAAGTAGATATTTCTAAAATTTTAAAATTACAAGGTTAGGTGTAATTGTAAAATAATGAGACGTTTAATAAATTCAATGGAATTAAAAACTACGAAAATGGATTAGGATTAGTAGGCTATTATTGAAAATGTTGACAATACAATATTATCGATAAATTGTACATTTAATTTACAAGTTTAACTATTTGTTAACTTACCGCCGAAATTTATACCATTACCAAATATTAGCAACATTTGGTAAATCCACAATATCCGTTTTCTTCCTATAAATTCATCCGGGTCGTACTATAATTTGTTATAATATTACTTGAGCATCTTATATTGATGAGTTCTCATTAACTAAAATACAAAATATACTACCCATTATTTGGGATGTTAGATACTGCAAATTACTGGTAGTTCTACTATTATTGAGCTTTAAATTGTTTTAGTACATTTTCGATTTACCATATAAACCTAATGCTGTGTAATAATAGTTCACGGATGTATGTAGCTATTTAATCGATAGTATATTGTGCATAGTTGGTGAATTTTATGAAAACCCTTAAAATTAACCTTAAAATGTATTGAACGGAATTGCTTCGACTTCGGATTTGGCAGAAACTCATTCATTTCGTGCATCACGTGACTCAAACCAGCTGTCAAATGAGCTTGTATGGTTTTTCTATTTTCTTCTTTTTCTGAAATTCCAAACTTTATGCCGTACTGAGTTGTGCAAGCAATAAGATAATAGATTTTTAAATATAATTTTAAAGTAAAGCTTCTATTTGTGACGTAATTGATATAACCTTACTCATCCCTGATATCTTATATAACCTCATTTCCCAACCGTTCATAACAAATGCCTAAATTAAGGCAATTACTTTTGTATCCCAACTTTGTTTGATTCTGCATCATATTGAGATATAATTAAAACACATCAAACGAAAGACTCCGATACTCAATTTTGGATAAATATAAATAATATAATTTTAGTCATCAGCACCAGCGAATAAACGTCATACTTCCTAATTCCACCCGTGACACAAATAAATGTAGAAGCTACTGGGATTGCACCTAGGTTTGACCCTAGATATGTACATACAATCGATAATCCAAAACTACGTGTACTTAAACTTGTGCAAGTAAGAATCAAAAAAGTGGATACCTACCTATATAAAAAAAATTTTCGAGCAAGAAGGTAATTACTATTTTATGCAAGATAGTGCTCCATGCCACGCTATCAAAATTATTTAAAAAAAATTAATTATAGAAATAATTCACTGTTTGATTAGACTGGAAATTCTCCAGACTTAACGTAAAAATTAAAATTAACTTACTTAATTAATAAGATTAAGCACCTAAAGCTAATTTTTTCAGTAGGGACTGTATATATATAACAATTTTTGGTTCTGTAACAAACCAAAAAAACGTCATTAACCTAAAAAGCATCTAAGCAGTATAAAGTTTATGTTGATGCGGCACTGGACTGGGTTACCTCTCTTTTTCTATCATCAAAATTTTCTATTTTGCATAGCAGTTTTTAAAGATGATGATTATTATCATGTGGATATTTTTTCAGGAGTGAATATATTGTATATTTGAAATGAATTATCATTTATTATCAGCAACGACAAGTTAATCTTGGCTCAAAATTTCAAACTGATTTGTTAAGCCATTTTCAAATTAACCGTAAAAAACTTTTCCTGAAAAGTCATACTACTTTATCAATATTTGATACAATATTTTGATGTCCTTTTAGCTCTAAAATTTTTAGCGACGTTCTGTTATTAACAAAAATTTTTATGAACAGGTGCGTGTTTTATGAAAAAATTGCAAATCCTTTGATAAAGTATTATTCATCGTTAAATAAATGCTCGATTAATGTTCACAATTTTTTTTGTATAAATTGTGTCTTACAAATGTAAAATTATTGAAAATGTACGAGTTCCTGCTCTTTGTGTTAGATACGTGTATTGACTTTACTTCCGCTTCCTGATTTTAATTGCCATTGCTGGTATATTTGCTCAGCCCTTTCTGTATACGTTACAATCATAAATTTAAAAATATTTTTTCCAATTGAGTAGAAACTGACGACGTGTAAGCAGAAACTTAAAACCATAAAATATTTGCTTATATGAAAAAATTGTAGTATAAAAATTATCATGAGATTTGATTCGACACAAGGTGTAATCTATTACCTAGTTCATTATAAGAAGTAATTATTACTTAATTAAAATAATTACTTAATACTTGTACGGTCAGCTTAGTCGTGCAGTTAAATTTGGGATTTAGAGAATCCCCAAAAGGCATATTCACATTTGCATAAACAAAGGTTTAAATATTATATGAGCGCTAAAAGCGATTATTTTAAATATTATAGTATACTATAGATAATATAAACTACGGAAAACATAAGCTGATCTATTGTTTTTGGCTTTGCAATATAAATTCTCTCAAAATCCTATATAACATTTCTGAAATAATATTATCAATATAGCGTATACTGAAATATTTAATTTTTGACTGGGTAAACAAAGTGATTTGTCCTTTTCGACAGTCCTTGATGTTATTAAAAAATATTTCATAATAAAAATGTGTTCCAATTTTATGTTTACTTTCATGTTCCGCGGCTAAAAGTAGTACTACACATTGGTTTATTTCGATGAGTTTTTTATGCAAATTAAAAAATTAATTTTTACAGAATGATCAAACGTTCTATAAAATTTTATTTCTTAGGCTTAAAATAATCCCTTACTATTAATACGGCCATTAATATTTAATAAAAAATGTTCTGCTTTTTATGAGTAAATGGATGAGTTCATATAATTTGGCTGTAATAGACAGTATATTTTTGAAACAGAAACTATACATAAAATGAAAGAGAATTAATATTATAAATGTAAACTATAAAATACAAATTCAGTCTACATTTCATGTAATTATCGCATTTCAGACCCTCAGTAAACAAATCCTCGGTTACCAAAACTTTATAATTTTAAATAGCATCCTCTCCCTTATGAAAGTTCAAATGAAAGATCTAGATAATTTTGTCTATTAAGAGAAGCAATGTTTGTAAGAAAATCACATGCAAAACTCGAATAAACGACAAATCTAATACAGAAGTGGAAGCTATAAAAGGCAAAAAAAACTGATGCTTTGCAAAATCAAAATAGTACAATGGTATTTGCTAAGATCAGTGAAGTGCAGCCGTAAGTAACTCGATCAAAAGCCTTTTTACCTCTGAGAAAACTCACAATCATCAAAAGGACAAAATAACTGTTATGCTTTGGAAAACGGAAACTAGTCATAAATTGCAATTTTACAGAAAGCAATATTAAGATTTCTGCTCGCACATTTAAATTGTATATCAAGATTTTGTTGTTTCCAGTGTAATATAGAATCAAGATTTATTTAAAACTGTTTTCCAAATGTCTACGTTTTTATTTTTTAAATTATGTAAATCGTTAGTTTTACTAAACTTTCAGTTTATCATGGTGAATAAGATTCCAACAGCAGTTACAGACTCCATTAGGAACACATCATCCTAACTTAACCAATCAGTAATGAATATCGGAAACGATGCGATATCCGAAATAATACAAAATTACAGCAAAACCTAGAAATATGAAAAAATTGTATGCAAATATCATATCATCGCGTAGTATGTATATATTTTTCACTAGTTGACATTTAAGTACAATGACTTGGAATGACATTTTTGACAAAAAACAATTGGTCGATATGATATCCTTTCATTAATTTTATTAATGCTAAGGTACGTTTTCAAAATTAAAAAAAAAATTTAATTAAAAAACATAAATGCTTGAAATAATTGCTAATTTTCTTTATTGAATTCTAAATGTTAATTTCTTTATGTGCAATTATATTTTTGCTTTGTTCATTTCAATTTCCTTAATGATTTTCTGCTCAAATTTTAATTTACACCTTCAGTTTTAAATAAAATTTATTTCACCTTTGTAATTTAATTAAAATAAATAAATGTTTCTAATTATTCCTATTTTCTTGTTTAATTTTAAATGTTAATTTCTTTATGTGCAATTATGATTCTGTTCTATTCATTTTAACTTTCTTGAAGAATTTTTTTTCAAATTTTCATTCATTCTCAATTTTTGTATTAAAAATTATATAAATAATTTTGATTTATGATATGAAGTCCAACCGACATTTCTATACATCGCAGTTTAACTCTCATACGAATTTATTTTTATATTCAAAATACCTTCGTTTTCTTTCTTTTCGAGGACGAGAAGTAATTTGTTCGTGTTTCATTTTCAGTTGGATGTGGTTTTTGCAAAGTAAAAACCGTTCATTTAATCCCCTTCCCCAATAAATATTAATAGAAAAACGAGGTAAAAGAAGTTTAATATATAGGATAAATCTCTAGAGTATAAGATAGTTTAAATTTAAAAATATAAATTGAGAAAACAAATTAATGTAAGAAGTGCGCAATTCAACCCCCAATAGTGCCTTCTACCAGTGTGAGATAGAATTTGTGCAACCAGCAAAAATCTACCCAAAAATTTATTGTTATTATATTACGGAAATTAGGATGTTATCCTTTCTACACGATTAGATTTTAAAATAAGATTCTGTCCTGGTATACGAAACAAAAGTTACAGAAAAGTGATGGTACATCATTAGATCTCGTTAGCCGAATAGAACACAATGTTAGTAGAAAAGTGGGTAGTTAAAACTTAAAACGTAACAAAACAAAAAGCTAATTGGATCAGGATCAATTTTTTAGTTATAATAAAATTGCGTACTATATGAATATTTAAATAGTTAATTTTGACGCACCCTGTCAAAAACTATTTGGGATTTAAATTAGTATTCGTAATGGAAAAATTACACGCAATTTAAACGTTAAAGAATAGTTTTAGACCGCCGAACTTAAAAAGCAAGTTTTATTAAAACTTGAGAACTCTCGGACAAAGTTATTTGGTTTTTATCTGATCATGTTACGGATGGCGCCGTCGAGCTTTTCTTCAAGAGGTAACCTAGGAAACGATGCTCATTCAAACATCAACTGATTGCAAACACAAAATATTTGCTTTCTTAACTGCAGTGTTTTCATAGGAAAAACACTTGACTTGATAAATCTCAGTTTATGATTTTCTAACTTTTAAAACAAAAATTAACTTCGTGAAAATTAGCAGCACTGCATCAGAATTTTCCTTTATTTTGCCGCTGATGTTACTTTTTAATACATCATTGATAATATAATTTATTTTGAATTTTTAACTTATGAAAATTATATTATGAATTATTTTAAATAAATTTTAAGTTAATATTAATGTATATAAATTATTAACTGCAAATTTGCAATTTATATAAAATAATGCATAATTTAATTTTTAGTAATCTCCGTTTTTGCATAATATTTAATTTATTAATATTAACCACTTTTATGATTGTTTACTGTATTACAGTAAGAACGAAACACTTGAGGTGATTTAATATAAAAAACAATCTTCTGTGATATTTTTTCAGTTTATCAAAAATAACATAAATTCGTTGATTGGTAAACATAACAGAAAAATCCTGCGTCGTGACCCCAATTTCCGGAGTTTATATTTTGTTTCGTTCTTAGGGTTATGTTAAACAACACGTATTTACGACATAAATAAACTAAATATTTCTTGAAAGAGTCTTGGTTTTTACAATCTTTTCAAATTTATTTTCTTTTTTGGTAGGCTTAATAAATATATCCGCAATGTCAACTGACGCAAGACGAAAACTTTTAGATTATATTTCAACTTTAATTTAAAATTTATGAAGAGATAGTTAGGTACTTTGAAAGTGTAATATTATTTTCTCGGTTTTACGGTATTTACAAAATTTGAATTCAAACATGAGGATCAAGTTCAGTAAAAAAAAATAATCAGAGCCCTGAGTAATCTGGGATTACGTGTGCGTGCGTTACGAACCTTGCTTTAGAATTGTTAAAATTTATTCCTAGTTGTTAATGATTTATTTATGCAAACAATCTTTTTTATATAGTATTTTATAAGTACATTGACTACACAATGGAAGCGCTTCTCTAATGAAGCTGAAAAATACTATCGATAGTCTTTATTAATTGACTTCATTAGTGTGACGTCACGATACCTAGATATAGGCCACCCATACTACACGAAATTGAATTAGTGCCACTGATGCAATCTCGCACAGTTTGGTTAGCCTATATTTAAGTGTTTTGATGTCATCACTATTCACTAATGGAGTTAATTGTGACGTTAACTATATTTACAAATTATATATAGAGATGGACAAAAACTTCCAGCTTATGAGTATTTTTTGATCTTATTATATCCCTGACTATCATTACTTTATTTTTCTTCCATAGTTAAGTTATCAAAAATCGCATTAGTCTCATTTATAAGTACCCACAATTATCCAGCTTTTAAAGCTAAGCTTATAGGATAGTCGTCTTGGAACAGAAGAGACATCAAGGCAGCGAAAATGTAGTTTTAATATTTTCACAAATTTAAAGTTTAATTAATTTATGCAGATTTGTTTTACTCGAAATAAAAATTAATGTAGCTACCTAAGTTTTATAATTTTCAGAGTTATAACTCCCTTAAGTGAATAAAGAATAATTAACAAATCCTTGGCGTTTTAATTAAAAAGTCATAACACAAAAGTAAATTTAAAAATTCTTCAATAACTTAGTTTAAATAGGTAAAATAAAGCGAACGCGCTTAATTTGATTTTAATATCAACAAATGTCAATTAACATTTAATGGTAACATAAAGCCATAACAAAAATCAATATTACATGGCGGCATCAAAGTGGTCCCTAGTAAAATTTTCTAACAATTCCGGAGTTTTAACTTAATTAAGTCAATTGATATTTATGATATGAAGATTGTAATTGGCATTAGTAGCATATTGCATAATTGATCGTAAATTGCACAAAAGTTAACGCGTTTCCTTTTTCATTTTTCATTAGTTTAAATTAATGTTTGTTTAATACTCTTCAAGATTTAATTTCTAACTTTGATGTATTTTAAATTTTGAATAACTTTAAAAGAAGAATTTAATTAAAGAAATAATCTACCTAAACTCTTTTTTCAATTAAAATATTCAATGCAAATAATTGGATTGCTAATACCTATAGCGGGATTGGAAAAGGATAACAAATTTAATTAAAAATTTGTTTTTAATTAGGTACTTATTATTTCAAAATTTATCCTAATTAAAATTTCGAATAAAACTTCTACGATATTGTAAGTTTCAGCGTAAAATTATTGTAATTATGGTATGTTCACAGTAAGTAATTGTTGTACAGTTCTTCCTACAAAAAGTTTAAAAAAGTTAGCATTACACTGTGCTTTACCGTTTTTCTAAAATCGAAATATAAACACAAAAAGTTAATTCTTTCAGCACTTCGTCGGTGAAGTAAACACCATAAATTACCAACCGATCAAATTAACTTAGCTACAGCTAAAACTCATCCCAACTCGGCGCAATTAATAATTACCCAACTTTTGACAATTAAAATTTGCTTCTGTCAGAATCCGTATAAATTATTGGAATAATTTGCTATTGTGCTAACACAGTTAACGGAAAATAAACTTTTTCCCCTTGATGATTTTTTTTCGCTCAAATAACTTGACTTCTAAATTTGACAAAACTTAACTAAGCGCTAAAACATTAAAATTTTAACTCTAAGTAAGGAATGGATAATTATAGAAAGTTTATTTATAAAACAATTAAAAGATATTTCATGTATGATATATATTATAAAATAAATGAAAAAATGAGGGGGACATAATTAATTATATAAATTTTTGCCATATTTTTCAAATACGTATATGTAGTTCTGCCATATGGGAATAAATGAAGTGGCTTTACTTTCTATGTATACTTGTATAATATTATATTGAATAAATAAAAATGTTTTAAAACGAGTGAACAAATAATTACTGAATTATATTTGGCTTTCAGTATAATTAAATATAATTTCAATTGATTTATTTGTTGACTCAATATATTTTAAAATATTTTTACTTATTAAATATTAAATTATATTTGAGCTTTCAAGTATAATTAATTATAATTTCAGTTGATTTATTTGATGACTTACTATGCTTTAAAATATTTTTATTTATTAAATTTCACGAGTTAAAATCTTAATAATTGATGAATGTGTAATTTACAGTTAAAATTCGAATATTTTAGCGCTTAGTTAAGTTTTCTCACATTTATAATAAATTTTATAAAATTATTATTTATTAATTCTTTTTTAAACATGTTTAAAAATATTTAGCAATATATCCTCTTTTGTTTCAATTGAAATTTTCAGTTTCTGGATTGAAGCTAATTACTTTTTGATTAGAATTTATATGCAGTTCAATTTATTGTTTAGTGAGCTATTCGTAAGTACTTTTTTCAGTTAACGAATAAAGGTTAAAATTATGTTTCCCAATTTACTACCGAAAAAGTTTTCTTGGGCCACTAAATGTGTAAAATGGTTACATGCCCTGAAGCAATAATTGCAAATATCTAATTAAATATAAATTATTTTCACAAGGTAAGGATAACTTTGGAACACGTTGCATGCGTTGATGCGAATGAAAAAGAACATCGTGTGAACATAATTGCTATGCGTTCAACATCGCCTTTAACGATCTGAGTGGAAACGTGTCAAAAGTTGAAGATAAGAAATGTGTTTCTTACCGAAGCTACCGTGTCCGCTTAGTTAAAATGTTTGAGTTTGGAAGAACTATCCATTCAGAATTTATGAAGTTATATATGATTAGGCACTAAACGTGACCTTGGTTTTAAATTAATCTAATTTTTGCTACCATAACTTTTTGGATTGTATTATCTTTGGATCGTGATCAATTTAACTAACGAATTATCGTTTTCACCCTAATACATCTTAGACTGAGAGATAACTCCTTTTGATGATGATGAAGCTTTTTATTGAAAATAAATTTTATTTTTAATTTAATTTTTGTTTTTGGGATAATTTATTGCATTTATATGTGGGTATAGTCATTCGCACGAAAACAGGTAAAAAACGTTCTTTCAAGCTCTTAGCTTTTTACTATTTTCAATTTTGTCTTTTGCAAATAATGCTGCTGATAATAATAAAATGTAATTTAATTTGTTATAAAAATACAAGTACAAAATTTTTTCAAATATTTACCAAGAGTCTTAGCTATATTATAAAAGGCGTCTGTTGTTTTAGTATCAAATTTTCGAGTGTTGGAATAAAACCTATGCAACAAGTGATCAGGCATTCTTTCAAAGAATAACCATAATACAAATATTAACTTTGCATGTGCGTTAAAGCAAAATTTTAATTTTGATTGGCAACTTTCAATTGGTTAGTTTAAAGAGAAAATTCGTGATTAATTTACTATTTAACACTTTTACATTACATTACATTACTGAGGTGAACTCAGATGTTAACATAAAAACAAAGTTTGGGAAAATGATATAAATAGAACAAATAAAAATAAACAAAAGAAACAAGAAGCAATAAATGAAGTACTTACATGGCAGAAACACATACAATTTAAATTTTAATTCAAACTTGTACTAACATTAAACTTAATTTACAATGATCAACAGTAAAAGAACACGGAGATCATAATTTACAATTAAAATGAAGTTCGGAATTACAAGGGTTGGATAATAAAAATGTACAAATATTGGTTATTACAAATGAATGCATTTTTTTTACAACAATAAAAATATATTCAATTAAAATACAGTTGCCTTTTGGATATAACGTACTTGGAAATAATAAACACTCGCTTATAATGAACAAAAGTTAGTCCCGAATAAAATCCGATAATTTTTACGTGCATTTAAATTTGGTGATAATCAAACTCCGAATTTAACAAATTAATTTAAGTGGTAAAATAATATTTTACCCGGATATAAAAAATTAGGTCAAAATATTAAGCACATTTCAAACGCTAGTAGCTTAAGACAGGCGGTCGTTATTTGGTGAAGTCCCGAGTAGCATAATATTTTTGTTTTTTATGGCCTAATTCTTCAACTATCATTTTGGCCATTATCAGTATAAGCTTGACTAAATAGTTAAAAAACAAACTTTATTTTAATAATTCAATATAATAATTAAAATATTTCAGAATATATCGAGATAATGAATTAAATAAATTGATATAATAATAATATATTTAAGCTTTCAAGTAAAGTTAAAATCGTTTTTCTAAAATCCGACTAAAATTTTCAAGTTGTTTTTGTCATTGTAGGCGACGTATTTTAACGCGTAGTTCTAAAATTTTATTTTTAACTGGCGGAAAATAAAGGAAATCGTTAGAAATTGCTGACAAAAGTGAAAAACCAAAATTCAATTTTTGAGACTTTAATCGACCGTAAAAGATTAATTTTAATACTTACCGGAAAATAAACTGCGTTAGACGAATTTTCTCATCAAAATACATAAAACAGTCCGTCGAAAAAGCTATAGTTTTCCAATATTTATTTTTTGGGTAGAAAAAAATTTAAAGAGGTTAATCTATCGTTTTTGTAAAATTCGACTAAAATTTTCAAGTAGTTTTCGTCATTGTAGGCAATGTATTTTAACGAGTAGAATCAAAATTTTGCATTTTCAGCTAATAAAATTAAACTTTTACGGTCGATCAAAGTTCTAAAAATCGAATTTTAGTTTTTCACATTTGTTATCGATTTCTAATGATTTCCCTTGGTTTTTGCCAGCTGAAAATGCAATTTTTAGACTCTTATTATACGTCCCCTACAATGATAAAAACGACTTGAAAATTTTAGTCAGATTTTACAAAAACGATAGATTAACCCCTTTAAATTTTTTTTACCTCAAAAAATAAATATTGGAAAACTTTAGCTTTTTTAACGGATTCTTATGTATTTTGATGAAAAAATTCGTTTGATGCAGTATATTTTCCGGTAAGTATTAAAATTAAACTTCTACGGTCTATTAAAGTCCTAAAAATCGAATTTTGGTTTTTCACATTTGTCAACGATTTCTAACGATTTTCCTTGGTCGTCAGCTGAAAATGCTTTTTAATGAAATCAAAATCTACATTGGAAAATATTTGAAAATGTACTTTTTAAAAAGTATATTTATTTATCTTTATGCACAGACTGACACAATAATTTTAAGATAATATTTTATTTTATTAATTTGATAATTAATTCCTTTGACATAATTTATCAGGTATAATTTATTTAAATATTTCCAAAGGTATAGTTCAATTAATTTAAAATGAGAAATACTTAAAATAAACCATCAGCAAAATTATAATTTTACTTCAAAACACGAAAAACGATTGATTTATAACACAAAATTGTTTAAATTTTAAACTTCAATAAAAACTTGAACAATTTTATGCCCGACTGCCCAAACATAAAAAAAACTTGTAATTAAAATATTTTCTGTAAATATAATTATTATCATTTAAAACATTTGTTTCTATTTCACGAAGCTTAACTTTTTAATATTTTAAGTGATCACGTATTCAGCGCTTACGAAGTTGCAGCTTTACTTTATATTTAGAAAAATGCAAATAACATCGTAAATTACAAACTTTAAAATTTATGAAAACCGAAGTAATTATAAACGTTTGTGCAAAAATATTTCGTACATTTATTAAAATGTTACTGCAATACTGTGTTTCTAAAACGTCCGTCCAAACAAACTTTTTGGGATACGTTAAATCTTATAAAGTTCATTGACAACTAAAACAAGACTTAAAATTTATTTTATTTAAAGAAAAATATTAAAGAAGTGAAGGTAGAGGTGTTCTCTAACAGTACGCAGTTTCTTCGATACTTTAAATTTGTGAAGAACTTTCTGAAAAATTAATTTTAAAATACTATAAAACAAACTACTGATAAATAAATTGTGGTGGCTTCCGAGAGAAAATAAGTGAAATAGCTGAATAAAATTGAGAAAATTCTAATTAAACTTAATTAACTAAGAAATTAACAGAGAAATAGTAAATGAATCACTACTGATTTTGGGTGGTTTTAAATACATCAATTACTTTAATATAATTATGAATTCTCTTTAAATTATGCATTTTACCTATTTCGATATGATCAAAACGGTGTTACTCAGAAAATGGAAGCTGAATTTTACAAGTCCATTTATAACACAACAATTTATTATAAAATATAAATTATAATAAGAAAAAGCCTGTAAAAGTAAAATATTATAGAAACGCAAAATTTGAATTATCTGAATTTAACGGCTAAAACCGCACAACTGATTCAATTCAATTGATTACCATTATTGTAGTAAAGATAATTAAATGTATCTACTACCCAGGTAGCACATATTGGGACACAATATTGCCCCAATATAGCGCCAATATAAAATGTTGGCGCAATATTGCAATATTCAGCCAATATTGGTGCAATATTGTTTTCCAATATTGGGGCAATATATGATATCAATATTGACTACATCTTAGTGAAATATTTTACCATCGACTCATGAGCGTCTTTATATTTAAAGTTCTAAGCCAAAAAACACATTTTGCAGATTTAGATTTTTCTAAACTTTTAGTTCCAGGTAGCACACTATAATATTGAAAAAGTTTAACATCTCGATATTGGGGCAATATTGATTTCAATATTGCACCAATATTGCGCCAACATAGTGTGCTACCTGGGTAGTATATAATATAACCCTGCACCTTGTTCTATGTCAGAAACAGACACATTGACAAATTCAAAAATACAAAAAATCACAAGCTATTATGAAATTAGACATAGAGAGAAATTAGGATGTGTATATATGAAATACCATAATACGGTGTATGGCTTATGCCTGCTCGTTGTTCAGTAAAGTATAAGCTTCATTCTGCCTATTACTTTGATATTTACTTGTTTGCTTTGTTTGATGGAAGTTTTAAACATCGATTTTATGGTTATGTTTAAACTTTGAATTGTGAGAAAAAATTCACAGATCCATCAGACAAGAACTGAATGAAGTATCCAAAGTGTGAAAATTATATTATATAATTCCCTATTTGCAATCTTATCGATCAAATTTTGTATGGCAATCTGAGCAATGATTTGTTAATTTGCTTGGGTTTAGTTAAAATCTTTTTGTGGGTAAGAAGTTAAATAAATATACAAAGTTTTATTTAAATATTGCCCTACTTATTCGTGAAAGTCATTAATTTATAATGGACAAAAGCAAGTCAAGTGCGTACTCTTGAAGCATTTTCTCCTAACCAGTAATGCTAATTAAACTTTTCAAGTCATATGACCGAAATTAAAAAATTCTTATTTTAAATTTGAAATATTTTAATAAGGAATTGAAGGGTGCAAATTTTGTTGATGTGATTAGCAAATTATTATCTTGTTTTATAATACGAATATAGGTGAGATGTAAGGGATTTTCAAATTACTACGTTAATGCGTTAATAGCAGAAGGAGCGTCTGTAAGTAGATCGGTAAAAATCTTATTGTGAAAATATAGAACGCTTATTTATTGTTATGCATAAAATGTAACAAAGATTCAAAATTTTAATTATTATAGGTACTAAATCGAATTTTATACTGAATTGTGGGTAAATATCCATTCTAATATTCAATTTCATATAAAATCTAAACCAATATTTTTTAAAGATTTACATCATTAGTCACATAATTATTTTTAATAAAACAAAAGTATTAGAGAACTCATGATTTGTAAAAATACTGTTGAACTTTTAAATTTTCCTGCAATAATGAAGTAGGGTTGTGAATACCCAAAGCATACAGTGAGTCCACTATAAGATTGGGTCAACCTAAAGGTTACCAAATACCCCGAGTTAAATAAAAATTTTTTTATATTAGGTTAAATATTAATATTATAATATACTTAATAATATATTATTAATATTTTTACCATAAGAAGGTGGAATTCAGATGAGGGCAGTTTTTATTCATTTAATATGATTAACAGATAATTAGTATTAATTAACTAGATTTAAGAGACTAACTTGATTACATATCATAAAAGTAGATTATTATATAAAAAATAATTTGAAACGTTCTGATTGGTTTCGAATTATGCGGCCGCAGGAACGCACCGCACAAACACGAAGTTATTTCACATTATCTTCTTTTATAAAAGTAGATATTATGCTTCTACATAGTACGCATGCTTAAAACATTAAAAATAATTAGAACCACCTTCAAAATTAGGGTTAAATGAAAAGTTCCTTAAGCTTTTTTCTGGGAAGTACAAATCCGATTGGCGGGGTGAATTAGTCTCCATATTTCATAGTTTAGATAAATCAATATTGATTTCACCATAGCGTGTAAATGCCTACTGGAAGGCCGAGCTAAGAAATTTTGTGTAGTCCGCGATTTGAACCCAGAATTTCCGCTCTGTACTCAACCAGCGGTCACATCACTCCACGGCAGTAGACGGTTAGTAGACAAAAGAAATTATAAAATTCAAAGAAACTTGAACTGATTACATGTTTCAATCATATTCACCTTTCTACACGTGAAAGATTTTGTTAGAATAAAAATATATGTTTAACTTATCAGTTATCCAAAACAATCGCAAAAACCGATCTTAAAGTGCCTTTGTGACAATGAATATAAACGTTTTGTAAGTTTTTTAGATTGATAAAATGTCGCTAAAATTAATAATTTGTATTGTACCTATTGTTTAAATTTAATTATTATTTTTTATATTTAAAATAAAGTTGAACGTACAGATAAAATAATTATTTATTTTCAGCTTAAATTGAACAATAAATTATAAAAAATATTTTGATTAATTATACAATATTATGTATCACTGAAATTAAAACGAACAAGCAATGGGTGGGTTCAACCATCATTTCACTAACAAAAATTTTATGTTATTGTATTTGAAGTATTTACAAAAACTGAACTAATTCATAAATCTTTTTTGGAGATACGAAAAAGGTTGACCTACACGGTTTAATAATTAATTGTGGTAATTAAGGTCAAACATATTAAGATAATTTAACGTAAAAAGAAATATGAATATCCGACATTTCAAATATTGAACTTTAAAATCGAACGAACATTTTTAAAAGTTGAGAAAAATATTAAGCTAAAAATAAATAATATCATTAAAGCAAAAAATAATATATTTCGTTTGAAAAATAAGTATAGGTAGCTATAAAATGTATTTTTGTTGTTCAAATAATAACAAAAAAGTTTTTGGCTTAACACAAAGCAGTACCTAATATAAATTTGTCATGGCGTGTTGGGAATTACTTCATTTTTAAAAGTAAACAGGTAAAAAATATTGTGCTTTGAAAAATTGATCAATTTTTGTTCGTAGGTGCTGTGACCTACGACACTTTGTTCTTCTTTGCGGTTCCAATTTATTTGTTGGATAGTTATATTACTTTGTTTTCACACCAAAAAAATGATTTGTTTTAAAATAGAAATAAATTTTTTCGTATCGTTTATATTCTTTCCAGTGGTTAGTATTAAGAGTACTTTTCTTGTCGAGTTAAGTTTATATGATAAATGTATGTTTCGCTTCCTTTTTGTAAGATTACCTTCTTTCAACAAAAATTATATAATTTATCATATGTATTATAGCAGAAAGTGGATTATATGCAAGATATATTTATTTTAAAGTATAAAGTTAGGAGTTATCTTTTGATATTTTTCAGAAACCCTTGTGGGATGTGCATTATGTAGGTATGATTAATAATAACATTTTTGTTTTATAAAAAATATAACTCGCTGTTACAGATAGTAAAATGTAAATGAAAATTGAATATATAAATAAATTTTAACAAACGACCACATAATACAGGGTTTTATATTTAAAACGAAATAAATTCAGTCGTCGATACCACGGCTTATTGAGAAATCATGGGTCAGCAGCAGTGATAAGCCAATAATAGGTTTCCACCAATCGACTTCTGCCTGTTACGTTTCTAAAAATATATTCAATTGTTATCATTCCTGACATGTTAATGTGAATTTTGCAATTAAACCTTCGTTACAATGCCGGTCATTTAAATTAATTAATTTAATTTCTAAACGATTGAATTTCACATCGAAGAGTTTTCCATGAAAAACTATCCATCTCAAAAAGCTTTCGTACTTTTAAAAATTACTGGAAACTTTGAAGTTATCTAATATTTATGAGCGTTAAATATAATTTTAAGAAAATATGTGATCGACCGATTGTAAAATGATGTAGGTATACCTAATGTTATTTTAAAATAAATTGATACCTAGCAAAAGCAAATTTCCTATAAAACTTTTACAACTTTTTAAAAGAAAAAAAGGTAGATAAATTCTATAAACTACTATAATATGAAGTAATTTAAAATTTGAATATTTTTTTAAAGAAAATGGAAATTTAATAATACACCCAATATCAATAGAATACTTAAAATATTGTTTAGAATGTGACCGTTAATATCTACAATAATAGATTATTGGAATAATAAAATAGATCCCTAGTAACATTAGAATAGAAATAATTTTTAGTTAAATATTCTAATTTTATCCAAATTTAATAATAATAATTAATGGAATATTAGGATATAATGTCACAAAGGTAAAATTAGCGTTTTATAAATATTTAAATTATAAAGAGCCATTGCAACAATGGTCCACAAATGTTGGGTGGTCAGACTATCTAGAATATGACTCTTTACATGTACTATGAGAGCATAAGTCAAGCATATGCGATTCAAGGTTTTTTTTGCCAGTGTGACTTAGGCGATTGTTAGGCAATTAATTAAGAAAGGAATACTTAGACGCCAGTTTTCAAAATCAAGCACAAAGATAACATAGAGGTTATTTTAATTTCAAAATTAAACAAAAGTACAAAATAAAATTGAGGTTTGACAATGTCGAATTCTACAAAATCAAGTATAAAAAATATTTACAATCATAAAATAAAAAAATTTAGAATACCCTGATATATTATACATCCAACATTATCAATTGCAAATTAAGATTTAATTGTTATTTACTTACTCTTGGTGTGACGACGCGCATTGATAGTTCAACACCTCCTAAACTACAACTATTATATTATTTAGACACAGATTTAAATCTGTCCTGTTAATCTTTCATGTAACTAGAAATCGTTGAGACAAGCTACTCCTCTGAACACGCAATAAAAAAAATCGACAGTCCTTGCATTTTTACGTCGCTCGGTGTTTCGACTGCTGGAGATCAAACATCACCTTCGACTAAAGAAGTCTACGATGTAGGAAATCAAGTGGACACAATTTCCCAAAGAAAAGGTATGGCAAATCTTCTGAGCGGATGACTAAATTTTTATTACAGTACCTATTCAGGTCTCCATGTTATAAGTAACTAAAAGCAGTTGATATAATTTTAAATTTAATATCTAAAATTTGAATATTTGAATTAACATCAAAAATGAAATTACACTGACTGTGCCAGCCAAGAAATTTACAGAATATTTTTAATCGATAAATTCTTTCGATTACCTAAATTAAATATTAGGTTAACCTTGTTCAGCCAGTTTATTATACAGTGGGGCCCGCTTAATGTGATCGTGGTTAATGTTATCATTCGGATATTGTTATCACTTTTGCCAGGAACGGAACGGACATATATTATTACACATAAAAAACATCGCTTATAGTTATCATAAGTCGGTTAATGTTATCACATTATTCTTAAGATTATTTTCTCCCACGAGCAAAGGAGTTGATTTTCAGTTACAAGTATTTTTTTATATTGTGCATACCACCTACATAATATAAAGTCAGGTGTTAGCAAGAAAATCAACGTCACACATGTGATATCACATTACATATTTATGTTTATTATCAATTCCGTCGTTTAAATACATAAATGGACGATAGTTTGCTGTTAATGTGTGTTGTAAGATTCAGTCCTACATGAAAACTTCACAATGAGTGACTACTATTAATTAATTTTTGTAGATGTACTACATACTAATAAATAACCAATAAAATATTTTTCCTTTTATTGTTATCAATCGGTTATTGTTATCAAAAACCTCAAGTCCCAATGTGATCACATTAAGATCCCACTGTATCAACAACATCATAATTTGTGTGTATTCATAAATTGTATAGATTTTTGTCAATTGATTTTTTTTTTAATTTTTCTGATTTTAGGTGAATCTCCGTTTTGTAAGAGAGATCCTTTTTACTGCGACCTTCATGTAATCAGCAATACAAATCAACTTTTTCTTTAGTTTGATCTTCTACATGCAGATTTCTTTTAATTTTTCATCTGTTTTTTCAGTTGCGTGATTGGTCATGTACTAACTTTTGCAATATTTATATTTAGGTCAATCATTCTGGATTTTTGGTTTAACCCATTTACCATTATGTAAAATTGCAAAGTTGAAAATACGTTGTGATCTATTTAAGAATGTTGTGTTTTTTCTTATTATTGTATATTTTCAATTATTGTCACTAATTTTAGATACAGACCTGTCCGTTATTGATTTCCGCTGATGCTTTGTAAGAAATATTTTCAACGCAATTTTGTTGTTTTTTATGTTAATCTTTTTAAAATTTACTCGGATTATCAACAGTGCCGATGGAAATATCGTGTTGAAATTAACAACATTTAAAATGAAATCAAGTTCAAATTCATAAATAAGTATCCAATAACATTTTACCCCTAATTTACATAACTATTATTTAAATTTTGATTAAACTGGTCCACTTTAATAGGCATTATTTCATACGAATAGCACAATGGGACGCAATTTCAATAAATTATGCGTTATGTCTTTCATTTACCCAATTTACACATCAAAACGACGAATCAAAATTGAAAGTGATACATAATAATTGATTTATTTGTAAAAATGCAGTCAACAGATCAATTATAAAAGTTAAAAGGTTCATAATAGCATTTTCAAGTTTTAACTTTTTTAAATTTGAAAAAGTAAATACAGCATTTTAATTGCGTTATTAGTAAACGTGTCATGTAGTAATTAACAAAATCCTCGTGCATTTGTTCAATCTGCCCTTACAAAGTAACTGCAGGTTAGTGTGTAATTTGTAAAACAAATTTAACACAACAAACGAATGTAAATTTATTCCATACAACTCTTGTTTAATATAAAAAATAATTCTTCCTAAAAATAAGCACACAGAATTAATTAAAAAACATTCTAATAAATTAAGCTTAATTAAACTTTCATTGCTTGCTATTTAAGAAATTTCTCAAAAGTATACAATTTATATTGGTTAAAAGGGTGTACTGTATACCATTTTGAGATAAATTGAGGTGCAATACAAATATATTTTTATTAACTTACATTTTTAAATTACCTTTTGATATAATTTATTAGATTACATGACAAACGGTTACAACAAAAGTTAGATAAACAAATTGCAAAATATTAAACATTAATAATTTTTAATAAACAATTTGAATTTTTTAATTAAAAATTCTATACTTGATTAAATCACATAGGAAGTCAAAGCGATTTTACAATGAGAAAATTTAAACTTCTGAAGAGCAACGGAAAAATGAAGTAAAAATTGAAAAATATTTAAGTAAGAACAAACTCATCCATCATAATTCAGTGGCTGTGCTCTTTCCACAGATATCCCAATCGCTGTACAAATTAGATTTAATTTATTACTAAATTACCACATTATTGGTTACATAAATAGCTATTATTGATGTATTCGTGTGATTTTGTACACTTAATTCTGAAAATTCCTCATGAACATTTTTGTGATTACAAAATTCAAAAAATCTGATTTGACACAACACACAACTTTCCTATTTAAAAATTAAAAGAAATTAGTAACAAATTACATTTTTTAATCCTTTCGTTTTTATTGGTCCACTTGTAAACATCTGTAAACGATTTTCATGCAATCGTGTTGAGATATTCATTTGTATTTCCAATGACCGTCGTTTTTTGTAAAGGAATTTTTAGAAATGGCGGAAATATCGGTAATCTATTCATGTGCGTCAAGTAAAATTTAAATATGTAAAATTTAAAATCAGTTGCTGCAGGCATTTGTTCGTACTAACCGTAACCAAAAAACTGTCTATACACACGAAATACGACACACACATCCAGATATCGTTCCAAAAATCGTTCACGATTAAAATGATGCCTTTGAATCTAAATTCTAATATTTTCAAAAAGTTGGTTTTTTACTCAATTACAATAGTTTTTTTTTACTGCGTAAATTACGTAATTATTATAAGGAAAATTACACAACAAGAGGTAAAAATACTTACACTAAAAAAAGTGCGCTTCTTGTGAAAAAAATACACAATTCAGTTAATGAACACGTCCGGTTGTTTCTATAAGTTTGACATATCTAAATTTAACGAATTTAGATTAAATAAGTGATTGCAAAATTTTTATCATCATTTTTAAATCGATAAATTGCATTGCAAATATTATTCATCAGTCATCGTTTCATTTATACCATTGCAATTCGTGCATTGCTATGCAAGGATACTTTCGTATTGATTGATAATAGGGGTGTATTCACAGTGGGTCGTGTATTGGTGTTGTATTTATACACCGTTGTAATATCCTAGCATCCTAATGACGTCGACACAAATATCAGGTTTTACCACAGAGTGTAGATGCCCACCGGAAGGCCAAGCCAAGAAATTTTGTGCAATCCGCGATTTGAACCCAGAATTTCCGCTCTATACTCAACCAGCGATCACATCACTCCACTGCTGTGGCTTATTGTAAGAATTATTTACCATAATTATTCATTACGCATGTTTGCTTTCTTTAAAATCACAATTAAAACTTGTAGTTTGTAGGTAATTTGCATATGAGTATAGGTTGCTTTTCATAAAAAAATGTAACGATGCTTTAATACCATTTTAAAAACATTATCGCTATTTTAAAAGCATTTTATAGACTACATTTTTAATAAAAATTTCCATAGTAAACATTCTTTCGTTAACGATATTTCTTTTGTACTAGAAAATCCATAAGGGACTATTCAAATCTGTATATCAAAACACATTTTTACTTTGTTTTTATTCCCTGATGTCCATCTTTGATATGCTGTCTATATGTAACATAAAAATTTATTATGTGACAAATACTCAAAGAATTTTTATACTGGGTGTGTAACTACATAACTTGCTTAATTATTAAAGATTGCATTCTATTAATCAAATAAACGATAAAAATTTCTATAAATAATATTGTTCGGAAGCGATTCTTTAAACTGTTACACTTATTTGAAAATCAAACATTAGCAATTACTAAAATTTAACGTTTAACACCCCCATATTTTTATCTTCTCTTCTGCAGTTAGTTGAAATTATAAAAAACTTGCAAAACGCTTAAGAATGAGCTGCTCGATGGCCGACCTTCAAACTTCCATCAGGAAAGCCGTAAACAGCATTTTTTTAAATTATAAAATTTTAGGACGGAATTGAATAACGTCGGTTTTATGTAAATTATAATTAAAAAATTTACTGTAACCAATTAAAGAATTTTTGCTATTAGAGGTGAGAATCGCTTGGGTAACACTACTGTATTATACATTAATGTTGCAGAAAGGTTGATAGAAATAGAAATAAATATTTACTGTATAAATCCCTTTGATATTATTTATTATTTCAGATATGATTAATCTTACAAAATTTAAAAGTAGTTGAGCTTTCAGACAAGCGTATATGAAAATGATATATGTATCTAAGGAAAGTAATACAACATGTTACAAGCATTGAAAAATATTTTACTTACTTAGTAGGAACATTTTGTATTGAAAATGCAGTAATATTCAAGATAAGGTTTATTCAAATATTCAATTACCTAGAAAATTGCTTCTATTCGTAATTTTGACTCGACTATTTAAAAATGCGATTGTAGCTTTTCAATTATACTATTCAGAGCGTTCTATTCAACAAAAATAATTACTTCATTTTATTGTAATGTTAATCAATAGGAGGAAGAAAAATTTCAATTGGAATCTTAATAATTTACTAAAGTCGGTATTGATTTCAACGTGAATAGAAAATTATTAATAATTTTAATAAATGACTTTATGATTTATGATAACCGCAGGACTTTTTATATGAACCTATGTGGATAATTTTAATTTATTAGAAAATTCAAAGTTTTGAAAATGAAAGATTCCAAAGTCGTTTTGAAAATGAGCATTTGACGTAGTAGTTGGTGGAAGATTTATGTGACGTAAATAATTTAATATTAATAATTTTCGCTTGTCATTAAAATGTCATAAGAAAATTGATCACTTACTGCACAATGGTTTATTAATTGCTGTACAAGAAGTAAAGATGTTGGTCAAGCAGAAAACCATCTGGTTAGTTCTGGGTTCAGCACCCACCTTCTGTAGTTGTAATTTCAGAAATTTTTATTTAATTTTTACTTTTGATCATTTATAGAAAGCAAAACAATTTTACTAACGACCTCTTATGGTATCATCATTGGGTGCTGCATTCATCAAAATGAGGTTAAAACATTTCCAAAACTTAAGTGGGTTCTCACCCTGATAAGATACAGCACGGATAAGTTGAAATATAAGTAGATAGGGTTTTATATCAAAGGAACAGATCATTAATTGAAAATTGCTTTGTCCTCTTAAAGGAACTGCTTCCTAACCCGAAAATTTCATTTTAATTTGTCAAGCTAACATTATCAAACAAAGAGAGTGACTATGGATAAACAGAAATAAACTTATTTGAAAACAAAAATGTGAAAGAGCTTACAGTCCACATCGAATTAAAAGTTATAACTTGGAAAACTTCTCAAAAAGGGAAAATAATTAGTACACGAATATAATTTATTTGCAACAAACTAAAAAAGGAAAGAAAATAAAGGAAAAGAAAATCAGTACGTACAGGATAATTCCATGTCAATCAATCAGATTTTATGGAATTTTAAACAGTGATATTTCAAAACGAAAAAATTTATTTCTCTTTTGGATTTAGCTTACTTTGAAATTGTAATAAAAAATTTAGGAACAAGTTGAAAGCGGTATAATTTTAATAATTTCTGTAGAAGGTCATTTTGAATAAACAATTTCATACAAACATAGGTTTTAGTTGCCCACTTCATGTTTTACTTACTTCGAAATAAGAGATCAAAGTTTTATTAATTTGTGATATACAATAATAACAATAATTTATCATTGACATAAAAAAGACTGAATTCTAATTAAAAAGTAATTTTAAAATTCCTGCTTTCATTTGTCACTAATAAGATTGCATCAATAAATAGACATTTTCTTTCCGCGTCTAAAGATATCCAGCACTGGATGTAGTAAAAATATAACTTACCTTGTAAAGAACCCCCGTAATTATATATTAAATTTAGTTACTTTGAGTTATCAAAGTAATTTATAGGTGATTACTTTTCCTAGGCAATTCATATTCGTTCAAGTACTCGTTTAAATTTTGTATAATATTGAATTGCAAAATAATGAATATTAATCTCAGCAAGATATTTTAAGTGAGTAAAGATGAACTCGATCGCTTAAAACAAAACTTTTTTTAATTATTTTCAAGGAGACCCCAAAATTAAACTTTTTATTGCACATGGAGGTTTGTAATCATTTGACGAAGCAGTCCATTTTAAAGTGCTCATTATTGGGATTCCATTTCTAGCAGATCAACCTGCAAACATTCTTCGCGGGTTAAAATTAGGAATCGGTTTAAGCATGGATTACAGGACCTTGCAAAAAGAAACCTTAGTCTAATATTTTGGAAGTTATCAATAATCCTAAGTAACTATCGTCAGAAAACACAAGATCGCAAAAGTTAACGTTTTACTTTCAGATTTAAAGATAGAATAACGGAATTGTCAAATTTGGTGAAAGATCAGCCCATGACGGGTTTGGAAAAAGCGGTTTGGTGGTCCAAATACGTCATAAGGCATAAAGGTGCTAAAGCACTTGAGATCACCAGCAATTGATCTACCCATATATCAGTTTTTTCTATTAGACGTTATTGGATTCCTTATCTTTATTTTATTAGCAACGGCGTATTTATCGATTTTTGTTATCAAGAAAATGATTGAACTCCTTAGAATGATCTGGTCTACTTCAAAAATAAAAAGGATTAGGAAGTATTACTCAAATAAAACTTGACCATATGGGTGGCCTCATCACGTAATCCTGCTTTATTTAACAAGTAATAAAACGTATTTACAATAGGCTTGTATTTATTTGGTCAGTATTTTTAATAAATGGTCAGTATTTTTAATAAACGGTCAATATTTTAAATAAACGGTCAGTATTACATTGATCAGTATAAAAGCTGTCAGTATTTTAAATAAATGGTCAGTATTTTAAATAAATGTCAGTATTTTACATAAGTGGTCATTATTTTAAACATATCAGTATTATACAAGGCCACCTTGTATTTTTTGTTTTGTGCCACGCAAAACGATTGTTATAGTTTGAATGCTTTTATTTGAAAAAAAAAACAGTTGTACGTCAATAAGCCAGCGACTATGCCCGAGTTTAAAAAGCAACATTTAAATTAAAAACATATAAAAAGCAAAAGTTATGGAAGATGTATGGAATGAGCATGAATGTGCGGAACAGAAAATGGCCACTACTTGCGAAATATTATTTTTCACGTTTAAAATATTTTTTTTTTAATTCTTTTTCCTTTTCCTTGACATTGGCTTCTCCTTTCTCCAACATTTAACTTTGAAGATCAAATAAGTTTAAGAGTTCAAATATATAATTTTGGAGCTCTTTTAGCTGTCGCCCGGGACAGACACCCTTGCAGTCTTCTCTCCCCCCTCTAGATCCGGGGCTCTCTACAAGTTTAGTTCATATTTTTTAATTGCAATATTCTAAATATTTTATGTATAAATTCTATATTATAATTATGAAAATAAAAAAAAAGTAATTCTGTATTTCAGCCACAGCAGTGGAGTGATGTGATCGCTAGTTGAGTATAGAGCGGAAATTCTGGGTTCAAATCGCGGATTGCACAAAATTTCTTGGCTCGGCCTTCCGGTGGACATTTACACTCTGTGGTGAATCCTGATATTTGTGTCGACGTCATTACCGTAAATACGGCTGCGTCACACCCGCAAAAGTTTACGACAGAAATTAAGCAGGAAAATGGCGATCTATCGTCATCAGCCCTGAGCCTGCATGGCCTGTTAGCGCTTGCTTATATAATTCTGTATATCGATTTATAAATTAATGAAATAAAATTTTTATAATAATTATTTAAATTTTTTATATTATATTAAAAATGGTTACTGACAACAAAAATTAACTAAGTAATAAAATAAAAATATACCTAATAATTAAACAAAATCTTACTACAACTTACAGTAGAGTGTACTGACCAAAATAACAAAAATATACTGACCAAATTAATAAATAATACTGCCAAAATAACAAATTATACTGACCAAAATTGAATTTAATACTGATACTTAAATATTTATACTGACCAAAATATTATTAAATACTGACCATTTATTTTAAAATATACTGACCATTTAATGATAAAAATACTGACCAAAAATTTAATTGCCTTTAAAATACTAGAGCTGTAATGAGGTTTATGAATATCTAAATGCAATAGCAATAAATAAATAAGTTATGTAATATTTCCGAGATAATAAAATTATAGCCACCGATAAAAGATAAGATCACAATTTTTTAGACACGTTAATAACGTTAATTTTTTAGACACGTTAGATAAGATAATAATTGCATAAAATTCTTAAAACAATTTCAATCAAAATTACACATGTGCTTTATAATGACGTGTCTCAAATTGGTCGTATTGGTAATTTTAGCATTTTTGTTAAATTTTTCGCGGAGTGCAAAAATTTTGGGCGTTGTTCCAACCCCAGCATACAGCCATCAAATGATATTTCAACCATTATGGAAAGAGTTAAGTTTGAAAGGGCACCAGTTAACGATACTTACACCAAATCCAATAAACGACTCTTCTTTTTCAAATTTAACGGAGATTAGTTTAAAATTTGCGTACAAGATATTGAAAGCTGAACGGCCAGAAATGATTAGGTTACAAGAGAAAAGTTGGATTCAATATGTTCAACGTCATCTTAAAACATTTAACAAAATTATGGATGCAGAATTATCACATCCAGATGTCCAAGCACTTCTAAAGAATAAGGACACGCATTTTGATCTTTTAATAGTAGAAAATATGCATCCAGCGGCATATGCTTTTTCGAAACGATTCAACTGCCCCTATATTATCATGTCGAGTGGAACTGTCAACCAATATTATCATCGATTAATAGGAAATCCTATTCATCCAATTTTGTATCCTGCAAGAGAAATTATGACGGTCGAAAAAGGCATGTCGTTTGTTGAAAGATTGCGAGCTGTTGGATGGAACATATTGATTCTAGAAATTTTACCACCTCATCTTTTAGAAGGATGCAATAAAATAATTGAAAAGCATTTTGGCAAAGATTACTTGCCCATTCAGGATATAATTAATGAAGTTGATTTGATATTTGTTAATACACATCCGATTCTTTATCCAATCAGACCGATAGTTCCAACTCTAATAGAAATAGGTGGAGAAGTTACGATTAAACCAAGTAAACCCTTAGATAAGGTAACAATTTTAGTATTGGAGGTCATTAAGAACACAAATTTGAAAAAAAATTTTTTTATAGGATTTGCAAAAAATATTGGATGGATCAAAAAATGGATTTATTTACTTCAGTTTAGGATCTAACATTCTCAGTAAAGATTTATCAAAAGAAACCCTTCAAACTATTATGGATACATTTTCCGAACTCCCCTATACAATATTATGGAAGTTTGAAAGTTTAGAATTACCTGGAAAACCTGAAAATGTTGTTATCTTAAAATGGCTGTCTCAGCAGGATATTTTAAGTATGTAGAAATGTGCACGACCCCACAAATAAAATAATAGTTTTTTTGGCATCTTATCAAACTTTGAATTCAGGGGATTATTATATCAATAATTTTTTCAATTATTTTTAAGGGCATCCCAACATTAAACTTTTTATAACACATGGAGGTCTGCAATCATGTTACGAAACAATCCATTTTAAAGTGCCCATTATTGGGATCCCAATATTTGCAGACCAACCAACAAACGTTCGTCGCGCTGTAAGATTAGGATTCGGATTAAGTATAGATCTCAAGACATTAAGAAAAGAAACGTTCAAGTCTAATATTTTGGAAGTGATCAATAATCCTAAGTAAATATAGTTAGAAAAAAATATCACAAAATTTAATGCTTTACTTTCAGATTTAAAAATAGAATAACGGAATTGTCAAATTTGATAAAAGATCAGCCCATGACGGGTTTGGAAAAAGCGGTTTGGTGGTCCGAATACGTCATAAGGCATAAAGGTGCTAAACACTTGAGATCACGAGCAAACGATCTACCTACATATCAGTTTTATCTATTAGACGTTATTGGATTCCTTATCTTTATTTTAATTGCAACTGCATTTTTATTGATTTTTGTTATCAAGAAAATGTATAAACTTTTTGGAATGATATGGTACACTTCAAAAATGAAAAAACAGTAAAGTTTTACTCAAATAAAATTTGAACAGGAGTGGAATTTTTTTTTTATTCAAACCTACTACACCTTTAAAGTAAATCTATAACTAAAAGTCTTAATGTTTCATCAGTAAAATTAATTGTTTAGTTTTTGAAATATGAATTGCTTTAATTTGGGCCATTTGCCCCGCTGATCTACGATGGAATGCTAGACAGGTCAGCTAAGGGATTACACCCCTGTCCAGTATCAGAGCTTAGGTTTAATTTTAATGCCACTTTTTTAAATGAAACGTAGAAGTGAAAAAGCTGAAAGATTGGGTTGACAATATTTGATTCCAAAACTATTTCTTATAAGGTGCCCAAAACTTTGAAAAATGGGAATAAAAAAAAGCATTGATTATTTCTAATATTAACACTTATTTGTACTTGATTAATTTGTCCGCGGATAACTACTCAGGTCAGAATAAAAATTTAAGCAAGAAATGAACAAAACAATCACACAGAAAAAATAAACAAATCGTTTCATTTTTTGATTTATGGAAGTGGAAGTGTTTTAAAGTCAGACACTGAAAAATACGGAAAATCTTAATTAATCAATTTTTACTGGTAAACCGTGCCGTGATCAACATAACTTTTCTACTGTGAAAAATCTGAAATTATTTGGTGGATGACCGAGTGTGAGAGCGGTCGGACCAAGTTAAGAAGCCATGAGCCAGGTTTTCCCGACTTGATTAGCCCGTCAAAAAGTTTTGGAGTTGTTAGTTCATAAAGTTAGCTCTGCAAGTTCTAATCATGAAATTCTGCAAATGCAAAAGAATTGCGATTAGGAACGACAATAAAAAGTTTTCAGTAGTTATAAGCAACTTCAACGAGAAACCTAATATCAGTTCTCGATATCTGGCAAGAGTTCATGCCGTTTGTTCGAATTGTCGTTCAAGTAAAGTGCAATTTAATGTCCTTTTAGTTTTGAGTATACCTAAAGACATTGAAAATTAATTTTGAGAATTACATCAAATGACGCTTGAGCCAATATAAAGTGACAAGTATGTAACAAATTTGAAACTGTAAAAAATTTGAAATCAAACGCTAGACATTTATTTACCAATTTGTGAAATAGGTTTTTTGGCTTAACTATGTAAGCCTATTTTAAATTAATTTAAGTTCTACCCTGATTAAATCAATAAATAAAATTTCTGCGTGGATGCCTTCAATTGCAGTTAAAATTGAAATATTTTAGCGTTAGTTACGTTTTTCTTAAAATTCATAATTCTTTTTCGATAAGATTTAATTCAAAATTTAATCAACGTAGGAAAATTGATTGGTTGGAAGTGCTTAGTTTTTGAGCCTCAATTATGAAGTAGTCGTAAAACGAGTTTGTGTGTAGATCATTATGTTTGAGTCTATCACCATTACCGGCAATAAAAATAGGAGTTTTTGAAATTAAGCACCGCAGGTGATTTAATTGTTGTTGTGTTAGCTGTACATTGCTCGTAATTCGGATGAGGACCACGCATAATATATCAAAAGGAGCCAAAACAGTTCATGACTGTGAACGTATACTGTAGTTGTTGAAATTAGTTTGTATTGAAATTATTATGTACGTTGTTCACTTACTATTGGATGTAATTTGCGGGTGAAATTTTTTACTTTTCCTACGAACAAAGAAAATAACAGTATTGTCAAAGAATATATAAATATTATACTCTGAAAAATTAAAATTAAAATATTTATAATTGAAAAATCGTTATATTCTCCAGACGATGTTTGTGTGTGGGATAACAAATTACGCAGTTACCTGATAAAAGCTACCCACTAGTATAAAATTAATTAATTGCAAGATACTTAGAAGTAAGGCATATGACCACCCACGTCATATATTATAAAAATTGGCTCTGGGTAAGTAAACAAAAAGAATTATTTAAATTTGCAGCGTATTACGATATTCTCAAGAAAAAAAGTTAAATAATTACAAATATCCATGATATGTATAAAAAAATAAGAACTTTAAAAAGGTGATTTTAAATATTCAGCACTTGGACACTCATATAATTTTAAGTAGGTAGGTACGTAATATTACTTATTAAAGAATAAAAGGGTTAAAAGTCGAAAAAATTTGTTTTAACATTTTATTCGAAAAAATGTTTTATTAATTTTGTCATACGTACTGAAAATTTATAATCACTTTCAAAAACTTCATGAATGATAATAATTTATACGCATGTTTTGATCTTATTAGATATTCTCAGCGGTGGCAATAGAAGGAAATTCATAAAATTGATTTTTGCTTTTGTCTATTGGGTTTTTACTTCTGATGTTACAGTTTTTTATGACTGAACCCAAAATAACTATGTATGATTGCAGAAAATCCTGTTTTGATAATCTATTATCTACGTAGTCTACAATTTTCAAAAAACAAAACCCTTTTGAATTTTCATCAAAATCCTAAAATGTTATTCCTTTCATATTATATTTCTACAATTGAATATTAAATGATAATAATTGTGAAAAGTATTTTGTAAGGATCCTATAATAGCAAGATAACTTATAATTGCTTAATATTTTCTGAAGTAATTAATCTTAAGACACTTTTGTACTATTCAGGATTAGAACAAAATACAGTTAGCAGTTTGCTAACAAAGACAATAAGTAGTACTTAAATTATTAGTAACGAGTATCTCACTTTAATTTAGGTTTCATTAATTATAAGGAGACTGCACCGCCAACTTTGTATAATGAACCTCATCAATAATGTGTAACTGTGTAACTTAATGAGACAAAAACATACTGATAATCACTTGCTTGTGCAGAGAGTTTTGTATTTATGTAAGTTATAAATAAGTTGCATTTAATAAGAGAACTTTTTATGGAAAAGTATAAGAAAAACACATAATAAATCGGTAAAGTATTCTTTTCCGCATTACTAGAGCAAATTGTAACGTAAAAGGTAATGAGCTTTTAATATTGTAACTGAACTTTGTTACTGTTATTTTAGGATTTTATCTGATTTAATTGGAAAGAATCTTAGTGTGTACAACATTTTTCAGAGTGACTTACCCCTTAATATTGAAAATGATTGGAAAAAATTACTAGATTTTATAGCTTGCAGAAATCGCCTTTGCCTCATTTTATTAAACTACCTGGATTGTCTAATAAAACAAAACTGTAGAAATTCTGTAGATAATACACAATTTCATTATAATTTTGTTCATTCTTATTCTAGTTCAAATATTATTAGGAACCACATATTATTACGATAAAAATATGTTATTGGAAATCATGCAAAAGTGGAAATTTATTCAAAATAATAAATTATTGTAATTTGGACTAATAGTAATAAATAACAAGTATGTAATTCTAACATAACATATATATTAACTACTATAAAGTAAATATGAATATTCCCTAATATACTTAGTATATTATTATTTTTTGTTCTGTAATTTGTATAAATTAATAAAGAATTCTTCACATTAATAATTTTTAAGTGCTCACAAAAACTAGTGACATAAAAATATTATGTTACATTATTATATAAATTTATTCACCCAAAAAACGTTAAAAAACTCTAATAACTTATTTATTTACCATATTCTACGTAGAATTTTACCTTTTCCAATGCTTTAATCGCAGCATTAAAAATCCGTTTATGTTAAATGTAAATATTTAAACTTGGAAATCTTACACCACTTATAATAAAATTGATAAAAACTTCAACAAGTTACTAAAAGTTTCGAAATACTATTTGAATTTCTTTCACAGATAAGAAGCGTTTTAGAGCAATAACGCTTTCAAAACATAATAGAAAATCAAGTTTTGTAACATTTAGATCTGAAAGTTGTAAAAATTAAGTTATCTGTTCTATTGCCTTCGAGGACCAATTCGGTGGTCAGCTATTAAAGCAGCGGGAGTGGGAGACGCGAAAATCAATCTCAAGTAGTTTTTTAAATAAAAATTTACACTGTGCAATCAGAATTTGTTTATTATAAAAGAGTAATAATTACTAAGGGCGATGTAATTTAGGCAAGAAATTTTTTTGAAAAATTAAAAAATAACTGACGTGGTTTTTAAATAAAATTTTAACTTATTTGATTTTCTTAACAAATTTTTAACAAAGAAAACATTTTGATAATTTCAACATCAAATTACACCTAAAGGGATAGTGAAAAATATCGTAGTACTTCGTAAAAAAAACTGAAGCTTTTCCAGCTTAGTTAATAATCATCTTCGTCGAGTATTCAACTATTTTATGAATAACCTCTGTTTTCGCTAATTATACTAGCAAGTGATGCTGTTCTGTTTTCCTATTTGCTAGTTAATTTGCTTCCTTTGTGCGATAGAAAGCTTGTGCAATATCGTTGTTTAGTTAATTGACGTTGTAGTATTTTGAAGGTTTTTTTATTTTATTTATCTATAATAATCATTAATTTTCTATCTAGGCCCACGAAGGACCTACAAGCTCGAACTAAAGGAATTAGTGTAACAGCTAATATTTTATTCAACCACCTACGTTGGTGAGGGAATTTGTAAGTATCAAAACTTGCTGTGATTTATTTTGGCTCGCAATAATATTAATCCCAGTATTTACTTATTAAATCTGTTTAATGCTTTTTGCAATTTACAATTCAAGTAGTAATAATCAATGTATCTGTTAGATCCTTTCACGTTAAGACATTTAATCCTAATATTATATTATGAAACAAGGGACTAAAGTGCAAATTTTATCCCAAGAGTGAAGTTGATTTATACGAGATGAAGTCAATGGTAAATTTTCGGGTTACAGAAAAGTACATTAATAGTGCCAAGGTAACTTGACACAGTTGTTCGTAGAGCAAATTAAAAGATGCCAGAAAAGTTAAAGGAAAAGGAGAAAAATTTAAAGAAATGGTGTAATAGTACATTTTGCCAACTACGTCCAATTTTGGATTTACACTAAAATCTACGCAAAACACATAAATTTAGATTGAAAATTGTTGATTGAATTGTTGATTTGATTAAAATTTGGATTGTTTGGCTAATAAAAATTTTTAAAATTAGAGTGCAGGTTGATGACCTACTCTCTTTGTAATATACTATAAGAAAGAAAATTGTAAGTTAGAATATGAACGGATGCAATGTATTTTTACAAAAACTTACTTACAGTTTATCACTAAAATCAATAAAGAAGGAAGTAACTAAATATGAATTTACCATTAAAATTTTTATGGATTGTAAACTTAGACCGTATAAATAGGTAAAAAAGTAATTACAAAAAAGAAGTAAAAACGAGTAAACAGTTATAGTCCAAATCTATACCTTCGAGCTTAGGTGTTACGTCATCGTATGTAAGCAACGCCATTGGTTGCAAGCAAAAATTAAAGTAGGTTAGGTTGACGTAACTTTAAAGTTCGAAAATTATTACTAGTTATACTAAGATAATGAATAAAATATAATTCAATAAAAGCAATATTGAATTAGAAACTCGAATAAAAATGAAAAAATTAATTAAGTAATTTATGATTCATAAGAATGAAAACTAAATGAACGAACTTGGCTAATTATTAAATGCTCAACTTACTAATTAATATTTGTGGTATAAATAGGAAGAAACTCATTAATATTACATAAACAATTAAATATTTTTTATTGTAATATCCGTTAAGACAAATTAAAATTTTGAAAACACTTTCATTAAGTTTTCAGAGAAATTCTAATAACAGGAACTAATCCTCTATCTACTGAGGGGTAAATATAGAAATAATTACATAATTTTACGTTACAAAAACAATGGCAAAAAAAATTATATCTTTTTCATTTTCGAGCAGAAAGTTAATTAGTTTTAAATTGAGTAAATGTCAAATCGAAATGTGGTGCATTGTTTATTATCAATTGAATTTTATTGGTTCGCTTTTTAATATTGACTTTAGAGAATTTAATATACATTAAGTTGAAATTTAAAAAAAATTTTATTAGGGTTCAACCATAATTTGTCAAATGTGAGGATTTTAGTAAAAATTGTTTATCTATGCTTTTTTAGATTTCAAGTAAAACAAATAAAAATGTCATCAAACCGAACAATTCGAGTGATTTTATTTAAAACAAACGTATCAGCACTTTGAATTTTATGGTTTGAAAATAGAAACGCTTAACTTAAAAATAAATTTCAAAAGTTTATGAGAACCAATAAATTTAAAAAATCTGCATTTAAATGAAATTACATTAAAATTTAAATTCTGTAAATTTATTAAATTTCAAAATTTAAATCCATAAAGTATTGCTTTAAGATTTTGTTTACTGTAAATTAACTTTCCCAAATATTGCAAAATGTAAAATAAATGAAGAAGCTTAAATTAATAAACGAGATAATTGCATTCCAAAAGGATTATTACATAATCGCATTTCTGCACTTTATGTTTTAAGTACTACTATATCGATAAATTCCATGTTTTCCTGTTAGTATAATATATTTTTTAATATCGTTTTATGTATAACAAACATGTGGTTATGTTTTGTTAAATATATGGAATTATTTTAAAAATACTTTAAAAACAAAAAAAAACTATTATACAAAAAACAAAAAATATAAAATCGATAAATAAATACAAAGATGGTAAATGTTGTAAAAAACTTTAATAATATATGAATCATAGAATGCAATAAACAAGTGCAATTACTTTTGTCAAGTTGACAGCATTTACGATTGTGTTGTGCTTTATTATTAATTTACTTTAAAATACATCGAAATTAAAAATAGGAATATACTTCAAGCTTTTCTTAATCGCTTACGGTCGTATTCAACATCATTAGAGACCACTTCGAGCGGAACTCTGGTTTGTAGACGAACTAATTGATTTTCTAGTTATAACATTATTTTCTAAAAATCTGCTGTCTGAAAATAAATTTTACCAAAGCAAAGCATTGTTCAGGCAATCGGGTATTCTAATGACCACCAATAATTTAGAATCCTAATGTTCAACTTGCCTTTTAAAGGATAAGAATTATTATTTTTTTTCGTTTAACGGTTTTTCCTAATATCTTGTAGTAGACAATTGCACGCAGCGCGAAAAATTGAAAACCATGATCTGAATAAAAATTATCAAGACATTATACAGAGCACGTAAGTTTCAGGTATAAATGTAGGTAGTGCTTTTATGCACATGTCAGAACAATATAGAATAAATTGTATAATAATGTTACAGAAAATATATTGCTATTGCAAAGACATTATGATGTCACATTTAATGCAATTTCATTATTGCATTTTGTTTGCACCGATTTATTTCAATATTAATATTCATGTAAAATTAGGAAAACATTTTTTCATCAATCAAATTATGGAACTTATTAGTCTCCTTATCCAGCATCCTTGCCCCTCGTCTCAGATTTGGACATCCAGTATGGCACATGCTGATAATGGATTAAAGAGTAAAAGAGCAAACGTGCACGTTCCAATAGCTGGAGCGAGTTAACATACCACACCACAACTGAACACTTAGTAAGAAAGAAAGAACATGGACTTCGGAATGCAAATGTGGAGAACCTAACTGATCTATTCGTGCAGATAGCAAACTACAAAAGTTCTTCCGCTCTTCTTCTTAAGTAATAATTTTTGAGTATACATTGGACATTAAAATTAACTTCTTAAAACGTAAGGTATTAAGTGTTACATGTTAAGTGATAAGTTGTGACTATAACCTACCATTTGATTTTTAGTTGGGTGGGTGAATGGTCTAAAGCTTATCGTGTTAGCCAAGCCATAACTCATAGCATAGTTTATTTTGCTTTGTGCTACTTTAATTCCCAGAACATACAAAAGCTAACCTAATTTCATATCAAGTTTTTTTAAATCCACTTTCAGTTTTTTTCCAAACTAAAGTTTTTTTTATGGTAAAAAATGACAATAAATTAATTTACATTAATTAAATCGGAACAAAATGCTTTAGGTATCTATTATAATTATGAAGCCCTACGTTGGGCCCCATTTATTTACTTGTAACCACATTTAAAAGATATTCGTTGTTTGGGGAACGGTTTTAGGTTTCGGATGGGAAACAAATCGTTTATATTAAATCTATTAAACCGGCTGAGACTAGGGGGTAAGGGACAACGATGCAGCTAAACTATTAAATACTTTCAATCAGTATAGATTCTTAGTTTATTTTATAAAATAAAACTTTATGTAAATTTAGTACTGCACACCAGATACGTACTACAAAAAAGTTAAGTGTTCAATAAACGACTAAAGCTATACAAATTATCTACCCAAAGTCGATAAATTTGATCAAACAAATAACAAAACAAACAATAAACTTGTCATAGATTAGCCTAAGCTCACAATTTAAAAAACTACTAAAATATCTAGGACAGTGTTAATATCTTTTCGAAGTTGATTAGCAATAAACAAAAAAGTTCTTTCGTTTAAACCAACTTAATTAGCACCGCAAATTAATTCTTCACATAAAATGGTATACGATCTTATAATGTTGATTGCACTTGGATCATACTGAGCGATTTGGGCAGATGTAAATAAGAATTAATTAATTCAACAGCACTAAACAGCTCTAAACCAACTCAAAGAAATTACTTTACTGTTTGCAATTAAAAATTGTAACAAATATTTTCGTTGTCTACTGCATTTTTAGAATTTCTTCATGGATTTTGTAAACAATGTGTCGACTACATAAAATTAATCAAAAAAAAAACTTTTACATACATTAATTAAACAAACAAGAAAACTGAATAAAAATGATAAATAAAAAGAGGGTTTTAAAAAATTTGTGGGATGAATTTAATTTAAAATTGTGGTAGAATTATAAGCCAATTTAATATTTAAAACTTGAAGTGTATAAATAAACAAACCATATTATCTTACCCAACTGAAAGTGAAAATTGACAGTAATAATAAATTATGGAAGGAATGCTTAAGTATAAATGCATTGATTGCGGGACGGAAAACGTCAATTTAATATTATTGGGTAGGTTACATTTATAATGATAATATAAAATATTATTACTAAAGAAGCAATTCGACTTATGAATTTTTTAAATCAAGTGCAATATACAAATGGATAGTGTTTATCCATACAATTTTATGGATTATTTAATAATAATATGGTTGATGAAATTAACTTAGAATAATAATTGATATTATGTAATATATACAGTCCTAAGTGCCAGAATTCTAAATAAGCTATACCTGCACTATAAAAACAATAATTTGGTAAGTAAAATAAGAAATTTCAGAAACTACTTACCTAAGTCGTCACGAAATAACAATTTTCTAATTCAAACTAATAAACTAACTCAAAAGTAACAAGTTTTCAAAATTTGTTTTATAGTACCTACTAATAATAGTTTTGAGTATATTATTTTTAAGTAGACATGGTTTTCTTTCCCCAAAAATATTTACGTCTATTAATAAATATCATGTTTCGATCTTATTTAATATTTTATCGGTAGTACAGGTTTCTTAGCCAAATACCTATTTGATGTTAAAAATGTTAAACCAAATATAAAAAATTTAAATTGTAATAAAATTTTGAATATTCATGAAAAAATTAGAAATGCCCTGAAATTTGCTATATTGTAAAGTTAATGTTACAAAAAATGTTGCTAATTATTTTTATTTCGACATTTCTTGTGACGTTAGCTGAATAAAATTTGAATTTAGAACGTAGAAGAATTTCAGTAATTAAAACATTAAACAGCAGAATTTCCCACACCTCCTCGTTTTATTATTAATTTGTAACTTACTGAATAGGTATTGCTACTACAGCAAGTAAAAGTAATTAAAAAAGTTCGCGTAGTGTCACCTTATTACCCTTTAAACTTCTAATGAAGAGCGTCTCTGTTTACTAATTTTCTAAGAGATTAAAAGTAACATTTTGTTGTTAAAAAACTTGTAACACATTTAATTTTTCGTTTCTTTTTTAATTTAGATAAGTAATTTATTTATTTATTTAGAAATTACATGTTTTTTTAATAATCATTCACATTTTAGCAAACATATTAACTGTTGAATAAAAGAAGTTCGTAGTAATTCTGTAGGATTACAAAATAATTAATGGTATTTATTTGTAGCAGAATAAACAACAAAAACAAAAAAAAACAAGTTTCTAGCACGTAATCTTCTTTAGAATCTAAACGGAAAATATTAAATGCTTTGTAAATATAAAAACCGTCATTTTGGTGCTGTTTATTCACAAAAATTGAGTACCTGCATAACTATCTTTTTGGGAAATTAGTGAAAATTCCTATTCTGAGATATCTCTTTTGTCATATGGTGTAATGATAACATTTTTTTTTGGGTGTTACTCATTTACCTGTAATTAATATAAAATAACTTCGAAAATTAAAAATCATGGTTTACAATTCGAATTTTTCTTCTAATAAATTGTAAATGTTTTACTTGTCAAATTAGTTTTAATAGTTTTAATTTGACAGATACATTTTAATCATTATTTGAAAAGTACTGATTTTTATAATTTACAAGAACAAAAATTTCACAAATATCGAATTGCAGGAAGAAAATAGTTAAAAAGGTTACAAAAAAGGGGAAAAACGAGAATAGAGAAAAAAAGAATAAAAAATAAGTAAAGGAAAGATAGAAAGAAAAAGGAGAGTTAAAAATGAAGAATCACTTACTATTGTATTCCGGAAAATAGGAGCAAGGCAGAAATGGAGTAGCATTTATAATAGAAAAAGGTAAAGTACAGGAAACTATGGAAAAGGGTCGTAGAAAATGCAAGGAGCGATGAAAGGATTTAAGAGATGAGGTGAAAGAAGAAAAGAATATGAGGACTAATCCCCCCCAACAAATAGGATTTGTAAACATTTAAAATGTGGCGAAATTCCCCTATGGAATGTAAAGCTGGAAGAAGAAGAAGAAATCCTAAAGCAGACCACTCGCCAATTTCGGAGAGTATTTTAAAAAAAAAGTAAAGCAAAAATAAGGAACTGTGTGTCTTGACGTTTGATCTAATGAATGGCCTGTATGAATTAATTCACGAGTACCCATATTCATATCAACATAAAAAAAATTGTAAACAATTCAACGGGTGTGGTTTCTTTAGTCCACCAGTACCGAGACTCTAGATCTATTGTACCCCGTTTCATGCTGAGATGGGTTGTAGAGAAGAACTTTTATGCATTACCTCCGGTATCAACAAAAGCTTGTGGATGACCAATCGGTCCTCAATTGAAATCCAGAATTTTCGCTCTGTAACTCAACCTGCAGCCATATCACTCTACCATTAAGGCTTTATCAACATGAAACAAACTTGCTCTAATTGCAACCTTTTTCGAAAATAGAGCAAATCGAAATAGATAGCATTCACGTGTTTTCAAAGCTAATGCTTCTATAAGTCATTATAGAAACGATTGCTAAAGTTAGTCCATATCATATTTAGTATTGCAGTAATAAAATAAATTTAACTAATTTAAATATATTTTGCATATATTTTCATAGAGCTTATTAAAGTCGAATAAATGAAAAAATGTTTTAGAATGGAAAGCGTGTATATGAAAGCTTTATTTTTATTGCTTTGGAACTAGGAAAAACGTAGCAAACCGGCGTTGTATAGCGAACGCTCTCGCACTTGACTAGAAATCCTGAAATTGTTGCAATTCCTGTGAAAAATAGAAAAAGTAATTATAAAATCCCCCCAGGTCCTAGGATTTGTTTTACAAAACAATTTAACTGAATATAATAATATAAAAAAGTTTCACTTTGATATTTATCTCGTTAAATTTTAATTAAATACACTGGAAAAAAAATAACAAATTTGTATACATCCCAGGTTGCAATACTGTTCAAACCGTATTGGAGATGAAACTGCAGGTAATCAATACCAGTCTATGAATTGCATTTCCATTTAAGATAAGTGGAAACTTACAAGGCTCCTTTAATTTTAACTAAACCCAACAATACAAATATAATCAATACTCTTAGTCGAATTAAAATTTAAATTGAATTTTATAATTTTCCAATAAAATCTTCTAATTTTAAAATTCAGAAAAGAACACTCCGAAGTTTATTCAAATGTGGTTATATTTATTTTACAAATCCAGATATCTTGGTCGTTACACAACTGAAAAAATTTACTAGTTAAAAATAAATACAATCCTGATTTTGAATTTAATTAAAAAATAAAACTTTTCGTTCAGCATAATTCACCATCATGTAGAAAATAAAATCGGTTCGAATGTAAGAAAAGGTTGAATGCGTAAGGATGGTTAATTGTGCGGTCATGCGATTAAGCAGTGGACTTGCTGACCATCAGTCGTGGTCAATTTAAATCTCGTCAAGTCACAGAATGCGAGTTTGACGAAATTGTGTGGTTTAGTTGTCTCCGCCAACACGATTTTGAATAAACCGATAAAGGTTAATGTTGAAAATTGTGTACAATTTCTTTAAAGATAATTATTTTCTACTATTAGAATAAATACAAATTAATTTAATTTTACATATTAATACAAAATAAATTTAATTGTATAAAATGAAAACGCAATACAGATGGAAAACCTTGTGAACTGCTTATGTCATCCTAATCACAATCGAACCTCTAGTACCTTTTGGTGTCAAGGGAAGCATTTAGGTAATGTATCATGTTACCTGCGGCCGGCAGGTAGACATTTAATGAGCGAAAAATAATTGTACTACTACAATTATAGAGAGCGCCACGGGAATCGATGCTTTGAATTCTGATTGGAGAAAACTAACATGATAATAACCAGTCGGTCTTTCGTTTACTTACTTGAATATTGATCTCCTTATGAAACTCATGGGAAGATTCAGCAGAAATCGTAAACAATTTTTGCTTACAAAGTGTAAGCATATCGAATGGGTTTATTTCGTTAAAATGAAAAAGCGATTTTATGATCGTTAAGGTGGTTTTCAAATGAATTTAACTTTACACGTTGAAATAACATGGTTTCTTTAAAATATGCACCTGTAGAACGTTGCTATCAATGCAACGTGTAATATACGCCAATTTAACGTTGTAATAACGTAACGTATTAAAAAATTGTTAAATCAAGCAACATTTCGACGTTGCTTCAACTGAAATTTTTAAATTAAATATTTTAGGTTACTGTCGTTTACTTTGTTGATTTCAATTCAATTAACAGATTAATTTAGAATATTTAGTAAGTCATTATATTAGTAACTGAAGGATACCGCTTAGTTAGTCTTTTGATGGTAGGGCCATAGATTCAATTCCCAGGTTCCTATAAAACTCTCGATACTGTGGTTCGGATTCCATGTTAACTTACAAGTTCTTATTTATTTTTTTTATTAATTTTAATCTGAAGCAAAATATAAACAATTTTGTAGCAACTAGGAATCGTATCTTTGATCTTATGGTACGAAGCCCAACTTGGCTACCAGTTGTATTTCCAGTTAAAAAAATAATGTCTCAAATTTTTCTCTTTTTATTTTAAATACAATTAAGCAATTTGATATGCCGTACTATCAGAAATTAGCTATAATTTGTTCCGCATTAAGAGATAATGTATAGTTATTGATAAAATGAAAGTGATTAAAGCTTTGTGATGAAACGCTAGTCCACTTTGTGGTAAATTTTGAATGAAATTCGTGTCAATAATTGCTTGTATATGTTTTAATGAGTTTCCATTCTTGTCGTTTGTACTTCAAATAGTTGCGATTATTGTTGGGTACATTTAGTAAACTATTGAAATAATTATTCAATTTAAATACTTAAAAGTTAGTAAACTTTGTGTTTCAATAGTTCCTTCAATTTATGACGTCAAATTACGAAAAATTGTTTCCTTTAAAAATTATTTTTATAATTGAATTAACTTAGGTTTGCTTACGAAAACTGCCAATTTTGAAATTAAATATTGATTATTTTATTTCCTTGGTGTTAAAATTTATGTAAATACTTAAATTCTTGAAAACTGAAAATTATATTTTAATTAATACTCAAATTAATCGTCGAAAACACATTCAGTTTTATTTATTAAATTTAAAATTATAAAGTTTCAATAAAGTTATATATGCACAAATAACTTGTTTATAATTTTAAATTTAACAATAAAAAAATTATTTTCTTGTGGTTTACAAATTAAATTTTTTAATTTTATAATACCTTTATAATACTGAATCGATTGATTTTTGTGTTATTTAAAATGAAGCAATCTTGATTTTGATTATTATTCTATGTACATATTAGTAATTTAATTAACCAATACGATTTTTAACTTAAAGCCTAACCTCCAAATTATAAGTAGGTAAGTCAGAAGTAATGTGTATAGACCTTTAGATTTAAATGCTCTCTCTGCTCAAATAATTCTGATTTAAGGATCACATTTGTTTGCAGTTTCTATCTCTTTAAATTGAGATTAATTAAGATTAATTTAATATGTCCAAAATTTAAGAACAAACACTTAGATTTTTCCATTCAAGACCTATTACTAAAGACAGAATATTGCTCTTTGCGAATAAAGTTTTTCGATATTTTGCGGAGGATTCCAATGTGGAATAACTCGAGAGCAGGCACTTCGGCGGAGCCACAGTTCGATAGTCTGTAATGGTTTTTATTTTGAATACATATACGCTTAACAGATTACTAGATGACGTGCTAATGGATTTTGGAAAACAGCAACGCATTAAAAACTGAATATTTCAACTTGACAATGTATGTAGCTAATCACATGAATTGTAAAAATCAATGCATGACTTGAAAAATGTGAATTCGAATTAATGCATCGTCAGTTTATGCAGTCAGTTATACCAATGAAATAAAGTTTCACTGACTGAAGAAACTGAAGGGAGCAATTAATAAAACCTGGGATGTCATACTAATGACAGTTCTACAAAAATTAATATTGGATATGCCGATACGTATTCATCAAGTTGTAAATGGAAATGGAGGATCAGGATATTATATTAAATATTAATCATAATTCTCCGATATAAGAAAATGTTTACCTAATATTATTCGCCATTCTTTCAAGTATCTAATTCCGCATTTAAAATTGATTTTTTTTAAATTTATAAATTGAATATATTACGTGATTTGCTTTGTTAAGAATTATTATTATGATAAATATAATAAAAGAAAAGCTAATACTTTATAATCAATTATAGACAATAATTAGTCTATAATTGATTTTCGGTTACCTTTAGATATAATATCATATGTACAGAGTGATTACCTGGAAGATAGGAATTTGTAGGTATGAATTATGTAAAAATTATAGTAGTAGCCCCCTTTAGATTAATTACTTTTATTTAGTCGTAAATTACGTAATCTTTTACAACTTCAAGATTGTACTGCGATAAAACTTCTAAGACTTGAATTTATTTTATTGCTAATTCTTTATTTAATTTTTATGCTGTTGCTTATCATTAATTATATTTTTGAATGAACCATGCGTTTTAAACTACGAAGCCATTTCTAAAAATACCTTTCAGGTGAGTAAAAATGAATAAAAATCCAACAAATGTAAAAACAATAAAAAGAACGTTATTCAATTTTGCTTAATGTTCAGCAATTTATTACTGTACAAGATTATAAAAATAATAAAAAGGGGCTAATCCTCCAGATATGTCAGTAAAAAATTAATACAAAATATATCTAAAATTACCACGAATATGTAGTTGTAACCATTAATTACAAAGAACAAATTCCAAAAATGAGAACAAATCTATATGATTATGGAGACGTGTACATCCGGTTAATATGTAATATAAAAATTTTATTTAAAACTTTTTTCAACAAATATAAAATCAAACTCCACGTCCTCATAAAACTTGAAATTAATCTAATCGATTTTCAATAGAACAACGAAACTTTTTAAATTTATTTGGAAATAATAATAATAAAATCTTTATATTTCTAAAATTGAAAACTAAAACTTGGTTTTTTGTTACAAGAAAATTTTCAAACTAAATCTTATTTGAAAAATTAAATTTTTAATACCTTGCGTATTTTAAATAATCATGCAAATTTTAATCAACAAATTAAAAATTGAAAACCAAGTTCTATCTTGAGGTTTATAAATTTTTCGAAAAGGAAATCGAATAAAAATTAATTATAATTTTTAATATTTACCATTGAATAGGAAAGTCCAATAAAGGATACACAACAAATACCAACACATCATGTTATAATCAGTAAAATAAATTACATAATAAAGTTGTACAAAATAACACGAAAAGTTTTTTATAAAAGCACGCGATTTTTGCGTCCGTTGAACATTTGAAGAAACACTTTAACGTACTTGAAGTAGTAACAGACTGAATTATCCTTTATCCTTTTACGAAAGCTTCTGACAGCACGAGCCTGCGCCAGTAGCAACACGATTTTAGTTCTAACTTCTAACATTAACACAATTATTTTCGTACAATTCTTATGCCATTTCGAGTTTCCTCTGTTATGCATACTTTGTACACTAAGCATTTAATGTTAAATTATTCAAACTTAGATAAAATAAACAAATCGGTTTTACTACAAATTATACATTTTTTTGATGCAACGCAGTTATTGTTCACACAATATTTACTTCGCTAGGTGTAAAATATGTAAATTTTTGTATTTCCATTTTACATTAGGTGAAACAGGGTTCACTTTAGATCTTTTTAAGATAGAGTGCGGTCAATATTAACCTATTTGTAACTTTCAAATAAAAAAAGGTTATACATTCGTATAAATTTTAATCGTGTCCAACGACTTGACATGGTTGATGGTTACTTACACAGCAGATATACAGGGTGCAATTTTTGGAATTATGAATTCAAAGTTTGGATTCTTCGATAATTACGCTAACCTTTCATCTCTTTTGTTAAATCATTCGTGAACAGCTGCATTCCATTTGCCTCGATAGAATTGACAAAAAATTATGCAAATAAATCTCTTAAACATACTAACTTGCAAAAACAAAAATCAATCATCTGCTTTCTTATCGATTGCTGTCTCACCTACAGGAGATGAAATGATCAAATGAAGGCAATAAAAAAATAAATGTATCGATGTTGAAGGTTCCAGTTTTAATTTACACGGTGGTGATAAAGAGATAAAAGAAATCATTACGATTCCAAAAAATAGAGCACATAGGAGCTTGACGAATTTTTTCGCTTCGATTTTTCAAGGTTTCTTTGAATTAAAACTTTATTTAAAATCTTGGTTTGGCTTGGCTGAAACAAAAACGGTTTGTAATTAAAAAGAAAAACAAACTGCGGATGTGTAAGTACATTAACTTCACGTCAAGTCGCTATATTGAAAACAAAGTAAGATTTACCAATTATGCGATATAACAGCGGTTGCATTATACATACAGAGTGACGTAATGTCCAAAAAAGTTGTTAATTATTAAATAGCTGACGCTAGCGGAAAGCTTACATTTGGAATGTCACAGATGCTTAAAGTCATAGATTGGCATAGACTTTTATACAAATTGGACTTTATAGGTTTACACGCCTATGCAGTTACGCCGCCGTAAGCACAACAAACATATTCAAACTAGCACTATTTGTTAACATAACCTAGTTTTTTCATATAAAATGAACAAATTTAAAAGCAGTTAGACAATATCAATTTTTTAAATGTAAGCAATAATATTTTAAATGTTTTAAATTTTAAAAGATTACTTTTTAATTTTAAAATTCTAAGCAGTTTATATTGGAAAAAATAAAAAGTTATTCTTTTGTTTTTGTAACATTTAATTATGTAATAAAACTTCTTATAAATTATTTTTTTGACATATCAATCAAATTTAATTTATTTTCGAGGTTTGAAGAAAAAATAATATGCTTTATTCTGAACAAAAATTACTTTGTGGCTAATTTGTTCTCCCCTGCTTCTTTCAGTCGTTTTACAGATTTGCCAAAAAAGTGTCAGTTTTGTTCTTAATTAAAATTTTGCTTCTATTTATTGTTTGATACGTTTTACTAACAGTTTAAGCGTTAACATAATCACGCTAACTTTATTTTGTAGACCTTCTACAATAGATGATTATAATTTTAAATTCAAGTTTTTGATTTTCATGTTGAAGAGAGTGACATCAGATGCCATATGGTTATATTTTTTGAGTTGTGACGATTTTTATATCAATTAATGCATTCGTACCTTGTTTTAAGTGTAATTTATGGTATAAGGATTTAAATTTAGGTGTCTGTATTCTGTAAATTGTAACTTATGAATGGATCCTTTAATAATAGGCGAAGTTCAGTTCAGTTTATACCAAGCATTTTTAAAATTTTTTTTGTAGCAAAGTGCCATTTTTCGTTCTAGTAATTATATCGGGAGAAAAGTACGGAGCTAGAGTAAATTAAAATCAAGTTTTAAACTATTTTTTTTTTAATAAAAACTTTTATTTTGGAATTCGTGATATTAATTTTTTTCTTTCATGAAAGAAACTTTTCATAAGAAACGACGAGTTACAAGTATATCGTCCTAAAAAATCAAATATTATAAAGATATTATAAACAATTACTTCATTTACTATTATTAACTTATAATTAAAATTAATAAAAAAATTTAATTAATCAGTCTATTAAATTTAATGGATCGTGATTAAAATTAAACAAAATAAATGAGAGAAATGATGAAGAACTTCACAAGTTTGATGTAATAAATTACTCACGATAAACTTTCAAAATTGTTAGAGTAACTATTTTAATGAATGAATTATTTATTTGTATTCTAAATGTGGATATGGGAACCATTATAATTAGACCCTGTTATGGTGTAAATTTCGGTCAGTGTAGTACACAAAAAACTAAATTAGAGCATAAAAATATGTTAATTAGTTATATAATTTTTAACAAAAAAATTACGTAATGTTTACTAAATAAAATAATTTTTGGATTCAAACCAAAAATAAATAAAATTGTTTAAAAAATATTTTTTAAATTATTTTACATTTTATCTACATTGTGCAAATCATCACAGATTAAATTGTTACATGTTAACAATTGTTGCAACTTTGTAATTTTACTAAAGGTAATAATTTGCTATTAATTATTCCTTTCTTCGCAATTTCAATACCAACACTTCAAAGTTTCATCAAAATTATTAGGAAATTTTAAATAACCATTTAATTTTTGAGTTTAATAAAAAATTTCGAATATATTTTAGCTTTTCTAGAAAATGTGTACAATGAAAAATGCAACACCAATAATAATAAATATTTTAAACCTTTCTAGGCTGATACTTGGGCCTCGTAGCCACGAACGTGCATCCATAAAGATGATAAATGAACTAGGACATTGTTTGTTGAATTATAGAATATCTGGAACACCAAATATTAAATTAATTTTTTTTTTGATAAGAGACTTTGTTATCAACATATAAAAATAATAGGTAAAAAACTTTGGGTTCAGCTTTTACCATTTTTTAATGTTCAGAAGAAAGTAAATACCACGATCTTGTGATGAGGATAATACATAACTAACTTTCGTACTCTTCATTGATCCAATAGCCTCAAACCTATCAATTTTAATTACGACCACCTATCCTAATACTTTAATAATTAAAGTGGCGGCTTAAATAATTTTAGTGTTCTTCTTTAATTATTAAAAATTGCCAAGACAAAACAGAAATAATATTAATAATTATTATTAAGCCCATTGTTTACCATTCCGTGTTAGTGTGACGCTTATATATTTACAATTAATTAATATTTTTGTACCTATCTATCTCCAATTCCAAATATAATTTGTTGCTTTAATTAAAAAATTTATCTGAAATAGATAAATTTTAATCACTTTTGAATATTTTAAATTATTTTAATAATAATTATTATTTTTCCTGTTGCTGTAATCTCGCAAATATCAATGCTTAGCGCAATATATTACATTTCATAACAAGTTACGTAAATAGCTGTTACTACCCATAAACTTTTAAACATATAGTATGTTATATATTGTAGTATATATTTTTACGTATGCAAACAATATTAATTTATATTCAAATCACACAGTGGAAAATCATTTTTAGAGCTATTGTAAATAATATAGCAGTTTAATTATTACTTAATATGTTATTCCATCTTAAACTAAAAGCTAATTTTACCTAATCGCTATGAAATGCTGCTGGGTAATCAAGCTCCAATTCGTATGTTGTCTACCGTTAATATTATGTACCTAAGAGCCTATATACAAACAAGTTCTGTGTTAATCGTTAATGAAGAGCTTATTTAATTTTCAAAATTGTATACTGCATGCGACGTGGTCTAAAGTAAATTATTTGTTCTATATTGTATTTTCAATTTTTTAAGTATTAATAAACGTAAATCCCATTTGGTAGACTTGTAGGTAAACTTATTTACATTCACATAGTTGCTGAAACAGTAAATAAAGTGGTAAAAAATATCAATACCTGTTACATCACATCATAACTAAATTTCGTTCAAATTGGATTCAAATGTAATAAAAAATCCAACTTTGGTTTGAAATTGGTATTCAAAATTTCAAAAATTATTGAATTTTCCATATTGATTTCCTAACTTTCATTTGTTAATTTAAAAAAAAAGCTATAGACGCGCATGATGGATTACAACGATTGCAACGGTCACTCTTGTTAACCGTGCAGGTTTTTCTCTAAATGAAATTTTAGTTAACAATTTAAAATAAATAAATACAAATAGCCGATATTTTAGATAATTTTAAAACTGATAAAAAATTTAGAATCTGTTATGTTTTGGACAACCTTATCAGATTATCAGATTATTGGGGTTGGTATGAAGTCCAAATACTATATAAGAGAAATCATTTATGTTGTAAAGATAGAATGAGCAGTGGTGAAGTGTACAGTAAATTAGTGTAATTATTAAGAAATAAAGGTTATTAGAATATATTTCATTGGCGACAGGATGGCAGGACTAATTGGATCAATAGAACAATTTGAAGGAGGGGCAGATGAGTTTGATTGTTATTGCGAACGTGTGGAACATCTGTTTAAAGTCAATATAGTCAGTGAGGACATGAAGAGTTCAATGTTTATTACGTTAGCGGGTCCAAAAGTATATAAAACATTAAAAGATCTAGTTGCACCAAAAAAACCGGGTGATCTAAAATTTGCAGAAATGGTAGAAATATTAAAAAAATATTATTCCCCGATAAAATCTGAAATATGTGAAAGATTTAAATTTCACAAATGTCATCAAAAATCAAATCAGACAATAGCGGAATATGAGGTGGAACTTAGAAAACTGGCAAGCACGTGTAATTTCAAAACATTTTTGGATGAAGCGTTACGAGACCAATTCGTGGTCGGAGTAGAATCAGGTGAAGTACAAAGAAAGCTGTTAGCCGAGTCAGAGTTGACCTTTACAATGGCTTGTATGGTCGCGAGAAAATGTGAAATGGCGGACAAACAAGTGAGAGTTATGAGCCAAGGGGAGATCCAGTACGTAGAAAGGTATAAAGATAATCAAAACACAAGAAAAGAAGTGACTGGACAAGCGGCAAATAATCCGTTAAAACCGGAAATGAATGGAAGGTATCAAAATGACGGTAATGGGCGTAATAATCCAAGTAAATGTTTTCGATGTGGTAGGCAACATAATCCGAGTATGTGTCCAGCAAGGAAGTGGGAATGCTACAATTGTAAAAGAATTGGTCATTCCGCAAAAATGTGTCAAAGAAAGGTTGTAATTAGAGCGGTGGAAGAACGTCAGAGAGAAGAAGAAGACACATGTCGAGAGAACAGTTTAATGGATCGAAATCTGCATTCATCAGTTGGTAATAATAAAGATATTTATTCATTGTACAATATTAATGTGGTTGGAGAAGTCATTCACAGTTTGGCGCATAGGGTTAATTTGAAAGTCAATAACAACTTAATTAAATTTGAAGTTGATACTGGGGCATGTAAAACTATCATGCCATCAAGGTTATTTTACGAAACATTTTCAAATGTAAAGCTACGACAGGTACACTTTGGTCTTACATCGGTAACCGGACAAGAAATTAGTGCGTTAGGAGAAATTACAGTTGAAGTCGTTAAAGAGGATAGGAAATATAATTTGTCATTAGTGGTAGTTAAAACAAAACATAGTTTTGTGCCTTTGTTAGGAAGAAATTGGTTGAATATATTGTTTCCGAATTGGCAAGAAAATTTCAAGGTGGCAGCCATTTCAACGGACGTGGATAAGCTAAAAGAGAAATTTAGATCGGTATTCGAAGGAAATTTAATTATTCCAATAAAAGAATTTGAGGTCCATTTAAAAATCAAGGATGGAGCACAACCAATATTTAGAAAAGCATACAGTATGCCTTATGCGTTGCGACACAAAGTAGAAGAAAAATTGAAGGCACTTGTGAAAATAGGAATTTTAAATCCAGTTCAAAATAGTGATTGGGCATCTCCGATTGTAGTAGTACCCAAGAAAGATGGCGATATTCGCATTTGCGTAGATTTTCGAGTATCAGTAAACAAGGTTCTCATACAAGATCAGTACCCGTTACCAACCGCGGAAGATATATTTGCTTCGTTAGCAGGAGGATCTGTATTTGCGGTGATAGACTTAACAGGAGCATATACTCAAGTGAAGGTAGCAAAGCAATCGCAAGAGTTGTTAACAATTAATACTCATATAGGGCTGTTTCGCTATACAAGATTAACTTTTGGTATGTCTAGTGCGCCATCAATATTTCAGTCAGTAATGGATCGCATATTAATAGGGATCCCAAAAGTGAAATGCTACCTCGATGATATTTTGATTACTGGTCAAGATATGAATGAATGTAAGATGTTGGTCGATACCGTTTTAAATCGTTTAAAGAAATACGGAGTAGCAGCTAATCTATCAAAATGTAAATTTTTCGAGAGCAGTGTGGAATATTTGGGCCATAGAATTGATAAGGAAGGTATTCATCCAACATCGAGCAAAATTAAAGCAATTATGGAAGCACCACAACCAAGAAATGTTACAGAACTTAGGGCGTATCTAGGGTTATTAAATTATTATTCAAAGTTTATACCAATGTTATCGTCTCAACTTAGGCCGTTATATAAGTTGTTAGAAAGGAATTCAGAGTTTGTATGGGCTCCGGAGTGCAAGGAACGTTTTGAATGGAGTAAGCGTCAGATTTGCCAAAGTAACGTACTGGTACATTATGATGAAAAACTACCGATTGTGATAGCCTGTGATGCTAGTTCGTATGGAGTGGGTGCGGTATTGAGTCATCGTGTAGACGGAGTGGATAAACCAATATTCTTTGCTTCAGGAACGTTGTCGAATTCAGAAAAAAATTATTCTCAAATTGAGCGGGAAGCATTAGCAATAATGTTTGCAGTAAAAAAGTTTCATAAATATATTTATGGTAGAAAGTTTACGTTGTTGTCGGATCATCAGCCGTTGCAAGTTTTGTTTAATCCAGACAAAGCTATTTCCGTAGTGACCGCATCAAGATTAGTTCGGTGGAATTTAATTCTGTCGACATATGATTATACAATTGAATACAAAAAAGGGTCGCTATTAGTAGAAGCAGATGCATTGTCAAGGTTACCATTATCAGACACAACCAATGTAGACTCGTCGATTAATTCATTTAATTTAACCGAAGAAATTCCATTAGCAAGTGAAGAAGTAGCGAGGATGACGGCTAAGGACGTAGTATTGGTAAAAGTTGCAGATTTTTGTTATCGGGGGTGGCCAAATAAGGTAACAGAAGAAGTTTTAAAGCCATATTTTACAAGACGTAATGAATTATCCATTGATAATGGCTGTATAATGAAAGGCAGTCAAGTGGTGATACCAGAGTCGTTAAGAAAGAAAGTAATGGAATTACTACATGCCGAACATGTAGGTATGGTTAGATGTAAGATGCTGGCAAGATCAGCAGTATGGTGGCCTCGTTTAAATGAGGATATTGAACTATTAATCAATAAATGCCGAGTATGTCAACTTACTCATAATAATATGAAAGAATCGAATTTAGTATCGTGGCCAAAAACAGAGAAAGCATGGCAAAGAGTTCATATAGATTTTTTTCACTTTCTAGGAAAAACATTTTTGATTATTGTGGACAGTAAATCAAAATGGTTGGATGTACACGCGATGACAAGAGGATCGGACTTGTTAAAGACAGTAGAAAAATTAAAAATTACATTTGCAATTATGGGAATTCCAGAAACGGTGGTAAGTGATAACGGGCCGCCATTTAATTCGGGGGAATTCCAAAAATTTTGTCAGGTAAATGGTATTAAGGCGTTGAAGTCTCCTCCATATCATCCACAATCTAACGGATTAGCGGAACGACATGTGCAAAATGTAAAGAGCGCGTTAACAAAATACTTAGCAGACAAGTCAACGTTATCATTGGAACAGCAGATTGTAAATTTCTTATTTTCATACAGAAATACTCCTAACACAACAACAGGAATGTCACCAAATGACGTAATATTTAAATACAAACCGAGAACAAGACTGGATATGTTGAGACCGACGAGTGGTAAAATATCAGAAAGAAAATCAGAAGAATATGTCAGTCCGAAGACATTTGCAGTAGGAGAAAAGGTATTGGTGTCAGCGTTAGGACCAAACACATTGAACAAATGGGAAGAAGGAGTTATTCTCAGAGTATTAAGTGGAGTAACTTATTTGGTAAAAGTTAGAGACAAGATACTGCACAAACATGTAAATAGTTTACGTAAATCATGGTTAGAAAGTGTGGAAGATTTGGTAGAACCCAAGACAGAAAGTACAATAACTCCGGTGGAAAGAAATATGGAAACGCCGTTGCGAAACTATTCAGATGAAGATAATATTCAAAAAGAAGTTTTAATAGAAAGAGAGGCACATCTAAAACCGAGTAATGAAGGTTCGGAGGATGATGCTGAGTTCATTATTAGTGAATCAAGCAAAACAGAAAGTACGCCTATGCTACCAGCATTAAGAAGAAGCTCGCGTGTTTCTAGGCCTCCGGATAGATTTACATACTAGAAAAATAAGAAGAGAGAAGATGTTATGTTTTGGACAACCTTATCAGATTATCAGATTATTGGGGTTGGTATGAAGTCCAAATACTATATAAGAGAAATCATTTATGTTGTAAAGATAGAATGAGCAGTGGTGAAGTGTACAGTAAATTAGTGTAATTATTAAGAAATAAAGGTTATTAGAATATATTTCAGAATCTTGTTAATCTATCGTGCGCGTCAATAAATTTTCAAATTTAGTTTTTGTAAAAATATAAAAGCGTGATTTGCAAGCGTGAATAGCAAAAAAATTTCATAAATTTTTAAGAGAAATTTAATATAAAAAAATTTAATTATAATTATAGAAATAGGAAACTGGCCACTAATTGGCATTTTTAAATGTTAATTTTTTTATTTTCGTTTTTAGTTTGTTGAATATTTCTGTTTCTTTTGTTTTTTTTTATTGTCCTAACAGGCGACTGGGGAATACAAACCCACAACTACTTATTCGTTAATGACGTTTTTGAAATGTGCAATTACAGCATATAAACTAATAAACACTTGAACATTGTTATAGCCCAGTGCAGATTATGTAAATAAGTAGAGAGCTTAAATTTGTGTTCCTAGCATTCAACATGTAGTCCTTAGGAGAATAAGAAATATCTTAAAAAGATACAAAACGTTGCAGTAACAAAGTAAATTGAAATTTTTCGAGTTTTGCAAATACTTCCAATTAAAACTTTTATAAAAAGTTGAAATAAAGATAAGACTTCTTCACAGCTTACAATATCCAAAAAAGTTTATTTTTTATTTTAATTGTTTCAAAATAAAATTTTAGAAATAATGACCTACCTAGCTAATGTAATTATTCCTACTTATACTTTTGTTTTGTATTGTAATGGCCTTTGTTATTTTTTTAATAAAACAAATAAAGAAAAATTTGATTAATTTCAACATTTAGTTTGATAACAATTTTTCAGGGATTACGAAAGAAGTTAGGTACACGTAGGTACAATAAGAAGATTAAACTACGTGCTAATATCGATTAAATGAAATTGATACATTTATACACGTCCTGATGCCTTGTCAGCACAGGGCATTAGTGAATTGACATTTGTTACATTGTCTACTTTTAGGCAAACGTATAGGTATCATTTTGTTTACCTTGCAAAATCCTCCAACCGGAAACAAAAATTCAATGTTGTTCGTACTTTTCTAAAAACAATTGAAACCCTTTTCAGGAGATTGTTGAAATAAAAGGTAATTATTGTAGAAACTGAAAATTGTTCACTTGCTGCGATTTAATTCTCTAGACGCACCTGGCGATATTGTTAATGTTATAATTTAAGAAAATCGATTGTAACGTTGCTTGTATAAAAGCTTTTATTGTTCCAAATGAAAATCTTCTCTTATGTTTTTATTTAGGTATGACTCACATACTTAAAAGCACAATTAACTTTTATTTTACCGTTTTGTTTTCTTAAGGAAGTCAGTGCGAGGTTAAATTGATCCGTTAATTAAAAAATGGTAATATTTGTAGAATGTCTTCTCAAACCACTTAAAATTGTACTATTCTGCAAAATACTTTGTTTTTCCCAAAAAAGCGTTTATAATAAAAACTCAGTGAAGCATTGAAATAAATAACTAAAAGTTTAACACTGCACTTACTTTTATATTTCAGATTAGTCTTTACTTGTTTCCTTTTAACCCACATTGTGCAGATTAGTTTCCATCATGTACTTTTAATATAAAATATACAAAAGCTTTCTCTGCTTTTAGAAAATCAACATTATGCATGTTCATGGTTTTGAATTAAGTGGTTGTAGTGCACCGAATAATTGTAATGTAAAATTCTTACGAAAATATTTTTATAGTAATAAATGCCATAACGGAAATTTAATAAAATTGAAAATAAGTGTTTTTACAAAAAATGTGGTGTAATTTTACCAATATTAATTTATTCTCGCTAGTTTACAGTTCAAATAAATTTTTAAACTGTAATTTTCTAAAATTATTGATGGCAGGAAGCGATGTTTTTTATAACATCCTCGTACTTATCTGGTTTACAAAATATTGAACTTATTCCATTTATGTGTATTCATTTAGATAACATTACAATAGATTTAATATCAATAATAATAAAGTAAAAGTGAACATAATCAATTGATTTCCTGCCTGCTAACATATTCCCACTTACAGTAATTTTTATTCTCATTAGCAGTAATGGATTCAGAATATTTGTTGACACCTGACACCAAAAAATTGATTGCGTTAAATGCACCGACAACTTGCTGTCTCAAGCTGACGATACCAAATTATCAAATTCGAATGTATCTTTGCATGCAGAAGAAGGGATTATTTAGTGCTTATTTTGTAATAATTTGTACCATTAATATACACTATATTTTACTGACGCGCAAAATGGATTAACAAAATACTAAATGGATTAAAAAAATACTATTGCGCTTCAGTCTCGCATAACAGAGATATCGCAATGAGTTATTTAAGCAAGGGGATGAGATTTAAAAATCCGAAAGTTATGTATAGTATCTACGTTATTGATTTTTTTTATGTATAAATATTTTATTTAGTCTGGGAAATATTTTAAAAGAAAACCTTTGACATATACCTACATCCCTTATTTAATAAAAGGGTAAATCAATAAATTTTTTAAAATTTTAAGCTACTCGACTTTACTAAATAATAAATTATTAAAAATTATTATTAAAAAGCTCGTAAAACTTAGGAAAACATAATTTTAGAAAAAATGTTTATTAAAATTTAATAATTTAAAGTCATGCAATTACAAATTTTTTTTCAACTTCAAACACTTTTTTGTTGAATTGTAACACACGTTTAATTTAAAATAATGTGCAAAAATTCCCAAAGGATAAATTTATAAAAACGCTACTACTTTCAGCCATCAAATCTTGTAAAAACTTTATTTAACATTTTAAGAATCTACAGAGGCAATAATTAAACTTTAATAAAATATTGTCCTTAATAATCCCTATTTTGTTAGAAATTACAAAATTCAAAAGCCTTGAAATATGAATTTGAATAAATATAAACCCTAAAAAACAGCCCAACATACGAGGGATGATTTTTAAGTTCGAGAAATAGGACAAAACTTTTTTCCAATGGAAGAAAACTCTTCACCTCAGTTTTGCTCAAGACACACTTTTGACTCTTTAAGTATTGACTGTAAAATAAACCGTATGTTTTTCTTTTGCGCGCTAGCGGTATTAATGTTTTTTTACACAAATAATAAGTTGTAATTTAAATAAAATCTTTTGAAATAAAATAAACTTCTTAATTTTTCTAAAGAATAAATTTTTATATTATTATTATTTAGATTTTTATACGACCTGAGTTATAATTTTGGGTTCCAAACTTACAAAATTCGATCAACAAAGAATATGCAACTCTTTTAACAGAAAGAATTATTAAAATTAGCATTACAAAATTTTATTAATATTCGCCAAAATTTTCAAAACTGGAATTACATTGTAACACCCTTTGTGCTTACAGGTGATATTAATTATTAAATTAATTTTTAATAACATTTTACACCTGAAAGTATGCAACCATAAATTTAATTTTAGGGAATTTTAAACACAGAGGTTGGTAGAAAGAAGAGAGATCAAGATCGAACAAGAAGGAGGGTGGTGGTAAAAGTTTAGAAGTGACTTCTTCATTAAGATTTTTCTAGATCAATTTATTGATACAGTTGTTTGATAGAATTGTTTTATGGTAGCTTGGTGTGAAATTCTTTTCGAATATTGACGTAAGTGATTTTACACATTTTCTATTTTTTAATATCTTTTGGCTGCAAAATAAAAATCTTTTTGTTGGTGATAAGTTTTCATTCGTGATTTCTTGTTATCAACTGGCGCCCAAATTTTCATCTTTTGCAGATAGTGTCATCTGAAGACACTAAGGGTGCGTTCCACTTAAAGCCCACGACGACCACGGTCGTTCGTCAGTCCAATCAAATAGCCGCTTTCGATCTTTAGTCCAATCAAAGAACCATGGGACCACGCTGCGGTCGTCGTGGGCTTTAAGTGGAACGCATCCTAAGAGCTTTTTGTGGTAAATACATTAGATATTTTCTAAAGACTCACAAACCGCGTATACGCGACCCGTATAATCTCCGACTGTGGGCTAAATACTCGTAAGGTTAGCTACCTTTTTCTATTTTAAATGGATCAAGTAGCGTTGTGACCAATTTTACTGCCGAAGTTTGATGCAATAGTTTGAAATACAGCCGCCCGTGGAACGATTGTTTTTACCCAAATATTTTAAACTAAAATCTAGGTGGCTAACTACCGATTTTCTTGTTATAAACTAGTGAAATCAACGGCCATTTGTAAAGAGGGCAAAATTCTAACTTCATAATTTATTTATAGTTCTACAAAATGGTCTTGCAAATACTGCAATTATTTTATAAACTGTAAAAAATTAAATTAAGAAATGAATTATTCATCTTAGATATCACAAAAATTTTCACATAACTTCAAAACAGAAAATCGTTCAAGACTGATTAATAGATCAGAACACTGGAAATGTATGTAAAATTGGCTCTATTATAATTTGGAAATTATTCCCATAATTTATTTTGAAATATTTGTTTCTTCTTAATTCTTTAAATATTACCGTAGGTCAAATATAATTTTAAAGTGTTATTCCCAGCGGTAAGTTGGTGTGAACGCAGGATTGATTATAGACCGGAAATCCTGAGTTGGGGGAGTTTCTTTATAGGCTCAACTTTTCGCTGAATAGGAACATTTCAGGATCTTTTCACATCATGAATGTTTACAATTTGAAAAATATATTATAGAAATAGTTAAGTAAACTACAGTTTATTTGATTATTGATAATTGCCTATTTAAAGTTGTATTTTATAACAAACTAAAAGTTAAGTTAATTATTATTAGAATATAATTTTTGGATTTGGGAATAGTATAACCAATTCGATGAAACGCTTTATCTTCTGTTAATGCTATAAATTTCCGAGTTTCATTTGAACTGAACCTTTTTCTGTTTAGTAACCACGCAGTTAATTAAAAATAGTAATTTATATGTTGGTGGTTAAGTGAAGTTACTAAAGATCTCAATTTTTAACTTTAAGCTTAAATAATTGAAACTTGCACAGAATTACGTAAATAAAAGTTTCACGCACCTTTGTATAAATTGGAATGCTTTCAATTCGATGGAGACCATAACCAGTAGGATATTTCTCTTTCGTGATTTTATCTCAAGTTGAGCAATTTTTGTTAGTTACTGAGTTTATCTCTAAAAGTTGCATTGAGATCCTTTGGGAAGTAGGGAATAAACTAGTTTATTAAACAAAGAAGCATTTTCGGGTTAAAACGGACACCACAAAACCTTTACTTATAAGCTTAACTTTCTACACTGTATTTTGTAATTAAAATCTGCGACTGGATAGAATACGCATTTCCAAAAACTTTACAGAATTCAGAAATTTTCGAATCTTAACTACGATTAATAATTGTAATTATCGAAATACCAAAGCTTTCGTCGGCTGTTTAATTGTTGTAATTGTAATTACGTGCAATTTCAGATATTTCAAAAATACCGTAATCTCTTTGCAGCAATCCATTAGTTATCTGATGAGTTAAATTTGCATAAAATTAGAATCTTATAATTAATTATCAAAGTTCTTTACGTTTTAATTAAATTATCATTTATCAAATAATTTTTGGTTCTCGTATTTCATAACAAAGGGAATAAAGCCCAAAGGAAACAAATACCAAGAATATATAAGTAAAAGTCATCCACGTTTTAGTTTTAATTGAGAAAAGAAAATGTTAATTAGGAAAATTCTTTCGCAGTAAATCAACTTGATTGATTCAAATTAATTTGGGCATGTTGCGAAACAATTTGTAACTTTATTTGTTTTTGGTTAAGAAATAATTCAATAAAGTTTATATTTCAATCACCAAAATAATAAATTCTTGCATTTGCATTACTCTAACGAAATAATAGCATTTGACGCAAAATAGAAAAATAGGAACGACAATAAAACGCAATCAACTGAAAATAACGTCCCATCATCAAAGCAATGGTCTCAATTTAGTTGCAAAAAGCTATAATAATCAATACTTGTCAGTTGTAAAGAAATTTGTAAATGTAAAAATCGTTTACGCCATGAAGGGAATAAATCACGAGGGGATTAAAAAATGGAAAAATGCAGGGAGAAGCGCGGTTGGCTCTTACATAAAAATGTAAAATGCAGTTTTATAATACGTAAGTTTTATCAGTGTAATTTGTAGTACCTCCAAATTAAACTTTATTTATTAATGCAGATTTTTAAAATAACAAAATTTTAAACACAGATTAACCTAGATTTAGTTATTATTCAAGTTATTTATTTAATATTCCTTAAAATTTAAATTTTAACACCCAACACTTTCAAAATTTCCTTTTTGCTCATTATAGATATTTCTTATTAATAGCTTAATTTTTAAGACCCCTTTTAGTTACTTTAAAATATTTTGCACAAGACTCAAAATTTTATATTTTCTACACTCTGAAATGCTTATACAAACAATATTCGTTTACACTTTCGTTCGAAGATTATCAAAAAGATGAAATAGGAGTATTAAATGAGAAAATTTATATAAGATGATGAATCGATAATTGTGCTAAAACCGGAATGCTTGAAATAGAAAAGTATGATTGCAAAATTTTTTGTAATATAAAAATTGTATTTGCTAAAGTTTAATATTTGTTATAAAATCAAATACAAATTTAAGATTTTCATGCTACGTCCGTTGCGTATTGAAAATATAATGTCGGACGCAGGATATACCTACGGTTTAATGGGGATTTTGCACTACGGATCAAGCAAGCAGGTACACATTTGGTGTACCAAAAGTTCTACTGTAAATGTTGCGCCATGAGAATAGAACCTATAAATTTTAGTAAGAGAAACTAATAATCTAACTATTTGAGCGTTTACTCATTTTATTAAAACAGCAACCAACTCAAAACAAAATAAAAACAAAATTTATTCTAAATTAATCAAGTAACAAAATGAAATGAAAAAAAAAACGTATTACAGTTCATGTCTTTATAATATAATAAAAATATGCTTCAAAAACACAACGTAATTTAGTTACACAAGTCGACTGAAAATTTGCTTAAGTAAAAGGCATAAATAAATCTCCTCAATGAATAAAAATATTTCATTTCATTGAGTCACGGAAATTAAGTTGTAAGGAAAAGTCTTGAGGGAAATTTCGCATTACCTACAATACCAAAGTCAAAACAGAAAGTGGAACTAATTTCCTTAATCTTACATTTACAAAATTTTTTAAGTATTACGTAAAAACAATTAGAATTTCTCAAATATCTCTCTATTTTTGGCGAATGACAAATTCTAACAAATATACGATCCTACGTTTAGATATTATTTGTACATGTCCAGGTCAACGTCCAAAGACAAAGTACAATTCGAGATTTATTTGAAACAAAATGAGAGGAGATGAAATGGTCGTTTTTGATTTTTGCGGCTAATTAATAATAATATAAAATAAGCAAATATAACGTAGTATTACAACAAAAAACAAATCCAATCAACAAAATCATTCAATTGGCTCAAATTCTATTAAAAGACCCTTAATTATTTTTTTTAAAAGATCTTATAATGTGCTTCTAATCTTTACAAAAAAACGCGGTTTAGCAGATCAAAGAATTTGCCATTTTTGTTTATGTTTTAACGAAGGACTAATATCAAATTAAGTATTAAGTAAGTTAAGTGTTAGTTGCAAAAGAAATCAAAAGAGGTCATGCTTGAAGAAGAATGTGAAAAGTAGCGTATAAATAAACAAAAGTAATTTAGCACAACTGAATAAAACTTGTTAATAAAGCTGTAACAAATTTTTGCATTTGTTACGTGGTTTTACTTTTCATTTTATTTCACGATATTCTTCGATCCGATCCTGGATTTTTATTTTCATTTATAATGCATGCGTTATAAATTGAATGCAGGGATTTTTGTTGCAAAGGTTGGTGGGTTGAACTTTCAGTTCCCTTTGAGCGCTTCTATCACGCAGTTTGTTTTATACGTGGTCAACATTTTGAGTGCCGATTTTATTGGGTTGGACTAATATTCAGTATTCTGAAACCATAGTTATCGTGCCAAGTTTGTGTGTGACTAGTTTATCCATCTGTCGCTCAGCTTCTGTTTGGTTTTGACGACACATGTTCAAAACATCTGGGGGGACCTGATTTTTCTTGCTGCGCAAATTATTACAAGTTTTTTGATCCGAGACGCATTAGTGGCGATCCATTCCGATCTTCCACGAGCAGCTTTGTTGTGGTGTTGTATTTATCAACTAAAGCAAGCATGGCCAGCTTCGTACTTTGTTGGAAGGTAAATCCCTTTGGAATTCATTTATCTTTTGGATGACTCAGTCAATCAACACGTCTCTCACTAGACCAGCTACATCAACATCAGCGAGCAGAGTTTGTTATTCGCGAGTGTCTAGTCAGTCGTTGCCTGCTGATTACTGACAAGGATTCCAGCATTTCAACCTTCAAAGCCATACACGTCCCACTCGTTTGGAAAGAAGGCCTGTCATCTTAAATTTTGTACACTTACCAAGCGCTTACGTAAATAATTTTTATTTTTCTATTTTGGTTGACCGATGTGTATTTATTTTGGCTTTTTGTGTTCATTGTGGGGTAATCCTTAGTAGTTACTGTTTTTATGATACTTGTCAATCTGAAGTGGGTAGATTTTTGATTTTGAACCGTAGTTTTTCAATTTATATGCTGTGTGTATTATTGAGCACAGCCACACATTGCAATTATTGGAATTGTAAATACACTCTCAAATTTATTGTTATTAAAAGCTTTTTATTACCTCTTGGGTTTTATTGGAGTTTCCACCAAACTACCCTTATTTTCAGGATTCACGACCTGGCCTACGCACTCATTGTGAGCTGGTCTATAACATCGTGGCAAACAAACTGGAGAGGTTCTCTCCGGATTGCAGCAGACTCTGGTTTCTTATTTTTGTCAACCCTCTCATTAGGGGTTGAGATTCAGAGGGTAGTTTTTGTTTTAAAGTAGGCAAGAGATGTCATAGTAATAAGCAGTTGTTGACAAACTTTGATAAGTAAAAGTGAAAACAAAAAGAAAGTAGTTCCTTTTTGACCTCTTAAGAGAAAAAACAATTAATAAATTTGGGACTGAGCAAAAAAAATTATAGTGATAATTCCACGCATGTATTAAACTGTCCATAAGAGCCGTCGAATTATCAAAGTTTGCTAGCGGATAAATTACGACAAGCGGCGCATTTGCGGATAAACTACGAACTAAGGAAGGCATCAAAATGCAACTGGCTATTTTTTGCGGATATTTTTTTGTTTATCTTTTTCAATTGTTTATTCTCGATGACAGTTTAATAAATTTTTAAAGTTTAAATAGTACTTTTATTTGTATTATTAACAATTTCATCGTTCACTATTGGAATTATCTTATCAATTACAACTCGAGCTTTGATTTTAATCCTGATAATTTTTAATTTCTAATCACTCAAACGTGCTTTTAAAATTTAGCTCGAGAAAATTTGATGATCAAATTTTTTCTCGATAAATTGTTGATCACGTCTTCCTTGAAATTAAAAATTATCCGGATAAAATCAAAGCTCTTGTTGTATTGCTTATGATAGTATTTATTAGTACAAATAGTCCGCCATCGCGAGTAACCACAGTCATCAACTAACAACAAAAATGAGTAATGAAAAGAAAGGAAGGCACATTAATTCAATAGGGGTTTTTTATTCTCTAAAAATTCTGGACTTCTCTATTCGTGACTTGATTTCTATTGAATGGTCTCAGGCCTCATTGAGTCTTGTTTTTATTTCTTTTTCCTTTAGTCGTCTCAAGTCCCATCGTTTTGCCGTTGTTTTTCTTTGGACTTTTTTGAGTTTTATTTTAAATTTACCAACTAGGGGGCAGTGGTCAGACGGTGTTTCTGCACCAAGGTATGTTTTAACTGACAAACAGCTGTTACGGAATTGTTTATTTACCAGGATGTAATCCTGCCGTGAAATCCATGTGTATAATCGGCGTTGTAGAAGTTTAAAAAATGTATTCAGTATTACGTATTAATTTTTCTCTGCAAATTGTTGTAGCCTTTTGTCACGTTCATTTCTTGTGCCCAGCCCATAATTGCCATCAAATTTCCCACCATTTCTCCTACCTATCTTTGAATCCGGTACTTCTCATTTGCAGTTGATTGCGTTACCTGCAAGGCAAATGAGCGTTTTTATAAAAAAAATTTAATTTTGTATTTATACTGATAAAAATTCCATATTATGAAATGTAGTAAGGTAGAGCGTAATTTTTTTTTGGAATTTATATGCAGTAGAGATTATGTGAACATCGAGTCAGCACTGCCTTCGACAAAAAATTGCGCTATACACGAATACTTTTAAAGTAATCTACGTAAGTAAACAATTTCTGGATATTTTTGTTTTTCCTATACATTTGTAAAATCGAAAAGAAAATTCCAGTAGGTATAGCGTTCGTCGAGTTTTAAGATGTCACAAACATCAAAGTCTATAGCTCAATTTAAACCTAAAATTTCCACATAAAACGCAATATACCTCAGTAACACAAAGGTTAAAGATAAGGAATCAAACAGCTTTTTAAAATATGAATGTGGATCATTATAAAATGTACCCACTCTTCAATTATTGGAAACCCCGATTGAACGCTAAACAGCTTCTGTAAAAGTTCCTTCTTGGTTTTATATTGCATACCTACGTCAAGTTCACTTAGTAAATTGCTGTCATTCAGTTATTATATCTTTTATGCTTTGACGTATTTAGCTCATAAAATAAGTGGCAGATTGCAGTTAGACTACTACTATTTTAATACATCCTGTATATGTATTATTTCTGTAAAAATTTTACTACCACAGTTAATTTGTAACAAGCAAAGATATTCATTGTGTTAGTAATTAGAGCACTACAAATGACTTTCAGTGTTGTACTGTTTTGTACTTAAGAGTTTAATTTTGTAATAAATTTTAACTAAGAAAATTTTACGTGTTGCAAATAATAGCATACCGACATTAATAATAGCACCGCAAACTGTTGTAAATTAATTCTTTTCTTAATTGGTTGGTTATTACGGTTCACAACGTGTTCGATAATTTAAATCTCAGTTTTAATGATTTCCTTACCACTTTTGTGATATATTAGGTGCGATTAAAAAATTATAGTAGAAAAATTGCATATTTATGATGTTTTCTTAAAATTATTACCCTTTATTGTTGTTGCTCAATGTATAATTTAATAACAGGTGAATGATCATAATTCTCGATTATGCAGATAATTTTTTACTAAAACTGTTTTTATATGCATACATAAATACATTATTTTATTGCATTAAACACAGGAATACAGGATAATCTTGCAAAGAATTACACTGTCGCTTGGGATTATTTCAAATCCTGGGAATACATTGATCACAATTTTTTTTTAAAAAACTAGCTCCAAATTCTCTTAAAGGAATTGATTTCTTTTCAGCAGTTGTTGGCACCAATAATTGTGCCAGCGGATAAGATTAAAAAACTTATCGAGATTAAAATTGTCTACGCACATTTATTTCCTATGACCACATATTTTACCGAATTTTATTTGATAAAACAATTCACCTTTATCCAACAGTGAGTTTGTTTATTATCGTGTCAGGCAAATAATTGTGAATGGCAGAAGTGATAAATACATTTTTTAAATCAAGCGGGTAGGGGCGATTCAAAGTTGTTGGGTTGTTGGGGTAAGTTTGATTAGCACGTTTGGGGTAACTTCGATCAATGTATAAATTGTTTTTATCAATTAATTATTGTGGGTACCTGCTTATGCTAATTTTATTAGTAGTTTATATCTTGTTGATAAGTTTTGTTTAGTTTAGCTAGTTTCGATTAATTTATAATATTAGATCTATTAGTACCTACAAAAAAGTCAGGTGTAACCTTTAAGGAAGTTGATGTATTTGACGAGATAAAAAATAAAAATGTTATTTAAATATTTTGAAACCATTTAAATATTAAACCAGTAAATAGAGAAAAAATTATAAAGCAATTTTAGGCGTTTAATGGTTAAATAATTTTAAACTAAATTAACCTGCAATATAACTTTTTTCCTGGTTATAACTTCCAACTCTACAATTTCAATTTTAGAATGTTTTTACCTTTTTTTCTTGTGGTAACTGAGAAAGCCTTATAAAATGATTCTGATTCCTTGTTGGTGACAAAACCAATAAGCAATGCTAATAAGCATTTAAAATAAAATTTAAGCACTAGAGAGGTATGTAAAAAACAATTTGAAAGAAACAAAATGATAGAAAAAATAAAGGGGTGAATTACACTGCTCGATAGTTTATTATGATTTATTTGTTTATTGATTTATTCATAAAGAAAGTAACAATAACGTAGAACTCTGTAATTAACTACTGAAAAGTTTGATCCATTAACAATCCTGAATTCTATTTATATGTCCTTAAATTACTATAGTAGGTACAATAATTAAAAATACTATAAACTATAAGTTACAAGTTACACAACACAAAAATCCAAATAATGTACTTTGATTTAATAAATCAATAATGTAAAAAGTAAATTTTTATATGTATTTTTACAAGCAATAAAAAAAAAATTAAAAAATTGCTTATTTATTATTTTGCAATATTACACAAGCACATTGTTTACGTATTTGTATCAGCATCTCTTACTTAAAATTCGATTTAATATTTAATCTGTGAACATTGAAATATACCCGCACCCTCGATTTATTAGCATTTTAATTGTCAATAACATTCAGCATTTCTCAGTTTTGATGAAAATTCTGACTACATTACATAATTTAATTTCAGCTTTCAGCAAAAATATATTATGGTTTTCTAACAAAATAATTTAAATTTTTTATCGGAAATATTTTATTTTAATAATTACAAAATTAATTTTGTTCATTTTCTTCAGTCTACTCTAAATCAAAAATTAGATTCATGATAGATAAATGAAATTTTGTATACGAAATAAATATAGATATTGTCGTGTTCTGAAGAACAAGCACTAAAGAGGTCCGTAGCTCGTTAGTCGGTAGTTTGCACTTTTGAGACGATCTCAGAAGTAGGTTCCAAAAATTTTGCTCTTAAACTATCCACAATAAATGAAACAAAAAGCTCAGGGATAAAATTATAATTTAATTCGACGAAAGTAGTAGTCATAATCAAATTAATAAACAAATTGAGACGAAATTTTTGAAATTAAACTTATCGTCGCAATAGATAATTTCAAAATCATGAAGAATTATCCCACAAATTTACACATTTAAACTTCAATAACAGTATCTCCAATTTGTAAGATAATCAACGTCATATTATAATTTAAATAAAACATCTGTAATAAAAATAATGTACAAAAATGAAAAATTGTTTACTTTCAAATATTGATGATGCGTTTAATTGTTCAAAAAGTTGATATGGTAGTCACTACCAAATGCATAGAAACCGTTCGAAAAAGTTTATCGCGTAAATTTAAATTTCGCAATCAAATAACACAAATCCATTATTAAAATTGTTCCACTAATGTGTTTAATAAATTAAATGTGAAGAAATCCATTCATAATTGCGACTTGAAATACAAATTTTAACTTCAGGTGTAGATAACCTCAAAATTTTACTAAGCATCGTGACAAATATCGAAGATCATCGTGGAAATAGCGCAAATAAACAATTAAAAATTTATTTACCAAGACGATGGCTTGAATAATAGACGATTGCCCCTCGAATTCTTTGCATCTACGATTTGACAAAATGGCGACCTCGTTTCAAGTCTGGTACGTAAACTTTCCAAATCTTCCAAAATCACACGAATTTCATAATACTCTTCTAGCACACACAATCAAACAAATCTCCAGTTGCTCATAATCATCGTTAAATTAATTACCAATGGGTAATTTTCACACATTCCAAGATGACACTTTGAAGCCGTTAAGTTGTAGACTTCACTCCTTCATTACTCTAGGGCAACTGACTATTTATCTCGTTTCCTGTACTAAGTTTTCATCGGAAAAATCGTGTCGCACTCTGGTTGGTTGGTTTTCCAGCGAAATTCAAATTTTTAAATGCCAAATTCAACATTTTGAAGTCACTAAGTTTTTAATTGCGAACTACACTTTTGGTTTAAAAACACTGCATCGATGATCGTAGCTACCTTTATACCAACTCAATTCAAACGTAAGTTAACAATTTAAAGAACAAACAAAAAATAAATTAATCAAAAATTTTACGTTTTTCATGTTTGAAATGTTTAATTTCCAGGCTATATGGACTAATCTCCAAACCTAAAATCTCGTCTCTGCACGTATCCCTTTGACACGTAATTGAAAAAATTAACATGTGACTACTATTCGTCCAATTAAATTTAAGAAAATTTCTAAAACAAAACTTTGACCAAATGAAAATTTAATTGTGGATAATTTCAGAATTTTTAACCCATTACAATCCACGTCAATATATTGTCGTGTTCTGACGAACAACTCTTTAAATGCCGTAGCTGTTATAGTCGGTAGTTTGCATTATTGAGACAATCTCAGGAGTAGGTTCAAAAAAAATTGATTCTCAAACTATCCACAATAAATGAAACAAAAAGCTCAGGGATAAAATTATAATTTAATTCGACGAAAGTAGTAGTCATAATCAAATTAATGAACAAGTTGAGACGAAATTTTGTAATTAAACTTATCGTCACAATCGATAATTCCAAAATCATGAAGAATTATCCTACAAATTTACACATTTAAATCTCAAAAACAGTATCTCCAATTTGTAAGATAATCAACGTTCTATTGTAATTTAAATAAAACATCTGTAATAAAATTTGTACAAAAATGAGAAAAAATAGTTTAATTTTCAAAAATTAGCGCTTTTGTAACTGTTCAAAAAATTAGTATCATTAAACCTTTGTTGATATGGTAGCCACTACCAAATACGCAGAAATATTCGTACGAAAAAGTTTATCACCTAAATTTAAATTTTACAGTTAAACAACACGAACTAATTATCAAAAATGTTCCACTGGTGTATTTAATTAACCAAGTGTAAAAGTTCGTTCGTAAACGCGACTTGAAATACGAATTTAACATCAGGTGTTTTTAACCTCAAACTCTTCCAAAGCATCGTGACAAATTAATGAAGATAATCGTTGAATAAGTGTGAATAATTAATTCAAATGGTATTTACCAAAATGATGGCTTGAATAATCAATAATTGATTTTCGAATTCCTTGCATCCACGATTGACAAAATGGCGACCTCGTCAAGATTGGTAAGTAAATTTTCCAAGTCTTCAGAAATCACAATGAATTTCATAATATTCTTCTTTTGTAGCACACACAATTAAACAAATCTCTAGTTGCTCATCATCATCATTAAATTAATCACCAATTGGTAATTTTCACACATTCGAAGATAACACAATGAAGCCGTTAAAATCCAGACTTCACCTCTCCACCACTCTATAGCAACTAACTATTTTATCTCGTTTCCTGTACAAAGTTTTCTCAGGAAAATCGTGTCGCACTCTGGTTGGTTGGTTTTCCAGCGAAATTCAAATTTTTAGATGCCAAATTCAACATTTTGGAAGTCACTAAATTTTAAATTGCGAACTACACTTTTAAATTAAAAACACTGCATCGATGCTCGCAGCTACCATTGTACCAACTCAATTTTTAAACGTAAGTTAACAATTTTAAAACAAATAAAAAATAAATTAGTCAAAAATTTTAATGTTTTCATGTTTGAAATGTTTAATTTTCAGGCTATATGGACTAATCTCCAAACCTAAAATCTCGTCTCTGCACGTATCTCTTTGACACGTAATTGAAAAAATAACAAGTGACTACTATTCGTCCAATTAAATTTAAGAAAATTTCTAAAACAAAACTTTGACCAAATGAAAATTTAAATTGTGGATAATTTCGGAATTTTGAACCTATCACAATCCACGTCAATATATATAGTCGGTTTTAAACGTCTTGCGACGTTGTCCGATACCAAACTACCAACCTTCGAATTGGCGCTTGGTTTTTTTAGCATTTTACATTTTTTACCTACGACGAGGAGCCAGCCCGTCGGTAGAACCCCCAACCTGGAGGACCAAACGAGGACCAAAACGAAATAAATCCGTGGTTAATTTAAAACTAATATTTTGAATTAAATAATTATTTAGGTACTACCTCTCTTGCTTATTGAATATATTTTATATATTTTTATTAGTTTTACGATTAATTTAAATTAATAGTAAAAAAATATTTTTAAAAACAAGCTTTCAGAATCTGGATGTTTTTAAAATTCACAAATTTTTCTCCAACTTTCATTTTATTAAATTGTTTCTTTAAATTTTTATTTGATCAATCTCACCTTCATATTGTAATATTCACATAAACCGCATCTTACTATTTGTTTTAAGTATGTTGGATATTAAGGATTACAATTTTATATTCGTTTTAAAATGAACAGGTTAAAGTAATGTGTTTATTTTGTAATTTACAAAAAAACATAATGAAATGTTAAAATAACATAATTTGAAGTTGAAAAGCATGCAAATTTTCTTTTGTATTTTATGTTTATCGCTTTGAAGCGATCATGTGCTGACAGTGTATTATTTATTGCTTCATGAAAAATGGTTAATTTTTACACCATTCTTAAATTTCAGTTATATGTACGTACATAGGTACCTACTACATAAATAAAATATTTCTTTTAACTTATATGTTTATTAAAATTATTTGGTTTGTTTTGATGAGTCTCAGTACTTACAAAATTTGCTACCATTTTTTTAAAATTCTCATTATATCTGTCTCTCCCTCTTGCAGTTTTATGATAATAATGCATACTATACTCTGTTTTATTTAAGAAAAATGTAAAACGTTTGCATTAAACGGATGTCCTTTAAATGTTAACCAATGAAATTGCTTTGAATAAAGACTCACTCACAATAAGGAAATTATACGAGATTTAGTGTTTATTCAAAGCAATTTCATTGATTAACATTTAAAGGTCATCCGTTTAATGCAAACGTTTTACATTTTTCTTAAATAAAACAGAGTATAGTAGTATAATATTGCAGGGGTGTTCAAACTTTTTCCATCAAGAATTCTAGGTACCTACCTAAAAATAGAAATTATTGGAAGCCGCACCTATAAAGTTCTTAGTATAAAAATATTATTTATCTATTAGTTTTTACAAATAAAAATTCAAAAAATTTACAAAATGTTACATTTATTTATTAGTTGAGTCACAATAAATCTCTCAATGAGCCGCATGGGGCTTGCAAGCCATAGTTTGACCATCATTTGTCCCCCCCCCTCCTATACATGCACGCGTTAGTTCAGACTTAACGTTAGATCGATCTAAGCTAGTTTAAATTTACAGTACGGAGTATACATGCATTTGGTTAGTTTAAAGTAATAGGTCAAACTGCTTTTGGTTCGAGCTAAGAGGTCTACATTCAATTTTAAGATTTCTCTCACCGGTAAGCCCACCTTATTAGCTTGCATATCGGCTGATACATGAATGAACTATAGATTTATACTATGAATGGAATAACGCGTGCATGTATACGGGACAAATGTTACATAGTATCAGAACTAAAAACTTTTTAAATTGATATGCGGTATAAGACATTTATCATTTAACATATTATATATTTCATTTGCCTTGTAGGTAACGCAATCAACTGCGAATGCGAGGTAACGAGTTCAAATCCAGAGAAAGGCAATTTTCTTATGGGTTAATGAATTGCCATCATTAACATAAAAACTAGGGTTACAGGCTCGTCTGGAGGCCAGTCTAGCAAACTACTCATCGGACGTTAAACAATTTATATGCTCACAGATCTAGCACTGCGAAGGAAATGACGCAGATGTTGGAAATAAACAGATCAACAGATCTAAAGAAAATTTAAAGAATAAGAAGAAAGAGGAATATATTTCAAAAATGTGTAAACTAGAATCCTGGGAGATTTGAATGTGTTGATTAGAAGTTTAAAGTGCTTCTCGTTAATACGTAATATTTCTATTTTTATTCTTTTTCCAGTGAGTCTAATTTGTCTGAACTGCTTTAAATTAAATGTAAATTCAAATATCAGCTACAAAATTTTTACTTTTTTGCTAATTAATGTAACTTTTGATGGAGAATTATTTGATTGTCGCGCTCATATTACAAATATCGCTTTGCAGTTAAAATATTTAATTGCAAAAATAATGCAACTATGTAGCAGAGCGTAAAAAGCTTTTGCAATCAGTTTCAATTTAATTCAAAATCGAAATGTCATGAAAGCAGAGTTTGTGCATTAGTATTATTATCATCATCCATGCACAGCAATAAATAAGTATAATCAGTATATATTTATGATAATTTTATTAATAAAAGCTGTGTGTGGCACATTAATTTGAGCAATAACTAAAGTACTTCTGGGTGTGGTGAGTGAATGAGCAAACGGTTAGTGATTTATCTTTAATATAAATATAAAACAACGAGTCCTCATTCGCTCATCAAAGATTTGAGATTGATTTAAATTAGTATGAATAAAGTATCCATTTCTTTTTGGACTTAAAATGAGACATCAATTATTTTTACTGAATCCGCCGATATTAGAAAATCAGAAATGAACTTTTTTGCTCCATCCTCTTTTAAAATTTTGCCTTGTCAGAAAATTGAAAGACTTCTTTACATAGATTACCTTTTTTTTTAGCTCCCTCGGCGTGACTACATGCGCATAATACAATACATCTCCCAGATAGAGTAGCATGGTAAATATATTGTTTACTTTCTCCATGTCTCGGACTTTACTTTGACTCCTTTTCAAAATGCACATTTTCTCAGTTTAAGTAAACAAGGCATTAAAAAATTTACTTATGCTTTTAATGCTCCCAGTTGAGGCCGAACTATAATTTACAGTCTACACGTATTGCATTCTCTCTGAGTGAAGTAATATGTCCCGTTCTTTAGAAAATCTCGCGTAAAGTATTTACATCAAGCGCACGTACCACCAACAAAATGCAAAGACCATACGGTTTCTACTTGAAAAATTAATATTTCACAAAATATTATTTCCAATATTAATCGAAATTTTAATTTTAATGTTATCTATCGGATCTCGTTGAGTTTTTGTAAATAACCTATGATATCTTCTAAACCCAATTAAGGTATTCGGGTAGTTTTTTTTACATTTTTTATACTTATTTTAGTTGTGTTGTACTGCCCACACACAGTTTTCACTTTATCCTCGAATATAAAGATAAAGTTAAAATTTGCTACAAAAATACAATCATTTTCAGCATCATTTTTCTGAATTATTAAAAAATTTTACCTCTAGTAACATTAGACAATCGAAATAATATATTTAGTAGACGTTTTGGTCATGTTTCGAGATTGATGGCACTCCAATTTGCAACCCTTTCCATTTTACCCTTTTCTCCCCTACTATATTAAAGTATGTAATTCAATTGGAATAATGTGAATTGAATACCTTGAAAATATTCTCTACATTGAATAGGCAAGATTTCCATTTTGTCACATTTTATTACTTAATATAATGACTTTTCTTACATTATTCGGTGAATTTACTTTGTAATGCTATTTGCTATGAAAATTATATTCTATTAAGCAATAATTCAATTAAATGTATTTCATTTAAGTAAGAGATATTACTAACAATTAAATTGTAATAATTACATTTGAAAATGCAAAGCTTTAAAAAGATTTAATTACTTAATATTAGTAAGGCCCCGATATTTTAATTATTATAAGATTTTCAAAATTTAATTAAAATAATTTAATTTGACTGATTTACCTAAAAGTTTTATACGTACAGAAATTATTTTTTACAACTGTCAATAAATTAGTTCGGAAAATATTACATTCCGGCTTAGGTTCCTTATTCCATAAGTAAAAAGAGTAAACGAATTATTATCAAATATATTTTTTACATTAATTTGGTTTAATTTGCAAAACTATGCCTTAATTTGATTTTGATTGCATTTTATTCTTCGAAATGAATTTTGTTATTCAACTTTAATTTTACTTTTATATTATTCGTAAAATGTAGTGCTTCAAGTTAAAATTATACGTGTATTACTTTATTAACATTTCAGGTAAGATAATTTTAAAATTGGTAAATTATTTATTACAAAAGTACATCTTCTTGACAAGGTCTGTATTATATTGTGTATTCTTTAAAATTTAATTTAAAATTTTATGTTCACGATTTGAATTTAGATCTAACTTTTGAAAGTTTATTGCAAGAATTGATGCACAATTTATTGTTGTACCTATTATTAATCTACACATAACTATCAATAATCTAAGTTTTTATAGATTATTTAATATCAACGAGTTGATAATGTAACATTTTACACGACTATATATTTTACATTTTGCAATATTGCAAATTTTTTAAGCTGCCAAAGAATGACACATTAAAATGAAAAGAACAAAAATAAATTTTTATGGTAAGCATCATACAATAGAAGCAATCGATTTAAAATTTATGTTGCTTGCTTCCTATTGTAGGTAGTAGGTATGTTAATTTAATTGCTAAAAAAGTTTTATATTACTGTGTTGTAGCATCTATGACCATGGGGTAATAAAACACACCTAGAAATATTATTAGTTTAATAGTTAACCTCGACGTTCTATTATTGTATTTGCAGATTTTTCATCTAAATACATAACTAAAATCAATAAAATATTTTAAGCAACAAAAAAATGATTGAATGACTATGTTTTTTTGTTACTGAATTTATTCCGTATTATAAAAACAAAAATTAAAGTAATATCTAAAGCAATAAAGGATTACTTATTTTGAGTTTTTTTTTTGGAATTATGCAAATATGACTTAGGGATCCCCAACGCCATAAGTTGTACTTACTCTTTAAAATATTTATTACTCATTGCTACGCTAAAAGGAGGTAACTGACACTAGAGTTGCTATAGATACTTCAAGCTGAAGTAATAATAGTCAGATACGACATTTTGATTAAAAAACTTGCAAATTTTAACTTTCGGCAATAATCAAATTTTGATTGATTTGTCGTTCAAATAAAATATTTAAATTTTGTGCAATGATTAAATAAATCCTTATTATCCCGAATATTCAAATATCAGAAAATCTCATATTTTTACAGATACGACTTCTTTAACAAGGCAAAATAATTCTAGCACACCTGATAGTCTATTATAGAATTTCTTCGGCAATTTAATCATCAAACTAATAAAAATAATTTATTATCTGCGAAATTTTATTACTATTTTTATTTTTGTGTTCTATTTCAATTTAACATCGAATTTTATAACATATAGTAGATCGGGCTAACGACTTATCTAGATCGTTAAATTGTTTTAGCATTATTAAAAAAAAATTGAAATACTCACTACTTTTCACTCTCGCACTTTACATCATTTCACTAAATTTCAACTTTATACGTCTGGTGGTTTAATGCATTCAATAAAACCGCATAAAATTTAAATTAATGTAGGTACCAACATAAAGAAAGATATAACTTTTTACGTAGTATATCAGTAAAAGTAATATTTATTATTTTGTTTTACTTTCCTCCGGTTTTTATTAATACGAAGTTTTATAAAATTTTATTAATTATTTCATGATGTTGAAAGCTACAAGAAAATGTTTTTGAATCATCAAAAATTTACAAAAGAAAGTTATAATAATAAATTGTATAATAATAATAATATATATTATTATAATAATAAATTATATAATATATTATTATATAATTAATAATAATAATATATTATTATATAATAATATATATTATATAATATTATATAGTATAATAATAAGTTGTAAATAATAAAAAAATCTATAAATAAAAGATTATTTTATTATTTTTTTGTATTATCCTGAAAATTTGTTAACCTACAAACAAAAATAAAGCAGGGTTTTACCTTCTTAATATACCAGAGCCAAAATACATATTTTGATATTTTTTTGATTACGTATTGCTTCTTTTATATACGATTGCACTTATTAATACGTAGATAATTTCACCGCTTATAACCAGAAAAAAAAAACTTATTTTTTCCGTTTTTTCTTCTGTTCTGGTCTAGCGTGCTCGAGCTTGGACCTCAATTTTTGTTATTTTTATATTGATCCGTTGATGTGCAACGTATACTTGATTTTAGAAGCAGACATCATCAACTCACTTATTACTATATTTCTGTTTTACAAATAAATAGAATGACTAGAAGTGTAAAGCCCTAGTTAGTCTATTATCACAATATTCGTGGATCAACGAGGCAAGTGGTTTAAATGCAAAAATATTTTATAATTCTCATATTGGATATCAGGTGACACAATACTATACACCATCGTTTCTTAAGCCTGTATGACACAATGCATTATTTTGCATAAAGTTTACATGTAAAAGCAACTAACCAATAGAAAGACCGTATTAGATGTTTTTCATTGGTTAGTTACTAATTTTATGTTAATTTTCTGCATCGTGTCATACAGACTTTAGCTTAGGGGTCGCCAATAAGTATAAGTTGGGTTGCAGAACCGGTATAAAGAAAAATATACTTTCTATTGGTTTCTAAAGATAACTTGATAAAAAAAAATTCAGGTTATTCCTGTTATTAAGAGACTTTTAGCCTTTTTCTGTTTGCTTTAGGAAGTCACTACACAAAAAAATTTGGAAAAATACAATTTGAACACAAATTGACTCCTTAGGAAATCTATAATCTCTACTGTTTGTACAACATCGGTGCCTATTATAATTTCGTGCTTTTTGATTAGTTCAATTATGTATTTGCGATTTAATTAATCTGTGGCTGAATGATCCAAAAAACAAGATATTTATCCAATTTTTTTAATACCATCGGGGTTAAGAAGGATAAAATACTACTCGATAAAATTAACTAAGCTTGTTAAATTTTTAATTTAATAAAAAGTTTTGACTTGTTATGAAATACAATCTCATCAATAAATTTTTTATTTGCAAGGATCGAAAGTCGGGGCTCGAAACTTTCGAAACTGTCAATAAAGCGATAGTGAGATTGAACAAAAACTAACTATGAGTTAACTGTTAATTCTTCTATCATAATTTAGAATTTAGATTTTACAAAACTTTTTATATTTTATTATTTATTTGTGGAAACTAAATTATAGAAAAAAATATATAATACACATGAAAAAATGTGAGACATAATGAAATACTTTAAAGTTAAAAAATATGCATGTTTAAGTATTTTGTGCCAAAATATTCAAACTGTGCGTTTTAATTTCATCATTTTTATAATTATTGATAATAAGAAGTAAATAATTTGTACAACAACCAACGTGTAACTTGAATATTAAAAATTGTTCAGGTATTTGTTGCAATTTTATGTTTCAATATTATCTGAAAAGTAAATGCAAAGGAAAACCGTAGTTAGGTACCCAATGTAAAAACTTTTTTCTTAAATTGTTATATCTACAGCAAACGTATACAAGAATCTATGGCATCTTTCAACGCTTTCTGCGTTAAACTTGTTTATATCTTTTGTATATAATTTGCTACTACATATGTATAACAAACTACCGTAGGGTAAAAGTTTGCCCAACGGAGTAGCAAACATCTGAAAATTATGCAGGACTATAAAATTTTGAGTATGTTATGATAACCTTCTGTAAGGTTTGCTTGAATATGAATAATTTTCGACAATATGCTTTAGATGAGTTAAAAAGTCCAAATAAAAGAAAGTTTTCTAGTATTTTATGTAAGCACATTAATGTATCTAAATGTTTTAATTAGTGAACTGGTGCAAAAATTGAAAATAATAGGCGTCATGAAATTTAAAATATACTTAGATTGCCAAATTTACATTAACGTTCCAACTTGTAACAACGGTTACTCGAACATAAATGTGTAAGATGATCAAGAAATGGTTGGGTTTGCTTTGGATAGGTAGGCTGACCTATCTTAATAATAACTCGAAATTCTAAATTGCCAGGATTATACCTTACTTGCAGATATTTCATAATTATTAATGCTGTAATTATGTTACCGCGTCTGTACAGGGTGGTCTATACGGTTTATCTCCTCTTATACTGTTATTAAAATGCGATTTTAATTTTTACAAAAAATTATTACTACTTCAGTTCATACAATAAAAGATATTCCATAATATTTAAACTTTAAAATATCGAGTTATTAAAAAATTAAAAATTAATTAAACAATTTATTGAGCAATCAGAATGTCATATTTTGATGACGGATGAAATAATCATCTGAAAGCTCAATAAATTGTTTAATTAATTTTTAATTTTTTAATTTTTTTTTTTTTTTATTTGGAATCTTAGAATTTTACAATCTATCAAAAAAGACAATAAGTAAAATGTATGGCATGCTGATCTAGTGACATAGAAGGAGATTGCCCAATGGCAAAGCTCCTTTAATTTTTAACACCCGAGTGTGTTATTTCGGACAGAATCTAGTTCAGAAGCGGTGAGGTAAGTCCAAAGGATCGTGACGTTTAAGCCTCTTGGTTCGGTGAGAAGAAAGCAAGTCTACAGCGAGGGAGTTGGGATGATCTCTAATTCGATCCTGGTATATATTGCTGAACGATTTGATGCATTCTTCAACCGTGGGCATTTGAAGATCACGGGTAATTACGTGATTTGGTACAAACCAAGGAGCGTTTGCAATGGTTCTTAGAGTTTTATCTTGGAATCGTTGGATTTTAGCTATGTTGGAGTTACTCGCAGCTCCCCAGAGCTGGATGCCATACGTCCAAATCGGTTTCATTATGGACTTGTAAATGAGCACCTTATTTTCCAAAGATAGCTTTGAGTGGCGATTCAGCAACCATTGATGCTTTCTAAAGGAAAGACCAAGTTGAAGTCTCTTAGACCAGATATGTTTGCCCCATGTAAGGCGTCTGTCCATGTGCATACCAAGATACTTGACTTCCTCCCTTTGTGGTAGTGTATTTCCATTAAGCTTAACCGTAGGACATGTATCTCTCCTTGTGGTGAAGGTAACGTGTATCGACTTTTGAACATTGGCTTTAATGCGCCATTTTCTTAGCCATATTTCTAGTTGGTCGAGATGCTTTTGTAGGTTTTTAATAACTCGATATTTTAAAGTTTAAATATTATTTAATATCAACAAGTTAATAATTTAACATTTTAAAAGATATTCCTTGTTAAATAATTTAATAGTTAAATATTCCGAATCTTAGAACCAAATTGCACATTCATCGTATACTTTCAAACAGGTAGTGTTTATTATCATTCATTATGTACCGAAAAGATGTTCTGTCGTGTAAACCGACCGGATCAATTTTTGTTTCTGAACATTAGCGTCATCGCGGTCACAATTTATCAGCTAAACTATACCTCAATGATGCGATAGTTAGGTTAATGATTACGAGCGTATCTTACCATATTATATATTTTTTTAGTTTTACATAATTTTCTTATATTTTTAAAGCAGTCTAGTCTTCTAATTAAACGGTGAATGCACCGAAGCCACAACTGTAATTCAAATTTAAAATAATATTAAACAAAAATGCTCGTGTTTCTTGCAATATAAGCATCTCATTATTTTTAATGTTTGTATCATACTTTGCTTTAATACGTCACTAACGCTAATGTATATTGCGGAATATTATGCCAACTATTGGTTAACGTAAATTTAAAAATTTTTATAAATTTTATTTTACTGACTTTATAGCGAGTATCTACTTAAATAGGTTAAATAATTCTATATTATTGTATACTGCAAAGAACAAACTGAAATGTGAATCAATAATGCAAGTATAATAGGGTCGCACTAGAAAATCACCTCACGCAATTTCTAAAATTACACCTTTAATTTGTTAAAACAGAATATTTTAAACACATGCAAATATGTGATGACTTGATAATTGGTTGGTATTTATAAGAACTACCCTGTTATATAATAAGTTAAGTATAATAATTATGGTTGTATGCATCAGTGTAACAAAAAATAAGCACAATATTATGTAGCTGATATGTAGAATTTTGGTGTAACGTTATCCTTTTTTTTTCTACAAGCAAATCAAAATATTAAAATTAAATCTTAATACAGTTACGACATTCCTGTATAAAAATTAGTTGACATAATTGCGTCTCAAACAAGAACATATTTTTTTATCACATTAAAAATGTCGGTTGTTTTTATTTGAAGAAAATTAGTGCTGAATCACGTCAATTGCTAAAATAAGTTTATGGTAAACATGCTCAATCAAAAACAATTTGTGAAGACTGATTTAAATGTTTTTAAAATAGTGATTTTGATGTGAGAGACATAGAGCGATTAGAACAACCTTATTAGTTAGCTGACCCTTGGATATTAGAATTTCGAAAATTTATTAATAGTTAGGTTTGTAATAAGGAAAGACTCAAAAGTAACTTAATTAAGTTTTTTAAAATACTTTCATAGTGTAAATATTATTGAGAATGTATGAATTTTTTATTGGAGCGGTAAAATAATAAGATGGCGAAGCGATGGAAAGACTGAACATCAAGAGAGCAACTAGCTTCAACTGGAACACGATAGCACACAACCGGCAATATTGGAGATACATTGGGGAGGCTTATATCAACAAAATAAAGAACAGTTAAAGCAGGAGATGAATTTTTTACAAACACTTTGTCAAAACTTAATTTAGCTAATGGTGACCTAACTCAAAATTTTAGTCGAAAAAATTTGTATGTGATAAATTAATTTGTTTTGAATTTTTATTAAGCTGCATTTGTATTGCACATCATTCCATTAGAAAAGATAAATTTGACATGAGTCTAAATGAGTTTTTACTTTTCATATACAATATTGATTTATCATTATGTTGCTATTTTCGGTTTCAGGAGTAGCTAGTAATTATGTATACTACTTTATGTTACAGGTAGTTTTGTGTACTGGTTAAGGAGTGGAGCTATAGATCTAAAGGGTCTTGTAGATTCGAATCCCGATTGCTCCCAAATTATCTGTGCAGTAAGGAAGAAATTTCAGTAAATAAATAAAATAAGTAATGGTTAAGCTGAAAAATATTTTGATAGAAATACTATAACTTTTTTGAAATTTTAAAATTAATCACCAAGAAGACGATTTTCTACTAGGTATCGATCAACCGTAATAAAAACTATTTTCGATATTTTTGAACCGCTGTCGTTAAATTTTTATATTCTATATAAAAACATGACTATTCCTTTGTTTATTATCCTTTACCACTAAATTACATACTATTTTTATAACAACGACTTCAAATTTTATTAACTTTGTTTCTTTAAATTACATTTGAAGCAGGTGCGTATAGTTCCACAAAATTTATTACTTTAATTTGTGATAACAACACAACGTTGTGCATATAAAATTCTTAATAGAGCAATCAATTATTTTTATGTAACGCATGAAATTTGAATTTTAAGTAGTAAAAACTAAATGACAGTATTTTAAAAGCTGTTGGCCCTTTATAAAGCTTTTTTCGCGTTATTCTTATCTGATAACGCAACATCATTATTTATCATCTTGAAATGTTTTCAGTTCTAAAAATAGAAGGCCTCTACCAGTGTATTAAAATTTCCGCCTCCTTGAGAAAATTTTATAAATTAATTGGACTATGCGGATAGAAATTTTTTGTTTTGTGCAGTGGGCATTGATAGCCAAAATTACTGTCGTAACAATAGGTTCCAGTCTCTGCGGAATCACGATGGAGGCTCGTCTCGCCAGCTCTGAACCCTTTTTATTATACCCTGGTTGCCGCATTGACCTTTGACCCATTCCGCTTCACTATTGTTTTGGTTTGTTACATCAAACAATAATCATTGGTATCGATAGAGTTAGTGTTTGAAATCGTCATAGTATATAAAGGATAAAGGTGAGCTTTACTTTATGAAAATAAGGAAACGTCGAATAAAATAGCAGACTACAGGGATTTACTGCTGAAACAACATATTCCTATTATTCTCTCATTAGTACTGTTAGTCGACTCAGATTATTATTAGTATTACGACAAATTAAATTTTTTGTATCTTTTTTGTTTCTAGATTACTAACCAAATATTTAATTTTTGAAATTACGAGTTTTTTTGTATGAAATGTATCTGTGAAAGTCAAGCAGAAATAAAACCAAATCGGATTATAATAATCTCGCGTTAAACAATAAAAGCCTTGCATAACTAAAGTTGTCAACATTACATTGTTTTCAATTTTAAATAATTATTTTTGTAATACATAATTTTAATTTTTTATTATGAAAAACATTATGAGTAAAAAAGGATTTTAAAATTATAATTTTCATAATATGGTTAGATAGTAACGAGATCAGTTTTATGGGTGGAATTGTGAATAACGGTTGAATTCCACAGAATGTTTGAACGGAACCGCTATGGAACGGAACGGACACGGAACGTATGTATCAGCCTTTAAGATCTAAACATGATATCCGATATGGTGTCTATGAATGTTATAATATTTTTGGTTAGTTTTTCATTGAACGCTTATCCTGATGATGGTCAATCTTCTTCTTCTTCTTCGTATGCTTCTTGACAGAAGCGTCGTGACCAATTTAATATGTTATTATTAAATGGCTTTCTTGGCAGATTACTCTCGGTGGTTTGCCATTGCCTTCCGAGAGGAGAGGGTCATAATTTCATAATGAAGTCGGATAAATTTTGTAGCCGGGTTGGGGATCGAACCTGGGTCTTCTAACCTAGAGTCCGGTCCTTAGCCCGTTTACTTAGCTCAGCTCTTAGATGGTCAATAATGCTATGTAAAAATATTTAGACCTTTCACCTAGAATTCCAGTTTTCAGGTGATATGTTTATGTTGCTTATGAAGTTTGAATAATTCAAATACTGTTAAAACCAACAAATGCCCTTGCGCATCTGTAAGTGGATATTTAATACTAAAGTATTCCATTAATCATCTGATTCACAAGATTTGCCTCGATGTCTGCATATGCCACCAGTTTGGTTTTCATGCACTTACCACTTTGACACTCCAGAAAATAAATTACTCCAAAAATTCAATCAAAATTGTTTTAAAACACATAAAATTCAAGAGGAACGGCGCGGCGGCACACCTGCCTACTTTGTGGTTTAATACCAGTGCTTCTCTTCTGGAAGTTTTTCTACCACACTCAGGTGGTATTCTATACATTCAAAATTTCTAAAAATTCTAGCAACTTTCGGGTAAAAAAATTCAAATTTATAAAAAACTATTTAGTCTGTCCATTTGCTTTTCTTAGATTATCGGGGCAAATCACATAAATTTGGAGCTATTTTTGCTTCGATGAAAAACTGTAGTTTAATCAATGATAAACAATTGTCGCTTTTAGAAGGCTAAACTACCATCATCATTTTTTAGACAAATCAAAAGTGTATTAGTGTATAGACAATGTAGATTATACTAAAAGTATAATTTTCACAAACGTTTTCGCTATACTATAGCATCATCGGGTAACTAAACAGAAAACGTCAAGAAAATTTTGGTTAAACATACCAGCAAAAAGGGGCGTGGAAAAATTAGTTTTCGGAAAATTTTTGGAATTTATAGTTTGAATTTAGGGGATTATTTGAAGGTTAATGTTGGGTTTATACAAAAGTAAAAGAGTTTAGTAGGGTGTTAGTTGAATGAGGGAGGTTGAATTGGATGGGGGGAAGTGTCTAATACATTTTTGATTTGTCTAAAAAATTGTGATATGTTTATCAAGTTGCACTACTTAGACCACACTGTTATAAATTAAACTACCATCGTCCTTCCGTAGAAGTCTTAAATTAATTTATTTTTTTTGCAAACTAAGACCACAAAATTTATCAGGTAATTTAAATTAGAAATGTTGTAGTATTAAAAGTTTTAAAAAACTTGAATTACATCTGAAAATGTAATTAAAAGTGAACAATTAATTTATTAACAAATTGTCAATCAACAAGGGTAAAATTTAATGAAGGGTTTTGTTTATAAGTACTGTATTTAAAATTTCAATAAAAGCATTATTTTTACTTTTCTTCTCTTTAACTTCTATTTACAAATAATTTTTTTGGTAATTTGATAGTTTTTGATTGCAAATTTATATAGTAATTTTTAATTGTATTTGTAGTAAATCTTGGAAAGTAATTATTGTTACTGAATTAGTTATATCAGCTATCACAAATATTTGAATATTCTAAAGGGACAAATTAAGCCACTTCCCTTTCGAATCTATTGGGAATAGAGTTTATGTATATCACTATAATATTAACCTACTAAGCTATTTTACAATTTAATGTTATCGGCTGGAGTAGCATTTTAATTTATTTTAAGCTACTTTGTCTAGTGATAACATTTTGAAATTCTTTTTTAGTTTAGCTACTAAGTAAAGTAGAAATTAATCAAATAGTAAGTATTCAGTGATGCATCAGATAGCGTAAATTAAATCTAATTCAAAGCTAGTCAATTTATTTCAGAAGGAGAAAATCCAAAATTAAGTGTAAATTAAAAAAACAAAAATATGGGGGTTATGAATGAATATACTGGGTATGTTAGATACTTACTGCTTTCTGCTTTGTGACTACACAGTAAGATAAGCGCTTATCTCAAAGCAAGTTGAACTCCAGTATTTTGGTATTGGTGTTAATTTAATACAAAGGAAATTAAGCTGATAAGATTTAACACATGAAATTTTCATAAAACTGTAAACTAATTATAGCGTTATTATAACATCACACTTAGAAGATATCTATCATAAATATATTAGGGATATTCACACTCGCTCGTGTATTTTAACATAATGAATTGACTCCTTTTTAGGAATTAACCAAATTTTTCAACACTTTAAGTTGATTTGGTTTTTATGGATTTTTATCTTACGTGAGAAAAAAAATTACAAACACTAGCTTACATGGCTGCAGTATATTTTCTCTCAAAAACCGTGTTCATAGATCTTTTTTATATTCTGTTCAAATATGATACTAATAAAACTGGTTACGGCAGACAAAGTAATTGTCAGCCGCCCGGCTGATGAAGTACCAGGTAATAATAAAAAAAGAATATATAGATAAGACATATTTTATTCCCGTTCGAAAAAAAAAATATTTGAACTAAAAAAATATAAAACCTACGCTTTAATGCAAATGCAAACGCAATTTAGGTAGTAGTATTAAAAAAGTAAAAAAATGTATTCGTGAATACAAGTAATCAAACAAATTCATACATTTTGCTGTAATTTTTATTAACTTTTGAATTAGTTTGTTTTTACGATTAAAACACACGCTAATCTAAATGCACAATAAGATTGCAATTAAATTTATATTACTCTATGAATTATACAGATAAGTATGCTTCTATTTTGGATTATACCTAATTACTTAGGTAGTATAATTTAAAGTTCTCCGTTAATAAGATATGATTAAAATTTAATGTTGGCATACAAAACATCGATCAAAAGGTAAAACTTCGCCATCAACGGTAACGCAGCAAAAAATTAATTAACATGGCAAATATTAATTTCATTATTATATTATATTATTATAGTCCAAAATATTAAATAGGTTTAAGCGTTTAATGGTTGAATATTGAACTTAAGTTTGTATTCGGTCATCTTCCATCGCATTTAAGTTACTTAAGAAGCTGTAAATTAAATAACAGCAACTTGATGCTCCCAACAGAAGATTAAAGGAGGTTAAATCGAAATCTTGAACGTAATTGATGAAACAAAAAGCACGAACTCGAGGGATGCGTATGGAATGACAGAGAGCCTTATTACAGGTGAAACACGGAATAATATTAGGACTTTCAATTTTGATAAATAAATTACGGAATAGGCTACTTTGGAACGAAAATTTCACAAAATAGTCATGATAAAGTTTTGACAATAATTAAGTTTTCTTGCATTATTTACAAATTTGACGGCCAATTTGGGGCGATAAAATTATGAATGATATGTTTTGAATTTATTTACGCTTTCACCAGTGAAACTGATCTGATCAGATCCCAACTTGCAACTTAAAAATAGAAATTAAATTTATTTTTGTTTTTAAAAAACCATGTTATTTGGAATTGATATATCTACGTTTGTTAATATTTTAACTTATGTCGGTTCTGCAAAATTATATGGATTTTTTCAGTCAATGTTCTTCCAAATAGTTAAAGGGACCGGAAATTTACTTAAACAGTAACAAAGTAATTATTATTTTGATTAACACACCGGCAAACAAACAACGTAAAAACAACATTTCTAGTCTGCTCTTTGAGTTATATTAGTCCAGTTTGTCTGAAAGCCACCGTTTGCAAGTTTTTCATCTAGCGTTCGTTATTGATCGAAAAATTTAATTTTCTTTTCAAGTTTACTAAATTCACAAGCAAATATTTCTTGGTATTTGTTATTTTTACGTGGAATTTTTGTCTAATCCAGAGGTTCTCAACCTGCAACCACTGTTCGTTTCTTATAATGGTGATTTGAAAACTACAAATTGCTAAGTACTACTGTACTGGCTTTTTTCTGTTTTCAATTAAATATTAGTTTGTAAAATTTTTAGTTTTGGTTAACACGGTTGCATTTCGACTGTAAGTGTTCTATAAGAAAATGTAACGTCTAGAAAATCAGTTTATTAAATTGTATTAGTTTAATTTAATAAGGAAATGCTGCATTTTAATTACTAAATATAAAAAATAAAAGCTAGACATTTTGGCATGTACTTCTCGTATAAAATACCTGTAGTATATACTAGGATAGCATTTTTAACAAACCCAAATACATCGTGAACGTCCAACATTTCATGTGCAGCTTTTTGAAACATAAAGTACGCCAATTTGACCTCCCTCGACAATTACTTTGGTAAAAGCGCTGTCAAATTGTTCCTGACTTCATGGTACCAACTTTTTGTTTAAAATTATTTCTAAATTTCTAAATATACTTAAATAACACTAGCTACCATATTTGTAACGTAAAAATTTAACAAAATTTTCAGTGAATAATTACATTTTTTTAATTAAAAATAATGTAATGAAAAACATGGCAATGTATTGTGGATTTTACATGAAATAAAAAAAAACAAATTTATATTATATAATGAAAGAGATTTGGTTGGCCAGGTTAAATAATTATAAATTAATTGTATTATAAATGTAAAAACTTTTTGTTTCATCCTGAACATTGACCAATTTAATACCAACATTTGCATAAATACAACGACGCGACGTCTAGAACATTATTTTAAATGGTTTCAGCTGAAACTTCTGTTGACTATTTTATATAATATAACAGTGAACAAAATAGGCATTGAATGTAATTATTACTTCGTTTTCGCTATATAAAACAGAATTATTGAGCACGGGAAATTGAACAGTTTAGGAATACGTATCATGGATATGTAATATTCTTTCAGTAATTTGAGGATATATTAAACATTTACCCAGCTGCTATTATACATGTCACATGAACATTATAATAATATGAAAAGTGCACATCAGACTTCCTCTGTACACAAACTTTTGAAATGAGTTTCATTTCTTTTTGTGTCTTCTTTAACTTTTACTTCTACTGTTTCAGGGTAAACAACAAACTAAAGCGAGGAATCCTCACCGACATTCTGACGCCACTATAAGAATTATTACTGTTATATATATATTCTGGATTGTATTAGGGTCGCCATTCTATTCTACAAATTTTCGAAACGTCATAGAAAGTAATCAATCAATAACACAAAATCTTTCGTATATAAGCACAATAAAAGACAATCGGACATACAATGAATGGGACTTGAAATCTTATATCATTAGTTGTATTATTAAAGTTCTACTAAAAGTCAAAAAAAAAATTATTACTTCTTTTGTTAATAAGTTTAAAATTGTTTGAAAGCTTTTATATTTTGTATTTATTATAAAAACTTTATGAAACTCATTATAGTCATCTATAATATTATAAGACTAATAATAATTTACAGATTTCAAATAATTTAAAATAGTCTCAAAATTATTATTAGTGGAATCAATTTAGTCTATTGCTTTTTGTTATTTTTATTAATAAAATATTCTATTATACAAATGTAGGGGAATATAATAGTTGTTCAATGCTATGTATTGCACTTTACTAATACCTGCTACCAAAAGTTTAAATTTTTAAGATAAGGAAATGTCTCTCGGGTAAAGGTAAAGCCAATATCTAGTGCTCCGGCTAGCATATATACTATAATTCTATTTTAAACTGAAGAGCGTGATTATGAGTTTTTCTTCTTTAAACAAATAAACTTGTTGAAATTAGGCGCTAATAAACATGTGTATAAATAATACATTTTGCTTTTATATTGTCAGGAGTAATATTATGAGGATCAAACCAGTTAATAAAATAAAACTTATTTAGATTTAGCTTAAAATTTAATTAAACAAAAACAATAAATTTTGTACGTCGAAAATCTTGATATCAAGTAACAGCTATTTTTTTTATATTTGGACGCAAAGTCAACAACTTACACCAAAATAACTTGCTTGCTAGTAAAAGAACACATTTAAATATCTAAGTAATTGATAATTTTTGTACTCACAAATAAAATTAATATAAAGTTTGTACAAAATAAAATACCTGTGTTTTCAGTTAAAAAAAAATTTTGCACACCTATATACGCAACAATTCTGGTATTTCTTTGTGTTTATAACCAAACCAAATCACGTTATGATTGCTCAACAGAAAATGATGATTTACCACTTATAGAAAAATTCAAAACGTAAAAAAACCAACAAAACTCAAATCTCAAATCAAATTTATACGACGCCATCCAGATTTGCACTCAATAAAAATCACCAGTAATAAAAACGATAATAATAATCAAAAACACACAAAATTTTCAACGTGCGTTTTCAAAATGTCCTGCCTAGGAAGAAAATATTTTTAAATGACAATTATTGTTTATCTGAATCTAAAGCTTGACAATTTCAATTTGGAAAAAGCGTTTGAATTTGGAAGAGAGTAAACAGTTCATCTTGTACAAGCCCCTCTTTTTACTATTCTTCTTATTAATAAAAATATGTTCGGTAGTCAATCACCTATTATATTATGTTTATAATTTTGTAACTTAAAATGAGGAGATGTATAGGTACTCTTGATGCAAAAATAACAATTTTACGAATTTAAAAAAGGTCGATTTTCATATCAAATTTTAAGCTAAGTCGCTCGTGATTGGTGAATCACATACATTTTGTGCTGCTCGGTACGTGTGTTGGCATGCTTAACAGTGTGGCTGTTGGCAATTTTGTCAGTTAGTTGTACGCAATGGCAGCGAATCCGTTTCCGATACCTGATTTAGAAAAAGGACGTTTTCATTTAACGAACGGTTAATACTTTTTTCATGGATCCTTCTCGTCTCATGGGAGTTTTCATAAAGATTGACTCTACAGAGCCTTGGCTGCATTGGGCTCCGCTTCAATCCCTTTGGGCCATCTTTATGAAAACTACACTTTACTTAAACCTCCAGCCATTTTTACTGCACAATAACTATTAAAAACCATAATTTTTGCTCGAAGTGCACTGTTGAAGCATTTGAATACTAGTATCGCTCCTGTTATTCCCTCTCTGCCTATAGCTTAGAGTAATTTAATTTACACGGACCGACCACATAATGCATGTGATTCACCAATCACGAGCGACTTAGGTTAAAAATTGCTATAAAAATCGAAGTTTTTAAAATCGATTTTTGAAAAAACTGGTAGTTTTAAAGCCTTCTTTCATAGTTAATTCTCTTATTTAAAATATGATCTTTCAGAATTCATCGAGGTTTCAATCGTAAAATTGTTATTTTTGCGTCAAGACTACACTTACCTCTCACCCTTAAATTTTTTTAATATCGTCTCCTTAGTACTACAACTGGGTAACTTGATTTTACTGTTATTGAAAAAATTGAAAAAATAGAAACGATCTGGGACTAATCTACATTTTGCAAGTGGATAAATATGTTCTATTATGTTTCTAAATATAAATTATCTACTTGCAAAATGTAGATAAGTCCCAGATCCCTTCAATTTTTTCAATTTTCTCAATAACAGTAATTTCAAGTTACCCAGTTGTAGTACTAAGGAGACGACATATTACATTAATAAGTAACAAAAATGTAGCTCTTTATAAAATTAAAAAATACATCGGCTACATTTAAAGGACAATCTTATTATAATTAATTAAATAGCAAGGAGGCCAATTTTTAACAGGATGGCGGCGAAAAATAGGTTTTTGAAATTATATCTATTGATATATAAATAGTCGAAATAAAAAAAATCCAAAAATGTTCTACACATTGTATTCTATTAATTTTTACCGTCAAGTTGACAGTTTTTCTGAAAAATCAATTAAGGAGCTACACCGGACTTTTTTCTATAAAAAAGATGAATTTTAGAAATTCGATTTTGAAAGCGGGTAATTTCATTTATTTTAAGATTATTTTATTCAAAATCATGTACGGTATGAAAATTAATGAAAACGAAATACTATTAATGTCATTCATGTCTTTCCTTCCGGTGCCACCTGTACCTTGAATATAACTCGATAAATTTACTTTATTTTTGAGAAAATGTGCTTTTTATAAATCAGATTTTTGTTTAATTCTCAAATGGTTTGACCAAAACATTTAATTATACGAAAACAAAATACAAATAACGTATCAGCTTTAAATGGTCGCTATCTCATTAATATTCCAGTTTTTTGTTTTACAAACTTTTGTAATTATGATTTATGTAATTATTGATTTCCAATCTTTTATTTAGAAGTTGATTGACCGGGATAGCTACATTTGGAAATTCTGCAAAGAAACCCTCTAATTTCTGGCCAATCTGTCGTTCTCATTAATTGAAATATCACCAAAGTTTGGTAGTCGTATATTTTTTGTATTAATAATATTTATTGATTGATGCAAGAAAGTGAAAGTACTGCTGCGGATTCAATTTATTTTTAATTTGTATGCAGTTTTAGTATTTTTATCTATAGTCCTTGCTAAAAAACTTTGGTGTTATCTCATCGCACATGTGGTCGTATATAAGCACCGCCATTTTTGATTTGTTGATTGAAATAACAAAAGAATAGTCATAATTTTTTGTTAATCTGTTTCATAATTAAAATTTTTATTGCACACTCATTGTGCTTCTTAATCGAGTCTTTCATATTTTTTCAGAGCTAGCCAAGGTACACAAAACGTCACTTTTTTACTCGCGAAAAGTTGTTCCCCATTTATTTTTAGATATTTTTAAAAAACGCAGTAGCAGAGTAGAATATTATTAAATCGCAATTTTCTTCATTATAAATTAGTTGTATGTCTGCGGAATACACTAGGTTTTCCTGTTGTCACCATGAAAATATTTTTCAAACCACTTTTTCAAAATATATACTACTGTTGTCCATCAGAGAAATGTTGTAATTCCAAGTTGAGCTATTAGTTCAATTGGGGTAATAATATAATTCTCAAGTTGAAATTATTAAGTGTTCATAATTAAATAATTTTAGGGTAATATTAAGTTTTCGTATAGGATGTGTACATCGTACTTAGGTAACTTTGCCTAATTAAATCAAACATCCACAGTAACTTGAAAAGAAGCACGTCACAAATCCGATTGAAATTCTAGTTACGGTCTGGAACGTGTTTCGCAATTCAAGCACCTATTTATACCACGGAAGAATTCTTAATAAATTCTTTTTTGGCAACAAATGACTCGAAAAACAACACACTCGGATGTTTATAAAATAATAAACTATGTCACATTAATAGTATACAAAATTTATTGTAAAATCAATCAAACGTTTTCATGAATGTTGCTTCTTAAAATATTGCTGCAAAGCTTTTGCGTGATTTGACTTCTATGGTAATATAAATCAAAAGCAACATTTCCTTTCAACTTCAGTAGATGTGCATAAATCACTTTAAATTTTCTATTATATTTATATTTTGGCCAAATACTTTCACATTATTCTAAACAAATTTTGAGAGATTCAAAAAATATATGGTGACATAAATAAAACAAATAATTATCCAGTTGTAGCTGAAAAATTTTTAAAAAAACTTTAAAACTGTGTTTTGGGTGCAAGGTACTTCCAGGGTGTCTAACATTAAATTACTTGGTAAAGTTCAGGGTAGACCATCAATAGCATTCTTACTTCAACGGAAAATTTGGCACTACGTGTTTTCTTGCATTTTTAAATGATAAGAAGCTTGAATTAAAAATTTTAATTTTAAATAAGAAAATAGAATTTTCCCTTCTTTGAACCAGAATGTAAAAAACAAACGAAAAAGAGAATCTTAATATTCGAAGTATTCATTATTTCAGGAAATTAAACAATTAAGTAAATTATTTTTGTTAAGATTGCAAGATTAATTACAATACAAAACTTTAATTAGAAAAGTAATCAGCTGTTCTTTGTGCAATTATTTTTGATTGTCCTTTAATTAGAGATAATGAACATAAAGCTTGATGGAATTAACTTTGTAAAGCTGAAAAGTATCGATTTTTCAAAATTTTATTAAAATTTAATTTTATTACTCAATCTTTTTAGGAATTCTTCCACTAAGTTACTTTTATGTTTGTTTTAAAATTCTTTTATCAACAAGCAATTTACTATAATTGTGTTTTGAAAAATTTGCTCACAAATGTAATAAACGTTCCCTTGCTAATTATTCATAACATAATTTATCTTCAATAAATTTTATGATGTTACGATGAAAATCTGAGCAACAAAAAGTACCATAAGCAAAAATTCTAATACTTGAAAATATTCACCTATATGTATTTACAGAATTTCCTAAATTTTTTCATCCAATCCAAAATAAGTCCTCATCTAAATCGATTCAGAAAATTTTACAAATTGCCATAAAATTTTTTATTTAGAATGTGTTCTAAAATATTAGTTATGTGTTATTAAATCAGAACCAGCACGTAATGGTTCTTTTTTACTAAAATGTTTATATTATAGTACGGACTTGATTACAATTTCGTATTAAAATTAATATCGTGTCGCACAGCCCTAAGTTTTAAATTAACTCACTAAACTATCAAGAATAAATTAATGGTACCTCCGCGGTTCTGTAGTAATTACAATATTTTAGCGTTTACATGTGTTTAAATTAATTACTTGCTTTCTTAATTTAACATTAATTTAATCACTTGGAATGCAGGAAATCATTAGAATTGGTATTAAAAAAATAAATATACTATAAGAAAAATACGGAAAAAATCCAAATGGGGCTGCGTCAATTTTGCAATGGATTGAGTTAGAAAACTGACAGTAGTTTAATATAATATTGAAAATTGGTACATCTACATCATACCAAAATTGGAGACAAAACAATTAGACAAGTTGCTCTATTTAAAAATGGGTGCTTGATCATTTCAAAAACTTTTATTTCTTTTATGCCGTCACCCTTACATGTTGGTATTACTGTAAAAAAATCGGATGTTTTAAAGACTATTAATTATGGTAAATTACAAGTTTTTCAATAACAGAAAGGCGGCTGAGAAGTAATGGTTTGGGCCGGGGTGCCAACGAAAGTAGGTATTCTCTTATATTTATGCCAATGGAAACCAAAATAAATTAAATTATTTATTTGTAACACAGTTTAAAGATACATTTAATACTAAGGATATAGAAAGTATTCCGAAACAGCTTCGGGACATTTCAGCAAGATTCTGCTCCAATACATACAGCTTGCAGTTTTATAATAGCTGAATTTTGCTTCACCTAATCCAAAACAATTCAACCAAAATAACCAAAACTCAATTTAAGGAGATGATGACATAGCTCACATATGTATAAGTTGAAAAAAGCAATCGTGATGACGATAGTTTCTAAATGATCCAATCATACTTCCATATACACATAATAATCAAAGCAGTTCCAAAGTTAAGTTACACTGTACAACGTCAATGCAGTAAATTTTTAACGCAAATTATAATATAATGAGGTGCAGATATTAAACATGACCAGCGACGTCATTATTCAGATCTCAGTCGATTAAAGCAATTTTTTCTTTCTTCCAGAAAACGAATTTAATTTCGAGTTTTATGCACCTATATTATATTTATATTATCGCGTTGTACGTTAGTGTATATTGCAAACGAAATAGTTTAGTATTAAATCGTGGAAGGAAAATGTTTTTGTGATTGGCGGTTGGATATAATATGTTCATCATCAGAAGCCTTCAATAACACTTCCATTATTCTGTCAAACAATATTTTCAATGTAAAATTTGTTGCTAAATGTGAAGTAGAAGGTCATAGTAGGTGTCAAGATCAAATATTTTTTAAATTAAAATTTTATCCACTGATTTATACACGTATTTCATAATTATTTTGGATTAATTATTTTTAATAACTTTTGTAAGTCGCAAAGACTTTAAATTTAACTTTTGAATTTTTTTATACCTTGTTAGAAAAATCCTACAAATTATATCTAAGTAAAAATAAAATTATTGCTTTGATAATCTTTAAAATTTTGTACAATAATAATTTAAGAACTTCAACACTTTCAAAAGTAAAAGAAAAACTTCCAAAAGTATCAAATTTTTGGTATATTATTAGTAGTCTGGTAACTTTTCAACAAAGTCAATCGAGAACTAATCAGAAAATGGAAGTAAGAGTAAAACAATTGAAGTTGGGCGAAAAGTTGACAAATTTAGTACAGTATACAATCACTCATTATAAAAGACACTTCAAACTTTTGATAAATCAGAAAATTTAAATAATTTAGGGCGTAAATGTGAGCCAGTTAAAGTTGTGAAAAGAAGTGTACTATTAGCCATCGTGCAACGCATTAAAAATTAAATAAATTGTAATTAAACTTTAATTCAATCAACTCGGAATAAATTATAGTGCATCATATGAAAGTGAATAATAAAAATTTGTCAATCGTTTTCTTCTGACGGACGTGTTGTTTAAACACGTCAACTGATGTCAACTTTTATAAAATGTAAAATTGTTAAAACAAGATCGTCTAGTTGTTTTAAAACTTTTTGGTTTTATATTTTGGATTAAATTTAAGGTTAAATTATTATGGATTAAATTTAAAGTTATATACAGGGTGTCCTCCTGACCGTGGAAAACCTTTAAGGTGGTAATAAAAAACACTTTTGTAAGACAAATTAAAAAAAAAATTTTTTTTGTCTAACAAGGGGACACAACAGTGAGTATGTCGCCAATCAAAATCTCAATTTTTTTGGTGATTCTAGGAGCTAAAATAATTATCACTTTCTCGATTTTTAGTCCATTGGGCTTTAGTTACTGAGTTATGAATTTTTGAAAATCTACGTTTTACCATAAGATTACATTGTTAATTTAGATTTTATTTAAAATTTTAAATTAGATTTATTTTAAATAGATTTTTATTTTTTTTAAATAGAATTAATAGATTTAAATAGAATTTAAAATGTTAAATTAGATTGTTAAAGCAATCCAAACCATGTTAAAACAATCCAAACCATGTAATCTTATGGTAAAATGTAGATTTTCAAAAATTCATAACTCAGTAACTAAAGCCCAATGGACTAAAAATCAAGAAAGTGATAATTATTTTAGCTCCTAGAATCACCAAAAAAATTGGGATTTTGATTGGCGACATACTCACTGTTGTGTCCCCTTGTAAGTCCAAACCCTTGGGGGGTATCTCCTTTTAAAGAAATTTCAAACGGCCGTAGCTCCGATATTATTAATTTTTTGGGCTTAAACAATTAAAACTTTTTTGAAGATCATTTGCTTATCTACAAATTAGATTATAATCTCTAATTGTCTAGAATTAAAAGATTTTGAGTTATAAATTAAATTAAGGGAAAAAATGTTAAAAAAATTTAGGTTTTATTTTTTTTACTTCTCTAGCGAACCCCGCATCTCTTAAACAAAACGTTTTAGTAAAAAACTAATGTTTTAAACCGGATAGGAAATTTAATGGGCTAAAACATTGGTCAAATAAATTTTTTTGGGAAACCTACTATTTTCACAGAAATTCTGAAAATAATGAACAAGGTGTAGTTAATAGAAAATAAATTCACAAAATTGCTAAAAATCTCAATTTGATTTATTATTTAAAAAAAATTTTTTTTTTAAATTACGGAAGATTAATTTGAGCTTTTACAATTAGATATGGAACATTTTACATAAATACCAGTACTATCCATATCATTTATTGATATGCATTACAGAATGGATACTATATAGATTAAGATTAATTTTTTTCAACTACTTACAAGGGTTAGCAAATCCACAAAGATTTGTTGCAAAAATTTTGTTTACCGACGAGGCGCAGTTTACAAGAGATGCTGTAAACAATAAATTGTAGAAATCAACATCGATGGGCAGAAAACAATCCCAAGAAAAAACTTGAAAGAGGACATCAGCGACGTTTCAATGTGAACTGTTAGTGTGAAATACTGGGAAGTCAAATTATAGGTTCTTATTTTTTTTTATAAAACATAAGGCTTACAGCTGCCGGATACTTAAACTTTTGCGTTTTATTATTATTCTGGTGCCTATATTAAAATTAGTTTAAGAAGAAATTAATTTAAGAGTCATAGCTAGTCGGGTAAACAGAGATTGTACTTTCTAATTGTTCTTGAAAAGGTTTTCCTTAATAATTTATTTTAATATTTGATTAGGCGATTAGAATAGTACAATATCTTTTGAAAGCAATGTTGTGGTCCTGTTGCTTACAATGCATGTTTATTTATTTTACGTTTTTTTTCAAAATACATGATTGAATTTATTTTATGGAGAAATTCAATTAATCAAAGTATTATATTTTATTTATTTAAGTCGATTGTCTATTTATCACTTTAATGACTGTTAGATAGATTTATTTTACTGTCTAGTTTTCGATGAAAACTTTGTTGATGTCTTAAAATATAATTAATACGTTTGCTAGTGTAGTTTGCAATTTATTAAAATCTGAATTTAAGTTTTGAAAATTATTGCGTTGATATTTTGAAGCAGAATATTAAGATAATTTAAATTTTGTTACTTTGGAACTTAAAATAATTAATTTGTTACCCTTGTTGTTTCTAATTGTCAGATTAGAATTTCAATTTTATTAATTGTTAGTATTAAAGAGGCGGAATTGAAAGGTTCCGGGGAACAACCGTTTGGAATCGGTGTATAAATCCTGAAAAACGTCATTACAAACCTTTTTACAGTTCGAAGAACAAATCTTAGTCTTGACATCTACATTGTAACCCCTGAGTAATGTGGTAAGGGGATGTTCTATAAAAAGAGGGTGGAAAGTTTTCGTCATCTTGAAATAATGGTTATAAGTCATGGGGTACTTTCATCAAATATAAACATTTTAAAAGTTCGATAACTGCCAATCGTAAAAGTTAAACTGAGAAGTAAAATTATAATAATAAATCGGCAAGGGTTAAATTTTGATGATTTGACACAAACTTCTTTTTTTTATAACATAAATTTTAAAAGAGCTCTAAACAATCTTTGCAAAAAATAAAAAAAATTAATATTGTACTTTCAAATTTATTGTTATTACTAACTGGCATGCCTGAAACGATTTGTCATTTTTAAAGATGAATTGTAAGAAAACTCTTTGTAACCATTATAGGTACCAGTCAGTCGTACGATTCTTTAATACAACTCTAAAAATAAAAGAATTACTTAACGTAAAAATTTTTGTTTTAAAAGGATTCAACTTCTAAAAGTTGCTTTTATTTCGTTGTTAATTTGAATTACTGATCCATTAAATTACACTGGCACATTTTTAAGATAATTGCTAATCTGAAATTAATAAATTTTGGAACATTAAAAGTTTATGTTAAACTTTATAAGAGCATAATCAGAAGTGGGATTACTTAAAACATTAACGACGCAATTTCCGTAAAGTAAATATTGGAAATTTAATCATTTTGGAGAGGTTGCTTAAAAAATTACAAGTTGTTGTTTGAAGTAAGAAAATAATTTTGTATAAATTAATTGGGTGCACTTAGGCAAATCCAAATTGTGGATAAAAAGAGTGCTTTTACATTATTGTTCCGCATTAGCTATAAATCTTGAGGAGGGTGTATTACCCTACTATAAATGTTGCATGACTCTTTATAACGTGCAGGAATCTCCAGATGCATCATAGCCGCAATTGTGAATATCGACCCTATCCTATACATGGGAAGCTCGACGGAAAAGTAATAATTCTATTAGTGGCGTCAGCTAGTCGAATCGTTACGGTTTTATAGCAGTTTCTCTATCTAAACTTCGATCAACACTACAGCGGTTTCAAATACCGACAAACTTATAAAGTTTTCAAAAATGTTTGCATTATTTAGACATATCCTTACGAGTACAGCTTTATAGTGCAAGTACTAGGGTTTTCTGAATTTTTTATAAATTAGCGTCGTGCAAAACCAAATCATCGGAATGAGAAATAAACTGCTAAGGTAGTAAGGAAAATGTTCAGTTTTGGTTTGTCAGTTTTCATTATATTGCTTCATCTCGTCCGACAATTGTAGCAAACCGAATTAAAATTATTTATTACATTTTCTACCACCGGATCTGTACAAGACTTTTCGATGTTAATAATTTTAAGTCGATGAGAGAATTTAGTCTCTAAAATTATTATTTTATAAAATTTAATTACATGACATTTACTTACTTAAATGTCTCTCTATTGATCGCGGAAGATTTTCATAAAAAGTTGCGTATTTACCATAAATTATTCTGCAAAACATAAAAAAAAACAATTATTAAACTTTATGCGAAACTTTTATGACTATATTATGTACCTATTCGTTTCTTGATTAAGTTATAAGTAGTTGTAATAATAATAATTTTCATGGAGGATTCATCATTATGTAGTTTTGGAATTCTCACTGCAGTATATAAATTGTAAGCTAAAATAATGTTAGCGATACTTCAAATAGATATATTGTCGTGATATTTTATAGTGCTCTGAAGGGGTCAAATTTAATTTTTGTAATAATTATGATGGCAGTTTTGTAAAATGTTTAAGACTGCTGCAATTTGAGGGTTACTGGTTTAATTTATTTGTCAAATGTGAGGTGCCATGTGGCTGATATACATAATTACATTTATTCACTCCAGAGTCTTTATAGTAGGTAACAAAACATGTTGAAGTTTGTATAAAAATTTGAATTTAAATGGGAAGGTGTAGTGAAATGAAGGTAAATGAAAACTCTGTAATATTGCATTTCAAATTTAAATTTACCCCAAGATTATTATTTCCGAATCAAATATAAATTATATAATATTCACAAGACGGTATGTGATACCTTCTTCTTCTTCTAGTACCGTATCCGATATCGGACGTTGGTAAGATCCTACTGACTAAAGCCAAGAGGTCTTTTACTAGGGAAATATTAATGGGGTGGTTTCCCGTTGCCTTCCCCATAGTCCACAGATTGATATTGGACTCTTTAGATTACAGCAAATTTCAGACGCAATCAGAATTTGAACCGCGGTTTCCCGCGCTACAGTCATCCGTGTTTGATTTACGCCAGACTGCTGCTCATGTGATGTGATACAAATAAATTTAAATTTTTTCTTACTTTCTGATTACAAGAAAAGTATTGTAATCACGTCAAAAACCAACTTCGCACATTAGAATTTTGATTAAAAATATCATTTTGATTGTGAACGATTTAACAAAACTTTTACCAGCCTAAACATCACATAAAAATCACAAAATATTAATTAAATTTTTTTCTAAATTAAAATTTAAAAATCACTTTAAAGACATTTGTATTTCTTTGTGATAGAGTAAAACTAGAAATAATTGAAAAATGTGATAGAATTAAAACTTTTTTAAGATTTAATTCTAGTAGAGAAAAAAGCTCCAAAAAGCAGAAATCTCTAGATCTGTTTTCAAATCGTGACTTAATCTATTAAGTCACGATTTGGAAGTTTTCCAGTTTTTTGCCCCAGTGTTGTAGATCAGATCTTGATGATAATTCGGATTTCTAGGTTGTGAATTCTAAAAGAAAGTGTAATCTAGAGCAACTTTTTCAAATAAGATTAAGGTAATCGTTACGCTGTTTAATAGTGTTTCATCAATAAAAACAAAAAGACTATAACCATTATGGTTATCAGATATTGAAACAAATACTCGAAGAAATACGTCAATTTGCACGAATTTCAAAAATAAAATTTATTTAGAAAGCTATGGTATAAGGTTACATAATAATGGATGACACCAACTTTTTCCAATTGCTTGACGTGAGGCTTCAAAGAAAGTTGGAGATTATGACGTGGTTTGTGAAATGTCAAAAAAACAAACCACAAATGATAAACAGCCAAGTCTGGTTGGATATGATTGTTAGACTTGCACACCATAATCACAAACTTGCCGTGTACAAATTAAAGAAATTGCCAGATGGAAAAAAAGCCATATAATTATTGCATCGGGTTCACAGGTGCACAAAAGTGGTGGACATAACTCATTTTTTACACTTAAGTATCAAACTTAAAATCGATATAAAATTGTGCAATACATCCATAACGTGAACATTTATATTGCTTCCCAGATAAGCTTAACTAGATGGTTAATCCACAACAGCTTATCGCATCAAGCGAAGTCAATCTACGATTTTGTAAATTTTGAACAATTTTTCAACAAATTTTATCTTTTTCCGATTTGAGCCTATAATGGAAAACTTGAGAACTCTTTGTAGTGCTACATTAAGAAATTTAAAAAAAAGATTTTATTACAATATTTGATTATACAAATTGATCACTCAAGCTTCTCTATAAAATGACAAAGAAGCATTTTTACTCGATATAATATCTTTGCAATATAATATACTCACGGACTTCTTTGTAGGAAATGTAAATTCTCTACAAAATTACAAATATTGTCGTGATTTGCTTTTACCCCCTTTCATAGAACCGAATAAAATTTTAATTTTAAAATATTTATATTTGTATTACAATTTTGATTAACCTTCTGATAGGCACGTTAAAAAGGTTACACGGATTGGCACTTGGGGTCTTTCAAGACCCCTGGAATTCTACGGTATATTATAATGCAAATACTACATAAATGTTGTATTATTGGATTTTAATATATTATAAACATGAATTTAATTAAAGAATTTATTAACTACCAATGTATTGTTATGTAACTTACCATGGGCATTTTGAAAGTTTTCACAATTGAAAATTAATCTAATCATTTTCTAAATTTGTTTGATTTGAATTTACTCGAACGAATGAAAATTAGTTGTTTTCAGTAATTATGTCAAAAGAATGGCATGCAGAAACGTAATTTGAGGTTGGGATATTGTCCTGAAACCTGAAGTAGTTGAATTAATCAAGAATGGCAAAACGTTTAATTTTGGAAATTTAATTTGTTTATGAAAGTTTGTTTTCATACTGTTTTGTAAATAATCTGGTGCACTGGTAGCGGACTGCGTTGTGGGTATTCTTGAGTGCTATAAATAGTGTAATAATTTATTGTGTGGTGATTTTGAAATGTGAAGATTGGCAATGGATTTTTCAAATTTGGCTGGCAAATTTATCCAATCGGCGTGAGACACAAGTTCCAAAAATCTAAAAAAGAAGGAAGTGAAAATTTGTAGAGAGTAACTACGATGCACGCTATGGAAAATTTAAATCTTCGTATGCATTTAATAATTAATTTACTGCACATTGCTAATTAAAATCACTGCTGGAACTTTGATAATCACTATTTTATTTTATTCGTTTAAGAAGATTAATTAATGTGTTTAACTTTCGATGTATAGGATGCGCGTTAAGTAGTTGCTACCAATCTCGTAACAGTGGTATCAAAACTATTACAATTTGATTCGGTGCCAGACTTAAATTTAAATGAGAACAATTTATCATTTTTTTGTACAAATTTATTTCATAATTATAAAATTTTATTTAACGTTTTTAATTGTCTTACAAGTTGTAGGAATTATTTGATGAGTAAATGTGTAAATTTGTAGAACAGTTAAGCATAATTTTTGGTTATTCTACTGTGTGGAATGAGATTTAATGAACAAACTACGTTACATTTGTTTAATCAATTTCAAGTTGATAATTACATTCGTCTGATTAAATTGTTATTCATTCTCCGTACCAGTTTGTTTTATTTAGTTGTGGAAATTTTGGAAGTTTTTCTTGAACTCACTACCTGGGAGAGCCTTCTATTGAAAACTCCGATCAAAACAGCAAGGGACTTAAAGAGTTGTTCGTCAGAACACGACAGTACATAAAAATTTTTTTTAAGAAAATCAAATTTTTGCAAATTTTTAAACTTAAAATTTTCTTTACAAATGAAGCAGTTGTAGCTGTGATCAGTTATCACATGCCGTTTTAACTTTTCTATCAGAAGTTCTTGGGTACAGTTGCCATTTTTTCATTTATTACCTAATGTTTGGGTAAGATTTAGTTGAGATTAGACGATGTACCCTAGGGTACCAGCCAAACCAAAGATAAATGACAATTTTTCTATAGCGAGATGTGGTAGCATTTCTTTTGGAATTTCCATCTTGTTTTTTTCAATGTACCTATAGGTACATTGGTACAAAACTAATGTTGTTTTGACCGCTATTAAATCTTGAACTAGCAGAATATTAGAAAAGAAAAGACCAGAGACGTGCCCAACCAACGTTTTTTGGGGGGGGGGGGAATTTCAAATTTGCAAATTTGCCAACTGAAGTAATTCAAAATTGTCAACTTTTTGTAAGTTTTGCATCTTTTGAAAATTTGGACATAAAAAAATGTCAAATTGACCAACTTTTGGGTGTTTTTGTCAACTTTTTGCCAATTTTCTGCAACATTGGGGGAGGAAGCTCCACCCCATGAGCACATCCCTGGAAATAACTGCAACCACGTGACATCCATTTTTGGTCCATTTGTTTACCAAATCTTTCACAACTCTGATTGTTATATTCCATAATATTTGTCAGTTAGTTATCAAATACGATAATATGCGATGCTAATTATTTATAATTTTGGTTTGTTGTTACATATTGTCCTCTACAATTGCGAAAGTAAAAATAATTTTAAACCAAAGTAAACTCTATCCGCAAATTGCAGAGCACAACCTCGATGCACCGACTAGCTTTCTAAACTAAAGAAAAAACTTTAAAGAAAATAAAATAATGAATACCTTCACTGCTTACTTTATTTTACAAAAAGAGGAAAAGAAAATCTTTGCGCATATAATGAAAAAAAATTTTTATAAAACACTTTGATTACTCGGTTTGAACCTATGAACCACAATCTCAAAACTAACAATCCACTTAACGTGCCTGTAACCCAGATACTTTTAAATTTTTAAATAACCTACTGGTTAAAGACACGTCGCGGAAATAAAATTTTATAATAAATAAAAAAAACAACGTTGGGTACCTTTTTATCTTCTTTTCTAAATCTTGGCCATCCGTTGGGTTTAAATAAAATAAATCCAATTCTTCACTATCAAAATAGTAAGCACCCATGCGGTCCAAAAATATTGATCATCTATTCCAATTTTATACAATTATAAAAAAAACGCAATTGTCGACATTTAAATTAATTGTCCAAATATTCGAAAACACCTGTTTAAAATGGTAGACGCTAATTTCTACGCCTCAAACTATATTTCCAAATTATATCAGGCTCATCACTCATTAGGTACACCTTTGTGAAAACCAAAAATTCCAAACCAAAAAAGGGATGAAATTCAAACATAATATTTTCAAAAAATGAAGGAATAAAATAGAAAAATGTTGGTAAAATTATAATTGAAAGTGAGAAAAGGCTTGGGACATATTACTTTATTCTTTTATGTATAATAATATTAATAAATAATAATAAGTACAAATCAATGTTTTTAAACAACAAAAACAAATTTTATAACAATTTACAGGAATATACCGATAACATTCAATTTGCGTTCGACATAAATTCAATTTTAATATAAATTATAATTTAAATAATATTTAAAAATCAACGGCTTGACTAATTTATTAATAACTTTACAGTGATCTTATCATTTTTAATTCAAATTATAAAAAGTGGGTAATATTATATAGGTATTTAGAATAACAATTCTCACTCTATAGCTTCCACGTAATTAAAGCAAGAAGTGAATAAAAGTTGGAAACACTTTATTTTTCCTTTATTAAGAAATGTCACGGTTTATATATTTTTATTTTCTTTTGAGACTGGAAGCAAAATATTGCGGTGGAAACAAAAATCAACAAATAGTATATTTTTAGGCGATGCTTCCCATTATGAGGAAAGTCATTGTAAGATTTTATTATTAGTAATACGCTGGATGAAGCAGACACAGAAATTGTCTCTTATTCACCCTAGTAAGTTTATCCGAGTAGTCGTAAACAAACAAATTACACGAGGGGATTAGTTTACATTATTTCCTAAGTAACTCAAATAAAAAGTGTTTATTTATATGTAAATAAGGTTTTAATGTATAGGTTTTATGCAAAACCGTCGAAATAACTTTCAAGAAAGCAACGTACGTGAGATAAATACAGCTTGTTTTCTTTACGGTTGTCAAATTTTTTTAACCAGACCCTTTATTATCTTTGAAATGCTCAGATTCAAGCAAAAATTAATTTATGATATATGAAAGCCACTGCTTCAACTCTTTGAGTGCCATTTACATCCAATTGATGAAGTAACTTTGAAGCGAGCTTTGAACTCGTCACAAATGTTGCCATGTTAGCACGTCTGTTTTTACTGTGTAGACGTCGAAGTTTTGCACTTTTCTTCAGTAAGGCGCTGTTATTAAATTTTTCTAAAAGTATTTTTCACTGTAACTTTATTTCTTTCACACTAAATTCTACACATCACCATTTAAGATTCCAAACGATTTTAAAGTTTCAATTCAATTCATCATCAAGTAATTAATTACTTACTATTACATATTATTATATAAAAGATTAATCCAAATAAAGTTTTTTTTAGGCAGGTCAAAGTCAATAATAATTTTTTATTAAAAAGCTTTTAAGCTACCTTCTCTGCAGTTAATTAAATTTATATTTTTAAAGCATTCATAAAAGAAAACCTTTTAAAATAAATTTGATGCTTTGGTTTGTTATAATGCGAAAAAATATTAAAAATAATAAATATGAACATAACAAAAATACCTAATTAGTATTATATAAGTTTTGATTAGTTTCTGAGATTTAATTTAAATCCATGTGCGTTTAGTTATAACTTAATATAAGTTATATGTAATAATTTATGAGCTTCTAGATTACGCCTAGTAGATAATGTAGCGAATAATTAAATTATTGATTATACTACTTTTGATTTCGATCCTTCGTTTGATGTTATATTAGAAATAAATTACTCAATTACTCTTCCTAGGATATGCAATAATTGGTTGCTCACAGAATTTATAATTAGTTCTCTTCGTTTAGCATTTTGTATCTTACTACTGGGTTAATTATTATTGTTGGGTTAATTTTGTAAAATGTAGCTGATAAATATTATTTAATAATAGCATTGTCGTAATAGTAACCTCTCCGAGCAAAAAAAATTGCATTACTTTGTAATGGCTTTAATTTGAAAATATTACATGCAAACAGAAAAAGACAGAGCTTTTGCACACTTGGAGTGTAATGGAAATTGTTAGTCTTTTTTTTTCTCACTAGTGCACAATTATTTTCCATTTTTTAATTTTATATAAAGACGAGTAGAATAGAAAATTTGCAAAGTGCAACTTAAAAAAAAATAAATAGTTAAATACAAAAGTGATTCAAATACTTAAAATTCTGAAATTTGATGTTCAAGAGTATAAAATTATACAAAAGTTTATTTTGAAAGCATCGTGGATACATTAATTTGTAAGTGCTTATTTAAAAATGTCGTATTTCTTCATAAAATATATTGAAAAATTTATTGTTTATAAAAAACGTAAAATAGTTATAAAAGCACACATGGAAATGTTTAATTTTGGATTAAAGTATTAAACAGGAAGCTGCATTGTTTTGGCATATTTACTGTTGTAATTCATTCTAGAATGAAAAATAATAACAGCAGCGAACTAAATTTGATTAGTGATACTTCAACAACTTGCAGGTTTGGCTGATAGATTGCACGTTTGTGTTATATTTTCTATGATGTCTTTTTAACATTTTGTATTCATTTTCAAACTATGCATTTGATGTGGTATTGTTTTGTAATCTGCTATTGATATCGTCTTTACATAATATTATGTAGTACCTAAGCACGTACATGATAGAGTATACAAAAAATGCGTTATGGTTTATAAAATACAGCAAAAAATAATATTGCAGATTATTATCAAAATAGAATTACGTACCTAATATATCAAACTATTTATCTACAACTGTATCACATTTTTTTCGATTTACTAAAACAATGATCATATTTGATTGCTTGTTAATCTATTCGTGCGCGCCACGATCCAACATTTAATCAAAGTTTGATTAATGTAGCTTCAATATTAATAGTAATATTGCAAGTTGATGTGCAAGTTAGGTTTAAAACAATTTTCTTTGGATGAAAACTGTTTTAAGTACATAAAATTAAAATATATATAAATATATTGTTAAATTATTAACTTGTGATTGCATTATTTTGCATTATTTTATTTTTATAAATGCATTATTTTATTATTATGTAAAACTTGGTTTCTATCAAGTTATAGAAAAATAAAATTTATTAATGAAAATATTTAAACTATGATAATATTGTTTTACTTTCTTTTAAGCTCCTCAGATACTTAGTTATAATATAAAAACATAAAAAATATGAATCTATAAAATTAATTGAAATCTAAATTATAAAAAATATTTTAATAAAATAAAAAATTTAAAAACTTACTTTTAAATCATATTCTCTTATTGAAGTCTAATGGTATTTACGAATTTGTCAATAAACTTTTGTTGAAAGAAAGCAAAACAATATGACGATTGTCATAGTTTATACTACATTTTTATTTGTGGATTTTATTTTTCTATAGCTTGATACAAATTAAGTTTTACATAATAAACTAATTTATGAGACGGTCATTTGCCTTGTAGGTACCGCGATCAACTGCGAATGTTAAATACCTAGTTCAAATTCGAAGAAGGGTGACTTCTTATGACTAGTCTCCATGCTTCGGAAGGCATGTTAAGCCGGTGGTCCTCCTGGGTTAATGAATTGCCATTATTAATATAAAAACCAGGGTTACAGGCTCGTCTGGAAGCCAGTCTAGCAAACTACCTATTCTGGATTCTGGATTTGTTTTGGAGGGCAAGACAAGCTCACGCGCACTTAGGCCACTAATCGGGCCCATTGTACTACCTCCGGTTTTAGTTACACCCCAGTCCTGTCGTTCCCTAATGAGCCAATCGAGCTTTAGGATGAACTCTAGGATCCTAGCAGGTAGAGTGTTCCTGATTCTGGCCATGTCGGGCCAGAAGTCCCCCAACACAGATCCTCTTGTTGAAGTTAACGCCGGACAGTAACAAAGTACATGTTCGGCTGTTTCCTCCTCTTCATTGCATCCACGACATATTGGGTCTTCTGCATATCTCATCATGTGAAGATGTTTGTTTAGTCTGTAGTGTCTAGTTAGAATCCCTGCAATTATCTGCAGATTAACTAGACAGTTTCAGATAGTATCTAGCATGTTTCCAAGAGGGTGCACTTAGCAAACTATCTATCGAACATTAAACAATTTATATGCTCACAGATCTAGCACTGCGAAGGAAACAACGCAGATGTTGAAAATAACAAGCCTTAGGCTTAAATTCAGTTGAAAAAGAAGAAACTAATTTATAAAATAAACTAACTTTATTGTCACATGAAATAATTAAAATCAAATAATGTGAAAATATAATTAATTAAATTAAGACAAAAAATATTAATGACTAAGGGTCGTATTCTCTAACTCTTAAGAGATTTTTACGGAAAGGATGCCTTTACGTAAAGGCTAAACCTATTCTGTATTTATAAAGGATTCTTTAGTAAGAGGCCGTCCTTTAAGACCGATCTTTACGAAACGGCCCGGTAAGGGATGCCTTTAGGTAAAGGATTTTCTTATTCTGTAACTCCAAAGGATCCGTTATTAGCGTCATAATACACCAAGTTGATCCTTTACGTAAAGGATAGTCAGTAGACGCCTTTAACAAAATTGAAGTGTTGTTTTTATTAGTAAATGGGAACTTCAAAAGAAAATTTATCTTCAAAATGAATACTTAATTGAATAATATTCTTGATGAATTAGGTTTTTACCTTTTTTTTTAATTTTAGCTCCTATTTTTATTTTATTAGTACCAAAAATCTTGCTTTTACAACGAAAATTTTTTTATTGTTATTTTTTAAATTAAATTGGTTGTTGTAATTAAATTGTTATTAATTTAAATAATATTGAGAAAATGCAGAAAATTTTCACTTTTTTACAAATTTTACACTTTTCTTCTTTGTATAAAATAGTAGTTTATATCACGAGGGCGTAAGGGGTTGTTTTTCGTCTCGAGACGTAGTTTATGACACGAGCCGCAAGGCGGCGAGGGGAATAATAGTCGAGAGATGAAAAAACCCTGCAGCCCGAGTATTATGAACAGCTTTTCGTGAATTTGGGAATAATATCCGACAAAATTCACGATTTTTTTGCAATAATTGCATAAATTTCATAAATTTATAACACGTTTTAGTTGACATCGTGGTAGTGTAAAACCAACTTCTACTTGTAACTATGGTGTTTTTCTTGGCACCAGTTGGTACCCTGGAGGGCGTCCATGTTCATTTTGATTTTTGATCTCGAAAAGGTTGAACGTTTGTGTATTGTGTCGTGTGTTTTCAATTAAAAATGCTTAAAAACCAAAAAATAATCGTTAAATAATCAATAAATACGACATTGTGGTCGCATCTATCGATGTTCATGGACACGTTGCAAAAAAATCGCAAATTCGATATTGATGGATCACGTGGTAGGTACTATCGCGTTCAGCAAAAAGCGGTATTTATGGGCGAATTTATACATTATTTACTATTTCAGGCTACATAGCCACGATAATCGATATACGTGTTCTAGGGATTTTTTATGCGCCGACAGGCGCATATTTTGAAGATCAAAAATGAAAACGACGAAAAGCACGTTCGCCGAAGACAACCGCAAAACGTTGTCAATATGCAAGACAGGCAAGTTTTTCACAATTGTGTGGTTAAGATAAAATATGTAAATAAATGATTTTTGAAAATTTTTGTTTTTTTGAAATTTTTTTACTCCCGGTATTTTTTTACTCCCGGGAGAAAAACAAAGTGTGACAAAAAGAGCTTCTTTACTCCCGAAAAACCGGGTGTAAAGTAGTCACTTTACACCCAAAATCACGAAAAATTATTTTTACTTTACTTAAAAATATAAAACCAATCAATGATTGGTTTTATAAATTTTTTACAATTTGAAATTGAAATTTGGTTTTAAAATAAATTATAAATTTAAAAACACAAAACAAAAGCGCAATTTAAAGACGTCAACTAAAAATATTACAGCTTATGTTGTTTTGAAAATTGAAATCAACCAATGAGAACACATTACTTTTATTATCGAATTGTACTATTACGATTAAAAACATCAGCTTTGCTTTTACGTAACAACAACTGCTAACTGACAAGAAATTACCTAAAGGATGAGTTAAAGAATGCGTTTTTAAACGGATCCTTTCAGGTACCCTGCCTTTACATAAAGGATCTTTATTTAAAGGATGAGTTAGAGAATACGACCCTAAATCAAGTTGGACGTACTTAGAAACAAATAAAAGTAGAACAAAGAAAAGTAGAAGAAAAGTAGAAATTAAAAAAACATACAGTGTCGATTTTTTTACAAAAAAATCATCCTGCGCCATGAAACGTTAATCAAATCATAAAATATCCGGTGTATATCTGTTACGGGAAAAGTACGTAACCGGAAAATGTACACATTTACCGGTACATGTGTACATGTTCCACGGGAGTTGGTAAAAGTTGGATGAATAATTTAAAAGACAGCGTTATCCTTACATTTACCGGGAAATGTGCACATGTGAACTTGTACCTTGGTAAAAGTGAGTAGACGAAGGCAATGTTATTGTAAACATAACCTCAAAATAAAAATGTCAATATAATATTTAAAACTTAAAAAAATAGAAAATCAGTAAGTACCCGATCAGTGCTGCAATAAAGATTAATTTAATTATTATTCTTCTTTTTTTTATTTTTAATCAAATTTAATTAAATTAATTTGAAATTAAGTGGGTATTAGGAATTATAATTTTGATTTATAAAAATTTAAAATAAATAAATTTTAACAATTTCTAATCATTAGTCGATTGTGTACCTTTCAATCTTCACATTTGTTCATCGCGTTCATATTATTAATTACATTCATTACAAGTTTGTGGGGAACTTTGGACAAACAAATAAGAGTGATAGATATTTTGAAACAAAATAATTATCCAATGTGGTTCATCAATTCCCAATGGAATAGAGTAACTAAGGAAAATAATTGTGTTAATATAAATAGTAAGACCGAAGAGAGATTTCCATATTTCAGGTTTCCCTACATAAGAGGATTGACGGAGAGAATGCAAACCATACTTAAAAACTATTGTAAGCTGGGTATTTACAGCCTGCAGACTCACCATAGTGTGTTATCCAGACTGAAGGATACCATTCCAAAGGAGAATCTTTCTGAATTGATTTATGAGATTCCTTGTGTGGACTGTAATAAAACATACATTGGGCAGACCAAGCAATACCTAAGACAAAGAGTATACCAACACAAAAGAGATTGCAGATTGACAGATGAGGGAAAGGATAAGGATCGAGGAAGAAGGGAAAAGGATGGAGATGATTCTACCGCATTGGTGGTGCATCATAGGGATATCGGGCATGACTTTGACTTTGATAATGTCAAAATTTTGGATTTTGAAACCTCAAAATTAAAAAGAAATATTAGTGAAATGTTCTTTATAAAAACAAATGAGTGTGTTAATTTCAGAGAGGATGCCATGAAACTTAGCGGGATCTATAGTGGGGTTTTATAGTGTTTTTGGAGGATAAATCAATTATAGGGTTGAAGGAAATATGTTTGTGTTCTTTGTGTAGGAGCGATTTATTAGAGTTCTACTATATATGGGAGTATCAACAGGTGTTTGTATAGATATTATAATTTTGTGGGTTATAATTCTGTTTTGTTCTAACAATGATAATTTTACTATTTGACGTATGTTTTATTAATTTTAAGATTTTTAATTGGTGTGTGTAAATTTTGCGTAAATTATTTGATTGAAGGATAAGTTGTAGATGTACTCTCCTAGGAATGTTATTTTGGAACTGATTTTTTTGGTAAATTTTATACTAGATTTGGCCTGAATGTGAGTGTAAATGATTGTTTTTAGATCCTGAAGAAGAAGAAAAATAGAGCTTCGAAACGTTGATCAAAATAAAAAGTTTTTTATTTATTTCCTTGTCCAAAGTTCCCCACAAACTTGTAATGAATGTACCTTTCAATAATTTAACCTTAAATATTTTTTGTCAGTCGGATTGTCTTGTCTTTGACAAAAGAAAATTTTATAGGGTGAGTGGTACCTCACAAATAATAATCGCATTTATGCGTGATCAGACAAATAAATACTATTGGATTAATGACAGAAAACTATTGCTATTAGTATTGAGAACCAATAGCAAAAGCATCGATTTGTTTAACAGAAATTTACTGAACCAATAACTTTTTCGTAATTAGTCCAATAGTATTTTCTCATCAGGGGGGGGGGCAAGCGTTGAAAGGAAAGTAATAAATTACAAACTAATATTAGACCAAATTAAAGTTGAAGTTATATAAAATATTTGTAAAAGGAAGTAAATACATTTTTTGCAGCATTTTAGTTTACTTAAAATTTTTATTATTTTTATTAACATCTCCATGATACATTCCACAAAAAATTCAAAACCCGCCGCTCCTGCCTAAATACACTAAATTATTTTCAAATCTCAATATATGTACTTTTCCCATCAACGCTTGGTTTATGTGCACATTTTCCTAATTCTATTGGAAAAAGTACATTGTATACACATTTACTATAAGCGCCGGTATAGCACAATTACCGGAAAATGTGTACTTTTACCGGTATACGTACTTTTCCCGTAACATATCTACATGAGCGGTATTGACCTAATAATCATCAGCAACTTTGATGGAACATTTAATATAAATATCAAAAATTATTGACAGAAAATCAATCGTAATAGTAAAAATGAGTACTTCACTACTGTGTAGTCAATAAGTCACCCCTTGACCTGAAATTTATAAGCGATAATTTATATATAAATAAATTTTTATTTAATTTAATCTTCAAATTTTAAATTGTGGTTTACTTATACATATTATGTAAAAGTGAAGTTATTTCAGGTTATGATTTACATACAAGCAAGTAAATAATTTGTAATTAATCTTGTAATTATCTAGTAATTAAAAATGTGCGTAGTGATTATTAAGTTATAATGAAAGCGGGAAATTTGAAAGTTATTTTGCAATGTAACACATTTACAGTTTAAATGAAAACATTGTATAACACCATATTATTATCTCATTAGCTAATCGGGTTTGACCGATACATCAAATCAAAACTTATGAAAAATATATCTTGCAGATAACATCAGGGAAAACTTGAACCTTATGCTATTTTATTATTTTATACATTTTTGCATCAATAACTGTTCCACATTGCTGTTCTATTATATTAGCACGGTATAAATATCTCATTAAAAAAATTAAAGTAATTTAAAAATTAAATTGTAATAACAGACCTTTACTGTGACTAATTATTATTAAAATTTTGGAATAGTTTAACACATTCACCTTTTATTAAATAATTTATTTAAAGATTTATCAGAAAATTTTTAACTTATTTAACTACATAAGTATCTGCTTGACCGAATGGTGTGTGCATTTCAGGGTATAATTAGTTACATTATAGTATGAACACGAACGTGCATTTTTAGCACGACTATGCCAATGTAATGTTAATCTTGTTTTAGCTAACGATATTATCGTTAGAACTAAATATATAAAATGGTAAATTCAGAAAACTATTATCTACATAAGCAGCTTTATAAAAGAAATATTTTTTAAAAACTTCCTTGTTTTTTGTCCGTATTTTTAGTGTTGTTGTGTAAAAAGTTACATACATTAGGATTTTAACTAGACGTCCTATTTTGTCCTTATATTGTACTATTCTTCATTTTACTTTATAATAACAATGGAAGCCAGAAAATAAACTACTCGCTTCTTTAGAAAGCTCACATAGTATGCTTACGAAAACAACATAATTTTAAATTCTAGAAGAAACTATAACGCAAATAAAAGCTGCAAAGCTCAAAATGAAATCCTTGTGTTTTCAGTAACAAGTTGTAAAACGATAACAAAAAGTTGATTTGTTGTTAGAATTTCCCTGAAATGTGGTTAGTACAAATAATTTAATTTTTGAGGTTTCTAATTTTTCTCAATTTATCTGGACATAGAAAACACGAAATTTGATTTTTATAATATAATAAAACATATAGTAAAAAAATAATAGTCTCAAAAAAAATTTTATAAAAAAAATATGCTGCAATTGATTTTTCGTCAATACACACCGAGTGAGTGTCAAAAGATAACAATATTATAATAGTACAAGCAACCTAGAGTTTTTCATAACATTTTATATTAATATTTAATCATTATTTGTATAGCTTGAAAATGGAGTAATATTTAAATATTAATTTTAAATTTGCTACGCAATAAGCTTGTTTAATAGCTTTTAACACTTCTATACAAGAGAGAACACCAGAACATGCTCTAATAAACCACTGAGTTAGCCCTTTTATTAAATCTGAATATTTATTAAGAACTTTGAATATTTCATTTGCATTTTATTTAAATGGAAAGTTCTAACATTTCAAAAATTAGGGTGGGTTATGCGGTAGTCTGATATATTGCTAGTATTGATTAAAATGTTACTAACAATTAGAAAATAAATGAGTATCATTTATTACCCACTCATTTTTGTTTAATTGTCAGGCATACACATTTTGGAATTTAATGAAAATTCAGTGAAGATAAATAATTGGTCCAAATATACAGAGTGTTCCTAATAAAAGAAAGCTAATTTGTATAATAATTCTATGTAAGTGTACGAAGTAATGATATATAAAAGAATAATTTCTTTTGAATACTGTCGATGGATGTTGGTGTTAAGCGGTAGACTTAGTGAGAGATACGCATACCTGCATTTATTAAACATGAATGGCGATAAAAAACACTGTAAAGCCATTAAAATGATTTCAACTACATTGTGATAATAAATTACAATGTTTTTATTAACCTGATAAAATCTAAAATAAAACGAAGAGAACAAATGATTAAATTACATTACCTCATAGGTAAATGAAGCTATATTTCATTTAGTAGTATACTATTAATTTAAATTTGAATTAAATTTTTAAATCGAAAAAGTTTTATCAAATCGCATTGTTTTTAATATTGATGAAATCTGTGAGATTAACTTCATTTACATATTTTAATTGCGCACTTTAAATATAAAATTCAATGAGCGAAATATTTACCTCTAAAAATTTTTTTTCATTTCATTTTTTACAAATTAGGGTGTTTTAATAACAATAAAATTGCGATAGACCTGTCAATAAAATAAACGATTTGGCATTATTCCAACTTGTTTTTGATGAATAAAAAGTAAGGTGTTTATTCATATTAATGAATTCTTTTAATCTGGACACCGTAAATTTATTATAATTTGTCCCAGAGGATAGATAAATAAAAATATTGACTTGAAATATTGAATATTAAATTGGTAGCTAACGTTTAAAGAAGATATGGCACTAAGAAGAAGAATATAAGATAGGCACTATTTTATCTTTTTTTTTTTTTGAAAAAATCTTTTTTTCTGAAAGAAATTTCTGTTTAAATTGCAAAAATTTTACTTACAATTCTGCATTGATGTCTTCCAGGCAAAAAAGCAACAAAATTGCGGTATGACCCTCGTTATATCCTGCTAGTACAACAGCATACAACAAAAAACAACTTTTCTATCCAAGCTTGCACTGGACAACCAAGGAAGAGATGGACAGACAAAAATAATAGAGTGGCGTAACGGACGTTGTCTATGACGTGCTGATGATGATGATACATTTTTAGATTTAAAGTTACTTTAAATAAATAAAAAAAAAAATCTAAAGTTACTTTAAATCTAAAAAATCGAAAATACTTTCGTATCGCTCCGGATTTCAGTATTATGGTTTTGCAAATATCTACCACAACAATCACATTAAAAAGGCCTTTCAGTAGACATTCCAATTTTCAACTTTTTATCATGTGCACAGATTGCCTACTTTGACCTGAAAGCGTCAATTTTTCTTCTAAGTAGCTATTCAAATTTTGAAAAAAAAAATACTAATTTCTAGGGTAACGATTATCTGTTTAAAAAAAGCAATTCTTGATTTCTTTTTCATTATGCTCAGTTTAGCCACTTATTTTGAAGGTTTATTTATTTCTTATCGTGTCATTGTTTTAGCATTACTTACCACAAAAAGTAATCGATTTCTTCAATAGCTAAAAGATTTTCAAGAAAGCTGTGAGTTTTTTTATGAAAATTTTCATCCTGAAAATAGTAGATTAAATTTTCAGTTTCACTGAGATTTGTTGTTTTGTCATTTTGAAGTAAATGCTTAATTTGTGTTTTAAAATTTACCGTTAAAGGAAAGTTTACAAGCTGCTTTGCAAATAGTAGTCCCATGATGTTTTTTCTCAAAGTTTACTTGAACGAAAGTTTTACAGTTGTTAGGTTGCTTTAATAATTTAGTACAATTGTAATTATTAAAGTAATGTATTGTAATAATTCGTTACAGTATGAATGTCACTTTGTTTGAGTTAGGAAGTGGACTCAATATAATACCGAAACTTATAATTTATGCAAGCTAGACAAATTATAGCAGTGATTAATAACTAACTATGTTCAGTTAGTGTTCACCATATAGCTTATACGTTCATCATTTGTATTAAGTTATTTAACGTTTCTTGCAAAATATCTTGCGATACCGCTTAAATTATTCTAACTTTCTTTATCATAAAAATTAGTATGCCGTTAGACGCTTACAAAACTTCACTAAAAATATTTCCATCATTGAACAATGCAGAGAATACTTGTATAGGTCGCTCGTTTAGCATTTTTGGTTAATTTTAAGTACTACAAAACTAAAACTTTGCAAAAAAACAAATTAGCTCTTTCCTAGTACTAACAAGAGGATGGTCTCATATTATTTATTGTCACTAGACATGTAGATTATAATATTTCATTAAATTCAAATTTTAAACTCTTTCTTGTTTAATAGTTGAAATGACGCTCATGAATAGATCAACGAGATTTAACTTTCATCACCAATACTTTAACCACTGGCCGGCTAATAAACAAAGTTGTATTTTTAATTCTTTTTCAAATTACTCGTGTACAATATGATACGATATTTTCTCTTCATCCTTCACATAAAATATTAACACTAACGAGCAAAAATTTGTAATAAAACTGTTCTGTTCTTTAAAAAAAAACAAAAAAAAATTATATTCTGCTGATTAAAATTTGAAAATAATTAGCAAAAAAGTTTTAATTTTACTAACGTGTTTGTCCAACTAGAAGTAATTTGACTGTTAAAACTGGCCGCTGTGGTAAAATTAAACCTTTAACCTGTCCTAACAAATATACAGCTGACAGTTACGTGCAATACCCGTAACATACGACCAAATGCAAATGAGTCTAGCAAATAGTTAAACACAGAAGCAAAACTGAATGTTCACGTTAATTAAATAAATAGAAGTTACTAATAAAATGCACGTTCCTGGGTTCAACCCATAAAAAGTACGACAAAAAGTTATCTCTAATCGCTCGTTTCCTTTTTGTTCAATGCCGTATATAAGTTTATGTTTTATTATGCCGCACAGATTGAATTTTGAGCAAGTTTTTGTTCCATCTTTCTGATATTTTAAACGTGTTAATGCAAATGAATCCGCATTTACAATAATAATATCCAAGCACAGTATAATAAAAAACTAAAAACTTATATATTATTACATCAAAATTTGAATATCAAATAGAATAATATCCGGCACTTTAAAAATTAGAAAAATATGTATTGATATTTCAAAACATAATTCAGATAATGAATTATAATAAAACTAAAATATATAATAAGCGCATTCTACCCTCTCTAGAACAACTTTTTTGGGTTAATTGTGCTTTGGAATTGCAGAAATGACAAAGCAATTAGACATGTATCTTGTTATAATATTTTGTTTGGGGATGAATCAACTCAATTGAATTAAAAGGGATAAACAGGATATACAGTCTAGAAAAATTCACAATAATTGGTGGAATTAAGAAATTGGTAAAAACTTTAAAAATGCAGTTTTGCGAAATACGCGTTTAACATGTTGCATAACATGCGTATAACATGCAACATTGAACATGTTGCCTTTTCTGCTATAAAAAGCTTGAAAATTTTTGCGTTCTAGTTTTTAAATAACATGCAAATTTAGCATGTACAAAATTTAAAAACTTATTTATTATACAACTTTTATGCAATTGGTAAGTGGTTTCCAATATGACGAAATAAGCTTTGTTCTGGTACTTAGCCTAGCTGAACAGACGGACATAATCGCTTTATTAGACAACTTTTTTGTTCTAAAAATGTAATCTCAAAAACTTTCAGCTAAGTTTTAATTTTATTGTTTCAAACCAGTTTTTAAGTTGTACTATAAAAACCAAAGAAATAAAAAAGTTATGATGGACGATAATTTGTTTAAGAAGTTTTAATTTATTTACAAGCATTTATTTACATTAGTTAGTATGCATATCCTCACTCTTACTAAAATTTAGCACTTCAGAACTAACTTTGCAACTTTTGCATAAATTTAGTACAAAATTGTTTATTTTCCTTGCACTAAAAGCACCTGATTAAACCATCATCACTTGCAACAACTTCAAAAATTTGGCATATGCACTGTAACACTTTGAAGTGAACTTCAAATATAAAAATGTCCAAGCAGATATTTATTATTTTTCTCCATGAAATTGATTTTATTTGCTATTGAAAGCAAACAGCACACAAACTTATCTTGTAAAATAAAAAGGGTTGAATGACGTGGGGTATCTTCGGTAAGCATTGTTCGGCTTGTTGTTGTCTGCTTATTGTTGAAAGTCGTGAAGGTGATTATTTGAAAGAATCTGGTATGGCTTATTTGTTACAAATTTAGCTAATGTCGACGCCATTAAAGTCAAAAAGATTTATATGGATCTTTTAGTTATATTTTCATTTCACTACAAAATTTACTAATTTATTGTTTTACGGGATTAGAAAACGGTTGAAAAATGGTAAAAATATTTATTGCATAAATCACTAGTAAGACATTACAAAAATATAATCCTAAAGTGTAAAACTAAAATTATAAATTAAAATGTAGATTTTGTATAGCTACCTATATATTTTTGCAATGCATTTATTCTTAATGCGTGCCTAATTACTATGTACTTGACTTTTTAAACGAGTTTTTCTCGAAACCACATTTTTTCGATCGGAGGTAATAACATTTTGGAAACACCAATTAGATTGAAAGTTTATGAGCACGTAAACGTAAAAGTAATTTTTCCATTTTTTTTTTACACAAAGAACACAGAAAAATTAAAATTGAGATAAATCGGACTTGTCAAATCATTACCGACATGGACATATCTAGAAAATTTTTTTTCAAAATAACTGATTATTTCAACCGTCACGATAGATTTTATTTTTTTTAATTATTAGTAAAATCTTTTAGTAAAATATTTCGCACTTTTAAAACATAATTAGATTTGTATTGTTTGAACTGTACTCGTATATTGTATTAATGTACTTGTAATTGTTTTGGGTATTGGATTCAATCGCTCTTTGTTTGAGACAAATAAACATTCAATTAAAAGAAAACCTAAATCATTTAAATGTTTTGTGTACGTTAAAAGTACATTATTGATGAAAGAATTTAAAATAAATTAAGTAACGCTTGTTCAGTTTAAATTTGTAAATTTAAAAAAAAATTTTAAATGTTTTGCAAGAATTTTGAGTATTTCTTAGTATTGACGTCTCGTAGTGTACAGATTTTGTTCGATATTGTTTATCTAGATTTTCTACTTACTTGATTAGATTTTTATACGTAATTTGGAAACTATTTTAGTAGGTATTAATTTTTTTTTAGGTATTAATGGTAGTTTTAGATGATCAAATATCTAACGATATTATTTAAGTTTTGAAACACTTAATTTGGTTATTTTTTGTTTTAATAGCAGTAGTGTATCACTTTTAGGATTCCATGACAGAATCAAAAATAAAATGTAATGATATTTAATATAAGTTAACTTGAAACTTTCTTAACATTAATTAACTTATGCGCGAGAATTTGGCTGATATGAGAGATTTGTCTTCGTAATTATAATTATAATTACAATTATTAATATTAGTTTATAATGCTCCACACCAAAAGTGCCACAATCAATTTTATCGATTGGATCACAACAAATATATTTTATATGATCCCTTTTTAAAAAGCGAATGTAAGAGATCGTTAATAAATCTTTTTTAATTTATACTTATCAAATCATAATATATTTATTTGTTGTGTCATTTATGTAGTGCTAAACATAGTTTCAGTATCACTTTTTTGGGATGAATTGAATGGTAATTTAAAAAACATTTCAATCTGAAGGTTCTTAGTAATAATAATCAGGTTTGTAGTGGCGCCCTTATTTATCAAAGATCAAGTTTTGTCTTCTCAATGTTTTCTGGCATCTTTAAAAATTCTACTTTAAATGATTTTTATAGAACTACGATATGTACTACATAAGTAACAATCTCAGAATCAATGAAAACTTTAGAGTTCCTTCTGACAAAAAGAATTTTTTATAAGTAGGCCATCCCGTATAATTAAGGGGTTACGCCTATAAAGAAATTTTAAAAAATCAATTTTTTTTTTATTACATTTTCTAAAAGTACAACATTTGGAAAATATTCCCTAAAATTTTCAAGACAATACAAATTAAATAGACATAGCTATCGCATTTCTAACTATGCATGGTGCGAACCGGGAGCAATAAATTATCGACCATGCATGACAATTTTAATGGGCTAGTTATTAAAAACTTTTATGACCCTATTGGTTTATTTAAGATGGTTTTAACTTTTTTTTTAGTATAGCTTCATAATAGTCAACAATGATGTAAAGATGTGTTGCGTTTTAACTTTTGATTTCTGTTTGTTTATAAGTAGGTGTGCGCTACGACAATTACTTTTAATAAGGTGGTCTTGAAACTTTGAGTGCGTTTATCTCGGATTGACACTTTCAAATCGGTGACCACGATATATCGAAAACTACTGAATCGAATTGTTTCAAATTTTGAAGATTTATTTTAGATATAAAAAACTAGTACGTGAACGAAGGAATTTTAATTCACATGCATACTTTTTGTTTTATTGGTGAAAAAGGAACAAAATATTCATCAAAAATCAACTTTCTACTTTGAACCTGTGCCATTTTGTCATAAGTTAATATTTTGTAAAACTCTTTGTTCACGTACTAAATAATTTAATATACTAAAGAAATTTTTAGGAATTTTTAATTTCAGATAATCCAGATTCGAATAGCAATGGTCACCGCAAAACACCTTTTTGAAAACATCCTTCGGGAGAATAGCCATATCTATTTTATTACTTAATTTTTTTTATTATAAAAATTATATTTTATGAGTAAAAGCTTACACCTTTATATATATACCAATATATTTACAAAATAGTCTTGTAAACCTTACAAAAAAAATTTTTTAAAATCAGGTACTTTTTTCTACCTCTAGGTAGGCGTAACCCCTTAAGTTAATTCGTAATACATTAAATTAATGCTTAGTTAATGGTTTTCTTATTATTGCAGTTATTATCGCTAACTTATACCTTAAGTAAGTACATTAATAAGTTTACAGCATTGAACGGGTAGTAGGTACTTTAGGAGTAGTTGCCAACAGATTATAGAAACTTTTATTCAATTATACATACAAACGTCGCACGGAAGTAATAAAAGTTAACTAGGTTGTACCTTACCATAAATGTTGGAAGTATCTAATAATAGCTTAACATAAACAGTTTTATATTTCCGTAAAAGTTGTGCGGCTTATTACCTTAAGCGTAGAGGCTGTAATAATGCTCTGACATCTAACTTTTTAACAAAATAAAGACAATAGTGGTTTTCAAAATATTTCTTGATTATTAGCTAAACCAATAATTAATTATTAATCTACAAGAAATAAAAAAGTATTCATGGTGATTAACTATAGTGATTAATCACGGAAAAACTTGTGATTTTCTGTTTTACAAAACAAATTTACATATAGGAAACAACTGGAAACTGACAATTTATAAAATTTTAATGGAAAGTGCTTGTACGGAATGCCAACTTTGGTGAAACTCTGATGTTTTTCTTTCACTTTTTTGACAAATTTCTGTCATGAAAATAATTTATTTTTAATTACGATTACCTTAAAAATATCCCAGAAGTAAAATAATCGTTAATAAATAAAATTTAAGAATAATTATTATTGTGGCTTGCAAAATTTAAGTTCGTGACAGATAAAAACGTTGTAATGCGACAGTCAAACAGCTAAATGATATTGGGTACTGAGCAGCTGGTTATTAGTAAGTTTATTTTTAATTATTGCATTAATAAATTCTTTTTAAATTTTTTTCAAATATTGAAGTTACGAGAAACATGAAGGTTTAGTAATTCTTTAACTTTACTTCTTCCAATCAGGCATTCACTTCACAACCTTTTCTCTACTAATTTTCTCTTTATACTGTTCTGATGCGGCTTTACATCTTATAGAAGAATTATCAAAACTTATAGTAAAACTTGAATTTGTTATTAAACAAACTCAAATTTACAACTTAAAATATTTAAAAATTTACTACTACTTACTTACTTCCGATGGCCGAATAGCTCTTTTAGAGCTTTAGCCTCCTCAATAATGCCTCAATAATAATTTAAAAATTTAAAACTACAAAATCAGATAAGTTATGTTAAAGCTTCTTAATCTTAAAATAATACGACAATAACTTGTTATTCACAAAATAATATTATAGGATACCATAAAATTCTTTTTGGTGTCCAACGTAGGGCAAGAATTTAAGGTTGAAAAAATCAAATTTATTTTTAAGTGGAATTGTTTGATAACAGCAAACATTGAAGCCATGTGTGTGGAATATCGATAGAAGTCAAAATTTACCAAAAGTACTGATTTACGATACGTGGACGACATCATTACCGCAATCCCTATCGACAAAGAGGACTTTATCGTCGAACATTTTAACAAATTCCATCCAAGACTGCAATTTACTTTAGAGAAAGAAATAAATAATGCCATAACCTTTTTAGATGTCAAATTGATTCATCAAGGAAATACTATCAAATACATGTGGACGCAGAAACCTACTTGGTCCGGTAGATATCTGAATTATAATTCCTACCACCATAAGAGCCATAAAATTGGGACAGCAATTGGACTTATCGACAGAGCTCTTAAATTAACGCATGGCGATTTCAGAAAGGATACTCTGAATATCGCAAAGCAAACTTTGATAAGCAATAACTATCCCTATCCACTTATAGTTTAATTAATCAAAGACCGTGTTAACAGATTATACAATGGGCATATGGCAAGAAGAGAAATTCATAACAAATATTCGGTGATTCCATTTGTTAGTGGGTTAAGTGAACAAATCAAAAGAAGTCTAAAGGAACACAATATTGAAACCACCTTCAAGTCTCCTAACAACATTGGTCTCTTATATACCAAACTTAAAGATCCTATCCCTTTTGAGAAAAAATCTGACCTTATATATCAAGTGGACTGTACAAATTGTAACTTGGTGTACATTGGACAAACCAACCAATGGTTGAAGAAAAGAATTGGTGGTCACATCTCAACCATCAGATGTAATAAGCCCGAATCAACGGCCATCGCCAAACATATCTTGGTAGATGGACATACTGCGGACTTCAAAAACACCAAAATGATCAAGTCTGTTCCAAATTATAAAGATCGGCTGGTACATGAAATGATTTGTATAAAGAAGACCAACAACACAATGAACCGGCAAACTGATATTGATGGCTTAAGCAACATTTACAGCCAATTACTCCTTTAAGTTTTTTACGTATTGGAGTTAGGTTTTCCTTCTTTGCCGGAACACAATTTAGGTTTTTCCTAACTCACGGTCCTAGATTTTATCTAGTTACCGTTCAAATGACAATACTTGTTCTTGTTTCCATGACTTGTTTACATTACATTTGTATATTATTCTGATGACGAACGATATAACGTTTGAAAGCTAAATAAATCTTTTAACAATTTTTAATTTAATAATAACTCGATATTTTGAAGTTTTATATTATCTAATATCAACGAGTTAATAATTTATATATTTAAATTATTTACATAATATATTAAACATAATTTACCTGACGAAACAAATTTTTGATACATATTTGGACCAATATCTGTCTCATATATTACACAATATTTATATATGTTGAGGGTAAAGAAACTAATAAAAAATAACAACTTGATTCAAAAATATTATTAAGTTTGTAAAAGTTTTCAAATTCACATTTACTGCTTAGATATACATATTTTTGTATTTTAGAAAATTTCATATAAAAAATAACTTGACCTGAAAAATTTGATTACGCTTCTATAAAAACAAAAACTTTTTTATTTACGACCAAAGTTTTTGAAATCTAGTTCTGGAATTTTTCCAATTTTCTCTAACACCTTTTGTTATATTCACGTGTTTGTAAAATATGTAATAACAAAATATTTAAGCAATTCAAATATTTAATTTATTATTTACACGAGAGCTGAACGTAGTTTCAAATAAAAATCGTTAAATTTACTAGGGGAAACAACGTTAGATGCTTAGAAATCTTTATATATTTTTATATTACACACAACCTAGCAATATATTCTTCTAAAATATTATGTATGACAACTAAAATTATATAAATTGTAAACAAAAATAAGTTTATGAATTATTTTTCTAATTTTTATTTTTCTAAAGTGACACTTTTACTATTTAGGATTACCATTTATCAGTAGTAATGAAATGTTAAATATCACCTCACTGGCAATGTTCATTTCATCACCAGTTATGAAAAAGAATAACATCAGCATATCTGGATTTAAATCAGAAAATATATTAAGGTTAATTTTTACATTTTGACCGAATATGAATGGGAAATTTATTTTTAAATTATTTCTCTTAATTTTTAAGAAGCCGATCTTTAGTTGGTTTCCTTTTTGTAAAATAAGCATTACAACTGACAATATTTTTCAAATTCTAAAATTTTTATTTCAAAAGTAAGAAGAAAAAAGCTAAAAAACAATTAAAGTGAAATTCACAATAGTCATTTGCAATTTTTTCTTAGTAAAAGATCAAAATTATTCAACAAAAAGTCAAGTAAATAAACTTTGTTTCACAAGGTATACTTAATGCGGAAATAAAGTAAAATTGTAGCATTAGGTAAAATTTCATGTAACCTCAAATTTATAAAGTTTTCTACTAAATTATTACGTAGAATAGCATCCAAATCTATGGAGGACGTTAACGTGTAAGTCAATATTAAATAATTCTTAACAGCGAAGAACTGAATCAAAAAATGTTGTAACAAAATTTTATATGACGTGTCTGTATTGTCGTGTTCTGAAGAACAAGCACTAAAGAGGTCCGTAGCTCGTTAGTCGGTAGTTTGCACTTTTGAGACGATCTCAGGAGTAGGTTCCAAAAATTTTGCTCTTAAACTATCCACAATAAATGAAACAAAAAGCTCAGGGATAAAATTATAATTTAATTCGACGAAAGTAGTAGTCATAATCAAATTAATAAACAAATTGAGACGAAACCTTTGTAATTAAACTTATCGTCGCAATAGATAATTTCAAAATCATGAAGAATTATCCCACAAATTTACACATTTAAACTTCAAAAACAGTATCTCCAATTTGTAAGATAATCAACGTCATACTATAATTTAAACAAAACATCTGCAATAAAATTTGTACAAAATAAGAAAAATTGTTTAATTTTTAAATATTAGCGCCTTTGTAACTGTTCGAAAGTTGTTACCGTTGTTGATATGGTAGCCACTACCAAATACATAAAAAAACCGTGCGAAAAAGTTTATCACCTAAATTTAAATTTCGCAGTTAAATAACGCGACTTAATTATTAAAATTGTTCCACTGTTGTGCTTAATTAATTAAACGTGAAATCCGATGATAAATGCGACTTGAAGTACGAATTTAATGTCAAATGTGATTAACCTCAAATAATTCCGTTGCATAGTGACAATTTCAAAGACCATCGTTGAAATAGCGTGAATAAACAATTTAAAAATTATTTACCAAAGTGATGGCTTGAATAATAGATGATTGATTTTCTTAAATTCCTTGCATTCATGATTTTACAAAATGGTGACCTCATGTTATCAGTAAGTAAAATTTTCCAAAACTTCAAATTGATCACAATAAATTTCATAACCCTCTTCTTTAGCAGCACACACAATCAACAAGATTCCAGTTGCTCATCATCTTCACTAAAATTAATTACAGATTTGTAATTTTCAAACACTCGAAGATAACACCTTGAAGTCGTTAAGTCGTAGACTTCACACCTCCATTACTCTATAGCAACTGACTATTTATCTCATTTCCTGTACTAAGTTTTCATCGGAAAATTCGTGTCGCACTCTGGTTGGTTGGTTTTCCAGCGAAATTCGAATTTTCGATGCCAAATTCAACATTTTGGAAGTCACTAAATTTTAAATTGCGAACTACACTTTTAAATTAAAAACACTGCATCGATGATCGTAGCTACCTTTATACCAACTCAATTCAAACGTAAGTTAACAATTTAAAGAACAAACAAAAATAAATTAATCAAAAATTTAACGTTTTTCATGTTTGAAATGTTTAATTTCCAGGCTATACGGACTAATCTCCAAACCTAAAATCTCGTCTCTGCACGTATCCCTTTGACACGTAATTGAAAAAATTAACAGGTTACTACTCATCTGATTAAATTAACGAAAACTTCAAAAACAAAACTTTGACCAAATGAAAATTTATTTGTGGATAATTTTAGAATCTCCAACCTATCAGAATCCACGTCAGTATATTGCAGAAAAGTTTTCTTAAATTTCTGCAATAACACAAATAATTGGTACATGAAATTGATCTTGGCAAATCAATAATGATTTATTTAGTAAGCTTATGTTTATATTTAGTAAGCTCATGTTTTAACAAAAGTTATTGGCACAGTTACTCAATTTTGTTTACTTTTTATAGAGTGCCGTATATGTACGTCCACCTGGTGGCTTTGCATAGCTAAAAAGGTTCACAGCTTTTCCTTTACAAACTGGACGTAAATCAACTTAATAAATTTTTTTGCTAATTTAAAATTTTGTTTTTGATAAGTTTTTGTTTATAATTGTCATACAGTATTAAATTATTTTTTTTACGTTTAAAGATATTAGTAAAGATTGCACTATAATTGGAATGCTTTAAGACACAGGAAAATAGGTAAGGCAGCACGGCCGCAATCGCCACAACGCATAGGATAGTCTAGCTCTCAGAGTTGATTTTTATCAATTTTTGAATATTTACTAACATAAGAGACATGCAGATGATGTAGTTTATAAAACAATTGTGTATTAAATGAGAAGGAATTCCTTAGTTTCTATAAAAGACAGACTCACAATGGAATGATAATACAATAGAAAAATGTGAAATCCTAATTACTGTATTATATGCATCTACTAACATTTTTGGTCAATTTCAGAAAAGTTATAATACAGTTGATCACTGATTAGTTAAATTAGATCAACTATAAACCAATAGAATGCCTGAGTTAGTACTACTGGTTGTCTTTCATTAGAGCATAATTCGCCTTGTTTAATTAATCATTAAATCATTGATTATACCATGTCGCTTTTGAAGCCGACCATTAGTTTTCCAGATTTTTATAATACTGATCAATATATTAAATTTCACACAGCACTTAGAAGATTATCTTTGGTTATCTTAGAAGGTTATCTTTCAATTTAACCACCCTGTAACCTGATATAAAGCAACTTAAATGTCAAAAATATTTAATAGAAGAACTTGCCCGGCAGATAAGTTTAATTAGAAGCTTTGCTTTTCACAAACTCACTCAAAGTTAGTTTCCGTGTGTATGTTCTTGAATGAAAATTTGTAATGCAAAACTTTATTTATTTTAAAATATGAGTTTGCATATGATGTTTAATTAATAATTACTATATAATATTTACTTCAAATGCAAGGTTAGTTTATTTCATTTTTTTCCTTATTTACTATAATTCTTAATTAACCAGAATTATTATTTAATTTTTAGTTATGATAAATAACTTATATCTTATTTCGTAAAGTTATTTAGATACCCAGAAATTTATTACAATTAGATTTTATCTCATTAATGCACCTTTGTTGTTTCTTCTGCAGTTTTCCTATATTGTATTAAAGTGCTCCTTCAGAATAGCCCTGGTTATGAGTTAATGTTTGCATTTTGTATCTGATTTTAAAAATTCAAATCATTTTTAATGTTTTTTAACTTATTTAAAAGTTTTTTTTGCACTTAAATATATTTAGGTTTTATTAAATTTTCTAGCACCCAGCAAAAGCATTTTTCTTTTTTAAAATTTTAAATTACTAACAAAATTTATAAAGTTGATTTACGTCTAGTTTGCAAAGGAAAAACTGTAAGTTGTTCTGGCTGTGCAAAGCCACTAGGTGTTGGTACAAATACACAAATACGTCACTCTACAGAAAATTACCAAATTGAGTGATTATGCCAATAATTTTTGTTAAGAGATGGAAAGTCTTATTAAATAAACCATTATTGATTTTCGAGCACAATTTCAAGTGTCAATTATTTGTGTTACTGCAGAAATTCAAGAAAACTTTGTTGCATTATACGACATAATATAAAACTAGTCGCAGTAAGGTACAAGGAAATGTAAGTTTCGCCTGAAAAATCGTGAATATAATCGAAAAATGTCATTTGTTGAAATATTTTGTATTTTATTTGACGCTGATTTTCAAAACAGTTCTGATGTTTCATGTACGAGTATGTTAACAATTTGTCTACTACTGATTATTTTATTTAGATTATAATAACTTATTTGAATTATAAAATTTTTCAGCTCCACTTCAATTTGAAAAGTAAGGATTTTAGTTAGAAAAGTTACCAATAATCCAGAGCTTAAAAGCTCGGATAGTACAAATCTGTGTTGCGAGAAATAGCACAACGCTTCAGCGAAGTTTCCTATTTATTACACTTGTGTACTTAACTTATTATGTTACAATTTTTGTAACATGTTTTCAAAAAAATATACACTCTTTATTATAAAAGTGATTTTTCTTCGAATGTTTCAATTTGAAAAGTTGGTTATAAATTTTTTTCTTTAAGTCCATCAACAGATAAGAAAATAAAATCATAATAAAAGTATGAATTTCTCCGGTCTTCACATAATTTATAGAGAAATATCAAGTGACGTATCTCAAATATAAAAACTATTAACCCACATTTTGATAAAATTAATTGCGAGTATCAGTAACTACTAACTCTTGCAGTTACTCCCAATTTTCAGCCAAGTGTAGTGATATAAATTGAAAATAATGTCTTTTAGTTGCCAACAGAGTATTGTTAAATGCTAGACTGTTGAACCGCTTTGCGCAATTTCAAATCCATACTAGGTATTACAAAATTTTCAGAATAAGTTTTTATATAACAGAATTTCAGCATACCATTACAATATTTTTGAAGTACTTTAATAGGTATATGTGCTTGATAATGTAAGTTAGGCGGTTTGAGGGTTAATCTAGTGCAGTGCTTATTCCAAAACTTAAATTGTGGAGATGCACGAGAAACGTTTTAAAACCAAAATTTATGCTATAAAAATTAAAAATCAAGAAAACCTTTAATTTAGTGTTTGCTAGATAGATGTTATTTAAAAGTTTACAAAAGTTTGAGAAGCCCTTGATTAAGTAGAACAAATTTTAATTAAGGAAACAAATTTTTCCTAAGCAATTCTACGTGGAAGAAGTAATTTTGCGAATAATGGGCTCGAACATACTTTTCGCAACTTTTACACATAATTTTTGGAAGTACGCAAATCTAAAATTATGTTGGTAATTAAGCCATAAATTACCACAAAACGTAAATTACCACAACTTTTAAAAACAAAATTTTATTTGATTTAGAACCTAAAATAGCTATAAATTAAATTTTGTTTTAGTCAAAATTTGTTAAAATACCATAGCATAATCAGCAGAAATTGTTAATAAATTTTAACATACAAATTTAGAACTTAAATTAATCATCATAAATTTAAATAATTCTTTTTGATAAAATAACTTTTGCGCACTTTTTGTTTTTAATCCTATTACTTGAGATTAATTTTCATTAATATGCAATGTCGTCATAATTTTACAACTTATGAATTATAACCCACCACATTTCATCAGATGAATACTAATGAAATAAGGGCACCATTTCTCATTGGATAATAATGAACAAATTTTAGAAATTACCTCATTAGGCAGTCTATTTTACAGAAAAATATTATTTGCTGTGTAATTTGAAAAAACAGAATTTATATTTAGATTGTAATTCTTTATTTTACATTTGTATGGAATTAAATAATTTAATAAGCTACATTTTTTCTCATAAAATTGAACCAATTTAGTATTTATTTACTCGTAGCCGTAACTAAATATTTTACCTTATGTTCCAAAGATTAATCAAAATGATTAGTATTACAAAATTAATTATATTTTTTTAAAAGCATTGTGTATTTGAAACAGGAGCGAATTGGCCGTAACGTCACATGGTTATGTGGATAATCTAAAGAAACTAAACCTAAAATTTCATTTACATTCTTTATAATTTTATCTCTAGTTGAATGGATTACTTAACCCTTTGAGCGCTCGATACAAAACATTGGATAAATAAATAAATAAAATAATAATAATTAAAAATAAATATAAATTACAAAAATATAGCGACAAACAGTGTCGGTTTGACGACAAAAGTCTTATTTCCGCATGCAAAGCTAATGATTTTATAAGCCGTTGGTAAAATATATGCAGGCAACTTCAGTCGATTTAAGCGTTCAAAGAGTTAACAAATTGGTCAAAAACACTTAGAAAGCTTAACAGTGTAAATTGAATATTCTAACTTTAATTATCCATTAATAATTATAATTATTTTGGATTTCCAACAGACGCACCCAATTACAGGATTCTTTATTATTAATTATTACTTCTCATTATTGGGTCTATCCCATAATAATACGCCATTCCGGATTTTGTTTCGTGTGTTCATATAATGAAATGTAGGACTTACAGTTTTACGTGAAATCTGAACCGTGGTACAGATAATTTTTTGGGCTAGTTAGATTCAAACTTAGAATCCTTAGATCCCAAGTTGTCAGATTTTGCTACAAACTCAAATTACCTGTACGGGTAAATTAACTGTACCATAAAATGCTAAGCATCATACGCAAAAACCGACCGTGCTAGTCAAATTATGTCATCGATATTATTGTTATGTAAAATACGAAGAACAATTTTAGAATATCTTAAATAACATTATTCAACAATATGCTGCAATATAAACTGCAACCAGCAGTGTGGTGTTAAGCACATACTGGCAGGCTAGAGAGCATAATTCTGCGCTTCTATATTCCTAGTCGCGCCATACACACTGCTGGGAAATAAACTGATTGCGCATTGGCATATATTGAAATGGCCAATTATAAGGTCCAGACATCACAAACTTGAAGTAAATAAAAACTTTCCATCATTAAATACTAATTAAAACTTTAAATGCGATTTTCTCAAAACTACATTTTTAAAAGAGGCGAACCGATAGCTCGACCAGATTTGCGATTTGCATAGATTCACTTGAAATTTTTACTGTATCTTAAAAATTACATTTTACAGGTAACAACTACATAAGTATTTTTCATTTTGTTTAAAATTTTTTATTATTAGCAACTTTTTATGTAAGTTTTTCACACATTTTCACAAAAGTGTTAAAATCCTGGGATTTGATAATGTGTAATTGTAATATTATATAAATTCAAAAATTGTGTGAGATACCCGAAAACATCAACTCATATTTTTTTATAGAGTTCCAAAAAACGATAATTGATAAAATGATTATAAATTCCGCCTTTTCTTTCTTTATCTTAATTTTTATTTTAATTTACATGATCATTATATTATAAAAAATCTAAAATTTTAATAGCTCATTTTGCAAATAATAACCTACCTGAGTTGCAATGTTGGTGCTCAGTTTTCCCGCTTAAATTTTATTAGTGTAAGCTACTTTTGCTAATTAGTCAAGCTTTCAGTCATTCCTCACCCTGTTAGACATAACTTCGCCATCTTTTAGTAAACATATACGATATTGTTAATTAGCAACTGAGAGTATTCATGCAAAGCGGAAATTTTCACCCACTCATCCTAATATTTAAATTATTAGATTATAACGTGACTGCTTTTTTCGCAGGACCAGCATACATACATAATATAGTATTTTGTTAGAAAACTGATAATTATAATGACATAATTGTCATATAATTTACTATTAAAATAACAACTTGGTATGTTTTAGAATTGAAATGAGAAAGCATAATTTTTCTAATAAATCTTGAAAATTGGCTGTATGGTGATGACATCTATTGTTTGCACGTTAATAAATTATAGCGCTAAAAACAAGTCTAATTAGAAATCAACTGCAAATTATATTGTATGTGTAATGTGCTTTAGTAATAGCAATAAAACATACTCTCTTTGAAGTATACGAGTGAAACGGTAAAATTCATTTTTAAATCACAAAAACATCAAACATTTTAAATATTGTAGTTTACCAGACCGACACTTTTTCAAAACCCCACTGAAACGCCTATCGCAGTTTGTATTATCAAAGGGAAACAAATAGTAAGTATGTACCTACCGGTTCGTACATAGATATATTCTATGTAAATAATTAATTTTAAATATAAAGAAAACTTGCCGCCCGATAGAAACCTTTGGAAGTAGCAGAGTTAGATTCCTTTAGAGAGTGTATATTGAGGCAAACAAAAAAGAAATTTTTTTATCGATAAAGAGGGTTTGTCGGCCTATTTTTAATCTGTCATTGCAAAATTTAGCACTTAAAAATTATATACTATTTAGGTATTTCTAACCAAAGAATATTTGCTGTAGAAACAAAAAACGACACTCTACGGCGTCTTTCAGTTGCTCATGTTTACCAACAAAATAATCTTTATTCATTTTGTTTTAATCATAGATCTTTATTATATTAGATAGTAGGTACATAGACCTGTTTATTGTAAAACAAGTAATAAAACAACGTTTTGTTTTTCTTTTGAGGTACATCAATAAGTTAACAAATTAAGGATTAATAAGACATTTCAACCATAGTGATTTTGGGCTAACCAAAAAAGATTGTTCTGATGCTCTTACTATCTGATTCAGCTAAGTGACTTGGGTTTTCCAAGATTATAAAGCGGAGAGGTCACCTAATAAGAATTTACAATCTGTTGTTTTTAGAATTTGTAACTTATTTAAAAATATAATTTGGAAATTAAATATTGTTCAAAACAATCATTTTGTTATAATTTTAACAAAAATTTGCGTTACAATTTACTTGTAAATAGAAATAATTTTGTAAAATTAGTAAGTTGCGTCAATAAAAATAAGATAAATTGATAACGTCACATAATTATACTACAGCTTCAGAAATACGCTAAATAATTTCCAATTTGATAACAATATTTTAATAAGTAAATTAATAAGAAACACTATGACGTATTTAAATTTTTAAGATTCAAAAAACAAAAATCAAGGATACAATTTTTTCTGTTGCAGTCTCAATGCTAATAAAAACATAAAAAGATTTGTATTTCATATTGTGTAAATCTGCGCCTTCATACTTAAAGATTAAAAAATGAACAGCCCTATTTCAACTAAGGAGGGAAAGTCTAAAAGATGATCCGCGCACTGGATGGCAGCACCGGTTAAAAATGAAAAAATCAATCAACCTTCCAAAGGCCAGACTATCGGTTCACTCGACTCCAAAAATTAGTACCGTATTCTCCAGATTTGCCCCACTTTGACTATTATCTGTTTCCAAACATGAAAAAGCAATTGGCAGGACAAAAATTTCCGTCAAGCGAAAGAGCTTTAATTAGTGTAGAAGCTTACCTTTAAATTTTGTTTAACATTTACGTTTTTTTTTAATTTCTAGGAAGTAATTATACAATATGTGTATAAAAAGGATAGTACACGGCGGATAAAAAAACATGGGAAAAATAAAAAAGCGCACTTTTCCGATTTAATTTTTGGACTAATAGTTGGATTTAGGAAAATCCAACTTTGAATACTTAATTTTTGAATTCATCAGTGCAATACAGATTGAAGTCTTTGAGTGTAATTATTAACAATTAAATATAGGCAAAAATTACAAATATTAGTGAAATATTAAAAGATGAAATATTAATGGTTTCACATCCTTTGTAAATTTTTTATAGAAGCAACCGATAAAAGTATGTATCAATATCAACTTATTATTAAAAATACATTTTTTTATTACAATCTTATACAACCCTAAAACAAATTAATTTATAGTAAAATATTTATTTATAATTATTTCAATTAGTAGTACTTAATTACTTATTTTTTGACCCTTTTATCATGTTAACCCACTGATATGTATTACTGCTTCCACTGATTAAATAGAATATTTATAATTTCTTCGTACCAGCAAATTATCCGCATCATATTTTTGATTAGTTCTATTATAAATATAAATGTTTACGGATTTACGTGTATGTGCAGTAATCCCTAATGCTTTTACACATTAAAATGTTCTCTGTCGTTGTCATCTCTTTTTCTGTTTTGTTTTTTTTCTGTGTTCCATCAAATGTCTCAGCCGACTTTCTTGAAGGTAAATAAATTATTATTTTTGCATTTTTAACTTTAAATAATAAATATCTAGTTTCTTTTTAGATTTAATATTGTATATTTATACTAATTTAAATTTTAGATTATTGTTGGAGAGATTTTGACGATGTAATTCCTAGCGATGCTTTAATAGCAGGAAAAGCACGAGATGATACGCCAATTTACATTGGTCAAGTTTTGTACGACAATAAGTTAATTCCTGGCAAAATTCACCATAATTCCAGTCAAATTCATATAGAATTTAAAACAGTTCATGTATTGAATGAAACCATTAAGGTATGTAGATTAAGCAACAAATTGGTATTCCATATTATTTTTAAAATAATAAATAGTAAGTGTGTAGATATTATTTTAAAATATATTTCTTCTTGAGTATAGTAAAAATCAAATTTACAAGATTAAATAATTGAGATTGAGATGTAAAATTTTGAAAAAAAAAACATGAAAAAAGTAATAAATTGGAAAATTATACCTTTTAAATATTTCTACAAACAACTTTTTTTGCAAATTTTGCTTAAAGAAAAGAACTTTACTACAAAAGATGGATAGAATCACTCAGTAATTTTTAATTTTTATTCTAAATTATACTAAGTTCTAAAAAGCGCCATTGAACGCTCGAAAAAAGCAAGACATCACAATAAAAATTTTGAGAATTTATTTTCAATCTACCCTGTATATACAAGTATTTTCTAAAATGATTTACATAATATATGATAATAAAAACAACTTTACATTTTTTATCCAAATTTTTAGCGTATTTTATCGTCTGCGATTTACTCAGATTTAATTAATAATTGATACAATTCTATTTTATTGCGATTTAATTTATTTAATTGATAAATTAAATACATTTATATTTCTCTAAAAAACCCTTGAACTTGTGAAACAGATAAACCCACACAATTAGCCAAACAGCTTGTAAACATATATCGTGTTTGTTTATCTCCATAAATTTTAATAACAAATAATTTGATAATTGTTATCACTTCCTTATATAAAATTTCCAATGTTATTTATTAAAAATTTTAACCAAACTCAGAAAAAACTACAAATTTTATATTTTTTTAGATATTGTGTACGAAACATCCAGAAAAATTTGTTTGGGTACCAACAAGAACAAATCAAATACTTAGTATTCAAAATACCCATATTTTTGAAGGTGGATATGAAAAAGGAGTGCTAACGTACGTAGGAAGAACCACATCGCATGGAGAATTAACGGTTGGAAAAGTTATTTGCTGGGTTAATAGTCACTGTATACCATTAACAACCGTCGAAGATGGAAAGTGGTACGACTTCAACACCTTTGAAATTCTCACATTTGACGATACAGTCCCTTCAATTACCACCGTAGAACCTACCACTGAAGCACCTACCACCGAAGTACCTACTACAGTAAAGCCAACTATCCCAGAAGTACCTACTACTAATAATACAACTGATAGCGATGATACTCTTACTACCATTAAGGATTCTAATACCGATAAGGAGAATAACAAAACCCGTAAGGAGAAATATAAAAAAAGTTCCTATACATCAGAACCACCTAAGCAATTATCAGGTTTAGCAATATTTTTACTGTTGGCTGGAGTTGCTATATTAGCAGGCGCAGTCATATTTTTAGTTAGACGTTGCTAAATTGTTAAGTTTCAAATGCAACATAATATAGGTACAATTAAATTACATTAAATGTTAATTAAATTAAATGCTTAAAAGGGGGTTAAATAGTGACACTTAGGGTGAATGAGATATAAAATTTCAAATTTATTACATTCGCAATGGTAAAATTCTTGGTATTTTCAATATTGCAATCGATTAAAATATTTTCTTTTTTTTTCTTCATTCACACCATACTGTAAATTTTGTAAAATTTTTGTGGAATATCGGCAAGTATTATTATGTATAGTATTGTATATATTAGTTTTACTCGTAGTTTAGCTATTTTATAAATTTTATGCTGTGATTGGTCACTTTATTACTTTTATAAAAATTTTATTAAAATATTATCAAAAATATTCAAAATTGATCCAATGTTTAGTTATATTATTAATTGTTATTCTGCATAATATAAAATTATTATATTAATATTTTTATGTGAATGAAAAAGTACATACCTATCTATTAATTTATAAATAAATTTGACAATAATTAATTTTTCAAAAATATTCCGTAATTCAATTAATTGTATTAACAAAATCACATTAAGCAGTAAATCTCATAATCAATTTATCACAATCAAACCAAACGATTGTAACAACCTTTTGGTTGTTGTTAAAATGGCAGCGCTGTTATTGGAGGAGAAACCAGCAGAAGTGAGTCAAACAACATAAAGCCGATATTGCAAAATTTTGAAAGGGCTTTAGCTGATTGATTGAAATACGGTTCAAAAATGCTAGTGTTTGATATACTTCTTCTCTTCTTATCTTAAGACTATGTCTTGTTATTACCAACCATGTCAAATTCAATTGACACTAATGATTCTATGAGAGTATACTCGTTTTATATTAGGTGTGTAGGTTGTCAACCCAGGGAAACAACGGATTTACGTGCCCTTTTCAGGATGAAGATGATTTTAAGAAAAAAACTACCGTAAAAAAGAAAAATAGTTCAAAATCAAAATCAGGAGCAATCTTTTCTTTATTTAAGTTTTACTTCTCTTTTTCTTTGATTGTATTTCGGCACTCTAACTTTTAAGTATTAAATTTGTTCAATTTTAATGTGAGTTATACAACTTACAAATTCTTCAAGAAATATTAATGCCAAAAAAAGAGATTTTTTACCCTTTTTTGGTATTTTGGTTTTAGTATAGAAAATTTTGAATTTTGGTCATGTTATATAATGTTATATAATAATATTCTCCTGAGAGTCAATGTCCGTTGTAATAGACATTTTACTTTTCACGTATATTTCTTACTGTTAGAGTAAATGCTTATAATGTGTAATCTGACATTCAACATAAAAGACAGGCAAGTTAAGCCATTATAATCTCAAATAAGAAATTTTATCGCTTTTACAGAAATTATTCATTACAAATATTTACTTATAGAAGTATCAAAATTGGCACTATAATTACTTTTATGACATCACATTACAAATAATACAAAGTATTGTATGTAAAAGCAAAATTAATTACGTAAGTACAAATTGCAATAATTCTTAAATTTCTTTTCCTTTTAAAAAGACAGGATAAATTTTTGGGAAGAAGATTCTAAGAAATCTGAAAACATTTTATCTTTAGACTCAATATTATGTGAAACTATCATGAGATTTTAGATCTCAGATCTGGATACAAAGTCCGAAAACTTTATTTTGATCATTCCTGGGTGTTGCCGCTTCGTTACAAAATCCTTTAATATTCTTATCTTTCAGATTTGGACTATTTACAATAATGATGAAACTTAGAGTTTTATACAAATGCAAATCGCGTTTTACATTAACAAAACGCCACCACACGGAATAATTGGAACTGCTGAAAGACGTAATGTTGTTATTGACGGTGGCGCCACCAACGGTAATATAAAACGCAAATAACTTAATCAAACCACTAAACCAAATTTGTTTCTCTGAATCATCTAAGAAATGTACTGAGAAAATAGCATAAAAGTCTTGTTTATTTTAGGCTTCATAGCTACATCCTGCACAGCAGCAATAAAAGAGAACTTTCAACATTTCTAAAACGGCTCCGGTTGATATTTTTAAACAAGAATTGTTCTTGATAAATCGCGATAATGCCAAAAGGATGTATTAAATGAGAACTTTTTGGACAGATAGATCTCGATTTGTTCAGTTGAAGTATATCAGTATTAGTATTATTAATCGCAGCTCATACGAAGCCAGCCATATTTGGAATGCCTGTGTTTATCTCATAGAGAGTAAAACCTTCCTCTTGAAATGCTTCTCTAAGTCTGGATTATAACTTCAGTCCTGGGGACATTAAAGTAGCAGACAAAGTTTCTTCTTCTGGCTACTCAATAATTGAAGAAATGTAAGCAAGTTTTAAGTAATATTATTTAAACAACTGTGTTGATTAAACGTATCCTGAAATATTCTGAAATACTGAACCAATGTAACTTTTTAACTTTATACGTTTCGTTTTTTACAATCCTTGGCTTGGTCAATTTTCAAAGTTAAAGATTATTTCGAGATTTAGTTGTTATAAAATATCCAATGGTAGGATATTGGTCATAGGAACGTACAGTAGCCGCTTTCAGACATTAAACATAACGTTATATATTTGCAGAGAAAGTAAAGACTTTAAGTTTAAAAAATTGGATTTTATTTTAAAATTTATTAATAATAATTTATTGACTGCAAAATTTAGCTGTAACTCCATATACATAAGTAATTAATCGACATTCAAAAACTTGAAATATTTGATATTTGAATTGAAGCCACAGTACTAACTGTGACATCTGCAAAAGTTGGTGGCTAAGCTGTAATCATTTTCTGAAGGAAAATTATATAGAAATTTGTAGTAAGACTGCAAAGAAACCAAGAGATGGCGAGACATGCTCAACAAAAAATTACTACAAACATTTTATAAATTATTTTATGTTGCTTATTAAAAACAGATATTGAAAGGATATGAAGAAGTTCAAATAATGTATTATGAATATTTTTAGCATATTTTAAAATATAAGTTTCCGAAAACTTTATTATTCATTTTAAAATATTCAGTGTAACAATATGTAATAAATATCAATTTCTTCTTACTTCGTTCACTTTTGGGAGGATTTTTATTGATATTTGTTTTATCATCTCTATAGGACCTACTGTTTAACGTGGGTTCCGACCTACTAAAAGAATCCTACATATCATCTTGAGAAAAATTCTTTTGAAAGATTACCTTGAAAGTTTGAGGGAATGTAAACATATTTTAGCATTTCATAAAATAGTTCAAATTTTTGAAGAATTTATTTATTAAGCTTTTTACATTCTAAATAGAATATTGCTTTACCATTCTGGGAATTACAAATCCGAGTAGCGGAGTGGATTATAGTCCCTATATCACATATTTCCGATAAATCAATATCGATTTCACCACAGCGTGTGGATGTCCACTGAAAGGCCGAGCTAAGAAATTCTGTATAGTTCGCAATTTGAACCCTGAATTTTCGGTCTGTATTCAACCAGCGGTCACATCACTTAACAGATGTGGCTAAAAAAAACATTGGAAACCTGAATATTTCAATATTAAATATTATTGTTTTTTGATTTGTGGGTATATTGGACAATTCAAATTATTTAATAAATTTACATTTTGAGGTTGATGTATTTCCTATTCTTCGGAATTAATTTGAACGTTATAAATATTTTTAAAAAACATTATAAAACGTAAATTTATTAAATAATTTGAATTGTCCAATATACCCACAAATCAAAAAACAATAATATATTTAAAATATGGACACTATAAATAAATTAATATTAAATATGTATTTTCTAAAAATTTTAAATATCCAATGAAATACCTAAATATGTTTTATATAATATTATAAATATTCCCAAATGTACCAACTGCAAATCTCCGCAGCCTTGTAACCTAGTGATTATCTGTTCCAGCTGCCACTGATTAAACAGAATTTTTATCACTATTTGATTAGTTAAATATAAATATTGAAGTATTTTTGAATATTATTTTATATTTATATAAAAATTGTTTTTCACATTAAAATGTCTTTTTTTATTTTCATTTCTATTACTCTTTTATTGTGCTTTTTCGGTGGTGCATCAAATATTACGGCTGATTTTTCCAAAGGTAACAAGCAATATTTAATTTATCTGTATTTATAATGGAATCTACGGTAAATTAATTATCTACTATTTAAAAAAGTTCACAAACTGGATGTAATCAAATTTGACATTTACAAAAGCAACTTTAAAGTTCAGAATAGTGGTTCTCAACAATTTAAATATGCAATTTGTTTTGTAAAATTTATTTTTTTTAAACCAAATTTGCTAATTTCTAAAATTTAAACTATAGTTCTACAAAAGAAATATTATACTAGTTTATAGTTATAAACTATAGTTCTAAGTATGAAGAAGGAAACAAAAATAGACAATAAAATAGTCTCACGCTTATGCTTACCGACGACAATGTTCGTAAACACTAAATCTGCTTGTGGAGGCTTTGCTCTACAAAATTTCAACTTTTTTTCAAGATTAAAATCTGAAGAGGTATTGCATCTGCATATGATCCAGATGTAATCTTGAAAACAAGTTTGTGTATATGGATGCATTAATATGAATTTAAATTTTAGATTATTATTGGAAAGATTTTCATGGTGTAATTCCCAATGATGCTTTAATAGCAGGAAAAGCACAAGACCGTACGCTAATTTACATTGGTCAAGTATTCTATGAAAACAAGTTAATTCCTGTTCCAATTTACTCTAACTCAAGTGAAAATCATGTCGAGTTTGGAATACAAAAACATAATGACTTGAGCGTACCGATTAAGGTATTTTGGATTGATGAATAAATATTTAAAATTAGCTTTGATATAATAATAAACTGTAAACATGTCAGAAGTTAAGTGTTTAAAAAAGTTTTTGTTCAAGTACAAAAAAAAATTGCTGACTAGAGCATCGGTCATCTTCTAAAGGTATTTAAAAATTCTAATTATTATTTCAGATATTGTGTACCGAACATCCTGAAAAATTTATTTGGGCACCGACAACTATAAATGATATATTATTTACGGCTCGAAATGAAAGTTTGTTTGAGGGAGGATATGAAACGGGATATATCACATATATAGGAAGAATCATATTACATGGTGTACTAAAAATTGAAAAAATTATTTGCCAATTAGATTCATTATACTCTGGGTACTGTCGTCCATTAGCTTCCTTGGAAGGTAGATACTGGATGCGCTTAAGCACATTTGAAATTCTCACATTGGACAATACTGTTCCTCCAATCGAAATACCTACCACTAACCAAGCTGATATTCAGAGCATTTCTACTAGCCCTAAATATTCTAAGATTAATACTGGTAATCTAATTTATTATACTACTATATATAAAAGAGTAAAAAGTTTTGGCCACTGACTTTTTAATTTGTTATTAATTAATTCAGTAGATGGACCTTTAAACCATATAGTATACGGCCTTTGGCCTCATTTGGAGGGCTACGACCATATAAAAAGTTTTGTTTGTATACCTTGTATATTATTATAAACTAATCTCAATGATTTACTTATTAAATAAGTAAGAACTCTTCACTTCTTTAACTGGGATTTAACAAGAATTTAAAATTTGCTTATTTAAAAATGAAAACGAGGCTACGAGTATTCGAATAGAAAACTTGTATTTCTCGAGGTTCAAATTCCGCAACTCCATCTAGACTTGGAGCGTATTCCATAACTCCAAACCTCAGAAAAAAAATCAGAGGTCAGAACTTTACACTCCAAATCTAATAAAATTTTTTTAGCTAGAAAGTTTGCGGATTTTATGGCAAACTGATTGTTAGTAATTTATTGTTTATTAATAAAATATTTTATTACTGTTGTGTATTTAAAATAATTTAAATTTTAGATGATTTTTATTGGAGGGATTTTATTGGTGTAGTTCCTAACGATGCTTTAATAGTGGGGAAATCACGAGATGCTGTGCCAATTTACCTTGGACAAATTTTGTGGAACAATAAATTAATTCCTGGCAAAATTTACCATAATTCCAGTCAAATTCATATAGAATTTAAAGCAATTAATGCATTGGATGAATCTGTGAAAGTATGTATGTAGATTAAGAAACAAATATTTGTAAATTAATTTTTCTTTTAATTTTCTTTAAGTTTATATTTTGATTTTTACCTCTCTAAAACTAAAACTCTGAAACAGCATATCTATTTTTATCAAAATTTAATCTGAAAAGCTAAATTTGAATATTAATTTAAATTTTTTTTCAGATATTGTGTACCAAACATCCCGAAAACTTTGTTTGGGTAGGAACAACAACGAATGAAACATTTAACTTTCAAAATAAACATATTCTTATAGGTGGATATGAAAACGGGAAATTAACATATGCAGGAAGAACTATTTTGCATGATGAACTAGTAGTTGGAAAAGTCATTTGCACTGAAAATAGTTTCTGTATACCATTAACCATTATTGAATATGAAAAGCGATACGATTTCTACACTTTTGAAATTCTCACATTTGACGCTACTATTTCTCCAAAAATTATGGAAGCAAAACTTACCACCACTGAAGTACTCTCGGGAGTATTTACAACTAACGAGCCAGTTATTAATAGTGATAATATTTCTATTACAGTGAAAAATTCCAATACTCGTACTGATAATTTTGATAACACTATTAACTAACTTAATTAGCTCCAATATTATCTTAAATGTTAAAACTGGTTATAATTAATAAGATTTTGTGCCATTTTAATTTTTGAACAGTATCGATATTTTAAACCACCAAATTTTACACTAATTGGATGTAAACAACACTTATCACTATAAAACAAAAATAATAATAAAATATATTAGGTCTTCTTCTTCTTTAAACTTTTCTTTAAATTAGGTAAAAAACACCAAAAGTTTACTTGAAATCTGTCTGATCTTTCATCTACGCCTATTTACAGAATCCATCCTTCAACACCCGATAAATCATAGCTAACTTGTCTTCCACCTTGCAATATCTCCTTACCTCTTCATTATGGAACAATAATAGTTTTGATCTATTATACATAAGATACAATTTACTACAACTTTTGTTTGAAAATTTTTTTAATTCAAATAGGTACCATAGTACGCCGCTGTAAATTAGAACAAATTACTGAAAATTACTAAAGATTGGCTGATAGAATTTTTTGATCCTGTAAACTAACTTAGTTGGTTCTTTTATGTTGAACCACAGATTGCTCCAATTTGTGCCGCTTGCCCTGCTGATCTGCGATGGAATGGCAGGCAGGCGAGCTAATGGATTAGACTCCCGTCCAGTCCTACAGCGTGGGTCACGCGTACGCGATTTGTGAGTTTTTTAACGTTGTGGCTCAGACTATCTTTGGCAACTCACTAAAGAAAAAATATAATTGGGTGCCAGTCTTTTAAATAAAACACAAAAGTAGATGAGTTGGTTTTATTTAAAAAACAAAATTCGAGTTTAAAGGTAGGGTTGACAATGTCTGATTTCAAAACTCTATATAGAAGACACACAAATACATAAAAAATCAAGTTAAGTCCAGGATACTTTGAAGGGATACCCTGGGACAATCAAAATAAAAGAACTGCAAAATACAAATGAGTTGCCATATGAAGACAACTCACCAAAAAAAAATATAAATTGCGCATCCTGGAAACTGCCCAACGCAGACATAACACGTCGGTAAAATTGACTACAGATACACATTTAATTCGCAAGAGATATCATCAAGTAAAATTAGCTTACCTCAATAATTTACATCGATGTCGAGATGTTATGAATTGATTCTTGTTTAATTATTGCAGTTTTTGTTATTTTTAGCTTTACACCTGAAACTCAGTTTGAACGACTAACCATTAATATTCCAGAGGTTCCAAAAGAATAGCGATGTTGAATCGGAAAGATTGTGGTGGAAGGGTAAGTTGAAAAGGCAATTACTGTATTTATTAAACAAGAATCAATTCACCTGCGAACGGTAACATCTCAACATCGATGTAAATTATGTAGATAAGCTAATTTCTTAAATGCGCTTCCAACAAAATAAAAAATCCATGGTTTTCCGGCCATCCCACGTCGTCGATATTATTAAGGTTACAGCTGATAGGGCGTTGAAGTCGGAATTTGCAAGGTCAGCTCAAGCGGGCTGATAAAAACAGGCCCAAATGTAAAATATCCATAAAAACAACCGTGATAAGAAAAGATAAAAACGCCCTCATGGAAATGGTTCTATCATTCAGATTGAACGAATCAGTTCCACTTTAACTTCAATTCCGGAAAACCATAATTAAAAGTTGATAAAGCAAAATGGACAAGCACATAAATGACAGGTGGTAATTACAAAAAACAAAAAGTCAAACTCCGCTCAAAAGAGAAAATGTAAATGTAATGGTTAAATATTTAGTTTAACTGACAGAATTAAGGAAAACCGGAATTCTTGGAAAGAACATCTGGAAAGAATGGACGTAGAACGCATCCCAAGAAAAGTATTCAAATACAGACCCAGAGGAAAACGAAATGTTGGACGACCCAGAAAGAGATGGGGAGACCAAGAGTGACGCAACGGACAATGTCTAAAGCATGAAGATGATGATGATGATGGTTACCCACAAACTTAAAACTGAAGGTTATTAAAAAGATTACTTCATAAAATAAGCGGTTTGTGGCTTTTAAAACTCAAACATTACACAGAACAAAAAATGAAACCTCCATTTTTGATGGAGATAAACGGAAGAATCCCAATTTGATAAATTTTCGCAAAAATAGTAGCATTAGAAATGCTACAATGTCTCAAGATGCCTCTTTTCCAAATAATTGTACTTTTAACACAAAATTAAAATAAAATATAATAAACAAAGCAAAAATAATAATTTATTAAAAGCATCTGTCTCAATGTAATACAAATTAAAATTTTTTGTCGTTATCGTTATCATAAAATCTATGAAAAGCACCAGTTTTCAGTAAATATCAAGAAGCAACCATGCACAATTTTATAATACAATAAAAATTTAATAAATTCGGGCACTTGTACCCTAAAAATGATCCCTATCAAAAGATACTATATCATTTTTTATTGCTGATCTGCTAATTACCTAATTTTTTGATAGTTTCAAATCATTGAAAAACCAAATTAAAAAAAAAAGCCACATAAATTTATCAGGTTTTAAAATTTTTATAAAATAAATAATGCAGATTTTTTTAAAACTTATAATATAAACATCAAAATATGAAAGCAAAACATTTCTGAAAACCTCAATTTTTTTCTATCTAGTGAAATATTTATCACTAATTATTTAAATATTTACTGACCTTTTTATCGTGCAATCAGCTACATTAACCACGAAATCAATTGATTATAAATATTTAGTACGTCTGCTGAATATTGTCTTATAGATTACTAAAATGTTGTTTTTCACTTTCATCTTTATTACTTTCTACTGTTTCTCTATTACTACATCAAAAGTCACGGCTGATTTTTTGGAAGGTAACAAAAATTGTTTTTTAATATCTCTAATAAAATTTAAGTTATTGTTATTATTCTGCTATTCTTTTTTCAAAATTTAATATTGTACATCTGACTACGTCTCGATTACCAAATAACCTAAGATTAAATCAATAACTTAAAGAATTAAAACTATACTTATCTATACTAGATTAATTTTATGCATTTAAATTTAAATTTTAGATTACTGCTGGAGAGATTTTGACGATGTAATTCCTCGGAATGCTTTAATAGCAGGAAAAGCACTAGATGATACGCCAATTTACATTGGTCAAGTTTTATTTGATAACAAGTTAATTCCTGGAAAAATTCACTATAACTCAAGTAAAATTCATATAGAATTTAAAGTATTTCGACATGTATTAGACGAAACAATTAAGGTATGTAAATTGAGAAGCAAATATGAAGCTGTGAAAGCTTGTTTAGTTTGCCTGATAATTCTTTCTTAGAATTGTATTAAATTACAATTTTTTTTTCAGATATTATGTACCAAACATCCCGAAAAATTTATTTGGGTACCAACAACTATAAATAAAATACCTGAAATGCAAAACAAACATATTTTTGAGGGTGGATATGAAAAAGGAGTAATCACCTATATTGGCAGAACCATGTATAAAGGCGAACTAGTAATTGAAAAAGTTATTTGCTGGATTAATAGTCACTGTATACCATTAGTCACCTTTGAAGGTGGAAGGCCGGTCGAGTTTATTACTTTTGAAATTCTCATATTTGACGATTCTGTCCCTCCCATTACCACCGAAAAACCTACCACTGTAAAGTCAAATACCGCAGAAGTACGTACAATGCATGGCCCAATTGAAATGGAGACTTTTGCTACTACTATTAAACGAGCCAATATTGATACCACTAGTACTCCGCAACTTGCAATGAATAAAACGGCTAAAACCCATAGTGAGGAATATAAAAAAAGTGCATATAAGTCAGAAACTCCAAAAAAAATTTCAACTATAGCAATACTCTCACTAGTAGTTTGTGTTGCTATAGCAGCAGTTATAACACTATTTTTAGTTAGACGTTGCTGATTAGTTATATCGATCAAAAAATTATTAACTTAAAATTAAAGTTTAATTATAATTACAATTACGTTCTTTTACTAAAATTGCTTTTTGCAACACCTTCTTGTCACATTTGGATTTTCTAAAATACGCCACTCAAATCAAATCTGTTTTGGAAATGGTTGCATATGCAACCAGTAACGCTGGCCCAAGTCTAGTTCGGAGTTGAGCGCTAAAGGGTTAAAAGTGTTTCAGAGTTCAGTAAGTAAAACCGCTTAAAAACTAGAGTATTTTATTTATCATTGTACATGTTTATTTATATAGTTCATGATACAGTTATAAGACTTCACCAAAGTGTCACCAGAGTCAGTTCCCTGTGTACTCCTACAATTTTCTATTGCTTCCCTGGTAATTTGTTCAGGATTATCGAGTTTTATGTTTGTATATGAAAGGTATTCTTGATTTAAAAAATCGTAATACTTATCAAAATCTAAAGAATCCTCTGCAGTTAAATAATTTTCTTTTCTAAATGAACACAAATTGACACTGTTTACTTCGGGGATTCCCTCATCTACGGTAAAATTATCATTATAATGTTGTAACAGTTCTTCCGCATTAATATTTAATTCTTTTATGCACTGTTTTTCTGATTCAAACATATCATCTTCAGTAAATCTGCCAAACACACTCTAAGAAAAAAAATACCAATTTTTACTAACCTTTAGTATAGAATAAAATTTTCTCAAGTACTTTACCTGTGAAGCAATGAAAAATATAACTAGGAAAACTTTTTTCATATTGAAATTAAACATATCTTTAGCAATACAAGCGAAGTTGAGGAATAAGTAATTATTATTATTGTGTATAATGAATACTAATATATTTAAGCGAAAAGATATTATAGTTAATTAATTACTATAATCGTTTATTTACATTATTATAAACTTTGTTTTTGTCTGATAATGAGTTAAAGATCCGGGGTTGGAAGATTAATATATTAATTAAGTATATTTTCAAATGGAATAACTGAACTTTTATAATAAATTCAATGATATTGAATAATTTATTGTTAAATAAATTAATTATTTAAATATTTTCTTAACTCTGTTACTTTATTTGCTCCAATACTCTCAATGGTTCAAGAAGCAAGTTACGTCATATGGCATTTGCCTCAAATTTCTGCTGTATTAACGAGATATTCACAAATGTAAAACGCCAATAAAGCACCATAGGAATATGGTCATAAAACACCATATGAAGATGGTAGATATTGTCAACACTAGAATCTCAACTGCGTAAGCCAGAAAGAAAAAAGAGGAAATCTAAAAAGGACCTGGCAGAGATAAAGCCGATTACTTCAGATTAAAAAACCTTAAATTAAAGCACCTTCTCGTAAAGATACATATATAGCGATATTTATAAGAAGAACGAAGAAGGAATCACGGATTAGAAATATAGATAGTGACCAAAAATTAAAAGCTGATCTCACTGTAATATTGTTATTGATTCTTAGAAAATTTTTTAAGTTTTATTAGTCAATCTTTACACAGTTGATTAACTTTTTCTTGATATGGTATATCATCTTAATACTTATTCAATAAATTTAGTATAAAATTTTTAATGCATTTTAAATTATTAACAATCACGATCTCATAAAATAACAATGGGTTGTAACCAAAGCAATTCTAATATTATATAATAGGTAATTTTTAATTGATATTATTATATTTTTTTTCCTACACGCGAATCAGATATATACCTATCTATATAGGTACCAATTAAATATTAACTTTGCTTAACATACATAATTATCAATACCAATAAAAAAAATCAATAATAACAATAATGAATAAAATTATCTTTAAATGCAATTGTTTTTTCGAAAAACAGAAAGCATTATATCAAAATTTTTATTAAAATTGGCGAGTGGTTGAGTGAGGATCTTATTTTCAATGTGCAATATGCCCAAAAAATTTTTTCCAAAATTAATGGCAAAAATTAATTGTAAATATCCAATGCGTACTTTTTGTATTATTACTCTTTCTTCACACATATTTAATTATTACTCCAACGTCTACCAGTAGCTATGTTGGTTAACTAAAACGTATCTATAACCCACATTATACCCTACCACTGATGGCGCCCAAAAACATCCCCCAATCCGTTTAATTTACTTTTTCAACTTGATGCACCTTTCTTTGTCAAATTATAAAGTTAAAGTCAATAAATCCTGGCCGCGATGACGCTAATGTCAAAAACAAAAATTGGTACAGTCCGTTTACACGACAGCACTCACACGTTCTCCCTCCACTACCCACTGTGCACAAAATGGCCACATCGCCGCCAAGATTGTTTGTCTAAACTCTATCGACTTCTTAGCAGTGAGCACAGCCAGGAAACTTTTTGTTTGCAGATATGTCGCCGTGACGCTAACTTGATGAATAAATATTTAGATACAATATTTGTTTCTCTCAGATTTCTTTACGAATGGACATAGTGACGTTTTGTAAATGTTCCCCAGGCAAGTTATACCTCAGTGGTTTGCAATGCCTTCCGAGTGGGTGTTCCAAAATAGTTAGTATGCTAATCACGTGAAATTTCATCTTGTAAATTGAAAATTTGAGATAAATTTAAAAGCTGTACAGCTTTTGCCTAGACAAATAGATCTGCCTGAATCGCTCGCTGTTGAGCAACTAGTATATTTATATGCTATCCACTGGTATATTTTTATGTAAATGAATATTTAACTTTGCTAACTATGCAACACGTAAGTGACACTTACTATGTTAGCTTTTAGAACTGATGTGTGTTGAGTTTGTGGTCAGATTCCGTACAATCTGTGTATCAACCAGAATAATATTAAAACTTATTGAAAAATCACAGCCAGATAGAGAGAAACAAATTCGTAACTGTCGCTACTCATTTTGACAGAATTCCATTTGATAAAAAAAACTAAAAAGTATTACATTCATTCCAAGTTTGTGGGGAACTTTGGACCAGGAAATAAATAAAAAACTTTTTATCTTGATCAACGTTTCGAAGATTATATTTTTCTTCTTTTTCAGGATCTAAAAACAATCCTACAATCACACTTAGGCAACATCTAGTATAATATTTACCAAAAAGTCAGTTCTAAAATTACAACAGTTATAATTCTGTTTTGCTTTATCATTGTTAATTTTACTATTTGACGTATATTTTATTGGTTTTAAGGAATCTTAATTGCTGTGTGTAAATTTACTTGAAGATCTAAATGAAAGAAAAGTTGTAAATGTACTCTCCTAGGAATTTTGTAATTTTAGAACTGACTTTTTGGTAAATATTATACTAAATGTTGCCTAAAGTGTGATTGTAGATGATTGTTTTTAGATCCTGAAGAAGAAAAAAAATATAATCTTTGAAACGTTGATCAAGATAAAAAGTTTTTTATTTATTTCCCGGTCCAAAGTTCCCCATAAACTTGGAATGAATGTAATTAATAATATGGACGCGATGAACAAATGTGAAGATTAAAAAGTATTGTAATTGATAAATAAAATATCTCTTACCGCTTTGGCACATAAACTGGTATTTGAAGAATTGGTTAAATATAGGAGGTACTTTGTGCCCCTATCGTCCATTAGTTTCAATCATGATGATATTCTCTAAGAACTTTCAATTTCCATAAGAGAGGCATGCGTCGCACAGTATGCTTTTGGATAAAATATTTGCAAAATATCATTGTCAGTCTTCAAGGAGGCAATGCAACAGCAACAATGTGCTTGTTGCAAGGCTAATCATTTCTATATTAGTAGATGCCGTTCCAGCAATCTTTGTCAAAATAAATAATTGTAAAATTTTTATTTTTGTTTACATTTTCATAACAGAAACATTTATTTTCTTATTTATTTTATATATTATTTTAAGGATTTGTAGATAAACTCTCGGTAGACTTGAACAGTTCAGAAAAAAATTGACACTTTTAGGTCAAAATAAGCGATTTGTGCACACGATAAAAAGTTGAAAATTGAAATGTTCACTGAAAGACAGTCGCATTTATGTGTTTATTTTTGTAAATTTGTAAATCCATGATACTAAAATGAAATGTAATCTTAAACCTAAAAATGTAAAACTAATTAATCATATGCAACAATTTTATAAATAAAGCTTATTAAAAAAACAAACCATAATTTAGAGTTCTTTGAAGAAAAACGAAAACAAAAGCTATGGTTTTGAATTTTCAGCATGCCAACCAAAATAATGAAACCTGCATAGTTGATTTACATCCATTTTTTGATGGAAAATTTGTGCGCTTTGTGTGCGAGCCGACAGGTAAAGCACATCTATGTGAGAGCCTCTCAGATTTTTTTCAAAAAAATGCAGAATAAGGAGGACAAAGGAGTGATTTGGGTATAATTCGTTAGACCGACGAGTAACCAAAGCTATCTAGAAACTGCAGTGAGTACATTTCTGCAAATTAAATAATATCTGATGATTTTCTAAATTGAAAAATTTATACACCTTAAAAACTTTTATGACCACTTGTGAATTGGATACAGCCGAAGTTAAAGATCAATTTTGATTACCTTTGCTCATCAATTGGAACAACAAAATGAAAAAATTGGAAATTAAAACTGCTGGTAAGTAATTATTATCTGTTCTCAAAAATTTTGGTAATAAAAATATCTATTCTTGTGTGTAAAGTTAAAAAATTTATTATTTATTCTGATAAACATAATTATTTATTGCTAAGACCAATCCCCGATTGTTTTGACATAATGCAATACTATGTAAACTTAGAAAGTCAAATTTCTTTTTTTAAATATTTTAGTTATTATTGTGGTATTTTGTATAGGACAATATAGTAGGTACATAAATTGAACTTATTAAAAAAACATTATGAGACACCCAAATACGTCATGTTGCAGTTTCAGCAATAGTAGATATAGTTAAATTTTGCCTCAAAATATCTTATGTGTTACTATATATTATTTACATCTTTAACTTATTTTACGCTTTTGAAAGTACACCTGATGCTTTATAACCTTTAACTAACTAAACTGAATTGCAATTGACCCTTTTTGAATTTCATTGGACCACATTGAATTACAATTAAAGGGTTCTGAAATAAAACTAACTAAACTGTACTTTCTGTATTAAAACTGGAACAGGTGCAGACCAAACTAACTTTACATGTAACATGTAAACCATATAACATTTTAATAAAAGATTTTACGGGTTTCATGTTATAATATTAAATTATTTTTCCCCGACTTCCTTTCCAACTTTTTCTTTGTATTTATTATTTTAGTTTTTAAATTAAATTAGACCGCCAAGTCATAAATTTAATTTTGAATTATTCTCTAAGTATTAATCAATTATTATTATTAATAAAACTGACACTGCATATATACCTATAAACAATTATTGGTAGTTAAAACTAAGTTGAAAGTAAAGCACTAACGATGAAACGTACAGCATACATACTTGCATTGATGTTTGTTGTGGTTCGTACAGTTTCAATCTTTTTATACGGTAAATTATAATTTGTGTTAATTAATATAATATTGATTTATAGGTCTTTAGTGAAATGTCAGATATTATGGATTTTAATGTATATGATAAATGTATGGAAACGTTCACCAATGTTCTTGGCATAATTCTTAAAGATGCACATCTAAATCCAGAAAAATTTATTTCTACGAAGTTTGATTGTCATTTGCAAGCTTTATATTTACTAACGCCAGGAGGCAAATTTGATTATGAACGATTCAAAAAAATAATTCCTAAGTTATTATCAAAAACAAGTTATGACTATTATTCTTTAACCAAAGAACAAAGAGCAGAAATATACGAAAACTGTCTCCTCAAAACTAAAGGCAAAAATAATAATAATAATGAATTATTTAATCAGCTGTATACATGCATATATTTAGCCTACCAACCACAGGATAAAATAGAGCACATTTCATGAAAGTAAATGTTATGTAGTATATTCTGTTGAGTACCTAAACAATGTAAACTTTAAAAATCAATATAGTAAATTTCAAAATCTCATGCTATTTTTGTCGTGTGTTCTATTCATAGTATATTATAGTACAAGTAAAGAAAAACTTATAACTAACTCTTCATAAAATAAAATAAAGTCTTCCTAATAGTTATTTATGTACCAAGTCCTGAAAGTGCATCTTTTTGGTATGAGCGTGGAAAATTATAGAGTGAGGCGTAGCCGAAGTCTATAACCACGCAAATGTAGTAACAAAATAAAATATCACGTGTGCGTACTGAAAATAGCTACTTTCAGTATTGTTTTGTATATTATGTGAAAATGTACATTTTAGTACTATTGCACATAAAATAAATTATCTAAAATTTGTTTAATTTATCAATTTATTCATGCGCCCAACTAGTCCAATAAAAACTTATCACACGGCGGTAATCGTGCAAGCTTGCAAAAATTTTCTTCCAAATTGCTTTATAAATTTTATAATTTTTCTTTTTAAAAATTACTCACAAAAAAAACGTTTCAAAATTTAATTTCTACACCAGAAAATAATAATTTTTACTTTGCTCAAAAATTACACACCTTTGCCGTGCCGAAAATTGCATGCAAACCTTTTATCAAAAGCAAAATCCTACCTTGGCTTTTGCAAAAACCAGAGGCGTGCATCGCATACAATTATAAATTTCTTAAAATTTTCTTATTAGATTTTGACACCCAAGTCCAAAACGTGTTCGTTAAAATCAGCAAAAAAGCATTAACAGCATTTCATTGCTTCGTTTTGACATCTGTTCACGACCTACCCTTGCTAGGTTGAGTCGGCACCTTAAGGTTTGTTACAGGTGGTCGCTTTGCGGAAAACCCCCGTAACACATGTTACGGTCCAATTTGACATGTTAACATTTATTGAATTTTGAATTTTAATTATCAATAAATTAAAGATTCCTTTATGAAAATTTGGTTAATTTCTACTAAATGGCACTACATGCATTGTATTGCAAATTTAAAAATATCACCTGACTTGGTTGATAAGGTTTATCTTTATAAAAAGTTAAAATTTAGTAAACGATTATCCGACATTGTAAATTTACGTTTTACATTTCGCATTGTTTATGGACTTTCGAGTGACCTGATTTTGTTGGACTAGTGTTTTTTTTCCAATCCAATTATTTGGGATTATTTCAGTCACTGCGAGTTTGAGATTTCCCTTGGTTACCGGCTTCTTGTGAAGTATTTGCCGAGGAAATCTTATCTTCATGAGAAGGATTTTGGTAGTTCAAAATTTTTATCATCTGTTTTTATTGCAATCGTCATAAGTTTTATCTGGATATCATTGGACCCTCGACTAACACCTTGAGGTAATTAAATCATTATCAGAACTCCAGTTTTTAACTTTATTTTCGTTTAGGGTTTTTCTTTACGGACTTTTTTTGTATGGACGTTTTTTTCTTATGGACGTTTATTTGAATCATATGGACCATTTATTTGTTGGACGAGTCCATTCCAAATTTGAGAATTCTTTGATCCAGTTGGAAGAATTAACCTTTGGTGGCATTACTTATTGCATTATTGTAATCTTGGAGACATCAACCACCCCGTCTCAAGTTGGTCGTACACCTGCCAATTATTGGTCCTGCTGTTTGACATCTTTCCCTCCATTAACATCGACAACCAGAAGACATCTTCAAGATAAGATATCTGTTTGTGCCGTACCTAATTTTTATTTTGTCTGTGTACAATTTTTTATTACTGCGCGTGGTATTTTGGGCTTATTTATTTTGAGAGTTTTAATTCAATTATTGTGTTTGCGATATCTGTGGATTTCACACAGAAGCGTGTATAAAAACTGTACGCCAAATATAGCTATACGCGGTAATTTTATTCAAACAGTTATTTTCATAACTTTTTCAACTTATAATTTGAAATATAATTTTACTAGACTCAATATTTTTTATCGCTCAATATTACTGCGCAAAGTTTGTAAATTTTATATTATATTAAACTTGAAAGTGGAACGAGATAGCACGCTTTTGATACCAAAGGTGATTTACCCAATTTCCCTTACTGTTTTTCTTTTAGTGCGCCATATTTTCGTGGTTTTTCTAGTGGGTACTATTGCGGTGATATACAGGGTGGTTAATAAACTACGTGGCGTCCATTTTACTATCTTTTATCGCCTTTGCTTTGTAAAGCATAACTTTACGGCGCCCCCTGTATTATCCACTTATCATCCAGGTAAGGGAATAATTGGCACATCATTTTATCTCTTGCATCTACGAGCTAGCAAAAGGGGCATCTTCCATCTTTTGCGATTACACAGCCCTGAGATTTGTATATCCCTCTATTTTAGTTACACACATATCAAAAACAAATTTTGAATTTAAAATATCTATCAAAAAATTATTAAGTAGGTACAAAAATAAATATGAATACTCCTTCACAGAGTACCTTTTAGAGTACCTACTCTAAAAATATATAAACTGAATACTATATATCTAAAATAATTAGTACAGTCAATATATTTTTATTTGGTGGGAAAAATAAAATAAAATAATTTTAAATTGTTATGGAAAAATACCTCATAATCTAAAAAAATTTTACAAAAAAATTTAATACCAATATTGTCTTTATGTATTAAATTTATTAATCGTATCTAATTTTAAGTATTAAATATCTAGATGAAATCAATCATATAAAAAAATTTAAAAATCATATAACATTTGATTGCTAATTTTACTTCCAGTAGTAAAACAAAATTAATTTACTTTCTACAATAAAATAAATAATAATAAAAATAATATAAAAAATAATTGCTTTAATTACGATGACGGCTCTTTAAATGCAGATGATGAAATTACCATGATCAAAAGGAAAAAATTACCCACTTACACAAGACATCAATCTATGAATTAAAAACAGTATGGAAGCCGAAGAGATGCGGTAATCGTAACTCTGCCGGTTACTTCTGGAGATGCCTTTTCTAAAAATGTTCTAAAGGTAAATGTCAATAATTAATATGCAATGCAAAATATGAACTAGTTTTATTTTGAAAAGCTGACACTAGTTGCTGAATAATTACTTTTATTACTATGTAAAGAACATACGAGCTCCATTTGTGCAATTCAAGGTCTCTTGGCTTGAAGGGATAACAGCTTAGGAAATATATTCACCACACCATTTGTGGATCATCGGAGCAAGTGAATACTTATTCTTCTTGTTCGGTACTTACAAATTTGGGGAATTTGGCAGCAATCGTGATGAATAATAATTGTTTATCATTTGCGAATACTGCTCTCTTCATAAGTAAGATTGCCTGCAATTACCAGGATTGAAATTTTGTTTGAGTTGAACAATAAAAGATATTACGTATGCAGTGAGGTCAGGGGGTCCCTCTACCTTCTATATTATTAACACAATACAAGGATTAATTATATTTTATAGTTCAATATTCGAAGTATACCTATTATTCTCTAAATAAATATTAGTATATATCATTAATTGGACCGATTATTATCTTGCAACCTTACCTTACTGAATTATCTAATTTGAAAATACATAATAATCTAGTTTATCGTGTCCTTATTTTACGTTGTAACAACACAAAAACGCTAATAAAAAATTTGTTTTCCAAACGTGGTGTACAGGTTCAAGAAAATGGTTTAATAATTTTTTTTAGTTATTTTATTGATTTGGAATAAAATTTTAAAATTATTTTCAAAAAAATGTTTTTCTAAATTTCCCCATCATTATTTTTTGTGTACCCCAACTGGAAAAGTAAGCAATCTTTCATCTTAATAAATATTTCGGGGATAGTTCCGCCCTCAGAAGCAGCTTTGCATATATCAGTCACTTTATCTACAAATTCTTTGGGTGCTGGAGATTTATCGGTGCCATTGAATAACATTAAAGAAAGTATTTCTTTAACATTTTCGTAATTAAACTTGTTATCTGACGTTATTAACTGAAAAGACCGTAACATGCAATCATAATATTTAGCACCAAAATCATCTGCTGTATCAATCGGAATAGTTGCATTACATTTCTTATATGCATCCATATCAAAATCCAACAATTCTGTAACGATCTGTAAGTAAATTTAGATTATCACAAAATCAATTAAATGTTATAATAGATTAAAATAAAATTGTACTTACTACAACAAAAAGTAAGCAAAATATGAATGCCGTAAGTTTCATTGTCATGGCTTTAGTTGCAAGTTAATCTTAACCAGAAAATATTTTATGAATGTTAGGTATACGAAATGCTATGGGTATTTATATCAAATTTATTAAGTAGTACTTGGAAAACAATGTAATATAAAATTTATTGCTAATTTATGTATTTGACCTATTTCACAAAAATAAATTATACCTATTATAGAACGTGCGTGGAGTTAGCCCCCCCCCTTTCTTTTAATTGTAATTGTTTTGATTTGTTTTCAATTGTTCATAGTTTGTTCTTAATGTTCTTGAAAATATTTTTTGGTTTTGCAAAAAAAAAAATAACCGAAAAAATTGAAAAAAACACTTCTTGACGGTAGCTCCCCCTTTTTTAAAATTGCAATTTTTCTTATTCTTTTCGAATGTTTTCAATTGTTCTCATAATTTTTAATTATGATCACTTATAGGTCATTGAATTAAACAATAAAAAGAATTGTAACAATACTTCTGATAATTTTTTTGCATTAATATTTAACCAATCAGAATATTGCATTTTTAATTACGTGAGTTACATTGACTAATCCGCGCAAACTTTAACTGTCAATATTACTCAAACCGATAAAGCACTAGGGCAATTTGTGACATTGAGTTGATTAACCCTGTCAATTAAAATTCAATAGTTACCCATGAAACAAAATTTAATCAATTAATGTGGCATACAATTTAAATAAAATGACTTGATTATTTTTTAATAATTATTTTATTGATTTATAGTAAATTTTGTAACAAATTTTTGCATTTGTGGTCAAAAAATCTGAAACACTGTTCTACTGGACAACCAACATATTGGCCTACAGACAGAGAGAAGCTTTCGGATGTGCTGGACATCTGCATACTCGAAGGTATATCACCATACTACATTGCAATGGAGCCGAACTTTGAGCTCTCTTTAGTCACTCTCCAATCATAGCAAAGTTCCACTCGCAAATTGTTAAACAACCTAAACCTCCAACTCTCTATAATAAACAAACCGATTGGGTACTTTTTAGAGAAATTCTTCAATCCACTCTACTCCAACATGATGTTCCATTGAAAACTGAATACCAATTAGATGAGGCTGTTCAAAACTTAACAAAAAACATCCAAAAAACAGCCTGGAAATCCACCCCAATCAATCTAAGCCAGAAAGAGGTACAAGACTATATTGTCCGAAGCGTATCCAAAACAAAATACGAGAAAAAAAAGCATTGAGAAAAAAATGGCAGTCCACACGGGCACCCACAGACAGGGCAAACTACAACAAAGCAACCAAAGACCTTAAAAAACTCTTAAACGATTTCAAAAATCAACAAGTTCAAGACTACCTGGGTGGACTGACGGCAATTGAAGCAAATGATTACTTGTTGTGGAAGGCAACTAGAAAACTTAAAGGAACACAACAATCAATTCCACCTATAAAAACCCCAACCCAAGATTGGGCAAGAACAAATCAAGACAAGGCAAATACCTTTGCAAATCACCTAGCTGAAGTATTTACTCCTTTTCCAGCGGAAGAACCTAATGACGACGACGACGACAGCAACATTGAAATGTTTCTCGATGTTTCTCTCCAGATGGAATTACCAATAAAAATGATTTAAAAAAGTGAGATTAAAACCCATATCAAGAAATACCTGATACTGAACAAATCACCAGGTATTGACCTCATAACCGCAAAAGTTCTTAAAGAACTACCCAACATTGCAATTGGATTTATTACCACAATCTATAACTCCATTCTGAGATTGGGTTACTTTCCCGCACAATGGAAGCTGACCCAAATAATCTTAATACTTAAACCAGGAAAACCACCAACAGAAACTAGCTCGTACAGGCCCGTCAGCCTGCTTCCAATTCTATCAAAAAATTTTGAAAAAATTTTCCTAAAAAGACTGATGCCGTTAATAGAGAAAATAAAAGTAATTCCTATGTACTAGTTTGGATTTCGCCACCAGCATGCAACAATTGAGCAAGTACACAGATTTTGCAAACAAAATCAGACAAGACCTAGAGACAAAAAGATTTTGCTCAGCCGCTTTTCTTGACATAACTCAGGCTTTCGACAAGGTGTGGCATCCCGGCCTGCTATATAAAATCAAAAAACTTATTCCACATAAATTCTACATATTACTTAAATCATACCTTTATAAAAGATTCTTCTTTGTAAAGTGTGGAGACGAGATATCGGGACATTTTGAAATCACCTTTGGAGTTCAGCAAGGTAGCGTTTTGGGCCCGATACCTTTTCTAATTTACACATTTGACCTAACCAACAAATATCAATACAATTATCGCAACTTTCGCCAACGACACAGCCATTCTGGCCTCCGGTCGCGATGTAAAAACTGCATCAGCCAACCTTCAGGCGCACCTCAAAGAAATCGAAATCTGGTTGAGAAAATGGCGAATTAAAGCTAACACACAAAAGTCGGTTCATTCACAAACAGGAGAGACACCTGTCCACCCGTTAGGCTAAATGGAAGAATTATCCCTCCAAAAGAAGATGTCAAATATCTGGGTGTGCATCTTGATCAACGCCTGACCTGGGGTAAACATATATGAAAGAAAAGATTACAACTGGGACACTCCTTAAGGAAACACATGTGGCTACTGGGCCGTAATTCACAACTTTCACTGGAAAACAAGGTACTAATATAACAAAGCCATAATAAAGCCAATTTAGACATACGACTGCTCTGAGGAGCAGCCAGCAATTCTAACATCGCCAAGATTCAACGGTTCCAATCCAAAATCCTCAGGATTATTACTGATGCCCCCTGGTATGTACCAAACCACGTAATCCATCGTGATCTCCAAATACCTACCGTTGAGAAATGTGTCCAAACACTTATTACCAGTTATCAGGATCGTGTTAGAGATCACCCCAACTTACTTGCTGCGGATTTTCTCACCACCCATCGTACCAAAAGGCTAAAACGCCACGACCCGCTGGATCTTCCGCACCGCTTCAGTGATAAGTGACAACAGATAAATTATTATACTAATTACCTAAGGTGTTTGCTATTGGGCGAGCACCTTCTATGTCTAACTTTATTCATCAATCACATCTTTTACTTATTGTTATTATTGACAGATTGTAAATAAATAGAATTCAATAAAAAAAAAAATTAATTTACAATAAAATTTTAAAATTATTTTCAAAAAAATGTTTTTCTAATTTTCCCCATCATTAATTTTTGTAAACCCCAACTGGAAAAGTAAGCAATCCTTCATCTTAATAAGTATTTCGGCGTTAGTTCCGCCTTCAGAAGCAGCTTTGCATATATCAGTCACGTTATCCACAAATTCTTTGGGTGCTTTATCGGTGCCAGTGAATAACAGTAAAGAAAGTATTTCTTTAACACTTTCGTAATTAAACTTGTTATCTGACGTTATTAACTGAAAAGACCGTAACACGCAATCATAATATTTAGCATCAAAATCATCTGCTGTATCAATCTGAATAGTTGCATTACATTTCTTATAAGCATCTATATCAAAATTCAATAATTCCGTAACGATCTGTAAGTAAATTTAAATTATCACAAAATCAATTAAATGTTAAAATAGATTAAAATAAAATTGTACTTACTACAACAAAAAGTAAGCAAAATATGAATGCCGTAAGTTTCATTGCCATGGCTTTAGTTGCAAGTTAATCTTAACCAGAAAATATTTTATAAATGTTAGGTATACGAAATGCTATGGGTATTTATATCAAATTTATTAAGTAGTACTTGGAAAACAATGTAATATAAAATTTATTGCAAATTTATATGTTGGACCTATTTCACAAAAATAAATTATACCTATTATAGAACGTGCGTGGAGTTAGCCACCCCCTTTTGTTTAATTGTAATTGTTTTGATTTGTTCTCAATTGTTCACAGTTTGTTCTTAATGTTCTTGAAAATGTTTTTTAGTTTTGCAAAAAAATAACCGAAAAAATTGAAAAAAACACTTCTTGAAGGTAGCTCCCCCTTTTTTAAAATTGCAATTTTTCTTATTCTTCTCCAATGTTCTCATAATTTTTAATTATGATCACTTATAGGTACATTGAATTAAACAATAAAAAGAATTGTAACAATACCTCTGATAATTTTTTTGCATTAATATTTAACCAATCAGAATATTGCATTTTTAATTACGTGAGTTACATTGACTAATCCGCGCAAACTTTAACTGTCAATATTACTCAAACCGATAAAGCAGTAGAGCAATTTGTAACATTGAGTTGATTAACCCTGTCAATTAAAATTTAATAGTTACCCATGAAACAAAATTTAATCAATTATTGTGGCATACAATTTAAATAAAATGACTAGATTATTTTTTAATAATTATTTTATTGATTTATAGTAAATTTGTAATAATTTTTTTTAATGTTTACTTTTCTGATAACCATTAGGGATATCCCAAATCTAATGCTAAGCAACTCTGCATCTTAGAAAAGATTTGGCGGTTAGTTCCGCCTTCAGAAGCAGCTTTGCATTTCTCAACCACGTTATCCACAAATTCCTTGGTAGGTACAGAATTATTAGTGCTATTGTGTAACATTGAAGAAACCATTTCTTTAACTCGTTCGTAATCAAATTGCTTATCTGCCGTTAATAAGTGAAGAGCCCGTAAATCGCAATCATATTTACTAACAAATTCTTCTAGTTCCTCAGGCGCAATAGTATCTAAAATTTTATTATACTCGTCATTACATTTATTATATGCACCCAAATCGATGATTTCTGTCAGATCGGTAACGACCTACAAGTAAATTTAGATTATCACAAAATCAACTAAATGTTATAAAAAATTGAAATAAAATTATACATACTGCAACAAAAAATAAGCAAAATATGGATACCGTAAGTTTCATTGCCATGCTTTAGTTTCAAGTTAATCTTAACCAGCAAAATATATTTATAAGTTTAGTGTTGTATATGAAAATGTTATGCGTATTTATTATATCATTAATTATTATTATTATTATTAAGGCTTTGGAAAACAATGTGATATTAATGTTTATTGCTAACTGGAATGTGTTGGACCTGCTTCACTAAAAGAATTCATATAAATAATAAACAAAATAAAGAATTAAACTAAACAGAACCAAATTCACCTTTAATCAAATTTATGGATGGTCCACAAGAAAACTCACAAAGTTCGATAGACCAGCACGTCTCAATTTCAAAAATAATAAAATCCAGAGTATTCGTTTCTTTAACTGCTAATTATTTCTTTCCCTTACCAGGTATGCCAAGGTATTGCAATCGAAAAAATATCATATTTTTAATTGTCATGGATTTAAATTCCTTGAGGAGTTGAAAAACACCCAACATTAGCTAATGTTTTAGTATTAATTGTTGTATTGCCGCTTAAAAATGATTAGGTTTTGGTTGAAATTGGTTTACAGAAACTTGAAAGTGGGAGTGACGCGCATAGATAATTAACGAGATTTTACTTGTTTTTGTGAAACTTTTAATTTTGTATTAACATGTAATAGGATAAAATATTATATTACCCTAACCTAATCCACACAACAATTTTTTATTTATTTTATATATTAATGGAATCACAAAATTTCTTTATATCTCAACGTCACGCACTTGGAAAGCACAGCAAAAGCACCTTCTATCCAAAGATAGATATCCAAAGATATCCAAACTTCTAAGTTGGATATCTATTTTTAGGACTCTTAGTAGTATCTAAAAATTGTATTACATTTCTTTACCAGCTAAGTAAAGATTTACATTAACCTGAAATATACGCACCATCCTGTGCACACTCATCACATGCAAGCGTTATTTTGGAAATTTATCAAAATGTTTTTCTTCCGCTTATCACCATAAAAAGAGCAAATGTTTGGCCAATATGGAAGAGTATTTTTCATAATATCAAAATTTAGATTTGAATTTATATAATCTGCATAATATAAAATTCTTTTGAAATACAACTCGTCCTAACCAGCATTGTGGTGTTAACCATATACTGGCAGGCTAAAAAGCCGAAAACCGCAGTTCTATTCTTAGTCGCGCCACATAGTACACTGCTGGGAAATCGGAGGTAGCACAATGGGCCCGGTTTAGAAGCCTAAGTGCGTGCGAGCTTGTCTTGCCCTCCACAATAAAATCCAAATCCAATCTAACCCGTCCTTTGTAATGCAACTCCTCCATGACAGGGTTGACCAAAGAAAAAGACCAGCGAGTCTGTCGCAATCCGAAGAAAATATCTCCAGTTTGTGGAGCAACGATGTTATAAACTAGCCTTCAATTCGTTAAGTGGCATTCACATAAGGCATTGTATTTGGATGGTAGAATCGGGCACTGCTGATAGGTTTAAAAATGTAAGATTACCAACCTTGACTTATTACCAAACCTATCAGTAGTGTCGGATTCTGCCATTCACATACCATCCAAATACAATTCCCTATGTGAATGCAGCTTTACGTGAATCAAATCGAATTCAGGTCGTAAATCCTAAAAGACAAGCAGTTTGGGGAAGTCCAATAAAATACACGTGAGGTAATATTGCTTTAATTGACAAAAATAATTGAGAGCAGTCAGGGGCGGATGAGCCATCAAAACTCTACCGGAAAATTAACTGCCGGCGGCCCAAAAATGTAATTGTCACGTCCCAAAATTGCGTCGCAGGCAAAATTTTTAAATTATTAACGGCCTACGGTCCCACTGACCGACGGCTCACGGTCCCATTGACCGACGACCTACCGAAAAAATTTCCCGGTAGCCTGGTGGGCCCATCCGCTCCTGAGAGCAGTCACAATTTCAATAATTGTAACGTATATGACTGTAGAAAAATGAAAACTAATCTTGCACTAAACATCAATGCATATTGAATAGTAAAAAATATGACTGAGTATATGACTGTGCAAAATATACACACAGTATGAATTTTTATAACTTAAAATCACCTACATTGTCATATATGTTATTGTACAAAATCGGGCACATATAGGAGCAGGGGATCAGACCTATGTTATCAAAAAGTGTTCTCAACGTAAATAAACAAGTTTTCACACATAGTAAACTTTACTGGCTACCCAAAAATAGAATACAAAAGCCAAAATGACACTTTCATGTGCACGAATTGGAAAAGATAAAATATTATTTACGTGGAGCCCTTGTAAGTTCACAAACTTGATGGTGACAGGCGCTCCTTTTCAATTGAAAAATGACATGTGGCTTGGAATATAAAAATTGGAAATCTTGTCGGACATTGATAGGTGACACTTGACTGACGCAATCGCAAACTCACTAAACACTGCTGGAACTGTTGAGAAAGTCGATGATGTAGTACGAAGTAATACTGATCTTAGATGGTTGATAAATCTAAGATAGCAAACTTGACGTCACCAAAAAAAGAACGGAAGTTTGTGGTTATGTTCTTGTTAAAAATAACAACAGCCATACACATCACTAAATGAGTAAAGTAGGAGATTATGGTACAAATTGGTCACCAAAAGCTGTGTAGTAGTTCGTGCATAATAAGTAGCTCTATCTTTGCTTACCTGATGTTTCCAGAAGCCAAAAATAACTCCAACCGACAATAGGATTATTTGTCTAAACGACTTTGGCACGTAAAATAGTGATGTGGAGACCGAAAAACTATTCGCCCAACGCAAAAATTACAAGCACCTTAAACAATTGTTGTCCAAAACAAATTTCAAACTAGTCGTTGCAATGGTTTTTAGGGAACTCAATTCACGCTTGGGTTCTAAGCTAGCTCTCAACATCTACACAAAAATGCACGCATCCAATGCATGCATGGAGATTTAATGTAAATAAAAATGCAGAGTTGGATCGAGAAATATTGTGAAATGCAATTTAAGGAAGAGTCAAATAACAAATGCAAAAATTTGTAACACCGTTTCCCCAGAATAATATCAAAAGCAGGAAAATGAGGAATTTTCAAAAATAAAAGCAGTTTTTCTTTACTTTAATCGTGATTTCAATGGCACTTTTCGTAATCCAAAATAGTAATAGAAAATTTAAGATTTTTATATAAAAGATTAGACTTGACATAAAAAATCTCCTTTTCGAATATTTGTAATTTAGAAAAATTCTGAAAATCATAACAGTAAAAAATAAAGATTTAATATTATTGGTTTTTCTTTTTTGCGGGTAAATTGGACTTTTTTGAATAAAATTTTTTTTTTGTATTTTAGAAGAAATAAACCTCCTCGAAACGTTAATTATTTAATAACCTTTTAAAAAAGTCCAATTTACCAGCAAAAAAGAAAAACCAATAATATATTTAAAATATGGACGATATTAACGAAATTAATAAAGATTTAAATATACTATAAAGTTCCCCCAGACTATTATAGCTAGAATAAGAAGTGTCCAAAAATTCTCAAAAAAATTAGGAAACTTTTTCAACATAAACTGGGCAAATAAGAAAAATTTTGCTAAATAATATTTGATTGATGTAATTAGCCATATACTAATTAACTAATTAATAATTAAACCAGCTATTTTGAAAACAATGCTTTATGCACCAATTAATTATTATACTAGTTTGGTTTTATTTTCTAATTATTGAACAATGGTGTTGATAAAACTCACTATATAATAAATAATAATATATCGTTAAGTAGTTTAAATTAATTTAAAAGTAAATCAATACTAATGAAACTTATAGCATCCATATTTCTATCAATTTTTGTTGCGGTAGGTAAAATTTCATAAATTATTTTGCTAACCAATTGTGACTGCTAAATCGAATAATTCGAGTTTTACTTAATAAATAAATAATAAACTTTATTTGGTATAAAAAACTATTATACTCGTATAACCATAAATTTAAATAATTATTAGTAACCCACAATCTTAAAACATCTCTGTATACAACTCAATTTGTTTTTTTCAGTTTACATAAAGAGATTTTTTGAGATTTAAGGAAACTAGAACTTATTTATATTTTTAAACATTTTGAAAATAAATGGCATAAGACACAAATTATTTAATAAAAGCAGTATGGATTGTTTTTAACACTTAAACTAGCAGTTACTTTTAACTACGCATCTAGGTAAGTCCTTGCACAAGAAGACCGGCAGTTTAAGTGTTAATTAAACCTGGTGATAATTTAACATTTCTAATAATTACATTTTTAAATTAATTTATAGGTCGTGACCGGACAGATAGAAAATTTTGATTTGGAATTGTATAAAAATTGCATGAAGGAGAACCCAATGATATTATCGGATGTTTTAAAGCACCTGCTGTCGCACGAAACGACGATGTTGGCTGAAAATGATGAAAAAATTGATCAACTATTTCATTGTCAATTACAGTCTTACCATATGGCAAATTCGGATAAAAAGTTAGATTACGATAAACTTAAGCCGGTATTTCATACACTTCTAACAAATAGCATGGTTTTCATTTTTCCTAAAGATTTTGATAAACTATATCAAACATGTATAGATAATAAAAATGAAACATTTGTTAAATTATATAACTGTATGATTAAAGATCAAATAGACCCAAATTTCACATAAGAAAATTTGCTACATAGTCATTAATATCTGAAAATGTTCTATATCTAAAATTTAAATAATAAATATTCTTGTGAATGCAGTATTATTTTTTATATTAAATAAAACTAAGATTTATTGCTGCAACCTTTTTATGTGAATGATTGATACTTTTTTAAATTAAAACAATTTTTGACGGTTTTTTTCAATTTTAAAAATCGACATTTTACAACAGTACCTACCCAACTTTTAGGATTTTTAGATTACATTTGCTCCGAGCAACATGCGTCGGCCTTTCAAGTTTATACGCAGCTGGCCGCCACTTTGACACGTCTGCGGTAGATCATAAAAGTTTAATTTTAAACTTTTAATTCATTTCGAATTGATCCTCAAAAACCTATTTTCATTATTTCCCCCAAATAGTGAAACTGAAAGCTTCTGAAAATAAATAAAAATTTCAGAAGTTTTAATTATTCTAAAATTTATCACACCTTATCGATAAATATCCAAGGGTTTACTTAAATTTTTTTGATATAACAATTGAAATTTGTTTTCTTTCAAAGTCAAAATTTGGGTATTTTATTTATTTTCAAGAGAAAGCTTTTGCTGGATTATTATCTACAATTATTAACACTTTTAACAGTGGCAAGTCTTGAAGTTTTTCTATTAATAGTATAAAATATGTAAGTTAATAAATTAATTTGTTCTAACTTGAGGTAAACTTCTAATTAATCGATAATTTTACCCTACCGACTCTATTATAGAAGTTATTGGCGCATGACAATAGCTTGTTCGTTTTAGAGGTGAAGTTGCGTGTTAAAATTTAAACAATTATTGTAATACATTTTTAGTTTACCTCAAAACTCGAAACCAAAATCGGTTAAGAAAACTGCAAGTTACTCAAAAATATTGCTTAATTTGTGCTTTAAAAAAATTGGTTACTTGGCAACTTTTCTACCAAAGCTCAAAAATGTTCTTTGGGATAGTTAGTCTAAGGAAAGTTTCCGTGTCAACAAAATTCACCTGTGGAAACTCATAACAGATTCGTGCTTTTTCCTACCTACGTTTAGTATTATTTTAAGGGTGGCGTGTAACGAGTGATTTCTTAGCAATGTATTTCAAAAATTTTAACTATACCTCGATTACAACTGTTGGAAAAATTAGAAAGTAAGTTTTTTTTATATTTTTTACTTACGAAACTGTTCATCAAATATTTCAAAATTAATGTAAAGTATGTCTATGTGACTGATCGAGGTTTAAATGTGACACTTAAAAATTAGAGCGTATGAAGAGTTCGAAAGTTCATGTACCTACTTAAAATTAAATCTGATAAGCTCTCCAAGCGGTCAGTGACCGAGAGCTTTTATGATATGTTTAGTTTTCGTGCGTGTATTTCACGAAGTGTTTCTTCTATGCAAATTTATTTGTTAACCATTGATTTGGATAACCTATATAGTCAAGAATTACTACTGAAGAAAATGGAATTTTAGAGAACAAAAATTATTTGCCAAATTGATTGAAAACCGAAACCAAACACGATAAGTTTTCAATATTATAGTTTAAAATAAATAACAGAGTCGATTAGAAATTCAAATAATGCTGGATCCGTAAGTTGAACTTTAGCTGCATTGAAAGGATTTTGGGTTTTTTGTTGATTTTTTTCATTTCAGTTGATTGAGTTGGTTTTACATACATCTCTAGATAACCTATTGTTTAACGTAGATTTCTAATAAACTTAATTGCTGCAGATATATGTTGAATAAACAAGAATTTTGCCACGGAACTTTTGTGTTACGTTATCGTACGTAAGCATTTGGCTACCCAACCAAAATAGTCTTCAAAATTGGTTACCTTAGATCTTAGAATGACGCAACACTACAGTTCTATGACAAGGACTATTATATTCAAAATATATCTACAAAAAATTTGGATTACAAATTTTCTTTGGCGTAGAGATGGTCACAATAAAACATTACTTTTTTCAGACTCGAACCCGATTCTTGAGCATTAGCAATCAACGTACGAACAGCTAAATTTTAACCATCGCCACTACCATTACGTAAAACTTTGAATCGAGAATAATACGACGATAAACAATATAAAGTCACCCCATATTTTGATATTTTAGAAGGGAGGGGAATTGTAATTTGTAGCGCGCTCATGATTTGGTTAAGTTGTATATTCATGGAAAATTTAACCACTCAAAATACTAAACATTGCAGTAACTTTTCAAAAGTAGGTTAAAACAGTACTTTTAAAGTTATGCTTTCACAATCCCCTAAAATTCTTCAACTACTTGTATGCTATATCAATATATCAAAGCAAGTTTTTTTAAATACAAATTATGATATAGTTACATTTCTTTTTGTTTTAGTATATTTAATGTTTTCAAAATGAAAAAAATAAATTTGATTAAAAATTTAAAAAAAAAAATTCAAATTGGAATTTTTTTTAACTGTCATAATATACAATAATAATAATAAAATATAATTGCATTGTATTTATTTAAATATCAAATCTATAAATGTTATACAATTCGTGACTGCTGCTTCCATGCTATAAAATAAATTCAACATTAAAATTCAATTTAATGAGTCATTCATGTTCCTTAAGTTTGTGAAACGTAAATCAACCTAATGATCGCAAATATTACAAAAAATTTAGAACAATTTGTAAACCTAAACATAATTTTTATGTCGCATAAAGTTGTTATTGTAAGAATAATAATAATTATTGCTCATTCAACTTTTATAATAATTTTTGTATTATTCGTTCAAGGTTTTTTTTCACTAATTACGATATGAGCCAATTAAAATTTTCTTTGGGGCGATAAAAAGTTTTCAATTTGCTAAATAATAAAAGTTATTGAGAAACCCTTAATGACTTGTTTGAGCTACTTCGAAATGTAGTATTTCTCATTTGAGTATCGATAAAATAGTTTCCGAACTTTTATAATAGCTACCCTCTGGATATCATCTATTCTTGTTTTACGTTAAGCTTTATCGATTTTCTTAACTTAAAATTTAATTCAATTACTTACCTGCAATAAAAATTAATACCTACGATGTTGAATTTAATCATAGCAAATGCTTTCAATTTAACTAATGAATAAAAATATTATTTTTAAATACACAAAATGCATTTTTTTGCATTTTTCTGCAATAGTCTTAAACAGGCCCACCCACATATATGTTTTTGAATCCGCTCATCCAAGTTGGTCTATCATGTCAGATTTTTGAAATAATGTTTGTAATTTTTGTAATAGCTAAATTGCAAAAAAAATTTGCCGATGGAATTGGTTTTTTCCTAAACAATCTATAGAAAATTTAGGAAGTTAACTCTCTTTTTTGACCTTATCATCTACTACACAAATGTTAAAGAAAGGTTTCAGCATTTAGACCTCGAAACTGCACACACAAGTTTTGGAATGGAAAATGGAAGTTTTTGGTTATTCAACCAAAAATAATTTATAATTTATTTTATCAATTTGTATTTTAGATTTTGAGGAAGAGGAAATAAATCTCCTCGAAACGTAAATTATTTAAAAAAAATTTTTAAAAAAGTCCAATATACCCACAAATTATATGTATATAACAACGCAGATCGAATCACATTTTTATAAAATCCCATAGTAATATATAAAATACGTTGTGCCATCGCCGTGAAAGTTGCATTATATGTTAATAAAATCCCAAACGGGAAGGTAACTACTCTAGGCTCTTTGTAGGAAACAATGTGAAGAAATTAGGAAAAAGGCGGAGGGTCGGAGGTTTGAAATATTTCCAGGTCAAAAAAATATTTTTAAAGACAATAAACTGTATATTATAATTTTATCACATTTTTAAAATATCCAATCATTTTTTAGGGTGGATTACACTTTTTCAGTCTCTTATAGATACGCCCCTGGTGGCATAATGCTAACAAAATCCTTTTATTTTTTTTTTTGTCACTAATTTTCACCTAAAAATAGAAATAATGAAAAATAATTTTTGCTTTGAGAAACTTTAATAGCACAAAGCAATGAAAAAACGCGATGAAATATAAACCTTTTAGATAGGAAGATAATCGACATTCTGCGTTAATAATAATGAATAACACAATACATAATAATAATATCAATTATAAACTAGTACCTATATAAACATATAAATTAGTTTTATTTTATATAAAAAAAATTCAAATTGAATCGTACTGATACAGATTAAATATCCGGTTTTATGCTTTTGTTGTAATGTAAATCAAAACGACGTAAATCGAAACACAGATGTAATACTATATAATAATTTTCAATTATCGTAAGAGAGATCTTAGTGATTAATCATATCAAGAAATTCTAAGTACCAAAACTTCTTGAGTTCGCCTACATCACGGAGCCGACGCCGGTTAAAAACTTTGCAAAGGCTAAGAAGAACCAACGTGATAATGCGGAAATACGATAATTCTTTCAGTCTATTTACCCGTCGTGTTGGCACCGGCATGTTCTCCTCCACATTGCACTGCGTCGATATTTCATAAAAAAATCTGTATCAAAAACCGGATGAAAATCTTAGTGGTGCCATCAACACAGTAGGATGAAGACCAATCAAATGCAACGCATGAAGTTTGGAAATTTTCCTAAGAATTCATACTTTGATACTGAATCTCAATGATTTAGTATTCCATCTAGCCTATCGTAAAAATCACACACCTTTCATTTGTTTACACGATAAATTTCAAGTTTCAGTAGTTACACCTGCATAATTTAACATAAAAAAATTTTGAACTGCCGATGCCGGCTTGTTCTAATATATTGGTAAAAAGCTTATAGCAAAATTCCATTAATTCTTTCAAGTACATTCTAAATATATAATTTTAAGATTCGAATCCGGTGCACTACCAAATCAATAAATTCGGCGGTGTACAATATCAATAATGTTTACGTCTAATGCCATTGATTTCTATACTCGTATTTTTAGATAAGCATCACTAATGCACATGGAATGGTTTAAGTAGTTCAGATGTGTATATAATTTTCAAGTTTTGTATTTCAAAGCAAACAATATCAACAATTTTGATGGAGAGATATCAGCAAATATCGGTGGTAGGTGAAGGATCCTATGGTTTGGTTTTAAAATGTAAACATAAAGAAACCGAACAAGTTGTTGCAATAAAGAAATTTTTGGAGACTGAAGAAGATGCAAATGTTCGAAAAGTAGCATTGAGAGAAATTCGAATGTTAAAGGTAAATTATTTGGTTTTTTGCGCTTTCTTAAAATTTATCCTTTTTGTGTTTTTTAGAGGTTAAGACACGAAAATTTAGTAACTTTAATAGAAGTATTTAGATGTAGAAAAAGATTTTATCTAGTTTTTGAACATTTACAAGGCACAGTTTTAGACGAATTAGATAAAAAATCTGGAGGTTTGGACGAAAAAACCTGCCGAGATATAATTTTTCAAGTAACAAGAGCAGTTCATTTTTGCCATATGAATAATGTAAGTACAATAAAGACCTAATTGTTCTATCACTAATTGTTTTCTTTCTAGGTTATTCATAGGGATATAAAACCAGAAAATGTTTTGGTTTCTTCTTTAGGAGTAGTAAAATTATGTGATTTTGGATTTGCTCGATTAGTTAGTATAGCTGGAGAATGTTGTACAGAATATGTTGCTACAAGATGGTATCGAGCACCTGAATTACTTGTAGGAGAAGTTAATTATGGTGCTCCAGTAGATATTTGGGCAATTGGATGTTTGTATGCAGAAATGATGAGCGGTGATCCATTATTTCCTGGGGATAGTGATATTGACCAATTGTACCTTACAATTAAATTACTTGGTAAAAATAATTTAATAATCAAGAAGTAAATAAATACATAATTTTTTTTCAGGGAAACCTTGTTCAAAACATCAACAAATAATGACCAAAAGTTCTCATTTTGGCGGTATAATAAAATCATCAGCAAATGAAAATGGTTTACAAAAGTTATTTTCAAATTGGCCATCGATCAGTTTAGATTTTGTATATTGGTGCTTGAAAATGGATCCTCAAAGTCGTCCTACTTCTGAAGAACTGTTAAATCATAAATTATTTACTTACGATAATTTTACACAATCGTTTTTACGCAAACTACGTCAAAAGGTAATCACGGAATTCAATGAAAATCCACTTCTTCGAAGCATACGAGATCAAGTCCTATGTTCCACTGACAGAGTCAGCCGAAGAGAAGAATTGATTAATAAACCTAAGAGGTTGTTGCAGTCGTCAGAAACTCAAGTCAAACAAACTCCAGAACCTCACAAGTGGCAAATTAAAGTGGGAGAAGCAGTTAAACGAAAATTAAGCACTGATACAATAAGCTGTGATAATATGAATGCAAGTGATAGAAACTTTAACACATCAAAAACAAACCAAAAACGGAGTTTTCAAAGTATGCAATCAAAAGAAAGTTCCCTGCAAACAATGATAAAAGAAAAAATAAGTCAAGAATTTGCGAGTACACAAAAGTTGAATCAAAACTTTGTGCTTCCTCCAACAACACAAAAACGAAGATCCGACATTGAAACTCTTCAGAAATCTTTAGGAAGTCTTGCAAAACTTGCTCAAAAGTCTGATATTTTACGACCTGCATCTGCGCAAAAAGAAGAAACAGATCCTTCATCTCCGCCGCGTTTCCAATCACTTCAATCAAATCTCTCAGATTTTAAGTCTCCTTCGCGTGCATCATTCGCTTCGCAAAATATTTTACATCCCAGTATTAGTAATATTTGCTTTTGCAAGGACTCTACTAAACAGAAATCTACTATTTTACAAACAATCCACAATACTTCGATAAGAAGTACTTTCAACCAACTTCCTTTAGCTAATCCTCCAAAAGGACAGTATATACGAAAAATCGATAAAGGGCTATACTGCGAACCACCTATAAGCATCCTGGACTCCACAAATCAAAATAATACTTTGGACGCAAATTTTCTAACGAATACAGGAAATAAAATGAAAAAGAAAGAAAAAACAAAATATGACGAATTTACATTACCGACTTGTCCTGGTGGTAAGTAAAATTGAAATGCACCGATAGAATTTTTGATAAAATTTGCTTTTAGCTATTTGCTGTCCAAATAAACCAAGTAGAAATCAATTAACTGGTAGTACGGACGCATTAACTACTTTAGCTATAACTCCGGTAAGTGAAATGTACTATGTTCAGACATAATGTCATTTGCTGCTTTTAGTCTAAAAAAGTATCTAACTTACTAAATTTTCCTTTCAGAGAACTAAATCATCAATATCACAGAAATCAACAAATTCGCACTATTTATCGCAACACTTACAATAATAGAATGAATTAAAAATTAAAAGTTAACAAGCTAGGTAACATTAAAAATTAAATTATTACTAAAACCATCTTGCACCGATGGCTGATTGGGCTCCCCGAGTGAGTGAGAGAAAAAACTGATAAAAAAACAATAATTAAAATTTAATCACTGATTAACTGTTTCAAATAAAAAAAATGAAACAAATGTTAAGGGTTAGACTTTTCTATTGGTTTGTAATCGTTAATCGGTGATTAAATTTTGATTATGGTTTCTGAAACTGATCATGAGTTCGATTAATTAATTAATTATAAATTCAAATATCTGGTGAATGTAATAACCTATTGCTGAAAACTTACGAAAAAGTTTGATTTTCATGGTTTAATTAGCTTGATAACTTTTAAATTTTAATTTAAAAATAATTTCACAATTTATATATTTTAATAAAAATATTTGCAATCAGTCGCAAACACATAATTTAGGCGTACCTGTATCTAATGGGATATATAGCAAGGGTAGTCAGAATTTAAATTTAGGAGAATAACAAATTTAAAGTCTTTGCCACAAAGCTTGAGTATTACAGCTTTGTAGAGCGTAATTTTTATTGAAAGACAGGGGTGTGGCCATTTATGTGTAGTGGACATATGTGCACATCGCGTCATCACTGTCGTCCACAAAAAATTACGCTATCCACCTGATCGTACATAAATACCCTCATTGGTTAAGCAATGCAGCCTTCGCGATTGTTAAGTTAAAATGACGTAATACCCAAGTTCCGTGGCAAGGACTCAGGAACGTGCTTAAAAGAGAAGATAGGGGGAGACTTCCTCCAATATTTTAGAAAGTTGGCAAAATCATTCAGAAATTTGGGATTGCTTGCCTTTGAAAAAATTAGTTGGAATAGCTAACTTTGATTAAAATTCGGACTTCGGAACAGTTCCTGATGCAATTAGTCTTTAAGTCTGTCTGTGATATTAACAGAATTTTCAAAACTTAATTTTCACTTATTTTCTTTTAATTCATATCGATTAAAGATTTTATCATTACTTTCAAGTATAGGTTTATAATAATAATGTTATTATAATGATTGAATTTTAATAGGCTGGAAATTTAAATTTCCCTTACTCTGTAAAGCATGTCACCAGCTTACACTTAAAACACTGTAAAAATCATAACAAATGCGAAAAATGATATGTAGATAGTATATCGGGATTTAAATTTTTTATCAAAATCCGTCACGGATTTGTTTTTCCTAGTTTAAATTATAAATTTTAAAAAACTCAAAACTTTATTTCGGATTTCATGTTGATAAAAGATTTTGGAAGTGTATGGGGTGGCACAGCAAATATTGCTATTACAAGAGGAGGAAAAATTCCTAGGGCTGACCATGCACCGTAAATAAATAATTTTTTTTATAGACTTACGCTTAAGTTAGCAGTTTGTAAATATTTCTGAAACGAATAGACTTGAGAAATTAATTTTATACCGAATTGTTTTTGTGTCTGATTTGCTATGCTACTTAATGTTACTTACAACAAATAGGGTCTCAAATGCTAGAGAACTGTAATTTAAAAAAAAATATATATAATTTTACAATTTTTATGGTTTCTTTACTATCCTGACGCTAAAACCACAATTATCCTGAGATTTAATTTGCATTAAAAGTTGTTAAAATTTTTTTTTTTTAATTAACCAAAAAGCCTTTGTAAATAAATTCCTGAAATGAGAATAGTCAAACTTGTAAAAATATAAATTTATAAATATCAATTTTTCTTCTAGGATGTGAGATATAGAAAAGCCAAAAGAAAATATGGTTGCATCGATACTAAATGTACCTGAGCATCAAAACAAAATGAAAGGAAAGGTTGATTTTTTATTTATAAGGTTTATAAATTGTTATTATTTATACATTTTATTATTTTAAAAATAATAAATAAACATATCAAAACATTTTTTTTATTATTTTAGCTACATATAAATAGTCACTTTATAATGTATCCACGAAAATGATAGAAATATAAAAATTGTTAACTAATTTATAAAATTCTAAGCATAAACAATTAAATCTTGTATTTTTACTCTTTCCCAACTTTTGGAATCTGGGATAAACTGGAAATTCATTATTTGGAAATTCGTTTTTTAACAAAACTAATACTTTTCAAAACAGTGAAACTGATTTTACTTATTTTTTGAGTTTTTTAATTTATATTTCGTATTTTAGGGGTTTCAATACTACGGCATACATTGTCATTTCTAAGGCAACAGTTAAAATATTTTTTAATATAAAAAATTCGCAATTTAATTTTCCTACAAGGGCAATACAAATTAAACGTTATTTCTTTGCTCGTTCATAGCTTTGCCTTAAAAACGACATCATTTTTAACATTTCTTTAATTTCCAAATAAACCATTTAAATAATTCCGACTCATTTCTATTTTACTAAAAGAAAAACTTAATCTTAAATTCTTAAACAACTATATAGTCAAAACATAATCAACTAAAATTACTACAAAAAAGTAAAAATCACAGCAAAAATTTACAAGGCTTTCGGTTCCTTTACAATAATTTTATCTGACTAACTCTTCCATTGCCAGACAGCCATTTTTTGGACACGCACGCTCTAATTTTTCGCCTCCTGATAATGGAAATTGACGATGGTAATTTATGAGATCGCCTAAAACAAACAAATTTTATATAATTTTTGCATTATGAATACAATAACATGAAAAGTTTCGTTTTTTTTATAAAAGTATGGTTTTCTTGAAATCAAAATTTGTTAAGAATTGCCTTCATAAGGAAGACTAGCTGCGATGGAAGATAATAGCTTCCCATTGCTAAATGTAAAATAAGGGAAACTTCCAAAAGTATGTAAGGATAGCAGAGAACCAATCAAACGCATTCGAATACACGTCCATTGACAGTAGAAAATTAGGGATTGATGAATAATAAATTCAATTCAAAACCGATGTTGTACTCATAAGGTAACCAATGGCTTAAAAAAGCATAGCAATGTAACAAGGGGAGTCTTGCAAAATTTAGCAGAATCTTTATTTCGAGGTTCAACTCTCACGATGGAAAATAGAAAGCCAATAATTCTGTTATCAAAAGATATTAAGAGACCCAATATTATTAATATTATTATTATAATATTACTAAGGGTGACTTGTATAGTCCAAGTTTAACCGGTAACTATGGTTTAAACTCGGATTTTGACTATTGTGATTGGTTAATCTACAGTTTAAAATTTCAAACAATCAAACTACAGGCGATAATTTAATCGCCAGCTACAGTTGATACAATCTGATTGCAATCCGTTGTTTTCAACCAACTTTTTCAAATGTCGCCTAGTTAATATCAGTGAATAAATGCAATCAGATGACAAAATTAATGTTATTTATTATTAGACCATGTACCATCCATTCTAGTTAGCTTTCAATGTGTCTTTAAGAATGGCGTCGGAGTAACTCACATGCATGTAATTGCAGTCAGATTGCTAATTCGATTACACCATCGATCACATCTAAATGAAGAAATCTTAAAGCAATCTAATTATTGATTTAATTGCAATATTGCTGAGATCGCAGTTGATTGAAACGAATTGCATTTCTATTTAATACCCCGTGAACGTATGTAAACGAATAATCCAGCAAATAATCCAACCAAGGGTTCGTAAGATTTTACACACCTACATTACATAAGTATAATTTCAGAAATGTTTGACCCCCTCCCCCCGGATCATAGCCACCCCAAAAAAAAATCCATAAAATTATTAGTTTTTAATAGGTAATATTACAAAATTAAATTTTTTTAACCCCCCCAACTTTTTGACCCTAGTTGCGCTTATGCCCCGGGGTAAGATTTTCGAGACCTCCCCATATTTCTTACGCAAAAATGATATAAAAAATTTTCAACCCCTTTTGCTCTAGTTTGTAAGATTTTGGACACCCATTGTTAAAAAATGAAAAGAATAATTTAATTTATTTACTCAAATGTAAATTTTCATATACAAAAAAATTCACTTAAAAACTTTAAAGCCCCTAACGTTAGGATTTGTGAAATTGTCCAAACTCTCATGTTCACAACATAAAAATGCAGAATTATTAAATGATTAAAATTTATTTTTATTTTCATAATTCATTGTTCCATTTCGGTGAATTTTTTGTGTGAATTAAAAAATTAAGTGTTTTTGACAATTATTTAAATCAACAGAGCAATTAATTTTCAGAATTCTTAACTACTTAAGTGGGATCTCAAAGTAATAAATTTAAAATATTTATATGTTATTCTTTTTACAAAGTTCAATTTAACTTGGTATGACTAAAGTATTTAGTACAAGTTGTGAAAGTAATTTATTTCCGTGGAAAATTTTCTTAATTGGAAGATCATCAGAAACAGTGATTGCTAGCTGAAAATATTACGTGTTGCAGAAAACTTAGCTAAGTATAATAAAAAAAACTTATTGATGTAAGAATTTTATTGGAGTAAAATCAATTTGTCGAGAATCTCGTTAATCCATTCATGAGAACGGCTTTAGAGACGGACTATTATTTTTGACTCTCAAAAATAATGAAAAATGATAAACAATTAAATAAATTACAGTATGTTAAATTTACAAATTGAAAACAACCAAATGGAAATTTATCAAAACTGTTAGAAATTATAGAGCCATTACGCAGCTGTCGTCCAACACGCGTACTTTCCATTTAGCAAATGGTTTTACAGCAATAATATTTATTTAATAATAATAACGGTTATAGAAGAAAATCAAGAACTATAAAACTAAAAGAAAAATAATAAAAACCACAAATTTGATCTTAAATTCTAGGTTATCTGAAAACCGTTGCTTTAATTTCCGCGATATAAAAATGATAGTATTCATAAATATTGATTTCTTGTTAATATTCAAGGATATACGCAATTGTACCTGATAGTTTAAGACAATAAGCATCCCAGATCACGCTTAAATTCGTGACACTAATATGTAAATTATGAGAACTTCATTTGGAGAAACAATGAAACATAAAGTTAACAAACTTTCGGTTCGAGTAAAATTTGAGACAAACTATTTAAAGTTTGCTCTAAAGTAGGTGAGTTTAAATTATTTATATTAATTTATTAAAACAATGGAATCCAGTAAAATGTAACTGTCCCATATAAGCCTCAGTTTCTCCTTGAACTTAAGGAAACCATCACTATTTTTATTAGGAATATTACTCTTAAATTTTCGTAAATATTTACACGCAAAGCAAAACATGCAAATGATTATACAAACATGTGGGAACCATTTTACATATTTTTACTGTAACAGGTGAAAATGTAACTACTGTATTTTGATTGGCATTGGCAGGTGCATAATTTACTTTTTGCTCAAGAAAAACGAGCAAAAGCTTCATTTACAGATATTTTCCACTTTTCAACGTGCCAAAATTCAATTTAGATAATATAAAAGAAACACATGCCAATGAAACAAAAACAAAGAAATTCAGAAATCAAAGTTTACTTATTTACTGTGCAAAGCCTGCGATAACATTTTCACCTATTTTATCTGCGTAAACAGGTAAATTAAATGATTGCAGCTTAAAACTATAAAGACCTTGAATTTAATATTATAATAACAATGAACATTCCTAATTATCTCGACCGCATAAAAGGAAACCACACTTGCACATACGAGAACATCGTTTCTTGTTTTCTCTTCAAGGCTATGTTGTGCAGATACTTGTGGTAAAATATGCAAATTAAAGGAATTAAATAAGCATAATTAATTAAAGTTTTTTTTTCAAGTTTGAATTTAAATCAGTAAGAAAAGAGAACAAGAAACGCATCTTGTTTGTTGCAGTTCTGTAACTTACCCAAGGTTTGATGTGCAATATGATTTTTTCCCAAGAAACTGTAATGTTTCGCAGCTGTAACCAAATAGTGTTTGCACTTGTCTGGAGCTTTATACGATAATGCGTATCCCCAAATCCTTTCTGACAAACGTACTAAAAACGTTCCATCTGGTTTATCCGACAAGAGGTTTTCTGCTTCCAATCGAGTTATTAGACCTAAAATGAATTCCGTATTTAAAAGACTGGCTGAAGCTCAGTAAGTAAAAAAATTATATTGACATACTTTCTGGTAGCAGTTAAGAAAGCAACGTTAAACTTATTTTTTGTTTAGCGACTATAAAAACTGGACACTTATAAATTAATCAAGTTCTTCGATGTTATTACAGAACAAGATTGAAGATATTTAAGACGATGTCGCTTTTCTAATTTGTAGTTATTAGCTACCACAAATTTTACTTTTAAAATTGTAACTTTCGATTTTAGAAGTGACGTATGCATTGCCATTACTTTTTATTATATTGTGAATATAAACAATAAAAACGTGGGCAGTTAAAAGCTAAAATAACGACTCACCATGAAACCAAGGTTCCATGTTGTTGGTCGAATCAACTCCGGCTTTCTTAGGTAATTCATTTGTGCCGTACCAATCAAGTACAGCTTGTTTGCCTGGCGGAACACCTGACGCAGCTTCGCTGTAAGCAGCTTCCAATTCTGTGGCACTGTTAAGTCTGTGTTGTTCTCGAGCTTTCCTAGCAATTTCCCTAATTTGTAATTCTGCTTCCTTAGCCTTTTTTTCTGCAATTAGAAATCAATCACACTTTACTAACAATTTCTTGTAATGAAAAGTTTTACTAACCTTGTTCTCTCCACACCACTTCCTGCTTTTTTTCAGCTTCTTCCGCTTCCCTAGCTGTTTGCAACCGTTTATTTTGAATTTTTTGAAAAATCTCACTGGTTCTTTCTTCCGTCAGTCTTTTTTCCCACAACGCAACTCTTTCGGCAACTTTTTGTGTGTTTAACGAAATTTCTTGAAGTACATCTCTAGGATCTATTATATTAAACCTATTTTTAGTTTGATAATGATTAAAAGCGTAATTATTATTCCTAATTGGCTTATTCATCTTTTCACGTAACTCATCAACCGAACAATAAATATCAACATCATCTTCGATTGTTAGTTTTGGAGAACAAATTTCATCCTCAATTTTTGGTGTTAGGTCGATGTATTCGGATAATTTGGCCTCTACTTGTTTACGAATTTGCTGAGTTTCTTTCTCAGCAAGATTTCTTGCTTTCTCAATCGCCTCTCCTTTTAAAATATCTTCTATGCTTTCATCATTTTCGTGTTCACCCATTACCCAAACCCACGGTTCACCATTTGATCCTGTCAAAAAATCGACCGCTTTCTTCTTTTCTTTCTCCGATGGTTTTTCGGATATTGTTTCTTGGTCCCAAATGTTCCACTTTCTTACTTGCTCTTCCCGCATTTTACAAAACAATGTCTGTTTTTGTTCTTCATCTAAACCAGCCAATATCTCAGGATCGACCCACATATCTTTTAAAATTTGTTGCAACATTTTTGTTCTGTAACAAAATATAATATTTTACAATAAATTATTACACTTTTATATTATCAACACAAACGGAGCGCAAAATTTTCAATACTATGTGAGTTATCATTTATCATCATTTGTTTAGGAAATACCAAGTAATCGTAATCTTTAAAATAAATATAATTACATAAAGGATTTAAGAACTTATAGATCAACAATGATAAGTTTAAATGAGCAATAAAATTATTTGAAGTTAATAACAAATTGTTTACAAAATAATAAAATAACATTTACGCAATATTTGAGTTGGTTTTTCTGAGAGGCTTTGCGGAAACAGAAAAATTGTCGTCGTAAAACTAAACAAAAGAAGGTAATTGCAAATTTATTTCAGTTTCAAAAAATTGACTCAACAGTCGTTAATGAAATAAAAGAATAAAAAAGTATTGAACTTGACTCCTCCTACGTTAGGTCAGCATACACAATTATGTAAAATTTCGTAAACAATGTGGAATAAATAATTATGTGTGTTAAAGAAAGTGGAAAGTATTACGAAATTTTGAACTGAGTTTTCATAAAACTAGAAATAAAATTTCTTTTACTAATTACTTTTCTTTAACGAGCACACTTTTTAAATGAACAATTTTAAGCGTTACCTTGGTGTGGTATGTGGATGATACAATTATTTATAATAACCTTTGAGGAAGTAAAATTTATAGCTTCCGTTTTGTATTGTATTTTTTAAAATTATCCTCTAATCAAAATATTTACTATTATGCTGACGCACGAGTAACTCGCAAAATTTACATATTTATGACCCAAATTAGGAATCATTTGATATTAACAACGATAAATAAGTACCTAACTGATAACTTATCGATAAATATTTATGAGTGACACACTTGAGCGGAAGATTAGCCTTGTATAATATCTATTAAGGTAAACCGGAAAATAATTTTTTAATACATTAGGGGAAAAAAGTTAGAAAGAAATTATACGTCGCATTGCCAAATTTTTAGGGCACATGTTGTGCGATGTAATTAAGATACTGAGGTTAAATTTACCGTATAAACTTGTGGTTTAACCCAAATTGTGCTTTCCATTTGGGAAATGAAAAAACTACCAAGTGAATTTGGAAAAAACGATAAGATAAGATAAAGAAATCAGAACATCTTTTGATTGGTGATCCCCTCCAAATTTTAAATGAGTTACCAATAAAATTTTTATTATTAAATTATTAATTTGTTTAATTTGTACCACCAAGAGATAACCCAAATGCCGAATGAGGAAGCTGAATTTAAAGACATAGCTTTTCATCTATGCCTTTACTAAATAAAATACATTACTCTACTTTGCTCAAAATAACTTTTCAGTTCAGGTTACCAACTTGCCATCCAACGTATAGCCCAACATTGGTTAAAAAATTATCTGCATAACCCAGTTCACTATTCTTTTTAAACTTATCGGCAACCGACCGAAATAAGATCCGAGATCTTCTAGACTTCTCTGTGACAAAGGGCATCGCCTTAGGTTACCTCTCCATTAAATCCTCTAATCACACACCTATTATCGTCACTTTGACAACCCAATTCAATAAAACGAACAAACCAATTACTCTCCATAATTATAAAACTAATTGGAATCATTTTAAATACTCCATCACGCAGGCTCTCGATCAACAAATCTCCATAAAAGAAGAAAGAGACATTGATTATTTGGTGGATAATCTCACCTGAGTCATACAAGAAACCGTATGGAACTCGACACCGGAAATGAAGGATGACCCTCATGGAAATACGTGTCCCATGTTCGTCTAGAAACTTATACTCAACAAACGAAGACTACGTAAAAGATGGCAAACAACACTCCACCTCACAGATAAAACTAGATACAATCGAGCCGCCAGGGAATTAAAGAGTACTCTAAATGAACTAAAAAACAAGGCAATACAAAACTACTTTCAAAAACTTTCCACCACACAAGACACCGACTACTCATTGTGGAAGGCTACCAGGAAAATTACAAGACCACAAACACATATCTCATCTATCAAAATAGGAAATGATCAATGGGCGAGAAGTGATGAAGAAAAGGCTAACACATTTGCAAAACACCTCAAAGAAGTATTCAAACCATTACCAAGAGAGTGCGATATCAAAGACAAAAAACCAATATTACAGTTGCTCAATGCGCCTTGTCAATCAAAACAACCAATTGTAAGATTTAAAAAAAGGCGTTAATCAGGCTGATTCAACATGAAATCTCACCAACTAAAGCACCCGGATAGTGCTGCAGGAATTACCAGACTGTGCATACAGAATATTGACCATCTTATCTAACGCCGTATCAAGATTCGGTTACTTTCCCCTTCAATAGAAAATTTCAAAAATGATTATGATTCTAAAGCCTGGGAAAGATGGTAATAATGTTACATCATACCGACCTATCAGTTTACTTCCTCTCCTGTCCAAGGTACATATACAAAAAACTTCTACTTAAGGAACTTCTCCCACTACTTGAGGAAAAAGGAATACTACCAAATCATCAATTTGGCTTCAGGCAAAAACACTTGACTATCAAATAAGTGCACAGAATAGCGAGCAGGATAAGAACTGATCTGGAATTAAAAAACTATTGCTTCGCCGCCTTATTGCACATCTCTCAGGCATTCGACAGAGTCTGGCATGATGGACTCTTGTACAAAATCAGAAAATGTTTGCCATATCCCTACTTTCTTATAATTCTCTGGCGAAGTTTTATTGGCTGATTGGCAGAAACTCGGAAGTGTCGTTACAAAGTAAATTGCTGATTTATAAAGCAATTTTGAAACCTGTGTAGACGTACGGGCTGCAGCTCTAGGAAGCAGCAAGCGTCACAAATTTTAATAAAACCTAAAATTTCCAAAACAAAACATTGATGATCATTGCAAGGGTCTCCGCATACTATCCAAACGATGTTATTCATGAACACTTAAAAATGCCATCCATTCGGGAGGAAGTAAGGAAACAAGGTGAAAAATACCAACTCCGACTCACAGACCATCCCAACCCTTGCGCAGCGGATTTATCGAGAAATGTGAAATAATATAATCTTGACCACTGATGAGTGTGAGCCCCTGGGCAACCACTTATACATGTCCTATTCTCTTGTCTTATTGTATTACTTACTGTTTCTTAACAGATTGTAATGATTACACGGATTCAATAAAAAAAGCATATCGGCAATTTCCTACAAGAAAGAGTCTGCTGCATCCAAACAGTAGCTCAAAGAGCATTCAAAACATTCATGGTTACCAAGATTTTGAAATTCTATGTTAACAAAATGAATAAGTATTTTAACCAAATTTAAAAAAGAATTAGGTATAATTATAAAAAATTGAAACATCGTTGAAGAAGATTGATGATGTGGAGTCTACGCAAACTCTTGTCTATATCGAGACGAAATGCATGTAGTAGTACGTGGGTATCTATTTGTATTCTAAAACAGTGTTGGCTAAATTTACAATGACGGGGTGTTCTCCCTCGTCATAATGTAAATGTATAAATAAGTTAAGAGTACCACAAATAACACGACAAAATTAACTCCTGCAGTCGATGAGTCAACTAAAATTACCCTCATTCTGCATTGGGCTTATACATGCAAATATAACATGAAATAATGAATGAATCAGGTTTTTCCAAAACTTAGCGACTGAATGACAAATAAATCCACCAACAAAATAAAATATGGCTAGACGACTTTCTAGAAACTTTTTAAAATTAGATTGCTTCAAATAGTACTATTTTTTGTAACTTTTAAGACAATGTGCAATAAATATATTATTTTTAATTTAACCAAAAAACAATACAATGCTTAATGATCATTTTTCCATAAAAAAAAACTCTAAATTTGCCATACTTTACTTTTGGGAACGATATTGTTTCATGTAAATATTTTTATCAAAGATACAATATAGTCCTTTTTTTTGTTATTACTATTGTTATAATAAATGCTACAAGTAAAAATGGCACTCTAATAAAGGTACATAAAGATGAAATTATATCAATCCTTTATTTCTAGAAGATCAATATAATACCTATCCAGTATCCACTTCTATGAGCAGTCATACGATTAGATTGCTCTAAATCACTTTAAATATTGTCTAAATTTATATAATTGCATTTTAGTTCAGTTTTTTCCCTGAAGATCCCTTAACAAAGTTTTAAAATTAAAATATCATTAAGAGGCTGACGAAAGTTACCAAAAGAAAATAATAAGATCATTTTGCTAAGCAGTTTTGCGTGGAAAAATAGCGAGGAAAGCTTTTCTCAAATCCAAATGCGGATAGCAATCAATGTAAAAGTTGTTATTAGCCATATACTCAATATAAAAATTAATCCTTCAACAATACAAAACCAACTAAAAAAATGATAATAATAGAAGACCAATTTTCTTCGAAGAAAGTTAATCTCATAATTATTGGTTATCAAAAAAAAAAAGAAATGACAGAAAATTTCTAATACGGCATAACAAATTAGAATCTGTTAAAATAATTTTACCGGACAAAACATTAATATTTTTAGAAATTTTGTGTAATCTACTGTGTGATCAGACAAGTTGTGCAAATGTCATTGTCTCGTAATAATACATAGACAACCCAATAATTACTGGTGGGTATGTCATCGACTCGCAATATATAAGTACTACATACGAGTAATGTTATACGGTTCGTTGGACTAACCCATTATTATAATAAAAAAAAATGAATGAAAAAGGTCGTTGGGCAAAATCCAAGGTTAAAATTTTCAATCGGTAGGTAACTTCAAAAATTGCATGAAAGATAATTATTCTTCCTATATACCTACATAATATAGATATATCATAGTAACGGTGATTAAATGCTCATAAAAAATTTATTATTTCTTCTTCATGCAGTAGAACAATATAAAAAGATTAACTACTATAACAAATTTAATTTATAAAAAAAAAACAATACAGATGGAAAGGTCGTCAAATGAAAAATGGAAAACAAAATTTTATAGGTCAACCAAAAGAAAGGTTAATGGAAGTAGCAATTGGGTCAAGAGTAAACAGTTCATGGAAAATTCAAAAATCATTTGCATTGTAAAAAGCATGCAACCATAACAAAAATTAAATTGTAAAAAAGTTTACCTTTTTTTTGAACGATGTTGATCGATAATCAGGATTTAATTGCCTGTAATTAAAAAAAAGCATTAATTTTGGAACATGTAAGCCACAACGTAAATATTCATTACTTGCTTTTATTTTTTATAAGATAGTGAAAATATGACATTAGGATAATGAACATTATGTTCCACTTCACAGCACAAACTGACTGAAAGACTTGAATGAAATGAAAAGCAAAATTGAAGGGATTATCGTTAAAAAGTAATCAGAGTTAAATTTAGTTTTTATTCATATAAAATTCTAGCGTTATTTTTTAAGTGGAAGAGTTTATTCATTATGGTACTTTGCCAAAAGTACTAACAATACAAAACTAATATTACTATTATGGTTTCGTCTGCCAAAAGCTATAATAACAAAACGCTACTTGTAGATAAACAATACAAACTTCCAGTTATGCCATTCCTTACTAGGTTGGTCTCACTACTCAAATTAATGAGCAATATTTCTTAGTAAAAGATCAGTTATAGTTTATCCTGATTATATATAATTTTAACGTGGAACTCCAACCACGTCACAAACCTTTCAAATGGATTACTTATAATAACCAATCATAGACAGAATAATAATAATAATAATAATCAGCTAAGAAAAAAAAAATTGGAACAAATTTGACATATTTTTGCCTACTAATTTTAGTAGGGTAGGGGGGTGAAGTTCATAAAACAGCACTAATAGATACTAATATAGTATAACCAACATTATTAATTACTCTGAGTGTCTAGGAAAGCGTGAGTTCTATTTCTAAGTTAATAAGACATACCTACATTACACAACTACACCCACAATAACAATTGTAACATACATCCTACACTACAACGCATTTTTAAATGTCAGTACAAGTAATATGATCTCATCTTAAAGTTTCACTGCACACAAGGTTACACAAATTCTGCGATTTATCTTAACATCACATTTCGTTATTTAAACATCAAGAGTAGGTTTCGTCTCGTGGCAGAAGTGAAATTATGGAAAATGCGAAAATCAATTTAGGTAGGTTGGATGCTAGACGTGGAATTCCATCAAAGGCTATTAATCTTAGCTCCTGTTTTCAATAACTAGATGTGAAACCAGTTTGAAAACTTGGGTGATGTTCAACTTTTTAGAATATCGATGACAGTTCTTATTGATTAATGAAGACACAGACCGGAACTCAATCACATACACAATTGTTTCTCTCTCTCTCAGATTCCTTCGTCCTACGAAAGGACATATTGACATTTTTTTAAATGTTCTCTAGGCAAATTACACCTCGGTGGTTTACCGTTGCCTTCCGAGTGTAGACGGTCAGAATAATATTCTTACTTCACCCGGAGTCGAACTGGGTTTTCTATATTAGCAGTCTGTGCGCTTAATCGCTATGCTAACGACCGTCTCAACGACACAATTGTTTAGATGTGGTCAATTCAGAGTGCATGATAATTTACAGTTAAATTTTCAAATCAACATACTAATAAAATTCCAGTCGTCTGTCTGTTAGTAACGCAATAAGTAGGTTATTTACCCACGTACGGGACGACGTGATTATGTGGATTAGTAGTTTTACGATAGTAAAATAGTTAACCATTCAATACTTCTTAATTATATTGATTTTGGAATAAAATCGTTTTTTCGCAAAGCAAACAATTGTATATTCAAAACGGTACAACTTTTATCCGTGTACTACAAATTTGTAACAAATTGTAGGTAACCTATACAAACAGGTTATACTGTAATTAACGTCAAATATGAACAGCTTCTTCAATACGCATTAATAATCTGACAATGTTGTAAAATTTTGACCTGCAACTCGAGATCAATCCGCCACCGGAATTGGAAATCCGTGTATTGAATTTTATAGTCTAAAACATATTTATGTATGCAACATAAAATATATATTTTTCTTCAAACAACTATAAAACATTAAAAAAATTGCTTAATAAATTCACTTCGTTACTATGTGCACAATTTAAACGTTTCATTTCGCTGCCATCGTGAAATTTCTTAGCGGGAGTCTGAAAAAGACTTTTCTGTTGCCCGTAGCAGCAGACAAAGTAAAACTGCTTGTTTTCGTAATAAAACGTGCTATTTCTTCTTAAAAATTTAAACATCAAATTATTTTTAAAGTTTTATCTAAATTTAAGTACCTAATTTTCCAAATTTTAAAAAATTGGATGTTTTATGGCCTTTCCGGTAATCATAAATTTTCTACAAAAGTGTCATTTTTGTTCTTTTTAAAATATACCGCAAAACATAGACTTCTTTATTTTAAAAATTATTTCAATTAATTTTATGCACAATATCATTAAAAATTAGCGAAAAATTGTATGAAATTTAAATAAAATTGAAATATTTTATGATAAACAATAATTGTAAGTTTAAAAAAGATCTGTAACCGTATGTTAAATTTTATACTTTTTGTAGTACTTTTTTACAAATCTTTTTTACAACTAATAAAATTCTCTGGCTCCATATGTGCCATGTAAACTACATTAATCCTTTCAGATCCACAATTAAGGATAGTTTTTTTTTCAAAACTTAACAACTAAAACATTAATTTTTTATGAGAACGTTCAGTTTGTCGAGTTTTAAAAATACAAAAAATGTTAAAAGACTTAATAATATGAACCATTCCAACCCAACAAATTACTTCAGTTTTCTCAAAACTAATCGTTCTTCTGAAAAATTTACATTTTTTTAGTTGTTGAGTTTTAAAAAACCGTTTTTCAATTATTTTTAACAACAATACAATAATTTTATTCACTTTATTACATCAAAATAGGACAATACAAAATATATTAAAAAGGTGGTTATAATACAGGTCAAAAGAAAATATGAAAATATAACTGCTAAAATGAGTAGTTCAGCAATTAATATAAAGCTAAACATCTTTTTAGGTTATTATCCTAATGTTTATTAATTACTTTTTTTCATTATTATTTTAATTTTTAATAAAGATATTATTATATTTACCTACTTTCTTTTCAATTCTAAATGTTAAAATCCATTTTAAATAAACATTTTAATTGAAGATATTTTAACGAACAAAACTCACTATTTAAAAAAATTAATTTCTATGTCTCATTATTTTAATTAAGTGGCTAATCGGAATCTAATGTTACAGATAATTAGAAATTATGTACTTACAGAAAAAATAATTATAGAGACCACAAAATTTTAAAAAAATACGGTTAATCTAAAATGCGTTCGTGAACTATTTTGTAGGAACAATAACCAGACTATTATATGCACTTGAATGAAGCTGTAGGTATTACGTATTGACGCCCATTTTAATCTGAATGGCTATTGCTGTTAAATGACAATTACTTTTAAGAACAATCCAAGCAAGTGGTCAATTCAAATCAATTTGCAATTGATCATGACATAAATATTACTATGTATGTACGTTATCAAACCAGTTAATTTAAGTTGTATACGTATTTTCCATAATATCAATATTTACAGATTTTAGTGATGCCATTCTTTTGTTATTTTACCACTTTAATGAGCAATCACGATTATAAGTATGTAATTGATTTGTGATTTGGTTTGTTTTTTCGGTGAAAGAGAAAATCGGTTTTATAAAAGCAATGTTGTGATTGCATATTTATGAAATATTTATCACTTTAGTTTGCGGTTTCTTTTGTTTCTCTTTTATCTGATGAAATAAACTCATCATTTGTAACAAAATAGATAGACAAATTTTGAGCAATTTTTGATTGACTGATAATTTTATTAATTATTAACAATAAAAGTTTTAATTATCATTTTATTTCCTAGAAAATCAAATCCATAAAAACTATCATTCTAAATTAATTCTAATTAATTAAAAGCTTTCTAATGCACACCCAGCAAAGATTAACTTTGTGGTTAAGATCTAATGAATTTCAACACCTACGTCCTGTAAACTGCATAACAAAGGTATGACGTTGAAGAAAGTAATAAATTAATAACTGTAAACTTTAGATATCGTCAAGTATACAAAGTATTCCATTAAAAAATGGCAATACCACCGGCAATGGGTGTAATGAAACTAGTTTTTGATTAGAAATTTAAATAACGTAAATCCCATAGTTCTCGCAACACTTGAAAAATTAATTCGAATCAGTAACTACAAGCCATTATTTGATTGTTATGCATGTTTGATTAAAATTTAGATTGACGTCAATAAGTGATTGCATTTTAAAAATTGACGTAATTTTCTCAAATCCTACGAGATGAAATTGAAAATACTCTGGATTTATTAATTTCCTTAGGCAAAAATTCTGTAACTTATTCCTTAAAAAACCTCTCGAGTTTGATTTACATTCAAAATTTTATGTTTTTTTTTTAATTTAGAAAATAAAATATTTTACAAATTAGAAAATAAATTTTCTTATATGAGAAACAGCAACTAGTGACAAAAAGAAATGATCGAATTGCATAAGGTTCCATTGAATCACAAAAAAATTTGAAAATAGGCCAGAAAAGTATTTAGTACCTTCATTGCAACAAAAAAAACGCAATTAGAAAACCATTATTTCTTAAATATCTAGTTATTTTTTGATACAAAACAATTTTGAGTAGTCCTAACAAGAGAAATTAAGAATTATGTAACATTTGACGAGATGATGATCAATTTTCGTAACAGTTGATGTCCGTTGTTTTTTAAACTGGTTTAAGATTTAAAAAAATGGTAATAATGGTTTGACATGATTTTAAATTTCTAACGTTTTTATTTAATATAATTACCAACAATATGGTTAATTTCTCTGAAATTTTACTAATTAATCCATAAATGGAATCTTGACCAGTCAACATACGTTCGCCGATAACTGTTAAATCTACGGTTTAATAAGGAAGTTGTTTTTAGAAGAACCTTTAACTTTTTATGCAATTACATTATTAAAAAGATAATTTGCATTCGTGATACAAAGAGTAAGGAAAGGCTTACATCTTTTATTTAAACTTTTTCCGCTGAATACATCAATTTTTTAAAAATCTGTTGATTTGAAACAACTGTTATTTCATTCGTTCAAAAATAACAGTCAGAAACAACTTTCATAATATAAACGTTTTTTTGTAAAAATTATTCGCTGCATATTTCCTGAATCAAGGAAGAAAAACTGATGAAAATGATTTAAAAAAGAAAAAATGAGATATTTGAAGTTTTTCGCTTGTCACCCACACAGTTACTTCAATTTTGTGACCAAAAATTTTCTAAGCGTTTAGATAACCAAAACACTATCCAAAAAATGTTAAACAAATAAAACTAAAATCAAAACAGTTGTTATTGTTGCGGAAATCAGAATATTTTTTGAAAGATGCGGTTTGCGGTGAACCCCAAACTTTGAGTTTTAAATAAATTTATATCTCATTATAGGTTCTAGAGAGTGATAACTCACTTATGAGGAATTTTTTCCTATAGTCCTTATATGTAGCAGAAAAAATTAGTCAATTGTAACTACATCTAAAAGTATTCGTAAACATTTGAGTAGGTATTTTTAAATTTCTTAATTAAATTATTGATATGCGAAAATAGATTAAAAATGGTTTTCTTAACCACAGAGAAAAATTTCTTACTATTATTAATATAAGGAAACTGTTACTTGAAAACGGGGAGGGCTTCCAAAATTTGGAAGGTCAGTTTTCTTTTATCAACAATGTAGATACTTTAAAATTATATATAATTGCTACAAAGAAGAAGTAGAGGTCAAAAGGAGGAGAATTTGGATAAGCCTAAACATCCTATATATTTTGGGCGTATTCTTCCTATTGAAGTGACCTTTTCAACAATGTCTTATGTTTTTGCTGTAACAAAAAACATAAAATGGTAAATCAGCTTCTTTAAACTCTTGTTTCAGACTATAACAAATTGGACTAGTAAAAATAACGACAGACAGACAGATTTTTAACGGTAATTTTTAAATTTCAGGGTAAAATTTATGGTAACTTATTTTTAGATGGATGGTAAAATTTTTACCAGCTTTCTTCTGGTATTGGTTTTCTATAAATTTTTGCCGTTAAACATCAACATTGACGTAAGCACGAATAGCCCTAGATAAGACGACGAAACTTACGTAATATGGTCATAAACAAGATCAAAAGCTTCATGGAGTTGTACAAATCCATTTTTACTCAAGATACAAAAATTCTTATTACAGTAAACTATGGACTTAGATCCATGGTTCCTTCATGGATCCAATCCTTCTAAGTTTAAGTTCATTCAGTAAACAAAATAAAAAATTCAAAAAAAGCTGTTTTATTTATAATAAGAAAGTTCAATGTTGCCATACTTTAACTGAACACTTCATGAACAAAAATATTTTTAAATTATAATTATATAGCAAATTTGCAATTAAGTTCAATATTAAAGATTGGTTTCTAGTTTTACTTTTACAAGCGTTATAAAGGAATGCGCTATAAGTGAGCCACCCTAGTCGATTCATATTTTATCAGTTTTATAATGTACTTTAGATAACAATGGCCGATACATACTCTCATTTGTTTTTTGAGATAAGTATTTTCCAACGGGCACACCCAATGATGACTAATGTTAGATTTCAGAAAATTGCTGATACAATGTGAAACTAAACTTATAATAACAATAAACGTCGGAAATGGATTGATTTTGCGTGCTTCAAAATCATTCATCTTGCAAGCTCTATTTATCCTTCTGTACTTCCTATTAATTAAAATAATTACATCTATTTATGGTATAAAGACGAAATATGAAAGTGTTTTACTTGAGTTTAATTAATTTTAGATTAACCAAACTGACTCTCAATAAACATACACGAACGGGTCGGCATGACGGAAATCATGCATGTACGCCCAATGCACATCCATAAATGTATAATTAGTGTTAACGTTTAGTCGGTCTTTCCTTCGGTGTCGCCAGTCGGATGACTGATTTGAAGTAGCTGCTTGCCACTATACCTTCTCAGGTATGTATATGGTCTGCAAATAATAATTTTTGTTTCAAAACATACATTTAAGTTAACCTTAACGAATGATCGGTTGTTAGTTTCCCATATTGGTTTACTTAAATATAATCTGAATCGCTCCTCCAAATAACTCAAAACTTCTTCAGACACAATCAAAATACAATGTGCTTCCGCAAACATTGTATTAAAGATTGTGTAAGCGTCCTCGATTAGGCATTTGCATGGAGCTGTTGATACATTGCGAATATTTCAGAAATATGGACTCTAAGAAAAGCAATTCAGCAGTCAACTGACTTCATCCACGTTAGGAAATTTTGGATAAAATAGTTCATGTAATTTTAAACAAAGATTAAAATCGATACACTTCAAATATTGCATGTACTGTGGAGTACATGCATACTAACAAAACTTTAAATTAGTTTTCTACGTGTTGAAATTTCATATTTGTTCACCAAATTTCAGCAATGTTAACAATTTATTACATAATAAAAACATTGTTGCTTCATTACAATGTTGACAAATTCTTTGTAGGTACCTGATGCATTTTAAAACAAACCGCAAGTAAAAATTTAATCAAAATCTTACTGTACTTCAGTAGAAATAAACGTTACCAAATTGCCTGTGTAACTCAATATAATGCAATAGTAAGTTAGCATTTCATAATATTAATTTGTTAAAAGATTAGCTATTATAATGCAATCACAGTATTTTACACCCCCGCAAGTAATTAATCAACTAATTACAAAATGCTCATTTACCTTCACATAAAAAATATAGGTACAAATTTTAATTTATATATATTCAAGCTTGGAAGATTTTTTGAACTTTACTAGTAACCACTTCAAACCCTTATTAATTATGGGTGATCAACGTTAAACAAGGATGCGACAAACACATTAATTACACCTACAAACAAGGAAGTGGACGTGTCAGATGCGACGCTAATTTCAAGTGGTTAATTATGTATAAGCTTAGAATTAAATATCCAGTGGCAGCTTCTCGGAAGAATCAGGTGAGGCTGCGGTTCACTTACTTTCGAGGCAAAAGAAGGAAAACACTTTTTTTAAATAATTTAAAAAAAGAGTACACTTCGATAGTCACTTCACGATAGTAAAAAACTGATAAAAATTTATATTATTTATTATCATTGTTTAGATTGCAAAACGTTTAAAAAAAATACTCGAAGTTTCAAGTTACTTCCTATATATTGATAGTAATACTATCAAGAGTTTCCTGTTGGTAAGTGCTTTAGCTATTCAGGATATCAACAATAAAATAAATTACATGTTAATTTACAACGTTAAAATCAAGTTTTTGCAAATAAGAAGAAAGTTAAAATTGTACTGTAACAATTAAATCGTCTAAACACGAGCTTTGAACATTTTTAGCTTGTCTTACACGTGTAAACTTTCAAAAGTATATTTACAAAATTTGTTTCGCTACATTAAGATCCATTAACTGTAACTTCCCTATTTAATAATTATTAATTAAAAGTAGTTAGTTTAAATATAATTGTAATTAAATTGTTTTATTATGTAACATATAAAATAACAACAGTAAAATATACAAGGATATATAATTTAAACATAGGAAATAATTACAATAAATACAGTTGCAAGAAGAAAAGTGCAATTATTTAAGTTAGCTACCCCTAAAATTACCCTGAAAAGCAATCTCAAATTAGAAAAAAACTACCGATGTTGAAAAACTTGATTTGGTGACTTTATTTTTGCGACTATTTGTTTATTTTTTTTAACATTCTAACATTGTTGATTTATCTTTGAGATGCGCAAAGATTAATTTTTGCTTCATTTGCTTTTTCAGGACAAGCTAATTGTTTATTTTCTGCATCGTTAGATCTTCAGCTCAATGCCCAATTTAATTTGGTTAGTTTAAAAAAGGTTAATTAAAATTTAATCTATACTTAAATATTTATAAACTTAAAAATTAAATATTTAATCTAAGATTAAATTTAACTAACCAACAGAAAATGTTTGTTAATCGTATAGTAAATTAAATAGATTAAATTTAATCATAATTATGATTACTAAACTCACAGATTAAATTTTAATTAACGTTTATGAAATCCACCATTCGTTCGACAGATCGTCCTTATCTTTAAGGTGTTGCTTGTAGGTATAATGCAGCCCAATAAACGGTTGGGTTTATTAAATTAGTTAACGAATTTTACATCTTGTTTTCTCTTTGTGTGACAAGGCCATGTGCGGGCATTATGGCAGCAGATCATACTGTTGTTTTGGGAAAAAAGTATGGATGCAGTGGGAATTTGTTTCTGCAGCTTTGTTGGACTAATAGTTTAACGTGGAATCTAAACCACGGAACAAAAAATTCGATACGAATATAAAATGACCCCACGGTCCGAAGCTCAGCATTTAGGTCTTACGTATGTTAAACTTACATTCAGGTTTCTTCTGTCTATATGCAGGTAACTTCCATAAAAGTCAGATGAAGTTATATGTCCACTATATCTATCTAGAGACATGATAAATAACAATAATATTCGTAATAATACGAAAAGAATATAAAAAAATCAAATTGATAGGTTTTACTCGGGTTTTACACTATTAAAATTAGAAAAAATTTTACAATTTCAAAATTAAAATACTTTTTTTTCTGCTTTTGAGTGATTTAAGAAAACAATATCTTGGTTCACCTGCGTTTATTAAATTTCCTTGGTATTTCCTGATAAAAATTTTCTTTTACCAGCTATAATGACTAATATATTGAAAACTGTTTTAATAAAAAATAAAAATGCAATATAATTGCGAACGGTCATGGTCGAGGAAGTTTAGGCTTGGCCAGAATTTCTAAAAAAAAAAGGAAGAACTAATAGTGCATTTTTGTATTCAAAACTGGTTCTCTAAGCAGTGATAAAACATGTAAAAAAAGTTGTCTAGTTGAACAGGTCGATGACACAACAACACCCAAAATTATCCAATTATAAATTTCCTTTTTGAATGATCGATCGCATTACAAAAAATCTTAAAGATACAAAAAACAGTATTGAAAAAAAATTGTCTACGATAGCCAAATGTAAAATATTTACTTTTACTTTTAAAACTGTTAGTAATTTTACCTAATACATAATTCAAAGAATCAAAACGCATGCAATAATTTATTTTCACTTTATTAATAGAAAAATGCAAGTAAAAGTTTTGAATTTAAAGCTAATAAATTTTATATTATACAAAATATTATAAGATGTGTCAAAATGAATTTAAAATTTTAAACCATAAATATTACCAACCATATAAATGCAAATATACTTATGGTGTCGAGAAATGCATCCAACAACATTTTAGTTTCAGTTTTAGGCTTTTAACCAGTTAGGCCCAACGGCTAAGTCATTCAAAAGAATACAACTTTTTCACAATGATCTCCATATTTGGTAATTTTAAGGTAATGCAAAAATTTGTAAACGCAATAACTGATACAGTTACATTTTCCCCATGCCTTGAGTAATTTTAAAATTTGGGACAGATATCGAAGGAATGAAGGAACCGTTACAAATTTCAGTTAACCAGATTCATTAAAATTTATATTTTATTAGTATATTATACATAATTTTATGGGTTCTCATAAATATAAACACTGTAAATGTGAGAAAATGTGCACTTAACAACTTACTCCGCGAAGTGTAACTTTGGGAGCACTGGTTTAGTTGTACCAGTTGTACAATAATATCTTAACAGTTTGTTGCACATTTGTTGAATGCAACGGTAAAATAATTTTTATATTTTTATTGCATCATTTTGAACCGGTCCAAAAAAATTTTGATTACTTTAAATATACAGCTATACGAACCTTCTTGAATATACAAGATGTTAATTGTACAATGAATTATATTATATTTACAAAGAATGCAATAATTAATCTTTATAGCTTATTCAAAATGCCCACTTAATGGTTTAAAACCAACGCTAAAACTTAAAATTGGGTTTTGGTGATTAGCGCATCTGCTAATGCTCAATTTTCATTTTATTTCCAACAAGCGGTACCCAAACTATTTGAGATTATAGATATAACGTACAATGAAAGTGTAGGTTTTGAAGTGTAGGTTCGCTGCGTGACAAAAGTTAATTCACTTCTCCCAAAATTAGTACCTTGAGGCTTCTAAAAGCTTGCAATAACCCAATTCTTAATGTTTTCGTATTTGTTATTTTCATTGTTTTAATATTAGTTAATTGCAATATTGTAGAAAGGTAGAAGCGGTACTGTTAAATATTGCAAATGAACCTTTAAAGGTTACTTAAAATTCAAAACTAATTGGTGTGTAACCCACAAACGTACGTCTAAAAAATTAATTGCAGATAAAAAGTGAAACTATTATCTGAAACATTGAGTTGTGCAATTATTATTACTTTTTGTAGCGATGTTTCTTAAATTTACCACTTACGAGAAATTCTTATGTTACACACTGAACCCCCGTATAACGCGGATAATACGTTACGCGCTGTATGAAACCGCGTTTTACATATTATCCGTGTTATTTACCCTATTATTACTTCACCCTATTATAGATTTATTAGATTATGTGCTATATGTAACAATAAGATAATATTCAAAATGGTGGGTAAAACAACTATAAGTTTCTAATTAAAGTTCCAGTAGCATGGCGCCAATGCTGAATTACTAATGCAACATTGTCGATATAAAGACAACAGAATAACAATTTGTTTTCATTTACAATAGCAGGTTTCAACAATTAGAAACAGAAATAAAACTAAACGAGTCAGACGTCTACTATTTTATAAACTGATTAACTTGACAGATATAATCAGAAAGTGTATGCATGTAGAAGCTTACATACACTCAGAATAAAATATACAACTCAACATAATATTATATAGGGTGTGGTATACGAGTATATTATTACTGTTGGTGGTCCAAAACTTGAAAAAAATACAAAAGAAATATTCAAGCAGTTGTTAAAAGTAATGTCTACCCATTTCCAAAATTGCGATACTCCAAAAAAGGATCTCGCCAAATCAAGTTCTTTCTTTATGTTGATCAAATTTTAAACAAAATTTTTGTATTGCACAATACAAAAATCCAAAGAAAAAATTAACATAGTGATTGCATTGTTAACTTTAATTTTTGCCATTAAAACAAACAGAAAAAACTGCATAATGTATGAATCGCTTCCATGAATTAATAGCAAATCCGTTGATAATGTTTTGAATTACGAACCAATAAAAGGTGCAATGACTCGTTACCTACTTCGTGTATATTACATTGTTCTAAAGTAGATTATTCTAAAATCATCTATTGAACTACTTAAAATTAAAATCTCCTCATAACTTTTTTCTTTATTAGGACAGTACAATTTTTAGCATTTAAAACTTTTTTGCTACAAGAACACTAGCTTCGAGTAAATACATGGAATTTTTACATTTTGTCCATATGCAGGTTTAACCTCAGTAGAGATCATAGCAATAAAAACAAGATATTCCATAAGAGAAAATGTAAGGTTTTCAGTAGATCAGCGAAACGACTGTAAACTTCCATTTTAGGTAAATTTATAAAAAGAGACGACAGCACGTTTTAGATTTATACTCAGATTGGATCACTTTGATAAATAATTTCTCCATAAAAAAAAATATGAAAGCAGTCTAATCTTACACAATATAAATATCTTTATTAATTTATTTAAATATTTCTCATTCCAATGTCAAATTAGCACCTAATTTACAACAAGTTAATGTTGCCTAAAAGTAAATCCAATTCTTCGAAAAAGAAAACTTACTTACATACGCAACCTTAAAACCATCCGCATGAAAAAATCCGTTTAGGCGTAAAAACAATTCATTTACAATTACTATACATTTCGTCCAAAATTGCAACCTTCAAGCCATGACTAATGTGTTAATGGTTTGAAAAGTAGTCAATTGTCTGGTGTTACTGAGCTTTGACCACGAAAACGATGTAATTTATTCTCATTTAAAAAAATGACTCAGTTTTTCGTTCACAAGAAATGTGGTAAGATTTTTCAATAACTGAAATGAATCACAAAATAATATTTGTTTACTTATTTAAACGTCTTAAGGAATAATGGAATTTATAATATAAAAAAATTAAAAAAAAGTAAAAATTGTTTATCTTTTCATTTTAAATCCATTTTGTTCTCGAATTTTTTTTTTAATTTGTAGGTTTTTCTTGATATGCAAAATAGCCAAATCTTCTTGGCTTAATTGGCTTGAAAATTAAATTCTTAATTTTCCCATTACCCATTGGCAGAAGCATTTGCAATTTTATTGAAACTTTTATCGTCATCAGTCGACGAGTATGTTCCACTTATAATTTTTTGAAATATTTGCGCCCCAAAATTATTATTTTGTTTTAAAAATATTATTTTGTTTTAAAAATATATAAATATATAAATATAAATAAATATTATTTTGTTTTAAAAATATTATTTTTGCATAAAAGTATTTGTTGTATAAAAATTTAAAAATTAATATATACGGTTCAAAATCCTACGATAAGACAATAAAAAATTTGTAAAACAAATTGAAAAACACCATTTAATAATTGTAATTTTTTATTTTTTAAATTCCACAAAAGATGACGTTTTTGCTCCTTATCAAACCATATACTATTTTTAATCTAATAGAATAAATTAGTAATCTAATTAATCTAAATTTCAAAAATAAATTTTACACTTTTTTGTTATTTTTTATTCAAGCAACGTATAAAATAAAATTTATGAAATAATGAATATACGATTAAAAAGATTTATAAAATACAAACTCGTAAAATAAAACATTTAAGATTTTAAATAAAATTTACAGGAAATATAAAAATGTATAAAATGGCTCACATAATTATAGTGCGCTTTATTGATCTACACTTAAATTTTGTTATTTTAAAATTATTATATAGTAGTACTTGCAATTTTATAAAAATAAAAATTTTATACGTATTCATATGATATGAGTACTTAAATATGAAAAAATAACTACTTAATGCTTTATGCCAATAACAAACTAATTTTGTTAAAAAAAAATTAGGAACAAAAGGATTATTAACTTTTCAATAAACAACTAACATTATAATTTTGTTTGTTGAATAATGACGCCACAGTAGGTAATAACAAATTAAAAATAATTAAATAAATAGGTAAGTAAATAAACAAGCGAATATTTCAAAAATCTACTGTATTGATATTATAGAATTAACAATAGGGTTGTTCTATTATAATAATAAAAAAAAATCACTATTGATTTACCCTACAGAAGAATAAACATTTTTTAATAAATATAATTAAAAATAATTTAAATTAACATTTTCAACTAAAAATTGTATTATACAACAATAAATTTTGTAGCTTTTAATTTGATTTTAAATTACTAGTACTTTATAAAATTAAATCTAATTATATGTATTTATCACCAAAATTACTATAGTACTCGTATTCAGAAGTTAGTACCTAATCAAACAATTAATAATATTGAATAATTCAAAACCGTGTAATTCGCTGGCATTTATTTTAATTCTTTTTCATATAGAATAAATTAATTCCTCATTTAATGTTGCCAAAAGTAATATATTACTTTTTACGTTTAAAATTTCAAAATACCTTAAACGCAAAAAAAGCTACAGTTAAATTAATAGTTACCCTCGGGAATCATCCGTGGTATTGTATCGCAAATGTCCTTCATACACCAATTGTTTAATTAATTACGCAAGGACAAGCTTGGAAAGTTTTGTACAAGAGTAAATTGTTAAATTCAACAATTGAGATGATGCATAAACACAAACAATTAAAACAAATTGAAAGAACTCCTGACAAATTCAATTTCTCAAGTATCAAGTTTATTGGCTAAATCATTTCAATGAGCTGTTATAATTAAAATGTAAATATGTAGTTACAACAATATTGAATTTCTGAAGCTTCAGGTGTGATGATATGGTCCACTAAAAATGCGACCTTTTAACATTGACACATTATAACATACAGAACACCGTGCATGATTACTGGAAAAGTACTAACATTATACAAAATCTTATTACTACAATGATTATAAAATGCACGATTGCATTTCCCTAGAGAAATTTTTTTTAAATTTTATTCCGAAAAACAATCGCAAAACTTTTGAAAATTTTAAAAATTGTATTTCCGAAACCTTTTTTTTCCTCTTCTTAATTCATAACCTCAAATACTACAAATGTAGAATTTGAGAGGTACAGAATTCTCTAGTAGGTACTTTTTTTGAAAATGTTTGATTTTCAACTAAATTTTTATCGAACAAGCTTTTGCCCAAATTTTTCATCAAAAAAAAACCCACAGATAATTTTTCTTCTAAATCGTTTAATAATAAGCAGAAGTACGGTAAGTTAACATAATACGAGTCAACGGTGTCCTGCATAACTTGAAGTGAAGAAATTGTCGTTACTTGTTAGAATATACGATTAACCTAATTTTAAATCAATTATAGTACTTAATGAATTATTAAAGTATATCTCCGTGTCATCTTAAATTGCTTTTTCTGCCACCTACTGCAATGTCATCTGGAATGTTGGCGTTTTCTGAACGAATTAAAAAATTTAAAAATCGTTCTTACCGGTTTTTCATTACTGTTATTAGAAGAAAACGGAAATATACCGACTTCATTTAATTGTAGCGTAGAGATTAACCTAAGCTACGACTTTCTCGCAAGAATGGCAAACTCAAAATGTAGGAAAAAAAAGCTGAAAATAATTAGTATTAACTTTTCATCGGATTTTGAAAAATTCACTTAAAATTACCTCGAAAACACTAAAAAGCAGTTTATTGCGGAAAACAAAAATAAACAGCTTTTTTAAATCCACATACAATTCTATAGAAATTCCATAAATAAATGAAGATAATTCAACGTTGTTTATGCTATTGAACCCAATTAATATATTATAATTAGCATTATATTAATTCATCATAAGGTCGACGAATGCAAGTTTTAGCCATTGTAAAAGTAATTTATGTTACAATTTAATAATCTGTCTGCTACTACGAGTAATAAATTCAAATACCATTTAGAGATACAAATATGGTCTAATTAAAAGGCCGGAATTGGCTACTTCTTAGTAGGTAGGTACCTAATAATTTTCATAAAATTATAGGTGTATGTAATGCAATATTAATCATTAATAAAAAAAAAGAACAAAAATTACCTTCAATTCAAAGAAGAAGAAAAAATAATTGTATATTGCCAACAACGTTAGTCATTTTCTACACGAAAAAAACATGTTAGAATATTTTCTCTAATAAAATTACCATTTCATGATGTTTCATATTTTTATTAAATTTCCTTGTAAATAAGATGTTTTAAACAAATCACCTTCAATTACCATATCAATTTGCATTAAATCATGTTTCTGATAAACAAGCACGTACTTTTATAGGTATTAATAATACAGATCATAAAATTAATCAATATGAAGTAGATTGATCATGACAGTACTGTATCTTCATAACTATCCACCTTTTCACCTTGACACATTTCTTCCTCCAACAACTGTTAGTGTTCGACTGTTAGTTCCAGGTCTCCAATATAAGAAGTGGTTTAATTTAGGGCAAAAGGATTTGGGGATTTTCCATAGATTTTTTATTACCAACAGAAGATTCAGCTTCGAAGAAGGTAGATCCGCCATTGAGAGAGAGTTTAGATGAAGAAACGATACTCAAGGTATTACAATTGAACAAACTACTTTATAATTGCTTCTTGGTTAATAAGAAGTCTCCTTTATTGAATATATCAATAGATATTTACCTGCCAGTTTCCTTCGTAAGTAAGCTAAAGACAAGTAACTGAACTGCATGATAAATGATTCCAATTTATTTTAATTTGTAAACGATCAGTTATGAAATCTAAATAGGAATAGGTCATTAATATTTTGCAATAAGGTTGCAAATTTCTTTTGCTGGACAAATAATTAAAACAGTTCAGTTGGCATATGCAGCAATCAGGATATGCAGCATATGAATTGGGTAATGGTTCTATATGGACTGAAATCAATAAATAATAGCAATTTTATGGTATTGACGTCGAAGATATCGACGGCGATTGTATTACCTTGACTCATACATTCACTACTACAACAATGAAAATTAACCATTGTTGGTATTGTTGTTTTACCTTATTTATGATGAAAGTTTATGATTAATTTTCTGATTGATGAAATTGACTTTGAATTGTCAATTGATTGCGAGCACTGCACGATATTATTTTTAAATTACCTCCCGCTTAGTATAAAGTAAAATATCAATTTTTGACGGTTTACTTCCTACATTGATTGTTCCAAGTTCTTTTATTGCCATATAATTATGATTTTGAAAGTTATGGATGGTTCTTAATAGTATGATATAGTGATTGCTCTCTCGGAACCGTAATCTCATCCATTGTTTAAATGTTATCTCAGTAACAATTTGAAGTTTTAAAAAGCTTGCAAAACCTTGTGACCATCATCTTCGAGGAAAGAATTCTAATTGAAAATTATTTATTTTCTCTTGTTTAATCCGCAATCCAAAAATAACCCAATGCTCATTGTTTATATTAAAATTCGTCGTGGTTGATCTTTATCTCATCAAACATATGTTATTTCTACTTCCCCAAATAATAAAGAAAAGTTAAAAAGTCAAAATTACATTAAACGGTCAACATTTTCATTTGTTGGACAAGTAAGATGGACAGGTTGTTGGACCGTCTCGATCAATGAGAAAAACAGTTAATTGGATTATATTGATAGCTTAAAAAAACTTTATAGTATCTGGTGCCATAAATTAGGCTCTCAAGTTATATAATTATGCACGCCCAAACGCAAAGATATTTGACTTCAAGTAATAAACCTCCTGGAAGATAAAATTCTATTTTTACTTCTGTCGTCATCGCAGACAAAAATCGTTTGTGTGATGTTCAATTAAATTACTTAAATTCATAAAAGTTGTATAATATTTTGGAAAACTCTTTTGATCTATAAACATGGATCTAACCTTAAAATTCCAACAGTTTGGTATTGAATTATCTCAATAACTCGATTGTAATTCGATAAGTTTTAACTAAATATAAACATTAAAATGAATAAACTTCCTAATTAACTAATAAATATTTTTTAATAATGATGACATGATGTATAAAATCCAATTAAATTTGTTATAAAAAAAATCTCAAGTTTTTTAGTTTTGAATGTATACTCAAAATTTCTACCCAACTTCTGATAAGATGTAAGTAAATTTAAAACTTTAAATTTAAAAATATACTAGGTACTAACCTTTTCCGTACCCAAAAAAAAAATCCAAAACAATTTTTGAGATGATAAGGTCACTACAAAACTGCACAATTTTATTTCACCTAAAAATTATTTCAAAATGCGGTTACATTGACTTAGGTACGGCGCATACGCAAAGCACTAGCAGGAGAACTCGACTCCTGCTCTACAACGTGTTCGTAGGCAACTAACAAACCAACTAACCACGAATAATGAAAATAACTTCACCGATCGTGACTGCCATACCCTGTTTCAATGTCTTGCTTTCTTCGTTGATTGCAAGTACTCAACAAAACAACTACATCCTCTTTGTCTTTTCAATGGCTATTCATTAGGAAACCTTTCTGGTTAGTGTAATGCTTAAGTTGTTAAAATGTCCATGATCATCAATTAACAATAAACAAGTTGTAAATTTTCTGTCATTATGCTCTTATATCAGGCACTTAGTTTGGGATTATTATAGCTTTGGAACATCTGAAAAATCAAGTGGCTGAAAAGGTAGCATTTAATTTAATTGGCCAATTAACAATGAAACTGCGTGTGTATCACGGGGTGTTTTGCCATATGAGTTATTTGGGGCGAAAATAAATGGGAAAAAAAGAACTGGAAAGGTTTCAGCCAACATATAATTGCTATAATGAAACCAGTTGTCAACCAATCAAATGAGACGACATTTTCCCAATGTGTTCGGAGTTTGGATGATGACACTTGATTGACAGTTGACCACCGTATGTGCAAGAGATGATATTATATCTATTATCTGATGATTCTGGTGTACATTTAAATTACAATAAATTCTTTGAATGCCAAGAAATAGAAAAATATAACGGTGCACTGTTCTAACTCTCAAGGCACACTTCTCACCTATATAATATGTAGGTTTTCAAATATTTTAGGTAAACAAATCTGATAAATACTATAACATACAATAGACCAGATAACAAATATTATATTATAATGTTCAGCATTTTAATGGGTAGGTAATTATAAACAGGAAAAAAGTTAATTTCCTATTATCTATTAAGAAATTTATTTTGTTATTATAATATTAAATAGACTACATAAAGACGAATATACAGACTTATTCTTTTGTTCTTTGGCTGCGTAGAGCCGCCATAATGTGGACTCATAAAATTGTTTACTAATTACGTAAACGTGGTTAACTGTAAACAATAGCTAATCAACTTTTTTACATATAAAATTTTCTTTAAAAAGCATTTCTCTTTTACTTTTCCAAGTTTAAGCAAATAATATGCAATTGTATAAAATTCTATATTTTTTAATTCAAAATAGAGCAATGCAATCGTTTGCATTTTAAATCATATAATAAAATTAGTTTATTTTAAATAAAACAATAATAATCAAAAGTTTAAATATCAATGCCTTGAAATGGTTATTGTATTTTGAACCTGTTTTGGGTTTATTATCATTATGATCAAATACTTTAGCAATTTACAAATGTTTATACTTTTTACCTGAGGTCATTTACATTATTTTGTTTTTAAATAGGTTAAAGGTTATAATGTGCAAAATAAAGTTTATAATTAATTAACAAAGGATTATTCTCTGTTTAAATTGAAGCTGTATAAATTGCTTGAATAACGAATGAGAAAAGTAGGAATTAAAGCAGTTCAGGAGCCATATAACCTCAGTTTTGGACGAGCTCAAAAAACTACCATGGAAAAACAAAGATATCAAAGTTGATGGGTCAAATATCTAATTTATCTAAGATATTCTACTATCTGACAATATGGATGAACTGGAACAGTGTTTCATCAATTTAATGCGATAGCAGGCCAGGTTTAGAAGTTGAGGTTTTAAGATTTGATGGTAAATGGGAATAACGGATGTAATTTAGGACTTGACTGCTGGTCAACTAAAGTGGCCAAAAAAGACGTGAAAAAACTCTGACTGATGTTCATTACAATAAAATGATAGTAGGTTGGTACTATTTACATTACGATTACAAAAAATGGCAACTCGGCCGGCATGTTTTAATTTATCATGTTGTTTTATTGTACAGCAGTTTTGTCTGGAAATGTTTTTAATTTCTCAGCATTTTATAGAATTTTCTTTTTTTATAGCAGTGCTTTAATTTTTTGAAATAATAATTAAATTTTTTTAAAACATGCTGATGAATTAAAAACACCGCGAAATAAGGCAAGCTTGCCTGTGGATGACACTCTGGTTGGTGGTAAAAGAAGATCGACATCCGCATAATCTCAAGACGTAGGTACTTAACGTGTTAAAAGTAAACTGTGTTCCAGCATTTTTATTACTCCTGCATCTGCAAATAGTATGTACTAAATGGTATAATTAGTAAGTACTTTTATCGAAATTTAGGTTATGAAATTTGTGAAGTGTCAAATATGCATTTGGTCTCATTGCAAAACTTAAACGGTGTATCCGTATTTGAAGTTAAACAAGTCCTTATAAAATATCGGATAGTTACACTGCATACTAATCTTCCAAAGTTATGACCGTAATTATGTAACATTTACCTACATACTTACATACCTAATCACGCCATTCCCTTACTGAGTAGGCAAAAAACTTTTTATAGCCAATAAAAGCTTCTTGACTAATCTCTCTACACTTTCCTATCTTTGATGTATACTTCCTTTGTTTCGACAACATTCTTACACAGAGTTATAAATGCCCTTTTATACCAAAACTTAAAAAAGCTTTTCTTTTTTCCACATTCATCTGCAATATTTAATTATGTCTTACATAGTCCACATCTTCTTTCTCATCTGCACTCTTTATAATCATATAAAGAGTCAGTCGTCAGTCAGTTTATAAGACCAAAAAATTAAAATCATTTTTACAAGGTGATCTGGGCTAGTAGGCTCACATTTAGGGGTTGCTTGGCATGGTAGTTATAATTAGAGGTGAGATTTTTAGGCCGCATAAAATCAAAAAAAGATACCTAAAAAGGTTCTAAAAAAGCGATTTTAGGTCCAATAAACACAAAAAAGAGATCCTATAAAAGTACTAAAAAAAAAGATTTTATACCTAAGCATTCTTAGATACCCACTGAAAATTTGTAATTTTTCTTAGGTTGGCACATATGGTAAGCTGCCACCACCGAGCAACAAATTCAAATTTAAAAAACAATAAAAAAATTTAATTTATGTTAGGGGCGTCGTAAAGGTGAGATTTTTTTACTATTTAAACTGAAAATTAAAAAAAAGTTTTCAAAATGCTAAAATAGGTCGTAAAAATGAAAAAAAAAGGTTGCTAAAATAAAAATTAAAAAAATGCAAGAAGGTAAAAATAAATAGGGCTTAAATAACGTAGTTTTTCATTAAACGAATTTTGGTACCAATAAAATAAAAATAGGACGTAAAATAAAAAAAAGGTAAAAACCTAAAAATCAAAAAAAGAAGTTGTTTAAACTGCAGTACTGTATTTAATTAATTACATAGGTATGTATTTAATACACTGAAAAAAATGAAGATGTGGCCACCACATTATTTTATAATACATTAATCTTATGGTACGATATTATGTCTTGCAAATTTGGTTGAGAAATTTCTATTGGTTTGGGCGTTAGAGCGCACACAAAATTAAGTTACACACAGACACACAGACGTTTCTTGATGTTTGGTCTCTTTCAACTCGTTTGACCTCAAGGACTGTAAATCCGTAAAAATTTGAAAAAGAAATTTTTTTTCGATTACATAACTTTTCCATAATATACATATGGTATACTACGTATACTCATTGTACCATGTAGTATGATAAAGTAAAAATTATAGCAATTTGTACTACAATTTTACCACTTAGTACTGATATAATTTTTTTAAATACTATTTAATACATTTTTATAGTATACCACAAAGTGTAGTCATTTTCAATATTTAATTTATTATTTACTATTTTTTATAGTAAATATTTCAACTATTTCAAAATAGTAATAAGTGCTACAATCAAATAGATACAAATTTGTATTAAATTCCGCTACAATTTATTTTACAAAAAAAATTATCTAAATAAGTAAATACCTACTACAAAATATTTAGGTAGGACTAGATTAAAAAATAGATTTTTTTCCAACTGATGATGAACTCCAGGATCTTGACAGACGGAGTGTCACTGATTCTGGTCATATAGGACCAAAAGATGTCTCCCAACATAGATCATCTCATTGAAGTCAGCGCCGCACAATAACAAAGTATAGGTACATAAAGATGTTAATTTAATCTTTAGTATCCAGCCAAAACTTTTTGCAAGTATCTTCAGATTAATTAAGGCGCATATATTTCGGCTCATGGTTACATGCAATTTCTTGTTAATTCTTTTTCATCATCGTCATCATCTACTACACGTTTGACACCAGCGTTTCGTTACGTCACTCAAAACTGATCTCGCCACTTCATCTTGAAGCGGCCTACGGATCTTTTATTTCTTTTTTTATTATTCATTGCCGAAATTAAAATATTACAAGGAATATATTACTATTTAATATTAAAATGATGATTATGATTAGAGATTGAGTGTGCGAATGAAGAATTAATTTTAAATTATTATCGCAAATTTTTTGAAACTCGCCATAAATCGAATCTGATTCAAATGTTATGTATTATGCCCGAATGAACACTCCAAAAATGTTATAAAAGTTCCTACGAATTTCCTCCACTAATTGGAAGCTAAAATGGAACAGCACAAAAAATTTTACAAAAGAGATCGTTTTTATGACAAAAACAAATTTCTTACATTTGCAGCTTGATCTGAAGCAAAGAAGATTTTTGCAGTAAGTCAATACTTTGTAATGCAGGGAATACATTTGCTACTAAGTCGCATGCTCTCATGCTACTGCGCATGCTTTGCTTGCAATTATTGGTACCTAGTCGCAAGAGAGCATGCGCAGTCGCATGAGAGCATGCGACTTAGTAGCATGTGTATCACTAGCTTAATCCAAATTCAAACAGAGGATGTACCTTGGAAAGATTTTGAAATAGTATCTAATATGAGAACTTTATGATCAAGGCAAAATTGTCTTGTTTGAATTTGAATACCGAAACTTTGATTTCAATTGGGGAAGAAATGCCCAGTAGATTTTAGGAAATTTTTTGGTTTTAATCAAAACACTCAAATTATCAAATATTTTGTAAGCTAAAAGTATTCTTTATTTGTGTAGTCTTCCCCAAAATGTAGCATTTGGTGGGATTATTATTAGCTATAGCATCTTAGCAATATTGCACCAATATTGGCTGAATATTGACAGACAATATTGATATCATATATTGCCCCAATATTGGAAAACAATATTGCACCAATATTGGCTGAATATTGCAATATTGCGCCAACATTCTATATTGGCGCTATATTGGGGCAATATTGCCCCAATATTATGTGCTACCTGGGTTCCTTTTATTTTCTCCTTTTTAAACTAATTACTTAACATTTTTATTTGTATTTGTAACATTTTTGAAAAATATAAATGGATGAAGGAATGTATAACAGTAGCAATTAATTTATTGAGTATTGCTTAAAGTTATACGGTTTACTTATTATTAAGAAAGTAAAAATTAAAAAAATTTCACTGTTTTAAAAATATGAAACATTAAATTAGATTACTCAAACTAACTATAGGAATACTGTACCTACTACACTGTGTTTCACAAGAAATTAAATTAAATTCTTAAATTATCTTCTGTCAAAAACAATATCAGCAACCTTTTGTAATATTTAAATAAACTTAATGAGCAACAAATTATTCCACATCTTTTATGTACTTACTGTGAATGTCGCAATCAATTATTATTTAATATTCGGACGCTCCTAACAATATCGACTCATATGGCATTTAAAACAATTAGCGGAAAAGTCATCAGACTCTTTATTGACTGAAAAAATGTGAGTAGGTATTTTTTATAGTTTTTGCAAAATATTTTTTAAAAGGAAGTTAAATTAGCGATTTTATTAAAAGCGTAAAAGTAATTTATTGCTTGAATAATATTAAAATTCCTTTTGTTATTTATTTGGGTATAATTTTGTATAATTTGTGTTTAAATAATAATTAATCTACTTAAGTTGTAAAAGGCAGTAAGAGTATTTAAAGAAAATATTATACATATTATATTGCAGAATGTAGAATAAAGCGAAATTGATTATGCAACGGAAATTGCAAGTGTTCCTTGGTCAATGACTTTGGTCAAATTTGTGTGGGATACAACAAAGTAGACAACATTTTTAACTAATACGGGGGCAACTAGACAAAACTTATGTAAAAAATCCTGAAGTTCAAGTTTCCATTTCTAATTAAATACCTTGACTAATAATCAATAAATCACACTTTTATTATTAAAAATACATAAATGGAAAATAAGATTAATTAATTAATTTACAATGTGTGGGAAGTGAATAATAGTTGAATTATTTATTATTCACTCTATAACTAAAGAGCAATCGTGTAAAACAGTAACTTTCTTCTATAAGAATAACATTAAACGCAGTCCTAAAATGAAGACGTCAATAATTAATTATGAGAATGTGCGATTATTGTTGTTAATTTTACGAAATTGAAAACAGCAAAGTTTTAAATAAAGTAAACGAGTTGGTTTCAAGAATAACGACAATGCAATTATTGCAGACAAAGTTACAATAATTTATTGTTAATTTGCTGCACCGCATTTTCACTTTCTTCGTTAACAAAACAATATTCTAAAGAATAGCAATTCTTCGAATATTTCAAATAATTTTTAGCATAATTAAAACTACAAATTAATAATTATATCCATCATGCTGTTATTGGAGAAAATAACTTTCTTCAAGTTTTTTAATAGTTATAATCCTATGGTACCAAAAAAATCTTTCTTATAAAGGACACTTAAAGTGGAAAACGCAATTTAAAATGATTATTTTCTCATGTTTCATTCAATAACTCTAAAATTTTAGCAATTATTGGGCTCTGTAGAGGTTCCTTCAAGTTACGAATGTTTTATATAAATGAAGTTACCATAAAATTAACTTTAAAAAACTACCAAATACACGGATCCATTATTAAAATGTATAAAATAGTTCTTTATGCACATAGGACGTAAAGTGGAACTTTTTGGCCCGCTGCTTGAATGTTGCAGCAAAAGCTCTAAAATGTAGTTGGTTGGCTGTGACTAAATTTCCAACATCGAATATCAGATTTTGTAGAATGTACGGTCAATTTAAAAGCGTCTCAATTGCACCTATTTAACAGTTTAAAATCTTCTACCGCCGGATCCTTGTTAATAAATCGGTGATTATGATTAATCATCTGATAAGCTTTTATCCTTGACAAAATCTTTACATCTTACGCCACTGCTTCAACAAACTGAGTATGCGCGTAACTACAGCAACGCACCGAACACAGGCAGGTTGATAGAAATTTGCATTATTCACGTTTGCCAAGGTAATTTTGACAATTAAGCACGTGTTTATTTGTTAAAGTAGTTAATAATTAGAAGTGGGTACATAAAAATTACATCATTTACCAGTGAGATGTCAAATGAGAGGTGAATGAATCGCTTTTATATTTTAATTTCATAAATTATATATTTACTTCTGTTCTTTGCTTATTTTCTTCTGCAGTGTAGGCAACCCCTTATTCACATTAACTCGCATGTGTGAGGGTGAATCGAGGTTGTTCTAACCCTTATTCATGATCTATAACAGAAATTTAAAATGTTTCATAATCTTATAATACCTGCTCGATGAAGTTTTTAAAAAACATTAGTTATTTTAATAATATATGTGGGAAGCAGTTATATTTATATCCATCAAATTTAAAAAATGCAAACATCATAAAAAGGTAGGATAATTTAAATCTATTTTTTTTTTTAATTATGACGACTAATATTTTTTGATTATGTAGCCGTGTATTATTATGTAATTATTTATTTTACAGAATTAATTAATTATTTATTTATTACTTTTTTTTGTTTTTTTTTACAATTCAATTAACACGTTGATTGCAGTCAACGTGTTAACTATATTATTTTTAATTCAAGTCGAAAGTAAAGTTTCGCGAAACTTTACGCTTTATCAAGACTAAATATTTAATGGACAAAAACAATCAGATGCTCTGAAATGCCTTCTCTTATAATTATAATTCAATCATTGTAATAAATTTTAACAATTAGTGTTTACTATTATTTCTTATCTTTGATTATTATTATCATCGTCTTAAGCGCATCCCATCTGTACGCGTTAAAAATGTAATTCTGAAGGTGAGATTTAAAACAAATAACTAATTTTCCCTCATTTTAACGGAAACAAATTCTGGAACAGGAGCTCTAATCAGCCTGCATAATTTGATATGCAATCAGTTTATTTTAAATTTTATTTTATATGGGCGTTTATTTTTATAATTTATTTAAGACCGTGAAATAGGAAATGTTTCATGTTTTGGGTTGCAAATTTGGGTAGGGGGTTAAAAAAATAAGATCATTCAAAAAATTGTGGGAAAAAGACCGAGGGATACAAAAAAAAATTAAAGCTATTAATATTTTAATACCATGGGTTTCGTAACCTAAAACTATAGTACCAACCTAAAAATAGCATATTTTTAGTACCTTATTAGGACCTTTTTTTGTATTTATAGGACCTAAAATCGCTTTTTTTTAGAACATTTTTATGTACCTACCTACCTTTTTTGAATTTATACCAACACTCCTTACATAATATTATAGTATAAATAATATAATAAACAATGTTTAAATTAAAATCTGTATTTCATTTTAAATAGGCGACGTCTGATGCAAAAAAAATTATAAATCTGTAGATAGTTCCAGCAGCATGTAAATTATTGCAACAATAAATTGTTGCGATATTTGCATGAATAAAGAAAAGTGAAGTGATAGGTACCTATGCCAAACAAACCATGTTTAGGAAACAAATAAAATAGTCAAAATAGTATTTAATTTCTTATTCTACAATTATTATTGTTACTCAACTACTATTTGCGTATATGAACAAATAAAGTTGTCGTGGTATTAAGAAATAGTTACCTAACTTTAAAAAATGGTAACTAACAATTAAAATTGTATCGTATATACGGATCTCATTCACTCATCATGTGTCCACCACTGACGCGTATGAATGGATTAACGACATTCCTACTACCGACCGCTTATTCACTGACTACAAATATATTTTAAAAATACGTAAGCTCTTATACCATATTGGTTAGGCAAAGTAAGAGCTTAAGTTACTTTGTTTTTTTTTTTAAAAAATTTGTGGTCCATACGTATTCGTTTAGAATATTACTCAATTTTGAAATTTTGCTTTTTTTTAAATAAATTTGTGTTCAGTGAGCGGTCGGTAGCGCGAATGTCGCTAATCCGTTCATGCGCGTCAATGGTATACGCACAACGGATAAGATCCATCTAAACGTAGATAGTAACGATAACACGGTATGCTCCTTTTGTTGATTATTGCACTCATCTGTCACATGTAAATAACATTTACTGGCAGTTTTAACTATAACTGAGAAGAAAATAACTAATGCATATTACATGCATAGTTTCGTTAGCGCTATTTGGCTTTTCACGAGAACTCCAAATAACACAGTTTTACTTATTTTATCGAAAACGACCTCAAACTGGAGGAGGATTTATAAATCATCATTGTATTGAATTTGAGCTTTCTAATGCATGCAATAAACATGCAAAATAAAATTTATTTAGGCAATTAATGCCATAAAAACAAGTTGGGGCCAAGGCCTTTTAACTTATCAGGGCAATATTACACTTCAAATATTCCTTTACGCTGATAGTTTCAACCGATTTGCGAGCGATCAGGCAAATAAATGCATAGGCAATATAGGGCATACAAATGCTTCGCCGAATCTTTCGGCAAACCTTCGGGCGAATGCATTAGCATTCAAGGTGGTACGACACGATTACAACCTGGCTACCTAATAGCAGAGCATTGTCGATTCCAAGTTCGCTCTGATTGGCAAAAGTATTTTTTTACCTATCAAATTTTAAATTTGATAAAAATAAGCAGCATAAATTGCTGATCTCAACTGTGACTACTTCAAAAATGAACGTTATTAAAAATAGTTTTAGATTTAATTATTTATGTAAAATGGGTTGTTTTTTTAATCCGTCAAAATTTGAAAACGTAACAGTGTTAAAGAGGTACGAAAATTTTGATTTTTTTATGGTCCACATTTTTATTAATTTTTAAAATTTTACTTTTATTGTATTAAAATTGTTATAACATGGCAAAAAGTTACCACGATAGTAATTTATTGACTTTTATAAAATTATCTACCTATATAATTTAATCAGTAATAATATTGACTGTGCTACGGATAGACTTTCCAAATTTTTAATTAAATGGATAAATATAAAATAAATTTTGAATTTTTAAAAGAACTTTTAAATATAAAAGAGTCAATGTCAAAAATCTTAGTTTTGAGAGAGATTTTGTAATAATTTGTAAAAAGCAATAAGGTGCAATTTTCTTATATTAATTGGGCACCTGTAATCGATACCAGCGATATGAGTTTTTAAATTTTTGTGAAAATGTGAATGGGCTTTTTTTCTAAAAATAGTTGATTAGAAACAATATGTGTAAAATTTTATTGATCTACTAATCTACATCGGTGGTTCTCAAAGTAGGCGATTTTTATTTCTAGGGGGCAATAGTGGGTATGAAAGAATTTTTCAGTATAGAAAAAATTATTTTAAAAGAACCACTTTTAAAAACAAAAATATGAATGACTATCTTTTTTCTTTTTAGCCCCTTTCTAGTTATCAGTGGCGTTTTAAATATTTCAATTTATTTTTTAAATATTGGGTCAAGTTAGCGTTTTTGTACCCTGTAGATGCATACATACAAGGTTACCGTTTAGTTATATTGTGATTAATGATTATTCTGATTAATTATCAGATTATCACGTTTATTTCCAAGTTTTGATTTAATATTTTAGATTTTGGTTGACTTACAGTCTTGTATAAATTATTTTTTATTTTTATAAAAATTGGCTATTTAAAGTGAATCATAATATTATGCATAACAATATTATTGGTATTTTAATAATTTTCTTATCATGTACATACGACTTTATAGTATAAAGTTTTATGATATTAATTTACGTAATCAAATTCATTTGGTTTCGATTTACCTTATCGCAATAAAATAACTGGTCAATGAATCACATTGGATATTAAATGAACATAGTAGACTGGCAAAGACAGCGGGCCGCATGAAATTTTGCATGGACCAACACTGTTAGGTTTCTCATTAGTTTTTTTAAGGCTGTTCCCTCACCTTCAATGAAAATTGGATTTTAGATAGAAAATTGACTATTTGGTGTGCAATAGCAGTACTTGACTAACGTACAATAAATTTAAATAAAATAAAGTATAAAAAATACGTGCATTTTAGCGTTAATTTTATTTACCATTTTGTAACTTTAGTTTTAAAAATTATGAATTTTTGCAGGATGTCTAAAATGTTATTTATAATTAGTCAAAACAAAAATTATTTGTTTTATTATTTAATTGCTATTAAAAAATTTTTGCGAATATATTATAAATAAAGTTTTAGACATCTGTAAAAATTTTAACACGTTTTATTCAAAAATAAAATCAAAAAATTGTAAATAAAAAAGTGATAGCGAGAGAACAGCCTTAAGAAAAATTTAATATAATAGAACTTTACTCTGAATGCGTTTCTCGGGTACTTTGCGTTTTAATTTCAACCAATTAGAGGTGCATTACGAACAGATAGACACATAATTGGTATTGTGCTACTGATCGTAGTTATTTAGCTTTCGGCCTCACTTAGGGAAATTATGACCATATGTAAATTTTTGTATTAGTAATAGCGTGATGGCATTTGCGCCTAAAAAAAACTCTTTATTTATTGCACATGAGTGTGACGAGCATATTATATTGTACGGTTTCACGGCTAGTAATGGTATAGTCAAATGAAGAATACTATTATAAGAAATTTAATTTGAAATGAGATGAGAATAAAAAAATGGAGATGTTATCATATAATTGCAGAAAACTAATGAAGGATTTAACGTAACGGCAGCCTACGACCAAAACCATGTAACATCCATTCTATTTTACGGCCAAAACCGTATAAAATCGTTAGATCAGATGATCCGGAATTCGACTAGATGCTTTTTGCCATGTCAAAAAATAGACAGATGGTATTATTTCTGATATTAAAAATGAACATAGATTTTGTTATTTTACTACGAAAATGTTTGTTTTCAGAAATTTTGTTGCGTAGCATTTGGTCCAAAAGGGCTCGGATTATCCATACATTACTGTTCTGGTAAAACAGATTTTCGGACGGTTTGCTATGTTTTTTAGTCTCTATTTTTTTTTAAGTTTCCCCGGGTTTATGCGATGCTGCAAGCGGGTTTTCGGTATCCGAGATCTATCATTCAAATACATTCCAAAAATCAGACGTATTGTTATGACTTATGATGTAGTTCGGTAAAATTTGTTGACATTTTTGAAAATGCGGTCAGGTCAGACGTGACGCGAAGAATTTCTGAAATCAGCATTTTTTTGTTTAAGGTAATCGAATCTACCAATTTGGACGCTTTTTGCCTTATTGCTATGAGTCAAAAATTTTGGTCGTGGGCTCCTGTACTATTTGCTTTACTATTTCTATTAATTTGTTATGCCGATTCCATCAACAATTTTTGCATGAGATAGTTTTGAATTTAGCTTTGCACGTGTTATATTATTTTCGTTCTGAGTTATTCATTTGTATATTTAATTAGTTTATTGATTTAGGCTAAAATCCCAACTTATCGATGGCAAGAAACTTGCTCAAGAAATTCAAACTCAACTGCGCGATGATATTGAGAAATGGAGCGCGAAATACAACCGTCAACCCACTTTGGTAGCCGTGCTAGTAGGAGATGATCTGGCTAGTCACAAATATATTGAAAAAAAAATGGAAGCAGCAAAATTTGTTGGTAGGTGATCACATTTTGGAACGATTAAGTCTGATGATCTAAAATTGTTTTAATTTACAGGAATCAATAGCTGGACAGAAACATTATCCAGTGACATTACAGAAGATGATTTAATCAAAAAAATTGAAGAACTCAACTGCAATGCGTCCGTTGATGGTATTTTAGTGCAATTACCAGTTCCTAAACATATTTCAGAGACTAATGTTTGCCAAGCCGTTGTCCCAGAAAAGGACGTTGATGGATTTCATATGATGAATATGGGAAAACTGTGCTTAAATATTGACACTTTTGTTCCTTGCACAGTTTTGGCGGTTATCGAATTATTGAAAAAATATGAAATACCAACATTTGGCAAAAATGTGGTTGTTTGCGGCAGATCTAAGTACATTGGATTGCCACTTTCAATAATTTTAAATTCTGACGCTAAGTATGAATTACCTGGAATGGAAGCAACAGTTACGCTTTGTCACAGAAATACTCCACCAGAACAATTGAAAATTTTTACTAAAACAGCCGATATTGTTATAAGTGCTACAGGTAGGTTTAAGAAAAAGTTGGTAAGTTTGAAGTTGTATAAAGTAAAAAATTTGTAGGTGTTATTGGACTCATCGAACCAGAGATGATTAAAGAAGGGGCTTGTGTAATAGATGTTGGTACTAATAGGATTACAACAAAAGAAGGAAAAGTTAAATTGGTTGGAGATGTTGATTTTAAAGGTAAGAGACACTTTAAAATGTTGAAGCTTTTCTAATATAGTTGAAACCTTTCCAGGTGTCAGTGAAGTTGCTGGTCACATAACGCCCGTTCCAGGAGGTGTTGGTCCTATGACAGTAACAATGTTAATGAAAAATACGTTTAAAGCGGCTTTTAATCGAGTTAAACAATAAAAATTTTGCAGCCAAATTTTTTTCCTATTAAAGTAATAAATGAAAAGATATTGTCAATCCAAGACATTTTTATTGTTATATAAAAATTATATAAAATATAAATTATAAATATTGGTGATAAATAAATTTTTATGTATTTTGATGAGAAAATTTTATTGTCACATTTTATGGATCCTCAAAGTCATAATTTTACTATCAGCGTTTTGAGAGACGTTTGTGCTAGTTCCAAAAGATGCGTTGTTCACATTTCGCACCGAAATCAGTATTTACAGAATCCTCAAAAGGCATCGAAATTAAAAAACAACCCCCACAACATTAAAACAGAGCGATTAAAATCAACACTTTTTATTGGTCATTATTATAATAACCAAACTGATAGTGAAATTTTGGTCGATTTTGAAAAACAAAAAAAATATGCTACTTTTTGCCCCCAAAAATTGATAGTTGGACTACTTTTATTTTTTTTACACACAATTTGGTTTCCTTATGTCTTTATACCTTCAAGATTCATTAGGCACTCAGAAATTACAGAGAATATGGCAATACACATTTGTCAACTTATTGGGCTAAATTGTTGTGTATGGCCCTCTTTATACCAATTCAATACAAATAAACCTTGATTTAGGAAACAAAAATGTTTATCACTGCGTTACATAATTTTCTACAAGAATTCATCAATATTTGAGTCCGGAATAGATAATTTTAACAAATTATTATAAAATATTATGTTTGTCTTAAAAAATATCAACAAATTCAATCACTGCGTAAAATTGTACAAGTTGGTACCCACCGCTTCAAACACACATTCCATATATCGATATATTTCTAATAAAAACATGGCTAAACCAAAAGTTTATGTGACACAAAAAATAGTAACGCCGGAAGCGCTTAAAATTTTAAATGATCAGTAAGTTTTTAAATCGGGTTTGTTATTTTTTAACCTAACCTAACCTTGTTTTGACAGCTGTAAAGTCACTTTCTGGGAAGGCGAAGGTCCTGTCCCTAGGAAGGAATTGCTACTCCAGGTATTTGGAATGGATGGATTATTTTGTTGTTTGAACGATAAGATAGATGAGGAAGTTCTTTATGCTGGTGAACCCACCCTTAAGGTTATCGGATCCATGTCTGTTGGATACGATCATCTAGATATGGAGGCAATTACAAAAAGAAAAATAAGAATGAGTTATACACCAGACGTCTTAACAGATGCAACTGCCGAGTTGACGGTGGCTCTGTTGCTGGCTACGAGTCGACGTTTAATCGAGGCCAGTAATCAGGCTAAATGTGGCGGTTGGAAAGCTTGGTCTCCATATTGGATGTGTGGTCGAAGTCTTGTCAATTCCACTGTTGGCATATTTGGATTTGGTAGAATTGGACAAGGAGTTGCTAAGCGTTTGCAATCGTTTAATATTAAGCAATTATTGTATACCAGTAGATCTGACAGAAGTAAAGAAGCTAAAGAACTAGGGGCAACTTGCGTTGACTTTGATACTCTGCTATTTGAAAGCGATTTTGTGATTGTTACTTGCTCGTTGACACCCAAAACAAAAGGAATTTTTAATAAATGTGCTTTTACGAAAATGAGGCGTCATGCTTATCTTATCAATACCAGCCGAGGTGGTATTGTTAATCAGGATGATCTCATTGAAGCTCTAAGCAAAAAAACCATTGAAGGTGCGGGATTGGATGTTACGACACCGGAACCGTTACCGCTTTGTAGCAAACTGTTTGAATTACCCAATTGTGTTGTTTTACCCCACATAGGCAGTGCTTGTATAAAAACACGCCATGAAATGGCAATATTAACGGCAAAAAATATCGTGGCCGCTCTAAAAGGTGAAAAAATGCCCTCCGAATTGAAATGTTAGTTCTCGTATGAAGTCAATAATAAAAAATTACAGTAAGCATGGGAAAACAGTTTCTTATTTGTTAAGAATTTTAATTTTGAAGAGACCTAGGATTTCCACTGTATAACAGGCTGAGACTAATAAGAACGACATCTTTTATAGCATTTGTAGGAACGACATTCTGTTATTTTTTTATAAGTTTCAAAACCTGAGTTTTCATTAAAATTTTTAAAAATCTTACATGAACTAACACATTACTTTACAATTATTTACTAGGTTCCACATTCTGCGATACATTTAACTCGGTAGTAATTTGATTTTTATTGAGATACAAATTCCCTGTACCTATGCTTTAAGCTGACGTTACAGCTAATCCCACGTATTGCATTTGTTTAATAAAACCATAATTTCTTTTGGAAGATAGTAGAAATCTCGTTAATCTATTTACGCGCGTCCTACTAATCGAAAATAATTTTGCACGAGAACGAGACAGAAGAAAACCAGTAATATAACAAAAAAGATGTTTTACAAATCCAAAGTTTCGGATTCATGAAAATTTAGTTTAAGTCACGTGAGAAATCTTATAGTGTGCACGTGGAACAGAATTCATAGTGGTTTTAGATATTTTTAACACAAACTTTTCAAATGTCAAATGTACCAATCAACACAAAAATAAAACTAAATTTCAAATTGGCCTTTTTTGTATACACATTTTTAATTTTAACTCCCCCTGCCGCGGGTCGTTTTCTAAACAGATTGCGTGCAATAAAAACGTCGATTATGAAACTCGTTTAATGTACCTACTAGGAGTATTATGTTTCACATATTTAGAAGGATTTCCTGTATTTTTTATTTCAATTTCAAAAGAAAGAAAAGCGCACAATTTAGTCTCCCCCACACCCTGGTAAAGATGTCACTCTTGGCTTACAATGCTAAAAATACAAGTCAAAATTGTACTGTTAATAACAAGTATTTTTACATGATTTAAAAAATATTAATACCACGTTAGCTGATACGTGCATTAAAAACTCACATCAAGCTTAAGAACACAACTTTATTTTGGTACAAGACTAAAATTTTGATATTAAAATTAATTTAAATGTGGTCAAATATGACCAAGCACAGTGCTTGTAGTGCTAGTCACATTACTTCGAAATTAATATTAATTTTAAACCTGTACAAAAATAGTTTTAAGTTTTACCTACATAATTCTTTTGGAATCATTTAAAAAATATTTAATATTAACAGCACAATCTTGACTTGTTCGAGCTTTCATTTTAAGCTATGAAAGAGGCGCCTTAATCTGATTTACAATTGATGCTTTCTGAATTAAAGCTGGAAATGATGTGGTCTGGTAGTAAGTAATCTTGTGTTTATTACACAATCATAATTATAAAATTTATTAAAATTTCAATGTATTAAGGGCCCATCGATGATTCCCAGTTGGGCTATCACACGCCTGGAGCCAGGTTAAAAATCAATTTAGCAAAATTGATTTTGTTATAGTATAGCAAATAATTTATAATTATAATAAAGTATTTGATAATTATATAATTATAATAGTGTTTGAGAATAATTAGGGCCGATCTCTTCATGCTTTTTAAACGTCAAGTAGTTACTTGACGATTTCTTTACTTTAGCTTTTTAGCCTTCTAAAACAGCTTACTGGCAAGTAAAGTTATTAGCATGATAAAGTTGGCATACTAGTAGCATAAAATGCAACCAAAAGACCCAACTATTTTACTCAACCATCAAAAATCTCAAGTAAAATAATCGTCAAGTAACTACTTGACGATTAAAAAACATGAAAAGATCGGCCCTTAGTTTAACAAAATTGTGTAATGAAGTAAATAAATTTTAAAAAATCGAAAAACTGAATGCTTAAGTATAATTCATAATATTTTCTTCTATTGAAATGCGATATTGACATTAAATTTCAATAAAATAAATTACTTTGTAGGAAATTGTTCTTGATAATTTACTACATAAAAATATTAATATACCTTAAAATATTAACTTAACTATTGATTATTATAATCAATACTTTAAGTATAGGTTATATCTCGACATGCAAAACTATACTGGGTACCTAATCTATTATTCTATTTAATTGAAATATAACTAATTAACCGTAATTAAAATGAAATATTAATATTTATTTATTTAAGCTTTCAACCGTGATTACACTTTTCATCAGAAATTACATAATAAAGAGTACCTAAATGTACATGGAAACAGAATCTTTACGCTTGAAAGCTTAAAAAAAATACATAGATATTATTTAATTTTATTTATTGTTAATTCGATATATTTTAGAATATTTTAATTTATTGACTTTCAAGAGTTAAAAATTTAACAATTTAAATATTCTATTTCAAATTAATAATGAAGTTATTTAAGATGAAAACTAGATAATGAAAATCTCAATGCAATAAAGTGAAAAGTACTCACTGATTTGCAATTAATTTATGTAACCATTAAGCTTTTATTTATGTATTTTTTCATAGTCAGACTGAATCTCGTTAATCTATTCGTGCCTGTCACTAATTAATTTTTATAGTTATTGAAATTTGAATTGCTTTAAAATATAGGTATAAATTGAAGTATCAGTAGTATAAAGAAGGAATTAAATGCATAATAAAACAAATACATTTCAACAACAAATCTAAATCTCAATTATAACCATAACATAATCAGGTAATTAGAACAGGAAATGATAACTTGTAACAGACAAGTTTAGTGAATCACCTGTCAAAGGGGTAAGTCATTCATGAATGATGGCTTTTGGCTTACCTTGATCGACTCAAATAAAATAAATTTTTGATAATAGAATCATAAAAACGTGTTTAAGCTTTATTAAATTTAGGTTCAATATATACAAAAAAACTTTGTAAATACAAGAAATAAGCATTCCCAAATAAAGGACAAAACAATTAATGGTATAAATGACGAATAAAAATTCTTAATTAGGCACTCGAAATTTTATGCACCAACAAAGCAAAAAATTTATAATTTATTAAGCTTTTCAGCAATAATTAGGGGATTTTGTTGTTCTAATAATTTACGTCCTTCAGTTTTATAATCATAATTACAACCGTGCACTTCCGAGTAGCGGTGTTGACCACAAAAAATTTTACCGCACCTGCAATCGTACATATTTGTGATGTTTAACTTTTTATTGCACGCACCACAGCGCATTCGCTTTTTAGTTATTATGGCGGGAAGATTATCTAACTTTGATGTATTCACTTCAATTTTATTAATATTTTTATCACGGCAATCGTTCCTAATTGAAATCAGAGTCTTTTTAATTTCTTCTTCTAATTTTTTCGATTCACTATCGCCTCGTATACGTACGGGATTTAATTCAATTTTACCACTTAAACAGTCACCTTCAGGAGCGGAACTTCTACCACTATTAATTAAATTATACAAAGTTCCATTTAAATTATCACAATTTGAGTTTCTTTCGTTAGGTCGACTTTCCGATTCATTTAAAGTGCCCGTTTCCCAAATAGACGAACATTCGTTTATGTGTTTTCTATGATTATCACTACTTTTTGCAAAATTATCCGATTCCATCGAAAAGTTTCCACTTTGCGAGTACCGTCGGTATAACGGACACCTTGATATTCGCTCCTCGTTAATACGATTTCCAAAAAACAGATCGCCAACGCAGTCTTTATTCGGCCCATATTGACTTGGAATGGTACCGGGACTTGTAGGAAACAGAGACGGTAGAAAATAATCACGATCCACTACTTCTAAATCCGAACTACTATCACAACTTTCTTTAAAATTTATCGGACTCCTCGTACTGCCCGAATTGCAAACTTCTTCTGCTGAGCAATCAACGCTCTGCCAACGCTTCAGAAGTCCCAATTCGTTACCATGGAAACTTTCTGACGATTCCCCACTACAAATATCACAGAATTCTTGTGCGCTATCTTCTAAATTTACCGCTTCCGGATTGCTTTTTGGTCGGTCGGTTCTATCTTGCACCAAGAGTGGCGTTAAGCGGACACCTTTGTGTGCTGGTACCTGTAAAACAACATCATTAGTCTAAAAACCCGACACAATTTTTGTAAAAAAGCAATTCTTGGGGTGTTGCTTTTTATTGTACATAAAGGATATGGAAATTGGTAAGGTCATGTTGATGCACTCGATTTTTTCTGGTGATGATATGATTTACTGTATTGAGGTGATTAATCAGGAGTTAAAGATGAATTGGGTGCAGATGAATATAAGGCTCAAGCCTAAACACAAATATTATTATATATTAAATTATGTTACAGACAAAGCGAGTTGTAAAATAGGGATAGTTTTTCATCAAATAAAACTGTGTTATAATTATTATTATATTAAGTTACCTTTGACATTGAAACGGCTCCTGCAAACGGTAAAACACCAATTGGAGGGGACACCAGGGTGTTTTCTTTTGTTTTATGGTTTTCATCTACGATTGTAGGCGACGTAATTTTAGGTAAACTAATTTTACCGTCTTGTTTACGATTTCTACAGTAACTGCTGTTGTTGAAACGACTATACAATGGCGAATTGATAAAACTATTTTGTTTATCATCGGTCTTTCGAACTTCGGGAAACTTGCCATCAGACATTTTCATAAAACTGCTTCCTATTTCAGAGGTTTTTGGTTTAAGTTTTACATTTTTCAATGTATTCTCGTTGTGCTTCAAATAAAAACTGGTTCTTTCACGAGATTCTTTCAACGGAAGCTTTTGGGGTTTCCACTGTTGCTTTTCATTACTAAAACGAGGATTTTGAAATAATATGTTACAAAAACTATTCTTTCCTCGATGCTTCTCTTTCAAAGCAATAGAATCTTCGCACATTTGTAACGTTTCACTATCTTCGCTGTCACTGTCATATAATTCTAAATCTTCGTCGTCATCATCCTCGTCGTCAAATTGGCTCTCGTGTAATTTTAAAAGACTTTCGGCATCTTTTTTAAATTTTTGTAATAAGTGATATCTGAAATATAATTTAAATTAAAAGAGTTAAGATCACTTGAGGTCAATATTCCTTTACCTAATTGATGAATTAAAAGTGTCGTCAATTTTTGCTTCTTCAAGATGGTCATCGTTTGTTTTGCTCGGTTTTTCACCTATACAACCTATCGATATAATCTCTTCGAGATCCATAGGTTTGCTATTTTTGAAATGCCTTCTCAGACATACTTCTGCCATTTTCTTTCTCAATTCTATCAATTTCAACGACATGGCATTGTTTTCTTCGATTTTATTATAATAAGTTTGACCATTTTCCTTAACCAACAGTTTAGAAGGTGACGATGGGGGTTTATCGTTAAACGTGTTATAACTTCCATCTTCGTTTTCTATAACTCGTATTAAATTTATAATATCACCATCACGAAATATCAGTACAGAAACTTTTAATCCTGCATTGAGTTTATCGCCAAATTCTTCTCTAAAAATAAAATTATAATTTAAAGTTTAAACATAGATTTTTGAATTAGAAAATAATTTAATAATAAATTAAATATCTGGCTTATCAATATACTATTTGAGCAATTAAAAAGTTGAAATTTAATTCCTATGATTATCAAATATTTTAAAATATCATTATCGAGTTATTTAATAGAATGATGCAGCAAACTAATCCGTTAAAAAATACTGTACTTGTTCATTTGTATTGTATTTTACTTGTCCAATTTTTTATTATGCCCTACACAATATACACAAAAATATAATGAAATTAATATTGTTCGGATTCATGGCTTCTAATTATTTGAATCCTAAATAGAAAACAAAATGCAATATACCATTCTTGCATTATCACATTAATTACTTTTCCTGCTTTTTATAATAGTTATTATTTTCTTTTAATTATATTAAAAAGTTAAATAAAACTCAACCTTGAAATGAGTTTTACTGTTTTTATAAATTACTTATTAATTATTATTGTTGGAATTGAAAAATTGAATTCTATTTTGAACCACCCAAAGAAAGAAGTTTAGAATTACTGTGCTAGACAGCAATCAGAGGCGTAACCGCTCGGAGGTTTTGGCCATAAACCCGGCCTTAATGATTTTGTTCATCACATTTATAAACACGTTCATCGTAATTATGAATGTAATAACAATAGGATGAATTATGTCATATAAATGATTTTATTTATCACATTCATGAACTCATAATTATTATGAATGCAGTCATAACATTTTGTAACATACGTAACATTTTCTGATAAAATTTGATTTTGTTGTAGAAGAAAGAGTTAAAGTGCATATGCATCAAAAACGACCGCGTATTTATTTAGTGATTCCTATAATATAAATTATTATTTTTATGAGTTTACTATTTTCTAGAGAACAGAAATCACAGGATATTGAAAAGCTAAATAAAACAACTGAATTGCCAGTCGATGTTTTGGTTTATCTACTAAATGCCATCTTCGGAACTAGAAGAATAATTCGTGACAAAATTTGTTACAGCAAAAATACATTCGGGGGGGGGGGAGATAACCATGGACTGTTGGACAACACCTTTAACCACGTCACGTAAAAACAATTAAAAAATTTGTAAAACATTGAGCTAACTTATAAAATGTCAAAGATTTATACAAGTTTCTAGCTTATTATCTTTCATTCCGAGGTTTACCTCAAGGTTTTGCTTATTTGATTGGGCTATTAAGAAACTAATATTTGTATATAATATTTACTGTTAAGAAATGCTACCGATTTTATTTAAGCCTCATTTATTAACAAATCTATTTTTGTAATTTAACTCCTTCATCCACCTGCCCCTTCAATTATGAATGGAATCATCAATAGGATAAAGGAGTACGTCACATAAATGATTTTCTTGGTCACATTTATGAACATGTTCATCAAAATTATTAATGCAATCATTAATACCAATCAGTACGCTATGCCACTTGAGTGATCTTGTTCATATTTATGTACAATTTCGTCCGTACAATACAATTTTTAAAACATTTTTTATGAATTTGTTCTTAATTTATGATGATTATTTCATCACTACGATAAAAAGAAATTAATTAAATCAAATTCATTGTATTGATGGATCATTCATCAAGTTCAATCGATATTTTCTTAATTATATTGATGATTTTTTCATCATCACTAGAGACCGGATTATATGCAACTTAAAATGGTATAAATATGCATGCAAATATGCATCATAATTGCTTGAAATATGCAACAAAATCGCCAAAGAGTGCCAAAATATGCAACAAAATCGCCAAAGAGTGCCAAAATATGCAACATCAAATTTCAATAAATACTAACAAACAACGTTATTTTTTCATTTAAAATTTATTTATTTACTGTTCCAAGTGTTCAGTAGTAAGGTTGTAATATGGATAGCGTTTAACTAAAACGATCCAAGCGCCAAATTGTAGTTTTGAGATAGAGCTCATTTAAGTTTTTAATTGGTAATTAAAAATTCAAATTATAATTTTTTTTTAAATGCATAGTTCTTTAGTTGTATTAAATTATTGTTTATTTTTTATTGTTTATATTGTTTATTGTTATTAGCAAAAGCAAATTATTGCTTTTTGCAAAAAATTTGCAAATTTGTAGTTATAGATCTTGGTCAATATAGGGCGTAAATATCATTAATGGAGCTTAGAGATTTTTACACACACAAACGATGATGTTCAGGAGTCGTTTGGTATATCTAACTCAAAAATGTCGATTTGGCGCTTGGATCGTTTTAGTTAAACGCTATCCATATATTCTTGTAATTGGAAAACAATCATTTTAAACCATTTTTTGTCATCATAATTTTTTTTTATTAATCAGTTTCTTTTCCTGTGTTGTTTAAAATTTATGAAAATAAAATACAAACAAGAACGTGCCTATGGGAGGGGGAAACTCCCCCCTCCAATATTTTAGAAAGTTGGCAAAAACACTCAAAAGTTGGTCAATTTGGCAATTTTTTTGTTTAAATTTTCAAAAAGTTGGCAATTTTGAATTAATTCAGTTGGAAAATTTGGGATTGCTCCCCCCTGAAAAAAGTTAGTTGGGCACGTCCCTGTCAAACAATGAATTTAAAATTTAGAAATTTTATAAAATATGCCCAAATATGCACGATCAGTAGATTTTAGTGATAAATATGCAATTTTCTGAAAAAATAGCCAAAATATGCAAATGCATATGCAAATATGTAAATGCATATAATCCGGTCTCTAATCATCACAATAAATTTTACTATTCATCAATATATTGTACCAAATTCTGTTTAGTGTACCTACCTATATTTTATTATTTTGAAGTTACGCCACTACAAGCAATGGTAGTAATACTTGGACCCTCTTTGCAGTTATGCGCTGTAGTTTATTAAGTAAGGAGGTGGAAAAGGCTACATTACCAATTTATTGTAAAAATAAAATTAAATAAGCACAATACGATTTGTGGATAGTTCTACTTGTGAAGAATAATTTTGTTTTTATATTTTTTCAAGAAAAGAAATGTCAGGTCAAATGCTACTTGGAAACTCGCCAGGGGGCAATTTTGGTATGCTTATCCAGCTGTAGTCTGTCCCCGAGAGCTCGAGTGTGACTCAATCAAATTTTTCTGTAATAACTCGAAAATGGTAAAAAAACATCAAAAATTTCTAAAAGGCTGAAAGTCTTCAGTAGAAAAAGACAAATATTTTTTGGTTGAAATATTTTTAATATCATTTACCGTTTTTGAGTTATACTAAGTTTAGTCATACTCAAGCTCTCGTAGGACAGACTACAGCTGGATAAGCATTACCAACGGACCTACGGGAATTTTTAATTCGGGACAATTCATCAATGTTGCAGAAGAACGGTTGTTCAAGCTAAATCAGAAGTTTGTTTTTGGTTGGAGATTTGAAGTGTTGCTAAATGAATCCCAATCCAAGTACAGTCAACTCTCCTATACCATGATTAATTTGTTCCGTGTTGTATCGAAACAAGTATGGGGAAGCAGTGTCTATAGTCAGCAGCATGGGCATGTATGTAATTTTTGGACTACACTTTATAAACAGGTTGACTGTATTTGCAACCTAGGAAGACTAATTGGTAAATTATTATTTGCCTACAAATTCTTGTCTATACTAAAGAACCTAATTTTTCTAATGTAGTTCGTGAAAATGACGTTTTTGAGTTCTAAATAAACAATACATGGAATTTAGAGAGCAATAGTTTCTAACAATTTAAAATAAAAGATTAAAACTGCTGCAGATAACAAATCAATAAGTACACATAAGTAAAAAATGAGAAAATATTAAAATTCAAGCAGAGCACCGGTAAAATTCATCTGCTCCTCCAGGAATTAATACTTGTCAAAAATGTAAAATTACCACCTTAAAACTGATACATCTGATAACTAATAAATACTTGAATAATTTTAAGTTACCACATAAATTAAAAAGAATTTTATCGATTATTTTCCAATATTGTTTATTACTAATTAATTTTAATTATTATTGTTGTTGTTTATGTAGCAATTCAATGATTGAAATTTAATTACTAAAATAATAAATTTTTGCATGCACTGACCTTGTGTTATCGATGAGATCTTTTAAATCCTTCCATAGCAAATGGTGATCACATGCCGATAATCTTCTAGTAGATATTGGTCCTCCGCGCATTGAAAGCACAAGTTTTAATTTAGAACCACTAACTACACCGATATCACACAATCTCCTGTAATCGTCAATTTCTTCTAATCTAAAGAGAAGATTCTGATGATGTACAGGTATACCTGAAAGGAACACACAAATTTAAACAATACAGAAGAGCAGAAAAAGCAAAGTAGTATTATAATATTTACCTTCCACTCTTTGAATTTTCTTTTTAATATCAAGTATTGTGTCGTGAGGATAAACTTTCAATTCGAAAGTGGTTCCAGTAAGAGTTTCGATAAGCAATTCCAAGTTAGGTTCTTCCAAAGTATTACCAAAGACATTGTGGGACATTTTAAATAAAAGCGACACCCGACAGATGTCTAAAATTCAGAGCAGCCCTTTTTTGTTGACTTTCTTATTGTACAATTGTGTAAAATTATGGCAACCACAAAAATTATTCCATTTGTTTCAGATGAATCGATCGATTGATGGACAGATAGAGGAAATGGAACCAATTAATTGATGATTCACATGGAGTGATGTGACCTTTTAAGTGCACAAGTCAAAGGGGCGTTCGGACCTGCACAAAATATAAAAAAAGGTGATTAGAAAATATTGTTCTGGTTAAAACACTGAAATATTTGGATAGCTCTTGGGGGGCATGCTTCCCACACTTGGAGAAATTTTTAACTTTATCATGTATTTATTTGTTGTCATTCGATAGCGACGTGAATAGTGGGTATTTTTATATTTTGTTTACGTACCTCATTTTACAAAGATCCAAAAATAAACGTTATGTAAATTCAGAACACAACTTGACAACTGTTATTCGCAAAACTAATAATTTACTTCCGAGCAAATACCAACTTGAGGTGAAAGTAACGTGATGACGAAAAATTCGATTGGATGTAAAGTTCGATTTTTTATAATTTATTTATAATTAATAATTACAAAATATTAGTGTTTTATGACAGTACCTACGAACGAATCACGAAACCACACCAATTGATTACGAAAATAACACGAGGGGCGGGGATGTTAGCTGTAATTTGTTGGTATGATGATTCATTTATCGAGAACCAGACTTAAACATTTTTGTAATGTTCCTTCTTAAAATCTGATTTATTGACTTTTGTTATTATCTGCTTCGACGATTTCAGATTATTCCTACTTAAATGTTAAATGTATCTTAGGTTACAATGCAGACATTAATTGGATTGTAATTTGGACACTGACACTACCCCCTTTTTTTGTTCCAGACATAACAGTGGTTCCCTAATTTTTTCGTAAAAGGACACCCTACAATTTTATTCAGCAAATTAACCCTCTCATGCATGCATTGTTATTATACTGATTTATAATAAAATATTGAGGCATGATAAAATATCATTAAATAATAATTCATCATTAGCATGCATTTATATTTATTTTTGGAAATTTTGGCCTTGGACATAAAATGAGCCTCATATAACAAATGACACGCTAGAATTTTCGAAAAATACCAAAAAGTTTTTTTTTTGTTTAAATTATTCCTAAGCTTAGGGTCTTAGAAGTAAGGTAATAAACTCTCCTAAATATAAAAGGAATCCTAAAATTTAGGCAAGATTTGAATTTTGCGCCATTTGTTCGGTAAAGTGGTTTCAGGGACTTTGGTCAGACTTGGAACCTAATAAAAAAAATCTGATCTGACACAACACATGACTTTCCCATTTGAGTATTCCCATAAAAGCAAATACTAGTAACAATAATAACTTTTAATTTTCTTTCCCTTGGGCTCTCATTGTCATTCCGTAGGTGCGGGCCTGGTTTGTTTTTATTGATTCACTGGTAAAATACTCATAAACAATTTTCTAGCACAAAAAATTAACAACTTTTTGAGACGAGTGGAATCTCGTTAATCCATTCATGCGCATCGTTATCAATGAAGCAAAAAAAGAAAGGTTTCAGTAGGGCAATTGCGTTGAGACATTTAATCCCTTTATATTTTAAATGACCATATAATAATCTATCTATATTTTTTGGATACGAAGGGAATCCATTCATGCGCTTTATTAAAAATTAACTAATTGCAAATAAAAGATATCAACCAAAATTTAATCAGTTCTTTACACAGTTTGTTCAAACCAGTGTGCAAACCAGTGTGCAAACAACGAAAATTGATATATAACATTAAAATTAAGCGTTTTAGATAAGGATGAATGTAATTTATTGATTAGTTTAGCTAAACTTCGATTTTAAAGTTTGCATTTTCTACGCAATTGTCGACCTTAATAACATTGGCCGTGCGAAGGACTGCGAGTGCAAGTTAGTTCCACCACGGTGCTAATTCACATTTTCAAAGATTCCGATTTACAAGTCTCGTGGGCCTACAGTTTACTTTAGGCCTCTACCCACTAATTAACATATTTGAACTTTGAAATCAAATGCTGGAGGAAAAATGCACCAATGTCAAGTTCTTGCCCCGGTTCGAAAAAATCGTAGAACTTTTTTCAGAGGAAAGCAATCCCAAATTTGCAAATTTGTCAACTGAATTAATAAGTTTTGTAGCTTTTTGTAAATTGGGACATAAAAAATATTAACCTGACCAACTTTTGAGTGATTTTGTCAACTTTTTGCCAAATTTTTTAAAATTGGTGGGGTAGTGGAGCTGCCTCCCTTGCAGGCCCGTAGATAGGATTTAATTGGAGGGGGGGCACTTTTGTAAACAGTAAAATTTTTGGTGGTTCCCCTTCCGAGAATTTTTATTATTATAAACAAATTTTCCTTAAACTTTCAAAAACAAAAATTTTTATGAACATTTGGGGGGGGGCACGTGCCCCAAAGTGCCCCCCCTGGCTACGGGCCTGCTCTCTTGGGTACGTCTGCATCTGGGGCTGAATTTATTAATATACTACTAATATTCAAACAAGGCCGTATATAAGAGGGTGGTTTTGGGGGTTCAACCCTCTCCCCCATGGTATAGCAAAGGAGTAAAAAAAGAGGGTCTAAAAACTTTTTTTTTTTGTAAAACCCCTCCCATGGCATAAATAAAAAAAATTTTTCTAGGTAAAAAAAATTTTATTTCAAAGAAAAGGTTGCGGCCCTGTATTCAAACAGACAATACTCGTCATGCAGGGACGGCTTCCATACACTACAGGGGTAATTTCTGCTAAAAACGTGACATCCATTAAAGGACTTTGTTCGCGTGTGGCCACTTTAGAACCAAGATTAATCAAGCAACCTCATTTCTTATTTTGTACACTGGTAATTAGAAAATTCGTCTGATTATTGGGTGCTTATTTATTTATTTTGTAATAATCAACATCATTGTTTACGTAAACACTTAATTGTGATAAACATGACTTCCAAGTGTTTAAATATGGGGTTTAATGCACTTTGGGTAAGATTTATTTACAATAATTTCACTATATTTTTCTATTGTTATTGTTAATTTTTAGATCGACTTTGTTGATATAAAAAGTGAGCACTATTATAACGAGAATTTGGTCTGTAAATACGAATTAAACGATTATCAAGTGAAGGAAGGCGATAGAATTGCGATTTTTAGAATCGGTTGGCAATTTGTTAAGGATTACGAATTGTTCGAGTGGGTCTCTAAAGATAACAAGACTAATTGTGTCACATTTAACAGTAAGTAATCTACATCGCACTTATAGTTGACTGAAACTTAACCATCACTGTTTTTAGAACATTGTTTACCAAAAAATGTTGAAGAAGTTTACCAGTTTTGCTTTATTTCGGGTGAAAACAATCTTCACGGTGCAAGTCAGCCTTTCAAGTTCACCAACGTGCCAGTCGGCTCCGATACCATGTTCACAAGCACCATGAACAAGTCAAACACATTCTTAACTGAAAATTACAAGTCCATATCGAGTTGTTCGTCTCTCGATTCTTGTAACGTTATTAAAGTAACGAGTAAAGATGAACAAGTTTCAAAATTGAAAGAAGAAAATCAACTCCTTCGGAGCACTCTTAAAGCAGTGATTTCGAATGACGAGCATAACAGTTGTAAGGAAGACATAGAGAAATTGAAAAAGATAACTCACGACTTACAAATGGCTTTTGATGTTCAACAGTCGCAAATTAAACATTTACAATTGAAAATTACCTGCAGTAGTGAAATTAACAAAATGTTACTTAAGGATAAAATGGAATTAGAAAATACTTGCAGCAGTTTACAGCATCGATTGGAAAAAATTAAAATTTTAGATAAAGCCAAGTTTGAAGTTGACGAACTTGATTCTTTACCTCCATTTCCATTTGCTAAATAATTGGTTTAATTAGTATGTAGGTTATTAAATAGTTTCTAAGGATTTTTGATATTGTGCAATTGGGGGTATAAATTTAGAAACTATTCCAGTAGTTTTAATTTCTATTTGATTCAAAATGATATCGATATAACCCCAAGTTTGCCCAATCAAACGTAATTTATGATCATTCACGTACAAATTAAAAGGCTTATTTTATTTTTCATATCAAGTATTTGGTAATCGACTAAAGTCACCATTTAACCTTTTTACTGCTTTATCCGATTACATCAAGATTTTTGTAATAACACTTATTAAAATGTCTGCAACTTATCTATAGATATTAAAAATTATTTTTCTTATTTTTGTCTTTTAACATCTCTCCTGGCTTATAAGCTCCAAACCTTAAAAGTTAAAATTTTCTATTGACAAGGGGAACCTACAGTTGTTATCATTAAAGATGAAGCTTCGTCATAAACGGCATTTGTATGAAATAAGACGAAAATTGTAAGTCAAATAAGTGGTCGATATTACAATATAGTTCAAAAAAGAACTAATAAATTTTAACAAATTGAATGTATCTTTTTCTATCTCATAAGTTGGGGACCAAATAATTTTCGACGTATAAGATTTCTAAAATCAGACACTTAAGAATCATTTATGTTAGTGTGTCTTTGTTGCACTTATGTTACTACAACTAATTTGAAAAAAAAGATTGTCGGTACTTAATTCAGATGGTTGTGATGCAAAGTTCATCTTTCAAGATAACAACTGTATATTTGAAGAGTCGACTACCGACTTGAAACTTGTCTTGACCCCAATGTTGTTCTTGCAATATATCCTGTCTTTTAGACCCTTCAATTGTGATGGGAGAATACAAATAAATAAGCTTACTTTATGTACTTTATTTTTCTTAAATGCAAGACAAACAATTTTTTAAATTAATTATAAATGCCAATTATTGTAAAATCAAATCGTTCTTAAATATAAAATTCATTAACAATATTTCACATCTATGTATGTAAAGCTAAAATAGAAATAAGATTCTATTAGAATTCACGTCGATGATATTTATCTGGATCAAAGTAAGAGGTAACAACCACTCTGTTGCTAAATTTACGTCCAGTCAAAGCTTGTTGAGCCTTTTGACAGTCTAAAATTGAATTAAACTCAACGAATACTTTTCCACATCCAGGAACATCAACACCTTCGATTGGTCGTGGTATTTCAATACTTCTGACCACACCGTATTTGTTACATTCCTCCTTAATATCTTCAAGAATATCTTCGTATTCTTCTTCGTCTTTCAATTCGTCAGGAGTAACCTATATTAAAAAAAAATTAACTCACATTTTTAGAGAGCAAAAGAAAAAATTTACCATGTTCAAAAGACAAAGAACTTCTGTAGCTGGGCCTGATGCACCAACAAGACTTAATCCTGGTACCTGAATTTGTACGCTTGGTATTACGGTTGTATTCTTCGCACCAACACTTGCACGTTGCACAATTAATTTCTTATCTCCCAACTGCATTCCATTCAAACCTGCAATAGCCTAAACCCAAAAAATTTAATCTTTGCAAACGAAAACCTAAAAGTCAAAAACTTACCTGATCGGTCATAGTAATATCAATGTACTCAGCAAAAGCATAACCTTTACTGAGCCCAGTTGATGAATCTTTAACCAAATTGAAAGCACGGAGTTGACCAAATGACATCAGCAATTCTTTCACCTAAAATTATTTGCTTTTTAATAAAATTGAATTGTATACAAATTTGGAGAAACACCAACTTATAGCGTTATTAAATAAAATAAAATTATAAGTTGATGTTTTTTTAAAGCATCAGTTAACAAATTGCAAATTAATTTTATTATCCCCTGAACTCAAAATTTATTTTCACTTTTTCAAAAAATTATTTTAAATGTTGAAACTTTATTTTTTTTTACCTATATTCTTAAAGGGTGAAAATTTGCAAGCGAAGAGTCAAGGTGGAAACCTACATTGTTGATTGGAATAGGTGACATTTAAGAATTTGTTTTGTCTTAAGATTCTAATGTAAAACGGAGATAGCATGAGAAACAAGCTCACGAATTTAATAATTTTCACAAGACAGGATGACTGGAAATGGAGCAAAAAGTAATTATGAAATAAAAATTTTAAGGACCATTGAAAATAAGCCCAAATTTTCTCCAAAAATGTATGCAAATACCGTGTATTGGCTAATGCGATGTGATAAGCTCTGTTCACCTCACACAAATTTAGAACCAAAATTACTTGAAAACGTGTTATTTTGATTAAAAAAAAAATCGGTTTCTAACACCAACCTAAGCTCGATAAGTGCATCTCTCTAATACCCCTAAACCAAATACCTAAACTGTAAAAACTTAGTTCAATGTTAACGTTACCATGGTGTAAGTACTACTACTGTTCTAGTTATCAGCCGCCACGCCCACCCACAAGCCTCAACTAAATCAACACGACCGGGTAATACAATGTGGTGATTATGGTCGATTTCAGCGTAAAACGGTCAACTTTAAATTGATTTTTGGCCAAACTAATTAATATTTGGGATTAATCCTCACCTTAAATGCTGCATTTTAATGTTTTCTATCAAATCATTAGCAAAAAATACTATAAGCGCTGTGATTGGTCATAATTTGAAGACTTATTACTTCAAAATTTTAAGCCTGTACCAAAATAGTTTTGTGCTATCCAATTAATATTTTTCAAATCATTTAAAAATACTTATTAACAATAGCCTTAACTTGTATTGTTAGCATTTTAAGCCAAAGGAAGGAGCTCAAGAAAATAAACTTTATTGAATGGTTCACTATAATACTATAAACCAATCCTGAAATTTTGATGAGCAAATGAGAATTCAATTTAAATGTATAGACGACATATTAGCTGGCGCAGTCGCAAAACTGTATATACACATTTTAATTCTTTAGTCATACATTTTCAAATACAGCTTCTGTATTTAAACTAATATAAGTTCATCCTATCAGAATTCTCCAGTTATGTGTTTGAGATGTTTGATACTTCACCCTGTATAAATCATTACGACGAAAAACCTCACCCTGAATGCGGTCCTTAAAAATGGGATTTGGAAATCTATGTTAATTTCCACCCTGTATGATAAAATTGTTCAATGCGCAGCGACGCATGCGCTTTATGATTTTCAGTTTTTTTAGCTTATTTTTCAGAATTTTAAAAAACCAAATTAAAATATGAAAATGCTCTGCAAGTGAAATCTGTGTACCAAATTTCAGATCTCTATGACGTCGGGAAGTTGGTTAAAAATGGCCTCCAAGAGATCCACCCATACGAACGACGAACAACGCTCAGATCAAGTTAAATAAAAGCTTTTAATAAAGGATGATATAGCTACAACCACAACAACTGAAGAAGACAGCTATTCTCCCTGTTTTTGTCACTCAGGGGGAAATAATAAATAATAATAATTTATATTTCTTAATGTAGGGTTTCTATATCGCTACGATGTTAATTACGACTTAAATAATTGCAGCTTATTGAATGGTTTATTGTACATTAATCTTAACTTTTAACGAGTGGTTTAGTTTTATTTGTATAGATCAGTGGTTCTTAAAAGGGTGCCGCGGAAAAATTTTAAATTTCAAGTTTTTTGCGTTACCCTGTATAAAAATTAAAGATTCGGTAATAAAGTTAGTCATTTTCTAAAGAATTCCGCCAGACAAAATGTATAAGAACCACTGTCAGACTATTTTTGATGCCAATTAGGAGCATAACTTTTAGAAAATATGGTAAAAGGTGAGTAATTAATTAAATTCAACCAAGTAGGTTCCCCCTTAAGTGGGTGAAAATTAGAATGAGGGAAAAGAGAGTTAAAATTTTATTTGTAAAAAATAAGCACAAAATGCTAACTGATGCATTATGATTTTCCACAACTAAGCTAAAACGTATATACTTTGGAAAAATTACGAGGTAAAAATTTTGGTTACTTAAATTTGATTAAGGTTTTTCAAGAATGACCAACAGTTACTTACGTTAAAAGTTGTTTAAATTGTCTCATTTTAAGTATTAATTTTGTATCAGATAAGGGTTAAAACTTGCCTGCATGTCCACAAGGGATCAAGTATTTTGTGGCAGTGATTTCATTATAACGACCTTGTCCCAAACCCTAGCTATAGGGCAAACAAGTAAAATATGTATGAGTAAAAAATTTATAAAATATTTTGAATTTTTTTTTACATAATTTATACCTGTTTATATAAACAAACACACACACGTAGTGGATTTTATCTGAAAATACCTGTAAATAAGTAAAAACCTGCAATATAATAACCTGAAAACCGATTCACTATAATCTTTATTTGTGTGTGTACATTACTGAAATTTAATCTTTGCCGTAAAGCTGAAAAGTAGCATATCAAAACTAAATTTTGATATTAGCTGCAAATCTATAATTAAAAACACAAAAAAAAACAAAAAATGCTGAATTCTTTGTAAAAACCTGCAAAAAAGAACCTGAAATCTTAAAAAGTTCTTTTTGTTGTTTACCCTGAAATAAAAATTTGACCTGAAATATCTGCAAAAAGTGCCAAACAATTTTTATAGCCCTTTGTGTGCCAAAAATTTTTATTCCTAATAAAACCCTCCCCTTTAAAAAATATAACCGCAGTTAGTACCTAAGCTTTGCAAAAATGAAAAACCTTATCTGAAAATTTGCTGAAACAAGAAAACCTTACAACTTGTTCTCCACCTTTTTAATGACTCCACATATACGTTCATTCTATTGTGCTGCAGTAACGTTGTGCAGTTGTTAACGCTACGAAAGGAAAAAATAGGGGACCTATACTAAAGTAGTAGCAAAATATTTTTTTACGATACATAATTTTATTTATATATTGTTCCAAAAATATTTTGCCTGTTAGGAAAAAATACAAAACTTCTTTTAGCAGTATGTAAGAGTAACTTACTTGATCTTCATTTAAATAATTTGGTAAACCACCAATGAAAATTTTGTGAGGAGAATCAGGTACAACTGTACTTATCACACCTGCAGGTACAGCTAATGCCGTTTCGGACATACCAGGCATTGGTTGATAATCATGTGGCCGTCTAATTTTCAAACTTTGTCCTATCAAAAAAAATAAACCGTTACATTTCTGTTCTACCTTTAATAAATTATAGTATCAGATAATTATGCAAACTTCATGAAATTCTTGATTTGCATTGAAGTAAAAGCCTTAAAATTTAGCGGAACCAAGCGTTTTCAAAACTCCCATAAGGTTTGCATATCTGATGCTATCAAGTCAACATTGTAAACAAAAAGATTTGTTTAGTTTACCTTTGAAGTTAATTCCATCAAATGCCATGGCTTGTGTGGTTTCGTCTATAGATCTGAATTCTAAAAAGGCAAAATTTTTATCCAAATTAATTTGACAAGCAAGTACAGGATTTCCTGCAGCTTGTGCCAATCCACTGAGATGCATTTGTTGATTGAAAAATTCCATCATTTCTTCTTCTGTAACTCCAAACGGAATATTTCCGACGTACAGACGTCTCGCTTGACGCGTTATAGTTGATCCGACCACAGGCACAGCTGCTTGTGGTGTATCCGCTACAATATTGGCAGGAATTTGACCAGCAGCTTGCATAGCCTTATATTGTAACGGTGTAATGTGTTCGAAACCTGGAGGGGGCACATCCCAGTATAAGGAAGGTTTACGACGTCGTGAATAATTTTTATGTCTGGGACTACAACCAATAAATTGATAAATAACTAAATTGTGACTAAATATGATAAACCTACCCAGAAGTGCTGCGTCTACGTCTCTCCCGACTTCTTGATCGGGACCTTCTTCTGTGTTCCCTTGATCGAGACCTCCGCCTGCGATCTCGATCGCTTGAACGTCGTTCTTTATCTAAAAATAAATAATAAATAAAATGAAAATAATGCTACGAGGAACCATATTGGTTACGTCATAATGCCGGTTCAAGAAAGCTATTTTACAAACCTTTATTATTTTCTTCCCCCATTGTTCAATAAGATTAATTTAACCTTTACGTGAAGTATTCTAATAAATAAAGGCAAACAATCGAAAGACAATACGCGTCCACAACCACAAACGTAAAATTCGGTAAAATTAACTTATGTCGCTTTGCTAGTACCAACCTTATTTTTATAGATTGTTTGGAGTCGTTAGGTTAGATTTCTGCTATAAATTTATCGCGGCATCTCCCATACAGTAGCGCAAGCCTTTTTCATTTACATACACAGGAAAATGATAGGGGGCATTAAATATGGAAAATATATAAAATATACAAAGTGACAAAAAATATATAATATAGATTACGGAATCGAAGTACAATCTTTATTCGACTTGAACATTTTTTAGGTTGGTAATAAATAAATAAATTTACAACGTAGCAAATACTTTATAATGTCATTATCAAAGTATTTGAACGTAGTGACCATAGATAAAAGAGTAGTAACTATTACTCTTTCTTATCTATGGTAGTGACTTTTGACTATTTTATTTATTCTTTGCTTTTGAGTTTTGACTTGAGGTGCATATTTTAATTTTACAACTGCAGTTGTACCAACCGATGCAATCCATGGTATATTCTATCTTCTATCTATCTACCTTGGATGCAATCATTAACACTTGCACTCAATGAATAAATAACACGTTATTTTTAAATCATAGAAAGTTTGGTTATACGCATTTGTTATAACGTGATTATCATAAACATAAAAGACCAGCACGCTGCTGCTGCTGCTGCTCCTCCAGCGTGTCATTTTTTTAGGACACATAAAGCACTCTGATTGGTTGTTGGCCTTAGTACCTTAGTACTAAGTACTTTAGGTACTAAGTACCTTAGTTTTTCTTAGGACACATAAAGCACTCTGATTGGTTGTTGGCCTTAGTACCTTAGTACTAAGTACTTTAGGTATTAAGTACCTTAGTACTCTAATCAGAAAAGGTTATATATATTTCTATATGGAGTGGTAAAGTAACTTTAAGTTGGTTGTGTGTTGTGTGTTCTAAAAAAAAAATGACAAGCTGCTACTGCTGTTGCTCCTCCAGCGTGTTATTTTTTAGAAGACACAACGCACTCTGATTGGTCGTTGGTCGTACCAGCTTAAAATCACCTACCCTGGGATCGAGTTGCACACCAATCAAGTTTTAAACCTTTGATATAATAAAATAAATAAGGTATGACAGATGCGAGTTCCACTTTAGTAATTGTTGCGCATGACGTCACGTGGTAAGTAAATACATGGTACAGTAAATAAATGAATCAGCTCAAAAACTAAACGTTGTACCAGTGTAATTCTTGGAGGCAATAACCTACTTTGAGCGCTTTAAATCACATATATAAAAGACCAGCACGCTGCTGCTGCTGCTCCTCCAGCGTGTCATTTTTTTAGGACACATAAAGCACTCTGATTGGTTGTTGGCGTTGGTCGTACAGACTTAAAATTACCTTAGTACTCCAATCAGAAAAGGTTATATATATTTGTATATGGAGTGGTAAAGTAACTTTAAGTTGGTATGACCGACGACAACGACCAATCAAAGTGCGCTGTGTGTCCAAAAAAAATGACGCGCTTGAGGAGTAGCAGCAGTAGCAGCGTGTCAGTTTTTTAAAACACACAACGCGCTCTGATTTATAGTTGTCGTTAATCAGGCCAGCTTAAAATCACCTCCCCTGGAATCGAGTTGCACACCAAGTAAATTTCAACTGGGATTCTTATATATAAATTTTGTCTCGGTAAATGCGGGGATTATCCATCCAGAAAATTTAATATCAAACTTTTACATTTTCAATAAATGTATTTCACAATACTAAACGGCCAACACACGCTACTCCTCTACCTCCTCCTCTTTCAGCGTGTCATTTTTTTAAGACATACAACGCACTCTGATTGGTTGTTGTCGTCGTTGGCTTTTAGCAACTTAAAATCAACTCCCCTGGGATCGAGTTCCACACCAAACAAATTTTCAACGTTGGGGAGACGCCCGTTCGCGATTGAATCAGCTATATAATCATTATTTTTGAACTTAAGAACGTTTGAACGTGAACAATTAAAATTGTCAGTAATAGGGATTTATTTTTTTTAATGAAGAATGTTAAAAGACAAATCCATCGGTTGAGCTTAGGTTAGTGTTGGTGTTTAAAAACAATTTTTTTTTAAATTAATACCTCTAAAATAGAAATTCACCGACTAGCTGCCCGTCCGTCGACGACCGACGACAACGACCAATCAGAGTGCGCTGTGTGTTCTAAAAAAAATTACACGTTGGAACAGTAGCAGCGTGTTATTTTTTAAAAACACACAACGCGCTTTAATTGGTCGTTGTCGTTAATTATACAAACTTAAAATCACCTCCCCTGGGATCGAGTAGCACACCAATCAAGTTTTCAACCTTGATTTCAGGCGGTTCAGGCCCGTAGCCAGGGGGAAAGCACCTTGGGGCACGTGCGCCTCCCTCCCGAAATGTTCAGAAAAAATTTTTTTTTAAGTAAAGGAAAATTTGTTTAAATAATAAAAATTCTCGGAAGGGGAACCACCAAAAATTTAAATTTTTTAAGTGCCCCCTCCCTCAAATTAAATCCTAGCTGCGGGCCTGCCGCGGTTGAACCAGCTATATTAATTAAATGATCCAATTTTTTACCAATTTAAAATCACCTCTCCTGGCATCGAGTTGCATACAAAGTAAGTTTCAACTGGGGTACTTATACAGGGTGGCCCTTTGAAAACGAAACAGACGGGATTGTGGCCAGCAGAATTTTTTTCTTAAGAAATACAAAAATACGTCAATTTTATCATTGAGGGGGATAACTTTTGCAACTAATGTTACTTCCGTATTGTTTCATCCTTTTGAGTTGCGATGACAACCCCTAAAATGATAATAGGGATGATATGGCAAGTAACACTTCATTTGAAAGGTCTTGCTTCCCTGAATTCAGTTCTATAATTTTTTTAAAGTTTTATCAATTATTCAACAAAAAAATTGAAGCTGCAAAAATGCGAAATAAATCCGATATTTCAAGACATTTAAGAATAAAAGAAGGAAAAACGCTTGGCCAGGTCTTTTTCGTTTTCAAAGGGCCACCCTGTATATAAATTTTATCTCGGTTAATCCAAAGATTATCCATTAAGAAAATTTAATATTCGACTTTTACATTTTCAATAAATGTATTTCACAATAATAAACGGGCAGCACATACAACTTCTTAAGCGTGTCATATTTTTAAGACACACAATGCATTCGGATTGGTTGTTGTCGTTGGTTTTTAGCAACTTAAAATCTACTCCCCTGGGATCGAGTTACACACCAAACGAGTTTCCAACGTTGAGGACGTTTGAACGTGAACAATTAAAATTGTCGGTATTAGGGATTTATTTTTTTTAATGAAGATTGTAAAACAAGAAATCCATCGGTGGAGCTTATGTTAGTGTTGGTGTTTGAAAACCTTTTTTTTTAATTAATACCGCTAAAATAGAGATCCACCGGCTAGCTACCCGTCCTTGGACGGGCTTTTCAACTAGTACGGTATACGTTATAACAAATAATGTTACCAACACATAGTAATTAAATCACCAAATTTGTAATTGGTAGTGATTTGGTAAAGTGGCAGTCGGCTCTGATCTTCGGGTTTTATCGGCTGTTTTTCAATTTTACAAATGGACAAAAATATCCCCTGTTTGATAGGTTCCATTTAATTGCTGTTACAATGAGAAACAGGAATATTAAGAAAACTAATTTACTATATTATTTATTCTTTATTAATAATTTTTATTAATTAAACTTCATAATAAGTTTAATAAAAAAAAATTAAAGGTAAACAATCATTCATTGAATCAAAAGTTAAATGAAAATTATTGGTGACCTACTGGCAACTAATAATTTGATTTTATAAAATTGCCCAAGATCCATATTTGGAACCCCTGCTTTATAATCTATTTCTATTATATAGAAATCTTAGTGGGTCACAGAACGAAAAGATTTTGAATCGAAAAGTCATCATTTGTTCAATTCAAGATATATCTACAACAAAAATGATTATTATAAAAGAAATAAGTAGGAAGGTGAAATATATGCATTTCATACAGGTCATGATGCCCATGGCCAGATACAATATTTTTAGTAAATATTTTCATGTCATTAAATTCCCGACAGAAGACGTTTTGGCAATGCCCATTGTGTTATTTACTAGAAAATTAAAACCGTGATGCGTTTTAATTAAATACAGAAAAAGATATACATTTAGGGGAGACCGGGTAGGATTTAGATATGGGGTATACTTGATAGTTTCATGATTACAATCACTGTTGCATGAGTGAAATCACTGTAATTTTTTTAGTGCCTAAATGCACGTCCAACTATTTATCATCGAGTATTGTGCCTTGAGTTGATTACGTAGGTTGCTGAAAAAGTTTCCGGAAACGATATGATAAAACACATATAAGATTTGGTAAATGGCTTTACTGCTTTTTGAAATATTTGCCTTGGCATTACTTTTTTGCATACGGTGAAACCAATTTGAAGAACACTTTTTTCGCTCTAAAGCTGATACCTCAGATGGACTGTTGTTTATTTTGGAGTTCATAATAATAAAATCAAATTTCATAATCAGTAAAGATATTGTACACCAAATTTGAAAGACCTCACTTGAATTTCTTGACCATTTGTTGACACTATTCGTCAAAACATTGTTTTTGAGTTTTTAAATTTATATCAAATTGTGTGAGTTTGATGGACTGAAAAGCTTCCGTACGTTTAAATAATCAGGCAAAATCTTGTGTTTTGTTTTCATGTCAATGTCTAAAGATGTTGGAATCTTTCGGTATGTGACATGGCAATATCGCTCAATCATCTCACATACAGCATTAACATTAGCGACAACAACAAAGTTTCTGGACGACCTGCATAAAATTCGTCATTGAGAGTGGTGCGACCACGATAGAATTATGAAAACCAGCTATAAACAGTACTTCCGTTTCCTGCTGCGATTCTAGCTTTAATTTTTTCCGCACTTCCAGGTTCTCTTGTCACCAGTGTACCCAGGTACAGGGACGTGCCCATGGGGGGGATGGGGAGGAGCTTTCCCCTTCCCCAATGTTGCAGAAAGTTGGCAAAAAGTTGACAAAAACACTCAAAAGTTGGTCAATTTAGCATTTTTTATGTCTAAATTTACTAAAACCTGCAAAACTTACAAAAAGTTGGCAATTTTGAATTAATTCAGTTGGCAAATTTAAAATTTACCCCCCCCCCCAAAAAGTTGGTTGGGCACGTCCCTGCCCAGGTATGTAAATGCTTTTACCCTTTCGAACTTATTCACCACATTTTCTTTCAGCTCTACTTGTAAAAAATCACCTCTCTGGAATGGTTTACTATTCCACACCATATATTTCGTTTTTGCTTCGTTAACATTCAGTCCCACTTTTTTTGTGCATAGTTTAGTACTTTTAAGCACTGGTAAGTATTTTGAAATATTGTGTTCTTTCCACAGGGGCATTTCCAGCCAACTACCTTAGGGGAGGGGGGTAATTTACCTATATCAATGTAAAAGTTCAACATAGATTGATCTTTATTTGTTAAAAAATGGAAAGCAAAAGGTTAAATAATAATTCTTAGGGGGAGGGGTAATTACCCAATTACTCCTCCCTGAAAACGTCAGTGTCTTTCTATTAACTCCGCTATCGCGCAAAACCTTTTCCAACGCAAAATTGAATAACACCGCTGAAAGTGGGTCACCTTGTCTTAGTCTACTTCTTATCCTAAATCCTCTTGATATTTTGCCATTTACTTTCACCTTGTTGATTGTTTCATTTAGCGCCATTTTTACCATTCTTATTAATTTGCTTGGTATTCCAAATTCTTTCAGTGCTAGGTGGAGTTGCTTTCTGTTAATGCTATCATAGGCCTGCTTAAAGTCGATAACTTTAAATGTTTGTAAACTGAGCTCATGACTTATTGACTGTATTTCTCTAAGCACGTAATACTGACCTACCCTTCTTGAACCCACTTTGGTACTCTCCTAATATTCTTTCTGCATATTTGTTCAGCCTATTTTTAATGCACGTAGCCAAGATATTGTATGTGACATTCAGCAATGCTATGTCCCTATAATTCTCGCAATTTGCCTTATCGCCTTTTTTGTGTAGTGCGAGCACATCACTGCTTCTCTCCATGACTTCGGCATTTTCTCCATGTCTCATATTTCCTCAATTAACTCATGAACCATTTTCTCGATTATTGCTTCTCCATATTTAATCATTTCTGCTTGTATCCCATCGTCTCAAGCACTTCTATTATTTTTCAAACTGCGGATTATTTCTTGTATATCTTCCAATGTTGGTTTTGGCTGGCCAAAACAAGTAGATCGATGAATTGTTTCGGCTTTAGACCACATTTAAAATAGTACAAAATCATGGCACAAAAATTTTCATACAAAAGTTCTATTTTTGGCATAATAATTTTCTTTAAAATGCTGTGTAAACAAAACTTTCTTACTTAAGTACAAACTTTCAACTGAATTATATGTAAAAATTGTCAAATTTTACGAATATTCATTCATTAAGCTTTTTACGTTTTAAGTAGAACATTGCTTTTCCCTTTTTGGGAATTACAAATCCGATTAGCGGAGTAGATTAGTCCCCATATTACCTATTTCCGATAAATCAATATCAATTTCACCACACCTTGCGGATGTCCACTGAAAGGCCGAGCCAAGAAATTCTGTATAGTCCGCGATTTGAACCCAGAATTTCCGCTCTGTACTCAACCAGCGGTCACATCCACGGCTATGGCTTTTACGAATATAATGGTTAAAAATCATTAATATCATTAGAAATACTATACTCTGTTTTATTTAAGAAAAATGTAAAACGTTTGCACTAAACGGATGACCTTTAAATGTTAACCAATGAAATTGCTTTGAATAAAGACTCACTCATAATAAGGAAATTATACGAGATTTAGTGTTTATTCAAAGCAATTTCATTGGTTAACATTTAAAGGTCATCCGTTTAGTGCAAACGTTTTACATTTTTCTTAAATAAAACAGAGTATAGATTCCGGAAACTTTTCCAGCAACCCACGTATAACAAAAAAAATCAAAGTTTTAATTTTTTGATGGTAGATTTATAATATTTGCATCTATATGTTGGTGTAATTTAGATACTTCATCATTATCATCATGAATCATGAATATTATTCTGGGTAATTTATTTTGAGAATTTCTGAAGGTGTTAAAAAATCCAAAAAATTAAAAAAACTAACTGCAAAATAAATAAATTCTTTTTGGCGATTTTAAAAATAATCACATTATTAAGATCTTATAATTAGGGAATAAAATGAGGTGAAGTAAAATCATTGGGCACGTATCGACAAAAATTTATTTTACATTTTGGATTTTATACAGTCATAATAAAAAATAAATAATAAAATACACATTCGTAGTTAAATCAACTAATACAATAAATACTAAATAAAAATAGAATAAATTTACATCGCCAATATTAAATTATTAAAAAATAATGCTAACGGAACATTTAATTTGCGTTCTCTATGAGAACAATCTAAAGATTCGTAACTTAAGAGTAAAGACTGATTAATTATTTAGATTAAATTAAGCTAATTATTATCTGCAAAAAGCGAATGATACACTTTTACGATTTAATTAAGTATATACGTTATATTAAGTTTATTTTTAAATCTAAACCGTAATCATAATTGCAGCTATTGAATTTTGAATTTGCATTTAAAAATACCGCCTATTTTAATTACATGTAATTTTTTCACTTCCACCGGTTTCGGTGAACGACCTTATACATTAATAGTTTTTATATTTTTCGAGTTAAAAGCTTAAAACACAATCCTAATTAATTTAATACTGAAACTTTAATTTATAATAATTAATGGATGAAAATGAAAAGGAGTCACATTATGCGGCTTAAACACCATAAAATGTTGTCTAAATGACAAATAAATGATAGCAAGAGCTCTTTCAGGTTACCGATTACAATATTATGCTCCTAGACGACCTTGTCCTAACTACTTTAATTATTTCTACTCAATCGAAACAAATTTTTCAATTACTACTCGCATTAAGATACTGATTAGCTCTTGATTAAGAAATTCCTTTTAAGTCTCTTAAGCTACAATTGCAATTTTAAAAATTCTGTGGAAGTATCCATAAAGTGAATAAAAAACTTAATAATAATCATTTCCCATGAAAAAAATGATGTTTTGGAGTTTCATCGTCTACCCATCTCTTCATTTTGCTTTTATGGAAATTTAACTCATTGCTGATTCTTATATAATTTTTTATTTCTTTTTTCAGTTCATCTAAAATTATTAAATGTTATGGTCATGCAGAAATCAAAACCGGTAGTACATATCCTTATAGAAGAGTTTCAGAGATCAATAAAATGTTCAAAAATACACTAGTAATTTATTTTACCATTTAAGAAAATTACCATGTAAAATTTATGTTAGAAGCAATTAATATGATCAAGATGGGTATTTAAAATCACGTAGACGATCGATCCTTGGAAAAGAAACCAAATTGAGTTGTGAACCTGTTTTGCCCAATTTCAGTAATAATTTTTTTGTTAAAAATCAACCAAATTCTTGAACAATTACCTCTTGTACTTGTTGAAGCTTTTCTTTGAAAAGCTCAACAGGTTAATCATGACATCGTTAAATTTACAGCCACAAAATTTATGCGCTTACGCAATTAAAATGTTTCAGTGGATTATAGAGATATTATTAAGTTTTTTGTCCACATTTTTGTGTTTTGACAACTTTTGGTTCAATATTAAAAGTAATTTTACGCATCTAATCCAAACACAAATAATTAAAACGTTACGAAGAATGTAGCTCTTCCGTTACAAGTTTAAAAATTCGTGCGTTAAAGAAATGAGTATTTATAATTAAAACATTCTTCAGAAAAGTGAAACCAAATCCATTTGTTATGCACATGCTATACACTAAAATAATACCAAAAAGTAACATGACACGAATTTGCTAAACCAGTTTTAATAAATAAATCACTTTTCCTTATACTCAAGCTCCTATAATGTCTAAAATATAAATTAGCTAAGTAATAAGTCTTATTCATAAATAGGAAAATCACATGTTCGAATTGGGCTCAAAAATACGAACCAAATTTAACTAAAATTAAGGATAAAAGTTTTGTAATGCGTCACTATAAAGAGAGTTGTAGGAATCTCGTAAGACGTAAATATCATCGGGCTTTCCGTTGAATTGGTACTTTCCTGGAAGTCTGTGAACTGTCGAGTCTGCAGGATCGGGTTTTGGTTTTGATGGTTTGCTAGGAGGTAAAATTGGTACCGGCGGTGATGGTGCAATTTGATTTGGAAATTGTTGTAATCCAGACCATTGATAAATCGTCGATGGTTTTCCATTTGCAACAAAGCTAACCGGAACGTTTAAAAATTGGTTCATTGGATGCGGACTTGGTTGTGAAACGTAACCAAGACCGGGAATGAACATGTACGGTTGAGGAGGTAATCTAATGTAATAAATTGGTGAATTGTATGACTGTTGTTGATGTGGCTGTTGTTGATGACGGTTAGGATAATTTTTGCGCGATGGAATTGTTCTGCTCAAGTCGTTTTCGTTTAAGTCTACGTTGATGTAATCGTCACTTTCGACTCCATATGGATTGTAGTCTATCTCTTCCGGCTGGTAATAGTCAAAATAGGGTATTGATTTTTGCTGCCGAATCGATTCCAATTCATTTTTGCTAATAGTTGGGGCTGCAATACTTAAGCCAATGATGTAAGCCAACTGCAATAGTGCTTTCGTAACCATTGTCTGCAAGAATAAAATAATTTTTTAATAAAAAATAAATGAACGAAATTTTATATTGTAGTATTTCTTTTTTTTTTATATTATATTCTTTTCTTTCACTTCAGTAGACATTTCAATTATTTTAGTTTAAATGCAAATTAAGCTATCTAATTCAGTATTAAATTTTTCACTCTACGGAACCAAAATATATTAAATGTATAGGTAATATAAATACTACAAATATAAAAAAAAAATAGCAAAAAAATATTCATAAATAAGAAATAATAATTAAGTAGGAGTAGAAAAAATGTATATAAAATACAGGTTATAAAATACGCTTTTATTACTAAATTAAACCAGCTTTGTGTATCTGTTCGTAACGCACCTTTGATTGCTTAAGGTCTAAGCATAATTTCCATAAGTGCCGAATTAGTATCGATTATTCTGAAAATATTAACTGTTTTAGAAATGATTTTTGTTTATTTCAATTTGTTGGTTGGTTCCTCTATATTGTATTACACTACCCAATTAACATATACTAAAATTAAGCCTTTTATCTTTTATTAAAGACCTTGTCAAACTTTTCATGCTGGTCATTCATAATACAAGGTGTCTTATTGAAATACTGAACAGGCGACAACTTAAAAATGAACATTTTTTATTTGTTTTACATGTTAAAATATTTGATATCCAATAAAATTCGCAAAAACCGTTCCCGAATCTCACACCTACGTAGAGATAAATTACAAAATTTTGATAAAAAAACTAATAGCATAATTTATGTTTATTCTTCCTGTAAAAACGTCCAACGCAGGATGTCGCGTAGTTACTTTTTAAAATGTCATTTGTTAATGTCAGTATGAAATTGCATATGAGTGTGATCATTAATTTTTTTTTTTGGTTTTCTGTTTCTTGGCATATTTTTAGTTAGTCGAATTATATTGTCAATATAAAAATATTAGTAGGTAATAAAGTTTGACATATTTTATGTTATTCCAATAAAAAGATCTTTTTATACAAGAAGCTGACATTTATTCATATAGCTATAATGATGCTATCATTTTGAAAATTATGATAATAATATATCGTAATAATATATGGGGTGGTATTATGCATAATGCACCGAAACTTTAAAATCTTAAATAAAAACTCTCCATTTTTGATATTTTAAAGTAAAACAATTTTGGGATAATTAAAATTTATCCCTTCCCTTCATCCATCAAATCATCGGTTTCCGTTTTATTTTAGCTATTGGAATACTTTCAAAATATTGAAAACTTTATGGTAACATATTTATATTTTATTTTGTAGTTTAGAATTGGAAAGTGTAGGTATAATCTTTGGTTTTGAGAACCTAATTTTTTTGAAACACTCTGAGTATTTTGCCGTAGTGGAATTTAAATTAATAATTTGCAATACTCTAGTATTAAAACTACTTGGTTTTGCTTGTAGTATACGTAACTGCAATTAATTTGTGCAGTAGTTTATATAATGGGCTAATCCATCACTTTTTTTTAATAAAATGAAAAAAAATTATAATAAATAAATAAAATTAACTTTTATCTTTCATTTCATAACGATTAATTATCATAATTTTAATTATGACAAATTTTAATTATCACACTTAAATTCAAAAATTAAAATATTGAAAATTATACTACATAATGTAAAGATTTCATTTGTCAAACTTTCGATAAGAAAAATTTAAAAAAAGTAGTATGTATTGTTTAATATAGGTAATGAATTCAATTTAAATTATCATTTATAACGTAGTTGCCATTTGAAAATAATGGTGTTTGAGTAGATATATTGAATATTTTTATTTTATTTTTAATTTAAAAGGGTTGCTTTTATCTGAAAAACTAGGGTCAATTGGGCAATTTTGATATATTTTTCGTATTCAGGAGACCAGAATTACCCAAAATTGACTCATAAATCCTACGCCACAAAATCACTGTTTTCTTGTGATTAATATATTAGGTATAAGTGAAAACCTTGAAACCTATGAACCTTAACAATTTTCAATTTTTTCCTCACATAGATCACGACGAAATATTAAAAAAATATTAATTTCCAGACTTTCTCATTATTTATTTCAAACTAACTATAAAATTTGTACAATGGTGATAAATCAAGTTTAGAATCAAATAAATAAAGCAAAACCGTTAGTAATGCAAAATATTCACTCTCAACAAAAGCCGCACAAGAAGATAGCAATTATGGATTAAATTACTTCGGTTAAAATTTATCATCCCACACATTTGCAGAAAATTATGGCCCTATTGAATTATTTTAAAAATTTACTTTTTCATAGTTAAAACTTTATTAAATTCTCCGCATTCTCATTTTTTATATAGAGAGTTACTTATAATAAATTGTAGTCAGGAAGTTTTGTAAATTAGAAACGTTCAGGTATATTAAAATGTTTTAATTTGGGGAAAAAAATATTAGGGATTTTACAAAAAGATGTGCTTCAGCTTACACAAGTAATTTTTATTTATTTTTTTATAGTTAATTTTTTAACTTTTTGTTTTTTCACTTTGCTTTTTACTTTTCAGGGATGTTTTTTTGTATACTACAATTTCTTCTATTCTGTATGTATTCTATTAACCTTTTTTTGTACCCGAAAAATGAAAATTAAACAGTGACCATTTACTATTTAGTATTATGTATTACATTCGTTCGTATAGTATTATATAGTATAATATAACAGATATACAGATATAACATATACATTAGGTAAACATATTATATATTTATATTATAGAAATTACCAGTCAAAAATGCCCATTCAATAACTTCTATATTTATGGTTATTTATCTACCATTTTCAATTTAAAATGATACGATATTATGTAATATCTTGTACATACGGATACATGCAGATTGCTGAGAGTAAATTTAAAAATATTAATATTATAAACTTCAGGTGATTATATAAATAAAACAAATATATTTACCAAAATGATAAGCATAATATAATAAATTTTGTCATTGATCCCTGTGAAAATTTAAATTTCTGCAAGATAATTTTCGCAAGCATTCCAACTTAACATTAAATTGAGATTTATTACTAAAATCTGAGTAGGTAGTCAGTTACTTGGCTACGAGGAAGTCGAAAAATTAACATAAATCCGTATTTCTAAAATTTTTGAGATAAAAAGAAACTAATAAAATCTGAAAATAATGTAGCGACAGAAGATAATAATTTAAGTAAACTTTACAATAGAATTACATTTACTATCCGCCTACGTTTACAAAATAAAAAACCGCAACATGTTCTTTACAAAAGAATCTCATTTAATCCATAACTTAAATATTGACCGAACGTATTTATTTTTTCGTCATAACAATTTAGACTAGAAATCAAGTAATGCTTTAACGGTTAACATCCGACGTTAATAATAAGCTAACTTGAAAATCTTATTAGCAAACTAACATAATAATTTTATTGAGAATAAATTGCCGCTAATAAGATTTATTTTCTTTGCTAATTGAAATAAATCATTGTGAGAAAAGCAAACGGCATTTACTCCACTTTTGTTGCACTCGTGCTTTACAGTCATAATTAAACAAGCAATTAAAAATTACCTTTAAATAAACTAAGAGTTAAAAATATTATTTATTGAAATGTAATTAAATCAGAATAAACAATTTTTTTAAAGCCTTTCATATTTCCGGGTTTTGGTAGGTTAAGTGATTTGCATTTCTAATTACTACCAGCATATGCAATAAATGTACATACATATATTTCATTGCTAAATGCCTTTTTATCGTTAATTGTCAAGACTGAAATTAGTTATTTCATTTCAAGTTTTTTCACCCATTCATAATAGGTAATTACGGAACATTTCTCGAGATATTTATAATTACTTAAAATTATTTTCATTGTTTTCATTAAATTTTATTACTTATCTATATATATAATAAATATATAGGTATATAAATTATGTTTTAGTACAGAATTATTGCGGTTTTTAAAAGTATGGTTGCTGGTTTAGTGCCCTATAATTTTTACAATTGAGCAACTTCTAATTCATTAATTTACGATGAAAGAAACCGAACTGTAGGTATTCAATTAAATATTATATGCTTAATGTGTTTTGAAAAAAAAATTCTCAGGTTATGGTTTGTATGTTTACATTAACATGTTTGGATTTTAAGAGCATCGGTTTCTTTGTTAAATATAAACAAAACATTCAAATCCAGGCTAGGCTTTCTATTAGTCTGTATATCTAAAAAAATATCTGACCACATTCTCAACTTTCTTCATCCCATTTAAAAAGTTTTAAAGACGATCCTGTTTTTAATGTACGTTATTTGACGATCACTTCATTTTAAGTTGACTGATAATATTATATAGAACTATATAAATGAATGAATAAATAACCAATTAATATCAAATGATATTATCGATTTTTTCTTGGATTGATTTTCAGGGTGAAAAGCGCTACTTTTAAGCCGTGGGCGTTAAGTAACAAAAAGATTTTGTTTTTTAACTGTTAACTATAAGCTATAACAGTCGGTGTTGTAAACATTTTAAACAAAACAATGGCAAAACCTAGTAAAATCATTTAAAATTTGACAGTGTTTCCCGAACATGATTTTGTGATTGTTATGTAGAATATTCACAGTTGCTACTTTAGGTTATGTACCTTGAATAAATTCCTATTTGATTTCACCTAGTTCCACCGATCGTAAAGCTATAACCTAAAAATATTTTCTTTGAAAGACAAATTTAAAACATACGTCGGCAGCAGATGTTTCTTCTTAGGTATTTAGGAGATTTTAGAGGTAATTAAAGGTAAACATAAATAATTAATTTTGAAATTATAGACAATTATTGTATATGTTTAAAATTGAATTATAATGAGTGTGGTTTAGTTTAATTTATATTAATCGTTTGGATTAATCTGCTGAATTCATATCAGTATTTTCACAAAAATTGGAAAGTCACAAAAATGGCATAAATGGTTATTATGAAGTTTCAGTAGGTACGTTAATCACGAATCAATAAATTGATTTTATTGTGATAGTCGGTATAGCGGCTTTAAACGTATTCACTAAAATAGTGCCCCAGGCGATTTTTTACTCAAATAATGAAAATCAGTATTCAATAAATTAATAATTTATTATAATCGGTATTGTACATGTAAATATAACCAAATTAACGATGGTATTTCTATGACAGATTGTACTTTATGGTTTGATAGTCAACTATAAATAACGCTGTTAATTCAGTACATGCAAACAGATTATAAGCAACCTAATAATTATCTATAGCAATTTAAATTTAAACAATCAAAATGTACCAATTGGTTTCATTCAATTACCTCTTCTTCAATTTTGATAAACAATTATATTAAAAATGTAAACCTTCCCACAAATAATTTCGTTATGCACTTCTCATTCCTTTATATATATTTATCATGAGAAACTGCTGCAGATTTTATGTTTTTTTTTGTCATTTGTCAACATAAAAACTTTTGCTTATCTCGACGTTTAAGTAGATCGCGAGAGCAAAAATTGGGTTTATTGCAAAAACACTTTTAGGGTTTAAGTAGTTAATCCGTAACCAGTTCCGTGATTTCAATGTATGTTGTGTGCAAGTTGCTAAAATAAACGCATTTAAATTATAGGTCAAGAAGATATATAATTAATTCTGTAAAAAACAGATATAGATGGTATAAATTCCAATGAAATAATTTAGGTTATGAATGAAATAGTTTTTTGCGCCGTGATATTTGAATTAGTCAAACTAAATTTTGTTCATTCTAGTGATTTTTTTATAATATTTAAGTATAAATTGTATACGATTAAAATGGTTTTCTAAACAAAGAATAAAATTTTGTATGCGTATTTTTAATAAAACGGTATTAGAAAAATTAAATTGTTTGCATCATAGTTCTCATCACGTACATTTGTGGGATAACTAACCAAGAGAAAAAACGAGGATAAGATGCGTTGAAATTCTTGGGTATTAGCCATAAACTTTTGATAGCTCAATTAAAATGACTTTTAATGACGAAAATTAATACTTTTACTACTATGAGTACTAGTTTAAATATAGATTAATTATTAATTATAATTTTAATTATTATTTTTGCAACATTGTGAACGTTGTTAATTTTTGAAATGTAAAAATGATTCCGTGTTAATTATTATTAACAGAACTTGTATATGAATAATTTTTAATTAAAGAAAATAATTAGTGTGTACCTACCTGTAGTTATGTACATAAATTTTTATCATTTTTCTCGTTTTTTCTTTCGCCATAGTTAACTTTAAATCATTTAAAAATGTTGTAGACTTAAGTATTAGTTTTTATTGCTCATTATATTTTTAGTTGAACTAACCAGGATTACAGAAAAATTAATATTCAAGTATTACATATAAATAATATATAATTTTAATTCATTTATATTAGTTTCATCAATAGTTGTTTGAATATAATTGGTAGTTTAAAAATAGACCTCTCGATTAGAATCTAACAAAAAATATGCAAATGTCATAAAATTTTCACCTGGACAGAAATTGCACAGAATATTTTTTGTCTAAATTTTATATCATCAATAACTCTGATTATATGGTGCTTGACAGATTTCACGCTTTATTATCATAAATCTTTGTAATGAGATAAACTTAAACATATACGGGCATTATTTGACTAAGTTATTATTAACAGAAGAACAAAAAATATAACAAAAACTAATACTTTTTTGTATATCTTTTTACATATTTATTTATTATAAAGGTAATATAAATTTATAATTAATTGATAATAAATCAACAATATTGTAATATTTACTACGGATTGCACGAATATCACTGAACATAATACATTCAATATATTAAATTTAACATAGTAGATTATGTTTTTATTGTTATTTATAAATAATAATTAATCAAAAATAAAAAATTAACCTTATTAGTATTGTTCATGTATTGTTTCTATTAAGTAATATAAATTACTATATTTAAAAGATAATAAATAAACAATCTAATATTTACCACTGATTGTACTATGTCAGTTAACATACATTTAACATACCATTGCAGTTATTGCAATGAATTAATAATAAACTAATCTTTTGTAATTTTTCTGGTATTGTTCTTTTTACAAATTCATATGGTATCAAGTAATACAACTTTATAATTAATTAAAAACAAATAAACTCTATGATATTTACTACTGATTGCATCAATGACACTTAACATACATTCAACATACAATTTGGGTTGGTGCGATTAATGTTACATTAAATGCCAATTTTAAAGTTCCATTTGATTTAAATGTCTGCAAAATATTTAAATACCGTTGGTATAATCGTACTTACACAGAGCATTCCTCCGCCCCCTGATTGATATACAGATATCTATATGTTGTCTATGAAAACAATGAAAATTTATTACTACGATATTACCGGAGATGTCTAAAATTTGTATCTGTTAGTAAGATTTTAAATTTAATGCAAATACGCCCACAAAATATTTATTGATAGTGCAGAACATAGTTTTGAATAAAAACGTTTAAATTTTCATTTGAAAGCTTTACGGCAAAACAGTTACTTGCATATAAATAAAACAGCTAAGATATGGGTGAGTACAGATGCTTTTCTTCACGCGAACAATGCAAATCTCCTATAGAAATTTTCGCATGCGTGTATGCTTTAATTGATGATATTTTATTTTCATTAAAGTAAATACAATGTCATTGTCAGATTTGTATCTAAATTATTTATTTCTGTGCTTGATTTAAAAACGAAATCTAACGAAACTGTTATTTCTTGCACATGCAAGTTTATAATTAAAGCTCGCGTAGCGTAACAGTAAAAATAATATATGGAACATTAATAAATCAGCTTATAATAATTCATTATATTCAAATTAATGTTTGTCTGTAACAATTTTATGTACATTTACATAATTATATACTTTTTGAACGGCGGCATTAGTTAATTTTATTTTATTTTTCTTACTATTATTTAATTTATCGCAAATTACAGTCATCTTAACACTGTAACCGACACTTTCTCTGAAATGAAAATTATTTTTTTTATAGCCAGTAGTAAGCAAATTGTTTTATTTTAATGACAGTGTTACAAAAAATAACGTGAACCTGTGAGCTAAACCGGAAAAAAATAATTATATGGATCAACTATTAGAGAAAAAAAATCATTAGTTGCGTTGCGTTACGTTACATAGTCTAAAAAAAAGAATATTTTGTTTTTTAAACCACCGTTTTCACTTTTCTATGCCAAAATTTTTCAAAGATAAAAAAATGTCTGCTATCCACATACAAACTTCCGATGAGAGGCTGACCCACTTCTCGTGGATGCTGTTAAAAACTTCCCATCGTAGACTTATCTGTAATTAGCATTCTACGACAAATTTAATTTATATATTTTACATTACGTATGTACGTTCATTTAACATTGTGCTTTGTAGTCTAACGGTAACACCCCGGTAATTCAAGAGAATGGGTTTTCGATCTCATTCATCAGATATCAAACTTTCCCGAGATTTTTTTCTCATGCAAGAGATTTTCTTCCAATTTCAACAATTCTGCTTATGTAACAAAACAATAAGTAAAACATGACTTTGGGTATCGCCGAACCACGATCTCAATAAGGCCAAGCTTTTTTTCCATGTAATCAATTTTGTACAAATTGCGTAATTATTTTTTACGTGTTAACATATTGAGTGAAAATTCGTGTCTTGTTTTTTCATATCCTTCATTAGCGTGTGTGGTCACGTATTTTAGTGACTCGGCCTGGAGCCGTAATTATCAACATTTTATTAAAGTGAAGAAAAAAATTGTACCAATTATGCCCAAACATTAAATAATAATAAAAAAAGTTGTCATTTTAAAATTTGTTCTACATTTGGATATAAATTAAGTTTTTTTCAAATATTTTTGAAACATAATTTTTAAAATTATATTACGGTAAACTAATTAAACTTAATTTGCATTTATATATTTGTTATTATTAAATTTTTTAATAATAACTGCAAAAATAATGGTTTCGGTTCGTTTATGCTGAATTTTCAAGTATTTTAAGTAGGTTAAAATTTCTCGATGGCGTGGGTTATTTTTTTAAGATTTAAAAGTTAATTGCGTTAATAAACGGCATTAGTAGAAATAGTAAAATAATTATTTGTAAAACAATTTTTTTTGTTACCATATATGAGTATATTTCAATGCTGATATAATGTGACTAGATAAAATCTGAAGAAAATTTTAACTTATTATACTGTCTTTTAAATGCAACAGCAGGCATATAATTTCTATGCAAATTTTGACAGTAAAAGTAAATAATCAAAGATAATTTTTGCTTCATCTCCTTACTTAGAAATCAACTAATGATATCAAATTCCACGTTAATATATTTCTAAAAACAATTTCATACGGTTGTCTAAGCTTGAAATTAGCTTATTGGTACGATAGATTAGAAATTTTGGAAAAATACGCAATTATTAAAGTAAAACTTATTGCTGAACCAATTGCAAAAGCATTTACTATGAAAATTAGTTTCACGTTAATCAGAAACACATTTTCCACAATTTATTTTGCCATGGTTAAATAAAATTTCTTACATTTATAATTGAAATCGCATAGAAAGTTTTCTATCTCCTTTCAGTAAATAAAGTGATATAAGTGCACTGAGCTCGTTGTTCATCATTTTCAGTCAGCCCTCAAGCAAAAAAACTTAAGTTATGGTTACGACTCATACTGAGAAACTTCAGAAGTATCGAAGCTTCCCAAAGTACCGAAGTATTGAAGTAAGAACTTTATTTGCAATCTATCTAATTAGTAACTGTTCTGGTAACATTTCGCATGCACACCAAAGATATATATGGGAGAGAAGGCACTTGGAAGAGCTAGAAAAGTAGGTAGTTTAATGTACTAATTACGGCATTTTACATGAAAATTAAAAAAACATTAAAACGGCACTCATTACTACCTCACGTAAATTATTTATATCTTTTTGTCCCCCAACCATGATTATAAAATATCTTTTCTATAATAAATTGTTTCATATTATGTAGATCATTATTAGCACCGGATAGATAGTTTGTGTGGGTAGAACCGATTGTCGCTCTATATTAAAAAATTTTGAATTTTAAAATTTATAGATTAAAGATTTTTGATTTCTAAATAATTTATATTTTTAATCTTGTGTTATCACCACACTGCAATAAGTAGACAATACGAATAAGGAAATGTAAAGCATCGGTTGCCACAAGCTTTAGTTTTTATGAATATAAATAATAAAATGTCTGGCAGCAGGAATTTTCAAGCCTATCTAAGATCTGGGATTATTTTACAGTAGTAATAATTTATTATTACATTTAAATAAAATGGATTATCGGTATAATTCATGGCTTTTACATTGATTATGTGAAATACTTTAAATAATAATAAATTGCAAACTGCATAACTTTATTCTGTTCATAATAATTCACCAATGCTTAAACGGAGTATATCTGGTTGTAGGTGCTACCTATAATTTAACATTATAAATTAATCTATGAATACCATAAAATATGAGCTAGACGTATTAGTATTATAGGAAACTTTACCTTTAAATATCAGAATTATTTCAAAAAATAAATAACATTTTTATGGTTATTAAAATTTTAAATTGTTTAATATTTTAACAATAAATTAAGAAAATAAAGTTCAAAAAAAAAGTCAAGCAAGAACTTTTACATGATTCATTACTGATTTTTTCTGAAATGAAATAGACGATCTTGATCTGGAAAAAATGTGGTTTCAACAAGATGGTGCAACATGCCATACATCTTGTGACATAATTAATTTATTGAGACCACATAATCTCAAAGAATTCCAAAAAGAAGTGGCCACAAGGATCATGCAATATAACTTTATTGGACTTTTTTCTCTGGGTTTATGTGAAATCAATCGTTTATTCTAATAAACCTTAAATCGAAATACATATTGGTGAAATAAATGCTGATTTATGTAGATAAGTGGCAAGGCAATATCGGTTTTTTAAATCGTTATTCCTAAAATTAATTCTCTACTATTACAAAATCAGTTTTGGAGTGAATAATCTAATTGATAGTCTCGGCACCAAACGGGGAATTACCGCGTGTGAATTCCTTTTGATATTTGCTGTCATCACGAGAAAGACAATAAGTTAAAACTGATCATGTGCGAGTAACGTAAATCCCGTAACGGCCATGAGAAGATAACCCACTGAAAGTACATCATTGTTTAGCAGTCAACTTATTGGTGTTGCCGGACGTTGCTACTTGCATTAATATGATTTCCATACTGAATCTAACCTCAGTTCGATTAATAAGGTTCGATTAATAAACTTGGTCCATTAATGTATATAAGTCATGGCCTGCTATGAAAAGTAGAATGTAATGAATATTGCAATTAGTATAAAAAAGAGAACTTCAGAATGGAAGGGTTGTGTGGCTTAGTTGAGCTACTAATTTGTAGTAAAATGTAAAAAATGTACGACTGCGTGTCAAATGAAGATGAGCATTTGAGCATTAATCACTAAATTCAAAGCTATAGATCTAATCGGTTAAAACATTTTAGAAATATACTGACAGAATTAAACACGCAGTAGTTCTCGCCCACATGCGAGATGGGCAGTTAAGAAAAATTGTCATTCGCTTGTTAGCTATAAAAATAATTAAAAATCAAAAAATGGTATACTGAAAATATGTGACTTTATAATTAAAGTTATTGGCATGAGATTCAGATTCGATCATAAAATACTTGAATTAAGAATTATTTCAAAATTATTTAAATAGATGTATATCTACACTAAAATGTTCTTCTCATTTCTTTCAATATAACTACATCAAGGCGCTGTTATCTTGTAAACATATTGCTTTAAATCCGATAGGTATTTAGCTTGCTAGGCTGGCCTTTAGACCACCAGCTAATGACTAATGACTAGTATTACTTTTGTTAATGGTGGCAATTTATCAACCCAGAGGGACCGATGGCTTTGCGTGCGCTCCAAAGCAAGAAGACAATCATAAAAAAGGAAGTTTTACTTTCCCTGGATTTGCAGCTGATCGTGCTAATCACCAGGCTATGATCGTCGTCTAACACCAAAATGATACAAATAATCACCTAAAAATATACTAAAATACTTGCGTTATTTGGCGGTGTTCCCAATTTGGCAGCTTTTTATAGAATTTTTTTTTTAATTTTAAACATTGGAAACTTTCAATAATTATATTATAATTTAAGCAATAATGCCAAATAAGGCAAGTAAGTTGCAATAATGCAAAATTTTTGCTGAAAAAAAGAGAAAAGCATTTTTAGAATACCTGGCGGTGTGGTTAACATATAAAGGAGTTTACATTTTTATAACACCTCTTTAAAAATGCCAAAAATTTCTGCTTACTGCAGCAAACGTTTTAAAAGTTATATGTGAGAAAGTAAATCGTACTTCAAAGATATTAAAACGATTGCAAAAAGAACCTCTTATAGCGAGGGTTGGTTTTAAATTGATTATAGCAACGGTCTCTTGCGTCCTCGTTATAACCGGATTTCACAGTATTAATTTTATCTTTAGAAATGATTCAAATATCTGTAAACAGCAATTCATTTTCATTTTTTCAGGTGATAATAACCTAAAATTATCTAGCATTTTTTAGTTACTACCACCTACTGGAGCAACTGTTTTATATTATCCGCTAAGAGTTTGTTAATTTAAAATTATCTAACATAAAATGTAGTCATTAAAAATTTATGTTTATTTTTATAATACGAATGTTTTAATTGATACATTAAAGAGGCAGATCGAAATTTAGCATTCAAACTCGTTTGTGAACTAATAATGCTTTTTGTGTAATACTGGTTCCGTTATATCTAAAAGTTTATGCACCTACAATAAAATTAATGATATAACAATTTATTTTTACTATATCGATATTCACACTACTAATCGATTTTGATACTACAAAGGAAGTTTATTTAAACAAAATTGGATCAAGTATGCAAATAAAAAAACTGCAATAGATTCGAAGTTTAACTAAAGCCAAAAGAAAAACATAATTAGTTTTTCAGGAAATATTGTAAACATTATAATTATTCTCAATAAAATTTTGATATGCTTTTTATTGTTATTTATATGGCACGCTTATAGAATGGATTCAAAAGTCTTCACAAGGATTAAAAAGTGCACAATAAACAGTTATGGTTTTCTTCAACAGTTTATTGTTGTACATACTGCCTTTTTAATGTATGTTTAATTGTGCTGTTTTTTCATTTTATTATCGTTTATGTTTTTACTATCACTTTATTGTTTGACTGCTTTGTTAAAAGAAAATTTACACTCTTTTTAACCGCAGAAGGTCTTTTTAACTGTGGACTGTAATGTAAATAACCGCTGGTTGACTAAACACACAAATAATATAGGTGGTTGTTAAATTAATAACGATATTATTTTTATTTTATTTTATCGACGTCAACGTGAAATAAAAACATAATAAGTTAGTTTCCAGTTGAGTTTTTTCTCTTTATTTAATTTTATAGTTTTGTTAAGATTGTTTCAATATTTCAGAGATAGTCTAGCTAGTCCATTCATGCGCGTCATTAGACGCGGTTAGAATATTGCCCTTTTTACAAATGGCAACTATAGCGAAAAAAAGTGAGAAATTAATAAAAATTTGAAAAATAGTAACTACTACAGCTCAAGCATGACTCATTACTACAACAGTATGTGTATATGCTTTTTAGAAATTCAATGCCTAAGCAAATGTTCTGTAGCGTTCAATGACTAAATAAGTAAATGTTTTCAAATTTTCATTAATATCTAACCCCCTTCCCAAATTAATTCAAAAAGATCTCTAATTGATGTTTTACTGAAATCCGCATGTATTGAAATTTGCAGTTCAAGTTAATTAGTTTTAATGCTTCTCTTCAGTTAATTTTATAAAATTTCTCTTATTTTTAATTTGTTTTATTATCTTGAGATTTTTTATATACGGATAAAAAAACAGATACCTACTTAATTGATTAATGATTGCACATCAACTAATTTATATAGCTTCTGTAAAATGGCGAAAATGTTTAAATAATGATTAATGAGCATGACGCTATAAATATTGAAATAATTTACATTATTTGATTTTTAACTTAACATGAACAGTTAACACGCAATTACTCTCAAATGTAAATTCTCACAAGTAACGATAATACCTTATGTAAATTTTAAGTGCTCAAGTTTCTGTTTTTGAAAATATTTATGTAGCAAGTTGTTTATTTCAAATAATATTAACTTACAGTAGATCGAACTTTCAGGTTAACGAATTATTATCTTGATGGTTTAGCTGAAAAAACAACTATTGCTAATAATCAAACGCCTCGGTGCTTACAACTACCTGATCTTATGAGCAATTAAATTACACATTGTAGTTTCTTCCTAGTTTGTCTTTTACCGCCTACATTTGCCGTGTTATGTTATTCTCGTTACCGGTGATTTATAGGAGATATTTAATCACGCATAGGTAAGTAAGTACAGCTTATAGGATAAAGCGTATTGAAAAAAGTGTTAATTATATACTTAAAATGTGTTTCATATTTTATTAATTATACATGCTAATTTATATTTTTAGCTGCCTCTTTAAAACTTATAATATTAATTATGTTTTCTAATTTTTTCTATTTATCTGTTAATTAGCAATGGCTTGTAATTTACTGTGGCTAATCATCATTACTTTTATTTTAGTTAGCAGATACCCAATTTGGGTGGTCACTTTGCTTTACTTATTAAAATCTCCTTTAAAATTTATTACCAAAATATGCTAAATTGCATAACCATTCAAATTGCAATTTTAAATCTTTTTGACGTTTATTATTAATTTAAGTAATTACCAATATATTTATTGTTTGATATTATGAAAGTTATGTAAATTAAACCGATAAATTAAAAATCTGCAATAGTATACCTACGCGTCGCTGGCTCGTGGCAATATTAATTATTATATTAGATGACCCCGGAAAGCCCCCAATCCTTTTATTTTATTTATAACTTTATAAATTACCATGAGGGTAAATTGCAGTTTTACAATATATAAAGTACATTTTTTCATTATTATTATTTTTATTACTGAGTAAACATATTTGAAAAGTCAGCAGGTGATTCTATATAAACCCCATGATTCAGAATTCCAGTATTATTATTACATTTTACATTATAATAAATTATATTCATAAACGTAAAGATAATAAAATTTCTATAATTTTGCTTCTGTAATATTAAAAACTTATAGAACATAACAAGTCATAATATTAACATATATATGGTGGAACAGTCAATAAAATAATAATAAATCTCTTCCTTCAATCACTAGACGCCCAAACGCAATTAAACAAATTGGAATTGTCAATCAACAGCTCTCATTTCTTCAATTCCAACAAGGAATTTTCGATTTTGAAAACCCTGACTATTCAATGACATGAGGCTGTAATTTCGTTGTTGTCAGTTTAACGAACGAATACATTTATGACGTCCGGTGATCCAAGAGTACCCAAGAATCATAAAACCAACTGCTTCACTTCTCCAATATTTCATCAGCTATTGCACAAAGGTCTAAATTCAGATAAGGGTATAAGTTTTTCCCCATGGTATTGCTATCACAGTACATCATACAAAAGCTAATGATGTTTGATGAAATACGACGTAGGGGGGAGAATTTACAAAAGGTTTAAATTTTGGCATTTATAAATAAGACTCACTGACAAAATCAATAATAGTTTCAATATTATTTTGATTAAACCATATCTTTTATTTCTTTCTTTCTTAATAAAGAGATTGTTAAGTGGCGTTAGAATAAAGTGGTTTCAAAGGAAATTAATTGAAGACCTTTTCTTGAAAATCCATTTCCTTATTAAAGTAGTCGATCGTTAAATTTATAGTTTCATTTATTAAGTGAGAAATAACATAATACAAAAAAAATTGTCTGAAAAACAGTGCAGAAGTTTGAAAAATCATAACGAAGATTTTTTTGCTAATCTGAAAAGTACAAAAAGAAAAATATTAATTAGTTTGAAAATCCATAAGAGGAAACGTGTTTATTGAAAATCATTAAAGTGTTATAAAAATAATAATAAGCTATAAAATGAAATACGACTCTTCGCAAAAAACAATGATACCTAACATAGACAGCAATCACTATAGTAATCGTGTGGTTACATGCGGAAAAAATATTCAAAAGAAGCATAATATAGGAATCGGAATTATGATATTAATGATGAATCATAAAAGGCAAATAATAATAATACAGGAAAATATTTACTATTTTTAACTCAATTTTTCAGATTTTCTCGAAAAACAATTTTTTTTAAAATCCAAAATTTAATTAAAAATATTTTGCTTAAAATTTCTAAAACAGTTTCAGAAATATTTTTTCAAAAAACAATCGTTTGCTAAAAACTCTTTAACCATTTTTCCCTTTAAATAACTATAATAATATGTCGTTTTTGGAACGACAATAAAGCTAATAATTTTGTTACCTTACACATAAAGCTAAAGTTTAATTTTAACGACGTCGTGATAAAATGTGGTATTTATAAATAAGCTGGTAAAATACTATTTTGGTCATTATGCTTTTGTGTTTTTTATTTTAATTACTTAAACGTCAAGAAGTTTCTTGTTTGACGTTTTAATTAATTTTAATGACTTTGTGTGAAAAAAAGTAGCATATTTTATGCGGAGCAATATCGACTTTCCGTGACTCATCTGATAATAATTGACGGGTTTTCCGTGACACTAAGATTTCACTGAAAAAAGTGTAACGCTTTTACTCTTTACAACACAATAATACTATTTTCTAACTTTTCAATTATTTATTTATTACCGGAAAAACTCTATGGAAAAATATTAACATAAAATCATAGAAAATAAACACATCAAAATAGAACGAATACCGTAAATAAAAGAAGAAATTTCATTATTGGTTACAGAAGTGACAACGTTATCCATAAATTAATAAAATTACAATTATCCTAAATTACCTTATCAGTAGTTTAATTTAAACTTAATAAATATTTATTATAGTTAAGTCCGTAATTATTAACACATTTGAAATAATTTTAAAGATCTTTAAAAAGAAAAACAAAAAATTTACGATTATGATTTAAAACTAAAAATTATTGTTTACTGATGGCATCTCACAGTCAATTTAAAAAAGAAGGGTAACAGGCACTGCATTAATAATTACTCCCCAAAGTCTTATTCATCACTGTTTATAACAATATGAATATGATGTTGATAATTATTATTAAGGTAATCTCAATAAGCAGTAGCTGAAACCTTTCCTGCTGTCAGAAAAATTTTTGCTTGCTTTGGTGGAATCTCTGTTTTTCTAGTTTTCCTCGCCATGTTTGTTGCATGTTGAAAATGTTTTTCAAGCACTGGTGACTTACAGTTGAATGTGAATTCCAAATCAGAACATAAATTCCAGACTAAGAAAGAATTAAGGCCATTGGGTGAGTTAAAGATTTTTGTAAAGATGGTACACCATGGAATTCAAACTCATGAGTATTAACCATGAGAGACCATGAGAGACAAAAAAAAATTTGATAAGAATATAATTATAATAAAAATAAAATAAAGTGAATAGTAATAATAATAATACATTTGAATTTAAACTAATAAAATAAGTAATCTGATCAGCAAAAAAAGACGGCTTTTTGGCATGTTTTGCGAAAGATAACTAGCGTAAAAAACTGGTTTTTGTGGAAAAAGATAGCTCTGAAGTGAAACTGAATTTTTTTATTCTGGGAACAACGAACGTTTTATTGTGTTTTTTATTTAGAAAAATTCAAAATATTTGTCGATCACCATAAAACTTGCGCTTAAAACTTTTTAGTTTGCCTGTTCATTAATTAGTTCTTAATTTTTGGTAAATCAAATTACAACATACTTAGTTATTTTTTTAATTATTATTTATGATTCAAAAATTAAGAAAAAAATCGTTTTAAAGTAGTTCTTCAACGGTAAAATATCCATGATATAGATTACAAATAACTTGAATACTAATCAGAATTTTCTAAAATACTTATCCTAATTAATCAGAATGAATTATGAAATTACTTGAAGAAAATCTAATAATTAATACATTGATGATCATTATAGTAATGTATGATACAGCACACATAATTAAAGTGGAAGAAAAATTATTAATTGGTTAATAATTTATTAATTAATGACATCCTCGGAAATTAATTTTTCAAAGTTGATAAATTATTATCGAATTTTTGCAATATTTCAGGATTAATTTTATAAATATCAGCATGGATCCTGGGTAATTGTAAATTACTTATCCACGCATACCTTTATTTCAAAAATGAAAAATTAGCACTCGAAATAATTATGAATATGTTATTTACCCACAAAACAAACCAAACAAGTTTAAAACCATTAAAAATCTAAACACGTAATGCTTTATGCAAATTGTTATTAAAAACATCGCCTAAACTAATAATTACTATTTTTATTTTTTTTACAACAAATTAATGTTTTTGTAACTGATTATTTTGCTTTATTAAATTTGCATTATATTTATTTTATTATTTCAATTGTTCGTTACCACAATATTATGTTGGGCCATTATTATGCAAATGATAAATCTAAACAGTGGTTTTTCATCTTGGGGAGCCGCGACCTAAATTAGATTACAGAGTGTTGGACTGATGACTAAAGAACCAATTAAGAAAGTATAGAATTAAGAGAAAATTAGATCACAAAAACCATAGCTTATTTAAAATTTTATTTTTTATTATTTTTATTTTTTTAATTAAATGGTTAAGTACGTTTCTAGGACCAGTTTTTCTAGAAGCGATTATTTTAAACTCCTAAACCCTAGAGGTTCTAAAACAAAATATTTTCCGTCAGTTTTTTGACTCAATCGCAAGTAAATAATGTGAAACGGCCGCGAATTGCAATGTTAAAAATTGAAAGTGTATTAGCAAACATCTCAGTAACTTTTTTTTAATTAAGTTATTCAAAGGTCTCATATTTCATTTTGTTCGAAACAGAATCGTCTATAATTATGTTTACTTGAGGCCCCCATAACGTCTGAGCCCACCAGCAAATTTCGAATCATCGCGGTTGTTCAGTTCGAAAATGGATTATAGCAATTTTGATTTTACGATCTATAAATTAGAAATAAAAAAAAGAGTATTGCTCAATTTATGTGACAACCGGCAAATCACAAAACTATTCGGTAACAAAAAAATTAAAAAATCCTTTAGGCTCTTGTCGATGCAAATAATGGGAATCACTATGTTAATAAATTTTAAATTTAATTACATCTTTAATCATGCTGATGAGTTTTTGAAATACGAATAAATTTTGCTAAAGACTTATTTATATTATTATTTTTAATTTATTATTTTATATTATTTTTATTATTATTGGTGGGGGTAGTAGTAGCCACAGCTCTAGAGTGATGTGACCGCTAGTTGAGTACAGAGAAAAAAATTTGCGGACTATACAAAATTTCTTAGCTCGGCCTTCCAGTGGACATCTACACGCTGTGGTGAAATCGATATTGATTTTTTTTTAAATGTAATCAGCAGATAAATACAATAATCTATTTAGAATGTAAAAGTCTAACAAATGGGGGGTAGCAAGTAGGGTCTATAAAACATACGTTTGTAAATAAATACATAAATAAAATGAAAATACTACATTTTAAGAAATTTTATCTAATTATAAAATTCCATTTTATAACATTTTAAAACAGCTCACTCTGAGAACGTGTCCGTGCCAACGGGTAAAAGGACTGAACTAATTTTCATATCTGCGCATTATCACGTGCGGGTTTTTCTTAGCCCGAGCCAACTTTGGTAGTTACATTTGTAACTCCGCCTTGCTAATGGTGTTACGTTAATTATTTTTAAAAAGGTGACTTTCATTGCGGTATGTAAATTTGGGTGAACTAAAAAGTTTATATTTGTTAATATAATTCTTTTCAAAGTAAAATTATAACACCTTACGTGGTTTAGATTCCACGCTAAATTTTCTCTATTTTTCCTATGTGTGCGATAACATATAGCGCAAATATCAGAGATATACGAGAGAGGGTCGTCAACGCCAGGAAGGGAAAACAAAAATAATTGCAAAAATGAGTCCCAATAATCTGCCAATAAATAAATTTTATATCAAAATAATTGAAATTTAAGTATCAGGAACGGCGTTAGAGGTGTTTTAGAAGAGCAGAAATGGGCAAAAAAAATAGTTAATAGGGTGAACATAGAAACAATGATTTTTAAGAAAAGTAGTAGGTACCTATAGACAACTTATTTTCCTGCAACTTTTTATTGCAAGAAATTTAAATAAACCTTACAATTTTTGCCATTAGCATAATAAGTTTCAGGGTTGAAGTTATAGCGTCGCCAAAAGTGAAAATGAAAATATATTTATTCACACGATTTGCTCTGTTTGCTGAAATAGTCTACATTTCAATATTCAGTGATGTGTAAAGAAAACTGTTTTTTCTCAGTAGGAGAAAAAAAGTAATTTCCTTTTCTTTTCTTTTTACTAAGTACTTTAAATTTCTAAATTTCTATTTGTGAAATTGCTTAAAAAAAAATTAAATTACTGCATTTTTGAATCATACATCCTCATATTATGAGGCAAGTCTCATATATTATTTCGTGATTTTCCTACAATCACATAATATTTTCTGATTTTGATCAACGTGGATTACGAACCACAATACAACAAAGACGTAATGACGTAACTAACTATTTTGTATTCTTTAAACATATTAGGCCTTTTGGTGAAGGTTTTGATCTGCAGACTTGATGTTTGCGAGTTTGACTCGCAGTTACTACCAAATTGTTTTTGTTGTTTATATTTTGCGTTAAACCATTTGAGCTGTAATTCATCAGTATGGATTGATTTCCTATATAAAATTGATTATGCGTAGATATCATACAACACAATAGCCTGTATGTCCCAAAATGACAAGATTAAAATCTGATATTTATATCTGACCGAGGTTAACTAACATTCTTCATTACTTGTTTTTGTTTTTCACTTTCCTATCCCGATCTCTTAATTAAATGTTAATCCTATAGTTTAGTTAACGCATAATTGATTCGCAGATATTCTCAGCATGAAAGAAAAACAAGTATGTCACTACATTTGATGTGGCGTCAAGTTTCGGATAGGTCAGGTTTTCAAATATAAATGGGGATAAATAAAAAAATTATGTAAATGAATTAATAAAAATACTTGGTAAAATTTACAAAATTGTCTGGTATACTAATGAGGGGCAGCTTAAGTTACAAAATCTTTCAGTTTTTTGCTAATTAAAGTAAATTATAATAATTGGTTTAACTCCATAAAATAAATAAAAAATTTAATCACTGCTTCATTTTTTTTTCAATCAATTAAAAAAAGTAAAAATTAAAAAAATGCAAAGATAAAAAATTTTGTTAACTCAAAATATTGAATGGGAAATTTAACTTTTAAATTCATTTTGTGTTGAATGTCAAAACAAATTACTGTAAATATAGGTACTTGACTCGGTACTTGAGAAAACTGCTCAATTAAAAAATTTACTACATGCTCTGTTAAACACAATTAGCATCTAAAAACGAAAAAAAGTGTTATCTAATTTGGGCACTATTTTCTACAAGATAAACTCGATAATAAAAAGCTGTCTGTTTTTTAAACTAATTTATTATTAAAATGCGAGTATTAAAATAATTTGTTCTACTTTTAATGCAAAGCATCAGTTTCATTTCAATTTCAGTTGCCGTATATGCGACCATAGAAAACGAAAAGAAATTTCTGAGTCGCGTAAGTGGAAAATTTATTTGTTACTCACAAATTAACAAAAAACCAGTCTAATTAAACGGGGATTTTTAAACATTAAAACAAGAGAAAATTAACTTTTAAATATTTAATTATATAATTTTCTTATCGGTAAAATTTAAAGGATGAAATGAAAAATGTTGTTTTTTGAATAATTAAAAATTAAGGCTAACAAAAAGTATCTGAAGTATTTCAAGGTGAAATAAATAGTAAAATAAGCAATTCTAAAGTAATAATAATTTTTGATAAAAAATTAAAAACATTTTTAGGTTAAAAGAGAAGTTTTAAGATCAAATATTTGAGCAAATTTAATTTAATTTGGTAATTAAGCACTACAAAACCACAGCATTTTAATTTCTTTTGCTACTTTTATGGCATTTACCGATTTACTATTAAGAACCGTTACCTATAGTAAATAATAATCATTTATTCGTTTTTAAGGTGCCAGTAGTTTTTATTAGCAAAAATAATAATAAATTTATAAAATTATTAATTTTAATTAATCGATTTTTTATTTAAAAAATAAGTGTTAAGTTCAATTACAAATTAAAAATCCATTATTACTTGAGGTATAAAACACAAATTTTTAATACACTCCTAGAAAATAAGTGATAATTGCAATACATGCGTGAAGAAAGTACTATTTAAATTGAAAGCTTTTTGTTTACCGCAGTTTCTAAAAATCCAACAATTTTTCAACAAATTAATAGCTTATTTTCCAAGTTGAAGTAAAAAGTTTCCAGTTCAACACGGCACACTTTTAAGCATTATTTTATTTTATGTCTTTTTACGTTGTAAAAACAGTTAATAAAATCATAGTTTTTATTCACTAATTTTAATTTAATATTCAATATAACGTTCATTTTAGGAATTAAAATAAATTTTCATTTAATCTGAATGGTGGAACAGGTTTGTCTTAATTAAAAAAATTTAAAAAATTTATATCGCAATTTAATCACCAATTTTGGAGAGAACTAGTGGTTTATTATTATTAGAATATTTTAAAAAAATAGAAAAAATATATTTCGAAAAAGTTACTGACCTTAATGAAATAATAAAATTTTGGAGTAGTAAGCAATTGATCAAGTTGTTAGTTGTGGGGTTCAAGATTTCTTGAGCGACCTTGTCCGGCCTTGCACTAGAAGCACTTGACACCTTCGCAAGAAGTCAACAACTCTGAGCGTTAACCAAAGAAGCGAGGCACCAACTGAAGACACAAACACCGTTCTTGGTATAATACGCTACCAGGAATATCTATAATGTAAATCTTACACACTTCTTCAACTATATAAGATGCTACTGAACATAAGCGGGGGAAATTCATGAAAGTTTTTACTAGCAGAAAAATTTGCGGTTTTAATAAAAGAGAAGAAGAGAGTAATTCCTTCCGGATGCTATTAGTGAGGGCGTTGTGCATAATTTCGCAGTCTATTTCAAGTCCGAGATAATCTGCAACTTATTATAAATTACTAATGGAAAACATATAAAACTCTGTAAATTAATGTATTGTATCTAAACCGGTTGCAAATATTTTCATTGAATTAGTCCTGCCTAATGGACTATATGTATAACTAACATGGATTCAGAGGTGTTAAGAATTTTTAACGTTACATTAAGCAGTAAATTATGACGGAAATAATTTCCTCGCCTTGCAAAATTAACACTTTTTTTTTAAATAAAAATATTATTTAATTTAAAAATAACTCAATTGATCCATTTTATTGCCTACTTCCTTTAATTTTGGCGTGGGCAATATTTGGTGGCTCTGTACTACCAACAATACTATATTAAGTTCTGTTACACATATTTTACCAAGTTTTAATTGAACAAAAAACTTGCACAATGTTTTTGACATAAAAGGAATGAACGGTTAACAAGAAATTCAAGCAAATCATTTTCAATCAAAACAAGTCTGCAATGAATAAGAAGAACGAGATGGAAGCAGTTAGTTAAGCAGCGAAAATGTATTGATGATTGAAAATTGTTATTACCTACGGATTTTTTGGGTTGCTGATAATATTTTTGATCAATTCGCTCAGCCTCGAGTATCTAGTGAAGTTTGATGTTCGCATCCGATCCGGAATCTTTCATCATCCAGCGTTAACAGCAAGTCACTGCTGGTATCTGACTTAAATGCTTAAAATGATTTTAATAATGTCGCCGGTTTTTTAAATTAATTATTAGTGATATAGCATACCGAATAATAATAATTTAAAATTCATAGTAATTATGTGCGTAATATTAATGTAAGATATTTAACATTTTAAAATATTATCGAGTTAACCAGGACAGTATTAGATCAATTGGAAAATTATTTTGAGATTTATATAATATAATACCTTTGAAAGTTGCAAACTCACCAATAATTTTCCAATTGAGATCTAATTGTGACCCTGTTAACTTGATAATATTTTTAAATTTCAATTATTTTTAATTTTCACGGGTTAAAAACTTATACCGGGTGCTGAATGAGTTAGGCGAACATAGGATATTAACATGTAAAAACTTATTTTTGCAAATTCCTGCTTCCCTAATTATTTTAGAGAAAAATTGAAAGACACAAATATAATGTAGAAATATAAACTACGAATGATAAGAGCGTTAGATTTTACCTAGCTTTTACGTAAATGGTCAAAAAATTCTTTTGAAATTCTTAAAACTTTTATTTATCAGACTTGCCATGGAAGTTTCCGAGGTAATTATTTTTGATAAGTAATAAAAAACAATTGCACGTTGTTGACAGCTTTGCACTTTATTAAATTTTAATTTCATAAAATGGAATATTACCTTGGAAACTTATACATGGCCAGTTTGATAAATAAAAATTTTAACAATTTCAAAAGATTTTTTGATCATTTACGTAAAAGCTAGATAAAATCTAATGCTCTTATCATTCGTAGTTTATATTTCTACATTATATTTGTATCTTTCAATTTTTCTCTAAAATAATTAGGGAAGCAGGAATTTGCAAAAATAAGTTTTTACATGTTAATATCCTATGTTCGCCTAACTCATTCAGCACCCGGTATAATTGAATAGTAATGTAGTGTAAACTGGAATAAAAATTTTTGTTTCCTATATAAAATTGAAAAATAATTCTGGTTTGTGTTACAGTAACTTAAAAATAATCATTGCTATATCACGATTTAGGCCAAGTCTGGCAGAAAACAAGAAACTTTTTTTTTAGATGAAAGATAAAATGCAAAACTTCAACTTTTCTTAATGCTATTGTTATAAATTTTCTGCAAAATACCTCAAATAACACTTACTTAGTGATGACCTGTTACATGTTTTGTTTTTATCTGTAATTAATTAATTATTCATCAGTTACATAAGTATTAGGTAGCCCAATTAAAAAAATATTAACTTTAAAAGTTTAATTTTTGAAAACACGACGTCGGTCGCCTGTGGAGTGGTCAACTTAGGGGCAACATGATACTATGGTATAAGCGCTTTTTAGCAAATTTCAAGTCGTAAGTCACCACTTGTAAAAAATTAATTAAAAAATTCATAAAAATCTAATTTTGGAATATAAATATAACTTTGAAAGTTAATTAAATTTTAACGTAATTACTTAGGTAGTTGCGATTAAATAATGCGGTGAAATTTTCATGTTTTCAACAGTTCAATAAACCCTGAATGTTTAATGATTGCAGGATTTTAAGGGTTGTAAGTGAGAAGATAAACGATGAACGAAGAGTTAAGTTTCATCCGAGCTTCTAATTAGTCAATCATGTGAATTTTGTAGCAATTATGGGAGAAGAGAAGAGAATTAAGAAAGAAGAGAATTATGAGAGAACGATTAAACGATGAACGAAGAGTTAAGTTTCATCCGAGCTTCTAATTAGTCAATCATGTGAATTTTGTAGCAATTATGGAAGAAGAGAAGAGAATTAAGAAAGAAGAGAATTATGGGAGAACTTGATCCCTACTTTTTTTTTCACTCATTGAGAAAAAGGTGGATAAAGTTATGTGGGGCAGATTAATAGCCAACGTTTAAAGAAGATATGTCACTAAGAAGAAGAGGAAGAAGAAAAGACAAAATTAAAAAAATGTATAGCAATTACAACTGCAATATAATGCTTCACCTATTACCACCAATAATTTATGGTATGGTATGGCAGCAATAAAATTGATAAAACAAAAAATGTAAAAAAAATATCTCAAGATCAAGTCTCCCTTTCATGTGAGACATTTGATCCCCAGCTGTGAGCGACGTGATCTTATTCTAATAGCGCAATTTATTATTTGGATAGAAATACATATAAACAAATTTTAAAATATAAATCTACTACAAAATATTAGAAATAGAATAAAAAATTTATCAAGAATATTTTAACAAAAATAAAATAAATGATCTTTAACCGCTAATATAAAACATTAAAATGTGGTAGTTGGGTGCCCAATTCAATTGTATTTTTTATTTAAACTATTTGAATTTTTGGTAGCTGTTTCTTTTAATTTAATTTTAAAGTTTTGTTAAAATCGGTTCAGAATTCCAGCAGTAATCTTACTAGTCCATTCATGCGTGTCACAATAGCGTAATCTTATATTGCGTATGTTACTCACTGATCAAAATTAGTTCCGTATTCCATTTCGGTACATCTATAAACATATATAACAGTATCCTCTTTATTTTCTTGATAGGGTAAAAAGAAGTTCCTGCTTTTGACCGTTAAAAGCCAAATGAGATTGCAAAATCACTTTGCCAATTAATGTAACAAAATAACGGGATTATCAGAAATATATAGCGTGACTTTTTCGGCGCCCTCTGTATTATCCATTGATCCATTAAGGTAAAAGAATTGTCTTCCACGAGCTAGCCTAAGGTGGCACATCCATCTTCCGTTGCTACACAGTCATGAGATTTGTGTTTTCTGGTAGCAAAAGATTTGGCGCCCTACGTTAGTATTTCACAAAATTTTCACTAGAACGTTCAAAAAAAGTATAACGAAATCGTAAAAATGGAGATCTAAAAGTATGCATGCAACAAAACTTTTAACTTTTGAAAAACTTTTTTCTCAAAAAACGTCGTTGGTCGACTTTACATATAAAAATAATTTTAAACTGGAAGTTTAATAATAGTTTATTTATTTTTATAAATTTATAATAATAAAGAAAATTATCTGGAACAGTGAAATATTTTGTGTTCCGGCTTCGGAGAAAACCCCATTACTGCAAAGTTTGTACCTACTTTGGCTCCGGGTTCTGTTTCACACCTCTTCTTATACACTAGGTGTTTTATTACTGTTGCTAATTTTTTTATTACAGGTATTTACCAAACAATTTACTTAGCTGTATTATTTCTGGAAAAAAGATTTTCCAACAAACTGAGGTTACAATAATTTTAAATTATTCGTTAACAGAAAAGTAGTATTAATCATTTTTATGACAAATTTTACGGCAAACAACATATTATTCTGAACGTTAGCTTTGGGTGAAATAAACTTTCGCTGAAATTTTCTCTTCTATAAATGCTAAATTTACATTTACCTGAAAATTTGCCTACTTAGCAAATTAGTACCAGTAGTAAATTGCTTTCGTGAGTTGCACAAAAATTTGTTTCTCCCATTAGTTATACGTTTGCAAATATTGAATAGGTGTTATTTTTTTCCTTCTTGTTATATCTATAAATCTCAACTTGAGTTGTATCGGCATAACATTATGTAGTACTAAAACTAAATAAAATTATTTCAAAACCAGAAGTAATTTTCTGCAACTAGTTTTTACTATACTACAAGTTGTATGGAAAAGATAAGTATTAGACGTCACTTTTAGTATAATAGTATATTATACACCGAGGACGAAAAGTCACTTTACTCCCGAGCGCGAATATACTATTTTTTGTCTTTCCGCTATAAATCGATTATTTCTATATCTTGAAGTTTAATTTCGTCAACTACTCGAATTTCTAGAAGAATTTGTTAAATAAAATTTAAGTTTTCAAAAATACAAAGCGGTTTAGGTAGTCGACCTTTTTTGAAAATAACCATAAACTTTATTGTCTACCCCAGATGTGGTAGTTTGCGTAACATGATATCATTGTCAAAGTACCGTATGCATTTTTGGAATCTTAGACGTACTAGTAATAAATTTGAATTTTTTTACTTTTCGCCCCGCTGTTTTGCTTCTTGCTTCCCTTCTTTTACTTTTCGCTTCGCTTCTTTACTTTTCGCCCCGCTTCTAAGAAAACTGGCACTTTGCTCCCGCAAAAATGGGAGTAAAGTGACCGATTTACTCCCGGAAAGACAAAAACTAGTTTTACCTATTTGCTTAATCTAAAATAAAATAAAAATATTTTAAGTGCTAAAATTGCGCGATAAGAATAGACAAATATAATATGCAATTTGCATAGACCGGATTTGTATCTATTGAATGCTTAGTACGAAAACTAACGCTAGCTGTACCAATTACGAATTTTACTTAAAACTTAACTCCAACTTCTTGTAGAATTAGCCAGGCGCTTGAATAGATTAACGAGATTTTCGTTAAACGAGACGGCTTATAAAAGTAAACTCCAAAGTCAATTTAAATTCCAGAAGTAAAATTAATGAAAGCCAATTCTATAAAATTCAGTAGTTTTTACCTTACAATAATTAAATGTAACACATTCTTAATTTGGATTTTCCAAAAAGTTATAAAGAAAAATTATTTAAAAAAATAAAAACCGAAGTTGATTTCTGTAGAATAAAATTTCAAACAATAACTTTTCAAATAATAAAGTTTGGTACAAATTTTTAAAATTTTGTTTAAATTAGAGAAAACGTTTTGAACAAAATCAAATTAGAAAATTTATATTTAAATTTATACCTACATATATGTACCTACATATATTATTGATTTGAGAGGTAAAGCGTACACAAAATTTAGGAACACACAGATACATAGACATTTGTTAACGTGTAGTCTTTCTCAACTTATAAAATCTGAAAGAATGTAAATCCTTTAAAATCTCAAAATTTAAATTTTTTGTTTTATTAGATCAAGTTTAAATTCAAGTCATATTATTTAGTCTTATTATAGCCAAAGTTTATGTGAGACTTTAAATTTTAAATTAGAACAAAATTTATTTCACAAACTCAAAATCTAAAATAAAATGAAGGTCAATTAATATCTAAAATTACAACATTTTCTTCTTCTACTCATCTTCATCTACTACTTCATCTTCATCTTCAGTTTCACCTACATCTAATTCATTATCATCATCATTAAAATATTCATATTCGTCATATTCTTCGTCATCAAAATCTGAAAACCATAAAAGCTCATCATAATAATAATCATTTTGTTCCTCAAATACATAAAGAGATCCATATGATTTAATCAATACCATCGATTTAAACAATATCCACAAAATTCGTGGGAACAACAGTCTAATGAAGCTTTAATATCTCCCAAAAATTTTGAAGACAAGCATATGGGACAGGCAATAAAATTGTCTTCTTCGTCGGATGAATAATTTAAAGAATTATTTTCTGCGCTTTCCATTGTATATTTTTTATAAGTTTCTCGATTTAATTATTTTCATTTTTAATATCAATGCATTTGAGTTTAAATTATACTTATAATCTAAATTTTTTTTTAAATTTGCACTATTTATAATTAAGGTGGCAGATCAATAAGCAGTGAGCTTGTGTCAAGTTCAATTCAAAACGAATAATCGTAGAAAGTTAAAATTTTTTCAGAATATGCGTAAAATATGATGTTACTTTACATAAACTATTTTTCATTAAAAAAATTTAAAATAAAATAGTTTTTTTAATTTTCAATAAAATACACTTTTGTTGTACTAAATATACAAAATAGCTTATGTTATGTAAAATCATCTTTTATGTATATTCAGAAAATTTAAACTTTCTACGATTACTCGTTTTTGAGATAAACTTGACACTAGCATTGAAGCAATGTACATGAAATTTTAAATTTTAACCAATCAGAAGTAAAAGATCGATCAATATCAATAAAATATCATTAAGCAACTAGTGACATCTGTTGAATTTTATTATCTATTTCTATTGATCTAGGATCTTAACAACTTTTTTAATCGCTTTAATCTTCTATCAATCATCGCTGCATAGGCATAGAGAAAAAATAAAAATTTCAGAAAGTGTTCGAGATATGAAGCTACCCATATTCGACGTATGGTTATTACTTCTGTACTTTAGAAAAGAAAGGTAGGGTGACTAATTTTGTCTATTTTAAGTTAAAGTTAGTTTCTTGCATCTTCTAAATGAGCACCATTAATTTTAAAATGGTAATTGTGCATTACACTGCAAAGAATAATTAAATGCAATTATTAAAATTGTTTTTGCAATGTGTTTAGTACAAACAAGTTAATGAGATTAAACAATGTTTTTGTGATAGTAAACAACACTTTTTCAGTAAAATATAAGGCTAAACAGAAACTATAAAATATAATATTGCCACGGTCAAATTTTAAGGCAAAAGTAAATGCTATAAAAACTACAATTTTTGCTTAATTTAATATCTTAAATACCGCTCTGTACGCTGAATTTTAAAAATTGATTATCTGGGTGCTTGGAGTGAACATTTTTGCGGATAAGAAAATTGATTATGACATAGCGCTAAGTTGAGAAAGTTTTGGTATGAAATTTGAATTTGACGTTGGTGAATCTAATAATTTTTATTTAGAGTATATGGGGCATTCCACATCAAATCGACCATTTTTGAACCCGACCCCTTTTGATTTTCCTGAAATTTTTACATGTTATACTATCCCACCAAAAACAGTTCTGTGAATTTTTTCAAAATTTTTTACTCAACCGAAAAAGAGTTACAAATTTTTAGAAAAACTGATGTTTTTTTCTTCAAACGATCATAACTATTTCAAAAATTGACTAATCGGAACCTTTTTTTTAGTTTGTTTTTGTCTTTAAACGTACTTTTCAGAAAAAAATATAAAAAGAATATTCAAACTTGTATTCTACAAAATTTTTCATTTTTTCAGAAATAATCATTGATTTTTCAAATTTTGCCACTTTTGACTTTTTTATTTCAAAAAAACTTTGATTTATTCCGCGTATAACAACGCAAACCCCATAATGGGCCGACATTTCTTTCTATTTATTTTGTTTAATTGAAAAATATTTTTGCGTAAAAATAAAACAAAATATAATAAAATGCTCTGGGCTGGCTTAAGGAGCAAAATATTTTTTTATTTTAACATTTGACTAGTCCAGAGACAGCTCCAGCGTGTCATTGTTTTAGAACATGCATCGTACTCTGATTGGTCATTGTCGTCGATCGTATCAAGTTAAAATCATTTTCCCTAAGATTTTTTACAAAAATCGAGTTTCCAACCTTGGCTGTCCTGCCTGTCCGCGGATGAGCCTACCAGCCATATTAATCTGTTTGACAACCTAATTGGTCCAACTTTATCTGTTAATCCGATGATAATTCACTCAAAAAATTTAATATTCGACTTTTACATTTTCAATAAAACCCGTTAAAAAAAAGATCCACCTGTTGAGCTTAGGTTAGTGTTAGTTTTAAGGAGCGATATTTTTTTAGTTAATGATCTACCAGCTATCTACTCGTCCGAGGACGGGCTTTCCACCTAGTAGAATAATAAACTCTTTAAACGGATTATAAAATTTTTTGCTAATTATAATTATTTTATATTGCACCCCGTAGATATTTTTATGATATCATACATAACGTTAACTGTAGGTAGGTAACGTATTATACATTACATATTCAGGGAACATTATAAAAATTTTGTTTATATAAACTAAAGTAATTATGAGTAGTATTCACACATGTATAATTATAAATAACTGTCCGTCTTTAATTAACGCGTACAATATTAAACTCCATTAAAATATTAATTCTCTCTAGTATATTACTAAAATTAAAACGAAAGGTTATCCATTGTTCTAATATATTTTTAATACAAATAACCCAAAATATATATGGGAATTAACTCGAAGTAATTACATTGTAATTATAGTAGTATGTTTGTATCTATTTTAATATTATAATAAATTTCAGAAAACTTTTCGAAATTTAACTGTGATTTAAGATGCAAAAACGTAAAAATAAAAAAAAAGACATATTAGCGCAACATAGGCATTGTTTCTTCTTAATGTGATTCATCACTGAAACCAAAAAGATCGTATATTAAAAGGGTTTTCTAATTAAATTTCTTACGTATAGCTTACTTTAATTTGCGGTAGTAAATTAATTTTCAATCAATGGGTATTTAATATCACGTATGAGTAAACTATTATTAAATAAATATAAAAGGATTACTTAATTATAATTTTTCATTTTACTATGATGTAAAGCAAAAGTAAACAAATGTTTAATTATTATTAACGAGGAAGGTTATTTATGTATTATACTTTCATATCACAGTTAAAAAACAAAATATAATTTATAAATAAATAAATTATAGTACGAAAATACAAGTTCAAAAAAAACTATAATAAATAAGTAAAATGCAAATTGAAAATTGTGCAGTGTGACCTTGCAACTAAAAAAAATTCAACTAATTAAATTAAGCTCGATATGGTCACTTAAACAAACGTTAAATTAAGCGGTGCAGTTCTAATTAAAACGACAAAATAATGCAAGCTTGCATGGAAAAACAGTAAAATCATTTATTATCCTTTCTTTTCTCGTAGTTGCAATGATAATAAAATTAGTAATTTTTGAGTTAATTTTACTGTTATACATCCTTATGAATTTCAATGTTATCTCCTTTAACACAATTGTGACGCTTCATGGTAAAACAACAAGAAAGTTGTATTTTATGCGTGTAAACTGGCTAAACCTATATTTTATGTGAAATTGTTTTGCTCTACATAGTTACACGAAATGCATCGGTAATAAAAACCATTGAGAAGATAGAAAATATGTCTAAATCAAAACGAATTTATATTTACGTGATGTTTTTTTTTTTGATAGAAGCAATGTTCCAAAATGGCAAATGTAAAGAAGCGAGATGAACGATAAACGTGCAGATTTAAAACCAATCAATTGATTATAATAAACCACAATTGGAATAGAATGTAAACGTGCATCTAACTTCTTTTTGATATATTTTTAATGAGAAAGCGAAACGACCGATAATTTTTTTTCTCTCTAACTTTGATGTTATAGTATGAAAGTTATATTAATATGAAGCTAAATTACGTTATAACATGCAGACAGCATTTTTTACCTTGTTAGTCGTAAAATTATTATCGTCTGCTGTTACACAAAACCAAGAGTTTGCTTTGGGTACGACGCCGATGGAGTTCTTATATTTCAAGTTAAGTTAATTTAATAATGTGAATCCACACACGCTGATACCATTAGTGGTTTATTGGTGCAATGTCTAAATGAGTTACAGTGCAAAAATTCTCGCTATGGCAATGATTCAGGACCAACTGGCTGAAAAGGCCATCAGTCACTACAACGCAAATTTTTTTGACTTATTTGATACGGGGTTAACATAAGTGCTATGGCAACCAAAAGTTTTTGGTTTTTAATGACCCTTTTCCTCAAAACTGAATTTTACTTAAAAAATGTTTGAAAGCAGCAAAGTCCAAAGTTTCAAAGCAACTTTTGAGCGTGGGCGGTAGATATTACTGTAATTATAGTTTTGCATTCATTAAAATTTCAAATTGAACCATGGTTGTGATCCAATCTATACCGTTTGTACTTACTACGAATTAAAATTTTCTTTTGCTCTTTCATGTCGGTTATACATCCTTCTGCACTGAAATTTATAATTAAATTTTTATTTTTGTTACTTTAAGAATTATTTTGCCGCTCAACTGCACCGGTTTTAGTTTTATCTTATTATAGTTTTCATAAATAATATGAGTGTGCAAATTAAGTACAGACATAAGGTAATGTATGCACAAAGTAATATCATTAATTTGTTCGATTAGTATATTTTCTAGGATTTAGTATCATACAATTTACGATTATGATCGCATATAAAGTACATATTAAAATATAATTATAAATTGTTTTGTTTACAATGAATTTACTGATTGTTAAGCTGCAACAAACTGCAGATTTTTCATAAATTCAAATTTATTTAAAAATTTGAAACCAGATTTTGAAAATCAATTATTTTGGCTTTAAGTGCTTTTTATGAGAAATTGAATAACAATAAGAAAAAAATTAAGAATTTGAAGTGTTCGAGTTTTCATATTTCATCTCAAGAAAAACGCGGCTGAAGTCACAGACATAAATTATGCTGTATATGGCGCAAAAATGCTATAGGTCATGCAAAATGTAAACATAGATTTCGACGATTTTGCAATAAAATTTTTGATCTGAAGGACCAACAAAGCCCAATATCTACTCCAAAAAGGTTTTTTCTGCATTGCATGGAAATGGAAGATATAATTTTTTTTAAATCATTTCAAACTAAATGACTTAAATTCCTTGTAAGTTATTCTTATTAGATGATAATCTTATACTGCATTAGAATAGCATTATATAGGTACATTAAAATAATGCACTAATTAAATTTATTTGTAATTAAATTTAAATTTTCACGTTAATTTAACGCAATAAAAATCAATTTGATTCATTAGCTTTTAGTTAATATGCTCATGCATTAAATTAACTTGATTTTTTTAAATTTTATGTTACTATTACAAACCCTACTTTAATACGTACGAATGCAAAATTACAAAATTTGGGAATATAAAAAATATATGTACCTAGTGAAAAACTTTTCATCATTAATGGGGTAGTTTTTAAGAGGGTAAGAAATAAAAATGCTGTTTAATCATTAAAATCAAATTACAGGAATACAATAAAACAAATTAAAAAAAACCAATTCAATTCCTTTTAAAAGTCATCTCTATATTGTAGCTCCAATTGGAGTATTGGAGTGTAACTGAATGAAAAACTTTGATTTACTTTTCAGGTAGATGGGAAAAAACATTAAATAGTACGGAATACATTCACAGTTGTTCCGCATATTGAACTCTGTGTCGTAAAATATCGGTCAAGATATATCCAGTATAGCTTTCCTACTTAGAAAAAAATTGATGCTCTCTTGCATTACAAAATGTTCTTATTAAATTAATTGTTTATCTTTTTAATAACAAAACCTTCTCAAGGTCTACTGCACGCATTTAAAGTAGCGCCGCATCGGCGCCGCTTTAAAAAACTAAGAATCGTTTATGATTTTATATTATTATTTTATTCATCTACTTGTTTCTAATTTACATTTTTAATATGTAATATACTGGCCATATTACATAATATGTGTAAATATTTGATTATACTTTGGTATAACTTACATAGTACAACAGAATCTTGCCTTGTTATTATTAGGATGTGTTAAAAGATGGGACAAAACCAAATTTTAAGAATTAAAACTTTTTGTATTTTTATTGGTTTTGTGAAGTTCTGGCCTATAAAATTTTGGTCACATCCAAAATTGGATTGAATTGAATGAGATGTAGGCATTTTTGTGTTTTACAGATTAAATATCTAGTTGGTGATTGTACATGGTTTATTGAGTCTCTCTTGGCCTTTATCAAGCATACTTTCTCGCCGAGTGGTCTGTCCAATTCCAGTTCAGTAATGAGATTAAACGATGAGGTCTTGAATCGCCATTTCTTTTCTATTTTTTTGTTGGGTGTGTGATCTTGAATGTTTCTCGTTATCATTGCCTGTTTTCCGACCCGTTTAACTACTCTTAACTTTTGTTAAGCAGTTTAGAGTCCACTTCTTTGCGCAAAATATCTGAGCGCACGAGTAATACATAAGAAAAAACTGTCATTATTATTGGAAATATCGCGATATTCCGAGTTTCGTGGTTTTGATTTTATATTTATCTGGCATGAAGTAGTTAAAAAATGAGAAGAAAAAGATCGAAGTGGTTATTTAAAGTTTTACTATCACCCCAATTCTTCTTCTTTCTTCTTTTTCGTATGCTTCTTGACAGAAGCGTCGTGACCAATTTAATATGTTATTATTAATTGGCTTCTTTGGCATATTACTCTCGGTGGTTTGCCGTTGCCTTCCAAGAGGAGAGGGTCATAATGAAGTCGGATAAATTTTGTAGCCGGGCTGGGGATCGAACCTAGGGCTTTCACCCCAATGGATCACCCCAATTAGATGTGGTACAAATAGTAATCTAGTGGTATGCAACGTTCCAAATTCCACATTGTCACCCAGATGTGTCTATTAGGTTTTTCCCTTTTTTAAACATCGCGGTCAAACATCCAGGTTCAAACAGACTTTTTTCTGTCCATATCAGATTTGATTTGCATAATAACACATAAAAATATGTTCTTCTTCTTTTCAGGACTTAGGCTTGTTGCATGTTCCGACTTCATAAGTCTTGCCAAAGCTTTTTGGGGCAATCAATATCTCTTTTCCCTTTCGAGTTGTAAGAGATTATTTTCTTTGGAATTCTTTTATCTTTCATTCTATTCAGATGCGCTTTCCAATTTTCTCTATGTTTCAAAATTCTGCCATTGACCGTGAAGATTTGCAATATTATAATAATATGTTAACGCATAATAAACACGTTAGATTAGATGCCTAATTGTTAATTACTTTTTTTCCTTAAAATAAATTTTAAGATGCTTGTGAAGTAGCGAAAGTATTTTACATCCAACAAGTAATACAACGTTCAATGCAGAAAGTGATTTGACTAATGAACAACAAAATCACCGGAGGTTATTGAAGACATTAATTTAAAAATAAAAAACTTGTAATTAACCTTCAGCGTATACCTACTAATATAAATTCTATGAATTGTAATAAAATATTTTTGTTACTCCAAGATGTTACCACTAGAAAAGTTAGAAATAAATTATTAAAGGTTTATAATAAAAACGTTGATGCTTTAAAAGAAAATTTATGTAACAATTTTCTATACCCTGGTGGATTGAAATCTGAAACAACTTGGAATAATTAGTAAAAGTTAAGATGGAACTGAATTCAATTATTTTTCACAAAAGGAAAATTACTCTAATTTCTATTTATGCAAATTAAACAGAAGTCTAATTTTACGGTTGAAAGTAATGCATACACTCAACAAAAAAGGTTACTTATCTTGAAATCTTTTCGGTGGTACAAGTAGCAAATTAACAAATTACATGTTTTCCTTCGTACTTTATGCTTAATTTAACTGACGAGTGTTTAATTGAATTAAAAAGTTAAGAACTTTTTTTCAATATTACCTACCTACATTTTAAACAAATTATGTTATGCTTTTGATTTTTGGAATATTTAAAAATTAAGGTTTATATTACACTCCACACATGGTTCTGTTGAGTTCTCGCGCTGAACCGTTCACGCCCTCGGTTACGCCACTGTATGAATTTTAATTCAATACATTATGTTGAATAATTTAAAGATTTACCCTTTTAAAATCGCATACCTAATTACAGCTATGTACAGTTATAATTACACGTTCTGGCATAGTAAATAAAATAAAATTTATGTAGTTACGACATTTTAAGTTTCCACAATAAAATTCATTTATCATTTTAAAGTACGAAGAAAAACAATTTAAACGAAAGTCAAATTAAGTCTATCAGGACTCGAAACAAACTGAAATGTGTAAGTGTTAATTTATTACACATTAAAATTATCCCTCATCAGCAACTCAAATTTTAAGCTAATTGTTAAGTCAGTAACTTCCTACTTAAAAATACCAACCTAAAACGAATACCGTAAAATAAATCATAAAAATACATGTACAAAAAATTTACTTTTGCCAAATTAAAACAGGTTGAAATAACTAATGGGACTATAATTAACCCTGTTCGTTGGCAAAAATAACTTTAAAAATTTAATTGAAAATTTTATAAAAAACATTAAGCTCGTTTCGGGCCTTGTAAATTATAAATTTTCTTGATTTATAGTTGTAATAGTTTAACAAGAAATTAGTGAGACACAAAGACACATATAAATTATTTGTATTTGCTATTGATATATTTGAACAATTTTAACACTCTACTTTCATTATCCTATCTTTTTTGTTTTATTGTTTAGATTTTTTGTTAAATTGGTACATTTGTAAGCGTTCATTAAGTAAGTGCTACTTAAAAAAGTGCGTTCAAGCGTAAAGATAAAATTATAGATCAAAATAATTTACTAATATGTATGTAGTATATAAAGGAAGAAAGTATTAAAAAAAAATTAAATTAATAAATAATAAAAAAATATACTCCAATTTTTGTTTAGTAGCCCAACTAATGAGTATGAAATGAAAACCAAAATTAGCTTTGTAATTTGCATTAAACAAGTTATATTTACCATTTTAATCAAATGTTTATAAATATAATTTTACTTTTTAATAGGTTTTGCTCTCATAAAATTTTATATTTTAATAATTGAAAAGAAAGTAAACTCAATTTTAGTAAGTTTAATGTCGGATGTAATTAACTGAATATTTTAATATAAACAATATGATTTAAAGGAAAGTAGATCAAGTGACTAATATTAACTTCGTGCTAGTCAAATTGAAAATTTGCGGAAAACAAGCATCTTTTACTCAAATACCACACTTTTTATGAGGAATTTTTTGCTTATTTATTATTACCGCAACGAACTTGAAATTATTGTCAAGTTGTATTCTCGCTTGAAATAAAAATAGAGAAATCGGCAGTGAATTGTAAAGCATCACTTATCGAATCGGTACGGTTCGCTCGACACGGTACGTTTAGTCACAGAAAACAACTCACCCTGTGTAACCTCTCCTTGAAAATATTAAAGGTCTTCCCTTAAGCTTTAGAATATTAAGACTTTTATATCGGCAATTTTATTATGGATTAGAACTAATTGGACCAGCAGTCTGGTGTAAATCAAACACGGATAGACTAGAGAGCGGGAAACCGCGGTTCTAATCCTGGTTGCGTTAGATTTGTGCTGTGATCTAAAAAGGCCAAACTTGATCTGCGAACTACTCGCCAACCCGTCTGGTCAGCGTGGTGAGTTATGGGTGAAACCCATTCTTTCAATGATATCCACAGTTTAAAGAAATTAAACAATTATACAGGTCGTGAGGACTATACAATTGTCCTCAATAATTATAACATTTTACTCGGTTCAATGCTTCTAATAGGCATAAAATATTAGCGATGAGGGCGCTGCAAAAGATGGCAAATGGCTGCCTTAAACGGTATGCTATTAGCTTTCAGATCAGTTACGCGGTATGGTATTGGTTGTCAGATTGCTTGTGGTATCCATTACTGTACTTGCAATTTCAGCCGCTAGACGGCGTTTTGTTAATATTTTTTTGCCTATGCTTATACCATTCTCCTCTTCGGTTAGTTACTTCGGCACTTAATCGTCTCCACCTCTGACCTGTCAAATTTTTTCTTTTTTCGTAAACGAATACCAAATAAAACTATTTTTCAGATAAACATCTGACCTGTACATAATGGATATTTGTATATTATATTCTCATTTTTAATTATTGTTGTAATGGATTTCTCCATTTTTGGTATCATTGCATTATGCACTTTACTTCCAATCGTGTATATGAAATAATATGTTGTTGATTCGGAAGCGGTTTTGGGTTTAGAGTTCAACCATATTATGTCAGCGCTGTCGTTACATACCTTTTTATTAACGCATTACTTGATTTATGATACAGAGGTTCCTTTCCTATACGATCATTGAAGTCACCCATAGTTTTCTTCCCAAGTCATAATCACAATTTTCAACATATTCAAAGTTTTCTTGAGTGAAACGGTAAGCAATATTTTTTGTAAGTTACTGGAATTTCTTTTCTTGATCAATATGTTCTGGTTATTTAACCTTCTTCCTTTTAACCTGATAGACATTGGCGCCCTCCGTTCCAACTGTAAATCACTAACCGTTGATTATTTTTATGTGTTTCAAAAATTGTTGATTGGCTTCAGAGCTATTTTTAGCCAAATTAAAATTAAATTCTGTGAAGTTAGCCAGAGGGATGAACGTAACATGTGATCCAATTTTGGTAGGAGCAGCTTCTGATTGTTATTAACTATTATTATAGTTTTATTTACCTTTTTAGTGCTTTGCATAATACTGAAAATTACATAGTACCTACTTATTAATTACAAGTCATAAATTAAATATTTCAGTAATAAAATATTTACGTGGGTCGATAATAGGTGTTAACACAAGCACCACGAATAAATCAATTGAATATATTATAAAATATTTGCTCTGTCTAGTCATTACAAAAACCTTTAAATAAAGCTGAAGCTAATTAAAATCTTCTTAAAACAAGTTAGATAAATCAGATAACGAAAAAGTCTCAATTACTCAAAAAGGGTAGGGTATTTTAAAAAAACCATCAATCTATTCACATGGATCAAATATTGCATAACAATTTTTTTTAGTGTTGATGGTATTTCAAATTTACATCAACTAGTTTAAAGAAAACATGAAAAAAAAAGATTAATTATTAATTAACGCTTTTTGATAATGTCAATTATGAATTAAAATATAAATTGTAACAATTAAAAATTAACAACTTTTAATCTATGTACGAGCATAATTGGAAGTAAGAAAATTAATTTAGTTAATATTTTTTTCCAAGATCTGATAGTCTCAATATGGAGTTTCAATTTTAAATCTAATTTCTTTATCAAATCTAACAACTGTTCTCATCATCTTATTTTCAGGGCATGTTTCTACAATTACCTACATAATTTCGACATTACAAAATTTTTCATTAATTTTAACCTAAGAAAGTTAATTAAAAATAAAGCAATACTTACTCGGTATAAGAAAATATACCTACATAAATCTGGCGCTTTTAAATTGATTTGTTTATGTATTCTTAACATTTAACAACCAACAAGAAATACATAAATAAGACGAACATGTGTAGGGAAATCGATACCTATAAAGTATCAATTGATAAAACAATATTTTCACTTTAATATACGACGCTTCGATGTTTCAGGATAAGGATAATCTTTTTACACATTTTAACAATGTTATTAGTTTTGTGCTTTTTACTCACGGAACATAAATAATTTCTGCTTCTTGTTTTTCGAAATTGTTTTATTTAGTTCTTAATATATTTTAATGTTCCTCGTAATTTTCTGAATTTCCATGTATCTTATATTCTATAGGTTTATTTCCAGATTTCTGATAGCTAATTTCCAAAAGATAGGCTATATATATTGTCACCTGGGATTAGTAGGTAGACATTTGGTGAGTGAATTTGCAAAATACCAAAATTAATTGTATTGATCAAGGCATCAATCACTTGGCAAAGACACAATTTAAAATTCCTTTCCCTGTATGATTTTATAAACGATTACATATTATAGTTTATACTTTATTATTACCGATAACGAACAATTTACTATATATTCTTCATTTTTAATATTTGTAATTGAAAAGATTCGATGAAAATGAAGGTCATATTAAGCGAAGATTTGCAAAACTGCATTTTTTTAACCATACTGCAATAAAGTTAATTCTTTGGGAGTCAATAATTATTAGCTGCTTTTATTTTATCGTGATCCAGTCTTCTTAAATTGACTAACTTGAAAATTATTATATAAAAAAAATTGTAGCATTATACCACCTATATTTTAGATATTTTCAATTATGCACTTTTTATGGTAATTTAAGTAATTGTATCTACTTAATGTAAATTGCAGTTTAATTCAATTTACTATAGAATTATACAGATTAAAAATATATAATCGACGCATTTTAAAGAAAATTATATTTAAAAAAGGAAATATTAGTAGAACTATTAAGTCATAAATATAAACTTTGTAATAAATATTTATTAACTTCCTTGAATATTACAATCTGTCCGTGGACAATAAGTAATAATGTTGACAATATATGAGGACATAGTGGAAATAAACCCAGTAGCTTATTCCAAGGAAATGCAACAAATAAATTATTTACTTTATGACACTCATGTTCTTTGAGGTAGTTCCAGAGGGTCAATCCTTTTCAGTCTCTTGATTTGGGGAGGCACCAGCAAGTTTGCAGCCAGTGTGTTGGGATGGTCGCCTAGTCGTAGCTGATATTTGGCACTCATAGATGAGATTTCTTCTTTGACTGTTTTAATGTTCTGGTCACGATGGATGATTTGGTTTGTAACATACCATGGTGCATCGCAGATACTACGCAGTACTTTTGACTGGAAGCGTTGAATTTTTATTATGTTTGAGTCGCTGGCAGAACCCCATAACTGAATGCCATAGGTCCAAATTGGCTTTATTATAGCCTTGTATAATAGGAGCTTATTATCTATTGTGAGTTGGGAGTGACGCCCCATAAGCCAATACATTTTCCGATAGGTGAGCCCCAGTTGTAGTCTTTTGTTCCAAATATGTTTAGCCCACGTGAGTCTCTTGTCTAGGCAATAAATGTTTATTTTTTTATAAATTTTGCATATAAAAAAAAGAAAGGGGAGTTATTAGGTGTCCCTCACCGGTTTGATCCATTTTTGTTATACGTGTAGACTTGGGAATTCGCATTTGATTGAACCGAACTGGATTTTAAAATATATGTAGTTTAATGACTTCATATTCCAATCCAAAGCAAAACTGAACTTTGCAACCTATTGTACAAAAAAATAGTCTAATAATGAGAAACACGTGATTTTATGGTTAATCCCTTAAAATTTTCAAATGGATAGTCAACGAGAAAATGATCTACATTGATTACTAATTTGTCCTTTTGTTCAATTCCAATTTTAAGTTCTTCTTCGAGTACCGTATCCGATATCGGACGTTGGTAAATCCTACTGGCTAAAGCCAAGAGGTCTTTTACTAGGGAAATATTAATGGGGTGGTTTCCCGTTGCCTTCCCCATAGTCCACAGATCGATATTGGACTTTTTAGATCACAGAAAATTTCAGACGCAATCAAGATTTGAACCGCGATTTCCCGCGCTACAGTCATCCGTGCTTGATTTACGCCAGACTGCTGGTAATTTTAAGTTACACCATCTCAGTGGGTTTTGAGCTTGTCCCACCGCAACATCTCCGGTAGCCAACAATGTGAAATAACTTCTAAACCACGTAAGCACGATCCAGCCCTAGGAATGAGAAGAATAAACCTCCAAGCAAATCGTTCACTACAACATGTAGGATGTTGGGGTAGTGTAAAGCACAGCAGTGGCGCGATGCAATCGCTGGTTGGGTTACAGAGCGCATATTCTGGGTTCAATTTTTTTCTTTTTTTTTAAAAAAGCCTTCTGAAAGTCGAAAATAGTACAACACGTAACCAATTTAGAGGGCTAAATAAGAGCAAGTTTATCTTAGCCTTTAAAATAAAATTCAGCATTCAAAATCAAATTTTCTGTTAGTTAATTAAAAACATGATAATTTTTGAGAAAAGAGTGTAATTTTACCACTAAATTTGGTGTTTAACTTGAAGTAGCTACAAAATTTTGGAAAATTATAAAATTAAAATCAATGAAAAAAACAAATAACACTATATTTATTTGCCGCTCAGAAAATTATGGGCTTGGTAATCAATTAAAGAAATCAGAATTAAGTGGTTAGTAGCTTACAAAAAGAAATAATGAACAAAACGAATGGAAAGATAATGGATTTTTAAAAATCGATAAACGCAACACTTTAAACAAAATAATAAACTAATAAATGCAAAGACAAAAAACAGAAAAAATCACATAAATGCAATGAAGAAAAATTCTGAAAGCAAAATTTGGTATTTCTCCAAAAGAATGACACTAAAAAGAGAAAAGGAAATTATAAAAACAAAAAATGGGGCAATTAAAAAAATATGAAACTCTGGGTTTCAACAACATATTATTAAAAAATGGAACAGGATTATAATACAAGAATGGAAACTATAAAGTAAAAAACTGGTCAAACTTTAGAAATTAAGAGAAATTATTATGGTAGCTCTGAGCTTCAAAAACACGAAAAAAAGAAATCATAATAATATAAAAAAAAAGTAAAAAAAAATAAGTAGATACATTTTCAAAAATTAATAGAAAATGTGGAAATCGAACATAAAGAAATGGAAATTGAAAAACTAAAAACTGATAAAATTTCAGAAATCAAGAGAAAATATGGAAACTCGAAGCTTCCAAAATGTAAAATAAATGCAAATTGAATATAGCAAGAAAAAGAAAACTGGAAAACCAGAAATTGCTAAAATTTCAGAATTAAGAAAAATATGGAAACGATTTCATAAACAAAAGAGGCAATCAAGTTAATTTAAAATACGGAACATTTCAACAGAATAGTGAAAAAGAATGTAGCAGTAAGAAAATTGAATTTAAGGATAAAAAAAATTCCAAAGTAAACGAAAAAAAAGACTTTTAAAAAAGCAATAATTGAAAAGAAAATTAGCTTGGTGCAACATAAAACAAAAAAAGGGGTCTCGGACGATAACCAGTAAAAGATATTATATTTATTTAATAAAGAAAACTCAACGGAATTTGATAGATAACATTAAAATAAAATATTTTAGATATGGAGAAATGTTGTATATCGATTAGTTTAGCAAACAATTGATTTTAAAGTTTCCAATACTTGTTCGAAATTTGTCTCTGTTGACTCATTTTCTTGACAGTACGTATACTTAATTTTACGAGCGGAGAGTGAGGACCGACGGAACACCTTTAGTAGTACCTACACTATCGTACAGTTAACATAGAGGAAATTTCGGTTTTTAAGGCTATTTTTGGCTTACATTTGACAAAAAAAAGAGGTTTACCCTCTTACTATAGTAGCAACAGTGCCAAATTGAGCCCCAAAGATATTATTAATTAGTACAGCGTTAGTCAAAACGGCTCAGAGCGCTGCATAGTGACTGTGGTAGTAAAGCGCGTAGAGAGTCTATTTAAAAATTATCATGTTTGACGAAGCCGGGGCCACTAACTGCATGCGGAGCTACTGCAGTCGTTCTTCGTCGCGTTACACGTTTCTTGTCATTTGAGGTACTCCAGGCTTACTTACTAGCGACGACCAATGAAATGTTGTGTGGAACTAACAGCTCTTTTATGTAACTTTTTTTTTCTTTTAAATATAAGCCCCATTTGCAATGGTTCATAAATTTTTTGTTTTATTATTGCTTTTTGAACTATTTTCTATCATTCCTTTTTTCAGAAATTTTTAAAATCGGACCTCTCAAAAAAGAAAATAAAAGAATTGGTTATATGCTTAATTTACATTATTATTAATTAATTTTTAAATAAAATTTCCAATTCTAATCAGTTAGCTACATTGAAGCTAAAGAGAGCCAGATACGATGACGGAGTGTGGATACAAGCAGTGGAAATTTTTTTGTGGAGACCTGTAAGATGGAGATGGAAAAAGTGAGAGGGATATTCATAAAAGTTTAATCTAAACAAAACAATGCATCTGAAATAATTTTAAACAAATAGAGTGACGATTCATAAAAATCTTTTCATGATGCTACTGCGTTTATCATTATTACTTTTAAAGAATTTAATTAATATTGATATTAAAAATGAAGCGAGTCATTGGACTTTTGAGGGAATCGATTATAAAAAATTAATTAGGTAGTTATAAGAAATATTTTACTGTCAAGACTGTACCAACTATAAATAATATTAAAAGTAAATAAAGCAGAGATATTATCTATCAAGATCAAAATCTACAGAAGTAATGTGAGTTGATTATTATGCAGTTAGAAGAACATTAATCGATGACATGTTATTTCAAATAAATCGATAGCATCATTAGTTTCACTATACTTGAATTTGCTATTATCGTTCCAAAAAGTGAAAAATCATGAAAGGTAAATGCTTCTGTTTACTAACATTAAACGGTACATCATTATTCTTTTTAATGGTTTCTTAATCAGAAAAATAATGTGATAAATTTTACTTAATTGATGTCAACGGTAGTGGAGCCTGCTTATTACGTTACTTAAAAATTTAAAATTGCTTAACCGTGAAATAAATTATACAAGAAAAATTACCTATTTATAATAATTAATCATGCACCTATTATGTGTTGTAGTGCATCGATTTTATTTTTCGTTCAGTTCAAAGAAGACATAGGTTCCGTTAGGCTACCCTGTGGTACTCCATCTAAATTTTTTTTTTAATAATGATTTAATTTAAATTCTATAGGCAATTATAATTGCACAGTTATTTTACAATGCGGTTATTTCTACTTTTGAGACAAAACGATAATAATTTGCAAAAACTTGCCATGCCTGGGTAACATACGAGAAGTGCACGATAGTGAAATTATAAGCAAACCCATGTTAGTGTGTCACATACAATTATTTCTAAAACAAGTTTATTGTACTTCGTTATTGCTGATGTGTTAATGTATAATTGTTATTGGTTTTTGTACAAGTTCTGTTTAACTTAATTGGCTTAATAACTGAAGAAAAATATATTTTACCATTTATGGTACTCATCTCGCTTACTACACATTACCCTCATTATTCAGATCTCAGGTTCATGAGAGTTGGAGAAACGGTTGAGAAAAACATTTAAAATTTTAACCTGTACTATTTCAACCTACAATATTTACATAAGTGTAACTCGTATAATAATGGCAACGTCATCCACCTGTACTAATTACCACTTTCATTAAATGTTCTTTAATGTTGTTTCGGTACTATAGTTTCATAAAAAAAAGGTGGAAAAAATATTACAAATTAGATCAAAATTTTGATAAACTCATCAAACTTATGCGTAATAATACGAAACATTATTGTTCCACTTTAAAATTACAACCGATTGTAATCAAGCATATGTATGAAATACAAAGAAAAATTTAAATAATATTTGAAAAATTTAATGGACGTATTGGGAATACTTGTTTTTCTCTTAAGTATATGTTTGAATGAAATTACTTTTGCGGGATTGATTTATATACCTTGCTTAATCGTATCGGAATATCTTAGCTAATCGATAATTAATTATCTAAGCCTGTAATTATTTATTTGCGCCAAGTTATTTCGTATGATCAATATAGTTAGTAGTATTTCCTAATTACCTTGTCAGACACAATAAAACTATCGACCATATCATAAACTTAATTTTACGGCTTAATTTAATAAAATTGAGAATAAAATTATAACAGTACGAGTATTAATTTGTTATTATTATGCTCGTACGTTGTACAAAATTATTTAAAAATATACAACCGTTTCATACACGTACCCCAGTTTGTGCGCCGTTATTTTTTATTTTACATTCAACAGGCTATAAATGTATTTTTAAACGAGAGAATATTTACTGTAACTTGCTTTACTCAACAACGACAGAATTTTAGTTATTTTTCATCTGGTTATAAAATTATTATAATTCAACATCAGAATATTTTTGAATAAATGCTGGGACACATTTATTAAACACCCCGAGAAAAATATTAAAACTTTTATGTATTAAATACCACCAAAGCAATGAAAATGCGTTGTAAATTGTTGTTAAAAAGAAGTAAGTTAGATGAGTTGCAAGAAATTCAGCTACCTGTTTGTGGTACCTACAAAAGAGCAAAGCAAGTTTACTGGAAATTTTGATTTGGAGTGGAATTAGAAGAGGAGAAAACTTGGGAGATACTAAGTACTTCAAAAATTTGAACCAACACTTCCACGGAAAAAATGGGCAAAGTATGTTGCACAAAATTTTCTTCGTAATGACACATGGTACTTTGTCAGCCGGAGGCAGACTGCTCTTTTACTATATATTATATAATTATATTTGTTTCCTTTTTTGTCTACAAATAAATTTCAAATCTTAAATCTTCAAAATTATAATATTTTAAAATGATCTTTCAGATTAAAATGTTCCTCTGATGGTATAAGCCAGTCGATATACCATCAAAACAGAAGTTATTTTTTTAACTTATAAATATGGGTGCTAAGATGTAAAACACAAAAATACTAACACGGAAGATCTCGGGAGAACTTTTGGCCTTTAAAAAACTTTTAAATTTTAGGACTTTTTTTTCTTTTCTGTCTACAACTCCTAAACGGTACATCCCAGTAAAAAAGTTACAATATAATAAATTAAAAAACACTAAATTCTGCGTTGAATAAGTATAGTCACTTAATAATTTGGTCAAGTGATATAGTCAACAACAACGGTCAAACAACGACGATATTTTCCAACTTTGTAAAAAACTGAAATAAAGTTCTAGATATGAGTCTGCAGCTTTTAAATGAGTACTCTAAGAAAAAAAGTTATAAAGTAAAAGTTGTAGAGCATTAAATTCTACATCCTATGATTACCAAAATTTTAAAATTTGTTTAAGTATACTTCTCTAAATTGACAATCTCCCGATGTCCGGTGATTGGCATATGAAGGTGCATTTGAGTTACTTCGCTTCAACCTTGCAGGTGTATATCCTATAAAGTTATTCTTGCTCTAGTATTATCAAAAAATCATTTAAAACAAAAATTTAACACTGACGAACTCGGAAAAACTATTGGCTTGAAAAAACTTATAAAATAAAAGTTATAAAAAATCAAATTTGCATGAAGGTTTCTATGACATTTGGCAACATATGCCAAATTTGACCAATCCATATACAGTCACAGGCTTTTTTTCTTGTCATAGAGCAAGTAGTAACAAGGATAATAAAAGTCCAAGAATGTATCGCACATAAGAGAGGTTTCAGAAGACTGTTTTAGCAAAATGGACATTGGCAATGGTATTCATGCAAGATGCCTGTGATGCTGTTAAAGATTACTGCAACGTCTCATTTGAAACATTAGAGTATCATGTGCATGTCCGAAGTTTTCGTGTCGACAGGGACGCAAATCAAACTGAAGGAGTGACTTACAGAGCACGGCCCTCATTTCCATACTCAGCTGCTATAATTTCTTTAAGCAGTGGTGTCGCTGGAAAAACCAATTGACTCAGAAAATTGTCCTCAAAGGGGTAGCCAAGATGATTGATTAATTGATCATAGCAACTTCAAAAACGTCACCTTAAAAACGAGAAACAAGAAACCTTAGCATCTGCTGTGAGCTGTTTTACGATGGGAAACCTCAAAGTAACTACTATTGATCCTCTGACACTGTTCTAAAAACTGTACCTTACAAAACAGTCAAAAAAAAAGATTTTTTAAAAAGTTGTATAAATAATCCAAATCGTTTAAGTATGCAGCATTTACCCTGCTTCCTTTCAATTCTATAGAAGGATGGCAGTAGTATTTTGCTGTAGTGGATTAAGGATGTATACTTTATAAAGTCTTTCGTTTGTGCAATTCTTTCTTTGCAATCATCGCTAAGAGCTACTCCTCTTTTTTCAAAAGACTATATGAGTCCACGAATATTGCCGTTGTATTTGACGGATACCTTGCTTAGAGTAGCACCAAAAAATCGGAGCGATTACGGCGGATGAAACTTCACCAATCTCCGAAGTGATCTTTGATGTAAATATAATTAACCAAGTTGCTCGGGAAAATCTTTTAGCCAATTAAAGTCCTGAAAAGTCACTTTAAAGATTGTGACATTAAAGTAAATCAAACCCAAAAAGATGTTACTGGCTCATTGTTAACTCCCCCATTTTTAATAATAAAATTCTCTCCAAAATAATTGGAGAGGACCTAGACTTCCTTGTGCTTAAGGTAGAGCTTGGTAAGCCATGCAGGAATTTGGTCTTTTTAAAGCCTGGAAGAGTGGGTGTTGCTGCTGTGCTATATTCGACAACATTATTTAAATTTAACCTATCTATATCCAGCCACATTCATTTCATCCACACGTTTAGTGGATGTAATATTTGCTATTTTTGGCGGCCAAGGAAAGATGAAGTTGAGCGGTATGATCAACCTTTCAAAGAAAGTCAAAGACATTTCCCGACGCTTTCTCAACCTACTCACCTAAGACATGATGAAATTGTTGAAGCTTATGAAGGTGATTTTGTGGCCCTCTACACCTGCGACTCCACTAACGTATTCTTGAATGAACTGCGTCACTCTACGTTTATACGAGCAGTGACCAAGAAAAAAGTGGACTTAGTAAGACTGCAGTATGCCAATTGCCGGACATCGGGAGGTTGCCAATTAAAAGAGGTGTACTTGCTTGAATTTAAAAATTTTGATACTGATTGGATTCAAAATTTGACTTTCTATAACTTTTATTTGAGTTTTTTTCTTGGAGTGGTCATTTCTAAGTTGCAGACTCATATTATATAGAACTATTAGTCCAGTCATTTAAGTCAAAATTAGATAAAAATCTCGGAAATTGAGATACCCAGCTGTAAACTCGTAAAAACTTATATTTTGGCATCCTAAAACTTTTCTTAAACTTCATACATGATCCGATGTAAGCAACTGTAAAAGTCGGAGGTCAAAGGTAACAAAAGTCGATTTCCTACGTGTTTTACGCTATTTGTATTTATTATCAATATTGTAGAAAATTAAATTCTCTACAACTTTTGTTTCAAACATTTTTTCATACGTTGAATCGTTTTCGAGATAGAGGGCAGAGAGCACGCGGTTAAAATACCATTATTAATTGTATAGTTGTACACTACGAGATCAAATTAAGAATACCGACATAAGGAGAGATCTAAACATCTATGACATCAATAAAAAAATCCAGGAATACAGAGGTAAATGGAAAGAACATGTCAATAGAATGAATGAAGAAAGAATACCAAAATAAATTCTGGAATACAAACCATATGGAAAAAGAAATGTTGGCCGCCCGCGACGAAGATGGAAAGAAGTATGAAGACCAAACAGGCTAATAAAGCCTAACCCATGAAGTGAAGAAGAAGAATTGTATAGTTGCATTAATGCACACGTTTCCACGCAACCTATGTACTATGGAGAATACAACTTTAATAAATTTTAGAATCGCTTTTTCTCAGAAATGGTGAATCTCAGGAAAAAAGTGCTAGGACAATTTTTGTAGATAATTAAATGATCTACAATTTTTGTCTAAATTATTTTTCGCATAAAACTAACCGTTTTGCAAAAAAAATTAAAAAACCAATTTTTGTGACCTTTGACCTTCGATTTTTACAGTTGCTTACATCGGATCATGTGTGAATTTTAAGAAAAGTTTTAGGATGTCAAAATACAAGTTTTCACGAGTTTACAGCTGGGTATCTCAATTTTCGTAGGTGAACCCCTTAAATGACTGGACATTATATCTCAGTTTTTGACAAAGTTTGAAAATAATCGTCGTTGTTTGACCGCTGTTTTTGACCATACCACTTAACCAAATTATTAAGCGACTGCACTCATTCAACGCAGAATTTAATGTTCTTTAATTTGTTATATTATAACTTTTTTACTAGGACGTACCGTTTAGGAGTTATAGACAGAAAAGAAGAAAAAGTCCTAAAATTTAGAAGTCTTTTGAAGGCCAAAAGTTCTCCCGACATCTCCCGTGTTAGCATTTTTGTTTTGGTACCCATATTATATAAGTTAAAAAAAATCTAATTACATTCTGAAATTTAAAAACAACGGCCTCTGGTCAATTAAAACTTGATGTCATTAATTTGAACTTTTTTAGGTAATAAATTAAAATTTTAGATTATTATCCAAAATGTGGCTTGAAGAGAATATTTAAAAAAAAACTGTTGATACTTTTCAAGGGAAATGTAAGCAGGTTTTAAAGTAAGATATAGGCAATTAATTACTGCATGGTGAATTAAAAAATTAAAACTGTTAATTTCTTACAATAGCAGCTTTTGTTATCCTTCCTTCCTGTATGTAACATAATGCAAAATTCCAAACATATTTTGTTCCATAAAAACCATAAGAGACTTCAATAATGATTGATTACAATGCTGATGCTCAACTACAAGTTACACAAATAAAACGATAAAAATGAACAATTGTTGAATGAGATAGATAAAAAAGTTAATTTTCTTTTAACAAACTTTAATTTATTTTTAATTTTTTATCATTTAATTGTACTATAATAACAAAGACGAACATAATGACGAATAAAACGAGCAAATAAATTTTGCGTTTAAATTTGTTCGTTTACTTTCTCATATTTATTGTATTATTTGTTACACCAATAACTATAACTAATTTGACATTAATTAATGATTAAAAAAATTTCCAGTTAACAAAAATTATAACAGCATGGAACTGTTTCACGCTTTATAAAATTTAATTAAGGAGCGTTTTTTCATATAAAAATTTTATTGTAGTTATAATTACTTTTATATAGCAGATGTAGATATATTAAGACTTATTAATTTATTAAATTTTTTTTAAATAATTTCAATCCTTATTTATTCTTTCGGTCAGCAACCCCTTATCTCATTATGAGATTTTCACGCACCAACTTAAGGTACTGTGCGTGCTTAATTTTTTCTTGTTTAAATATATGTAGAAACTTAATTTTTTTAACTAAAAAGCTTTTATTTTTAAATGTCATAGATAATCCTAGCAATTAATTTAAAATTATTGGTACCTTATGACAGCGAATATTTCGAAGCCACATTCCGTCTAACTGATGAAATGGTAGTATCCACTAAGGTACATTTTTGTAAAGTTAAAAAGTAAATGAACAAAATTAATTAAAAACAAATATAATCTTAATTTTTTACAGCAAGTACATATTTAGTTTCCGAAAGAAGAAATGAATAACATTCGTAAAAATTATACTTGCTGTACATCGATGGTATAATTTTGTAGTATAACTTGATTCAATTTTAAGGTAAATAAACTCATAAACCGAATTAACCGAAAATATTTAATTGAGGTAATATGTAGGTACACCACCTATTGCTTCAATATTTGCTTAAAATATTACAGGCCATCATTATGTAAATTCAAAGGCCAACTTGTCTACTTTTAATATTTTTTATTTCGACTTATTGTTGAATCGTTTATTTTCTAAAAAAAAATTGTTACTCTGATTTCTCTTCCAACTTTTTTATTCTGTAATTCATCGATTTTTTTATTAAATTTATCGCATGCTTGAATCTACTATTTTTTATCTTTCTTATTATTAAATTATAATTTAATCGTTTTCATGTTTTTTTCCTTAATTAATTTATAGTTTTTGTAAATTGTTTTAGTGAAAAAGTCTGAAAACAGAAATATTGCAGTTTAAAAAAATATTTTTAATAGCTAACTCCGCGCAGCTTTAATCTCGATTTAATTATAAATCCAATATCACGGTCACTCATCAGAAATTACACACTTTGTTAACACTTAAAAGAAATAAATTTTATTTAAAAAAAGTTCTGAAATATACTTAATTATCTATTTTTACTAAATCTATGTAATTAACTATAAACAAAAATTTACTAAACTTATGAAAAAAAAAATTTACAAATTTAATTAAAATTATTTACTTCATTATTTTTATTACGTGGTTTAGAAGTCGCTAACTTTGTTATTAAAAATCAAGTTTCTAGAAGTCTTATAAATAGGAGAATTTATTAGGACCAATAATTGGGTAGACAACTAAAAAATGTTGAATTTAAGAAAATACTTAAATTCCGAAAATCTGTATATTTTTTTTTAAATGAGCTCTTACAAATTACACATAATTAACCAGTAGCAAATATACATACTTAGTATTCGATATTAATCAGAAGTTATAAACATTACTCAGTTAGCATTATCAAATATTCAAAATAAGTTAGACTCAAATATATTTTCAATATAAGTGGATTAAATGTAGCAGGTCAACAGTCAAGAGGTCAAAAACAAACGTTCTTGAAATATTGTAGCAATTTAATTAACCTTTCAATTTATTTACTTTTAAATTTGGATTCGAAAAGTTACAGAAAGTAATAGATAAAAATGTAATATTTTTTAATTCCCTCTTAAGCACAATTTATCTTCAAAAAAAAGTACCTGCTGCATCATTGCAGGAAAATGTTGTACAGTTTGCTATATTATTGAAATATATCAAGTTATAAAGTAGACAATTAAATTTTTTAATTATTTCATCAGAAGTTTCTTTAGTCAATTTGAGTGCTCGTAAAGGTAACTTTAGTGCAGAAAATTTTACTTTATGGAAGAAATATTTATTTATTTCCAAAATCGTGAAACACAATTTTTGTGTTTCTTTATGTTTTAAATTAAATTTTTTTTATCATAAGAAGTTTTTGATTTTATATCTTTAACTTTGCATTTATATATCTTTGCTTTTGTGTATTCGTTACAGCATTCCATATAAAAATAAGAGTTGTTGCTATCCGGAGCTTTCAAAGATTGTATTCCCCATTCGTACTTTTGAAATGTCCCCAATCCTTTTACATCAATAAAGGTATGGCAATTGGAAGAATATAATGTATTACGGCAGGGGTCTCCAATATTTTTGTATCTCAAGATTCGCAACATCTCCGAGACAAAATGACATTTATGTTTTTCCTAAACCTCTTTAACCCCATCGGGGCAGGGATATTGCCATTTATTTTTACAAGTTAAAATACTTGAAAAAATATGTAATTTACGCAGCATCCTATTGAAAATTAATTTTTTTTATCGTGGGATCATGGCGCCCTTGGGCACAAGGTTGCCTAAATTATTTTCTGATTCAAACTCATCTAAAATGAATTGGTCCCGGTTTAGGACGACTTAAGTAATAAGAAAAGGTCATCTGATTCAGACGAGAAAGAATAATATTGTAAACTGCTTTTAATTATTATTGATTAAGCGAACAGGTTAATATTATTTCTGATGGTCCTGTAAGATCCGTTAATCATTTGGACATCTAGTGGGTCCTGTTAATCTAGCAGCCTTATTACTCTAAATCCACCCCGTGACAAATCGAATATCATCTACGTTCTATGTTTTTGCATTGAAAGCATTGAGAAAAAGGAATAGCTTTTTAAACAGCGTAAACCCAAAAGATAAAGAAATAATTTAATATTTTGATAGACAGGAATAGTAAAATTTAATAAACTCTAAGCGTGAAGTATTTAGAAGTAACTGTTGATTTAATGACTGTTTTGAATATTTATATTAAAACTAGTAGGTACCCCATTATCAAAAAAAAATGAAAGCAAATAAAAAATAAAATTATAGTAGCAAAAAAGTGGACAAAACATTTTTATTGTACGCAGATACAAAAATATAAAAAAAAGTATTAATAAATGATGAGCGGCGGGTATATTAAAAAAAGGTTGGCATTTAAAAAAATATGTCGATCATTACGAAGTAAGGTGTCTAAATTCTTTTCTTACATTTTTTATCAGGTAATTAATCAACATCGGTTAACCAAAAGACTGTTGATGGTATCTTCAAAGTTATTATCGTGCTAGTATGACTGGTTTTATATAAAAAAAATTCTTACTATGATTATATGTAGTTATTTATAGACTACTTGGTTAGCTTTATTTGCAATGTATTCATGGAACAATGGGCTTAAAATATTTTTAAGTTGATAATAGAGAAAATCAATTTTTAATCTAAAAATGAAATTAAATTTTTTATTAAGTAAAATCCGTTATGGAAAATTTGAAAATAACTTACATTCTTAAATCGTTTGCAGGAATTACAATAATAATAATAATAAAAAGATCGAGATGTTTCTTTTGGAATTTTTCAAATCAGAAAAAAATCAGGTGCAGAAGAGATTTTTATTTGCTAAAATGTTTGGCGAAGAAGAGGAAATAGTAAACAAAAAAATGCTTTAAATTTATGTCATAATTCATCCAACATAAATAAGTGATTTTCGTTAATTTTGAATTTTTATGAAATTTAAATATTTAAATTTTTTTTTAAAATATATAATTTTTCTAATATAGGGTATTTTGTCTTTTAAGTTTTGACTTTCATAGTCAAGAAGTCGCCTTAAACACTTCCGTTTGTCAATAGGGCGATTGCGACCGTCTAAAAGCAATTTGCAGACAACTTTCCTAAATAAAGAAAAATTTTCATTTTATTAATTTAGTAAAAGAATTGAAAATTTAATATTAAAAAGTTGGTAAAAGTTTGGAAAGTCAGAAAAATGTTGGTAGATGGATTGGAAAAAGATTTTGGTGAGTGACGTCGAGTTGGATCAACGTCCATCTTGGTATTTCTCCGGTATTTTTCTGAAATGTCCAATTTGCACCCAAATTAAATAACTAACAATTTTTATTTGATTACAAAAATTAGTGCATTTAGAGGACATTATTATAGCTCCATAGTCTTAACATCTGAGCATCATGTTACGCATACTAGATTAAGCGAATAACTGTTCAAGTTATTATGAACCTTCCAAATTGGTTTCACAGTGCATTATAAATCTTCTACAACAATTAACATGATTGAGAGGGCTACAATTTTACAAATAATGCAAAGATACCTAAGGCATAACCAGTGCTTTACAGGTTCACATAATCATTAACCTTTCTTCTAAAATTAGATTTAATTGTTGCTAAAATTAGCAAACCCAAAAATTCCAATTCACTGTAACAAGGTTAGCCAAATAATAGCACGTTTTCCATTAGCAAAAAGAAAATTTCCTTTCCCTTTCGTAGCTGTATAATTTTAGCTAGAGTTCGCCTGCTGAAAGCTTTCTAATTTTTAGGATTTTCTGCTCCGGTTAAAATGAAAGACCAATGAAAGTCAAATTTAACTTTTTTCTAATTTAGTAGAATTACTTCTTAACTTATATTTTGCTTGTTATCACGCACGACGGTGTTAAATACGAAGAGGATAGAAATCTTTCATCGGATAACGTGATAATAATAATAATTAAGAAATTCGAAATAGCGAATATAAACCAAATAATAAAAACTGTAGTGCAACTTAGGAAGTCGAACCAATTTACTACTCCGTATTTTTTCCAAATATTATTAGCAAATTTAAAATAATTAGGTTTACTTTTTTGGAATAATATCATAAATGATATTGCGTGTACTTTAAAGTTTTAATAAATAGAATCAGTATTATATTGTATTGAGATATATAATTACATAAGATCGAAATGTGAATAATTCTTGGTTATTATTCTGACATTTACATATTTTTATTTTTAAATTGCTATTTTCCTGCATGTAATGCTGAAATTATGCACAATATATGATTATTTTCACACTTTCAATGTCATCTCTAACAATCGTAGGAAGAATATTAATTTAAAGCTTCTGGCAAATTAAGCTATGCAGTTATTAATGATGCCTCGAATAATTTCCGATGTAAAATATACATGAATTAAAATTAATGAGTCTTAAATTAAGACAACTAAATACACTGTTAAAAGTGTATGGCTAATTGTACGCAAAAATATCAGTACATTGTAATGAATGCCATTTTCTTTTTCTTTTTTTAGCCAGCTGTATCTTTCGTGGAAGAACTGTAACGTTACGCGCAGATCTATGCTGCAACGACCTTCATAATATCATCTCCAATTGCCCAAAGCATTGCTTATTATTACGTTGAGATTTTTCCTCTTCAGCAAGTTCATCATCGAGTCGCACTCCAGTTGGCGCATTGTTTGAATTCTAATTCGTATTGCTTTATTGTTAGGAAGTATACATTACAAATCTTACTTCCATTTGGAATAGAGAGAGCTAATTAATAATAATTTAAACTATTTGCTAATTTAGTATAATCTATTTTTTATTGCTATCACAATACAGTCGAAACGACGTTATTAATTTCCTATAAAACGTATTACTATGCAAATGATACTACACTGATTTTTTCCTTTATCGTTGACAGATCTCTTGGGGCCCTAACAGCTGCAAATTGTTTTAAACTACAAAACATCAACGTATCTAGTTACCTCTGCCTGATCTTTAATTTAGCAAATAACAGGTTATTTCTAATTATGTAATACTAGAGGCGAATAGTCTTTAGGTTCGATATTTTTAAAGAAATCCTATCAATTTTAGTAATCGTTATCAAGAAGAATTCTACATTGGAAGATTTATTACTTTCGATAACTGTAACGTAATATATTTCTTTTTTGAAAACTTTAAATAGGAATCGATTTGTAATGAGTTAATTAAGCTATGTTCAATCTCAGACAGACCCACAGACACCTTCAAGCTACACCTCCTTTTATCATTAAAAATCGATGTGAAAAGTTTTAGAAATTTGTTATTAAACCGAAATAACGTTAAATATTATGTAATTTTTACTGTGAGTAAATAACTTCTCGTCAGATTTCACATGTGATTTATTAGTTTAAAATATTAATTACATACTAAGTTAACTAAACCAAAATTAATTTTGTTTTAATTTTATATGTGTAAATTTATTTAAATCAACAAGTTACCGTATGTTAAATTACAAGTTGTACTTAAAATGATCGACATTAAAGATTATGACATTTTAACCGTCACAAAATTTTTTTTTTATTTTTATTTATTTTGTAAAATAAATCGTATATCATCACCTCAAAACTTACCGTAAACCGCATCTTTTTTATTTTTTATATTAAAATATAATTAGTACAGTACATTAGTACAGGTTGATTCTACCTAGAATCCATAATTTGTTAGCTTTCAGGCGATGTTTAGTTATTATTAGTACTTTTGAGTTTTTCATTAACAAGATCTGACATGCAAAGCTTTTCAATTACTATTGAAACCTTAATTTTATTTTATTACGTTTTATGAAGAAGCTATAAACTTTTTGTATATTTTCTTCTTCTTCGGACTTCTAATTAAGACCATATGTTCTGTTCTATCATCTGTATCAAGCACAGGTGCGCTTAATAAGAATCTTTTTGAGCTTATAATTAACATCCGATAGGTAGCTTGCTAGACTGGCCTCAAGATGTGCCTGTAACCCTGGTTTTTATATTAATGATAGCAATTCATTAATCTAGGAAAACCATTAATTTAACGTGCCATCCTAAGCACGGAGACTATAGCCATAAGAAAGTTTACCCTTCTCCGGATTTGAATCCGGTACCTCGTATTCGCAGTTGATTGCTTTACCTGAAAAGCAAATGACCGTTTCTTGAATATTTTGATAAGTAATTTTTTGTTAAAATGCACATATTGTCGTATTCTAAAATTGATGGGAAAAATTAAACGAAGAACATAGAGTAAGCAATTAAATTCTTGATTTTACTAAAAATGTAATTTTTTAAATACAGATAATTTTCACATGAATGTGTACTTTTGATCTAAAAATTAAAATTGTAATAAAAAACACAGCGGAGTTTTAAACCATGCAGCAGAATGCAAATGCTAATAAGACTTTAACTTGCCAACCTTCAATAATAAATAAATAAAATTGATTTACGTCTAGTTTTCACTGAGAAAGATAAATGTTTTTTTTTTTGTGCAAGCCTCAAACAAAGCGCACCTATGTGAAAGCCCTTTTGCAATTTCTTTACAAGTTTATTCAAAAAGTTTAGTCAAATTTATGTACGCTGTTTGTTTTCTATGTTCATTAAAAGCCATAAACTATAGAATTGAGCATAATCAAGTTTGTGGCTATTAGCGTTTTGCCATACTTAGGTGTCCCAGCTGGGATGAATTTGACGTTTAATAAGTTTCGAGCTATTGGATTTTCATGTGAACATAAATTTTGGCTTTTAGATGCTGGCCCATTTAATCATCAGCGTGACTCGATTCATCATTGTGATTAAACATCGTTGTGATGTTTATATCTTTTTTACGGTCGTTGTTTTTGATGAATATGTTACACCAAACGTAATTACTTTTTTATTCTTGATAATCATTAATTTTAGAAGTAACAGATATGATGCCTTTTAATTTGATGGTCGGGAATTTGATTCTAGACGACAGTTTCATATGGATAAATAGTTTAGATAACTTTTTAGACTTGAGTCACATAAAACTTGACAAAATGGCACGATTAAAGTTAGAACTTTCTTATCTTTGGCACAGTAAAATCCTTTTTATCGCAGATGGGGTTGAATTTCTTAGCATACTATCTCCATTTTGTAGCAGGGGTGTAACTAACCATGTGCAGGGTATGCAAAGAACAGCGGCGCCTACTCCAAATAGACGCCATATGTGGAACCGTAAGAATAAAAATTTTTTGAATTTTTGAAAATGATGAAATCGAAAACTTATCGGACTGGGGATATCCAAACAAAAATGTTATAAAACATAAATCTACATCCAGTCATCTGACAAGCTGCGCTATTTATAATAAGTAAAAAATTGCGATTGCTTCGACGATAATTTAGCTGAGGAATTTCAAAAGACCACAAATTTTTGGCAACAAGTTTTAAATGAGCTTCTAAATGTTACTTTCACTTTGGGCTTATGAAATCTCCCTTTCCGCGGACGCGAAAAAAGTATTGCTGATGAAATATGTAGCGGTGGTAATTTTTTTGTAATAGTGAATATTTTGCTTTGGGTGAGTACGGAAAAGAAACAATAGATTTTAAAAATGTTCTTCAGTAGATATGGTAGATAAAGAGGTATTATTTGAAGTATAAAAAAATTGCAGACCGTTGAAAATTGAGCTTATACAATTATCAAAAAAATGAAAAATACATACACTGCATTTATACCCACGCAAGTCTTTAACCAGAATTTTTAAAAATGTGAATCTGTGGGACAATTCACTCATTAAACATACCCCTCTAGGCCCTCTTACGGAACTCCTTGTTGAAAATGTGAATTAACACCGTGGTGGAACTAACTTGTGCCCGCAGGGTGTAACTAGCAATAATGCGTCGAATGTAAACTTTTAAATAGATTTTTGGCCAAACTATTTAATCGACATTTGGGATTATTCCTCACCTTAAACGTTTCATTTTAATGATATCTATCAAAATCCCGTTGAGTTTTTTTTTTAATAACTATGTTAACTTTGGTGTCTTTTTCGTACTTAAACCTTTTTTTTATATATAAAGATTTTTGTATATAGCGCCTCTAGCACACCAGCGCCAAGCAAACTTGTTACGCCAATATTTTGTAATAGCATATCTGGAAAGCTTGCTTGATGGATCTCTCGATTCCATAGAGGCAAATGTAATAAGTATGTAATCCAACCTTTCATAGGTAATTTGATCCTCGTTATAATTATATGTAGTTCTTTTATTTTTTAGCATTATCCTGAACACAAATTAAAATGCACCATGGTTATTCCAAGTAGCCTAAAGGAATTGAAATGGAGTATTAAACGGATTTTAGTAAAGAGGTAAGTTAAATTGCAACTTTGTACCTTTTTAGTGTTTTCTAAAGCTACAATAATTATTATTTTATTTTTTAAATACATAAAACATTTTACAGTGACCTAATGAAGTTTTTCATCGTTTAATGTCGCCGATATGCAGAAGCTCTACTTTTTTAAGTAGCTTTGCTTTATGATGTTTTTCTACGGTCGGTGCTTTTATTTTTTTATATTTGCAAATATCTATAGATTTCCACGCTTTCAGCTTCTTAAAAAGTTAGGTTAGGAATATTGACATTCGAGGTTGGTACGTACGTTCCTAATCATCACTGTCTAGATAAGTTGCAATATTGTTTACTTAAATTAAAAAGGCTGTAGTGAAAATTTTTCACTATTATTCTATCTTTTTAGGGACGATCATCTGTGGTTTTATATGAGAGGACATTGTTTATTTAATGTTTATATAATTTTCTGTTAATATTTGTAGATATCATCAGAATTTAAATTATTATTCACTTTACAGGTTAAAATGTTGTATATTTTAGATTATGATTATCGTGCAAGTGTTTCAACGACCAAATTTTTATATTTTTTATTTAAATTCCACTTTGCACGCTTACTGCGTATTAATTTGAAATCATAATCATTTATTTACACTCTTGCAACAGTTTGATACCTTTAGGCATCCTTCATAAGAATTTTCAGAGAAGATTATGGACAACTAAATTTCAGTGTAATTATTATATTATTATATACCAGTTCCTACGCTACTTGCGTTTACTCTGTCATGTCACTCGACAACCACTTTGTCCATCCAAAGCCACTTTGTGATAGTAAATTTTGTCACATCCACTGTAGCATTTCCTTGTCATCAAGTCAATAGGACTTTGCGCTTGCTGGGTAAAAGAAAATTAAATAGAGCAGAAAATACGTTACTTACATTGCAACGAAAGCAGTCAAATTTTAAATATAAGTACCTACTGCTTTTATATATAATTGCATGATGTGCTATATAATATAACTGTGACATTGCACTCATAATTTTTTTGCTTCAAGCTAAATTAGCTCCACATATTTTAGTCACTTTTATGAAGAAAAGTAAAAATAAAACGCACAAGTTTTTTATCTTTAACAATAAACTGTTTAGTCAAGCATTAAAACGTGATATTTTCTATTAACATCTGGTAAATAATAGAAAATTTAAAATTTCGAAGACTAAATATTAATGTAATGACAACCTAATATAAATAATGGTTTGATCGTGTACGTGTTTCTCTCGACCAAAAGCATTTAGTCATGCAAAAATATAGAAGGAAAGATAAACACAACCACATTTATCTATATAAACAAAGATTAAGGAATTTTACATACTTCACATTTAACAATTAAATGAATTAATGTAATAGATTCCTATCTCCGGTTAACCGACCTTAATTCCTTATATATATCTGTACTATATGAACAACCACTTTATGGTTTTATCATTACAGTTATTGTTAATTAAGAACAGTTATTTGCAGTGATTTAATTTAATAGGTAATTGTAATTACAATATATTCATTTGATATCTTCGTTTTCTGAAGTAATTTTAATTGTTAAAATTTCTTGAGAGAAAATATATCTACAAGCAACATTTTTCATACATAAAATATACACTACAAGAAAGTAAATACAGTTTCGAACAAGTATTTGTTTTGAAGTGCAATGTTTTTTATACAATTATGTAGGTCACGTTTAGATAACATGAACTAGCTAGACCTTAGTTTGATTTAAATTGGTAAGAAAATGTAAAATTGAATTTTAAATTTCACTTCTTTCGCCCCCATTTTTTAATTTAAATGCTATCGTCGTCTCCAGCTCGTAATCATCAAATAAACGTTCACGTTCTAAAGTAAATCGTGCTAATAACCAAATACACCTCAAATAATTTTTTGGGTAACTGATTGTCTCAAGTGGTTCTTTGAATTTTTTTGTAGGATGAAAGGGCAACATCATTGGTTTCCGAAAGCCCCACGAGCTTTACCCTCCATAGGCTGAAGAGTATCACAAATTTTTATGAAGTTTATAAGCATTGATAATAATTAAATTAACTTGATTTTTGTTAAATAAAGTAACATAAAAAGCAACATAAAATATTCAAAATTCAAATTGACCGTAAATCTTGTCATTAGTCACTGCTTCATATTTAAGTACGCTTGAGTATAATAAAATTTACATGTCCTCTTCATTTCTACTTAGTACATATTTCATGCAATAATACTCAAACTGATTTCGGTTCTCATTATGTTTTATTATATAAAAATATTACAAAAAACTCAAAAGTTAATCCTTACAGTAGAATCTTTGTATTCTCTTTGCTTTCACAACGAAGACAAGAAAGGTAAATATTTAATTGCATGCAGAAGTACTCAACATAATAAATTATGTACTTAGTATATTTCAAAGCAGAAATTAAAATTGTGACTTTTTCGTTTTATATTGTCGTAAAACAAAAAATAAAAGATTACAAGCTTATAAATACCCAGAGCAAATAATTTTTCAAAATTTTTTTGCTTTAATGCTACACTTCTATCTGATCATATTCAACTAATTTATGTTATTTTAATATATTATATTATATGAAAACGTATATATTTTAGTTTCATCAAACTACAATCTAACAACGCCCATATTTAATCTTGCGATGTTTCCACGCTTTTCCAGACACCTAACGTAGTGTAATTGAATGTAGTTTAATTCAATTTATTAAATCGGTTTCGCAGAACTTTATGTAATGTTAAACCGTGGATAAATTATTGGTCAACAGTGCCAATTTGTTCTTGTTACATATTTTACATGTTGCAGTTTCAATTAAAATTTATTCATTTATCAACATTTAATTTTGCAAAAAGATCTGTAGATCAGGTGCTATATAAATATTTTACGTATATGTGATCATTGCCTGACTCAAAATAAATATTAAATTTCTGCAGGAAGCCATAAAAACAACTGGAAGCTCAAAAGTATCATTGATGCTAAATAGTATTTGTTTTTGTATTTACTGATTTTCCTGAATTAACACCCCCAAATTTAAGAGTCCAACTCGGCCTACGCAGGTTTATGAACTTCCATGGCATTATGTAGGTACCCAATTTTTTTAAGATTCATATTAGCCATGTTGAAATTTAAAGTCTCGTCAGTAAATTTACATATTGAAAGCGTAATTAAGTGACGCACAAATAACATTTATCGAGTTACTTGATCAAAACCAGTAAGTGCGTAAAACGTTAAAAAGCATAACGGTAGAACAAATTATTTTATAAAAAAAAGTTTTATTTTCACAGCCTACTTTTCATTAATCTTAAGTGTTATCAATAACAATTAACAATAGCAATTCATTCATCTCATAAATTCAGTCCTTATAACATGTGCATAATGATTTCGTGAGCTTCTCTTTAAACAATACTTTTAAGATTTTAGATAATAACCAAAAAAATTATATAAATTAATTATATCACAATTAAATAAAACAGTTATTTATTTTTTAAAGTAGAAGATATATTGTTGGAATAAGTAACAATACTTAATTATAGGTATTTCTATATTGCATGCATTCTTTGGCAATTTTACGTAAACAACAATAGATTTTTCATTAAATGTAATTGATAAATAGAACATACATAATAAATAAAAACTAAACATTGTGAACTTTTTTATAGTATAAATTTGCAGTAATTATTGTTACAGTTACGTAAACTGTCTAGACAGTATAATAAATTCTGAGAAATTTGTAAATGAAAATTTTATTTGGGGTTATTATTTGTTGTTTTAATTTATTATTAATTAATTTTACTTTTTCCAAATTGTAGATTAAAGCAAAGATTAAAGATTTGATCTTTAGAATCAGAAATTACTAGAAAAATAATTTAAGTCTTCCTGAATGATAAATATGTATGGTACTAGTAATAAATAACCAGTCGGGATTTCTAAGGGAAGTCGAAAACTTTCATTTTTCTTACTTCAGTGGATTATTTAGAAATTAATTATGCTATATACAAATGTTTAAAAAAAATGGAAAGCAGCGCGAAAAACCTAAACCTGATTTTAAATATTTTTTATTGAAATTATGTGTCAACATAATATCTTGAGCTTATCAAACTCTGATATTCTAAACCTATCCAAATGAATTGAATATCAACAACTTTATTTAAAAGAAAAGAGCAAAATTTATCAAATCAAGCTTTGATGTGCCAAACTTAACTGTATTCTAAAAAATGAACTTTTTAGTAACTGAATATTAAAAAAAAAACAACAAAAAAAACTAAGTAAACACCCCTAATACAACAGGTATTTTTAGTTGCCAAATATCGTCTGAGTCACAACGAAAAGAACCCACGAACCGCGTACGCGCAACCCATGCTCTGATACTGAACGGGGGTGTAATCCTTTAGCTGGCCTGTCTACCATTTCATCGCAGATCAATGGCTTTAAAATATCAAAAGCTATAACAATTGCGTTGTTCTTTCTTTATTGTCCAAATGATAATATCATGAAAATATTAAGCTAATTCTTCTAGTGAATAATTTTCCACAAATTTAAAAATTAGTATACAAAGCCATCTGGGTTTTTCCCACAAGTTTCTTCTTCTTCTTAATTTAATACTTCTTCGTGTGACAGCAATTACTGTGCTAAATACTTAGCAGTACACACAGTACACACTTTATGTTTTATTCTAAAGAGCAGGAATCTTTCTAAACTCAAAAGTATACTATCGTAATTTGCTGCTATTTTGTTTAACACTAAAAAGAATTGCAAATATCAGCACTTGAAAAGTCAAGTAGCGTAACCCTCGTTTTACACATTTTTTAAATATTGGTTAATGTCTATGAAACGAAGGCGAAAGTTAGTATTATTTCAGAATAATTTGCAATTGATAAAACAAACTTTTTGACAAGCAATATTGAATTTTTCAACCATAACTATGAATACTTAAGTAATTAGATTTTCCTGGCTAAAAAAGTTTTAAATGAGGGTTACGTCGTTTGACCTTTCAATTATCAATATTCTTTAAAAAAGAGCACTTGAAAAGGAAATGAATAAAATGGAAAAAAATATTTTGAATTAAGAAAATTAAAGTTAGAAAAATATGCGTTCAAGTAACCTCTTTAAAAAAATAATATTTTTGCCTACTCTTTTTTAGTAATAAACAAATTAACAGCAAATTGGTGTTTCTAACCTTGAAATCCTATTACAATTTACCTTCCCACAGATAAATTTTCAAGCATGCATTTTAAATGCTATTATTTTTCGGATGCTAGTAAATTGGGCTAGCGGTCAATATATTTTTTTGGTGAGTGGCTTAAGAAAATCAGTTAATTGGGCCAGCGGTTAGCGTGGGTAGCTTAAATTTACACTAGTTTTGGCTAGCTGTCAATATATTTTTCTGGAGGAAAAGGAAAGTTGGAAGACCAACTTTCCAAAATGTGCTCTTAGAAGAGGATGGTTTTTTTGACTAACGCTTGTATATCCCTGGGGTCCTTCTAACCTTCCAAAAAGTGGTCTTAAGATGGGAGCGGTTGTTAATACTTTTTCGTCAAATTTAAGTCAAAAATACCCCTAAAAAGTGAAATTTGTAAATTGACAGTTATACTATGAATATACAAAAGGCAAAAGATTAAAATAATTGAATCTTTTCTGGGCCAATTTACATGGGACCCTTATAATGTTTTAGCCCAATTTACAGGCAGGTTTAAAAAAACTATGACCGCCTGGTTCAATTTACAATCGCCGTATTTTTCAGCTAAGTAAAAATTTATATAAGCCTAAAATCTATGCACCATTCTGTGGATATTCACCAGCAGGCGTTATTAATTTTTAAAATTTATCAAAACATCATTCTGCTTACCATCATAAAAAATAAAAGTTTAATTTTTTGTTTAATGTAATGTATAAGTTTTAAAAGCCACAAACTTCATGTTTATGAAATATTTTATCTTTTTAACTTCAGTTTCAAAGTGAATAAACATTGCATTTATCTTCCATCAATGAGCGGAGTGTGAACTTTGATAAATTTTACTTTTTCTACCACCCGCCAATTTCTGTGTTCATCCATTTTGGTTTTAACTTTAATTTGTGGTTTTCTGTGTGCGGAGCACAGGTGTAGCTACTGTTTAATTGCTTAATTTTATCTACCAAGTTTTATGGTTACTATTTGTGGAGTCTACCAGGAGGTTGGTTACCTATGTTCTACCGGCGATGACCTTGATATCTGTGACCACCATACTTAATGATGTTGGAAAATTAGTTAAGGATTCATCACTCTCGTATGGAATTATTAATAAAGAGAACAGAACTGATCAACATTTTTTTGTTTACAGCAGTTTGGCGCTTTTGATTAAGAAGTGCTGTGATAAGTTTGTTACCTTGGTCGTTTTCCCTGACGGTTTTTCTTTACCTTCTTGGGAAACCGTGTTATTTCCATTTCAACATCGAGGTATTTTTCTATCGCGGCGGTAGTTTGAGCTTACACTACTATTCCATTTTTAGTGACTAAAACATCAGTACTAACGACGTAAGATGGCTGAAAAACTATAGATTTTTTATATTTCTGTTAAAAGCGCATTTAGGAAATTAGCTTGTCTCAATAATTTACATCTACATTGAGATGCTACCGTTTGCAGGTGAATTGATTCTTGTTTAACTGTGTGCAGTTTTTGTTATTTTTAGCTAAAGCTAAAAAGTTACGTCAGTGCCTGAAACCCAGTTTGAATGGTGAACCATTAATATTTCAGAGGTTCCAATGGACTAAAGTTGTTAAATTGAAATTATTGTGGCAGAAGAGTAAGTTAAAAGGCAATTACTATATTTAATTTTACTTGAAGATATCTCTTGCGAATGTGTATTTGCAGTCAATTTTACTAACGGTTTATGTCTGCGATGGGCAGTCTCTAATATTCGCGATTTATTTTAGTGAGTTATCTTCAGATGGCAACTTATTTGTATTTGTTTAGTTTTTTTTTTATTTTGATTTGATTCTAACTTTTTAGGGTATCTTGAATTTCACTTGCTTTGTTATGTGTTTTTGTGTGTTTCCTATATGGGGTATTAGAATCAAACATTATCAACCCCCATCTCTTACTAAACTTTGATTTTTTATAGTGAAACCAACTCTTTTATTTCTGCGTTTTATTTGGAAAACTAGTCCCCGAATTTTTCTGTCTTAGTTAGTTGCTAAACAATTGCTTGAGTCACAACGTAAAAAACCCATAATCGCGTATGCACGACACACGCTTTGGTATTGAACAAGCGTGTAATCTTTTAGCTGACCTGTTTACCATTCCATCGTAGACCAGCGGGGCAAGTAGTCCAAATTAAAGCAATTTGTGTTATAAGCAAAAAAGCACAGTTGCCTATTAAGGGGACTATGCGGTCGAATGCTCCTAGTGTTTGAAAAGGGCCAAGAAAACAATTCAAATAAAGGAAAGTTAAAAATTGATAACATAATAACACATAACAAATATTCTATACACCAAAAACATATTTTGAAAACTATCCAAAATGGGGACATTCCATACTAAAATGGCACATGGCACTCAAATTAAGAATGTCATAATAACAAAGAATAATCAAATTATTGACAGATTTTATGTATATCCACGTGTACCTATATTTATTATTGCAAAGTAATTGTACAATACCTAAAATGCAATATATAACAATAACATAATAACAGAAACATAAAATATATATTTCACTTGACTTATTTATATATCTACCTGTTGTTAGTTTAAAATTATAGTTTAGTTGGAAAAATATAATATTAAACATAAACAAATCAACATGAACATAAATAAAACTGATAACCGTTATTTACTTTTGACTTGGATTGAAACTAGAACAAAATTTGATTGATTTTGAATATTAAGTGAAGTTATTATTAAGAAACCTGTAACTTAAAATTAAATTTTTTTTGCATTGATTATTATTTAATTTAGTATAGCACCAAACAGTTCCTTTCTAAAGCCTTTCTTTAATAATAAAATTACAGATGATTTACTATTTGGCCCACAAGCACCTAGCAATATATTATTCTAAAATAACATGTTCAAGAAGAAAATAATAATCGATCATAAAATCATGATTATTAATTTATCCATAGCATCGAACAAAGAGAAACAAAGCATTAATCAATTAAAAGACCCAAAAAGTAGAAAAAATATAATCTATTGCATATGGCAAGAGGTAACTTTTACTTAAATACAAAATTGTGACGACGAAGACCTGTATTTATAGTTTAATAATAATGAATTAATTGCTATTAAACAATAATGTGTGGAATGTAGGATAATATTATAATTATTATGTATCACTTGAAAATACGACCTTATAATATACCTACCTATATTTAACCTGTCTACACGTACATCTAAATGACACAGTGCCACAGAATCACGAAGAATTGGCAATGCAGAATGAGGCATGTTCGATACTAAAGCAAAAAATATGGTACTTCTGTAGAACAAACTACTTTTAAAAATTATGCCAATGCTATTTTTTGTTGCAGCATAATTATAAGGTAATATAATTTAAAATATATTAACCACCCAACGCTGTAATAAAAAGGTAATCATTAAATAAATATTTTAATTAAGGCATACTCAACACAAATTAAAGTACAAAAAAAATCAATAGCTTAATTATTTTTATGAATACCATTTATAAAATTATAAAGCAAGTTTCTATTTTTTCAAATAAAAATTTGCTAAAATAATTTACTCTTCAATAATTTGTTTTAACCAACTAAACCTTTCTCTATTATTAAGTAATTGCGGTTTGAAAATTACTTTTTTAGAATGCAACGGTTAAGACTATGGCTTGTTCTTATTTTCCTTTTATTATTTTATAGCAATAAGTGATATTTTCAATTTTATGAACTAAATACATAGGTGCATTGTAGGTATAAAAGTTCTAGTAGAAAGTAAATAATATCATGAGATATTGATTTTTTTTTCTATACTTTTGTACTTGAGGTTTCATAAGTATTTTCCCATCCTGTTTAGTATTAGATTCCAAAATTTTTTGAAGCTTTACTCCAACTGAATCAATAATTCAATTATTAACCACCTACTACCATCAAACCGTGACCATCATTGTTAAATCTTCATTCTGCTTAAATGAACTAGGTGTAATTAATTTTCGTGGTTGACTATTTTTCCCTCCTAGTTGCTTTTCTTTTTTTGGAGGCGGTTAGTTTTTATTTTCAAGTGTCACCTTTGAAAACAGCATTTGATGAGCACTGCAAATGTACAAATTAAATGCATCAAGACCGAAGGCCTTTAGCCATTTAGTAACAATATAAAAATAGTTCCAGTGTGGCATTTAGGCCACAAGTGTGAGAAATCCATTTTATTTAGATGATGGATTTAGATAAGCAAAAAAGAATTTTATAGAACGAAAAATATTATAATACTAATTTTAGTAAATGTTTCGTTCTTTTTCAAATAAAACAAAGTCAATGATTTCAAGTGTTGAACTCCAACTTTGCCTAAATTATTAAACACGATGTTTAGCATTTCATTGTTATCTGCACTTAGCAAACAAGAAAAAAATTCTATGAATTAGCGCAAAAGAATGAAATTCATGTTATTATCCAAGTTTGCTGTTGCATAACGAACTGAAAATTAATTAAATTTTAATGTAAAATTTCAAAAAAAATTTAATTTCTTTGCATAAATTGTCAAGTAATAAATGTCTGAAAAATTTATTTTGTTATACCTATCACATTTTATAGTTAAAATGGAAATACTAAAATTTACTTGTTAACCTTCCATAAAAGTTATTTGAGGAACTTGGTCAATAAGATCAAGTAATTGGTTTAACGTTTCGAGTGTTTAATTTACCTGTTATCAAGGCTACAAAATTTGTAACTAGCAATTCAAAATTTTAGTTTTTTTTTTTGCTTTATTTTCAGCACATTGCAAAGTTTGATAAAAAGAAGGTGAAGCACAAATTACTTGAATTTTAACCACTTGCTCCGATGGTTCACAAATGGTTCGGTGAGCAGACTACTTACCATGCACTTTCCAGTCACAAGAACTTAAGACGCATAAATACAACTTGTGAATTCATTCGCGTTGTGACTTAAACGATAATTCGGCAAATAAATACCTACCTAATAAAAAGTTTAGGCTCTAGTTTTCTGAAATAAAACATAGAAGAAATTGTAAGTAAGTTGTACTCAAAAAAGTAAAATTATCTAGCGCATACAGCAGATTTGCCAAGACTGAAAAAACGTAGTAAAGAAATGACTTGAAAATATACATCCTGAAGAAATATCATTAATTCAAAATAAGTACCGTAATTATTTTTTTATTTTACTTTATTTACTTTTTTACTATATCAATTCTGTGAGATTGTCAGGAGTATCCGTAGTTTGTCGTTCAAATAGAGTTCCAAGTATAAAACTAAATATAAAAAAATCTGCACATAATAAAATAAGAATTAATTCACCTGTGAGCTGTGAACGGTAACATTTCAATATGGATGAAACAAAGATTGAAGTAATTTCCTAAATATACTACAACACAAGAAATTTATGTTTTTTTTTTGTTTTTCCACATCATTGGAGATGGACTAGTGATGTAGGCTCATGCTACAGCAACGTCAAAAAATCTTCAATTTGATGAAAATAGGAGCATACAATTTCCAAACATCGAGTTAACCAAGAACACAGATAGTTTGATACAGCTCTCAAAGTTACCACAGGTGTAACCAGATAACCAATCTTTTGGTGCGGGTCTCACAAAATACGATTGTCCAATTCCATGAGTTATGAAATTCTAGACTCTTCCATTTTACTTTCTTTCAACAATTCCATAATTGTCATTATCATTATTTGTTCAATTATAAAGAATAAAAGGTCAGATATAAAAAAAGATACACTTTTAAAAATCAATAGCGGTATTCACACTGACGCGTATATGACTTTATTTTTCTACACCGTTGTATTTATCCTAAACGCCAAGTAAAGTTGTGTATTAACTAGACGTTGCTAGGATATATACAACGGTTTATAAATACAACACAAATACACGAGAGAGTGTGAATACTCTTAATAAAAAAATATAACACTTACCATTCGATAATTATTATTGATTTGCAACGTAAAGCTATAAAAGAAACCATAAAAACCAATTTACTGTTAATTCGATTCGTTGATTTGACTAATCTATGTATGTATGCTTGACATGTACTATTTTGATTTTATACAATTAAAAACTAATTTAACATGCATTTAAGTATCGGTGAACTTTAATTAATTTCTTCAATAATTGCATTTATTACCTTAATTAACTTAACTTAATTTATTTAACTTTTATATTCATTAATACCCAATTGCCATATTTGTAAGTCCATAAAATATCACTAAACTTCTTTTTTACTTATATATTGTTGTGAATTTTTGTGATGTGGGGAGGGGTGGAGTTTTTGTAAAATAATATACATATAAAAATTTTGTAAATGTAATAAGACTGCATGGTACGCCTTAACAGGGGAGGAAAAAATATGACTCTTTTTTAGAAGAGAACTTGCTAGCGGAAAATAATTTTGAAAATTGTAAAATTTTTGTAACATATAGAATATTGTAAAATAAAATTTATTGGAAGCAAAAGTTTTTGTATTTTTTTTTTTGAATTGTAAGAACAAAAGGATAATAAAATTGAAGGTTTTGAAGAATATATAGAAGTTGATGGTTTGGTTTGCGAAGTAAAATTTCTTGTAAGTGCAAGGTCGGACGATAAGCAACGTGAGCGATTAAGAAGTTTAGAACAAAGAAAAATAAAATTTGGCCACCGACTGAGTTAGTTTTAGTAAATATAAGAAAATTAAAGAGTTTAATTTAATTTTTTATTTGGAAATTATTACTTTAGAAATATTTTGACGAAATTTCTACGGCTGGTGCCGTTTCTCCGTTCCCACTTTCCATCTGATTCTATTTTTGCAAAACTCTTTTTCCAGATTTCTTGTGTCTGTATCATCTCTTTAATTTCTTCTAGGCCGTCCTCTTTTTCTTGAGACCAAAGATAATATAGAAAAGAAGATACATCGGACAGCGTTACTATAGTCCCTGCGGTTTTTTGTGTAGATAATGAACATATTACTGAGAAGCAAGCAGATAAAGAAATTTCCACCGGAGAAGCGTAGTCGGGGATGTGATCCAGAACGAACATTATTTTATTTTGTGACGGTCAAATACTAACAAGGGGACACAACAGTGAGTATGTCGCCAATCAAAATCCCAATTTTTTTGATGATTCTTGGAGCTAAAATAACTATCACTTTCTCGATTTTTAGTCCAATGGGCTTTAGTTACTGAGTTATGAATTTTTGAAAATCTATTTTTACCATAAGATTACAATGTTAATTTAGATTTTATTTAAAGTTTTAAATTAGATTTATTTTAAATAGATTTTTATTTTTTTTAAATAGAATTAATAGATTTAAATAGAACTTAAAATGTTAAATTAAACTGTTAAAACAATCCAAACCATGTAATCTTATGGTAAAGCGCGTAGATTTTCAAAAATTCATAACTCAGTAACAAAAGCCCATTGGACTAAAAATCAAGAAAGTGATAATTATTTTAGCTCCTAGAATCACCAAAAAAATTGGGATTTTGATTGGCGACATACTCACTGTTGTGTCCCCTTGTAAATAAAATAAGTCCTAGTAGAGAAATTTATAGTTATAAAAGTCTTGACCCCAGACTTCTCAGTTCTTAGTTTTTATGGAGAGGCAATCCTGCCTTTACGTACGCACATAAAACGCAAACAGGTTGACAAAGGTCACTGATTCAACATATATTAAGCATATTATTTGATCAACTCCAAATTGAAATGAAAAGAAAAACTTCCGGCTAAATAAGATTATGTAATCTAAACGAAACTATAGAATAACTGTAGTTCTTGACAATAAAAAATTGTTATTTATACAGTGAGCTAATTTACGTCTAAAACTCTTTCTTTTAAGTGTTTTAATTTCGTATTTTCAAGGTAAAATTTACTTATTTTTTATTCAAAATGTGAAAAAGATTTTAATTAATTTTCTATACTTACTTTTTATCAGGTGCAACTGAAATTTTCACAAAAATGATAAATCTTTATTGCAGTATTGCATTGCACTACCAACACTGTGTTTCAATTATGTAATTATATTTTTGCGATACGCACTGGAATTACCAACCAATTAATTATTCAATACTTTTCCTTGACTTAAGCGCGTATCAAATGACTATCCTGTTACGGAAAAATTGAATGAAAAATTGATAGAATTAAATGAACTGAATGATATTTGTTTTATCTTTTAAATGTGAGTACACATTTGGCAACAATAATTTTTTTCAACCAATTCCGATGGTGTAACGAGTACATTCACTGAATTTGGTATAAACATTATACATTACTTTATGCTAATTATTATTTAAATTTTATTTGTTATGAAAAAGATTAATTGTAATTATCTTGTTTGTCGTGATAATGGGTTCTGGATTCTGGATTCTGGATTGGATGTGGAGGGCAAACCATGGTTCACGCGCACTCAGGCCACATAATCGGGCCCATTATGCTACCTCCGATGTTAGCAGCCCACCAGCCTCCTATTCCTCAAGCCACCCCAAACTCAGGGCGAACTCAAGTACTTTGGAGGGCGGTGTGCCACTAATACTGGCCATGCTAGGCCAGAAGTTCCCCAACATGGATCCTCTTTTCGATGCTAACACTGGGCAGTTGCAAAGCACATGCTCCACTGTTTCATCTTCTTCTTCACATCCACGACATAATGGGCTTTCAACCAGTCCCATAGTGTGCAGATGTTTGTTTAGCTTACAGTGTCCTGTAAGACATCCTACGATAACTCGTAATCTGTCCCGAGACAACTGCAGGTAATATTTTGCATGTTTGTCAGATGGTATGTTAATTGCAGCCTTAGCCTGACGGCATCCAGCCACATTCTCCCATCTTTCAACATGCAGTCTACGGGTCTCCCCTTTTATGATGGCATCAAGGGCCTTAACAGCCAGCGAGATAAAAGGCTCCGGACCGCACGGCACGTTACCAGAACCTTGCCTCGCCAGCTCATCAGCCCTCTCATTGCCCTCATTTCCTTCATGCCCTTTAACCCAACTGAGAGTTAGAACATTATGAGTGGATATCACGTTCAGTGTCTCAATGCATTGTAGCACAAGACCGGAGATGATCTTGCAGCGGTTTAGCGCCACAAGGACCGCCCTACTGTCCGTGATTATTTGAATAGTTTTGCCCCGGACATTTCTGTCCTGGACTTCTTCTGCGCAGCGAAGCACCCCAATGAGTTCCGCCTGGAAAACAGAGGAGTACCTCCCCAACGATAGTTTTATATCTAGCTGCAGTTCCGGGGAGAATATTCCCGCACCCGAGCCAGTATTATTTTTGGATCCGTCCGTGTACAGACATATGTCAGCCCGGTCAGATCCTTTAGTGTCTAACAGAATTTTAAAATTCCTCTTAAACACGTATTTGGGGGGGATCCTGTCAGCATCAAGACCCAAAAGAGGCAGCTTTTTTGAGCAGTCCTCCAGAATCCGTGTATGCCCAACCGATCCCCACCTATAGGTCCAGAGACCCCAAGCCCGCATTCTCAGGGAGGCCCTCAGTGCCTGTTCCCTCACATAGAGATCCAGTGGAGGAAGGCATAAGAGAGCCTCCATGGCCGCAGTAGGTGTTGTTCGCATCACTCCCGTCACCGCCAAGCAGACCGATCTCTGCAGCCGCTCCAGAGAGGACACTACTGTAATCAATCTGGTTCTGGGCCACCAGACGAGTGCGCCATAGCAAAGCATAGGCCTGATTATGGCAGTGTACAGCCAGAGGGCAATCTTTGGGGAGAAACCCCATGACCTTCCCAATGCTCTGCGACACTGCCAGTAGGCCATACTTGCCTTTGTCACCTTAGTGCTAATGTGTTTGCCCCAGTTAAGCTTCGAGTCAAGTATTATACCCAGATACTTGACCTCTGAAGTTAGTTTAAGAGGGGTTCCTTTTAAGCAAGGCATTTTCATGCTTCTCAGCTTTCTCTTTTTGGTGAACAGAACAAGCTCAGTCTTGGTCGGGTTGACCGAAAGAGACTGCTCCGAACACCAATTCTCTAGGATTCTCAGGGCGCCCTGCATCAATTCGCACAGGACATCCTCAAAAATCCCTCTAAGCAGTATGGTAATATCATCTGCGTATCCGACAGTGTAGAAACCACTGTCATTGAGACGCTGTAAAAGGCTGTGCACCACAAAGTTCCACAATAGTGGCGAGAGTACACCTCCCTGTGGGCAACCCTTATTAACAGCCCCTCTTATGTACGCATCTCCCACAGCAATCTCAACAGCCCTACTATTCAGCATAGAGCTGATCCATCTAATGATGGCGTTAGGCACATCGTGTTCGTGTAGAGAGATGCCAATGCAGTCAGAGGTAGCATTGTCAAATGCTCCCTCTATATCTATAAACGCTGCCAGGGTACATTCCTGAGATTGTAACGATTCCTCGATACGCTCCACCACCTTATGTAGTGCAGACTCAGTAGATCTCCCTGGAGTGTATGCATGTTGATTCGGGTGTAGTGGGTTTGGTACCAGCACCACATCCCGAATCTCTCTGTCGCACAGTCTTTCCAATGCCTTCAGAAAGAAGGAGGTAAGACTAATTGGCCTAAAAGATTTAGCCAGAGTGTAGTCACTACGCCCCGGCTTAGGTATGAAAATTACCTTAACCTTACGCCATTCTTTAGGTGTATAGCCGTGCGCAATGCACGCCCTGTACACCTTCACCATAGGGCCGAGTAGGAGGTCCAGGCCCCATTGTGATAATGGGTTAAATATTTTGTATTAAAAAGTAAAAAATTATCGTAATTATGAAAAATAATTTTTAATTTATTAATAACTCGATATTTTGAAGTTTTAATATTATTTTAAATATAAAGTATATCGTAGATATGGCAAATTATAAATTAGACATTTAATTTACGTTAGAAAATTATCATTTAAAATTATCAAAATAAATGGTATTTTAGTGACTGATTAATATGAGGTTTGTTCTAACCTGCCTATAAACCGTACGATGTACCGTCACGCTTGTGCGCAATAGCTAAAAAGCGTTACAACCGACAGTACACGGCATGTGGACGTTTTGTCGGACGGTCCATTACGCGTTCGAAACAAATCTGTAACTCCTTCCACAGTGGGCCTTCCACAGTGGGCATCCACTCGCTGTAGCAAAATTAATATTAATTTATCTGAAATATGTAATATGGAGACTAATCACGGACTTCTTTAAATAAGAGGTCCGTGGGACTAATCCACTCCGCCAATAAAATTTGTAATTCTCAGAAAGGGAAAGCAATATTTTACTTAGAATGTAAAAAACTTAATGAATGAATGAATATAAATATAGGATAGTTGGGCAAAATAAAACCTCAAAAAAGGCAGTCAAAAAGACTAATTAGTTAAAGGATAAACTATGTTTGATTACTTACCAGGTATTCCTAGCCATAGCATAGCATAGGATCACTTCGTTTACAGAGTTTCTTGGATGCGGATCTCCATTACCTCTTTCAGCATTATAAGACATCGTATGGATGATTATTGTGTGTATGAAATACAAATTCAAGCGTAAAGCTTTAGCATCGCAACGAAGTGAAGAAATGACTCTCGCAAAGCAATAATCAACCTCCGTATAAATTTTTATGCGTAACTTTTTAAAGATGGCAACTCTTGAGGACACGGCGCCGGCGTTGAGACGCCCTGAAAGGGTCCGAAAAAAAATCAAAGGTGACGCTTAGCACAAAGAGGGCTAAAGCAGGCAGTATACCGAGGAAAAGTTACTTCTACCCGAAAGAATGCTCTGTGCAACTTCTTTAAGAGAACAGATCTGGGTCGGTGCTGAAACATATTGATTGAAGACCTCAGTTGTGACTTTGCAAGCCAAAAATGTAGAACACCGTCAACAGAATGTACCAATAAAGTTCAAATTTGGATAAAAATGTAAAATTTGAAATCGATTTTTGACGTTCGAACCTAGCTGAAATATTCCATTTTAATGTTACCCTTCAGATTCCAATGAGTTTTTTTTTAATAAATAGAATATCTTCTGAAGCCGGTTAGCGTGCTACTACCGTAAAGGGTAGTTCACACTATATGATTTATCATATGACTTGTCACATGACTTCTCATATGAGGGATTTTTTTAAGTTTACACTATATGATTTTTGATATAATAGAAGTTATGGCTTTTATGATTGGCTGTTGTGATGGTATGATTTTAGCCATGACTTTTCTTATGACTAAGTCATATGATAAATCATGTAGTGTGAACTACCCTTAACAAACTGTAGGGTAAAGCTTAATTGCTATTTTATAAATTTTTTAATCCTTAACTAATAACTTCAGTTTTTGATCATTATTAGGTATTCATCGACTATTAACTGAAATATTAATTTTTGTTATATGAGTGGGTTATGGGTGCTATCAATAAATTCAATTTGTAATACTCTACATTAAATGATTTATTTTACTTTAGATGTAGGGTACAGTGAAATATATTTATGATAATAATTTTTGATAATCTTGTAAATCTTATTTTGATGACGGATGATATAATCATCTGAAAGCTTAATAAATTGTTTATTTAACTTTTAATTTTTATAATAACTCGATATTTTAAAGTTTAAATATTATTTAATATCAACTTAATAATTTAACATTTTAAATATTTTTTAAATGATCATATTATAAAAAATAATGTTGCTCTTTGTGCATTTTAGAAACAATTCTATGATATAATGACAAAGATAATATCGTCAATATCGTACAAAAGACTAAGCTACAAAATAAAAAATATATATTTATTTTTAAATTAAAAAATAAGTTATTGAGTAATAAAGTCATTTAAAGTAACTTTAGTACGTAATTATAGAATTCTAGTATATGTGGAACTAAATTTTACAATAAATTTACTCATTCATTTTTATAAGGTAGTTATAAAATCGCCAAGTTCTACTTTGCAAAAACCAATAATAATCAACTGCCTTATTACACATTGCCTGCTCATAATGTCATAATCAAAAATATTTTTCACTTTTACAGCTTAATTGAAAATATCAAAATATTACATTTAAACAATTTGAAGAAAATATATTTTTTACCAAAAAAGTCCACTACAACATATTAACTTTATTTTAAATGATTTAGACGTGATAGGTTTCTAAAATCACAAATAATTACAAAAGATTTAAAATCTGTTACTTTGAATACTTTTCACGTCTAAAATTTTAAAGATAAATGTATGCTGTCAGAGACATTTTTGTACAAAATTTTATTTCACACAAGATTGTTTATGTGTATTTGTGTATTTCATATTTGTTATGGTTTTCACAGCGTTAAGGTCGTGCCATGTAATATATTACGATTTTATTACTTACTTAAAAATAAGTATTAAGTAGGTAACAAAATCATTTAAAAAAATTTTTTTTATATTTTTTAATCCAATATTTCAGAATTAAGTGCCTTTTTCCTATGCGGGCTTCAGTGACATATCCTAAGTATTCCAAAGCTTTGCTTTCATTAACTCTTTAATTGTATTTTTATTTAACTCCCAAATTTCTTTTTTCAGTTTGTTTATATTTACTCATATTTTTGTTAATGTTATAATTTTTGTATATTTGTTACGCACAGTCGATATGTTCAAAGTTCGATATTTGGCTGCTTTAACTGAATTTGTACGGCGTAACTTGTACAATGTTAACATTTCTTTCTTTTTTTTTTGATTTTTTTTTGAAATTTGTAATTAGTCTGTAATGGAGGTTATACTTTTTAATTTCTTTCCGTATTTATTAATATTGTAGATGTAAGTTGGCTTGGTTCTCTCGAAAATCTCGGATCCACCCTAAAATGTGGCAAACTTCTCCGAGTATAAGAGCGGTCTAGAGGGATATTTTTAATAAACAAAATAATGGTTACCAAGGTTACTTTAGGGTGGAACCGAGATTTTTGAGAAAACCAAGCCAACATATTAATAAATTTTTAAAAAAATTAAAAAATAAATATAATGATTTCCATGGGAACAAAATCTATAATGAATGGTGTGAAATCAAACAGGAAATTATAAGTACAATAAATAGAGAAGATACACATAATAGTTAAATTTATAAAGTCGCAACATACTGGATGGTTTAGCACATATTATGAATGACATTCAACAACACATCGGCAGTGAAAACAAAATTAGACTGTAGAAACTTAACAAGAGCAGGCATCGGGGAAGGTTCAAAAATATAATAGTGGGATTAGGTCATGACTTGTGAGAAATAAAGTATAATAATTGGGTAAAGAAGTTTTGCGATAGACAGGGCTGGAAAATTGTGGTGTCACTCAACTTAGGCTATGACCCACACAGCACAGTATATCTCATGGATATCCAATGGATATCCATATATCCATAGGATATCCATGGATCCATCCAGGATATCCATGAGATATACTGTGCTGTGTGGGGAGTTAAAAAAAAAAAGATTACATTAGGAATTTGGAAATCATCACACATTATATGATGTAGTTATATCCATAACTATAAGTTATATATTTAAATATAAGTTACGAAGTTCATACATTGCTTTTAGGGTCTTATATGAGGTATAGCAAAAATTCTTATAATCTGACTTCGTGTCCGTCTGTCTGTCACGGTCACGATCCAGAGGACCATCTCAGAACGAAGAAAGAGTTTACGCACAACTACGTCAAACACATATTATGTATAATATTATGGTAATATTAACCATTATTTGCAAACGTGTCACATCGCCGAAACACTTTAAAATTCTAATGCTCTGAAGTTAATAAAAACGTAGTAATTTTTTTTTTTTTTTTTATTGACTCCATGGTTTTGTTACAATCTGTCAGGGACAATAAGCAACATTGTTTGATATATTACAAGGTAATAAAAAATAAAGTACATGACATATTGGAGAGCTTGCCCATTGGCATGCCTCCCTTAAAAGAGATAAGGTATCGCACTCACGCACTCAACACTTATCGCGTGGATATATCCATCGGATCACGCCGTTTTAGTCTTGTCACTTCTAGCCCCGCAAGTAGATCACTCACTAGTGCATTGGGATGATCCTCGAGACGAACCCGATATTTCTTGCTCGCATGGTTTATTTCTTCTCGGACACTTCTGATCTGCAAGTCTGCACTAATAACGGTGTTGGGGATGTACCAAGGTGCATTACAAATATCACGCAGCACTTTGGATTGAAATCGCTGGATCTTGTCAATGTTGGACTCACTTGCTGAACCCCACAACTGAATGCCATATGTCCATATGGGCTTCAGGATTGTCTTGTAAAGCAATAATTTGTTGTCAATAGATAAGGGTGCCCTGCGACCCATAAGCCAGTACATTTTGCGATAGTTGAGACCCAGCTGTAGTCGCTTTGACCAGATGTGTTTGGCCCAGGTTAGTCGCCGATCTAGATGGAAACCTAGATATTTAACAGTTTCTTGTACTGGGAGGGTTTCATCAAATAGTACTACGCTAGGGCAGGTTTCCCTTCTGAGGGTAAACGTAGTGTGCACCGACTTTGTGGTGTTGGCCTTTATACGCCATTTCTTCAGCCAATTTCCTATCTTGTTTGTATGATCCTGTAGGATCTGGGATGCACGAATTGGGTCTTCATCTGATGCTAATATGGCTGTATCGTCCGCAAATGTGGCTGTTTCGGTGTTGTCAGTTTCCGGCAAATCTGCAGTATACAGGAGATACAAAATCGGTCCAAGAACGCTACCCTGAGGTACTCCGGAAAGAATTGGTTCCAAGGCTGAATAAGCTTCGCCAACCTTGACAAAAAAGTACCTGTTTGTTAGATACGATATTAGTAGACTGCTGTACGGATAAGGTAGGTACATTTTAATTTTGTACTTCAAGCCGTCATGCCAGACTCTGTCAAACGCCTGCGAAATGTCCAAGAAGGCAGCTGAACAATACCTCTTACTTTCCAGGTCAGTTCTGATTTTTTTAATGACTCTATGCACTTGCTCCACCGTTCCGTGTCCCTGTCTAAATCCGAATTGATGGTTGGGGATTAAGTTCCTGTCTTCTAATATGGGTTTCAATCGTTTTAGAAACAGTTTTTCAAAGATTTTGGATAAGATGGGTAGCAGACTTATAGGTCTGTAGGAAGACGTTTCAGCCGAGTCTTTCCCTGGTTTCTGGATCATGATCACCTGCGCTACTTTCCATTGTGAAGGAAAATGACCATATCTAATGATTGCGTTGAATATGATTCTAATTAGTTTGAAACCATTCTCTGGAAGGTTTTGTAGAATCTTTGCCGTTATCAGATCATATCCTGGGGCTTTCTTTGATTTTATTTGCTTGATAATTGGCATCGGGGAAGGTTCAAAAATATAATAGTGGGATTAGGTCATGACTTGTGAGAAATAAAGTATAATAAATGGGTAAAGAAGTTTTGCGATAGACAGGGCTGGAAAATTGTGGTGTCACTCAACTTAGGCTATGAGTTAAAAAAAAAAAGATTACATTAGGAATTTGGAAATCATCACACATTATATGATGTAGTTATATCCATAACTATAAGTTATATATTTAAATATAAGTTACGAAGTTCATACATTGCTTTTAGGGTCTTATATGAGGTATAGCAAAAATTCTTATAATCTGACTTCGTGTCCGTCTGTCTGTCACGGTCACGATCCAGAGGACCATCTCAGAACGAAGAAAGAGTTTACGCACAACTACGTCAAACACATATTATGTATAATATTATGGTAATATTAACCATTATTTGCAAACGTGTCACATCGCCGAAACACTTTAAAATTCTAATGCTCTGAAGTTAATAAAAACGTAGTAATTTATGATTCTATTATTAATATAATTTATTAACTAATGTAATTTATAATTTAATTTCCGTGACAAGGGATCTTTGAATAAAAATTTGGATTTTAACTTTACTGTTTTGAATAATATTTTACAATCAAGTAGGGGGAAGTAGTATACTATAAAACTTAAACAAAATCTAAGTATAACTCCGAGTTTTTAAAGAACAATTTTGGTGGTTAAAGGTAAGAGTAAAATTTTATCTGCATTGTTTCAGTTTGTTATTGTAGTTACACGTAAAGCGAGAGATTAGCCTTTGTGGAATTTTAGTTTACATGAATGTAGAGTTTTAAAATTTTTATGGATTTTATTGGAATTTTAAAAATTCTAAAATTTTGAAGAATTTTAGTGTACACCATTTTCCAGAGTCTTATCCGACGTAAAATCTTGTTGTGTGAAATTATAAATTTAATAATATTTATTGAACAAAATAGAATGTACCTAAGGCAAGTAGACAAAGCTAGCCTAAAGATGAAGTGCAAGACGAGAGCGATGATGTGACTCTGTTTTTCAATTTTGTATCAATTCGGTATTACTTAATTGTTATTAACTCATCCTATTACTTTATTAGATTACCTACCTTGCCCCCCATCTTCCGGTCAAGATGGATGGAAAATTTGCTTCTTTCCATATTTTATATTTTTTCAGTTCATGATATTTATTCTAAAAATATATTATTGTGAAATATTTTATCGGCAAAACATAATTCTTTAATTATATTTTAAAAAATAAAGCTTATAATGGACAGAGCCGTAACTGGGGCATGACCAAAGTGACGCAGACTACGGTCGCACAGATTTGAGGCACAAAGTAAGCTAAAGGCTTAGCTACCCTAAAAATAGAAAATACACTTAAAAATTTTGATAAAATTAAGTATTGTACAGTTTTTGGTCATGAAAAAATCTTTCCCTGACCTGGAGAGTACTATTAAAAGTAAACTATCGTAAAACCGGGAGGTTTGGGGGTATGGAAAGTCATTTGTTGTTGGGATAGAAGAAAAAATGATTGTTAAAGAACAAAAGGTCAAAGATCACTTCTTATGACAGAATATTAAATTTCTGCTTCTTTGTTCCTTGTTGAATAGAATGTGTAAAATTTTGTTTTGGTTTAATGAAGCTTTTACTTGTATTAATATATAACATAAAAAAAAATTTAATTTGAACGGGAGGGGAGATGGTAGCGCAAATTAAACCGCTTGCCACAGGCGCTTTATAGTACCTTCGTTACGGCTCTGCTTTGATAATAATAGACATTTTTTGACATTAATACATTAACGGGGACATGTCCCCGTCTTGCCTCACTGTCCTATATAGTTAAATCTTTTTAAATATTTACGGGAAAAATGTAATTATTATATAATTTTATGCTAAGTTAAACGATAACATTTAACCAATAATTAAAAAAAATTATACTGCACAATATCTTTGCTGTGTCAACTCTAAACTAATTGATAAGCAATGTAGAAGTAGTTGACCTGTGTCGTTGGAATAAGTTACTTCCTAATTTTTTTTACACTACTACAAGGTATGTCATGTATTTACATAAGTACTACATATTATTTTTTATTTATTGCTATTATGCATCCGCATCTGCATTTATGTGCTAAGTAAACATAATAATTATACTAATTTTATTTATAAATTAGAAAAATTCACTTTTTATGACAACATAAAATATATCAGGACCCCTTCACAGCTGAATGTAATTTACGACCAGTAAACAAAAGTAAAAAAAAAGTGTTTAAAAGTTAAAATTTAGTTAAAATATATTTAAAAATACTTTATTTTAGGCTTCTATTCTCAGTATAGCAAAAAACCTTATGATATGGCACCGTGTCCGTCTGCCTGTCCACATAACTCAAAGTCAGTCAAAACTTTCTAAATTATTATGGGATTTTTTCCTTTACAGTAGTTAATCTAGTGGTTTAAATGGTATAATCATTCATTAAACATATTAAAACGTAGGAAACCTAAGAATTGCGACAATCAAAATAAAATAATGGGTGGGTTTAGCGTTCGCATTATTATCTGTTTTTGGGACAAACTTGGGTAGAAACAACCAGTTTTTGAATTTGAGAAAAAAATTTTTTTACATTTTTAATTGAAGTATGTAGTATGCGTATTCCAAAATATTCGGTAGATTCACGTAAATAGACACGGTTGCTTATTCTCTTTAGATGGCATAATGAAACAAAAACAATAACTAGAAAGAGAAGGCGTCTTCAAAAATTTATTGTTCAGGTTATTTCAAAAAAATTGAATTTGAATAATTTTATTGAACATTATTTTTCATTTTATGAATAGTAGTAATATAATGACTCCCATGAATAGAATAACAAATTTTATATTGCTTATTAAGAGACAGTCAGAGAGTAACATTCAAGCTAGTTGACTACGAACTGACTACGAGACATTGAGAGAGACAATTCGTTCTTCAAAATCGATTTTCTCTCAATTGTTTAAATTATGGAATTTTAAATTTTCACCCAATGTAGGTACTACTAATTATGACCAAAAGGTACATTAAAAATGGTGCAAATCGGTGAGTGCAAGTGTTGACACTCCCTTTGTTAGTTATGAAACCCATCAAGGTATAAATAATAATTAGTTACCTTTTGTTTAAAATTTAATTTGTAAGTATATTTTACAAATAATTTTGCGTAAGTGTAATAAAATACATTTTATATAATAAAGAAACTCAGCAAGATTATAAATCTTCATGATTAATATTGTGGTGAAACGAACCCAATAATTTTATTTATTTAAAATTTTATTATTTATTCATAACTTTAAAAAAGAAGGAAAGCAGCAATTTTAATTTTATTTGCCGTCATTAAAGAAAATTTTTTAAATATTTTAATCGTAATTGAAATTTATACAAGAGGAAGTGACTTATGGTCAGTTACCTTCACCTTTTGGGTAACAAGTTGAGTTTTGTTTGTGAAGTGGCTAACGACCACGAACCAAGTAAAAGTTTTCTTAATAAAAAGTGCGATCGTACAAGAAAGAAAAACCTGGGAAGGAGATTCCTGGAGCCACAAATTTCATTATAAGAATCCAGAATTCAACAAAAAGGGTGAGCGTTTTACTTCCAACTTCCATACAACATCAGTGTTCCACACAACAAAACCAACACGACGGCAGTTTAACGAGAATTTTTTGATTTAATTTGTAAAATTTTGTATTTCATTTTTATTGTAATTTTATTCGTAGAGGCATTAGTATTAATTTTTCATTTTTTACACTTGACACTGCGAATTGGTAATAAAAACAACTGTAGTAGAAATTTGAAGATCGTAAATGACAGGGTGTTTTTGTTACCAATTCAACACACCTGTTTTTACATCAACCTTCGGCCAATTTGTGGCAAAAACAGAAAATTTCAATTACGTTTTATTTGTTTTTCATACACGATTTGTTTAATTTTTAAAATAGAGTCTTGCATATTTAATTTAGCGTTTTCCTTTTTCTTTAAAATTTTTCAAAAGCCAGAACCACCCCAAGAGTGGAGCATTAAATTCATCTCAAGCTCACCGTAGAAAGAGTAGTCGAGGTAATTTAAAAAGATAGGTAGGTAGCAAAATTTTTGCACGCAAACCACCATAATATATTTAAATTTTAGATTTTAAACGCACAATATTTTACAAATAAAATATTATTTTATGTAACATTGGGAGATTTTTAATTAATTCGATAGCTTAGAATTTAGGCTATTCCTTTCAGCATGAAAAGATTGCGTCTTGTTCTTGAGGACTATTTTGGGACTAGAAAAGCTCACAGGAAGGAAATGTTTAAACTGGGAGAATATTAAACACGAAAAAATGATAGTTTAACTAATAACAAAATATTATTGTTCAAATTTCAATTTTATATGAATTACTCAATTAAACAGTTAACCACTTTAGATACAGTGTCGCATCTGACACGTCCACTCCCAAGTTTGCTTTGTCCTTGTTTAATGTCATAATTAATCAACCATTTAAAGGATATGACCAGAATCGTCATTAAAAATTTATTCAAAACTAAAAAAAGATATTTTTGTAGCAAAATGGCGACTAATGCTTTGGAAATAGAAGCCTTAAACCTTAACCATGAAACAAACGGTACTATCACTTCTAAGGTAAGAAAATTTTATTATCATTATTTGGTTCTCATCGGTGGCGTATAGAATAAAACCTAATAAGATCAAAACATGTATTTCGTTGTTTGAATTCCTGAGAGTGACTTTTTAATTTTTTTAATACTAAAACTAAGTTTTGAAACCAATCCTATGCGGTACTTTTACGATTTTATTAAAAATTTACTTCCAATATGCTGATAATCATATCAGTGTGATATGAAATACAATCATAATTTATTATAATCCATTATACTTTTTGATAAAGAAACCCGTAAATAAAAATCAAACATGGAGTAACAGCCTCCATTTTATTATGACATGCATTGCGGGAGCAGTTGGCTTAGGAAACATATGGAGATTTCCATTTACGTGCTATGAAAATGGAGGTGGAGCTTTTCTAATACCATATGCTATTATCCTTATCTTGGCAGGACGACCCATTTATTATTTCGAATGCTGCTTAGGTCAATTCTCTGGAAAAAGAAATGTAAATATGTTTGAATCATTAGCTCCAGCCTTTAAAGGTATGTCTCAATGTTAAAATAATAAAATTATCATCAAATTTTTAAATCAAGGTATGGGATATGCACAAATATTTGCGTTAATGTGTTTGGTTACATATTATTCTTCAATCCTAGCCATTACTTTAAATTATTTAATCAATTCTTTTAACACAAATTTACCATGGGCCCACTGTAAGGAAGAATGGACGACAGATCAAAATTATTGTATACCTTCTGGAAGCTCTGCTAATCATAGTATAATAAACGCTAGTTTTGTAAGTTCATCAGAATTGTGGTTTACGTAAGTTTCAGAAAACGGATCACACACTTTTCTAATATAATTTTTACAGAAAGGAAGTGTTGCACGAAAAGACTTCTATCGAGGATGGCATAGGCTGGCCTAATGGATTGACCACTTGTTTTCTGTTTATAACTTGGTTAATCGTTTTCGTTGTAACATCTAGTGGAATGAGAAAATCTGGAAACGTATTTTACTTTTTGGCAATTTTTCCGTACGTCGTTATGTTTATTTTGCTAATTCGAGCTGTTACTCTTGAGGGTTCTGGTGCGGGAATTTTATTCTTTTTTAAACCACAATGGAATAAATTACTGGATGCAAGTGTGAGTATTTTTGCTATCACTCAAAATAATGAATCAAATTCGGTGTAAATTTAGGTTTGGTACAATGCTCTCACTCAATGCTTCTTTTCTTTAAACATAGGAGGAGGTTCAGTCGTTATGTATTCTTCTTTTAATAAGTTTGACCATAATTTATATAGGTATATCAACGAAGGTAAATATGGTGTTACGAAAATTTAATAAAGCTTAATTTTAGGGACACTATAATCCTAACAGTGTTGGATAGTGCGACATCATTATTATCTGGAATTATTACCTTTGGAATACTTGGAAATTTGGCCAGTGAGTTGAATGTTGATATCACTAAAGTTATTAACTCTGGTGGTTCAACATTAGCATTTGTTACGTATCCAGATGCCATTGCCAAATTTGAAACCGTTCCATGGGTTAGAGTTTTGTTCTATTTTATTAGTTTAACATCATAAAGAAAATTATGTTTCAGCTATTTTCAATTTTATTCTTTATAATGTTATTCACAGTAGGACTTGGTAGTTTAATTGGTATATCGTTTACCATCTTCCTGACAATTGAGGATAGCTTCCCGTTTTTAAAATATTATCAAATAGCCTTAATAACTACCGTGGGTGGTTTTTTTATAAGTCTAGTTTATATAACACCGGTACGTAAAATAAAATAAAATTTAAATAATAAAAAATAAAATAAGAAATTTTAGGGCGGACAATTTATTTTGACAATGGTGGATTATTTTGGAGTAACTTTCATCATCCTTATTTTGACCACTATAGAGGTAATTATTTTTCTTTGGATATACGGTAAGTTGATTTTTACAAAAATTTTAAAAATAATAAAATTGTTTATAATAGGTTTGAAAAACTTCTCGTTGGATGTCGAGTTTATGCTTAAAGAAAAGTTAGGAATATATTGGAAATTGTGTTGGGGAATTATTACTCCCGTTTCGTTAATAGCAATTTTAATATACTTTTTATCAACCATACAAAAGTTAAAGTACGGGAAATATGATTTTCCCGATATAGTTTTGAATTTTGGATGGTTGATAACGGCAGTTGGTCTTTCTCAACCGTTGATTTGGTGGATAATTTATTTAATTAAAAATAAAAAATCAAGTTGGAAAAAGGTAAAGTTATATTTGAAGTTAATTAATGTTTTTAACCAATTAACAAGAGGGTTAGCAATCAAATATTTTTTTAATGTTTCAAGTTTTCCTCCTACCTAACCTAAATTAATTCATATACAAAACATTCAAACACACGATTACAAAGTGATAAAGTTGTGGTACAAAAGCAATGTAGTTAGTATGTCGGGTGATTAGTAAATTTTCCAAATTAATAAATTCCCTTATACTTTCAAAATAACATCAGAAAGAGAACCATGTGGCATCGTACGTCGCTATCTATATTAACAACTCATAAATAACTTGAACTCTAGAAAACTATCATAAATTTAAAGTAAAAATTTTAATCTTCTTTTTCTTCAACTTACTTTAGGACTATTTCCTGTTATTGCCAAGAATGTTAAGTTTAATAATTTCAATCATCCAGTTTTTAATTGTCAAATTGCTTCTCTCATTTTCAGAAGTTAAAAATTAAGTTTAAAATTTTTGATTATTTGTACGTTTCAGGTCATACAAAAATCCGTTAGTTTTGCTAATTGGGGACCAAATGATGCAGCAACATGTAGAAAATGGATGCTATTCAAAAATGAACATTACTCTTAAAAAACACTTTACATTAGTAGAAATGAAATACATCAGTCAGGAAGGAACCCAAACACACTGAATATTTTGTCTATACTAGCCAATAACACAAATCCAGTTCCATGCATTTTATGGTTCTCAGATCTCAATATCTCAAATTCATTACTTGACATTAAAAAAAGAAGTCTTGTTATATTACTATTGATAATTAAATTTTATATTATTATTGATATTTTTGCAGAAATTATAAAATTAATTAGATATTTTTACAACCGCTTATAGATATTTTAATGTAAATTGTAACAAAAACTTATAACAACTAATATTAATTTATACTACAAAATTAACTATAAAAGAATTTCAATTTTAACTACTAAACTAATGAAGAAATTATATGCCAAAGAAATTTTATTATGACAATTAATTATCACTTTTGTGATATAGCCTATATTTTATAAGCTTAATATGGCTATCAGTTAATTTTCATTAGGGCAGACTTGCCTAATTTTGCAATAAATTTAAAAGTAATTTCGAAAAATCTTGAAACTCTTTTTTAGATGGTCTCTCAGTAATCCGGCACTTCAGTTCTCCGGCCCTGTTAGTAATCTGATGTTTTTTGAGCCTGAACTGGAGAGGAGTGACCGCTTGTCACGGGGTTAAATGAGCGCTGTGCGCAATTTTTAATTACTTTAAATGCGTCATTATCAGTAATTTTCCAGTAATCCGGCGTTTTCGGTAATCCGGCAATGCTCTTTCTGATCCGATATTTGCCGGATTACCGAGAGACCACTGTATATAAATACACAATAGATATAACGTAAGAAAGGAATTAAAAAAAAACAGTAATAATATTTTCTACTTAAATAATTAATATGTGTACTTACTTCTACTGCATAAAACTATATATTAGTTTTTTTTTCATTAACTCTTGCATTTCTTGAGTTTACCACATTAATTGCCATCAATTAGTAAGTAAACCATTAATTAACTTCAGTCAAGCGTAGGTTCCCATTTTTTTTTAACAGAAGCTTGGTTTACAAGTCGTAAAGAAGCATTAAATTAGTTAATGGTTAAACTAAGCAAAAAAGATTTTCCTTATATTGAAATGATATTAAAGGGTAACCATAAAATAATTATAATTTAACTGTAATTTATTTTCTTAAAATTTAATTATTTTGAATTTTAATTTATTGTAAATTAAGTTTTTGTATTTAAATTATTAGAAAATGTCTCACTTTATTACTAAGTTATTGAAAAACTCCTAACAGCTACTTTTTTCATTTTTGTTTTCGCCTTAGTTATTTTCTTCATTTCTCTGATTTTTATTTACTTTTGCCCATTAATAAATTATCCTTTTTCATAACATAATTCGCTATTCGATTTCATGAACCAGGTACTCAATATTTTTGTACAAAACTTTATAATATACCTATGACTTTTATACAAGGAAAAAATAATTTTCACGTTGGTTTCTGCGTTGAAAATTCATTAAATGATGACATTTTTAAGAAAAACTGCTAATAGAATAATTGCAGTGGAGAAGCCTCCGTCTCCATATATAGAAAAAAGGTATTATACCTATACGTGTGAAGTAGTGTCATATAAGTTTACATTTTTAAATCCTGATATGGGCGCTCTTGTGACAACTTGGATTACAGATACATTAAAACATTTAATGTGGTATTTCCTGTAATATTTTTAACGTTTGGGAATATTGTGAAAGTAAACCCAGATTATCTAAATTTTCAATAAATTTCTTTGAAATTTGAAAAATTAATAAATTCCAGAGACGGTCAGTGCCTTGTAAATAACCCGATCGGCTGCAAAGGTGAGGTACCGAGTTCAAGTTCGGAAAAGGGTAAACTTTCTTATGACTAATCTCCGTGCTTCGGAAGACACATTAAGCCGGTGGGTGGTTTTTGTGAGTCACTGAATTGCCATCATTAACATAAAAAAATCAGGGTACAGGCAGCACATCGGAAGACTAGCCTAGCAAGCTACCTATCAGATATAAAACAACAAATAAAATAACAATAACAAAAATGTTACACTCTCCACTGCTGTTATCACATAAAATAAAATCTCTTCTTCTAAAGAAGAAAGATTTTCTAAAGATAGAGAGATTTCATCCCCCTTTGTTAAGTTTTATTTAATATTGTTTTAAAACAATTTAAAGCAAATATTTTACTTGTTATTGGCATTAATTATTGTATTCCAGCAATTTTAATATTCTACTCTGGAAAGAGAACTTGCATAAAAAGTATTGCGCATAAGCCATCTATGAACAGGTAGCAAAAGTACAATTTTTTAGTAAACTAAAAGGAAATCGATAATACAGAATATTATAAGTAACAGAATTAAGAATAAAACCAAAATAAATGCAACAACCAATAAAATCAATCATGCAGTACATTGCCGCAGTGTTTTTATAAACTAAATTATGTCTTACTTTAATTTACCGCGCTTTTTAAAATTAATTTAAAGACGTTTGTGGGGCGTTTATATAAGGCGTTTTATTGATTATGAAATAAAAAATTGGTTTGAGTGCATACAATTTTAAAAAATAACAGTAATCAATGGTGGGTGGAATAATTGTTATGAATTTAATTAAATGGAATGGAAATACCAGCCTCACAAAAAATAATATTGGCATTATTTTGCCTGGGAATATTGTCACTTTATTTGTCCTATACATTTAATTCATGTTTAGTGTCGAATATTTCAAAATCCTTGCCAAAAGTGAGTATTTTATTTTTATAAATTTAACTGACCAGCAAAAATATAAATAGAAGAAAAAATTAAGCAACAAAATTTTTAAATTTAGAAAAGGTTTAAATTTTACTGCAATTAAAATGTGCATAATAATTATGTTGTTTTTCAACCTTGATTTCTAATTAAACATAGCATAGGTAAAGAAGCATCGCTGTCTGGGTAAAACAATTAACAGGAAAGGAACTTTTAGTCATAAAAATTATATATAGAAATGCCAAAACTTTACTAATTTAATTTTTAAAAATCATTGTATGATGCAGGAATTTTGCAAATTTGTATTTTGATGTAACAAATAAATGTTTTTTAAAATCTGAATAATAAAACCTGTTTTTATGTTAATATTTAAAAAAACAAGTTTATTATTATTTTTCCGTTTTTGGAATCTGTTTAATGTAAAGGTGACTTTTGAACTTTTTATAATAGTGAAAAATTTTATCAACGATATAAAAATAGATAAAAGTATAATCTTTAAAAATATTAAACCTACTACCTACAAAATATAAAAATTTATAAATTAGAATTTTTTTTATTTTGGTTTATTTAGGTAATTTTTTTATATTGCCAATGGTGTGTTCTTTTGGAAGAGCTTGTAAATTTAAAATCCAGAATAGTCTAAATCAGTGCTTTATACTTCTTAAAAATGACGCGCATGATGGATTACCGAAGAATCATTTAGAAAATTATTATTTGGTTTCATCAATTGATAAGCTCAATTTAAGAAAATAATTTAAAATCCACATATTACGCGCTTCAAACTTAAAATCTCGTTAATCCATCATCCGCATTACCATCAGTTGTTTTTTTTTGTGAATATGGCAAAAACCAAACAATTTTGGATTTAAGATAGGGAGACAAAATGCACTTTTATTTTGGTAGGGTCTGATCTCTAAATCTTTCTTAACATTTTTACCTCACCATTACTTGTCCATCCAAAAATTTGAGCATGAATATAACGCTAAAATATCCTTATAGAATTTACATTTTGTTTATTTAATTTATTGTTTATAGTGGCGACATCATCAATTGATATCAAAAGATAGCACAACCTTACATTACGCAACATCAGTACGCGTAGTTCCATTAATTGCAATAAACGAAACCGATGGCTCACCAAAATATCGTTTCCTTCGCCAACAAGGTTTACAACCAGCACGACAACTGCCAAGTGCTCTAATAATCGGCGTCAAAAAAGGAGGAACACGAGCCTTACTAGAATTTATTAGAATTCACCCAGATGTACGAGCAGCAGGAAGCGAAGTTCACTTCTTCGACAAACACTATTCCAAGGGATTTGAATGGTATCGCAATCATATGCCCTTAACATTAGAAGGTCAAATAACTATAGAAAAATCACCTTCTTATTTTATCACCAAAGAAGCACCGCGTAGAGTGCAACACATGAATCCATCCACTAAATTATTAGTAGTCGTTAGGGATCCTGTAACTCGTTCAATTTCTGATTACACTCAAGCAATTTCCAAAAAGCCAGAAATGAAACCATTCGAATACTTAGCCTTTGTAAACAACTCCGTAAAAAATGTAGTTGACACAACTTGGGGTCCTATCAAATTAGGAGTTTATGCGCGCTATTTGGTGCGATGGTTAAAATGTTTTCCACTTTCACAATTTTTGTTTGTTAGTGGAGAACGTTTAATCGTAGATCCTGCAATCGAATTAAAAAGGGTTCAGGATTTTTTAGGTCTAAAACGAGTTGTGACAGAAAAACATTTTTACTTCAATTCCACCAAAGGTTTTCCGTGCTTGTTTAAGAGTGAAGGTCGCAGTTCACCTCACTGCTTGGGCAAAACGAAAGGTCGAAATCATCCACATATTAATCCCGTAGTTTTACAAAAGTTGAGAGATTTTTATAGACCTTATAATAATCGATTTTATCAAATGACTGGGATCAATTTTGGATGGACATGATTTATACAATAATTAAAATGCATTAACCTATAGTATAAATTTTACACTCCACATTCCATTGAATGCTCAAATTTATAAAACGAAATAAAAGAGAAATTGTGGATTTAATATTTTTGAATGAAAACTGCAACTTTCTAAATGTTTCGGAAATCCAAATTTTTATTAGAAAATTTTGCTGCTTCAAATACTTGAACATTGAAATAAAAACGAAAGTTTACAACACACGTAGTTTGGTGTAGAGGCAAAATAGTTGAACTGAGCACCTGATAGTCGAGGTCTAGCCACTTCAAAAATATGTATGTATGCCGTGTTTCGGACTCCACGTGACGTCTAGACTGCAGACTTGTAATTCGTTAGTATGGATTTATCCTAAATAAAATCATTACGTATCCGTTAATACCGTACAATACACAAATTTTCCAAATAAAATATGGCTGCAGTTTTGCGTTGTATGACTATTCCCAGTAATTTTAGTAAAAGTAAGTAATATTACTTATTCATATAACTTTTATAGCAAATTGTTAAATATTACATACATATATCAACAATGCAGACAATTTATAAGACTTTTTAGAAATGTTTTTTAGCTTATTGCATAAATGGGCAACATCAAATCCTAATTCTGATCGTTTATAATAACAGGCGACGTAATATATTAATTAATTAGACTAAGAAGTAGGTAATGGAAGGAATATGTAATATTAACAGTAATGTCTTTATTATTTTTATTATCACTTACTGCATTTTACACCAAAAATATTAGAATAACTTTTATTATTAGACTTATATTGTTATGGAATATTTTATTTTTACATTTTATTATGTCTGCATTTCAAACGGAATATAATGATTATAATTTTAACGATGCTTAAGTATGTTCTATGTTTAAATATTATGGGGTCGTTGATTTGTTGACATTTTTGTGATTATGTAATTTGGTTGTGTTTTGTTGCGATTTTAATTTTTTATAATATGTTTTAATAAATATGACTGAATAACTACAAATAACACACAATAAAAGGTGCTAGTTAGAGATAAATTGTTTTTCTTCACTTATTATTCCAAAAAATTTTAAATAATATTAAAACCTTAAAATATCGAGTTATTTAAAAATTAAAAATCAATTAAAATCTCTGTAAATCTTATTTTGATGACGGATGAAATAATCATCTGAAAGCTCAATAAATTTTTAAATAACTCGATATTTTAAAGTTTTAATATTATTTAATATCAACGAGTTGATTTCAAAAAATTTTAAAACAGTGTATATGCTGACAATATCGCGCTTTCTGTATTTTACAGGAGATTGTTCGTGGTTTGCCGTCAGTGTCAACTAGGCTGTATAAAATAAAACAGAAAAGTCCTGACTGACGTAAAAAGTTAAGTGTTGTCGTAACCCTTCGAGTAAGACATATAGTTGCATTTCCCCTAAGTGAGACCGAAGGCCGAACAATCACGTCAACCGCACACTTAATGGGTACAGGCTATCAGTTACAATTTTCTAATTATCCAATAAATAAGCTTTTATATAGGCTATTTATAATATTACTAGGAGCAGCAGGTAGACATAAGATCCTAATTTCTATAAAAAAAAAAATTTTATGCTGAAAGCAAATGTTATATGTTACTGTGTTAATCAACATAATTATCAGTAAATATAATACAAAATCATATCAGAAAGGCGATAAATAACAATACTCGCAATTGTCGATATAATCAATATTTATGTATTGAAGATGATATTTATAGAATTATAATATGTAGTACCTAAATGAATGTTCACAGTAATTGCGGAGTTCAATAACATAGAGGAGAGTGTGAAAGAATGGAACATTTGTAGGTTTTTATCTGTTATCAAAATCAATATCATTATAACACTTTATTCTATAAATATGTATAGAGAAACTCTTTGAGAGCTATTACAGTAAAAATCCTTTTTTTCCTACACTCAAAGTAATAGTTTGGACTTCAGAGCTAAACAATATTAATAAGTAAAAATTGTTCCATTCTTCCTAATTCAATGGTAGGTTTAGTTACCATATGTGTTAAACAATTTTTAACATTTTTTTTAACTCGGCAGGCATCCGAAGTAAACATCATAACGCAGTTCTTTTAAAATTTAAAAATAACTTAATTCTAAAGAACCGTCGCGCGTCAGAGGATTGAAACGGACCGTCTTCTTAACGACATCAAAAATTTTAATAAATCGAACAGGCCTATTATATTGGCGCCTATCAGTGCCGTAGTGAAAACCATTTCAACATCCGTTTCCCAAATTGCATTTGCGGAATTTGCATGCGACTTTTAAGTAACAAAGGAATCAAAATGGTGCACAATAACAAAGAAGATACAAAGTTTGGTGTCAGAAATGGTCCCAAAGCGTTTTCAAAATTGGACAAACACACGCGAAATGTGGGGGTGTCACAAAAATAAGTAAATCTAAAATTTACTGCTATTAAGAATCTTTTTAGGGCTCCTGTGAGCCCAACTTATGTGATTAATACAAGATTACTTTTAAGTAATAGCTAAAAGCAAACAAAAAATTATATTTCTAAAGCCAGTTCAGTGTAGAAAATATTTATTATTAATTTCAGTTTAAATATTGTATTGTGAACCACCTTATTATTAATTTTCTTTTTAGTTTAAAATAATATCATTATTAACAAAAATATTTTAAATACATATTATGATATTTTTAAATAAATAATTTTAGCCCAGTCAATAGGTACTTTTACCTTGCAAAAGATATAGGAAAGTTTATATTTGGCATGATTATTCAGTTAGGTAAGTTATATAAAATTTCAAGTTTTCGACCTTGAGGGGGTGCCGCTCGCGCCGCCATCTTGGTTTGAAGAGGTGGAAAATCACTTTTATGCTACTATCTCGTTACCGCTACTAGATACGTTGATTAAGGTTATTATAAAAATTGTAGAGCATGCGATTCTGCATATTTTTTGTCTTATATATTTTTTTCTAAAATTAATAGTTTTAGAGTTATAACGCTTTGAAAATGAGCGTTTTCGTCAATATCAAAGTAATAATGGTCATTTAAAAAAAATTTTGTTTTGATTTATTAAGTTTTGATAGTGTTTTTTTTTAGTTTTAAATAAATACTTGTCACTTTAATTTAACAATAGTCTTTTCATTTGAATTCCTGATTATTGTAATAATTTCACAATGAGCTCATTTTATAGTAAAATAGCTATATCTTTTTTCTAAAATAAAACATAGCAAATGGTTATAAAATTTCGAAAACTGCACTAAACGAGCAATTTTTTACAATAACTTACTAGGTCAGTGTGATACATTTTTTTTACAAAATGAAGAGTCGAAGTTAGCAAATAAAAAAATTAATTCCCGAGTAGAGCAAAAACATTTTTTTTTTTTAACTATGGCACTATTAGTTTTATTCTTATTTGTGATCAATAGTAAGACTATTCAGGGTTACGTAACCAAAATTAGAACCTAATAATAAAAATTTCGTACCTGTGGCACACAATAACTCATTTAATGTGTCGCTTTCCACAAAATTCATAAAAGTACGAATATCTCGAAAACTAACGATTTTTTACTAAGGTCATATTTTGATTTTCTGGTCAGCCATAAGCTGGTTTATCAGCCCTCCAAATGATAACGTTGAGTTTTGCGACACACTGTATAAGGTTGATAAGATTTCTAATAAATCTCATGACGCAATTTTTTTATATAGAAAAACTACAACACTTAGTTGCAAAGGAGAGATGAATGAACAAGGTCTTACAACTGATATGAGTAAATGAGATGAAGCGGTACATTTAATTAACCATTTTTTTAATGAACCCCGCTTGTTTTTTAATATGACCATCAATACTTTGAAATTGACGAAAATGCTCATTTTCTACGCGTTAGAACTCTGTAACTATTCGTTTTATAAAAAAATGTATAGGAAGAAAAATTTGCAGAATCGCACGCTTTACAATTTTTATAATAATCTTAGTTGACGTATCTAAGACCGGTAACGAAATATTAAAAAAAAAGCGATTTTCCACCCCTTCAAACCAAGATGGCGGCGCGAGCGACACCCCTTCAAGGTCGAAAACTTGGAATATTATATAACTTACCTAACTGAACAATCATGCCAAATATAAACTTTCCTATACCTTTTGCAAGGTGGAGCTATTTTTTTCGCTCTATTGACTGAGCTAATACAAATAGCTAGAGAATGTCGTACGGAATTGTAAAAATATTAATTTTTGAAAAAATAGCAAGCTTTTCATCAGTAAAAAATTCGATTTTTGCCCAAAAATATTGCCAGAAATTTGTTAATAACTTTTACAATTTTTAATATTTCGCAAAAGCCGTACGTCATTCTTTTCAAAATCTCATACAGAACCTACAGTTAAAATTTGAAGTCAATCAGACGAAAATTGTTTAAGTTATGCTGCAAGCCAATTTGAGTTTTGTAGTTTCGAGAAAAACTCGATTGAAAGTTTTAGTATACATATATCGTAGTTAGTCTACTATCAATAAATATATAACTTTGTCAATTTTTCAATATTTTAGTTTGAAATTTTTTTCACATATTCTTGATAATTTTGATAATTGTAAATTTCGACTTGGTAATTTCATTTACATCTGATGCCCACCTACCCTGAGAAAGATTTTTCGAGCGTTCCCATTTTAGAGAGCTGCCGGCGCACTTTTGAGAGGTGTCTCGCCAAGAACACTTCAATATATTTCGATAAAATGCAAAATAAAAAAAATAAAATTTCAAAAATGTGATAAATTTAAGCAATACTAGAGTCGAAATAATGAATTTTTTTTAAAATGTCCCCAAAGATCTTTCCCGACAACCGGCACATAACCAACTTGTTTCTCGAATATCACTGATCTGTGGGTTACTTTTGTGTCAGAAAAGAAAAAACAGAAAATCAAAAATACGTCTTTTGGTCAATATTGCAACAAATTGTAATTTTGTTAATACCTAGATTATAGAAAAGCAACTGGAAATCTTTGATTTGAGTCGTCCAGATGCAAACCCAGACATAAACAAAAAAATTTTTTTTTAGTGTTTGGTATCAAACGACTCGTAATAATATTAGGAGTACCTAGATACCAAAAACTCAAAAAAAAAATTTTTTGTCTATGTCTGGGTTTGCATCTGGACGACTCATTTGCAAAAAAATTACAATTTTGTTATTTCCATGCAAGTCATAGAATAAAATAAAAAGAGCCGATTTAATTTCATTATAGGCTAAATATAGCAACTTCAACACTGACCAGTAAAAAAACAAGATTTGATTCTAAAAGGACGACAAAAATGTGAAAAGATAATATAATAATATTAAAACAAATAAATGAATCATTGTTAAAAACCATTTTATTAATTTTTCAAAAACAGTAACAATTGTTTGTACAGTGTATCATGTTCTTCAAAGTATGCAAATACAATCAAAAAAGATGTATACATCCCCTTTTTGCATACATTTCTTTGGTATAATGTATTCGTTGTACTTAATTGGTGCGTCCTACCAAATTCAATTTTAAAAACTTAACTCAATTATTGCTTTAAAACAGAAAAGTTCTTAGCTCATGAAATTAATAATAAATAAAATTTTAATCTAACTGTGCTCTACTAATAGTAAATCTAGAATATTTTAAAATTTTATTTATTATTATTGCTTTACTTCGTAACTATCAAAATCGTTTCCAACTGATTCATTTACACCTAAATATTCAATTAAGTATTGTCATATTAAATCTGGCAATTCAACATTTCCAAAACAAAAATAACTAGAAGCTTCGGACTCTGCAAAGCTTACAAGTGATGGTGATTCCTCATTTAAAAATCCAATATTGGAAGGTAACGCATGGCTTTCTCTAAAAAATAAAATAAAATAACATTTTTCTGTAAGACACAATAAACCAAATTAAATGCTTACAGTGCGTAGAGATTTAATTTTGATGTATTTGAATTTAAAGGAACAAAAACTTCATAATCAGGTTCAACCACTCCCGTTGGTTTAAACTTTTTAGGGCCTCTTTCTTGTAACTTCAGAAAAATATCTTTTAAATTTTCACCAGAAGATGAACATTCCATTTTACCCGCTTTTTGTTTATCTAAACCTTTTTTTAATTTACATCTCGGTGGTTTAAGTGTTAAAGTTTTTGCTTCGTTTAATAATTTAATTTTTTTTGATAACTGTTCCACTCTTGGTGAATATGGAACTATACGAAAACCTTCGATAGCTATTTTTTTAAAGGTTAGATACCTTTGTAATGAAAATTTTGATTTACCAAGTAAAATGTCGTAAGCTTCCTGGATACTTAACGGAACTTGGTTTTGTAACAATTCAAGACGATTCTACAATTAAATTTCATGTATAAGATCAAAATAGTGGTAGAATACAAACAACATACAGTTTCCAATAAAAACAGTGCCTCTTCGGGGTGAAGAAATTTTCCATTTTTATTAGCAAAACCAAAATTACTTAAAGATCCTACAATTTTTGTTACTTCTGCCAAATTTTGTTCCGTTAACCAATTAGCTATCGATCGTGCACACCTTTTTAATAACAAAGTTTAAAATTTTTCAGTGGCCAAGACGAAAGTCAAAACTTACCGTCTGTCGACACGTTCATAACTAAGAGGACGTTCTATGGCTTCCAATGAATTATTCACTAATTCTTGATCTTTTTCTTTCTCGTGAGGTAAAAACAGTTTAATCCCAGTCGACTCAAATTTCTTAACTGGGTTTTGATGATTGTTTATCAAAGTTACAGCCCTTAAATTTTAAGGTTATGTTATTTAAGAATTAAGTTTTGGATATAATAATTACAAGAAGTTTATGAAAGAGGATTTTATTTAAATCATCCAGTTGGAAATATTTACCATTGTTTTATATCGATGTTGTCTTTTGGGGTAGAAGTGGATTCTTCTTCCATTACACAGAAACCACAAATAAGTAAGCAATAAATTCTAATAATAATTAATTATTCAATAGTTAGTTGTTTTGAAAACGAAAAATTTCCAACACAGAACACAAACTCTTGTTTTTCGGAAACAGATTCTTTATTATATAGGATGTTTCATAAACTTCAGGCACCACTGTGGTAATATCGCAACAGGTGGCACCACAATATAAAATAATACCTAATAAAAATTTTGCATTATACCGCATCTACCAGTTACGTTCGAAAATTCTATCTTAATACCATCATCGTTCCACATTCGAAAATTAAATGCCTAATGTATCGGTTCACGAACTATTAACCAGGTACATGTAGAGGTAAATTCGGTTTAATATTCTACGTTTATACGGATCTTATCAGTTATGTGTCTACCATTGACGCGCAAGATTACCGAGATTCTTACTACCAAGTTCACTTACTGACTAAAAATATATTATTAAAACAGTCTAATAAATAACAAACTTTATTTTTTTACATTTTGGGAAACTTTGTCTAACTTTGATTGGCTGTATCTCGGTTAATATTGGGTTTAAAAATTTGCTTTACCAACCAAATTTTAGAAAATTTACTACTTTATAATGAACTATGGTACCTAAACTATTCTCAGTTTACGAGATACAAGCAAAAAAACTGAAAAAAAGTCCAAACATTTTGAGGTTTTTGGACCCCCTAAGTTAGCACAAGGTCCTTGAAGTCAAAAACTTAAGATAGACATCCTAGAGTACCCCGAAACAACCTGTCAAAATTCAACAACTTAAAAAAAACAAAAACATTAGCGAAGTTTCAAAAAGTAAACATATTTTGCAACATTAGATTTACATAAAGTAAAAAATCCTGCAGGTTGTACTTTTGGATTAGCCTTGATAACACAAAATTGATGATGCTTTATTTAATAGATCGCATGTCCAAATTGAGTACCTAATATTTTTTAAAGTTTTTCAAAAAAAAAAATATTTAGGGCTGTAAGTACAATAAAATACCGAAATTATAAAGAAAAATTTATTTTGCACACAAATATATTATTTCCAAGAAGCATTTCCTTATAAATTTTTACATCATGATGAAAATAACTTAAATTTTGATCAGCAATAAAAAGTTTGTTTCAATTATTTGGGAACAATGATTTCTAGATTGGTTTTCATTTATTAAAATATAAAAAACTTCAATTACAAAAATTATAGTTTAACTAAGAGAGGGTGAGGCACATTTCCAAAAAAGACCAAAATTTGAAAGAATCATGTAAAAACATTTACATCACTATCATCAATAACAAGATACAAAAAAATTGTGGTTTCCTATTTAACAAGGTAAAATACATTTACAAAATAAATTAAAAATTACTTAAATAATTAGATTTATTATAAAATGAATAGAAGTCAAAATTACAATTATGTGATTCTCAGATGAATATTAAACAACAATAAATCTTTGAATAATTAAAAAAATACCATCTTCCACAGTTAAACTTTTAAGATTTTCAAAAAAAACATTATGCACAAATTATCACAACAGAATAAAAAGTATGCTTAAAATTTTGGTTCTTGTGTTATCGGTCAACTTGTAACAATTAGATATAGTATAACAAATTTGCTGAAGTAAAACGGGGATATTTTTTAAATCGTTCATTCGATCAACAATAAACCACACAGTTCACTTAAAAAAAAAGCGTGACAGAACAAGAAATTATCATTCCCATTCTGTAGTACCTGGTGGCTTAGAAGTTAAGTCATATAAAACCCTTGAAATACCTGGTACATTTAAAACATCGGTCACAATTCGTTGAACAACCTGCAAACATACCACAAACAATTTAGTGTTATAAAATAATCAAGAGATTATAAAAATAAACTTACATCGAAAGGAATGTCTTTTCCAGGTACTGCAGGCACACCTGTCATAAAATCTTGAGTACAAAATGGTCGTATAACTATTGAACGTTGGCAAGAAGGAATTCTAAGTGCCTGATCTCTATCAAAGTGTAGCGGCAGTAAAATTACTGGCATCTGGCTTATTGCATTCACGTGACCACTGCTGTGTAAAGCCTGAAAAATATTCTCCGTAAGCATTGCTGTTCATCAAAATTAAACGATAAAAATTTTTTATTTTAAATTTAGTGAATGTAAATTGAAATGTAGCTCTTCGTAAAAATCTCCAATACAAAGAAGTGTTCTTCCAATTATATTATTTAATCTAGGAGAGCAGTATCAGCAATATCTAAACCTAACAAGAATACCACTTTCTAAACTCTCCACCTTTGATTGTACTATAGTACCAAAATACACAAATCTAATGTATGTTGATGATCTTTTAAACTACACTGAGTGTGTCCAAAACTCCCCCCAGACTTGCATATCTGCCACTATATTATAATCAAAGTTTACATAAAATAAAAATAAAAAAAAACTTACCAAAGTTGCAACATCGTCTGCTTGCCTAAGTTGACTTAAAACATTCGAGGTTAAATATGTTGGAGTGAGATCAGGAATAAATTCCTTAACGAGTCCACCAAATACATAACAAACCCTATTAACATTGTGACAAATACGAGGTATAAGGCGTGAAAGGAACATTAAATCGTCCCAATCAGGGTCTTGCTCACTAGAAATACCAACCACATAACTATAAGATCTACAGTCGCCTTGAACACCCACACTCCGAATTGGCAGTAAAGTCGCCGACAGTTTTTGTTTCTTCGAAATTCTTTTCAAGATTGTCCTGAACAAAAAGATCCTTATTTAATCTGTATATAATGCATCACATGCAAGTTTTTTATTGAACAAAAATTAACAGTTGTTCAATAAAAAACTCAATGTGGTGTAGTCTATTAAATATTTAATATACTTGAGGCATTTAATTAGGTTGGTAATGATAAAATTAATTTAAATTTAAAAAATCAAATTAAATAAAAATTATTTCTTAGGTTTTCAGCAATAGGTTATGCTTTATTCCTAAACATGTGCTAATTGATTATTTAATCACGAAGTTATTTCATAATAATCAGAATATAGACAATAATTTTAGCATATGTTTAGGAATATAAAAAAAAATGTATTTACCTTTCATCATCACTTGTGACTGCTTCAACTCGGTTGAGAAGGGCGTGTTTTTTCTGTAACATCTGATCAAATTCAGCAATGATTTTGACTAAAACTTGTGTTTCAGAGAAGTCCCTTTCCATGAAAGGCTCCTCGGCACACAATACTCTAATAGCCAAACCCGGGCCCGGAAATGGATGCCTCATTACTAAATCGCTAGGTAATCCTAAATCTTTTCCTAAAGTTCTCACTTCGTCCTTATGAAAATCTTTCAATGGTTCGACAACGCGTCCTTCGATTCGCAACTTTCTGATAAGTTCCGAATCATTGTGATGAGTTTTAATTGTGTCGGCCTTACTGGAAACTAAAATGGATGCAGATTCAATTAAATCTGGCCTTAAGGTACCCTGTGCTAACAAAACTTCTTCAGGTTTTAAATTTAATTCTGATATAATTTCGTCAGTGATCTTTACAAAGACGTCCCCAATAATCTTACGTTTTTCTTCGGGATCAGATATCATGCATAACATTTTTGTGATGCGGGTTCGCAAGTTAGGTTCATTCTTATCCAGCGGAACAATTGTAGTTCCTTCTAAAAACGTTGAACTTGCGTTAATAACCTTTAAATTAAGTCCAAGTTTCTGTAAAGATGCTAAGACTTTCGTGCTTTCTTGTTTTCTCATAAATCCGTTATCGACATGAATAGCTATAATTTGATCGGAAGATAAAGCTTTATGTAACAATGCCGCACAAACTGTGCTATCTACACCTCCACTAACTAAAAGAATCACTTTATTTGTTCCTATTGTTTGTTTTATGTATTTTATACACTCTGCTTCACGTCCCTGCATTGTATAATTTCCTGTTAATCCGACTATATCAAATAAGAAATTTTTTAGCATAGTTTTTCCGTTTATAGTTAGATCTACTTCGGGGTGAAATTGTAATCCATAGAAGCGTTGTTTTTCATTATATATTCCTGCACACAGCGTACTACTTTGTGCTATGGCTCTAAAATTATCTGCTACTTTATCAATTGAATCGCCGTGCGTGAGAAGAACAGTTTGAATTTTATCTAAACCTCTGAAAGTACAAAAAACATTGGAAATTAATTTAAAGTAAAAAACAATTATTAAATTTATTTACCGATATTATTACCTATTTTAACCCTCATAAATTTTTAAGAAATTTGTTGGGTAAATCACACTGTTAAATATAATTACATTAAAACCAAGTTCCTTTCAAGTCTGCTCCTAATGCGGTTACAAGTTATTAAATTGCTTTGAACTCTGAAGTTCCTGGAAAGTGGTTCATTGTTAAGATTTTCGTGCGAAAATAAGCACAAAAACCTAACGCTTTGATAATTTAATTCGTTTGTAGAAATATTACAAATTTAAATAAATAGTTTGCACAGCAGCATCACTTAGGGGATGCACTGGCTGCAAGGTTTATTAAATTGAGACGATAGTCGATTATTCTACAAGAGTGAACAATGGTATCAATTACTGCATGCCATTATTTACGTTGAGTTTGAAATCGGATTGTTTAATTTAGTGCATTTATTTATGGATAAAACCTTTTTCAATCATTACAACAAATCCGTGATCATTTTACCGGCATAAAAATGATATCTAGCACAGCTCCACGGAATAAACCCACCAAGACCGAATTATAAGTCAGCAATTTTCTACTTAGCTAACTAAACGACAAAGTAGGATGATAATTTTGGGAACGACCGGGATTTTAACCTCGATTACAGAATTTTAATTTAATTAAAGAATTTTTAATAATTTCCAAACGTTGGTCATTCGTCAACTTCAAGATAAAAATGTAAACTGATCGTAAAAAAAAGTTTAAGGATGCGTTGGTACTAAAATACAAAATTGCTATGTTCTTGTCAAAAAACCCTATAGAATCCTTGAATGCTCCGACTAGCAGGGACTTTTGTTTTTATGCTGAACGCTATAATGAATACACCCAACAACGATAATTCAATCCAATAAAATAAAAGACAATAACATTTTTTTTAATTTTTAAAAGACAATTTTATGCTGTCAATCAACAGATAACACTTGATTTACATTGCAATACGGAACCTTTGAGATGCTCCGACTCACTACTTCCGTCATGAGTGCAAAGTGACATTTACTAATTTTAATCACCCCTCTACACTTTGCATGCACGATAGGATTATATCAAATGAAATTTGTATAACAAAGAAATAAAATTTGATAGCAAAAATAAATTGTTTTTGGTACCTGATTGTAACCTCGCAATGTTCTGCTTATGTTCCATACACTTGCAGAAACAACATCGACATTTTATCGACTCTCTTGCAGAATCTTTCCAATCATAAACGCCGTTAACCTGTGTCTCGTAATTCTGTAGATAAGCAGGTTTTTCATCCATAAAATAGGAAACTGGTGCGCCGAATCACTTTTATATTATTCTAAACTAATTAATTACCCAAGATAGCTTCTTATTCAGGTGATCCACAATGCAGCCGATCTTAACCTCTAGATTTTCCCTTAGATTACCACTTTATCCAGCGTTTTTGAATGATTTACTCATTGAAAACAGTGATTATTCATCAAATAACAATTTTTGGTTATAGAAATGCGTGATGATTTTTACACTTCTCCACAACAAAATCTCTCATGCGGTTATCGCCTTGTAGCTCGTAAAAGTTGCAATTTTATTGCTATATCCAAAACTAGTACTCTAGCATAGAAGCTCAACTGTTATCTTCTAAAATCAGACTTCAATCCTTGAAAAACTCAAAAATTCGAACAATTCTCCAAGAAAGAAAACTCCGTCTTCTTCCAATATGGATACCAGAACAAGTCTCCTTATCATCATTACCTTCGTCGGTAAACGAAAGCGTTCCACTATCTTCTGACGCGAGTAAATTAAATTTTTCACAGTGTAGCACTTTCACCAATTTATTTATTATAGGTACCTTATCTCACAAACAAACAATTTTTATAAAATTTAAATTAATTCAAAACCCTCGGAAGTGTAAATCATGCAATTATTCTTTATCACCAAGTAACCTGTTTGAAGTAGTTTCTCTACATTAGAAAACTAAACTTTTAATGAAACTTTCAGCATATAAATGTAAAATTGTCTTTTCCCCACTGGAAACCAATCATCAATAATGAACTTTTTTCTTTTTATAGCTTTATATCATTTAATGCATCTGCTGCCGCTCAACATAGCAACAATAAGAAGACAACATAGAGTAAACCAATATTTATCGTTTAATATTGAGTTTACATAATATGTGGTACCTATATTTTGACTTATCGATTACATATGTGTTCATTTATCTGTACACAGTTGTTCGAACAATATTTGTTACAGTCCGAAATAGATTTCCTTCCCAAATTTGAAAATTACTCTCAAAGACAAATAATCATAACAATCAACCTGCTCGTAGAATTATTAAGTCTCTTCCTGAGTCAATAAAATCAGAAGCCCTCATTCATGCCATGACCATTACCCTACTTAAATTTATTGAAACTGAAATTCTTACTCCCCTCTTCTATAATAATATTTAAACAACTCATGAATCAACAGTAAGGCAGTCCTTCAGTTCTGAATATCAATCTACAATTACTCACAAAAGAATTCTTCCGATGATATACTAACTAAATGTCAATAAATCGCAAAGTGTTACTGTAGTTGACCAAATTTAAAACAAAAATCGCAAATACATTTGCTCATTCAGCAAGTTGTATTCAAAAATAAATAGACAATACGTTAGTTAGTGTTGGCAGACAAATTCAGCACAATGGGAATGCTATGATGATTTGCAGTCATCGATTAAAATAGTCAGGAAAACTAAATGATAAAACTGTCAATTCATTATATATACCAGCGGTCAGTAACCAGCGGCCCGCAAGACTCCCTACAAATTACTTTTTTGTTTAGTGAATTTGCACAGAAAAAGTTCTTTTTAGTAGATTTTCCAAGAAGTGAGACCCGCACTACTCCTCACGTAAAATATTTGGCCCTCTTACAACAAAAGGTTGCCGATCCCTGATATATACTATAGAATCATGATACTAAAACTCTATATTTGCCCACGCATACGTATGGTATGGTCACTACATTGTATGGCATCTTGATGACGTCACTACGTGCCTTAAACTTGAAATTTGATTGGTGCACAAGCGTGTTTTTTTATTTTAATTGGGTGTTGGGTCACTGAGTGACGTCATGCTTAACAAGTGAGCATATCTTGGGCGCGTTCGGGTTGAAGCTACTTTCGCTACCGACGTTTCACATTAGGAGCGTGCAGAATTTTCATTTGGGTTGGAAAATGCTCGCTTTCATGCTTCCCAATCCGAATGGTTCTTCAACGCTAGTGTTTAAAATTTAAATTTTTGTGGGTTACCTAACCTAACTTATTTTTTTGTATATTAAAGTTATTAATTGTTATTAAAAAGCTTACGTTTGAACTGAAATCAAAATATTTTATATTTTAAAATAAATTTTTTTTTATATTTTTAAAATTTTTGACGCTCCCGTCAACCTACCTAAATTTTAGTAGCGTTTGTAGCGTCTGTAAGGGGCGGAACCAAAGCGTTTGAAAGCGAGTAGAAGCGCCATCCCAAACGCAAGAGAAGCGTTTGGTGGCGTTTCGAAGCAAAAGTAGAAAATCTATGGCAGCACGTAGATCATAAAATTCGGTAAACTCCTTTAAAAGATCAAGAGGAGTTAAAATAAAGATTGCAAGAAGAATGTGGTTAATAACCTTTTGTTCTCAATGATTTCACTGTAAAACCATCTTTTTAATAATATTTTATTACTCTATTTTGATATAATAAAGTGAATAAAAATCTTTTAATCTTGTTAAAAATAATTGTGGGACCTAAAGGGTTAATAATAATAGTAAAATTAGTATTTAATAAAATATTAAAATTTTGTAAAGTAGTATTGTATATTTTAATAGTTTTTATAATTCGTCCGAATCGTTTTGTAATGAGTTAGTATATTAACACGTTGAATGCCACGGTAATTTGATATGGTTTGTCCGTCTGGCCACACTGAATTTCTCAGTATGTGCTGCATATTTTGATGAAATATTATTTACAATATGTAACAGTTAATTTTTGTAATCATTCGTGACGCATTTAATTCACTGAAGTCACCGGCGACCTTTACGGTGTTGAAAGGCACTGTTATTTTATTTATTCTATATATATAGCTTTTCATGTGCTTCTAATAATCTTGGCTTCGCCGGTCACCGGTGACCCCCATGGCATTCAACGTGTTAATTGGTTTGATGTTAATTATATCTGTTTATATGTAAATCTAATGGATTTTGTTTTCAATTTGGTAGACTACAAGGATCACTTTATTAAGTGTAATTATATTTAATTTGTTTTTTAATAAATAAATAAGATACAAGCGATTTATTGAAATTTATTATATCGTCCGAATCCTTTTGTAACTGTATCTGTTCATAATGTATTTCTGATTGTTGAAAAGTGAAAAGTTGAAGGTTAAGCCGTATCAAGCCGCTAACTTTGGAGAGCTTGGCAGTAGGATGGTTTTGCACTGACTTATAGATCAACAAATATATAACTGATCTGCAGTGCTGTTCTGTTTGCAACTTGAGTATCTACCTTAGAAAGCAATAGAATGTGAACAAGAATTTAAGGGACAATCTATTGCATAAATTAGGATCCTCAAATTTATTAAATTAGAATAAAAATATCTGAAATAATATACTTATTTAATATTTGTGTCAAATTGTGTTTTTAACCCTACTTGGATGACTTTCAAAAATAATACTAAGCTCCTAAAACATAAATAAAACAAATACTCACTTAAATAAGAGGCATTTTGTGTCTATTTCTATATTAAATTGACCATCTTCACGACCATCCTTCCTAGTAACAGTGCCGCCGAATTCCTTATTCAAAATTTGCATACCATAACAAATACCTTAAAATAAAAAAAACATCAAGTTCATGTAAAACTGGTAAAACATTTAAACAAATTACCTAAAACTGGCAACCCTATCCTAAAAATATCTGCATCGTATCTTGGTGCATCCTCAGCGTAAACAGAACTGGGGCCACCCGAAATAATAATAGCTTTGTAACCATTTTCTCGGATAGTAAAAGCAGGTGTATCCAATGGTAAAATATCAGATTCGACACACAATTCTCGCACTTTTCGATCTATCACTTTACCATATTGTGAACCTGCATCCAAAATGACTACCCTTTCGGGGTTAGGAGATCCATTTGTGTTCATGTAGTAACTTTCTGGACTAAAATTGGGCATACTCCAACAACACTGAAACATTTAATTGCTTAATTTAATGTTACTTAATTTGATATGATGTGAAATTTGATTCCATTATCAAATGCAAAACATACAAAAAACATAATCAGATTTCGGCAAGAGCCAAAAGATCAAAGGTTAGCAAAAACATTGAGATTTTAATAAAGTAATGATGACACTTTTTAAAAATAAAATTACCAAGTTACGAAAGTAATTTTCAAAACAACTCATCCCCCGAAATTGTAAATAAAATAAATTGGTATCAATTAATAGTTTGTTGTAGATACCTCTTAAGAAACTAGCAAAATAGTTGGTACACCTTTAAATTAAATAATAAAAACACAACATCTTGCACACATATTATACCTATATACATTTATTTCTAAGCAAAGCAAACCCACCGAGTTACAACAGTATTCTATATTTAACATGAAGGTGAATGTGCAAATTTAAATGGAAACCATTTGAAAATATTGTGCTTGTAATATTTTAATATTTGTTATTATAAAAATGCAAAGTGTCAACATAAAAACATATTAAAAAAAAAAATAATTCCTATTTTCAAGGCTCCCGAACAAAATTTGTGCAAGTAATTTAACCTCAAAGTGTAGATAGCCAGACACGGTTATTTATTGTAAATGATGCGATTTTCCGTATTTTCGGAGGTAGTAAATGAAGAGCACGTTTTTTATATGGACTGTACTATTTCCATGATGTCAATTTCTTCATTAATTATTAATACACCTAATCTACACAACCAACTATTCGAAGAAATTTAAGGTAAAACCGGATCACTTTGACACATTTTCGAAAATAGAAAAAAATAAATTTCCTATTAAATATCCACTTCGTGACTGATGTAAGTTACTGACCTACAACATGAATTAATGCGGAAAAGTCAGATACGATAGGCATAATTCTTACAATGGAAACGATAATTACGAACACAAAATTGAGTACATTTTCCTAAAATATAATTAAATACTAACCTTAATAATTGTGATTAATAATCAATGGAAATTAAGAAATAAATCTGTTGGCGTGTGTCAGTCACATCACATTTATCCAACGAGGAACAGCAATTGAGGTGACGATGTTCACCGGCAAATTTTAATCAACGCACGAAACGTAAGATGGCAGTGACGACAACTTCCTGAGAGGAACCACAAATTCTGAATACCCACGTGATGCAATCACGTTACACTATTGTTATGTAATTTAATTCAAAATTTAATTGGAAAAATACTCATAATGCGCAAGCATTTATCAAAATTTTTATTAGGATTATTTTGTCCTGTACTTCATCATCAGAATATCATCTGTCATTTATTAAAAAATTAATTATTGCAGTTGTAAAAATTGTTTTCAAATTTTATAAATTATAGAAAAACACAATAATAATTTTTCTCTTTTATTTTGACAAGAGACATCTATGAACGTTTAGTCGTACGCCACAATTTATTATACTCCTTTTTTCTATTGTTAAGACGACACCAACCAAAGCAAACATGGAAGTTTACAGTACAAACGGAAGGAAACTGTTCTTTTGGCAGTACCAGTGGCGTAACTATAACAAATTTATCAAAGGCCACGCTACGTATTACAAATATCTCAAAATATTACAAACATTTTACTTTTCCTCAAAATCTTATAATTAAGGGGTTACGCGCAGTCAGGATTTTCAAAAATTAATTTGTTTTTTGCATTCTCTTATAAAACAATACTTCAAGAATATTCTGTAAACATTTCAAATCGATCCGATAAATTAATAGTTTTAAAAATATCCTTTTGTTTTTCAAACTTTAATATATATTTTTTTAATTTTCGTGAAAGTTATACCTACTTAAAATATAGTGTAAGTTCAAAATTAAATTCTTGAAAATGTCTATTTTCTCGCCTCACAATTGAGTGGACCAAAAAAATATTATGTGCAAAACTTACTAAAATTAAAATGTTACAATGTTTTTAACTCATGTGACACTTTAACTAAAGTTTCTATTTTTAGGATGAACAAAAAAGTCCTCAAGAGAATATTTTTATCTTCAGAGGCTTAGATATAGACTTCATTCAACTTTGCCGCATATTCTGACTTTCTTGTTCTTATACGTGATTTTGAATGTCTCCCAAAAAAAGGTTTTATTTGGAAATTCAGAATTTTAGATTCTGTAAGTTTGTTCCAACGCCCTACTAATTCACATTTTTAAAAATTCCAATTGAAGAATTTCGTGGGCTTCGAAAGATTTTTTAATGGGTGGACTGTCTCAAAGATTTGCATTTTTATAGCTTCCAGTTAAGGATTCGCGTGGGCCTAAATGCTAGTTTTTTATATATTTGTCAATATGACTACTTCTCATAAACATTCTCGTCTACAAATTATCATTAAAACAAATATTCATGAATATAATCATCAATATAATAAACGAGTACGTCTTATCGATGATGTTGATCGTCATATTTATGAACATGTTTATCATAATTATGCATGCAATAATCATTTCTGATAAATGAGTACGTCATATGGATTTTGTTGTTTATGATATTTATGAACCCGTTCATCATAATTGTGCATGCAAACATTAATATGATGAACGAGTACGTCATATTGAAGATTTTGTTCATCATATATATCTACATATGCATCAATACGCTACAATTTTTCAAAAATTTTTGAAGAACTTGTACATTATATCGATCAACTGATTCATTATACCTATATTGATGAACTAAAAAATGATGTTACATTTTTGATGAAACATATTTCATCATAGTGATGAACCATAAAATGATGTATTTGATGAAACATATTTCATCGTATTGATGAACTTCTTCATCGGCGCAAAATTGATGATTATTTTCATCAATAATGATTTACCTACATTTTCATCAATATGATGCCACTTTTTTTCAGTGTAGTTTTGTTTCACAACGAGTCTAGTTTAAATTTAAAACTAATTTTGTTTCAATTCAAAACTACTGTAGCTTTGTTTCAAAACAAGTCTCGCTTTGATTCAAAACTGTAATTTTGCATCAAAACGGGTTTTGTTTAGCTTTAAAACTATTCTCGTATTGATTCAAAATTAATTTTGTTTTAATTCAAAGCCACTGCAGTTTTGTTTCAAAACGAGTTTTGTTTTGATTCCAGACGAATTTTGTTTTAATTCAAAACTACTGTAGTCTTGTTTCAAAACGAGTTTCGTTTTGATTCAAAACCACTGTAATTTTATTTCAAAACGAGTTTTGTTTTGATTAAAAACGAGTCTTGTTTTGATTCAAAACTAATCTTGTTTTAATTCAAACGTTCTGTAGTTTTGTTTCAAAACGAGTTTTGTTTTGATTTAAAACTAATCTTGTTTTAATACAAACGTATTGCAGTTTTGTTTCAAAACGAATTTTGCTTTAATTCAAAACTACTGTAGTTTTGTTTCAAAACGAGTCTTGTTTTGATTCAAAACTAATCTCGTTTTAATTCAAAACCACCGCAGTTTTGTTTTAAAACTTTTTTTGGTCACTGTTTCTTTCGGAAAAAAACATTACGTGATTTTCGCTAAATCCCTTCCTTTCCCCTATATTATATGATGTTATGCGCACTTGAAAGGTTATTATATGCACAGTGTTAATATAATACGATAAGAGATTTATTATTAAAAAGTACTAACATATAAAATTTATATTTTTATATTTTATATTTACGTTTTCTCTCCATAAAAATTTTGCAATTTTTTTTTCCAAAATTAAAAATTATTTTTATCTAACTAGATCCCATCAACAACTTATTTATAATTTATATTATTAATTCAAAAGGCAAAAATAATTATTAAATTAAAAGATGGGTCACGTCCTAAATTAATAGATACACGAGGCTATATAATTTGGTTTGGAATTATTGCAATTTTTATCTGTAATTTTTAAACAGTATTGTATTTAATATACCTTTATAGATTTTGTAGGTTAAAAAAAGTCGTGTGTTGGTCACATGACATTTTTAGTAATTATAGATACATAATTTATAATAACCAAATGCGTTTTTACTTTTTTGAAATATGAAAATTTAGTTCATCTTCTTGTTTTTTTTTTTATTGTTAAATTCCTCTATTCTTTTGAAATATAATAATTTAGTTACCATCATAGAAAAAAATGCTATTTAAAATTTTTGGATCAGTTCCAAGTTATCTCAGTAATCTAAAAGCGCTACCACAGTCACTATTTTTAGTTTAGCCTACTTTTATTAAAGTACGTGAATCTTGAGAAGTTACATTTAGTGTTGAGATTTCTAATGAATAATTTACTAAAAAACCGATAATATAATAAACCATATTTTAAAAAAATGGCTGCAGTATGTACTGAATCTGAATCACAAACTCTTAATCAATCTGTTATTGATGAAACGCCAATAAAAGTGGAATTGTTGTGTGCTGAGTGTCAGAAACCTGCAAATTTAAAATGTTCGGCTTGTAAATTAGCAAATTATTGTAGCAAAGAACATCAAAAACAACACTGGAAAACGCACAAAAGTCTCTGCAGACCTTTTGAGGTAACAAGTTTCTAAAATCTAAAGATAGAATTTTTCGTCAGGTGTTTGCATATTTTGACGACTTAATTTCCTTATTGCCACGTGTCGTTTTTTAAATTTATTTTTATTATTTGCTAGATTCAAGTTTCTGCAGATCTTGGGAAGCATTTAATTGCAACTAGAGATTTAACTGCAGGTGATGTAGTCTTATTTGAATATCCATTGGTATATGGCCCTCGACCTCATGTGGTAGAACAAGGCCCCGTTCCATGTGTTGGATGTTTTCGGTAAATATATTCACCTTTAATTTTAACAATTTAACTGTTTTTTCTAAATTTCAGATTAATTATTGCCAATCAATGCCCAAGATGCGATGGTTGCGGTTGGCCTGTTTGCCATTCTTCTTGTGAAGGACTTAAGGATCCAAATAACCACGGTTTGGAATGCCTCATTCTCAGTCTTCGACCGGAAGGAATAATAAAAGATTTTCACGACTTCTTCAGGCAAGATACTTTATTAGCGTTGAGATGTCTATTACTTCAGAAGAAGGGAACGAAAAGATGGGAAAACTTGTTACAAATGGAAGCTCACTTAAAATCGCGGGGAAAAAATACGGAAGCTTACAAGTAATTTTTTCCAGTTTACTGTTCTATTTTAATTACTTAAAAACTTATTTTAGATTAATCGAAGAACGTGTGATCAGTTACTTCGAAGAAAACTTTTTTGAAAAATTACACGAAATGGAGCAAAAAGCTGAGCAAAATCTTTTACCGGACATTTCTCCAGAAACAATTCATAAAATATGTGGTATCATCGATGTAAACGCTTTGGAAATTAATCAAGATTCCGAACTATCTGCACTTTATCCCACCGTTTGCTATATGGAACATAGCTGCATTTGTAATACGTATCATACCTTTGAAGATGCATCTGATAATTATAAAATAACTGTAAAGGCAGCTGTACCCATTAAAAAAGGTGATCACATATCTACCATGTATACCCATGCTTTATGGGGAACTCAAGCCAGGAGGGAGCATTTGAAGGAGACAAAATATTTCTCGTGCTTTTGTCCTCGTTGCAAAGATCCTTCCGAAATGGGAACCTATTTAAGTGCGTTGAAATGCATCGGTGTGGATGGAAAACCTTGTGGAGGAACTCAGTTACCATTGGATCCTTGTGACAGCAAAACTGAATGGTGCTGCGATAAATGTGATGTCAGGGTTAGTAACGACGAAGTAGCTTACTTAATAAACCAAATTGGAGAAGAAGTTGATATGGTACAGTTAAGCGATCCTACTGTAAAAGAAATGAAGGATTTGTTGGATAAAATATCAAATTTTTTGCATCCTCATCATTACCATGTTTACTCCGTTAAACATTCTTTAGTACAATTGTATGGTTATCAAAACGGATATTTACCAAATCAAATAAGTGATGATTTGCTTTTGCAAAAATCCGAAATGTGCAGAGAGTTAATTCAAATTACGAAAACAGTAGATCCCGGCAACGCACGGTGAGTAGGAAAGTCCAATGTACAAATCAGCATTTGCTTATTACATACTTTCTTTTAGGTTACCTTTGTATTTAGCCGTAGTGCTGCATGAACTTTTTTTGGCGAATGCTTTCTATGTAAAACGTAAATGGCATGTGGAAAATAAAAAAGATCTGGTTTTATTGGTGGACGAAGCAATTAACTCACTGAACGAAGCAAAAAACGTTTTGAAAGCTGAACCCACATCTGCAGGCCAAAAATTAAAAAGTTTATTATCTAGTTCTAATAAGGAGTTAGGAAATTGGATGGATCGGTATAAGGAAGATTTAGAAGCAATAAGAAAAGATATGAGTAATTTAAAAGTTTAATATATTAAGTTTTTATACAATAACATTGGATACTTTTGTATGGTGCTTTTGTAAAAAAAAACTTAAAGCTAAATTTAAACTAAACAAACTTTTGTTAATTTTGTGAAATCTGGATTAACTTATACTAAAATAAAATTTGTCTCAAAATTTGTTGACGTTTTCTTGTTTTCCGGTTGGTTTAAACAAATCGTTTGCGTAATTATTTGTGATGGGGTGCTCATCAAATTTAACCAGCGAAATTTTTACATTGCCCTTACTAGAAATTGATTTGTCTTTATTTTTATTTTCTTGATTTCCAAATATAGAATTATCATATTCAAATTCTTCGAATTCTTTATTTGATATGCAGCAGCAGCAAACTTCGCACGTGAAATCTTTGATAGTGTTATATATTTTCAAAACAAGATCTACAGTTTGGTTTAAAAATGTATACAAGAGCGGATTTAAAGCACAGTTCAGTAACGTCAAAGTGCTGCAAATATATTTTACGGTCCACGAAGATAGCACAGTTTTTAGGGTTGAATTTTTTATGGTATCGTACACCCAAAGTGGAAGGCGAAGGATCAAGAAAATGAACATCAATAATATGATAATTTTAAACGTGCGAATTTTACGTGTTACCCTAGTATTTTTACTTCTTTTTGTTGCTTTTGATTCTGTTCCAGAATTCATTGTGGTTTTATCTTGGGACACTCTCATGTGGCTGGTGGACGGCTCGTTCACTGTAGTTGATTTCGGAGCTTCACCCATTCCAGAAGATATGGGTTTGCGATGCTTCCAAATAAGTTGAGCTATTTTGTAATAAAACCATAAAAATAAGAAGAGAAGAGGTAAAAAGATTGTGCATATTAGAATCGTGTAGTAATTTTTGAGTTTATTTTTTTGAAATGATATGCACAAATATACCGTCTTGCAATTACTTGGGTCTGGGTCCACGATAAAAGTAGAAACATAGGTGTAAAGATTACCAATTGGATATGAGATACCTGAAAAAGATTTTCTGAAAAGGGCTATTTTAATTGGCAAGTTAGTTACCTCCAGATACAAGCCACACCAAACCAATTCCTGATATGCAATAAAAAAGTTTTGGGTTATATCTTTTTTTAAACGCATGAACAACGCTTCTGTATCGATCCAAAGCAATTGTTAGTATAGAAATCGAACTGCATATAACCCCAAAAACCTGTAGAGCTGGCCCAAAATTACACATAAAAGGTCCCAAGGTCTAAAAAGTGAAATAAATTAGTAAAGATTAGAGCGGTTACCAAATATTGCATGTACCCATAGAATATTTCCTTGTAAAAATACGGTTAAATTTAACACTGAAATGGAAACTGCAGTTATAATATCACTTAACGCTAAGGAAATTATGCATGCCTTTTGGATGTATCGATGTTTTCTAAAATATGAAAAATACTAATAATAACCAAAAATGCAATAAAATAATTATTATTAACATAAATTAAAAATCCTACCGCTTTATTGTAACGAAAATTACTGAACAATTTCCAAGAACTGCAACAATGCAAAAGGTAAAATGAAAAATGGAAAATATTACTTCTTCTTCGTGCGAAATAAACGAAAATTCCTTTACGCTATGTTTACACGTTGGTTTAGTTGGAGACACTTCCTAAATATAATTAAAAAATTATAAAAAAATTCAACATAACCCCTAATTAGTACCTTAAGTGATGTTACATTATCTGAAAATAAACTAAGAAAAAAATTTTCACTCATAACTAAATTTTGAATTACATTATGTTTCTTGAACAATTTTTAAGTTTGACTAACAACAATTATTTTATTCATGGTTATTTTCAGGTTGAGATAAAAAAGATAAAGTAATATTTTTATTTGGCACAATATTGATTAATTATCCTAAATTTGGGACGAGTTATTTTATTAAGGATATAACTGAAATACCAAATTATGTTTACTAAAATTGGATGCATTTTTATTAGACAATATCAAAACATGATAACTTCGTAGTACATACCAATAACAAGTTCTAATCAATCACTCCTTGACTTACAATGTTAATTAAAATCTGTTATTACAAAAAAATTATTTTATCAATTTTTTGGAGAGTGGATGAGAATCTATTCTAAAATTTTGATGTTATCAAAGATATAAGAGATATAAAGATGGAAAAAACTATTATTCAAATTTATAATCAAAATGATTTTATTTTTGACAACTAGATGGCGGTACTAATTACCCCTACCCTGTCCTCAAAAGTTATTTACAAATAGCCTAACCATATTTAAGAAAAAATGTATTGGCAAATCAGAAATTTGATCTACTTTTTGATTATAAAATTACTAATACTTTTTATTGGGAAAAAATATAGCAGTTTCTATCTTTATAACACTTTTATATTTGATTTTATGCTAAACACTCTGTATATAATCTACAAGATATACTATTTTTTATTATAAAAAAACAAAGTTTTTTTAACATATTGAATGTTAATCTCGTATTGTAAAAAGTTATGTGTCATTATATTATATGTATAATATTTAACCTTTGGTTAATTTTATTGACTAATTATGGATTAATTTCTCCAATTATTATTAATTGTACGCACTATTGCCTCCAGATGTGCTTATTTGTAATTTTGAAAGTGTTATCAATTATCATATAACGTTGATTTATTGCGTATAGATTACTAAGCTCGTCAAACAATATTTCTCTGTTCAATGTAAACTTACTATCGCCATAATCTGTTTAACATTTATGATGGTACAGAATACAGATAAATAGAAATATTATTTACCAATATTTTTTTAATTTCTTTTTGCAACTGTTATGCTTTTTCAATGATATAATAATTATGTTTATCGATATCGTTCTCTTTACCATATTTCCGACTTTCTATCTGTTTTACTTTTTAGTCCAGTGAAATTAGACTTTTTGATACAAAAAATTAGATCCTTTATATGTTTTTTTTTAATCGATTTAGTTTGATGGTTTAAATAAAATATCAAAAATCGAGAACGAGATCACTGCGGCGTAAAAAGTTATTCAAGGTCAAAGTTCATAAAAAACGGTTTTTTGCGAATATCGCGCTTGTTATGGCTCGAAGGCCAATTGAGGTTATTTTAAAAATAAAAGATAATAAAATTCCGCACAAAAATGATATCACATTTTTTTATGTGCAACAAATGGTTTAGACAAAAATGTGCTTCGAAGTTCCCGCGTAAGGCATAATATTATGCTCCATTTCATAATAGGCCATGCATAGAATACGTGCTTAAAAATTTTTTTGAATAATTGTTTTTTAAAACCTTTAAGCTATAATTTCTCCAAGCAACATGTTTCAAGACCGGATTAAAGGATTACCACGTATCCCGAGATCCCGATTTTATCTCCCGGGATAACAGGATTCCGGGATAACGGAAAACGAAAGGGAAATACCGGGATACGTGGTAATCTTTTAATTTGATCTCGAAACATGTTGCTTGGAAAAATTGTAGGCTAGAGATTTTAAAAAACAGTTACTATTTAAAATAATTTTGAAGCACGTATTCTATGCATGGCCTATTATGAAATGGAGCATAATATGCCTTACGCGGAAACTTTGAAGCACATGTTTGTCTAAACCTTAGATCAGTTATTTCACTGTAATATAAGATCGATGGTCTAAACCGTTTGTTGTACATAAAAAAATGTAAGATTATTTTTGTGCATAATTTTATTATCCTTTATTTTTATAATAACCTCAATTGGCCTCCGAGCGATAGCAAGGGCGATATTCGCAAAAAACATTTTTTTGTAAACTTTGACCTTGAATAACTTTTTACGCCGTAGTGATCTCGTTCTGGATTTTTGATATTTTATTTAAACCGTTAAACTAAATCGATTAAAGAAAAAAAATTATATATATATTGTCGTGTTCTGACGAACAAGCACTTAAGAGGTCCGTAGCTCGTTGTTCGGAGTTTACACTTTTGAGACAATCTCAAGGAGTAGGTTCAAAAAACAAATTTATCTTTAAACTATCCACAATCAATGAAACAAAATTTTTACCAGGCATCAATAAAATTTTACTCAGGCAAATTGGTAATGAATAAAAATTTTATAATAAGCAGAAAACAGAATTTTTGTTAAATCAAATTCCACAATGAATAAATCAGATATAGACGAGATTTATCTACAAGTTCCCACATTTACTGTTTCAAAATTATTACTGTAACTTGCAAACAAATCTGGCATGATAAATTGTACAAAATGAAATAAAAATTAATAGCACAAAATTTATTGTCTTATTTTAAATCTCGCGCCGACCTGTTATCAACCACATAAAACAAAACTGTTAATTTTTTATACTTGTTAGCGTGAGCCAAAATATTTGCAATAAATGAAGCTAAAATAATATTCTTCTCGATTTTCTATATTTAGGTTCTTCTACTGTCTTCACACACCTATGATAAACTGTGTTTTGATATAGTAATACTGTTATAGTTGATTACCAACCTAATAATACCAAATTAGGTTGGTATTACTTACTCAACGCATTTATTTAAAATTATTAGTCAGGGCAGAGTATTTCATTAACGTCATATACAGGTCCGGGTTCAGGTTTAGTAATCCTCACTTATTCTAACACGGCCTTCCTGCAATTGTCGCGTCCCCGTGACATTTTTTTTTTTTTTTTGAATTTTGAATAACGCCATAAATAACTCGGCCGCAACGCCTTAAATAATTCGGCCGCAACGCCTTAAATAACTCGGCCGCAACGCCTTAAATAATTCGGCCGCAACGCCTTAAATAACTCGGCCGCAACGCCTTAAATAACTCGGCCGCAACGCCTTAAATAACTCGGCCGCAACGCCTTAAATAACTCGGCCGCAACGCCTTAAATAATTCGGCCGCAACGCCTTAAATAACTCGGCCGCAACGCCTTAAATAATTCGGCCGCAACGCCTTAAATAATTCGGCCGCAACGCCTTAAATAACTCGGCCGCAACGCCTTAAATAATTCGGCCGCAACGCCTTAAATAACTCGGCCGCAACGCCTTAAATAACTCGGCCGCAACGCCTTAAATAATTCGGCCGCAACGCCTTAAATAACTCGGCCGCAACGCCTTAAATAATTCGGCCGCAACGCCTTAAATAATTCGGCCGCAACGCCTTAAATAACTCGGCCGCAACGCCTTAAATAACTCGGCCGCAACGCCTTAAATAACTTGGTTCTACCGTCCGTAATAGTTATTTATGCACCAAGTCCTGAAAGTGCATCTTCTTGGCATGAGCGCGGAAAATTATAGACTGAGGCGCAGACGAAGTCTATAACCACGCAAATGCCAAAAAGGCACCTTAAGGATAAAGCGCATAAACTATTTTATGTGTAATTGGAATGAAATGCACATTTTCTGCAAAAAAATGTACGATAATAATTTAACGAAATACGTATGTTGCTAAGCAATAAAATATTTAAAATTCACAAAATACGTCAAAAATATATGTCAAAGTGTACATTTTAGTAGGATTGCACATAAAACAATTAAGGTTTTGACATTTCTGTACTATAAAGTAAAATTTTACGTTTCTGTACTGTAAACAGCTACTTTCAGTATTGTTTTGTATATGTGAAAATGTACATTATAGTATAAATGTACTTACCAAAGAAAAGCAATGAATCAAATTGCTTCACTAGTCATATTTTCCTCAAAATTGTCTGTTAAACCAGCCTCTCAACTGTTCATAAGTAGCCTCTTTCACTAGTTTCTCCAACCTCCAAATACGCAACGTTCGTTAGCCAGCATTTCTATAATTTTGCTTAGTCCCAAAAACTTCCCGCTTAGCTTTCCAAATCTTACTGTTGCCAAATCCTATTTCCACTTGCGCGATTCTTCCCTCAGAACATAAATGCATCCGACGTATATCAAGTTGCCAAACTTTTACCTTCATTAAGTACTGCTTCAATTCCGGTCAATATTGCAAACCATTCAATCTCCTTTCTGTTGTTCAACGCACTTTTCACTAGATCAGACAAGACTTTTATCACTGATTTTACCTGTCCGCCACCTCTGGGCACTCCCACATTTTTAAGGTGCAATTCAACATCTTCTCGTTTAAAACAATTAACGAATTCCGATGAAGTGAAAATTTCCGCTTTATCAGTCATGACTGCCCCTGGATGCCAGCTCGTTTAAACAAAAAACCCAAAGTAACCATAGACTGTTTAGAAGTTTTGTTCTCTACGAGAGCAAATATACGGATACTTCAAAAATGCGCCAATCACAACCAAGATTACGGTGCATTCACCAATATACAAAAATCATCCAACGCTCGGGACTCCACCTTTCCACTCTTCGTCCATTCCTGACAACACACTTATATCACTATCCAGTACATATCAAATTCGGGGTCTCATCATTGAGAACTACGCCAAGTTCAATCCATAATTTCCCATGACAACGCACAATCCGGGACGCCGAATCGTCTTCCAACCAATCAATCTACGTCAGGGGTTCCCAACCTTTTTGCACCTGCGTACCACCTGGGAAAAATTTTTTAAAAACTGGAGCTAGAATAGCGAGTTTTTAACGATATTTTAAAGATTAAAATTTAAAATATCAACATTAGGAGTAATGGAACTTATCTTCACTCTTGCACACATCACTTACGCGTACCACCTGAAACGTTCCCGCGTACCACCAGGGGTACGCGTACCACCGGTTGGGAGCCCATGATTTACGCCATCTACGCCAGGAATACAACTACTGTCTATCGACTTCTCTTCCAGGAGCTTGCAAGGCGGTAGACTCAAAGCCAATTTTGCAATCCTCAGCTACAAGTTGAATTTCTTTACTATTATAACACTTCTTTTGCTTCTTAATTTAGATTTCTTTCATTGCATGCTTCGGGTTTTCTGAATATTTACAGTCTTTCTTTGAATGACCTATTTTTTTTTTACAGTTGAAACATTTTTTTGATAATTTCCGTTTTTCTCATACGATTGCATAGTATCTAGCTTGAGTTGTTTTGGTACTCTTCGATGATCATCTTTGATTTCGCTATCATATTGTCGAAGTAAAGCTTTAAGATCTTGTTGATTCTTTGGTACATTTATTCGTATTCTTTGTCGAATAATATCGTTATTCATTCCACCAATGGAACGTATTACTTTCTGCCATTCCAGTTGAGGTTGGTACTACGTATTTTCTCTATTCCGTATTCACATAAACTAACAAGGTTTAAACTTTCTATATTAGCTGCCTTGTTTAGCTTCGTGTGCCATGTTTCTTGTTTGGGGAACGTTATTCAAAAGTCATACACAAATTATTCCAACTCCTATCAAATGGTTTCCATCCATCGAAAAACTTTATTTTTCATTTTCTCGTAGAGCGTCTCACTCTTTCAATATCATAATAAAATCGGATATTTTAGTTCGTTTCTTTAAATCGTTTATTTGTTCAATCCATTATTCATCAATCAAAAATTTGCTATTAACGGCATCGTGCGTTTGTCCATCGGATATCCGTCCGGATTTTGAATTGCATTTTGGGAATCTTCTGTATTTTGATTCATTTTAAACCAAACGAGAGAAAAAATAAAACACAAAACCAACAAAAACAAAAAAAAACACGACAAAAAAAAACTTATCCGTTTGCAGTTAAACGTTGGTTCGAATTCCACTTCTGATGTTAGCGTGAGCCAAAATATTTGCAATAAATGAAGCTAAAATAATATTCTTCTCGATTTTCTATATTTAGGTTCTTCTACTGTCTTCACACACCTATGATAAACTGTGTTTTGATATAGTAATACTGTTATAGTTGATTACCAACCTAATAATACCAAATTAGGTTGGTATTACTTACTCAACGCATTTATTTAAAATTATTAGTCAGGGCAGAGTATTTCATTAACGTCATATACAGGTCCGGGTTCAGGTTTAGTAATCCTCACTTATTCTAACATACTTATTCACGAATGAAGTTCGATGTAACGTGTCTCACAATCGTAGATTTTAATCGTCGTATAAAAAATTATTAAAGTTAATCTCGAAGCTAACTAATTATTGCAAATTTTAAAAATTGGTGCATTGAAGTAATAAAAGTTGATGTAATACTCCAATCAAACTGTTATCCATTAAATTTCCAGGTTCGTATAAAATGTGACTCACATAACCTCTCATTGTAATTTTTATAAATTCCGTTTTCAGAAAAATAATATCGAAATAGCGCAAAACAAAAGAATTTAAATTCTAATTACCATTCGATGGCTTCATAAATTGTTGTTAGATGTGAATAAAACTCGATGGAAAACATCAAAAATGCGGCCATTTTACAACTGCAGGTAGAAATTTTCTTAATTTCCAATTCCGGAACTCAATCTTCTCGAAACCACCATATTCATCATACTGACACTGTACTCATCATAATTGCAACTATCATTTACAATTCATGTCGAAATTCCAACATTTCACCACTTATCGAGAAAATTTTCTCTTCCTCGAAAAACACAACTTAACACCTCCACCATTCGGTCAGTTCTTTTTATCTTTCTACCAAATTTTCCTTTCCTTTCCGTTTCAGGTTTTTGGAAAACGTGGCCCACGCCGATTCGTTGATTTTTCCAGCCAAATTTGAAATTTTCCAAAAAAAATTGATATCACAAACTTTTAAAATTGCTTTTCAACAATTACCGCACCATCTAGAGTTATTTACAAATAACACGACGTTATAGTTTTCTATCAGCGCATTCACTTATTTATTAAAAAGAAGGTAAACAAATTAACAATGCAAAAATTTAATCAAAACAAAAATGCAGTCAAATCTGATTAATTTAACTTTTTAGATTTCTGGAACAAAATATCCATCTATGAAATCCTGTTTTCTTAACAACAAGCAAAACAATGACCATTAAGAGAAAAACCATTCAACTTATCAGAGTAAAATTCAAAATCATACAAAATTCAATGAAAGGACAAATCAAAATCAATTGTGGATATTTTAAACTTTTGGTAAATACCCCTGTACATGTCATCATCCCCTTATTTTACGAATTCAATTTTTTATTTATAAAAAATTGTGAGTAAAATAACAACAAAAAAAAATTTCCTTAAACGTTAAATTTTCAAACTTCCCATTATTAAACTTATTTACAAATTATTTACAAAATCAAAAAAAAATCCCAATTATTAAACTCAATTGGCATTAAACTTATAATTTCATCCTTATTCTTATCTTACTTTAATTTTTCTCATCTAATTTACAATTTTATTTTACAAATTTACTGACTAATTCATCAAAACAATCCCCTACATTATGCAACTTTAAATTAGTTATCAAAAACTGATAGAATTCAAATTTCCTCCAAATACCTTATAACTTTTCAAAAATTTAATTTTTCCCTTGTGGATATTTAATAATTATTAAATTTTCACTCGTACCTCGTAATTTTACTAAATCTTAATTTTCAAATTGACTTTCATTTACTTAAATCCTTTACTGTGGCTTTCAAATTACTTAATCATTTTATTTTATTTCCCAATTAACTATTCATAAATTTCATATCAATTCATCATAATCTCATTTCACAATTTCATTAATTTTCCCCATTTTAATTAAACCCCTTAAAATTATTAAACTCCAAAATCTCACAGTAACAAATTCTTTAGATAATTATCAACTTTATTATTAATTTTTAATTATCTTGCCAAATACGACTTTAATTTTTATTATTAAATTTTGTTGTAAATTTTCCACCTTATTTTCAGAAAAATCTTCATTAATTAAAATTGCTTAGTATCTCATTTAAACCTTTATTCTACCCATGTTCTAATTCTTAATCTTTTATCACAATATTTGGTCAGGAATGTTTGATGCTCATATTCATAATTTTATTTTTAATTTTTATCTTATGATCAAATTTACAGTTTTAATTTTAATTCAATTTTATTAAATTTACTGCTATCCCCTAATTTTAACTTATCTTACAACTACTAATTTCTAAATTTAATTAATCAATTAACCAATCATACTATTTACAAAATTTTCAAAACAATTAAAAAAAATTGTTTCCCTTTTTATAAATCAATTTCATTTTCATTACTCATCAATTGGGTTTAAAAAGATTCCCTCTTCCTGTTGATCATTTCCAACATCATCATAAAGATAAATCATATCTAAATGAAATTTACCTCTTATTTTGTTGGAATTAGGATAATTAAGAGTATATGAATTTTCATTTTTAGCGACAATGACATAAGGTCCTTCAAATGGTAGCTGTAATTTTTGACAAAGGTTCTTAGACCTCATGCCAACTCTCAAACTTCTCACAATAACCCAATCACCTATTTTAAACGTGCATTTCTTTTTGACAGCATCATTAACTTTGCGTAAGTATTCCTCACTTTTATTTCGTAAACGTTGTCTAACTTTATCTAATTTTTCCACATAGTTGACATCCCCTTCTACTACCCAAGGTCTATCTGGTTGTTCACCAAACATTATCAAAACGGGTGATTCTTCAGTAACTGAACTAGGAGTGTGGTTAATGAAACTTTCAACTAGAGGAATATGTCTTGACCAAGACCTTTGGTCCCTGAATACAAGTAAACGAAGAAATTTAATTGTCTCTTGTACGTATCTCTCACTCATGTTGCCCTGAGGATGTCTTATTGAACAAAAAACTACTTTAATTCCCTTGTTATTCCAATGGTGTCTAAATTTGGTACTTTGAAAGTATCTGGCATTATCTACGAGAATAGTTTTAGGAATTATTACATCTCTACAAAATTTTTCGAGACATTGTATGGTTACATCAGATGTGCAAGTTTGTGTAGGATATAATTTAACGTACTTGGAAAAAGCATCTACTACAACTAAAATGTTTTTGTAATCAGCCCCGCTAGAAATCAAATTACCAATATAATCAATCGCTATTAATTCCCCTGGTTCAGAAATTTGAACACTCTTAAAATAATTTTTGTTGTGGTAATTTTTGTATTTACCCATCGTACACAAATTACATTGATTAATGGTTTGCTTAATTATTCGTAGATCTCTTTTGCAGAAATAATTTTCCCTAAACAAAAGCCAAGTTTTTCTAATGCCAATGTGACCAAATTTGAGATGTAAATTTTTACACACTTCAATAGTAGTTTGTTCATTTATTACATAAAGTTCTACACCCCTAAGTAACTTAATTATAAAACTATCTTTAATTTGAAAGGAACGCATAACTTTTTCATCCTGTCTTTCAATGTCAGATTTTAGTTGGTCAAAACATGGGTCATTCTGAGAATCAATAACTGTTTCTTCAGTAAAAGGTATTTCATCTGTATTGAACCTATTTAAAGCAATTAAAATTCCTTTCGTTGTATCGTTGAGATCTTTCCTGCTAAGAACATCAGCTACCACGTTATGCTTACCCTTAATATGAGTGATTTCAAAATCATACTCCTGTATTAATAGTGCCCACCTGTAAATTCTGTTATTAGTGAATTTAGTACGCATTAGAAATGTCAACGCTGAATGGTCTGTTTGAATCTCAAACTTATTCCCCATTAAATAAAATTTTAATTTTTGCAAAGAATAGACTATTGCAAGCATTTCTTTTTCAGTAGTTGAATAATTGATTTCTGGTGCTCTTAATGTTCTAGATACAAAGTGTATGGGTACCTCTACCTCATCTCTAAATTGAATCAATGCCCCTGCTATTGCTTTTTCACTGGCATCAGTTCTAAGAATGAATTTAATTTTAAAATCAGGATGTATTAATTTAATATTTTGGAATAATTTTTCTTTTAAGTTTTGGAATGCCTTTTCTTTTTCATTATCCCATAACCATTTTACATTCTTTTTAAGTAAACTTAGTAAAGGAATAGTATTATCAGAATACTGAGGAATGAATTTCTTATAGTAGTTCATTAAACCTAAAAAACCTCTCAACTTCCTAAGATTTGTTGGTCTTGGATATCCACGAATATCTTTCAATCGATCTTCATCAACCTTCATTTCTGTTCCCGATATAACATAACCCAAATATTTGATAGATTCTTTGAAAAATTCACATTTTTCCCGATTTAACTTTAAACCTGACTCATTCAAAACTTCCAAAATAGTTCTTACGTGTTCAACATGTTCCTCTTTAGTGTTGCTAAAGATAATAATATCATCGATATAATGTCCACTAAAATCGCTGTATTTGTTCAGGATCCCCTGCATTGCATTGACCAAAGCAGCTGAACTGGTCGATAGTCCAAAAGGAACTACCTTGAACACATAGGTTGACCCATTAATAGAAAAACCCGTGTACTTTTGTGAATCAGGATGTAATGCTATTAGCCAGAATGAGTTTTTTAAATCTAATTTAGTGAAAAATTTCTTATTCCCTAATCGTGCAAATAAAGTTCCCATCTCTTCGGGTGCTTCGTGTTGAGGTTTTGTAATAGAATTAATATTTCTAGCATCTAGACATAAACGAATACTGCCATCTTTCTTTCCCACTACAACGATAGGATTTATGTAAGCTGTTGATGCTTTCTTAATTATCCCATCTTTAAGCATTTTATTTATTTCAATTAAAACTTTGTCTTTATAAGCATGAGGAATAGGATACGTTTTACATTTAAATGCTTTATCCTCCATTACTTGTAATTTATGCACATACCCCTTTGCAACTCTAGATCTTTCATTAACTAAATTTTGATTATTTTCCAACAGGCATTCAACTATATCGAGATAACCTTCTCCTACATCCAACCCTTTAGTTTTTCCTGCATTTTCCTCTTGTAAATAGTCATCTTGATTCTCTTCCTCTTCCCAACTAATATTATTAATTTGTCTATTAAAAGTGTTTCCTTCTTTACTAATCATATCTCCTTGTACATAAAATTCCCCATTAATTAACCTACTAATATTATTTATTTGATCTTGGACATCGTTTTCGCTTTTTACAAATAATATTTCACTTTCCCAACTAAACCTATCTCTACCTATCGTTATTTGTCTGTTGGAAACATCAATAACCATCTTAAATTTGTCTATAAGATCAATACCCATTATGCACCCCATTTGTAAACCTTTAATGATCAAAATACTATCCTCAACTACATGACTACCAATCTTGATTAGAACAGCTGCACTTTTATTGATTTGTGCGAATCTTTTGTTGTTGGCTGTTATCAAATTCATTTGTTTCGACCTTATAATTTGAGTTTTAAATTGTTTAGGATTGCTTTCAATAAGTTCCTGCGATATTAACGACAGCTCAGCTCCTGTGTCTATGAGACAAGTAAATAAGACACAATTAATCAAAACCTTTATGAATGGCAAACTGGCTTTGTGATCAGTTTCCGATAACTGATTTTCATCTTCACACGTAATGAATTCTCTTGGGTGTTGGTAAGAATTCACCCGTGCAAATACTGAACTGTCTATTCCTGAAAATTTGTCGAGCTCACTTCCTCGACTGCATCATTGGTTTGACTTGCAATGACGTTTACTTGTGCATTTCTTACCCCTTCTTGTCGTTCATGAGATCTATTAAACTCAGGACGTGTATCAAATGCACCATACTGTCTACCAGGTATCTCTCTCCTATCTTGAGTCCCCTCATTAGTATTATTGTTAGTTTCTCCTTGTGTATTATTTGTCCTCTCATTTCCCCTATTAAAATTATAACTTCCACGATTATGGAAATTTTCCCGATTTTGAAAACGTTCTCGGTTATGAGAATCTCTATGATTGTTAAAATACCCACGACTATGAAAATTATCGCGGTTACGTGACTCTCCTTGATTATGATAAAATCCTCTATTTTGGAAATAATCCCTGTTATAAGGACTTCCCCTATTATCCCCTCGATCATAACGATTTTCAAATCGATTATTTGTATTTCGGTAATTATTTTCACCTCTGTCATAACGATCTGGATAATGTCCAACACGATAATTAAAACTACCCCCTGGTGCCCTGTTATTACTTGGTTTATAATCATTATCAAGTCTACGTAACATTTCACTCAAACCTTGTATCGTATTGATGTTTTCTAGAGTAATCGTGTTAGAAACGCCAATTTCAAAATGCTTTGCTAAAGATCTTACAATACTTTGTTCTGTATACGGGTCATCTAATTGCAGAACCGCATTGATTATCCCTTCAGCATACTCGTTCCTACTTCCTACCCCCGAGTATTTTCCTGTGTATAACTTTGTTTTAACACTTTCCTGCATTTCGTCATCCCAGTATCGTTTTAAAAACAACTTTTTAAATTCATCAAAGGTATTAAACTTATTCTGGATGATACCAAACCATTCTTCCGCACTACCCTTCATCATAGAATTAAGAGCACTTTTTAATTGATCAACATTTCCCAATTGATCTACTGCGGTTTTAACATGATTTATAAATTGTTTCGGGCTAATGCCTGTTTGTGCATCCCCATAAAATCTTAGTTTGGGATCTTTACTAATTAAGAACGATACATCATGAATAGTTTTACCCATGGTACTATTGCATGCACCGTATGAAAAAGTTCTATTACCAATAGTATTCTCTAATGTACCCATTTCATTAATGACCTGATTAATTTTGTCATCTACCGTTTTAAATTTCTGAGTAACTTTGGTATTTAGATGATTAATTACCCCTTTTTGTACGTTTACTTCGTCTTTAATTTCAGAAATTACCTCTTTATTTATGTCAATATTTTTTTTATTTAATTCTAAATCAACCCTATTTCCTTCAATTTGTAATTTTAAATCACTTAACCCTTCAATTCTTTTACCTAACTCAGACTCTGCTTGTATAGTCATATCTAATATTCTTTGAGTGATTTTATCCTCTAGTTCTTTGTTATTTTGTTGGATAGAACCTTCTATTTGATTTTTCTGAATTATTAATTCATCATGTAATAAATTTTTATCCACATAATTGGATTCTACACCCTCTACTTTTTTGATAACTTTCTTAACTTCCTTATCAATTTCCGACAAATTTTTCCTCGTTTCTTTTGTTTGTTCCTTTGTTTCTGACAAAGTATGACCAATTTCTGTTAATATTTCTTTAAATAACCTATTGTCCTCATTTAAATTTTTTACATTAAGTTCAATTTCCCCCAAATTAGCAATTTTACTTTTAACTTCATTAATATCATTTTTTAGTTCTGTTTTCATTTCCTTGTTTTCTTTCGACATTTCTGCTAACTTTTGAAACAGCATCTCAAACTGGTTAATTTCCTCAACCTTTTGTTGAGGTTCTCGTGGTGTACTAGTCATCCCCGGTGAACCTGTTACATCCCCCTGTTCTAATTCCCTATTTGTCTCATCACTTATTTCATGTATTACTTCTTTCTCTATTTCATGTGCCATTTCATCCCCTTGCACATTTTGTGGCTCAGTTTCAAAAACGTCTCCCAATTGATTATCCCCTGTTAAATTCTCCATTTCAACTGAGTTCAAAAACAAATTCCCTTATTACAAAAATCCTACAATTTTATCAAGTGAAAAATCCACTTTCGTTTTTCGGAGCCCCACGTTCGTGCGCCAATTAAAGTTGTCGTGTTCTGACGAACAAGCACTTAAGAGGTCCGTAGCTCGTTGTTCGGAGTTTACACTTTTGAGACAATCTCAAGGAGTAGGTTCAAAAAACAAATTTATCTTTAAACTATCCACAATCAATGAAACAAAATTTTTACCAGGCATCAATAAAATTTTACTCAGGCAAATTGGTAATGAATAAAAATTTTATAATAAGCAGAAAACAGAATTTTTGTTAAATCAAATTCCACAATGAATAAATCAGATATAGACGAGATTTATCTACAAGTTCCCACATTTACTGTTTCAAAATTATTACTGTAACTTGCAAACAAATCTGGCATGATAAATTGTACAAAATGAAATAAAAATTAATAGCACAAAATTTATTGTCTTATTTTAAATCTCGCGCCGACCTGTTATCAACCACATAAAACAAAACTGTTAATTTTTTATACTTATTCACGAATGAAGTTCGATGTAACGTGTCTCACAATCGTAGATTTTAATCGTCGTATAAAAAATTATTAAAGTTAATCTCGAAGCTAACTAATTATTGCAAATTTTAAAAATTGGTGCATTGAAGTAATAAAAGTTGATGTAATACTCCAATCAAACTGTTATCCATTAAATTTCCAGGTTCGTATAAAATGTGACTCACATAACCTCTCATTGTAATTTTTATAAATTCCGTTTTCAGAAAAATAATATCGAAATAGCGCAAAACAAAAGAATTTAAATTCTAATTACCATTCGATGGCTTCATAAATTGTTGTTAGATGTGAATAAAACTCGATGGAAAACATCAAAAATGCGGCCATTTTACAACTGCAGGTAGAAATTTTCTTAATTTCCAATTCCGGAACTCAATCTTCTCGAAACCACCATATTCATCATACTGACACTGTACTCATCATAATTGCAACTATCATTTACAATTCATGTCGAAATTCCAACATTTCACCACTTATCGAGAAAATTTTCTCTTCCTCGAAAAACACAACTTAACACCTCCACCATTCGGTCAGTTCTTTTTATCTTTCTACCAAATTTTCCTTTCCTTTCCGTTTCAGGTTTTTGGAAAACGTGGCCCACGCCGATTCGTTGATTTTTCCAGCCAAATTTGAAATTTTCCAAAAAAAATTGATATCACAAACTTTTAAAATTGCTTTTCAACAATTACCGCACCATCTAGAGTTATTTACAAATAACACGACGTTATAGTTTTCTATCAGCGCATTCACTTATTTATTAAAAAGAAGGTAAACAAATTAACAATGCAAAAATTTAATCAAAACAAAAATGCAGTCAAATCTGATTAATTTAACTTTTTAGATTTCTGGAACAAAATATCCATCTATGAAATCCTGTTTTCTTAACAACAAGCAAAACAATGACCATTAAGAGAAAAACCATTCAACTTATCAGAGTAAAATTCAAAATCATACAAAATTCAATGAAAGGACAAATCAAAATCAATTGTGGATATTTTAAACTTTTGGTAAATACCCCTGTACATGTCAATATATTACAGCTCTACAGGCCTAGAAGGCCCATGGCTTCATTCCCTGTCTACCTTAACCTGTATTGTAAACTCTCGTGTGTGACGCAGCCGTATCAACGGTAATGACGTCGACACAAACATCAGGGATCACCACAGGAGTGTAGATGCCCACCGGAAGGCCGAGCCAAGAAATTCTGTGCAATCCGCGATTTGAACCCAGAATTTCCGCTCTATACTCAACCAGCGATCACATCACTCCACTGCTGTGGCTGAAAAAAAATTAAAGGATCTAATTTTTTAGATCAGAAGCCATATTTTTGTCTAAAGTGACTGGACTATTTAATTATGTAATTTTTAGTGGGAGTAACTATGACTCTCTTAAGGTAGCCAAATGCCTGGTTAGCTAATTAGTAGCGTTCTGCTGCTAGTTGATGATATGTGGTGATTTTTTGAGTGTATGTTACGTGCCACGGTCGTGCCCCTTTTAAAGACCCATTGGGTCTTACGATTGCACGGCAAGTTAAGTAGCCAGCCTCCACGGAGCGGCCCTGGACAAGCGTCCCCTAAGGTGGTAGTAACGCCACTAATGGCTACTAGCGTTTAGGTCAGCAGATGGGCGAGAGTCCGCAGCCATTCTGTGCAAAACCGGAAACTGTTGGGACGAATCGGTCAACGGAAACTCCAAAGGCACAATCCCCTAGTGAAAGGATTAACATGCTCGGGTTATGAGTTGTCGATCCATGATTTCCCGAGCGTGAACCCGAGGGATCAGTAAGTAAGAGCCCACGTGACGATCCCGAGGAGAGAAAATCTTACTGGTGCGGTCACCAAATGGGAGTTGTCACCTTGCAACCATTGAGACGTGTGTCACGACCTTCTCTGCAAAAGATGATCACGGGGATACCTTGCCCTTCGCTGGGCAAAGTTTTTCTGTACCTTCTCTGGTGGACGGAGGGGATAAAGTTTAACCCGTGTGGTACTAGTACTACATGGTTCAGTAACTTTTGCTCCCAAAAGAAACCAAACGGACGCCTAAGTTGTGGAAATCTTAACTTGCTACAAGGAAATCTGGGCAGCGCGGAAGGTGGAAACTTTGGTGGACTCCAAAGCTCCTGGCTTGAACTTGAGTTGGCAAGTAAATCTCTAAAAAGCGTTAACGGCACGTTACTGAATCAGTTAAGCTCCAAGATTTATAGGGGGATTCAAACAAATAACCGTCTGCGGGAAAATGGGAGCTCGGGGCTAATTCTCGCGTATGTGTGTTTAGCTCCCCCATCTTTGTGAGCTTGCTCACTGAGGAGGATTTGCAGTGGCTAGTGGTTCTTGAGAAACGTAGTCAACAATCAGCACTCGGTCTGCATGCCGGGAAACCCTTCACCTTTAGGCCCACTTTAGTCTTGCAACTCTTGGGGGAAATAGGTAGCTGGCCAAATTGCCAGTGTGTTTGACAATTCCCACCTGCGGCTTTATCGGGTAGTCACAATACTCGACTGCTAGCTTTCTAGGGAGAGGTTGCGGTATAAATGTTAAGTCTATATAGCAACTAAATCTAAAATTTCTAACAATCTCTCTGTACCATACATAGTAAGAGTACCTATAAGATTTAGCATGGTATATACCATACAATACGAGAAAGTATTGTAATAGTAGAAAATATAAAAATATAGATATTTTAATATCTTTTATTAAAATTTTCAATGCAATCAATTATTCTTTTACGCTATAAATTCGTTCCAGTAATGGCGTGGAAAGAAAGTAAAGAAGAAGAAAAAGATAAAAAGAAAAAAAGATATTCGTCGCTATATACCGGTAAAAGATGATAACTATAATAATTAAATTGAGGGAAAGGTAGCTCCAGGGGACTCGAAAATACAAATTTTACGATTGAAACCTCGATGTTTTCTGAAAGAGTATATTTTAAATAAGAGAGTTAGCTAAGACGCAATGCCTTAAATGCACCTGTTTTTTCAAAAATAGAATTTAAAAAAGCTTGATTTTCGAAGGTAAATCGCTCGTGATTGGTTAATCAAGTTCGTTCGTTCGAGGTACGTGCGTTCCTATACATAAGAGTGTAGCTGTTGACAAGTTTGTCAGTAACTCTTACGCTACGGTAGGAATGCGTTCTCCTTTTTTATTAATTAAAAATTTTAATTTAAAAATTTAAAATTATTTAAAAATTACTTCAGAAAAGGGTTACTTAAATTTAACGAACGGTAGTTACTTTTTTGCGTGGATCCTACTCTTGCGAGGGTGGTTTTCATCAAAATTGACTCTCAGCACCCCTCGCTGCGCTCGGGCGCTTTAAGCCATTTTTCCCGCACATTTAGGGTTGAAAACCATGATTTTCGTTCGGAGTGCACTGTTACTGCATCCCAATGCAAGTGTCGCTCCCGTTATCCCCGCTCTGCGCAAAGCTAAGACCACTTGAAAGTGCACGTACTGTCAAGAGAATGAATTGAATGAATTGATTCACCAATCCCGAGCGATTTACCTTCAATTTTGCAGTGAAAATTGAGCTTTTTTAAATTCGATTTTTGAAAAAACAGGTGCACTTAGGGCATTGCGTCTTAGCTAATTCTCTTATTTAAAATATACTCTTTCAGAATTCATCGAGATTTCAATCGTAAAATTTGTATTTACGCGTCCCCTGGAGCTACCTTGAACCTTAAATTGTTATGTACACAGGGAAAAATTGTACTGAGTTAAAAGTAGCACAATTTCAGTTTTGATTGTCTACAGGCACAAATTGTGTTAAAATTAATTACAATTGTGTTAGAAAAGAGTACAAATGTGTTAGAAATAAGTAAAATAGATTTTTTTTATTAGACCTAAATTAGGCTACTTCTAAGCACAGTTTTTTCTGTGTAGAATATAATTAATAACAGAACAGAAAAATAAACTCCCAGCTTGTATTATTTAATATTTTATTATTATATACTTACCTGGTGTAGTATATAGGATAAATTCTATTAGATAAGGTGGTTTCCAATCATAAAATTAACAACTAAATAGTTGTCAGACCTATCTAATAGAAGATCAGAAAAGGGCAGATTGATTGACCCGCTAATATTATAAAAAGTATCAGCTTTACAAAATACTTACAGTATTTCTCTAATTAGGTCTACTTTTACTTTTAATCTAGTTTTAATTGAAAAACTTTAGTGACAACGCGAATTTACTGACATCAGTCTGTTAATCCTAATTTTAAATGAACTTAAACTAGTTAATGGTAAAAATATCTCGCATTTGATACAGTGATGCAACTTTAATAATCAAAAATCTTTCGTGCGCTCTTCGACATAATAAAAATATTTATGCAGTCAAGGAATAGAATGGCGGACACGGGCTACTGCAAATACAACAACCACCAAAAACCACAAAGAACCCAAAAAATTCACCTGTGTTTCTAACTTATTAGCTATCATCAGCGCCACATACAATGATAAAATATGTGGCGCTGATGACAGATTGATAATTAATCAATCAGCCACAGCCGTAGAGTGATGTGACTTTTGGTTGAGTACAGAGCGGAAATTCTGGGTTCAAATCACGGACTATACAAAATTTCTTAGCTCCGCCTTCCAATGGGCATCCACACGCTGTGATGAAATGGATATTGATTTATCTGAAATATGTAATATGGGGACTGATCCACCCCGCCAATCGGATTTATAATTCCTAGAAAGGAAAAGCAATATTCTACTTAGGGTGACTTGTATAGATCTAGTTTAAAATTTTAAACTGCAGATTAGCCAATCACAATAGTCAAAATCCGAGTTTAAACCATAGTTACCGGTTAAACTCGCACTATGAATGAATTAAACGGTTTTTGGCAAAAAGTCCCCTGCTAAGCGGTGATTGAAGAGTTGACTTCTTTAATCAAATCAATAAGTGATAAATGTGCCAAATTGAGATTTGGGTAGTCATCTACTGGTCTATTGCTATGCTTTCAAATACTTTTAAAATTTAATCCAGCTAGTAATTAAATATCAAAATTTGAACGGTGCTTGTTTATTTTTATGTTTGTTTTCATCTAAGAAATCTTTTGAATGCAAATAATTGAAATTATTATATTGTGACTTAGAGACTTCTTGCAATAAACCTTTCAATTATAGCTTTTTATAGAAACTAATTTTGACAAGAGTTATATTTACTCATATATCTTTTATTGTCCGTGAGTTTACATAGGCCACAATAACATCATTCCGTTTTTGTAACGCGCATGAGTGGAATCACGAGATTCTCAAGTTTAAGTTTGAAATCTGAGCCTAATTTTTGGCTTTATCTTAAAACTTTATTTTTATAGCTTTTTTTGATAATTGGTTTTTACATATTTTTAACAATTTTAAATCAGTGATAAATTACGATGGTGTCGTTTAATTTTGCACAAATATCAAAAAAGAAATTTTTCGTCACTAAAAGGCAAAAAATATGTATTAACTTTTTTTTCGTAAAGAAATTACTTTAGAACTTAAGGATATGCTTGAATGGATTAACGAGATTCCTGATGTTTGTAACAGAAAAGTAGTTTTATCAAACAGATGCAATTGAAAATAGTATAAGTAGAATAAGTAAGATAGTATAGTAATAAGTAGAAGGTTATGAAAACTTCCAATGATCATTTTTGGACTTGATCCTCAATAATGCACTTCCGTCTTCTATAAACCATGAAAGATTTTATTGTGGTGGACTACCTTATATCAAGTGCATACCTAAATATGTGACTAGACTATTGAGTCAAAACTGTGGAAAATCGAGAAACAAATAAATAATTTAGAAAAAATTAGAAAATTATTTAATTTCATATAAAAACTATGATATAGTGTTGAGAGTTTTACAAGTGGGTTTTGTATGAACCTGCAAGAGATCATAAGATAAAGTTTTTCCTTTTGGTTTTTTGACCGTCACTTGAACGACGTAATGTTTTCCTGATGCAAGATGTTCAATTTTTTGAATTATAACATTTCTGTAATTATTCAAAATTAACCTTAGGAAAAACAGAATTCAAAATCATACATACTGATTTTCCTGCTTTATGTCTCGGCAATATTTTGCCTTGAAATCTGCGGATTTTTTCATTCTGTTTTCTAAACCACACTGATTTGGTATTCTGTATGACTGTAATTCATTTAATTGTTGTTCTCTTATTACCAAACAGTATCGAACAACACGTTGTCCTGGAGAAGCTAACCATCCAACCGTTACACTATCGCACTCTCTTAGAGAAACATATTCTTGAAGTGATGTTTCTACAGGCATGACCGGTAGGAAAGATTTAGATGAAGGTTTTGCTGTTGCAAGAATCTAAAATTTAAAAAATCGTTTAAAGAGCTGCATTCCATGATAAACGATTTTAACCTCAATTCCAGAAGTTTTTCTCAATTCTTCGTTATTGGTGGATAATATTTTGATGGAATACCGCAGCCCTGCTTTAAGATTTGGGATCAACAACATACCATAACTTTCAATGTTTTTACGACTGGTAATAATTTTTCCCTTGGAACTGATGTACATATCAACTGAACCTCCGCAAGGCATTATGTATATTTTTAAAGTATCGCTTAGCAGTTGTCCTGTCTAAAATTTGGCGAATTAAATTATGCGAGATTGAAAAACAGTACAAAAGTTTACCTTGTACTGGAAAACAACTTTTCCATCAAATTTCTTCAAATTTGCGTAACTCAATTTGTTATCTTTTAAGCGAATCGGTTTCGTACGTTTATTAAATACCATGAAGCTCGATCCGTATAAATAAGTTAAATTGGATTGTTTGTTAAATGCAAACAAGTCAAAATAATATCCTTGGTTTAATTGGAGATGTGTGAAAGTAAATTGGGTTCTCGATCCAACACAGTTTATCAGCGGTTCATTCAGAGCTGAAATCAAATATCTTTATAATGAAATAGTGACAAATTATGTAAATTAGCAAATTGTTGTAATTTGATGGTTGAAACAACATACCAATTTACCAGATAAATAAAATTATGTTAATCTTGTTTGGCAGTAGTTATAAATCAAATATTTTAAAATTTTAATTTTAATAAAAAAAAAAAAATTCAGAATATTTTTATTAATCTGTGTATAGTCCAAGAGCCAGCGACAGTTTCCATCCCGAATTTTAGGAGTTGTGAAAATTTTATGGTTTATAGATAGATACCCCCTAAATACAAAACTAAAAATGGCAGACGTTTTTTGATCGGATAAAAGAGTAATAAGGGATGGTAAATACTTGGGCCAATACTTACTGTTCCTTACATTGTCCCAAGATATAATTGTTTGAGAATCTGCAGAGAGCTTATTCTTGGATTTAGGAGGACTTACTCCATACTTAGCTCCATATGCAGAGCAATATGTTAAATAATGATGCTGAGTATTGATAACTAAACAATAATCGGTTACTTGTGGATCAACTAAACTGCAAATAAAAAGAATAAATTTACAATTTGCTCATTCAGTTGTAAGAATTCTTTAATTGCAATACATTTTTTCTTACAATGAAAAAATGTTTGTTATGCGAGGATATATCAGAATCGAGGCATTGTGGATTAATAATATCTTGTACTCTTTGAATTGGAATTAGTTCATTAACACTAACTTGTTTGATTTTTAAAATTGTTAAAGTTTAAAAAAATTAATACTACCACATTGTCGTGATACATTAAACAAGAAAAGAATTTCAAACGGATCATCAATAATTTCTAAATTACCTTTGGTCCCATCGTATGCTAAGCTTTTTTTGTTGTCTTCGTTTCATTAGTTTAAGAATATTTTTGGTCTGCAAATTTTGAAATGCTTGCGGCCCTCCTGCTTCCGTACTAACATAAACATGAACATAGGTATCTCTTTCAATCGCAGTTATTTGGATTACGTAGGTCCCTTTAACCGAGTTTAGATGAACAGTTTGTAAATTTGAAGTAGTAAAATTATTTACTTTGTACTCTGCATTGTCTAAAAGTTATTCAACTAAATTAAATTATTTTAATAGATATAGTGTAATTGAACTTACATAACGCATTTGATGAGTTGATTGGACGAAGCTTAACTAACCAATGAATTGGTGAGGTGCAACTGATAAGCGTTAAAGATAGTGGCAGGTTGTTTAAACGTGAAAAATAGGTAAACCTAAAACAAAATATTTGAAATTAAAACTTTTGTCAGACAAAGAATCTTGAATGGAGTATTTGGGTAAAGTGAAAAATTAGAATATTCTTTTGAGCAATAATTAATTACATGATTTGGGTAATTATAATTGGTGTTATTTTGTCTCCGGAGGATGATTAATTAAATCACAGACAACTAAACGTATAATTTTCTGTAGGACTACCCTATCAATTAAAATAATTTATAAAAAATCGTTTCACTAACGCAAACTTGTAGCAAGCAAAACTTCGTTGCAAAAAATATATTTGAACACTGGAGAAAAGAAAATAAAACTATAGGTCACATACACGACCTATAGCTAATTCTGGTAAGAGAATGCTTTAGGTTAAATAACTCGAAGTTATCTGACGCATATTTAGATTAGATAATTAGGTTTTCCATGGAGTTACAATGTTCAATAACATGGAAAAAAAAATTTGAAATTAAAATTTTATTTTCTAAATTTTGGAATTCTCTTTCTTGGATGTTGAATTATTTTCAATTTTAATTTCTCCGTTTAGAAAATTTTAAATTTATTTTATTGATTCCACTTGTAGAAGCGAATTCAATTAGAAATACCACAAAAACAGACATTTCCATTATAGATCAATGGGAATCAAAACTGGTTACGTATTGTTGCAAGAGAGCAACAATGGGCGATGATAATACTTAAAAAAAATACCACATAAGATTCTATTTCAAAGCTTCGTAGTTTTTTTTGAGAAAATCTAAAAAATTGCTAATTACATTTTAAAATTAGCAAAAGGTAGTTAAAATATTTGGCAGTATTAAGGTAAATTTATCTCGGAGAAATCTATGCACTTTAAATCACTTTTAGAACACAAATGTAAAGCTGTTCTCCTACTTGCTTTATTTTTCTGTTCATGCTTCTTCATTCTTTATGAATGAAGCTTTTGAATATATCATTTACTGTATCCCTTCAAATAATGGTAATAAAGATAAATTTAAAACATTTTTGAAAAGCTACTTTCGTTGGTCAGTCAAAAAATGTACGAGACTTTTGGCAAACAATGCCAATATATTGTTTTAATGGGATTAACCGGAGCATATATTTTATTAATGTGACTTTTTAATGATCTTTAAAACATCTTTAAGTATACACATGACGAAATTAAAAAATTCTTAAATATTTTTGTAAAAACGTATGAACCTCGCCTGTATCATAAATAATAAAAATATTAATACATAATAATTTTTGTGCATAATTTTTGATTTAGAAATGAATTTTAAAGTTGCATTATTTCATATAACATACTTACTGTTACTATATTACTATCTGAGGTTATGGCGAGCGTAGACAGGACAGTGACAGAACAACATTAAAGTTAATTACCTAAATGACAACTGACAAAAACATAATAAATTAATTATACTTTATATATAATTATAATAAGCAAGCGCTAACAGGCCATGCAGGCCCAGGGCTGATGACGATAAATCGCCATTTTCCTGCTTAAATTCTCTTGTAAACCTTTGCATGTGTGACCCAGCCGTAATTACGGTAATGACGTCGACACAAATATCAGGATTCACCTCAGAGTGTAGATGCTCACCGGAAGGTCGAGCCAAGAAATTTTGTGCAATCCGCGATTTGAACCCAGAATTTCCGCTCTATACTCAACCAGCGATCACATCACTCCACTGCTGTGGCTATATATATATATTTTTTCTTATTATATATAATATAAATTATATTAATTATATATAATTATATTAAAATGCTATGCATGTTATTCATCAAAAATTATTATAAAATTTTTGAGACAAACGTTTTTTAAGAGACAAGTTTAACACTTTTTACTAAAAAAGTAAACCTGGCAGATTATACTTGTTATATTATCTTTACCTAAAATAAATAGGCCAGTAACTCAAAATTTATTTTTAATCGTCTTCTGGTTTTAATTTTCACGGTGCGGTAGTATGTCACTGAAGTCGGTAGATTGAGCATGATCTGCCATAAGCACCTGCTGTGATCACAAAAAGTTTACTATTTTAAAATTGTGATTAGAGGTTGCATATATTACGCTCTAGTTTATTTGAAAATCTTTACAGCAGACACAACTAAATTTTAGTTCACCCAAAAATGTCAAGAAAAAATGTAAACAATTTACGTTGAGCTCATGAAACTGCGAATTAACGTTTTCAAAATTATTGCTAAAAATAATACAATAACTAGTACTAAATTCTCTGTATTTTATAGAAAATTAAAGTTTTTAAGTTTAGTGTAGATTTAAAGCTTTATATTGTGGTTGTTTGGCCTCACTTTGAGACAACACGACAATACATGAAGTCATAGTTTTTCTGCATTCGGCCTCACTCAAAGAAGTCGAATATTACGTCTATTTTGTAAACCGTATATTTTATTTTTTGGGTTGGTAAACCTTTTTTGTTTGGTAATGAATGACTGAATTAGAAAGGCGTGAAATAATACAGAGAAAAATAAAAAGCTTCCTAGAAAATTATTATATGGGATTGCAGTTTTACAGTCGGTGTTATTATTTATAGATGGAGATATTTTCAAATTTGGGAAATGCAAATTCAGTAATGAAAACGGCTATTTGAATACATACACTATATTTCCCATCTCTCGAGTTGGGGTGCTAATTGAGATTTTACGACTTAGCCCATACCCCATAAAGGTGCTCGCACACTTGGGCGACGCGACACCACACCATACCACACTACACACAGAAGCACACAGCACACACACAAATGTGCGGACCCTACCAAACTTCTTAGTTTAACAGCAAATAAGAGTTTGTTATATCTTCTTCTTCTTGGTTTAAGCCTTAAGGCTTGTTATTCCTAACATCTTCGTTGTTTCCTTGGCAGTGTTAGATCTATTATGAGCATATAAATATTATACATCCATTAGATAGCTTGCTGGGCTGGTCTTTAGATGGTTCTGTACTCTGGTTTTTATGTTAATGATGAAAATTCACTAACCCGGGAAGACCACCGGCTTAACGTGCCTTCCAAAGCACTGAGGCTAGTCATAAAAAAGTTTTACTCTTTTCCGGATTGCATCGCGTTACTTGCAAAGCAAATGACCGTCTCAGCTTATTATATGTATAATATTTAAACCCATATATCCTCTTCCAAATATCTTACTCTCAGTGCCTTTTACACTTCTTAATTTTATTCTCTCACCGAGTGTGTTTTTTCTTCTTCAATTTACCCAGCTGACGTGTCCATGGCATTTGAATTTGAATATTTTTTGTTTTGAATTTTTGTTGTAAATTTCTAACTTTTTTCTAGTTATAATATTTTGACTGTTTGTATTATGCAAAAAATCCTCATATGAGACAAAAATAAAAAAAAATATCAGTTTAAACTTGAACAACTTAATAGAGCGTAAAAATTAAGGTCATAACATTCGTAAAATTGTTAACATAAAATCTGATAGTTTTCCTGACCTTACTGACTTTTATTGATTTTTTTGTCAAATAATAATTTGAGATCCAGATTTTGCAAGTTGTGAAAATATTTCATATTATAAAATTATGAACATAGGACATGAACAATATTTTGCTTACAATAATCAAAACAATATAGGAAATTTGAAGATTTTTACTGTGTTCCGTTTAGTAATCGTTGTATTTCTTTATCATTTTATATTCCAACTTGCAAGCAAATAATTTAGAATTATTTTAGGTTTCTCTGCGCAAAGTAGTAAGAAGCCTTATGAGCCTTATGTCCATCCGTCTGTCTGCATAATTCAGAGCCAATCAGAAAGCTCTAAATTGTAAACTCCTTTTTTGCCTTTATCCGATGATACAATGGTTCGTAAATCCAAAAACCATCCAAATAAAACGTATTTTTGTGACTGCATGTAAATTCTTATTCTTACAATATCTAGGAACCAGATCTCCCTTTGGCATGACCCTCAAGAGGTAATTTAATTGAACGGGTTATAATATTTGTTATTGACTTTCTTTTGTAAATTTATTTGGCGATAGTTCTTTAGGAAACAATAACATTGAGGAATCGAACCTGGAGTCGTTTATCAATTGAGTGAGTTTGCAATAAAACAATAATGCCAACGCTTTGCACTGATGGAAAATGGTAAAATCATCAATTCTTTGTTACCGCGAAATTCTATACCATATTTTGATATGAGTGATGCAGTATCAAATTATTTATTAGGTAAGTTTTTGTTTTGTAAATTGATATTTTAAAACATAAGGAAGGCAACTATAAAAATAAAACCAGATATTAAAATTTATAGCAAAAATTAGCAATAAAATTAATAGAGTTGTAAATGTAAAGTTGCAGGAAGAGGGTGTAACATTAACCTATGCAATAAGAACCGTGTTGAGGTGGCCTCGGCAAACAATTTTATGTAGTCACGCCATTAACGCAGACCAATATATCAATCTCTGCGAAGTACTAAAATTATTGTAACTTCACTACACTAATATCGAACTATTGTTACGATAATCAACGTAACTACATTTTGACTTTTATGTGCACCACGGTTTTGAATTTGCCGATAATATTTCTAGCTAGACGTTAGCAACTTTGTTTACAAGGGTTCTGCTTTTATGCAAGAAACAACCATGAAATCAATTTAATTTAGTGAGAATATTGCAAAATTAATAAATTATTACGCAATAGCAAATCGTTCAGAATGTGGTTTTCATATTACCGCACTTTATCAGCAAATCAATCGCATCTTTTATTTAAGGGATGAAGAGTCGTCTAGTTTTTGCTTTACTGTCTTTCAAATAAGCTCCTCTTTCTTTTACTAAGTTAATTCATTGGCTAAAAGAAGACTTGAAAAAAAATTTACTTTGTAAAAAGAAAAAAAATTTTCAACGGTGAGGATGTAATTCCACTGTTGCAATTTGCAACCAAATGGGCTAAATTTTTTTCTTGATAGGAAAGTAATTGGAAATCGAATAAAAATGAAAGTTTCATTTTTGAAAAACTCATTCATGAAAAAATTTCAACCGCAGGTAATAATTCTTATTTTGAAATTAATAACTGAAAAGTTTTTTATATATTATGTAATAAAAAATACAGATGTATAATTTTTCAAACAATAAATTTTAAATTTAACTATATGTTTGCTTTAAAGTTTGTTGTATCAGATAACAATTTAAAAAATTCAAAAAAACTTGTATAGGTAACACCAATGTGAATGACTTCCAAATCTCATTTATTTCTTGCTTCAACATCTTGTAACATAATATTTCTAACAATTAATCTATGACACGCGCTAAAGTGTAAAATGCTGTCATTATTAATTTAATTTAAAAATCGTCGAGTGAAATTACTAAAATAACATTTTTTTTGATGAAGCGGTGTCAATAACATACAACTAAAATGCAAATTAAATTTTTATTTATATTATTATATGGTAAAGTGTATGTACATTGTATTAAGTGGCGTTCACATCGAAGTTCTTGTCTTGCCTTGCTTAGGTAAAAACTGCGACAAAAACAACACACCGAACTACTCCGAGTAAGTTAGTGTAAAAAATTGCAAAAATTGATTGGTGTAAAAAGTGGGTTCGTAATTTTACACCAATCAATTTGTAGTTAGTGCAGTTCGGGCTACACTAGGACTGTGATATTGATATCAAATAAAGCTAATATTTTCTTCTATTCGTATCTATTGGTTGACAAATACTTCAACCTGATTGGTTCTTGTTTTGCTTTATAAACAAATTAAGACAAAAACCTTGATGTCAACGCCGGTGTAACCGGGAATTTTTACCCCAATGAAATTTTACCCCCTGTTAAAATTCCCTAGTGAAATTTTACTTCCCGGTAAAAATTCTCTAGTGAAATTTTACCCCCTAATTATTTTTTACTGGGGGTAAAATTTCCCTAGAGAATTTTTATCGGGGGGTAAAAAAGTTCAAAATAACCTCAGTGAATTTTTACCCCCTTAAGAAATTTTATAGGTAAATCAGAATTTTTATTACTGTTTATGTATCAAATTCGATTATATTATATTCTGAGATGCTAAAATATCTTCCTCAGATTTTGGAAGACAAAGAAGTATGAAAGCTAATCACTGAATTTAAGAAAACTCAAAAACAAAAAGTGGATCTGTTTTCTGGTGTTCAGAATTACATAAATATCACGAAAATGAACAAAAATGCACTAATTTCTTTCTTTTTCTTTTATCCTCATCGTTTTACTTCTTGACAGAAGCATCGTGACCATTAATTTTGGTATTAAATGGTTCTCTTGGCAGATTACTCTCGGTGGTTTGCCATTGCTTTCCGAGAGAAGAGGGTCATAATGAAGTTGAATAAATTGTGTAGCCGGGTTAGGGATCGAACCCAGGGCTGCTAGCCTAGAGTCCGGTCCCTTGCCCGTTCACTTAGCTCCCCTCTCTAAATTCATACTCAGCACTCATAGGGGCCGACATATATTCGTTTACTAAAATTTCAAAAAATCCTGCATGGATAAGGTTTCCAAGTTCAATGCACCTTTCCGATGAACCTAATTACTAAAATCTGGCAATATATTTGAACCATAAAATATCAAATCATTTTGAAGTAGTAATTTCGGTAAAAAGAAGTGTATAAGAAAATGTAATTTTTAAATAAATGTGTTAAGCTTTTAAATTATTCTATTTTATTCTTCAAATATCCGAGGAAGATATTTTAGCATTTCTCAGTAAAATATTATAGATTTTGATACATAAACAGATATAAAAATTCGGTTGCAGGTAGCTCCAAGGGACCCAAAAATACAAATTTTACGATTGAAACCACGATGTTTTCTGAAAAAGTATATTTTAAATAAAGAATAAAGGGAGACGCAATGCCCTAAGTGCACCTGTTTTTTCAAAAATCGAATTTAAAAACTTCGATTTTCACAGTAAATTTTAAGCAAAGTCGCTCGGGATTGGTGAATCAATTCATTCTATTGACAGTCCGTGCACTTTCAACTGGTCTTAGCTTTGCGCAGAGCGGAGATAACCGGAGCGACACTTGCATTGGGATGCAGCAACAGTGCACTCCGAACGAAAATCATGGTTTTTAATACTAAATGTGCTGGAAAAATTCTGGAGTGCTTTAAGTCGATTTTTCTTTGCACAACTACCCTGCGTTAAAAATCCACTCTCACGAGTTTCACCCCTCAAAGATCCACCATTTCCTTAATCCACGGGCCTAGGGGTATTTTTAAATTGAGTGTCGTATTGAAAAATGAAAACCACCATCGCAAGAGTAGGATCCACGCGAAAAAGTAACTACCGTTCGTTAAATTTAAGTAACCCTTTTCTGAAGTAATTTTTGTCCTAAAAAAGGAGAACGCATTCCTACCATAGCGTAAGAGTTACTGACAAACTTGTCAACAGCTACACTCTTATGTATAGGAACGCACGTACCGTCAATACAATGCCTTGATTAACCAATCACGAGCGATTTACCTTCGAAAATCAAGCTTTTTTAAATTCGATTTTTGAAAAAACAGGTGCATTTAAGGCATTGCGTCTCCGTTAATTCTCTTATTTAAAATATACTCTTTCAGAAAACATCGAGGTTTCAATCGTAAAATTTGTATTTTCGGGTCCCTTGTAGCTACCTTTCCCCAAAAATTCTTATTTACCTATAAAATTTCTTAAAGAGGTAAAAATTCGCTAAGAATATTTTGAGCTTTTTTACTCCCCGGTAAAAATTTCCTAGTGAAATTTTACCCCTAATCATTTTTTACGGGGAATAAAAATTCCCTAGCGAAATTTTACCCCCGGTAAAAATTCTCTAGCAAAATTTTACCCCCGGTAAATATTCCCTAGGGAAATTTTACCCCCCGGTAAAAATTCCCTAGTACACTAGGGAATTTTTACTAGCTGGCACAGGTGTCTTTGCTCTTGGCCTCCTTCAGAGGGATTGCTTTTATGTAACATTATTAAATTTGGCTTCGTCGCTTGAAATTTTTTACCTTTTTAAGCTGAGACAAGCGATTGTGGATAGCTTTTAGTTATTGCTTGACTGATTGTCCGGCCTTCAGCTTCACGCAAGAGAAAGTTATTATTTTAGAAGCAGCTACTCTAATATTTGGGGAGAAGGGTTACTAATTCAAAAATAAGAATAGCTATTCGAATAAAAAGCCGATTTACGGTTACAGTAGTCTTTCGATAATCCAGAACTTCAGTTCTCCGATCCTGCCAGTAATCCGGCGTTTTTTGAATCTGAATTGGAGACGAGTGACTGTGCACAATAATTACTTATTTTCAATGTTATGAGAAAATATTTAGTGTTTTTTAGTAATCCGGCATTTTCCGGCGAGAGACCATTGTATATTTCTACCTCGTGGAAAGCGATGTTTGGTTTGTAAAGATTTTACATTTTTTACTTGCGATGAGAAACCTTACTTAGGACCCTCACCTTGGAGAACCAGGGAGACGGCCAGAATAAAGTTGTTACTTCGCCTAGATTTGAACCGGGTATCGAGAGTTTGTAGTCAACTTGTTTGATCATTAGTTTCTGACCGTTTATTTATAAGATTGTAGCCGTTTTAAGTAGAATTAAAAAAAATTTCTAAATAGATACTCAACATAATATGCTGAAACCGTCAGGTCGGGAGGCATACTATTACCTATCCCCGGGTCAAGATATTAAAAGTTATACAATTATTAAATATACAGTACAGCCTTGTTTATCCGGACACACTTTAATCTGGACACTCCAGTAATCCGGACACTCCTGCTCTTCGGACATTTTATATTGATAAAGAATCTATTCTACTCGCAGAACTTAGGAGAAGAATGTTATCAAATTTTGATATAGAATTGAAGGAGATTCAAGATGCACTACAAGTTATCGACCCTACTAACAATTTAACGAATGATCAAATAAATAAGTGGGCTGGTGGTATTAATGAAAATATCGATTGTGACTTAACAGATGAACAAATAATTGATGAAGCTGTAGGAAATTATGAAGAGAATCAGGACGATCCTGAAATGACAGTCAAAAATGTCCTCAAAATAAAGCATAATGATGCAATAGAAGCTTTTTCAACTTGCATTTAATGGGCGGAAGAAAATAATCTGTTATCACAGGATCTATTCTTATTAAGATTAATAATTATTAATATATTATTAAGAAGAATGACAAATATGGCTTGAGATTTCGTAGTAAAAAAAAATTAACTCAATCAAAAATTAACTGTTTTTTAAAAAATCATAGCATGAATGAAAGTTTTATTTTTACTTTTTTCTTTGTTAATTTTATTTAGTTTAATTTTATTACTGTAAGCTACTCGTATGTATAAAATAAAATAATTCAATAATGCATATTAACGGTTTCTATTCCATAAAATAAGTAAAAAAATATATCTCGCTAATCCGGAAAACTCGATTATCCGAACAAACCCAAAACTATATCTGCCCGGAATAACGAGGCTGTACTACACCAAAAATTTTGTCTGTAGAATGTGACCAATCGGAGATGCGTCTATTTCGTAGACCATAAATTATTATTAATATAAAATATTATCATCAAAATTCCTCTTTGGCGTTACGCCTCACGTTATTATGCTTTATGATGGCCATATTCACAAAGTGACGATTGTTGACATTAGTCAACAACTGTTTGGCTTTGAGCCTTATAAAGGTGGTTAAGCATAGAATGTAGAAAACAATTTTAGAAAGCAAAAATAAAAATATAAAGAGAGAGTAAAACCAATAATAACTATCGAACAGAATGTGGGGTGGATAGTGTTTGGAGGTGTGAATATATTAAATTTATATACAGGGTGATGGACCGCCGACCTGAATATACGAAAATAACATACATTTAAAAGGGATTGAACAATTATGAAATAAGGTTTTAAAAAAATGATCATTAAAAATGTTGTACTTAAGCAAATATAGAGAAAGATTTTCAACAATTATGAAAAAAAAGATCGTTTAATTTTTTTCCAAATTCCCCCCTCCCCCACCCTCTCATAACCAATGTCTACGTAAGGTCCTGTTGCTAACCTAGAAATGTTAGGTTGAGGAGGCCCAAAAATGTTAAAAAAACTTCTTTAAATATTATTAGAACATAGATTGAGAAGAAAATTGGGTTATTCTACCTGAAAATAAAATTACTCCTGCAGGAGTATTAGATTGAAGAAGATTAGCTTAGTCAGGTTGTATAATTGAATTGAACTATTGTTAGGTTAAAGTTAGGTTAACCCCCCTAATTTGACCTAAACAGATCGATTCCTAAGGGTTACTTTGTGACCACTAAGGAATGATTTTTATTACTAAAGGACAAGCACTAATAAACATAAAAATTATGTACAGGAATTGTTTATTATTGGTTCTGATTGGTTTATTAATTTATTACTAACCTAAAACATAAAAATAAGTGTAGCCTTTAGCCTTTTAATGTTAATATTTTTAATATTATAATCCGTACAGTGCTGATAAAATTGTCGGCATGAAGCGTTGGAAAAAGAAATAATTGAACAGAAAAATCAAATTAATTCAAAATTAACCAAATTGATGATCGAATTGTATTAATTTGTGTGTGACTACGGGCAATTTGTTCATTCAGTCATGTCGAGGTGAGGTACAAATTACTGTAAACATAGGGTATTCCAATCCACCAAGTATGGAGAAGAAACTTCCTGAAAAAAAGTTTGAATCTGGATTCAATACCAGCACCAGAACACTTAAAAATTAATTTTAATTGATTGTTTATAATAAACTTATTTGTCAAGTAGTTATCAATATTTATTTTAATGTAGACTTGTTTCAAAATGTTATAAACACATTTTTGATACGATTTTATGAAGCTCAGACTAAATAAATAATTTTATTGATTTCATAATAGGTAACTTTTGCAAAGTTATTTTGAAAAACAATGTTTGAAAGATTTAATTCTTTTGAATTAGTCAACTAAGTCATTATTTTCTTCCTATTGTTTTATTTTACTTTTTTGTGTTTGTTACGAAACCAATCGATTGTATTTTAATTTCTTTGATAGGTAATAAAAAATTCTTGCTTAATTCTGAGAAAATTTTGAAATAGTTTACCAATTTGGTATGATTTTAATTACGTTTTAAATGAATTTCAGAATAATTGCTAAATATAACTAACCGTATGTAAAACAAAGCTGTTGTGGTAATAAATTATATTAGACATAATATTTGAAATGTACCAACATCAAAGCCAGCTAACCTAGACCTAGCCTAATCTAACAAATATTAAGTGGTACTTTATAAACGTGCCAAAACACGTTTTCATTCACTTAAAGTGATGACGGACGGGCACTATAAACTTTTTAATTAAAACAAAAAAAAGATTACTTACGTTTGAGTCTCACCCTTAAACAAAAATGTTGATATCTGTTTATCACTTGGAAGATTTTCGGAGCGATGAATTTCGTAGTTTGCGTAAAAAGAATTTTCTTTTAGTTTTCGACCTTTTCTTTCGCAGTTTAGCCCAATAACTGATGCAGAGACCAGTAAGATGCAAAAACTGTATAAACTTTTGTGTATCTGAAAACAGAAAAATAATTCTAGAGATAAAGTATTTTTCCAAATTTTGAAGCGGAATTTGTGCTCGGCTTTCAGCCTCGAATAAAAACATAAAATATTAATTGTTTTAAAAATAACAATTTTTAAAAGAAAAATTTCTTGATAAAGCAAATTTCATTAGTATACAAATTATAGTTAACAACTTGATATTTTTCTAAGTAATTTTCTATTGTTTTGTTGCAATCTCGCAGAGGTGAGCAAATTGTTTTAAAGATAGTAGAATTATTGCAAGTTGCACTCTGTGCTATTCCGTAGTAATAAAAAAAATCAATAATATGTTACTCACCATATTGGAAAAACTGGGTAAAATAATTTCTAATGTGAATTTACATAAACGATGCGTGAAATTTGATACAGTCGAACATTGCTCTTGTAATCTCTGGAACCTAAGCTAAATCCTATTACCCTTACATAGACAGAATTAGTAAGGGAATTAGCGGAACCATTAAGTCTCATTTACAGGATCTGGATCATTTGCACCTATCCTTGTTAACTTACTGTTTACACGAGGTTTAAACGAAAACAAGATTAAAATTATTCGCCTGATTAAAATAATTTCCAAAACACATAATGTGCGAAAAGAAAATATGAATGTTAAAAATTGTAAAATTTAAAGTTTTAGACAAAACAATTATTTTTAAAAAAAATTACAAAAGTTCCACTTTAAATCACGTACGTTACGATAGTTTCACAAAGAGAAAATTATGACGTGTAATGTTAACAAAATAAAAGTTAATGACAAAAATTTCAAAAGGTTTAATTTAATATTTTGACATTAAAATTTATGTTTAAAAAAGTGTTGAACGTCTCTCACAGCGTGGTTTATTAACAAATCTCGACAACTTTAATGTTTTCTTGGCGGTCGCGTTTAAAATCTGTCGTAAACGCGCGAGTTCTTTTGAAAACCCCACCAAGTTCAGCTTTTGCACCCCACCACTAACTATTTAAATTATAAACTTGACATGTGAAATTAGTTAAAGATTTTAAAAATAACAGGTTAATATAACCGAAAAAAATTTATGTAAAATTCGACAACAAAATTAAGGGTTACTTGAAATTTTTATTTTGTGATATATGATAAATTAAAGGTTTTAGATGTTTCTTTATTATTTCATTTTTTAGATCGCTTACCACGATTTCTTGAGTATTTCTTATAAACTTGTGGTTTATAAATTTTCCTTATGCGTATTATCTTAATTTTTTTATATTTTCAATATTGCATTAGATGTAACATAAATCTCATTATACAGAACTTGTTTTTTGTGCTGTAAATATAAATCATTCTTAGCTGCAAAATACCATCACATTTGTAGAAACCGTAAGATTTTACAGTTTATTTTAGATATTCTTGATTGAATCTTTATGTAATGGTGATATGTTGCTAATTAAGCTAATACCTTTTTGACTTCATTATGTTTTGAAGTGATCAAAAATTGAAACTTAGTTAGGAATTGGAAGAAATCAATTTTTTTTTTATAAATTAAACGAAATACCAACCACTCGCATGTCTTGATATCGTTTTATTTAAATGTTAAGTAGATATTCGTTTAGTGACAGTTTAATTTTGCATCGATTTACCAACCCAAAATGGTAAATTGCGGGTTACAAAAGATGATAATCACTAAAATTAGCGTAAATTAAAGCAATAAGAAAAAAAGTACCTACTATACAAAAGTTTACAAAAAACAAGATTTATTATATGTTTTTTGCAGCAATATGACTTTCAAAAGTAATTATTAGCTATTTCAACATTTATATTATTTATTTCTGTCTCCATTTTATTTATAAATTAACCATTAGATTCTCCATAGTACATTAACTCCACACTAAACCAAAATCCATCATACGCATAAAGCATTTCAGCGTCAGCATCATTGTATTGTATTGGGAGAAGTTCCCATAATTTTTTGTAAAAATTTTTTCTCTTCAAAATTTTTAAATACTCAGCAAAGAAAAAAAGATATTATTCAAAAATTTCTTTTCGTCCTGAAATACTTCCATTAAAAAAATATTAAAAATATTTTCAAAATCTAATTGCGGATAGCTCAGTGATCCCAGATAAATGAAGATCTTGGGTCATAATCATAGGAATAAAAGCAAATAACTTTCTTTCATTTCGGAAAAGTAAAATTTTCAGGATTCAAATGAAACTCCACCGATTTGAAAAATTCGCTATTATTCAAAATTTTGCAATTTTTTAATGAATTTCTTCAACATTACTGATGAAAAAAAATAGAAGTTGTTTAGTCCTGTTAAATTATAATTTTTAATATAACTAATACAGGGGGCCATGAAACCTGATAAGTCATTCAATAGAAACGCATTTTCAAATAAAATTACCAAAAGTTTGACAAAAATAGGTATAAAACGCTCAAAAAAAGAGAAAAAACTGATCTCTCAAACTTTGCAATGAAAATGCTACGAGAACGGTAAGGAATATCAAGATCAACCATTTGAACCATTAAAAAAAGCAGGCAATTAAAAAGTTTAGAAAAAAGTTTTTTTATGGTAGGTATATATTATTAATTTAATTTAATTATTAGGCCACAGCAGTGGAGTGAGTGATGTGATCGCTGGTTGAGTATAGAGCGGAAATTCTGGGTTCAAATCGGGCACAGAATTTCTTGGCTCGGCCTTCCGGTGGGCATCCACACTCCTGTGGTGATCCCTGATATTTGTGTCGACGTCATTACCATTGATACGGCTGCGTCACACTGAAGCCATGGGCCTTCTAGGCCTGTAGAGCTGTAATATATATTATTAATTTCATTAATATTTAATTAATTGTTAATAATTGCTTAACACCACATACTTATCAGGACCGTTGCTATATTGGGCTATTTCTGCCCGCGTGCAAATTTTTATTTGGCCACTCCTGTAGTCTACTTTTTCCATTTTTTTAAATACTGTTTTCTAAATTTCTGTTACTTTTTTTTTGGTGTAACGCAAATGACTTTTTTTTTAAACCCTAGCTCACTTTTTAGGTATTGTACTTTAATATGCATTTATTCCCTGGCTTGCCGGTCCCTTTAGATTGCTCTTGGCCGCCTGCAATTTTGCAAACTGTCCACAATAGAGGGCGACGGCCTTAATACTTATAGTAGCAGTAAAAAATAAATGTGAGTTATTCTTAATTTGATCACTTATAAAAAAACTTGGTAAGTTCCAGTCGATTAAAGTATTTTTACTTATTTTTGTAAATAAATTGCTTTACATCTATTAGGTAGCTTTCTGGGCTAGCCTTTAGATGTGCCTGTACCTTGGTTTCTATGTTAATGATGGTAATTTACTAAGCCAGCAAGACCATCGGCTTAACGTGCTGTTCAAAGTGCCGAGACTAGTCATAAGAAAGTTTTACTCTTTCCTGGATTTAAACCCGGTACCTCGCGTTCGCAGCCGATTGCGTTAGTTGCAAGGCAAATGACCGTCTCTTTCTACCAAGAGACCAAACCCCAAACTTTCATCGAAAATAACTTTCTTTTCAACTACCCGGATAAACACTCACTAATCGTAGCACGACTATTTACTTCTTCAATTTTTATTGATTGTTGACCAAGGTATTTCATAAAATATTGATTAATTGACCATTGATTTACTTGATTACTTTGAAATTTAATATTTAAACTAGGTACATCTTCTTATTTCTATTTCTTACAAAAATATAAAATTTAATCTCTTTTTTACAAAAATTACCAAAGGTAAGTTATATTTCATTTGTTTATTAGTATTCTCTAATTACTAAAGAAATATAGCCCTATAGCCCTTATGTGATTGCCGCTACCTTCTCTGTGCATCGCAGATTCACTCGAAATAGCTAACTTTTCCCGATTGTGTAAAAAAAGAAAAACATGTGTGTGATATCTTATTGTTGTTCTAGGCCTCTTTGTGGTCAAATATAACACCACAATATTTAACTCTAATGGTTTAGACATGGAAACTGTCTAAAATTGAAAAGAGAATCGTGACTCAAAAAGGACTCTGATTTTTAAAATTTTTGAAGCATATTATGATAGAAAATGGGTTGAAGAGCAACAATAAAATAAAAATTTGGTGAACCGTTGCAAATAGGCCTTATTTTAATTAATTTAAAAAAAAATTAGGTATAATCGAAGTGATTCTCGCTTTGATTGGTTTCCGCCATATTAAGTAAACCCCGACCACCTCCATTAGATCGACCGGGAGCAAGGTGTTCAATGCACAGGCTGTGCAGTATTGCCACATGGTGTTACTAGCTCCTACTCAGAAATATTTTAATGAAATTTAAAGTTTTAAATTGATTTTTCGATTATGAATATAATTGGACACAATATAGCGTCGTAAAAATCAACTCTAGGTATTCTCCACTTAAAGTATCAAGGTTTTAAATTAATTTATCGATAATGGATCATTGTCGGATACTGCGTTGTCAAAATTAACTCAAAACGCCTCTACGCTCCCTCTGGTTGCTTTGAAACATTTTGACTAACGCTTACTAGCTAATAATATCCCCGAGGGCCTTCCAACTCAAAAAAAGTGCTAATTTGAAAAGGTGGATATAACTTTTTTTTGATATCTCTAGGGTTTTCTTCTTCCTGTGTGCTTGTCACTACTTTTCTCGTAAAATTTAATTCAAAAATACCCCTAAAAAGGGAAATTTTCTCGATGTTAACTGTACGATGCTTTAGGTACAACTATTGGTGCTCCGTGAAACTCCTCTTACCGATCGTTACTGCACTTTTCCACGCACGTACCGCTAACAGAATGCGTGAATACAGGTAATACAGGCAATAAATTGCGTAAAAATACCAAACTTTAAAATCAATTATTAGCTAAACTAATCGATATACAACATTTCTCTATACTTAAAACGCTTTATTTTAATGGTTTCTATTAGATTCCATTGTGTTTTCTTTCATAAATATTATATCTTGGCGTCTTTCGTATGTCACGAGTCAAATTGAAAATTATTAAAAAAATTTTTAATTGAAGCTTTTAGTTGCAAATTAAGAAAAAAACAGTTTAACCAAAAAGTACAAAAATTGTTTTACATATTTTGTTTATAAATTTGAATTTTTAGCAATTTCTCTTGTACCAAATTAAAATTTTTACAAAATCGCTATTTGAAACTCTTATCAAAAATTTAGCTTAGGTAATTCTCTATAAGTTAAGTTAGCGAATGGACATTATTGTGTATCAAATATGTTAACAATTAATTTTTTTAAATTTTTGTATTACATTTTCTTAAAATTTATAAATTGTTTAAATAAAATGTATATAAATTTTTATATTACTTAATATCTTTGTATTTTTTTCTATTACGAAATAAAATGGTTACGCATTTTTTCAAGAAATTTATGGTTTTTTTTAAATTGTTTTAACTTTTCATAATTTGTACAATGTTACATTATTATTTAGCAATAGTTTATTTTTCATAATTAAATAACTTCCGGTTCTCAAATATAAATCTACATAAAAATATAACTATATTTTTAAAATTTAATTAAAATAATAAAACAATTTTTTCAACTTACGCAAATAGCGACGTTACAATATATTTTAATTATTTTTAATCTGGAATTTTTCCAAATACATATTTGGAAGAAATCGACCAAGCAGGGCCGTATATAAAAACGTTTGTTTATGCGTTTAGCTATTTATGATTTTAAAATTTAGATTTACTTTTTATTTAGAATACGGTCGTTTGCCTTTGCAGCTAACGCGAACATCTGCGAACGCGAGATATCGGATTCAAATCCGAAGAAGAGTAAAACTTTCTTATGACTAGTTTCCGTGCTTCAGAAGGCACGTTAAGCCGGTTGTTCTTCTGCTTTAGTGAATTGGTTACAGGCACATCTGGAGGCCAACCTAGCAAGCTAGTTACCGGATGTCAAAACAACTATATTTTCACAGAAAAGTCAATAGTATCAAAAAAACTTGACACAGTTGTTGATGGAACAGATCAATTGATCCCAGGAAAAGTTAAAGAAGAAATAAAGACTTTCTATTTGTAAATTTAGTTTTTGTTACATCTTCATCCATTCACGTCTTCAATTGATTAAATACTTGGAGAATAAGTACTTGTAGTCGTAGCTGTGAATTGTTCGTTACTTTTCTTGTTTAGAAATGGAAGATGGCTCTACACGATAATAAGGTGATAGTGGCGGTTTTTTTGACATTAGTAGAGCATTTGAAACAGTGGTTAGGAAAATTCTGATAATAAAGCTCGAAAATTATGGTTTTTGAGAAAATAAGAGGTGCTGTAATCTAAAAAATTCAAGATTCATCTGTGGACTATGAGGAAGGTAAAGAAAAACTACCCCATTAGCATTTTCCTAGTAAAGTTTTCTTGACTTATAGCCAGGAGGATTACCAACATCCAGAATGGGACGAGATACCTGAAAAAGAAGAAAAAGTTTACCATTGCTTTCAAAAGAAAAGTTAGAATTAAATTTTTATTTTGCCCAGAGTCGAACCGGGTATTTAGAATTAATAGTCAATGGGTATATCTGCTTAAGTATCATAAAATTAAAGTCATTAACTGTGTCTCAATATTTCAAAAAATATTATCTTTTTGTAATTATTTAAATTGTTGCACAACGACTTGATTTTAATATACCATTTTATTAAATCTGATTATTTATTCAGCTCATTTTTTATTTCAGAAACTATCTGACTATCTCCAATCAAATTTGTTTTTAGAACTCACCACCCAGCTTCTTCATTTTCTGAAAGCAACAAAAGCAAACTTATGTGGATAAAAATCTGATTACGGATATAATTTATATAAATTCATAAATAACTTAGCCAGTTTTTCTTTTTGACTCTGGTCAAGAAATATTGCAAAAAATTTCCCTTCAGCAACCGAGCATGAATTAGTGTTTTTAAGATCGCCACTTTCTATTATGGCGGATGAGAACAAAAAAATTTTATCAATCAAAACAAGAGATTATTTTTCTGCGTCTGAAGATCCCAACACTCCTTTTCTTTTTAATTTCCTATTGTTAAAAATGCAACATTAAGATCACCAATTATCATAAAATCAGACCTGCTTTGCAGATAAAATCAGCGATTTTTTAAAAATTAAAACTTACTTTTCACACCTGCAAATGATGTTGACAGCTAGAAAATCAGGTGTGATTTTTCAAAAATCTTTTATAGTTTTGAATGCACTCACATAATATACTCTGCTTGAAAGTTGCACTATTTGGGTCTACACAGAAAAAAAAGGTGTACTTAAAAGTAGAACAATTTGTGCCTAGATTGTCTACAAGTACAAATTTGGTGAAAAGTAGGTACAATTGTACTTAATTTTAGTCAAATTCAGTCATCTCTAGTGCAATTGTACTATTTTATAGCACAAATTGTGCTAAATTTTTACACAATTTGTACCTGTAGACAATCTAGGCACAAATTGTTCTACTTTTAAGTACACATTTTTTTCTGTGTAGATTGTCTACAAATCTAAATTGTGTTACATTATGTACAATTATATTCCTTTCTAGCACAATTACCCTCTCTAACATAATTACACATAATTTTAAATGAATTTGGATTTGTCGATAATCTAGAACAAAATTGTGTAACTTTTACGTACAATTTTTTTTCAGTGTATTTGGCAATAACTAATCCCTTTTAAACCCTCCAAAAGGGTGTAATTAACCAAATCAAACTGAAAATTTTTTGTGTTACTAAAGAATCGGAAAATAAACATCCAGGTAATGGAAAAATAAAGGTGGAAATAAAGTTCGAAAAATTGGACGAACCATTTGGCATGGGGTCAAAATCGTTTAGCCAAAAAGTATTTAATTGAATAGAGAATTTTAATTAATTTTGAATAGTTTTCTTTCGTTCTAGCGATATAAAGTGTTTATTATTTATTAAATTTATACATCTTCACCCGAATAAAATACTTAATACATACCGGAAATTAATTTTACAGGCACTGTAGTTCGAAGATCCCTGCTTGAAATATCCACTTTAACTTTATACCGTATGAAAAACTTAGGCAATTAAAGGTAGATATCAATAACTTATACAAAAGAAAGTTACAATGTTGATAAATTTTAACATAATTGCTTTTAAAATATCCACACAATAAATGTATAATATCACGCCTCATATCTTAAAAGAATTTTTTAGGTAACCGTGGCTAATGCATTTTTGTAGTGCTCTTTCAAAATGCCAACATCTGAATCAATTAAAGTAAGATTCGACATTGTCTCTAAAGAAAAATTTGATTATACAAACTTATACTTTGCACAGTTAAATTTATAATTAACTGTAGTGGTTTGTAGAAGACAGGTCGCTTATTGCAACTATGTAATAATAATCGAAGAATTGATTAATAAAATATACTTAATCAATTTTTTTTTATATTCAATTAATATTTCAGGAACAGTACTGTATCATCCATATTATGTTTACTTTGAAAACACTTGGAAAAGATTTTTTTAGAAAAGTAGTCGCTGATGGTTAAATGACTTGAATTTAATAAACAAGTGCAATAAATTGTAAGTTTGTCTTCAATTAAAGAAAATATCGTATTATAAATTCCAATAAGGCTGTAAACTTCGATTTGCTGGTCCAGACACATCTATCTTGATTTTTTCAAATACCTTTCATATGTCAGTCGAATCTCAGGAAATGACAACCAATCACATTGTTTTAAAATTTGCTACTTTACAAAGAATGAGAACGTGATATTTTTTGGTAAATGATTTAAAATACACCACATTGACCACTTAATTATTACAGAAGGTACATAAGTAATCCATGCAATATAATATAAATTTTCCATATTTTTTCAAATATTTTTATGGGTGAATATTGAAATTTTTTAAACTACTAGGTACTGAATATTGGAAAATTGTACTAGTGACATTGATCGATAAAATTACAAATTCTTGCTCGGCAGCTTTTTGAATAATTCCGATTATAATTTGAATGGTAAATTCATTATTTAATTAAATATGTGCTGTGAATACAAGAAACGTTTAAGATTCCAATTGGTTAATTTCACATTCTTACAACAATAAAATTAGATTTAATTAATCGATATGTTGCAATCTTGCAATTAGTTTATTTTCATGATTTATGTCGTTTTTACATGATTTTGCCACTTTAGATGTTAATTCCTTTCTGTATAGTATTATTTTGAAAAATTGTATTAAACAATCAAAACTTGTGTAATATTTATATTTTCAAAAATACTATTAATTTTACGAATATTCAGGTCTTATAAATTTTACTGCTCACTTTTAGGCTTAAATTCTTCAGTTTGTAAATTTTTATTAAGCGATTAATACATAGATTACATTTTATATTCTTAAAACGAAATGAACTGAAATTTAATAAAATTTGAATGAATTCCATTTTAATCATATAAAATATATTTGGGGTTATTAACTAGTGAAATTTATACAATGAATTACTAAATAACGTAATAATTACGCCATCAAGTATAGTTATCGGAAAATGAAATTATAGTATAAACTGCGACAATTGTTTAGCTCTCATTTTAGCTCCTCGGATAGTTACAACATAAGAACAGAAATATCAATCTGTAAAATTAAAATTAAAAATATTAAATATCAAAAACTACATTGGTATATTGAAAAATAAAAAACTTACTTTTTAATTTATATTCTTTTATTCAACTATAATTCATTGCTTTTCAATTATGTTGTCGTGCTGTTTTAAATGAACTTAAGTAGGGGGTAAAATTTTTAGTCTCGTTAAAATTAATTAAAATTTAAAAAATCGCTAATTTATTTTTTGAATTTGCTTTATTATTGTCTCTATATTATATTGCAATTTTAATTTAAAAATTATATCTTGTTTTTCTCTAATTTCAGCTTTTCTGTATAACACAGGGTTTCTTAACCTTTTTGTAGTCATGGACCCCTTTCAAAATTTCAAAAAGCCCATGAACCACTTCCGAAGAGATAAAAATAGACCACAGGTTAAGAAACAGACTGATTTTTCTAAAAACTTTACTCGAACAAAGTCGAATACCTAAATTTAATTACAACTATCTAGAAAAAGTAGTAAATTTTTGATAAAACATTTTCATGTAAAAAAAAATCAGCGTTTCTCAGTTAAATTCTATTAATTTGTTCATCTCGTAGTTTCAGGCTTTTTAATTATTTTTAACAATTAATAGTCTTGGTGTTATGAGTTATGACTATTTGAATGTTGAAATAATACATTTTTTTTAAAGAGAGCTATTCTCCGAATGTGTGTATTAAGGGGTTTGTTAACTTGGCTTCTCCAAGTTGGTATTTTTTTTCAAAAAGCTAGCACCTGAAGCCTTAAAGCTATCACCATCTAGCACCCAAATATAAAAGCTAGTAACATTAAAGTTATTTTAAAAACTATAACTAAAACCAAGAAGGGGAAAGTTAACGCTGTCCTCCCCACCAAGTTAATATATAAACCTAACTCCAAAATCTTTATTTGGATATCCAGCTAGGCAGACGCCGTTTAGCGGTGAATTTAGAACTACAGCTGGAAACATAACTTTTAATTTGAACTTTGTATTATAGTCTCATTTATTGTAATTATATGTAATAATTTAACTTTATAATTACAAAATATTAAAATTTAGTAGCAAAACTCAATTAAAACAATGTTCAATTTCTATTTGAAAATCCTCCAATGTCTCCAGGTATAGTTAAATTTCCGCCACAGTGGCGCTGCAATCTTAACATTACATTCCAATAGCTAGCACTAGCTAGAACCCAAATATAAAAGCTAGCATCGTTATAGTTTTTCAGAAATCGATATTAAAACCGATGACTTTCCCGGAAAAACAAATATTTAACTAAAACTTTAAATTGTGGGCAATTCTTATTTAATATAATTATGTAAAATTGTTTAAAAAACGAAAAAACAAAAATTGAAAATATAACTATGTTAATATAGAGATAACTAGGGGAAAGGGGTCGGTTGTGGGCATACTTTCGTTTTTAGCTCATAAATTTTGACCAAGTGCATATTATTTAGACTTATAGGTATCTATGGAAAGCTAGAGACCTTAGCTAACTACTAATAAAGGATTTAAACCAATTCCGTCAAATGGAAAAAATTTTTAAACAATTTTGTGAAGTGGTCATTTTTGGTCAACGCTTTTTTTTGGTTCGGTTGTGAGCACCCTTGGAAAATCTGTTAGAAATGGGAAAATATGAAGAAAAACAACGACAAATTTAAAAAAATTTATAGTTTTTTTTATTTTTGAAGCCTTCATTGGCATTATTCATCGTCTGAAGCACAATGTTTGCATGTGAAGTAGCTGACGTGCACCTACTTTAGATATGCCAGTACACTTTAGATAGACGGCCCGATTGCATTCGTTGCAATTGATGGAGTTGGCGGCGGGCGGTTAATTTGCTTGATAAAAGCTCCAAACAAATTAGTCAGAAGTCAGCATCATCGTCAAATGGCGGATACTCTTTTGTCTTGACACGCTTGGATGGATTTGGATTGGCGCGCTTAGATGGTGTCGCTTTCTTGGCTACTTTAGCCGCTATCTTAGCATCTTGCTCAGCTACTTTTTTCTTCAAACCAGAAAAAACATTGAAGAAGTCAACACTGAGCTTGGTTTGCGGCAGCGATTCGAAGGCTACTTTGGCGTTACACCACGCACTGGACCAATTTCATCTAAAATAGAAAGATTGCACACTGGCGTGACGTAAAAAACTAAAACAGATGGCCCTGGAGTTGATGGCTCAAAAAAAAAACGGGTGCCCACAACCGAATTTGGTAGCCATCTTGAAAAGTGGTGAAAAAAAATTTTGGGGTCAACATATTGGTTGCAATCGATATTGAATCACAAAGTAATTCAATTCGATTTAAACACTATTGAAAAAGTGTAAAAAAATGTTTAGTAATTTTTAACTATAAATTTACTATTTTTTACTATAATTTTTATAAAATTTTTTTTTATTTTTGTAAAATTTTTTACTATAAATTTGTTCATAGCACAAAGCAAACCCGTCTGTTTTCTTTGATATTTGGCACATAAATAACGTGATCTCTAATACACAAGTAATAATTGTCAGAAACACATAATTTGCTTTCTGTCAAAAGATACGTATGGGTGCCCACAACCGAACCTCTTACCCTAACATAGGAACCTCTTACCATAGGAAATGATAACTAACAACGCGACTTGCTGAAAAACCTTCTTTATTTCTCAATAAACCATTGCATATTTTATATTTGCTATTGTGAATTCGTTTATTAATCACAAAATGTTGGATTTGTGAATTTGGAATTAGCTGTGCAAAAACTTTATTTAAAATCTTTTAGTGACAGGATAGAACTTAAAAATATTTGAAAATATGAAATAAATGACAAGAAAGGGAAAAGACGTACAAAAAAGTGGTGTTTATATTAAAAAGTTAAAAAACATAGTAAAATTATTAAAGAATCTATCGCGATAATGCGATATACCGTTATTTCAAGCTTATGGATAATCATCAGATTAAAAATTTAGAATTTTTTTGCGTCATTTGGAAGGGCTCGCAAAGTAGATACTGGCAAGTAGTGTAAATTTTTGGAGTTTTTTGAAAATGCTGGCTTTGTTATACTTTTATTTAACCAAAAAGGAGCTATGCTTCTCCTCCACTTCGAAATTTTAACTTTTTTTAAAATTTATTTCAAAGTGCTTAGTTAATTAAAAATACTGGAGAATGCTGTAATTTATTTTGAGAGTAATGGATCCGTCAAAATTTTATTAAAAAATATTATAATTGAAAGATTTGTAAGAACCAACTTGACGCTTCCTCTCCACTTTAGAATTAAAATTTTTTTTTTGTTTATTTGAAAGTGCTGGGTTTCATTTTTATTACAAATTAAAATATCGACTTTTGACAAAAACCTCAAGTAGTTAATACGTCAGTATTTAAATTTGATGAGATATTAAAATTTTTTGTATATTTTTTAAATGTGCTCGTGAAATGCTGGAGAATGCTGTAAACTATTTACATTAACTCTACAATCACGTTATTACAAAATTTAAAATTCTCCAAGCAAGATACATTGAATTTTGTATTATGAAATGAAATTAGGATCCTTTATTTATTTATTTATTTTTATATTAAAATCGACTTTTCTTGTATTTGTTGTAACTTGTAATATTTACATAAAGTTCTAGAATATTTAAAAAAAATTAAATTTTTATCAAAAAAATCGAACTGAAATCAATATCAGAAAATAACTGTTTTTAATTATAATTTTCTCTTCTCAGATTCCTTCGTCCTATACGAAAGGACATAGTAACATTTTTTTAAATGTTCTCTAGGCAAATTACACCTCGGTGGTTTGCCGTTGCTTTCCGAGTGGAGACGGTCAGAATAATATTCTTACTTCACCCGGAGTCAAACCGGGTTTTCTGTATTAGCAGTCTATGCGCTTAATGGCTATGCTAACGACCGTCTCTTTATTTTATTTTTTTATATTTTTATATTTCCTTAAGGCTCGTGCTTATAAAGAGCAGTTAGAAAAAATCTCGGATAATTCTAACCAACTGATAACTTTGATTTTTAACTTCATTGCTCTGTTAAATATTTATCGAGCGGTTAAATTTATCAAATAGATAAAGTTATAATCAATCGATAACTAATCAAAAGATTTAAAAAATTCTTTTACAGCTTCGAAAAAGTGACAGAAGATTTTTTTCGAAGCTGTAAAAGAATTTTACATTTTTTAAATCCTTTGATTAGTTATCGATTGATTAACTTTATCTATTTGATAAATTTAACCGCTTGATAAATATTTAACAGAGCAATAAAGTTAAAAATCAAAGTTATCAGTTGGTTAGAGTTATCCGAGATTTAAATTTCTAACTGCTTTTTATAAGCACGAGCCTAATTATAGTAAAGAGTACAAAAAGTCAACCCTGTTCCTGTCTCTGAAGGCGGCGCCCAACAAAAAAAAGTATTTTTATTAGTTACAGTAAAAATGGTCAATCCAAAAAGTAGGTGGGCCTATTGATAACATTTGGTACGGGCCCCGCGTTTGCCTAATTTGGCATTGTGCTTACTGTGACAGAAAGCCAAATGACAATTAATAAAATCGCCGTTGGAATTTTAGGGAAATTATTTTTTAAATTTTGAAACTTTTCCAAATAGTACCTATCTTACTATCTTTACGAATATGGAAAGTCCAGTGATGGAGATATCCGATTATTATTGTTCACCATAGGCGTAACTAAAAGGAGGCCCTCTTAAATCATTATTAGCCCGTCTCCCAAATCCCTAAAATTATTAGGTTTTAATGATTAATATTAATAATTAAAAGTTTTTGTTAGCCTTCCCAAACTTTTGACCCTAACTGCGCCTATGTGGTTCACCAAAAATCTTCCCTAATTATCACTCAATGATTACAAATAGCTACCAATATTTTTCTTATAGTTGAAAAGTAAACGTTGAAAAGTTTTCATATTGAGCAATTTATTATCTTACGAGCATTAACATTCTGTTAAATTTTTAAGCTAACGTATCAAATTTTATTTAAAGTACTAATTATAAATTTTAGAAAAATGCGTAACTTTATGATAAAGTCTTACGACATACTTTATTCCAAAAAATTAATTTTGATATGCAGTATTTGCAACGTCATCTATCCTTTGGAATAAACTGCGGTATAAGATTTTTCAAGAATTAAGTATCTTTCTCAAATTTTTCTCAATAATCAAGGGTTAATTAAATTGAACATTTTAATGCGTTTCTTCCCGTTACCATTTAGATATTTCTTAATTTTTTAGTAAACTGTTTTAAATATTAAAACTTTTTTTTCAATTTATTTTGTAATTATTTGCCGCGAATTCTTTAATTTGTCGCGAAATAAGTGCCGATAATGAAATGAAAATAATGAAAAACAAACATTTTCACAAAGCTTTATTTATTTTTTTAACATCATCAAAAACTAGGCCTACCTAAATATCAAATATCTAATCTTTGTAATGTACGTTTTTCTACATATTTATAATACAATATTTCATTATTTGCGCTTAAAATATGTATTTATTTTAAGTAACACCCCGTACATTAGCAAAAACTACTGCATATAAATGCAGAATATTTTGTATATTCGAATGGTATACCTACAATTTGTTTCATTTTAAATAAAATAAGTTTATGGATATTGTTATTTTACCCTGTATTTTTCAAAAATTAAAAAAAGGTTATTAACGATAGTACGAGGTGTTGCCAATAAATTTAAAATGTAATTCTTACCTAACTTTTTACAGATTGCACCATGTACAGAGTTTGCAATTTTACATATAATTTATACATAATTTATGCCAAGGGTACGTTCCTTAATAAGAATTTTTTAAATTCTTTATTTAAATTTACAATTTTTTCAAATTCAAAGAAAATAATTTATTATATTTTACCAAACGATATTGCACTAGCCTGCATTATTTTAATTTTAAATTAAATTTAGATATTTTTTTCACTACAATAATGACTATTTTTGGTACAATGTTGCTAACATAGTTATGTGCACTTGTAAAAAGTTTTATTATATACCCTGCATCCCCATGAAGATTGAAAACAAAAAACTTTGAGTAGTAGTATATTGTCAACATGCTAAATTTTGGTATCAGTAATTCTCTTTTAAGGAGTATATAAGATTAAATAAATAATTTAAAAAAACAAGTACATAGTTTATTTCTAAATTCAATTAACATTATTAATTAATTAAAAGAAAAGGAACTTTAAACGATAATAATTATTAAAACAAAATTTAAACTAATAATACTTTTGTAGGAATGTCTGGGTTTTAATATTTACAACTTAACATTAAATACCAGCACCGTATTGTTTAACTGTAATTATGTAATTAGCACTTGATTTGCAATAAACTTAAAATTAAGTACGCTTGTTGGGATAACTTGCTATGTTTAAGCAAATTTAATTATTTGTATTGCGATATAATTTTACGAACGAATTATATCAAAGGAACCAAGAAGACTTAAAAAATAAAATTACATAAAAATAATAATACTTTATACGCACAACCTCGTTAGTCTGATTCATTTACAACAACTATATTGTACTAATTAAAACATCAAATAATAAAGAAAAACTATCAAGTACAAAAATTAATTAACCGTAGGTACAATAATAATAATAAACTTATTCGTCATTATAATACACATCAACATAAAACTTCAATAAATAGATACAAAAAACACGAAATGGTAACATTTAATTCTCACTACCACCTACTACTAACAATTGTCACAGTTGCCCAAAAATATAATGCGCAACTATTATCACAAGTTTTATATTTTCAAAATTTGTTTGTTCAAGCTCTAGAAATTTAAAAAAAATATTAACAATTTACTTAAAAAGATTAAGAGGTCAAACAAACAATTTTATTGGTGTACATATACAAACATATTCTACACATTTTAAAATCTATGTTCAAAACGCTTATCGAATAATTTAATTTTATAATTTTTACAAAAAAATTGCAAAAGAACGATCTTGTATTATTTTTTTTATTGTGTCGAATTATTTTAATAGTACACTACTTTACATTGAATAGCTTTTTCAACAATAATAATCTAATGATGTGTCTTTTACATATTTTCTTTCTTATTTTTATATTGATTGAATTTTGAAAAACTGCATTTGAACTTACATTTTACCCTGCAAATTTGAAATAACAGATTTATGTTTAATTCTGTATTATGTGGACTATTTTATGGAAAAATATATTTATTAGTAGATTAATTATTGTGCTATCTATATCTTATTTTCTAGTGCAGTGTCTGATGAAAAATATCTATGTATTCTTGTATTGCTTGTATAAGCATTATAATATCGTAACGTGTTTTATAATACTTAAAAAATTACGTTATAAAATTAATATAAATTGTTAAAATTTCAATTCAGTCTGTTTATATAGTTTTATTAGTGTAAAGTAATCGATTTACAAATTTTATACCTTATGACATTTTTATCAACAAAATCGAGAAAAGTTTAAAAAAAAATTTGTCATAAAGTATTTCTTGTAAATTTTATAGTTGAAACTTCGGAACTTGAAAAAAATTTTAGTTACTCACCAAAATTTTTTCAACGTTGCGAAATTTTCATGCGATGGGTGTATATTATATGGAAAATTAAAAGGAATAGCAGCGGTTCGTAAAAAAAAATTTTGGTCAGATTCAAGAGATTTGCTCGTAATTTTTCCGTATACTTAAATTAACACTTAAATTAATAAATTTACAATTTTGTACTTGAATACTGAAATAACAAGATTCGAAAATGTTTTTGAATTTTTTTTATATTTTAGGCAAAGAATTCAAACATCAATTTGGGGTAACATGTCTAACATTTAGCCAACACTGATTTTGTACAAACTGTATTATGTATAAAAAATTTACAAATTTATTCTAAAGGCTTCATTTCACTTCATTCAAGACCGCTTTAAATTATAAGTTACGGAATTATAAGATTCAAGTAAAAACTACGTACCAACAAGTTAAATTAAACGCAGATCACATTATTTCTTAATTCAACAATTAAAACACTCGGTTCCAACAAATATCTCACTATTTGTAATAAGAAATTTGTTCTTCGTGTAACGGTAAGATTTTTAATTAAAAATATCAAAAATATGTTGCGGAAATAAGGCGAACTATTTCGACCGGCCAATCAGAAATGAGAAAAGATGAAGAAGCTCTGTAAGCTTTGTTCCATAAAATATATTATGGTATTATTACATTTATAAAATTTAAAAAAAAACCATGTTTAATTTTTAATTGTTTGATATTTTTAATTTAAATCCAATAATTCTATTTTTACTGTTAAAAATGTGTGTTAGATTGCAACGTGTACAATTTTAAATCAACAAATCCATGTTATGTAGATACTCTTACGCACCATTTAGTAGTTTAAAAAAAATATTTGAAATATATATTTGCTGTACAAAACTGTTTTATTGTTATTGTAAAAAATTACTGTACTAATATCGCAGTATATGGTGAATTATATCGGTTCAATTAAATTCTAACAAAAGCTTGTCGCACTTTTGCCATCTGTAGATAAGTAGTAATTTAAAAATTATGAACAGAAAACCATTGTATATAATAGTATTTATGTGTATATATTTGGTAAAAATCTGTAAATCTGTCAATAAAATAGTATCAGGAACTGTTGTGATAGTAGAAAATAAATCAGTAGGTTAGTTTGCTGTAAAATGTGTTGGAACGTTGGCAATATGAATTATCAGTCTTATGTTTACTAAATTCTAGGCAAAATTTGAATTTTAACATTAAATTATTTGCCAAAGTTTTCCACGTACCTAGAATTTGTCAGTAATCATTTTAATAATACAAGAAATAAAACAGGAAGCACATACGAATCTTAAAATCTATCGTAACATTTAAATAACAATTCATCACCAGATAAAACTTACCCGGCAAATATTAAAAAAAATTTATTAATTCCTAAAAAATAACAAAATATAAACCGACGATCTTTTTTTTACCAGTAGACACAATTTTTACATTCTACCACTAATATTGCCCCTAATTAGTTCATGGACACACGCGTTCTTCATGAATTATTTTCTAAACGCGCTGTTTTTGAAATAAATTTAATATTTTTCCTAATTTTGCCCGTTTTGTTTTACAACTTCTCTACTTTCGTTTTCTAGTTTAACCCGATCACTTTTAGAGTTAACTTCTATGGATTGTAGTGGTTGTGAGGAGTACTGATCACGATTCTTTTCACTCTGCGGGAGCAAGTGGATCATGTTAACCGGAATAGGAAACGGTGCTGTAAAATCTGGATAAAAATTTTGTGTGAAATGATTAAACATGTGTGACTGAGGTGGCGACTGTTGTTCCCTGCTGGAAGGCCTCGTGTTTGGTTGAACAGCTTCTAAGTCGCGTGGTTCCGACTTGCAATTATTGTTATTGTTACTTCTCAAACTACCCATGTAATCAGGTGGTGTCCCGTTTATGCAATCCTGCCTCAACTGTTCCAATTTTAAACTTTTTCCATATTTTCCTCGGACGTACATTAGAAGCGAATTGTAGGGAATTCCAAATACTCTCGACGCTTGACTCGTTGTCATTTTTTTGTACCAAACCTGCTGTAGAGCTTCAGTCAGTTCTGCATTTGTCCACGATCTAGGAGGTCCACCCCGCGGTGCGGAATGTTGACCTTTCGGCCTTCCTACTAAACAAGAAAAGCGTTAAAAATATTTTATAGATCAATTGCATTTACATACTTTTTTTCTTGTTATAAAACTGTTGATCCGGCGTATTTCTTGGATCTGCCATTTCTAAAAGGGGATTTCTGCAAGCATCTAAACTGTTTGGAAATAAACCCAATGGCGAATCTAAACCAAAAACTGAAAGCAAAACAAAGATGTAAATATTATTGCAAAAAGCATTTCGAATTATTAGTGTCAGTTATATTACAAATTGTAGTAGGTAATATAAGAGAGTTAATTGAAAATGCATGTATTAATAATAAATTTATATTTCCCGGTAAAATTAATAAAGGTGAAGTATTCGGAATATTCTTATTATTATCATCTAAATTAATCTAAGAAAAATGTTAATGTAAGTAAATATTAGGTTAGTATAATTTGTAATTGATTAATTAATAAGTACTACTTACATTTAGGTGACGACATCGCGAGAGCTGAAACTGACGGCATTGGAGGGAAAGGCAACGGCGAATGTGTAGAATGAGTATCCATATCTTGATGTAAGTTAAGAACTGGTGGAATTGATAATGATGGAGAATGATCGTAATCTTTTTCTAGTGGCATATTTAAATCCAATTCTGGACTTTTAGAAATATCTATTTTGTTTAATTTGGATTTAGAAGCATCGAACTCGTGTAGTTTCCTTTTAACACTTAAATTTTCGGCTACGTCTTGCGATGGTGATGTCGATTTTGTACTATTGGTGGTAAGGTCTTGGGCTACACACATTTCTCCGGATCTTCTTCTGGGCCTCGCTTGTTTCCTTCGAGGTATTGGAGATTGACTATCCGATCGTGGTACGAGCGTATCGGAAAAACTTAAGTGATTCATATGTGGTAACTTATGACCACTTTCGTAGTTCATCAAGGAATTTGTTGTGTTAAAAGGCGACGACGCTCGGTCGTTGGGCATTGTCGTAGATATTGTTGTAGAAGCGATTCGTCGGTTTGAATAAAAGTTACGGTCGAATTCATTCGGAGATGCCGAAGGTGTGGGAGTTTGATTTGTTATCGCATTGAATTCCTTTTCTGCCTCGAAGGCATCTTGAGCTAAACCACGCACTTGTAGACTTTCTGCTGCTTTAATTAGACTTTGCAAGTGTTCTTGCGCAACACTAATTTCACCTTTGTACATAAAGTCCACCACAGATTGAATTTCCCAACCGGTATAATCTTTCAGAACAATGACTGGATGCCTGCACGGATTTTCGGAAATTATTTTTTCAAAAAGGGGTGATCCTGCGCTTAGAACAACTTTGTGGGCCCGAATTGAAAACTCCTCACATACCAGCGTTACGTCTACTAGGGATTCTGTCTGAAATAACGCTTCGAACGAATTTAGCATGTGCGCCTGGTGGTTATTCCATCGTAACGAGTAATGTGATTCGCTCATCTTGCAATAAGTTATTTCTACTGTTGTCACATGAAGTAGTTCTTTTTCGTTTGAATTTTATAAATCTGAAAAAAGAAATAAGTTGTAGTAACGGTTATTATTATACCAAAATTATGCGATCTTTCATTCCGATCTAAGGGGGTTAAGGCAAAACTAAATTGATATTAAAATATTTCGAGACAGAACGATATTCCATAATTATGCTGCGCCATTTATTATAAGGTTTTTGCTCGTCTATAAAATAAATGAGATTCAACTTTCGAAACAGTCATAACACAAATCATTTAAACAATTAACCGATCAAAATTCATATTAAGTTCTAAGAATACGAAACTCGTATGAATTTGGTCACGAAACAGGGAAAATAACATGCAAGTTTGAAATCGCGTGCGTATGTGACATATCACCCACGTATATAATCGCTTAGCAACGATACAGTGAAAATTTGGCACGATGGTATTGTAAAAACACGAGATAAACTAACCCAAAGAAAATAAAATATTTTATACGTTTTAAGGAACAACTCGCTGAAAAATTCCTAATAAATTCGACATAATATTTGAGTGGTTAGGGGAATACCTGAATAACTCGTATTAGAAGATACCCGGAAAAGAATCAAAATGTTCAAGTTTGATTTCAGTTTTAGTTGAAAATTGTTTTTATATTAACGAAATAATTAGAAAAATTAAAACAAATAAATATTTCCTTGTCGACTTTGTGTACTTATGGAAGTGCTCTTTCAGTAACCTTTATTCCGTGCATAAATTTTCTGCGCTTTCTGATTTTTAAAAGCTACCGACTCGACAAAGTTCATTATGCGGTTTAATTTTAACAGCCAATTAATAAGAATTTTTTATATAATATTAATCGTAAATTGCATTACTTACTTAAAAAATATAAAAGTTCGTCATCAATCGCAACCAACCACAACTTGAACTGTTAATTGGGTTGCCTGCGTAATATTTTGAGGAAAACATTTTGGAAATTACCCCGTTTATACCAAATAATTGTGGTATTAGACCACGTTTCTTACAAAACTTTTGAAATTATCTTTAATAAAAGTAAACCGATAAGTGGTATTAAATAATAGGACATGGACAAGCGTCGTAACGCCCAATTCAAACAATCCTATCAGTAATTTAACCTAATGTACTCCCTTTTTATAAATTACAAGTGTTAAAATAACTGTAAAAATTAATCCATGTGAAAACGAGCACATGATTAAATTAAATATTTTACAATAGTATTATCAAGTTTCGATTAAATAATTAATGTGCTGAAAAACGCTAATAGGTACGTATATGAAAATTAAAGTTAAATTTGTTATACAGTTCAGCTACTTTCGATATTTCAATGCAGCATTATTATACTCATGTTTTATTTTAACTAATACAACTTAAATTGAGTTTTGAAAGTATAACTAAACAATAGCAGATTTTATAATCTTGTAATAAATTTACATTAAGCCAATTTTCTTTATAATATTCGTACGATACGTACCTAATCAATAACTTGGAAACTTGAAAGAGAACATGCAAGAAATAATACTGATGAAACATATTTATTCAAAAAAAATTGCGCATAATAATCCGTTAAATTTTTGGAAAAGTTCACCCCTTCTTTCTCCAAATTGAGCTTTTCCAAAGGAATGTCCTCGCGACAATTTACTGGATGAGCCTCCCCTTCTATCGATAAACGATTTAATGTACAAGACGTGCATCGGGTCCTATCAAACGTATGAGATGGAATTATGGAATATGCATAGAAATCAAACGTTGTAACGCAAAATTTCTGCATGAACAGAAACGTTCCGTATGTTAGTAACAGGCAATGGTCGATTGCATCAATTTCTTTTGTTAAAAAGTTCCAACTTATTTTACATGGCTTTATAGTAATAAGTATAGTAATTATCCTTACAATGTGTTATAGCGGACCGCACGCACATACAGTTTGATTTTATCACTTGACAAGAACAAATAATAATTTGTTGATTTTGTTTCTTAACAAGCGGTATGTGAAAACTTGCGGAAGCTGCGTTCACTGAACATTGCTTTCGACAGCCAAATAAGCTGATTATGAGAACTTTTCATTAGATTGGATTAGGGCCGAAATTTTGGGTTCGCATCGAGAAGTATACGGAATTTCTTATCTCAGACGTCCGGCGATCGCAGAAGTTTAACAGACCAGCAAACAAATGACATTATTCTTTTGCAAGAAAATCCCATTTTGACCACCCAAAAAAAACTAATTAACGGCTCTTAATAATGATGATTATTTAATGAAAGACACTTTTGAACTAAAAAAAACGTTAAAATAACAGATAATTTTAATTTCAAGAACCTTCAAACTTTGCTCTTATTTACAACAATCAATAATTTAACAATTATTATTATTAATTTGCTGCTTGGGTTCATCGATTAAAAAAATAAAAACAGAACCATTAATTCTTTAGTTGTTTAGTTAGTCATCATCATAAGTTAAAATTGTATGATCCAATTTATATACAATGGAAATATCTGTCGTTTGTCGAAAATTGGGTCGATCTGAGTGTAGCATTGGAAAAATTGCCCTTACATGTCAAGAAATAACAATAAGTGTATAGTCCAGATATCAGTATAAAGCGTATAATAACAGCCATTTGAAGTGACCGTTGGTTGAATTACGTGCCAAACTTTTGAGTTAATAAATTTTGGATCTCTTAGTTTAGTTCTACGGACTATCAATGTATCTATTTTTTAAATGTTTTAAATGTTATATGAAAGGGAACCTACTGTTACGGAATGTTTTACTAAGCAGATTTCACCTCTAAATGTTGTATCATTGCCGTCCTAAGAATGAAGTTCTTACTTCCGCCCGAGTCCAATCGCATTAGAGTAAATAGATAAATGGAATTAACTGTGCAGTTTCCTTCTTCTTACATCTGTTTTTTTGAAATTTTTTTGAAGGTTTGTGATATACAAGGGGAACTTACAGTTTAACATATAAGATCTAATCCATGGGAAGTGTAATGCAATTCATTTTAAGGAGATTTGCGTGCACGTGGTTTCTGGAATATAAGCCATACGCGTGTAGATTAGATTGTTTAGGAATGTTTTTTTACAGCTCCATTTTGGTTCCGAATTGCTAATATTATAAAAAAGAATGGTTCTTTCTATTTTATACCGATTGAGTACAGCAGCGATACCTGGTATTCTAAAATCGGTCACCCATTCACGTGCAATATGTCTCAAGACAAAATTTTTTGTATTACGTTTTCATCGTGTGGCTGTTTTTAAACTACTGAAATATTTATCATTAATCATATTATACCCACATTTTACATTTTATTTTGCATTGCCTTTCGAGGATTCGAAGGTAGACGGTTAGAATCAATGAGGACTCACTCAGGAGTTCCAAATTAGCAGTCAATGCAATTAACCATATTGATATTATCGTCTTAAAGAATTATAAAATAGTTTTAATAACTTAAATTGAATTTATACATACAAAATCAAAATTTATATTTCTTCAGCTCCCCTACAGTAGCGGAATTTTGTGCCAATAATTTTTAATTTCTTTGCATTTGATGATTTGTTTGGTTTTGTGTTTTTAAAAAGAGATAAGAAAACTAAAATATAGTTTTTAATTAATTACAATTTAGTAGATTTTATATTAAACTTATATTTTTTGTGAATTTTGTTAAAATATTGAAAGTTATATAAGATAGAATATAAAAGATTATAAAAGATAGAACACAAAAAATTTGGATTAAATTAACTAACTAAATTTATTTTCATTTAATAAGGAATAAACGCTATAATTACAGAATGATGCTTTAAAAAAATGTACAATTAAATAAATTTCACAGTAAATTAACGCAATCCTGCAAAAATATTAAAATTATTTTTATTTCCTCAAACTTGCGGATTCTGCAAAGTAACTAAACAACTAACTAAAAAAAAATATTTAATCAATAAAACATCCAAAAAATTAAAACCAGTAATTTGCTGATACCAAAATGTACCTTAACGACTACTATAATTAATAATAACAACGAAAGTTCAGCATAATTATTTCTACTCATTTTAAGGCTGAATGTAGCTTAGCCGCCTAACACTCCGTAAACAAGCATAATTTTTTAAATTTTAATTTTTTAATATTTATAAATAGATTGCCCACAGGCCGCACTAAAACTACTTTAAGTTGAATCACGGACTGAGCGTTATTGACAGATCTAGAGGATTTTTACCATTTAAGAAACAAGATTAGTACACCACAATTAGTTTGTACTTCCATTTTTAAGTTAGTTGTTCTACTTCCCAAAAGCATTATTAGTGATTTACATAATATAAAAGAGTTCTTCCTAATAACATTTACCGTGAGTTCATGATGATGTTTATTCTTTAGTTTTCATATTATTACTGTAGAAGAGTTTAGTAATTTTTCATCTAAATGTGGAAAACAGCAAAATTGATTCTCATTAGGATGCCACAATTTATAGCCCATGAACAACTAAGTTTTTGACTATGGTTAAAGAAAAATAAAATGAATAACCCTTAAATCCAAAGTGCTCTTTTTTAATGTAAAACAAAGTTAGTAAACTTGATTGAATGTCATCGTTACACAAAAACAGAAATTTTGTTTTAAATATTATAAAATAGATATTTCTCATTCAAATTATTTACTTTCTTGAATTTTCAAAAATTCGGTCGTTAGCTTCACGGGAAAGGATCGTTACAATATTTAAAATCTGATTTGTATCGTTCCCAGACGTAATAACATTATTTGCTCGGCCTTCAGCCTCGGTCATTGGGATTACGATCATATATTAATTGAAAACTATGGAATTATTAAAACTTTGGAAAAATTTATAGCTAATCTTTTTCTAATCGCGTTCTTTGGTTTATAGAATTATTCATAATTAGTTAGGTCTAATCAAAGTGAATATTTTTGACGTTATGTTGCCTGATGATTATATTAGTTTGAGATAAAACACCAGCAGCAAGTTAACCCTGAGTTTGTTGTGTTGTTTCACGCTGAATGCGATTTCTATGGGTTAGATTCAAGGTGTATTTTTTTACCTTTACTCCATGCTATATATTATATAGCAAAACATATTATAATAAATCATATTATGATTTCCTATTAAATTTGTTAAAAATTTGCATCTTTGCAGACTCACAAAGAAAATCTTATTGTGATGTTTTGACTTATTCGTCAGCATCATTACCTCCGTTTTTATTGGAAAAAATATTGACCAGCCAAAAATAGATAGAAATACTGTATTGCATTTATTTCAATTTTGTTTTGGTTGGAAAACGTTTTTAATGGACTTTCATAAGGAGGCGGTCAGTTAGTTATATTTCGTGCATGCAATGATACGTAATGCCACATCTCCTTCGTCTGCTAATTATATGGGTTGCGAATAATTTCTCTTCTACTGTTTTAGAGGAAACCAAACTTGGTTATTGTAGATGATGTTGCTGTTGTGTTTAGTAATGGGAATTATTTAATTGCGTCCTTCCAGGAGTCACCAATATTTTAAAAATGTGTAAATAGTAGAAAAATTTTCACAAATTATACTTAAATTATACATTGAATAAATTCCATAGAGCGAAGACGATGCGGTGGATCAAAGACATACAGATATTGAGAAGCCCTTCGGCTAGTGCCCTTTATATTTTATTTTTGTTAACATTTTCCTATCTATCAATGAGTTTTCAATAGGATGCAAGTAGCAATGTCAATTCTATTGTGGTTAATTCCAGTCTATTTCCCTTCCTAGTCTAATGCGCGTTCATCGGGAAAATACGTGCTTGGGGCGGCGTACCTATGCATGGCGAGCGGTACACCTGCTGAAAATTAATTGACAAATGATCGGTAGTATACAATTACACAACTTTTTTGTTGTTAATACTTTTTGATTTCCCCGTCTCCAGATGGTCCGCTATAAAAGTAACAAATCTAATTTTCCATACCTCTTCTTTAAATTATTAATCTTTGCTTTGTTTTAAGTTTAGTAAGTTCTTTTTATTTAATGTTAACTTTCCGCTACTTGTCTTGTATTTGATTTTAAACTCTTAAATTATTTTCGCACGCTTTATAAACATCGTAAAAATATTTCCTTGGTTTCTCCTTCCTCTTTGTTATCCTTTTTCCAAAGCATTGAAAATGCACATATTGGCATCTTACTGCAAATAAACATAAATTTTACACTTTACCGAAAAATCTAAGTAACTCAAATGAATAAAAACTTTTACCTTCAATTTTATAGATTTTCTGGAATTTTTACGATTAACTTTTCAATTCTTTCAAATGCGTTCAAGTGCTATGAGATTTATTTTTGACAAATTTATTATTAAATTGGTAAGATATTTTCTACTTCTTAAATCTCATTTTAAAAAACTTTATTATAAAGTTACTTTTTTTATAATATGAATATTCCATATTTTCAATAATTTCTATTTAAAATGGTAATCTATACTTTTAATTGTGCGAATTTATTATTCGATTGTATAAAGATGTAAGAAAATTCTTTTTATAAGTAGTAAAGTTTGGTTGCGGAAATAAAATTATTCGGAAAAGCCGTAAATTTTCTCATTGAAAGAAAGTTTTAGGCGAGTGGTATTTGGTGTTGTCATCGGAACTGGGTGACTTCGAGTTAGTATTGTTATCATTTCCAGCAAATCCACGTTGTTCCAGATCACTCGATGGAGTGAAATTATGGACACGTAATGCTACATATTGCAGTATGGATTGATTGTACGATAAAAGTGTAAACGTTGATTTACTCACGCATTTTCACGTACTCTCTAGGTTTAGTATTTTTATCCATTATTCTATTAAATAGTAAGCAAATGTGCAGCTTAATTCGTTTACACACATAGAAAACCCAAAAAAAGTGAATGTAAATATGAATAAATTTAAGTGAATCTTAATTTACATTAATTATACTCAAAGTTGTATGACAATAATAACATAGAGCTTTTTGATTCATGTTTGTATAACGCTTAAGTATGACAAAAACGACGATTTTGGGTTACGTAAAGCGCAACTAAATGGAGAGTAGAACTAACGTGGCACTAACACGATAAAGTTTGGATGAACTTAAAGCGGCGCTTTATTTCAGAAATTTCACGAGTTCCGCACCACGACATGTCGCAAAATGAATAGGTCGCTTTTCTTAAGAAAATGCGATAACGTTCCAGCTTTTGCACGTCTACACATTTACTTTTCGATAAGCGCAACTTTTGGTTACGATTAATATTTAACTAACCTCATAATTCTTACTTTTTTACATGTCTACAAAATCTTATTTACATATTTTTACTGAAATAAACACACGAAATTTACAAATAATCATAAATAAACAAAATTATGACGACTTTGTGAACATTTCGGTTTAATTCCAAATTGGTTGACCATGAAATGCGCAAGTTTCAAACTTTGATTCTCATTATACTCGATTAACATTCTCCGAATAGATGAGTTAAACTAATTTTGTTGTGTGTTTACTTATCCAAATATAATTTTAGTTAATTATTTTAAATGTGTTAAAATTTATCTAATAACCTGCTCATTTGCTCTGTCAATTTTATGCAAATTTTGCCTATTCCCTTTGCAGTTTTTGCGCTCACCGCGCCGTGGTCGATTTTTGGTAAACATTTTTTTTAAATACATTTTTTATACAATGACAATTCGTGCACATGAAAACTTACCTCGACTTAAAACACTAAGGTATAGTAATTACAATATTGAACAACAATAACAAAACAAAACGTGCAAAATTGTTGATGAAAAGTTAACATTTTAAAAATAAGCAAAGTTGGAATAATAAAAAGTTAGGAGTAGGTAATATAAGTTAGAATGGAGTGATTGATAAATATGTGTGCGTAAACACGTAATGATAAAATTCAACAAGACCACCTATAGGGACTAAACAACTGATACAAACTAAAACTGTGTTAGGAAAGTTTGAAAGTTTGACAAAGTTTGAAACCAAAATAAAGGAAACAAACATAGAGAATGTAGCAAGAGAAAGGAAAGTAAAGGCGGGAAAATATGAAAACAGAAGTAAACTACTTAAAGTGCGAAAAAAAGTAAGAAACAAGAGAATCACAACACTGAACACGAAAAACTAATGAAGCATCGGCACTGAAAAGAGCGCAAGAGCACACACACAAGCACACATGACACATAGGGGGGCGCGCACGAACCTTGCACTAGGTCCCGCTGGAGCTCGTCTCCAAAGGGGTGCGGGTCCGACTGCTTTCAAAAATATGCCGGCTCGCAATGGACGCATAATTCCCGGATCCCCGTTAATGAATCCGATTAGACAAAGCTTGCAAGAGCCAAGAACGCTTGCGCCTTTCCACCCCACATACAAGACTCCCCTCTCCGTCTCCTTTACTCTTACTGTTTTACCCTTAGATATAAATTAAGGGGCGGCGTATACTTGGCCGTCGTTAGAATCACACACGTATAGCGCCCCCTCTCTTTCTGCCCGCCGACCACTAATTACCACCGACAGAGAAGAACGAATCCTTAACTCTCTCTACTTTGCATAAATGCACCAAGAAATGATGTACGCTCAAGAAGTTTTTCTTTTTAACTAAGGTTTCTTTTGGAGACGTAAGATTTTGTTTCAACTGCTTCATTAGCGCACACACACAGACATGTTTTTACAGTCGATTTTTCCTTTACTTTTTATCCTACACTAGCCCGGAAAAAACGTTCATTTCTTAAAACATTTTCTTGACAATACTAAAACGTTAAAAACTTTTTTTCTAGAGCGTGCGGTTATATTTGCGGGTTTTGAGAGGTTCCGGACAGGACTGAAGCGATACGGACACAGTCCTGTAGGAGTTCTACGCGCCAACGCGATTCGAGGTTGTTCATCGGATCTACCCCTAAATCGCTGAAAATTCTTTAGTACAGGAAATTACTGCTCTAGAGATCATATCCTAAGAGAGATATTTTATTGAAAGTTACGACAAAATAAAACAGAAAAATATTAAGAATTTGTCTGATATAAAAGTTTAGTTTACGAGCCTTTCAAATTTTTACATCAAATTTTTATTCGCCAAGTTGCGTTTAAATTATGATAATACAAACATAGCATTTAACACTTTCTAACAAGTCTTTAACTTTCGATAAATATTTTTAAGTATTTACTTTTTTTTCCAATCCAATTTTTTTTGTTAGGCTTAAAGGCCCCAACGTTAACTTAATTTTTAAACTAAAATTTTACTGTGTAGAAATACTCAACAGGTTTCATCAAAATTATCGTTTAACTATTAAATGATACAAGAGTTTTAAAACTGACACCACGTGGTGATGTTAATTACTGAAAATTAACAGAAGAGATAAAGTCAGATTAAATCAAACTAACATAATGGAAAACCTAACTCGAAAATACCAAGTTAAATTACGGCAGGAGGATACAATCTTCGGTAAGTTAAAAACTTATAAAATTATTGACAAGGATCTTTCAAGGATGCAAAAACAGATAATCGCAAATTGTGTTACTAACGCATTTAAAAAAAATTAAGTTACGATTATCAAAAAGACTATGTGAACCTTGAAACAAATCGCAATATAGCGTGTGACAAATTGGGGTATATGAGTATTAAGCTTTACAACATTGTTGGTTTCAAGTCACAAAATTTTTTTAAATTAATTTTCTTAATAATCATTAAGGTTATACATAATTTTTCAACGTTCACAATATGCTAAAATGGAATTTCTTGAAGGAAAAGATGCACTTAAAAGTCGAAGTAATTATTATAGAAATGAACTACTACAAAGAAGGATATTAATAAAAAAATCTAATTGAGATTTTAAAATTAACGAAAATCGCTTTATACGACTAAGTAATTATCAAAATTTTATGTTTCGTCCCCACTAGCCACTACCACAACTTTATGTCTCAAATTGCACCCAAATCATTGTGTTACATCAAATTAAATCTATTAAGAACATCCTATTTTTGGAATAAAAAAAAATTAAAATCACATCATGCGTATGTTCATGTATGTTCTTTTAATTTTTCAAGCTAACTTAGATGAAAACTACTACAAGCATTAAGATGCGGTTTGCGGCGAGTGTCGGCACTGCTGATTTTCATTTCGTTCTTACGAGTTTAATTCGAGTTACCGTCGGAGTCTTGCATATACCATCCAAATTTTGATGTACTTGCCTTCGCAATACTTTTCTACGGTTATGACCATTCCAGAGAGTTGGTGTGATCAACTGCTAATGCAAAAGTACCAGATTTAAAACCAGAAAAGTAATAGTTTCTCCAGATAGTTTCCGTTTTTCCAAGAGCACGTATGTAATTGCCAAATAAAATTGCCACCATCTATAAAAAAAATTCGCAAGTCAACCTAGCAAGTGCCATCTAATGTAACGATTCCTGTTTGGTACTTCAATGCTTCCGCAAAAAGCAAAATTTGTTTCAAATTTCAAAAATTTATATTAGTTTACATTCTGATGTCAAAATGTATCAGAAAATCCCACTAGCTTATTTTTACGTAAATAATTTAACAGTTATTATTTTTTTTTACGTAATGATGAAAGTTTTTGCAAATTAAAAAATAAATTATAACTGTTACCAATTTTTTCAAAAATAAGTTCTAAGTAGTGCTTTTTTGAAACTTACCACATCTTACTCATATTATGTACCTATTCTAATGCCAGAATTAATAATTATGAAACTTTGTATTTGAGTAAATAAATTAATTTTTCTCTTTAATTTCTTCTTCTTCTTCAACTTAGTGTGAGCCATAACGGCTTGTTATTTCCCCACATCTCCGTCGTTCCTTGGCAGTGTTAGATCTATGAACATATAAATGCTTTACATTCATTAGGTAGCTTGCTAGACTAGCTTTTAGATGTGCTTGTACCTTGGTTTCTATGTTATAATGATAGTAATTCACTAACCTTAGAGGACCACCGGCTTAACGTGCCTACCGAAGTACCGAGACTAGTCATAAAAAATTTTTACTGTTTCCCGGGTTTGCACCCGGTAATGCGTTGGTAGCAAGGCAAATGACCGTCCCCTCTTTATGTATGTATTGTTCGGTTTTATTAACGCTCTATGACGTCTTCCGATTTCCAAACATTGCCAGCGGCGTTTGGTTTTGTAATCATTTTAAATTTTTTACCTACGACGAAGAGCCAGCCTGACGTGGAACCCCAACCTGGAGGACCAGCGAGACGGCCAGAATAAAGTTGTACCTTCACCCTGATTCAAACCGGGTATTGAGCGTTCGTAGTCAACTCGTTCCCTTTTTAATTTATTCAAAAAAATAAGTGTTCAAAATTTTAAAAACCGAGGTAAAGAATATGCATATATTTTCAAAGACACATAATACAAAATAGGGTGGCTTTCAAAATCTTAACCAAAGGGGGGCATTAAAAAGTTTCTAAATTTATCTTTAGGTTAGATCAGTGGGAAAAGATCTACAAAATCTTACAATCTGACCATTACATGAGGATAGAAGGGGATAAAAAAAACTTAAAGCTCAGATTTGCGTAACTAACAGAAGCTCCTCCAGTCATAAGAATATCATTCAAAACTGTGATGTCTGAGGCACGTGTTTTGAAACTTTTCTCTCCTTGCATTGGAACACTTTTCAAATTTTCATTTTTGAGAATTAAAAATAGAAACTAGCTTCAAAAATACAAATATTGTTAAAACGCTTGAAAACTATAAAAATCGAATACTTAATGAAAAATGATCATTTAGCAACATTTGACTAACAACCATCCGTACTTTTAACATCAAAACAAAAAATTCAAAATTCTCTTAGTTCAGAAATAAAATTTCCTTTGTATTTAATTTCACAGACAAAATATATTTTTTATTGAAATACTCAAATTTATAAAATTACTAAGAGATATAAAGGCCTTCGGCTGCGTTAATTTCCTTGGAGTGTCAGATGTGTTGTTCGGCCTTCGGCCTCAACCGTTTCTAAAATTCTCGTTAACCCATTTATGCGCGTAAATCCATTTTGGATAAATTTTCCGTAAAACTCCTTCCTAGTGCTCACCTACGTCATATAAGCTCATGTGTTTTTTTTACACAATTAAACATTTTTAAGTAAACTATTAGTCGGTTGAAAAGCAAAAGGGTAATAGCAAACTTTGAACTTTACAGTAAAGCAATTTAAAATTTTGAAAAAAAAGATATAGTGAATTTGTTAGTCATTATCTTATTTGCAAAGTATTGTTAATTTGTACCTACAAATAATATTTACACATAAATATAATATTTTTTAAGTCTTAAACTTGAAAATCGTTCAACTAGCAAGTTGTAAATGGCATATAAATAATATAATATACTTTATTGCTTAATCTGAACTGATTAGTTTAAACGTAGAAAACTGTAAAGTATAAATACAGCTTTACAAGTAGATATTCGGACACTTGGACTTGAAAATCTTATTTACTGGATTTTATTAAAGAAATTTTTGTTTATATTATAGGGTGCCCTATTACAAAAAATAAGTGTTACAGTGGATCTGAGAAGCATTATTACAGATTTCACCTCAGGATAGTTCTTACTCAAATTAGAAGGTGCCTTTTTTTCAAAGTGTCTCAACGAATACGATGAAAATAATAGCGTGGAAATTTGTACACCAAAAAATGCTACTGATCACCTGGCATACAAAAACAAAAAGTATTTGGCTGACTAGTATTTATTTAATTTGCTACCGTTTCAGTTCTTAAGATCCTAGATCAATAAGAATAAGTAGATAATAAAATTCAACAGATGTCACTAGTTGCTTAATGATATTTTATTGATGTACTTTATTGACATTGATTGATCTTTTACTTCTGATTGATTAAAATTTAAAATTTCCTGTATATTACTTCAATTCTAGTGTCAAGTTTATCTCAAAAACGAATAATCGTAGAAAGTTGAAATCAGAATATACATAAAAGATGATTTTACATAACAGCTATTTTATTATTATTAATATTATAATTAATTTAAAGCTATTTTATATTAATTACAGCAAAAGCGTATTTTATTAAAAATTAAAAAAAAAATTACATTAATTTTTTTCAAATGAAAAATAGCTTATGTAAAGTAAAATTATATTACATTTTACGTATGTATATTCTAAAAATTTCAACTTTCTACGATTATTCGTTTTTGAATTGAACTTGACACAAGCTCAGCGCTTATTGATCTGTCACCTTAATAACTCATTTTTTAGGAGGCACTTGAGCCTGAAAACATTTTTTCTGGGACTATACTTATTATAATTTTTAGTTTATATTAAAGGGTGCCCTCTATTTCAAATAAACCCAAAGTTAAAAGAAATATTTCACAAAAACACTGCGTATGAAATCGTAAGTACTGTAAATTAAGTCAGGGTTATTTTTTAATTTTTAAGATCTGTTTAGAATTGATAAGTTTAAAATTGAACCACTTTTTTAAATAATTTCAAAACATTTTATATTTTTAAAACACAACATTTTATGCCATAGCTTTCCAAACGTTGCCTATTGCTCCAAATCCTTCCTTTATCCTACAAAAAGTATCACGACAATATGAGGAAGGGTTTCAAAGATTCTTGCGCAAAGACCAAATTTTTTTATTACGTCACTGAAATGCATTGAATTGCTTCACGGATAATAAAATCGGGTATGTATGGTATGTACCCACATAATAATACTAGGCACAAAAAGATAATATATAGGTATGTGGCTAATTAACATACAACAAATTATGTCCTGAATAGTCCACTATCTAAGATGATCCGTCTAGTCAACAGACTAAATGGTAACGATAACTTCGACATTTAACACTACTCGTTTCTGGGCTTCAAGACAAACATCAGATGGAATATGGATTTGATGACCATCGCAGGTTGAGAGTGGGTTGTTTTTGTTTGTTTCTGTTTAAAGTATCTTGTAAATTTGTTCATACGTTAAATAATTAAATAAAAATTTAAAACAAAATTACGCTCAAATGTTGGCTCTTTCTAATTTACTTTTAACAGTTGTCGACTTGCTGAGCCAAAACGAATTCTCTCACTGAGCTCTCATTTTTTAAGTAGATGTTAGTGGCAATGTTAAATACAGTCCGGAATATTTCTATGTGGTCTAATATTGGCATTACCATGATTGTGAATTCCTATACTTTGAAAGTTAACATTATTGTGACAAGTCAGTAACCTTATACAGAATTGGGCATACACTTACATGTTTAATAAGGATTTTAAAATTTGGAAAATCACAATCAGGAATTCCAATAAACACCTACATGTTTTGATCTCACTTAATCTAATAAGTAGAAATAAGAAAAATGCATGGTAAATACGAAATATTAAATTTTTCACTGAAAAAGGATCTGAAACTCATCCCAATAGAAGCCATTCTTGGTTTCCTTTTATAACAAAAGTTTACCAAGCACTAGATCCTATACTTAACGTGGAATCCAAACCACGGCGCAAATAAGTTGGCAGGCATTAGACGGTCCAAAACTAACTCCCTAATTACTACATCAAATGCCAGAAGACGAAATTAGAACCAATGTTTCTGAATCACTAATCGTTTTTGTAAAACACATAATGTGACATCAACAATATCAAAAACTGTGCTTATTTTATATTCATGAAGAGATGATTTTGTATTAAATAGAAAAATGTCAAAAAATGTACCTCTGATATAAAAATTAATTAAGCCATGATTATTATTTCCTGGTTGGTTATCTTGAAAATTTTCAATTTTATATTTTCGACAGAGTAGGTAATTAAGTTGGAACATTTTAAAAGTATTAACATCAGTTTGAATGTCTAATCCAAATAAGAACATCAATTCCACTTGAAAAATAGTTCACTTTAAGCCCATTAAATATATTTTAGGTTACAAAACACAATTTTGGAGTGAAAATTAATTGTAATAAATATTTTAAAATTGAAATGGTTCATCTTTTTTAATAAATTTGAAACAATAGAAATGTTGAAAAATGTTGAGTTTGAAAGATAATGTATATGCAAAGCGTGAGGGTGAGAAGAAAAACATAAATTAATTGATATATTTTCATCTCGAGTTTCCAATACCGTTTGTACATAAACATCGTACGTTTGGTTAAGTGCAGAAGTTTGCATGCAAAATGAAATCAATATTTCATTTCTTATGTATTGGAATCGCAACTCGCACGTATATCTTAAATTAAAAACAGCTCGGACTGTACCGTTATTGGAAAAGGGTGGGGAGAGATGTGTGATGCGCGCGCTACTTTTAAATTAAACACCGTTCTTAATTCGAGCCCTCGTTAATTTGCCTTTCCTCGTCGGTTGCATTGTAATTTCCTAAGAAAACGTACGAGGATCCACACGTCGAACTTTGAAAAGCGAAAGTCTTCTAGAATAATAATCAAGAGCTTTATTCTCGACCAATAAATACGACTGTAGGATTTTAAACTCATCCGCAGCACAATTATTCAAGTTATAACATATTCTGGTTCTAATCCGTACGTCTTTCTTCCTTTGCCGAGCGAAGAAAATGAATCTATTTCTTTTTAAGAGGCAAAAGTTTTAATGACCAGACTGCGAAGTTCTTGTCTTTACTTATTGCATATAAAGAGAAGGAAGAATTCTCAATCAATAATTGTCACGGGTTGGGCTTTTGCATATACAAACTTGCACGAAATTATTCAATGTATGCAGAGCAGACAATATTTTATAATAAACTTGTAATTTTTTTAAAAAAAGTTTTCCTGTCTAAACTTGGAACCACTCGAATTTTCTTTAGACTATTAACCCCTAGGTAAGAAATACGAAGGTAACGTAAGACGTTAAAAGACGTCGGATATTAGCACTTGACGGGCCCGTATGATATATGCGTTTGTATTATTACGTTCACATGTAGAAGTTACATCTAAGTTTGGATTCATTTAAAGTTTCGAATTATTAATGAGTTAGACTGGATATATTCTGCCGCATATGCTTCACTAATGAGTTTGTTTGAATTATTAATTTATTACAATTTCAGTTTGGTTACGTGTATCACCACATTCTTCCTATTCGCAAATTAAACAAATAGAACGTTTCAACCATTATACTTATTATTTCGAATATAATGCAATACAATAACTACCTGCATTTTTTTTATTTTACACGATTGGCGTCAAATTTATTGCTTGAATAAAGTTTGCGAATTTTCTGTTTTCCTTTAAAAACAATTGAAGCGTTGCGATGATCTTGCACATTTAAATACGCTGGAATACGAGCACATTTCGCATGCTGTAAGTTTCTATCGATCAATCATGAATGGTACCTATCGGTAACAATTAAAAACAAGTGTAATTTCACAAAACAGAAAAAGTTTTAACTTGTAATTCTCATACGATTTCAAGGTAGTTGTGAGAATAAATTGCACGTTGCAGTTAGATAGTGGTGAGGAACGGCCAGGTACAAAAGCTACGCTCAATGACTCTGTCCGATTGGCCATGCAAGCAATTTCACTTAAAACCACAAAAATTGTCAAGTAGAACTTGTATGACTTTTATAAACAGATTTATTGACAATATCCGTAAATCGTGCTAAATTAATGCGAAAACCAGATTTTCTTGTTCAGTTCGGAAAATTGTCGGTTGGTTCGAACAAATACACGGACATACATTTGTACCGTGGAAGGCAAAAATTGACTTCCAATATAGGAGATATTCCAGGATGTATGCCACACAAAAGTTTCATTTAGAGCTCGAGAATAATTGATGATTGGTAACTCGCGTTTACTTCAGCTAGCCTTAATTAACAGTGATCTATACTTCTAGAATTCTATTTCAAGTATTTATTATGCACTTGAACATGATTTTTCAAATAAAAACTTTTTTTCTTTTAAATTAAAATAGTTAGTATAATTGAAATCACGTAAGATGAGCTTTACGTCACGAATATTATTTGAATTTGACATTGAAGACAAAAAAGATAATTTTAAACAAAAAACATTAAAATGATAAGATGTATTATGAGATAGAAAAAGATAGCAACATGAGTTTATGTTTATGATGTATAATGTCGTGCAATTTAACAGAAATGGCATTACATTAATAATAATATAATAATGGCATTTAATAATGACGCAAATAACACAAATAAGTGACATTTTAGAGCACGTGGGTAGGAGTGATATAATATTATTACCTACTACGAGAATTAAAATAATTATGAACTAAATTTAAATTTTAAAAAGTACGATACTTTTTTCAAAAATACCACAAACAAAAGTATGATACGGATTCAGAGAGGAATTTGTATTAGTTCTTAGAGATTATAGTACAGGAATATATAGGTCGTTTATAAATATATAATGTATACAATCTGATGCAATCAATTTAAAATTTAGAATCATGAATAAGATCGAAACATGTAATTTGAATACTTTGAATTTTGTAATTAGTTTTGATAGCTTTTTATTGGACTTTAATTTCATTCAATCTGAAGATTTCGATCACTAATTCTCTTTTAAACCAGTTGTCGATTTTTTTTGTCATTTTTGTCAGTGTCTAATAAATGCCACTTTTGCGTTGGAACAAAATGCCAACTACCAAAATTCCTCTAAGATTTCTTTTGGAAAAATACCTTGATTTTTACGTAGGTCATAATAATATACCAATGGTAACGAAAAATTTAGATTGACTTTTCTTTAAATTCATACAAATTGGCTGATTCCAAAACACGGGTCAAATTATTTTGGGGATAGACGGAGTTTAAATTCATGGCCATTAAATTGCCAGTTTGTTTCACTCCACCCGATATAATACACTGGTTCGAAAAACCAACACAGTTGATATTGGCAGTCATCAGAATTTTGACATGTAATTGAAAATTTTAGCTTAAAAATAATAGATAAATATATAAATTATTAACTCGTTGATATTAGATAATATTAAAACTTCAAAATATCGAGTTATTAATAAATTAAAAATTAATTAAAAGATTTATTTTTTTCATAATATCTGTATATTATTCTGATGACGAACGAAATAATCGTTTGAAAGCTCAATAAATCTTATAATTAATTTTTAATTTATTAATAACTCGATATTTTGAAGTTTTAATATTATATAAAAATAATAGATTGTTTTATTTGTACGTATTTATAACTTACGGTTATTTTCAATAACTGCAGATATGTGATTTTGATTTGAAACCGACGTTTTATTTGGTTTTCAAAATATGAAGTAAATAAATGGAAGTTTTGCTATCTATCGCTAGTTTTTCATTTCATTAGAGATTTCTTTTCATACAAATTTTTTGACAAAGTCCGAGCGAAATATATCCAATGGTTATGTGACACATCAGACCGGATTACCGTCAGTCTCTACCAGAATTTATTAAAAATTTAAGCCCGAATTTAGTCTCATTCTTGTGAATGCCTAAATTCATATTGATTCTTGACCCTTCAGAAGAATTACAGAAAATCAGCGTCGCCAAGTTGGATTATGTAGATTTTACTGTTTGATCTTATCTTAAAGTAGATTTTATTTTAATTAACTATAACCTATTATATCATAATAATATTAAATAATAATAATGAATAGTCGCAAAGTCATAGCAGTGGAGTGATCGCTGGTTGAGTTACAGAGCGGAAAATTCTGGGTTCCAATCGCGGACTGTACAAAATTTAATATTTCGGCTTTTAAGTAGACATCTACATACACTCTGTGGTAAATTAAACAGGAAAAAGGCGATTTATCGTCAACTCAGCCCTGAGTCTGCATGATCCATAGCGCTTGCTTATTTATCATAATAAATAGAGTAATAATACTAATGGTAATAATATTACCTATTTGTGTAAAAAAATGCAAATCGACTGACCACTGTATATAAGTAAATATTTTACGATAAAATAAAGTAAATTTCATATTGAACTAACTGGTAACTTACATAAAACATACGCGTATAACCAAGAACTGCAATAGTTCAATATATAAAAAAATCTTTAGTTAACATTGCTAATTCAATCCGTAATAATTTTCCTACAAAATATTTTTAATTTGATATGTATGACGTCAATGATTTATTAATTTATTTTTCTTCAGACTTGCGTGTTGTAAATTTTAAGTTTGTTTTAAATGTTTTGCCAATAAAATATATTATAATCCAAATGAAAACTATACATCATAAAATAAAACAATTAGGTATTCTAAATTTTTATAAGCCAATAGGTCAACAATATTAAAACTACAAGAGCGGAGTGATACGCGTAGTAGAAATAAAACAAAGGATAATATTTTTTCCTAAAAAAAAAAACAGTTTAATTTTCAACATAGTCTTCTTTTAGGTTTATTAGCTGTGTCCAACACTTTTGCAATTTTTCGATTGGTTTTCTGTAATCCTTCAAAATAGGCGTTTGATTCATCAATGATGTCTTAGTTAGAGCCAAACCTTTTTCCGCCGTGCTATTTTTTCTAATTTGGAAACAAGAATTATTAGTCGCGGGAGGCTAAGTCTGAAGAATTTGGTGGATGTGAGAGCAATTGGAATCGTAAATCATAGATTTTGGCCATGTAAGGTGCACCCGTGCATTGTTTTGCTGGACGAAAACGTTTATTTTTGACAAATTCGGCCATTTTTCCTTCAAAATCTGATTAAAATGATCAAATAAGTTAGAATAATATTTGCTGCTACTTGTTTTTCCCTTTTTAATGTAATCAATGTAGATTATTGGCTTTCTTTGGTGTAAGTTTGCCAAGATAAATCTGCTATTTCGACTGTTTTTTGGTCTCGGTGTACAGTGGTGTATCCATTATGTCATCTACAGTTATGAACCGATTCAAAAATTTGTTCTATTAGTAGGGGAATGACTTGCAGGTTGCCACCCCTTAGCTTTTTTTATCATAACTCACCTTAAAATTAATATATTGTAAATTTAAAAAATACTTTAGAAAGAGGAACTATAATGCCACAATCCTGAAGTAGAAATCATTTGAAATTTCAAAAAATAAAAGTTATATAGGCAATTTTCTAAAGTACCTAAAATCGACACCTTGAAATTTAGGTTTGCAAGTTGCCACCCCCTGTAAAATTGCTGAAAATGTAGAAAAACGGAAAAAAAAACATATGATTGTAAAAATATATTGCATTTTATTTGTTCTTAGTCATATTTAAAAACATAATTATAAAAAAATTTGTGTAAATTGGCATGAAATTGCCCGACGAGCAATGCATCGTAATTCTTAATACCGCGGTCGCTTTTTCTAGGTCTACGCGCTGCCATACTACAAATATTTCAAAATTGTAAAAAATACAGTTTACTTTTGACTTACTAACAATTGTAATCATAAAAAAATCATGAAGGCTGGCATACAAGTTGAAATAAGCGAAACAGAAAGGGGTGGCAACTTACAAGTCTTAAAGCATGGCAACTTACATTTTGAAGCTATTTTACAATAATTCGTACAAAAAATTGCCAATTTGTTTTATTTTTAAAATTCGTTTAGAATGAATTAAATTGAATATAATACAACACAGAAAAAATTTTTATCTTGAATTTTATATAAAAATGTTCAATTTATAATCACAAAACAAAAACACAATTTTAATTATTCACTTTTAAATTTACGCTTTTTCATACTTTCTTTGGTAGACACTGTAATATTGGATATTTTTGGACCAAAAGTAGTTTAAAATTGACCACACCTCCTTTGTTGACGATTTCAGTCGAAATTTTTTGTGTGGCCCGCTTAGATGCCGAAATTCAGAGACCCTGGCAACCTGCAAGCACTGGCAACTTGCAAACCTCTCCCCTATTACATTAAACTTTGTAATATATCAAATTTGACTTTTTCCTCTCAAAGTACTGGGTCATTAAATTTGGAATTACTTAATTAAATTGTTCAGGTAGTTTATTTAATGTAGATAATGTTGGGCTTAAAACACTAGGTTATAGGTCCGATTTTCAGTTACTTCTGAGTTACTTGTGCCGTGGTTCGGATTCCCCTTTAAGCTGTACCTACATCCTTGTTAAAGGATAATCAGAAAATAACCACTACGGACTTGAATTAAAGTTATTTGGCACTTTACAAATTTCTAAAAGTTTTTTTTTCATACGTATGTACATTTTTGGATCTACAAAGTTTTTAATTAGTTACAACATTTTAGTTTTCCTCTTAAGTTATCATAGTTCAGTTTGTTTTTCAGTGCACTCTGCCAATTTCATGAGTAGGTAACTTTTTCTTGATTGAAAGCAATTCCACTGTATTTTAGACAGATTTCGTTTTTCCTATTAATTACATACGTTTATTTCTTTTTGATCAATGCAATAATCCATTTATTTGGTGACTTAATTGGTCATAATATAATACACTAGCAGTGAGAATCGTGATTATTTTCTAGATATGTTACGATAATCTATTTTTTAAAATCGACAATGCAATTCAAATAAAGCACGTACAGAAAATAAATCCAATTTAAAAAATGAAACAAAATTGAAAAGATTGTCTGGCAGTATCCGTCAATGCATGACCAGTAGCAGTCGTGTGAGCGGGTCAGGAAATTTGCGGTTAAAGCATTATTGCTTTCTTATAATCAGAAAATCACTTTTAAAACACAACAAAAACTTGTTTTTAGAAGCATATGTACTGGTTTTTATGGTATTTCTATCCAGTTTAGATAAAATTGATTTAACTTCTTTGGAAATTAGATTGATTCTGGCTAATAATGGGTTTCATATTACAAAAACTATACATAAATTATTTGATGATCTTCCATTTATCGTAGCTTTATTTGCAAAAAAGCAAGAAAGTCTAACCCAATGACACACTCAGAAAAGTAAATGTTCTTAAAAGCTTTACACACATACAATATGGTTAGTTACTAAGAGCACATTAATTTTCGAGTAAACTAATTTGCTAATTTTTCCTTCCTGCTATGTTAAGTGTTGATTTAGTCGGAAAAGCATTTTGGAAAACTAATAGAAATATTTCTTGCATTAGAGAATTTGATAAAATGCGGGTCGGGGAGGAATCATGATATGGCCGTTTTCTTTATTCCATCTAAAATTTGACTCGGCCTGAAACCAATTTCTTGTTTTCTTAAAATCCTGGACTTCTGGTGTATTTACTTTGAAGTTTAATCTTGATTATTATTTCATGTCTGCATAAAATTATTAATTTTAGAATTAGTAATAGAAAATTAGCATTGAACGTCAAATATAAAATTTAGTGTGAAGTTAATTAATTCTATAATCTTAATTACAATGACATAAAACTGTTTATATTTACTTCAGTATATTTCAGTAAAGTAACACTTTAATAGCGTGTGTATCATGAAAGTTATCGTGAGCTAGTTTTGGTTTGAAATATCTTACCTATAATCCAAGTTCGGATAAGATTTGTTTCATATTATAATGGAAATCGCTAAGCGTGAACCACGCTGCATGTCATTCTATGACTTGAGTTTTATTTAGAAAATTTGCTTTCTCATGCGTTTAGTTATATTCTATTGTATTATTGAGGGAGTGTTAATGTGTATTGTTATCATGTAATGTGCCTCCGATATTCTTAGATTTGCATCAATTCGTGTATTTAATAGATCAATTTTTGCAACATACAACCTTTTCGCTATTATTGAAAACCATTCGATAGTACAAAATCGAAACATCAGTTATTAAATTATAGCAGGTGGGATCAGAGAGCGAAAAACATTTAGATATTTCTCATCACCGAACCACTCAGACCATATAACAAAACACATCCTGATTTAAGAATCTCCACGGGCGAGTTAATGTCATGGATGGGCGCACAGACAGACGCGTATGCTCGACATATACGCAAGCAATGCTTTCATGTGTAACGATTATTTATTGGTTCACATCTTTTGATCGATTTCTTGTAATTTCACTTTAATGAAATTTTAGATCCACTTTTTATTACGGTTTAATTGTTTTTCTACTCCTAACAGAAACTACCATTTCTTATTAAATTCAGTTTAAAACGTTTATAAAAAAAATTGACTAAAAAACCACAGGAAACAAAAAAGATTTAAAAAAACAAATAAAACCAGAGCTCGTTTTGCTCGTATCGATGTGGGGTGATTTACTTGTAAATACCCATACCCATAACACTTTTCTTCCTAGCGTAAAGGTTAAACATGTATTTGTACTTTTAATAGATAATTACAGGTAGCATAACGAAACAAGCAATTTTCTAGAATCTCGTATGCTCGCTTAGTATATAATTACTATAGGTGTGTGTGCATGAGAATATAATGTAATTTAATAATAAGTTTACTTGCTATAATCTAATGGCCAATTAGCGAAAATTGAAATAACTTTCTCAACAATTACGAGTGTTATTTTATTTAATCTTATTAATAAATTTCTACAATAGATTACTTTAGATATGTTTATTGGTAGGTGTTTAGATTTGTCCGAATAATATGGTCTTTTAGGCATTGATTTCAGAATTACTAAATTTTTATCCAAAAATTATATATCGTTGCACTGAAGCAAAAATACAGGGTATTCAAGAAAGATTATTCTATTTGTTAGGATTGGAACTCCAAATCAGATACTTGGACGTCATGCAAAATAATTAAATAAAAAAAATAAAAAATAAACTAAAAATAAATTAGAAACGATGGCAAAATGGATGTCTTCACGGGCAAGAAACCCATAAAAGTCGTCAAAAATGGGGTGTCCAAGACATCCAAAAAAGAACTTGCCACAAGCAAAAACAAAAAAAAAAAACAAAACATAAAAAAAATGGTTGAGCACATTTCCTGTTATGAGGAAAAGCTTTTTAGGTTTAATGCCACAGATGTAAAAATGTTAGCCTACCAACTCGCAGAAAAAAATTTCGCCTTTGCTGAAAGCAAATTCTACAGGACGGCCACGGAAGAAATGCAGAAAGTCTTAGGTTGTTACGGGCAGTCCTTTCATGAGAAAGAGTTAAATTTCGAATTAAAAAACAAAAGGAAAACGCGTAAAAACGTATGATCTCAAAGGCATCTCAATTTTTATTCAATAAATTTTTAAGCTTCAAAACTTTTTAAACCCTTCCACACAAGGGAGCCCGCTCTAAAAAAATGTAAACGCAAAGCTTCCACTCCGAATGGTCTTATTTAATTGATGACACGACGCTCAACGCTATACGACGCGACGCTGCCTTTAAGTAGTTTGTACATATTCAGCTAATTTTATTATAATATTAAAAACAAAATTTTATTAAAGGGGATAGCAATTACTAATTATAACACTTTGTTAAAAAATTAAAGTGGAAAAAAGGTTTTTGTAGGATCTTAAAAATAGTTTGGACCCTTTCTTGAACCTACAAGATAAACGACGCAAGTTTATTTTTTCATGCAAGGAACTTAACATTATATAAATACAAATTAGGCACCCTACGAGTCTTTTCCATTAGTAATTTGTATTAAATTTTAAGGAATTTATAATTGAACATGTCTTATACAGAAACGTGTACGTATCGACAACGCTTCATTTAACTCGAACAATTTAACAATTTATTAGTACAAAGTTTTGTTCGTCTTTAGAAATGGAATTCCACAGAAAGTGCAATATTATAATGTAAGATATCCATATTTTTTATGTTAAATCGTAAAATGATTGTCTTAACTTGAACGTAAACTACATGTAAGTATGCGAATATGGGAATTCCTGCGTTTATTTCTGTAGGGACGTCTGTCTTTATCTATAGAAAATGTTCGTAGAAAGGACGCCTTACTCACTTTTCTCTATGTTCACTAACCTTGCAACCCACTTCGCTATTACCGCTGTCTCTGAATAATGGATTGTGTTTCCCCAAACGTTCTTTCTTTTTGTGTTAACGTTCCGAATCCTCTATTTGTTCGTGTGTAATATGTGAACTAATAGCTAAAATTTTTTGTACCTGCGAACTGTTCGTGCAGATAATTAATTTAGTAGGAAAGTATTTTTCGGAAGTAATTCGGGAGTTTAGTAATTTTTATGTAGTCGACTAATTCTCCTAATCGATTAGGAGATAATCGATTAATACCTCATAAAGTATTAATTATATGAGATTACAATAAATTTTGTTTGATTAATTTAAGGCGATAGTTGAACAAGCAACATGTGGTTTTCTTCACCGCGAAGAACACTAAGAGAGAATTGTTGAAAATCAAGTTTAGTTAAACATTGAGGCTGTTAAGATCTAAAATTGTTAAATTTTCTGTAAACCACAAAGCCGTTACAATATTTTGGTTGATGATTATATAATCACTTACACTTAATAATCTAATTATACCGAGCAATGCTTTCCAGTTTATGTTTAATTTTAGGGTGGCGTGGAATATTACTTACAGTTAATTGTCAATTTTTGCCAAAAGTGTTTAGGTGTGATGGTTCGAAAATCTTTTTTTGCATAATTTTGGAGACAGGTAAAGAAAGTGACGTCACGGGGTTGTGGCGCCAGCTCTGTATCCATACATCACTTAGACAGGTGAACATGTGATGTTCAATTATGCGAAGGTAAAGTCAGGGACAGGTATTTGTGTTTTACCTGTCTATCTAAATTTTATGGCATGGTTCTTGTGTTCTAACTATAGGCGGGGTCCCATTCGTAGATAATATACGCTACTTACGCTTAATGCATACCAAACAAAATTTGGAAATAATTAATTGGATTTTATTTCAGAAAATCTTCCAAATTAAAATAATTATCGTTTAATCTAATAAATAAAGTAGGAGTAGTTACGTAAGTCATATATAACTTTTTTAAATATATTTTGTCTGGTTGAACATGCAGGATTGTGCCAGTCCCCAGGTTGCACGGCCTATGATAATTGCATGTTTTAAACAAATTTAGTCGGAAAGTTAATTTGTATGATCCACTCATCTAACTATTGTTAATTTGAATATATCTTTCTTCGTCTTTTGTACGTTTGGCAGTCAAAGAGGACATAAGTATGATGTTATGACAGAATGCTTGACGATCCTGGAGTAATTTAGTTCAACGTTCACTTCGCCAAAACGTTTAACTGCTAATACCGTTACTTGGATAATATAGAACAGCAGAAACTGGCAAAAATTTCATTTTTTCAATGTTGCATGCAACTTAGTTGTAACGATTGTTAGTACAATTTCCATTTAAAACTTTGTGAAAGCTAAAAGCTACTACAAATTCGAATTGTGGTTTACACTATTAATATAACAACCAGCACTTGAATACTTTCATGATACGGGAATACTTTCACAGAAAAAAATTTGGGCTAAAAATTTGTAAAATTATGCATATTTCAGGTACAAGTTCTCCCTAGATAGGTTACAGGTAGAATATTGTGTTTAAAAAATGAAAACTGTTGAGTCCACATATTTATACCTGCATACAACCCAAATGATACCTTTTTGCAGTACACCCTTTTTTCCTATTTTTCACCCAATATTATGTGGAAAAAAAATTTTTAATTTATAAATAAAAATAATTATAAATAAATTTAAAAATATTATTCACACATTTTAATTTATATTAATTTTTCCTTTTTAAATTGCGACAAATTTTGACTGAAATAGGAACTTAAATAAATACTTACTCTTTTTCATAGGCCGACGTGGGATTCGAACTTGGTACCTCTGGCTTATGAGGTAAACGTGGTATTCGCTAGCCCATGAAGCTGATTTATTATAATTATTTTGTACAACTATCAGAAGTTTTGAGATCTTAAAAAATTCCATTTTCTATTCTGATTGTTTTATGAACATTTAAATCTAATTAAAATTACATTGAAATTGATTTAATTTTATAAAATTTTAACTTTCAGTAAACAGTATTAATAATTATCCAGTTTAAATTTTTAAAATAAAATTATAATCCACGTGTTAAAACTATTAATAACAGTATTATTTACGGGGTAAATTAATAGTGGTGTAATCTAATAAGACAAAATGTCTCTAAAGGGTAGTTCACACTACATGATTTATCATGACTTAGTCATAAGAAAAGTCATGGTTAAAATCATACCATCACAACAGTCAATCATAAAAGCCATAACTTCTATAATATCAAAAATCATATAGTGTGAACGTAAAAAAATCCCTCATATGAGAAGTCATGTGACAAGTCATATGATAAATCATGTAGTGTGAACTACCCTTAATAAGCAAAATGTAAAAGAAAAATTTTTTAATTGTACCGTTTAGCACTTATTCAAGAATAACTTTGCGTTTACAATTCGCATAATCTTAAGAACCGATTAAGAACACAACTATTGGGAGAATATACAATACAATTTTCCAGGTATAAAATTTTGCATAATTCTAACAATCGCTGTACTTAGCAAAATACAAATTTAGGCTTCAAAAGTGCACAATTGCAACAGCCCAACATTGGGTGAATTTGCCACCAGCAATTTTTTTCTGTGTTGTAGTGCTAACTTTTGTGATTTTAAAGAATATTTCTATTATCTCGTTATTTCCTATGCTTCCCCAAACATTACTTTTACCATCCCACTCCAATATTTCAAGATACTAAATTATTAATTTGCAAAGAGATCGAATTTAATGGCTTCAAAAAATTAAAATTCAAAGATAAATAAGTAATTGAGATTTTATTTCAAAATTATCAAAAAAAGTTAATTACTAACTTAATAAATAAGTAGCCAAATTTAAAAATATAACGTGAAATACGATCGTTTCCTTTTACCAATTTTAACTTTATTGATTAAAGTTTAATTTAAAAATTGTTTTAGGAAATGCATCCAAATTTTAGGTCTTACAAAAATATTTTCCTGAGAGTTACGAAAAGCCGTCACTATAAAAATCAGTTTTAAAATTTTTTTAAGGTAAAAAAAGGTATCCTGATACCTTTGATCTTACCTTATTATTTACAATTCTGACGTTTATGTTTATAAAAAACTTATAAGTCGTTTGTAAGAAAGTTTTGTTTTGTAATTCGTGGTTGATGTAGTGAAACTTAATAGTAACCATATCGGCAACCAAAACCCGCACTAATTAAAAACTACAAAAAATTGTTTATATGTTTACATTTGGGAAGAACCTCCCGACCAAATTATAAAAATTCTTTCAACTTAACGTGGAATTCAAACCACGACATAAATAATTTAGTACCCACTAAGCTAATACGCTATGCACGCCGAGAACTACCCGTGCACTATTAAATTTATGTTTAAAAGCTCTTAATTTAATTTAAAATAAAAAAATCACTTCAACTTTTAAATGATTTTTTAAAATTATTATTAATATTACTAAAGCAGTTCATGATAATATTAACATTAAAAGGTTTTTTTTATGTAGTCCTACCCTTACATGAATTCTGATTTAAAATGATCACGATTCTACTTGATATTACTTTTAAACATCTTTGAGGTAATTGCACGAAATTGAAAATTTGATATTATTTTCAGCTTATTTTCGATTTTACTTAAATTAAGTTTATATGAATTTAAAGTTGGACTTCAGCGGTTTTATTAAAAGTTTTTATTAAAATTACTTTTACTTTTTGGCATACTTCTTCTTTTAGGCTGTCGTCTCACCGAGTCAAAGATAACCACTGAGCGCTATCAATTAAAATTGTTAATCATTCAACCTATATCTAGTAGGCACTAGCATAAGTAGTTACTGTTACCTGTCAATCAGTGGAAGGAACGAAGATTGAAGAATTGATAATTTTAGTTGATCACGATTTGAAGGGGGGACAGTGGGGTCTTAAAATGATTTTTTAACCACATCATATTTGCTACTATTTGATGAAATATTTATAGCCAGTTTCATAAAACACTTTTGATCAACTGTTAAGTTGGTGATCATCGATCAAATATACAAAAAGCAATTCTATTGGTCAATTGTACACCAACTTAACAGCTGATTAAAAGTTTTATGAAACTGGCTAGTATAAAATACCAAAATAAATTTTACAAATTTAGACCAACACAGAGCAATACGGTAAACAATTACCTTTAACATTTCAATTATTTTTAAACAAATATTGAAATGTAGTTCTTGAAAAGATACAAATATCTAAATTTAAAACGAAATAACATTAAAAATATATATTTTAGTTTTTCTCTTTTATAGATTAACTCGTTGTGAACTTATAACGAGTGATATAAATTTCAAAGTAAATTTCAAATTTCATCTAGTAAATGTCATCTTATTTAATTATTTTCATAAAAATAAATAAGCACCGATAACAAAATAATATTTTCTGAAGCTACTGCATAGCAATAGTTTTAATTCTATCTATCTCAATTTTTAGAATCACCGAAGCATAAGAATTATTTGTTGATGTAAATATTTTAATCTATTTTGAATTAATCATTACTAATAAGGTAATAAGTATTGAAAATCCGTTTGTTTGTTGAATATAAAAGAATTTTGTATACCTTATAGGTGAAATATCGTTATACCTCAGTTAGTTTAACCTGAAGATTACAGAAAATTGAAATTTATAAGCCTTGCTGTTAAACAGTTTAAGAAACTGAAATATTTATCTCAAAATTTATTAATTGAGGTGCCATTATTACACAAAAATTGAAGTTAATTAATGTTAACTTAAATCACAACTTATGATGGTATATAAAATAATATACTCTAATTGTAATATTTTTCACGATTAGTTATTTGAGAGCTGGTTAACTTGTTTTAACCACGATTTTTATTTTATTTTTTTAACAGTTATTAATTCTAACTAACTACGAGCAAATACTTTATAATGATAATACGGGAAACTTAAAACAAATTTTCGGTGACATGTGATCCCAGCGCTACTAGCGGCTAGAAATGTGAACTAACGCAACTTAACGTAACATAAAGAAGGTTATGTTGTTTGTATGATGTAAATCCTCCAGTTTTCACCCGCCAAGTCTCGAAAGTTGCGTTAGTACACGAATAGGTGGCAGTCTAAATAATGTCGCCAAAAATAACAAAAGATTTTGCATAAGTTTCCCGTATTATCATTATAAAGTATTTACTACGAGCCAGTGGAAAACGATTGCAAGTACTAACAAATTTTTTCTATTGATTCATGGTTAATCTAGATTGAATAACCAGTGGTTTAGTAATATGTAAGTAAATGGATCAGTCTAAACAGCTCATGGGTGAGAAAAGCAAGATTTTTGCAATCTGCCACCGCCGAACACACTAATGCTTATTAATTATTTATTTTTAATAATAAGAATATTATGCGATTTTCATAACATTATACCACAATTAAAAAAAAATTGAGTTTACTCCGAGCAACATGCGGTAAAAACTATAAAAATGGCTATAAAATATATATGTAAAAATTTCATAAAAAAGAAATTTTATTCTACCAATAAAATTACAAAAACAAATACCGAATTCTGTCATTTTCATATGGAATAAGTAGGTGCCCTATTAAATCCTTCCCTAATAGTAGAGGGCTGGTATTCTTACTAGACAGTAAGTAGTTCAATTTACCAGTCTAGATTGTAAACAGCTCTGCAGTTTAATGTGGAATTTAAACCACAACAACATTATGTTCCTAGCAGGGCCACCCATCCAAGTAGAAGACACGCCGCACATTACTGGACTGCGGTCAATATATTAATATTTATCAATAAATAAATGTATGGATCAATATTTGCAAAAACAAAGTCTCACATCATGAATTATTTTACTGTAACATCGTATCTATTCTTATAAGATCTGCTTGCTGTATAGCTCTGTTTTAATATTGAAGTAAATTTTGAAAATGGTAAACTTGTTATGCAAAATATTGAATGGTAGAAATGTACATAAAGATAAATTTGTAAAATATAAATATGTAAAACATATTATTAAAGGTTGCGATTGTTATTGCAGCGATTTTGCAAACACGTGAAGTTGTTGCATTAATGTAGAAAAATAATGTTATGTACATGGAATAGATGCGGGTTTTTGCGGAACATAAGTTTAACTACGATAATTCATATTTGAATTTAGCTAAAAACTTAAAAATAATAAACAATAGTTCATGTATGCATAAAACAAGCGGACATAATTTGTAAGCATAGAGTAAGGCATCCAACCGTGGAGACCTGAGATACTTGTACTATGTAAGGTTGATATTACACCGTGCTTTCCTTACTCGATTGCTTTTCTGATTTATGTTTTACTTAATGACGTATTTGTTGAATGTTAATTGTACGAATCAGTTTTAACGTATATGACTAATGTTGTTTTTCACACGGAAATCCAAAAAACGAACAAATCGGCAACCATGAAATGAACGAACTCATTTGATTGAAAACAAATGTTTTTTTTTTACTAGTGCTAAAGTTTGAAGCGTAGCTCAGCTTTTATTACGCAAGTTAATATAAAAAATTATGAAATCTCACGAACTTTAGCAAGCAACTCTTCCATATGCAAAACTCGATGTTGCGTGGAAAGAACACCCGGTTGCTAATATCTACATACATGCATAAATGTATGTTCAATCGTCGTGTATTTGATCATGCCAGTCGATTCATTGGATATGCGGTTATAGTGCCTACTCTTTGTATTTTAATTTATCATTTTTCATAGTTTCCAGTAGGTACCTACGAGGAGTAAGGTAATATAAATCACCTCGTCCTTGCAATATCTTACAACTAGGGAAGATTTTTGGGGAAAAGTATCTAATAGCAAAAAAGTTAATAACGAGTATACGTAATACAAAATCAATAAGTTGATAATTAAAAGTACATAAAAGTTGTAAAAATAGGGGAGGAAAGAAAAGTTCCCCTGACTACACTACATACGTCGACTTATATTTTAAAATCGTCATCGCGAAGACGCACTTGTTTGAAATCGTTTCGCGTCGTATCTTTTCTTGATTGAGTAACGAAAATAATGACATTTAAATAATTTATCTTTTAAAACTTTCTTAATTAATTTACTAAAACACAAAATAGAAAATTAAATTATATTCAAAATTGCATATTTTAATGTAAGAACAAAGAAGAAACGCGCACACATCTCTTTTATAGTCCCTTTTCGGATTGGGTTTTTGATCATTCCCGTATGCTTTTATAATCGTAGTCGATTATTGTAAAGAAAAGGGGTGTAGGGAAACTGCCAGGCCTTTTTAGCTTGGAAAATAAATAATTAGCAGTTCTTTGTGCTCGGTTCGTGAATTATTGAATGTGCTTACATGAGCTACAGTTTCCGACGTATTTCTTATTACTAGTATTTTACATAGCTTTTAAATTAGAAAATTCTAAAGATAAATTAATGAAAAACGAGAAATTTGTCATCGACTTTTCTTAGTTAACAATTTTTTAAATTAACAAAATGGAAATAATTAAAACCGGAAAATTTATGTCGAAATCTGCGAAATGGTAAGGAATTTTCAGTATCACCTGTGAATTCCTGAAACCCTAATGTGTGCACCAATACACGTAGATTATTTAGAGAAAAGACATTGAAGAGAAACTGCCTCCTGTATGTGTGTAATGAAAGACTGCACGGGTGTAGAAAATTCGTTTTCGCGAGGGGAACTTTAATTTCGTCTCAGCCTGACGTTACATTTCCATATAGGAGCAAGTAAGATAACTGCTCATTTAAGCATAGAAGAAAAGCGAGAAGAAACATTACTAATTAAGAATCCGAAAGAAAGGGGCCGATGTTTAAAATGCGTGAGCCGAGAAAGTATATACGTATATATGAGACAAAGGAATAAGACTCCTTCAAGACGAGAATTGAGTTAGAAAATGGCGGATTGTACATTCTTAGCAAGAATTTGCATGTAATTAATGTATAAGGAAAAATCAGAGCGCGCAGATGTACAATATTACGCCATGGTTCAGTGATTTCGTTAATTTAACTGAAGAGTTGCGAGATTCTTTTGGTTGAAATTTTTATTGAAACTGGAAAACTCGCACGGTTTATTTTTAAATACTAAAACAACGATGTGTCTAATTGCATGTCGATTTCTTACTCAATCATAATTGATTGTTAATTATTTACACTTTTTTTTTACTACAAACGACCTTGTATTTTTACTAATCATTATTCGTGTATTAACTTCTATTATAACTAGTAGGCAGTCTATTAATAGAATAAACCAAATCGAATTTAAAATTTTCTAATCGCACCGTTTAGAATCGAAAATCAAATTTCACGATAAAAGAAAATTTTAATATTTACCAAAAATTTGTAGCGTTTCAAGTGATAATGATAATTTTGCAAATCAGTTTCTCAATCTTTCTTGAAGCGTAACACATTAAATCAATTCTAACCTTTTTGAGACTCGCCTTAATTTCATACGAACCTATCACTGAAGATTATATTGCAAAGCAAAAAGGTTTTTTTAATTACTTTTCAAAATTAATGGATGCCAAGATTTTGCATTTTGTAATTTTGGAAAACCGTCTAACTATTCAGATACAATGAACGGATGAATGATAGAAATAACGGGCGGAAGCAAAATATGAATTGTTTAAAAAGTGGGACAACGCCTTTTAATCAACATCATCCTTCAATTTATACAAAAATTTGAAATTATATTAACATGATCGATCCATTACTTCCAACTAATAGCTTTGCAATAAGAGACTGAGCAAAGTTTACAAAAAATTCATAAACATACATCAAGACTAAATAGGTTAACATGATAATTTTTTTGAAAACCCAAACAATGTGAAAGCGTATTTTGATTATTCAAAACCTACGCTGCTTATTTGTGGCTGGGTTGAGTTTTCCCCTCAATATCTATAAGGTGTACAATAAGTCGTACACTTAAAGCTCACTTAGCAGCAACACGTTTACCAATTAACTTGTGGCAGACTAACTGCTCCAAGAAAGAGATAAGAAGCTAACTTGCTTACTATTTACCTAGCACCCTCGTAAACTTTTACTAGATTTACCTAATAATAATAAAATCCAAAATTTATTAAAATACAAGTTTTATTTTCATTTCTTCCTTATAAGGTAGATATAACAATGCGTAGTTCGACTGCTCCATTATCACCCTATTTATTTATACAATTTGTGAGAGGGTTTCGTTTTAGTAGTATACCTTTAACTTCGTCTTGATTACTTATTCATTTTTTTTAAAGTAACACGGCCATTGTATCAAATATCAAATTCAATTAAGAATTGTAGTGTAGTTTACTATAATTAACTTTTAATGAATGTATCTTATGTCAAAGGAATAAAATAAACATCGATAATGCAAATCACACCTTAAGTAAATTTCAAACCTTTTATATGAAAGGAAACTTCTAATCAGGTTCTGCCTAATATGAGCTTTTAACTTCCATCTTGAAAAATTTAACTTGCAATTTTGAAAATTGCTTTATATATTGAATTAATAAAATATTACAGAACACATAAGACAAATTTCAGTTTTCAGCTACTTGGTTTGGATTCCACGTCAATCTGTAGTTCTTATTATATGCATGCACGTATAGGTAGTCTGATTATATCTTAATAATATGATTCATCCGTAAATACAACTGAGAATGTCCTTATAAATTTAATGTTTTTAGTATAAATTTCAAGTATTATTTTAACAACAAAAACATACATTTAAGAATTTTTTTTAAATAACTTAAAAGAAAATAGCATTTTAAAGTGTACCTATACTTAATTATTTATATGGTTTGATTTAGTTGACCTTCCTTTACACAAAAATTATTCAAAGATTGGGGTCAATCTCGAATAAGGTACTATATTGTTTTAATTATATACTATGCCCATTATCAAGGCTACAAATTGAAACAAATTTTACAATAATATTGTAAATATTCCTTTTAAAAAAACCACAAAACTCTAAACTATTTAAATGTTAAGTGTAAATTATAAAACCCTGTTCACCCTATATGATTTCTCACATGACTTCTCATACGAGAAATTTTTTTATGTTCACACTATGATTTTTGATATTATAGAGTCATGGCTTTTATGATGGCATGATTTTAGCCATGACTTTTGTATAACTAAATCACATGAGGAATCATATAGTGTGAACAGGGTTTACAACATACATAAGAATTTAATTTAAAGGACACTTTTTATGACAATTACTTGTCACTTTGTGACAGAGTTGGATCAGGTACATTTTTAAAAGAGATATAATAAAAATCATGAATTGTTTTGAAAGCTTGTGAAATATAAATTATTATTGAATAATTTTATTTAAGACGAAGTTACTAACTTAATCCACATAGATGTAGAAAAGTAGAGCTTTTTCAGACAGTATTAGAAAAATTCAACTGTCTCCAGCAACGCGACCGAGGCGACGGGTGGAAAGTAATGTTTTTACTAAATTGTACAAAATATGAATTTATCATTTTAGAATTACAATAATGAATAAAATAATCAGAGGTGACGTAACGGGTCAAAGCCTAAAACGTGAAAACGAAAAATTTAATTCGTCAAAAAAAATTGAGTATTTTTTACGGTTTAAAGTCACCTTGCAACCTAAGTTGTTAGTCTCAACAAATTGGGCTGTAAAGTATGACTTTGCGACCTTGGAACTTAAATTACTATTGTTTCTAGAATAAAATAAAAAAAATTTATATTTAGGTTATACAGTGAAAACTTTCTAAATCGAATTTTCGTAATGTATTAAAATTTGTTCGAATTAGGGGGAGTTCGAGTTAGAGAGTAAGAATCAAAATAGGAAAAAATAATAAAAAAGTTTATACAAACTACACAATATTTTATAAAGTTATACAACTTACATCCATATGCTGAGTCACACTTATTAAAATGAAATTCGATTTATAGAGTGACGAATTACACATGTAAATTGAGATCAAATGCCTAACATTGGATTTGATTTAAAGAGAGTTCGAATTGAAAAATTCGAGTTAGAGAATAATTTTTACACACAAACCCCTATTTAGTTGGACGTGCCAAATAAATAATTCAATTTAGAGAATATTTTGAATTAATGGGAGGTCAATTTATAGAGTTTTGACTGTATTTTGAAATAGACAAATTAAGAATATTTTGAGTTGAAAATTATGAAAAATTATTGAAAACAAAACATCAAAAAAAATTAGGAAGCTTCTATTGCAGGAAATTCTAAATTGGAGGCTTTGGACGCCTTTCACATCAGATTATTTAGTTAAATCGTAGAATCTGTAGTGATAGTGCTTTATTAAGTGTAGAAAACTGAAAGATTGCAAAGTCTTGCTAAAATTTCATTAAAATTTGTTTAAAGAGAGGCAAATTGGTAGTTTTCTTTGAGGAAAAACTTTTGGAAATTCTTCATTATGGAAGAGGTTTAGCTATAAGCAGAATGAGAATTATTTTAGGATTAAATGGAGGCGACTATTATTTGCTGTTTACCCAGAAAAATTATATTCGGTTTGACTACTTAATATGGCAGGTGAATATTTTAGTCTTTAAATTTTCAAAAAATCATTTCCTAATCTACACATAAAAAATTTGTTCAAAAAATGTCCTTCTTCACTGTTCATAATAAAAAGCTTTATGGAAAATTCTATAAATCAATGGTCGATTTCCTACATCACTTTTTCCAATAATATTGAATTAAATCTTCTCGAAGTTTTTAGTTAATTATTCCCATAGGCAGAAATCGAAAACTTAATACAATGTAAATTCGCATTTTGACTAGATAACAATAGTTAATTAATGTTGGTGACAGCTCGCACTGAGATGTGTGACCGCTTAACAGCCGATTTACCATCGCTACTTTGTTACCAACCCGCATTGGTAAGTTGTGTTACAGTACAAAGGTTTGTTTTGTCAAACAACTTACTGTTGATTAGATATTGGATAGATCTGAAATGGATAGATCTACTACTTGGCATTGGTGGAAACCAACCTAGCAACTTTTGACTTGCTTTGCTGCTTAGCGTTCAGTATGTTTTAAATTCTTATTAATTTATTATTTTGTCATTTTTTAAGGTAATTTCTACTTGACTATTTATTTTTGGTTTGATAAGAAAAAATATCTAGATCTTGGATGGCTCGATTTAAACAAACTAGTAATTGGATGCTATTGTTCCAAATGGCAAAGAAATGTTATGTAATCACTCATAACAAATATTTTTTTAAATCTAAGAGATCAAGATGAGATTTTGATTACAGAAGTGTAACCAATATGATTAGGAATAGAATCGCGTTTTCATACTCCAGAGCCAATTGATTTTATTTGCTCTATAGTCTACACAACCAATTGAAAGATACTATGATAAAATCGTATAATATAAATGGTATAAAATTTGGGGAAAATTTTGTCACTATAAGTTGTTGATAACCAACCACCATTCTTAAGGAAAATAATATCTACTTTTTAAAATAATGCAATAGAAACAATGCATCGATTAAAATATTTAGTAAGCCAAATTTGATCAGTAAACTAAGAAAATTCAGATCATGAAAAGTTTACTTGTTTGAAGTTTGCTCACACTATCATTAACTCAGGGTTTAGTTAAAACTACCGGGTTCTATAAACGAAAAATTTGAGATTTAAAAAAGTCGTTTAAAAGTCCTTAGGGCGTGGCCATCCAGCTTTTGCTTAATAGGTGATGATGGTATTAAAGTGCTATCAAGAGAGAAAAAACTTTAATGAAACTGCATTGGAAAAATGCCGTGCAGGTTTCTAATAAAAAAATCGACTCCATGCAAATATTTTCACTGCGAATTTATTCATTCAATCGCTCACATCGCATCTTGCACATATGATTGACCTATTATTGTCCTAAAATTTGGAAGCATTTTTATCTCCAGTTTGTGTGTACCATCGTAAAGTTGAAGGGGACTGCGTGAGTGAGTTCGACCCTCGTCTTGTACGAAGGTAGATTTAATGAAATCCAACATTTTCAGTTTTAATTTATAGATGAGGAACTAAAATTTTAACTTCACATAGGAATGAAATTATTAATAAGAAATCAATCAAATAATTTTAAAATTGAAAATCTTTGTTGAATTTTTAAAAGCAGTTTCGTTTTATATTTAAATAACAAGACGCCTTCTAAAAACACGCGGATCGATTAAAAATTCCTCTCGATTAATAATTGAGAACGTTCCTTCTGGAGTGTACCGAAGGGGTTGAAGCTGGCAAGGACTGAGGGGCAAGAGAAACTGAAAGAAGGGGGTGAAGAAGACTGATTGTAGTCAGTGTATGTCAGAGTAAAAACAGTAAGAGTGCGGGCGAAATGAGATGATGTTCCCCGCTCACCACCATTCTTTCGGTTCTTATTGCCCCCAAACTCCCTTATGAGAGTTTGCGTACGGACCTACTTACTACCCGTTTCACATAAAATCTTGTTCCGATAATTTGCATACGTTCAATTTCTAATTTATTTTAATTAAAAATGTTACATAAATTTTAATATTAATAATTTTGAAAATATAAACGGTGGTTTATTTTTAAAACTCGTCAACATTTCTTTGAAAATTCTTGTATAAATATTATATCCACATTAATATTTTATTTTCAAGTGCTTTAAAAGCTTCCAATAATTTACAGTTATTGATCATAATAATGAAAATATTTTGTTTCGATTCTGTGATTAATTAAAAAAATGTTAATTAGAAAGAAAGAAAATAAAAATGACGTAAATTTTTCTAGTGGCAATAGTTAATTAAGAATTCACTTTTGTATAATCCACTTTTAAAATTAGAGAATTGTCGGTGTAAATTTTAAATTTGTGGCAAAGAAAAATGATGATATTCTTTATAAGCATCAGTTTGCATGAAAAAGTTTCGCGAGGGTCTTAGTTACTTACCCTCCCCGCTACAGTCTCATACGCGACTTGATAATTAACAAAAAAATCGTTATCGCAGGCGGCCGTGCCGTGATGCATAAACGGAGGATCTCTCCTTACGTCCTACTCGCTCCTTGCTCCCATTCCCTACCTCGTCACACACGCTCGCTTCCAGGGGCAAGCTTGATTGTCATTATAAGGGAGTTTTAATAAGAAAAAGTATTGATGTTCGTTTTCTATGCATGCATTCTTATTCTTGGCGTGTTTTTGCGTCTTCTCCTTAGAGTATAATGTTCGCTCGACTACACCCTTCTTCCCCTTTTATTACACACGCTTGTTTTTGAAGCATTATTGAATGTCATTAAGTGGGTGGCTTAATAAGAATGGGGACTTTTATAAAACATACCCATACTTGAAACTTAATTCTTACGTTCACAAAACTACAAACGCAACGCTAAAAACTAAATTTTCTTCAGTTTCTATTAACTTTTACTAAACATTTAATATAATTAGCACGTAATTTGTTTTGCTACCCCCGGCGCTTTATGATACGATAAGTTTTTCTTTTTTTTTCTTTTTAATTTTAAAATCACCTAAATTTTTATAATTACTGAAAAATTTAATATAAATTGAATTAGAACAGAAGGCTTAAATTGAAAATTTTAGTGATACTAAACAAATAGGAAATTAGTGGTAATTACACGTTATATAGACTCATATATTATGTAGCTATATTAGAGGTTTAATTATTGTAGGAATATCCTATTTAAAGTCCCGTTTTGTATTTGAGTATATGAATATTTAAACTGTCGAAATTTTAGGTTGTTAAAAATGTTTCATTTTTCATGCAAGAGTTTCTAGTAGTGCTATAGCTCGCAAATTATACAGCAATTAATCTTAAATGTGCTGTATGTAAAACATATTACATTTGAAGAGGTTCGTTATTATTATCATATACTACAAACGTTTATTTTAAAAACATTTTTCAATACTCAGTATAAATTTAATGTAATTACATTATGAATTATTAATTGTAAAATTATACACTTATTCAATATGAAAAGTTTATATAAAACGCCACGTTATATTTTAAACCAGAATTTATTTATGTCGTACTAAAAAATGATAAAATAGGCGGCTACTTAAAAAACATACCAGGTTATTTTCAATTTGGCCTTTATCTTGATAATATACCAATATAAAATATATGTTACAGTAAATGTAAATACAATGCGATTTTCTCAATAGGATTAATAATATCATAAATACGAAGCAATATCGCTAAACGCAAATTACAGTGGCAAATAGCGTTATACTATCGACAACCTTCGATCATTATCCACAAATGATCATTAAAAATCTTTTCAAAAGAAATTACAATAATCGAATACAAACATGTATAAAAAATATTCAAACTACCATTCATTCTGCTATTTACTCAACTAATTTAAGTTATTTCATAAACTAAATTATTCGCAAATCTTCGATTTGAAAATAGTTAATGATCATTATTTTAATTAATTTTTAATTTAAAAAGTATACGAAGTAAAAATAAAAAATAAATATGAAGGTAGTAAAAGTAAAATGTATTATAATATCTTCGGCAGACTGAAAATTAATGATCATTATCATTCTTTTCTAATTCAGAAATTAGTGAATAATTTAAATTATTAAATAGTAGCTTAAATAAACAGTTGAGTAAATAGCAAAACGAATGATTATATGAATATTTTACATGTGTATATCCGATTTAGATCTTTTTTTTTTTAGATATTTTAGCCCACTGAAAATATTAAAAATAACATTCAAAATAAAGAGAATGAAGTAAAACAAATATTGCTACCCTGATTTGCTCGGTTGTTTAGCAAGGAATGTCTACCTTGAGTAAGTAAGTGTAGAAAATTGCAATACTTCATTGGTGTAAAATCACCGACCCACTTTTTACACCAATCATACTACTTTACGCGGAGTTGCTCAGAGTAAGACAAACAGACAAAAGTTGCAGTACCTACTTGAAGTATTCGCAGGTACTTGTATGTATTTAAAACCAATTTTGATTTAGTTTTCTTTGTTTGAAAGCTAACTATTGAAAGTGTTCTTAGCTATGATTCAAGAAAATCTGTTTAGCCGTTTGAAGATCATCAGCTCTTTTCTGGTTGATGAAGGGATGTGAGCAACTTTCACGCATCTAATTGATTTGAAATTTGGTCTTCTTGGCCAAAGGCAACCTTGACCTAATGCTGCAGCATCACCTAAAATCTGCAGGATACCCATCTCTTCACCAACTTAAAGTAGAGGTATTGTGTTTAGGCTTATTGGAATGGTCTTAATGAATAGGTTCTAGATAGATGATGATCAGGGTCTAATAATGTGTAGCAATTTCATGTCCCGAAAAGTATTTTTGTGAATGTGAGGATAGAATGTCAATATAGGTGTGTGTGAGAGCTAAGCTATAAAAATGATAGGTATGTTTTAGCAGCGTCCTGAATAAAAAATTACTTCCATTTCTGAGTTAATGTGCTTACAACAAAATGCAAAATAAGTCAATTTTATCATCGATTTATTATTTTTATCATGTCACTCTTGCATTGTTTCATCCTTTCGCGCTGTGATGACAACCCCTGAAATGTTAATAAGGATGATATCAGTCGTTTAAACTTTATAATTATTATTATTAATAGCATTACATTCTATTTATAGAATTTAGCTGCCCTTTCAGACTTACAAGATCCATTTATTGAGGTGGATTAATCCTCATATTTACAATTCATATCTATAGGTCCTGATGTGTTCTAGCATCCCACACAATCTTTCTCCAGGCTGCTCGTTCCATGACTTTTTGCCTCCTTTTTTTTCACTCATCTTCTCCAGGTCTTCCAACACTCCATCGACCCATCTCAGCTTTAGTCTTCTTCTGCATCGTTCTGTGTTTGGTTTCCATGCCATTATGGTTCTTGTTATTTCCATATCATTGGTTCTCATCAAGTGTCCCCACCATCTTTGTCTTCGAGACTTGATAAACTTTACAATGTCTTCGCCGTTCATTTCTTCCAGAATTTTAGAGTTTGTTCTCATTCGACACTCACCATTAACTCGTTTAAGCCCCATTATCCCCCTCTCTTTGACATACACATAACTTCAGCCGCATATGTAACTACAGGTCTTATCAGTGTCTTATATAGCCCCATTTTTGATCTTTTTTAGATTTGTCTATCTTTCAGTAGGTGCCTATTCGCGTAGTAAGCTCTATTGCCCGCCTGAATTTTTGTTTTTACTTCCGCATTTCTGTTGTTATTTTATAAAGTATAGTAAAATCTACGCCACAGAACCAGAGTCTCTGGAAGAAGCGCGACGACGTATTGCTGAAGAGTGCCGTTTGATAACTCCACAAATGCTTCAAAATGTCAGGGCACATTTTGAACAAAGCTTGTATTATTAATTTGATTAAACTGATCTTTTTATTGGACCCATCTTTTTATTCAAAATTCCAAATGTAGTTTGTTTTTTACCTTAAGGGTTGAACTGTCAATGTTTATCAATTGCAGTAAAAGTAGCCCCTGTAAAATTAAAATCAATCTGTCCACAGAAACGTGCCCATCCCCTCTTCCATATAAGTTGGCAAAAAATTGACAAAAACACCCAAAAGTTGGTCAATTTGGCATTTTTTTGTCTAAATTTACAAAAAGTTGGCATTTTGAATTAATTCAGATGGCAAATTTGCAAATTTAAAATTTTTCCTCCCCGAAAAAAGTTGGTTGGGCACGTCCCTGCCCGTCCAAGCGTTTTTACTTCGCATTTTTGCAACTTGTAATAATTAATAAAACTTAAAAAAAATTATAGCACTAAATTCAGAGAACCAAGACCTTTCAAATGAGGTGTCACTTGCCATATCATCCCTATTAACATTTCAGGGTTTATCATATCAGCGCAAAGGGATGAAACTATACGGGAGTGACATTGGTCGCAAAAGTTGTCAGCTTTGATGATAAAATTGATGTGTTTTTGCATTTCTTAAAAAAAATTCTATTGACCACAATTCCGCGTGTGTCGTTTTCAGAGGGCCACCCTGTGTACAAATAATAATTCCAGAACATACCTACTAAATTAACTGAATTTAGTATTTACATTATTACATAAAAGTCAAAAGTGGACCTCGAAGACCGCCCTTGGCCGTTTGAGGGTTAAATTATGACACTTTATTTGAGGTTATGTTGCCAATTAAAAAATCATTAATTTATTCACTTTCACCAAGGTGGCGTTTCTAAAAATTATATCTATCGGGAATTGTAGAGAAGTAGAGACCAGCGTCTTATTTTCAAAAATTCTCCACATTTTTGCAACTAAACTTTCATAATAATATTATGAAGAATAATGAAGTCACATAAAACGCAGTGTCGTAACTAGAAATTTTTGGTCCATGCGTAGCCATTGAACCCCTCATCTGTAAATGATATCAAGTTTCAATTTTATTGATTATAAATTACCAATATGTTTTAAATTCATGATTTGTACTTAATGGTAAAGTAGAAAATTTTGGGGAGCAAGTTTATGCACGTAATGTTTGTGTTTATTAAGTTTTAAAAGTTTTTTAACGATTCCGTTACGAAAACCAAATCGGAATCGAAAAGTTTATAATCTAAACTGGAAATGGTTTGGTTATTAAATTTTCAAGTGAGCGCTAATTTGTATTAAATTTTACTCGAGTTAATTATTTCATAACTAACATATTATGCAAATGCTGATGTCAAGTGGTAGTTAATTTTTACGTAATGCGAGAAAATAAAATAAAAGGTTTTCAACAATTTTCAAGTACCTACCAGAGACAAGAAAGAATTTCCACAATTCAAATTAAAAAATATGAAAGCTTTTACATGGAAATTAATAATAGGTTGGAATATTTAAATTAATTAGTTATATCGGACTTCAACGCCTATAAAATAAAAATCTCCTAAATTTCTTATGTAAAACGATGTAATCAATCAGGAGGCAGAACCGATTCTTATCGGTATGGTGACAAAACAGAACAATAAAATGTAACCGCAACTTTCATGTTGGTGTAAAATATAATTTCCTATTATCTTATTGAGCCTGGTCACCTCTATAATCAATGTTCATATTATTATTTAAATATGCCGCACACATATAGTACTAAGCATTTAATCGTTAAATTACGATTACTATTTTAGTTTTACGTTTATTATTTAGTATGCTATAAGTGATACAAAGAATCCGATTCCGAATTACCTATTGGGTACTACAAAATTAAAGGTTAAACCTGATGAAATATTAACTGGACGTTGCATAAATAAAAAAGGATTTCGTTTTAAAAAGTTGGGGTTAATTTTCTTAGAAAATTTGTTTACGTGATTTATCTAAATCAGAAAAAAAATCAGCGAAAATCTCGTTAACCTATTCATGCGCATCAGAAATTAGATACGGCTTATTTGGTATGTATTATTATTATTATGTTAAACTACATTTCTTTTCATTCGACAATTCTAACGAAACATTAATTTTTAATTTCTTTAATAGTTTCTTTTCATGAAAATAAAAAAATATTATTTTGCGAGCTGCTTAGAACCTTTAATTTTTAATTTTACAGTATTATAATTATTAAAATACATTTCACGTTATTAAAAAGGTTTATTTCTTATTCTAACTGTTAGAATTAATTATGTTAGAAAAAATTAAATATTAATAAATAAATGAGTAAATAAGTAAATCAGCTCAACTTTATTCAAATATGTAGAATTTAAACATGCAATTTTATAATATAGAAATTGCACATTTTGATGGAATATTGTCGTGTTATAACTATAAGTTACAACATACCACCTTAAATTCCAATACATTTCAATACATATTTCGACGTAGATTTCATATTTTATTTGGTCTTTATTATGATAATTGAAATTAAATAAAATATTATTTTATTAAAATTTTTAATTTTAAAGCTTTATACTCCAATGTAAATACTAAATATAAACATTGAATCTAAACCAACTCAAAAATAATTAGGCTATAGTGGAATACATTTCGGATTTATACGTTGATATTTTCAACCCAGAAATTAATATTTGAATTTGGTGTTTGTCATTTAAGGGATTAGTAGCTCTAAATAGCAGATTAAAAAAACTAAAAATAATTTATTGCATAAATCACTAGTATAACATCTCAAAAATAAGTAGTTCCTGAAGTTTCAAACCGAAATTTGAAATTAAAATTTAGGTATTTTTAAATATATTACTAATTCAGAATATTGCGTAATTACCATGCGTTAAAACTTTAAAAGGATTTTTCTCAAAACGACTTGTTTTTACTCAGCGGTAATGAAATTTCAAAAACTATAAGACCAATCGGATTGAAATTTTACAGCCTTGGTTACACAATTGGTTATGATATGAAGCAAAACAAGATTTAAACATTAACGTTTTCATAATGTTTTTTATAAAAAAAAAATTATAAAAACATGAATTTTTGATTCTTTTTCTTCAAACCGATGCCATTTAAATATTTTTTAATAAAAAGTACTTTTTAAAATTTACGCCGCAATAGCGACACTCATACAGATTAAAAATTTTTTTAATATTTAGGATCTGCCCTAAATGTCAAAATTTATGTAGTAATGGCCCTGATGGGAGACGATATGCTTAATGGATTACAACGCTGCTTCAACCATATTCACTATGTTAATCGCGACGTGGGTAAAATTCACTAACTACCCCCCACACCGAGATAGATGCAGCTTCAAATGTTTGCAAGAAAAATTGATAAATAGTACAAAATTTCTTCTAGCGCTCCTGGCTACTCTAGAGTCTAGAATAGAGAATATTCTTCATTACGGTATTACTCAGTATATTTTATGTTATATATTACACCTATGAAATAAAATGCTACTTTTCATGCCAAGGAAAAAGGCTTATACCGGAAGCAGGACCAACGGTATTAATATTTTTCCAAAGTATGAAAAGTTAAATTTACTCCAGACGTATGTACATATTAATGTTCAACCAAACAGATTAAGTTTCACATCAGAGATAAATTGTGAGGTGGATTAACTGAATAAACAAATTAATGAGTTTACAAATTTTAAACATCTTTTGATCCACCAATATTTAATGTTTTACTACATTACTTATAATTTAATTGCAATTATTAATCTTCTTAAATTAATATTTTGTCTCTTGATGGCTGTTTGAAGCCGAAACCGGTTAAGTTTAGTAATTTATTTAGATACTTTTGTAATTTAAAACTTTCAATTTTGATGGATTATTGTTTGTAAATTTCGACCAACTTATCATTTTTTATTATTTATTGCGTCATTGCCTTTTATTATTTTTTTAAGGTCTCCGGCTTCCATGTTGCGCATGTTACTCGGAGCACAATTCCACAAAAACGTGGAAGGAAAGTAACTCATTATACATATTATATTGAAGTGATGACTTAAAACTCCAAGTGGAAAATTTATACTACACTACCTTTTTTCAACAAAATTAGTAATAAGAAAACTGCATTTTCCCATAATATATTTTTGGGGTTTGCTTACAACGTTAAATTAAACTAAGTCTAGGAATAAATTGACTGGACCTAGATCATGTGGTTTATTTATTAGAAAGGCATCAAACGCTTACATGAGACCCAGGGAATATTTTTAAGAAAACTTTCGAATAAAAGATTTAAATTGAAAATTATAACCTAAACAAAATGAATTTATTTAAATTCTCTTTGATACAAAAGGAAATGTATTCTAATTATGCTAAACAAAATAAATAAAATTGTTTTGAAACTACGAGTATTATAAATTTATCCAATTTTTAAATAATTTTATAGTCTTTCAAAGTGTACCACATCAGTGACTGAATAGAATTCCTATTTCAACCTCTCTCCATTCCTGTTGTTTACCTATGAACATGGGGTGTCGGTTTATATAGGTATGCGAATAATAAAAGTTTGCTTTTATACTTCCGACTACATTTAAAACCATTTACGTGTTTAAACGTTATATCAAAGTTTCAGGAGTGCAAGAACGATTACAAAGTGAATTATGTAAATAGTTTTGTGATGAAAATGAGTATTAAAATAGGCTAGGGATAAATATGAAATGAAAAATAAGCACAAAGTAAACATGTTAAAGTAATATACGAGTTGAAAACAATTAAGTGTTAAATGGAGCGCAGGACATTCAGCAGGAATGAAGTAGAGTAGCAGGAAATTTCAGCAGTAACACATACGCAGCAGGAGGGTTTAGAGTGTACACACTGCGTGCAGGTAAACGAGTATAATTTACGTCTACTCGCTCTAACACTTCTATTAGTTACTCAAAACAACCGACGAAATAAATTATACACCCAACTTACTATGATTTATATAATAAAACACTTTTCGTTTTTCCATTTTAATAATAAGGAAATTTATATGCGTATTTCTATTTTCTACAAATAGGACATTTTTTTGTATAGTTTCTTCAAAAATTTAAACTTACCAATTGTTTGCGTGGCAAATTTGCATGTAGTACGTTGATCGATATCTGTAACACAAAAGAAAAGAAAATTTCATTGGCTAATCACTTACAATTATTTTTAAATGAAACATAAAAGTGATTTAAGAATAGTTCCAAAATTTGGAGTAAGAATTAAGCGTTTGCAGCTTAAAATTTTTTTTGATGCAAAGAAAGACTTTTTGAAACAATCGATATTTCTGAACACAGCAAAATAAATACGTAGAGGAATAAAGACCCAATTAGAAAATTTTATTGTAGAATAAATTATAAATTTAATTTTATATTACATAGTGAAAAATTGCCGAGCCAACTCAGACTCGACTCATTATGAAAGAGCTTGGTTTAATATTGCTGATCTGAAAATTGGTGATATAGCAGAAAAGTTTCAGAAAATTTTTCAGGTTGACTGATTATTCTTGGAGACACACATGGCCCGTGGGGTGGCGTACGCATACAAAATTTACGCAGATATATTATTTTTGATGTTCACCAGATACGCTTTAATTTAATTCACTACAGGAGGCACGCGATGCTAAATATGCATAATTTGTGGGCCCATCTCGAATTTTATTACTATAATCTACTCTATTTTAGCTTGGTTTATACTGTTACTAATTTTATTTCTTGTTTGTCATGTAAATCAATACGCAACTTGGATATAATGTTCATGTGCATGTGTGTTATCTCAAGAAAAAAAAGAAGCGAAAAAAGCTTTTCCCAAAAAAGCTGAGTGGAACAAAAATAGGGTAATTTCTGCTTTATTGCAATTTGAGAAGAATAGAAATTTACTAATGAAATTGTGGCAAATAAACTTAATTTGGCTATAAATGTAAAATTGTAACGAAATTAAACAGCAAATGAAATAATTTTTGTTAACGGGTAAACTTGCATCGTATAAATTAATCTTTGATGTTACCTGCAGTTTGTAATTCAATATTTAGTTTATTTTGAAATGTTTTGCGAGTTTATATAAAGTACAAGTTGAACTTTGCATTTGAGGCATTAAGAATATGAATTTGTTTTAAATTGAGTTAGTTCGTGGTTTTGCTGATTGTGGGATCTAAATAATTACGTATTTAGCGGCGAAACCTCAAACCATTCGCAATTTTAAAGAGAATTTTATTGCATTTTTATTAAAACGTAAAATCTACCACTTAATTATTGAGCCCGGATTTTCATAAACGTATATGTTAACATAACTTTTGATGTATTCAAATTTAACGAAGCTATAGTGAAATAAAAATAATTAAAATTTTGTAATCATAAAGAAATTTTTGTATTGTGAAAAGTTTTGCTAATAGAAAGACCGTAAAATTGGAACTCATAAACAGATCTTTATAATGGAGAGTTTTATTAAGTTCAGAAAATCAACTGCGTATAACTGAGGTTATAAATACTTTTTTTGTATGGATATCTACAAATTTAAGCACGAATAACTAAACTAGATTTTAACTTTTTAATGACTTAATGGCTTCTAGAAGAAGTTAGCCTACCATCACGGGAAAGCTTTCATAGTTTAATTATATTTTTTTTTATATTTTTGATGAAAATTTAAATTACTTTGTAGTTTAGCAAAATTTACTGCAAGTTTTTTGGATTATACAAAAATCTCAAGTTGTATACTAAAGAGAAAGTTTTCAGGAAACTACAACACTCAGAAAACTTTAAATATTATTAAATCGTAGTGGTCAAGTCGACTACATAACAAATTTTATAAAATCATTCATTCTATTATTTGAACGATCAAGTTAAACATTTGACAATTCAATTCTTAGTTTTGTGTAACCAATAAATGTTGTATATAAAAAATCTCAAAATATTTTTCAATAGATCAATAATTATTATTGTATTGTGGAATACCGGTTTCGTTTATCCAAATTTGGCTGAAGAGTTTTGCTGCTCGAAAGTCTTAAATATCAATTTAAAATTTCACCAATCATTATCAAAATCATTTGTAGCAGTTTTTTTCCAATAATACACGTCAAAGTTTTTTGAATGTTGGTTTTAATGGTAAAATAGAAGATATTAAAATATATGACTTAACAAATGAATAAATTGAAATAATAATATCATATCATTATTTTATTTATGATATAAAGGGTAACCACACTTGAAAATTCAATATTAAAGTAAATATTATTATATAAAAAAAATTGTGATTATTATTTCAATTTATTTATTAATTTTTTTTATTTTTTTTGTAATTTAATTCAATAATTTTTATGAGGTAAAAACTTAACAATTTGGATTCTAATGGTACCTATATATTACTCAAAAATTTTGGATGTTGACGGAAATTTTTTTTATAAAGATGAGTTTTTCTCTTATGTTCTATGGCACCTCCCCCCCTCCCCGATTTACCTCAAAAGAATCCCCTTAAATTTCCCAAGGAAAACGTGTCTAAATTTCAAAAAATGTCATTCATCTTGGAAATCCTAAAAATTTGCTATAACTTCTTTTTAATAAATTATAAGGTGTTCAATCATGAGTTACTGGATTTGACTCGAATCGACACAGTTCGTCGAGTCTAAGTTTGTTGTGGTGATTGAGGTTAGATACGATTGACATGATAGTTCATGGAGCATTTCACCTTCAAAAATCATTATATTTTGATACCCCCCTATCTATTATCCAATTCCATTTAAGTATGCAATTGCAAAATTGCTGAAGAGACAATTAAATAAAACTAATTAGGTTGTGGTATTACCAGTTGACTTGTATAACTATTCCACTCTTCACATCCAAAATAAAAGGCACTCAGAAAATTTAAAATTAACAACAGACAAGAATTTTAAAAGTTGTTAGAATATGAAAATTTAAGTACCTACCTAATATTTCATTTCATTGTAAAATATTTGAAGTATTAAAAGTGAAACTCATCACAATATTAAAGTAAATAATAATCCTACAAAACTATATGAACATTAGCACTAATTATGTTTATGAAAAAGTGTAATGTTACTAAAGACTAGAAGAAAAGACGAGGAAACGGAAAAAGAAATAAACATTGTTGTGATAAAATGTATCTATTATGAAACTTTTTTTATTTAAAAGTCACTAAATTATGGCTATGGTTATTTATAATAGCTAAATATTTTTAACACTCATAATAATTAATAAAACTTACAAATATTGTTAAAAATGGTTTCGATATTCTTTTCATAATATTTAAATCAGTGACTACCAAACTTTTGGAACTTGTCAAATAATAATATTTCACTATATCCAAATAACTGTTTTGTGCATAGATCCATAATTATATCTTCCAATAATAAAAAAAACTTTTCACTGCAATTTACACTGCCGGCTCCAGGTCATATTTATATGATGTACCGAGCCTTTCAAAATCTGAATTATAATGCTGTACATTACACGAGTTTTTCCAATTTTTCAAATGCTATTAATTAATTGAATTGATTTTCTAGATAAATTATTCTTATTTCTCTTTGTAGGAACGCTTATGCCGTCTTGTAACACTCGACTACAAAACAATAAAATATTCCAAGTGATTTGCATCTCACAATCAGTGTAGGTATCTTTTATTAAACAATAAATATGAATTAAAATTAAATTTAAAGTTTATGTGAGTAATAATTAAAACTCACATCAAGTATTGCAGGCAATAATTAAAAGGTAGACAAATTTACGAAGCAATTAATTAGGAAAAGTTACTTTACAACTGAAGTTGTATTTACACATGTGATAATTTAATGATATGCACAACGTTCTCGCGTACCTACGAGTGAACGTTTTGCTCCATGGCCGATAAAAATGCAAAATGATTGCCGTGTTTTATTTTATATTATTAATATCCATCTTCTTTTATTGCAGAGTAGAGAGAAATGAGTGTATGAAAACAACTTAATTCTTGTTTAACAAAGCTCTTCGTTATTCAAGTAGATATATTTTATTTCTATGCTTTCTTCAGGTGTACGTTTATTGAACCACAGTTGATAAATTCCCAATAATTTCTATTGTATATTTGAAGTTAAATAAAATGCAGTTTAGTAAAATTTGGCTAATCTAACAGTTAATTTCATTACATTAATTATATAATTTATGAATAAATTATTTTTTAAATTTGGGATAAACTTAATAATATCGTAACGTGGAATCCAAACCATGGTAAAAATAAATCGACAGCTACTAGAATTTAAACCTATAACTTTTCGGTTTACGTGTAAATGTACACATGTGAAGATGTACCTTGATTAAGGGCTAGTGTATAAAAGAAGATAATCCTTTAACCAATCAGCACAGTTAAAATTTTATTTTAAGTTGGTTGATTGGTTTAAATTGGAGTTTAATCCATGGTCAAGGATTATTACCCTCTTTTATAGAACTGGCTGTAAGAGTTGACAAAGTCAGTGATAATGTAAACTTAACCTTTAAATAAAGTGTCAACTAATTATCAATTTTGTTCTATTTATTTAAACTGCAAAAACTCAAAAATCACTTAATACGCAATCCGTACTGCAATAAAGATTAATTTAATTATTATGCTGGTTTTTGCTTTCAATTAAGTTTAATAAAATTAATTTACATATAAGTGGGTATTATGAATTATCTACTTAATAAAACAATGATGGTGACTGACTGACTGGCAGACAACGCACAGCCTAAATCGGTGGGTCTAGAAGCGTGAAATTTGGCACGTGAACTCTTTATATGACGTAGGTGATCACTACGAACTGCTTTTAGAAAAATCTTGTCCAAAACAGATTAATCAAATTTTTTTTATAATTAGTGACGCGCATGAATGGGTTAACGAGATTCCAACTGCCATTCACTGAAGCGCATTAACAAGAATTTTATAAACGGGTGAGGCCCAAAAAGTCCAAACAAATACATTTAACACTCGAAGGCTGCTAGACCTCTTAGTATTTTAAATTATAAAAATTTAAGTAGGTAAATTTTAATAATTTCGAAACAAAGTTTCTCCGCCGACATTTTTGCAAAAAAAATGCAGCAAATTTAATAAAATATCTGTTAATTTTGAGACATCCTTTAGCAGGCTAACTTGTTGTAAAGTCTAAATAATAACTTTTCTCATTATCGCTTGGTACAGTGCACATATTCCTAATTCTATTGAAAAAAATACATTGTGCACATTTGCTATAAGCGCCAGCATAAGTTTACTAGGAAATGTGCACTTTGCCGGTATTCGAACCTTTTCCATAACATAAACATTCATTACAGACCTATTCGACTGGCCAAGATAAAATTCTGCCATTGGCAGTTTTTGAATTTTTATGATCACTTTACGTTCTTCTTATACAGTTTATACTATCAGTGCAAATCATAGGAAAGAATATGAAATAATGAATATCTTCAGCCATTAGCAAAATAATGGCAAGAAAACAATGACTGAATATATTTTTGTAGTTTATAATATCAAATAAACTCGAGTTCATTGGTTGAAAATCGATGAACAAATTCATAATTTCAAGTAACTTTTTTACTAATGTAGTAATGAAATTTTTTATAAATACAGTAAATTTTTGTTCAATTCTAAAAATTTTTCATCGTATTACGCGTGTGAAAAACTTACTTTAAAACTACATTTTTGTAAAGCAAAAAATATGTCACATTTATTTAAATTATTTTCCAACGTTAGCTACAATTAATTATTATCAACTTTTTGGCAATTCATGAATTTTGCCAAACAAAACCTTTTTTATTTTTAAATCCAATTATTTGGATATATTGACTATTTTGTAACCTCTGAAGTGCTAAAATGTAAATTTGTTTTTCCTGTATTTTTAATTTTATTTTTTGTCAACAACGGGATTTTGAATTGCATTTGCTTTTTCCCGTAGTTTGTTTACATAGATATTTGCACCTGGACGATGTTATCTGGTACCACTTACGCCCCTATTCTGTAACTTTTTTGTTATCGTTACCGAATCGTTAAAAACCGTAAAATTTGGTTTCCATTATATCATTACTTTAATGCAATTCTGAGTGTAAACCAAACTTTACGGTTCTTAACAATTTGTTAATGATATCGAACAATAACGAAGAAGTTACAAAATAGGGGGGTTAAACACTAAGTTTGACAGCGTTCTTTCCGACATCACCAACTGTTAAAATTTGTTTGTATTGTGGCACTTTACTCTTTACAAAATAAAATTATAGTTGTCTATTTTTTTGAATTTTTGTTCAACATAATAATCAACATTTACAGTAAAAAAATTGCTTAGTTTTAAATAGTACCAAGCATGGATAGGGATAGAAAACAGAAAGAAAAAACTTAAAAAACAATAAATTGTTTGAAGAAAAAAAAATTGGGCGGTAATGGGTTAATATAGTATTATATTTCAATGTATAATAAAATTATCTAAATATATTTAGTTATAAAAATTTTGAAAGTTGAAATGCATTTTGAAAATTGAACTAAGCAGTGGTGGAAAGACAACGTTGTCGGTGATAGATCTACAAGTCTTCTGCTTACGGAACAGTACAATCTTTTATGAACATTGTTCCTACAATGTGAAACTGCTCTTTGAGTAAAATTATTGCACAATGATTTCCATTTATTATATGTATGAACAAATGCATATTCGCAATAATAAGTAATTAATTATGGTAAAGTTAAATTGAATTTTACAGTTGTAAACTCATTTTACTTTATCTATGTAATTTTGTTTGTAAGTGTTATATACCTACAATAATAATCAAGGACATGTTTAAATTTTGGGAATATTGTTTAGAATAATAGAAACGTTTGCAATTATATTTACTTTAGTGGTGCGTTTAAAAAGATATTAACAATAATGTGTGTATGTTTTTAAATTTTGTGTAAGAATTCACATAACTTTCGCACTTTTGTATTCTTATTAAAAAAATCTTTTAAGATTTAAACGAAATTTCTCGTTTTTGTTCTTAACATTGTTTTAATGTTATGTATCTTAGGATAATGAGTTTACCGTTTTATTAGATAACATCTCCTAAAGTTATTGTACTTTTTTGAAAAAAAAAATGATGCTGCGTCCATACCGGAGCATTGTTTTAGAATCAATATTACCATTCATTGCGCTGTCCAAATCATATTTTGTAAACAATATTAAGAATAAATTAAGAAACCCTACTTTAAACCTGCTCATCTACTCGGAATGTTATTATTTATTAGTTGTGCTTTAAATTTTATATAATTTTGAGTAATTAGTATGAGATGACAGCGGCAATTAGTATTTACTTAATAACCACGTACCACGACGAGTAGTTAGTGCACGCACTTGAAGTAGCAAAACAAGATGAGCGGTAGCGCGTCATTAGCCTAATAGAGGACCCCCAAGTCTATTGTTTTAAAAGCCCAATCTTGTCTGCATCTCATCATGGGGTCACACGCTAACATACATATGATGTGTGGGAAGTTGATTTAACACTCTGATATTAAAGGTAAATTATTTGAATCTTCTATTTCTTAAAGTAAGTGAAAAAAATGTAGTGTACTTCCTCTATGTAATTTACCAAGAGAAAAATGTGTCAGTTCCTATGATTGATGAAGTTCTACACCATTTAAATTTATTCTTACAAAAAGAAACGATTACTTACTATAGGTTAAGATTAAACATATTAATGAAAATCAAAGCCCATAATACATTTCGCAATAATTTTGATTTATCTTGCATATTAATTTTTCTTTTTTAAGGAAATTGATGTGGCATTGTATAAATTAATTAGATGTCATAACAATAAATGAATGTGAACGATGCAGTTTCGAAATACTATACAGAATAGAGATATTCACAATTAAAATGTAATTTGGTAGAAGCTGAGATTTAAATATTATGAAACTTTCCAGCGAATGTGGGTTTATTTTACAAATAAATTATATTTTTGAATTATACAGTTGTAATTAATTATTGTTAACCTTTCATTATTAAGAATTTTTCATAATTACTGTTACTTACTTATTTACACACTTCATCATTACTGCGATGCATAATTTAATATCACGTCAATTTTCATTCAATCAAATTTTAAGCTAATCGTTTTTAACTCTGATATGTTCAGGTCAAACAACTTAATTTTGAGCGGGTGTTGCTCGGAGAGTTTTCTTTGCGTCACGGAAGATTGATATTTATATAGATACTACTATTCCATTTCTATACAGCATAAGACAACTTTTTGAAGTTTAGAATATAATATTATTCACTTGCAGAGCCACTGTGATAATTCTCCAAGTTTTTTGTAAACTGACGTCATCGGTGGAATTTTTTTAATAATCTCCGGCATCCTGCTAAAACCAATCGAAGACTTTTGTTATGTTGTATTTAATAATAGCGGTGATTCGTAATTATAATCAACTGCTTAATTAGTTATTATAATAATCAGGCTTTAATGATCCTTTATAAAAAAGAAAACACACGAAAATCAATTAACTTCCTGCAATCCATTGTTAGAAAATTGTTACGTGGTAATTGAAATCTTCGATGCCACTTTCTATAATATATTTATCATTGTTGAATACCTTTATAGAAGTCCAACGACAAGTGTTATTTTCTAAACCTAAAGGAACACTTTATATGGACGAGTGCTAACCGAACTCCTCCCTTTATTGTTAGAAATGTCATTAAAAATTTCACATAGCACTTGCTCTTTGTTAGATGATGGCATTTAAAGTGGGGACACCCCACTTGGGACTTGAGCCGCTGTCCACGGCGATATACGACGTAAGTGAGCTTCTTTGATTCAAAATTTACGTTAGGATATTTATGTCGTAGGGGAATCCTCGAGGAACTTTATGTTCTGCCGTTTAGAGAAAAGATATCAATTATATTCCCTAACCTAAATATAATTTTGCTTTTTAAATATAAATTGAAATTAATAACGTGAAAAATGTTTTCTATTTTCTTCAGAAAAAATAAAATTATTAAGTGAAGAGGGGCTTTACTGAAGATTTACGAATAAAGAAGTAAATCAGCATAAAGCAGAAATCACAAATCTAAAAAATAAAAATTGAGTTTGGGAATGTAAAGTGCAAATTAACGATTTACAAACAATAACACTTTCCTTATTAAAAACTACCAAAAATTACTATTTGTGTTGGAAATTTTAAGTGTAAAATTAATTTTAATTACGTTTAGGTGGTATATTTAGTTTGACGTTAGCTCTTTCTGTACTTGATAGCTGTTTATTTTAATGATACTGAAAAAGGTTAAGTAATAACAGTTGACGATTAAAATTGTACTCTAATAGCAGTTAAAATTCTCATGCATGCCGAAATTACATAGGACCAGATGCTAAGATTGATAAAACGGAAATAAATAACAACACCAAAACATATTCAAAATTTGGATGCATTGTTTTAACATTAAAATTACAAAGTATGAGAATAAGTGATCCCATAGAAAAACGAAATGACACGACTAATTATAAAACGGTAAAAACACTAAATAAAGCACCTATTTACGACTAATGTGAAATTCAACATTGAATACTAGTATTTAATTGCATGCTAAAGGTTGACAATATCGACTGTCAGAGGAACTCGGCTACGTCGGACACATTGATTTCAACTGAGTGCAATCATACGCTATTTTGAATTGGATATTTCATGCTTGAATTTAGATAGCTTAACTAACCATTAAAGGTGAAATCTTAGATAGGAGGGGGGGGGGGTAGTTTGTATTATTCTGAACTACTCCGAGTAAGGTAGTGGGTATAAATTTTTCACAATTTCCTACACTAACTTACTTAAGGTAGTTTGAAGTAGACACGAACAGACGCTTTGTAATTTTTTACTCCTAATTTTTTTTTCAATTATTAGGAGCTAATTTTAATTAAATACAGGAAACAGAAAATACCTAGAATGTAGAAATAAAAAGGCAAGAAGTTACAAGATCTCCCCTGATTTGCTACAAATTCTTAATAATAAATTTGAGATGGTTTGACCTCTAAAAATGCAAACGTCTAAAATAATATTTATAAAATAGTCTTCATCCTTAACAAGTGTGTGGCAAAGATGGCGCAAGTCACAAGTGCACAGATTTTAGACTCAAAATAAGCTAGCAAACTTAGCTACCATAGAAAATAGAAAATACACTTAAAAAAATTGATAAAATTAAGTATTAGATAGTTTGTGTTGAAGTGAAGTTGGATGAAGCATGTTGCAAGAAAATCGCACAAAAAGTGGCTATTCCCCAGTGACGCTCAAGATTAACAAAAAGAAATGTAGGAAGATGGCTTGATGATATTAAAACAACAGACTGGAAGATCATGGCATCAAATTGTTAAAGATACATAGGCTTAGAAGAAGTTAGAAGAGGCCTACGTCCAACAGTGGGCTAAAGACGGCTGAGAAGAAGAAGATACAGGGTGTCTCTGTAAAACCTGTACTTCTACCACATACTTCTGAGTCTTTAGACCACAGTAAGACGAATTTACTTACCTATATCTAAAAGTGGTGTGTTTTGGAGTTAAAAGCGTTAAAAACACGGTAAGTACGTTACATTCAAGAGTGTTAAACTCATTTCAAGCAAAGTTTCCAAACTAATAAAAGTAGCTTTTGATATTGAAATCTAAAAAAAAAATTCAGGATATTAAGGGTCTTGTGAGTTGAGAGAGATCAAACATTAGTTCTGTGTGACACTTTGGTGTGCGCTCTATTTCTCACACCAATGAGAACTTTTAAAATCAAATTTCATACTAAGAACTTTTGTGTTGAAACTTAAACGATTAGATTTTGGTTGAATTTGGTTTACGGAAACTTAAGGGTGGGTGTGATGTGCATGAATGGATTAATGAGATTGAACTGGATTATTGAAAAATTACTGTATTAAAAGTACAATGTGTACCCCAAACCTGCTCTAAACAGAACGTTCGAAGAGTTACTTTTATTTTTACAATGTGTTTATTTGTAATTTTCAAAGATTTTTGCAACCCCTCCCACCCAAAACTAAATTTTAGAAACGTCACTGGTTGCGTAAGTATTGATACGTTATTTTATTCCATGGGTACACATATTGTACAAATGGAGTTGTTGCCGCTCTTGATTTCTCATTTTAATTTTTTTTAGATTGAGTTCAGCTACAGTTTTAAAAATGTTAAAAATCATGTAATTAGACATCGCACAAATACCGACACTTATCACTTGCATTTATCAGATATTGGGGGTTATGAATAAAAATGAGCATGAAGTACATAATTATATACTCATAATTTTAAAATATTTCTCGGAATTGAATGAATAAAACTTAAAAATATTAAAGCATATTAGTAGATACTATTATAATAGCGTACCTACTCATGCTAAGAATCTACATATAAATTTGTTTAATTTGAGGTTTTTAATTCAAAATTTTGAATATATACTTCATGCTCACTTTTATTCATAACCCTCATTATTACCTTTTATAGTTTCAGATAGGTAAACTCATTGTTTTACTTCAAAATACTATCAATGGACTAATAAATCGGACTGCTTAATAAATAGCTTTAGCACATGGGCGTCTATTAGGGGTTGTTAATTTTTAAGCAAAATTATTATTATAGGACTTGTAGGAACAATTTTGTTACATTTTTATAATTGTTAAAAATTTAAAACCAATTCTATTATGTCACGGGCAGATATAAACGTTTCTTTATTGCGATTATTTTTGTGAATATTAACTACTTCAAAGATGGGACATACACATTAATTATATCCTGTAGGTACATTAAACAAGAACACGGCAAACGTGGGGGTGGACGTATATATGCGACGCTGCACCTCAAGTGGTTAATAAATTATCCTAAAGACTGCATTACATTGTGTAATTTTTTGACAAGAATTTCTCTATATTGAGCAAATATTCTAAACGTATCTGGGCAAAAATTGTACAACTTCTCGTTCAATAAAAATATTGGAAATTTTTAATTTAATGACCTAATCCTTTAAGCGTGCAGGTTTTAAGTTGAAAATCTATACGAATTAAACAACAAATATCTATAAAACTTTAATTTTTAGATTAAATAATTTCAAATAATAGAAAGAAATTTTGCTTTGGATTTGGTGGAATCAAAAAACAATATAATAATGAATAGATATTTAAAGAGGTTAAATTCTCGAATGCACATTATAACTGCATTTATTCTGAATATAATTTTGAAATAATCTCTTAGAAACAAATTTTATAAATAATATAATGTATTGATAAACTTAACGTGGAATCCTATCAATGGTATAAAGTTTTCAGTTTTAAATGTAAAAAAAGCACAATTTGTAATTAACCCTTAATCACTATAATGTGGTCACTGTGACCGCACTGTAATAGCAGTGCAACAACTATTTGACTGTAGCGATTAAGGGTTAAATTATATTTACTATTTTGGTTAATTAAGTAATGGTTTATACATCCTTTCATTTAAGGTATTCATATTTTATATTAAACTTAGATGTTATGAAAATATTTACACTTTATATAACATTGCAGAATACCATATTGTGTGTACCATAATAATCCATAATATGTGATGGACACTACTTGTACTACAGAAATTTCTTGTATTACTTTAAGGATTGCAACATACAATTTGCAATGCTTTGCATGATGAGTATTCATAAAGAATTTAATAAAGATAATAATTTTAATAAAGTAGTGATTTTTCAATAGAACTGTTGTACCGGTTCTAAAATTGTTTACAAATATAAATAGAACTTTTGTGTCACCTAAAAACCAATCGTCTTGGTAGCACAGTTGGTTAGCACGCTTATTCGTAGCTATGATTTCATTTATTTGATTTAGTTTTCTGAACACCGAGAAAAATTTAAAAGTTTATTAAGCTTTTTTTAAATTAAAACTATACCTAAACATTCTCATGTCTTCCCCTGGTAGAAACCTTATCAACTATCCATGCATTATTATGCAAAATATCACTTTAATCGTTATAAGATTATAGTACTATGTAATAACTAATAACATTATGTACATTGTTATTACCTACTACTAAAAGCTTTTCTTTTACAAAATAAAGGATAATTGTGTAGTATATAATTCTTTGAAGTATATAATTGATTGATTTGTGATTATTTAGTGAAATCTGATAACATCTATGTTTATATTTTGACACAATAAAAACATATAAGATCAATTACATTAATTTCAATTTGATTTTATCAAAATAATAAAAGGATTAATATAATATTGATATTATTGTATTCATGATTTCTTGTCTATATTTACTTTGGATTATTTTAAAGATTAACTACTTTGTTCAAGCTAAATAAAAGATATGTACCTACACAACAAAGTTTTTGTTTAATATATTGATTAATTATTAGTAAGAAACTTAATGTAACGTTATAATAACGTTATATATAGCGCATCTCGTAATCTACGAGATTAAATTACGTTTAACGTTAACGTTTATGAACATAACCTTAAATTTAGATAACTAAATTTTTGTATTGTTTCCGTTACATTTAAATTAACACTAGGATAATTCTATTATGCAAAATATAATGGCTTAGTTTTATTACATTTTAATCACATCTCATACTTCCACCACTTTATAGTGTACGTCGTATATGCACACTAATTGATTAAAAAATAATTGAGTTATGTTAATTGAAGATTTCTATCGAGTGTTAACTCTAAGGTAATTTTTGCAAGTATATGGAAGTTATTGTTAATGATTCGTTTCTTAATAGAGCATTTCCGACAACCATCTGCTGTTATTTATTTCAAATATAAAGTTAATCTTAGCATTCTATATTAATCATTTTAACTTCATGCGTGGCCGATTAATATAATAGTCATATAGAAAATATAATTTAGATTTAATCAATGCAAGTTTCTATTTGAAATTTCGTTAATAAAAGGAAATTGTTATGTAGAAATCAACAAATATTTCTTTTTATTATTGTTCAATAACATATTAATTAAATCGTACAACATCAGTAAATGCAAGCCTTACCTACAATTTTCAATAAACTATCGATACGTAGCTATTAGGTTTTTTTTATTACCTATATTATTATGGAAACCAGTACATATGTTAGAGAACCACTCCTCGATTTTGTCTTACTTAGGACTATATTATTTCTACCCACAACATTACTAATATCTATTGTTTATTTTATTGATTGCAATAACAGATTAAGATCTGTTTAATTTTATTTGTGTAGCTGGTTAAGCATCGTGCCAGAAATTGTACAATTCAAATCACAATTGAAAAACCACAATAATTTTTTTTAGCTTTTTCATGCTATTTTATTAACTTATTAGTCAATATTTAATAAAACATAACTAAACGTCACGATTTTTCTATTTATTAATCTGTTCCACGAGACATTTTAGTTAACATTTTAGAGGATTTCAAAGTTCTTCGCCGATATTAAATTGTCTAATCTCGTCCTAGAAACTACAGACATATACAATGGCACTGACATGTGGTCAAATTGGAGAATTAAACCGTTTTAACGGAATGAGTTTTGATTAATTCAAAGTTGATTGAAGCAGCTACTAATTGCTGATGTTTGTTATCCTTTCGTCAACTGAAATCAAACGCATGTTTCCTTTTATGTTGCTGACATTATTTTTTAGTTTTATTCGTAAAGTGAATGTGGTAAATGGAGACAAAGTAAAATTTCAAATTACTACTATGTCTAATCAGTGCAAGCAACAGAAGAAATAAGACAATTTATTGCAAGTGACTCTTCGGTCAGCAGCTTTGATGTTGTGAATTTAAAAAAATTGAAACGGAAGTGAATTTTTAAGCGTAGAAAAGGTGTAATTTTGGTTAAACTTTGTTTGACGCAAAAAATGTAATATTAAAGCAAACAGAGTTTTATTTTCCTTTTGGTAATAGTAGTAAAATTATAACCTATTTTAGATGAAACGGTAGAAGTAAAACCAATCAAAAGTTAGAAAAAGTTTTAATTGTTAATAAAATAACCAACACTTTAAAATTCGACTTTCGTTTTATTTAATAAGTTTAACTATTAAAATAATGACATATAATTTTAGAATTTTGTGTTTCCTATTTATCAAACACGTGTTTATAGCTGAATATAGTAATAAATAATTTATTAACAGCTAACATGTATACAATTCTCACAATTATTTTAATGGTAATTTATAATATTAAAATGGCTTTTTATTTTAGTGCTTAATGTTTCACGCTTGAAACGAAGGATAAATATGAAATCAATAAATTTTCGATTATTATCACTACATTAGAAAATGATTTTTATCGATGAAGTAGCAATAAAACTGCAATAAAATAGATCATAGAAGGATTAGTTTGATGTTTGAATGACAGAAAATAGCGTTTTAGGGCGCAGTTTCGTCTACGCGCGGCCCCCATAACAACCTGTTGATGATTAAACTTATCTCAAAGCTTCATTCAAACAGGTATTATTACGATGTTCTGCATATTATGTTGTACCAAATCTGCATTTAAATGTTCTCTAAATATGTAATTTTAACAATTTTGCAAATATTATCACTTCAATTAAGCACTCAAAATCTTACTCTTCCAGCTATAACTCATCAAATAACGGGTAGTTTTTAAAAATCTTGAAGATTATTTATACAGCGTAAAAAGCACTAGCAACAAAATTTATTAGTTAGAAGGATAACAAGACTTCTATTTCAGAAACAGCCATGTCCCCGAATATAAGTCAAATCGTGAAAATTACAAATAATAAGGAAAGAAAAGTTTAAAGAGCAGTTTTCGGTCCATATAAATACAGAAAATAATTTTTTTCGGCATGTTTATCATACCAACCGATTTTCTAAATTTTTGATTATCTTGAAATAAAATTTTGAAATTTTCCTGTCATAGTAGTAAAATTCGATTCTTGGTTGAAAATAAAAAATTTCCTTATTTTCTGACCACATTTGAGTTATCTCTGTTATTGAATCTTTATTATAAATTATGATATTAATTTATCTAATTATTAATTAGTTATTTGTTTCGTGGTTTGGATTTCACGTTAAATGGCAGGTCTAAAATCAAGTAAATTATATTATTCAAAATTTTTATTTTAATGACTTCATGTCAGTTTTTCTGTGAGTTTTGTTTAGTAGTTATCTAGCGCCGACGCGACGTGACACTATAAAGAATCAACGAGATCCCTTGCTTCTGATTATTCAAGTTTCTTCTATAACTTGAAAATAAAGTAAAAATACTGAAATTACTGCTCGTAATCTGAAAATCGTATATCAGTTATTATAATATTTCGTAACTAAACTATCCAATACAATACAACTCAATTAAAAAAAAAATATTTTTTTTAATCTAATTTTAAAGGAGGCTTACGGAATGAGCCTAAGGCGAGTGACCAAACCTGGCAAAACTATATTATGCAAGTTTTTCTTCCACCAAAAATATATTCTTTAAAAACTGACCAATTACTTAAAAACTTACATAAACGAATTATGTAAAACATCATCTACTGGGTGTTTCACGATTTTAAGTGCACTTAAAATTTGGAACTAAGATATGAGTGGTAATGTAACGCGTTTTGCTATAAAATGTCACTTTTATAGTTTAGTTATGGGCTAAATCTGCGGTAGTGTAATTCAAACTATACAATTGCAAGAAAGAGATTTCTAATAATTTTACCACACTTTCTCGAATGGATTATTTTGGGAAAAACATTTTTTAACTATAACCACATGAAAACTATTATGTTAATATGATTAATTAACCGTCATTAACACATTAACTGTCTATTTAAAATTTTATTTTTATTTGCATCACTCTCCTACAATTAAAATCAAAATGTTTTTTTCCGAAAAGCAAATTGTCCTGAAGTAAACTCTTGAAGTTTTGAAGTGATAAAAGCTATGCCTTTTTTATCAACGATTTCTGTTTGAATTGAGAAAAAAAATATTTAATACATCAAACGGCATATAAATAAGTCCTGAGCCTATCCTAGTCAAAATAATTTTAAAATTCTTGTTTTTAAAGATAAAATATAATAAAACAATTTTTCTTTTTTAACGGTGTGCGCCGGCGGAATCTGCGTGACCGAATTAGATCAAAACTAAGGAGGGCTATCTGGAGACTTTATAAAAACCATGTTGCGGCTTAATTCGCTCAACGGCTTGCCCCTAATAAAATCTGAAAACCTTGAAACTGATATTATTTTTGCAATGCACTGAAAATATTACCGCCATTTTTTGTCTACTTATAATTATTGTACGTGAAAATATTCGTGATATGATATTTTTATACAGCTTTTATTTTATACTTTAAAATTCTCTAATCTAACATAAAATTTTGAGAAATAAAAAGTGTCAAAAAATCATTTTTTACTTTTGATATAAAATTCTATTATTAAAAATCTCAAGATTTAGCTAGCTTAGAGTTTAGTTTAAATTGGTGCCTTCACTTCTGTAATAATACCGGTAATTGTTACTGCATAATTTAGTTCCGTTCAACTCGACTTGCCCGAAAAGATTCAGTTTCTTGTTGACAAACCACATCTGATTCCAAAACGATTTTCTTTTGTATCGGGATTCAAATCTTACCTATTTTTTTTTTTTTTTAATGCGCGCTATAAATAAATTGCCCTGTCTAAAGCCTAAATTTACTGACATGGAGAGACACAGTACTGAATTGGGAACATCTTATCGACTTCAATTAGTACTGTGCAATAGTAACTTGACAGTATTTAACGTTTGAGTAGGTAATGGATAAACAAATAAAGTACTTTGTTGAACAAATTTGAAATATCGCCTGCGGCGCTACTTGCAGATTGAAAAACATGTAGACTTTTATTATTATCACCTGAAATATTAGTTTATAGTTTAACTAACTAAAAAATACAAGAATAAGCACAGTTGAAAGTTTTTTTAAAAAGTTGCCCATAATTTTAAAGAAAATAAAAATGAAGTAGTTACGCTACTGAGTTTTGATCGCTTAATAATTTATTCAATTGAATTTAAACTTTTATGGATATCATCATAACCTAAAATAATGCGTTCTTACGTGTGAATTAATGAAAATCCCTTGTACCGATCTTTGCGATTTACGTGAGACTGAACGAAAAAGCTATCGGAAAGTAAAAAATCAAATGTTGGGACTAACTCCATGATAAAGTTGATTGATTAAATACAAAAAACTATCGACTAGCAAAACCTTTAATTGAACCACTAATCAATACCAAACTATTGAATATTGAATCAAACAAGTTGAAAATCATTCGTTTGAGGATTAAATTCATGCAAATTTGAAAAGCAAGAGAATTTAAAAATTAAAATGTTATCTTGTTAATTGGTTATAGAAATTTTAAAAACCTTAATTTCGGAAAATATTTGATTTAGAAAATCATGCAGCTGAAATAATCCAACGATAAGTAGGTACTTAGAGTAATTCCGCCGGTGCGGTGGTCAATGCTTAGTAATCTTTAAATTAAACTGCTACAACGTGGAAATTGCACCACGCTCCCACATAAAATCGAATCATTCCAAATTTGAAAATGACGGTGCGTTTAATACATAATATTTGATTGTTTTATTTAAAACTTGTAATGCTTGAAATAAGATAAATGAAATTTAAGACCAAATTATGTTTTTGAATTCCATTCTGGCTGAGGCTGCTACAATTTAATTTACTCTACGTCCCTTAGGGCTGGAATGGATTATATCCAAAGCTTTCAATTTTTTTTTAAATATTTCCTGGCTCTCATTTTGGTACAAATTGCACAGGTTCTTTTAGGTATTTTCTGGAAATGCAAATTGTGCAAACACAATAGTCAAAAACTATTAGTATTTAAAATTCTTGGTTAGGATAAGAGTTAACCGGATTAGTAAAATTAATATTTTTGTATCGATAATTTGATCAAATTTGATTAATAAATGAATAAAGATGATTTTTTTTCTGGTAGATGTTATTATTGGGGCACTTTAGCTTCCCTAATGAAAAGATTACTTAAGTTAATTCTATTACATTCATGAAACATTAGATAGAGTAGATTTAAGTTAATTAATTATTATAATTTATAACAAATTTATTCATTTAATTATGACTAAATCTTGTTTTAATATTATCTTCTTTATAAGATTATAACGATACACTTATTCATGAAGCGCAATTAAACAAACAAATAATAAATAAGTAAATTACAAACTACATGTTGTTAATTACTTTTAACAGTTTTTTCACATATTAATTTATTTCTTAGGCATTTTTATGTAAATATGTAGTTCACACGTCAGCTGTCAACAAATTACAAATGTTAATTTTAATTATATTAGGAACACCTCAAGAGTAATTAGAAATCACTCATTATTTACGCTTATTCGTATGTAAGCTTTAAAAATATTGCTACTCACTTTTTTATTTAAATTTTAAATGAGATTACAAGATGTGCGGAACAATAAAATTTTATAAATTCAATAGGTAAGTCGCCTTACAATATTAAAATTACTTCTTATATTGCTAATTAACTGCACTAAGTATATGGTTGGTACGCATGCAAGATGTTTAGCCGCAATTTAGCTAACATGTATTAGCCAAAACATATGCTTCATGTGTCAAATGTAGATAATTAATTAAGCGTTAAGAATATATGTCTAATGATTTTTATTATTAAGTGTAATTACAGCGCTAAATTGGTCAAGACGATTAGGTACAGCAAGTGCCAATATGTAAATCATAAAACGTATTGAGGAAATATGTTATTAGGTTTCCATACAAAGTAGTACTTATAGATAAAATTTAGATAAAAAATAAAATTAAAAATTTAATTTTCTCGTGTGAAGTAAAACAAAGAAAATTGTAGATTTGCACTTCGAGTGCATCTTTAAACGATTGCTCGATTTGCACGCACTAAATCATTCATAATTAAAGGTGTTTGCACCTAACTGCTAATTACAACATTAGTAATCAATTACTATATGCCGCTATTATCCTTTTAGTTGAAGCGATACTTGTTAAAGGTACCATTAGCTCTCTAAAATTATGTGCAGAGCCCTCACGGCGATTCATTATATTTATTTTTTTATTATTTAGTGCATGTCTGTTCTTTTCGTTAAAATTCTAATGCAAGTTAAATATCCTGCTGAAATACTGTCGGTACGTTTAAATATTTTTCGGATAAATCCCCCTGCAATAAACATGTCCGAAATCGTGGTGTTAAATGGAAACGTTAAACCATCATATTTTTTATGACAGGGATTTAAGAACCTTTTACAATTATCCTTCACGATTTGTAAAGAGAAATTTCGTTCTATACATGGCATGTGTTTTGTATTTGAAAAATATGCAAAGAAGGTCAAAAATGTACCTGAACGTAATGGGAAAATTTTAATCGTATGCATTTAGGTACTTCTTGGTACTGTTTCATACTTTTGAAAAGGATTTGTCGTCTAGACAACTTTGTTTCCAAAATTTTGAATCCGCCAAAATGTTAATTTTAATTCCTAAAGATATAGAAGAAGATGAAAGTATAATCAGAACTATCTTTCACCATCACTAAGGATTAAACTCAATATATTATGTATAACAGTTATTAGCTTAGACTTGATTAGTTTCATTACAATGAATTAAGAGTAGTAGATATAATGATATTTGTTATAAATAACAAAAAAATTTTGAAAGTAGAAAGATATGAATAGAAAAGTTAAGACATGATTGAATAAACTAATTGAAACCTGTTACCCACCTGTGATAGCGTCGATTTTGCTGTGTTCATCGTCTTTTTTTGTTTTTCAAAATTAACTTTAGATTGACAAGATAAATCTACAGACATTGATCATGGTAAATTTGCTTTTATACTATCAAAAATTTGATGATATTCATCATCTTTGCAATATACCACGTGCTACCCGCGCGCACATAAATATACGATATAATATGCATGAATTCTATACAATTTCAGTTATAAAGGGTGAAATTCAAAATTTTTTGAGTGAGGTTTCATTAAATTTTGAATTCTACTACTGGTTAACCTAACCACCGGCAATTGATTTGCTTTAAATTTTAATTTACAAAACAAATAGAATAAAATAATAGGGTGCTATACTATTTTCTAAATAACTCACCCTGAAAAAAACATATGCACACTTGTAAGCAGTTTCTGTGTTTCAATTTTTACTGTATTCCGATAATATTCGACGCAATAGGTACACAATAAATCACTAACACAATAATTTAAAAATATTCAAATAGTCACTATTAGTCCATTTCTAACAAAACATTGTACATGTAACATTCATTGATGAGACACTTTTTACGTTTTTACGACTACCAATATTGGCATTAGCAAAACCGTGAAGTAAAAGATGCGCAAAGACAAGTTACCAAAGAACTAGTGATCTACGGTAAATAGTTTACCTGTTGTGGAGTTGGTCAGGTAAGAAAGCCCGCCTTCGTTGGGATTGCCCTCAAGCTCGACCACTAAGATTCTTACTATACGGGATTTATTATTGTTATTATTCTTTAACGATTAACTCTGTTTTGGTCAAACTTCGCAAAATCACAATTCAAACATAGGACCATTAAAAGATTAACGACGTCACCGTGGAAGATCCCCCAAAAATTTTCAAAATTTTATCAATATTTTTTTTTCGTTCAGTATAATAATCGAAAAATCGATATTTTCATAAATTGTTTTTGTTGTAGCTGATAATAAGTTCTGCTTGTGATGTTAGTTAATGTCTCGATTAACTAAAAGATAAAAGATAAATCTACTACTAATTTTTGTTGCACTTAAATTGTGCTGCTGTAATCGGGACTCGTACTTTTAATGATATTCCTTCACAATTAGTTTGTAAATTTTAATGTTTTACGTCTGTTTTTACTTAAAATCTGTAAAACTTACGTGCAGCATATTGACTATGGTCATCTATGTATTGTCTACTCAACCTTTTTAAAATAGAATCGGAGGTTAATAACATCAGTGTTCATCCTTGTCTGTGGGATTATTGTACTAGATTTACACAATTCGCAAAACATAACTCGAAAATTCGAAAAAACGTATCTAATCTGTTAGGTTGAAAATTAAAACACCAAACTTACGTTGTGACATAAACCAAAAATCAAATTGAAAAATTGTTTTGATAAATGAAACAAATTTTAAGGAAGCTACATTTTTAATTAGAGAGTTACCCCCCTTTTCCCCCTTAAAAAAAACCTTAGTTGGACCTACTACTTTTTATTATTTTTATATTAATCCAAGATTAAAATAACATTTTTATCAATTGTTATTGCTCTCGGCTTCGCCTCGGACAAGTGAGCTTTTCATCTATGTTATCTGAATCAAATATGTTCCGTCTCGTCGCTTTGTGAAAAGTTTTTAACAATTAAAATTCAGTTTTGCTGTTGTGGTGGGTTTCATAAAAATTGCTTAAAATTTAACTCACCAATTGAAATAGTTTTGGGATGAAACAACCATTGGAAAAATATCTAAAGCAAAAACCAAAACTACGGTTCTGTAATAACGAGTTTCACTGATATAAAGCTAATTTGTATATATGCATATATCATGTAATATTATATCCTTATCTTGTGCAATTCTTGTAATCAGAAGACTTTTGATAAACAATTGATGGAAATAAAAGTCAACGTTGTAAAATACATACGTAAATTGTTATCTTGAATAATATCGTGCCATGCGTTTTGGTGTTGATGTTTGGATTTTTGCAAAAGCATGCTTTTTGGTTTGTTTCAAATTTCCCAATGAAATCATTGTAATAAGAATTCCACGTGACATTTGATGACAAATTTAAGGAAGATAAGCAGAAAGAAACAAAAGATAAAGTAATTACCACTGCACTACAATACATTTTTTGATTATAATATTACCTATACAAAAAACATAGACAACTAAAATTACCTGTAATTAGATGAAGAAAAATTACATGTAATTAAATACTGATGATCAATAGTTTTTTACTTTAATTTTGCACCCAAGCACATTCTTTGCAGTATGGAGCAGCCGACAGCTTTTTTACCAAAAATAGTAACAAGTAGCTCAAATAATGACTATACCTTTGAGTAAACAATTGTTAAGTGGACATCACAATGTAATTCCAATCAATATCCCATGCAAAAAAATAGCACCCTAGGTGTCAAAATTTATATAATTAGGACCAGTGCCCAGATTAAGCCAGAGCTGGACTATCCTATTTTTTAAATGACTATTTGTTTATCCTTTTATACAGCTCCACCAAGCGAAGAAAGGACGTGGCAAATATGCCAACTAATTTGATAAAAATTTGAATGAACCAATGAACGTGCAGTTATTTTTCAAGTATATTCTGGTGTAAAAGTTACAAATCATTGGGTGTGTTTACATTTGTCGTGGTTTTTTGTGTTATTCGGTTTCGTGTTATTTCTAAAAGTGCTTTATTTAATATTTGCGCTATCATTTTTTACGTATTTCGTGATTGCAAATTGACAAAATAATTAATAGATTTTAAATATTTGCGGTAAGAAACTTCTTCAACTGAGGGTGCGTTCCACTTAAAGCCCACGACGACCGCAGCGTGGTCCCGTGGTTCTTTGATTGGACTAAAGATCGAGAGCGGTTATTTGATTGGACTGATAAACGACCGTGGTCGTCGTAGGCTTTAAGTGGAACGCACCCTGAGTGTACATTTTAAATTTTAGCAGCGCCTGACACACCTCTAAAATTGTTTCTGACGGTGGTGGAGCTGTAACTAAAAATCCTTTTTTTTGCCGGGGGTGGGGCCCGTAGCATTTGCTACTTTTGCTACCGTGTTAATCCGGCACTGATTAGAACGACAAAATAAATATTACCGATAAACAAGAGTGACTTAAAATAAATTGGTAAGAGAGCCCGAAATTGGAAAAAACGCTATTTGAACATTGACCTACCAAGAATAATATATTGTGACTTTTAGAAGATGGAAAGCTCAAAGTTAAGTAAAAACATGCATCGCAGATGAAAATGTTTAATTTTTCAACAGTGTTATTTTACTTGTTGAGGGGAGGTCAATTACTATCTTTTTCACACCTAGATCCGCGCTACAATTGATTACAATTTTTGCTATTTTATCAAAAAAGCTGCCGATTATGAGATTGAATAGCTATAATAGATGTGCTTTTGTGGAGACATGCCAGATACTATCTGAAGCCATCCAGAGTCAATCTGCGACTGAGAATTGCAAGGATTTTGACTAAAAAACGTAGATTAAATTAGCACCTTCACGCGATGGGCTATGCAGATGATCCTAAATATGCTGTGGAAACAACGAAGAAAAGGAAACAACTGAGCAACTTTGTTTTTGTCCGGAGCTGACTTCTACGAGAAGATCCGTAATAGAGGACGTTCTGATTTAAGGCTGTGTTCTCACTTAGAATGAAAATTTGATTTTAAATAGAAAATGGACTATTTGGTGTACAATAACAGTAGCTGACCAAACACGTACAATAAAAAATAAAGTAATGTGTAAAAAAATCGCGAATGCAAGAGATACGCGCATTTTAGCGTTAATTTTATTTACAATTTTCTGACTTTATTTTTGAAAATAACGCGTTCAAATTTTTACAGTATGTCTAAAACGTTAGTTTTAATATTATGTCTGAGCCAAAAATTTTTTAAAATTGCGTTAAAAAAATTTTTTTTTGCGATTTATTTATTCGCGATAAAAGCGCTCCGACATAATATTGTAAATAACATTTCAGACATACTGTAAAAATTTTAACTCGTTATTTTCAAAAATAAAGTCAGAAAATTGTAAATAAAAAAGTGGTTGCGAGAGAACAGCCTTAACATAGTCAGAATCAGTGACACTACCCGCAAATATCCTGGAGTTCATCTTACAGTTGGGATGACTTGAAGCCTTGAAGGGTCGGGGTGGAACTGAAAATAAGAGGTAGCATAATAGGACTTTGGATGCCTCCTGGTTACCCTTCACACCAAATTCAAAATCTCTTTGGATCAAATAATAATATAATATTAGAAACTAATTATACCGGGTGCTGAATGAGCTAGGCGAACATATAGGATATTAACGTGTAAAAACTTATTTTTGCAAATTCCTGCTTCCATAATTATTTTAGAGAAAAATTGAAAGACACAAATATAATGAAAAAGTATGAACTACGAATGATAAAAGCATTAGATTTTATCTAGTTTTTACGTAAATAGTCAAAAAATTCTTTTGAAATTGTTAAAAAAAAGTAGTTTAAAATGAAATTTGAATTTCATAAAAACGTGTAATAGTTGACCTTATACAAAATAAACGGAAATTTATAGTTGAGAAGAGGTCTAAGTAATAATCTAAAAGTAAATATTAAATTTATACTTCTTTTACAGAATTTATAACACAACAGTAATAAATATAGTCAGGACCGTCATCAAGATTCAAAGTTCATTGAAATAATTAGCAAACAAATTATAAAATCAAAAGACAACTTATCGGATTACATGTTTCAATCTCATCCACGATTCTACTCGTGAAACTGATATCATCAGACCCGCACTGGTTTTTTATGAAAATATAAGTTACTTACCAATTCTTCAAAATTTTGAATGAATTTTCGTTAAAATTTTGATTTATCAGACTGGCCATGTAAGTTTCCGAGGTAATTATTTTTGAAAAGTAATAAAAAACAATTGCACGTTGTTCACAGCTTTGTACTTTATTAAATTTTAATTTCATAAAATGACATATTACCTTAGAAACTTATACATGGCCAGTCTGATAAATAAAAATGTTAACAATTTCAAAAGAATTTTTTGGCCATTTACGTAAAAGCTAGATAAAATCTAATGCTTTTATCATTCGTAGTATATATTTCTAGATTATATTTGTATCATTCAATTTTTCTCTAAAATAATTAGGGAAGCAGGAATTTGCAAAAATAAGTTTTTACACGTTAATATCCTATGTTCGCCTAACTCATTCAGCACCTGGTATATTTATTAATTAAATATTTGTTTTACACCGACTATAAAAATATGCTCAAGAAGTTAAATAACTAGCCACTTTCAAAATTATTGGATATGAAAGAGGCGTTAATGTATGTTTTCATATATAGGAAATAGGATAAGTATATAAAATGTTTAATTTATTTAATTACAACTAAAACCATAACTATTACAAATATAAAATTTATACCTATATAAAATTGAAACTCACAAATTTAAAATTAAAATTGAAAATTCCAACTCGATTCGATTATTTTCTTATTTTTAACGTTGATTGCATTCGAAATTGTTCAAGTACTGCTTAAAATATTATTTTTACCTAATTTCGTCGTCTATAAAAGACTTCCGCAATTTTTTCCTCCCCAAATAACGTATCTCGGCCTGTGGTCTTTCCATATCCCAAACCTGATCTTTTGTAATTTTAATCCTCAATTTACTTACTCCCCAATAGAAGCAATCACAAGTCACAACATTTTAGGAATATATCAGTCATGCTGATAAATGCTTTTTGCCCCATAACCAGAGAACAGAAAATTGTACTGCTCTAAATGATTTTTTGTATTCATAGTTAGATTTTCTACGACATCTTCATGTTTAATATATGAAGAGCACACGGGAATAACGATCAGGGTCCATTTTTCTCGAAAATATTCTGTTATAGCTATTTGTTAGCTTAAAACTAAAGCTATCTTTTGGTAAAAAAAAAATTGAGAAAAGTTATTTGGGTCCAACGTAAACGCGTTTTCAAATTTCTTAGGTTTACAGAAAAACGATCATAGTCCATGCGGAACTATACAAGAATAATCAGAGTCCAGTTTGTGGTGTGATCTATTTATAGCATTGCATGACCGTCATTGATATAATGCATTTTTTCAGTGCAAATTTTGTAACTAATAAGTGCAGAGGTATCATTAAATTAATTTTGTGTTACTGTGTTAACAAAATATATCATTTTTTTGTTATTTAAGCAGTAATATTGAGTGTAAAAATGATCAGAGTCCCGCGGACCCTGATCACTTTTATATGCAACGTTTGGATGAAGTTTGCATTATTCTTAAATTTAAGAATAACTATGCAAGCATTTCGACTCAAATTATTTTTGCAGTATTATAGTACACTACCTTACCCATTAAAATTAAAATCATATTTTTTAAGTAATTTAGTGATGAGTTGTGAGTCTGTAAAACTTAAATTTCAATTTACTCAAAACTTGACATTTGTGACTATGATCGTTATTCCCGTGTACTCTTCATATGTCTTAGGGAGTGCAAGACCAAAGGCCGAGCTATGTTTTGTTACGATGAAGGCTTCAGAAAATTAGATCATGACGTTTATCAACAAAGTGGACCGTTCTTTTTAACGCCTCCCCAAAAACGTCAAATGATCACAAATCGTCTTTTTTATTATTATTAAAAAACTATTTTTTATTAATTTAAAATTTTTTCAAATCCAATAGTATGAACTGTTGTATGCAACTCCTTATCTGGGATCCGTGCTAATAACTCCGCTATGCAGCAGACAATAGCAACAGTTAACATGGGCGTCCATAGAACCATTTTTAGGGGGGGAGCAAAATCAAAAAAAAATTATTATAAAAGAATTTTAATCATTTAAAACAGAAAGTTTTAAAAAATTTTAAAAACTTGTGCTGGTGAAATATTAAATGTTTTAAAAAAATTTAAGCAGCCAAGAGCCAGGAGGGAGGCAGCTGACCCTTTTGCTCTTCCCCCCGCCCCCCAATGGACGCCCATGACAGTTGACGATTTTGCTTTTCCAATGGCAAATGACTATTATTTTTCTTTATGTTAATTCACTAAAGAAGCTGATATTTTAAAATTTAAAAAAATGCAGGTTTTCAATGTTAACTTTGATTGAAATATGAATTGCAATTTCACATAAAGTAAAATAAAATGTTAGACAAAAGCCAATCGGGTTCCTGATCCGGTACGAATGTAACTTAGAAATTATTTACTTTTTTAATCCTTACAATTTATATTTTTCTTAAAAGATTTTATCGTAATGTTGGTAGCAGACACACAAATATTTCTAATTACACAATTTTGTTTATACAGGTTATGTCTAATAAAAACCTTTTTAATTAATAGATAGTGTCTCCAAATACTTATCTATGCGTTGCAAAATTTTTCCCTTATGTATTCTTCTACCAACTCCTCAGCGCTACAATTTTTCTGGCATCTCCTTTCTTTCATTAAACTTTACTACTTCTACTTTTCTTTTTATTTTTTTTTAATCGCTCTACTCCTTTTACTATTTGCGCATCATACACCCCATTCATGGTTGAATTGACTCTTTCTTTATAGCTTTTGCGTCTTTCTAGTTTTCTAACTGTTTCACTTTAGAATCCTTTTATTTTTTTACTCGCCCCGAGATCAAATTATCTTTCTTAGGCTTCCGAAAAGATTGGTATTATCACGTCCAAGACCCAACATTCTCGCGTAGAATTTTAGCAAAAACTCTACTTTCCCCTTTTGGGTTTCGCTAATAATTAACTTCGTTTCTTGTTTTCATCGTTATCGTTATCTCCCGCTTACATAGCGACTTCTGTTTATCCCTGATTAGTGTGTATTTTTGGTCGTCATGGTACGGATCACTTGATTTACTTTTTTTTTTACCCATGGCTTTATTTTAATCACGTGTATGTCTTTCATGAGTGGATAATTGGATTATTTAGTTTTTAATCATAATCTGCATTCCGTTATTTAAGTTACCCGGACTTTATTGGATTGTACTCTTATCTACTTTGACATCATTTATTTTATTTTTGCACCTGCACCTTTTTGTTTCTTTACCTGTGTTGATTTATTTTTTATGTATTACAGTTTTTTATAGTCTGGTCATGCACTTTTGACCCTGAGAGCTGACATTTCTGTTCACTGCATAGCGTACATACGTATAATTTATCCGTAACTGTATCAATTATTTTCCGAACTATTTGTCTGGTCATCTTTGTGTAGTTTCATTAATTCACAGTCGCTTAGCCGTTCTTCTTACCATCATTAACATCGCAATATGTTAGATTTTAGAATTACCCTTAGTAAGAGCGAAGGCTGAACAACTATGGCTCTCACTAAAAATACTTATACCAGTCACTTTATCTATCTATCTATCTATCTATTATATTTTGTATTATTATCTATGTATGTAAAGTATGCACCTAATAATTAAAAAATATTTGTAAATTAAATTATTAACTAAATCATGGTAAACAGTGATTTTTATTGGCTTTGTATAACTAATAGACATATTCCATTGGTTACTCAGATTTAACGTTTTGTTCAAAAAATTTTAAATTCGAGCTAAATCAGCTCAAAATAGATCAATTTTTTTTTGGAAAGATCATTTTAACGCATGGCCTGATAAATTTATTTAATCAATTATACATAGAATAAGACGCATTTGCAACCAACTTTCAATCTTCACATTTGTTCATCGCGTCCATATTATTAATTACATTCATTCTAAGTTTGTGGGGAATTTTGGACCAGGAAATAAATAAAAAACTTTTTATCTTGATCAACGTTTCGAAGATTATATTTTTCTTTTTCTTCAGGATCTAAAAACAATCATACGATCACACTTATGCCCGTACTAATAGTCGAGGATCAATCCGAGATCAAGGATTAATTCTCGGATCGTTCAAAAATGCTACCAATAGTCGTAATAATCCTGGATTGAACACGATCCGAGATCAATATTGAACCTCGAAAACCGATCTTGCTTTGACCAGGATTAATCCTCGGATCATTGTGGCGCATGCGTGTTTGCTATGTTGTCATAGTGCATTAACCCTCATAATAATTAAATAATTTTTAAAAACTTTTATTATAGGAACTGAACAGGAACGACGATATAATATTAAAAATTTAAATTTTTTTAAAAATTAATAATAAAATAAAAAATGATGGTTATAAAATAGATACTAATAATGGTTATAAATAGAAACTAACTAAATATTACTAGATATATTACCAAATCCAAGATCAAATCTAGAATTCACCGATCTTACCCGAGGCCGGGACTATTTGTTACGCCAAGATCGTTGTTACAATCTAGGATCGCTGGATCTAGGATTGATCCGAGGATTGATCCTCGACTATTAGTACGGGCATTAGGCAACATCTAGTATAATATTTACCAAAAAGGTAGTTCTAAAATTACAAAATTCCTAGGAGAGTACATCTGCAACTTTTTTACATTTAGATCTTCAAGTAAAATACACACAACAATTAAGATTCCATAAAACCAATAAAATATACGTCAAATAGTAAAATTAACAATGATAAAGCAAAACAGAATTATAACCCACAAAATTATAGTATCTTCACTAACACCTGCTGATAATCTCATATATGGTAAAACTCTAACAATTCGCTCCTACACAATTAAAAACTTTTAAAATTACAATTAAAATTAAATGTTGTGTGTATTTTACTTGAAGATCTAAAATGTAAAAAAGTTGTAAATGTACTCTCCTAGGAATTTTGTAATTTTAGAGCTATCTTTTTGGTAAATATTATACTAGATGTTGCCTAAGTGTGATTGTTGATGATTGTTTTTAAATCCTGAAGAAGAAGAAAAATATAATCTTCGAAACGTTGATCAAGATAAAAAGTTTTTTATTTATTTCCTGGTCCAAAGTTCCCCACAAACTTAGAACCAACTTTCAATCTTTTAATCGATTATTATCACTTGTAGAAATCGAATCAATGATTTACATATATTTTTTTTAATGTGTAACGATTGTTTCAGAATGATATATGAGTACATCATTCCGTTTGTGCGTCTATCAAATTACCACTTGGAAAGCTTATAAAATGTTTAATAATGTTCACGTAAATTTTTGAAATTAAAAATGTGAATAATTAATTATAAACAATTTGTCGCCATTTTTAACTTAAAAATATTAATATTTCTGATAGCGGGTAGTTTTCTGATATATCTTTATGTCAGTCTTTTTTGATAATCTGTTGTGATATACTAAGGAATGGCTTATATCACGGAAAGTTATATTTTGTCAAGTTAATTAATCATTTGAGAAAGCTTTTATAATGCGTATTACAAAAAATGATAAATAACAAAAAATTAATATTGTGATTATTCTTGTAAATTAACTTTTGATAAGCTCCTACTTATATGGTATTTAAAGAAAAAAGAAAGTATAATTATTCTTTATTTTTTCAACTTATCCCAGGTCGCTCAAACACACCATTCGCTCATTCAATTTCACCCGTCACCATGGGGTACGAAAATTTTCTTTTCAAAGGGCGCCAGTATTTTTTATCCCTCGTTCACTACATAACAATTAAGCGTGCGTTATAATATAATAATTATTTTTTAGGAAAATCGTGCGTTGTATAATATATAATATTATGAATTTATTTTGTAGTTTACAATTAATTACGTCATTATTCTTAAGCTAATATTGGTTAATTTTTAAACTAGTTAAACAATTTGTTTTCAAAATCAGGCTTTCAGTGGTCGTAGGTAAACAGAGAAACTGTAATAGTGGGATAGGTATCTACTACGCCCAGCAATAATTTTGCAGTAACGGATACAGTTATTAATTTTATATTTCCAATTATATCCTGAATAAAAAATAATTAAAAAGTTTGATCTACGTATGTAGTCAAAATAGTTGAACATTTTCTTGTGTTCTGTCGAGAAGCCCACACAATGCTATTCCAAAGGCGCTTGGTTTACTTTTATACGATCCATGTAGGTACACAAATGATAAACAACCCCAATAAAAAAGCCTCGAGTTTTATTTCAGTAACGGATAATTCCTAAAGTATTTTACTGACCGTTCCAAGTCATCAACCCTTGTGGTAGGACAGGTATATTGTAGGTCGATGAACCGATTAAAAAGGTAAAACAGTGGGTGAAACAGGTAGAAAATATGTTTCATAAGAGAAAATTTTTCAATGCAATTCCTAGAAGTTATCGAGGACGTGTCTCTTAATAATATATGTGTGCAGTGGATGCAGTACCTGCACATTCACACATCGTCGAAAATGCGATACTACAGGTATATTTCATTTCTAAATAAAGAAGCAACTCGAATCTTTCCTTAACAGGTGAATTGAAAATTTTAAATTACTTTTCATAATAATATACCCATGAACCCAACGGAACGAACTGTTTCATTTTAACATTTTGATTCGAACGAGTAAATGGAAAATTTTTAATTAATTGATGCATTAGAAGTTTTCCATTCTGTAAGAAATTTATGCTGGATTTTAAAAATTGCTGTTTTAGCACGTATCGATTGAAATAAATATTTGTTTCTATTTTTGTATTCAAGCGGAATCGGTGCAGTCTAATAAATCAGAACGAGGAAAGTCCGTCTGGAACTGTGAATTTAAACTGCACTTGCAATGTTTATTAATTGTATTCACGCGAACAATAGAATTGATCAGATTACAATTAAAAGTTTACTGTGCAATTATTTAAGAATTTATCTCCAAATTGAATTGTAAATACGTATAACTGCGGAAAAATATTTAAAAAATGTTAAGTCCTATTATATTTGACAGCATATGAAATTAACTAAGGTTTTGGCATTCCAAATTTTTATCTAAAAATTAAGAAGATAGTTTGATGTTGCATTTTTTGACTTGCAGAAAAATCTGTTATTCATAGTTTATTGTGTTATTGGGAAAAAGCGAAATCCAAGCAAACGAAATTTAAGGTTTCGATTAGATGTCGAATCAACTCAGGTGAGTAAATATTTGAGAGCATAGATACAAATTGATAACTTTCTATTGACTAATTGCACTAGAACAGTGGTTCCCAAGTCACATGCAGGTAGTGCACCAATAACTCCAGAATTTGAGTTACCTGTTTTCAAACAGTGGGGGACCCACACTAAACGTTTGTTACGACCCCTGCACTGGAGGATGAGACTCCGTGCACTGAAGCAGAAATAAAATTAATTTGTCGTGGGCCAGCATATTATACTAATAAGGACTTTTTGTTCATCTTTTTTAAATAATAATAATTGTACGTATAATAATAAATACTTTATTTTAAACGTAAAAAATAGTTGATTACTCATTGTATAAGTAAATTAATGTGATTAGTGGACCATATCCGAAGTAGTAATTCTAATGCTGTTTATCACCGATCTATCGGCGATCTAATTTACCTTGGATCTACAATTGTTAATATAACGGGTTTAATATGATTAATATATAATGTTATTCTTTAAGTGTTCAGTTAAGTGAGCAATAAGTTGATTTGATTTTGAAACAAACTAATAAGTGAAGAAAACCTATCGAAAATTAATATAATTTACCAATTGCACACGAAGTCAATTTATTTATATTTATTTATTTATAATAATAAAGTAAAATTTGTAAAACAATTTAATCAAACTTGGAAATCTTATAAATTATACTATAGGGAGAGCCGCATGCGGTTCGCGAACTACAATGTTAAACGTTACAGGAATATCCATACGACTTTGTATGCGCATCGTATGTGAGAGTTAATAATCTCATATTTAAAACTCTTCTTATAATATTTAACATATAAAGTGCTTTTCAATGGAATGTTTATAGGTTGAGTAAGAAATGTAAAACTTCACCAGGCTCTTAAGCTAATTACGCTTTCTAAGAATATTCACATGTCAAAATGAAAATTGGCAAAGAATGCCATGTCAACTCTTAAAGCATTTTGCAGTAACTGATAGTTCGATAACTTAAAAATTTTAAGTTCATAAATTTAGCTTGAAGGTAGTATTGTCAAGTTCCGTTTTTGTGGAATGGATGCGTTCTGCACACGATCCGAAAAAAGTTGATTTATTTCTGATAATTGTTAATTTTTAATTTTATCAAATACCAAAAACGATAATTGAGCTTTAGCAAATTTTACATTAGAATCATAACTATAAGCTAATTTTGTAATTTTAAAGTTAAAAATAGATATAAACACGTATTTATTAATTTGAATATAATTGAAATTAGCGTTGTCGATATAATCGGACAAAATTTAGTTTTTCTTTCAAGTAACACAATTATTTAAAATAAATTTAAAAAATTATAAATTTTATAAAATTAAACATTATATAGTTGACCTATCGATTATATATAAAGGAATATTTGGTTAAGGTATTAGATCTAATAAAACAATTAGCCATGAAAATATTTACAATTGGCCCAACGGTGGTCACCACTGGGAGATCGTTGGTCCAATGCTGAAATGATAACTTTGGTCTTAACGGTTGGCGGCCAGTGTTGGTGCAACGTTGACTCCCAGTTTTGGTCCAGTACTAATTACAGGCAAAGTAACGGTATTCGATACTGACCCAGCATTGGCCATTCATTGTAAGTCGATACTTAGATTAAGCACCGGGAAATCAACGGTTCGGCATTGACCACCCACTGTACGCTGATTTTTATGCTAAACACTGGCAAAGCAACAGTAAACAGTTTTGGCCCAATCCTTACCCTAGCATTGGGTGCCAACGGTCGGTTTGTCAGTGATAGACCAAGCATTGGCCGTATTGTAAACGTCGGCAATATTTTCCTAGGTATAATTATTGTCCGACGTTTAGAGCCCTTTGTTGGCCCATTTTCAAGACAGTGTTAAGTGAGTAAACACAATTGCGAAACAAGAAACCCATTAATTTTAGGTTTAAATCGGAATCTAAATGAAACACATAAATTAGAAATTAAGTAACAAAATAAAATAACGCAACTAAAGTTCTACAAAGTAATGGCTGCTCCAACCATACTATATGGCTCTGAAAACTGGATAGTAAGAAAAAGAAACCTTCAGAATATCCAAACAGCAGAAATGAAATTTCTAAGAGCAGTTAAAGCATGCACCAGAGAAGATAAAATAAGAAATGAGGACATAAGAGAAGAACTAAGCATGTATTCAATTGTAGAAAAAGCCCAGAAATATAAAGAAAACTGGAAAGAACACTTGACACGTATGGAAAACAATAGAATCCCAAAACAAGCACTTGAATACAGTCCTAGGGGGAGAAGAAGCGTTGGTAGACCGAGGAAACGATGGTGAAGCCGGAACAGGCAAATGTGCCTAAACCTGGAAAGGCAGAAGAACAAGAAAAAAATAATATAAACTTTTTGACAATACTGCCAAAACCGTCCAAAGTCTATAGATTCGATTACCTTAAATCAAAAAATGTTAATTTTAGAAATTTTTCGCTTCACGTCTGAGCGGATCGCATTTTCAAAGATGCCATAAACAAATTTTACCGAACTGTATTACGTATTTACGTACTGCAATACGTCCGATTTTTAAAATGTAGTTGAATGATAGATACTGAAAACGTGTTTTTCAGAAGCCCGTAGCGTCGCGCAAATCTGGAAAACCATTAAAAAAAATTGGACAACAAAAAGAAACATAGTTTTTTAGAAGAAAATCTGAACACCTTTCATTTTCTCACCGTTTTAAAAATGGTAAGCAAAATTCACCAATCGGTAAGCAAACCATTACGTCTGAAAATTGTTGGACGTGCTAAAATAAGTTGCCCATCAGATGCAGAAAAACTGGATATCAGATTTTACTGCAGCAGCCTTTATAACAACTTATTGTTACTCATGAGAGTCTTATGTTATAAGCCAATGAATAAGTTAATACTGTCTGAAAACAAACATTTTTGTAATAAAATAAAAAAATCTACCTATATTTTTAATAATACCATCGGCCCATATCTTTTGATATAAAAGAAATGGACCCTCTCAAAGCTGTGAAGTTTTTGATCGTTTAGTACCCACCTACCTAGTCAGATTTAGGATAATCTGATTTAACGATTTTATGCGGTTTTGGCCGTATTGCTATGAGACATGGTTTTGGTTGTGGGCTCCCGTACGTGAATGTTGGTATAGTCTACTAGATAATTCTGATACCCCCCTTCTTTCGTTTCTCTACAGTCTTTGGAATTTTCTAGCTTTTTGTCGAAAATCCTACCTTTTTTTAAACCAATTTTTTAGTCATTTTCCGGTGTTTTCAGCTATTATGCTGTAAATTGTTTATTTTTTTGCTACTTTTAGCTTATATTTTGTTTTATTTAAATCTTCTTTGAAGTTGCAAATGTTCTAACTATTAATTTTTCTGTAGCACGAACTAATCTCTCTAATTGTAAAACTTAACTATTAAAATACTTTCCAAAGTTATCAAATAAACATTTTGCATTACCTTACCTACTTATAAAATACTTATGCACAATAATTTAAAATATTATGATTAAAATTTTCCAGGTTCAGAAAAATTTTCAGATATAATGAATTAATCATTTGGTTAATAGCAGTAATTTGTTAAATATTTTGGGGGAGACAGAAGAAAAGGTTTCTATTTTTATTTGTTTCATATAGGTTATAATACAAGTCATTATTTTTTAAAAAATTTTAGATTATTATATATCTTTTATTTCCCCAAATTAACAAAATCCTCCTTCATCTTTTCGATGAATTAATATCGTAAAAACGAAAAGATCAAAATACCAACTATAATAAGAAAAAAAAGCTTTTTATAAATATTACTTTAAATAATACATTATTGCTATAAAAAAGTTTTTCGTGTCAAATCTTACACCTACCAGACATTATATCTTATGTTTTTATTCTTTCCTCCTTTGATCATTTTAAACTCTAAACAAAACCTACATATGATGAAGTAACAACGATCACGCCATATACTTTATGTATAAGTACATATTTTAAAATACAATTTTTTTATACTAAAAATCTTGCTGTTATTTGTCATAATTGAAATTTATTATTACAATATAACCTTTTAAATAATTATTACTGCCCAAATCTTTTAGGACTTTAGCAAAAGCTTCGATAAAATTAAATAATGCAAATTACTAACATGGCTATAATTTAAGTTAGTATAAAACCTATGCATATTCCACAGACTTAAAGTTGAGTGTTACCACACGTAACTTGCTCGGAATTCTGAAAAATTTTAAATCTACATAACTTTGCAGATGACGAACTTAAAATGACGTTGATAAAAACTCATTGTAGTTTAAATAGCTCTATCAATTGACAATGGAATGACAATGGACAAACAAGTAAAAATTTACTTTTTTAAAGTAAAAAAAAACATGTAATTCCCCCTTAAATATTTCACAAATAACTCCGTGAAGCAAGATAAATTTTTGAATTTTTTAAAACTGAAATTTCAATGAAATTTGATTAATACGATATGAGAGGAAACACAACATTATATTGGTAGGAATTCAAAACAATTGAACTGTGTCAACTTACCCATGCAGTCAACTAGCTCCTGTCTTCTAAAGTTTTTCAAATATATTTTTTGGTGTTTGAATATCTAGAAAGGATCCTAAAATTGGTAACTATGTAAACTTGAATTCAGAACTGACAGATTTACTCGTACCGTGGTTTAAATGCCACGTTAAACTGCAGGTTCCATCAAATAAGTTTTTGTCAATCGATACTATGGTATCTTATGGTATCCGTTCCACAGTATCAAGTAATATTATTATTGCAAAATTTATGAATGTCGTTACAGCAACCATACGGGTATTTCCAACATTTCAACATACATTACAACCAACATTACGTTACATAAGAATTTGTCTGAACAAATATAATAATTACGATTGATTTTTTTTTATTATTTTAATAAGGCCATTAAAGTTGACTATGAGTAGTACCTACTAGAAGAGAACAAGTTTTTGTTTTAACTGAGAATTTAAATCAAAATCGATAACTCACTTATTAAATGTGATTATTATTTATTAGTTGTAGGTACTAAACCATTCACGTCTTCATCAATCTTAAAAAACTGATTTAATCTTATTAAGTCAATAAATATACGAAGTAGATTCTATCGCAAGCACCATTACATGTTGTAATTTGATGATAGACTTTCGGCTTTTTTTGTACATATTAATAAGAAGTCAAATTTTTTCTGCATACTGGAAATTATTTGGACAAACTTATATTAAACCTATAACTTTTAAATAGTTTCATTGGCGTGCTGTTGTTGAATAAATTATGCAAAACTATTGTTAGCATAAATCACTACATCGATTATTGCAAGGTCGAAAGTGTTTGACTCTTAAGACCTAAATATGGACTCAAGTTTCACGTCCTAATACGACAAAACGTGGATATAATGATGCACAGTTTCGTCTCATGAATAATTTATTAAGTTTGAAATTAATAATGCGGCATAAATATATCTGAGGTCTATAAATCTGTAAGAAGACGAAGAGGATGGTTGATATAAACAAGTAATGTGCAGACCAAGATACCTATTCGAATGTACTCATCATCAAGGAATTGCATGCACGACTAGTGACGTGTATAATTTTAACACTATAATTGCATAGCTCTTATTTTCAAAACACGATGTAATAAGTATTGCAACTGCTTAGAATTAAGTCAAAATAATGTTGCATTGAGTCCTCACACCAAAGTTGACTTTTATTTTCTATTTACTGCCTCACTGCCGTGGTGGTACGGCTATCATCAACAACACTATAAATTATTCTATGTTAACCTTAAGGTCTTAAATTATACTTCAGATTTAACTCACAAAATCTTTAATCAATCTTGGTAGCCAAATATTCAAGTCATTATTTAACACGCCATTAAATTTGCACCATTTCGATTGACAAAAAAGCTTTTTCGTTTTATTTTCATAATAGAATAGTGGGCCAAATACTACAAAAGTTTCATCAAGTCAAAATTTTTATTTATTAACATTTTTTCACAATAAAATTAAATTCAATCAATGAACAATACAAATTAAAAATTACAAAACACATAATATAATATATCAAATAATTAAAATATTGGTTAGCAAGTTTTATGCCCTAAAAAAGACTTTGCATTCGCATTCCAAAAAAATAAGTTGGGGCTTTATCGGAAATTTTCTTATTGGATTCACGTACATTTAGAGCACTGAGTTTTCTTGCTTCTGCCAGAACCTGCCTTCTTTACCGGCTTGTCCATATCAGTTACTGTATAAAGCGTTCTCCAAATTTTAGTTTCATTCTTAATTTCTTTAGGTCGAACTTTTTCCAAACATGCGCCATTGTTGCAAGCACTTCCTGATTTCTAATTAAAATTAGAAGTTAAAAAAATTACTACTACAAAATAAAGCAATTCTTACCCTTGAAGCACTTTTAGTACTCTTTTTTTCCTGAGGCTGGACGTTTTCGTTCATACATAGACCATCGTTGCAAAATGTCACTGATTTCTAATTAAAATGCAAGTTTTAAAAATATTGTATATTAGAATATAATAATTTATTCTTACTCTTGAAGTAGTTTTTGTAATCTTTTTTTCTTTGGGCTTAACTTCTACTTTCATACATCCGCCTCCATCTTTACAACAGCTCGTCGATTTCTGATTAACATTACAACTTTAAAAATTTACAATTTAAAATAAACCATGCAATTCTTACTTTTGCAGCAGTTTTTGTAGTCTTTTTTTCCTTAGGGCAAACTTTCCTGTCCGTACAATCGCAGCAATCCTTGCAAGCACTCACTGATTTCTAATTAAAAATGAATTGCAAGTTAAAATACTTACTGGCTATGTTATTTCAAATATATAAATTCTTACTTTTGCAGCAGGTTTTGTAACCCTTTTTTTCTTAGGTTGACATTTTTCGTCACACATGCCGTTATCATTGCAGCAAGAACTCACTGATTTCTATTTATTAAAATTGCAAAAAATTACTACTCTACATTATTCAAATATAGAAATTCTTACTTTTGAAGCAGTTCTTGTAACTCTTTTTTTCTTGGGCTGACATTCTTCGTCCATACATATGCCACTATCGTTACAGCAACAACTCACTGATTTCTTTTTCCCGATGTTTGTCGTAGCCGTAGATGAAGTCGCCTGTTAATATAAAATTTGAAACAAAATAATCCCAATATTTAACATTTCTTGCTCACCTGCTTTTTGGTTTGAGATATCCGCTTCTTGGGTAGTGTGAACATTTTCTAAAAACATTGAATTATTTAAATAAATTGATTTAAAAAATATCTTGTGTTGCTTTATACCTGTTCTTCCTCAGCTTTTTTTGCAGCAGCTACCATATCTTCAGTGATCTGGAATATGAAATGATTTGGATGTTTTATATTTTTAAAATCTGATATTTTTTATTTACCTTTACGATATTTTGGTACGTGTTTTCAAGATCCGCGAAATACTCGTTACTGAAATCTCCATTTTCATCCTTAAGAGATATTATAAAATATATTTTTAAATAAAAATAAATTCTATAAGTAATATTAATTAATTTTTAATTAGCTTACCAATTTAACGTTACACAATATATTATCCATGGTTTTAAACCACTCTATTTTATTCAATTTATGTGAATGTGCAGCCAAAATAATAATTGTTGCTTTAAATTCGACCACAAAAGCAATGAATGGAACCAAAATGTGCGTATATTGTGATAATTGTTATAATCATTTCAAGGTTTCGAAGTATATCTTAAATTTACAAATTTTTGTTTTGCTGCATATGGCACGATTTACTTGAAAACAATATTTATTCTTTATTTCTAACTTTATTTCATATTTGAAAAAATTTGGATAGAAATTAGTAGTTATAAAAAATTAAAAAAATTCATGACTTGGCAAGAATTAAAAAAAATTACAACCGTAATAAAACATAGCAAAATATAAAATTGAAAAAGTTTTGGTAATAAGTACCTACATATAAAATTCATTTACACTTGCCTACGGTTGGTACAGCGACCAAAATTTATCAAAAAAGAAAAGTTTCACAATTAGAGATTGTTGAGATGATAATTTAAATTTTGTAAAAAAGATTCACGACTTTCACTCCTACGCACCAATTGACACGCAATTTTGCACACTAGTTAGAACAAACAGTGTGAAAAACTAATTCGATTTTGGCTGAAACTTTATGTATATTGCATTTCGTTGATTTTTAATAACGCGCACGAATGGATTAACAAGATCAAAAAATCTTTATAAAAAATGATAGATTATTGTATGGTCATTTAAAATGTAAAAAGATAAAATGTTTCAAAGCAATTATTCATTTCTTTGTGTTTGAAAGTGCTTGAAAATCATCTACAAGTGTTTTCTAATGAATCATTGATATCCCCCTCTCAATAAGAACCGGAGGGGAATAAAAGAATTTAATTTGTTACTATTTACTTTCACTTTTTTAAACGGGAAAGTCATGTGTTATGCCACCTCAGATTTCTTTAAATGAACGCATTGCAAACTTTTGTTTTTGAACAAAAAGAAATCAAAATTAATTTTAATATTTTTATAATTGCAGTAACTAACTGGTAAGGTATTTCTAAAATTAGTCATTTTGAAAGGCGAGAGTATATCCAGGGAGAATTTCGGAAGGGAAAACAATTTTCTGGGCTCTTGGGAGTGGGAAAGGGTAATTTATTCTAAAAACATTTTCTACAATTATAAATTTTGTTTCAATTTTCTAAAAGTTAAGCTGGTCTTATCCTAAATGAAAATAAGTCATGGATAAATTTCTTAATTATGTATAAGGAGTTGAATATCACCTAACGAGAAAACAAACAATCGCCGCGACACTCACAATGCACAGTAGACTACTTCGGTAGTTTACTTTTCTGAGATTTTTTTTCAGAAAATTTTGTTTTCATAAGCAAAAGTTAAAAGTGGGTGTTATAATTTATGAAATTTAATTTTTAATCTATATGCATGCAGATGAGCTGATTTACTTCAGTATTTTGATGTTGCGTAGCTCTTAATGCCTACCGTTACTACTAGAAAGAATGGAGCAGATTTTTCTGCTAAAATTATTCAATACAACAGTTTTTTAAACAGTATATAAAACATAGAAAAAGACATATTTTACTATGCGAGTCAGATATTTACCGAAAGAGCCAAAAACGAGTTCCGTAACCTGTCGAAGCTGGAGTCAGAACAACCAAAAATTGCGTTGCATTTTAAAAGTTTAGTATGGTAAATGGTTAATTGAAATTTGAACAATGTGGTGCCAATCAAAAACGCGTAAACTTTTTTTGGGTTATACTTATGGAAGTGTTAAATTAGTCATCGTTTAATTAAAATAGCAAAAAAAACAAACAAACAAATTAGAAAATCTGTATTAAATCAAAATAGCATAGTTAGGAAAATCGACGATATAGGTGATAGTTTAAGAAGCCAGCTTTATTCAACAGCTGCAATAGAAACCTACTCTGTTGCAATCGACGAAAGTGCAGCCAATCAAGATATTGCTCGGTTAAACTTTTTTATGTGCGGATATGACGTGAAGAGCTTTTTAGAGGTAATTCCTCTACACACTTGTGCTGATGTAAAGCTCTATAGTCGAAACATTCTATAAATTTCCTACAGAATATTTCTACAAGTCAAATTTAATTGATAAAAGTAGAGTAAAAATTAAATAAATAAAATTCTTTCGTTTTTATTTTTCTTTTCTTTGTCCATTGACTACAATTAGTAAAATAAAACTTAACCGCCTACGTAAACACAAATTCGTAAGGGGGGAGAGTTTTCTGTACCCGTTTTAGTAATTTTGATTTAAATGCAAAAATTTGTGGTTAAGGTTCTTAATTAATTAATCACTAGTTAACACCAAAATATCCAGAGTGGTAGCGTCAAGCGTCGCGCAAGAATTTTTTAATTGAATTTTGAAACCAGGGCTCTGACCCATCCTTTAATTGATGACGCACCGCTCGACGCGGCCACTCTAACTAAACAATAGCTGAGCATCGAAAAATCCAATTCTACGGTTTAATTGTTGGTTAGTATTAACCGAGCATTAAAAACGTTTATTAATTAATTAAATAATAAATGAAATAATAACTAGTATAATATTAACTTATTTTCTTTCATTTGGTTTAGTTTGGTTAGAAGAACCTAGCTGAGAAAGTTTATAACCACAATACAATAACTGACGCTACTTGTAAACTTTTTACCTAATAAATTTAAACAAAAAAACCCCAAGTTTTTTATTTTTGATTAAAAATTATAATTAGTAAAACCGCATTTCTTTAAGCTAAGTTTCGAACAACGTTTAAGATTATTTAATAATAAACAAAAACGTTCAACAATACCGTTAATTTTTTATTTTGTAGATTTGCTTGATTTTGTTTATGATCATTTCATTTATTATGCACTTTTTCTTTCTTCATTTTTCCGTTCTACCATAAATGTTTGTTTTTGCAATTATAATGAACTATAAATTAAAAAAATATTGTTTTTCTTTATTATTTTAACCACTTCAAGCACATAGAAATTTTGGGCGGTCAACGGTAAGTAAGGATGAAATGCGCTTGGGAGTGTACATGGCGTGTCGGACACGACAATGTCGATGAAGTGGTTAAACAAACAATTTACACACGGTCACAAGTTTCGATCTTATTATATCTCATCATTGAGGATTTTCAACAACGGCAAAAATTTTCAAAAGATATTCCTGTCACTGGAGGTGAATCATAAGAAATATCATTTGATATTTTCAATTATCATGTTTAGTATATCGTTCGCATTTAGCGGATTGTTATCAGTTAGAGTGACGTTTTCACTTAAAGTTTGAGCGGATTAGTCAATGTAACTCACGTGATTAAAAATGCCATATTCTGATTGGTATACTATAAATGTAGAGAATTATCACTCTAATTACTATCATTCAAAATGACCAAAAAATTAATGGAGAAGTAACCAATGACTTAACCAAAATAGTCTCGGAAGGACAACAATTATTGGTTCAAGTCCCCGTGTAATAAGTAATAACTATATCGTGCCACCGTATAAAAGGTAAACAACTTCATTTTAACTTATTTAACTAATAACGATGTTTATATATTTAGGTGGCAGAAATATATCATAATTTTCTGAACGAAATAAATAATACCACAAGGTAATAATAACATAAATCGTTTATTACAATCATCTAAGGTATTATTTTAGAATCGACGTTCGACGAGTGTATTTAAGTCTCATTTCATTTTCGTGACTTATTTATCCAAATTCAAAATAGAAAGTTATTTATCGTCGTAATGTAGATATCGACGTTAATAAGTACTACACAAAATTTGTTAATACAAACATATTAAGTTTGGTTATGTCTGTGGGAAAATACGAAATTGGTAATTACATTCAATATAATAAAAGTTTGAGTTTTCAATTGGTATGCAATTACGTTCAAAGCAACCATACGAAATAATATCCATAATAAGGACTAATAGAATATTAAGTTTAAATTTTTTAGTAATTTATCACTGACTTTGTATAATTAAAGTTGATGATGCTCGTTTTAACTAAGTTTTGTGTTTTCCTTGACAATGCTTTAACAATTGTCACTTCTACCAATCTTTTACCGAAATGTAGGGTATTATTATGATTAAAATCTTCAGCACTCAAATGAAATTTGCATACAAGCTGAAAGCAGAAATAACTGTAGCGTATTCTTAATGTATGTATGCGCCTATTTCCTTGTTATTTTATATGCGACCGTGCATGCGTAGAATTAGAAACCCAAACGTGAATTTTCTTTGAGTTTACCTCATTATTTGATCAAATCAAACTCATTATTGATTTGCTAACCGATGGTTCTTACTTCTCACGACTATCTCTTTTGCATGTCGTGCTAATATGTTCAAAGTGCATTTTCGAATTGTCTACATATATCACGACTAAGTTTTCTTGTTTCGTGTTGGACATAAAGCGAAAACAAGACAGATATTGCTTTAGTAAAACCAAACATGGTTTACCATAGTACGCGTGGTTTACAATGTCTTTTTGAATGTTTCAAGTGAAAAGGGTTGACTAATGTTTAGGGAAAGGTAACTTGTTTGTGGTTAAAACAAGGATGTTTTTAATTGCAGTTTGTTTTAAGTTTGTGTTATCAAATTTTCCTTAACTTTTTGTAAAATCAACAAGCTATACCTTCTTAATGATTCCAACTGAGTTTTATTTATATACAATACTAGATTGATATTTTTAAAGCACAATTGACACTTGTTGTTATTTTAAGTTTTATAACATGCAAAATGTCATCATAGTTTCGTTTTAAAAATTTTAAGAATCTTTAGAACCGTCAATTTTTGTGAACTAGAATTTATTTCCATTGAAAGATTAGTCAATCAGGAACGTTTTCTTGAACATATTGTTATTATAAAGCTATAAATAAAAGATTTTGCTTTGAACGCTAATTCATAATTTGCAGGCATTTCAATGTTTTCTATTTCGCCTGATTTGTCGTTTAATAGAGGACCTGAAAAGCATCTCGTGACAAAATGGGTGACAATAAGTTGCTTTCATTAAAAACTGTAATTTTAACAAATGAATATTATTCATTGTGTCACTCCTTGGTGCGTGGCATATAGAATTGAAAGTCTTGAAAATGCAAGATCTATAAAATAGTTATTATCCTGGTTATTTATGCATAGATTTTGAAGCAAATTTTTAGTTTTACATACGATTATAAATATACTAAATACTTACGATTTGTCATCAAGTTGGTCCATAAACTTTGTACAACATTTTATTTGAGATTAAGACAGGAATTGCACAGGAATATAAGTCTAACTGAAAACTGATTGCTTGAACGTTTTGGTATTAGTTATAAATATTTTCAATAATTTTCCTAAAATTTTATTTCCTTTTTTTATAATTATATTTTTTTTTATTTTTTTTTTATAATAATTTTATAATTAGTTTTTGAGTTGCTTTGATTTATTGCAATTTTGTTGAGTGTTCGAACCTCCCAGCTTCCTGGATGAAGGTGATAAGGGGTAATATTGGTTTTGTGCAATCAAAGGTTCGCTTGAATTTATATGTTTTGTTTGTGTTTTTTCATACGTTTATATAATATTACTTCAGAAAATTATAACTTAAAAAATTTAACCATTCTATATGCTACACATCAAAGAGCGACATTGTGTAAATTATTCGTCTAGGTGTAGGTCACGATCAGAAAAATTAATTATCACTATTTCTTTTTTAAAGTTGTAATAGCACATAACTAGGATAATAACCCAAAACCTAAAATTTTCCAGTGTGGGATGATAAAATTGCATAAAATTGTTCCAAAACATTTCATTTTAAGCTTTTACTACTCTAGTGCGGTAAAACTTAAGATTTAGCAAGTACCTGCATGGTCTGAAAACTTAAAAAAATATTTTACATTCCAAGTTTTGGAAGTTAATCAGCGATGGTAACATTTATCTACTTCCGTTGCCTCCAGGATTAGATAAAAAAAATTGGAATGTTAAATCACACTTTTATTTACCATTTGGCTATTGAGACTTGGTTAGTACGGTTTGGTTTCCATCCGATAACTATGAACGACGTTGTTTACAGTAGAGAAGAATGCGGGATGAAAAAAATCCGGGACGGGATGCCGATTCAGTTCTGCGCGAGATGGAATGCCAATTTAGTCCCGAGCAAAACGGGATGCCGGACGTTTACTCTAAGTAATATGCGTTAACAAAAAAATCAAAAAAAATTATTTGGGCTGCGTTGTACAAAATAAATCAAACGCGGGACTGCGGGACTGAGTTGATAAAATGTCCCGCGCGGGAATAAATATTCAAAATATCCCGCACGGGACAATATTTTAAAGCAGTCCCGCGCAGAACAAAATTTTTTCCCCTTCTATTTCATAATTTAACTTATTGAATCCTTTCCCTACATTTACTCTAAGTAATATGCGTTAACACAAAAATCAAAAAAAATCATTTGGGCTGCGTTATATAAAATAAATCAAATGCGGGACTGCGGGATTCCGTCCCGCGCGGGACTGAGTTGACAAAATATCCCGCACGGGACGAGATTTTAAAGCAGTCCCGCGCGGGACGAAATTTTTTCCCCTTCTATTTCATAATTTAACTTATTGAATCCTTTCCTTACATTTACTCTAAGTAATATGCGTTAACACAAAAATCAAAAAAAATCATTTGGGCTGTCCCGCGCGGGACTGAGTTGACAAAATATCCTGCGCGGGACTAAATATTCAAAATATTCCGCTGGACAAAAAAAATATTCCGCGGGATATTCCGTCCCATCCCGCATTCATCTCTATTTTAAATTCAACAAAACAATTGCCCTAGTAATAGCCCAGTTTTTTAGCAGTTGAAAAGTAGACGCTGTCAGGCGCATGCCCAGTTTCAAATTTAAGTCATAATTTTTAATCTGCGCATGCGTCTGACGTGCGGGACGGGACGGGACAAAAAAATTAGTCCCTCATTCATCTCTAGTTTACAGTATTTCCTGCAAGATTGTTGTGCAAAGATTTTTATTTGTAACCGTGTTTTTTAGTGGCTGTTGTTCTAATTATTACTTGTTACATTTTAATCGTCAGCTGGTATTACATATATGTATGTATTTATGGCATATCAAATTTGGCCTTAATCTTCAAGTTACTTGAAGAGTCATATAGTAAAAATGGATGTAAACAAAAACGCTAATAAAAAAAAGAAGAAGTATCATACAACCTTTTTAAGATATTTCACCTCCATAAAGAGTTGTTATCACGCAAGAAATTCTTGGAAATGAGAGATTTTTTGTAACCCAAAGATGATAAAGGTGGTTTTGTTATTATTAAAGTCAGTTTTTACGTAGCGTGTAGATATTAAAAAGCAAAAATTGCGTAGTCTTTTCATAAGAATAGTTGTTCGTGGCGTATAGTGGAAGAAGGTTACTTAAACGTTGGCAAATAATCATATAATGCCGATCATTCTATCTTGTCAAAAAGTTTTAATCCAAGAGGAATTTCGAATACAAAACTGAGATTTTGATACAAAATGTGTAGACTAATAACACTTTTAATTATCTATTAGATATTATTTATGTTGTAAAGTAACCACTTCAGTATAATAAAATTTAGCATTTTCCAGCTTTCAGTTTTTCAAACTACGTATTAGATCAAAAATAAAGATTTTTATCCAAAAATAAAAATTGATCTTCCAACTTTTTAAACTAAAATTTCTCCTATGGGAGCGTCTATTAATTACGTAAAAACAATTTTTGTAATTCTTGATGCCTTCGTCTTTCACGTATGTAGGAGTACGTACCATCGACCTCCTCCCCCACCACATCTTACGTAAGAATTATTTAAAAAAAAATAAATTTTTACCGTTCCTCTTCTTATATTTATAAAATATGAATATTGATGGTTTTGTGCACAAATGTGGTAAATGACATTTACCATATTATCGAGCAAACGCAATAAGTCAGCGTTTTTCAACCGTTTAGCATTTTCAACCGAGTTTTCCACAATAATTTACATATTTGATAACCTTTATCTCACATTTTTTACTTCTCAGCTTTTTTCCCTTTTTTTAAAAAATTTTTTGACTGATTTTTTTAACCCCAGCGCGGGGCTCGTAGCAAATGTTGTTGTGAAACTCCTATATTCTTTTGAACGATCTTACTTTTACGCATTTTATAACTATAAATGCTATTTTTCCTAAGGCGGGAACAATAATCATTTTTTTTTAATGTTCTCCTTGACTTAAGTTAAAAACACTTTTCTGCCAAGCGCGGGGTCCCCAGAAAAAATAATAATTGTTCTCTAAAAATAACAATTTTCATGCGAGTTGTGCACTAATAATTTTAATCTAGTCTTAGAGTGGTAATGTTGTACCACAAATTGCTCCTATTTGCGTCGCTTGCCCCGCTGATCTGCGATGGAATGACAGACAGGCCAGCTAAGGGATTACACCCCCGTCCAGTACCAGAGCATCGGTCGCGCATGCGCGGTTTGTAGGTTCGTTCACGTTGTGACTCAGACGATCTTTGGCAACTAACTAAGGAAAAAATATAATAGGGCGCCAGTCTTCTAAATAAAACACAAAAGTAGAAGGGTTGGTTTTATTTATAAAACAAAAGTTGAGATAAAAGGTGGGGTTGACAATGCTTGATTCCAAAACTCCATATAGAAGACACAAACACATAACAATTCAAGTTAAATCCAGGATACCCTGAAGGGATACCCTGGGACAATAAATCAAAATAAAATAACTAAAAAATACAAATGACTTGCCATATGAAGACAACCCACCAAAACTAATATCGCGCATCTAGGAAACTGCCCAACGCAGACATAACACGTCGGTAACATTGACTACAAATACTCATTCGCAAGAGATATCATCAAGTAGAATTAAATACAGTAATTGCCTTTTCAACTTACCCTTCCACTACAATCATTCCGATTCAACATCGCTATTCTTTTGGAACCTCTGGAATATTAATGGTTCATCGTGCAAACTGAGTTTCAGATGTAAAGCTAAAAATAACAAAACTGCAATAATTAAAAAAGAATCAATTCACTTGCGAACGGTAACATCTCAATGTCGATGTAAATTATTGAAGTAAGCTAATTTCCTAAAAGCGCTTTTAACAAAATAAAAATCCATGGTTTACCGGTCATCCCACGTCGTCGAAATTATCAAAATCAAAGCCGATAGGGCGGCGACGTCAAACGGACAAGGTCAGCTCAAGTGGACTGATAAGAATAAAAACCAGGTGCGAAAACTCCATTAAAAACATCCATGGAAATAAAAAAAGAAAACACCCTCATGGAAATGGCTTCATCACGCTGATTGAACAATAGAAATATATCAGCTCCACTTTAAGTTTGCTTCCAGAAAACCATAAACAAAAGTTGAAAACCAAAATGACGAACACAGAAATGGACAGGTGGTAATAAAAAGCTAAAATTTATCAAAGTCAAACTTCGTTCAAAATGGAAAATATCAATGTAATGCTTACCCACAAACATAAAACTGAAGGTTATTAAAAAGATCACTTCATTAAAATAAAGTTTGTGACTTTTAAAACTCAAACATTACACAGAACAAAAATGAAACTTCCATTTTAGATGGTGATAAACGAAAGAATGCCAATTTGATAAATTTTCGAAATGTTAACGCTTGCGCGTGATGGATATGCACAGGATGATGCGTAGATTTCAAACCAATTTAAATAATAGCATTTGGAATGCTACAATGTGTGTCATTTTACTCTAATATCACGTACTGATTTTGGATTTTATAAACAAGGTCTTGCTTGTTCCGGCATTCCTTTCTTTTAATCTATTGGTAAATTAATAAAACAGTCTTTTAAACTTTTATACGAAGTATAGCAAGAATGTGTCCCCGTGTTTGTCTGTCCGTCCGTCTGTCTGCATGTTTCAAATTTAAGAATTTGAGAAAATAAGAATTTATTATTATTAAATCCCAAAATGCGTTACACTTAATCCGGACTAATGAATTAAGTCGAGGTAAAAAAGCCTTATAACTGTGGTCATCCCAATTCCACTTTGCTCATTTTTTTTTTTAATTTGGCAGATTTTCTTTGATGTTTATCGGTTTAGTTTTAAATGAAAGGGTCAATGAAGACTATTAATATAATTTACAGATAATTAAGTAGCCGCACTAAGCTAATATTTAATTTTTAGATGCAAGTAATTACTTACTTTCATATTAACCTTATGAAGTCCGCATTCAGCTCAAAAAGCAGCGAATTGGATAATACGACCGGCATTACCTACTTAGTGAATAAAAATTGTAATACATTACAAAACACAAAAATATTACGATCGTTGATTTATTTTCTAATATTTGCGGCAAGAAGTAAGTGATAACCACAAAATAGTATACTAAAATTAATTTAATAAACATTTATATTAGGAAAAACTAGAGAAAATAGCGAAAACAATATAAAAGTTGAATTAATAGATTCAGCGACTTTAACGTGATTTTTAAACCACTTCCAAGCATGAGAAAATTATAACTTATATAGTAGCAAAGAAATATCTACGTTCGATAATTTGATATAAACATTTGATTAAAATTTTACAAAAACTTGGAAATATTACATCGATTAATAATAATATATAATTTAAAAATTACTAAATCACTGAGCACAATACAAATCAATTAATAAATAAATATATAGGATGTAGATTTGAAACGTATTGATTTGATAATACAATCCAAAAACAAGGGATGTTAAAATTTTTTTAAATTTATGTTAGTTTTTCACAAATAGTTTTACAAAATTGATACAATCAATAAATTGTGATACGTTTTAATGCTGAGCATTTTGTAAACTTAGCGTAAAATTAACTTATAATTTTAAAAGTTAGATTTCCTAAATATTCTAATCATCTAGTAGGTATATATTTCATATTTATTATTAGTTATAAAAATTATAAAAGTCCTTGCCACGGCACATTAGTGCTACGTCATCTTAACGTAACCAATCACGGAAGCTTAAGTATCCAATGCCGTGCGATGATGTAACACTAAAGTTCCGTGGCAAGAATTTGGTCTTATATCTTGGTAATTACTAATAAATATTTATTGAATTGAAAAATAGAATAAATAAAATTTAAAAAAATAATAACACGAAATTACGTGATTTAAATCCTAAAACTACTATATTAAGGACTTTACAGTACTTTGTAGTATGAAAATAGAGTTGCGATAAACATAAAATTACAGTAAATCTTACTTATGTACTATGTATTTAAGAAACCCAATTTTTTATGACATTTAAATTTCTTATATATTTTGAAAAGTGCAGAAAAATGGAAATGAATTATTATTGTAGCATTTTAATTAAAAACGCATATCAGTGGTTAGTTATAATTGGCCGCAAGACAAATAAAGGTATGCAGCAAAATACACAGATCCAACACCTGATACAAATTACCTCACAAATTAAATAATACCTCCACACGCTTCATATACATTCCGGTCAGGTTTTATAATGGCCAAGTCAGCGTTACCCTTCTCACTCCTGTTCGAACTTTTAGGACGTATTACATTTTATTCCTCTAACCATTTAGGAATACATTTATTGGGTTCGCAAGAAGAAAATGACAAGATTGAAATTTTCAAACCGTTTTAATTACGTAGTTATGTACTGTATACTATAGGGTACAAACAACTTTGTTGTTTTTGTGAAGTTGAAATAAATTCATTATAATTTGTTTTCTTAATTGTTTATCTTGAAATTGTTAGACAAAATAAAGACAATTAAATAAATTTTCGATTTACATTTCTGCTATATAATTCATAAAGATAGATAGGACCAAGTTGTAATACGACCCTAGTAAGGGTTAAAGGGTAGAGATATGTTACCGAACAAGGACTAAGGATATCGGTGAGTGGTGTGAGAGACCAAACGAGGTGGCCACATGCTAAGGGTGGCTGCTTACTGCTTCTAATCAATAGATTCATACACGACCGTATCTGCATGCACACACACGATTCGGACCCCAGGAAACGGAAGCAGCAAGGCTGCCAACTCGAGGTGGAATAAGGAATTGATTGTCTGATGTAGTCCATACTGAATATGTAGAAGTTACTTATGCATGTTTGCTTCTTGTAATGCTATTCCATACTCGAAAATCTATTGTTTATTTCATCCAATTTACATACATAAAATCTTTATTTTGCTTACCTATATCTTCCTTTTTTTTATTTAATTGTATTTCCATTTTTTTTTTCGATTAACCAATAATAAATGTATTGTGTAACAATAGTGCATAAAGTGGAAATGGATGGAAAGAGTGCAAATTATAAAACAATAAGCAATAATAGAATAAAATTTAGTGCTGTGTAGTACTTTTCCAATTTTTTGCTTTCTTTACTAGTTGACATTCACTAACCACATAATATTAGATTTAGTGAAGCATTAATGCATAAAGGTTTTCTAAGTCAGTCGGAAATAACGAATAACACCTGCAGATTTCTAAATTTTTATAAATTAAAAACGGAGACACACTTAATTGTCACGAATGTAATTTTTTGCCTTGATTTTGAAAAAAAAGTAGCTACCTATTTGCTGTACTAAGTAAGTAAAATTTGTGTTATGTAATTTTGCTGCTTCATGCTAAATCTATCACTAAGAACAACTCTCTATGTAAATGAGTTTAAGATCCTGGGTTTAGCAAACCAACCCTTTCCAATCTTATCAAGTTCTGCTTCAGTCACACGCAAGGAATATCAGGCTGTCAGAACCCTACTGCGGACAGCATCCTACACTCCATCCCAATTAGTAAGACACAGTATTTCCAAAAATTCTGAATCAAATTATAATGGACGCAAAGACAATCAACAATTTAATAATTATTCACAATTATTTAATTATTATTTTAAGAAATTAATTAATACCGAAAGCTAGAAGTAAATAATTTGACAATTTAGTTAAATTGTATGCATTAATTATTATCTTAGTATTTGAAATTGCTTGAATCAACATCTTAACTGAATCTTCGCATGTATGGACTTAACGCTGTAGTAGATCCTGGCCAGCAATCCGTGATGTGTGGACGTGAATATGCAATGGGGGTTGGAGATGAGGCAAGATTAATGGAGCTACCCTCGAATTGCTTAGCCTAAAACAACCCTTAGTTATGCTGCAGGGCATATACAGTTTTCAGATGCCCGATATGTTTTTACTTGGTATGCAGATGAGCGGCTGCTTGTTTGTATTTGCAGGACTGCGTGGGTCAAGTTACCAGTGTTAAAATGTGTGTTCTGGGGATTTTACTATGAATTAAATGGTTTTAGGGTTCGTGATGTGTGGATTTATTTGTTTTGATATTTCATTCGCAAATTTTGTCGACAGTTTAAGCAATTTTTACGTTACGGCTTTAATTGAAATGAGCTCATATTTTAAGGGTAGATGGAAAAATTTAAATAAGTTTTAATTAAAACACGTACACGTGAAAAAGTTCTGGATTGTTTTTCTTTCTTATAAAATATTATGTCTTTGTAAGTTTATGCAACATTTATATAAACAAGGAACGCGACAAAACATAAGTCATGTAGAAGCGACTAACTCAAAACTACTAGCATTTACAAGGAAGACCGACATTAAAATGATTCACGACTTAGGTCTTCTTGTCGTCTACACTTTCCAAGTACGGAACAATAAAGAAGGAAAGCAAGAAAGAGAAGAAGGACACGTCGTCCGTCTTGTCGCATTCGAGTATTTACTTTCTCCACACTCGATACGAAATGTTAGATCCAGAGGTCGTAGAATAGGATCCTGCTTCTCATAGGAACTAATTACAATGTATGATTAATTATTAGACGACTGCAAACTTATAATGGACTGTAACGTGTCCGCCCGGTCGCGATGTCTTACTAGAACCCTGCCAACCACTGTCTTAGCTTGCTAATGTCACCAGGCGACGTTATATATCGTTCGACCTCAACCCGTACAGTCCGTATTACAATATTCACAATAGTATTAGTGGAGCTTGAATTTCCTTTAGATTAACATCATGACGGACAACTGAGATAAAATAATAAAGCAACCCTATGTTTTTGGAAGATAAATTTAGATAATCAAAACCTCTAATTTAGTAATTAGCGAATAACTTAATAATAATAAGTATCGATAATAATGTTCTTCTTCAGCTGCATTTGAGCAGAAAAATTTGAGTCCTGGCTTTTTTCTACTATAAGAAATCATCAAACGTAAGATCGACCACAATTTGGTATTCTTGGTTGTATTTGGTTGTATCCTCATTTCCAACATTGTTTCCAGTCAGTGGAGAAAATTAGAATAATTTTATTCATAAATAACTTTTAAGAATAACTTTGTACATATTTAAAACTTTAATTTTAAAAGTCTTGGTTAAATCGCGAATAACAGGAGGGCTTTGATTTTTCCCTTGTGTAATATTAAGTTAATTTCAGTGTCCACCGTTTTTGCCTGCTAATGAAGTGTACTGTAAGTACTTACAACAGTTAATTTTATACGAATTCTGTTTATGTTCGTTCACTTACGTTTTTCCTCCTAAAATACATTTTTATATTCTTACCCAAAAATTCTGCAATATTAAATTATTATTTTCATGCCTATTATATGATGCTCTGAAATTTACTTCGACATTTATGTTCGAATTTCTTGCTTTACTGTATTGTGATTATAGTTAAACAATGTAATGTAATATTCGCTTTATATGCATATCTACTTGGGCAGCACATACTGATTTCCATACTGACTGATGTTAGTTAGCCCTTCCTCACTGTTCTTAGTACACTCCTGTCATAAACAAGCACAAGTTTGTACAAGACGGCAGGTACAGTCCATCAACAAGTTTCTAATTGTTCCCTTATGTTATGACCTAAATCAAACCATAACATTTTGAACCGGACTTTACAAATCAATAATTTGAAATATCAAAATTTTACTTTTAAAGCTCTTAAAGCTTCTCTTGTACACGTTTCCAAACTTTTGCACGATTTCCTTGTTTATATTTTAAATTTAATTATATTACATGTTACTGTTAATGACCATATAATTTTTAGGCTAAAATTTTTTAATTGATGCATTTGGTGAAAGGTAATTAAGTGCGACGCGAAAATAACAATTTTACGATTGAAATCTCGATGAATTCTAAAAGAGCATATTTTAAATAAGATAATTAACTAGGAGAAAAATCCTTAAAACCACCAGTTTTTTCAAAAATTGATTTTAAAAACTTCGATTTTCATAGCAAATTTTAAGCTAAGTCGGTCGTGATTGGTGAATTCTGGCATTCTGTGATCGGTCCGTGCAAGTTAAATTACTTTTTAGCTATACGCAGAGGGGGGATAACCGACGCTACGTTTTTGGGGGGTTACTGTTGCTTCGGCTATCTCAAACTCGGAAAACTCTCAATTTTCAAGTCGATTTGTACTACCTCTCTCGGGCCCCCGAGTTGCACCAGTGCAATGTTGCTGCGGAGTTTCCAGGTGCAGATAGCACGGAATTTTCGGTGTAACCGATACACCATGTGAGGATCCATTCCAAAAACGCTAGCGGTTACACTGGCCTATGAGTTGCACGCTTAACTCCATAATACGCCAAACACCAGCATTGGTGAAAGCCTAAGGTTTGCAAAAAAAGTCTTGTCAGTTAGGCAATACACTTTTTTGCACTTATGACACCGGAAACAGTATTTGAGGTAGGACCTGTTGTATTTCACAATGTTGTGCAATGGCGTCTGCACGAATGTTTCATATAGAGCTTATTGGCTGGCAACAACCGAAGACCCTGCAGGAACTGCACTACCTCTGCATCGCTCACATTGAGAAAATTGTCACAAGCCACACTCTTATGCATTATTGCACACGGACCGCGCACAGAATGCCAGTGATCGACCAGCCACAACCGACTCAGCTAAAAATTTGCTATGAAAATCGACCTTTTTTAAATTCGATTTTTGAAAAAACTAGTGTTTTAAGGCCTTCTCCCTTAGTTAATTCTCTTATTTAGAATATACTCTTTCAGAATTCATCAAGGTTTTAATAGTAAAATTGTCATTTTATGGTCGCACGTGCTTTTTAAGCACGAAATGGAAATGCTATCTCAGAATGCTCCGGCTAGCAATGACTTTAATTTATGTGACAAATTGTAATGAATGCATCAAAACTTTTATAAAACAATTTTAATTCCATACAAAAAACAATTTTTTTTCAATAGATTGAATCCAGCATAACTAATAAATTTCTAGTAAAATATTTAAATTGCAGTAACAATAAAAAAACATATCGTAATTTTACTTTTTATAAATATACACCAGAATAATACTTAATAAACACAATAATAAATATTACAAAACGCAACTTTTCAGTATTTTTTATAGAAGATCAGAATTTCTTGAGTAGTTCATTAAGATGTCGAAATATCTATAAACCCCATCTAAAAGTGCTTGTGCATCAGCTTTACTTCCGATTAAGTTTGCATCAGCATTTAAGGTTATGTGAGGTACATTTTTGTATGAGCAAATAGAAAATGTAAGACCTAAAAAACATTTCAAACTTTTAAAACTGTTTAAATAAAGATTATGTAGTTTATAACCTGTTTTTCCAAAATTAGGGCACCATCCATAAATATCTTCTACAACAACGTTGTTGACTCTAATTTCAGAAGATGGCCCACGAAACTGTGACACCATAGTGTGCGGAGAGATTTGATGAGATAAAATTAATTTTTGCAAAAACTTGGGAAAGTCATTATAAACTCCACTGGATACGTTTTGGGTTATCTGAAAGTTTCTATTATTTTGGGAATTGTTCAATTTGATTAATACAAACCTCCGGTTCTTCATACCTCCGAAGAAAGTCTTTTTGCGAAGTAATGTGCTCCAATAGCGACACGAGGTCTGCTGGTTTTTTTAGTGATATAGATTCCAGTATTGGGCTATTTAAACACATAAATCTAACTTCATTTATAGTAGTTTCGCTAAGCTCATCTAATATGTCTTCAGTTTCTTGTTGTGTTAAACAATGACATTTGTCAATCATAGTTGTAACGTAAATTAAATTTTGCTCTCTTTTATATTTGGTATAGGAGTACTAAAAATGATAAAATAATGGTAGGTTCATTTTCTAACTAAAAAAAGATCCTTACATTTTGATAAAATTCTGATAAGCTTGCGATAATTGCAGTTTCTAAAATACAAGATAAGTTGGTTTCAAAATTATATTGATTTCCGAATATGTTAGCTCTTGACAAAGCAAGCGCAGCATCGTTTCTGCCAACGCAAAAGAATTTTCTATTACCAAGCTCTGCTCCAACTAATACATTTCGCTTAAATTGTAGTAAATCTGAATTTACTATCGCCAATGGAAGACCCTTGTATGAATATTTACAAAACTGATAAACCTCGTGTACTTTTTTAAATCCTATTTTAAATAGTGAACTTATTTTAGACCATATACTTGATGTTAGGGTTACCGGATTTGAATTTACAGTTTTAAAAAGTTTTTCATCTCCAAAAACTCGCAATAACGTCTTTATAAAATTTGCTTCGTCAAAAAAGCAATGGGAAAATAGAACCACTATTGGAAAGAGCGCTCCGTTCTGAGATGTGCTCCAATTAACTGGCTGTGTGCCAATGTACATTTGCCACAACGCTTTATTGGGTTGTGATAAAAATTCCAGGTACAATTCCTCAGTGAGGTTTAGCAAATCGTCTCTATTTAAAACTTCTTGGTTTGGTACCACCCGTAATTTTGTAATGTAATTGTCAAGCACACCACTCTTAATGTAATGATATCCATTCCAAGACTCTAACGTACCATACACCTTAGTGCAGTTTAGATTTAGTACACAATTAAACAAGTATCGATTTATTTTAAAACCCAGCCCGCTATCTTGAATTAAGAACAATATAGGTACCATAGCTTGATGTGGATGTTTATCAATGTACAGTGAATCTTGTCCATTAAGAAAGCAAATAATTTCTTTTCCATAATAGTATTTCAAAATTGTTTTGACTATAAATTTACAAACAAGCGAAAAAATTGCAGTGACGATAACAAGCGGCCAATAAACAATGAGGTATTCAATCACGGCCCCAATACGGTATGGAACCCTTTTCTTTCGAGCCAAGGTCTAAAATTATAAACTATTTAATTACTTTCATACGCAAAAGCATACAAAAACATTACCTTATATAAATTATTAAAGTGTATAAGAAATAACAGAAATACATACAACATTAGGCCATAAATAATAAGCACAAAACTCAACATTTTTATCTATTACTAGAAACTCAAATTTAGCGAAATAAAAGAAATGTTTATGAAATTTTGAGGTTATACGCTACAGCTCAATACAAAATTTTACCAAGAAATAGATAATTGAAATTTTTATCAAAGTAATACACTATGTGGTTTTAGATTAATATAAAAGCATTTAATTCATGTTGATTTTAAAAATTTCTATTCTTTAATTGTTTATCTATGCTAATATTTGATTAAAATCACTAAATTTAATGGCAAAATATTTTTTTGTACCTACATTTTTGATATGTTCCAATACATTTTATTTTTTATTTATTTTTATTAAATACTATTCTACTAATTAAAATTACTACTAATTCTAAATAGGAAAAAATTTATTTAGTTACTTCTTAAAAGTATTATGAGCTTAGTTTTTGAAATTATGTGCCAAAAAATGTTATGCAAGTCATTTCCTGGTAGAAATTATTAATTATTTTTTTATCCAAAATATTTTCCTGACTATCTAAATATTACTAAAAGTTCTGCCGTTCCTCAGGAAAAAAACTTGGCTAATACCTCAAGCCACCGTCTAAAATTCTAAATGTCTAAAGAGCTAATAGTTCAACTCTTTTCAACTGCTTTAGCCAGTCTAAAACTAACAATAAAGAAGTGCTACGGGATATTATTCTGTGGCCTCTAGTTTTTCCCTACATATTAATTATATGTATATCCTCTGTAATAAGTGAAATAAACAGCACTATTTTTAATAAGTTTTTGAATTTAATATACGTAATGTGAATTGTGTTTGTTATATTGCACTCTACTAATGCTCGCTATCAAAATATTAAATTTTTCGATAGGGGAACGTCACTCAAGCTATTAGTAAAGCCAATCTCTTGTTATTCCTGCCAGTATGTTTAAGACCCTATTACGGCTTTAAATAAAGAAAATTATTAAGAACAACTCTTTTCTGAATAATAATAAATTTGATAAAATTGGGCTCCAAAAAAATTACTTATTATAAATATTGCATTATGTTGTAAGGAGTAATATTATGAGGATCAGATTTATTAATATATTTTATCTACTTTTATATATTTTAAATAAAACTTATCTACAGTTATTATGAAATTTTATAAAATTTATTATGGTTTATTATTTACAAAGTTTAGCAGAAGACAAAAATATAACTTCCAGTGCACCAATTTGTTACAAAATCATACAATCGTATTATTAAAGTGAAATAAATAGTTTTCCACAGCATGCAATTAAATTTACTGTAATTTCCATATAGGTAATCTTCTTATGAAAATCATAACTTCAAACTTTACAAACTTTCCATTATTTTGCTTATCTCTGCTCACCCAATTACTTAATATAGAAAATATGCAGAAACGAAAATTGGTCAAAACAAAACTTCAAAATTTAAAGAGTATTGGGTTAGAATCTTTGAACGCTTCTCTCGCCATCTAAATCGACGTGTTTTATCTTTTTCTTATTCAAAAACAAAAGTTACATCGACTGGCTACTCTTGAAATGAACATCCTGTATTCAATATATTCTGATCTGTTCAGATTGGAATGCATGTAGTGTAGCCATATGTAACACCTTGTATGTAACAACCATAGTTACTTTAGGTAACTTTAGGGAAATTTGAAAAGGGAGGTTGGTAACACAGGATTTTAAATCGAACAAGTAGAAGTGTAGTTGGTTTCTAAGAGTGACTTTTTTTTCAATGAGATTTTTCTAGATCAATTATTGATCGAGTGGTTTTGATCGCATTTTTTTATGGTAGCTTGGTGTAAAGTTTCTTCTAGAATATACACGTAAGTGATTTTACACATTTCCATTTAACCTCTTTTGGCTGCAAATTAAAAATCTATTTTGTTAGTGATAAGCTTTTTTATTATTAACTGGCGTCTAAAATTCCATCGTATGCAGATTGTGTCATCTGTGATCACTAAGAGCTTCTTGTGGTAAAAGATATTTTCAAATAACCTTACGAACCGCGTATGAGCGACCTATTACTTCTCCGACTGCGGTTAAGTACCAAGGTTTAGCTATCTTTTTTTTTTATCTTAAAAGGATTAAGTGGCGTTGTGACCAACTTTTGTTTTTTTTTAAAAGAGCCAAAGTTTGGTGAGGTGAATTTAGGCATTTACATTCTTTGATATCAAGCAAATGTTAGAAAATGAAACTTAGATTAATAGACATAAAACAATTAAAAAAAAATAAAACCTCAAAAATGGCACGCGAAAATGCATTAAAAACAAGCAAAGAAGACACAGGAAAGGTAAAATCGGTGTCTGAAAAGTAGTATTTTTCCAACCAAAATCATACAAATTTAAACTAAATAGTTAATGGGGTTGGTACAATGTACTACTTCTAAATTGTTAGAGGAGTAAAATATTTAAATTCCTTTTCATTTATTTGTATGAGTTTCAATGAATTAGAAATGTTCCATCATCATTCGCACGTCATAGACTTGTAGTCCGTTACGCTACTCTATTATTTTGATCCGAATATTTAAAGTTTTAAATTAAAAAAATAAATTAAAAAAAAAATTTTGATTTAAAAGGTATTAAATAGGCAAAAACAACAACAAGCAAATAAAAACAAAAAATTGAAGCTCTCCAAAAAGAAAAAAGAAAATATGCATTTTTGAAGAGTTTATTTTCTGAGACGGATTTTAAATTGGGTCCCCAAACAAATAATTACTCAAAATTTTTACCGTTCTTTTCATTTGTTACTTAAACTCTAATAAAAATTCTCAGACTATCACGCAGATGTTTTAAAAACCTCAAACTTTTTACATAAGTCCAAAATATTTTATTCCATTTGGGTCACCTAAAATATCACGATAATTTTAAAATTTGCCAGGACCGTTGATTAAACATAATATCAAACATTTTAGCTTTTAGCTATCAAACTTTTACTCTTATTGAGTTAGCTGGCGTCCAAATAATGTCTGACTGATTATCTCGGTACCTAGTAACTATTTTTCAACAATTCAAAAGCAAAGAACCTACAAAATTTTATCATTTTCAAAATCTGAAATGCTTGTTACTGAAAGTATTTGGGTAATTTATTTAAAATTTATTTTGCGAATCAGTTTGTATTAAATCCGTTATTTCAAATAAAAATCTGCCTAATATCGACTCTAAACTTGATTTTAAATTTTAACCAAAAATCACGATTCTATCCTAATGTTGTTATATAATTAAAGAGAAAATTACTTTACTTGGTTTAAGCAAAATAAGGAAGTGTTAATTTGAAAATTCCTGCAATTTTTAAAATTGCTTTTTACGGCAACATACGTGAATCATGATCATTATGTAATAATAGAGTAAGAACTTAAAATTCCTGAATGCATTCTTCGTTGCAAAACAAACTTTGGATGTTCGCAATATTTGAATCTTTAAACTATAGGTTGTTCTTTTTCATATGACGCTGATTTTAATTATTGCATATTTTAAGTTTTAAAGTTAGTTATACACAGTGTGCGGCGTAATGCTTTTATATTTTAGTTCGTCTAATTTTTTCTCAATTAAGAAACTACTCTAGCGTAATGAGTTTCATCATACCATAACGTCGTCAGCATATTCTTAATTGAAGAACATAAAATTCATTAATAAAATTAATGAAATATAATTTTCATTTCATTAAATATAAAATAGGAAGAAAAAAAGAAGTAGCTGCTATAAGAAGGCTTTATTTAATATAAAAATTAGGTTAGCGGATACTAAAAAAAATCAAAACCAAGATTTATAAAATAATATTTTATATTAATAGCGACACACTCTTCTGATGTTATAATAAAATATAATTTGGTGTGAGATTATTTATCACCGATAATATCGTTATACTTTCATTTCGATCTCAAAAAAACGGTATTAGAATTGACCATCAAAGTTAAATTTATTAGTTTTTATAAAAACAATAAATTATAGTTGATAAGTTAAGTTGCATTTACCAACATTAGAATCAACGTGTGATTTCCTATATCATTAAAATGATTTTCTCAACTTTTTCAACATGATCATTAAATTGTAGAGAGTAAACACATAAATTATCTTTGTTACTGATCAGTAAATAAAGTTTAAAAATTACATAAAAATTAAACTTTTATCTAAATGAAATAAAGTACCAGTGTAATTTCTTCGTGGTGTAATAATGATTGGGGGCGTCTGACCTGTGAGCGATAGGTGCGACGCTATTCAATCTGATACAAACCTACGCTGGAACTAATAGGCTTCAACTTGCACTTTATCCATTTGCATTCTTCAACCACTATATGGCCGTTGAACGCATTTTTCATTGCTTCTTTTTTGATGATAGAATTTATAGATTTGATTCGTTCTACTCAACGAACAAGTTTTGTACCAATTAATCAATTCTCACATTGCCGCGTCGCCGTCGATCAAACCGATTGATTTGTACGTTAATAAAATCTACATAGGTAATAAATTTTTTGTAATAACTTAAATTTGAGCGGTATCTAAATTTTGGACCCTCGATTCAGATTCGAACCTAGCCGATTGCTCAGTAATAAGAACCGTGCTACACTCACGCAAAAGAATTTTTTTTCGTATTTACTTTAAAATAATTGCTTTAGCACTGTTCAGTAGACAGAATAAACTGGGTGGCGACCGCAACTTGTAAAATGTGTGAGGCAATAAGTTGCGCTAATAATATTGTAATGTTTACGTTAGAAGTCGATAATGATAATCGCTCTTCTTACTTTTTATAACTGTTTGGTCATGAGTTTGATGCATTCAGCGATGTATTTTGTTTAATTTTCAGTCACGCGAATAAAATTTTCATTAAAAATTTGTTCACTATCCATGTTTGCTCTTAAAGCTCTTGATAATTATTACAATATTGAAGCAAATTTCTTTTCAATCTTTTAAATGATTTTAAAATTTTCTTATTGTTTTAATTTGTAAGTAATCCATTTGTATCGATTCATTGACATTAGATAATATCAACGGTTGGGATGAAGTGGCGGTCTCACTTAAAATCTGCATAGGCGCAATTAGGAGACTGGGGAGGACTTAGCCTCCCAAAATAAAAATTAACCATATCACAATTTTTAAACAAACCAAAAAGTGTATCGACACTTTTGGAACTAAAATATTAAAAGTTGACACAATGTAAATTATACTAAATGTATAATTTTTTTCACAAACGTTTTCGCTATACCATAGCATCGTCAGGTGACTAAATATTTAGTATAATTTACATTGTGTCAACTTTTAATATTTTAGTTCCAAAAGTGTCGATACACTTTTTGGTTTGTCTAAAAATTGTGATATGTTTATTAAGTTGCACTGCTTAGACCACACTGTTATAAATTATTAAAAATTAAGCTCCTCAAAATTTTTGCATAGGGTAAGAAAATGTACCTATCTCTGTTTTTATTAAATAAATATTATTTAAAAACTTTTAAATTTATTGTATGTTTTAATAAATTAAAGAAAAATGTTTAAAAAATTTTTTTTATTTATCCCACTCAAAAGATTGACCCTAGTTGCGTCTATCATTATTTATCACTTCCAGCTAATTTTATTGAATTATCTGACGCCCCTTAGTATTTTATATCATTAGTAGCAGTACAAGAATCTTCGTTATTTGCACTCCGAATCGACTCTTATTTCAAGAAATCTATTGATCACACTTTTGTAGATTTCTAACTTGTTCTATTTTATTTATTGTACGTAAATCTGCTACAGAGTGGATATATTGATCTTTAATAATATTGAATTTAACTTCATCAGTAAATTGTATTTTGGTTGGTAGATCTATGATATACGAGGTCCAATCACAAACTTTTTAGAAGTATAACTTAATATGCGTCAATAATTTGTATTATTTTTACAAGTTATGGAATATTTTAATTCGGCAATAGCTTCTTCTTCTGATTGAATTAACCCAAATTTTTCAAAACCTACATTGTAGCATCTCAAAACCGCTGCTCCTTTCCAAAACATACCGGATGAATTTCCTCCAATCGAAATGAAATTTCACAATAATATTTTTCATCAATTTCAGAGTTAGAATTACAAATTTATTTTAAGTTTTTCTACAATTTGAATTGTAAAAAATTTTTATATAAAAAAACAGCTAAAGCTGCAAAGCACAAAAATAAGACTCTATCAATTGTATATCAAAAATTAAATAAAAAACTAAAATTAAAAAATAAAAAATATCAAAAATTAAATCCTTGTGGATTTTGGTCTTTGAAACCTTAAAGAACATTTCCACAGTTTGGCCAATAAAAAATAATTGTATTTCAGAAATAAAATTGTCGTATTTCATAACAACACGAAGATTTTTTCTAGAATAATTTATCAAAGCAAATTGAAGTGTTTGACCAGTTTTGATGATATTATGGAGTGAGAGTTTATACTGTATAATCCAAGTTGAATAAAATGTTATTTTTCATATGTCCCAAATTTTGGTCAGTTTGTTATGAAATTTTGGAAATGGTTCATTAAATTTATAATATAAATTATTATAAAAATAACTCTTAGATTGTAGAGACATATCAAATCTGTTTGTGGGTAAGTGCGTTTACAATTTTGTTACATGCGAATTTTGAAGGAGATTTCTATGATTACGTAGTTAACCATGAAAGAGTCTACGAGGGTTTTTAAACAAAACGGTTTAAACTTTCGGTAATCATATCTTTCTTCTTCTTCTTCAATTGCCTATTGCCTATCCAAATCCAGATGTTGGTGATCTTCCTGGCTATAAGCGAAAAAGACCTTACTAAGGAAATTTTAATAGGATGGTTTTCCTTTACCTTTCCCATAGTCCACAGATGGATTTTGAACTTTTTAGATCACAGCACATATCCGACGCAATCAGGATTAGAACCGCGGTTTCTCGCTTTCGAAGTCTACCCGTGTTTGATTTACGTCAGACTGCTGGTTCCATATCTTTCAGTCATTTGCAAACCATGCAAATTCAATTAGATAATATATTTTAGTATTAAATAATTATGATTATTTATAATTATAATTATAGATAATTATGATAACTAGGAATCTAACTAGAAAGCTGACCTAAGTATGTAGGTTAATGAATTTTCAATTTTAATTTGTAGCTTTGCCTGACGATTTCAATCCTGATTGAGAAATCCTGTATAAAAGTAACATGGTTAAATGTATAGTTAGGATTTAAACCTGCACATGTTTATCACTTGAGTAATTTTCAAAAATATTTTAATTAGGTGTAATTTTAACTGCGATGGTCATTTTATTGGTCAATTTGTACAACAGCTATTTATCGTTATGAGATTATTTGGATCTAAGAGTTTTTTTTGTTAGGTTATCCTTCAGGATAACTAATCCTAATTGTTTTTATTTAATCTTTTAAACTAAAGTTGTAGGATTTTAGATCTTCCGCGTAATCCTTAATTTAACTTGATTTGTGTTTCATGTTTTTGGAATTTACAAAGCCATTGTTGTTTCTGGTATTTTTCTACAATAAATATTAGTCGTTCTAACCAGCAAGAGCCAATGTTACGTCAGGTGTGTTAGTTTGAGCTGAGTTGTCCTACAGTTTTTTACCATATTCATAGGCTTTTCTTTTTATAGTTAGCTGAAATTCAAAAGACTAACTCGATCTCAAATTTCAAAATTGAAAACTACATTTTTGAAATAATTATAATGTTTGATTTTATTTTCAAATTTACCTTGCTACTCATGACATTTTCAAAATATGCAAAGGAAGGAAATTTGGAAAATTTGATTACTAGTAAAAAAAAATTATTCAATATAAATAATTGAATAGGTTCTGTTTCACTGTAACAGTTGGATAATTTTGTAAAATTTAATATTATTTCTAATATCAAAATTGTATTTTAGTATTCATATAAATGGGTTTGTGGTGCAACCATGTTGTAATTCTAACTAGTTGTGTAGACGTTTGGAAACTTCGAATGTAACATATACATATTACACTATATCGAACGTAGGTTGAATTAGGGTAAGGGATAAGGGATGAGTAGTAATAGTAGTATGGGATAGGTCCAGCAGCACGTGCGTGCTAACCACAATCTAACATCCTCCCACGCAACCCTTGGAACGTAAGGAAACAACACAACTACTATATCTAGCTTGGCCAATTATTCTTATAATTTCCACCACGGTTACTCTTGCAAATTTACCTAATTTTTTTTTTTTATTGGTTATTTATTATTATTTATTAATTATTATTAAAGCTAAATAAATATTACTAACTTCAAAATAGTGTTATATCCGACTGACGATGTAAGACTCGATTTCATAAAAGTTGTTTAAAGTTTTTGAAATTGGACTAATTAATATTTTTGGAATAGAAAAGAATACTTCGCTGAATTAACAGTTGGTGGTGCCGAAATGAGTTTGCAGTTTATATTCTGGTCGGCTAATAGAATAACAACTGAGGTGGAATAGTTTAAAGATCATGTCCATAAGGGAAGCTGTGGGATGGGGAAACCCACACTAATAGCAGAGCACACACGCACAGACCGAGATCTGGAATGAAATCAATAATCCACATTACCAGTAGGAACAATGTACATCTGCACACGAATTACACATTCATACGTACAGTCACCGTTGAATCTTGAAGATTTTAGGGGATCGGACTTGGTCAAGTAGTAAAAAATTTGGAAAAATGTAATAAATAAAAATAAAATGTTTAATTGAGAGATAAGCAATAAAAATGTAGTCAAGTATAATAATTAGTACATTGTAATAAGTAAGTTACGCGTAATTATTTGACAACTATTGAAATAGCAAGTGGGGTAGAAATTCAAAGCTTTGTGGTAGATTAGGAAGTTGTGAGGAGTGGTGCTAATCAGTCCTTTATTTAAACAGTCCACTTATCCTTAACAATCCTTAACAATTTTAATATGACGATGGTCATTTAATTAATTTTCTTTATTCTGTGCATGTTGGACTTAGTAAATAATAAATAGTTAAGGCGATGATTTATTCACATACTTAATAAAATTTGTATGGTTTAACTATAAAAAAGATAAGTTTAATTTAGAAGAAGAAAATTAAAATAAGTAATATAGTACATCGTAATTATAATTTCAACTAACATAAATACAGGTTATACACAAAGATTCAATTAAAAACTAGTTATAGTAATAAAAAATTAATGAATATATTCTGCTTATAACGAACTCATCAATACGAGTTTAAATTTTTAAACATCTTTAATTACACGCCTTTGTTAGTAGTAGAACGATATACTACATACGTTAGTTCACCTGCTAATAATAAATGAATTCACATTATGCTACCTTTCCATCCATCTCATCACGCACATCACAATTCTTGTTATAAGTTCTGCTCTATACTTATTAGAATTACCCCTCTTAAATCAACAGACTAACACTTGTCCCAATAGTGTACACATCAAAATTGTATAATTTCACATTAATAACGAGCTATACGTATTGATTTTCTATCTTCTAATGTCTGCTGCGTGTATGTGTACATAATGGAAAACTTATAAAGTTATCCTACCCACTAATCGTTAACTCGTTAGACAAGCTTGTGTTTAACTAGAACTAAACTTTAAGTCGTGTTGTTAAACTAAATTATACAACTTAAATCGAACCACTACAATTTTTTTTCATATACCTACTCGTATGTATAATCTTATCCTTCTTCCTATATATCAAAATTGCCTTCGATAGTATGCACTACTATTAAACGCGGTAGGTCAGTTTATTTTAAAAAATACAATTTTAATTCACATATACATATTTTTTTAATTATTCTCAACATTATCAGTTACAAAAGTAATTAACACAAAAATTTACTTACCTTCATGAGAGTGATGAGCTTTTTTCTTGTAAAAAATGTCTTTGGAAGTTACTGCAATTCATTCAATTTTTTATGTTTTAAATGTCATTTTTGAGTTTCAGTAAAATTTTATTTTACTCGTAATAGTTGGTTTAGGCTGTATAAATATTTTTTAATTTCAAAGTTTTCTTTGCAATGTGATTTTGGAAATCAAAAAAATGGTCACCGTTGTCAAAGAAACGCCGAGACTAACAAAAAAAGATGTCTTAACCTCTTAAAAAAACTTATTTGAAAAGTTTATTCAATTCACTACTAAATTGATGACGGTCATGAATGGATTAAAGAGATTCCGATATCCACTAACAGATTACTTTTTATTAAACAAAAAATGCAATTAAGAAACGATGCTAAATCTACCAATATGAAACAAATGTTTGCTATGATTTACCTGTAAAACTATAGTAAACCCTAAGAAAATCTTTCCAGGGGTCGTGGTTTAAAATGCTATTTAATACTGTCGTAAAATTCTTTAAAAATAAATGATGAAAAAAATGATTTTAATTGTTCTAATAAAATTTAATAAAAATAACGATAATCTCATTAAAATTCTACTATTTGACAAATTCTTGAGTATTGAAAAATGTTATCATGTAATAAATAGTGTGCTTGGAAAGGCGCTACTTTTCAATAAATAATTAAAAAAAAATGTAATTTAATTGAACTCCAAATTACGTGTTCAGCGGTATCTAACATTTTTCAGAATACAATTACTTTCTTCGCTAGAATGTAATTCACTTTTTAATTACTTATTATGACTGTTTTAAATTTAATTTTCTTGCGTTAATTCGCCAATAAACTAATAATTCAATTTTTTCGAATTAAACCTTTAATCTTGATTAAATTTTAATTCTTATAGAACTCACTACAGTTCTTATGATCAATAATAAATTTTATTTTTAAATTAAATTGTAGTTTGGCCTCACTCTGGCTCTTTCGAACGTCGGCTTTCAAAAAACCTTATTTTCCTGTTGAACGTTTCTAAAATTAACTTTTTGTTATCTTGTCTGGGCGGAATCTGAATTCTTGTATTAATTTGGTCATGCACGCAGTGCTCACAAAAATTTTAATGTTGCACTTTCATAATATCAAAAGTAAATTTTCAAAATAAGTGTAATTTTTGTGTTGTTTGCTAGAAATTTTATTTTTTTTTATTTAATTTGGATTAATCTCAGGTTTTGTTTTAGGAAAAGTTTCTTCTAAAATCAAACATTAAAATTTTTACTAGTTTTTTCGTGCGTGTACTCTTTTTTTTAACCCTTAATCTTACATGAAAAACAAATCATCCCTTTTTTTAGCCTCGGAGCGCTACAGTATGTATAATTAAATTACAGAATTAGTTTAACTATTTCACTCAGCTGTCATAAGACCAATGGAATGAAAAAACAACAAAACGTTCAACCTATAGCAATCGAATTGCATCGACAATTTTTTCAAGTTTATTTTAAAGCAAATATAAGTGATAATTCCACGCGTGTATAAAACTGTCCATAAGAGCCGTCGAATTATCAAAGTTTGCTAGCGGATAAATTACGATAGACGGCGCATTAGCGGATAAACCATGAACTAAGGAAGGCATCAAAATGCAACTGGCTATTTTTTGCGGATATTTTTTTGTTCACCTTTTTCAATTGTTTATTCTGACAGTTCAATAAATTTTCAAGTTTCAAATCAAAATTTCCCGAAGCATATTAACAATTTTATCGTTCACTAGTGGAATTATCTTATCAAATACAACTCGAGCATTGATTTTAATCCTGATAATTTTTAATTTCTAATCACTCAGACGTGCTTTTAAAATTTAGCTCGAGAAAATTTGATCTGGCCATAATCACTCGAGCGACCTCGCTGCGCTCGATCGCTATCGTGATTATAGATGATCAAATTTTTTCTCAATAAATTGTTGATTACGTCTTCGTTGAAATTAAAAATTATCCGGATAAAATCAAAGCTCTTGTTGTATTGCTTATGACAATTTTTTTCATTAACTTCAATATTTAAATAATATGTATTATCTACTTAATAAACTTGAAGAAAATTATGTTTTTAGCAGTAACTCAAATTATAATGTAATTTATTATTTATATTAACCTCTTATTTTATTCGTGAAATAGTCTAAATAAATATCCTCTCGTGCATTTCAAATTAGTATACAATTTTTTTTCGCTTTTTACTTATGCGTTTGTTGCTTTGCCGAAATTTTCTCTCCTTTTCGAGTCGGGAAAATTGCAAAAGCAACAAACGCATTTGTGACCTCAAAAAAATTGTCGACAATTTGAATGCACTCGGGATATTGCATATGATAATTTACTTTTCTAATTTAACATTTTTGCTGTTCCGATACTGTCATTTTTGCATAAGTATAAAAAACGGTTACCTTAGTCAAGGAAACGAAGCGACAAAGAGAAAAAAAGGATTAGTCAAATTTGAAGTCCCTGTGAATATCTCATTTTTGGGATTTGTAAGAAAATTGTTATGAAATAGTTTTTTAGACTCTACGGCCTAAACTAAGATAAAGAAGAATATTTTTTATTATATATTGTAAAAAAAAATTATAATTGAAAAAAGTAAAAAAAACTTAAGATTGGGAAAGGGGAGAGATTCTCACATTTTAATTTGCAAATAATGTGATATTCCAATAAATAATTCAGTTTTCTTCAGCGTGTTTACATAAAAATGTGTTAAAAGATTGTATAATGCTAGCAATTACATAAATTTTTGTAACGTCCTGATAAATGACAAATAAATGACAAAAACCACAAATTTTTCAATTTTTATTTTTATTTTCAATTTCTTAATATTATCTTGGACAATCAACCAATGGCTGTAGAAAAGAATACACATCTCAACTGTTAGATGTAATAAACCAGAAACCATCGCTTTCGCTAAATACATTTTAATGTATTGTCATAATGCTGACTTTAGAAACGCCAAAATCATCAAATCACTTACTAACTGTAAAGGTCGACTCCTTCACGAAATGATTTGCATTAAGGAAGAAAAAACTTTAAGTTTTATTTTACTGTACGTAAATTAGATTTTTCATTAATTCATGATAACTTTTCAAGACCGAAAACTTTGATCGTTTTTTTAAGATTAGGTACATTCAGTCATAATCTTTCAAATTACAATACATTTTATTCTGTTATATTATTAATTCATTTCAGATGAAAAGTGTAACCACAATTGAAAGCTTAAATAAATGTTTTTATTTCAATTTTATTATTGTCAACTCGATAAATTTTTTAAATTACTCTAATTGATTAATTTTAACGACTTAAAAACGTAACAATTTAAATATTGCATAATTATTATTTTACTTACTGCCTGTTACTTTTCTTGCCTCTTACTACTGTTTTTTGAAATATAGGCACCTGTCACTTGGAATTGTAACTGAAATTCTTACTCGTCCACCATAACCATTTGTGAAAAGATTGTGAAAAGTCGCCACTAAAAAGTGTTTTTATTACTATTTAATTAAACGATATTAATCTCATCCATGAACAAAATAATGTTGTTTTTAACTTTTTAACTTTCCTTAAAAATCTGATATTGTAGGTATTTTAATAAAATATTTTTTGTAATCGAAAAATTAAATATCAACAAGCAGAACCAACCTTGGTCTGTATGTTAAAATCACAGACTTCTTAAAATAAGTGGACCGCTATTTAAGGTAAAAAAGACAAGCCGCCATTTGTGACGCAACTGTTATTTCGCCAATAGTAATTTAGGATTTTAGAGGGTAATTTAAATTTAAACTGCTTGTAACATAGAATGAACTTATCTTGCTGCTGAAATGTGAAATACATTATAATTATTTCTGTAGCAACAGAAACTAGTTAATTTTTTAAATAACATGGGCAGAATAATTTTTGTCATAAAAATGTCTGGTTGTTATGTAATTGTCTGTAAAAGTAATGATAGGATAGGCTTTTTAATGAAAGAATTTCCGAAAAACACAGAACGTTTTTGTGCAAGAAAATCAAGTGAGTATCAATTACTCCATGAAAAAAACTGTGAAAAATATGGCGGCGATGAGCTACATATTGACCACACTTTTTTATATATACCCACTCTATACGAACTTATTATAAATGTACAGACAAAATTTATTTTTTATATATTTATTTAGGTAAAATTAGTAATGAGTACAATAATAAGTTATTTTTATTTAAGTTTTCTTATTACTTTACTAATATTTAATTAAGAAAGAATATGAAAGGGTTCCGAAATTATGCTACAGTAGGACTCCCGGTTACTCAGTTACTCAAATTGACAACGAGATTGTCAACAAACATGAAGATTTTCTCTTTATAAGCGTATTTATTTAAACACCCCAAGTGAATTTCTCAGCACTTTGTGACACTTTAGAATTGCAGAATTTGTTTTTAGCCCTAGTATATCCAAATAACATTTTCAAGCAGAGCTGATAGCCAAAATCTCACAGATTCTGGTTGCATTTATTGTTTTCCTGCATTATCTGCATCGACCGATTTAATTATAATATTTACATTTGTTTGTCGTTATGGACTGAGAACGAACTATATAAAGCTATATCACTTCGGAAAATGTGGTAATTATTGTTTGCTTTATTGGAAAAGGTTCAATCCCTAAATAAATACATTAAATTAAATTAAACTCTAGGTAAAAGTAGTTATAAATAACATAGTACTATCATTACCACCAAATTGCCCGAAAATTTCTTTAAGGAGTAGATTTTCGTATACAGTAAAATTACCAAAAGAAAACTTTTCGTTTGAAAAACAACTGTTTAAATTTAAACTAATAGGTTTAAATAATAATACGACTGCCTGCATTAAGATGAATATTTTGGTTAGTTATTATTTTAATCTTAGAGCTTTTTCTACAACCGGAATGCACGGAAACGTTGCCCGGACATTAAAACATATAAGGGGAGATAATATCAACCCCCTCTATTTCAAAAAATATTTTTCCTATGCTGATTTTAACGGAAATTCAATACCTTACTTTTAGAAAAGAATGTCCTGCGTTATTCGTCAAACGTCGATTAATTTTGAAAATTTTTATTTAAAATTGTAAAGTCAGCAATACAGAAGAAGAAAAAAAGCAAACTTCACTAATTGCAATTTTTTCAACATATTTTGTAAAATTAGTTGATAAAATTTTTTTTTCTGCAAAATTTTGCATAAAACTTCAAGTGGGTAGTACTTTTTTTTGTGTGCTTAAAATAGAATAATAATTTGCTTCTTTCTTCCTAATCCACCCAAGGGAACCAAAATATTTTCCACTAAATCTATGATGTCCGACTTTTATCAACTGAACGATGCTCACTTTCTTGAAGGATGCATTCTAACCCATAAATTCTTATTTGTTCTATTATCTGCTACATTGTAAAGATTGTTGATGCCCTATAAAAATTGTAATCTTAAGCAAGCGGAGTATAAAATTTGATAGTAATATGTTACCAAATAATAATTTTTTCATAATTATTAATATTCTCAAGTAAATATGTGCTGAATAAATACATTCTTTTAGCAACTATTTTACATTTTTTAATTTAAAAACTAATAATCCTGTGACTAAATGCGTTCTACTAGTACGTAGAGCATAAAATTGTATGTATTTGGCATTTTAAGTAGAAAATCAACAAAAACTGACTTAATGCATTCTGCTAGTTTACCCTCGACCGATTCTTTAACATAATTATCTTAAAAATAAGCAATTTTAGTAAAGCGTGACAAACACTAATTAAAAAATTGCAATTAATATTTTGTAACCCGACAAAATGCAAAAATTATAATAGTAAGAAATGTAACAGTTCTTAAAAATGTGCGAAAATTTTTGAATTCCATTTTTTCAATTTTTCTTCTCTCATGTGAATAAATTTGTTAAATCTTTAATGATATGTAACTATCAAATTTTACTACATAAACCACGAACCAATACATCACCTTAAATCTCTTTTCAGTTTAGTTTTTATTCTTCATTTTATTAAATATATTATTATTATTATTCATAGTTATTGATTACATAATTGCCTAGAATTATTGTACTGTTAGATAAATATACGTTAGTGTTAACAACTGCAGTTAAATATTCCTCCAATAATTTTCGTTTAAAAATATAATTGCGTTTATTCTCTTGAAAAGCAGATATATATTTATAACATATAAAATTTTAATGTTTTAAACGTTAAGGGAGGTATCGAAGAAGTCTAGACTGTTAATTTATTATGTATAAACCTATACATGACGCATAAGCAACAACTGTGACAACCATTTTCTAAAAGTGAAAAATATAAAATTTATAACAATATCGGTCATCTTGTTCAGTCATTAAAAAATTAAAGTGTAGCAATAATTTTAGCAAGGATAATAGAAAAATTACAGAATACCTGATAAACTTCTGAGTTGGCTTTACACACTTCATACAAAAAAATAGGTACTGCATCAACTGAGTCAAACAAAGGAGCTGCCGAAATTTTGGATTTTAGCGATGCCACTAAAAGGCTGTGGAAAACTAAACATGCCAATTTGTAATTATTTTAAATAAAAATTTACACAAAATATAAGTTCAATGTATGCTTAATAAGTAATAACATATATTTTTTCTAAATCCCAAATGAATAATCTAGTGAACAAAAAAAGAATCGGAAAGAAACATCTTTTTCAGTTCGTCACAGTGTTGTTCCCCCTTAAATTTCTTAGTTCTCCTGTCAAATTTTTATTTTGTCAGTTACTCAATTTCCGTCTTAGATCGACAACTGTGAAATAAAATATAACAATAATACGATGCCGTAGGCCGAGCTATTGTGGCACTGGACCTCCAGCAACGCATGTAAGAAACAATTCTGTTTAAAATCAGTATAAAGTTAAATGTCCTTACTCACTCATCAAAATTGGTTTACAATGAAGTAATCATCTAAATATTTCGAAATCTTTAAGTAACCCTAGTATCTAAAGCATTATCAATCTAAAAGTGTGAGGCCGCAGGACAAACTATGTATGATAGCCGTAAGCCATCAGTCTCGGATAAAGTAAAAATTTATAAGAGCAAAAAATGTTTTAAAGCAACAATGTACTAGGTTTATTGTATAAAATAGTATATGATAACATGGACTTCAGTCACATAAAATTTAATAGTAATAACAAATAGTGATCTATTTATTACATACAAACCTAAGAATCCTGTTTACGTTTTTAAAATTTTTATTTTTATAATTTTTTTTGTAATAATTTATTTTTGAAACTCTCGTGCATAAAGAAAATCTAGTTTTCCTTTCTTTCTTTTTTCTATGGTCAGCATATTTATTTTATTTATTTTGATTGAGTAAAACAATTTTTTTCACAATAAAATTGAATATTTTAGTCCGTGATGAAGAAAGAGCGGATTTATATGCGATAACAGACCTGTTCTAAGGTATAGAGTAATATAAATCACCAATAGAAAACGATTACTAGCGTTAATAAGAGTTTTATATTGATAATAGACTTTGCTTAACCAATTGCTTAAGAGGTGTCACCTTTAGACAGATCTGTTATCGCATATAAATCCGCTTTTTAGTGATCAATAGCAGGACTATTTTGAGATACCTAATCAAAATTAAAATATTCTAATATAGAATTTCGTACTTGTGGCACTAGATAACTGATTTAACCTTCTGGTAGGCACGTTATAAAGGTTACGCACTTGGGGTCTTCTAAGACCCCAGGAATTTTAAAAAAATCCATATAGTATTACTAATTTTACTAAACGATTAAAGGATTAATTTATTATCTTTTACCTAAGAACAAATTATTCCTGGTAACTCCAAGTACCCATCTTATCTTATCATCATATACCATCAACGATCTTAGCTCAACGTTATTAGATTTTTTATATTAGATAAACATTCAAAAGAAATGTTCTAAAATTTCAATGTGAAATATCTTTAAATTTTAAAGTTATGTGTAAAAATAACACCCGGGGGTCCCAAAAGACTCCACGTGCCAACTCAAAGGTTTTAAAGTGCTAATTTTTATAAAATTCGAAAAGTGCCAATATCTCGAAAACCAATAATTTTTTAAAATTAAATTTTTACTAAGTAAGGTTATATTTTGATATTCTGGCCAATCATGAGCTGCTCTATCAGCTTCCCGAGAGACTCTGTTGAAATTTGGGCACCCCTTGTGTATTTTTTTAGAGATTCACATTTCATAATTTTTATTAAAAAAATATTTTTTTTAAGTAAATTCTTTTGAAAATAATTTCTCAAGTTTTGTATTTTTTGTTATCCGATTATATGTAACTGATGATTGCAAATCAGTTTGAAATAACGTAATATCGCATTTTTATCTCAACAGCATTTTTCAATTTTTGACGGGACGTAATAATTAGCATTATAATTTCTTAATTTCGCTATTATTGAGCAAATGTTTGGTTGAAAATGTCAATTTGACACTTCTTAAGGTGCGGTAGCCAAAGGCCGAAGCCAAAGTGGTTTTATTGGGGTGGTTTCCTGCTATCTTCCCCAGTCACACTGTTCTTTGTTTTACAATTTTTTCTTTCAAAAGTTCTATTTATTTTGAATTATCGATTGACCTTGCTTACAAAAGTTTTTTAATTTTTTTTTAAATAAAAATGTTTCAATGTTAAATAAAGTTTTTGTTAATAATTGAATTCTAGTGAATTAAGATTTAGTCGTTGTTGCAAATTGCAACTTATAAAAGTTATGTTGATATCGAATATCAATGTTTATCAATTTTGATGATCTGCAACACAAAGTGGACCACACATTGTTTTAAACTAATAACAATAGTCGGCGCTTGAAAATTAAAAACTATACAAGAACCGCCACAGCAGGACTCCTCACGCACTCATTAGCAACGTCAAATGTGTGTTCTTTCATAATCATTGCCGATAGTCAATAAATTTGAAGCATATAAGTTATCAAATAAAAAAAAGTTAAATCTGCTAAATACCGGCAGAATGTTAACTAAAGTTTCCGTTAATTAAAATTTAGTTGTGCATACAACTTGTACAGTAGTACAAGAAACGGTATAATAATACATGAAGGGCAAAAAGTGGAAGCTTTTTTAGAAAAAGGTAGAAACTTGTTTTTTGTATGTTCATATGTTTTGTAGAATATTGGATGTTGAAAATAAAAGCCAAAACATGTCCTAAATGTGAACTGCATGTAAAAACACAATAGCTATTTAGTTACAAGAAGATAATTAAAAAAGGTAATAATAGTCTTGTGTAAATTAGAATACGGCTGCAAAACTAAATCAAAACCGATTTTTGTAGGTCGGTAATTCAACAAATCGACTTGGAATTATTTAAAAAAATTTCGTAAGAAATAGTAAAATTATAGTTAACAATTTGTTAAACCTCATGTATTAAACAATTGAATACAAACAAAGAAGAATTTTATGTAAATAGAAAAAAGAATAGATAAATTTAATCCATAGATTTATTTAGAGAAGAGCTTATGGAGCGAAAGCTCTCAAGTAGCAACAGAAAATTGTTTTTAGAGCTTTCTTCGATTTTTTAATCAAGCTAAATTTCCAAATGCTTTTTCTCTATTTGTATATTAGACGACCCTCCCCCCTTTTAACACAAACTGTATGATACACCACTGATGCAATTAAATAGGAATAAAATAAATAAATGAAAAATTTGTGAAGTAATTTATTGATTAACTTCTGAGAGTGCATTTAGCATTTGTAGCATAATATTAATTATCCTGTTTACTTAACGTAAAAGATAATTAAAATTTAAATTATAATCTTTTAATACGTTTGTTTTAATTTAAAATCTGTAAACATTTACTTGGTACTTTTTACCACTACGAAATTTATTTAAAGTTTGTAAAACGTGCCACGTATTGCTTTTACACACAGGCTTAGTTTCGTTTTGATTAAAAGCTTAATTAAGAAAAAACTTTTCTTAGAAGTTTTGAAAATTTTATTAAAATTAGCTGGTAGGTAATTTGAAATAAATTGTAAGCACAACATTAAAATTGCAAATGTTTAATTACACATTCCTACTCGTATCTCGTTCAAAATTGTCAAAACCTTATTGAAGATTTTAATTTGCAAATTCCATGTAAACCACGTACATGCATGACAAATGTAGAACTTAATTTAAAACGGTTCGAAAAACATTATATCATAGTGGTGTTGTTGGTTCAATAATTTCTTACTCGCAGAACCAATGATTTTCTACTTTATATGAAGCATTTAGAGCATAAATGTGAGAAATTAGTTTTTCTTCAAGAGCTGCAAGCAAATCGTGTGATAAATAGTTGGTTTGAACATGGAAACAATACATCCAGTTTTAATTTTACAACTACAGTTAAACTACAATAAAACGAACCTTTAAATATATAAAAAATAGTCAATAAGTATATTGAAAATTCGCAATATACTTTTGACCTACTTAAACAATTTGTGCTGTGATGTACAAAAAACTACCCCATTGTTTCGATATTTTTCATAAATATGTTATATTTCATAAATTTTAATCCATAATTTGCTATGTATTTTGGGGAGGGCCATTTATCAGCTACAACGTTAAGCCCTTTTGGGCAATATCTACCACCTGAAAAAAATTTCCGAATATATCTGGAACAAAAATTTCTATTAAAAAGAAAAATAACTAATATTAAACAATGAATCAGTAGACGGTTGATTTTTTGATAAAAATTTTGTAACATTCAAATCATCAGTTTGCGCCTACCGTAAGTTCTTGATACAATTTTTGGTAACGCTTACCATTTTTAATAGCATGATTTTTACTATCGAAAGTTTTTGGAAAGTTCAACGGACAACTGAAAACTTGATATTGATTTAACCGTATTCGTATGGCCATCTAAGGTAGTAGGATTTATTAAATTCAAAATGTTTTCATCAATGTTTGTCAATTTATCATTTATTGGATTTCCTCCACCTACATCAGTATCTCCAGTATAATTTTTTATGTTATTGCTTTATCTTTTTGCTTTTGCCTTATTATTTTACCAAGGTTTTCTCCATTTTTTCCAAACTTTTTTAGTACCTGCCATAGAATTTAACAATCAAACAATTGTAAAAATTTCACAATTTCCTTCTTTTGCTCTTTAAAAGCATTGGTGACTCAAGTTTTCTTTACGATTTGTCATTCATCATTATTACTTTTGTTGTTTATTTACCATGAATACTTTTTAATATAATAAAAAATCCAAAATCAATTAAGACCAATCGATTTTTTTTTTAAACGATTAATTCTGTTTCTTTAATTTATTCTTCCAGAATTAGTTGCTGCATTTGCTATAGGAAAAGAAAAACTCAGAATCATACAAAAAGTAATTGCAATTGTATTCTAAATGTATACCAACTTGTCAATTTTAGCATAAACTTACGATGGTGTTGGTATAGTACAGAAAAAATTGTACTTACAAGTAGAATAATAATTTGTGTTTAGATTGTCTACAGATACAAATTGCGTGAAAATGTAATACAATTTGTGTTGAAAATAGTACGATTGCGCTAGAAATGAGTAAAATTGTGCTAAAAAATAGTACAATTCTACTAAATTTTTACTCCATTTTTACTTGTAGACAATCTCAAGACACAAATAGTGTTTTTTCTTTTTCTTTGTGTGTCAAAAGGGTATTAGGCATACAACAAAACCAATCCGTCATTTAAATAATTATGATTTTTTAAACCGATTTTGTCACGAAGCAATACAATTGAGTCATTTGATTGCTTGATAGAGCTTGATGATTTTAAAGGGCGACATCTAAAGGTAACAAAAATTATGATCTATTTTGACAAGGTTCTTTATGTAATTGTTATAAATTTGCATTTAATGTAAAAATTGTTTACCAAACGTCACAATATAAAAAAATTCCAATAGAAAAAGTTCGAAAAATCAAAGTTTGACTGTATTTTTACCAAACACCACACGGGCTTACATAATTTGAAATATAAATTTTTTCTATTATAAAGTTAGAAAAATAACTTCGATAAATTACTTCTTCTTATTAGGAAAAGTTTAAAAAATTTCATTTAAGTTAGAAATAAATTTAAGAGCGAATGTTGCCTGGAGGATCGGATATCTTAACAAATCTTAATTCACATTCGCACAAACTAACGAGTAACATTTTCTCTTGAGCATTCATTATAGTCTGATATCTCGGAATAGTTAATTACCGAACCAAAGCTTAATTCATATTAAAATCGTAAAATATGCATTAATCTTGAAGCCCAAACAAAGTTTTATGAAGTCTGTGTGATAAAATCGAGGCGAATAATAAAATTGTGCGTTGAATCGAGAAGCTTTATATACACGACGGAGATTTTTGTGCGTGCTCCTTAATTTCCTCTCGAATACGTGAAGATGTTGATTCTAAAACGGTGGAGGTGTAAAAATAAAGGGTTGAAATAAAATTTAAAAAATCGAAACTTACTCTCGGCGTTTCTCGACTTAATTTATAAATTGATGAATCCATGCAATTTTGATTTTATTGTCTAAAAAGGTGAATTTGATGGACGTTTTGGAAGTTTCACGTACGCAGCTTTGAAATAGCAATTCGAGGAACTTAGTTTTAAAGTTTGATTATTAGAAATCACGCCGATGTTGGTGTTAAAGAATAAACTGTTTTAGTATCGCTGTTTGAAAAGTAAGCAAGAGGTTGCAATCATTAATAATATAGAATTATTACTGGTACATTATTCGCAAAGTATTGGGGAGTTTAATGTAACGTGTTCTTCTTTCCTCTGAATACGTATACACGGGGTTAATTTCCCTTTCTTGCAACTAACTTCCTCTACTTTCAAATTCTTTACTTCCACTCTACTTACCTTTAGGCTGATTTAACTTTAACGATGTTATTAATATATGTAAGTTTTAAATTACCTTTTTTATTATTGTAAGTTTCAAGTTTAGAACCATCAATTTTAAAATCTTTTTAAAAATTTTTGAAGAACATCCCTAATATAAAGCTGCTTTATTTTTTATTTAAAGAAAACCTTACTTGGGGTTTCATAATTCTTTATAAAAAGAAAAATTTCAACTTTGTAAAGAAATTCAGTTAAGTTGCGCAATTTGACTGGTAGATAAGTTTTAACTTATTTTTCATATCCACACGTGCATTGTTCTACATAAAGCCAAAGTAAGAACAAAATTACATGACTGAAGAATATATACGACCTCATTGTAATCGTGCTCAGGTAATTTGTTGGACTGCACGCTTCAGTGCGGGTCTCACCATCAGAAATGCTTCAGAAACTGTCTCCGTCCGATGATGTATAACTGGAGCTTGTAAAATATAGCATAGACATACACACACGAAAGAAATATAAAAACCTAAACTTTTGCAATTTTATGATCATATAAAACTGAACGTAATGAGCAATAAGATGTAACCAACATCTCCAATGACTTCTTCCAGGTCAAGAAAAGAGCCAACAACTTGACAATGTATGAATGCTGCTTATTTGATATCTAATTATTGCGCCTCCATACATAATCTGCATTATTTTCTTTTTTTTCCAATTTCAATTTAAAACAAAATATAAAATAAAATAATTTATTTTTGGCTTGAAGTTTTAACAATGAACAGCAGTAGTAAAATTACTTCTGTAAATAAATAGTACGGCAACGTAGTAAAATTTTGATGACTGAAACTTGAAATTTGCCTTAAGGTAATTTTAATATTTATTACACAAGACATCAATCAAGTCTTGTACTTAAAAGTCCCTAATGCCAAACCGGTCGTTTTATTAACCAATAAATGCGAGTAACAATTTGTTGGCGTTTAAAATTTTTATCAAACAATTTTTTCCCATGAATGTGTAAAATTAAATTGATGGCATTCTAAACCTATCTATAAATTTTAGATAACAGTAAGCAACCGATTCATAACATGATTTGGTTATGTCAAAAACAATAATTTTGTTCACATCTGACAGGTGTCGCTAGTTTTTATTTTCTTTTAGATTTGGCTTTAAAATTTACAAAAACGGATAATGTTTATCAATTTAATGCAGATTTGTTATAACAGCCTACTAAATCTAACTTGAATTTAAACTATAAATTAAAAATAAACTAAACTAAAAGTTAGTGCGAAACCGCTTTATTACCCTATTTGCTATGTGCGTAGGTGTAGAGGGGATACGAAAATTGATCAAAGCGTTTGGAGTGGTCAGTAATAGAACTAAATTGGGACTTGCTTTATGTGATTACCATGGATTTCGAAAGATTACTAATCACTGATTAGTGATGATTACGTATAATTAAAATATGTTACTCAGCTTGCTGTGTTTTTAACTGACATAATATGGTAAAAATAAATACCCAGTGATTGATAGTTTCATGTGTTTGGAATGATATATTGTGATTAATTTTTTTAAACCCAGTCCTTATTATAATTATCTATAATAGTAATCGACTTTTTAAAGTTCAATTTTTTTTTCTTAATGATTACTAGCCAGTTTCATAAAACTTTTAATCAGCCGTTAGGTTGGTGATCGTCCGTTAAGTGCATATTTGCGTTTCATATAGGTTTGTCAACACTAATCAGCCATCAAATTTTAACAGGTTAAATTTTTTTGATCAAGCGCTTGATCAGAGATCAACAAGATATTCATTCTAACCTAAAATTTAAAGTATTGACAAAACATGTTTAGATTCTTTTGAGCAATAAACAATGAGATATTTGGATTTACAGCATTAATTTCTTTTGTTATTACCAATAAGGGTTAAATTACATAAAAACACATATTTAATATACAAAAATAATTTAATATTAATACGTGAATTTTATATGTCAAGAGTCCAATTTATTTTCGTCTATTGACCCACTAGAGGGCAGTAGAAGGAATGCACACAGCAAATAGCACTTACTTTCAAAAATATTGCTATCCAAAAAAAAACTGAATTTACACATTTAATTCCAATTTAACATTGTTGAAAAAATTCTTTTTCTTTCATTTATCTTATTTTTATTATAACCTTGCATTTTTTGTGACTTCTGTGACAATCTTCCGCCAAGTCGGTCTGTCCTGTACCTTCAAATGCCATTCTTCAATCCCCATTACTTTCGGATAGTCCGTCACTTGATCCCACCACCATAATTTCGGTCTTCCATGTAATTTTTTGGGACTTTATGTATTTTACTAGATCTTTACCTTGCATCTTTTTATCTATTTCACGATTAATCAGTGAATTCCAATTAGGTAAATGAAGAATTTATGTTTGTTAAGCACACGTACCTGAATTAATACCCCTACTCTACTCGCGAAGTGAGAAATGTACTTAGGTTTTTTATTTGAATTGCCGCTTTTATTGCTAAATTTACACTCACCAAAAATTGTCAGTAGCTCTGCAGCTCCGCTTATAATAATACCAACTAAATAATTAAATTCAGTATAATAACTTGCTAGAAAACTTCTCCTCTCTGGTTACATTTAAGACACGTCTTTGCTGGGTCTCTTCATGTATTACTAACTAAACAAAGAGGACTTAAAAAATATGATTTTTTAAAATCAGCCATGTCGAAAGGCTCCCAAAGGCTCCCTATACCACATATATCACTTAGGGTTAAGAATTAATTTTGATTATTCGATTGTTTGATTATTTTCGATTAATTGATTGTTTTCGAATAATTGATTGATTTCGATTAATCGATTGATTTCGATTAATCGATTGTTTTCGATTAATCGATATAATCGATTGTTAAATTTAACAATCGCCCAGCCCTAATATCACTATAATAATGAATCAAATAGCTACTGCTAAGCTGGATTTAAAATTTGCAGAATATGCTACAATTTTCTATAGATTTTTATCAAAACTAATTAAAATGGGAATACACCACCAAAAATATTATATTTAATTTTTTTTTTTAATTTTGGAATACTTTGCAAAATCATAAGATAATAAAAACTACAACATTTTAGGATATATTATGAATACATAACAAACTTCAACAGGTACCATAAACAAAAAAATTGTTATTATATTGGATAATAATAAAAAGTTATTATAGCAATTATAATTTATTTGCAAAAAATTAATTTAATTGGTAGTCAAACACAAATATTTTTGTTACACTTGAATTAATTATTTTCCTTCTTAATTACAAAGTAAATTTTATTTTATTATGAAATGAAAAAAAAACTTTGCTGTAATGAAGGATTCACTATGATATAGAGTCTGATATAGAGTATTTAGTTCCTTTTAAGCTTAAAAAATTAAATTCATACGTGTAGTATAATTTATTGCTTTTAATTTTTTTCGAGTTTAATTTTATTGACAATATTACCTAAAATATTTAGGTTCTACTAGGGGGGCTTTGCCCCCCTGGCCGCTGTCGCGGCCCAACCCCCCGGGCCGCTTCGCGGCCCTAATAGCACATAAACGAAATAACTTTGAGTTGCAAAACTTCCTTTCATACAACATTTTTGTCCGATGATTAATATATCTCAACGGATTAACGTTTAAACGGATTATAACGTCATACAGCTTGAAAATTTAAAATAAATGTTATCGATTACTATTAGGTATTTTTTTATTTCTTGAAAACGTTCTGCAATTTTACTATTGGTTAAAGGGAAAGAACCAATCACAATCTTCCAAAACGTTGCATATTTTGTCTTATCTTTTTACAAAATTAATTTTTCCAAAATATTGCACTGCAATATCGGCGTTTTTGCGTCATATCTCCGGCATCATGAGGTATTATTATTATTTGAGAATTATTGGCAATTTGAGCTACTGTCTGATTTTCGCTTTTCATGCATTCATTCAAAGGTTCCTTTGATTTTTTTGTTGGCGGATTTGATTTTGATAGTTCTTGTTGCTGCTGTTGTCTTTCCCTGAGTTCCTTGACACGTTCTGCTGATGCTTTAGAAGATAAAAGCTTGTAATTTGTTGATGGGAACGACGGCTGCTGCCGATCAACGTCTCAAGTACTAAACAGATCAAATTGCCTGAGATGTTGATCAGTTGATCAGTTTATCAGTTTATACCATGGTATAAAGGTTGAGACAGTAAAAATAATTTTATATCTTATTATAGTATAAACATTTCGGTTTCATAAAAATGTTACAGAAAAACGTTACAGAAAAACGTTACAGAAAAACGTTACAGAAAAACGTTACATAAAAACGTTACATAAAAACGTTACATAAAAACGTTACATAAAAACGTTACATATTGAACCCTTATCTTTTTATAATATAGGGTAGAGTATAAACATTTCGGTTTCATAAAAATGTTACAGAAAAACGTTACAGAAAAACGTTACAGAAAAACGTTACAGAAAAACGTTACATAAAAACGTTACATAAAAACGTTACATAAAAACGTTACATAAAAACGTTACATATTGAACCCTTATCTTTTTATAATATAGGGTAGATATATAGTATAAACATTTCGGTTTCATAAAAATGTTACAGAAAAACGTTACAGAAAAACGTTACAGAAAAACGTTACAGAAAAACGTTACATAAAAACGTTACATAAAAACGTTACATAAAAACGTTACATATTGAACCCTTATCTTTTTATAATATAGGGTAGAGTATAAACATTTCGGTTTCATAAAAATGTTACAGAAAAACGTTACAGAAAAACGTTACAGAAAAACGTTACAGAAAAACGTTACATAAAAACGTTACATAAAAACGTTACATAAAAACGTTACATAAAAACGTTACATATTGAACCCTTATCTTTTTATAATATAGGGTAGATATAGTATAAACATTTCGGTTTCATAAAAATGTTACAGAAAAACGTTACAGAAAAACGTTACAGAAAAACGTTACATAAAAACGTTACATAAAAACGTTACATAAAAACGTTACATAAAAACGTTACATATTGAACCCTTATCTTTTTATAATATAGGGTAGATATAGTATAAACATTTCGGTTTCATAAAAATGTTACAGAAAAACGTTACAGAAAAACGTTACAGAAAAACGTTACAGAAAAACGTTACATAAAAACGTTACATAAAAACGTTACATAAAAACGTTACATAAAAACGTTACATATTGAACCCTTATCTTTTTATAATATAGGGTAGATAAGAATATTGTTATTAGTTTACATTGCATATCTTTTTTCTTGCAAAAAGACTGCCAGAATTGGTCATCAAAGATTTACTACACCATTGTTATTATACGCGTGAATCATAATTAAGACTGTATCAAATCCTAATCTTCAATTCAGCCAATTTGGAGAAAATCGATTTTGAAGGAGGCTGAACGATTTTAGCTTAGAAAGAAATATTTTATCTGTTACCACAGACATTAAAATTAAAAAGAAACTATCGGAACGCTTTGTCAAAAATTTAAAAAGTAAATTTTTTGTTGTGACAGTTTTGAAGCAGCCAAAACGCGTTTTAAACTACCAAAACGCAAAGTTTGTTTATTTCTTTATCTTCCAGAATGAGTAGTAGGTTTTATCCCTAGATATTTTCGGAATCTCAACTGATGTTAAAATTTGAATTGTAGAAAACCGATAAAGATATACAAATATACAATAATCGATTTTAATGTTTACACTAAACATATTTTCAACTGATGAGTTCAAAAATAATGGAAACTCACGAACAATAAGAAATTCGTAAAAAAACTTTAATTTTATAAAGTATTTGCACGAGAGCTCACAATATGGATTGAATTGTTAAATGTACTATGTAATTAGGTAGTTAGTAATTCTTTATATGACGATGCATTTCTCACAATATGGATCGAGTTCTTACCAAATGTATGTTTTCAGATAGTAGTTAGTAATTCTTTATGACATAACTAGATAAGTAATAACGTGTTTGGTAAAATTTTGATATCCGTATGTAATAAATAGACGAGTCAAGTTTTATCAATACTATACGAGCGATGCTCTGTAATTGTAAACGTTACTTACTACAATCAATCTATCAATCAATCAATCATTTAAAACGTTTATAACAATGTTTAGTTGTTAACCTATACGTTCATAGGTTTCTTTCAATTTGAGTTTATAATTTTTTATAAAAAATTGAAGAAATTTCTATTTGCTCTCTACTTAACTTAAATCTTATTTACATTTTATAACTTTCTTAACTGTGCAATTATAATTTTTGCAAAATAAAAATTATTTAAAAATTAATAATATACCTACCTATTTAAAATATTTTTAGAAAAAAATTTGAATTTAAATAGATCGCTTTTTTTATTTTGGCTTGCCATTCTCAAGGATTGCAATAACAAAACAAAGACTTAGTTAGGATGTAAAACAGAACCATTCTTCAGCGAATGCAATCGGTGAAACAAGTTTTTGTAACATTTAAATGGCGCAGTTAACTTTTGCCAATAATAATTTTATTAAAGGTTTTTCAATATCAAATCAATCTTTCGGTTCTTGAAAAGCGCATCCGACCTTCAGGTGCCCTATAAAATCGTTTATATTTAATGCAATGATGCAAATAATCAGTCCAAAACATGGAGCTGGTGTATCAGTTTGGCTAAAATAAAATAAAATTATTGTAAATAATAAAATAAGTAGATTTTGAAAGAAAAACTTCACAAACAGATTCGACCGAAAAACGTGCATAAAATGCAAGCTAATTATTATATTAATTAAAAATGACGACGACCACAAGAAGATTAACTATTTAAAAAAAAACCTTAATTCTATCCGCGATTCAAGTTATTTTCCCAATTAAACTATTTGATTGTGAAAATCCTACTTTCACATCGATTATCTATCTATTAAACCAATTCTAAGAGGAAGAGCATTTATTGCATTACCTACATGCACGCGTGAACTAATCACGAGGGCTTTTTGTATTGCCTCGCCTGCCTTTTGTCCAAAGCTTGAAATACAACAATGTTTTGTCGTAGGTGGTTATGCCTGCAGCAAGTACGAAACGTGTTTGTTACTTTTATATATCAAGAGGTTACCATTTTAAAGGTTGATCTACTTTTTCCAAACTATAAATTTCTATGTAAAGCTTCATCGTAATTACAGTGATACCAATTTTATATAACCCATTCTTTAAACTAATCCAAACAGCACAGCGATGTAAAAAAAGCCTAAATACGTACAATTGTCGAGTTGAACTACCTCTTCTTTTCCTTTTCATTGTTGCAAAATTTCTCCATCATGCATCGTACACTTTTTGGATTAGGTAATACATGTAATTGATTTTATTTTAACTCCCTCGGGGCTCAACGAATTGTTTTAGTGTTTTATTGTTTGTAAGAAAAAAAAGAGACTTTGTTAATTTATTGTATTATATTCGTAAATGGGAAGGATGCTAGTTCAATTGAATTCAATTTGGGTCATTGAAGAACGTGTTATTGCTCATTATTTGTTTTCTTTTAAATTCAAGGGCTTCTTTCTATCTTTTAATAACTAATTACGGTGACTACTTTGTATTGTATTTTTAAGTTATTGATATTAACACTTACGAGGGCTTTTCAATATTATATTGACTCTTAAGAACATAAACATCGATAGATGAAGATAAAACTGCACGTAACGATTAACGTGGAATCGGAACCACGCTAGTATTTACTTACAATTATTAAAAGGATAAACTCAATAAAATACTTATGATCAGTTTGCCGTGAATTATATTAGTAATTTCTATCGAAAAAATTTCACTATTTGAAACGTGATTGATTATATTATGTACCATTGTATTAAATTTTTAAAATTGTACATTAAGAATAATTTAGTAGCATACATGAACAAACTAGTAATTCTATGGTATTAAATTTCAAAAGCAAATTTGCCATAATATTACGATTACATTATTTGCAAAGGTCAGGACCGATCATGTAAAATTATATTCATTTTGTTTTGTATATTGTTACTATTTCCTCAAATTCTAATTTATTTCCATGATTATGTTTGTTAAATATTTATAGTAGATAATATAAACCAAATATGCGAGTATATAGGGTAACTTGAGGAGAGACGGCCCCGCAGGGTAAATGGACCAGTGCTTATAATTCATAAAATATGTAAAAGATGGCAAACGTAGTCTAACAGCTCATTAGTTTGTATTGTTTTCATAAAATATTAACATTAACTACTGTGATGTGGATCTTATGAGATATGTACTGTAATCTATGTACTTACTCATCTCATAAACACTACAGAATAACGTTTTATTTTATTAAAACAAATTCATTATATAAAAATAATTTTATCACTTTGTTAGTAGATTAGTGTGAAGTGGTTCATCCCTTTTTTACACTTAGAACTTATCGATTACATACCTTGCAATTTTATGGAATCGATTTTACACCCTGCATTTGCCATGTTTGGATAAAATGTTTTAATTTCTTTAACTGTTTGGATTTCACTAAATGATGTGCACTTCTTTTTGATGTCACTTTCAATTTTGTGTGTAAAAGTTAGTAGTTTTAACAACTCTTATCTGAAATTGAGCATCATTTAAATTCACTAGTGGTTTGGGTTTTCTTATTTTTTTATTTTTTTTTTTTTATTTTATTTTATTTTCTTATTTTATTTTGCTTTTAGAAAAATCAAGTAACGGTGTATTGTGTAATTTCTTGATTTTCAGTGAATTTGCATTTTAGCATCACTGGAATCTAACACTGTAGGCTCTTGTCAAAGCAGTTTCTTGATACCTCGGAACTATAATGCAGTTAAACCTGCACTGTAACTCTTTTATGACATCTTGAAAGATTGTGAAGCATTATTTTATGCACCATTTGATTATTCTCAAAATTGTAAACATTAAAAGCAGACATCTCTCAGAATGCACTTAGAATACAAAATGCTCAATTGTTGTACCACTGCCTTGTTGGCCTACCTGATAGAAGTAGGAGGATAACTAGGAGTTTACCTATAAGTACCAGGACTGATTAGGTTATGCTCTTTCGTAGGTTCTTAAAACGTTGTGACTCAGGCGATTGTTTTGCAACAAACTAAGGATAATATAAAAACTCGAAAGGACAAAAGAATTTATTTTATTTAATAAACAAAGTTTAGAATGATAAATGGGAGTCCACACTATTGTTTTTAAAATCACATAATACTCAGAATACCCTTACAAGGAGACCACCAGATCTCCACATCACCGATTGATTTTGTTTTTTTTTTAAACTTCACAGTTTTTCTGTCTGATTTGGATTACCTACTTTTAATTTTATCTAACCAATCAAAGTGAAGATTTACGAAAATTTAATAATTGTTAGTAGAAATTATAGGATAACGTAAATTAAAAATATAAAAAGAAACAAATCAGTTGATGAAGGTAAACTTACTAAACATAAATTCACGCATCCAAGCAACTAAACAAAGCAAGAACAAAACGTTGTCTTTATGAATAAAAAGTAATCTATCCGTTTGCGCATTTCAATTCTTTCAAACCGTTCCCATGACTACTCGTCTAATTTGTTTTCAGGACGTAATTAATATTTTCAAGTTGTTAAAATAAGATGAATAAAATCACCTATAAATAGTTGCATTCCATTTACTTCTTTTCGAAAGATTGACAAATGATGCAAACAAAAAAGAAAGCCATCTTGCTGTTGATTTTTTACCTCACTTACCAGAAATGGAACGGTGAAAGAGATTAAGTCAATTAAAGTCAATGAGTCTTCTATGTCAAAGTCCAGAAGGCTCCAGTTTAAAAGTGCATGTTGGTATTAAAGCGGAGGAAGAAAGTCTTGGAATCTTATTACAGTATTTCTTAAAAGAACAGCTTATAATGAAATTTTACTGATGAAAAACAAAGTCTAAAGTAGAAGTTCCTGACTTTTTTGTGAAGCGGACGCATTCGAAATTGCAAAAAAGAGTGTCGGGCGTAAAACGGATTTCAAAAATTTATGTATTAATTTTTGAATGAATTTTTTTAACTATCGGCTCCATTTCTTAAAATTCTCATTTTTTTAGCTCCCTATTTTGCCGTTTTCAAACTTCTTTCTTTCTTTTTACCACCATCTTTTCAGTTTTTATGACCCTTTTTAAATCTTATTTCAATTAACTTCATTTTTTTCCTTTCTCAATTTCCTCACTTTTTAACTCTTAATTTTGCGGGTCCGTTGACTTGGTTCCCTCAAGTTAAAATTTTTTCTCAAAAAGCTAGCTCCCGAATCCTTATAGCTAGCACCGTTATAGTTTTTCCACAAATCGTAACTGAATTCGAGGGTGGGGTCAAGTGAAGGCTAGCCTCCCAAGTTAATATTTTTTCTCAAAAGGCTAGCTCTCGAATCCTTATAGCTATGAACCTCTTTATAATTATGTTTATACAAAAATTAAAACAAGCTATACATTAATGTAACCCTTGTTCAGTCGACATTTGATTTTCAACCCTTCTGTGTGCACATACGCTCTAATGTGATTTGAAACTCTGAATTGTATAAGATGTAAGAAGATTTCTGAAAAACAGAAGAGCAGATTGATATTGTGCTATCCCTATAGCAAAGAGCAAAGTGTAACTGTGCTTAATAATCTCTATATTGTCTTATCCGGAAAAGTGTTCCTTTTCTCACCAGTTATACAATTTACTACTTTTCATGTTGTGCGGATTTTATTTCGTGTGTATACGTACTACAAGCAGCTCTGACTACGAGTTTGTAACTTTCACGAGGATCCGTAAGCCTTCTTCATATTCCTATAAATATCCTGCATATTAGGAGTTTTTTTTAAGAATAAGGGTATAGCGACGCGACGCTTGTAGTTTAACCGTAGGTTTCAAACCACGGGATAATACACTTTATTTCTAAAAAGGTTTTCACTTTAAGTCTCTCGGTAATTCGCCATTACTTACCCAGTAAATATGGTCCTATTAAAGTTTTAACTTGATTTGGTTTCAAATCGGGTACATTAGCATTAGAATTTAACACTGGTAAATCATTAAGTTATTACTGTCTGTAACTTTCAATTACTACTCGAAAATAAAAATCTTTGTGCATTAAAATCAAAATGTGGCTCATCTTTCTTCGAATGATTCCAAATAATTTAGGTATAACATAAATAATAGAACTGTAGCTATTAGCGTCGCTCCGTTTGGCTTTCCGGTAGATAGGTAGAAACCTGGAAAAAATCGTAGACTGAATTAATTCAGGACACAAATAACAATTTTCTCTTTTATATTTATTAACACTACATTGTAAATATGACAAAATTCTAAGCAAATAAATAAGGAAGTGGGTATATCTAACCATATTGATTTTATTACATATTGATAAATTGTATTGTGCTCACCCTATTTGAGCCCTCGCATATTTAACCTAATATGTAAGTTATAAAATTAGGCTATTTATATCAATAAATCCATTTTATTTACACTTATTTAAGTGTTTATTTGTCAAGTGACCAGAGCTAGGGAGCGGCACCCCCAGTGTTAGATAAAGACCGATTATCAGATCTCGATGGAGCGATAACAAGCACATAACATCATTTATTCCCTCCGGATCTCTTAACATCACTCTCCTTTTCCTCTATTTCACGTTCTATTACTCAAATCCAATTTTTTTCTCGTAAATAAGTTCATCACTATAATATATAGTAGGTATACTGAAACCTTATATTGATTTACTAAAACAAAAATTTTCGCTGTTATTACGAATATTGTTTGCCATATTAAAATTTTACATAATCTGTAAAATAATTTTTGTTGAATCATAAGGTACAATAACTTCAAATATTATAAATTTTACTTTTGAAACAAAAACCTATGAATTTGCCCACTCGGCAAAGAAACTTATATGAGGAAAACGTGGAACTAAGTAAACAGACAGCTAATTTACGAGCTAATTATAAAACAAACGAACATTCTCAGTGTGTAATAATATGTAAAGCTTAAATCACTGACCTAATCGGAAAAACAGTGATTTATTTCTAATGAGCTTATTAAGCGATTCCAGCAATTTCTTAATAAAAAATTTAACCTCACTTTGTTTGCTACTTATAAATATTACGAGTATCGATTAATTACTTAATTTGTTTTTGCGTTTTAAAACTAATATCTTAAGGTAGAGTAATTACACATAACTAGAAATATGATTTACAACCCAGCTGACTGAATTATGGCTTGTGATATTACAAATACGCAATTACGGTGCAGGCAATTACGGCGCATTTTTTTAGTAGTAAGTAAACTAAGTTTTACTTTAGTAAACGAAAATCTGCAAGAAAATCTAATTTATAAAGTTACGTGATGGTCCTATTGAGAAGTCAATAAAAGTTACGGCTGTTAATAATTACAGTGTCGTGCAATGTATCGTTGTTACTTTTACGTGGTATAATGTAGAAAGTGACAATCAACTGCCATTCAAGTGTGATTACAAAGCACACGTGCACCATTTCTAGCATCGAGCTATTGTTTAATCCTTCTCTGATTTATTAATGGATCAAGATCCAGATTACTTTTACTAAATTTTTATTTGATCATAATCTCATATAGCTTCTCTATGAACGTGCAATTAAAGTTGAAATTTGATGTCAACCACTGGAAAATAATCGTGAATACAAATGGAAACTATCGTTATAAATCACTTTTCACTAAATTGCTATTATAACGCGAATGTTAAAATATGTTGATTTGAATTACAAATATTATTGATTTATCAGTTTTGCGTATACATACACTTTTACATAGTAAGCTCTCAAAATTGCGATATTATTAAAACGAATAAAGTGTTTAGAATTTACAACTGAATTTTTGTAAAATAGGAATAAATTATAAATTTTTTTCAATGGTGTATTTTGAATTGTAGATTTCACTAATCACTATCATTGAATAACGAATTAAACCACTAAGCATTCCAGACAAGTGTCTAGGGAAAGGGTTTTTGAGGTTTTGAACTTATTATTCCAAGTTATTTGTTTTACTAATAATCGGAAATTTTGCGAACGACATCGCGAAACAATGAAATAAATTAATATGCATTAACCAATACTCTCGAGAGTGAGCGACAATTTTTTAGAATAGCAATTTATTGCCACAGAAAAATCTCATTTTTCGTTTTTACGTGCAGTAAAAAATATTTTTTTAATAGGTTGGTACGATATCATTAATTTGAATCGTTAATGCTTTTAGCATAGGTGTGAGACTGTTAAACCTCATCAGTAGTTCGTCATGGATAAAGAGATAATTTGGTTACTATAATGAAATTTTAATTAATATTGTAAACATATAATAATCCAGAAAGTTGTTGTAAGTACCTATTCCGTTAAAAAAATTTAAAACATGGTAAACAACATCGTAAAAAGTTTATTATAGCGTAGTAAGTTTCGTGTATCAAGCAAACAAGAGTCCGGTAGTTTTGTCCAACAGTTGGTATTAAAAGGCAAATACTGAAGCATGTTCACATGGTCGAGTTCGCGAGGTCACGTACTGGACAGAAACGTGACAGATCCCGATCCATATTAGATTACTGACTCCATCCAGCAGGCCCCTTTAGGCGAACATACTCTACGGATGCATACCCACCTTTCTATTAAATTATTAGCAGATTTGTGTCGGCAAATGCAATTTTCAGGTTATCTTTTACAGCCTAACGCACATCTGCACTGGAGAATACAAATTTGATTTAGGAACTACAAATAAATCTTACCTCAATTTTAGAAACTGAGATTACACGTGCACGTACTATTTTGTTAATTTATTGTAAAAAATTTCTATTCCTAAATTCAATACTCCTCATTCTTCAATTGACTTTTAACATGACTTAATTTTATAGTTAGATCAGCTCTCTAATAAAGCCACGAATGGAACAATTTAAATTCCACGTGACCAGAAATCTAAATCATCAGCTTTTTAATTAAATGCATTGCATGTATTACTTCTTATTCAGTTTGAAAAATTTGTTAAACCTCGACTCTAAGGAATCATCTAAAATTAATTTTTTATTTAAAAACTCTTTAATTAATAATTATTTTCACTCAACATTATTTACTTGAAATTGTGCAACTTCTAAATACAAATTGTGCTTTTTTAACTAAGCGAGGGTTATTAGAACAATTTAAATTTTTGCGTATCTGATAAATTCTGTTATCTCAAAATTAAAAATTGTATTTTATTCTTTTAAAATTTCAAATTTAACTTAAATGGACTTCTTACAGCTAGATCTGTTTGATAAACTTTTGGATATCATTGCAAGAACTTTTGACTTTGAGAAACCGTTGACTTTGAGACGACTGGTATACTTATGGATCAAAAAGTATACCATCAAAAAGTATAGCAGTCCAAAAGCAACAAAATTGCCTTTCAGTAGGGATCAAGTCATAAAGAAATTGAGAGTAATGAAATAAATGACAAACTGACTAGATCAGACTTAAGAACATCCCCGACTAGACCCAAACCATTCAATCAGCTATCCAAAACACACAAAAAGCTGGAAATCCAGAAGTAGAAAGCGGAGAGCAACAAAAATCTCTGATATAATACACCTGGAGAAAAAACAGGATACAAAACTTCTCCTTTTATCAATGAACGAAATTAGACTCATTACGGAGTTGCTCACGACTGAACATTGCCCAGTAAGATATCACCTCAAAGAAATGAGACTAGAAAGCGATAACAGATGCAGACTCTGTAAATCGAAAATTAAATTGGCCAAATACATTCTCTGCAGCTGTAACGCCTCTTAGCTCGACTTACGCCAAAATACTTAGAACAAACACAACTGACACCCAATGAGGTGAAAAGAAAACTTCACAGAATCATTTTATGTTTTGCCAGCAAAATTGAACTCCTGAAATCTAATTAATTTAGAAGGGTTAAGAACAAAAAATCAAAACTGGCCGTAGTTCTGAAAGATTCTCGCACTCAATCAACCCCTAACTATTAATTTTCAGATATTTTGATGCATCCTTTTTACTCTTAAACCAATTAACATTAACAAATTTGTACACGTGTCACACGGCTTTTAAGTGTTTTATCTCATTATTGTTTTATTCTTTTATTTCAAATATGAATATTTTTTCAGCAATATTTAAATTTTTTAAACAAATTAAAATTTATTCGATATTTCAGTTTTTCAGAATTATCGAGTTTTTTTCTGATAGACAATATTTTCATATAGTTTTATATAAAAACTGCAATATAGAATTTTCCCATATTTAAAATTAGTTTAATGTTATGTTTTAGAAAAACAACAACCTAATAAAAAACCTGCAAAAACAAGATAGATATTTTGAACTTTTATTGTAACGAAAGAACAAATTTATTCAAAATATGCTATGTAGATATTTTTTAAAATTACATTAATATAATGTTATACTCGTATACTAAATTTTCATGTTAAAAATGTTGCTTTATTAAATATGTTAGGTTTGTTACAATAAAATGTTACATTTTTACAGTTAATTTATATTTAAACAAAATATAATATTATAAATTGAATTTTGTAATGAAAAGGTACATTTTGCAAGGATACCAAGTGGATTAAGTCAGGATTAATATGTTCAAGTCCATTAAAACTCCAGATGCTTATCTGAAAATGTAAAGAAATGTTAAAAATATGACAATTTTATAGAAATTTTATTCTTTACTCAGTTGTATATTTTTAAAGCTTGTAAACAGTAATATTATGTTACGTTGGCACATAGCAAAAGCTCTTGATATTCCTTGTTAAACAGCAATTAAAGAGCAAAACTTTAAATTAAATCATCTCCAGCTAATATGGCCATGCTAAGGTTTATATATTTTTTTGCCCTGGTAGAATGTTCATTTGGTTTTATTGGTCTACCATCAAGTTCTCCGATTCTTTCATCCAACTTTCTTCCATCATCCCCATCAGAATCAGTCACTGATCGATGGCCATATCCGACTTCTTCTCTAATGGTGATTAACTTATTTTAAGCCGACGAATGAGCTCTTCTCCCAGAATTGTCCAAAGCTGATAATTCTGTCTAAATCTTAAACCTACTATTTTGTGTGTAAGGGTGAAGATGTGGCTTTGTTATTTTCCAAGCGTACTTGGAGTTAATTGATGTGTGATCAATTAAATCGGTCTTCCAGTAATACATTGTACATACAATTTCCTATTTTTTCAGTTACAAGACTTTTACCCCAATAAAAAAATGTTGCTTTATACCTCTTTGCGTATATGAGGTCCTTTACCTTAAAGGATCTTGAGGTAGCACGCCATGTTTGATATTGAATTGGCTTTCCATCTTATTGTTTCTTGGTTAATTATTTTTTTTTGTTTTAGGTAAAATGAAATCCAAAAGTGTTCCAAATTATATTCCTATTTAACTGTTTCCATCTAGCGTGCTCTTGTAGTGGTACCGTAAACGAACAAAAATGTTTTTAGTGCTTTTGAAATATTTTCCTTCTCTTTTAATTTCTTTAACAATCTTTTCAAGGTATCGACAAATCTTTCAGCTTGTCAATTTGATTTTGGGTGAAATGAAGTGCTACTGATGTGTTAAATTTCATTTTTTACACAAAATTGCTGAAAATTGTAACTTATAAAAATTGTGCTTCTATTATTAATTAATATTATAATAATTAATTGATGTAAAACCACTTCCTTTATTTTTGCTACCCAAAAGTCACTGAAACTTTTAATTGGGAAGTAATCAAATTGGTAGGGCTTAAAAAGCACCCGATTTTGGATAACTCATCAAAATTTGTCTATTTTCACATTTCATATCTTTTTCCTAATGTTCAGAATTACTTCTTTTGTTTTTATCTATTTTTATCTACCCCGCGTTCGGTTTGGAGCTACTTTCTTTTTCTTGCGTTTTGGATGGCGCTTCTACTCGCTTCCAAACGCTTTGGCTCCGCCCCTTTCAGATGCTACAAACGCTATTAAAATTTAGGTGGGTTGACGGGAGCGTGGCGCATGGTGGCAAAATTGTAAAAAAATTTGAATATAAATTTGAATTCAAATTTGAATTTGGTTCGCTTTATTTTTATTACAAATTTAACCACGTGATGACACAAATAATGAAAATCAGTTTATTTTATCACAGAGGATCAGTATTTCAGTGTCGTAAAGTGAAATAAAGCAAAGTTTAATTTTAAAATTGTCAATTTTTTTCATAATTGCCTAAAATGGATATTGAAACAGATATTTCTCGTCATAAATTCATAGCTATCGCTCACTTTTTCTGGTTAAAATATAATATAATTCTAAAATTTCTTTCATCAACATCAAACGCGCAAACTACTAAAATTAAAATAAAACAAGTGTAGCAACAAGATAACTCCTAAAGTAAAATAATAAATTTATTCTTTATATTTTTTAAATATAAAATATTTTGTTTTCAGATCAAACGTAAAGCTTTTTAATAATTTTAATATACAAAGAAATAAGTTAGGTTAGGTAACCCACGCAAACTTAAATTTTAAACACTGTAGCGCTGAAGCACCGTTCGAGTTGCATTTTAACATTCCTTACACTCTCTCGCAACCGGGGTCAAAAACTTGTTCTGATTGGCTGAAAAGAACCCTGCGCATTAGGTACTTGTCAACACTTAGTATTTTCATCATTTTTGTATTTGTATGCCATCATTTGTCATTTCATTTGTTGTCAGTTAACCTCAATTTTTTTTAGACATTGTTTGTTCTGCTTACATAATATTTCTATTTATTTTCAATTCAGTATCAGAAATATTCAATTTAAATAATTTTTATTTAAATAGCAAATTTAATTAATATTAAAGTTGGCAGTGTATATAAAAGTAAAACAGAAAAATCATGGTTATGTGTTATAAAAAGATATATTTTTTTAAATTTAATATTATTACCCTTTTTTAACTTGATAAAATCATCTGTATATATCATAACATAACTGCGATATAAACAACAAATATATAAAAATTTGATCATTATTAATTATAACTTGAACCTCTTTTTCAACACATTCAACTTCTTGATTATCAATATCATTAACCAAAGATTTATAATACTAATTTTTACCAATACTGGTTACATGAAAAACTAAATACTTGCGGTTGAAATTTTAGTAGGTACCATGGGAGAAAGAATATATTTTTGAAAATATCACTTTAATTCTAAACTTGATAAGTTTTTAACTAGTGATAATTAATTTTAAAATATATAGTAGTTAATAATGCAATAATAAAATTACAAAAAAGCAGACGCCTTTCAAAAAAATGAGGTTATGTCATATGTGCTTATGTGACAACTGAAATGTCAAACAAAAATTCAAAATAAAAATGCTAAGTGCAGACACGTACCTACGGCGCATGGTACTTTTCAGCCAATCAGAACAAGTTTTTGACTCCGGTTGCGAGAGAGTGTAAGGAATGTTAAAATGCGTTCGGGTTGGGAAGCATGGAAGCGAGCATTTTTCCAACCCGAACGCAAATTTTTCACGCTCCTAACCTGAACCGTAGGTAGCGAAAGTAGCTCCAAACCAAACGCGGGGCTAGTTTTATAGAAATAGATAATTCATATTTTAGCTTCCACACCTGTTTCAAATTTTTGTTCCATACAAATTCTACTGCAATACAAAATGTATGAACGTACACCTTTCAGTATACTAATTAGATTTCTTAGTTTAACACTACATCATCTAGATTTATTTATTTAACTGTTTAAATTTTAAATAAATAATAAATTTCTACATATCAGTAAGTACACGTACGGATAAGCCGATATTAATAACCAAATTATATAAAGTTTACTCAAACTTATTTACTTCTTTATATATTTATAGAAATAAATTAACTTGAGATCAATCTTATATGCCTAAAGGCGAAATGAATGGAATGAATGTGCGAATAAATTGACTAGTAGAGAGCAACTTGTGCTTATGATGTAGGTGGTCTACAGATGTAAAATATCATAGAATTTTCAATACACTGAAGCACTTTGAATTTAATAATAGGGTTTTGTCTACATTTAAATTGAAATTACGTGCTAAACAAGTCATTGTTTAACAGACAACTTTTCTTTTTACTTCGTGTTGTATGATGGAAGTAAAATGGTAAGTGAGTCAAATTTTGCTGTTTTTCAATTCAGGTACTAACCCAAACACACGTGCTTTTGAGTAATGATGAGCGATGAGATCACGTATGAGATACAAAATGCCATTGTGCACTCGGATAGTGCACGGAATGTGCACGCACTAAATTATAAATCTTGAGCACAATCCTCCTACAATTTTATATGCATGGCTCGATTTCTTTGTGTTTTTATTGGATAATTAAAAATTCTACAACTCACTTAAATTATTCTGATATATGCAACAACAGTGCATAAAAACTTGATAAAGTAATTAAGTTGATATTTAAAAAGTTAATTCTAGGTATTACACTACTGACACGCTGTAATAAAATTTGACAAGATGAAAGAAATTTAAGCCTACCTACTTATTAGTATAAACCAACATGGTCAGTTAATGAGAAACTGTAATGAGCGCACTAATGTGCATCTAGTGGTCAAAGGGAGGATGAACGCGTTTCCAAACGTGTCGACTCTTCGTGATTTCTTTAGCGACCACACTGGAGGAAATCATTCATTCGAAGTTTAAGAAATGGATCAGGCAAATTATCACAATACTAAGTAAGGCTTTCATTCAAAATTTGGCATATTGGTTTAGTCAAATCTGGAAACTTAGGAAAAACTGAAAAACTGAAAAACTCATTGGATCGTTTTATTTCATAATGACAATTTTGACACATAAAGACCATGGATATATCACTGAATCTATGTAATGTGAACATCAGAATTTTTCTAAACACTTTCGGTACTTCATTATTTACTTATATATATCTGGATCTTTTGTATTAGGCCTAAACAACTTACCAAGCTGATATTTAATTCTAACGTCTGTTCACACATACAACCCCCCTCTTCCAATAATTTAAACTACATTTTATAGTTTTCTATACCCAGGGCTGTTTGCTTTTACGGATATTTTTTGCTATTAATTAATTATTCTAATGTCAAATGTTTTGTATTTAAATGTGTAAATATGTCATTTTTATTTAAATTAGATGTTTAATTTTTTCAACTTATTTAATTTATTGAGCTCATCTCTATTTTGATGTACTTGTTGTGGATACAACAACAGGTTTGAAATCCAAGATATGTTATATAAGCATAAATACAAACATAAAACAAATAAATATGCTAAATTTAAAATGTTGTGATGGAACACTCGGAATCAATTAGGTACTTAGTAAAAATAAGACAACAATTAAATATTTTTTGTTTATCATCTGAAAGCATCAGGACTTCAATAAAAACTCATGCATATGAATGACTCGACAACTGACTTGTTAACATTGTATTTTGAATAAATAAAGCATCAACAAAATTGTTCTCGTGGCAATAATAATTAAATTGTCTTATTTATTTTATATTTTAAATTTTTGAAAATGATGGAATTCTAGTGAGATCAAATCATCAGGTACACTAGTGTAAGTAAACTAGCTCAATCGGTTTTCTTGGTTGCATGAGATCTCTTGCCCAACTTATCATAATTTGCAATGTTACACTCAAATAACAAGACTTTCTTAAAAGTAATTAAATTAATTATAAAGGCATTTAATGATTGCTTAAAACGTGAAACTTTTTTCTAAATTTTAACAAATTAAATATGTCATCATTTATGTAAAAATAAAATTCGCGCAAAAATTCTCATGTTTTTATAAAGAGTTCATGTTTCCAATATTACGTTAAATTAACGAAAACAAAATTGTATATTAAGGTAAGATGGGGTAAGTGTGTATCAAGAGCAAGTGTGTAAGCGGTAGTCGTTAACGCTTAAACTTGTAGTTCATATGTAGCATTACCTAGTGTGTATTCATCCTCATCCTTAACTACATCCATAGCATACTTACCATACATATAATGGAAAAATAAGGAAATTATTCTCCTAATTTAATGTTTAGCTGTCCTTTGGAAGATATTGAGTGAAAAATATTATGTTGTGAATAGGAAACTATTCTTTCTTGGATAAAATCTTATTTTGGAAGAATATAACTGTACGTCTTGTCAACAATTCGAAACACTTCAGCTATACAACGTAGCTGTTAATTACTTTAATTCATCATCAATTGGCAACAAAATCATTTAAATTTGTAAAATTATTGCAAAGCAGGAAACATTTCTTGGCATGGATTTGCTGACGGCTAACTATCAAAAGGCTTCAAGAGCTCTCTTTATTTCATCCAATTTGCTTGTTGAACTCTTTAGCCCCTTTTGGCATATTCAAAATTTTAACGTTATCTACGTAGAAAATATAAAAATTTGTCAGTTATTTTAATTTATTTCAAGCAGAACAAATTTTATCATTTAACAGGAGAGTTCTTATGTTATCTACAGCTTTGAAAACAAGAAGTTAAAGAACAGGGGGCAAAGTCGGGGACTGTAAGGTGGATGTTGCAATTCCTTAAAGCGGCATTCATTGGTTACTTCTTAAACAACTCGTACTATATGTAGTTGTCGTGCAGAAGCAGAGTTTTCAGAGCATAACGGTGGGGTCTTTTTTGGTATATAGCTGCTTTCAAGTTCTCAATTATTGTGTTTTTGTAGATATTTTCCGTTATTGTAGTTCCTTTTGGCATATACTCAATTATCAGATTTCCCTCAGAGTCTCAGAAAACTATGACCATCACTTTCCCCCCAAAAAATTGCAGCTTTGCTTTCTTGGGTGATGGAGAGTTTTTATGAACCCATTGCATAGAGCATAGACTTTTGTTTTGTGAGAGTGTCTTGGTGATGTACTTAAGTCTCATCTCCAGTTACAATTCCATACTTAAAAAAGTCTTCATTTTGGGATAAAGCAGTCAAATTATTTTCGGAAATTTGTCGTTCACGCAGTTTTTGTTTGGAACTGAGCAGCTTGGAAATGCATCATGCCAATATTTTGCTAATTCCCAAATCTTTATGTAGAATTTTGAAAGGGCTTGTTTCTGATATTTCTATATCTCTAGCAATAACCCAAAACTTTTACCCGTCGGGCAATCAATACCAAATCTTCAACTTTCTTGATGATTTTGTCAGTTTGTGCTTCCTGAGGTCTTCCACACTTTGGATCATCATGAATAGATTTCCTGTCCTATTTGAACTGCTTGCACCAATATTTGACTTAGAAATAGGACGGGCTATTTTCTCCATACACTTTCACCATTCTCTCATAGATATTCTTCGAGTTTGTGCCTTCTTTTGATAAAAATTTCATGACGCTTCTATGTTCAAGTTGCAAATCACTCATTTTTGCCTTTCAATCTGATATAAAAATGACAAATGTTAAACTATTGGAACTAAACTTGAAGATGATTTTATGAAATACGTAAGAAAATGATCGCAATAGTAAATATTGTTTTCAGAGCTAGCAAATACAATAGACTGAGCTAGATAGATAACATAAAAATACTCTCAAATTGAAACAATGCACAACTCTCTAAATTAAAGTAATCCTGACTTCTGACATTTTGTGTTATATAGAGGTTATTCTTCTTCCGGCTTTACATTCCATAGGGGAATTTCGCCACATTGCAAATGTTTACAAATCCTATTTGTTGGGAGGGGGGGATTAGTCCTCATATCATTTTGCTTCTTTCACCTCATCTCTTAAATATTTTTATCGCTCCTTGCATTTTTCAGAGGTTATTACACAAAATTTATATAGTTTCAAGACATTCAAAATCAATTCAATTAATAAAGGAGAAACTCAACTTTTTGTAATTCCAATAAACTTATTCATATAACATAACTTTAAAATATCAATGGATAAATTTGCTTTTTTAGGTGGGAAAACATGAACGCATTCTTCATCTAAATTTTATTACAAACTCAATGTTTTATGTACTAATTTGTACTACGACAATATGTATACAGCTATTGCAAATCAACTCACCCTAACTTTTACAAACGGTCAAAATAATTATTTCTATCCATCCGGTTTCTTCAGGAATATTTTGCTTATTTACTTGGTTTGCAAGTGAAACAAAGCTAAAAAATAATAAATCACTTGCCGCAACTGTCACTGATTCATTTGTAAAATTGTTAAAGGAGTCTATAGACACATTGACCTATCCCAACTCGAATATTGTGGTAAAACTGTTGTAAAATTACTATAAATTTTATTAAATTGTCTACAATATTATGTAAGCATTTAATACAATTTTATCGGCAGTTTTACAATAGATTTTTTTAGTAAAATTACTTATAAGGGAACCATTTTCAATAAATCAAAGAAATATTTGAAAATTTTCCACAGTTTGTGATTTATTGCATCGGTCCGGACGAAACCTTAACGCATTGAGTATAAACTTCCGAATCTAATAAAAACTCGGTTTCACTTTTTCTCTCTGCATGTAATGTTTTCTCGTACTTCTGATTGGTTTTTCTTTTTATAACATAATGAAACTATTTTTAGTGCGGTGTTCACGCCGCATAACAGGAAACATTTGGTCTAATATATAATTACTGAAATTTGTTTGTGGGTTAAATCTGCTATTATATTACTTTCATTAACTGCTATTATTGTGGTATAATTATTATTAAACATAATAGTATTATTTTTGTAAAAATTTTCTAATATCCTCAAATTTTTAATTTCTTACCAAATTTTAACAAATGTGGTAGATAAAATACTTATCGACGATATAACAAAAATATAAAAATTTTAAATGTGAAATCACTTTCAAGAATTATTCTAACGACATACATGTTTCGATCTTATTAGATCTCATCAGTAGTCATACACGGATATCAGTAGTAGGGATTAAATACGTATTTAGTTATATAATATACACTTTCCCGAGAAGTTTATCTGTTAATCCCTAATCAGTAAATCGCATTTAATTGAAAAAATGTTCTGCAATTTACATATAATAGGTAGATATTATAATATTATGTATGAATGGTAACAATAGAAAACCATAATCGGAAAATTAAATAAAAAAGGGAACTACAGAGTGAACATTTTGAAGCTGTTTGAGTCAGGGTTGAAAAGTACTTCCTGAATAACTGACAATGTCGAAGTGTTTCACTTTATATTTTCTGAATTTTGACTTTTCATCTATTAAATTATGGTCACCCAATTATAATTTAATACATGTAGATAGAATACGTACACAAGGTGTAACATGTTATAATCTTATAATATACCACCCTGTATGTGTAAGATCATTATTAACTATTTTGTAGAATCGACTCATTTATCTGATGAAGATGCGTGTGCTTTTGTTCTGACGGCGCCACATATCAATATGAGAATTCAAAGACGTGATTTGTCTGGATGAGAAAATTCCATAGTTGATCATTTTACAATAGGTTGGTGGTCTCATATTTCAAATTAATGTTTAAACATGGGTCACCTAAAAATAATGATCAATTATTAACATGGAAAGTATTATTGAACAACGTAAGTTTTATTGTTGTCTGCTTCGTTACATAAACTATAGAACTTAATATTTCTATTTATTTTATTACTTTATTAGTCAATAAATCATGTTTGGTTTATGACAAATTATTTTAATAATTTAATTTTGTTTGATGGTTCCTATTGCAAAATTTTTCTTCTTAACGTTAAGTAGAAACGCACATTTAGGGAAGTCGTATAACTTACAGCACGAATCGATATGATTAGAATCAGCGGTTCGACATATATCATTGTAACTATTATTAGTGCTATTTGTTACTAATGATTGTGTATGTTGGAATCGGTCGTGCATCATTACTCATTAATATAGTTCGATTTGATCTTAAGTCAGCCATGAGAAACAATCCGTTCGTTCGCTGGTCCGGTGCATCGAATCTTGTTATAGCATATCGATACTTTTATATAAACCACGTCCGGTGGTGAATCCGTGGGTAATTCACGATTTTCGTGTACTAATGTCGAAAATAGAAAACATTTTATTTAGCGATTATCATGTATTTAAATGTCAACCAATAAGTGCTTTTTCTTGTGCAATCAATTTACCAATAATAATTACAACTTTTTTATTACAATATTCGCTTTAAACGCAATTTTGAAATTACAATCGCGAGTATTATTTGTTCAAAGCATAGTTTTGTGTTCTATACGTTTGTTGAAGTCACCAACATTCAAAGTCGCGGTTTGCCAACAAATTTAATAATATTTTGATAAAATATAAAGTATTTCGTTTTTTTTCTAAAAGTTATGCAAAACATTTTGATTTAACAACTTTTTAGGGCAAACCTACACCAACTTTTTTCACATAGACGGGGCAAATATAGAAAATTCACCTGGATCATTGTGCAACATCTGTGATGTCGTCTTTTAATGCGAGTTCCGGAATACCTATCCAATTTAGCTAACAACCAAAAGCCCATTAAGAATTATTGTGTCAATAAAATTGACTCCATGCTCTTTCGTTTCTTTGGAAAATTCAATCTGTTTTAGTCAATTAACTATTAGAGAAATTGATGAATTTTTATAATTATATGTTGTGCCAAAGAAGTATTTTTAACTTATTGTTACTATTAATAACACAAGAATACCAAGTTTTGAAACAAGTTAACACGAAATAATTTACATCATATATGAGTTTTCTTTGTAGTTTATAATTGAATTTTTTACAATGGAAACAGTTAAATAGTTCGTTTGTCGACTTAAGATCGCAAGTCATTTAGAACTAATTAAATTTATATATATGTGCTAGAAACATGAGGTGGTCCCGCCTGACAGCTAATGTTGTTAACAAGTAACACGCCTTTATATTTTTAAATTTGTTTAGCAACTTTTTGCGTTAGTTTTTAATTTTATTCTCTAAATATAGCTAATATTCTTGACAATATACAGTTAGGTAATTTTTGAATAACATCTAGTGTGTTTGTAGTATTAACACAAATCGAAGCGTTAATAATTCCGCTGATTTGATTCTAACTTCTTGTTTCTTTTATTTAACAAACAAATTTGTTCGAAATAATTTATTTGGGTAATCCGGTCGGCAAGTAAGTTAATATCGGGTTGAAATCGCGAAATTCAGTGAGAGTAATTTAGGGTGGGTAGTTGTATTGAGACTGAACACCTAATGCAACGTCTAAAAAAAACGAGTGGATGTGAGTCGGATGTGGTTGTTCGGCCTTCGGCCTCACTGGATGAGAGATGTGGCCATCACATGACTTTACCATACAAAAAACGTAGTTAACGATTTTGGCCGCTCCCTATGATTTGGTGCCCATGTGCGAAAATTTTATCGGCTGTCACTCTATACCAAGTCACCTTTCAAGGATCATTCCTTTTATAGATAACTCGATGTTATAAATTTTTCTGTAGCTGTAGCTGTAGCTGACACTTGGCATCTGCGGAGCAGATGCGGGCGATAGCCCGCTTATCTCCTTCGTCTGATTAGAAACCTGACGTTGAGAATTTTTTTACAGGGATTTCAAACCCGAGGAGCGGCGTCGAGCCGGTGTCTTGTTTGTTATTACGCTATAAGGTAAGCACTGCGGGGCCGGAGGCTAACGTCGAATTGTACGCGCGTGCATGCACGGGTGAGACAATCTCCGCGCCCGCGGCGGCGCGATGTGCTTACCTTGAGCCCTTTCTACAATAACAGAGCCTCAGTCGCGCCGTTGCTACAGCGTTTTTATTAATATAAAAAAAATAATTTTTTACAATTTACAAACACAACAATAATCTAATAGGCGCTGAAAAAAAAAATTTAAAAACACAAGCTGAAAAGGAAGAAAATTAATTGGACAGGACAATGACGAATATTTGTAACCTCCCCGGGGCAGCGTGAACACTCCTCACTGGAACACGCCGTCCTCGGAGTCAGAGTCTGAATACGTGATGTCTGGTATTGGGTTGCTTTGTTGGGGTGATCTAGGGTGGGGAGGCAATACAACTGTTTTAGGGATAATTATATCCTTGGGCCTAGGCGTCCTTGGGTAGTCGTTAGTGTCGTAACGACCCAGGGCTTGGATGAGTGGATTGTGGCAGTCGGAGCTTTTCAAGTACAATTTAGATGTTAGGTCTTTTATGAAAGAATCCAGGGGCTTGACTCCGGAAGCTGCCTGGAGTTGTCTATTAGTGACAAACCATGGGGCGTCCATGGCTTGTCTTATGCAGACGTTTTGCATGGTTTCCAATCTTTTCATTTGATTAGAAGATGCGAACCCCCATGCCGGGACCGCGTACGTAAGGACCGGGCGGATGACCGCCTTGTAGATCCTGATCCGATCTTTGTGGCGCAAGCAGCTATTTCTACCGATCAGTGGAGCAAGGGAGCCCTTAAGGGCTTTAGCTTGGGATACACAGTTCGCAATGTGTTTGGACCAGCTTAGTCTTGGGTCGAGGGTGACCCCGAGATATTTGACGGAGTCTTTCCAAGGAATTACCTCGCCAAACATCTCGATTTTGTCGGGAGGGTGTCGTTTTCTATCGAACATGATAGCTTCGCTCTTCCCTGGGTTTACTACAAGTCTCCACTTGTAGAACCAGGGTTGAAGAAGCTTCAGCGTATCACGAACGATAGTAACGTTCCTCTTTTGTCTCGGGTGAGTTGTAACGATCGCAGTGTCGTCAGCGAAAATACCCATCGTTACGTTTTGGGGAATGGGAATGTCGTGGGTATATATGTTGAAGAGCGCGGGGGATAAGATAGATCCTTGGGGCACCCCCGCGTGTATAGGTCTAATCGTGGAGAATTGGGCATTGATTTTGACACGGAAGGTTCTGGCACACAGGTAGGATGTGATAAGCCTCACTAAGCTTGGATTAACTCTAGCCATGTAAAGCTTATACAGTAAACCTGTGTGCCTGTGTGCAATTTTTCTTTCGGTAAGTGGATTTATCTAGACAGTTGCCCATAACATCACTTGCGACATTATTAGGTGTCGCCCTCTACCGACCACAGTACCAAACATACTCATCGCGTCACTAATTTACTCCCAATCCCACGTTCCCGTAGACCGATGGAATATCGTTAATGCGCGACATCATACGATGGTGAATCGAGTCACTTTCCAAAGATCATTCCTTTTATCGATAACTCGATGGCAAGATTTGATGCTATTATTTTTCGGTGAGTGGATTTATCTGGACAGTTGCCCATAACATAACTTGCGACATTATTAGGTGTCGCCCTCTACCGACCACAGTACCAAACATACTCATCGCGTCACTAATTTATCCCAATCTCACGTTTCCGTGGACCGATTTTAACCAAAATCTAATCAAATCTAAGTTTCAATATAAAAGTACTAAATATAAAATTTGGTTGAGAAATTCCTATTAGTTTGGGCGCTAGAGCGCACACAAAATTAAGTGACATACAAACACACAGACACACAGACACACAGACACACAGACACACAGACATTTCTTGATGTTGGGTCTCTTTCAACTCGTTAGACCTCAAGGAATGTAAATCCGTGAAAATCTGAAAAAAAAATTTTTTTCGATTACATAACTTTCCCATTCGGTATGGTAAAGTAAAAAAAGAAAGAGATAGCGAATACTTTTTGCGGCTAAAAACTAAACTAAATTTTAGTTAAATTGATAGAATAACGAAGCATTAAAGATACATAAAAACTCTTATTTTGCCCAATACAATAATATCGCACTGATAATGATTCCAAAAATATATTATAAGTTGTGCTGTTATTTAGGTCCAGCTTCTGTTCTTAATTTATACATCAGATTTTTCCGATGTAGGTACTTTCAAATAACTGCAATATTTATATGTATATACTGACAATACTCAACTTTAAATTTGCGTAAATATAAACTAAATTATTCTTAAGCTCAACGTATGTTTATCTTCAGTATCCTCTTGTTCGTTGGGTATTCGCATATTGCTTAAAGCTTGATTACGTTATTCCTTGGATATTGATTACAACATGATAATTGATACCATTAATTGGTACACTAAATAAAATTATTAGGCGTAGATCGGACTTCCACTCCCCAAACTTACGCTTAATCACTATCCTCTGCAGAAGGCATCAAAATTTGAAAGTTTGAAAGATCGTTTTGTTACAAAACGTTCAAAAATTTTAAACAGTATTTCGACTTCCATTAAAGTGCCAAATCCATGGAGGTATTCAGTCACTTTTTAAAGAATGCTTGCTATAGAGAAAAATTCTGGGATTGATTGAAAATCAGCTGTGCTGAATTAATTCCGATTAAGTTTCCTTCTGTATAATTTTTCTTTTTTTTAAATTTGCTTTTTTTATTTATTTTTGCTTAATAAATATAAATTTTAAACTTAACTGTCCCGATAACTGAAATAAAAGTTCAGAAGTCTCTTGCTTGACGATGTTTCCTATACAAGTTAGTGACCAAAGTCCCGTCAATTTTCCTGCTCACTAATGCCCGTACCAATAGTCGAGAATTAATTCTCGGATCAATCCTAGATCCAGTATCTTAGATCGTAAGAACGATCTTGGCGTAACAAATAGTCCCAGCATCGGGTAAGATCGATGAATTCTAGCTTGGATCTTAGATTTAGTAATATATCTAGTAATATTTGGTGATATTTGGTTAGTATCCATTTTATAACCGTAATTTTTATGACAGTGACAATCATCATAAAGTGTTAGTTTAGTCGTTTAGTGAATATATGTTAGTTTAGTTTAGTGAACACAGTTAAGTAATTTATTTATTTATACCATATCATTGTTAGTTTTTTCATTAATTTTATTTTTAGAATGGAGAAAAATTCTCATTTTACCGAAAACGAGAAGATGTTAGCCATGCTGGTAAAGAAGTATCCGGCAATAGAAAATTAAAAGACAGACGGTGCTTCTTTACAGCAAAAACAACAGGGGTGGGATAACTTGACGGCAGAATACAACAGGCAACCTAGAGTGGTGGCAAATAGAGATTCCAAACAGTTAAAAACGTTATGGAAAAATTTGAAGCAAAGGTAAGTATTTTATTAGTATTAATATGTTAACCGCTTGAGACCAAGAAATGAAACTATTTCTAACTTGTAGAAAACGCAAGCAAACTATGTTCGAGAGGTATCAGGCTCTCATGACTGGTGGAGGTGTCGCAGAAAAGGCAATACCAGATCCAGTGCTGGATTTCGTCGCTGATGCTACGACTTATATGGACGTAACTTTCGCGAATAATTTTGATAGCACTGCTGGGTTAGTCCGTGGTAAGTAATAAAAATATTAATGTATAATTTCTTGATTTTTTCTGAATATGTTGTTAATATTTAAATTGATGTTGTATTTTTTTCAGAACAGGAGAATGATTTGTTAACATCATTACGTGATGAAGAGACTGAGAATTAAATTTGGAAGATGATAACGATGTGCCCATCAACAGAGGTACTCCTATTACTCCTAGCAATACAAGACGAGGCAGTAAAAGAAAAGAACCAAGCGAAGAGAGCAGTTTAAGGTTAAAACGGATTTCTAATCGAATTGACGCAGATGAGGAGTTGAATAGTTTACGAGTAAGTCTTGCCAAAGAGGATTTAAAAAGAGTTGAGTATCAATCTGAATTGCAAGACTTCAATTAGAAAAAATTTTTTGAACGATCCGAGAATTAATCCGTGATCTCGGATTGATTCTCGACTATTAGTACGGGCATAAGAGATTAAGAAAAGAGATAAAGCCTTCAGACTTCAATTCGTGGGTGAAGTGAAGAAGGCAGAAGCCTATCATAATCATTCAGGATCACTAAAAAATCTTGTATTCTGTCAGAAGAAATGGATGCCAATATGTCATCGATATATAGCGTCAAAAAAAGCAATTCAAAATTCACCAGCAAATCACTCATCACAAAATTAGCAAATTTGGGGCTGCAAGGGTTTCCCATTGCAAAACATCTATCTGGGAATAAAAATCGCCGTTAAATTGGAAATAGCTGTTGTCAAAAATAAAAAATATCATATCCACAAAGACATCCACTGGAATGGAGACAAGGAGCGACGAGGTCCCAGTTGGTTTTTAGAGATGTCACCACAGCTTTCTTAGATACATTTCTAAAAAAAGAAAACGTTAAAACAACAACTAAACTGGTTAACCTGGCTAACAACTAAACCTAAATGGTCCCCAATTTTTTTTTTAAATCAGAATTTCTAATAACTGATTTCTTTATTATAAACTTATTTATGTGAGGCTAAAGCGCAGACGACAATAATAATTACGAACAGAGAGAGATGCAGCTGGATAGATTTTTCTGTGGGTACATGTTTTTCCACCGATGATCAAGTAATTCCATAATTTAATATATAAATTCCACCGATATTCAGTTTTTCAAGTGGAACTTATGGCAGTACTTAACTGCCCAAATCTAGTCCAGAACAAAACAATTTAGATATTGACGGACAACGGGGTTATTTTTATAGTACTAAGGATTAGTCCAGGTCCTGTGCTTCACTGCATTTAAACTCTAAATGAAATATTGACAAATAACAACTTGAACTCAAATCAGTCAAAGAACATCAGTTAAATGAGGGCAGAAAAAAGGCAGATATCTTTCTATAGAAAGACACCTTATAAGGTGTCCAAAAGCAAGCCAAACAAAAGAGAATATTGTGCTCTGTAACTTTCCAGTTTTAGTGTCCAAAAAAAGATCTATAAGAGAATTCTGACACAGTCTTCCAAAATCCTTGAATTTGTCAAGACCCTAAGTTGGATGAAAAAAATTTAGTGTGAAAATATTTGTAAACAAAATGATATTCGCAAGTAAAACTATAGAATCAAGATTTAAGAAAACTTAAATTGATAATTGAATTTAGAAATAATTAATTGAAAAAGAAATATTTAAGTATGGAAGGTTCAAAAAATAAAAATAAGGAAGTAATGCAGCTAACTTTGTTCTGGACTTGTCGTGCTTCTTTGATTGAGAAAAATGTAATCGATTCATCAGTTTGATATGGTGGGTAATCATTTAAAGAAAGTAGTTATACCAATATTAGCAGATAATATTTTAATTTAGTTATGAGTTCTTGTACAGAACAACAAAGTCAAGATAAATATAGATAGGTACTATAAATAATTATTGCAATTGCAGATTGTTCCTGTCGATCAGAAACTAGGAAACGCCGCTCAGCCGGAAATTTTATTACTACTCAGAACTACAAGTTTGATAGAATATGCTAATATGGATATCAAAGCACCCATACACGTCAGTGACAAAACGGTGTAGTTGGCAATCCTGCATATACACCAATCAGGAACTAAGAATTCTACCACCTAGACCTAGGAAACTATGAGGCCGCGAGCCAAACCGTGACGCGTCGCTGAACACCGCCATGTGGGGTCAAAAATCATCGACACCGACTCATTATTTCTGTAAATTTTTAGTTTTGTACATATTACTTTAAATATCTAAAAATCAGTATAGCCTATTAACATCAAAAAACTGTTATTCAAATTTTTTAATTACTTTATACCTCATCTTTATAAATTTGCATACGAATGAAATGCGAAGACGAAACCAAGAAATGTTTGCCATTGGATCTTATTTAAATTTTGATGAAGTTAGAAAGTCGATCGGTAATATCAACCCATGGAAGGTTTGATTAATATATCCAAGGTATAGGTGCAATTACTCAGTATATGACGGCTGCGATGAGCCGCTCTTTGATCAAAAGAACTCCACGCGTGATCACGTACAACAACTACTGCATTATAACCAATATTTCATTCAAATAAAATTATTTCTATTTTTTAAATTACCTTTTGTATTAAGCTAAGCTTCAATCTTTTAACTTAAACAGAAGCGAGTAATTTTTAAGTGATTGTTTCGATAAATTCAATTTCTTCCAGCATGAACCTTCTGCAGATGATTCCTTTCTTATAATAACTTAAATAAAACTGAAATTGAGACTTTGATTGTTAAAAAAGCAATTAGCTTTTATCAACCAGTTATCTTTTATCTCATCTTCATGGTCCTGCAAGCCACATGCAAGTGAGGTGACTGCCTCGGGATGATACGTTGAAGGGGTGTTGTTTTAAAGAGTAAAATTTTCATCAGTAAATATAAAAATTTCAAATTTCTTTGATCTTGTGTTTAAGTATCCACTTGGAGGGCATTAATTAGAAAAGTGTTAAAAAAGTTTTGCTGAAGAAAAATTGTGGGAAACTACATTATGAAATTATTTTCATATTAGAATGAATTGAATCACACAGTGCAAGAATTTTAGTGTTATAGTTCAATGATTTCACAAGATTTATGTGGAGGATCTCATTAATCGCTTCATAAGTCACATATTATAACTGTTTCTGATTTAGGAATTACTATTATTATTTTCACTTGTAATTTTCATAATTTGCCATAACACTTAATATGTGAAACAATTACCACAGTTTTAAAAATCGGCAGTTTGCATGTGTTCCAAATTATTAGTTCTCATCAATAAGAGGTTGAAATTGGAAACAAATAATGCGAAAATCCATTATAATTTTTATTTCGAAACAACTTGTAAAAATTAAATAAAAGTTGAATATTGTATAAATGGATAATCGCTCACCCTACACAGTCCTCTTCTAACTTCACGCCAAGGTTTGAAAACTTCCTTTCCACTTAACAGGCAGGATCGACCTGAATATAAAGGCTTGATAAGTTGCAAGGTATAGTGTGAGATGCTAAACTTTTTTAAACTTGTGTTAAACATTATCAAGCCACACCCAATTTATATTATTGCTATTGTAATCTGCAATATTGCAAATGTTTTCTTTTATTGTAAACAATTACATGATGTTACAGAAACTTGTAGGTTCGTTTCGACAACATTTTTTACAAAAATTTGACCCGTTATTTTGCTGTATTATAGCGAAAAACCAATAGGGTATTAGCGTAATTAATATATCACAATAGCACACTTTTTCAGCCCCCGGCCACCCATATTTAAAAAAATATTATAAGCGCATCGTTGGATACCTCTTATTAATTACTAAGCAGGTTTTACACAGAATTTACTATGATATAACCACCCACGGCGTATGTCGTGAGAAAAGTGGTATGCAATTTACAGCTTTATTGTGGCTCATTTTAAGTCGATCACATAACACCGTTCAGTTTGAACTTACCCATCTAGAATTCTAATTACTCTATATTAATAGGCTTTAAACCGCAATTAGAGATGTGCGATATTTATTGTTTAGAATATGCTATAAATAATAAACAATTGATTATATTGAGATGTTTCCTAAAAGGTTTTTCTAACAGGTTGAAAATTCGGTGCTTTTGCAAAAAAAAACAACGAAGAAAAGTTGCAAATTGGCAAATTTGTGTAATTTACTGTCTAAAATAACATGCAAGTTTTTCCAGCAGTGAAAATAGGACGCCATCGCATCGCTACGGTTACAAAAGAAAACTAGATTTTGTTAAAGTAATCTCGATTTGAATTAATTAAAAGTTTTATATTATTATACTAAACTGCGGATTTATTTTCTCTCTAGTGCAAAAATTGTAACAACAAATTTTTGATTCGTTATTAAATTATTATTAATTATACTTGGCTTGATTACTGAAATTGTATGGAACAGTAAAAATTAAACAGTTGTGACTTCCAAATTTGGTCCTTAAATTAATCTAACAAGGGGACACACAGTGAGTATGTCGCCAATCAAAATCTCAATTTTTTTGGTGATTCTAGGAGCTAAAATAATTATCACTTTCTCGATTTTTAGTCCATTGGGCTTTAGTTACAGAGTTATGAATTTTTGAAAATCTACGTTTTACCATAAGATTACATTGTTAATTTAGATTTTATTTAAAATTTTAAATTATATTTATTTTAAATAGATTTTTGTTTTTTTTAAATAGAATTAATAGATTTAAATAGAATTTAAAATGTTAAATTAGATTGTTAAAGCAATCCAAACCATGTTAAAACAATCCAAACCATGTAATCTTATGGTAAACTGTAGATTTTCAAAAATTCATAACTCAGTAACTAAAGCCCAATGGACTAAAAATCAAGAAAGTGATAATTATTTTAGCTCCTAGAATCACCAAAAAAATTGGGATTTTGATTGGCGACATACTCACTGTTGTGTCCCCTTGTAAGTTACACAATAATTTTATACTATCGTTACTCTGGATTTTCAATATAATAAAAATTAAATTTATTTTTGTATTATGTAAACTATTTTTGAAAAGGAAGTAAAAAGTGAAACCAATCAAATGCTCTAAATAACGTTACTACCAGAGTTTTCTGCGTATCATTAGGTTTATTTTAGGTTGATTAGGTGGCCTAAAGGCCGCACAAGAAATATTTTGAGTTTGGTAATAGTAAGCAGCCAAGCAGAAGTGCACGATAGCATAAACAAAAACAAAATTGCGAGGTTAGAAAATTTTGACATAAAAACGTCTGTAAAATCGATAACATGTTCAAAAATTTTGATATAACGATAATTCAAATATTGTTAGTTATTTGTCAATTATTTGTTAACTATTAAATAAAATTCAAAATAAACAATAAATGTGTGTATCAAAATAGTGATACCTCATACACTTAATTATAAACATTATAATTAATAATTAAAATCATTGGGCAACTGACACTAAGAGGAAAACTAACATTCGGATTGTTATAAATTTTTTAAAAATATTTTGCAAACTAAAAGAGCCGTCAGGAGTGTCATGGTGGAAACCTGAAACAACCCCCAACACAGGTTGAACAGTAAAAAATTTATTTATTTCAGTTTTACTGGTTTAAATTTATTTCAGTTTGTATTGTATTGTTACAGTGTACTACAAATACAAAAGAAGCTCCAGCACATATTTAGTAACTAGCCAAAGAAAGCTTTTCTAAAGTAAATAAACAAAAAATGAATTCAACTAGAAAAAATATTGAAAATTTATTCAAAACAGCAATACTTTATTCAGTTCCTCTGATGAGTTGAGCAATATGTATAGGGTGGCTCAATTTCGATCCTTCTTATGGGGAAATCGGTAACTATGAGAGATATCAAAAAGTGGATGGCGCATCCTCGATCTCTTTTTTTGAGAAAATATCAATGGCAAAAACCAGAATTTGCTATATTTTTTTGTTTTAGAGTTATAGCCAAAAGTTCGATAATCACACTTTTCTATAAATGTCGATATTTTGGTTGTTTTTAAAGTTACCAAAAAAGTGTTAACACTTTCTTCAGGCACTTTTTTAAGGGCAACAAAATGCGATAAAGAGATTTTAAATATCTATATTAGTTTCCGAGTTATAACATAAAGTTGTGTTTTTTTTTAATAGAAACCATAGTTGGCTATGACATTTTTAAATGGAGTTTTTTATCCTCTTTTCAATGATGTATAACATGTAGGGTCTAATATTTTAGTTTCATCCCATTTTATTAAAAAATGTAATAAAAATAAAGAAGAATGAAGAAATTAATATAATAGTAACTGTTTTTCGTAGATAACAATAAAAAATATTCAATACTTAACAAAAATTACAGTAAGTATTCAAGCATTTCATTTGACAAGTAGGTAATAATAACTACATGTAAAGTATTGTTTCACTAAACAATTTCTATTCTTAAATTAACTTAAGGTTTTCCTCGGTTTCTTATTGTTGCTTTAATGCACTTAAAATCTATACATTAAGTCTGCAGGCTGACATCTCTTTCACCTACGCACTTCACCATCACTATTGTTAAGAAACTGTGTTGCTAGCACATTGGGATAATTACTATGTCTTTCACTGCATCTTTCACATATCTTTTTCATTTCTTCTCTAACAGCAGCTATGCGAATGTTGCCCTGAATGACGCTACTTCTGTTGGTATGTAGCATGGGGGAGATCGACAATTTTTACTAGTTGCACTTAATCTTATTTTTCTTAAAATCTTTGTATTATTTTACAATTGGAGTGAGTTTACCTGGTAAGTCTATGACCTTATTTTTATTCTAGTATAATATAAAAAGTTGTTTCAAATCATTGTTTAGATTTTCTTCTAATGAGCTCGAACCCAGTTCGACTCTTAGATGCTCGATTTGGAGCTAAGGTTAAACAGGATTTCTCATATGAATATTGGAAGGATTTGAACGCACATTTACAACAAACTTCTTAGAAAAGATGGTTATCTACGCAGTGCAACAATGCAATACACCACAAGATGATAATAGCTTTTTGGAACTGGGTTCACATGTGACGACTTCTTTAAGAATTAGAAAAATGTAAAGCAATATTGCTTTGACTAAAATCTATTAATTTTATTGACTGCTCTACTATGGCATGCCCGCCTTTCAAACCAATTTGATCAATTTGGTTTGAAAGGCGGGCATGACATCATCATGATGATTGGGGATAAGATTACATTCCGCAAGTTATCTTTTTAGTAATAATTTTTTAATATAATTTAAATTTCGAAATTACTATAAAATACTTAAAACTTGAAATAACTTGCAATTCCTACTATTGAAAGAGGTTTTTTCCTTTGCATGAGATCCAGCTATAGATGATTACTAACTTGGCAACTACTAATGCGACTACTTCAGAAGTTGTTCCACTAAAACAAAGTTCAATTAAACTTTTCTGCACATTATGCACTTAGTCACTCGAAGATTTTAACATTTTTTAATCAAAAATTAAACCGAAACCAATTAACGTTTGTGAAACGTACCATGGGATTTGTTAAATTGGCGCTCTTTTGTTCAAAACAAAGTCACACATTTTACTTCCTACTGTATAGTTTGTAGTTAACAATGCATCGCATCGTATAAAAAAATTTGTATGATCAATAGAGATGATATAGGGCTACGTATGTACCTACTACTAATTTTAACAGAAAACGAGGCACTTACTATGAATAAACTGAGCTTAAACTATTGTAATGCACTTTTACAATAAAAACTCCGTCTTCAGCAAAACAATAATTCAGTTCAATTTAAGGATAAAACATTTTTTTTACGATCGGGATAAGCTCGCAAGATTGAATCAGTAGTTTAGTTACAGACTGAAAGTAATCAAAGATTTGCAGCTTAACGTGGAATCTGGCGAACAACATAATAATTTGGTAGCAACTTGAGAGTTGACTGCTGTACAACCTATGTATACTGACGAACATTTATGTTTGCGTTTATAATTTGCATCAATCTGTCAAAGTGTGATTTATCCAATTTTTTAAAAGTTTTGTTTTACTTTTGGGGTTTTGAAAATTTTGGATCTTCAGACATGTAAGAAATTTTATTTGCATTAAGAAGCAGAAATCTTAAGCAAACTGATTTGTAGTATATTTTCTATGACTGCTTGTCTGAAGTGCTACTACATTAATTACTTTAAGATATTTTGATAACAAATTATAATATAATTTATTACATTATTATTGTGACCCATTACATCCTCAACCTCAGAAATAAATAATTGAGTACCACTAATAAAAGTTGGTTATTCACAGAGCACGACAGAAATGATCAAATAATTCAGTTACACTTAACGTTAATTTTAACCCATAAAATAAATTACCAATAGATAATAACTTTTAAATTAAACAACATACGTTAAGTAAAAACTGACATTATAAATGTTACACATTTTTATAAATAGTCATAATAAGGCTCGACTGGTACGCATTGCTGAATTATGTCTTTTCCATATTTTTATACATATGTAGGTGTAGTAGTTAGTCTTATATAATGCACATTTTGACTTTTAGTGTATAAAGGAAAGAAGTCCAATTGAGAAGAATAACTGTACTTGATTTGAAACTAGTAAAATATTAATCATTTATGGTATATAGCGTAATTTTCAAAAATCCAAAGTCTGGTTTTTATAACAAAAACATACAGTTTTACTGTCTACCTCTAGCGTGGCAGACAAAGATTTTGTGTGCCACTCTTGGTGGAAAGCGTAGTCACATCTCCAACGTTGAGAGCCGGCATCTTGTGGATTTTTCTCAGTTGCAGGGGTAGATGAGCTATCAAAAATCTACCGGAAAATTAGCGGCCATCGGCCCAAAAATGTAATTGTCACGGCCCAAAACAGCGCCGCAGGCAAAATTTTTATTTTATTAACGGCCCACAGTCTCACACATGGGGTGGGCCCACACGCCCTTGCTCAAGTGCGACAGGTAACTAATTAAAATTATAACCTGCATGGCAGTGCACTAAATTAAAAAAAATATACAATAATTTATAATAAACAAGAAACACTTTCCTGAAGAAATTATTTTCTTGTCAAATGATCCTGTTTTGACTATGCAGTTTTTCTCAATATTTCCTACAAAAAATCAATATTGTCATGCATATACTGTCGTGAAACGACGTTAAATAAATCCTTGTTTTTGGTAAAATTGAGTCGAAGTAGATAATTTTGTTTTCTTTTCAAATTTTTATATTATAATATTTTTACGATTTATCAAAGAGACGCTCGTACGAAGGTTTACTGTAACTCTTGACACGAACAAAGAAAATTTTATTTTATTTGAAAACATTTAAAATTTGAATTTATTTTGTATTGTGAACTATTAAAAGTTTTAAAAGGTGAGCGCGTGATAAGATTTGTTTGAACAACGCAAGTGCGAGCGTTATCAAGAATTAACGTGAGAAAAAAAATAATTTAAAAGCTGATCAATCGACTGAGTGTCGTGAGAAAGCGAACATTTGAGCCATTTTGGTTGAGTTATTTTTGGCCGCCGAAAAAGGCGTAAATTTGAGTGTTTTGATCAGTGAGATTGTCCTTGGACTTATAAGAACCAGAATTTATGAAGATTGGATTGGCGTTAATTTTTAATGATCAAGAGTTCTTTGGTCAACGATTTTGGAATTTTGAGTAGTCTGTCCCGAGTTGAGCATCGATTATTTTGATTTATAATTTTTGGATTGTACATGAATTTGGTCAATGGTTCGACATTCCTGCATATGGAACGAGGAGCTTCAATTGTATGGATTTTACAAGATATTTTAAAACTCAAATAAAAAAAATTATTTAACATTTGATAAAAAATTTTTGCGTTAAGTGTGATATTAAAATTTTTGTGGCGCCGATAAACTTCATTGCTGATTATAGTTTGAATAATTTATTTCACATAATTTTTGTAAATATTATAAACTTTTTGCGAACACGAATACACCGTAGTTTGTACGAATGCGTTATTTTGCTATTCATGATTGTTTAATTTTCAATTGTAATAGCGCATTCGTATTTGCTAACACCAATTACACCATACGCTTTCAAAACTCAAATCTGTGAGTTCAAAGGAGGTCTTTTTGATAAATTTTTTTATTGATTTTGAATAAATTAAAATTTTGATAATTGTGAATTTCGACTCGATTATTTCATTTTCATCTGAAACCACCTACTCTGGAAAAGATTTTTTGAGTGTTCCCATTTGCGAGAGCCGGCGCACTTTTTGGAGGTGTCTAGCTAAAAACACTTCAATACATAAGGTCATCAATCATTAATACCTTCATAAAAATCAAAGGACTATGAGCAAATTTAAAATATTTTAAACGTGTCATGCAAAAAGGGAATTATCCCAAAAAGGGATAAAATGGAAAAGTAAACTTTCTCAATAGACATGCTTGCTGTTAAGAAAGTTTTAAAATGGTGTTTTTTCGCATACTGACGGTACGTTGAATTACTCCATCAATGAAATTGCAGGCTTTAATTACCCCAGAAGCTGACAAAATAAAGCTAAAGCAATGGAAGCTGGCAACCCCAAATTAAATTTGATTTTGTTTTAATTGTTTGTTTTCCTTTAATTTCAATAGACACTTGGTTTCTCTTGAAATGCTGGAGTCAGTTGATGTTGGGATTCTTTCGTACTCTTCTAATTTCAGAAGGTTCTAGTAGATCCATCTTCTTTCCTTTTCCTTCATGATATGGTAATTCTAAACCACTTTAGGAACGTAATTGAAACTGAATTCTAAATTAAGATGATTCTTAATCATCCAATTCACAAGTGACCATAAAAATTTTTATGGCACGTAAAATTTTCCAATTTGGAAAATTGTAAAATAACTCAAAATTTCAGAAATTCACTTAAAATTTTATGTGGATATTTTCTTCATCTGTGGAACTATTAAATTACACACACCACTACTTTTTCAATCTAATTCTTTTTAGAAGTGTGCTTTGATTGCTGTTTTGAACTGGACATAAATCAACTGTAGTTTTTTATTGCTGTAAGTTGGCAATTTCAAGATTGTTGTAAAAATTTTGGTTAGTTTTTTTCAATAAATTTTGTTTAGAAAATTAGTTTTGTTAGGTACATACAATTGATTAATTTTACACTTTTAGGTTTAAATTATCACCCCTGATTTTAATGTTGGGGATTTACAAATCTTACAATAATAAACACATCAATTCTACTTTTTTTCAGTGGACATTTGATTTTTAAACTTTTATTGTGTTCACAGATTGCTGATTTTGATCTGAAAGTGTTGGTTTTTTTTATGAAGGAATTATTTAAATTTTAATAAGAATATTTAAAAATTGCAAATCAACTCACCCCATCCACTACAATCAAATAGAGTGATTATTTCAATCCTTATGGTTACTTTTAAAATATTTGTTGCTTTTAATCTTAATTGCCACAGCAGTGGAGTGATTTGATTGCTGGTTAAGTATAGAAGGGAAAAATCATATATGTAATCCTGATTGCTAGTGAGATGTTGTAGCTATACAAATGCTACAAAGACCTACATAATATAAATTAACAAAAGCACAATTACCTGCGGAGATTTAAATTATTTACCTTTTTCGCTTTTCGTTTTTGCTTCGTTTATTTGCTTCAATCTTCGCATCTCTCTCCATCTCATTTGAGACAGTCATTTGCTTTGCAGGTTACGCGATCAACTGCAAATGCGATGTACCGGGTTCAAATCCGGAGAAGGGTAACTTTCTTATAACTAGTCTCCGTTATTTGGGAGGCACGTTAAGCCGGTGGTCCTCTTGGGTTGATGAATTGCCATCATTAACATAAAAACCAGGGTTACAGGCACATCTGGAGACAAGTCTAGCAAACTGTTTATAGAACGTAAAACAATTTCTATGCTCACAGATCTAGCACTGCCAACGAAACAACGCAGTGGCTGCAAAATAACAAGCCTTAGGTTTAAATTTAGTTGAAATAGAAGAAGATCTTTGCATTAAAGGATCTGTCTGGTTGTCTCCTTCGTTTGTGTTCAGTTACATTAAAAAACAAAAATCCGCATTGAGCATAAAACTTGCTTTCACTATGAAATTACACTAAGCCTGTCAATTATCTTTTAATTAGTATTTCTGTTCTGGGCAGCTAGAAGCAATTTATTAGTATCAAATACCTAGAATCGACTACTACTTCATCTCTTCAACTTCAAATGATTGATCTTAGTCAATAATTTGTAGAGATGAGAAAGGAGACTACTTATTACTGATCTTCAATTTTTTTATTAATGTTGGTATTGTTTCTTCTTTTCAACAGTAGAACGACTTCTGCCCTGCATTTTTCAAGAAATTTGTTATAAAGCACTTTTGGAGATATTTCTACAATATTATCACATGATTTTTGACATCTCGTAGCTTATCATGTTTTTTTCCGAAGATTTATTGGATTTCATGTAATTGAAAGCTTTACAAATCTCCGTTGCATATTTCAGGTATTTTTTTTTTTGATTTTGGTGTTTGGATGGTTGAAGAGTAAAATTGATGTCGGAAATCTTACTCACCAATCCAATATGATTGAACATTTTTTGTTATGTGATCATGGTGTGACCCCACGATTGGTTTATGTGACGTCGCGTGTACGCGATAGATTATCAACCGCATTGATGATTATTATACAAACAGGATAATACAAAATTATTAGTCAAATTTAATTACACCTAACGCTAATTTTAACTTGTAAAACGAACTGTATAACTACCGATTAAGGTTGACTTGTATAGATCTAGTTTAAAATTTTAAACTGTAGATTAACCAATCACAATAGTCAAAATCCGAGTTTAAACCATAGTTACCGGTTAAACTTGGACTATACAAGTCACCCTAAGAGATAATTAAAAAATTTACGTTAGACGTAAACTAACATGACAAACGTCATAAAAGGATACAATAAAAAATCAATTTCCAAGGATAGTTTTATCCTTAAAAATACTATTTCGGACTTAAAGTGGACAATTAGATATAACGATTCCGCATTTGCTTGTTGGAAACTACTACAAGAAATTTATACAAAACGGTTTCAGAAACTGGTAAGCTTAAATTATACCTTAAGGCACACATGATTTAACTTTTATACGAAACCTTGATCCAAATTTTTTCATTTAACGTTTCTTAATAAAAAAGAAGAACCTCCAAGAAGTTAAGTTAAATATTTATAGTTGTTATTGTTGTATTTAACAATAATTGTTGTTCATAATCAAAACGTCCTTTTATGTTGGCAGTTGGCGTCTGATTTAATCTAAGTGGTCTGTGAACTTGCACTTAACAACACCTCATGGATGTGTCTTAAGTCGCACGCTTGATCGTGTCTCACACATTATCCGATTACTGTATCTTCAATCGCTTGATGCCATCAGTTAGTCGTTCTTTGTTCGTTTTTTATGCGTCTATCGAAATTGACTGTTTCAAATTTTTTTATCGAGTATAACGTATGCTGTAACGCAGCGATTAGAAGGAATTTGTGTGTGAGAAACATCGAGTCGACTTCTTCAGATTCTTTACGCGTTGTTGTTTTTATAACAATATACTAAATTAGATTACAGTTACAAAAGAAATTACGAAAAATTTTACTGTAAAATTGAATAATTTAATTAATATTAACTAAAATTATTGTCGACATTTCAAATATGTTGACCCAAAAAAGATAATATTTATAAGAAAGTCTTTAATTCGATGGAAGAGTTGATTTCAGAGAGGATGTAGTAAAATGAGAAAGGGTGAAAGACGTTGGAAGAAAATTCTTTTACGTTACAAGATAATGCTAAAAGGTAATTCTATTCAACGATTCGACCAAAAAGTGAAGTTAGTGTACCTGTGATATTTAATTTTCAAAATAAAGCTTTAACAACATTTTGGACTATAAACGGTTCTCAGCAAATTTGTTTCCAAAATAAATTGCATTATGGTAATAAACATAAAATTTTCAACCCCTTCCATTTTGAAGAAGTTAATGATAATAGATTTACCTGTTTTGTAGTTCCTTCTGGATTACATCAACTTCTTTATATCTAAGCGAGCCTGGCTAAGAATTAAACTAATTAATCCCCAGCAAAAGCAAAGCATAGAGTCTGCAATCTATTTTATTTTAGCATTTTGCAATGCTGAGTGGTCCAGATTAAAGTGTGCTCGCGTATTTATTGTACTTTTTACCCGTTCCTTGGAAAGACTTGAAGAATTTGATACACATTTTTGTTTTAAAATAAAATTTTAACTAATTTTATACCTCCTCCATCTTAGTTTTGCATATACGCTTTTCTAACCCAATTAAGTACAATATTAATTAATATTTTTCCATTGTTGACATACATAATATACTTACTATTTTTTGTTTTCTAAACTTCCTTTTTTACATGAGGTAGAGGGAACCGCAATTAAAGAAAAATAATTACGTTTGATTACAATTTTAATCTTTTAGTGCTTTTGGTGTACTTTGAGAAATTATATTAAATTCAAGTCAGAACTGAAAATAATTACATATAATATTTTACTTCTTGGATTGGATTTATGCAGTAAAACGCAAAGTATTAGAAATTTGAAAATCTGAAATCCTTTCTCATTTTGCGTTTAATTCAGATAAACCCCAATGGAAATCAGAATTAAAACGTAGTTTTCTTATGGACCAAATATTTTATTTTAAGTAAATTCCGTTCCATTTTACAAAATTCCAACTACCCATATAAATACTTAATTTCTATAACAGAATTGACTACTTACAGTCCTGTACTTTTTTTCTAATTTGTTTTTATGTGTTTTATTGGGTTTACTGATATTCGATTTTAATTGTGATGGAATATCTTAGAGCTTTCTTTAGCCTACTCCTTTTCTTATTTAAATGTCATTGTTATTTTATAATCTGTCTCTGTCTTTACTTTTAAATCTATCGTCATTCTGCGTGCGTTTTATCGGAGCAACTCCAACAAATTACTCCCTGGTTGAGAGGGAGGACACACTTGTTACAAGATAGAAGTATAACGAGAATTTTCAGAAATTAATGCTGGAAATTATTATTGTTTCATGCTGAGAACTTCAAGTTGAGCACTGAATATATGATGGGCAATTTTTATTTTCTCTGCATTCTAGATTCTTTTATTCCATTTTGGACGTAGCAGTAAACATTGAACTGAATGCTATTATGAGAATGTGTTCCATAAAAAATTGTTAGTTGGCGTATAAAGAAAAATTTGGTTACGTAAAAAATGGTTCTCACGCATGATACGTGTGACTAATATAAAATGATTTAGTTTGAAAATTGACAGTGTTGTGTATTGACAATACATAGTCATGCCTCATGCTTAATGCTTTTTTAATATGGTTTGCTAATTTAAATCTTCACAAGATATCCTGAATATTTTCGATAGGTCGAAGACCTGTTCATGAATCAGAGCACAGTAACAGATCAAAACTATACGATAACTTTTCTAACTTTTCTAACGCATTCTATTGTATTTATCCCCCTTTTTAACACAATCATATTGACATCAATTTTATATAACTGTGCAAATTTTATTTTTGAAGGACATTTTTATTCAATCAATTGCACGATTTTTTAGATTATAAGAATACTATAATAAACTTCCAATGCAACCTATCAAACCAACGCTTTAACCCATTTATTAGCTCGAAAATTTGGACGTCATATTTTATTGATTGCTTCTTATATTCCGCTACGGGACCACAATGATTCATTTTCCATTTTCATGTAATTTTATGAAAGCTCTTACCATTTAAAACTAAAAAAACAGCAACAGTGCTTATCGAGATTATTTCTTAAAAAGTCTTAATCCTCTGACCGTTTCTATGTTATACGGTGCAAAGCCATCTCATTTCTTTCACTATCTGGGGTAAGAAATTAACTTCTAGAATTGTTTTGACCCACAACGTTGAAAGGTTTTCTGACATTTTAAATATCGTCGCTTTTGTCATTTCAGTTTAAGGATAAACTAAAATAAAATTTAAACCACGGCAAAAATGATAAAAGCAACTGAGAATCCAACATAGGACATTATGCAAAAGTTTTTAAATCAAACGGTTTTGGTGTTAGGACAATTAAGAAAATTTCAAATATGAGAAACAAAAAATTTTTATAACAAAATTAATTATTGTAAGAGTATCAATAGTCTCCACGTTGAGATATAGGTACTACACTATACAGAAAAAGATAGCATCAGTTTGTGCTAATGGGATTGAAAGACCATAAAGATTTGGCTATATAATATTCATGCAGTAGAGAAACTTGTCAGAATTCTTATTAGTAAAACATAGATGAGACAAATTTTATATATAACCACAAATGATCAGATGGCTCAAAAATCAAATTTTTTAATAATAATTAATTGTAAGTCTATAAGGTAGTCGTTAAGTAGGCAGGTAAATCTGACTAGATTATTAAGTTACGCAATATTTTGGTAAACTGGAAAATTTGTTTACATAATTTATATTCATCTATATGTATCTACTGCACTAAAAGAATCATTTGTAAAACTTGTTGACAAAATCGTAGTAAATGCTTTAGTATCTATTTATAATTAGATATAGACCATTATTTTATTTAAATAAATTGATATCATGCATTGCTACAATATTTAATAAAAATTTGTAGTAAGTTGATTGTAATACTTGTTGCTAAAATGTGTACAAATTCTTATGCCCGTGTTCGACGCTCAAAATTTTCATCGATATTTTGATGATAATGTTGATAGATCTGACATCATTAAATATGTTTTGATCAAAATTTACAGGTAAGTCACACGATCAAAATTTTCATCAATATTTTGATAAAAGTACATAGTCTGCTGTGAATGATAGATTATCAAAAGTGAGGTTAAAAGTGTGTGTGTTGAAAATGGCATCGTTAGAAAACGAACACAAACGAAGCACATCAACCAATCAAAACCATTTTTTCATCAAAATTATAGAAACGGTCGTATTCCAACAACATATTGATGTGACGTCATTAAAATAAAAGCATCGTTTGACAGATCATAAATTTTTAACAAAATGGCCTGTCCCACAGTCAAAACGGTTTTGATAAAAATTTTCATCAAAATATTGACCGTGGGACACGGGCATTACAAATTGATACAAATTCAACGAATTTTTGCTTCTAATTGCTTATATTTTATTGTTTCTCTTTTTCTTCAGACGTTATCTGTCTACTTCTAAACATGGACTCTTTTTGGGAGAAGAGGGTTGTTGACCATAACTTGCCACACTGTCCAGACAAGCTGATTTATGTCCAGTAAGTAGATTGCTAGGCTAGCTTTCAGATGTCTCCGTAGTCCTACTTTGTGTTATAGGTGTCAAAATAAAGTTTGAACCTCCCCAGGTTTAAACCCGATACCCCGCATTCGGCACAAAAAAAATTGTACTTATAAGTAGAACAATTTGTGTCTAGATTGTTTACAAGTACAAATTGTGTAAAAATTTAGTATAATTGTACTTGTTTTTAAAACAATTTTAGTCATCTCAAGCGCAATTGTACTATTTTATACCACAAATTGTGCGACATTTTCACACAATTTGTTCTTGTAGACAATCTAAACACAAATTGCTCTACTTTTAAGTACAAATTTTTTTTCTGTGGGAATTGATTTATTATATAAAATTTTAATTTTGTTTATTACTCCGACTTAATTAAATCGTGAAGCAAAAAGTGATTTTCTTTATTATTAGTATTAATGTCCATTTGTATTTGTGACGGAATTAGTGAATCGAAAAATAAAAAGTTTCCAGGGTACAATTCAGAACAAGTAATCTGTTGAGGTATGATAACAGATATTAAGCATAACATTGCCTTTTCGTTTGAAAATAAATTTTTTTATCATAAGGAGTTTTATTACATTGATTTGTTGTAAGCAAAATTCCCTTCGAAAAGAGAACTCTCTGCACACTCAGTAGAACTGGTAAAATTCGACCTGCGAAGGCCCTGGTGGTAAATTAACTAGCTCAACAATTAATTCGAAGGCAAAATGACGGGTTTGATTTATTGCTTCTCGGAGTATCAAAACAAAATAAATATTAAATAGCTTTCATATATAAACACAATAGCCACAAGAAATCACTTGAGATAATAAATATGAACAATCCAAAATTTCTGTCTAAAGGCATCACAGATGTCTAAAACACTGTAACCAAAGCTTCGTGGTGTCAAAATTTAACCCAAAACAACTACAGTAAGCTAAAATAAACTTACGTAAAGATTACATAATACATTTGCTCAAAAATTCTCATTGTAGCTATCTCTTCTTTCTTCAAGTCGTTGATAACAAACGTTTCAGAAACAGGTGTTGACCCCAGAACAGGAACAAAAACTCATCTACTGATATAGTGGTTACTATCATGGGACAGGTGTTATACGGGTTGCCACAGGTAAACATAAAATGGCCGTCCTAATATTATCTTCAAAAACTCAAAGTTGCAGTCAACAAATTTTCTTCTCCAAGGAAGGAACCCAGAAATACTAATTGCTGCAGGACAGTAGAAAGTAGGGAAAAAGCCACTGTATAAATCGAAACACGATAACTCGAAATCTACAAGATCGAAGTGCAATCAGAAAAAAGTATTCAAACAGGTGATAACTTACTTGAAATAACAATTCCGCAGTGCGACTCAAAAAAATGAGTATTCATAGAAGCGAAAAAAGCGTCTCACGAAAATATCAGCATCCAAAAATGCACAAAGGTGATTGCAAAATTCAAAATCACGCAGACCAAAAAATCATAATTTGCACACCGAATCTTAATGACAGAATTCTTATTTGACAAAATTTGATATCCAAAATCGCACATAAACATCGCGCTAAGGATTAATGGAGTATACCCAGCCGCGTGCGAAATCGCAACGAAAAAGTTATAACTTTTCGTTATATTGTCTCAGTTTAGTGCATTTATTACAGCGTATAACATTAGGAATAAGAGTAATTGCTAGCCGGAGCATTCAAAAATAGTATTTTCCATTGTTTTGTACTTGTAACAATTCCCCAATATTTTTTTATTACACAAAGCTTTATAAAGTCCTTTAAAGCTTTATTCGGGAGCTTTTTTAGATTAGCAACTTCCCCACTTCTCTACATATTTGCAAAACTCAATATCGATGCAGAATCTCGTGAAAGGCATTACATTTTTATTTACTTATAACACAAACTGCTTTTTGAAAACGGAACCTCTAATGAGAGGGATGTCCATAAACAAAAATCAAGATTAAGTTACTCACAATCCGGAGAGTAGCACTCCCGTTTTATATTACCACGGTGTTATAGAACAGCTTCTATAGTGATAATTGCGGGTTGCTAGTTCGTAAATTCTGAAAGAAAATATAGTCTGAGGCAACTACTCTAATAAAACACTGTAAAATAAAAAAAATAACAGCAGATAAAATAATCAGGAGTAGTGTGCATTATTCAAATAATTACAATATTACATAATAACTTTGCAAACAATACACACAGGCTGGTGTTGAATCAAACGCTACACTGTCAAAAGTATTCCAAAAATACGAAACTAGAAACTACGTGTGTAACCACAAAAATAATAGTTAATTGTTTAGGTAACAGCTCTGGTAAATTTACGTTAATACACGATGACACCAACTTCTTTCAATTGCTTGACGTGCGGCTACGAAAATGACAAATGGTTACACTTGTTTTAGAAAAACAGAAGCACTTAATAATTGTAGAACCCGATAAAAAATGCACAAGATGCACTGCAACCGCGAGTGAACAGCGAACTCAATCCATCCAAATGTAATGGAATTTTCTAAGATAACTCGATTTTTTCAAACAAAAACGTAAGTTAAAGATAATGACATCGATTGTAAAATAAAAACAAACAAACCCATAGAAAAGACGCATTTCATATAACACAGATGTTCTTCAGCGGACTTTTTATTTGAATTACTGAAGTATTTCAAAGGTTATGTTAATATAGTCATAATACTATTTTTCATTTCATTTTCCATACCATTTATATTCTTGTCCATTACAATAGAAAGTGGAAACCTGAAAAAACTAATTTACAATGTATTCATCTAGGTTCGGACGTAAGGTGTGTCACCCTATATAAGTTTATCAATAAAATTGCTTGAAAGACAATAATTAATCATATACCATTCATAGACTATTTTCTTAGCCGCTTGCTAATTTATTACTTTCTGCAGTTTGGGGAATAAAATGTATTATTATTAAGCTCTCCTTTTCCATTAAAAAAAAAATTTAATTTTGTATTTTATTTTTTTAGTTATTTAAAAATACGTATCAGTCGATTAGGATTAATTTACAGTGTACATATAAAATTTGACTCTGTGTTTCCAGCGGTTTTCATCTTTATAGGGTCGTAATTCGTTGAGGGTGCAACTTTTGCATAGGAGTAAATTGCACGAAATCGTTTTATTTTGACTTTATCTGCTCTAGCCGCATGTTAACTTCATATTTACAAGACATTCTGTAAAGTGGTCGTCAAATGCAAGTGCATGTGTTATTGAAACTTTGCCAAATACTAAAGTTCGTAAAGAGCAGCAACAAATAAACATTTGTATACGAAAATACATTGTACAATCTTAAATCTAAAATGTGACAAAGCTTACTCCGATAAAGAATTAAAATTATTATTTAAATTCGTCTGAGTGATAATTGAGTTAAATTTAATCACTTCGACTAAAAAATATTTGCTGCTTCGAAACGAGTGAAAATTCAGCAAAATTTGAATGAATGCATTTCAAGTATATTCCAAGATTAAAATTAAATGTTGTTATTAAAATTAATTTATATCTTTTGGCTTAAATTTTTTGATTAACTTTAGTAACCATTTCATTTTTTTGGCTCCACTAAAAACATTTTAGATAATATATTTTGTTATAATTTTCTTTTCAAAATTTAAGTTTAGCCATAAAGTTTAAGCCAGAAGTTCTACAATTTTCTTTTAGTATTTCTACAGGAAATACTGGCTTGTTGAATTACAATTGACGCTGAAGTGGTGAAAATGCCCCTAATTTTTTATTCATGAAAATGTTTTATTATCAGTAATTAAAACTATTTTTTTTTCTTTAACCTACTAAATTCGATTTCTAGAATTTTCTTTTAAAATCTCCTGTGGCTGTATTTTTTGAAAAATAGTTTACAAACCCGATGTGGTTATGGGTTTCAGCACAAATTCTGTATTTTAAATTTTAACATTTAGCAGGAGAAATGTCGATTCAAGTTGAACTTTTTATATTTAAAAACCCAAAACTGAGTTAAACATCCAAGAAAAATTCGCTCTACCACAATTATATACTTTAATAAAATCAATTACGGTACTCTTTAATTGAATTTATTTTGCAAATTATCCTTCTTTTTAAAGTAAATGACATTTCATTATTTAGCCTGGTTTATCTTTTAAAAAAAATCGTAAAAAGGCCACAGTCGAGTCGGCTCGACCGGTTATAACTATCGCAAATTTTTTCACATTAAAATTTTGGTTAAAGTCTACCCCAGTCTATTGGTAATATATGCAAATTTGAGTAATTACTTGTTAAATTTGTACAAGAACTTAGTTTAACATTATCAAAATCTATCAGAACAATATGGTGTTTTGATGGCATTATTATTAATGATTACGTACCACATGTAAGTGGTAAGTCTTATATATCAAGCATAGATAGCAATAAAATTTGTTTTTAATTTTTAAGCTTCTAATATTAAATTGTAATTGATTTAAGCAATAAATTGCATGTTAAACTAGGAAATGAAGTAAGAACAACTTTATAAAACTTTTAACAAAGCGTTAAAGATAAAAGTGGATTTCTATTGGCTTGTTCGAGTCAACTGAAGTTTTTTATTGGTTAACTAGAACATTTAAACCGTTTTTATTTTAATTTTTTTGATGGCTATAATATAATTATTCTGATATAATTAATCTGAAAAGTTATTTTTTGATGCATCTCTAAAAATTTTATTAAAAACTTATAGATAAGCTCTTGACTTTCAAGCAGTGAAGCAAACATAAATGACGTCACAATGCTATTGTACACTTGGATATATCGACTATAAGTAAAGTAAATCGTTTATTTTAGTTCATCATTAACATAAATTACAATACAATCCCAACATTTGTTTTGTTTTAGTTTGTATTCAAAGAGGGATAAGAAGAACTAAGTCATAACCTCAATTTTAGGTCAAGACAATCCAGATCGCATAGTAAAAACCAAAGTTGAAAGAGAGTTCGATATTTTTCACCCGACAAACGTAATATCTTCTTTTTCTGCCTTTCCAGGTTTAGGCACTTTTGCCTGTTCCGGCTTCACCATCGTTTTCTAGGTCTACCGACGCTTCTTCTCCCCCTAGGACTGTATTCAAGTGCTTGCGTTTTGGGATTCTATTGTTTTCCATACGTGTCAAGTGTTCTTTCCGGTGTTTTCTTTATATTTCTGTTTTTTTTTTACAATTGAATACATGTTTAGTTTTTCTCTTATGTCCTTATTTCTTATTTTATCTTCTCTGGTGCATTTTTTAACTGCTTTTAGAAATTTCATTTCTGCTGTTTGGATATTCTGGAGATCTTTTTTTCTTACTATCCAGTTTTCACAGCCATATAGTATGGTAGGAGCAACCATTACTTTGTAGAACTTCATTTGCGTTTCTTTCCTTGTTTTTCTTCTTAACGTTCTTCTAATTGTGCCACATATTCTTTGATATTTACTGATTTTATTACCTATATCTTTATTTTCTTCATATGTGACATCGCAACCTAAGAACTGAAAATGATTTACTTGTTCTAGAATGTTATTGTCAATCACAATCTTTGTTCTTATTGGATCAGGTCCTAAAAAGGCTATCGTCTTGGTTTTTTGGGTTGATATTCGAAGATTGTATTTGGAACTCAATTTATGAAGACGGTAGATTGCGTTTTGTAATTTATTTTCGTTATTTTGTATGATAACTTGGTCATCGGCAAACAAAACAGTGTTCAAGTACACCCGCCAACCCAGTTGAATACCTAAGTCCACATCTTTTTTTCATTCTCTCATTAGATCGTCTATGTATATATTAAAAAGAGCAGGTGACAAACTGCATCCTTGCCGTAGCCCTTGATTAGTTTTGATTGATTATGCAGTGGGGTGGTATCCCACTCATTTAAAGCAAAACTTAATCACAAGCTTCAAAACGAACGTAATATAAAATATGAAAATCGTTCAGATTGAAGCAAAATTTCCAAAGTTTGTTGAGATGACCAAGAAATCATACGTACACCAGCTAGTCCCAAATTTGGAGAAATCCCGCCTATACCACAATCAAAATTAGAAGAAAAAAAGGAAAACATTTTTTCCATAAGAAAACCTTTATCACTAGAACAACTATTGGCTAAATAAAAGCAGGAAAAGAAGTTTTGAGTAAGCTTGCCTTTTTAACAAAACAACAAAAAGTAAATTTTACGGTGAATTGTTGAAAAACGACGTACATAAAATTAAAATATGAAAATTCGTCGCAAGTAAAAGCTAAGTATGTACAAAGTTTCAGTTCTCTAGAACGTCGGGAGGTTGGTTAAAAATAGGCTCAAAAAGTCCACCCACCGGATCACGGACGACGCTCACACCAAGTTAAATAAAAGCTATCGAAAAGGATGTGATGCGTTTAATTGTTGCTGCCGAGCAACATTTATGTGCTTGAAATGTTCAAGAATTCACTGGACTCAGCAATATAAATGAACAGATCTTATCTGCACAAACTGAGGTGGTAATTTTCAAAGATGCAAAAACGTCCCAAAGATGTAGAGAACGCCGAAAACATATAACTTCCTTCCCTCTTTCAAGTTCAACAGATCCCACGTTTTGAAGTTCATCGAGTATATTCAAATGTGTTATATGCAAAAAAAGTGCAAAGCCAAAATCAACCAAAAAACTCAAACAACGAAGAGAAACCTTATTAGAATCCCACAAATGCTAGATTCCAAAAGACTGACCCAAAAAATAGCGCTTGAATTCGCTTTTCTAACCAAGTTTAACCACCCCCGTCTAACCAAGTCAGGCACGAGCACGGCCCTGATCAACATAGGCATTTATAATTTTATTCAAGAAAATTAAGTTTTTTTTTCTTTTCAGAAATCTCATTCCACTTAGAAACTCAAAATGTCCTGCAATAAACGCATTTTAATCCATCTCAAGTGGCCTTCTAGAACGCCAATAGTTCAACAAGTACAATAGTTCAATAGCACAAAAGCAGAGACGACTTCTAACAATACATCGTCTTGGATATTGCAATTTGTAAAAATGTTGCTCTCCAACATATTGCAGTTGTGAGTGACCATCTCGATTCAGACCATTATCCCGTACTTCTATTTATTGGCTACCTTCAAGAAGTTCAAAAATCTAAGATTACTAAGAAATGGCCAAAATTTCAGGACCACCTGAGGCTTAAAATAAAACAAATTTTAGTAACCAAAACCGTCGACGAATTGGAGAGCTACGCTAAGCTCACCAATTTGAAAAACGTGTGATCGAGTCATTGGAATTTGCAACAAAGTCAACTTTACTTTATTCTTTTCGCCCAAGCGTTCTAAAATATCTAAAAATTATAATTTTAGAAAACGACAACCGACGATGTGCCAATCAATTATAATCCAACAAGGCATCAGAACTAACTACGCACCTTTAATAACGATAGATGGGAAAGGAAACTTTAATCTATTTTCTTCAAAAACAGCTCTGCATGGCAAATCGTTCAGTCGTTAAAGGGTACGAAAGTTATCACCTTACCTACTCAAGCTTCTCACCTCCCTACCTCCCACATGCCTACCTCCCGGAAGAGAAAGTAGAAATCTTTACCGATTCGTTAAAGAACAAATTCTCTTCAAATCCGAAAACCAACACCCACCCCGATCACATCGCTTGGGTAAACTAAGTTGTCATTGAGAAAATAAGTCAGATCGATCTCATCCTCATTTTTCCAGCTTCTTTTTCCGAAATCAAAAGACCAATGTTTAATAAGGATAATAAACGTTTTACAATAAACTTTTTCTATTGATAAGTTATATTGGGGCTTAAGGGGGTTTTCTCTTAAGTCCGATCTGTTAGTATTTATACATCCAGCCCCTACTGATCAGTTAAAAGACCGTAACTCCAAATAACAAAATTTTACTGTTTTTACTGAAAACTCTCTTTAACATTTTCGTCCACGACACCCAAAAACTTGCCAAAACTATTCTAATCCTATACGCAGACGACGTGGCGATCCTCGAAAGATTTCTCTTTCTCAACCTCATGGAACAGTATCACCGCACTTGGTGCATCGACATCAACTCGGGCAAGAATGCTGTGATCATGCTTTAAGACGAAGGAAGATAATTTTTCGTAGAAGTCAAGATATTCGGCGAGATTATTCCCTGGACTAACTCCGACAAATATTTAACAGTAACTCTCTTTTTTTCTCTGTTTTAGAAAGAGGTCGCTTTTACTCTTTTTTATTTAATTATTTATTTTTCTTTTGACGACTTTCTTGATGATAAAGCTAAAATTTGGTGAAAATGTACTAATATGATGCCTAAGTAAAAATTTTGAATGTTGCGGCACTTGAGCGTTAGTGAATGACAACCATTTTGTAAAAATGTTGCTTGAAACGTGTCTTGTGCAAAATCTCCTGCAAGAAGATACTTTGGTATTATTGAATAGGTAACTTCCTATAACTTTTTTCTGAAACTTTTTTTTGTTCGCCGAATAGCTTTCAACCGCCAGTGGCAGAAAATAGAGAACTTCTTGGGAATCATCAAAAACCCTTGTTTTTACCCAAGTTTTTGCAAGATTATTGATTAATATTTGCGTTGTAACTACGAGTATTATCAATTATTGTCCTGATCGGAAGGCAAACTTCTCGTCCTGGATAGCTTTATTGTCGAAGAGATTACATTTTTTCATTCCGTCTGAAAAATGTAAAACTTATCTTCTGAATCATCAGTAGTGTTCAGTTTAAGTGTACGCAAGCTCTTCAATGTTATATTCAATGTTAGATGAGGTCAGTAGAAGAGCTGAGAGGTATGTTGACCAAAGAATTCTCAAATTTTTCAGATGTAAAAGATGACGTTAGAAGTACGTGACAAGACTATTCTATATATCCTACAGAATTTTGTTCTTAATATGAATTAATAGAATAACAAACGCAACCGTACCAAATGACCTAATGCACTTCTGCAGGGTCACAATTACATAAAACTCCCCTGTGTGAAATATATACCACATAAGATATTTTCAGAGTTAATTCAATCAAGTTATACGATACGTTCTGAATGAAATCTTTTATTTATTTTGATACCTATATTACCAAATCCAGCACAGTAAAATTTCTTATTTGCTTTATTCAAATTTAAACCCTTATAACTTTGTTAGGATTAATATTCCGAAACATATTAATGCAACATTTTTGTGTTAAAATAAACACACCATTAAGCCCTTAAGCCATGATAATGAAATCAAGGAGCAAACTACAACATATTTGGTTGATTTGGTAATTCCCATTCATAAATAAAAATTATTTGAATATTTTATTACAATGACAAATGAAATTTTGTTTTAAAATAAAATATTTGAAATATTAACAAGTTTAAGTTATAATTGCTGGTATTATTAAATTAATTTTTTGTTCCGACATTGTGTGGTGAAGTTAAGCGGATGTCAACCACATCAACGACGTTAAGACAACTTCTTCAGCGAAACTCAAGATCTCCAAATCTTATTCAACTTGGCAAACAATTATAATTTCCCCGCGACATCAAAAATAAATTCTGCTCATTCCTTCACATTATAAATCCTTCTTCCATACAATATATCTACGTCTTATTTCCAGCATTCAGCCAGTGTTTTAGCATCCCCTTTCTTTAATTAATCTCCCACCCCTAGCAACGCGTAGCAACGAATATAGGTACAGTAACACAATACAGTTTTTACACTTTTCTCGAGAAGGAAATCTTTAATGTCTCCGAAGGCTGACATTAATTAAAAAATCTTGTTACGCATGCAGGGGTAAGAATGAGAGAAGGCAATTTTAAGAACCAGCGCTCGAGGCATATGCAAAATAGAGCCTAATTTATACGGTTTTTTAAAGAATTCTAATAACTTACTTACGTGGCTTCTAGAAATGAAGTCACTTTTTAATCCAATATTTCCTTCGATACATTGTGACAACAAAAACTTTACATTTTTTCGTAAAAAAACTTTTAATCTATAAAGTTTATGTGCTGTTTATTGGATAAATAATAAATATATTTTGTGAAACCGAAAGCTAAATTTTTTTCTTTATTTTTGCCAAATAATTAATGCATTAACTATTTAAGCAGTTTTCAATGTGCTTATTCAAAGACAATATCGCACGCTTTTCTTCTCACGACATTTCTTATGTAGCATCACAAAATGTGTTTCTTTATGCCATTGTTAAAGAGTATCTTTCCAATGCAGGCTGACAAGAACACACTTCTTCTAACGCAACTGACAATGCCATCTTAATCAAATGCGCCAGGCAGATATGTTTATTTGTGTTATATTTGTGACGTAAGTTAAACGAACTTGTCGGGAAATGCTGAAGGAACTAAACTTTTGAAAATTCAACCAAACTGTGGTGTCAACAAAGTTGAAGTCTTCTTATTGATAATTATTAATTATTTTCTCAATTTATTTTGCCGCTATTTGTATTTCCGCATACTTCCGAATACTTGTACCTACTCGCATTTCATCAGTTTCTATTGCACGCAATTTGTTAACAAAAAATTTTAAATTAATTTTTTAGTAGGTATGCATTTAATTGCACGTCGATGAAAACCAAAGCTTTTTGAAAAAAGCTTTAGAAGAAAGCGGATGTCAAATCAAATAAATAAAGGTGTATTTCGTGGGGTAAACTTGCCGCTTGACTTTTTAATTTAATTTGTACGATGATAAAAAGTAAAATCTCTCTTAAAACTCAATTTAATGAACTACACTGTCTCGATTTTGAATTTTTATTTTTTTTATTTAATTTATGTATATCATAAATTTTGAGTTATAAGGTGGTGATAGACTGATATTATGTAGTAACTCGTCTGAATCTACAAGTGAGAGAATGTCAAGTATAGCAGACGAATGTTCGTCATTCGTGTTCATTTAGTACAACGTGTGGAAGCTTTTACTATGCAACTATTGTATCTTTCAAGTGAAGTACAAACCGTTCCAAGTTCTTCCGATCTTCTCGAAAGACTAGCTTTTATGCCCATTGCCGAAAATTAGATTACTCATGATTGAAATTTTCCAATTTACTAAAATAAACCATTTACTTTCCCATCTCAATATAATTAGTCACGATAATTTGACGAATAACTTTTCTGAGGCTTCTAGTGAACAGGATTATCACTAGCGTACAATATCGGACATATTATGTAGACTGCACCGATGGTCAAAAGTTAATCCATTTTTTAAAAAAAATTAAAAAATCACAAGAAGAGATGCCCAAAATATTTAATTTTCTTTAATTTATTGTTTATTGAAAAAGTTCAAATGTTTTGTTAGAATACAAGTCGATGAAAGCCACGGCAGTGGAGTGATGTGATCACTGGTTACGTTACGAAGCGGGAATTCTGAGTTCGAATCACGGACGCTTCAGAATTTCTTATCTCGGCTTTCCAGTGGACATTCTCACTCCGTGGTGAACCAAAAAAACCAACCAACCAACCAACCAACCAACCAAAATATCCAATCCAAAAAACATAAACAAACAAAAATACTGAACAAACTAAAAATTAACATTTAGAAGTGCTTAATAACCCAGTAGTTGATGCACGTTAAAATGTAAATAAAAAAAAAAAGTCGATGAAATGTTGTAATTTTTCTTGTTTACTAACACTGTTACGGCATTTACCGTGTTAGCTGTGCCAATATTGTTTATGCTTATGTAGATTTTAATTTGCATTTTTTTAATTTCTCCAAAAAGGTGTAAATCGGCGGGTGGGGGTAATAAAAATGATAACTAAATACGTTATGAAATGACTCACAGGCATTCGTAGTTCGGCACATACTTGACGAGTGTGCTGCCCAGAGCTTTGATGGAAAAAGTGAATCCGCATCAATATAGGTTCGTAAATATTGCAAACCAACGAGAAGCTCAACCATTGACCAATTTATGAATGATCGTTTCGATATTCTGAGACCAAATCTACTTTTTACCCGACTACGACAAAACCGAGAAAGGAAGGGTTATGATTTTAGCAGCCTAAGTATGTATGTATGTTCCACTCTACTGTCTAAACTATTCAGCAGATTTTAATGAATTAGGAGGCAATCGATTCGTTATTATGATTCAGGTAAAATAGGATACAGTTTAAATAAAAATAATCCCATCAAGTTAAGTAAATTTTTTAATTACAAACATTAGGTTTACAATAAAACCTTAAATACATGCACGTATGCATGGCTGCATATACTATCTACATTACATTACATACATACTAAAAAAAAAAGTTTAAAAAACTATTACCCGACTATTAAAAAAACTAAAAAGTAAGAAACAAGCTTCCTTAGATATTCCTCCTTATTTAGTTCTATTCAAGTATTCTGGCAGTTTCACATTAATAAAATTTAATTCAAAAGCCGTGGTCGTGCGTTTTCAACTACAATATCCCAGATAGCACACTATGTTGGCGCAATATTGGTGCAATATTGAAATCAATATTGCCCCAATATCGAGATGTTAAACTTTTTCAATATACTGTGCTACCTGGAACTAAAAGTTTAGAAAAATCTAAATCTGCAAAATGGGTAAAGGTACGTTCGCGGGTCCCTAAAATACAAATTTTACGATTAAAACCTCGATGAATTCTGAAAGAGTATATTTTAAATAAGAGAATTAGCTATGACAGAATGCCTTAAATGCACCTGTTTTTTTAAAAATCGAATTTAAAACAGCTTGATTTTCGAAGGTAAATCGCTCGTGATTGGTTAATCAAGGCATTGTGTTGACGGTACGTGCGTTCCTATACATAAGAGTGTAGCTGTTTACAAATTTGTCAATAACTCTTACGCTATGGTAGGAATGCGTTCTTCTTTTTTAGGACAAAAATTACTTCAGAAAGGGGTTACTTAAATTTAACGAACGGTAGTTACTTTTTCGCGTGGATCCTACTCTTGCCATGGTGGTTTTCATCAAAATTGACCCAACGCACCCTTCGGGCGCTCCGGGCCATTTTGATGGCCAACTAATTTAAAAATATCCCTAGGACCGTAGATTAAGGAAATGGTGGATCTTTGAGGGGTGAAACTCGTGAGAGTGGATTTTTAACGCAGGGTAGTTGTGCAAAGAAAAATCGACTTAAAACACCCCTCGCTGCTCTCGGGCGCTTTAAGCCATTTTTCCTGCACATTTAGTATTGAAAACCATGATTTTCGTTCGGAGTGCACTGTTGCTGCATCCCAATGCAAGTATCGCTCCGGTTATCCCCGCTCTGCGCAAAGCTAAGACCAGTTGAAAGTGCACGGACTGTCAATAGAATGAATTGATTCACCAATCCCGATCGACTTTGCTTAAAATTTACTGTGAAAATCAAAGTTTTTAAATTCGATTTTTGAAAAAACAGGTGCATTTAAGGCATTCTGTCATAGCTAATTCTCTTATTTAATATATACTCTTTCAGAATTCATCGAGATTTCAATCGTAAAATTTGTATTTTAGGGACCCGCTAACAAACCTACAACCCAATATTCATATCATATATTGCCCCAATTTTGGAAAACAATATTGCACTAATATTGGCTGAATATTGACGACAATATTGGTCAGCAATATTGGTGCAATATTGCACCAAGATTTAGCCAGTATTGGTGCAATATTGATATCATATATTGCCCCAATATTGGAAAACAATTGCACTAATATTGGCTGAATATTGCAATATTGCGCCAACATTCTACATTGGCGCTATATTGGGGCAATATTGCCCAATATTATGTGCTACCTGGGATAAAAAAGCAAACGTTCTAATTTTAAAGACAAAAAATAATAAACACACGACCACGGCTTTTGAATTAAATTTTATTAAAGTGAAACTGCCAGAATACTTGAATAGAACTAAATAAGGAGAAATATCTAAGGCAGCTTGTTTTTTACTTTTTAGTTTTATTTTTAGTTTTTTTAGTAGTCGGGTAATAGTTTTTTAAACTGTATTTTTTTTGTATTTTTCTATACCACGCTTCATCGGCATTCAATAAGTTCAATAGTTTCCCAAACATGTTAAATGCTTGCATGAATAGCAAGTTCAAAATCAACAGTTGCTGTTTTTAGTTTAAAATGTAAACCATTTTGAGAACTAATGTCTACACTAACGATTGTAGACAGTGTTGGTAAGTTGGTTGTTTTTTGTCTTTCAAAAGACAAAACGCAAATGGTATATAATATCCATTGCTATATAAATTTTGCAAGATGTAAAATTCAAACTAACCATAATTTATAAAAAAAAATTAGGGACCAATAGAATGGTAGCAAATCATAAAATTTTAACTAACTAACCTAAGCTCGACCGGTAGATCCTCCTTTTAGCGGTCCCCTAAATAAAGGATGAAGTGAGGATTTCCCATAAATTAGTGGATTCGTGACGTAATATTTGGAAGGAAATCTAGGTTTTTGTGAAGATGGAGAAAGAGGGGTAAATAATGCTCAAATTGCGTGACATAATTTATGAAGGATTCTTCAATCTCAAAAGTTGAGATAAGAAAATTGTTCGAGCTTTCTTTGGGGCACTGTCGCCAGCTTTGATTGCTGCTTTGTCTCTGGTGTGTAATAATAAGTTCAACTTTTATTCACAGTAATAAATCCACGCAAGAATTCATCGGGATTGCGTTGAAATAGTTGTAAATTGTCTTGAAAAACTTTTACGTTGTTGTGCTTTTGGTCAATTGTCAGCAAACGCAGCACTCATCTTGCCGAAAACATTTTCATATGCAAATGATCCTGCAAAATATTAAAAAACCGTTTATATATGATGCTTATACTGTTGGCTATCTTACGTAACTTCATTCGACAATCTTCTAAGACGATGTCATGGATTTTCTCCTCCATTTCTGGCGTAGTTACCTCATTTGGGCGACCTGAGCGGGGGCTATCAATTGTGTTTGTTTCTCCACAACAAAAGTCAGTAAATCACTTATGTATCATTTTAAGTAAGGGAAAAAGCTGAGCATAATATTTATCAAGACCTATTTTGTCTCCATGATGATTTTCTTACGCATTAAGATAATGTTTTATTAACACACAAAATTCACTTTTTTCTCATAACTCCTATAGTAGTAGCTGGCAATAGGTACATTTTTCATTTTAACCAATAGCTTTCCACCATATCTGTACACATCTTGGTAACTGGGTTCACTAAATTACGACTGTGTTGTGAGTGTAGAGTGAGACACCTCTGAAATTCTTCTTCTTTTTCTTCTTCAGCCGTTATTCGTCTACTCCTGAACGTTAGGTCTCCTCTTTTAACCTCTTCCCAAGTGGGGAGAAAGGGGGTGTTGGCCATATCTTGCCACGCTAGCCAGACGGGTTAGCGAGTAGTCCGAAGATCAATTTTGGACTTTTTAGATCATAGCACATATCCGACGCAATCAGGATTAGAACCGCGGTTTCTCGGTCTTTAGCTTATCCGTGTTTGATTTACGCAAGACTTCTGGTCATACAATTTTGTTATGCTCCTTAAAATTTAGTTATGGGCATGATCAAAATAATCTCAAAAGTAATTTTAAAATCGGGGTCAGATTAACATTTTTGATCATTACGTACAGAGGAGAAAACATAATGGTGGTTTTGTTGGAAACCTGATAATTCAATAGCACTTGACAATACCAGAAAGATATACTTCCAAATTTTTTGAATTCAATGAGCACGATAAAATTCATCTTTCAAAATTTTAATTGCAACTAAACAAATCACTATTTTTAGGCTTTCTTTGTAGTGGTTTGGAATAGTGGATGATTAATGAGTATGGATATAGACCTAACAGCCGTTATAGGTTCAGTTCGCGGTTGCTCTTTTTATCTTTGCCATGTTTACGATTACACGTTATAATATCATCCAAATGCTCTATTAGTAAATAAAGTAAAAACTGTTGTTTGTAATTCGGTTTTAACGTTGGTGGTTTTGGCGGTTTATGCCGTGTTACAAGTAATCAAAGAATTTTAATTAAATGTCGTGTTTGTGCAGGGCGGATGGGTCCACCGAAAAATTTCCCGGTGGGCCGTCGGTCAATGGGACCGTGAGTAGTTAATAAAATAAAAATTTCGTCTGCGGCGCTGTTTTGGGCGGTGACAATTACAGTTTTGGGCCGTCGGCCGCTAATTTTTTGGTAGATTTTTGATAGCCCATCCACCCCTGTGTTTGTGCCAGAAAATTATCATTTATATTGGAAATTGTTTCATTGCAAATATACAAAATTACGGACATGCTTGAAACCATTAAATATATTCCTTCTCTACCTACATCCATTACAAGTTTTAGAACTTTATCCTTCACATGCACCTGCTAATTCTACGTCATGGATTTTGTATAATTGTAGCGTCATATTTTGGCCTGTCCTTAATAATTTTTGTGTGAAATCTTTTAGTTCCTTCTTTATTTTTATTGTCAGGGTATATCGTCGGCAAGGCATTGATGCGTTTGATGTAGAATTGTAACACCGCCATTATAAAATGGGAATAAAAAAGATATAAATATATTTTGAAAGAATTTGCAAAAGGTACTTTGGTATAGATCTATTGTATGCGTAATTATCTTTCAGTTAAATATTTTCTTCTTGTAGCTTTTCATCACAAACAATCCGTGCTTTTATAACTGGAAATTTTTTTCAAATTTAAATACACAAAAGTAATAATAATAATGAATATTTTAAGAAATTAATGAACAAGCTAAAAAATTCAAAACAATAGAAAATGTATACATAATTAAAATATTTTCAACGGTGTTTACAGTGATTTTGATATACGCAATTTAAACTTTAAGTTAACAAATTGAATTTTTTTTTTAATTTAATATTATTATTTTGAATTACTTTTCTATTTTGTTTAGTCTCATCAATAATAACAAAATAAAATGTTAAATTGAAGTGTCACAATAAAATTCACTTTAATTTAATTTAAAACTTACTTTTCTAACTTACTGATTTTCTTATAGCAAACAATATAAATATTCAAAGTTTAATCCGCTTATAATTCAATTTTATTTATTATTCATATAATTTGAAAAGATCGAAGAATTTGTTTATAATATACGGAAGTTTATTTTAATCGAATTTTGTCTATGATAACATAGGGTTTTAGAATTGATTAAAATTTTATTATATATGTTACAGTTAAAACCCGAAATCAGTTAAAACCCGATCTAACTAGTAAATTCTAGTTTTAACTAACCGCTTTAGTAAATTCTAGTTTTAACTGAAATAAGTTTAGTTAAAACTAGAATTAACTGTTTTCTAACAAATTTCTTTAGTAAATTCTAGTTTTAACTAAACGTATACCAGTTAAAACTAGAATTAACTGAATTCTAACAAACTTTTTTAGTAAATTCTAGTTTTAACTGGTATAAGTTTAGTTAAAACTAGAATTCAAGTAAAATTAGACTTAATTAGATAAATATATAAATTATTAACTCGTTGATTGCACGACTTGTTTACATAATATCTGTATATTATTCTGATGACGAACGAAATAATCGTTTGAAAGCTAAATAAATCTTTTAATTAATTTTTAATTTATTAATAACTCGATATTTTGAAGTTTTAATATTATTTAATTAGATAAAAATTATTATTATATTCTACTTATTGCCACATGGTATGTTGTTGTGAAATTTTGAATTGCAAAGAATTTTCTTTTTTAAACAAAGGTAACGCTTTAAAATGCAATTGTTTTTGCAAGAACAGCGGACAAATTCTTGTCCAGATCCAACGACAGCTTTTTGCGCGACAGTTCTCAGACAAATTTCTTCATCTGGCACTTGTTCTTGAGTCAGAAAAACTTCAGAATATTCTTTAATTTTTTTTGTCATTTTCAAATATGACAGCTCTTCAGGCCTAGAAGGCCTATGGCTTTATGACGATAAATCGCCTTTTTTACTACTTGATTTGTCATGTACACTTTTCCATATGTGACGCAGCCGTATTACGATAGTAACGTCGACACACATCATGTTTCACCACAGAGTGTGAATGTCCACCGGAAAGCCAAGCCAAGAAATTCTGTGCAATCCGCGATTTGAACCCAGAATTTTCGCTCTATACTCAACCAGCGATCACATCACTCTACTGCTGTGGCTCACTTTCAAATATGTAAATTTAACTTTTGTTTAGAATTGCATTAGATAGTATTAGAAACCAAATTTTACGATTCTTAACGATTTGATAACGATAACGAACGATAACGAAAAGTTTTTATCTAATTAAGTCTATTTTTACTTTAATTCTAGTTTTAACTAAACTTATACCAGTTAAAACCAGAATTTACTAAAAAGGTTTGTTAGAATTTAGTTAATTCTAGTTTTAACTGGTATAAGTTTAGTTAAAACTAGAATTTACTAAAAGAATTTGTTAGAAATTAGTTAATTCTAGTTTTAACTAAACTTATTTCAGTTAAAACTAGAATTTACTAAAGCGGTTAGTTAAAACTAGAATTTACTAGTTAGATCGGGTTTTAACTGATTTCGGGTTTTAACTGTAACATATATATTACAGCTCTCCAGGCCTAGAAGGCCCATGGCTTCATTCCCTGTCTACCTTAACTTGTCTTGTAAACTCTCGTGTGTGACGCAGCTGTATCAACAGTAATGACGTCGACAAAAACATCAGGGATCACCACAGGAGTGTAGATGCCCACCGGAAGGCCGAGTCAAGAAATTCTGTGCAATCCGCGATTTGAACCCAGAATTTCCGCTCTATACTCAACCAGCGATCACATCACTCCACTGCTGTGGCTTGAAATTTTATTATCATGGAATATTTACCAGTAGCAGTTTTTCATTTCAATAACCAAAAGTACGCATTTTATTTAATTTATCATTTTATCTTATATTATTTTGTAACTAATTTTAATTTTAGTGAATTCCATTAGTTATATACTAAAGGAGTAGACTTGAAAACATTTTAATTTTATTTCTTTAGGGATAATGAACTTTTACAGAAAAGAAGACACTAAGAATTTTCAACTTAATAATAATTTATAATTAGTTAAAAATCTTTTGTACGGAGATCAAAGCCTTGAGTATTTTATTATCCAAAATGATACGACTTTTCCGCAAATTATTTTGTTATAATTTCATCAGTTAAGTTTTAGACATAAAATGTTACGCTTTTACATAGAAAGTAACTTTTAATGAAATCAAATACTTATATAGAGTTTTAGATTAAAACGAATTTTAATACAATTTTTATTTTATTAAAATTTTGGCTTGCTTTAGAAACTAATAATAATATAAATGAAACACATCCTGTGCAAGAATGAGCTACTCTATTAAGTATTATTTCAAGAGCGCTTTATAAGAATCTTAGAAAATATGCAATTTAAGTTAAATGATTCTTAAACCTTCTTAATTTAATAAAATGAAAAAAAATTTAAGTTATTTTACCACCATAAAAATCCATTGTATTTTTTGGAACTCTATGACATTTCTTACTTAAGGGTAACTTTTCAGTAAATAAATTTAAAATTGTTTAAATTTGTGTTTTATTTCAATTTAACAACTGGATGCCCTCGCTACCACTCTACTTTACAGCTGGCCGGAAAATTGAACCTGCGCTGCGTTGTAAATTTAAAAGGAGTTAAAGAATTTTTTAATTAATATATCTACGTGCATAATAATGGTTCTTATAACTTGGCATTTTAAAGTTTAGTTAAGTTTGCTTTTGGGTATGGAAGAAAAATTACCTATAGAAAACCTTCCAAAGAAAAAATACTCTGCTATTCCTTCAGGTTAAAAAACAAAAGGGTTTTAAGGAATTAATAGTTGAAGAATTAGTAACTTATAGTTCTTTAAGTACTTTTCAAAACTTACATAAATTATAAATAATTTAATCTGCAATTTAGGCAAAAATAATGTATATTTTAAATTTTGATAAAGTAACATATCCGTAGGGTTAAAAAGCTTTTTCCTGACATTTCTAATTAAGCAATGGTTTATAATTGCATTACCCTGCGTTCAAACTTTATTGATATTCAAGTTTTATCCCTTCGAAATAAGAATTTACATTCAGCGTAACTTTAGATAATCTTTTCCATTTAAGAGAAAGCTTAAAATTCGTTCTTATGGGAGTAAAAGCAACCCTTATTCTCTTCCCCAATCATTTTTGCAAGATACTGCTTACGCCTTCCTTCAGTTGATGAACCATCACTTATATGTTCGTTGATTTTATAATAGCAAAATGTTTAAACTAATAAACTACGCGATGGAGAAATAATATAAAGGAAGTAATGTAATTTATATTACATTTCACAATTTATTGCGTTTTTTCTCATGTGTCTGTCTTCTCTATGCTCAAAAAAAAGATTCATTTTTAAATTTATTTCGCTTAGCTACTATCCATATTTAAATTTTAGGAAAAATATTTAACATAAAACCTTCTGAATTTATGTGAACTTATTAATTAAATTACAGTTTAATTAAAATAATTAAGTAAGTAGGTTGATTCAATACTTCGCTACTAAGAGAAAAACAATGTCAAAATCTTTATTGGATTTTACGGAGACGTGGATTTCACAAAAATTAAAAATGGCTTTTGTAGTTATTAATTAAATGATTTAATTTATTTGTTATAAGAAATCACATATTTTGTACACGTAGGTTTTATAATTTTAAACTTATCGTACTAAGAAACCGTAAAGACTTGAACCTCTTAAAGAAATTAGTGCGTGCACGAATTTTATGTCACGTCGTTTTAAAACAAAACGAAAGAGATGTGGGGTGGAAATTTAGGGAGTAAGAATAAACTTACCCTTTTTGTTCCCTAAGGCGTTCTTCTTATTCCGACAAGAAGTAAGTAGAAACGGTCTACATACATTATTGTCAATCCTCATTTAGGGCGATTATCGTTAAAAATATTAATGGTCCAACATTCTTCTTAACAAACTTAATTCTTCTTGCGCAAAAATTTGAAAGCCTTACCGTTTTGATTAATAATGATTTTTCTGCATAAAATGTCAACTTTTTATTATATAACTAACTAACTTACTTTGGTATTTGAATGTGACCACACATAGATATTGATAATAATTGATGATTATATGTATTGCATATCTTATTGATCTGTTATTATTTTCTTAATCGGAGATTACAGATAACTTCTTTGATGCTTGCCAACGAGCAGGATGACATATCATTATTGTGAGCCAATAATTAAAGTAAACGTCGGAGTTTCAATTAAATAAATTGTAAAGGTAACATTTTAATAAGCATATAATTTATAAGGTTTAACCAATTTTTTTGCAAGAATTTATTTTAAAATTAATTTAATTGGATTCGTTTTAATATACTTAAACGAGATGTAGGTGCTTATAGCGTAACAGCAAATGTGTGCTAAACATGAAGAAGGGTTACAACCCTCTAGTAAGTATGTACGTGCCAAAATTCAGATTTAATTTTAAAAAAATTAATGCTAGCTCAAATTTTAAAGATGTTACTAACTTCAAGCATAAAAGGAGAATTCAAAATGCCAAATAAAGCTTAAGAAGTCTTATAGGATTTGATCAAATTTTAAGTTTCATTTGTTCTTTAACTGAAAGATATTAAAAGTTAACTAATTGAAATGGGTGTCTAAAGTAGTAACTGCGAAAATCCACTATCACCATAAAACATCGCATTTCTAAAGATATCTAGTTACTTTTTTCAATAAAAAAACTAAAATATTTTATTCAAAATTAAAATAAATTAGATTACTATAAAGTTAGTCGTATGGCATTCTTTCATCGGGTTTCTAAGTGATGAAGGGAGTGAATTGGGAGACAGTCAGTAAGCTGTTTGTCACACCAGTGATTTCAATGCACCATATAAATGTTACAGTTATAAACGGTATACCTTCAGATAGGCCCTGCACATTGTAGCAGTTCTTTTTCATCTTAATTTAGGTTTACGTCGCGTAGCTTGTTAGGCTGCCTTTTAGATGTACCGGTGACCATGGTAGTTTTTGTCGAAGGTAATAATTTATCAATCCAGAATTTGTGTGCCTTCCGAAGAACTAAAACGATCATAAAAAAGTCTTATTACATAACAAAAAATTTAATAAATTGTACAAAATCAATATTATTTTTTGAACGTACGTGAGCGTTTCATCAACCAGGGTTATGAAATAATTGCTGTAAAGCAAAACAATACTAAAAAATTTTCAATTATACGTCTGTAAGCATATACAATCTCGTAGAAAGTCACTAATTCAAACTATCCAGACTTCAAATATAGACTTATTAAATCTTCATTAGTGAGGTGAGCTAAGTGAACGGGCTAAGGACCGGACTCTAGGCTAGAAGCCCTGGGTTCGATCCCCAACCCGGCTACAAAAATTTATACAACTTCATTATAACCCTCTCCTCTCGGAAGGCAATGGCAAACCACAGAGATTAATTTGCCAAGAGAACCATTTAATATTAATATTAATGGTCGCCAACCTCCGATATTAAGAGACGGCACCTTAAGAAGAAGAAATCTTCATGCAGCATGTACGGATGTGGCACTACATATCTTCACATCACAAAAATCCTTCTGCTGCATCAATTTTTGTTTATTCCGTTGGCTGTCTGAAGTTCTCGTACATCTACCTCTGCCTATTTGGCTCAAATTTAACAATCAAATGTTTTTCACTCATTTTGTTTTTAAACTTCATTGTTTAGATTTTATACTCGTTTAGGTGAAAAACAATGACTACACAATAAACTCTATAGTTTACAGAATCCTTAACTTGAGTTATACGTTTTCTGATATTAGGCTTTTTAATCTTAATGGAGTACCTACAATTTTGCTAAACGTAAACTTTAAGAATCAGACACACTTTAGATAACTTCACTACATTTCCATGTTTCCTAAAAAAAAAAAAAAAAGCTAAAAATTTTCAAAGATGCTTTATTTTGACTCGAAGTAATCATCGGTTGCCCAGACAAGATAAAATAGGACAATTATGTTATTTGTTAAAGTTGGAACTTTGCAATCAACATCTCCACTTCATTTCCAAAATTGTGAAAAATTAAGATTTCCGAACAAATTTATCAACTTGTAAAAGCTAACATAATCGAAAAATGTGTAGCAGATGCATTTGAGAAAACGTACATTTGAATTACAAATCTCACTTTAAAAAGATTCAATTTGTAACTAACTTGTCCACCGTTCTATTCTTGAACTATCGGGGCATTGGTTCAAATTTTGAGCAATTTTTACTATAATACGGCAATGTAAACACAAATTAATAATAAGTGGGCGACAACACTTAGAAACCAAATTTGTGCATTCAGGAGACTATTTTGGATGAAGAATTGGAGCTGGAGAACAGCGTTGTAAATTTTGACTAAAACGACACATTTACAAGGAACATTATCAAGATATCAAGTGTAGTAATTGTCATTCGACTTATCTTTACCTCATAATCTGTTCTGTTCATTTCAATTTTTGCAAACGGTTATAAAAATGTTTTATTGTCCTAAATTGCGTTTAGGATAAATGCGAAAATACAAAACTCACTCATCAAGTTACTAAGAACCAATTTACCTATTTACCCAAAACAAACTATTGAAGAAAATAATGATGATACATTTTAACTTGTTTATCCGTTTTTTATATCATCTGGTAGTGCATTACGTATAAGACAAAAATGTTCTCGATGACTGACTGACTCATCAAAAATATTGACCAATTGACAGTCTTCTATTGCAAGTTTTATAGAGTAATCAATTCCAACTAACGAAAGAGAAGCGCTGAAGAAGTAAAATATTGAGTTTTAATTATTTAACCGATGAAGATCTTTGACAACATTTGATATAACTTCTTCGTTTATAACGACTATGCATAAGCGCAACTGGACAACTTAGTCTCCAAAAAATCAAAATGAAATTCTCCCACCCAAAGTTAGTTGTCCGCAGTAAAATTTTGAATAACTGTAACATACATTTATGCAAATATTTTTGCAAAAGCCAGCATACTTGGGATTTTGCTAAACCTTTGTGGAAATGTTCTTTAGGGTTGCCAAGACGAAAATCCATAAGGATTTAATTTTTGTACGTGCCACTTCCGGCCCACACAAATAAAACCATTTAAAAAGTTTTATTTTTGTGTTTTAACTGTAAAAAATTTTCAATTGCAGATGTCTACCGACTAAGGTGGCATTTTGAAGCTGAAAATGGTAGTTTCTAAAAAAAAGTAACAAAAATTTACATAATTATTAATTTACATGAAAAGTAACATGGTATTGAAAATACGTGTATTTTATTGATATTTTGTGATTTTCAATTGACTTCAGTATCTGCGCTGTTAAATATAATTTAAGTCTAATCATCTTCCGATATCAAAGTGCACATATATCGTAATAAAATAAAAATTTAAAATCGACTCCTTCGGTCAACTCGTGAAGAAAATCTTTGCAAGAAATTTTAAAATTTTAAGAATTTGCATGGTTTAGGCTACAATTTAGATGTATTTGATAAAAGACAACGATTAAAAATTTACAGAATACTTAGTTCTTACCTTTAACTTCCAAAAACTTAACAGTTGTAAATTTTTAACTAACATTTCGTGGGCATACTGGAAAAAGTGACCAAGTCGAAAAATAGAGTTTCTAGATAAATCAAATTGAAAGTTTCACATCTTGTGAAAAATCAGCTTTATAATATTTTTAATTTTTATTTTTGAATAATAAAACATGAGCAATACTTGTTATTAGAGCTATTGCTAATTTTTAAAAATTTTTGAAAATTTTTAAAAACAATAAAAATTTAGGCTTTAGAAAAATACATAGAACATTGACGTTTTTTCTAAGCATGAGTCTTACATTTCTACGGTACTTGGTCATATTAACTCATTTTTGCAAATTTTCGACTTGGTCACTTTTTCCAGTATGCCCACGATTTATGTCCATCTTCTGCTGTGAAGTTGATTTTTTGGCGATGATGAGAATGAAAACTGAAATAAAAAATGAGTTTAAAAATATTTATACCCTGCTGTTTCTATTTGCGTTGTTTTGCTTGCATCGATTAAATCTGGCTGTATCGATAAAATTCAACTTGCGTCTTTTTTTGCATTGTATTTACAATTTAACAATTTTTATTTTAAAGAAATATTGTTCCTGTAAATCTCTTTGTTTTCTCTTACAAGTGATTTTATACAATGATTACATTGATGTGTAATTTGCATTCGTTTAACATAAAATAACTATGTAGGTTACTGTATTAAAAAATTTTTGAAAGACTGTAATATGGGCATAAAAAACCCTAAAAGTTTTGCTCTATTAAGTCAAACCTTTACAAAATAGGAAAAGCATTAGTTGTGAAAAGCATTTTTAACCCTCCATATATCGAGTCTAGTTGCGCCTATATGACCGCTAAAATATCACAACCACATTATTATGAACCACCACATTAATAGAAATAGATTGTATTAAACTGCAGGTGTTAAATTGTAAATACAATGTAAAAAAAAAGACGCAAGTTAAATTTTATCGATACAGCCAGATTTAATCGAACAAAGCAAAACAACGCAAATCGAAACAGCAGCGTAGAAATATTTTTCTTGTTTTTTTACAAAGAGAATTAAAATCAAAGCTCTTTTCAAGAATCTATGTTTACATGAGTCTAAAAGTAATTTTGCGCTTGGACATCACAAGTTGTATAAAGAAGTAAACTTGTGCATAATTTTAGAAAATATGTTTTGTGAAAATACACGAATATGATAAACCCAACAAAAAATGTAGAAAATCGTAAAAGTTTAAACACAAAGTGAAAATTTAAAACATTTTCCATTTAATGCAGCCAAAGTTTGTGAAACAATACAGATATGTTATTTCCGCCTTGTTGAAGAGTTTAAACCTCAACACTATTCGATATAAATTACTTTCTGAGATGCTTAGATATTCATAAGTGTTTAATCTTAAGTTTAGATAGGAAAATTGATAATGTCAATAAAAATCATCATCACCACAATGACATTTTAATTTTAAATTGGTTATATTAAAGATTCTTGATACGCAAAGTGCTTAAGATGCCCAAAGCAGCATGCGAAGAATAGGCCAAAGGTTATATCTTGATAATAATAGGAAAGTAACAGCTTTAACTATGATTACCTTGTACAAAGGTAGCAATACACGGTTATCTAAGTGTTGGTTTTAAAAATTGTTAAAATTTTTAATATATCGCAAGTATACCTACATACAGGAATTTTTAAATTGCTTACGTGTTAACTTGTAAACACTGCAATTTATTGCTTCAACTGATTTATCTTGATCAAAACCATTATGAACTTTTATTAATTTAAAAACTATACACTCCCAATTTAAGGTAAATTTTTTTGAATCTCCTCCCACAGCGGTAACAAATACATATTTTAATCAAACCTTTAGAAAATGATTAAGAAATTCAATATTGTGTCGTATCCCAGAAGGGTTGCTATGATAAATTACCAGAAATTGTAGAAAATTATCTTCAAAACAAATTTTCTTTGATATCTTATTTAGCCTTAAGAATACATTTGTTTGCCGCTTTATCTTTCTTAGTCGATTTGATAAAATATCTATGAAATTAAGTTGATTTGTTGCTACTCTCTTATTGGGATGATCCAAAAATATTGGTTTTGTATAACAAGATGCGGTTCGATTGATTTTGGAAAAATTTAAAAAATTGGAAAAATGACGTGAGTTAATATTGACAATCATATGTAGCAAAAAAAAATTAATAAATTATAATAGTAATAAAATTTAATGGTCTATAAATTAGCAAGTCGTATAGATGAATCTTAAAATTGCCTGTTGTAAACTTTAATTTAGCGATAAACAAAAATTTTACGTATGAATGAGTAAACCTCTAACATCGAAGATGTACGAGTATATTTTATAAAGGATTATAGTTAGGATAGTTTATGCAGCGGTAAAATAACAAACGAACCGCTCATTGGAAATATCTACATCGAAACGTGTGTAATAACACCGACAGTACAACATTACTTACTCGGCGAGTGGTCCGATGGACATCCACTGATATAACAAATATATCAGAATGAATTCTCTCCGGGTCGTGAATTACATAAATATTTTATTAATTGCAGCTTTGATACGTTTTTATCGCTGATGTAAATTGTTATAAATACTAATACGTACATACGATCAAACGAATTGGTACTAAAATATAATATTATATTATAAACTGTAAAATATCGATTATTAAATCCCTATTAGTTTATTTTATTGTTACGGTACCTATTATACCAATGTACCATTTTATTACACAATAATTGTTGGATATTTTTTGTCCAATCGCGTAAAGGGTAGCAGACACTATTTTTGCGCCTTAGGGCGAAAAAATAAAATTATTCTTACGAAAGGGCAAAAAAGTAACTAAAAAATAGTAACAATTAACTAATTAGCCAAAAAAGATATACTAAACTTCGTTTCCGCGTTTCTAAAGATGGTAGAAGTATTCAAGCCTAGGGACCTAGCGATGCCTACGAAAGTACGAACGCTGAGATGTTACATTTTCCCTGTTCTGCTGTACGGGGTGGAATCGTGGACTCTGACAGAGGTTTCGAGTGAAAAATTGGCAGCTTTTGAAATGTGGCTATACCGTCGGTCGGATACTTAGAATTTCTTGAGTCGATCACGTTTCCAACAAGGATGTCTTGAGAAGAATAGAGAAGGAAAAGGAAACACTGTTTACAATTAAGAAACGTAAACTGGATTATCTGGGACACGTAATAAGAAACACAAACAAGAGAAAATCCAGAGAAAACGAAGCGCAGGTAGACGACAATTATCCTAGCTTAAGAATCTGCGTAGATCAGAAGTCGATAAAATCAAAATAGCAATCATGATCGCCAACATCCGGAACAGATAGGCACTCTAAGAACATAAGGCACCTGATGTTTAAGTGAGTATTGTAATTTTCCTAAACATTGTTACAACCTCATCAGATGAGAAAACCAAACCTGCATCTTCTTGTAATCTTTATCATCATTTCAAACAATCAAGAGGTCGGCTTTATTGGCCATAAGTTTTAACGCCATTTTAAATCATAATGATCAGTATGAAAGAAATTAATAAATTAATGATTAAAGATTCTTCTTCTTGGTCGGTACGGCCGAATCCGAGCATCGTGACAAAATTCATGATAAACATTTGTTTATCATTTTCATATGCCCTTCTCCTTGAATAAGGTACGTATGAAGTAGGGATCCCTCTCTCTGCTGCCTATAAAAAGCCAGACTAGAGTTCTTACTTTATCCGAAATCCAACCGAGCATTTTGAGTCAACAGTCGACGTACTTAACTGTTATGCTCCGACCGTCTAAAGATAATGATTGAATATAACGTTGGTAAAAACATTTTACAATTAGATCTTATTGGTGCTTAACCGTGAATTTGGAAGAAGGTCTTAAAGTTGATACTTTCATCTCAGTAGCAGTTGTGAAGCAGAAGAGAATCAACAGCAGAAACATACGCATTATCGAAAATCTGTACTGAAATCAGATGGCGCATCTGAGGTGGGTCATCAAATAACTGAAGAGATTGAACTGACAGAGTTGTGTTTTGTCATCATTGCTATTTAACCTTTAGTTTAAAAATATTGTCATGTTTTGACCTTCCCAACAAAGATCCTTAAGAGGGATGAGTATTTTTATTTTAAGGTTAGTTGTCGTTTATGCAAGTTTGGTTCATGTGGGTGAATTTTGTAAGAGAAATTTATTATTTTGTTGGAACCCGAGTTTCCCTATGAGTTTATGTCACAACAAATGAATCTTCACTATTTAATTCAAACTAAAATTTTCTATTATTAATTTGTTTCATTATGGAAATGTAATAATTTGGTCATCATGATTGCACAGTGCTGTAAATTTTCCTTTTTAAAAAATCTTTTGGAGAGACCCTTTTTAAGTTTTCTCAGTTGAACAGGTGTTATTTGGTTCACAGAGGCATTTCTGTAATCAAATGGGATAGTTTTAAGTTTTTGTATTGTACAATTTTATTTTCTGAACTTGTTTTGTTTGAAAAGTGACATTTACCAGTAATTTGAAGTGCGAACAGTCAAAATGCACAAAGCAAACCGGCGACTTGCACAATGAAGCAAAATACAAAATTATGGATAAGACGTCTGAAGGGACGAAGTTTTGAATTTTCAAAAAAGTGGGAACAGCGAGAACAATGCAACGAGGTTCGAGGCTTTTTTGTGCCAACCGGCCAGCAAGTCACACGTTTTTTTGTAATGCTCTAAAAAAGTAAAATTTAAGTAGTGAACAATAAGTGATAATTTTCAGTAAATTAATTTTACATGGATGTAATAGAAGATAACTTGTTTTACGAAAGTTGGATCAAAGCCAAGCAGATTTGGATCCGTCCTGTCCAGATGTTGAAGCAGTTGCAAAAAATTGTACTACAAGAAATCCCATATTGAAAATTGTTCCCGTTTTTTGGTAAAACAAACAAAATTTTATTTTAATAAAATAAAAAAAAGGGATTAACTTTAAAAGCCAAGGAAAGAGCCGAAGACGAGTTCCTACGTAATCTGCCGAGTACAAATAATATTAGAGAAAATTAGTAAATGCACAACTTAATATTCAAAATTTGTGCCATGTGACAAAGTAGTAAATAGATCATTTCAAAATCTCGAATTAAATTTTGCTCATGAGCAAAACTTATGATTAAATTTAAGCAAGAAGCAAATTTACTTCTGTCAATAAATAATATAACATTATAATATAGTAACATTTTTAAAAATTTGTTGCATCATTTAGTAAATTAGTTTAAACGGATACGCCTATTGCACGTCGATTATTGGTTCGAGTCATGATGAAGAGCGAAATAGTCCATTTAGCATAATCTAAGTAACCATCTTTACCTCGTTAATTACTAATGATAGATTATTGTTATTATTATTAGTGTGTCGAGATGATAAACATTTGATATTGCAGCCTTAAGTCATGTTTTTATATTTGTGATTTATTGTTTTCTTTTTGTGCGGATACCGATACATTCGTAATTTAATGCACAAATATTAATTAAACTCGACCAAAGCACAATTTAAGCGCAACTGTTTTTTCATTGTATTCAAAATATGAAAAGCTCCAAAAGAAAAACCGCTAAAAGTCGACGAAAATTTAGCTTTCCAGCTTAACTACTACACTACAAATAATCTACCGGGATGTTTATGGATCGTTGTTACTCCATTATTTCACCACTAAATGCAAATATGACCGCTATTCTACGTAACTACAGCAAATCCTTGCAATAATAATTACCTCGATATTATGTACTGGTTATTACATGCCGAAGATTTTGATTTGCTGAATTTCATCCGATACTTTAAAATTCCAATTGATGCTTCTAATTTAAATTTAGTTAGACAGCATTTTGTCGCAATCAATGCAGCAGTAGCCATGTGAATATCGTGTATTTGTTAAAAAAAAAACAATAACATTTTTTTGATGAAAACCAGGTTCAGCTTTTAAAAATAATATTTTTAAGTCGTTCTTTGAATTTTTTCTTCTAATGGACACTCGATTCTTTATAACTGCTTATAAATGTTTGATGGGCGACAAATCCGGAGACTGCAGAGGTTAAATCTAAAAAGGATATTTCATTATTGTTTTATTTCATTATGATCTTCTACTGATGGCATGGTGTGTTATCTTATTGCCATATGTAATTAGAACTATATCATTTTTTAAATGTTTTACTGCAGAGGTCTCTTCTACATAGGATCTAAAACATAGCCCTCCGATTTAATTCAGTCTTTGTAACATTCATTTCATCGACTTCTCTGGCTGACCTGCAACTCCAGACCATTACAATATCACCGCCAAATTTTACTGTGAGTGTAGTAAATTTTATAGTTAAATACTTTCGCACTCTTGTTTTATTATAATAATTACGATGCTAAAGACAATACCATAATTCTAAATACAAATTTTAATTTTTAAAAAAGACATATTTTTATTTCATTCTTTAAATTATGTAGATACCTCTACTTATTGTTAAACTAAATTTATTCAATAAATCTTCCAAAGTTAGCATTAAATTGATAAAAATATCGTTGTTATGGGTAAGCCAGTTGAGATGCGAAAAAATTTACTAGATAATGGAAATTAATTTAAAACTGAGTGAGTTTTTTGTATTTTATTTCAGTCTAGAGTTTTCAAGTAAAGTTCTTAAATTAAACATTCAGTATATTCATATATTTTTTTAATTTATTTACTATAAATGTTATATAAGTATTCTCTCTGGATAGTTTTATTTTTTCAATGAATCTAAAATACTTCAGTGGCTTCCCACTTCAACAACGGGCAAAGGAAACTCGGTTGACCGGATGAGGAAGCCAGCCCTCGAGTGTCCTCAAATATTTTAAACTACAGTAAAATATTATGGTATTAATTCTTGTATACAATGCAGAAAATACACTGAAGAGGCAATTTTGTTTATTTATTTCGATTTGGAAGTTTTTAATATAATAAGAATTTATGTCTTCATGAAACAATTCTCATATTTATTTCTACAAAACGCCGTTCGTTACTAGACAACGAATTTTTTAAACTTACGTAGTATGAAATTCTTAATCGATTTACCACCAACTCAAAAAAGATAGCGACTCTTGAATTTGTATATTGGGGTGAAAATATCTTTCACTTAGTGCCAACTATTAACAAGTGATTTGTTTCATTTTTTTTTTCAATGAAAACAAAATCCATTGAAGAACTTAAGAACACGGCAAAATAAGAACATCGAACATTTCGAAGAAAAGCCTCAAGACAGCTATTCAATTCCAACAATCTTTGCATTAATGAGGGGCGCGTACACAGTGCTGCATATTAAAATTCTCACACGCTGTAAGAAGTGTAGAAGAAGACCCGGACGATCGATACAAGACTTAATGAGCCCCGCAAAAGAAGGCTGGCTGATGGGAAATGAGTGCGGCCCAACTCCTTGAAAAGTGCGGGAAGGGCAGTTAAAATAAGAGCGAGAAACACATATGTACTGCGAATCTTAACACTTTCCAATCTGGCGCTACTTGCTAAATTACCAACGTTTTGCGAGTATCGCAGGAAGGTGGAAGTATAAAAAGATTTTGATTGATTTAGGGATATTAATAATAATTTAATTGTTTTAAAACACTGCACTAATAGTGGAAGTTCTATTTACTCCGAATAAGTTATATTGGCAGTTTTTCTTCCATCCACCCCGTACTACCCATAACTTTATTTTATTGCAGTTTTTCAAAATTTCAATTTTTTTTAACTTAAACTATAAGTGAATATTTTTAAACGGTCTCTAGCATCCTCAGTTATTTGTTTTACTTCGTTAAAAATGCATTTCATTATTGGATTTCCCAAAGCACACTAAAATGCAAGCGTGACCAGTTTATTGACTTCTTGTAGCGAAACTTTTATTTCACAAAGTTAAAATTTTGTAGTGCATTATATAAGTTTTAAAAAGTTGCAAGTTCCAAGATTTTACAAAGCAGTTTTATAAATTGTGTATACCTGATACGTTTTTAAAGTCTTAATTATACAAGTACTTGTAATTTATATATTAGTACATACTTGCAAGATATTTTATAATAATATGTCGTTGATTAATGAACATGTTTATGATGAGTTTTGATTTATGATTAATAAAATGATTTGCACATTTTTCTTACATTTTCAGATTTTCAGTTAACAATTATTTCATTTGGTTAAGTTTAAAAAGATTCATAGAGTGCTTATAATTATTATGTAATTTCCTCATAGAACGGAGAATATCAGCACATTATTATAGTTTAATTTTACACCTTCCATTGAGTAGACCTCAATATTGACCAACTTTTTATCACTCAAATTATCAAATAATTTACTCGACTGGCAAAATTCATCATTTTTGAAGTTCATATTATTCAAATAATATTTATCTTCAACAAAATAACTACCTCACAATTAAACTATAAATAATAACATAAAAAACATAAAATTGATAGCATCTTTTCTCTTGCGTCAAGATCTTTTAGGTCATAATGCCTGTTTATTTTTCTTTTTTTTTATTTCGTGAGTTTGGTCGGTATTATAAATAATAAATGTTCAATATTCACAATTAATGCTCAATATTACAGTGATCACTAGAAAAACTGTCAGTATTTTATATTATACTAAATAGTCAGTATAATCAGTAATTTGATCAGTCTTCCTCTTCCTCTTCGTATGTTTTTGATAGAAGCGTCGTTATTATTAAATGGCTTTTTTGGGAGATTACTCTCGGTGGTTAGCCGTTGCCTTCCGTGAGGAGAGGGTCATAATGAAGTCGAATAAATTTTGTAGCCAGGCTGGGTATCAAACCTAGAGCTTCTTGCCTAAAGTCCGATCTTTAGCCCGTTGACTCACCTCTCTTAGTGAGTATTGTTCAGTATTTTAAATAAATAATAAATATATTAAATAAATTTGTATTATAATTCGGTAAAATAAAAATAAATTTTAAAGTAATATAGTAATAACAACAATATGTAAAGCGGTAATTGATTCTTCAAGACTTCGTCAAAACTTATTACGATAAAGAGCTCAAATCGTAACTTTTACAGTCGTCCGAGTAACGGTCTCCGTTCTGCTACCAGCGGTAGACTGACATCCAGTCTATGCACCGCTCTACCTTTTTGCTTACCAAATCAACAATTTTATGAATTTTGATATAAACCAAACGAGACTTTGTTCAGAAAGGATAGTACTTTCAGAAAATGCAATAAAAAAAATATTGATTTTTCCATTGCCTAATACCCTTAGAAGAAAATTATAATTTTGTTTGAGACTTTTTTCATATGGTTCAAACCCTTTTGACTATGTTTTTTGCCTCATTAGTACTGTGTGTATTGTTTTACTCAAAAATTAATTTTACAATTTATTGTAAAATTGAAATAATACATCTTAATTATTTAAATAAATAGTAACACTGAAAATAATTCTAGTTGTTCAATGGAAAAGTTGCCCCCAGACTACATTTTTTTTACACTTCTCCTCAGTTATCATTGAGAGCTAGTCTATACCAGAATCGTGGTACCACAAACTGGAGAGTGATTTTCTCTGAACTTTGATTAATTCTTGTACTTTTGTTTTGATACACTATCATTAGGGGCTGTTTTCAAAAGAACAGTTTGTATTGCAATTTTAATTTATAAAATTAAAATATATAAATATATTTTTTGTTACTAACTTGTAAAAATATAGTGAAAATATCTTAATTTTGCATTAATCATAAACCTATTTATAAATATAAATTTAATATTATAAAATATAAATTTTTGTACCACTTATTTTTACCATATCTAAGTTTCGTACCATTTAGAATATTTTCAATTAAACCTTTTTTTAAAGCTAGTCAGTTTCATTACTTCCTATTTCGGTAACATAAAAAGTGATTTATGTAAACATCCATTTGAGTAATATAATTTAATTTATAAACTGACTATACTAAAAGAAGTAGTAAAATGTAGTGCACATAAACACTGCAGCCATTTAAATAGATCTATACAGAACTATTGTTCTACCAATTAATGAAATTAAACTACCTTTGTTATTTTGACGACATAAACATTTAAATTAAAGAACATTGTTCAATTAACAATTTTACTGCAATTACCTAAAAAATTATTTATTTACTTAATATAATTTATTACATTAGGTACTATTATAATTTATTATAGGTATAATCTTACTTTAGTTATAATTAGTAATTTTATTAAATTAAAAAAAAGTTTTAGAATTGGAAATTATTAAAGAAATTAATTAGGCCCAGGGTTTGCGGTCCCATACCATAAAATTGCAAGAATGAAGTGAAATTCAGAATCTCAATCCCGAGACTAAATTCTCTTCCCTTCCGTAATTTTAGTGCTATAATTTATTGTCAACTAATTTTGCTAATTTTGAAAATTTGTTTAAATTGTAATATTTCGTAAACTTTCATTTTTTGCCCAGTAAGTATCTAAAACAAATTCTTATAAGAAGTATAGTAGAATTATCTAATAGTTACTGATATATAATTAATTAATTATTATGTATTAATTAACTTATCACTATTATCAAATTTGTAAAACAAATTATTTTTAAAACGCAATGATTATATTTTTAATTTTCTGATGTTTTTTTCTTTTATAACTTCATTTTGCTGTTGTTTCTAGTACTAACTTTACATTATTCAACATTTAACTTTTTTGAAATCATTAACAAACTTTGTTTTTCTTATAGACGTTTTTATGAATTTTTAAAGTAAATATTAGAAAATATGCATCATTATTTCAGGGCTTTCAGGGCTGACTGATGGAAAGCTGAATCTCGTAACTGATATAATTGCATCTTCTTAGAGTGCCGACACTATCAGTACTCGGCAATTAACTGAGCTGAAACCAAGAAGACTTTACTAAGGAAATGTTAATGTGGTTGTTTCCCGTTGCCTTCTCCATGATCCACAGATCAATCTTGAACTTTTTGGATAACAGAAGTATATCCGACGCGATCATAATTATTATAGTTAGCTTACCATCTCAAATTTTTTACTTAATCTGTTTTTTTATAGGTATAAGCTATAGAATTTTGAAAACAAAAACCACAAAATGATTTTAACAATAAGATTCTTAAAATATTTCCTGATATTTAGTCGTTTGTATTCATTTCCAGGAAGAACTGGCTTAAAATGACATAGTCGGTTAAAACGACACATTGGCTCTTTTGACTTAGGAACTACTCAAATGACATTTGCAAGAAGACATTTAACAATGTTAAAACTCCTTCATGATTTTCATTTTGTCAAAACTATTTTCACTAGTAATATAACAAGTAAGACATTCCATATGAAATCATCGAAAAAAAATATAAATTGTTGCTGCACTATTTTAGATTTTGCTTAAATGTTATGGAAATGTTCTTTAGAGTTCAAAAAACAAAAATCTACAAAGATTTAGTTTTTTCACATGCCATTTCTAGTCTACACAAAATAAACCAATTGAAAAGTCTTATTTTTGTGCTATGCGGTTTTAACATGGTTTTAACTATAAAATTTTTTCTATTCGACATGTCTACTCGACCAAGGTAGTGACAATTTGGAGCTGAAACATGGTAGTTCTAAAAAAACCAAATTTCAATACATGGTATTGAAAATATTTTATAAATAAAATAAATATTTTATTAATTTTTATGATTTTCAATTGACTCCATTGTCTGTTCTGTTGAATATAGAAGTCTAATCATTCTCAGATATCAGAGTGCACATATCGTAAGAAAACAAAAAATTATAATCGACTCATTCAGTGAACTCGTTATAAAAAAAACCGTTGCTTAAAATTTTAAAATTTTAAAAATTTACATATTTCAGGCTGCAAATTGGACGTGTTTGAAAACAGAGAAAAATTTAAAATTTACAGACTACTTAGTTTTTACCTTAAACTTTAAGGTTTTTTTGATATTTCTTTTTTTTGCGGGGCGTTTAAAAGAGATTAAAGAATATAGAAAAGCGTTCCTAAATAATAATATAAAAATTATTATTACTATAAATAGATTACGCATTTGTATGTTGAATTTTGAAACGTCTGCACAAATAAAATAAGTATGTCATTTAGCACGTATACAATAGGTCTAAATAAATACTTGTCCATTTTTAAAACATTGCTTTATGCAATAGAAATTTTTGTTTTTTTATTTATTTCTATATGTACCTACACAATCGTTTAATGAACTATAATAGTTAAATTTTTATTATTTCATTACCAAAACTTATTAAATAATGCAGCAAAATTAAGATTTATGTCATTTTAGGGCATATTCCTCTATTTTAACGTTGCAAGCTATTACAATACTTAAATAAGTAAGTCATTTTTATCAGAATTTTGTCAAATATTACTTGTGCTATAGCCACAGCCGTGGAGTGATGTAGCCGCTAATTGAGTACAGAGTGGAAATTCTGGGTTCAAATCGAGGACTAGACAGAATTTCTTAGCTCAGCCTTCCAGTAGACATCCACACGCTATGGTGACATCGATCTAGAGTATTGAAGAAGAAAAAACAAAGAGTAATTCACCTCGGTAAATAAATCGTAAAGACTTCCAAAAAAGTAGGCATTTTCCAAATGGAATGGATACCTGATTATATAATATTATATTACTTGTGCTGTAACAAATTTTTGCATTTGTTACGCAGTTCTACTTTTTATTCATTTCAGAATATTTTTTCATGCCTGCCCTGCTTTATTACTTGCATTTATGAGCATTTAGAAACCATGGTATAGAGTGCAAGTGTTGATAAGCTGGCTACTTTGAACGCTGAATAAAATATTCAGTTCTCTCTCAAACATTTTGTACAAGAAGGTTGATTTATGTTTAGTTTCAACGAAGTTTTTAAAATGACAATTTTGTGATTGCTGACAAATATTTTTGGTTTTGTCATCATGATTAGCGTGCCAAATTCGTATGTGACCAGTTGGTCTAACTGTCGCTTGTTTTCTGTTTAATTCTGACAAAACATCTGTGATATTTGAGAAGCTCTATCATATGCATAAGCTTGGCAAAGTTTGATGAGACAGCTTTACTACCATTTCCGATTTCCTAGGATTGGCAGCGACTTTTTGTTGTTGTTTTGACAACGAAAAGCTAACCAGAAAACTTTGTTTTTTAAATTACTTTGGGGATTTTTCATCATCTGGATGGTTTAGTTTAGTTCGGATTCATTTACCATCATCTCTCACTAATCCAACAGCGTTCTGTGTTCGTAAGCAGTGATCTAATGTTTGCGAGTGTCAAGTCAGTTGTTGCCTACTGATTGCTAAAAAGATTCAAGTATTTCATCTGCAAGCCACACGTCCCATCGCGATTGGAAGGAAGTGCCTGTAAACTTATATTGTAGAAACTTACCAAACGCTTACGTAAGTAAATTTAATATTTTCAAAATCGTGTGAACAACGTGATACTTTTTTAGTCTTTTTGTATTCATTTTTATTAATTCTTTCTCATTAAAATTAATCAAGTAGAAGACCATACACTACAACGTTGGTTTGCAAAATTCAGCAAGAAAAATTTTAATTTTTGCAAAATAAACCTTGTGACGACCGACTAGCAGCAGCATATATGACACAAAGTTTCAGACAGAAGTTGAAAATAGTTCATGAACAACCGTAAGATGCTTTGCAGAGAAGTTCAATGTATCTATTGCTACTGTAGGTTGTCATCCTGCTAGGATTGGGAAAACAAAAAATACGATAGACTGAGTACCACATGAATTAACTTAAGCCACAGGTTATCCATACTACAGCTACCCATTTTGAGTACCCAGGTACCCACCATACCATTGGTATGATATCATACCAAAATGATAAACAAAATGGATCACAAAACAAAGCACACAAACATTTTTTGAAAAATTTTACACCACCCTTCGTACTCACCTAACCTGTCACCTACTGATTTATTTTCTTCTGAACCTAGCATTTCTGTCCACCCTTCCACAGTTTCCAAAAATGTAAGTATTGTTCAAATATTTTGAAAACGCTTTAGTTGAATGATTTAAACTTTTGAACAATAAAATTTATTAAATTTTATTAATCATTTAATAATTTTTGACATGAAAAATTCAAATTTGAACAAGAAAATTAGTAATGCACACGGTGACTTTTAGTTTATTAAACTAGTCAAAAATGTACTGCAACCAAATTTTAAATTCCTGTTATGAAAATTTTCTTATCCTTGTATCTGAGGGTTTTTCATGATATACTAGGTACATAATGTGTTAAATAAACAAGTAATTGTAATCAATAAAAAATTAAAATTGAAGCAATTGGAAAGCGGTTAGACACTATAACGAGGACTTCTCCGCTACTTGAATCAAATTATGGATTGTTTTCTTATTGTAGATCGTGTCTTATAGTGAACAACTTAGGTTTATAATAAAAGCATTAAAATAAGTTCTAAATTTGATTTTTTATTTTTTCTACAAAGTTTATTTAATTATTCGCGTTAAAACATCTGCAGAACGAATATTCAATTTCAAGATATGTAAGAGAGCGCAAATATGCAAAATCCAATGTAGAACTTGCGAAGCAAGTTTAAAAAATAGGGTTCGAAGACGCACCCTTCTCAGATCGCCAATGATATTTTAAAATAAAATAAAATTCACTAGGGTGAATAAACACTAAAGGGTTAAAGTGCAGTAAAGGAATTCGTCGAAAGAGAAAGCTTTTACGGTTTTAACCCTTTTTATGTGTTCATTGAATTTGGGGATTTTTAGCTGAGAGAAGCAATTAGGATTTTATGTTAATTGTTTGTAACTGGCTTCAATAAATTTTATAACCTAACTAGGAAAAAAGAAGCGTATACAATGAAGTAATTGAAAATTACACTTGTTTTCTGTTATCCTTCAAACTTGGGATTTTTAATTAATCAATGCTGCAAAAGCATTTAGACGTTAGAGGCAATCAATATTTTTGCGAAATCATATATCATACAGTCTACTGTTTTTCCCGCTCATTAGTACTTACGAACAGAACTAAAGAAGAGTAAAGAACGCTTGCATTGCTCTCAGATATATGCAGATAAAAATTAATTTCCATCTTGGGTCGACCAGTAATTTTATTGGAAAATGCCTCGCTTCGCTGTCTGCTGCAAATATAAAATACTGCACCATTCTAACCACTCACTCATCGCGACGTTGTTGGTTTTAATTTACAATTTGCGAGAAACTAATTAACAATTTGGTGTTAATTTTACATGATATATTAATTTTTACATCAAGTTGTACTAAGTTGTTATACTATGATGCAGCAAAAATTTGAAATAAGAGTTTACTCGTGATTACTCTCGAGTGTTGCTTGATTGATGTTTTTTTACGCATTTATCCTTCTTTGTAATGAATTTTTCTTCTTAAAATTATAAACAAATATTTTGGAAGCTTTTCACTTTAGAAGTCGACGGAATCCAATTTTGAATTACTTTCTATCGCCGCACACTCGGGATATCCTGCAAAATCAAATAAATTAATTGTTTAAGAATTTTTATATGCAGATATATGACCACGCCCGGGGTAAGTAGAGTTTTATCCCCAACTCTCTTAATGACGTAAGCAAGACAAAACAAAGAAAAGTTAGCCACCGCACACCATATCTAAGGAGCCGCGGATTTTTAATGATGCGACTTATAGCAAGGACGAAGCTTTCCAAACCGTTTCTCCTTTGGTCTATATTTTACTTGTTAGAAACATACAAATACCGACACGGTTGGCTAATAAATAAATTAAAGCTTTATAAATTATTAATAACTTTGAAACTTTATGAAGAATCTGCAATTTGCTGGTAAGATTAAGGAAAAGAATTGTACCTATGGGTAGTAATTAGAAAAAGAATTTTTTAATTGCAAATAGTAATTTGAAACCAAATTGTGCTTTTGTTTTTTGTAATTAAAGCAATTATAAGGAATGGAAGTCGAATCGATACAATTTAAATTAAGTAGAAATAAATAAGCGAAATAAAATCGTACACATAAAAGAAACACATTAGAAAAATGTTCCCCCAAGAAAACCCACAAATCAAAGCTACATCCCGTCGAAAAGAATAATTATAAATTCGCTTCAACCCCCACATGAAACGACACACATATAAGAATAGAGTACCATAAAACTTACTCTACGTAATTAAGAGGAAAATGTTGTTTTCTTTAAGGTTTAATAAATTATAAAAGCGAGATATAAAACATTCAAGTAAAACAAGAAAGAATGCAAATAAGGTAAAGAGTGAGTCTTTGCTTAATTCACGCGCACTCTTCCGTTTCTTTCTTCCCCTCTGTGCCCCTGGGATGCTTACTGCTTAGTTTTCACCCCCCGCTGTGCCCCCCTAACAGCATCTAAAGCTTGAGTTTTTGCCACAGCCTCACATGCGCAAATGAAATCGATTAAAATGCGAGTTTGTGCTTTGAAGAAGAAGTATTAATGGCAGTGGATGGGGGTGTTATAAGGGGTTACAGAGGTATGAGGATTTAAGGGGAATATAAGAAAGTTGACTGCGCTCGTACGTGTACAGCGGACCGAGTATGTAAAGCATTTTTCCTCGTTTCAAATTTTAATTATACTGGTCCGCTTCTTTTTCGTAGTGGAAATTTAGATAACATAGAATTAGCGCCACAGTCGCTTATCTCTCTATTTATGTTTTAGTTGTAGTTTATTAGTTTACGCGATATTTATTAACTGTTAACAATGCTGTAACAATGGTCGAACTTCTTATCGTATTTTTTTTCAAACTCCCCCAGAAAATTTACCGTTGTTTTTCTTTGCTCATGTAAAAAATTATTTAAAAGTTTAAAATTTAAATTAAATTTTAATTCCAGATTACCAAATACTAATACACAAATAAAAATATTTTTCTAAATATTTTAAAATTTTCCAACTCTTACCTTACCTTTACATTCAACTGCAACCATTTTTTTCCTTTAATACAATTAATTGAAAATTAATATTTTACGATATCAACGCTGAAACTTATACCCTGAGTTGCGTTGTTTTTTAACTTAACCAAACATGACAAAACCAGATTTAAAATTTAATTTTCATTCATTAAGTGTGAAATAATTAACTCGATAGTGTTAAGAACGGTTAAGAATTTTCAATTTTCGAATAAATTACGAGTGAATATTACATTGACACTGAAAGTTTGGGATTCTTTTACAACAAAGTTGCCTGCCTTATCTATCGTTGAAATCTCTGGTTATCGATTTAGTTAGTGTAAATAAATATAAGTTAGTATTATATTAAACATAATTTAAACAATACAAAATCAAATACTAAATGGAATTAATATGGTAAATGCTTTCCTTTAAAAATTTTAATAATGAAATTCCTGCAGTGAATTTTAAAAATTTAAATTAGCTGATGCGACGTTCTTTTATTATAATAGTTCTTAGTGATATAAATAAATTACTGTTATACTAATTTATTCATATTAAAAAAAAATTAAAATCCAAAATAATTTAGTATTTTCTATTGATAATATAAGAAGCTTTTCAGATTATTTTAATTTTTAAATTTAGGTTAACCCAATTTTATAATGTCGATTGATTTTCTTAAAATATTTTGAGTTTTTAAATTATCAGACTGACCTCATGGGGAAAGCTGGAGTTTTCTCTGCAACGCAACGTGTTTATTTTATATTAATTGTTAGGTTTACTTATAAAATTTCACTAATCAGGAAAACTTAATTAAAAAAAAAATTTTCAATTTCAATAATCACTCTTAATATAAAATTACAGTCTGTTAGTAACGCAAAATATCACGTAAAATCAAAAAGTCACGTACGACCAAAGTGTAAAAACATTTTAGTTCAATAATTATAAAACATGTAATGTCACTATATTTATAACAGTCCTTTCCGAATTTATCAACTAAAATTATGTGATCTACAGGGTGTTAAAATTTTACCGGTCCCGTAGTTTGTTGCGGGAACTACAGTAGATAATTTTCAAAAAAAACTGTTGAATATCAGATTTTGGATTGTTCATTTTCACGTTTTCAATAAAGAACATTGACCTAACAATATTCACCAATTAATTATTATTTCCAATTAAAAAATACTCAAATCAATATTTCGATCAAAGCTAGGAAAAATGGTTTTGCTTCAATACTAAAACAATTAAAATGTTTCAAGAATATCGCCTGTAGCAACTTTTTATTTGAATTTATCTAACAAATATTATGTTTCTGAATCTTAATTTAACTTTGTTTAATTAATTGAGTTTTTTCTTTCAGTATTTTTATTAAAATATGTTAAGATTTCTATGCACAAAACAAAGCAACAAAATTAGTGTCACTTTGCCCCTAATTCAAAATTGTGATACTTTACTAAAGCATAAAAGACTCAACTGCGTGTTTGCAGTTGATGGATTCTTAAATACTTTAAGTTTTCAAGTAATACCTACTTTTATAATGATAATAACGCTTGGATTTTTTTACAATTTTGCTAAATATACATTTTATCGGAAGAAAGATAAGAGTTATATTTCCGCGATTTTTAGAGTAAATTTACCCTACGAAAGGTCAAAAATATTGTAAAGACATTCCGTAATACTCACATTGAAGTATTTATTATAAATACTTTTGAATATCAGGAAGGCGTAGATGTAGCGATTTATTTAACTTGAAAGACATCGCAACGTTCCTGATGACAACCAATTGAGCTTGTTGAACGTGGTAGTTCTACTTAAATTTAAATCTTTGAATTGTTTATTGCTGGTAAAATAATATTAGTTTTGATTATTTTCTAATTTTTGGTATTAGTGGTAATATCAAAGCGCCTTGCAGTATAGACCACTTGTTACACTTTGACTTTAAACAAAATTATTGTAATGGCAACCTTTATTCTTTTTAAATGCAATCATTAACATTTTTGAAACTAAGAATCCATTTATTAAAAGCATATACATAAGTAAACAATATCATTACCATAAAATACTGGATCGCCCAGGCTGTGCGGCCTGAAGGCCGCAATAGTTATGTTTTTGGGCTAGTAAAAATGAACAACCAACCACATATGTGAGAAATTGTTATAAACAGATTGCAAAATTATAGTTAAAAATTAAGTCAGAATAATCTGCAAAGTAGATACGCCGTTTTCAAAAATTGACGACCGAAATGATATACAGAAACTGTTGTAGTCGGGTCAAAAACCAACTTTACGTTGGCACATTAAAATTTTGATTCAAAGATATCATTTTGATCGTAAACAATTTTTGAATCAATGTTTGGATGTGTGTGGGAATTTTTTTTGCTACGATTGCAAACAAACGGGTGCATCAATTGATTTCAAATTTTTCACATTTGATCATTTATTTCAAACGTTGACTTCACAATTTCGTTAAAATGCTTCAGCTGAACTTCTTTTATTTAAGTTTTGTTAATTTTTATTTAACGATGCGCATGAAAGGATTGAATTAAAAAATTCCATTCGTTTATTTCTTTTTACTTTTTAAATGGGAAAGTCATGTGTTGTGTCACATCAGATTTCTTTAATGATACGAATTTGAAAGTTTCAGTTTTGTTTCAATTTCGTAAAGTACCTACATGAATATCTGTCATCTAAAAGTTTGTTAATAAAATGTTCTTTATTTCGATTTCGACAATGAGTAAAATTTTTCAAATAATTAAGGAGTCTTAAACATATCCACTGAGTTTAGGTAAAAATTTGTTTTGTTTGCATTGCTTTCTAAATGGTTTTTTTAATTCGTTAAAGTGTGATTCATTTTTATAATTTTTTTTAATTAATAATAATATTATCTCTCGTATAACCCGAAAGGGAGAAGAGATGTCGGCCGCCCAAGAAAACGATAGTGCGATCTATGAGGTCGGAACAGGTAAACACTGCCTATACCTTGAAAGGAAGAAGAATACTCGTAATTACAGATTAATTACACCTACAACAATACATCAGCGTTCGCTTCAGCGTTTACGTCGCCCTGGACAAAAAGACAAATTACCGCCCCATATATACCCTTTTTATCGAGGGGTCAGTCACTGGAGAAAATTTGTACAATAATACTATAATACAGAATAATACAAGTAATACAAAATAATACACGTAATACAAAATAATACGAAATTCCAAATAATACAATGTAATACCAAATATTACAGAAAATTCTGAACGTAATACACATATTACAAATAATACAAGTAGTAATACAAAATAATACACGTATAATACAAAATAATACCTGTATAATACTAAATAATACACGTAATACAAAATAATACATTTGTATACCTAATACACGTAATACAAAATAATACGGAATACCAAATAATACAGGTAATACTGAACGTAATACACGTAATACTCAATGTAATACTGAAGACTTGTACAAATAATACTCCAGTGACTGACCCCTCGCTTTTTATAATGCGCCGCTCTTTTATGGTTGTTTTCTTCAGTATTATGGATTACAAGCAATGGTGAGAGAGTAGCTACTCTAGACTCGAAAATAACTATTTTACGATTGAAACCTCGATGAATTCTGAAAGATCATATTTTAAATAAAAAAATTAACTATGGAAGAAGGCCTTAAAATAACAAGTTTTTTTTCAAAAAACAATTTTAAAACTGTCGATTTTCATAGCAAGTTTTGAGCTTAAGTAACAACTTATTCTGGCTGTCTCGTTGGTCCTCCAGGTTGGGGTTTTACCGGCGGGCTGGCTTCTTGTCGTAGGTAAAAAATGTAAAATGCTAACAAACCAAACGCCAATCTACAAGGTTGGTAGTTTAGTATCGGACAACGTCGCAAGACGTTTAAAACCGACTATAGAGAGAGTTTTGAGCTAAGTCGGTCGTGGTTAATCGATCATTGGCATTTTGTGAGAGGGTTTGTGTACTTTGCATTACTCTATGCTATAAGCGTAGAAGGGTTAGCAGGGTCACGGCCGAGGCGTTTACCCAATGTCTTGGCACAGCCGTGGAGTGATGTGACCGCTGGTTGAGTACAGAGCGGAAATTCTGGGTTCAAATCGCGGACTATACAGAATTTCTTAGCTGGGTCATTCAGTGGACATCCACACGGTGTGGTGAAATAGATATTGATTTATCGGAAATAGGTAATATGGGGACTAATCCACCCCGCTAATCGGATTTGTAATTCCCAAAAAGAGAAAAGCAATGTTCTACTTAAAACGTAAAAAGTTTAATGTAATGTACAATAAGCGTAGAGGGGTTAGCAGGGTCACGGCCGAGGCGTTTACTCAATGTCTCGGCACCGACCTAGATCAGTTCTTAAGTGAATGTCTTGCGGGCATGTATGATAGAAAACTTTTTTCCATCGTACAATCCCACTTTGCGACCGTGTCGCCTTTTTCCTTCTACGGATCCTTTTGTGTCCCACGACGCGACGCCACGTTTTTGGAGGGTTACTGTTGCTTCGGCCATCTCAAACTCGGAAAACTCTCAAAATTATTCATCAAAAGATGATTATCGCCTTCGCGCGGGTCAACACTAGACTTTGAAGTGCTACAAGGCTCTATGCTTGCTAAAGTATTTCATACTCTTAACCATACCCGTGATGTTCTCAGACGTTGAAAGAGGTAATGAAGGCTTCGCCTCCAAACAAACTCTGTTCACAAAGTGATGCTATGCTATAGAATGGTTATCAGAAGCTACACTCGCATTCATATGCTTCAACAGTGAACTTCAATCAAAAATCATGTTTTTTAACAGTTAATGTGCAGTAAAAATGGCTGGAGGCGCTCAAGCGTAGCGAAGAGTGCATCCAGTCAATTTTTACTTGCATAACCACCGTTCTTGTAGAATCCACGCAAAAACGAGTTTTACCTCTCAATGATCCACCTTTTCTTTGATCCGTAGGCCTAGGGGTATTTTTATAATTAGCGTGGTTCTTACTTCGGCCGCTTCGAGATATTTTTATAAAAATCACCATAGCACGAGAAGGATTCACAAGAAAAAGTATTAACCCTTCGTTAAATAATCATTCTTTTTCTAAAGTAATTTTGGTCCAAAAAGGACCAAAGTTCTCCTAAAAAAAGAACCGATTTGCTACCATTGCGTACGAGTTACCGAAAAAATTGTAAAATTGTAAAATTTGCTATGAAAATCGACCTTTTGTAAATTCGATTTTTGAAAAAACTAGTACTTTTAAGGCCTTCTTCCGTAGTTATTTAAAATATGCTTTTTCAAAATTCATAGGGGTTTTAATCGTAAAATTTTTATTTTCAAGTCTAGAGTACCTACCTCTTCCCCAATCAATAATAATATCAATAACAAATCAGAGGTGAGAACACTGCTGTCACTTCGAACTGACTAAATCCAGTATCATAATTTTAAAACCAACTCTGCTTAGATCGATCTAACGCTCATCGCTCGGCACAATTTAGCACAGACATATACTATATACCTACAGAGTAAGTGTTGCTAAAGACCGGAATTTGTTGTTTCTCGGGCGAGCACAAGAACTTGGGCTTTGTTTGACCAGAGTTATAAACTTTTGCGTAACGATCATGAACTTAGGACTTACAAGATTCAAATGATGCAAAAATTGAAACCGCGTGACCATCGTTTTGCGTCGTATACTTATTTACTGAATGACCCTTTAATTTAAAGCAAAAATGAAGCTCATTTCTATCTGAATGGGTATTTCAATAAGCAGAACTGGCATATTTAGTGTGATGAAAATCCTCAAGCAATGCAAGAGCTGGCGTCTAAAAAAATACACTGTTTGATGCGGTGTGTAAATCGGCGGCATTATCGGGCTGCATTTCTTCAAAATGCTACAGGAAATCGTGTAACCATCAATGGTGATCGTTATAGAGCAATGATTCGCATCATTTTGTTTCCAAAACTTTGAGACATTAATGTTGAATGATTTTAGTTTTAACTGGACGGCGCTACGTATCATACAGCGACTAAAACAATAGATTTATTGAAAAGACAATTTGGCTAAAATATTATTTCAAGAAGTAGACTTGTCAATTGGCCACCAAGGTCCTGTGATTTGACACTGCTGGATTATTTTTTGTAGAAATATGTCAAGTCTCTGGTCGATGCTGATAAACCAGCTTAGATTAATGCATTGGAAATCAATACGTGTATAAGACGTGTCATTGCAGATTTACGGCCCCAAATCCTTGAGAAAGTGGATCAAAATTGAACTGAGAGGATGCTCTATGTATATTTCTTGAATTTACGGCCTCAGATTTAACTACTTAGCAAGCGGCATAAAAGTATGATATTATATCCTCCAAATAGGTGGGTTGATACGAGTTGTAAATCCTGGGTTTTGAAAATTTTAAATTATATTTATTTTTACCTCCGGCAACCTCTTAATGATGAAACAGTGACGCTCATTTACGAGCATTATCGTACAATTGCTGTCCATGTCGGCGTTATGCATAAGCGACAGTTTATCGTTCAGATACGCCGAAAAAATAATCAATAAGTGTATGTTTCACAACTTTCAAAAACACTACACTCGAATAATATTTTGCCAAAATCATTACTATGTCAACGAAATTTCATCTTTACAGTCAACAGTAATTTTTCTCTTTTTCATTTTTGGGAAGTACGGTTTGGACTTTTAAAATTTTTTAATTTGAGTAATTTTAAAAGTAAGGATCCTGTACCTTTGACTTTCCAATATTCAAACTCTTGTAAGAATAGTCATGTGCAAACGATGAAATTTAAGGGATAAAATGTTAAAATGAAAACCTCAGTTTTCAAGTTCTTATCTCTGTAGTTTAACACACGTCAACCAAGGTGAAGGGAATAACTTCTTTTGACTTCAATATCTCTTCCGTTTTATGGAAACATTTTAAATTATAAAAGCTTTTCTAATTTTCAAGTTTTTAGTGTAGAATCAAGTGCATTTTTTGAAAATAAATATAACACGTTCAAGTTTTTCATGTTATTTATGGGGGTGTGGTGGTGAAGTATGTTAAATTATGTGAGAAAAATTGTAATGTATAATATGGAACAAACATATTTGCCATACAACGCACAACGTATAATAAATTTTAAAACAAGAAGAAATTTAAATTACTCAAAATATTTTATATATTTGGTAAAATCTCTTGCCATAGATAAGTGGAAAAACTTAAAGGTTGTTTATTTAAGATAATTGAAAATTACTTGCTATTAACAAAAATCGATGTTTATTTATAAACTTCTCTTTTTAATACCAAGATTAATTTACTTTTTTCATTGATATTTTTCATTACTTGGACGTTAATTCAATTTCGCTTAATATGCGCTGAAATAAAATCGATTATAATCGAAATTTGGAATATAAAATTTAAAACTTTAAACTTTAAAGTCGTGCCTGAAATATTAAACAATTCACGAAAATTAGAACTTGAAGTCTCATTAAAAAGAGAAAGAATGGGGGCGGTAGTCGTTGATTAGTTACTGTAATGTAAGAATATACGCAAAGCTTGATGAGTGTACAGGAATGTAAAACAAAGATGGAAATAGTTCATTAGTGAATGATAAAATGAGAGAAATAACGAAATGAAGAAATTCTATCTACATTTGCGAGAGAAGTTTTCTTTGGGCTGTCATGCAAAAACCTCCCTTTTAAGACTGAAAGCTCGGGCTATTGGGATGAGGTAACCCCTTTAGAATGCTGCAACTGGAGACAATAAAAGTAATTCTTCTTTCTTACATCTTTTAGTTCAAGGGATACGCACTTGTACTTGCTTTAATTGTCGTTTTGAAAGTCTTCTTTGTAACTCTGATTTACCTTACCAATTTGTATTAAAATACATTTTTTTTGCATTTAACGGTATTTATTTTAATTGCAATAATATTATATTCGTATAATAAATTTTAAATCTTCTGTAATTTTAATCTGCCACAAAATTAAAAAAGTTTTTTTTATGTACAAATTCTTAAAATTTGCGACACGACGAGACAATTAATTTTTAATAAGCTAATGCGTTTTTCAGTAATCATTAATTTAAAATGTTGAGAAGATTACACATTAAACAAACCAATCTTTTTTTATAGATTAGTAGATTAGGTAGTTAATGTAAGCGATTGCAGTTTTACATATTCTTGTATGCCTAACCCTGTAGGGACTAGTGCACTCTTTCCGGTTTCAGACCATTTCCGGTGACGCCGTTTCTTCCGCCCTACCTAGTTCTGATTGAATGTATATTCGTGTTAACCTCACATTAGTTCAATAGCTATCACCGCTTATTTTTATTATAAGTGAATATTTTAATCATTAGCTCGAATTTTTAACCTTAATCGATAACACATAACATAACATAGGTACCTACAAAGTTTCAACTACAATTTCTTCGTTCACATATTCGTAAACTCACCCTCCATACCACTTCATCATATGAAATTGTTCCACTTATGGCATCGTAAACAAGAGTGCTTTCTAGTGACTGCACGTTCTAAAAAAGCACCAAATTACTAACGCTTAAAAATTTATAATCATTTATCTGAAAAGACGAGGGTGCTTGATCCAAAGAAATCTGGTGTATAATTAAAAAGTTTTCTTTAAGCTAACCCTTAGTAGTAAGCAGTAAAATTTATAAGAATTTCTTATGTGCATGTCATACCATAGACTAAAGAACTTGATTGCAAATACATTCAACAAGGGAGTTCTAATACAAACATGAAATTTTTCAACCTTATTGCCGGATAACTAATAAAAACAAAAACCATTTTCTTATTCATAAATTTTCTATATTTTCAATTTGTGTAAGTATTTTATGAAAATATAATTAACAGAAATGAAAACGCAATGGAACTAAATCAGGAGTCGATTCAATTCAAAATTCGAGCAATAGCATTTTAAAATGCTACAAAAACGGTAACAAATAACAACAATTTCTATAGAAACAATTTTATAGGTAATTAAAATTCCTACAAAAAAGTCCTTTATAGAATATAATTTTAACTTAATGATGAAAGTTTGAAAACTGTACAAAATCGTAAGTTACAAAAACCATTTTTAACTACTACACCTGATGCAGTATTATTTGTAAAATGCAATATCCCAAATTTTATTAATTTTTTTTGAAATTAATTTTTTCTATTAAATTCTACAGGTTTTATCGACATCTGATTTACTAGTTCCACGTTAATGCGGAAATCCTTATAATTTAACTGATCTGATATAGTAGCAAAATATTGTCATATTGTAAAATTGAGGTCCATAATATGAGGCAAGAAAAACTAGCTCATGTTCGGAAAAAATAATACTAATTTATAAATCACAATTTTTTAGACAAACCAAAAATGTATTAGATACATTTTAGAACTAAAAATATTAAAAGTTGACACAATGTAGATTATACTAAAAGTATAATTTTCACAAACGTTTTTGCTATACTATAGCATCGTCAGGTGACCAAACAGGTAACTGTTGAAATTTTGAATTTTATCAAAAATGAAAGAATTCTGAACAATAACGATACCACACACAACATTTTAAATTGCCAACCAAATCGATGAAATTTATGAAGTTGATTTACGTCCAGTGCAAAATGAAAATATTTTAGCTATTCTGATTTTGCAAACCCACAAGATGGATGTACAAATAAGACAAATAATGTTTTTTTTCCTGCTCCCGATCACGTAAGTGTGTGGCTTCACCCGACGTAAATTGTTCTTTGCGCTTGTTTATTAGTTACCGTTAGCGACGGAACTTAATAGTGTCACTTATTTTCCTAGGAAAATAATAAACGATTGACATACAGATTTGATTTATATTCGTTTATCGTTTCTAAGGAACAAACAGGCAAAACAAACTTATAAATTAAAAATAATGAAATTAAACTTCAAATTAAATATTTGACATTCAATGTCAAATAGAAAAATATTGTCCGGTGCTCCGCGGAAGCAGGAAAAATTTAATAAGCAACACGGAACGTAAGGTTTATCACTCTCGGAAGGTGATTTAAGCCTCGGCTCCACCTCGCCGTAAATTCACCTTCCTTGAATAATAACGTCCTTGCGTTCCTTGTAACTTAAATAACTATTAAAACATTTTCAGAGGGGGGGCGGGAGAGCAATTCCATAAATTGAAAAAAACAAATGGAAAAATTATAGGTGCCAGGTCCTGTATGAATTTTTTCTGACAGGAAATTCCCAGGAATTTCTCAGGTTAAGCGCAGGCCGGACACAGGAGAATAACAGCAAATTCTCAGGTATAGGTTAATAACCAAAAATTGGCTTGCGCCAGGGGAAACGCAGGGAATTCTCAGGTATCGCCAAATAGCCTGTAAATTATTATTTATTTGGTGTCAACCAGGCCTGACGCAGGCTTGACAGGTTAATTTTGATTTTGCAGGTAATTGCCAGGATTGAAATGTTACTTGGGTAATAACTCGCTTTCTATACTTTTTTTCAGTAATTTTGGTTTTTATAATTTATATAATATTAAAACTTCAAAATATCGAGTTATTAATAAGTTAAAAATTAATTAAAAGATTTATTGAGCTTTCAAACGAAAACTGATAACTTGGTTACCTCAACATGTCTATACTAATTTCTTGGATAATTTAGAAGAAACATTAAGACATAGATACAATAGAATAAAAAATAGACTTATCAATAAATTTAATAACTTATCCCGTAGATTAAATCCTCCTCCCGATGAGAAAGTTATCGAAGAGAAGTGGATTAAAAATTTAACTAATATCAATATACCTTTTGAAGTCATCCGCACATTACAGTATATGGTCAAAAATTTGCATTGCCATACACCGAAAAGAATTTTCCTACAGAAGATATCATTGTAGGAATTGAGAATATCTTGACTTAGACACCAAAAACCTACTACGTTTAAATTTTAGTAACAGCATTAAAAGTTTTAAGAAACTGCAAGAAAAGAATAAAAATTGAACTGTTCTTAAAGATAGCGTAAAGATCAAGAATTTCACTAAAGAACATCCTGAATTAATTATAGTACGTGCGGATAAGGGAAACACTACTGTTATTATGAATAAGAATGAATATAAACAGAAAATGGATGAACTAGTTAATGATCGTACAATTTATAAATTAATAAACAAAGATCCCACTAATAACTTGCAGATTAAAAATAATCAAATTATTTCAAATTTTACAAAATGCAAATATATTACTGACTCTTTTCCCAGTTCCTTGAAAATATGTAGCGCTATACCACCTAGAATCTATGGACTTCCAAAAATCCATAAAGTTGGGAATCCACTTCGTCCAATTGTGGCCAGCAATAAATCCCCAACCTATAAGCTATCCAAATTTCTTTCAAATACAATTTCTAAAATTTTAGGTAAAACGACCTACCACACCAAAGATTCGTGGTCTTTTATTGAAGAATTAAATGAATTTAACGTCCCAGATAATTATATCCTTATTTCACTGGACGTTAAATCTTTATTTACCGACATACCGGTTAACCTGGCTATCACGGCAGTTAAGGACAAATGGAATGAAGTTAAAGATTTCACTAATATCCCCAAAGACAAATTTTTGAATGCTCTTAGGTTATGCTTGGACACGACCTATTTCCAATACGAAGGCAATTTATACCAACAAATATTTGGTACTGCAATGGGTAGTCCTATTTCTGCCACCATCTCTAATCTGGTAATGGAAATCTTGGAAAATGACCGGATTTCGTCCCTCCCTTTCCAACTTCCGTTTTTCAAACGATACGTGGACGACATCATTACCGCAATCTCTATCGACAAAGAAGACTTTATCGTCGAATATTTTAGCAAATTCCATCAAAGATTGCAATTTACTATAGAGAAAGAAATAAATAATGCCATATCCTTTTTAGATGTCAAATTGATTCATCAAGGAAATACTATTAAATACATGTGGACGCAGAAACCTACTTGGTCGGGTAGATATCTGAATTATAATTCCTACCACCATAAGAGCCATAAAATTGGGACAGTAATTGGACTTATCGACAGAGCACTTAAATTAACGCATGGCGATTTCAGAAAGGATACTCTGAATATCGCGAAGCGAACTTTGATAAGCAATAACTATCCCTATCCACTTGTAGTTAAATTAATCAAAGACCGTGTTAACAGATTATACAATGGGCATATTGCAAGAAGAGAAATTCATAACAACTATTCGGTGATTCCGTTTGTTAGTGGGTTAAGTGAACAAATCAAAAGAAGTCTTAAAGAACACAATATTAAAACCACCTTTAAGTCTCCTAACAACATTGGTCTCTTATATACCAAACTTAAAGATCCGATCCCTTTTGAGAAAAAATCTGACCTTATATATCAAGTGGACTGTACAAATTGTAACTTGATGTACATCGGACAAACCAACCAATGGTTGAAGAAAAGAATAGGTGGTCACATCTCAACCATCAGATTAATAAGCCAGAATCAACGGCCATCGCCAAACATATCTTAGTAGATGGACATACTGCGGACTTCGAAAACACTAAAATCATCAAGTCTGTTCCCAATTATAAAGATCGGCTGGTACATGAAATGATTTGTATAAAGAAGACCAACAACACAATGAACCGGCAAACTGATATTGATGGCTTAAGCAACATTTACAGCCAATTACTCCTTTAAGTTTTTTACGTATTGGAGTTAGGTTTTCCTTCTTTGCCGGAACACAATTTAGGTTTTTCCTAACTCACGGTCCTAGATTTTATCTAGTTACCGTTCAAATGACAATACCTGTTCTCTGTTTCCATGACTTGTTTACATAATATCTGGATATTATTCTGATGACGAACGAAATAATCGTTTGAAAGCTCAATAAATCTTTTAATTAATTTTTAATTTATTAATAACTCGATATTTTGAAGTTTAAATATTATCTAATATCAACGAGTTAATAATTTATATATTTAATTACATTACATTACATTACATTACATTACATACTGAATTACATTAAGTACATTAATATGTATGGTATTAACAAGACATGTAGGAATTTACCACAGGTTAACCACAGCTATAACTTGATGTTAACATTGGTTGAGTGGTAACATTTTAAATATCAGTTTTATAAACATTTAAACTTTTAATTTTTAATTTTAAAATATTTTTTTAACTTCTTTTACACACTTTTTTTTATTGGTCTAATCTTTTCTATCTACAATCTATCCTAGAACATTAAGTAATATGTATGGTATTAACAAGACATGTGACGCTTGACAGTCAATTCTCAAGTCTGCTCATCTAATCGTTGATGTTTCTTCTCTTTAAATGTTTGATTCTGTGGTCTCTGGCATTCAATTCTTCAACCAGTTTATTGGGATGGACATCTAATCAGGAAGGACACGATTTACCATAGTTGATGATCTCTTCTTTAATGGTAGATATTTGTAGGTCTCGTAAATTACCTCGTTTGGAACAAACCACCGGGCACCAGTTCTTAATAGTTTGGACTGTAGTCTCTCCATTATTTCTACATTGGATCTACTAGCTGAACCGCATAGCTGGATGCCATATGTCTATATAGGTTTCAAAATAACTTTATAAATTAACAATTTGTTTTCCAGGGTCAACTTTGAATGTTTTCCAATGATCCAATTCATTTTGTTCAATTTTAATCTGAGTTTATGGCTTTCTTTTGGTTATAATATGCTTTTGCCAAGTTGAATGCCATTTAACACTTTTAGGGTAAATGATGCAACTGTAGCTAAGTAAACTTAGGAACCAAGAAGAAAGATAAAGATAAACAAGAAAAATAAGAAACCAAAATTTTTTCAAGAATTTTACTTTGAAAATAACAAAAGTTGTTCAAACTTTTTAAAGATTTTTAAAAAGGCTTTTATATAAGATATTATTTCAAAAAACAATAATACATATTATTTTGACTTTCAGGATTTTCAAAAATTATATCTAATTCTGAATTTTTTAAAAAGAATATCTTTTATTACTCCCCACTAATTTACTAGAAGATAGAAAATTCTACAGTTGGATGATAATAGTGAGATCATAGGAATTATGAATTTTAATTTAATTAAAATGCTAAAATCTATTTAATTCACTACTACGATGGGGTTTTCTTTTAAGAAAATGTCATCCAAAAACTGCAAAATAAGTACCTACCTACTATAAAATAATTAAATTGTTAAACAAAAAGTAAAATTGTAAAATTCTTCTGTTACTAATTGAGAACATTTTAAGTTTTGTTAGGAAAAAATTTTTATTTAATTTTTATTTCGAATTCTATCACATTTTCCAAATTATAAATATACTACGCTGAAAATTCAACTAACAGGAGATGAGACTGCATATTTATACTGCAAGACAATGCAAAGTGAGTGCAAATTTACAAAGTGAGAATTGCAATAGGTGCTTATAAAATTCACGAAGTTTCCAAAAAATTGGTCACAAACCGCATATAATCCAAATTTGGTACCCAGTGTTTACTAGCACGTTCTCGAAATTTCAAATTTCTCTCGAATGATGTTATGGTGAGCTACCAGGTATAAAAATATTATCTTTTGAAGTTACTAAATCTGTAGGATGAAGAATAATAAGTAGATACTGCAATAAAATCATAATTATTTTATAATTTTATATAAAAAGGATAAAAGTTTGAAAGTAAGTTAAAATTACAAAATTATTAGGAAATTGTAGCAAAAGTAAGAATAAAAATCACTAAACAAGAAAGATGGGTAGTGCATTAAAAATTAATTATTACTCGGAGATGAAACTGGAATTTTTGTTTTACTTTTCTCATCTTTGCGAAGGATTTGAAGAATTTTAAAAGGTTGATTACAGTAATTATACTAAGAACAACACGGTTTTAATTTTTTGCAAAATTATTTTAATTATTTACATGCGTTGTACGCCTGTTTCATTATTATCAGAGATGCTGGGCATCTCCATCGTTAACAATTAAATTGTTAATTCTGCAAAGAAATTGTATTAAATTGAAAATAGTTTTAGGTCACTTAAGGGTTAATTTAAGTTTGCGAAATGTCGTAAACGTAAGCATTTAGTTATTCGGTCTGAAAATTAACTGGACACTGAGAAGCTTTACTTAGGATATTTAATTAATAATAATTATTGTCAAGTTTAAGCTTGAATACGAATTAAGCATGGTATTATAAGTTTTGAATCTAATCGTATTGGATCTGAACATAAAGTGGGTGGTGGACAGTACAGAAATGTCGATTACAAGTAAAGAGGACCTTAACTTTAGGAATTTGGTGATCGTTTAAGTTTACAACTAGAGAAATTAACCTGAACGCGAATACCATTTGTCTTGGTTTGACTTGACCTCTTCTGCTTGGCCCCCTTTAACCAAAGCTGAACGCCATTAGTCTTGAAACTGTGGTCGCATCGCAAAACAATGCAGCTAACTTTAAACACGTATCAAGTAGTATTAGTTACCTGTAATTGTTACTGGACCCGATATATTAGTAGGGTATTTCATTTCATTATGTTTCATTAGAGTTTCAAGTTGAATTGGTTTTGCGGATTCAAGTAATTGGATACCAAAAAGATTTTATACACGTTTATAATGGAAAATATTTTGATAAAATAAACTATCCAAAACTAATTAATTATTGTTAAAACTTATTCTATATTCAATTTCTCAAACAGATTCATTTCAATACCGCATTTTACATTAAATTTAGTTTCTAAATACAAAACACTTAGTATGTCGGAAACAATAAATTAAAAATTAAATTAAATTAAATTTCAATTAATTATATCAATTATTCAGATTTCCAGGATTATCAAAAATTTTAAAGAAATAAAAGTTATATAAAGAAATAAAAGTTAATCATTGATACAAAGCTGTAATTCAACTGCTGTCACAGTCTTGAATAATAATAAACAGAAAATAAATAATAAATAAACAGGTGTCCATTCCTTTTGAAATATGCCTACTTCTTCGGAAGTCTTTACGATTCATTTTACGAAGTGAATCACTCTTCTTGTTCTCTAATTCAATACTCTAGATCTTCGCATGTGTTTTGGCTTCATGTACTATCTCTCTTCATAAATCTATGTTTTGGCATTTTCTCTTCCAGTCCTTCACACCCATAGCTTTAAGGTCATTCGTTACTTCATCTATCCATCTGGCCCTGGCTCCTTCCTCTACTCTTCGTCTCTCCCAGTCTCCAGTCCATGGTTTGTCTTAAAACGTTGTGCCTTTATAAATTTAACAATGTCTTCATTTCTCATTATTTCAGCTATTTCCACGTTTGTTTCATTCTAACCTCATTCTCTCCAATTCTTTGTACATACGCAGAAAAATAGCGAAAAAAAAGAAACGTCATGTAACAGCTAAATTACCCATTTAGCCGTCGACTATAATACAGGGCATTCAAACAATACTGAAATATATCCAGTTTTTGAAACTTTGTGTTGAAAAATCTATTTATAGCCTATAGGTCACATAGCTTTTTTGTGATAACTTCTGGGATATAAGTAATCATGAAATATATGCATGGGTCAGAGATCAGAGACGTTTACAATTATTATAACCGATATAAATATCTCATTTTAGCTTAAGTAAGATTAAATTATTAATTATTTTTTTAAATAATTAAATAACAATTTAAATAAGTTATTGTAATATTGAATTACCTCGTGGGTTGCCGATTGAAAAGAAAATTATGAATGTACTAAAAATAAATGTAATTTAAATAATTCGCCATATACATTAATTACATATTTAGATTTTGTCTTAACAAATAATATTTTGAGCCTATTAAATAAATTACTACCCGAATTGAGGTAATTAAACAGTATATCTCTTCATATATTTATCTAGGAAAGATTCGCAATTTAAGTTTAATTTCCAATAGTATAGCCAAGACTGACGCTTCGCTTAAGGCCAACCTTACTAATTACTTGAGATGCGAGTAAACAACATATTTCTGAGAAAACTGAATTTCAAACAAATTTTCTCGCTAGTTAAAAGTGCTAGTCTTGATGCAATTTATTTGATGTTATAAGATTATGTACTTACTCTACTTCAACGCTAACATCGATAGATTCTTAAAATAAGAAATTGAAAATTTTGTATTAACTACTAATTTTCCTAACAGCGACAATTTACGCAAGGAAGGTATTATTATAAATAGCTTTTCCGTTCAAATAAAGAACCTTATTGTGCTAATTTTTCATTGCATATCATATTTCTTCAATATATTATTTAAATATGCAAAAGTTAACGTGGAATCCAACAACAAATATAAATAAAGAAGAAACTTGATTTAAACTCGGATTCCTAATTGATATATTTTATTTTAATTATTTTTATTTTTCTCAAGCTTCAATTTAAATTTTTTATAAATTTAGTTTTAAAATTTTATCAAATTCGGTTTAATATTTCAAAGATAATTTTGTTAATCTGCTCATGTGCGTAATAGGAACATAATGTAATATAGCCTAGATATTACTAATAAACAAAAGAGCTTTGAATTAGTGAAATTTTTGTTAAAATCGGTTTTCAGTAATAATCTCGGTAATCCATTTATGCGCGTCACAGTTGCGTAATCAGTTGCGTATTGCCAATGTTACTCGCTGATATTTAATAGTAAAAGTTCTCTCAAAATATGTTTAATATTTTAGGCTCTAAACATAATATCTCCCCTTTTTAATATAGTAAAAAAAGCTTTAAAATGACAAATAAGTGACAATTTTAAGTAGTGTGTTGTTATTGGACAGTTTACACTGAATAAACAAAAATATTAATAAATATATGATTTGCTACTTACATACGTTAGTGTAGATAGAACATTACATGGCGTCATTAATCATTTTCCGTTAATATTAATATCTATGTAGTGTTAATAACGGCAATTAAATAAAAGTCATTAAATTGATGTGATTCTTGTTAAGGGTAAGTACAAAAATAACGATAAAATTTAATATTTAAATTACATAATATGTAATGAGAACGTAATAACTACGTAAGAGATAGTAACTTTATATTTTAATTAACTATTTCAAATTTAAGGGGACATTCTTCTTTAAAGGTTTTAAAAATCAATTTTATTTTTTTTGCGTTTTATTAATCTTTATATTATTAGGAATCTACCCTTAAAGCGATTTGATGAAATTCAAAGAATTATGGAAGTTATAGAAGTTTAAATTACAGTAGCTGTCATAAAAACATACATAACATTTCTAAACTTTAACATCAATTATCTCAGAACATTTTTGAATTTTGTCTCACTTTTTGTATTCCATTGTATTCCAATATTTTTAAAATTTTATTTGCCTAGTGAAAGAATCACGATTTTTTAATTTTAGCTGTCAGTAATTTGAACAATTTTTTAAAACAATGATTCTGGTACCGACGATAGCCACATTCTTTACTAGCATAAATGTGGAGAACAGTCGTCGTGAAAATTTTAAACATTATAAAAACTCAAACTTATAAGTGTAAATAATCATAATGTAAAAATCTCACTAATGGAGTAAAATGAACACATTTTTCACAATGTTGTTGACCCCAGTGCTATGCAAACTTTGGGTTGGGGCCCCCAGAGGGGTCCCGAGAACATGTTTGAAGGTTGTCAAATTCTAGAATTGGGAATAAAATCCCAGAAAAAATTAAAAAACCACTGAGACAATTTAACCGATTAAAAAATGTCTACTGTCTATCCAGAGATCACGACAAAATTTTGCACAAAATTGGAGGCCTAGAATGTAAATAGTTTGAGGTCTACTGGTTTAGCCGTTGCTCATTGCAACAATTTAATTTTCAAATATTCTTCATTAAAACTGCAACGCTTTCAAATTTGCAATCATAATCGAATACTAAAATTTAAATATAATTTAAAAATGTAAATATTAAACAATTTACCAAAGTATAACCAACAAATAAATAAATACAATTGACCTATGCTGATAAGAGAGTACGTTCCTAATCGTATCGCAGGTGGCAGATCAATAAGCGCTGAGCTTGTGTCAAGTTCATCTCAAAAACTAATAATCGTAGAAAGTTTAAATTTTCAGAATATACGTAAAATATGATTTTACTTTACATAAGCTATTTTTTATTTAAAAAAAATTTTTTTTTTTAATTTTTACTAAAATACATTTTTGTTGTAAATATAAACTAGCTTATGTTATGTAAAATTATCTTTTATGTATATTCTGAAAATTTCAACTTTCTACCATTATTCGTTTTTGAGATGAACTTGACACTAGAATTGAAGAAATTAATGTACGTGAACTTTCAAATTGGTGCCATGGCATTAACCAATCAGAAGTAAACGTGCAGTTCAAGCATTTTTGAAAAGAGGTCGGCACTGAAATTTTAAGCAAAAATACAAACCATATTATCTTCTATTGTATTATGCAGGTATTGGTAAAATATAAAGTGATTCTTGAAAGCCCAGAGCTACCGTAAATTATGAACTGTTCTTTACCTGGTTCTAATCTTTTATTTAATTTTGTATTTATACATTGTAAATTACATCGATCGGTGCTAACGTGCAATAATATTTTTATTATATGAGGCGCTCAGAACCAAAAATTTTATTTTTATGACTTGATCCACTTTGGTTCTGAGCGCCTCATATGTGCATATAAATTCTAAATTTAATTTTGTAGCGAAAGTGACAATAATGGCCAACAAAAATTCTTCATTGCTACTTGTTTTAATAATAACGGAGTTTAAATAATCATGAACATCTATAATGTTCATTATATTCATATTAGGTTTATTATCTTGCTATATAATAAAGTTATATAAAAAAATCTTTCAATTCACCTTGACCAGATTTCCGCAACCACTTTTCACATTGGTACAATTGAGGAGGTCGCGTGCATAACCGGTTAAATCCATTCTTGTAAAATGTTCAGGAAAGCAAAAAAACGTTTCTCTTCTGGCTCAAAGGAATAATTGAACAGTTCAAACGTGGAGTTGTTGGGATTATGGTTGCGCATGGTATATCTAAAATAATTTTTATAAATTGTCCAAAGGTTTTCACCCAAAAGTAAAAAAACAAATGGATATAACCGGTCTTGCACGAAAAATTAATAAATTCTTTTAAAAAATAAATTTATTCTTCTTTTCAATACAAATTAGTTTAATAAAAGGCTTTACAAAGTACATAAAAAAACAAGAACTTGAAAAAAAAACTCAAATTTTTTTATAAATTTAGAAAAAAAAATGAAAAAAATTAAAGACAATCACAAATAGACTATCATCATTAAACTCAGCTCGACCCTTCTCTATCCGTCTCATTATCTGTTCTTCATCTTCATCAAATTTGAGATATAACCGATTTTGCCCCAAAGCACCAACTTTGATAGGCTTTTTAAGCAAGTTGTAATCGATTTTTTTCAAAAATAACTTCAGAATCGTGTAGATGTCACAAAGTTTATATAGAAAACATGTTTTACTCTATTTTGGTAAAATATAGATTTAAGGGGGAAAGCTACTGTGACGGTCGAAAAAGTAACCTAGTTTTTAAGATTTATTTTCACAAAGGTAACTAATTATTTAAGGAATCGGATTATTGTTATTTTATTAAGTGTATATTGAGCTTGTTTTATATAAATTTTTATCTAATTATTTTAAATATTAACAAAAATATGGGCCGTTACGTAAAAACTGAAAAAGAAATTCCCTCCCCAATGGTTGCATCGATATCTCGATGAAGAGTTATCCGAAAATAAAAATGAAAAAATTATCAAAATTTAAATGAATGTAGCTATCGTTGTACGTAGCCGTTTTTATTTAAAATTGAAATCTATTTCAATTTTAAAACTATTTTCTTTTCATTCAAGCAGTTTATTAACATATTAATTATTAAAATTTTTAAAATCGGCTACGTACAACGATAGCTACATTCATTTAAATTCTGATAATTTTATCATTTTTATTTTCGGATAACTCTTCACCGAGATATCGATGCCACCATAAAGAGGGAATTCTTTTTATCAGTCTTTGCATAACGGCTCATATTTTTGTTAATATTTAAAATAATTAGATAAAAATTTATATAGAACAAGTTCAATGTATACTTAATAAAATAACGATAATCTGATTCCTTAATTAATTAGTTACCTCTGTGAAAATAATTCTTAAAAACTAGGTTACTTCTTCGACCGTCACAGTGGCTTTCCCCCTTAACCGGTTTTGCACGCGACCTCCTCAATTTGTAGTGCGAACGATATTTACCAACTTTTGGGTAAAATTTGTGTCAAACGTTTGAGAATCAATGAGCTTTCAAAAGCTTTGTTTAAGCTTCAACCGTCGCGGAGTTATTATCAAAAGCTTTGGGGGAGGGGGGGCAGTAGACATGCTAGCCTTTCCCAAGTGGAAGTTTGGGGAGAAATTTGTGTCAGACGTTTGAGTATCAATAAGCTTCCAAATTTTTCGTTTGATCTTCAACCGTCGCGGAATTATTAGAAAAATTTTTGAGGAAAGGGGAGCTGTAGACATGTTTTTCTATTTTTGTTCTTATTTTGAATCTTTCTGTGAAATCGATGTCTATCGATAGAGCTTTGTTTGAGCTTGAATGAGCTTTTATTCCCATCATTTTAATTTAATTTTTTGCAAATTTACGTGAAGTTCAAATTTCGAGTACTCCGAGCAAGTTCCATATAATACCTTACAATACCAATAATACCTGTAAATACCTTCAAGTTTAATTCTATTTTATTTGATTAATAAAATAAAATAATAATTTATTTTAATAAAAATTTATTTGATTGATAAAATGTTGTATGAAAAGAAGTTTTACCACTCAAAGTTATTTCGTTTATGTGCTATTAGGGCCGCGAATCGTGAACTAATAAATGTTTATATACGAATTGTATCGTTAATGCCAATTTCTTGAGAATTTAAATACACTTTTGTTAGTTTAAAAATTTCGTCACTTGAACAAATGCTTTGATTTGGTTCCCACAAGCTCTGATCCGGCCTTGTCTATAAATCTACAAATTTTAAACTTTTAAATTTTAAAAATCCTTACAATAGGAGAAAGGCACTTTGAGCTGAATTGTAGTTAAACAAAAGTCATTACAATTTAGAAGGGAGGAGAATTATTCAAGATAAAAAAGTTGACGTGAAGAAGAAGAAGGGCTGATTTAAGCTAAATTAAATTCTACGCGAATCTTTGATTTAAAAAAAATCATTATCATCAGATCATTATTTGTCAATTATGTAGTAGGTTATTCCTTTAATCTAATTTCTTATTATCTTAACTATTCAAAAATATTCTTTCACGTGGAAACAATTGAGTTATAGGTATTAGAAATAAATATTTTTTAATTGAAATATTGAAACTTGAAAGAGATAAAAGACTATTATAGAATGTCAAATAATTCAAAACGGACAAATTAAAAATAAGTAATATATAACCCCCTCGTAGGGGGTCTCACTAATTTATTTTGAGTACACTTATTTTTTATGGAAACAAAAACCTTCTTACATTATCACAATAAAAAGTTTAATTACATTATTAAAAAAAAATAAAAAGTTTAATTACAACAAATTCAAAATTATACATTTTTTTAACTAAAATATTACATAGGAACATAAAAAATTAATCGCCCCCGGGTGGGCTCGAACCACCAACCTTTCGGTTAACAGCCGAACGCGCTAACCATTGCGCCACGGAGGCATGTATTGGTAATATTTCTAAACCAATTTGCCGGATTTTCGTCACCTATCCGATGTAGTCGTCCTTTAATAATTTTAATTATAAATAGAAATTTTCTTATAAGTTGAATTATCAATGCAAAATAATTACATTTAAACTCGAAAGCAAAACTCAAAACAGTCATAAAATTTAACCTTATAAAAATGATTAGTTGAAATTAGTTGAATGAAAAAAAAATTTTAAATAAGCAAAATCATTCATTTTTAAACTAAAGTATAAAATAAAATTTCTTCACATATTAGGGCTATTTCTAAACGGAAACATTTAACTTAAAAGATAATAAATGTCTGGAGATTATTAAATACATGCTAGACTTTAATCACATTGGAAAATTTCCATCTAAAAACAGTAAATAAATAATATCGATAATTATAACACACTAATGTAACCTTTTTTCACTACTCGGGCTTTTTTATTACGTATCGCATGACGGCTCGGGCTTATAAACCACGTCCCTCGTAGTGAAAAGTATCGGTTTACGTCCTTGTGATATAAACTACTATTTTACAGCCAGTCGTGTTTTTTATTTGCTGAACGCAGTTTAGTTAAATAAAATTTTATTTAATTTTAATAAAAGTTACAACATTCGGGGTTTGTATAGATTTCTTCTCAATTTAATATTTATTTAAAATTAACAAGCCTAAACAAGTTATTGGTAAATAATTTGTTAAGATTCAATTTATGCTAAAAAAAAAGTCATTTGAGATTCCAAAGGTTACTTAATAATATTAATTTTGCCTAAAATATGTTCAAGAATCTATACATTTTCAAAGTTTTTAAATTAGAGTAGGTACTTTACTATTCTGCAAGAATAATAGTAATTTATTTAAAAATGAAAATATTAAAAAAGTTTTAAAATTTTAAAGGAAGTTACTTTGAATTATAGATTTTTAGGGTGTAGCCACCTATCGGTAAACGCTGGAACAGTTAATTTTAAATTATATGTTTAGATGGCACTAACTGTCGTGATTTGTAATAATTTCTTCGGCAGACTATTTACTGGTTGGTTTGGATTTTGAAAATTTTCACCTGCAACCCACTCAATTTTTACTTAATTAATTTAAAAAGGGGATACCTACCCCTAATTATATAACTCAAGTTATGCGTACTTTTTACAAAATCTACAGTGCGGAAAATCTTTATAAATGTTATTTTATTGAACCTGTTATTGAAGTTACTAAAAATAAGAAAGGAAATTATACTATTAAAGTTTAAAGTGTCAATAATCACTTTTCATTATTGTCATTATCATTATTGTCGATTATTGCCGACATAAATCGTTTATTCTTTTCAATTATGTACTTTCGTACTTGTAAGGTTTCTTGTGGCAAAAGGTAACAACCGGAAACAACTTGATACTATTAAAATCCGTGATCCGATATTAGTTTATCCTTGTGTAAAATTTTTCATCTTTTGTTTGATTTAATTTCTTTTTTAAAACCACTCAAAATATCAGCGTAGTATGCGCCTTCTATGGTGGTTGGTACCTTTACTATTGTAAAAAATTCAAAGATTTCCTTCAAAATTTCAAAATGATAAAGCTATCACCTTTCCAGCAGAAACAAAATCTTTAAATTAATATCCTTGGTGGTAGACCACCCTTTGAAGGCCACTGTATAAATTCATGCTCAGAATCAGGATCATCAAAATGAACCCAAACCATCACATCATCGATACCTACCATAGAATAATAGATATAAATATAGATATACCTACTATTTTGTTCATATTTCTTGACTACTCTTATATCTTTAATATTTTATACACTGATATCTTTAACATTTTCAACAGTTCTTTATTCTTGCAAAGCACAACACTTCCAATTGAGGTTCGAGAACGATAACCAGGCCCACAATATTATTATAATTATTAAGAAAACTCAACTCATTACTATAGATAATATCAAAATGTAGGTTTAAATCTATGGGCAAACTTTAAATATCGAGTTTAGGCAAAAATTTAGGCAAAGTTTTGATTTTTACTAAAGTTTACATCTGATCGTCTGCTCTTCCTGCATTCTGTTAACGGTACGTACGCTCGACGTAAATGCACACAATAAGGCTTATCAAAAAGTGAGGCTACCGCACCTTGATGTGGTTACGTAGCCTCACCCACATCAACAAGCTTCAAATTGTATAAAATCGTATTTTTTGCACTTTATGGAACGTCCCCGGATTTATCTCAAACGCTCGCCTTTGTTTGGCCCAAACAACGGCTTGATTGACAATTTTAACAAAGAGTATTGTTTATGGTGCAAGGTGCCAAAATCATCCTTAATCCTTACTCTAATCGCGAATATTATATCAATACCGTAGAACTCAAATGATGACTAAGACACACTCCGTCGAAGAAGAAGCAAGAAAAACCACAAAGTCATCGTTTGCTTTATTTAGACTATTTTTCCTGACAAAACCCTCTCGGGTTGCTTCAGTCGAGATTTTTTAATCTTATGCTATCTTTTGAGGTAACTGTTCAATAAACACAACGTACTTTGCAGCTTCCCTGCCAACCCATCAGATAAAGGAGATATGAAGCAATGATTTAGTGCCGCACAATTCTCACGTTCACCGGTTACCGCACTTGATCGTACCTTGTGCTACTGTTAACATCATACTTCTTCATGGTTTAGAAGTTTTGTTGAACGAATATCCATCCTGCTTTTCAAAGTTACCGATTGAGGAGTTGCGTGGGCTTAGGGGATATTTTTAATATGTAAACAGTCTTCAAAATTTTTGATTGAGGAGTTGCCTGGACCTAAGGGCATGTTCTTAATAAATGCACTATCTTGGAGATCCAAATATTTAAAATTTCTGCTTATAGGAAGTTGTGTGAGCAAAGGGTGATATTTTTAATATGTAAGAGCGCTAGGGATCTCAGTTAGAATAACAGAAACTTCTTCTAAGTGTTTTTATTCCTAAAAATTTAACACATTTATATTGATTTCTACTTTTAGGCTTTTTGTCTCAATTTGAATTATCCATATAATTAATTTTTAGTTTACACTTACTATTTGCACCCTCAATCAGCTACTGCAACACATTCAAGCGTTTGATTTTTTAAAAGAATTCTTCATAAATGCACAAACTAAGTTACTCGTTCCAACTATTCTTTATTTACACGCATAAAAAATATTCATGTGCTGATCTTTTTCTTTTTCAAAACTAAAGTGTTTGGAAAAGTATAAAATTTGTGTACGAACAAACGGCTTGAAATTATTACTCATTAAGATTAAAAGCGCCATTTTTCTTTTTTTTGTAGGCAGCTGGCAGTATATTTAAAATACATTATGTACCTTTAGCGCCCACCCGACTCCGATCTCCCCTTAGTTTTGTCAATGTTAATTTTAAGAGTTTATTTCTTATTGTAAAACTTCTGTAAAAAGACGTTGTGATTTATCTATATTTATTACATTATGTTTAAATTTCTTATCTATTTGTTTTATCTACTTATAGATTACGTATAAATTAATATTTATAAAATTTAAATCAGTGCGCTAAGCTAAACGTTCACCAACAAATTAGTCCAATTTTTTATTTGTCAGCAAGTACGCGTTAATTAAAATTTTTTAGAAGGTAATAATTTATATATTTTATTTTTTGCCGTAAATAATTAAGAAAGCAAAGTGGAATGAGAAATATTTCAATCTATTAAATATTTTTGAAACTTAATTATTCCTTAAATGATTATATTATTTATAACTACTTTTTTTACAGATTTTCGTATCAATTTTTACTTGATCATCATGTCGTGCTGTTGTGTTGGATCGACCGTTTTGTTAGTTGGAATTTCAGTGTTTCTGTATCTAACCCTAAAAGTTTATAACTTCTTTTTTAAAATTCCACAAATTCCCCAGTTAAACAATACTTGGTGGGGACCAGGGAATGAACAAGATGAAGATACGAGCGTGAAGCCTTTCGAAATTAACGTGTCTTCTGATGTAACATTTTTCTTTATTGCTATTTATAGCAGTAACATAATTACATTTTTTTAGGTACTAGAGGATCTCAAGCAACGATTAAGTACTGCTAGAATACCTACCCTACCGTTAGAAGGAATTCAGCAGGAATACGGGTTAAACTCAAACTCGTTAAAAGAAATTGTTGAATACTGGAAAAATGAATATGACTGGAAAGAAAGAGAAAATTACTTAAATAAATATCCACAATACAAAACACAAATTCAAGGGTTACAAATTCATTTCATTCGTGTACAACCAAAACCAGAAAACAACGTTCAAGTGGTTCCTTTACTTTTGTTGCACGGTTGGCCAGGTTCAATTCGAGAATTTTATGAAATTATACCGCTATTGACAACTCCACAAGAGGGAAGAAATTTTGTTTTTGAAGTCATTGTTCCATCACTTCCAGGTTATGGATTTTCCGATGGTGCTGTGAGACCGGGACTAGGGGTAGCCCAAATGGGGGTTATTTTTAATAATTTAATGAAACGTTTAGGCCACCACAAGTATTACCTGCAAGGTGGTGATTGGGGTTCGTTTATTGCTTCCCATATGTCCATTTTGTATCCCGAAAGAGTTTTGGGCCTGCATATAAACTTTTGTTTAACGTATACGCCGATAGCCATCCTTAAAGATATTTTAGGTAGCTTTTATCCCCCTCTCATCGTCACCAAAGAGAATGAAGCCAAAATGTACCCATTATCAAAACGGTTACATTTCGCATGGTTAAAGACAGGATATTTTCACATTCAGGCTACAAAACCAGATACTTTAGGTAAGTTTTAGATAAGAATATATTGTTAATGCATAATAACATCATTTTTTCTTGCAGGAATTGCTTTAAATGACTCCCCAGTAGGATTAGCTTCTTATATTTTGGAAAAATTTGTTACACCAATCAAACCAGATTGGAGAAATAGAGAAGATGGTATTAGGTTTATTGTAAAATTTGCTTTTGTTCCTAATTTTTTTCTTTTTACTAGCTCTACTAGACAATGTCATGATATATTGGATTACTGGATCTATGACAACTGCAATACGAATATATGCAGAAAATGTAAGTCAAGCCCAAAGTGCTTTGGGATTGTCAAGGTAATGTTTAATGAATCAACTCTAAAATACCAAAAGTAATTTCCATTTATTTCAGAATACCAGTAACTGTTCCTACAGCGTGTGCTAAATTTGCAAATGAAATTATATATCAACCTGACTGTATTCTGAAAGAGAAATACGTAAACTTGATTCAATCCACAGAATTCTCTAAAGGTGGCCATTTTGCTGCATTTGAAGAGTCTCAGTTACTTGCGGATGATGTTTGGTCTGCAGTAGAAAAAATGCGTGCAAAAGTTTAATTTTTTAATAAAAGTAAAAAAAAAATTTTATTTTATTTTAGCTCTCCCTTGACAAAAATCCATTAGAGTGCGCCATGAACGTAATACCCGGAATAACCAGGTTAAGTTTTATAAAAAATTATTTTCTAAACATCGGTTTTATTTTGAAAAAATCAAAATTTATAATTCTCAGCTTAGACACTTAAAATTAAGTTTGAATGAGTCGATAACCAAATGACCTTCACAAGTATATCACTTTTAAATTCAAGAATAATTTAAAATGTGCAAATCAGATTTCCATTGCACGTCATATTTTAAATAACACAATTAGAATTAAATTATACGCCTTTTTGGATGCTTCAGAGCGTGGATATGGCGCATAGAAACAAAACAATTTTATTGGTATGATTAAAGTTCAATTTTCATGTTTTCCTTTTTATTTCGTCCGTCATCCGAAAGCACTTTCATTGGTCCAATGACTTTGACAATGACAGCGACAAGAGACCTGGACCAATAAAAGCGCTTTCGGATGACGGACGAAAGAAAAAACGGATACATAAAAATTAAATTTTAGGAGTTGTATTATGTCGGGTAAAATCGGGCAAGATATGGAAAACATACGTGGTAAACAGAATATCAAATTAAAGGTTTTACTGAAAGCTTCATCTGGCAGGATGTCACATCAGCTGATGCTCTTGTGAATTTAATATTTAACTTGAATTATTGAAGTTGAACTTGAAGGATCAAATTTTATTTTATGGGGAAAATTGAAGATTTTTTATTTTGTTTTATTTAACATTAACATGCATCAAGTTATTTTGAGACAAATATTGTGTAATTGTTAGGCCCTTGTGTGGTTTGACACCCAAAATCTCCCATGGCTGCACTGCTGACAAGGAAAAGAAAGAAAACCAATAGCATATATTTTTGCTATATTTAATAAAATCATTTAATAATAATATTAAAATAACAAATATTTAATAAAATTGACTATAGTTGCCTATTTACACTCAAGTGGGAGTAAAATTCGTCGTTGAACCTTACTCATAGCACATATGAATAGTATGACATGGCCATTCGTTATCAAAGTACTTGCGCAATAAATTCCCACCAATTTGATTACCATCAGTTAAGTGATGATATGCAGTTTGTACGTTCGAATGTAAAAAACAAGTCCGTTTTACAATAAATTACTAAATTTAAAGATTTTTGTTAAATTTAGATTTTATTGTCAAACTTAGCTCGATCATCATGTCGTGCTGTTGTGTTGGGTCAATTGCTTTCTTAATTGGAATTGCAGTATTTTTGTACTACGTAGCCCTCAAAACTTATAAAATATTATATAAAATTCCCAAAACTCCCCAATTAAAAAATACCTGGTGGGGGCCAGGAAGTGCACAAGATGTAGAAGATACAACTGTGAAACCATTCAAAATTAATGTGCCTCTTGAAGTAAGAAATTATTTTCTATTTTTTTTAATGAAATACATTAATTCAAAAAAAATTAGGTTTTATCAGATCTTAAGCACCGTCTAAGTGTTGCTAGAATACCTACCCCACCGTTAGAAGGAATTCAGCAGCAATATGGAATGAACTCGAACTTGCTCAAAAAAATTGTTCAATTCTGGAAGAGCGAATACGACTGGATTCAAAGAGAAAATTATTTAAATAAATATCCACAATACAAAACACAAATTCAAGGATTACAAATTCATTTCATTCGTGTACAACCAAAACCAGAAAACAACGTTCAAGTGGTTCCTTTACTGTTGTTACACGGTTGGCCAGGTTCAATTCGAGAATTTTATGAAATAATACCGCTATTGACAACTCCACAAGCGGGCAGAAATTTTGTTTTTGAAGTCATTGTTCCATCGCTACCAGGTTATGGTTTTTCCGATGCTGCTGTGAGACCGGGACTAGGAGCAGCTCAAGTAGGGGTCATTTTTAATAATTTAATGAAACGTTTAGGCCACCACAAGTATTATCTGCAAGGTGGTGATTGGGGATCTATTATTGCTACTAATATGTCCGTCCTCTACCCCGAAAATGTTTTGGGCCTGCATTTAAATATGTGTGCAGCGCATACGCCTAAAGCCAGGTTGATGATGGTTCTAGGTAGCATTTATCCACCTTTCATAGTTAAAAAAGAACACCAAAAGAAAATGTACCCGTTAAAGCAACGATTCGCCGATTTAGTTTTAGAATCAGGATATTTTCATATTCAGGCCACAAAACCAGACACTGTTGGTTAGTTTTCGTCAATTCAGAAAATTAGTTAATAATATCATATTTATTTTTCAGGCATTGGTTTAAATGATTCTCCAGTAGGGTTAGCTTCTTATATTTTAGAAAAATTTGTTACCGGAACTAATCCAGAATGGAGAAGTAAAGAAGATGGTGGTTTAACTCTAAAATATACCTATACGGATTTATTAGATAACATCATGATATACTGGATTACTGGATCGATAACAACTGCAATGAGATTATATGCAGAATCAGCATGTAAAGCCCAATTTGCTTTGAAGTTGGAAAAGTAAGTACTAAATTAACGAATTACATTGTCAATAGTAATATTTGTTCTTCGTTTTAGAATACCCGTAACTATTCCTACTGCATGCGCTAAATTTCCCAATGAAATTGTCTATCAACCAGACTGTATGCTGAAAGAAAAATATTCCAACATAATTCAATCCACAGAATTTCCTAGAGGTGGCCATTTTGCTGCATTGGAAGAGCCACAGTTACTTGCTGATGATATTTGGTCTGCAGTAGAAACAATTCGCTCCAAAAATTTTGCTTAGGTTGTTAAGTAGCCTTAAATATTGTTCAAGTTTGTTGTTATTAAAATTCATTTATTTCAATGTCAAATTAAATATTTTCTAATTAAAGGTTCAAAGTATCAAGAACATACAAAAAACACATAACAATGACTAATAATAATTGTTATTAAAATTAACCAAATTTGCTATAAATAGTAGGTGGTATTCCACACCAAACTGACCACCTTTGAACCCGACCCTTTTTGATTTGTCAGAAATTTTTACATGTTTATTTCAAAACTTGACTAATCAGGACGTTCTTTTTTTATATTTTTTTTTCAAAAAAAAAATATTCAAATTCGTGTTCTATAAAAATTTTTAGTTTTTCGGAAAATCATTGATTTTTCAAAGTTTGCCATTTTTTAAATTTAATTTTTCTATTTCAAGATAAACTCTGATTTATTTTGCATATAACGCCGCAAACCCCATGATGGTCGAACTTTTTTTTCTATTTTTTTTTGTTTAGTTGAAAATTTTTTTTTTTAATATTTTTGCAGTCTTACATTGTTTTTATAATATTAACTTGATTAGCAATTAGAATTATTTCATGAATAATTCAGTGAAAAATAATTAAATATTTTTTAAATAAATGACAAACGATTTACTGCATTTCTCTTTGCCGACTGCCGTGTAAATAATTTACAAACTTTGTATATAAAGGAATATATGGTTGAGGTATTAGGTCTAATGAAACAATTATAATTATTGTCCGATGTTTCGGGCCCTTTATTGACCCATTTTCAAGGCAATGCTAAGTGAGTAAATGGTAAATAAAAAAAAGTATATACTATATGACAGCTCTACAGGCCTACAAGGCCCATGGCTTTTCCCTACTTACCTAACCTATCTTTCAAATTTTGCGTGTGTGACGCAGCCGTATTTATGGTAATGACGTCGACACAAATATCAAGGATCACCACAGAGTGTAGATGTTCACCGGAAGGCCGAGCCAAGAAATTTTGTGCAATCCGCGATTTGAACCCAGAATTTCAGAAAAAAATAATTAAATAAAAGTAAAATGTGTCAATAAAAGGCCCGAAACGTCGGATAATAATTATAATTGTTTCATTAGACCTAATACCTCAGCCATATATTACTTTATATATAATCAATAGGTCAACTATATATTCTTAAACTTATTACTAACTTTATGTTGTTTTGAATTAGAATAATTTCTCACAAAAAGATAACCATCTGTATTTGATATCACACTATGCAATTGCTCAGTTTCTGCAATGGGTTTTTGTTTTTGAAAAACGATCAGTTAGGTCATTTACGATTTTGTTATAATTCTCTTTAGGCGAAAATTTAACTGTTATATTTGGGATATATGTAATTCGTTGCAAAAGCTCCTGCATGCAGCTCAGGTATGGTTATTTGTTTATCAACTGGTAGTTGAAGACTGGCTCTCGCTGCTGTTCTTTATATCTTTCCACCAATACAATCGCACGGATTTTTTCTATGAGCAGTTGCAAAAAAATGTTATTCAGCTAGCATTCCAAAATCACTGTTGTGATAATACAAATTGAAAACAGTTTTTAAAATTTTTGAATCGCTGAGGAGCTCCGTCCGAAAAATAATAAATTTTTCTAGGCTCTCAGAAAAATTTTTTACAAAATCAGTAGGTAATTATTTTAGTCAAATCATGTACAGCAACGGCGTCATGAATGTTGAAATCTAAAATAATTACTGATCTTCTGTACTTGAGTTTGTTATTTTTTTTTTAATAAATATCAATTGGAAAAGTAGTAATTTTATTATTCCAGTGAAAACCAGATGCTTAATGATTGTTCATTAAATTGTTCATGGAATAAGTCTAATTATTATACAATTTAATATTATAAACAAAGTAGAAAACATAATTTTTTATAAAAATTTATACCTAACTTTTTTTCGGTGGAGTAAAAAAAATTTACAAAAAAAAAATAACATGTAAAAATGTCTGTCAAATCAAAAGGGGTCGGGTTCAAAAGTGGTCAATTTGGTGTGGAATGCCCCATTATATTGTATTTATAATCGGAAGTTTCCGTACATTTTTTTTTACTTTTCGAACCCTTTAATTAATTAGGTTACTTCCTGCTGAAGCTTAAAATAAATAGCGAAACGTTGAAGAAATACTTAATTTAATTAATTAATGTCCATTAATCCTAAAAACATATCAACAAACAATTTTTTATCAAATAGACGATAACAATTCATTAATTTAGGTACCGTGTTTGCTAGAGTGCGGGGAGGCTATGTGATGGTCATATCAGATTTTTTTTAGTGAGTTCTGTATTTGTTATCTTCTTCTTCTTAGTGCCATATCTTCTTTAGACGTTGGCTACCAATTTAATATTATTATTTTAATATTAATCTAGGATCACCAGGCAAACTCGGTGGTTTGCCATTGCCTTCCAAGAGGAGAGGGTCATAATGAAGTTGCATTTGTATAAGTATTTGTCATAAATAATGATAATTGTCGGTCCGGCGGAGAAAAGGGTATAAACCATAATTGGACAAAATGAGTACCTAAACTATAGTTTCGAAATGATAAGAACCGAATCTGTAATTGAAGGGCTTGGTGCAATAACCGTCCACGTGTAGCACATCCAGTTTTGAGAAAATTGAGAAAAAGGTATCATTCTCTTATTTTCCAATTTCCATTAATTTTTGCATCAGGAATAGATATATTGATCATAAAGTAACTTTACTTAGTAATTTTTACATTTATATTGTTTGTGATTTTCTCGAAATTTTAGTCATAAAAGTCTACGTAGCCGGTTATTGCCACCAAAATAGAGAAAATATGGAATGTTTAGGTTAAAATTAGATAAAAATATGGCTTAACTCACTTTATTCGTGTGCAATGAATATAAAGAAAGTTTTTTATAATAATTCTATTAAATACTTATAATATATAATTATAAATAATACAAAAATTTCATAATTCACAACTGCGCTTGCAACATATTTGGTGCAATAAAGAAAGACATATTTGGTATTTCTAAGCGTAATACGTGAACGGTTCTTGCACTAAACGATGAAGGGGCATTTTTTTGATCAAAAACTGACGTTAACTCAATTTTGACAAAATCGGTCTTTGACCGGTTATTGCACCAAGCCCTTCAATTGAGTAGAAATATATATGAGTATTTCTTTCAACAAAGCCAAAGTGAAAAGCATTTTTATCTACAGAGTACTGCCGTGTTAATTCTAAAGGGCGTATCTGCAATTTTTGGCTTTTTGAGTTATTGCTGGCAAACGCTTCCCTGCATGTAAATCTATCATTTCGTTAAGTTCAGAAGGCTAAACTATGTATAGATATGCTAGAATACATCTTTAAAGAAACGGCGTATCTGCAGTTTAATGTGTAATTTTAGATAAAAGAGACGTAACCAACAATGTTAGATTTAAAAGACGTATCTACGACTACTATTTTGTGTAGATACGCCCTTTCTTTGTAACACTCCATTACTTGACTGGCAAAAATTATCTATTCTGTGACTGGCAGATACAATTCAAATTTTGATGGTTACACTTGTGAAGTTCTGTTTGTTTTTTATAATTTAAATATTGTTACGTGTTTTAAGCTTTTTGGTTATCAGTTATTTAGGAAAAAGTTCACACAGTGTCTCATTTTGCAGATACGCCTTTTTTTCTTATGAGTTTTATTAATATGTGTTAGTCATAAAGAGCGTATGTATCAAAAGTCCCATTTATAATAAATATTTAAGAAAACGGTTTATTTCATTAGATTCTGCCACAGATATAATATGAATCTAAAACACTAGTTTTCTGTTTAATTCAAACCATGTGATGGCACACGGAAATTTATAAAAACACGATTTCCCAGCTTTTTGCAGATACGCCCTTTAGAATTAACACGGCAGAGTACACGTATCAAATGAAACAATTTCAAGTTAAACTGTAATTATCTCAAAACTTGATTTTTTGACTTATAGTTATAACTTTTTACTCGCCGCGCCGCGCCGGACTGCCAATATAAATTAATTATTGGTTTTTCTTTTTTGCGGGTAAATTAGACTTTTTTAAAGAAAAACCGATAATATATTTAAAATATGGACGCTATTAACGAAATTAATATAAATTAATTTTTAAAATTAATTTTTTTAAATTAATTTCGATTTTAGACCATATTTTTTAATAATTTTTGCTTCGAAAACATTATTTTTTTCACAGATTTTGCAAAGCTTTTAGGTTCACATAGAATGTAATATTATAAAAAAAATGTGTACCAAATTTCATCGCGATTGATGAAGAACTTTTTTAGTTAAATCCTACCAATTTAAAACATGAAGTTATGAGAAAAACGCGTTTAAAATGTGGGTACATAAAAATTCAATGATTTTAATGACTGAACCATTAGTTGGCAATTTTAAGAACAAACCAAAGCCTTTCGGTGCTTCGCAAAACTGATTTTTTTTATAAATTTTTGTTGACGAGCTTTTTTGGTCGCCAAAAGCTGCGTCAGTTTTCCCAAGTTACTATGAAATACACTGTCTGCCTTATTTTTATAATTTTAGTTTTTGAAACCCCTTCGCGCGATTCCACACTCTATTTCGAGGCAATCCTAAGGCTCTACGCTTGAATTATGTATTTCATAAACATTAACCATCCATGCGATGTCCTAAAGAAGTTGAAAGAGGTAATGAAGCCTCCGCGTCCAATAAACTCTGTGAACGAAGTGATGAGATTTAATAATTAAAATTCTACAAATTTCGATCGAAGTGAGCGGAGCTAACTTTATTGATTCAGCCAATCTAATGGTGTTAAATGACATTTCATGTAAAATTTTGATTTTTGAAAAAATATAAGCCCTATTTGCAATAATTCACAAAATTTTTGATTTATTATTGCTTTTTGGACCGTTTTCTATCACTCTGTAGAGTGTAAATTTTTAAATTTGCAGTCAGGGTTACGTGATAATCTTCTTTTCTTCAATATTTGACTTAAGCCCTTAGATGATCGTCGAAAATTGCTTAAGTCAAAAATTGGAAAAAAATATTGCAAATATTAGAATTAAATCAATTTTGTATGATCTTTCGATTTTATACTAAGGATTTATGGGTAATGCTTTTATTGGTGAGATATGGAGAGGCTTAGCTGTTAGTTTTACTAAAAAAGTAAAAGAAACAAAGCAATAAATCAAGACATGAAGACTTTACTTTTCAGCTGTGAAACCAACGGCTCTTATTTTTTAACTACTTAAACATGAACGGAAATAATAAATTTAACTTGCTTTCGTAGTCAATCCGGACTTTGCCCAGAAATGTTAAAAAAGAGAATTTTTCTATAATCTTGAAAATTAAAATATTATTACTAATTGTTCTTATTATTTTATGTAAAATGATCCTTGCTACGCTACCCTTACTTCCAATAGTCTCAAAAGTCAGAAAAAAAAATCAAAAAAGGCGTACAAAATTGACTTATTTTCAATAACAAAAAAAAATTGCCAATTTTTGACTTAAGCCCTTCTTACCGCCATCCATAGATTTCTCAATATTTTCTTTGGTACTGGCTATCTGCATTATGTAATATATATGATAATGTTTTAAAATTGGAATGTTGAAATGGGTATTTATTACTGTAAATTTAAATGTAATATTTTGTTTTGCACTTGTATAAACTTTACTTATCTGATATGTAGGTAGTTGATACACTTACGTATACTCAAAGGCCTGGTATCACAGGCCTTGCAACCCGAACTACACTAACTACAAATTGATTAGTGTAAAATCATCAACCTGCTTTGTACACCAATCAATTTTGACAATTTTTTACTTGAACTTACTCGGAGTAAAATTAAAATATGAGACAATCCTGACATTGTGTACATTGAGAAAATGTGGTGTTTAAGATGAAGTGGGGTCTTGCCTTGCTTTGGTAGAAAGCTGGCAAGCGCCAATTAGATTAAAGTATTTTCTTCTATCCTTTTCTATGATTGAAAAATTGTTCATTTTGATTGGCGTTTTCCAGCTTTCTACCGAAGCAAGGCAAGACTCCACTTCATTGTGAACGATGCTTAACAATGCCTTAGATATTTTGAGCTGCATCTTGACTTTTCTTGATGACATTTGGTTAAAAGTTAAAAAAAAGAATAGAAAACTAATGGCCGATTTTATCAACGTTATAATATAGCTAATCACACATTATTTGATCCAGATCAATTATGAACCAATGGAAAACGACTATTAGCGCTGACAAACGTTTTCTATTGGTTAATAGTTAATCTAGGTTAACTAATGTCAGATAAACTATATTATAACGTTGCTGAAATCGGCCATTAGTCTAGTTTTTATGAATTTTAATTGAACGAACAGATCGGAAATGTTAAATGTGTAATGGACTCATTAAAATAAGGGTAATCCCATCGTTCTTAACCTTGTCCAACAGGTTCCGTTGGGCCCAAGTTTCACCTTTCTTCAAACCAGTTTTTATGCAAGGTTGAATCTTCAAGTTCAAGTTTATGAACAGTTTCTACTGATAAAATGACGTCATCATGATAATAAACAGTCGTGTATTTTGTCATTAAATTTAATTTCAAAATTTGTTATCAGTGGCATTCTTATCAATGTGTTTATTAGTTATTGTTCTACAAACATCATAATTTTTATTTCAATTAATTATACCGTCATTTTTGCTTAATAATTAATTATTGAGTTATGCATTAGTACATTAGTTAATCAAATATTGTGAAAGACTGAAATTTGTTTCAAATTTGTTGTTCAAAAATATGCTTTCATAATGTATTAATGTGACAATTGTAGTACATGTCGGCGTATTATTCAAACTTAACTGTATATAACGGTACATCCTTCCATATTAATTAAGCAGCCCGCATTTCTATGCACTGTTCTTGATCTTAAGAATTTTGACCGACTACTTACTTACCTGAATGCTAAAAAAGAGATTTGGTTTTGACCGGTATAAAATTAGTTCTAAAAACCTAATCAAATTTTTGTTAGCCTATCTCTTCAACACTTCATCGTGCAAAGTCAAAACGTCGCCAAAAAGATTTCGTTTGTCCCACTCACTCGTAGTACCTGTTGTAGCATACCTACAAATGTACAAATCAAAATTTTTCAACTACATTAAATTCAACCAATCACTCCAACGCATAGCGATCCGGAATCGCGTAGTATAAATTTATGAAAGAGAATCGTGAGGTGGGCTCAGTTTTACTCGTTGTTTAGCTATGGAAAGTATGCAGCGAGTATATGTTTATGATAACACACGTTTTAAATAAAAGTGACTTCTGACATCTTTGTGTACTTATATTATACTAATACGTATTTAATAATAAAAATTAAGTAAGTAAAATTAATTGTATTTTTAATTAAATATTCTGTTATTGTTTCTGATGTTTCTTGTTTTAAATTTTACGGATTTACATCAGTAACGGTTGTTGTAATCATTAATATTTATTTAATATTTAGGAACAACTTAAAAATCGCTTGCTGTTATTAGAACTTTTTGAACCATAAAACTATATTTATTTATTTATAACTGTAACAAATTACTTGGACCAATTACTTTCTTCCGTGTATGACATTATTTTTGACGGTGATCAACGTTTTTTTATGATTATGTATTTTCATGGATTTTATTTTCAACCATCACTATTAATCATCCAAACAATAGAATAATAGACCATTATCCCATGGTATATTTTCCATTTCATTACTTCAGCTCAAATAAAAATTTGATTTGATAACATTTTTAAATCACAGGAAAATCTTCCTACCACCCAAACTTTAGAAACCTACTCTAAGTAGGTTTTCATCTGGTGCTCCAACTGTTAGTAAAAAAACCTTGTTCAAAATGTAACTTTACATTTTTAAATGCAAAGTTAAAAATAACACTCTGCTAGTATTTCTTTTATCTCAATTCTAAAACCACTACATAATCATCCCCAAATTAACGATAACTTAGACACCACTAGTTTTGTTGTACCAACGACTTTCTCCATGAATTTCCTAAATAATTGTTAGTTACTGCTGGTAAAACTAATTGCATTGTTTTATCAATTTTTTGCAAATAATTAAAAAATTCATGTATTTGTTTGGCAATTAAAATCCTCAAATTTCGTTAATCCCATCATGTGGGTCAGCAAATTTTTTCTGAATTACATTAAAGCGAAAATAACAAAATTGCAAATTAAGTAGAAACTACTTAATTTGCAATTTAGATCCAGACTATTTTAGAAAAATCAGAAATTCAAAATTATTAGGTTGTCTCCATCCCACCCTTTTTCTCAGCTAATTTTTGATAATACAAATATGATGTTATGTTGCAAAATGGCTCCTAAATTTAAAGCATTCTAGTGATATTTCTAATTTTTTTGAAATGTAATAAATAAATAAAAAATAATCTTTGAGTATTTTTGAAAAAAGATTTTTTGTTATTATTTGTGTATTTGGTACACAAATACCAAGTGTTTTGTAAAGTAAGAAAATTTTAAGTTTGTGTTGGCGCTGATAAAAATTAGTAAAAATTAAATTGATAAAGTTAAAAATTGAGTAGCAAGAAGAAAACGAAGAAGGAAAGTACATCTTTGGTGTGGCGTCGAGGCGGACAGACGTTCATCCATCTTGCGTTTTTCTCTGGTGTATCCAGATTTGGATCCAATTCTGCGTATTTTTGGATTAAGTTAATTAACCAAGTGTATCCAAGTGTGGGAAGAAATTTGTTATCCTTGGAGATTTTGAGAATCTTATTTTGCGTCCCTGGAACAAGTATTGGATGCCGCAAAGTTTGTAGATCGTGGTCAAAATTGTAAAAGTTTAATAGTGGTTGGAATCAATTGCGTAAAATTTAATTACTACGAGTCTTTTTGACTTTTTGGATTTTATACAAATGTGCTTGGAAAATTTGAGAAGTTACATTTGATAAGGAAGATCTGCAAGATCTTGAGAAGAAAGATAAAATATACCCAACGGTTTTTGATTTATTATAATTTCTTGCAGTGTTTTTCTAAATGACAGGTTAATTTGATTTTAAAAGTAATCATTTATAGATATATGACCAGACGCTTTAGCTTTGAATTGTATTTCACGAGTTCAAATACCATAACTGCGGTGTTGATTTTTATTCAGGAAAATTTATCTTCATCAATTAAAGTATTTTTGAGTTTGCAAAAAAAGTCTTTTTATGTGACAACTCACATCCATGGTGCTTATTTGTTTTTCAAAAGCGAATAACTATTTTAAAGTCTTTCCGAGCTAAATCGTGGCAGATAGATCGTTACTTTGCTATTTGCTGATAAGTTTTTTCCCCATGATTTTCAATTCTTTTAAAAGCAGTAGTTTATGGCGACCCATTAGTGGGGCATTTTTGGTAAACTTTTTTTGGGTTGAATTTTGGGGATATTTAAAATTTATAAAATAAAGCAAAAGTTCACCAACAAAAATTTTTTTGTTATTCTGAATTGCTATCATTCATATTGAAATGGTAGCCACAAAAGCAGACCCGTGGACAGCTCTACATGATAGTATGGAGGCGTGGCGTATTATGAAGGAAATAAGAAAAAGTTGACAAGTTTGGAATCAGTCAAGGAAGAAATCATCTTGGAAGAAAAGTGTCAAGCAAGAGTTGGAAAAAGAAAGAAGAAAAGAGTATTTGAAAGAATTTTTCGAAAAAGAAGAAGTGGTCAGTATTCAAAGAGAGGCTGTTCTGTAAAGGTGACAGTACAGGCGAGCCAGGTGGAAAGCCGCCGATTCATCCAACTCCCGATAAGGACAACGATGAGGGAAATTAAACAAAAATATGACGACTGCAATGGAAAATAATTAGTGATAAAATTAAAATTGTAAATACGATAAAGTAAACTGAATGCTGGTAATCACAAAAATTAAAATTAATTTAAACAGAACACAAATATTAATCAAATCAAAACAAAAATTAAAACAACACTCGTAGTTAACAAAATTATAATTAACTAAAATTTATAATTTTAAGAATATAAATAAAATAAAGTGATCATTTTATAAAAAAAAGCAAGATGGAAATTTAAAACTGTATAAAATAATTAAAACAAATTAAAAATTCTTCTAATAATAATTAAAAATTTAAAAAGAGAAATTAATTTAAAATTTGATCGTAAAATTTAGTATGGTGTTTATTAGTTATTACCGTTGATTAGAGGATTTAATGGAAAATTAAACTTTGTTGAATATAATATTAGTCACTATGAAGATGGAACAATTAAAATTATGAAATTTATTATTGATTATTATTATTTGAGAATTTATTTAAAGCTACCGCTTAGAAATGTATCAAATTGTTGAAATAAAATGGTAATAAAAAATTGTAATTAAAATTAATAATTGAGTAATAATGAAGAATTTTGTGAAATAATAGATAATCGGAAGGTTGAAGTAATTGAAGAAACAGTAAGGGCACGAAAATAGAATAATATTGTTGATAATCCACAAAGAAGAATTAGAAAGCATTGAATTTATAGAAAATTAAAATTTTGCTAATATTTTGATAAACGTTTTATCAGCTTGTAAATCTCCAATTATTTGTTTTGCGTAAAGGGCCAAGTTCGTTTTTTAAAATGTTGGCATGTCGTTAATAAATAGATTGAATAGTTTTGGTCTTAGGACGGAGCCTTGGGCCTTTGTTTGGATTCAAAACTAAAAATTAGAAAATAAAACTTTTTTGTTGATTTTAAATACATAATAATTCAAATACTGCCTATCTTTGGTGATACTTGTTCCCATTGTTAGTGTTTTAAAAATATCAAAAGCAAGAACTTAATCCTATCATGCGCGTCGGTATTGTTGATATTTTTCTTAGGTATAAACGTAAATAAAACTTTCACATATAAATCACAAACGAACTAGGCTATTTTAACTATGACTATTTTTGAAATTTCAAAAAGGCATTTCTTCAGCCACCACCCTTTGGCTAATTTTTGGAATATCTCAAAAACTATTTGGGTACTTGAGTATTTAGGGTTAGTGATACTGAATAGGCACTGTTACGTGATTTATAGTTGACAATGACTTGTTGATCCTTTTTGCAGCATATGCCTCCAACATTACATTTCCAAAACATCAATGCGGTATCTATTTCTCACCTTTCCCATCATCATCCATCTTGAATAATAATGGGGGAAAAACAATGGGGGAGTTTCACTAGTCACAAATTCTTTGAAATAATATATAAACATGAAACTTTGATAAAAGTGCTATATACAGTGTGTTCACCGATAGTGGTAACAGTGAATAATTCTTAAATATTACTACTAGATACAAAAAAAAGTTTAAATAGTTTTTTATTCAACTCCAAATTTTCTATTGGAAATTGCTAAGGTATATTTTTCTATTCTTCAAATTCAACCGAAAGTCAACATTAAATTTTTTTTCAAATGGCAACATGTCTTTTTTTTAATATTTTTGCAATCTGCAATTTTTTTTTATAAATACCTGTAAAATTTTCATAAGGTTACATAAGAAAATATTCGAGAAAATGTAAGATTTAATCAAGCAATAATAATTTACTAATTATATACACAAAGGTATGTAGGGTGCTCTGAAAAACAAAACATAACGGCACAGAAAACACAACATTTCATTTATCTGATACATTTTTCAAAATTGCCACCGTTTTCGTCTAAATAAGTATTTCAAAATATATAGGACAACTTTGTCGAAAAGTTTTACAATTATTTTCTTTTTAATGTAGGAGTTTAATCTGTTTATTATTGAACAATTTTGTAGCTGTGTGACTAAATAATAAAAAAACTAAAAATGTTTTATCGAAAAAATATTGGATGATCTAATTTGTAATTTTTTGAAGTAAGGAAGCGAAATCGTTTAATAAAATTAATTTACTCGAAGGTCGTTCATGCTGAAAATCGACCGTTGTTAATTTTTGAAATCGTTTGAAACAAACGTGCAATTTAAAAGATATTATTTACGTTATTTTTGATAACATTAATTTCATGTCGACACAGTTGTATATTTTATTTTATAACTTATTGTAAGTGATAAAGTGGATTTAATTAAACGGGGGTAACCATTTTTAAATTGTTATCAATTGCATTAGGTAAAATTTAATTCCGGAAGTTCATTTAGTTGAATTAGCGCACGAGTTGAGTTTGGATAGTTATAGATAAATTATATATTGAACAATTTTCAAATTTTTACGTTTTAAAATCTTTTTACTTTTATCGTAGGAATAACAATTAGAAGATGGCCTATGACCTTATGGGTAACTGAGATCGTTCCTTATCAACAGGAACAAAGTTCTACTTAGCTCTGAAGATTGTGTACGTGTGTAAAGTGAAAATTTAGTGATGTGAACAGAAAGTTAACCTTTTTACTTCTTTTAAAACTTTTATATATTTAACTCAAATTTTTAAATTTTTACAAGCTACAATGTTACCAAATCCGTCTCTTTGTTTATTTTTTACGTGGTTTTGGGGTTTGTGTTATGGTTTTGTTTTATTATCATCCGCAACCGGAGCTGGAGGATTTCCTCAAGACAATACACTTAAACCTGGATCAGCTTGGCTTTATGATCTGCGAACGTCTGTTTTACTTAACGAAAAAGGAGGAACCACGAAGGATGTTGGATTTTTGATAACAGGTCAAGTTTTGGTGGAATCGGTGTGGGGTAATTCAAAATTGGACCGATTGTTTAAACTTGAGGTAAGAATTATTTAATCTTTTTAGCAAAGTTGTAAATCCACATTAAAGAAGTAAGATTAAAGAACATAATTAAGTCTCAATGATGTTAGTAAAATCTGTAGTAATTAAATTTGCCTTTTATAGATAAAATTAATTACGATTAATTGCAATTTAAGATAATAGGTAATGCATATTTTACTGCCCATCAATCATATTAATTTACCACGTGTCAATGGCAAAATTTTGTATAATTTTAATTTAAGTTTGTTCACTTATAATAATTAATATTAAGAAATAAAAAAACAAAAATATCAACTTAAATCTCAGAATTGGGACATTAATTTACTAAAGCTGTGTTTACAATGAAGTGGGGTCTTCTTTTGCTTTGGCAAAAAGCTGGCAAGCGCCAATTAGATTAAAATATTTTCTTCTATCCTTTTCTATGTTTTAAAAATTGTTCATTTTGATTGGCGCTTACCAGCTTTTCTACCTAAGCAAGGCAAACCCCACTTCATAGTAATCGCCGATTAATACCTTCGACATACTGTCAGAGTAATGATCATTAAGAATCATTTCAGAAAGAATTTCACGATTTGAATACGATTATGAAAAATACTCTCGTCACCACTCATTTTGTTATTAAATTAAACTATTTGTGAATTTTTGATTTAAAAAAAAGTTAATGATCATTACTTTGAAATTAAGATATTTCAAATAAAACTGTAAATAAATAAAAAAAAGTTGCGGTACTTTGATTGACGAAATATGCTAATACATGATCTACTAATATTTATTTATAAAAATGCATACAATTTAAATAAAAATTTACAGGAAATCGTTGAACTTACTATTAAGCATGGCTTTATAAAATTTTTGTTTTGGCTAAAAGTTTGGTCACGCTTGGCCTAGCATTCAGAATATTTGAAATTGATTAACAATTAAAATTTTTGCTTGTTCTAGTTCTTTTACCCTAACAGAGCATGACACGAATTTTTATTTGTAAGTTTAAGTACATTTCCATTAGGTTTATAACAAGGAAAATGTTACCAGGCTTATTTTACTGATTAGCACGTCTAATTAGTACTGCTAAATTACTAGGTCTATAAGCTGTGATTTACTCTTTTTTATGATAGTAAAATAAAGATAATAACGGTTTATTAATTTCAAGAATTTTGCTTGACTTGTTTTTTAAAGGAATTGGGTTGCAGTTTGTAATCCTTTGATAATGATATCTTCGAAATATATGTAAATTGCACTAAAAAATGTATAAGTCTAAAACAGGCAAGTAGCAAAAGCAATAATTCCTTTTAATAATTTAATTGTCCTTAAAATTTATTTTAAAAAGAGCAGCGGTTGGAAAGTGTTTAATTTCTGAGGCTAAACTGGAAAGTGAACATTTTCCATCCGGAATCCAATCCTTTCGAAGATTACTGTTTTTCACTTGCATAAAGAAAAACATAGTAAACAACCCGCCCAGAAAGTCCTGTAAATTGTCATAAGGTAACGGAACTTTACTATTGGATAATATGGAAATGTTAATAGGTTCACTAGATATCAATTCTCTCGTACCTATATGATAAATTATATGGTTTTCATGATTGCTGTTGCAATTTATGTAATTTGTACTTATTTACATTGTTACCGATTGTAATTTCTGTTTATAGCCGACTACAATAATTAATTACAAAATATAAAACTTTAATGTACCCACTACTATTTATTACTTTAAAATAGTAAATATATGGTCATGTTTTAGATTGACCATAAAAATGTACATTTCAAAAATTAGTAGCTAGTTAAAATTTTATATAGTACAATACAAATAAATTGGCACTTTCGTCATGAAAAAATAAGATTCATTTGGTGCAATGAAATTGCCCATTGAAATTAGGTGATTATGATCCTCGTCATGCATACTACATATACATAAAATATAATTATTATATACTAGAGAGGGTGATTGTTCGGCCTTTGGCCTCACTCACAGGGAATATTTTAAAAATTAGATTTTTAGGATTACCTGGGTGTCAAATTTTGTAGTTGTCGGTGCTATAAATTAAATTAAGATAAGTAAACACCGCATACACGCACACGCACACATAAACACTTCGTTTTATATCAGAGATAAATAAAATAATAAATAATTAAAATATTTTCACATATTCGACGTTAACAAATATGTATGTAGATTAAAATCTAATTTATTGTTAACTAGAATATTTTAAAATATTTTAATTTATTAATTTTCGCAAGTTAAAATTTTAAAAATTTATATAAATAATATAAAAATAATATAAAAATAATATTATTTTTCATTTGTTGTTATAATGCTGACCTTACTTGCAAGGTTAAACCAAATTGTGGAATAATAACCACATCATATATTTTCTTTATGATACATTTTACCGCAAAATTGTGTTCTATTCTAAAGAGTTTTTAATTACTTTATAGTATTCCGACTCGGATTATTTCAGGATTATTTTAAATAATTATTAGTTCTTATGCTTTCGCTATTTGCCATTAAATTTGCGTTAGTGAAAGCTTGAAACGAGACGATGAACTTTTATTACTTTTTGTAATATTTATTTATATCAAATTTTTTGAAAACCATCGAGCTTTTTACAGTTAGAAACAGCACAATTCTACATATTATCATTTAAAATAATACAGAGAAGGCTAATGACTTCCGGAAAGTTTTGTTCTAAATTTTGTCTTAGTCTGGATTAATCAGACTTACGTACAAATAAAATTTTTTATTTTGACAACAGAGTTCACTACCTACGACCGTAAGGGGGGGGGCAATAAAAAATAAAAATCAGAAATTATTGGATGTAAAATTTTGATTAAGTAATTACGTTTTAATACATTTCTATAAAATTATAATGTTAATTATATTAAGATTATAGATACTGATAATACAAACCGGATACTTTTTTATATTCAGCGTCACGTCCTTGTTCTTAATAAGGAGACAATAGAAATTGCACAAATAGTAAATATCAGATTTGACAATATAATAAAAATGATCATAAAAATTCACCCATGCGCAAAGTCCATAAAATGATACATTTCATTCTTTGATGCATAAATTTTTCTAAATGTAATCGATAAATCCATAATTTTATTTTTTCAGATTCTTATCTCATTAATAAAAAAATATTTAGTATAAGTCACTGAACTTTGTGTTTGTTTTTCGCTATATAAAAATGTATTAATTAAGGTAGAAAAGATGAATTTCTTCGTATTTAAATTTAAATTAGCTCTATTTTCAAAAAAAAAACGTTTTAAATGCATGACTGTTTTAGTACGAAATGGATTAACAAACTCAAAATATCAAAAATTTCCAAAAATAAACTAAAGAAAAACCTTAAATAAATTAATTTAATTGTAGTGTTACACTAAAGATTTGATATTTTATAAATCAAAGAGGGGGCGTAGCTTTTTGTAATCTATTCTTAATCGACTCATTAAGAATATTGTGTTATTCTAGACTAAAGTATACTGTCCAGTTTCAAATGCATATGGGATGATTTTCAAATTAAAATCCGATTCTACACACTGGCGTAACTACATCGTGGGTTTGCCTAATCGAGAACACTTTTAGCCCACCCAAGGAAATGAATGAAAAACTTTAAAATCGTAATAAAATTCCGAAAAATAAAAAAACACCTGACAATAGATGCTCGTCTCGAATACCGAACGTTTCCCGGTCAAAACGTCCACACATCACCAAACACCTCGAGCGATCTGCTAATGTTTGGCAACGTCTGGATGCATCATAGCCGGATTGTTCCCTATGAGCTTGATGCAGTAAAGAAAATCGAGAACAATTTACTCTTATCTAAAATACCGAAAGTTTGATTTGCAAAACGAATCTACTAACCATGCATTGCCACGCAACCTTGAAAAGCAAATCGTCGGCATGCAACGAAAACTCGTTAACTGTGTGAAACTACTTAATTAATGACTATCCAGCATAATCTTTTCTGATGAAATTGTTCTACCTAAATAGTATAAAATTGGATGCGTAACTCAATTTCGCAAAATATGCAGCTTTTGGGTTATACGTTTTTAAAATATGACTGTACTAAACGCTCCGTTAGAAAAAGTAGTGCCTGCAAATTATAATTAAAAAAATTTTTTTGTCAATTTCAAGACAAAATTCTTTTTCCAATAAAAGGCTAAAGTAATATAAAATAATAATAATTCATTTTTTAACATTTCAGTTGTTTTATAAAATAATTTTATCTCTTCTGATAAATAAAAATTCCAAGTTTGTGATTATTCACTTTCCTCAGAATATAAAATGATTATTTCTCATTTTTCTGTTTGTTGTAGTTACTTTCACCACAATTACACATTCGTTCTAGAAAAGCACCAGCTCCAGATGGTTTTGTGGTACACACATCTAAATTAGACTCATTAATCAAAAGTCCGTTTTTAATTGAATGGAGTAGTGGAAGAATCAATAAAATTCACTTAAAGAAAGATGAAACCGTTTCAATTGCTAATTTGAAGAAAGGAATTGCTAGTCTTTTCCAGGTAAGTTCAATCGTTAGTTTGCCCATCAGTGAACAAATATTACATTTTATTTTTTAACAGTTTCAAACATTAGATCAACAAGTGACGGAGACAGATTCTTCAGGAAAATGTGAAGCTGAATACTACTCCGAAACTTCTAACTCCTTCAGGAAAACCAAATCTTTTTGCACATCTAATGATTTACCGTACCTTGCAAATCCAGAATTGTTACTTAGTACCAAAGTTGAATCGAGTAGAATAGGAGAATACACGATGGATGATAATAACGCATTTATCAAATCAATACACTTTTCAGAAACGCATACAATGTTTACAGTGGCAAAAGAAGACGTAGGAAATAAAATAGAGACCCAACAGTTATTATCGTTGGTGCAAGAACAACATGCCGATATTATAGACAGCGACACATTTGATGACGCCGTTAATCAAATAAGCAACAAGGAAGGTGTTGTCTTCACCCAAGAATCACTCTTAACCGAAAAAGAAGCTTTACCTTCCGAAGAAGCCATTACCTTCACTAAAATTATAAAAGACAACAGAGACAACTTGAAAAATAAACATGTTGGTTCTCTTCCATCAGCCAAAATTTTACCAAAAATTATTGGGGTTGGTCGAATTAGCAGTAAAAATGACATCATCAAAACTCTTGAAGTAAAAAAAAATCAAGCTATTCTGTATGTAATCTTCTTATCACAATTTAAATAGTAATAAAAAAATTTATTTTCAGGCATCAACTCTATGACATACTCGGCTACATCCAAACTAAGGCATCTCATGAAGCAGCAATGAAAAACTTAAAGCTCGATGATAAAGATAAGGAAGATTTGATCGAACGTTATTTGTGGGCTCTTTCGACTTCTTCACAACCAAACCCTGACATTATTCAAGATCTGTTAAACAAATACCGCAAAACATCTCAGTTGTCTCCTAAAGTAAAAGAAACTTTACTATCATCAATAGGTTCAATGGCGAATAGACTATCAAAACTTCCAGTTTTTGCAAGTAACGAAAAAGTTTATCAAAATGTGGAAGACGCTTTGTTGCACAGTTTAGATACAGCTAAAGGAGAGAATCGTTTACTCTTCTTGAGGGCCATAAATAATTTGCAATCTAAAAAAGTAACCACAAAATTGCTGAAAGTGGTTAAAGACGGAACGATTAAAGAACAAGTCTTAGCGTGGAAGGCAATAAGGTCCTTTGATAAATCGTACTGGACTAAAGAAGTTTTAAAAGCAGCTTTTGACACATTTTATCAGTTGCACAAAAAACAAGATTCAAGCTCGAGAACATTAGCGCTTGATATTATACTTGAATTAGACCCTTCAGATGAAACCCTACGAACTATGTTCCATTTTCTTATGTCTAATCCAAAAACGTATGAAATTCAGCAATACTTGATTCAAAGATTAACTATGATTGCTCAATCATGCAATGACTTCAGAAACAAAATTTTACATATCATTAAAAATGACAACAAATTAAATAATTACGCATTTTTGGCACAAAGAGGATTATCGACGGCTTTAATGAGATCGTTTTTACAAAATCCATCAAGTAATGGAAGTTTGGTCACGATGCAGGAAATGCAAAATGGAATTGTTAAGCGTGGGGTTGTAAATGTTGTCATGAGTAAAAATGAAATTTCTCATGAAATATTCAGTGTAAGATGATTGTATTTAAATCTGAAATCCTTACTTATCATTTCTTGTTTAGTTGGGAATATTTTCTGGAGGTTTAAACAGTTTTGTATCCAGCGATTCGGAAGCTACCGATTCGGATGAGCCTGCTACTGCAGGAATAGAACTTGCAGTACTTGGAACAAAAATTCGACCATTTGTATTTTTTAATGGTCAAGGAGAGCTTATGGGACATGTTTGGTCGGGAACAGCCTCTGAAAAAACTACTGCTTATAAGGTAAGGAAAATGTTGAAACTTTCTTCGTTTTAATAATTTTGTTTTATTAGGCTTTGGCAATGCTACATGACCATTTGGAGTACTTACGCCTTGGTTCTGGTTTTATTGCAGAATTGGATGTAAAAGGAGGTATTTCGTTTGATTTATCAGGCAAAATTGAAATTTCCTTATGGAATAGAAATGCAGTTTCGCTGGTTGAAAAATCGTAAGTAGTGAAAAATTGTAGGAAATTTGCTTTTATCATTGTTTTTTAGAGCTGGAATTGTCGTACTTGGTTTTATTAAAGTTGATACGTCGTTTGTACGTTCACAAGTGGAGTTCAGTGTTTCAGTGGAGCCAAAATTAAATTTAAATACAGATTTAGATTTTTCCTCCTCTGTTAGTTTATGTATGAAACTTTCACAGCCAAACCTTAGTTTTAGGTAAGTTTTTATTTTGTTCGCTCTTATCATATCTCCAATCCAAAACATCTACATGTGTCATTTCTCCAAATTATAAGTCCATTCCTCACCATAATAATAAAATGTATCGCTTTCTTATTTTAATTAGGTTGTTTTTTGCAATTTTATGACGAAGCTTTCAATAAAGTAGAGCGATACGTTCAAGAAAATACATATTGATTGAATTAATTACAACAAAGTCCAGTACCCCTTAAATATTACAAAATTCATTAAAATATTTATATAAATATATAAATTATTAACTCGTTGATATTAAATTATATTAAAACTTCAAAATATCAATAAATAAATATCAATAAATTGAGATCAATATTGATCTTTATTGATCTCAATAAATCTTTTAATTAATTTTTAATTTATTAATAACTCGATATTTTGAGTTTTTTGAGTATTTAATATAATAAAATATTTATAATGTAAATTTTTAAATCCTCGTAACTCATTAAAATATAGATGATATTTTGTTGCTCTAAATGATTTGTAATCTTTTCAAATTTCCGATAATCCCATTATTCTGCAAATTGTATTGACAAAGATTTTCAAAAATAATTTTGTAACGGTTAAAAGTAAAAACAACATTAAAATTTTAATTTCCTGAAGTACCAGAGCAAAAAAATTCTAAAATTGGTCTGCTCTAAATTCCTAGCTACGTCGGCCAAAATTCTTAAAAATTCAGAAAATGTACTTTTATTTTGCCTTTAAAATAAAAAATTGAATGAGTAAATCTTATTTGAAAACCATGCGATTCCTTTGACGGACCCTGAATATAATCCATGAAATGTGGTTCTCTTTTGCCAAGACTCCTCAGATGGATTTAATTAATAAAAATTTATAATATATTTCTTACTTTTACTGGATAGCATAAATAGATATAATTACTTTTTTCCATAATAACAATAATATTAATACGTTACAATAATTATTAGGTACAATAAAACAACACTAATTCTAATAAAATTAACACAAAAAGTGGAGATCAGCCGGTTTTCAGCTCAACGTCACTGAAATGTTTTTATTTAATAATCCAAAAGTATTTCGCAAAACAGAACAAAATTTCAGTCTCATTTGCTCCAGATTTGTAATCTTGAAATTACACCCTAATTTTTGTGTTTCCTCCAATTAAAGTTCTTAAAAACAGGAACTTTTAAAGAAAATAAAATTAAAATCGGACAAGGCAGTTCTCAGATATAGTTGAAAGAAGTGTTGAGATGCGGTTTGCGGTGAATTCAAAGAAAATTTATTTTTCAAAAATTAATATTTTTTTCACATTGTTTTCTCTCCGTGTTATAATATTAATAATTTTCTATTCATATAGTATGACGTAAATGTTAATAATATTTTTGTTTCAGGCACAATATATTTAAAATAGAAAGGATACCTGGCAGTAAACATAGACTACGTAAAGTAAAATACAGAAAATACATAATGCCAGGTAAAACGTATTCTCTAAATAAGAAGAATAATGAAATGTGCAATGTGATATTTAACAAATGAACTGATCAATAAACTACTGAATTGAAATCTGCATCCTGTGTGAGAGTGTGTGTTGTGCAACACTGATTAAAATATGCTCAATTGTATATTATGAATTGTGAATAGCAAAGTATGTAATATAACTATTTTAGTATTTTGAGTATTCCATTTTATTTACAATATTCAGTTGATTTCAGACAAAATTTATTAGTCACACTTAAGTAATTGTACTTTACTTCATCTACACCCACACTCGGTAACTACCATGTCTTGGTAGCCATATCTATAAGTTGGGACACCTCTATCATCCACATATAAAAGAGAAATAGAGTCGAGTTTGCTTGGGACACAACAAGATCTTGTAGCTCTTGCTGGTGCCACGCTGTGCATCAAAGCTTGAACAATTGCGTGTTTTGTTGGAGAGAGATGATCAGCAACAGGATAAAAACATTTTCCCGTACACTGATAAGCCTAAAATAGATTTTTATATTACTACAAAAACGAATCATAAATAAATCACCGTCCACTTACTTCATATCCACTTGGTTGTACAATCCAATTATTGTAATGAATTTCAGTAAAATCAATATACAGCTGTTTACGTTTACAAGTATTTCTTAATCTTTTAAGTTTTCTAGCTTCAACCTTGTTTATCTGCTCGTTGTCCCATATTCGATTACTTTCTTCTTCATAATCTTCTTCGATGTTTCGCTTCTTTCTATCAACCACCGCTTCTTTTGTAACATCTTTTGGGGTCATATACGAAAGCAACAAAATTGGATAATCATGCTCGATGTCTTCTATTACTGGCATCAAGGATAACTGGAAATGATTTGATTTGAAGTTTAAGTAAGGTAAAAATGCTTGCACGGATACGACTAATTTCAAAAAATTATGTTTAAAATTATTTTTAAGTAATTGATCTATTAAGGTAGTCAGATTGAATGTTATCCAGGTGTTATCTGCGTGATAAATGTGGCGTTCGTGCAGCAAACTTAATGTGTTTGTGGAATCGTTGTAAAATGAAACTTTTATAGAACGTTCAACACCTACAAAAAAAAAGTAATGGATTGGAGATTTAAGGTGTGGTTGTAATGTAACTTTACCTGAATAAATATTTTTGTCAATATTTATTAACGTCAGAATGCGTAACTCAGCGTTAAAGAATGTTTCGTCATCATTTGGCGATGGTATATCAAAAATTAAGACGTGATTCTCTTCGAAAGTTTTTAATACGTTTTGATTGGGCAGTGTACCTGTAAAAAGAATTTTTTTATTAGCTTTGAGAATAGAGAAAAAAACGACTGGCTTCTCACCTGCATTTTTTGGTATGACACTTCGAACCACATCAGGTTTGGAGTAATCGTCGTCATTACGTTTCCTCTCTTCATACAATTCCAACATAAATTTGGGGATGTGCACTTTTCTTCTAACGTGACTTCCAACTTTTTTATTTCCCTTCGTGAAGTTGTTTAACTGATTTTTAAATTTATTAGCATCAATGAAATGAAATTGGATTGATGTACTTGTAATCAACTTAGCATTTTTATTCGATACTATAATAAACAAACACAGACATAAACCAAAAGTGGTAGATACAAATACGTAACTCCACATTTTTAAACATTGTATAGCATTTTAAAATATAATAAATACAGATGCACCTTTTCCAAAGGATTATTTTGAACTAGAAATGCTGGGCGTCAAGATGCCATCGTCCAAATTAAAGCACTTGAAGTTCAATTAGTTATTTATCAACATTAACACAGCTACCCTATCAACTATACGTTAAAAATAACACAATAAATTGTGATTATTTTATTTTAGTCAGTTCTGTTGAAACACATTTTAATTTTAGTATGAAATACAATAACTCAACAACTATTTCCAGTTATCAATTCGGGCTGATGGATTAACGAAGACGAATGCCTACAAATGTTTAATTTCGTACAAAATTTACTGAGAAACATTCAAACAATGAGTAATTTTTTAATTTAAATGGCTGACTTTCGCAAATTCTTAAAAAAATTAGTTACTGTCGTAGTTTCAAAAATATTTATTTCTTAAATCAAATTAATTTTCTTATCTCTTTTTTCACCGTACTTATTTTAAAAACTGCTTCAATCATATAACTACTCAAATCACTTTAATTCCATTATTTTACAAAATTTTCTTCTAATGTTCAATGCTGTACGATTTTTTCAGCTAAATATCTTTATCTCCAAATTATGGTTTAAATGTTCCAAAAATCTAATCAACAAATTTCAACATTTGAATAACACTACATATCTCCCTTGAAATATTTTAAAATATGCATTATTTGCGCAATTATTTTTTCACAATTTAGTTAGTTTGAATCAAAAGCAGTGTTTCCAACTCTAATTGGTCGAACCAATGTCAAACTGCCCTTAGTTCGATCTAAGGGGTCTAAGCGCTTAACCCACGTTTTTAGCTCGCTTTAACTTAGGTCGGTCTATTCCGTTAGGTTGCGTTACCAGAGCGTATACATGAATGGACTAACAAGCTCGAGCTTAACGCGTGCATGTAGACGGGACATGTGTAATTTTTGTTTATTACCTGTGAGTAGAACGAGTGAGCATAAATGCGATATTTATTACGGGTAGAATTTGTCCATTATATGCGGGTTTTTATTACAAATGAATCTACAAAACAGGTAGATTAAACGGTACTGTTTTTTAAAAGAAATAAAAATATAGAGTAATACTTTTCGATATTATTGCAAACATAAAAAAAACAAAATTGACTTTTATCTTTTTCATGATATTGCACCAGCTCAACAAAATTTAAAAAATTTGAAAAACGATAAATTCGACTAGAGAGCTGAAAAATACTGTTTGGAAATATACTGGAGCAATTTTAGTTTTTTTTTTTAATGCCTGTGCCTGGGCAAAAGAGGATTAAATGCTAATATTTTGAACTTAAAATTTTCGAAAAGTATTAATTTTGTTAATTTAAACCTTTTGAAAAATGTTTAAAATAATATTAAATGTTTTAAAGCAAGAAATAAATTAAACATCAAGTCTCGCCGTAGTAACATGCATATTTTTTCTGGAAATGATATAATTTACATATAAACATCCTGTAACTACAAATGGAGTTATTTATTATTATGTAGGCACATTATGACATAGCATTTTCAAAGGAATAATTCAAGATCTGTATAACAACATCTGAAACAAAAATAACAACATGAAAAACCCATACTGCCTTGCATGCCTTATCTTAAAGAGTAGCCAGGCTTTATATTTCCAGTGTCGTGGAGCAGGGATCTCGTAGATTCTTTCTCAAGGAAAAATATGTTTGGGTAAACTAAATTAAAGACCCAAGTTTGAATCAAATCTCGCAAATCTGAATGCCTAAACAAATACATTTCTTGACTTTCTAAGTCAAAACTGTAACTACAAATTGTAAATCAACTTACCCCATATATAATTTTTTTAAAGTCATAATATTATTTTTATTGGTCACTCAGATTTCTTCGGAAATCTCGATGGTCTCCTTCGAATCGACAAATACAAAACTAAAAATGACATCACAAAAAACAAGTAATCAAAATGCATTAAAAAATTGAATATTATATTAGCTAATGTATCCTGCAGCATAATAATTAAGGTACAATAAAATTCAAAATCACAATCCAGTTCAATCAAATGCTTATGGTTTTTCATAAAAAAATAAGTGTAAATTTGACATTCTACAGTTTTTGAGATAGTTGTTACAGTTATTCAAAAAAATAAGCTGCACGGAGAAAAAAATTATGCTTAAAAGTAGAACAATTTGTGTGAAAATTTAACTTGCGTCAAGCCAGCACCCCCACTTTTTCCAAATGAAAAATAAAATAGATAGGAATTTTGTGTAAATTATGTGTAAATTTTGTGTACAAAAAGAAAATTTTGTGCTTTCATTGTTTCAAAGTTATATCCATTTTAATGGTGGGGGTGCTGGCTTGACGTCAAGCTAGCACCCCTACTTTACAACCAGTAACGCTACACAAAAAATAAACATATCAAAATATTGTGTAAATTTTGTGTACAAAAAGAAAATTTTGTGCTTTTATTGTTTCAAAGTTATATCCATTTTAATGGTGGGGGTGGCTTGACGTCAAGCTAGCACCCCCATTTTGCAACCAGTAACGCTACACAAAAAATAAACATATCAGAATATTGTGTAAATTATGTGTAAATTTTGTGTACAAAAAGAAAATTTTGTGCTTTTATTGTTTCAAAGTTATATCCATTTTAATGGTGGCACATCCGTTTTAGCGTCAAGCTAGCACCCCCACTTTGCAACCAGTAACGCTACACAAAAAATAAACATATCAGAATATTGTGTAAATTTTGTGTACAAAAAAGTGTGCTTCCGTTGTGTTATCTAATCCGATTAAAAAGTTAAAACCATAAAATTTTATTCGATACCAACCAATATTGGTACCGATGTTGGTTGGTTCAATCAATCCATAGAAAACTATTATCTCTAATAAACGTTTTATTATTATTAAAAGCTTTTATTTAACTTGAGGAGAGCGTTGTCCGTCGTCCATCGTCCGTTGTTCGTGTGGGTGGATCACTTTGAGGCCATTTTTAAGCAACTTCCCGACGTCCAAGAGATCTGAAATTTGGTACACAGCTTGCACTTGCCGAACATTTTCATATTTTAATTTTGTTTTTTTGAAAATCTAAAAAATAAGCGAAAAATCGGGAAAAAACTGAAAACCATTAAGCGCATGCGTCGATGCGCATTGGACAATTTTAACATACACACCTGGAAGTGAATATTACATACAAACCTGGAAGTGAAATTGGCCATTATTATGGAATTTCTTTCAGGAACAGAAAAGACTGGGTCAAACTAGATGGTTTGAAAACTAAAGCAGAGTCTGTATCGGGAAGAACGGTAGTCCATCCACAACTTATTATTTATGCAAAATGAAATTATTAAGATGCGAAATACCAAACGAGAACGATCACTATGAAGAGTTAAAATTATTGTAAAAATATTGTATTAAAATAAAAAAATTAATATTACATAATATTCTATGATCCCAGCGAGTACTATCCAATTAATTTTTCTAGCGAGACGTGCCACGATTTAAAGTATAGTTATAGTTTTAAAACAATGACAGCAAAAAATTTTTTTTTGTACACAAAATTTACACAATATTCTGATATGTTTATTTTTTGTGTAGCGTTACTGGTTTCAAAGTGGGGGTGCTAGCTTGACGCTAAAACGGAAGTGCCGCCATTAAAATGGATATAACTTTGAAACAATAAAAGCACAAAATTTTCTTTTTGTACACAAAATTTACACATAATTTACACAATATTCTGATATGTTTATTTTTTTGTAGCGTTACTGGTTGCAAAGTGGGGGTGCTAGCTTGACGTCAAGCCATCCCCACCATTAAAATGGATATAACTTTGAAACAATGAAAGCACAAAATTTTCTTTTTGTACACAAAATTTACACATAAATTACGCAACATTTTGGTATATTTATTTTTTGTGTAGCGTTACTGTTGCAAAGTGAGGGTGCTAGCTTGACGTCAAGCCAGCACCCCCACCATTAAAATGGATATAACTTTGAAACAATAAAAGCACAAAATTTTCTCTTTGTACACAAAATTTACACATAATTTACACAAAATCCTATCTATTTTATTTTTCATTTGGAAAAAGTGGGGGTGCTGGCTTGACGCAGGTCAAAATTTAGTACAATTGTACTGGTTTTATTAACACAATACAGCTATCATAACATGGGTTAGTACCTATGAAAAATGTCCAATGTATAGGTACTACACAGAGAAAAAATTGTAAATAAAAGTAGAATAATTTGTGTCTAGATTGTCTAACAAGTACAAATTGTGTAAAAATATAGCACAATTTGTGTTATAAAATAGTACAATTACTCTAGGTATGACTAAAATTGTGCTAAAAACAAGTACAATTTTACTAGAATTTCACACAATTTGTCCTTGCAGACAATCTAAATGCAAATTGTTTTACTTTTAAGTACAATTTTTACTTTACCATACCGAATGGGAAAGTTATGTAATCTAAAAAAATTTTTTTTTCAGATTTTCACGGATTTATATTCCTTGAGGTCTAACGAGTTGAAAGAGACCCAACATCAAGAAATGTCTGTGTGTCTGTGTGTCTGTGTGTCTGTGTGGCTGTGTGTCTGTATGTCACTTAATTTTGTGTGCGCTCTAGCGCCCAAACTAATAGGAATTTCTCAACCAAATTTTATATTTAGTACTTTTATATTGAAACTTAGATTTGATTAGATTTTGGTTAAAATCGGTCCACGGAAACGTGAGATTGGGATAAATTAGTGACGCGATGAGTATGTTTGGTACTGTGGTCGGTAGAGGGCGACACCTAATAATGTCGCAAGTTATGTTATGGGCAACTGTCCAGATAAATCCACTCACCGAAAAATAATAGCATCAAATCTTGCCATCGAGTTATCGATAAAAGGAATGATCTTTGGAAAGTGACTCGATTCACCATCGTATGATGTCGCGCATTAACGATATTCTATCGGTCCACGGGAACGTGAGATTGGGAGTAAATTAGTGACGCGATGAGTATGTTTGGTACTGGGTCGGTAGAGGGCGACACCTAATAATGTCGCAAGTGATGTTATGGGCAACTGTCTAAATAAATCCACTTACCGAAAGAAAAATTTATAACATCGAGTTATCGATAAAAGGAATGATCCTTGGAAGGTGACTTGGTATAGAGTGACAGCCGATAAAATTTTCGCACATGGGCACCAAATCATAGGGAGCGGCCAAAATCGTTAACTACGTTTTTGTAAACTGTATTAAATTAGTGTGCAAGACATAATATCGTACCACAAGATTATTGTATGGTAAAGTCATGTGATGGCCACATCTCTCATCCAGTGAGGCCGAAGGCCGAACAACCACATCCGATTCACATCCACTCGTTTCTCTGTGTAATACGCTTTTTTTATTGGTGAGTTACCACTTACTACTAAATTTTATGTAAAATTTAACGTCGTATCATACGGACTTAACATAATTATTGTATATAATTTTAACACAATTATATTTGTCGCCAATCTACACCATTTCTAGTTTTAATTCAGAATGTATCAATTATTGTAAATTAGATTAACAAATACTTCTAGCTTAACAACCACCCTTATAGTTAATAAGTGTTAAAAATAGTACCTACAATAAATTGTACTAAAAATGAATAAAATTGTGCTAGAACAGAGTACAATAAATTGTACACAACATTAACACAATTTGGACTTGTATACAGCCTAGGCCCAAATTGTCTTGCTTTTAAACACAGTTTTTTTCAGTGTATTCAGCCTTGCACACTTATCTAGATGAGCAGTTATAAGGCCGGCAGCTAATCTAAACTACAATTGACGCTTTCTGAATTAAAGCTATAAATGGTGTAGACCTAAATTGTGGTACTTTTTTTTCAGTGGAGAGGTTACAGAGATTCAAATGATCCCAAAAGTTTAGTAAGCCCACTTATAAGATAATCTTTCTTTGGTATGTGTATTATGTAGTCAGAATTCTATCGGAACTTCCGGTCGACCTCTTGAATTAAACACTTATTTAGTTGTATATAAGAAATATTTTGATATACTAATTTATTAGTAATATTCGACAATATCTTATTAGTTTTTCAATAAATTGTTAACGAAAAACATCGATAAAAATTTAAACTGCAGTTAAGAACATTTAAAATAAATCCTATAATTTACCTATAAGTATACTTACGTAATAATAGCCTTTACTTCTACGGCATTAATGATAATTTGTTTGATTCGTTTTTACCTATTTTTATATTTGTTGATAGTATTGTATTGCATAATAGCGATTAAAACTAAAAAACTTAAATATTACCTACTTAATAGTCTTTTTGATACAATCGAAAGGAAGTAAGGTAATTTCTATTTTTTTAAAGCCTAAGGTCCAATCGATTTTACAATCGCATTCTTTTGGAAATTTATGAAGCTGATAACTTCTTGCAAAAGTATATTAAAAAACCCTGAGTTTAAATAGCGCGCCCTTAAACTCCTACATCGGCAGGGTGATATCGACGTCTGGCGTCGAAAATTACGTCACGTACTATGACCAATCGAAATGCGCATTGGGGTATCATACGTTCCAAGATACACCCATAAAAGGTGAAATTATATTACAATTCAATCAATAAAACTTATTAAATGTTACTATCATCAGAAGTTTTCTACTTTTCTAATATTATTTGATCCTGACATTTGCATGCAGTTCTATTACAATGTTTAACATTAAAAGCAGTAATAAAAAATTTGTGAAATAAAAACTCAAAAGTGATCCAAGTTGCCTTAAAAATTGTATAAACCTTGATAAAATTTAACTTATATCAAAAATTCGATTGCAATGATCCGGTTCAGTTAACAAAATATATGTTTTAATGTGAAATACTTTTAGTTTTTGTGAATAATTGTTTATAAAATAATGTTAATAATGTGCCAAAACGTCTGATTAAATTAATTCATCGGTAAATGCAAATTTGTTCCTTTAAATGTGACTTAACCTAAATGCATCTTTTTCGTTTAAGTAATAAAAAATTAATAAAATTAAACTTGATTTATAACTCAAAAAAGAAAATTAAAGCAATACTAATTTCTACCTAAAAAATTGTAAGGCCACGTATAATAATTTAATTTTCTAGTCAATGTAAAAATAATCTCTTCGATAACGTTGAAGGTACACAAATGACATATTTAAATTTTTATAATTATACTTCATATGGCAATTAATTCGCTGTAATTTGCATTAGCTTAATCATTTTCATGTCAGTAAAACATCAAATTTCAATAAAATCACTTACGTTGATCAGTACTTAATTATTCCATATTATAATATGGACAACATTGATTAACCATTTGCGTTGTCGGGAACTAAACTGGATCTTCTTTTCAGATTTGTAAATAATTTTGCACGTGTTTGTGCGTAATATAATATAATTATAAGTTATAATAATTAATTTTTTAAAATGGTATAACATCACCTTTTTAAAATATCAACATAATATAAACGATATTAATGTTGGCTCTTAAGTTTATAGTGAATGCTACAAGAATGACTTTGGAATTAAGTCAAAAATTGGACATCTCTAATATAGGTAAGTTAAAACTTCATCCCATGCTTTTCAAAAAAATTTTAATTTTTTATAATATTTATTATGAACTTTTTAAAATGAATAACAAATTTTAAAAATATTTCTTTCTGTTAGACTCGGGATCGTCTATTTTCAATAATAATCAAATAAAATTTTGTTTCTTTTCCTTCGCCTCAAAGTAGGTGAACCACAGCCTCACCTGACAGACTGCCTGTCACTGTCAATGGACGTAACGGCGCGAGATAAATGATAAATCTGTTTATCGTTATTGTTATAAAAATCAAAACATGAATTCACTCACCGGGTTGTTTACGCTGACCTTGAAAGCAAAAACCAATTTTATCTTTTATAGGCGGCGCGTCACGTTTATACCAATAGAACTGTAGAATTAAAAATGTTAATACTTTTTCTAAAAAAAAAAAAATTTGGTGTAGCATAAATAGATTAATATAAATGATTTGGTGTAGTATAAATCTAATTTCAAATGATTACTGCGTAGTTTTCCAAATTTCAAAAAAAATCGCCCCCGGGTGGGCTTGAACCACCAACCTTTCGGTTAACAGCCGAACGCGCTAACCAATTGTGCCACGGAGGCTTGTGATAGCATGAAATCCGCTTGTTTTCTGCTGATAATAAATAATTGTAGTTAACTGAAATTTAATTAATGTTACATTTCAAACAAAATAAGGAACTTACAGCGTACAAAGTAATTATTATAATATCCAAACAAAGTATAGCAATATCTAATTCTTATCGAAAGATAAGAATTCCTTCTTTTCCTTTTAAATACTTTACCTTCTTTTCCTAAAATCCGACAACACACATAGTTCTGTGGTGTAGTTCTAAAGCACAGAACCGTAACTAGGGCGTCCCGAAGGTGGCGCAAGCCATGGGTGCACATATTTGATGCGCAAAATTAACTAGAATTCTAAACTACTTTAAAAGATAGAAAAAATACTTAAAAACTGAGATAAAAGTAAATATTATGTAGTCTCCGATGAAAATATTTACAATTGGCCCAATATTAACCCAGCATTGCCCCAACGGTGGTCACCACTGGGAGATCGTTGGTCCAATGCTGAAATAATAACTTCGGTCTTACAGTTGGCGGCCAGCGTTGGTGCAACGTTGATTGGCTCCCAGTTTTAGTCCAGTGCTGATTACAGGCAAAGTAACGGTATTCGATACTGGCCCAGCATTGGCCATCTATTGTACGCCGATTCTTAGACTGAATACCGACAAATCAACGGTAAACAGTTTTTGCCCAACGGCGTTTTGTTTCGAACATCGGCCGCCAACGACTGGTTGCAAGTATTAAGCCAATACTGGCTCAGCATTGGCCATCCACTGTACGCCGATCCTTAAGCCGAGCACTGGCAAAGCAACGGTAAACAGCTTTGGCCCAAGCCTTACTCCAGCGTTGGGTGCCAACGGTTAGTTTGCTAGTGCTAAACCAATTATTGGCCGTAATGTAAACGTCGGCAATATTTTCTTGGGCTGTGTTCCTGAAAAATATCTTTTCGTAATTTAAATATTCCCTAATTTTAAAAGTAAACAATTGGAAATCCGGGGGGGGGGTCTAGGGAGTATGAAATATCATCAGTAGTAAGTAAGCAAAAAGATGCATTCTCAATAATTAATTCTGAATAGTTATCTCGTTACTTCCTTATGTTGGCGGATATTTCATACCCCCGGGAACTCTCAGTTTCACACCCGTGTTTTCACATTTTATAAGTTTTAGAGGGCTTAACTACTCTAAAAAAAAAACGCATTTAAAAATTAGATAAACTTAGATATTTTCGAACATAAGAGATAGAAAAAAAGCATACTTTATATGTATGTTTTTGTTTGCTAAATAGGTAGGGTGACTAAGATTCTCCCCCATGACTGACGCCACTAATTTGGGGTTAGCATTTTTTTAAATTAACAAATATACCTACTCACGTTTATTTGCTATCAATGTTTGAACGCAGGGACGTTTGAACGCGAGCAATTGAAATTGTTTTTTAAACTTTTTTATTTAAACAATTACTAAATAAACAATATAAAATAACATAAAATCTAAGCTACGTGTATAAGCAGCAATCCTTGAAAAAAGTGCTAGATTAACGCAATAAAATTAAAGATTAGATAATTTCTATTACCAAATAAATATAACAAACATAACATATAACCTAAGCTATAAACCGGGATCCTGGAAAAATTTATTAGTCGTTTACATACATTACAAGATTACAAGAACATTTCAAGATTATACATTAAAATTCTTTTTTATTTTCTGACATTACGCGACATCCAAGTACGACGACTCTTCGAATAAGCGTAACATCTACCGATGACTCTTTAAGCACGGGATAAATCCACTAGAACCATGATGGCCAAGACCGAATTGATATTTTACGTGTAATCAAAAAAAATGTAATATATTAACTATTACTAAATAAATAACATATAACCTAAGCTATAAATCGGGATTTTTGACAATTTTTATTGTTTTCGTTAAAACGATCGCGTTCAACCAGCCGAATTTAAATGTCCTGTTTTGCTACTAGATAGGAGTCTTCTCGTTTGAATCTCACTATAATAATTATCTTGAAACCCTTTCCGGTTTTAGTTACGACACTGTAATAAATTTCTGAGTAAAGTTAAAAACTTAGATATGAATATAATCAAACTAAATTAAATTTCTAAACATTTTACTGTATTTAAAACAGTTCTAAATTTATTAAAAAAAAAAAAATTCCGCCCCCGGGTAGGCTTGAACCACCAACCTTTCGGTTAACAGCCGAACGCGCTAACCAATTGTGCCACGGAGGCTTGTTACAGCAGTCGATTCACTTGTTTTCTGAATATGAATTTTTATACATTTCATTGTATAATATAATACACAGAGACGGTCATTGGCATAACCTCATACTGCTAATCCAGAAAACCCAGTTCAACTCCGGACTAAGTAAAAATTTTATTTTGGCCGTCTCCCGGTCCTCCAGGTTGGAGGTTGAGGCGTTAGGCCGCAGCCGCACCGGTTCCCTGGCAGTCGGAAAAAGCGTTACAATACTAAAAAGTCTCGGATCAATGAGGTTCCAATATAATATAATATAATAATATGGTATTGAAATTAATGGTCTAAATAAGTATAATACTCATTATATGTATTTTACGATTATTTTCAAACTTCTGTCTTCATCCATTCTAGATTTCCAAGAATACTTAAGCATATTGACAATTTTCCATTAGCTTCTCGATAATTCATTTTCATACGTTGAAAAGTATTTTAATGTATTATAAAAAGAAAAGTATTGAAGTGGATGAAGAGAAAAATCGATGTTGTGGGACAATACGAGACCTTCATAATTTATAAAAAAATATTCGCCCCCGGGTGGGCTTGAACCACCAACCTTTCGGTTAACAGCCGAACGCGCTAACCAATTGTGCCACGGAGGCTTGTGATAACAAGGAATCAACTTGTATTCTGCCGATAATATATTCTAATATAATCAATAATATTTACATAAAATAAATTAGTAACACAAAACACATGTATGTATGTTAAAATATTTGTTCCCAAAGTTAATAAACCTCTAAAAAAAGATTTGCATTTAAATAAGAAGGAATTACAAATGATAAAATCAAATTAAAAGATTTTTATTCACTTCGGAGGTTTTCCCTTAGAGCTAAAATTTAAAGTAAGGATTAAGTTTTCTTAAAAACTTTAACAAACGGTTAGTAAGTAACTGCATTTTATTAATGTATAATAAAAACATAAATTATGTGGAATTGTGGGTATTCAACGTTAATCAAATAGCCTGTGCATTAACAGGTTAATAAAACCAATTAACTAAAGGGCGTTTAAATGAAGTTGATGATTCTCGACATACATTTTACTATGTTAATGTAATGTTAATTACATTTGCCATACATTTTGGGAAATCGTATCATACAGTATAGGAAAACAAAAATATTCTGAGAAAATACTGGGGAAAAATACTGGAGGAAAAAACTAAAACTTTTTAGAGTTGAGAAAGATCAAGGTATTAACTATGTGTGATATCTTCATTGCATGTTGCAAGGTTTGCTTCAACAAAAAAGTAAGAAATTTAAGCTTTTTTCTTTACCTTTCCAAAAAAGTCCATATTGTTTTTATTTTTTGTATAATTATTGTTTCGGTAATGCTGACGCAGGAGTGCACTACAAGATAAACTAAGATAAAGGCCAATCATGCAATCAATTAATTGCAGTTGCGTAATATTACTATACTTTTATGTTATTATTTTGCTTTAAGTTTTAATTTCCCAAAAATAGCCAAGTATTAAAAATATAACTACAGTTATTAGGTCAACTAAAATATACAGAATATATACATTTTAACCAGGCTATAAGTCATTGTCTTCAATATGATCAATTTAAATTGTAAAAAAATCATATCCGTCGTACTAATGCATAAAATTTGGGCATATAGACGAAGTTTGACGTGTATAGTTGCAAAAACCTTGCAGATATATCTATATATGTGATGTTACTAAATTACATGTCTAATATTTAATTATAGTACTCCTAATGTTTTAACGATAAATAAATTACACATCTTATCCTATTATCATCGAAAATTTTGTGATGACTTTGCAAATTCAAAAGAAAATAATAAGAATTAGTGTTTCATTATTGTCTTCAATATTCTGAACGTTCATTTTTATTAGCTTCAAGTTGTATTCGTGAGTGGAACAACTATATTACCTATTACAAAAGTAAGTCCTTTTTTACAAAAATATTTCATTTTATATTAATTTATGTATAATTATTATTGTTTAACCAAAATATAAAACCGCTCGTTCAACATTCAAAGTAAAGGACTTTGAGCATTAAAAATTTTAGAATTTAAATGTTAGGTTAAACTACATATTTTAACTAATTAATTAATTAATTTTTTAAATAAACTGCATTATCATATCATTAAGCTACATTGCCAAAACTCTGCGGCCTAAGGACCGCACTAAAATTAGTTTTTGTTAGAAATAAATGAACAAATTAATTTCTATTGTGTCACAGACCAATTCAATATCATTTTTATTCTTATTCATTACAATAGATAGCGAGAATCTTAAAAAAGTCATAATTTACCATGATAATCTCCTATGTTAATCACCCCGTATATTAAAATGTTGCAATCAGAATTCGATTTTTTGGTTTAATTAAAAATATCAAAAAAGTGACTATTGTAATAAAGCACTGAATACATTGTAATTATAAGTAAATAATTAAAGAAACAATTTATTGTGATCGCTATAAATATTAATTTTACTCTTTGTACTTAGGTTATATTTACTAGTAAGAATTTTAATTAAATAATTGTAATAACATAAACATTAAATTCTGATAAGATAGTTTGAACCACTGAATTTTATATAATCCACTGTAGTAGTACTTTAACATTGTACTACTTAATTGATTTGTGTTTGTGAAAAATTATGATAGCACCATTTTCAAAAATGTGTAAGTAAATGTCATATTTTACTATCATTAGTATTATTTAATATCAATGTAAAATAATTTCAATTAATTTATTTCAAGTTTGTGAATTTCCAAAATAATTTTTATAAATTTATTGAAACTAAACGCCACGTGTTGTACAAATAATTTGAGGTAAAAATAATAAAACTTCATTTATTTGCGATAAATAATTTTCACTTGAGAATTTGAACAATGAATAGCATTAAATTTAATTAACATTTTGTATTATCGCTTTGTCAAATAAAAAAATTAATAGACTTTTTAAAAATTTAGGTCACATTAACAAATATCCGCTTCTCAATTTTTTTAAATTAAAAATTAATAATTCGATTGTGGTAAGCTAATTAATTACAAACTTACATTATAAAAATAATCTTTAAAATATGTTATATTTAACTCGTTGAAAATAAATAATGATATAAAATTTTAAGTATTTAAAAATCAAATTATTTTATAACTTTCATTAAACTTTTGGGACCGATTTGTTCCTTCGTCAGAATATTTATTCAATTGTAACTCGTATAACTTAAAATTTTAAATTTTTAAAATTTTATAAAAATAATCTTTTGGTCTAGTAAATTAATAAAAAAGAATTTATTTTGTGTTCAAATTCGAATGAAATCCTCTAGAAGTAATGGATAATGTAAGGAGAAGGTTTAGTTGTTATATGAATGTTAAAATTATATAATCCATGGGGTAACTAAAAGAGACACTGTAACAACTAACCCCGGTCTCTCCTAGATAATTAAGTGAGCCAAACACAGTTTTTATGAAAATTTGTATGTTTTTTTATCTATTAAATATATGATAATATATTTTTAATATTTTGTAACCTTTAAGGTGATGATAATTTATGATAATTACTATAATTTATTTAATATATTCCAATTAACTTATTTTTGGACTCAATAATACAATGATTATTTTTTACTGTTATTTGTCGTTCGATCAGTAGTCGAAAGTGCACTGAATGCTGTCTATATAAGGGATATTAATATTTCAATGACAAAAATTAAAAATTATTATTATAAAATAATTTATACGCAATTGACTTATCATCCATTCATTTAAAATATTAACTAATAAACAGATGTAACTACGACAAATAATGCAATACATTGAAATTATTAAAATATAATAGTAAACAAAAATATAGATTTTTACTTATAAAGTAGTAAATAATCAAAACCAAAATAGACCAAAAGTGACCGTCACATGTACCTTTATAATATCGTATTTCCATTATTTTTCTAAAAAAAAAACAATTAAATGGTACAAAAAGAAGAAAATAAGTTTTGTGATTTTTTTCAGAAGAAAATTTTATAGGGATAAATTACAATCCTCCAGTTTTGAACTTTGTTATAAATAGAATTTTATTTATGCTATTACTTTTTCCGTAATCAGACGCAACGTTTGGATGATAAATCTCTTGTTATCGGTCAAATTTTTATGATATACGAGTATAATTTAATTTTTAAATTAATTAAATTATTTTAAAATAAAAAACACCATAAATACCATATTTACATTACATATTCAATACACAAGAAACATCATCGTGGAGAGAAATCAAAGTTATCCTAGAAATCAAGGTTTTTTACAATTTATTATTTAATTTCAAAGTGTAGTATCTATTACTGCCTTAATTTTTTCAGTAAGACTGGTTTGTTCTGAATAGTCTAATTTGTTTACCTACTGGAACTTTAATTTGTATCCACTTTATTTCGGAGATATTCATCATCAAAAATACTTATACGCAAATTGGATTAACGAGATTCTCATTCTATATATTTCAATATTAAAAGGAATAAATAAATTTTTGAATCTATTACTATTGAGATTAATTTTCAGAAATTACTGTTCATAACAAAATCGAAATAAGTTAGAAAAAATTTATCTGCAACATCATAATTTGATTTTGGCGGTATGAATGGTAACGTACGTAGTACATACATACATATTAAGATACCATAGGATTTCCTATTACGATTTATAAAATTTTCCATTGCTATTAAGATTAACAAAATATAAAATTTTTATAACATGAGCTTTGTACAAGAATAATGCAATAATCTGATGAAAGCTTCACATGTAGCTGAAAGCTCAAAAATATTAATATCGATTTTACTATGGTCAATTAACTCGATAATTTTTAACTACAGATTTCCAAGACAAATTAAACAGGAAAAAGACGATTTATCGTCAACTCAGCCTTGGATCTGCATAGCCCATACCCTTTGCTTACATATAATATGTTACGGGAAAAGTACACATTGGTACCTGGAAAAGTGCACATTTTCCGGTAAATGTACACTTACACCGGCGCTTTTAGTAAATATACAATGTACTTTTCGCAATAGAATTAGGAATATGTGAATATGTGCACATATACCAAGAGATAATGGAAAATGTATACTGAGACTTACGAACAAGTTAGTGTATTAAAGAGGGGCGATTTGAGCTAAAAGGTGTCCCAAAATGAACTGACATTTTAAATTTACCACATTTCTTTTAGCAACAAAGCCAGCGTAGAAATTTTATTTACTGTAATTAGTAAACATTTGAAACTAAAGTTATTAAAAAGTTTACAATCAAATAAAGATTAGAAACTGTTAAAATGTATATTATTAAATTTTTATATTTTAAACTATTCGTTCCCTAATACCCACTTAATTTAAATTAATTTCATTAAAAATAATTGAAAATAAAAAAAACAAAATAATTAAATAATTTAATTAATCTTCATTGCAGCATGAATTACGTATTAATTAATCTTTTTGTTTTAAATATTATATTGACGCTTTATTTGAAGGTTATGTTTACAATTACACTGCATTCGTCTACTCACTTTTACCAGGGTACATGTTCACATGTATACATTTCCCGGTAATTATAAGGATGTCTTTGTAGCTGTCTTTTAAATTATTCAACGCACTTTTACCAACTCCCGTGGAACCTACACACATTTTTTCATGTTTATACATTAACCACTTAATGCTCATTGTCGTGTCTGTCAAGCTTGTCGTATCCTTGTTTAATGTACTATTGGTGGAATTAATGTGTATATCATATTATCCTAGTTTTAACTTTGACCACCCACAATTTATGTGAGCATAAAGTGGTTAATAAATAAATGTTTATATATCAATAAATAATTGCATTTATTTTAAACGGTTTGTCATAACAAAAGACGTCATGCCGACATTTTCAGTAATTGGAAATCTCAAATTGCCAGACCAATATAGCAGTTCGTATTTTGACATCCCACGTACACAACAGATAAAGAATTTGCTAAGAGAAAAATATTGTGAATACTGACTATTATGACTTATTACGACTAAATATTATGTACATCAAAATGTAGAATGGGGAGTAAATTAGCATTTATTTTACAGTAAAAATTCTAAGATTTTAGCGCTTAATTAAGAGTGCAATTTTAAGAATTGTTTGGAAACTTCATTTGCAGCTCTAAATTGGTTATAGATAGGCCCATGATTTTTTTTAACAAAAAGAGGAAAATTTTCCCAAGGCGATGATGATATAATGTTTAATCGGTTTCGAAAACGCATTAACATTTTTATTATGTTAATTAGAAATTTTATATCAAAAACGCACAATTAATTAAAATTTAAAATGTTAGGACACAGTTAAAATATCAATCTTTAATATTCTGCATTAAAATTATTTAAATTTCAAGTATTGTAAGTATTGTAAATGATGTTTTGTTTCGACTATAATTTGAATACTTTCAAAAGACGCGCCTTGTAAAACCAATAAAATCTCTTTTTTATTCTTTCCAATCAATCCTCCTCATTCAGTCTATCCGTCTTAACAGACGCGTAGTGATTATATTCATGTGTCCAATCGTGTAATCGAGCCGTCGTTTACTAGACAACATGATCATAATGCTCTTGGCAGATTACTCAATAAAAGATGTAATTTATAATTAAATTGTAAATCTAGGTAACTGCGCCACCTATCGAAAACTTTTTCGTCCTAATGATAGATCAAGCCCTTAAATTTTGGCAATTTTACTACATATTCTTGAAAATACTTTTTTAATATGTATCTCTAAATTCAAGCTTTCCACATCGATTATTTGGAATAAAAACAAACTCTCTTACTTGCACTTTAAACTGAAAACAATCAAAATGTAGATATAGAAAATAAATTTTAAATAAAAAAAATTAGAGGTCAAAGTACTGATGAATGCCAAGGCTGTTACACAAATTATGTGGGAAAATATAAATTAAAGATTAATGCGTCAAATTTATAACAATGTAGTTCTAATAAATTTTAGTCACTTACTAATGTCTGCTTCAGTACCAAGACATTCTTATTCTGGGATTCAAAAATACAGTTAAAATACTTGATTTAAATTCTAACATGGTCCAACCGATTTGATCCATTACCACAATACGCGCAGCGGTGAGTAGGCCTTCAACAAATGCAAATTGTAAAAATTTCGATTTTGATTTCTCGTTAATCCATTCATGCTCGTCATTTATTTAAAAACATTAAATAAAATTTTAATTTTCTCTAAATCGGTTAAATAATGAGTCTTCTAATTTGAAACTGATGAATTCCTAATCGTATCACCGGTGGGGTCACGATCAGATTTTCTTCGACAGCAATCAAAGCGTAAAAAATGGTACTTTTTTATTATTGGATTCAAGTTTTTCATCTTTGCCTAAATATTTTAAATTTAAAAAAACCATGGCGTTCTAATTCCAATTGAACATTGCATCAGCTCTTCGGTTTGCACAGCACATGGCCAAACATGAGTAAAAAAAATCAAGATACGTATACGTTGATATAAAATTTATGTAAATGAGCAAAATTACTGTAAAACTTTTACCAAACGAAACGTTTCATTAGCTTTTAATTAGATACAGATTAATTTATTGTGGTAGTACAATTTTTACCATCACATACCTCCAAGATTAATTAAAACCGCCAAAGGTTATATTTCGTCATTGAAAGAGATTCGCGAAGAGTATAGCGATAGATTATGATCGCATGGGCACAATTTTACTCTACTTAGTAACGGGACACCCACATCAGGTGAATGTCCTGCTTACTTGGTCACTGTACCATTTGTCGATCTTTCCTTAAGTTCCAAGCCCTTAAATCAATTATTATTATCGGGTAACTGACCTCCTTAAGAATAACGGAATTTACTACATCATTCTCACATTTTAATATTAAACAAAAATTAGCTTTAATAGAGATAGGTATAAAGTAGAAATGCAGTTATCAAACAAAATTTATGCAATTTGCACAAATTAGAAAACTTTCTGCACGCTATCTTCAGTGATGAATCAGCATCACCATTTCTGCATAATATTTCATTATTTGTTACAATCTCAAAGTTATTCTTTCATCTGTAATAGCAATTTTTTATTTGCACCAATAAGTTTATTGCCTTACCTTTGTTATTTCCATAATAAGAAAAGAGAATGTTATGATCAGTTATGATTTTACCATCTAATGAATGCACTTCTTGAATTAGTAGTAGAAAAATGTAACCTACAATTCGTGACCTGAATAATCTATACTTTAAACAATTGACATCTGCAGAATTTTCTAATCACGGCTCTTCCTTCTTATCGAAGAAGAAAGCAATCTTTGTTGATCATAAAATTATCATTTTTGGAACTTAACAAAGAATCGGTCACTTATACCTTTTTGTCTTCTAAAAATAACCTGCAAAGGTGAACAACCTTGTTATGGTGTAATTCTGTATGCAACGAAAAAAATAAGTGGGTCATGATTTTATTATTTTCTTTATTTCCGCATGGGCAACCTTGCACTGCAACCTACGGATTCTGTGGATGTTCTATTTCGTTATATTAAAATGATTGGACCAATGTATTAAACGTCTGTCTGCACTTTATACTGAGGTACCGTAATATCAATTGTATAGTGGTACAGTGTTATTTTTTATCTTTATTTTCCTATAGTATTATATTATTATTAGTTAAATTGTTTATTTCTACCAAGCGGAAAGCGTGTAAATGAAGCATTTTTATCAGGATGCAGAAAAACTTATTGCTTATTTTGCGTTTCCTCAATTTGTATATTTACTTTCTTACGAAAGTCATTTTGATTTACAAATCCTAAACGTGACTCAGAATTTTAAGTTGAAACCGTTACAAGTTCTTTGGACCAAGAATCCACCAAATTTTCATCGATTTTTCTGCCTATATCAGCATTTTCATCGGATTCATCAATTATTTATTTATAGTTTTTTTTTCAAATATTAAAGGCACTCAATTTTCTGAGTCTGTAGTGGAACCTACCTTTTGAAGGTGAAAATACATCTTTGGGGAGCTTTTTTGAGGTCCAAAACTAAATAAATATATTATGAAATCTCTTCTGTAGTTATAATAGTTTGTAATGAGCGACATCGATCTAAACGAAAGGCATCCAACGAGTAACGACTGCTGGCTTCCGTGCAATACACATTAAACCACACGATAATCATAAAACCATAAAAGTGTTGTCTTGACTCCAGGTGGGCTTCTATGGCCCCTGTTATAATATTACTAGTCAAAAACTTAACATCTTCAAAATGATGATGCTAAGCCAAATTTAAAGCATTGCTTTAAAATTTTTGTAAACAGCAGACCATTTGAGCCGCTGTCCATCGTGGACCAAAATCATCGTTTCAACCACATCGGCGTAGTTACGTCATTGGTTCATCATCATGAAATATAAAATGTAATTTTAACAAAAAATGTATTAATTATTATCGACATAGTTTATCTGATTTCTAGATAACATTGTAATTCATGATTTTGCAAAAATTCTAATCTAATCTAAAAAAAATAAAAGTGGATCTGAAATTATTTATTTATAGTGTCGCCTATTTCAGAATTTGTATAAAAATTAACTCTTTGCTCAAGAAACAGAAAAATAAACTCACTTCACAGCTGACTTATATTTTTGAAATAAATAGTTTGGGACCTTCTTCTACGTGCCATGATCGATCCCTAACATCGGCGATGAAATTATGGTCTTTGACTAAAAGTGAAATTATTGCGTTTCGAATTCCTGTCCACTTTCCAATATTTTTCAACCATAAAGATTCCACTTAATTGGGATTAGACATTTTAGCCTAATGAATTTGGTATTTATTCTGTAAGATTTGGTCCAAATAAGCGGTTGCCCAAATAGAGGTGGAGAATACTATTCTTCCTCGATGCTAATTCTTCGTTTTTATCATTACAGAAAAATGCTTTCAAATTATGTTTTTGTAGCAAATATTAAGTATTCTTTCCTTTACTTCTTTGTCTGAGTACAATAACCCTTCTCAGGCACTTGAAACTGCTGAGTCTCTAATAATTGTCTGTTTAACATTTAACTGTATCATGGTTTTCGTCATTGGCGACTAAATATTGCACACTTTTATATTACGGATGTCCTGTTTATCAACTCCTAAATGAGTTTGATGAAATTTTGGATTCAATTCAAACAATCAGACAGGCAAAACCTTCAACAGCGAATTTTTTGTAGTACTATACTCTTACAGAAAACTAGGCTTCTCTAGTTATAATTCCCAAGGAGTTTTAAATCCACACTATCCAATCCAAACTTGATAAACCATCCAACAGACGTAGGTGTTTAGCTCGAAGTTTGTCTGGAAACTAACTAAGGAAAAATTACCTGCACCTGGATACTGATGATCTTCAAGAACAAACACAAAGATATTCAGTAAGCAAAAGAATAGATTAATAGGGGTTTGACGAGTTGAAGCCGCATCTACGCCAAAAAGAATCCATCCAAAAATTTAAACTGTGCGATAGTTAATGAAATAAAAATACAAAAACTGCGGTCTCAAAATAAATTCCCTAAACACCAAATAAAATTGGATCACAGCTGTTGATTTTAAGCAAATATTGTGGCTACTTCGGACAATGCGATAAAAAAAACACCTCAAGCAAACGCAAAATCCTCATGCTATTTAAATTTCCTGTAAAACCATCGTTGAATATTAAATATTTAGGATTACAATATAGTAAGCTTAACAGATGATCTTCTACGGAACCGGACAACTAGGCGATGAGTAAACTGGGCGATTGGTAAACCAAGCGACGGTCAACTGGGCGACGGACAACTGAGCGATGGGTAAACCGGGCGACGAACAAATGGACGACGGGTAAACTGGACGACGTATAAGTGTATAAGTCAACACAGAGAAAAAATTGAATTCCAAATCAATCTCGCACCAATTTTGAAGTAAATATTATTTCAATTGATGTCAAATTTACTTCAATTGTAGTAAATTAACTTCAAAATTGGTGCGAGATTGATTTGCACTTCAATTATAGTAAAAATTACTTCAATTTTTTCTCTGTGAAATTTAAACTTACAAAATCCACCGCAAGAAATGGCGGAAAATTCAAATTCACTATTTTTTATTGAAACAGACTTTATTTTATTATAATGTAATCAAAATAAATATAAACTATGGAACGATCTGGTATACCTAACCATCTCATCGATTAAAGCACCTATTATTAACTTAAGATTAAAAATGTATCTGTCAATTATTAATTAGAGACGTTCCAGTAATTTATGGACTACTGAATTAATAAAAATAAGTCTATAATCATAAAATATCGTTTATGTGTTCTATTTACAATTTAATTAACATATCGAACAATTTTACCATCTATTGAGCCAATTATTTATTGTGCACTTAAGGTAGATTGTTAGAGAAGATAAATACAAACAAAATTTATTGTTTTTTGTCATACATGCTTCGATGAAATGAATAATTTGCCAACATTATCTTGTCGACAATAACTAACGATTATAACTGTCCACCACTTTACATTGTAATATATCAGTCGTCTGAAGTCAGTGCATTTTGCAATAATTTTATAACGTATAATTTAGTTTATTTTTTATAAATGATGAAAAAATTATTTCAGTTAATTTTTGGAACCACATTGCCACGAGGGGACAATGCACTCGTCGAAGATTTTCAAACCGGTATTATGACAAAAGTTGCTTACTTCCTGTCAAAAGTTCTTTGGGGAAAACCTGAAAATTCAAAAAAGTAAACTGGAAATGATACGTTAGTCCCCCCTTCTCTCGAATTAATTTTTGTATTATGAAATTTTTGTGATGCTATCCTTTTTACAAGGTATAAAATGAAAGGTTAGATATCTAATTTTTATAGCTTTAAGGCAATAGATAAATGTATAAATTAATTGCTATCCCTATTATAGAAGACAATAGAAACAAAGATAAAGTGGTTGGGAAACTGGTTTGCCGCTTTACATGAATTTAGGTGCGCACTGAAAATGTGGTGGAGTTGACTGATATGGTCCATGAAAGACTCTTCCGAGTCACACTTATACTGCTATTCAGTATAAGAAAAGTCATCCAAAAAAGATGTAAAAAATTGAATTTTAACAATTACTTATCGCGTTCGAGTAAATATATTTACAAACCGTTGCGCAATATTATAAACTCTTGAAAATTAATGCAGAGAATCCGGAAGATTTACCGTAAATTTGCTCCAATTTTCCAAACCGCGCTATTCTACTTAATCATTTGGTGAGCGCCAGTGCACCAAAACACAGATATGAGTCATATTTTGATGTGAATATAATTTAAATTTTATTTTAATTGTGAATTTTTAATTTGAAACCGATATCTTGTGCTCGATTTACTAACAATAGGCGAAAATGAAGGAAGAGATAGTGTTGAGTGCGAAACATTATATTAAGCATCACAAACCAAAACAACAAAAGAGTGATAAATATAAACCGAAAACAAATAATCGAAACAAACCCCAAAAAACGAAATATAAAAGGCGATGGAGGAATTGTAAGTTTTTTATTTTATTATTCAATTTTTCAATAAATTATTAGCAAAGGTACGATATTTAGTGCTACGAAAGAAAATTAATCGGTCCCTTTGTGCGTTTCGTACGCACATCAAATTTTGTAACTGTAAATTCACAAAAAAAATATAACATTTCGTGGCTACTGTTCATATAGTTCACTGAACTCAAATCGGATATTAAAATTTTCATGTTCAAGGTAATAAATTAATATCAGCTGCTTTTATCAATTTGTTTAAAAAATTAATAGAAAGTAGGCAATACGTGACTGCATCAGCACGTATAACAAGAATCTCTCTACAAGTTTTTTTGTATTAAATTTGCTTTTACATTTTCTATGTAGGTGGATATAGATAAATTGCGAACATCTTTTTTATCCAAACGAGGTGCCACAAAAACAATTTTGACTATCTTAATTATTTTTAACTGTTTGTATATTGAAATCATACAAAATTACCATAATAATATGTTAGCGGTATAAGCTGCAAGTAATAATTTAATTAAAGTGAACTTCGTGTTCGAGAAATTATGGAAATGTTGTAATTTGCAACTGATCATGTCAAAACCTTTGTTTTCGTAATCAATTTTTTCTAATACAAAAACTGTTTTAAACAAAAATTTTGTTTCGAAATGTTGAACATTAATCACGAGGAAGGGGGCAAAATAATATATTCATATCAAATGACTATATTATAGTTCGATCTATCGGTTGAATAAACGCTTCATTAAATAATTAATAAATTATAAATTTATAAACTATTATAAATGTAATAAAATTCAATTTAATTCATAAGCTTTTCGACAATTAAACAATTAAACTTTGTTAATTTTTAATTTAACAATTTAGCACGCTTGTAATTTATATGTTTTTTAACCTTTTAAATTATAACGTCATCTGTCCAAAATATATAAAAATATTGTTTGGTACTTATGCCAAAAGTACATTTTCGTATACATCTGTAGAACTTCGTTCATTCATATATAGATACAATATTACAACGCTCCCACTCTAGGTGACGTTGAATTGTTTATTTGACGACACAACGCTCGACGTTGTTACACTGGATGTATACCTTAACCCTTAAATCAGAAATTCACTAAAAATTTAATTTATTAATAGTAGTTGATTAAGTAACTTAATTAATAATAATTTCAGTATTTCTATATCCGATTCGTGAAGTATCACCTGAAAAAATCTTTAATGATCATTAACTTGGCAGTGTCTTCAAGGTGTAAAAGTCTAGGATCTGGCAAGTGAAACTACTTATTCTATAAGTATTATATTGTGGGAAAACTATTAAAAAAGCACCGCTAATTTAAAGTCGATTTGGTTCCGCAGTAGAAGATTAGCTTAATACCTTCAACACACTGTCAAGTTAATAATCATTAAGAATTCTTTCAGACGAAATTTCACAAATTGGTTACATGTAAAAAAAATAGGTACCTATATAATAAAAATTTAAATATCTTCTTTATTTATTATCTATCACAAGTTAAAAACTTAACAATTTAGACCATCGGCATCATCAATTTCAGTATCAATTTTACCATCATTAATTGTAAACCTTTACGGAAAAGGTATCATGTGTTGTCTAATTATTTCTTTTGTCATCATTTAAAAAAATTTATTATTACCAGCACAGTCTTAACTTGTTCAAGATACCTTCCTTCCTCGGTCCTTTTACCCTAATGAGGGTTTGGTGACGTATGTATAACGTTCTCTTGGCAGATTTACTCTCGGTGGTTTGCCATTGCCTTCTGAGAGAAGAGGGTCATAATGAAGTTGGATAAATTTTGTAGCCGAGTTGGGGATCGAACCTAGGGCTTCTAGCCTAGAGTCCGATCCTTAGCCCGTTCCTTAGCTCACCTCACTGTTCAAGATACTGCATTGTAAACTACGAGAGAGGCGCCTTAATGACCATTCACTTTTTTCTAAATTTATTAAATGCTTAAATAATAACTGAGGGTAATAAGCAAATGAATAGCAATGTCAGTATTTTTACGTATATCCGATTTATGAAATTTCGTCAGAAATAATCCTTAATTACCATTAATTAAGCAGTTTACCGAATAAGGTTTATTAAATCATATACTTACAGAAAATCTCTACAATGAAATCTCACCTCCAATGAACGAAAAACTCTATTAAGGGGTTTTGCCACTGTGGAAGCCTGAAAATGAACCAACATTTGCACAATTTTTTTAGATTGGGAAAAAAGTTTTATTTACAAAACAAAATATATCACTTGTTTACATATGTATTAAAGTACCAATAAGTATTTTTTAACATAAACAAATTTACAAAGCGGCGGCACAGTGCAGCTTTTAAAAATACATCTTTTTAAAAAAGGTCTTCGGGGCTTGCAGCATAACTTGAGTGAATTTGATCTTACAACAAAAATAAAAAAATCTGCTTAATCTACATATAAATAGCTAAAGAATGACGTACGGAATTTTAAAAATATTAATTTTTGAAAAAATAGTAAGCTTTTGAAGAAAAAATTCGATTTTTAGGCAAAAACTTGGACAAAAATTTGTTCATAACTTTTACAATTTTTAATATTTTGCAAAATCCGTACGTCATTCTCTTCAAAATCTCATACAAAAGCTACAGTTAAAATTTGAATTCAATCGGATAAAAATTGTTTGAGTTATGCTGCAAGCCAATTTGACTTTTGTAGTTTCGAGAAAGAAGCGATTGAAAGTTTTAGTATACGTATATCGTAGTTAGTCCAGTCGCACTAAATAATATGTAACTTGCTCAATTTTGATTATTTTAACTTGAAATTTTTTTCACACATTCTTGAATATGTATATTTCGATAAAATTCAAAATAAAAAAAACAATTTTTTTTAAGTTTACAGTGGCAAAACCCCTTAAACGGTTTTGATATAAGTACTACAGTAATAATTTTGAATAATTACATATTAAATTACTAAGTTACTCCCACTCCCAAGTTAATGATCATTAAGGATCCTTTCAGAAATAAATTTCACAAATGAAAACACATAATAAAAAGAGACACAATCAAATTATCTTTAACTCGACTATTCAAATATCAAACTGAAAGTTAATAATCATTGTTTTATAAGTAATTTTAATCTATTGTTTTGTTCTTTAACGCCCAAAAAATTTTGTACTATTTACATTAGTTAATTATGCAACACAAAATGCACTAATTGCAAAATGCAATAATTATCTTGTCTATCTGTTGTCGTTAGTAGGATCTTTTTTCGGTCAGAAGGGCAAACTGAAGTACTGTTGTGTTATAATATTTATAGCATTATGAAAGCTGGTCAACCAATTTTTCAGTATTGACAGTCACTTATTACCTGTCACATGAGCGTCATTTACTCAAATTTACTCATCGAACTTCATGATCGTATATACTCGAATATAACACGACCTATATATTTTAAATGAGAATTGAAGAGAAAATTTCTAGAAATAATAAAAATTTATTTAAAAAATAAATTTTGTTCGGGCTTGCTTAAATAAATCATTATTTGGTTTTGCTTGAAGCTCAGTGCTCGATATATCATGTGGGTTATTTTTTGTTACCTAGACAGGGCGTCGCGCGTCGCCGACAGGAGAATCACGTTGTTTCTTTTCAGTTACAGTTTATAGCATCTTACAGAAAAATATTTTAGATAAAAGACATCACCCACTTTAATATCACTAGTTGAATTTTTACACGTTTCATATTTAACAAGGTGGTTGTTCGGCCTTCAACCTCACTTACCAAATGTATTATATTGATAATACTTTAAACTCAACCAACCAGAAATGTGTTACGAATAAATACACAGAACTTCTGTCTTATATTAATTTATATGATGCAAATGTTTTAACGCATTTTTATTTCACAAAATTTAATTGTAATTGAAAAAATAATGCACAGCTTAATTATCAGATTTTAATTTCTATTGGTGCAAAGAGCCAGCATCGCGTTATATTCTGGGAATAACATATTGTTCGGTATAAAGAAAGTCAATAGTATGGTAGTTAAATGCCAAAAACCGAGTTTGACTCTGGATGAAGAAGAACCTTATTTAAGTCGCCTCTTTTGGATATTACCAAATACAATTGAGACGGTCATTTAATTGCAGGTGCCAGGTTCAAGCCTCCGTGCTTCGGAAGGCATATTAAGGTGGTGGGCCTGAGTTAATAAATTGTCATCATTAACATAAAAACCAGGGTTACCAGCACATCTGAAAGCCAGCCTAGCAAGCTACCTATCAGACGTTAAACAATTATAAGCTCAAAGAACCTGTTATTAGGTGCACCTGTGCTTGATACAGATACTAAAACAGGACATGGTCCTAATTAAAAGTCAGAAGAAGAATACTAAATACAATTATTGATATTGATCACCTACACTCTAGTGTAGAGCACCTATTTGTTTTTAATCTATGTGAGTTTCTTATTCCACCGCGCTACCTATTTTTGTTTGATAACATGCACTCAAATAGCCCATTTAATTTCACATCCGACATCTTACACGTTTTGTCGTGTCCAAAGCTCACTCAGGGTGTTATTACAATAATAAAAAGAAAATATTTGAGGTTATGTGTCGACAGAAAAGCTCTAAAGTGACATTTGAAAATGTGTTTGTTTGTTGAATGTTGGCTTTCGCCACTAAAAGGATATTAAAACCATTTTGACTATAATTTATTATTTCTGAATTTTTAACTTACCGACAGTTACGTTTAGCCAATAACTGGAAGCTTCGAGGTTGTTGCCATGGGTATAGGCGCTGTATTTTCAAAAACACCCCCAAGCAATAATTATTAAGTGCGCTACTGACCTATGACATTAAATTTGATTAATATACAAAAACACGCTCTTAGTCTAAATGAATTAAAAGCAACGTGTACCTATCAAAACTATGAACATAAAGTGGAAAATCGTTTCAGTTCAATCCAAACATTCAAATTATACAATACCATTTTTGCAAGCATTGACGTGTTTCTAGTTCAGTGAACGAAATAAAGAAAATTTTTAATCAAATGTCATTTTGGGCAAGTCAAATAAAATTTAATGTCATTTCTCATAACATCTATATCATAATTTAATTTAATTTCATACCTTCAAGAAAGTTTAGTAAAGATGCGTTTGTTTATCACTATTCAATCGTAATTTATTAATGACAATTCAAGAATAAAATAATTCAATGATTGCTGAATATATAAATGCATGACCTACCATAACCACGTCAGCGAATTGTGATATTCATAATATTGGCTATCAAAAATGGGATCTTGCTCGTGAGAGTTCCGGTTTGAATTTTACCAGGCAATGGTTTTGAAATTCAGTATTATAGTAATAACGACGATAGCAGAAATGATTTTGTTTCAAATATTAGGTAAGCCCTTACAATTGCACTAATTTTATAGTTAATTGAACATACCTGATCATCATTAGTAGTTTTCTGCTACAGGCCGTAATAAATGAACAGAAGCAGGTCATAATCATAAAATACATAATATAAACATTTTTCCTCATAATCAAAGAGAACCTTGAATAATTTTATCTATTCAACAACAAATGTTTAAATTCATCCCATCTAATATTTAATACTTTGTACATAATCACTGAAATGATTTTAGTCTCCTTCCGTTTACTTCGTCATCTTATTATTTATTATTCAGTGGTTACTTTTGTTATAAATACCTAGTATAGAATCTAAAAAGTAAGCAAAAGTTTTACAAAATCCTCAATTTGAAACCCAACGTTTCATTCAATCTAAATTTTGGTAAGTGAGATCTTTGATACCAAAAAAAAATTGCAACATAGATATTCGGTCCTGGGTAAAATACCGGAATTTTCTCGTTGGAAGGGTCCTTCCATTTAGGCCGGTAGCTCTTTCGAAAAATTCGAATGACGAGTTCATAAATTAATAATGTCACTCAACTACACGTGGCAAAATAAATCGTTTGTTCCAAGCACACACGAAATATATTTTATTGTATAAAACCAATGCGATAAGAATTATTGAATATTATTGGGCAAACGATACGGACCGCCCATTTAAAGATAGCTAAAAGAATAATTATTAAACGTAGTAATTTCAAAACTTCTAAAAATAAATAAAAATATTAATAAACCATAATATAATACCTATTGATTTCATTTAGTTACGCAAGTAAATTTACATTCAAATATTCAAATATTACAGGATGAATGTGAAGTTTTCGATGAGCCTTATCTATAGGGAGCGAGAAAGCTGCCCTCTAGTGTTAATAAGGTTCATGATAGAAGTTTACTTTTTTTGATCAACAATCATAATTTGATCAAAATAAAATGCTTCGGTCATGAGTCAAGGGGGAGAATTGCACCCGTTGCCCCCCTTGTATCCGCGCCTGAGCCAACCTAAAAAGCGCTTATCCTAAAACAACTTGGGTTGACTGCTGTTCACAAAGTACCTACTTACATTTCACAAGAACGTTTCGCGATTTTGTTGCCAGTTAAGACCCAGGGTGAATATGCTTTTTCGTAAAATCTAATTAGATAAGCTCATTAACTATACAATAGAGGAACTTTTCCACTCAAGCTATACAAAGAACTACTTATTTTGATAATTTTAATTGTGTGAAGGTTATTAAAACATTAGAATTAATAAACCTATCAAATATACAAATCTTCTAGTCTAGTCTAGACAGTAAATAACATTTTATAAGATCGAAACCTGTACGCTATTTTAGAAATTTCTGATTTTTAACTTGGAATTTTTACATTACAATTTGTATACATTTAACTATATTCATAATAACAATAATAATCATAATAAAACATTTTTAATTACATAAGTCTAATATTAGGGTTGGAATTATTTGAAACCGCCCCCCAGCATCCCCAACTGATTCGCTGATATAAGATTAAAAATTATTAAAAGAAATGCTAAAAATTACTTGTGCTTCATATTCGGTGTGCCACCTTAGCATAAAAAAGTTATACATTTATATTTTTTGGGGTTACTAACAGATAGAGAGACAGAAATGGAATTCAATATGAAATTAGAACACTCAGTACTTACCTTTACATCACTGTTATTAAAATCACCATTTTGGCAATACAAAAAATGTAGTAGGTACTAAAAGTTTTGTAAAAAATTCACTTTCACGGAATTATTTCAACAATGGACATTTTTTAGAACGTAGTCGAAATACTAACTAATAACACATCTAAAGCTAATTATTAAATTTTTTCACACCAGTTCATTCCCCGTTTTTTTTTTGCTTCTTTTTTCACTTGGTTACTAAGTTTAAATATAATAAATGTATTTATTTGGTCAGAAAAATTCCAAAGTTAACATATTAAATTCTTGCGTTTTCGCGTAACTGACAAGTTCGCTATGGACTTAGATGAGTGTAAAAAATACTTTCTTGAAAAACTTTGTAAATTATTCAAATAGTGTTGTAATGTTCGTCCTCGATGAAAAAAGTTTCATCTAAAAAAGTTTAGGGGGCAGCCAACATTTTTGCTTTTTGAGGGAGAGGGGTCATCTTCTCCCGAATAACAGAAAATAAGATGTTAGCCTCCCCTAACCCCTGTAGCACAAATATTGGATCAATATTTGTTCAAATATTTGACCAATATTGAAAATTTGAAAATATTGAATCAATATTTGTTCAAATATTTTACCAATATTGGACCAATATTTGTGCTACGGGGGCACATCAATGGCCCCTAATCTGTACATACGTAGCATTGTATTCTAATACATTTAGAACGCTTTGATGGTTATGAACTTGAATTTGCTCTATTTATGCAAACAGAAATTGTATATTATACACCGATGGAGTAAAGTGCCACTTTTCGTCATAAGGGTAAAGGTTTTTTTGTTACCCAAATTACCCAAAGGACGAAAAGTCACTTTAATCCCGAGCGCGAATATACTATTTTTTGTCTTTCCGGGAGTAAACTTTTACTTTTCCTCCCGCTGTTTTACTTTTCCTCCCGCTCTTAAGAAAAGTGACACTTTGCTCCCGCAAAACTGGGAGTAAAGTGACCACTTTACTCCCGGAAAGACAAAAAGAATTTTATTTCTTAGACTTTTAAAGTTAAAGTTTGGGAATCCCCAAAACCTAATTTTGATTTTACGTAATATTCTAGAGATAAACCTAATTTTTACGTGCCTATAAACACCAAAATTATTGTTAAAAACATTAACAAATGAAAAACAAAAGACATTGTTTAAATTTTTATATAATTCTGGAAGTGTAGGACCCGTCAAAAACTATTACATGATTTTTATTGGCTTTGCATTGTTATTTTTGTTATTTAAATGGTTGCAGTTGTAATCAATACAATTTTGTAGATTTTTACTAAACCTCGTTGCAATAAATTAGATTTATTACTCTAATAATAAGTACCTACATTATTCGAAATTTATGTTTTATAGCAATTCTGTTCAATAATTTTGACTGTTATCATTTCTGTGATAATATCTGTAGAATTTCTAATTCTATTTGGTACAAAGTAGCCAATCGTGAGGTAACTTTGAACATACTTTTTATTTTCTTTTATGTATGATAAGTTGATGCACGTTGTTTTCTGCTGATGGGGTTATAACAGTTGAAGATGAAGTCTTAGAAAAATATTTGTGCAGGAATATTTGGAAACAATTTAATGGGAAAAAATAAGTTTGAATAAATAAAGCGTTCAAAGTTTCCTAATTTTACGGTATAGAAAAAATGATACCATTGTTTAAATTTCACGGTGAGATTTTATTCTTACTGTAGCCTTGACCGAAAGCAACAAAATATAATGTAGTTACCTATAATTTAGATGTTCTTGTTCAAAAAAAACTAACGTTACGCGTACTACATACTTCATAAATATTATATGATAATCATAGTTCGCATGTTATTTCTGTTCTTCAACTTTGTACGTATAAAGCCACGTGTAATTCAGCATTTTTCAAAAACCATTTTTTACATTCTTATTTTTAGAATAAAAGCATAAAATAAATCAAATTAATGCAAAACTGGTTTTTACTATTATTATTTTTGAATATATTATGTTATATCATTTTAATTATCGTAAATTTTCAAAAAAGAAAAATTGATTAAGTTTTATTCAAAATCATTTTTAACCCCTAAAAGATATTTTCCGTTAGAAGTTTAGTTCATGGCCCTCACACAAGGTTCCTCCTACCGGCTTTTGAAATGCATTCACAGATTGAGCTCACACCACAATTTTGTTTAATCTAGGGGTGATCAACCGAATTTAAAATAAACAAACTCTGCAGATATCTACTATTAGTTCACAGCATTTTAGTTTATTTTTAGGGTAAATTTTATATTATCATCATAGGAAATAAAAAAGTTAGTAGCGATTTTGATATTTTTCCGGTTGTCCTCTAAAATATTAACCTCTTAAAATACACGTGGTTTTGTTTGTATTTCAACATTTTTACGTTTAGTGGGGAGATGACGTATTCGAACAAAGTTAACGTCACAAACGTGGTATTTGCCATTACCGCTACTTAATAAATTAATTTGCATAAAATATTATGGGGTGTCACATTTAAGGGAAAACCCACCTGGTATTAGTATGTACGCTAGCAATCGGCAGTTATTTTTTAGGTTTATCAACCCTTACTGATTTAGTAAAAACTTGTATTTAATAATTTTTATATTTTCAGTGGAGGAGATGGATCAGTACCTGCATTACATTGGGGGAGGCGCAGGTGCTTTAGCCCTTACCGGAGTAGCAGCAGCTTCGGCATTTTATTTAGCCAGCCGACCCAGTTCTCAGCAGCCCCTATTCCCTCTTGACGAACAGTGTAAAGTAGCACCGGTAAGAACTTACGTTTATTTCAATTTATAATTAAATTAGTATCACAACCCCATGCGTGCGATTAACATGGTAAATAATTCACATCTGAAAGCGCATGCTCGGTTTGACCTTCCACGGTTTCAAAAACAGTGGCGTAGCATATCTACATCCTAATGCCGAATTTAGCCTCAAAATTGAAGCAAATCGGGATTTCCCTCCACAATATCTCGAGTGGACCTCTCATTCGCTTCAAGTCGTTCGTCTATTATCTGTTGTACAAAAAGTCGCAAATATTTTCTATTTTTATCGCACCAAAGTGTTCTTATATAACGAAGCATTTAAAGTATAATATTAATTTTGGAAAAACGGAACGCCAAATATTTTTAGAAACTTTTGACACAACTAATTTGGCATTGAGCGTCAATCATTTCATCTTTTATAATTTTTAACACTAACGATGGTTCTGGGAATTTGCACAATTTATTTTTATGGTGGAATTTGGAACAGAAAATTTTATGTAAAATTAGTAAAAAAAAATCGCGTTAAAGAATTATATAAATTCAGGGTATAAAAATATAAAACTAATGATGATAAGACTTTAAACTTAAATTTATATGATGGCATTCTTCCAAATGGTCACAAGTCTTGAGTGTGGATATGTTGTAGTCACGAGGTGAGAATATCGTACCGAATGTTCATTATAGATTCCAAATCGAATTGAACTTTGGGCATTTAAATAAATATTTCTCTTCCATATTGTTTACGATAATTATAGACAATTGACCTTTTCTCTTCCCTTTAATTTTATTTCGTCCTATTTTATTATTAGAATAACTCATTAAGTATTTGGTATTTAGTAACTTATATTTTCACGTGGTCATAGAATAATAATTTTAGTGATTCATAAATTTAAATAAAAAGGTCAGTACCCTTGGTACCAAGTATATGCTAAAAGCTTATTAAAATGCATTTAAAAATATATTGTTGATAATGTGCAGCGGATGGTAATAACGGTTTTAATAAACAACTCAAGTTCTGATATTTTAATATGGATTTTCTTCCATACTCTATTTCAATATCATCAATATTTTTGGTCCAGTTTGCAATGGATCCATTATGCTTTCCGTTGGGTTTCCCTGGTCTTCGATCTTGAGAAATTTCTATTGATTTGAGCGCTAGAGCGCACACAAAATTAAGTGATACACAGACATTTCTTGATATTTGGTTTCTTTCAACTCGTTTGACCTCAAGAACTGTAAATCCGTGAAAATCTGGAAAAAAAATTTTCGATTACATAACTTTCCCATACTACGTATACTCAAACTATGTAGTATGGTAAAGTAAAAGTATTGGCCCATTATAGGTGGGAGTTTATTTTAACTGTAATTTTAATATATTGATATCATAGGAGTTTAATTTATCAATTCATCCATTATAGGCAAATATTCATTACAAACTTTAAAATATTTTCGCCATTTACTCGGGGAAGTCCCCATGTTGAGAATCGCTGGTTTAAGACATATTTTAAGACAGGAATTTTGAAAATTGTATGCTTCAACCCATTCATTTTGCTTCTTCTAAGCCGTGAGGGTCTAATTTACGAATAAAACTTAGCCATCAATTTTAACGAATTACTACTAGTTTTATGAAACAGTGATAAATAAATATAGAAGAGAAGACTCGCATGTTCTAAAATTTATAACCTATTCTACGCAACGCGTAATAATTAACAACCACATAATAAATAAATGTTAATTGATTTTATTGATTGATATTTTTGTTTCTCTTATAAGTTCGTAACAAGGCCGTCGTCTATATAAATATTTAACCAATATTTTGTTACTAAGATAATTTTAATAATTTAAAATGATATTTTGCCATTCAACACTTTGGCAAAATAGACATTCTTCTTCTGCTACAGTACAAACAGGTTTTTAAATCCAATGGTTTAGTTTGTGGGTAAGTCAAAACATTCAGCACCTAGAACGAATTGTGAGGTTTTACAATAAATTGCAGCTTTAAAGTTTCTTCGGGGTGATGTTTTTTATGTGATCGCTTATTTTTTGTTTCCAATTTTATTGTGGAATTCTGATGGAAGTTCAAGTGAACTTTTTTTGACCATACTACTGATGTTTTTTAATATACCGCCATATGATTGATAAAAATCTGCACCTGTAGAGCTGTTATTATTACGTCACGATTTGATTACATATCAGCTCTCGAGCTTAATTTTCTTCTTTTATCAAGTGCTGAGATAGGCAACAAATATTTTATATTGTGTAGTGCTACGAGTGTAGTCGTACATTTTTCAAGGTGAAAAGGAATTTTTTCAAAATGATTAGTTTCATTTAACAAACTCAAAAAAAAATTATTTTGAAAATACCAAAGATTTTATTTCAAGGGGACACTCGAGAGTAGCTACGATAAGAGCCAAACAATACTTTAATCAGTAAAAAGTCTCTAAATTTTTGTTTCTCTCTCGAATGAAAGCCATGACAGTTTTCTGCGGATGTGAAGCTTGAAAAGAAATTTACAATAATTAACGCTGTTTTTTAGACAAAAGTGCATCTTTTGTATACAAATTTAAATAAACAGCAGTTAAAATATAAATTTAAATTAACCTTAATGAATGATCTCGTTTTCAATATTATCTACGTTTTATCACAGAATTTACCTACTCATTTCAAATCAATATTGGATCTTTCTCATCCATTGCCATAGTTTCCTGAAAATCTCGAATTTATGGCCGCACAGCCCACCTCGCGTTAAAATCTTAAGTAATTGTCTCTATTTTCTCATTTATTTTACGATTTTTGCGGTTGTTAGTTCAATTTTTGGTGCATAATTCTAAATAAGCTTGAAGATATAATTGGATGTTCAAAATAAGCCATTTATGTAAATTATCGATTTAAAGTGGCGTTTTGAAATATAATATTACAAATTGTATATTGCGCGAAGCCCTAACAATTATTTAAAAATACCTTTTTTCAGAATACTAAACTGTAAATTTATTACTACTTAACTTTTGCGGAAAGAAATAATTTTCAATTGGAAAATCTTGGAGCCATTCAGATGATAAATTTAAATTTTTATATGTTGTACAAATGTTTTGTTTACTCCAGTTGACACTATTTGGCACCTATATTATTTGTCTATCAGGTGACGTATATTTTTACTCATCTAAGTCAAGGTCTATAAATTTTACTTAAGGTTAAAACAAAATTATGAATGTTATGATTAGCTATTTTTGAATTTTGCAATTTTCGATTGCCAAAACAAAGTTGTTTATTAAGTCGCTAAAGTTTAAGAATTTTATTTTTATTATTACATTGAAGGGCAAGCGTGAATGTAAGAAAATTATTTAATGATTTTATCCACCTGTCTAAAAGGTTTTTGGTACCAACGACCGGAAGAAAATAAAAAAAATTGAGGAAATTGGACGAAATTTGATATTTACTATGGTCAAGTAATGGCATGAGTAAATTGCGCGGTTATATTTCGTAAATCCGACTAATTTTAATTAATTGTTTGTGGTTAGGAGAATGAAATTTGATAATATTTAAATCTAAATTGATCTGGTGGTAAATTTTCATTGTTTAACGCAATTGAAAAATTTATAAACGGGGAATCCCGGGATTGTAATGGTTAAAAGGTTCGTATAGCACGTGTAGCAAAAGTGTATTAATACAATTTCGAGTAAAATTTAAACGGGTGACTTTATTATACGTTTTCGATGAAACTCTGTTGTGTTCGAACAAAAATAAATATCGAGTAGGCTTAGAAATATTCCTGTGCTAGCATAACGGTTTTGTATGATATAACCCCACATAACGCGTATTTTTATCGCAATCGAAACTGAATTGAAATAATAGCGGTAATGCATAGTAATCTGTAGTTTCTCGTACACGTAAATACTTTAAAAAGTTAGTAAACAATTTCTTAGTCAATTAAAGGTAACAAAGATTAGTCGGTGTAATCTGTATCTGTCCACGGCTGAAATGTTTTAATGGGATTTTAGAGACATCTTTTTATACATTTGGCGGAATATGTCGACCCTGATTAAAATATTTTGATGGTCTTGAGAACACCCAACAATCTATGCCTGATGGAAACTAAGAAAAGGTCGAATTTGTGCCAAATCCAAAGATTTCGAACACCGAAGTCACCTAATCATAGGCTGCAGTCACATAGGTTGCTTTGGTTGTGCATTTTGTGCGATGGCGTAACACCAAAGTTCCGTGGCAAGGACTAGAGTCTTAAATTTCTACTGATCGTCCAATAGCCATAGATTGAATTAACTATTAACATAAAATAAATTTCGATTCGACATACAAAAAAAGAACAAACTATGAAGCATTTGGTTTATGAATTACGATAATGCATAATATCTAATCCACCAATGAACTGCTGGAATGAACATCTGAAAACCATACATAAATTCAAATGGGCGAGTTTTGTGTCGTCGACCTTTAATTTTAATGAGTTTAACATTACTAATTATTTAACTTCAATAGCTAATGTTCCGGTGTATTATCATTGAATTATTTTCAACATTTATATTCTTACTGTATTTTGCTCTAATTTTGATTTAACCTTTTGAAAGCATCTCGAATGTTTCGGAATACCATGAATTTTAGACTAAACGGAACGATTCAGCATCTCCTTATTCCTGATCATGTATTAATTTGTATGAATTGGAAAACTTACAAATGTAGCACATTAATCTAACTAAACTGATTTATGCCAAAAATCACCTAACATTTGCAAACACTTTTAGTTTTATTTTGTATCCGTTGCATCTGGGATAATTTGTCAAGTTAGTATGAAGCGGTAAGGTTTATCTGAAAATTGGCTCTAAAATATTGCATGCATCGTAGTAATAAAAGAAAACCGCAAATTCCTAAAATAAGCTTTACGTTGAAACGCCAATAGAATATCTTTCATCAAATTCGTAAGTGGACTTTTTTATCCCAGGGATAGTGAACTATAACGACCTTCGATACTGTAAGTGGGAAGAAGTATTCTTGGGTGTTTTATCCCGTAGGAACTTCATGGAGACAGTCCAAGCCTACATCTGTCCGATTTCAGCATCGCATCCTGAATGTAACATTTGTCGGTGTTGCAAGATTTGAATTTTTTAAATTTTCGCGGTTGAAGAAGTGTGAGCGTTAGTAATAAAATTTGAAATGTTCTAATTTAATTAACGTGCAAATTAAGTTATTACTTGTAAAGTAAACGGTTATCTAATAAAATTGGTTACTTGACTATAAGCCAAAAAATTTATTATTCAACTTAGTTATGCTACTAATTGAAGTTTATCGAAAATTGACTTTTCCATTGTGATGAATTTATCCATCGTGTTAGTAAAATTGTACAATAAGTGTAGACCATTATTCAACATCTTGTGATTGATGAGAGTCATTACATTTTTTGACTTTTGCAACTAAATAAAACTGAAAAATGTGTTGTGATTGTTGTTGTGCCAGCATACCACCAATTCGACCTCCCACTGATCTTAAACGTCAATCGGATACTTACAATTGGAAAGTAAGTTTTTCATAAAAAATTTAAAAAACCTAAATTGATACCTTTTACGTTTCAAAAGGTCACTTGTGAGCTGATTTGCAATGCTCTAAAAATTACTAATTCAATTGTGAAATTTTCTCGGGGGAAAATTTGCCAAGGTATCTGAATTTCGGTTACGAAACTGAAAAACTCTAAAGCGTAAATTAAAAAATAAAGAACAAACCCTTGTCATTTTTCGATTGAACCGGACTTACTGGACCATAAAAAAGTGAAGAATGTTCAAAAACGACTGATATACCAATATTGAAATTCTGTTCCGGTGGTCCAAATAACTACTTCTGGATCCTGGTTTTCTTATCGCATTGCACTTTGATAACCTAACTACTTTTTATTTAAAACCTTATACCACGACGAGATCTTTCGTGGGAAGGGAAAAAAGAGAAAAGAAAATAGTAATAAAATAAGTTAATTTGTACGGTTTATTTTAATAAAATATTTATGATCGATATGAAAGTGTAGTAAAAAATTACACGGTTAATTTAATATTACATATACACGCGTTTCCATTTGCCAAGTTATGTTCGACATAATTAATATAATTATAGAATTATTTGAGGACCAGGTCATTGTAATCTACAAAGTGGATTATGTTTCTAACACACCGTGCATTCCAAAATGCATCTGTGTCGGATGAAAATCTACCAAAAAATTACATTCGTACTGACAAAATGAAACACAAAGTCATAAATAACATTAAAATTTTTAATTTTAATTTAAAGAGAACAAATCAGAGAGTAATTCAGAACTATTTTATAATCCGCAGGTCTGTACACATTTTTACCTGGCATACCTGATAATTGGGAATTAGACTTTAATAATTAAAAATGCTAGTTAAAAAAAGTTAATGAAAATGTAATTGTTGTTTACGATAAACAAGATATATTTAAAATTTTGACTTTTCCTAAACTTCAAGTAATTCAACACTTTTCATGTTTTTAATGTCAAAAGTTTTCCTATTTCTTTATGGAACGAATGATTTAAATTTCTAGTGCACGAAGAAGTAGCTGTAGGAAAACTTATAAATACAAACTACAATATTTTATTGAATAAATTATGAACTGCACAAATGAAAATATTTATACAAGATCAATAAAGTGCTTCAATATTGAAATACGAAATAACAGTATTGAAAGATGTAATATACGAATCTACATAAATATACGCTAAAAGCTAAATAAATAAACGTAGGTAATAAATTTTAATTGATTGCTTTTGATTTATATTTATAGAGATCTACCGGTAAAACGGTATTGCACCAATAATTTGCAATCTTACTAATTACCAAATGTTTATCAAACTTTTATTAAGACAAATTAGTCTCACAGTTACACAGAAAAAACCAGTTGTAAAATTCAAGAATTTTTATTTGAATTTACACAACAACAGTTTCATTTTCAATGACGCTTCAGCATTCTTCAATTTTTACCAGTGGCATCAATTCAATTTCCATACTTTAGTTAGTATATTTGGAATTAGGCAGAAGCCTAGCTACTTTTCCCTAAAAGTAGCAGTAGCAATCGAAGCTACGTACCCACATTGAATTGTGCTACTTTTGGGCGTAAACTGAAATATTTTAATTTGAAAGTTTTACTGGAATACTTTTGTAAATTTTGGTTTTTTATTTTTGAAAGTTTTTGGAATTCTGTTCAAAAATAAATTAAAAGACTTCAGTCACTACTCTTACTTCTATTATAATGTTCTATGTACTAATAGTACATCTCCAAAAACAGAAAAATTAAGTGAAAATGATTTTATAATTTTTCAATGTTCAGAAAAAATTGCGCATACTTTGTGTATGACTATTAGTAGTAAAACGGAAGTTGTAAACGTCATAGTATGTAAAAATATTTTGACGGTCTATTTAAAGATACCACATTAATGCATAGTTTGGTGTGATCTGAAAATTTTATGATGCTTATTAAATATTTAAGACACTCCCGAAGTCGTGTTCAAAGTCAAATATCTGAGTTGTATAACCGAAAAAAATTGAACTAGAAAAAGTATTCAAAACAAAATAACTTTCATCAAAATCTCTATCTAAAGTTTTTCAGCTTTGGGATTTGAAGTTCGTGAAAGGGTTTTTGTTTTATTGCCCAAAGTAAGAATGTCGAAATTGCTTTTTAAGCATTTATAAGATACATTTTTATAAAAGAGTTTGGGTCGTTGTTATTTTTCTAAATAATTTAGTACCATAGTTAATTTTTATGGGCTATCCCTTCTATGAGGAAAAACTAGGATTTTGTCTTTTCATTTTAATTATTGTATTTAGAAATTATTAATTGAATTTTTTTATTTATTTATTTTGAAAGCTCAAAATTTTAAGTTAAAACACTAAATGTTAGTGTACAATTCAATAAATAATTCTGTTACAAAAATATATGAAGTCAAAAATCGAACTGTAGACCACGGGAAATGAATCAATTACAAATTCAAATTATATTTTTCTAGCATCTAATAAAATCTGATGATGTGGATTTTGCGTACTATATCATAACAAATCAGTCCCTTCTCGTATTCACAGACTTCGTTGTTTTTAACCTCATTTTTTCATGTTGGGTCTTACATCATGATCCACCAGGTCTTACTCCTTTAAGGGAGACACGACAGAAATAACTGCTGATTGTTTTCTCCAAACTTCGAGTCTATGTTTCATATCCGTATAATCAATCCTTGCCACGGAACTTTGATGGTACGTCATCTTAATGTAACCAATTACAAAGACTGTTTTGCTCGAGTTACCACTGGGTGGTGCTTACGCACGATGATTTAAAATCAAAGTTTTGTCGTAAGAACTTCATATAGGGTGTCGATTGTCAGTAAGTTGATTGTACAAGTTTTCCTGCTTGTGAATTACACCAAAAATCCAAAATCAGGTGACTTAAAAAACCTAGTGGAAGTCCAATCTATTTTTTGAAGTTGGGGTAAAAACAAAAATACATAATATAAGATATTATACGTAATCTATACAAATTAAAACAAGGGCAAAACAATGCTTTCACTGAAGGGCCGAAAATTTACAGTTTTTCAGTCACAATTTATTTCTGTCTGTCGAAAAATTGTAATTTAACTTTAAAGTCAACCCACATTTTACTGTAACGTTTGATATTCCAAACAAATGATTCATCCTCTTAAACAATCATGAACTTGATTTAATTGAACTTGATAAACAAAGAAAATAACATATTTTCTCGTAAACTGAAGAAACTATTCAAACATTGATTCGTGCACCCATCTGACAATTTTATTATCATTTTAAAAATTCACTTTTTGTCTTTTTCAACATTTTGACTCGGCGTTAGGCAGAAAAGTAAAACTCTCCTTAGTAACAAGTAAATATGTGAAACCGTCCTTAGTTTGGGCTGCAAAATAATTTTTTATCTTGACCTTTTAAATGCCACGTTTAAAATAAAATAAGTTTTTACCTACTTGTTTAATAAAAAGTAGACAAAACAAATAATAAAGAAATAAATGATAATAAAAAAATGAATAAAGATAAACAAAAAATAATAAATACGTAAAAAAGTTTAAATTATTTCAAGTTATGTTTAACACTACAAAAAATGAAACGCACCACTATTTGACTTGCATTACAATCTATTATAGAAATAAAATTGATTGGTATTGGTATATCTGCATTGTACTCGTATTGTACCACAAAAGCAAAATTTGTTTTGTTTTATATTGGGAAATTTGACAAATATTTTAATGAACGAGATAATTAATATATTGACAGGCTAAAAATACATTATGACAGAGATTTGGCCACGGTAAAAATAATTTGGTTGTAAATATTTTGAAAAGAGTTAATCTTAATCACAAAGTGTAATTTTAAAATAATATAGGTATGTAGCCTTCCTGTTTAGGTTTTGAACAGTTTTTTCAATTTGGTATGAATTTAACCAATTTTGATAAAAAATTCAAGTTTATATCCTCTATCCATACTTTAATAATATATTAGTTTAAATTGATTGGACGAAAAATAGAATACGTACCGCAGACGGAAGTCGATTTGCAGCCCTTACTGACCTCGGCTTCGTCGGTCAAAAATCTTGACAAATCTGGCTACAAAATACGCCATTTCGCCTTTGGAACGTAAACTACTACTACAAAATTGTAGTAATAATTTATTGTACTTGAATGAAATTGGACCTTGACATCTTCTGTATGATTTCATGAACGATTGCAGTCGTTGGCCTATATTTCAAACTGTCCCAAATTGAACACGTAGCCGCCATCCTGAAACCATCAATCACGCTTTTGCAAAAAAACTTATTTTGATTATATTTAGACATTTCAACCATATTACAAAAGCATATAAAATTAGGAATGTGGTTTACATAAATATTTTGCGGGAACCAAAGATGCAATGAAATTGCAAAACAGTTTTTATAATGTCAAAAACCCCGGAGAAACTATAAACTGCAAGTTGCAATTTTGCTAATTGTGGTGAAGCTTTTACGAATAAATTGTGAAAATATTAACAGTTTGTATAAGGAGAGCTAAATTTAGAACAGATGTCCCATATTGGAATAAGAATAATATTTTACGAATTTTTTAGTTTATTTTATTTTTTGAATAATGACTGTCGTGGGCGAGAGTGGGAAACTTGTGACGTAATTCCAAACCAAACAGTCATAACTATGAACCATATAGCGCTGGTTAGTTTTTGGGCTAATTTCATCGAAAACATAGTCTTCCTGACGTTCGTCCGGAAATTTTTTCATTTATAATTGTCACATGCGTACATAGTCATCAAAGTTTTAATAATTTATGAGAAATTTTGGAAGGAAGTTGACTACATTTTTTTACTGTCGAAAATTTGAACCCCTTCTTTTTTTGACAACGAATTTTTTGTTGTGGATGCATTTTATACGTTTCGTTCGGTTTTGGTTTCATAGGTAACACAAATATTTACTAATAAAGAAGACAAAAAAATCTTAATTTTAATCAAATTATAATAGTGCACATTTTTTTCTTTCTTTTTTTGACAACGAATTTTTTGTTGTGGATGCATTTTATACGTTTCGTTTGGTTTTGATTTCATATGGTAACTCAAATATTTACTAATAAAGAAGACAAAAAAAATCTTAATTTTAATCAAATTATAATAGTGCACATTTGGTTATAATCTATCATCAAAAAATGATAGGTATAATCCCCAATAACAAAGAAAATTTGTGATGATTTTGTGACTGCGGTTTTGGTATTATATCTACATTTCATCTTAAAATTTATCTTACTATAAACATCTATATTGGTGTAAGAAAATACAAATGAACTCACCCCATACAAGTTGATGTTATTTTTGTTTCTAAGTACCCTAACTTTTAAGATTAGAAATTATCTAAAATTATTCCACGTTTATCATATAAATGCAATTACTGAAAATTAAAATTCAACGTTCGCTACGTGTTTTCAATTTATTAGGGGAACTCCAAATTGAAACTAAACAATTGAACAATTATTAAACAAATAAAAATTGTGACGTTATTGGAATATTTATTATTAATTATTTTGTAATTGAATTAAACAGCAATTTTAAAAGACACTTTGTTTATTTTTATAAGGTCAAATGTGGAGTGGAGCTTAAAAAGATATTGACAGATTTAATTCAATTTTGAAAGCTCTTGAGAGGAATTTTTATATAGCATTGATTTTCATTCAATGTTATAGAAAAGTTTCATCTAAACAAATTTTAAACAAATATTACATTGCATTTTTAAAATACTTGGGAAATTTGATCCCTCGCAGAGATAAACAGTTTACTCTCGTGCATGACCTATCCTCATAGAATAAGAACATTTTTATTTGATATATTGCATATTTTTTCTTTTGAAACTCAAATTTTTTACATTTTACAAAAATTTCTAATTTTTAAAATAACTACTTTATTAATCACAACCTATTTTTGACTTTATAGTAGCGAAGAACATGAAATTTCTGGTTAGCCATAACTTTCAGTTTAGCGAGATACTACAATGTTCAGCCAAAAATTTTCTATGCCAAACGGTACTTACTTTGTGCGTTATAAAACATTACCTACCATAAAACAATATTGATTCATCAGTTACCGCATTATTTATTAATGTAAGAATATTGAATTCCCACGTTCATTAAAAATAGCGCACTTTACGTCAGTTCGTGCTCAGCTGTTAAAACCATTAATCATTTTATTGACTTTATTAAATAGGAAAATGAATAATTTAAGACAACCGTAGAATTTTTAAATCATTCAGGATTATTGTTACAGGGTCCAGAATTAATCCGTGTTTCAAGATTTTGCAAAGAAGCAAGAGATGGCAAGTTCGTCAAATATCTTTACGAAGATACCAAGACATTATACGAAGGTTTTAGAAGAGGTGCCAAAGAATCAAGTATATTAGAATTACATGTAAAAAAATCTTTTTCTAAAAACATTTTAATTTTAAGATAATGGTCCTTGTTTGGGATGGAGAGAGTCGTATAACAAACCATACCAATGGTTGAGTTACAATGAAACCCTCTTGAGAGCAAAAAATTTTGGATCTGGTTTGCTATCTCAAGGTTTAACGACCGGTCCAACCACATTTCTAGGAATTTATTCCCAAAATTGTCCCGAATGGATTATAACAGAGCAAGCCTCGTATTGTTATAGCATGGTTTTAATTCCATTATACGATACTCTTGGGCCTGATTCTTGTGCCCATATAATCAAACAAGGTAAGATTCTTTGGTGTGCTTAAGGATTTTTGATTGATTTTTTCTTTTTAGCCGAGATCACTACAGTTGTGTGTGAAGACGACGCAAAATGCAACCTTCTCTTAGATCGTTCTCCTCTATGTTTAAAGAGAATTATAATATTTAAAGACATAAGGCCCGCAACTAAGCAAAGGGCGAAAAATAAGGGCGTTGAAATTTTGCGATTTTTAGATGTAGAAACGCAAGGATCCAAATTTAGCCGAGAAGAAGTTGTAAGTTTGGATAATCTTTTTTTAACGTTTTTACGTTATCTGCTTTTTCTAGCCTCCCAAAGCATCTGATTTGTGTACGATTTGTTATACGAGTGGAACAACTGGAAATCCAAAAGGTGTCATGTTGACTCACGAAAATGTCATGGCGTCGGTAGCGGCTGTGTTGATGCAATTGGGGGATCATAGGCCCACAACTGACGATATTATGATTTCTTTTCTACCTTTAGCTCATATGTTAGAACGTTGTTGCGAGGTAAGTTATCTGACTGGGTTTTTGTTTTCAGTTTATACTTTCTATTTTCCAGAATGCTATGTATCTAATGGGTGGTGCTGTAGGATTTTATTCGGGTGATATTAGAAGGCTGTCTGATGATATGAAAGCGTTACGTCCTACAATAAGTCCCGCCGTTCCAAGACTGTTAAACAGAATTTATGATAAAGTTCACTCAGAAATTCAAGGTAGTTGCTTGAAAAGGATGTTATTTAATATGGCAATGAGCGCCAAAGAAAGTGAAATTAAGAGGTAATATTTTAATATTGTGAAAAACAAACGCTAAGTCATGAGTTTTGTCTGATTTTAGGGGAGTTATTCGCAATAATAGCATTTGGGATAAAATAGTGTTTAAGAAGGTGCAAGAAGGAATGGGAGGTAGATTAAGATTAATGTTGGTTGGATCTGCGCCTTTAGCTGAAAATGTGTTAACGTTTACGCGTTGTTCTTTGGGATGTTTGGTGAGTACGATTTGAAAACAGTTCTATTTATTTTTGACTGTTCATTTACAGGTTGTAGAAGGTTATGGTCAAACTGAATGTTGTGCTCCAATTACGTTAAGTGTGCAAGGTGATCATACTCCTGGTCACGTTGGACCACCAGTTGGTTGTTGTTGTATTAAATTGGTTGACGTTCCTGAAATGGAATACTGGGCAAAAAATAACCAAGGGGAAGTGTGTGTGAAAGGAACAAATGTATTTCAAGGTTACTACAAAGATCCAATCAAAACTCAAGAAACTATTGATGAACAAGGTTGGCATCACACAGGGGATATTGGTCAATGGATGCCTGTGAGTATTAAATTTTGAATAGTTTCTTATTTATTTAGGGTTTATTTCAATGCAGTTCTTTTGATGTATAATAATCGTATGGGTTTATCAAATTTTACACAATAAATCCTATACCATTTGATTGTAAACAAATATTCAGTTCAAATTTGGGTCTGGAACTGCAAAATAATAAACAATATATTTTCATCTAAGCGTCAAAAAAAATAAGTCAATTGACTCGCTAAATTGCTGAACAACAAATTTAATTCATTCAATATTGATATTTTTGCATCGCACAAAAATTTATAAACAATTTATGGTGGAACTAAATGATACATAAAACAGTTTTTTTACTTCAAAAGTTGTTTTCACAGAAAATTATTGGTAATTTGATGCTATTAGTAAAAAGAAGTTTTTATCAGACATCGCTCATTAAATTATGAATATCTGGAAAACTATTTATAGTAGGATGAAAAACTAAAACTAATTTTGTCGGATATTTTATTTTATACAAAATCAATTTTTTGACATTTTATTGAAAGTTTCATTATTATCGAATTAAGTTAAAATTAGTTAGTCATCCTTGTTTTATTGTTTACATTGAATTTTTATGTAGTTACATGCTTAACTTTTTAACATCTTTTACTTATATAATTTATATATTCCAATAACCAAGCAGTTTTTAAAATTCTTTTAACAAAATTTTATATTGGTTTCATTGGCATAAATGTGTCATGCCGCCACTAAAAGATGAAGTTGATTTATTCACATACAATTTATTTGGGAATCAGAATAAATCAGAATTTCTTTACATTTCCATAAAAGTTATTAAAAAAAAATAAACTGTTACATCTTAAATTTTTATTTTAGAATGGAACTCTAAAAATTGTCGATAGAAGAAAACACATATTTAAATTGTCCCAAGGAGAGTATATTATACCAGAAAAAATAGAAAATATGTACATTCGATCACAATACATTTCCCAAGTATTTATCCATGGTGAATCCTTAAAGGTAAAAATTTTCTTGCAGTAATATTTTTTTTTATGAAGAATAATTTAATATTTCCAGTCATGCATTGTTGGAGTTGTCGTACCAGATGTAGATGTGATTAAATCTTGGGCTGTGGAAAATAACATACCAGGAACTTTAAGTGTCTTATGTAATAATCCTGAAATTAAGCAACTCATCTTTGATGATATGATAGCTTGGGGAAAGGAAGGCGGTCTCAAATCTTTTGAACAAGTAAGTTACTTTAAAAGCCATCCGTCTCCTGAATTTATTAATCTCGATTTCTGTAATTTAGGTGAAAGATATCTACTTGCATCCAGATCCGTTTAGTGTACAAAATGGTTTATTAACGCCAACTTTAAAATCCAAGAGACCACAAATTAAATCTTACTTCACACCACAGTTAGAAGACATGTATAAGAAATTAAATTAAGTTAGAAAAATTTTTAGAAAATAGAAGTGACTTTCGAGTAGTAGGATTCTTGTAAAAATATCAATTCTTGACATCTTTTGTTGTCAACCGTTTGATGTAAAAATAAAATTTCAATTGTGGGTTTTTTTTGGAACATGCTGTATAGTACATAATTTATGAAATTAATGTTATATTTGTAAGATATACTGTGAAAAAGAGGTATTTGGTTTAATTAATGCAGGGGGGGAAATTGTTTTATATAGATGAACAATTTGTTTAATTTTACTGTTTTGTTTATAAATAAGGTGGAAGTAAACATAAGATATTAAAATTTCGTCAATTAAATTTTTGAGGATGATTTTTCTAAGTTAATAAATGAAAGATGTACTTATTTGCATGTAAAATTCGTTAGTTTCGTTCTTACTTTGATGACAAACAAGAAAGGTACCTACCTACTAAAAAACCTGTTGAAAAAATTACATCTTAAATTTATAATTATTAAGAAACTATTCCAAATAACCGATTTTCATAGAATATCACATTTAATTTTTAATATTACTTAAATAATTTTTTTGAAGGAGACCAGAAAATTCATAATCTCAATTTTATGTTCAACTAATCTAATTTAATTTATTTGCTAGATAATATTAATTTAGTAACTGAAATACGTAATTTTTTTTAATGGTAACCTCTCGTGACAAGCAAAACTTGTGCTGTGAGGTGAATTGGCACTTAATTTATATTTAAGCAAATTATGACACTGGTGATAAAATTAATTCTACAATATTTGCATCAATTTTCTATACGTACTTACTTATCCTATAATTAATTAACTTGTAAACCTTAAGCAAATATTTAGAAAATTAGAAGCAAAAATAAAAGGATTTTGAAAAGTCAATCGATAATAATTACCTATTAAATAGGCAAAATGTTAATTTTAGCATGAAGTATAATTTTTAGCAAGAATTCGAAAGACATTTTGGTCATTCGGTTAGTACGTAGAAGCAAAAGTTAAATAATCGGAATGCCTTGATTAAATAATACATTTAAAAATATTTAAACAAGTAATAAATTTTATTTTAATATATTTAAATAATTTGTTGATTATTTTTACACTTGTAAGTAATTATCTATTACATTTAATTCACGCAGCCAAGTATAATTTTTTTTGCACTCTATTTTGCATTCACTTATAAAATATAACCAATTCTACAGTACATTTTGTTTAAATTTGAATTTCAAATAAAGATTTTTAAACAAATTTGGCAAAATTGTATTTTATAATTTTTTTGTTCACAGAAAATAAATTTTTTAATATGTAGTGCCTACTAATTTATTTTGAGTTCTTGTATGACTATGTATTAAATTTTCTTTTCTAAGCCATGTTTGTCGCACTTGATCCAATAAAAATTGTTACAAATTTGTGAGTTGTCTTTATATATCACATAAGAAGTAATTTTTACTTAAAATCTAGAAAAATGAATAAATTTTGTAAAAAAAAAGTAATTTCAAAAGTTAAACATGCAGTAAAATTAGAAAACTGCACTTCCTTATTATTAAGATAAACGATGCTCTCATTGCTTTTAACATCAAGTTTAATTTTCGGATATTTCTTCAAAAAGCTCTGAGTTTGTTTCTGGTGTCATCTTTTTCTCTCGAGCATCTCATATATTTGTTCAAAACCCATTTTAATTGCCTCTTTTTTTATAATCTTTAATACTTTTAATATTTAGTATTCCTTTCTTTGTTCTTTATTTTTTTTATCAGTTGATAAATTTTTTTTGGACAGTAGATTGTAAAATTGTAGTATTGAATGCTGATCATTTTGCTCGTGGATTGTGACGTCACATTTGAATTGCAAAAAGTTTGTTTTTTGGATGTTATGATTGAAATTTTCGACGATTCTTCTGAAGGTTCGAAACTTGTGATTATTCCTGTATTGTCCGTTTGATTGAGCCAACGAATTTGTATGCCGTTGAAACTTGATTGTACCAAATGGTTTGTTTTATTCCATGTAAAGATTTTGCTTTCGTAAATGGTGAGTTGTTAGAAGAATGAGAATTCGGATTCGGTGTGGAATAAATTTTCTTGAGTGTGAACTGAATAATTGGATTTAGAATGAAAACTTTTTATACCATTACCATTGCGTTATTGTTATTTATTAGCAATCATTAATATAAATTTTGACATGTTTAAATGTTCAAGAAGAAAGTGATTTTAGATGATAAAAAGTTTGACCAATTAGATTATCGGACAGATAAATAGTACAGATGGATCAGTGTCCTGACTTTTCCATTTATTCTGGTCTGGTGCGAAGCACCAGGGCTGTTGCCCCATATCTTCGCAGACTTGAAGAGTAAGGTTGCGGGCTTGCCCGCAACGTTACGTCGGATGATTTTTATTGAGGCGTACCTCTGAAAATTAGCGCGAAGCTAAGTCCTGGCTGGTCTTGTCCTGTCTCTAAGTCTTGGCTTTTTAGTTTCTATATTTTAATATATTATGCCGGTCAAAACTTAATTGGTGTGGTGCAACTCTTTAGCTGTAGCTGATACCAGGGACCTGCCCAACCAACTTTTTTCGGGGGGGGAAGAAATTTCAAATTTGCCAACTGAATTAATTCAAAATTGCCAGCTTTTTGTAAGTTTTGCAACTTTTTATAAATTTAAACCCCGTTCACACTACATGATTTATCATGTGAATTGTCACATGACTTCTCATATGAGAGATTTTTTTACGTTCACACTATATGATTTTTGATATTATAGAAGTTATGGCTTTTATGATTGGCTGTTGTGATAGTATGATTTTAGCCATGACTTTTCTTATGACTAACAAGGGGACACAACAGTGAGTATGTCGCCAATCAAAATCTCAATTTTTTTGGTGATTCTAGGAGCTAAAATAATTATCACTTTCTCGATTTTTAGTCCATTAGGCTTTAGTTACAGAGTTATGAATTTTTGAAAATCTACGTTTTACCATAAGATTACATTGTTAATTTAGATTTTATTTAAAATTTTAAATTAGATTTACTTTAAATAGATTTTTGTTTTTTTTAAATAGAATTAATAGATTTAAATAGAATTTAAAATGTTAAATTAGATTGTTAAAGCAATCCAAACCATGTTAAAACAATCCAAACCATGTAATCTTATGGTAAAATGTAGAGTTTCAAAAATTCATAACTCAGTAACTAAAGCCCAATGGACTAAAAATCAAAAAAGTGATAATTATTTTAGCTCCTAGAATCACCAAAAACATTGGGATTTTGATTGGCGACATACTCACTGTTGTGTCCCCTTGTAAGTCATATGAGAAATCATGTAGTGTGAACTAGCTATTAGACATAAAAAAAATGCCAAATTGACCAACTTTTGGGTGTTTTTGTCAACTTTCTACAACATTGGGGAGGAGGGAGCTCCCCCTCCATCCCCCCCATGGGCACGTCCCTGGCTGATACATTAGCATCTGCGGAGAACATGCGGGCGACAGCCCGCTTATCTCCTTCATCTGTTAAGGTAACTGACGTTTGGAAATTTTTTACAGGGATTTCAAACCCGAGGAGCGGCATTGAGCCAGGTTTATTTATTGAACAGTAGTAATGTGAGCACTGCCTAACCGAAGCCACGCATATGCTTACCTTGGGCTTCTATACAGCTGACAAGCACCAGTCGCACCGCACCGTCGCGTCGGAAGTTTATTAAATATAAAAATACAATTTTACAAAAAATAAACAAATCTAGTAAGAATCTAAAAAAGAAAAATAATTAAGCAATATAAAATAGCAAAAACGAAAAATAAAAATAAAACAAAAGCTGAAAAATAAAAAATTAAAGCAAAACCAAAAAAAATAAAATATATCATGTATCATGTTTGGAGTAAGACTTGTCTTGCCAAGTACATCCCTGTCTACTGGAAGATGGAGTCTGAGTCGGGTACGGATCCCAATGGTCCAGGATAAGGGAAGGAAGGCGGTAATGATAGCCTTTGGTGAGATGATTTCTCTGGGTCTAGGGGTTTTTAGATAAAAGTTTGTGTCATAGGTACCAAGTGATTGGATAAGTGGATTTGGACAATCGGGGCATTTTTTGGAGTTTCATGGTGAGGTCCTTGATGAACTCATTTGACTTTATGCCGGCGGCAGCCTGCAACTGTCTGTTCGTTACAAATCATGGTGTACCCATGGTTTGTCTAATGCAAACATTTTGCATAGTGTAAAGCTTGTTCATCTGGTTGCTTGAGGCGAAACCCCATGCAGGGACTACGTAGACTAGGACTGGTCGGATAATGGTCTTATAGATCCGAACTTTGTCTACTGACCGCAATGAGCTTTGTCTGCCGATCAGTGAGACAAGGGTACCCATAAGGGCTTTGGCTTTGGAGATGCAAGTGTCGATGTGTTTAGAGAGTGATAATCTCGTGTCTGAATCGCTTCGCCAAACATCACGAGTTTGTCGGGCGGCAACTCCTTAGCCTTAGACTATTTAAATTTAAACAGGCTCAGGCCCGTAGCCAGAGAGACGCACGTAATGTGCGAAACCCCCCCGAAATGTTCAGAAAAATTTTTTTTTGAAAGTAAAGGAATTTTGTATAAAATAATAAAAATTCTCAGAAGGGGAACTACCAAAAATTGTACTTTTTACAAGTGCCCCCCCCCCCAAAATTAAATCTTAGCTACGGGCCTGGACAGGCTTGACCCAAGGTAGATAGATTTACACCCCTATTCTGTAACTTTTCGTTATCGTTATGAAATCGTTAAGAGCCGTAAAGTTTGGTTTACACTCAGAATTGCATTAAATAGTAATGTAATGGTATGTAGAAACCGAACTTTACTGTTCTTAACGATTTCATAACGATAACGAAAAGTTACAGAATAGAGGAGTTACTATATAAAAAGAACGTATTGGAGTTAGGTTTTCCTTCTTTGCCGAAACACAATTTAGGTTTTTCCTAACTCACGATCCTAGATTTTTATCTAGTCACCTTTCAAATGACAATACTTGTTTCTGTTTCCATGTTATCTCTGTAAATCTTATTCTAATGACGGATAAAATAATCATCTGAAAGCTCAATAAATTTTTCAATTGATTTTTAATTAGGTATTAATATAATTAATTTATAGTCATTTTTATTCGCGTTAGAAGTAGAGCTCAAGACAGAGCCGTCTGGTACCACGTTTAGTTTACCTTTTCTATGCTGGAAATTAAATGGGTGCTGTGACAGTCTCACACCCCAAAAAGCTAAGCGATTAACAGATCACAAAGATAACAACCACAATAACGAATAATGGTCCGTAACTACCGTAAATTCTGTCCTTTCTACATATGAACAAAGTTTTTCGATCCCGAAAATCACCGTCAAAAACAGTCACGCTCAGTGACAGAATAATTTCTTTCAGCTCGAATTAAACTTAGCAATACCTATAAATTGCAAGCTCTTTAACGCCTTCACCCTGAGTGAACAAACAACCCAAACCATAACTTGAGGTATCAAGCTGAATCAAAAAAAACTTCTAGTGTCTAGTGTAATGTTAAACAGAATCTCGTTAATTCAACCATGCGCGTCAGTGTTCTTGATGTTTTTCTCAAAAACTAATGGAGTATGAACAAAAATAAAACTTGCACAAACAAATCATTAAAGATCTAGACTATATTTAATTCAAAAATAACTCTCGGTTACCTCGTGTTAAAAAGAATCTCGTTAACATACCCTATTGGTAAAATTTAAACTGCAATTTAACTTATTTCCTGCAAATAATTATTAATTCAATACAATTAAGTGCCAAACTACACGAGCTTTATTTCCGTCGCGTATTCTCCGCCGTGTTGAAAACCACACGTTTAAATGGAGCAAACTACACGAGCGTAATACACGCTGTGTGGTTTTCAATACGCAGAAAATACGCGACGGAAATAACGCTCGTGTAGTTTGGCACTAAGGGCTGTTAAAAATAAAAGCTCACATTAATGTAATTAAAGTTTTCAAATAAATTTTGAATTCCACCTAAAATTTAATTAATACGAAAAAATCTTTATTACAAAATTTTATTGCTCTTGTTCTTTTTTTTATTTAGAAAATGTAGGAGCCAAGTAATAAAACTAAATAATACAAACTATCATTTATTACATCGTCTTACTTCTTCTTGGCAACAACAACTTTAGGTTTTTGTGCCTTAAGAACATTTACAACAATCTTTTGTTCTTCAATGAGGAAAGCACGTACAATCTTTTCCTTCACACAACGGTGACACAATACACCTCCGTATGCACGCTTAACCATCTTCTTCCTCTTGCACATTCTAGATTTTTCGAATGATCGTGCTGGAACAATTCCCCTCAACCTTTCTTTACATTGCCCACACTTTGGAACAGTCTTATTTTTCTTTACATATTGGTAAACGAGACGTCCTCCAGGTGTGCGAACACTGCAAAAACATTAAATGTCAGTCACCAATTTTTCAAAGACGAAATTATGCTATAATTTAATCAGATATTCAGATATAAAACGAACGATAAAGGATTGTCGTCATAATTACTCAGGACTCTAGCCTTGTTTTCATCATAAAATCGCACACGTTAACGGTGTCATAACCTCAAATTTATGCACGCTTGAATAGTGTTTAAAAAACAAATTGCAATATTAACGAGTATAAAGAAAATAGTACTTACATCCTCCTCTTGTTAGATTTGGTATTGTACGACAGGCGTCTTCTGTACACTAAACGTTGCACCATTTTGGCTACAAAAATAAAACCCGTTAGTTGACTCACAAGAGAAATACAAACGCAAAAATAAGCATCACACTTTGTAAAATTCAAAAAATTAATAATTTTATAGAAAATTTTTCACCTCAAATGGATGTTTGAAAATGTAAAAATAAACACATGTTAACTTACCTTTCCTTCTTAAAAACCGAAAGAACTACAAAATATGACAGCGCTACCCACGTCGTAAATAGTCACCATTCAGGATTACCAACTTTGCTTGAGCACTAACGCGATGCGCGACACCTACACACAAATTTAAAAAGTTTTTGTGATGTGAAGAAAGAAATGGTATCCACTTTTGAGACTTTTGAACAGCAATATTCGGTTTTAACAGCTGATATCACATCGCAAATTAGTCAACTTAGCAATTCGGGGACAAGTAAGTTGCAATTGCACCTAAATTTGCTATAAAAAGTACAAACTGGTTGTTTTTATGTGTACAACTTTTTGTAGAAGATCGGCGGCAATTGATTTCAAATATCGAAAAAAATGTTAAGGAGGCGCAAGAATTGGTGAGATTAATTTTGTGCTTTTGCTTTGTTTTATTCATTTTGTAATTTTTAAGTTGGAACAAATGGAACTGGAAGTTCGCGAAGTGGAAGTGTCAAAACGACAAAGGTGTGGAACCAAGCTAGATTGTTATCGAGCGGAATTAAAGCGTCTCATACGCGAATATATTAAATCTCGCGCCGTGAAGCAGGGGGCGCTGGGTTACGATTCCGGCGGGGATTTTGAAGATGTGCGAATTGATGAAAGTCAAAAGCAGCGGCTGTTGGATAATTCGGAAAGGATAGAACGAACGGGTACGAGATTGCAGGAAGGGTATCGCGTTGTTATTGAATCACAAGAAGTAGGTAACCAAATTTTACAAAATTTAAACGATCAGAGGGAAACGATACAGAGGTCTCGAGGGAGGGTAATTATTGATTAAAATTTTACTTCAATTGTATTATGTACGATGTGTTCTTTTTTTAGTTACGTGAAACTAACGAGGATTTGGGTCGATCTTCCCGAATTATGAACTCTATGATAATGCGTTCCATCCAACACAGAATAGTGTTTTTTATTGTAGGAGCTTGTTTTATTGTTGCCATTTGCTTAGGTATATATATAGGTTTTAATAAATAAATATGTAATTTGTACATAACATGAAGAAAATAGGTTTTAATTTGTGCAAATAATATTGTGTAAGGTACTATCTACCTAATAATTTGTTACATTTTATGTTTGTATATTACAAATAAGATATAATTTATTAATTATTTACAAAATAATGTAGAACTCTGATTATTAAATTTTAAAACTTTTATAGATCTTTTTTATGGGTCTAGTATATTATAATAGGTACTACATTTAATTTAATTATAAAGATTCCCAACAATCTAACGGAAATCTCTGTAATCCATTCATGCGCGTCTTTGGTATTATATTAATAACATCAAAAGTGTTTTATTTTTCATTTGGTATTGGGCATGGTATAAGCCACAGCAGTGGAGTGATGTGGTCGCTGGTTGAGTATAGAGCGGAAAATTTGGGTTCAAATAGCGGATTGCACAGAATTTCTTGGCTCGGGCAACCACACTGTGGTGTTCTTTGATGTTTGTGTTGATGCGGCTGCGTCACACACGAGTGTTTACAATACAGGTTAGGAAGGCAGGAAATGAAGCCAAGAACCTTCTAGGCCTGTAATTGACACATGGCAGATGCGGGCGATAGCCCGCTTATCTCCTTTGTCTGTTGTAAGAAACCTGACATTTGAGAATTTTTTTACAGGGATTTCAAACCTGAGGAGCGGCATTGAGCCGGTGTCGTATTTATTATAGCACTGTAAGGTAAGCACTGCGGAGCCAGAACAGTGTGTGCTTACCTTGGGTCCCTAATACAGCGGAGGGACAGAGCATTAGTCGCACCATACCAACAAGTGTTTTATTAAAATAAGAAAAAAAGTTATAATTTACCAATTTTAACAAATATCTAACAATAAGAGCTGAAAAGAATAATGGTTTAGCAAAAATAAATAAATGCTAAAAGAAAAAGAGAATTAATTTTACACAAAGTAAAAATGAATAATCTGTGACCTCCACCGAGGTAGTGTGGCATTCCTCACTGGAACACGTCGTCGGAATCAGAGTCTGAATTTAGTATGATGTCGGCCTAGGCCTGTAGAGCTATAATATATTATATTGGAGGTGCATGTCCCCAGCCCCCCCCCCCCCAATTCGAATTTTGACTCCAAAATAGTCTAAATCGTTTGTGCATAGTTTGTAGTTTGTACCTGTTTGTGCAAACATTATTTTCGTTTGTACCCAAATAGTTTTTGAGAAATTTCAAAATTTTGCTAGGGGGCTGGAGACATGCTAGCCCCTTCCCATATCGAATTTTGACTCCAAAATAGTCTAAATCGTTTGTGCCTGTTTGTGTAAACATTAGGTCTGTTTGGTACCACAGTCCTAGTGCTACACTAACTACACTACTACAAATTGATTGGTGGTACAATTACCAACCCACTTTTTACACCAATCAATTTGTAGTAGTGTAGTTAGTGTAGCACTAGGACTGTGGTACCAAACAGACCTAGTATTTTCGTTTGTACCTAAATAATTTTCGAGAAATTTCGAAATTTCGCTGGGGGGGCTGAGACATGCTTTTTAAATTTAGAATTTTAGATTCAAAATAGTCTGGAACGTTTGTAATTTGCTTGCGATTGTTTGTGCAGGTTTCATTTTCGTTTTTACCCAAATAGTTTTTGAGATTTTCAAGAAATACATCAAGAAAACGGACGCGCATGAGTGGATTAACGAAATTCTGGGTAGCACTAACTTACCGGATCACGTTCAAACTACTCTCTATCGTTTGTACTTTGTTTGTGCCTCCATGGTATTGGATCACTGAGGGACATCATGCGCGGTAGAGTATAAAGTGCCTTCACCAAGTGAGCATAATCTATAGTATTAGCATCGTGGCTTGTATTTGCTCCAAGCAACATGCGTCGATCGAACTTAGATATGTTTGGCGCTGCGCCTATTTAACACCAATGCTGAATGCTGGTGTGCATTGCACATCCTGCACATGGTTAGTTATCCCATTGAGCAAACAGTGAATTGTTATTTTGTTTTCAGTATCATCTTATTTATGGATTTTTATGGACTTAATGGATTTTTGATTAAGAGGGGCACTTTTTTCAGGCCCCTTTTAATTTAATCAACAGATGGCGCCTACTTAATTCATCGCCTACATCAAATTCAGATACATTTTTATTACAAATTGCTGGTTTTCACCATTTTAGGAAATTGGTTGACCTGACTTGATCGCATTTAGTGTTTCTGCTAAGAGATTTAATTTTTTTTTTACTCATCTTTCTTTAACTTACCTACAACCTACATTATTATCCTTACATATGGTTAATAACGCTCATTTCAACAAAACAAGGGTTTGTAATCGCGTATTTGAATGGCTTTGCATTAATAAATTATACCAAGAGAACTTCCATTAATTCCGTGACCTCAAAATAGGGGGTCTGGCAAAATCTTACCAAATCTCATGTAAAGGGAGGGGGGTCAATAAAAATCTTACGACAACTTTTTAACTCAGAGAATATACTTTACTACCTATATACCTATAACAAATATAACACAAAATTAATTATTTAAAATTATAGGGTAAATCTCGGATGAGGGGTTCCTACCACATCTTTTTAAATCTCACCAAGGATGAGGAGAGGTTTAATGGACATTCAACATTATTTTAAACGTTAAAGACAGGACAGATGGAAAAACGTGAAGGGCTCTGCTGCTGCAGTGAACTCAAATTTTTAAAGTGTTTTTAAATCTGGCATTTTTAGCTACGCTCTGTTCACAATGCGGATAAGAAAACGGGAATATCCTATAAAACTTAAATAAAAATTTAAAAAACTCCCAACACAAAAAAATTTTTAAAAGGTAAAAAATAAAATCCAAGCGTCCTAAGTACCTAAGGGGGACCTAAGTAGTTTGTTTGTATTTAAATTTCATACTGAATCATTTTTAGTCGTATTCTGATTTTATTTTATTTACTTAGCGGTCCCCCGACGCGACGACGCTTGGATTTTATTTTTTACTTTTTAAAATTTTTTTTTGTGTTGGGGTTTTTTTAAATTTTTAATTTAAGTTTTATTTTATGTTTTTTAAACTTTATATATTACAAGTACGGCCCTGCCTTCATGAACTAGAAAATAGCAGGCAATCTTTAAACGTCTGAACAGATTTTTTTGAATTATAGCTAAGAACACTCTCGATCAAGCCACCTTTCAAACAAAAAAAACTAAATCAAAATCTGTTCATCCGTTTAGGAGCTACGACTAGGACCCCACAGACAGACACACAGATACACACGTTAAACTTATAACACGTCTCTTTTTGGGATCGGGGGTTAAAAAGAAGCCCGGAAAATTGCACAAAATAAATTGAGTTGAATTGTAATTATTAAAATAGCCATGATATTTGTGAAAACTTATTGTTATTTAGATCCACAACTATCAAAATTTAATAATCTTTAAAACTTTAATTATTACGAGTTACTATAAATGAATAAATTTAATAAAATTCACTTGTTTACTTGTATCATATTTTAAAATTTGTATCATATTATTCTGATGAAGGAATGAATGAATTTTTCCGAAAGCTCAATAAATAATTTAAATAAATTTATTCATTTTATAGTAACTCGTATAATAATTAATGTTATAATAATAATTAAATTATCTAATATTAACGAGTTAATAATGTAACATTTTAAATATAAAAATTTAATTTAACCCAGTAGAATGGCGTGGAGTGAAACGTAAACGACTACTAATAAGTAGTTGTGGGTTCAAATCCCCAGTCACCTATGGGGCCGGTGCTAATAACCTAGTAGTTGCTGCAGGTTAAAAAAAAAAATTAATTTAAATTCAGTCTCTTTTTGAGTCCCTGTAATTGTTTATTTTTTCTTGTTTTGTATTAAAATTTTCCATTGGGGAATTTTTTAATTTAGCTTCTTTAATGTTTATGTTTTGTGCCTGACTTTGAGTTTCAAACATTTTTAGCCCAATTTTTAACTTTTTAAGTTATCTCTTAAGTTATCAATAAGTTAAGTATATTGAATTTTTTTATTGTTATCTACTAAAAACAGTTACTATTATATTAAATTTTTCATTCTTCTTTATTTTTATTACATTTTTTAATAAAATGGGACGAAACTAAAATATTAGACCCCACATGTTATACATCATTGAAAAGAGGATAAAAAGCGCCATTTAAAAATGTTATAGTCAACTATGGTTTCTATTTAAAAAAACACAACTTTATGTTATAACTCGGAAACTAATCTAGATATTTAAAATCTCTTTATCCCATTTTGTTGCCCTTAAAAAAGTGTCTGAAGAAAGTGTTAACACTTTTTTAGTAACTTCAAAAACAACCAAAATATCGACATTTATAGAAAAGTCTAATTATCGAACTTTTGGCTATAACTCGAAAACAAAAAAAGATAGCAAATTCTGGTTTTCGCCATTGAGATTTTCTCAAAAAAAGAGATCGAGGATGCGCCATCCATTTTTTGATATTTCCCATAGTTACCGATTTCCCCATAAGAAGAATCGAAATTGAGCCACCCTGTACATGTGTATTTTGAAGTACATACATGAAAAAAATATTATTACGATAAAATCATACAAAATCGATACATTAATAGATTCGATAATCTCATTACTAGCTTAGAGCCGGCGTGCAAATAATTAAAAGTTATTACAATAAATTTGACGTGGCGAAAAAAAGGGGCATAACTAGATATCTAGACATGGGGGGAGGATTTTCAAAAAAAATTATGTCATGGGAAGTTTTCCCGAAAAAAAACTTCTTTACACTTATTTTTTAATCTTTCGCTGTGTCATGGAGGGGAGGGGGTTAAACCCCCAACGTAATTACGGCTCTGGCAAAATATAATTTAGTCCTTTAATTACTTTTTATGCTTTTAAATTGGTCCCCTCAATATTTTATAATTTAAAATTTTAATTATATTGTTCAGTTTCAAGTAAATTTTAAGTTTAATTTTAAAAATGTAATTCAAGAAATAAAAAGAAAAAAAAAGATGCGATGGCCGGGAATCGAACCCGGATCAACTGCTTGGAAGGCAACTATGCTGACCATTACACCACCATCGCACTTGAAGGTTATTTAACCTATTGCGAAAGATCGCTAAGCATTTATTTAAAATTTTAAAAATATAATGCATTTTTTATATTGAAAACAAATAAACACAATACTTTTAAATCAAATTATTTAAAAAATTGTTTAGAAATGAATTCAAGAGACAGATTTCTGTTAGTCCTCTCAAAAATTGATCTCCAATGATAAATAAATCAAATACTACCAGATGGCGCGGGAAGTATTTTAAACTTGAGTCATTAACATTTGGTTCTGTGTTTCTGAGTGGTAAGTAGCCAGTGGCTTGTGTTTTTGTAAATTTTGTGCAGTGGATGTTAATTTAGTGGTTTAAAATGGCCTCTGCATCAGAATCTGGGATGAAAAGTGACTATTTACCCAAGTTGTCATCAGCTTCTAGCTACGTACAACCATGTAAGTAGAAAAACTTCTCTTTTTGTTAGGTTAAGTGGACTTTATTATTGGAATGCGTCATAGAATCTCGAATTGGATTAATGAATGGTTCGAAACAATAACCCTCTTGACTTATTTTATTCAGATATTTCTAAATTCGGTTAAATAATACAAAATATTGATGGTTTACGTTCTGTCTCCATGGTACCTACTCAGGCACATATGGTCTTACAGGTGCCTTTGTGTACCAAAGGCAATCAAATTGGAAAATTAATGTAGGGTAAATCAAACATGGTAATTTTTATTTTGGGGTTTATAAGAAAAATTTTACCCATCTGGTAATAACAAAAACAAAGCTGGTGTCTTGTTCTTGTCAAGTATTCCTCATAGGAGGGGGGGCAAGGTCGTACAAGTGTCTCTTCTTCATGTTATTCTCGTTCTGCACCCAATACTTGTTTTCATCGTTTTACACTTTGCTTTCAAAATTTTCTAAACAAATTTTGTTATAGAGGGAACCCTTAGGTGCTCTTCTTCCTGTAAAATGTAATGAAATTTAGTTCCAATTGAATACATTAATTAGGAAATGAAACTTGCAGTTATGATCAAGCTAAGATACTTTCATCTCCTTATACGAATAACCTGATGACCGATTAATGGTAGACATAAATGTATTCTCGTTTTAGCTTCGTTGGTTCGATTTTTAGTCAATTGATTAAAGAAAGAAATTTCTGTTTTTGTATAAAATTATCTTAAATTAACTATTAAACGGGTTTGCTATTTTTTTATAGACGATGTTACATCTTCAAACTCTTAAAATTTTATTCTTGACCCCTTGTGGGTTTAGGCGCTAGTCTTGGCGCCAGCAGTGGGTCTGTATTTTTCAGGAAGTTGCTAGAATACTTGACACCACGTGACCGTAAAATTAAGATTTTTTTTCAATATTTTTTGTTACTTAATACCTATATAATTTATTGAATGATACTAATTATTACTGGTGTACTTCAGGTAAATAATAATCGATATTTATTAAAAAATGTGTTAATCGAAATGATAATTATGCTTAATCGTTTCTTAAAATTAACAATAACGTAATAATCGTTCTGTTTTTATACTAACCAATGTTGTGGTATTACCACGCATTCAACTCATTCATGAGTTTTATCATAAAGTTACACTGTTATTACAGTTTAATTGTTATTACATAAACACGATGAGTGGTTACAATAATGGACAAGAAAAATATTTTAATTGAAACTTTTATCTCCAAATTAAAAACAACTTTATTTTATAGGACTTGAGCAAACAATAATTGCATTTCCGATGTTGGGAAAACGCATAATTTTCTTTATCTATCAACTTTTTAAATGCTGGTTTACTTCCTGTCTATTTATTATTTACTATCCAGTTCTAGTCCAATCGCTCTCATTTGGCTACGAAAATAATGAGCCAAAAATTGTAAGGGCTGGTTGGTAAATCTTCTTTTTCTTCTTCAACTGAATGAATTCAGCCTAAGCCTAGGGCTTGTTATTTCCAGCCACTGCTTCGTTTCCTCGGCAGTGCTAGATCTATGAGCATATAAATTGTTTAACGTCCGATCGGTAGTTTGCTAGACTTGCCTACAGACGAGCCTGTAACCCTGGTTTTTATGTTAATGATGGCAATTCATTAACCCAGGAGGACCACCGGCTTAACGTGCTTTCCGAAGCACGGAGACGTCATAAGAAAGTTTTCCCTTCTCCGGATTTGAACCCGGTACCTCGCTTTCGCAGTTGATCGCGTTACCTGCAAGGCAAATGACCGTCTCTCGGTTGGTAAATAAAGAAAGAAATCACATACTAAACAAATGGCGAGAGGAGCTGTGATATTTAAAATCAGCAAAATAGCAAACTGTTGAGCGATGGACAGGAAGGTACTCCAGAAGAACAAACACGAGGCAGATGATAAGTTGCAGAGTAAAAAACGTATCAGGAAGGAAATAATACGAAAGAAACGTTGGAATCCGAATTTGCGGATCGTTCAAAATTTTGTAACCCACACAACTCCTAAACCGGGATATTTAAGGCCACGGATCTGCGTGCCATGGTATGTTTTTAGGTTAAAATTCCACTATAATTGTTCATATGATAATATGAATGTATCAATATGAAGCTCAAAATATAATTTTTAAATTCGTACACAAATAATCGTCACGTCGAACGCACGTACCGTCAACATAATACTGCGGCCATGCGGTTCTTACATGAAAAATGTAAGTTTACAATCGATATTTGACGTTCAGCATCTCCTTAAATGGTACATTTATGACATTGCTAAAAAGAAGATAGGAGAGGATGACCATATCATCAATCAAAATGGATTAATTCATATAAGGTCAATTGAGGAATCCAAACGGAAGGAGGAATTTGGAAAATAATAAGGTTAATTAGCGGAATTTTATTAGATAGCGGAAATTTGATAAAGCCCAATGTAAGCCAAATTAGGACTACTCGTTGCAGAAATTTAAATAATATATTGTTTTAGTTCATTAAAACTTGATTGAAAGGAAGCAATTAAAATATGTACTACATCAAAATAAAAGAAAAATCTATTTTTTTTGTTAATGTAGGAAGTGAGAGAAGAAACAGTTTTAAATAATGTGGCTGCATCAGTTAAATTTAAAATTTTTTGGGGTAATTTTTTGTTCCTCGATAATTTTACATTAATTTATTTTAAAAACTGAGGAGAATTGCCACGATACGTAAATAATGCTTTTAATCCAAACCAATCAGGTGGCAGGTGCGTTACGAACAGATACAAAGAACCGGTATTTTATTACGTTATGATATGATTCTATTGCACTCAAAAGCAAAATAATAAAAACTTGACATATTTTATCTAATACACAGATAAATATTTAACAAGGAATTTAGAAATCATACTCATAAGGTTTGGACTAAAATATTTGTATATTAATACAATTAAAATGTTCATTCAGTCAATGAATTGCAACCAAAGAAAAAAATTCATTAGATTTATGAATTAGATCATTGCATTTATGGAAGTTTTAGAAAATTATCTTACACAATAGGCAAAAAATATTAACGAAACGCCGTCTAGCGGCTGAAATTGCAAGTACAGTAATGGATGCCACAAGCAGTCTGACAGCCAATACCATACCGCATAACTGATCTGACAGCTAATACCGTACCGTTTAAGGCAGCCATTTTCCATCTTTTGCAGCGGCCTCATCGGTAATATTTTATGCCTACACCGTAGTAGATACATTTTAGGTGGGTTCACGAGAATATTTGGAGGTAGGTACTTCACTATCGTAGTATTAACATTTACTTATGTGTTAGTGTTATTCATACAATCTGATTTTATAAAATACTTTTTGAGTTACGAGAAAATTAAATCTTTTCAAGTGCTTTCTGTACTAAGTTGAATCATTAAAGAGAAATATCTTGCGCATTAAGTGGAAGAAGACCGTGCCATTGCTGTCGTGATTTAATTTACTTCTGAATTTTTGAACAGTTCGAATTGACATCTGTCAAATACTAAGATGGACTTGATCAGACGAATTTTCGTATCTGTAGATTATCACCGCTAGTTCAATTTAGTTTGAGCCAACTCTGCCATTAATGGTACCTAAAATCAGTCCGAGATTTAAAATGTGATGGAGAGTTTTGAAATTTTTAGGATGTTTAGTGTGTATTATTTCAAGAAGATTATTTATAAGTGCTCTGCTCTAAACACTTGATTATTATAAAATGACCGTAAAACTTAACTAAGCAGAAGTGCGAGAGAGCGTTACGAACAGACATAAATAGCGTAGAGATAAATGAACGAGAGCAGAAATCCGAGAGAACTTTATAATTGTTGGTTAATATTCCTGCTGCAATGTCTGATTGGATTACAACTAAGAGATGCATTTCAGCTATTTTATTTCGTTGCTATTAGAACATCTCGGCGGAGCAATGTGTTAAGTGTTCAGTACTTGGATGGATGATCCTTCAGAGAACATGTATTGCTGTGACCCGAACTCGATATTAAATTGTAAGGTCTTTTACAGCATTGCTCACTGTGATCTAATTAATTAATTAAATGCAGTAAAGGGGAAAAACCACCAATATTAACCACTTGAAGTTTTTCAATATGCTTTCTTTAATTTTACTTTTTTGCAATTTTTTTCTTTTGATTTTCTTTTTTTTTTGAATACAAATATTGAAGCTGGTCATTCAATTTCTTCTCTGTGAACTTTTTGTCATAATATTGATGATGACTTACAAAGTTTTAACGGTGGTCTGGACTTCTGGAGCTTTGCGAAGAAAATTTAATTTATCGTTTATTTATAATTTGTGTTCTCATCATTCAAATAATTCCAATTTGTATAATTCAACCTTACTAATAAGCACATGTAAATGGTTAGAAGTTAGTTATGAGTACTGTAGCTCGAATATTGCTAATTTATATAATAAGGTGTAGCAATTAATTAATAATTAGATGACCAATTATTTTTATGTACCTAATTTATAATACCGTATCCGATTTAATCGCTTTTGGATGCATTTTTTTGTACATATAAATTGTGTACTTTTAATTAATTTTTAATTAATTTATGGTGGGGACATAAGTTATGTTCAACTTAATGTTCTTCTTCGTAGCTTCTAATAATTTCTAACGTCTAATCTTCAATGTATCGAAGATTTCTTATAAGTTTTTAAAATTAACGATGATGAGAATTATTAAGTACCCAAAAAAGTTGGATTTGTTACGTTGAAATTAAACGAAATACGAAAAACACATTGCAATTTCACGATTTCTGATTTTGGTTTCGGCTTTAGATACCATCATCATCAAAAAAACACGTAAATTTTTTTAAATTTGAATAGTTGATGATTCAGCCGAATTTCAACTTGTCTTAATCATAAAAGATCACAATAAAATTTATACAACGTGAATTGTACTATAAAAAAGATAAAAATTGTGTCTGGAGCGTGGAGCCGTAAGGCGTCAAAAATATAATTAATGTAACACCTTACAGAAGATGGTTTCGCCTCACCTACATGGGTGCTCTTATAGTCCGTTCCAAGTTATACCATAAAATTCTTCAAATTACATTTTTTTAAATTTTTTATTTGTGCTTATGATTTATTTTATATTTTCATTTTACATCGTAAAATATATAAGAAATTTGATAATATTTCTGGGATGTAGTGATAATATCACTTTTTGTTACTAATTTTGTTGCATACCTTGGTACGTACCATAAGTAACCGCAACTTTTTTATTACTACCTCTTTCAGGTTTTGGTTTGATGGGTGAGTAAAGATGGACCAGCTAATATTGTGAATCTCAATTTTAAAGAAGCGGTATACAAATGTTGAAAAATGAATTATTAGATTGTGTTTTGAACTATGCCCTCAAGGCGAATGATGTTATTGTCCTAGGCCTATTTATCATATACTTTAATTAAAGTTAAAATTTAACTGACCACAATTTCTAAAGCCACAAAAGCATTAAACTGTCTGACTTGAATATTACTTTTTATAATTTTCTAATTAATGTGACATTCTAAGAACTTATTTTTTAATTTGTAACATTTTAATAATTTTTAGTACCCCCGTGGTAAGCAACTCGCATTTTACTAAAAATGATATGCACCTACCTAGGTATTTATGTTGCTTACAAATTCGTTGATTAATTCGTAGTTATGTGATTAAAATATTGACGTTTAATAGTTTACTAAACAGGCCGATAAGTAAGTATTGCAATCAAGTCTAATGACTATTTGGGTTTCAGTGGTGAACAATTAATTGCAGTTATTAAAAATTGCACCGGTATAATGTAATCGCATTTATTAATTACCTTTTGTTTCAGTTTCCACAATAAGTCCTACCTAATTTTTTCCATGCATGAATTACTTTTAAGTGGTTATGTTTTGCTAATTAACAACAAATTAGTGTAAAAATTGGTTTTCTCGTCGACGAAGATTAATAAAAGCTTTATGAAAACAAAAAATAGTGATAAACCCCATACCCAATTAATAAGGTTTGTCAGCTATAAAAGTTGAAAATATATCGTCTTTTGTATAGTTTGATTTTTTTGACACCTAAGATGTAAAAAAGGCGCTTAATCTTCAGCTACAGGCGCCATTGTTACGTCTTGAATACTAATTCTTCGAACTTGTTATTAGTTGACCTACCTTGAACTTTTGATTTAAGATTAGATCAGATCATAGTCATGTCTAATTACTTCGAGTTTTAGAGGCGCGAAATTTAGGGTTCTTGTCCTTATTACATTGAAGATGTAATCGATAAGCTGTTAGTTTACATCCTCGACAGCTTTCATGCTTAGGAATAGACACACTTGTTTGATTATCTGTGTGTATTTCTTTATAAACTTTTCATAATTCCCATACGGTTTTGATCCAAACGTGTTTTCTATTTTTATTCGATCTATTTTCTGAAGTATTTACACAAATAACCTCGGAATATAGTTCATTCAGTGCTGAAAATGGAAATATATTTATGGACATAGAAAGGAGATTTTGTTTTCAAACTTCGATGTTTTTTTTTGTAGAAAATATTTTAGAGATTTGGAATGAAACTCGAAAGCAAAAAGCACATTATGGTTTTCCTTTAATTTTTTTTGAACTTTTGAATTTGGGGTTGTCTGCTCTACAATCGACAGATTATTATAACTTTTATAGGATTCTCGGACAAGATGAAATTTATACACAGAATTAAAGCTTATGTGTAAACTAAAGTATACTCCTAAATTAGACCCAACAAAAGGCACATATCAACAATGTATTATTATTATTATGGTTGTAATTTTAATTGTATAATATATAATAATTGTGAACGCTTTAGCGTAACAATGAAGAAGACCAAGAGTTATACAGAGACAAAAAAAGAGGCATACAAGAAATACAAGGAAAAATGGCTAAATGAAACGATGAACGAAATAGAGAACGATTGTAATAGAAATAACATTAAGAATAAAGAAGAAAGAAATAACATCTATCTATGACCAGAACTATGAGAGACGAAAAGGGAATAGTACAAGGTAACAAGGAAGAAGAAGTGGGAGAAAAATAGAGAAGACTATAAGAGAGAAGAGAAGAATATTTGAACGAAAGATATTAAGAGCGATCACAGGCCTAAAGAAAATAGGAGAGAACGAGTACAGAATAAGAGCAAATGGTGAACTAGCCGAAATCATGAGAAACGAAGATATTGTGAAATTTATAAAAGCGCAGAGGATCAGATGGCTGGGTCATGTAAGAAGGAAAGAAACAGACAACGTTTTAAGGCAGATCATGAACTGGAGTCCTAGTGAGACGAGAAGTAGAGCAAGAATAAAGGATAGATGGCTAGACGAGATGATAAACGACCTCAAAGAGATGGACGTAACAAATTGGAGAGAGAAATGCCAAAACAATTTGACTATCGCTTAGAATGTACTTTTACCACGTGCAATGCAATCCTTGAACATCGGTAGATGCGACCACAATGTTGTATTTATTGATTATTTAACGATTATTTCTTGGTTTTTAGTCATTTTTAATTCAAAACACCGTTTTTTTTCGAAACGTTTCGTTTCCGTTTCGTTTAATTCGAAACATTTAATTCAAATGTTAATTCAACATCAACATGGCGAACATACTTCAGAGCGCCAACAGGTACCAACAAAATCTCTAATGTTACAACTAGAAGTTGGTTTTACACTACCAAGATGTCAATTAAAACGTGTTATTATTTATGAAATTTATGCAATTATTGGATAAAAATTGTAAATTTTGTCGGATATAATTCCGGAAGAACGAAAAATATTTCATATCACACGGACGTTGGGGTCTTTTCAGCACTCGGCTATTCTTATTCCCCTCGCCGTTCGGCTCGGGTCATAAACTACGCCTCGTGATGAAAAAAGACCCTTTACGTCCTTATGATATAAACTACTATTTCTTTATTTTGACTTGTTTTTCACAAATACACAAAGAAATCTTATTGCTATTTTAAGTGTTACCTTCCTTTCAGGTAATACTAATTGTATTCAAATTAACCAGGCATTTGAATATAAATTAATTCAATATTATAGTTTTATGTATGTACCTAAGGAGTGCGATATCACGAAAGTAATAAAAAAAAAGATAAATTTTTAAAAATGTTTACTATGTTTTCTTTATTTATTGTATAAATAATAGATTAGTAATAAAAAGTTGTTACAATTTTATATTAGTAAACTAAGTAAATTGTAAACCAAGCTTACAACGACGTTTATATGAGTACTATCAATTTTATTTTATTTTCCTAACCCTAATCGGTGGTCGAGTTATTAAATTTAATGTTATAATTAGGGATTATTAAAATTAACGGAACTACTAAGATTTACAGTGTTGTCGCCTTAAAATGTAAAAAATAATTTACCGGGAGCAGAGACATGGATATTAAGTTATTAAAAAAGTCGTATAATTTAATTCGTAAATAACTAATTATGTAATTTACTAAATGTACGGAAGTCTTCCGCATCTCTAATTTAGAAAATTATAACCAGGATTTTAAAAATAACCATCAAGTCGTTTATTACAGATTCACAATAATTGCAATAATTTTTAAACCGTATATCAAAGTGTCATCACGTCATAATTATTTGATATGGCAATCAAATATAATTAAAATATACACCAATTTTATTGTTTACATAAAAATTGTGGATGCGAACTTTATACATATTATGTACAATTTATCTTGTTTTTAAATGTAAATGTCTAATGAAATGGCTATAAAGTTATAATCTGTAGGGTAAGACGGGGTCAAACGGACACGGGGGCAAACGGACATTTACTAAGAAAAAAAGGCGTAAGTTTTTTCAGAGATGTTGCTCAGTCGCTACTGCGGTAGCACTAGTGACGTTGACATGTGAGATTAGTAATACGAAAGTAATCCGTTAAATTTTTTTCAATTTAAAGCTGTTTTTGTACTTTAAAACTGAAGAGTAATAAAAAATGTAAGTGAAATTAACGTTATTGTTAAATTTTTGTAATAAATTGTTTAGAATCTAAGTATTTTAGTAAAATATTTAAAATCTATAAATTAGGCCAATTCAAACTACGTGTCTTTGGTATTGTTGCCACTTAATTTCATTTTCGTATTATGAATTTTTACTTTGATTTCGAATTTAAAAAAAAAATTTGCGATTTGGGGCAAACGGACATATTGATTAAGGGGCAAACGGACAGTACATTTTTTATAATTTTCTTTAATAATTGTTATACAATGATGGTACGGAACCAAATTAGAACTTTGAAGAGGTGCTCGTGGAATCTAGAAAATATGATTCTGGCCTTAATTGCTGTAAAAAAGAATAAAATGGCTCTTATACAGCTGCCAAGTTATAGTGTTCCACGCAATACACGAGAAGATGTGTAAAAAATAACGAAAAATGAAGAAATTTGGTCAGCATACTATTTTACATACAGAAACATACAACAAAGTTTTGTAATGATCGCCTCGATATCAAGTTTATTAAAAAATTCTGCAAAGAAAAAGACGAGCAAACACAAGTAAATCTAAAGTAGGTACTAACCGATTTAAATTATATTGAAGATTTAATAAAAAAAGTTATTAATAGAAGAAAAAGTATTAAAAAAGACAGAAGTATTGAAACCTTCCAAAAGAAAAAAGAAAGAAAATGCTACTTTTGCGGAGTATGTAACAAGAGTGTATAAAAATGATGAGGAATGGGTGCAATGCCTTACATGCAAAATTATGGTTTCATGTACATACACTGCACTAATAATGACGATGATCCATACTTTCTATGTGTTAACTGTGCAAGTGATTCGGACTAAAAGTGCGAATTCAGATTTTTATAACGTGTATAAATCTTATGTCCGTTTGCCCCCGAGTGTGGGGCAGACGGACATTTCCACCTTATGTTTGTTTTAGTCTTACTTTTCAAAAACTGTTTTTATTTTTTTAACTTTAATGCCATCATTTGCTAACTTATTAACGGTATTATCAAACCAAATAATTATTTCTTAAATATTATGTTGCTTGTAATAAATATCACTATAAAATCCACTAGAGTGTCCGTTTGACCCCGTCTTACCCTATGTGATAAAAATATAGCTGGCGCCATCCATGTGAAAAAATTATTTGAAAAGCCTCTTTCTTTTTAATTTATTGCCAACAAAAATTATCTCAATTTTTCAAGAATTATGCGCTCGTTTAAAATTACATATTTTGGTTCGGGAATGATAAATGGCGGATGCTTATAATTATTGTTAGCTTATTTTTCATTACATAATGTTTATGATTTCTTGTATTCGATTTTATAATAGTCCAATTCGTACTCTCAACAGGGGGTGCTACAGTGTCAACGTAGCATCGTAAACGATGCACTGATTATAACGCAGAACAGATAGAAAAATGTTTATAAATATTGAAGCAGTTTCTTTTATAAATTTTAAAATTAAAATTGAAGACTTTCTTATCCAATAATTTTTCTAATAATAGGAAACTTCTACAACATACTTGTGGGGTATAATTTAAAATATCGACGTAACTTTTAATTCTATATATTAGGCTGGTAGTGAAACAGTGGATTTTGAAAATATTGCATATTAATGATAGATAAATAACAAAATGATAATTATATCCTGCTGTTTAAATGTTGTTTTAGTCGTTTATGTGTGCACCCACCTACCATTTGACCGTTATAAAAATGGTGATTAGTAACTCGTTCTTGCTAATTACTTGTGTTGTACAAATTTTTACTTATGACTTTTCGTTACAATCGAGGTCAATTTATAACAAATTGACCAGAAGTGACTGATATGTAGAACAAAATCGTTAATAAAAATATCAAGTTATAAAGTAAATTTTTTTCATATCAAGCTGAGAATCGTGACTGTAAAATTAGATTATAAATTGCTGATTGTCTAACAAAATGCTGTAAGGTTTCTATTGTGGTGGAAGTTTTGTTGTGCTAATTAATATTGACGGTAATTTTCTTGAAGCGTTGCGAAAATGCAATTGTTCAAGAAATTATTTCTCGAGCATTCAGGAAGGAGACCGACCTCACAAGGCTGATTTGAAAATCGTAGATATGATTTTCTATTAATTTTTGAATTGTAATGAAGATAAATTGATATTTAAAGCGACACGGGGTTATAGGTCAATTATTTTATTCTATTTTTTGCAACTTCTAACGGGGTCAGCGGTCATCACGCAATTTTTCTATTTTAGTTTTTGAACTTTTTATTATTTGTCCGATAACTTGACAAGCACGCTCAAGGCAAAATTTTTGTACGATTGCGAAACAGTAAATTAAACTAAAGGAAGCGCCCATTATTTAAGTTTTGCAATTGTTTTGTAACCCGTAATATGCTTTTTACGCCCCTGTTCGTTATCACACTTCAAAACGATTAATTCTGGATCAATTTTTTACCACGATTAAATCTGACTCGAAAATTTGAATTATGCCTTTTAGATTTTGATCTCACATTTAATAATACACTAAAACCAACACTGATTTATTCTCATCCAGTATGTTGGGGTGTACACACAATCCAATACGGTGTTAACCAACTAAAATTACTGTTATTTAATTTTCAAATTAGGAACATTTTAGTATCTGTACTAATTAGGTTTTTTCCATTTTGGAGTTGCTTGTTCAAATATTTGTCGGGTTATGTGTCACCTGCTAATCAAACACGTCAAATGCAGACGAAACCTCTCGTTTTCTTGTTTTTCATCCACCTGCACTGATGGTGAAGCAAGTTCAACTATTAATTGGTTAAAATGTTAATTGCATCCATAGGAGAAAATCAGTCTTATCGTCGTGTTGATAACTTGACGGTAATTTAATTGACGTTTGTGCGTATAAAAGTTAAAAATGATATAAAATTATAATTTATAACCGCATACAACGTTTGAATAAATAATCACTTAGAATTACATCGATGACCACGTACATCGTTGAAGTAACTAATAAGAAGATCTCATTGTTCTATCAGATAAACCAATTTATGGCCAAGTAGCATTGTTATAGTTAAATTACTCTATTCAAATGCAAAACTCCTGAAAATTGCCTTTACGAAGATTCAAATGCTTAATCTTGATTTTTTTTAACTTCACGACGACGTTCAAATTGTACATAATGAGCTATAGTTTTCAAACAACCCCATTTAAAGGCTTACTTTCTAAATATCACACCGGAAAAGGGTCATATTGCGCCGGATGTAAATAATCAAAGTGTCGCCTGCATTGGTTAAATAATTTAGGCAGGCTTCCATTCTCTAGTCATTTAAAGAAAATTACCTTTTAGTTTCAATTACGGCGCACTCATTTTCATTTAGAAATGGCGCCATATTCAAATTGATTCAATTATCAAGGGAGATTTCTGGTATGTATTTATTTATCCATTTGCTGATAGTGGCGGCTTAACAGTTTTGACGCCGCGAGCCAAATGTATCTTGTCCTACTATTAAAAATAAATTTTTTTTCATTTTAATTGAATGGCATCATCAGCATCTTCTCAAGAAGAGAAACCTTTGAGCTTCTTATTGATTGTTTTGCTTTGGTAATTTACTCAGTGTATTACAATAATTTTATTTTCCAATTAATGTAAATAAGATCTACTAATTATGATTGAGAATTATGCTTACTTTGACGGAATTCTTGATTTCACCCTCTGGAACTCAATTTGGGAAACGAAAGAAAGAATCTTGTATATTTTTCAAAAAAATTTCATTTAGAAGATAGGATTTCAATATTATGTAATATCTCATTTAAATAATTAATTTAATCTGTTTATAGCCTAAAGTACTCTGGGTGCAATGTATATTTAGCCACAAAAAAAATAATAACACGGGACGAATGCAGCTGATGAATGGTATTTAAATCTTCATCACTTCAGATTTAATAGAAAAGAAAGTTATTTTGGGCGTCGATAAAATAGAGATATTATACTTTTCATCGCAATGTTCATAATAACCTGTATTTAATTTGTCTGCATTTTTAAAATATCCGTTCAGAAGACTTACTTTAATTTTACAGGGTGTAAAGGGGCCCCCACAAACGAGCAACCTAGTGTTCAACCACCTTTGTAAAATCAATGCCGCCACATGACTGCACACGTGGCGGCATTGATATTACAAAGTGGTTGTACTCTAGGTTGATCGTTTGTGGGCCCCTTAACTGAACGATTCAGTCAAACCTTATTGGACCATTCATGCGGGTCATTTCCACCGTTCGTGAGAATAACGTGAAATAAAATTATTCAATAGAGATTTTTCCGAAATTGGCTGAACAGTTAATTTTAAAATTTGAACTGATGTAATTCTAAAAACGACGGGTGCGGGTAATTTGGTTAATTGATTACCAAAAAATGAAAAATGAAACGGATTCACAAAAATGGCATGATCTTATTCTACGTTTGACTCCAGCATATCGTATTAAATTTTTACCAACACCCTGTATTTGAACTATGGCTTTGGTAAATATGCAATTTGCGTGGCAATACAAATTTATTATTTCTTGTCGCGCTACTTGTAGATTAATATCCAAGAGTAATAAATTATGAACAGTAATCAAAAATTTATTATTTTTTAAATAGCATTAGATAATTTTATAATTAAACATTATCAACCATCTTTTTTTAATAATATAGCTATTTTAAGAAAAATTAAATAAATTTGTTCAACAGTTTTTTTATCTTTATAATTGATGACCTTAATTCACTCTACACCAAAATTTTTTCCATATTGTTTACATAAACAAATGATATCTTTTAAAATTAGCGTGTTTTTACTTAATCATCCCTTAAGCTACAAATCATATGCACTTACGTGCAAACACATATTGTAGATAAGTAAAAATTGACTACCCCTCGGCACGAAATAAAAAAATAAAACACCCACCGTGTAAATAATATGCTTTTAATTTAATTTAAATAAATTGTTTAAAATTGTTATTGATACAAGTCATTTTAAGTTTTTCTGGTTTTTAATTAACAAGTTTTGAAATTTTTTAAAAATTACCAACTTTTTTTGGTAAAATTTTATCACAAAATCTTAAGTATGTTGTTGATGATCGTTGGGTTTAATTTAATTTCTATGTATTAATGATGAATTCAAATCAAGATTAAAAGGTTTGTTTGATACCTGCAGTATTTTTTATATATACCTCTCATTTAATATACCAAATCGGTGGGGTTGGCCGACCAACGGCTACACGGTGCCAGCGAGTCCGAAGCCCCAAGCAAAATTGACTAAACTAGCTGCTGCTTTTTTCTTCGGTAAAGGTGTGATTTATGCTTATTCAAATTTTGACGATTAAAAAATCAGATGCTTAATTTTCGTTCTAATTGCTGCCCATAAAGTTAATTGAAAGTAATCAAATTTATTTCTTGGTTGAATATTTAAAGTTATGGATTCAAAACTTTCACATTTCCAAAAACGGAATAGGTTTATATAATTATGCCATATACAACACATCATCCAATTCTAAAGCCGAACGTACTAATTATGTATTCGTTTCTATTTTCTCTTTTATTTTTAATAACATGCAACTTGTTTTGTAAATGCAAATGGTACATTACAACTTACTTTTGCAATAATTTACTTTATTAATTATTAATAAAATTGATTACACAACGAGGTATTTCCAAATTGCAGTTGTTAATCTGAGTCATCCATTTTAAGAAACCGTTCAAGTTTTTTTTGCTTTCGGTTCGATTTGGTGTAAGTTTTAACTAACTAAGTGCCATAATTATTAAAAGTCAAGAAGATTTCTGGAGGGGGTCATAAAAATATACTATTTTTAAATGTTCCATTGTTTTTAATTTAAATTAGGGTCACTAGAAGAAGTTAAATCTCTTTTAAAATTATAGATGGCAGTAACTCATTTCTTTTCTATTTATTATCATTTAAATATACCTTCTCCCCTTATTTTCGTTTCTGTTCAAAATTACATAACCATATAAATCCTGTAACACTTATCAATAACAAAAATGTCAAATCCATTAACTAATTTCCCTTCATTTTGAAAAACGTGTAGTAATACCTTACAATTTTACACTTTTGGAAACACGTGCTCATCATTTACAAATGACTAAATGAATAGCAATTACATACCTGAAATGGGGGTTGTAAAGTCAAAATTTTATCATAAAGTAGTTTGTGTAATTTTGAATAGCGGAATCAGTGTCATTATGTGTTTGGTGAACCTGTAATTTAGAAAAAGTTTTGTTACCTGATGTTAAATGTGTAATTATGAGAATGACATTGATGAATGAACATTTATCATAATCAAAATTGTATTTAATTCAATTTTTTTGACGTATGTGTCCATTTCAATTATTATGTCCAAGATTTGATTGTAATTTTAACTTCATGTTTTTGATTGTCCATTGTACTTTAGAGATGTGTGTTATGTAGGATGACAAAGAAAGTTTTTTTATACTAGTACTAAAATTATCGTATAAATTTGTGTAATGCGACGGCACGGATGTTTTGTTGATTGGATAATCGGCAAGAAACTATGCACAATTTCTAGAAAATTTGTGTGCCGCGAAAAAATTTCTCCCACATATTATGACGCTGATTGGTTGTGTTCATTAACGTACTTGCATGCTGTTGGTTAATGCAATTTTTGCTTTAATGATACTTTATATTCTTTACGACAGTTTTAATTCGAATCAGGCAGTTTCAGCATTGTAGGAACCACCTCTTTTCAATTATTTACAATACTCAAGTTATTTTTGAAGTAACACACAACTATTAAATTTTACAGGTTTCTATTAGCTATTTTGGCAGACTTCCTTTTGTTGAAAGATTTGTAGGTGTTTTAATATCCAAATGAAAAAATATCTCTTGCTGGAATTTTTATAAATCGTTTTTAGAATATTTATTGTTTTCAATGTCGCTTTTTTTGTGAAAATTTATTTATTTCGACGCTTCTGTACATATTTCATCATCTGCACTTGGAAAGGCATTTGAAAAATTTTTCTTTTTTTTGTGAAAGTTTATTATAATCTCTTTCAACTGGTATCAGTTCGAAAATAACAACCTACTTATTAGCTGGGTCGATAATGATAATGCCTTCCCTTCGTGCGGGTTCTGAAGGAGAGCGTGAAATGTTTGATACCCGCATAAATGTGAAAGTCAACAACCTACGTTTATCGATAAATATTGAAGTTGTATCCAAAGAACAACATCTGATGAACAGTGCAGCATCGTTAAAACGAGAGGGTTTATAATGTGGAAGGCAAGTTTTTGAAGCAACAGGTCTATTTTGCTGGCGGCAAGGTTGCTATGATCCCTGCTATCTTAACATGCTCTTTATGTGCTACCCATCTTCCACATACACGCACCTCATTTCTTTTAAAATTAGCTTCGTCATCTATCATTAATGGCTTAACTATATACTATTAACCTATTATTATATTTATCTGCATTGAAAATTGTGTTTCTCTTAATAATTATCTTTAAACATTTTATTGAAAAGAACGCTTACCAACTCCTAGAGCTATAATACTTCTTTTTTTTTTCGATTAAAATTATGCAAAATTGGAGCAATATAAAATCATAACTTCTTCATCCATCTACAAGGTGGGCCGCTCCTGTTTTCTAATCGGTCTTGCACGGGTATGGGTTCCGATTGTTCTAACCCTACTTTTATAGTTCTACTGAGCGGAGGTTCAAATATTTAGATGATTTCCTAGAATTTACCATTCATATAATGCAATTTGTGTTGTAATAAATGGTAGCTCACGTATAAATACTTTGAGTAATGAATGAAAAATAGGTATGGCTTTTATGCAAATCGTTGCAAATAATTGAGTCTAAGTACGCCATTATTTATGAACACGTGAATTATGAATTCACTTAAGAACTCGTTTTCATTTATGATTATCGCAATATTCAATTACCCATTTAAATTACAAACTATCAATCGCTTTAGTATCTCAATTTAATTTTAAAAGTTTCCATTCCATTGTGCCCTGGCAGTTCAATCATCCGATGAACGTATACTCTCCCCAAAAACTAACCTGACGACTACCTTTAAAATGTAGCTTTGGAGGCGCCAAGTTTTTTCTATTTAATTTAATGGTTCATCTATAAGTTATACACTCGATGTGTTACAATTCCTCCACCAACCTTTTAATATTCTTAAACGTTTAATTGACCTAATTAAGTATTTTAAAAGAAAAAAAATGAATGATTTTTATGGTCATAATAAATCTGTTTAACATTGTCGTTTAGCTGTTTACAAAAAAACGCAAAGGTGTTATAATATATTATTGTCTACTTTTTATATATTTTCTTTAAGCTTGTAACTACTTTTATCGTTGTTTATATTAATTTATTATTTATTTAGGAAATCCTCGTTTGTAAGATTGTACTCCACACCCACAGCAACGCCCACTTTCATCAATTAATTCAACAAAATTGCTAATTTTTACATATTTATAGAATCTGTATGCCATTTAAATTATAAATAAAAAGTTCCCGTTATGATTTCTTTAATAATTCTTTTTTTTTTTGTTCTAGGTAAGTACCTACACGACTTTCTATCCAGTTTTTGTATCACGTTTAAGGTAAGAAATGGCGGCGGAATAAAATCCCGCGAATAAAAATAAAAACGTTTTTGTAATCGATTGTATTCAAAAAGTTTGATCCGTAAGATGCTGTCTTGTATACAATTGGAATAACAATTTCAGGCGCCTGAATATAGATACTCTCGAGTCTTGACCATGCTGGTATGGCGGTTGCCTTTTATATGTTTTTTATGTTCGAATGTGTGATGGGTTCCCTCTTTTTGTTTTATTATACTTGTTAAATCTGAAAGGTGTCCAGATGAAAAATACTTTTGATTTTGTTTGTGTCGCTCCTATCGAAATTTTTAATCTCGCTTGAAAAAATTGCACGTTTTTCACACGGACGCAATAAAAAAACAGCAGTCGCTTTTCCAAAATAGGGAAGTACTTGCTTGGTAATTAATTATTACTAATATATTTCGTTAATGAACATCGACTTTACCATCTGTTACTCGACCCTATTAACTCTATAAGGTAAAATTCCAGTTTTGTATATTTTTTTTATAGTTGTAGGTGAAATAAAAAAAAAACAGTCCAAATTTTGTAACCTACAACGGTTTACAAGCTTCCGATCCGCCCAGTCGGGACATATTACCAACTAATGAAGTTGCACGCGTTACAAATTTCGTTAACCCAAACATTACCATGATCCATAACGGACGAAGTTTTGAGCACGGGGTCACTTGCGCACTTTTTTCAAAAAACAAAACTTTGTTGCCTTCTTTTTGGCTTTCGTACTGGCCGACACTGTGCTCCAGTAACGGATGCATTTATCCACATCTGCATACAGAATAATCTTGTTCGACTTGTATTGCAGGTATATTATGTTCTATTGTTAATTATTTCAGTGTGTAACAAATTTGTTCAGAAGTTTTATAATTTGATTTGGTAGTGTACGTGCTTAAATGCCGTTGCGGTATATTGACACAATACAGATTGCAAAAGTTTCTTAAAAATGAAAGCATTTTGTTACAATAAATTACCTTTAACCATCTTGGTTACGCCGTTCATTTTTATTTAAAATTTTATATGGCATCTTTGTTACGTAAAATACTTTAAGATAATATTTATGGAACATTGTTATACAATGCAAGTTGTTATATACCTACTTTGTTATTGTTTTTGATTATTGTTTCAAGTTCATTACACAATTTTAATTAAGTCTCAATTAAGAGTAAAGCCTTGCATCATAAAGTTATTAATGCCGGAATTTAGCTATTGTTCTTATTAGTATGTGGGCTTTATTGTCATTTATTGAATATAAATCATATTTAGTTACAAGTTCTCATTTACATTTTTTTATGTTCTTCGTAGGTACATGCGCTGAAATGATTTTCAAGGATTGGTTTATTGAATATTTATTTTGGTTAATATTCTACAATTATCTTTAGTTTTTTCCAACTTGGAATGGAATTCCTAAAATGGCTAACACAGGCGGTAAAATGCTTTTGATAACCGAATTAATATTCTATCCTGATTCAACAATTTATAATTCTTCAAGGGTAGTTTAACATTTCAGAGTTATCAAACAGACCAGTTTTATTCTTTTTTATTGTATTTTGGCGTACAATTTCATCGTCTGGTGCTTTTTTGCCAGTCAGACTCAAAAATATTACTGTTAATCAATCAATCATGGTTTTACATGTTGAGGTAGCTGAAGCTCAACCCTACACTATGCCTCCTAGAGCAGATCTTTGATAAGAGGACGGCTAGCCTTTATATCCAGTGTCGAGAGCTGGGATATAATGACGTTTTTCTCAGGTTTACCTTGCAACTAACAGTGCAAATATGCTGATTTTTCCAGGTAATCTAATAAAATAGTAAAAAATAAAGAGAAAATGCTTGCTTTATTATCTCAGCAAAAAGAATAGATGAAAATTGGTGACGGGAGGCATAGTCTCAAATATAATTAATTAAACTCAGGATTAAACTAAAAATTGAAGCCCAAAATGTATAAAGCACAAGTCACGGTGATGACGCACCGGAAGAAGTTTCTCAACAAAACTATTGTGGTTCGCCGGTCGTCAAGTTAAACTACAAAACAAAATCGATATTCAATATTAATGCGACCAAATTACTTTTTGACTTTGAATTTTTGTAAATAATCTGATGATAAAAATGATGTTCCTTAAAAGGGTAAATAATCCAGGATATAACAGATATTCTTACACGGTTTCAAATACCTAATATAATAATTTGCTAGAAAGCTACTCCGGATTATTTCTATACGCACTTCTGATCAGATCATTCATTTATTACCAACCAAAAGAAATTACCAATATACTACCATATTACCATAATTATATCTTATTTCAACCTTCACGTATGGTCGCGTTCCTCACGATTGATGTCGAAGACCGAGCAAAATCACATTAATGATAATATTTTGGTAATCCATTCTATTAAATAATCACATTATCCAATTCAAATCCAAAAAGTTGCTTTTTTGTCTTAAAATTATTCATATCACTTCCTGAAATCCTTAAAAATGCTCAGCATCCAAACAAAGCCTCTAGGAACCCTACTAAATTAATTTTATCTTTGCATTGGAAATTAATTCTAACTAGCCAATAGGGAAATTTCTTACCACGACGGAGGGCGTCTATGTCTTATTATCGTCATTTTTAATCCTCATTATAACAAGATTTTTGATGGGAAATATCAAATTTACGCAATGTTATAAATGTAGTTTATATACACTGGCATCAATAAATAAATTTTAAAAAAAATACTTAATTTGAATTTGCAGCGGATTTCGTTAATCTATTCATGCCCGTCATTTCAGTTGTCCATTATATTGCATAAAATTACTCAAAATCTAAACAAAGTTCTAAACATGACAGTGATTTTGGATTAAAGCGATAATTTCAAAAAATGCCAAGCTTAGAAATCGTTGACAAATGGATGAATTTGTACTATTTTTACTGGTATACATCTGATGGGGTATAAGATCAAAACACGTAAAATATTAAAACTTGTGATTTCTAATAATTTTCTTGCTAATTTTTCATAGAGGTTAATTTTGGATACGGTCCTAACTATTTGCTCTTTTTTGTGGTAGTGCTTTGAAAACCTCTTTTCTACTAAATCTATTTATTAACAACAAAAGCAGCTTGTTTTGATATAAATAAAATATTGGCTTCGCTTTTTTGAAACTCATTTCTGCGAAACTTAATCCCAATCTTATGGCTTTTTTTTATTTATTCAAAACGTGCAAAATTAAATCTTTTTTAAATGGAATAATTAATGCTCATTTTGAAGTTCCTTTTTATCGTAACTAATTAGTTTGAGTATTACTAGGAAAAATATAAATTGCAGGTGTTAAATATATTGCCTATTAATGTAATTACAAATCAAGGTTGGAAGTCATAGGTAGAAAACTAAATGAAATGACGGGACCACTATGGCTTAAATCCGGTTTTTTATTCATTTATAATATTCTTTTTGACAGTAATACTTTGAGGTGATACAATAAGGATTTGTATAAAAAATAACCATACTAAATTAGACATTTTGTTATAACTTAATATAAAAAACTAAATTTATTTCGAGTTTCTTTGAGAGACTATCTTTCTGATGTTATTAATGACATGCCATATTTTATTGGATTACATCAGTCATTAAGTTTAATTTTGAATTTTCACCCCAAGCTGACATTTGGACAAAAAGTTATTAACTACCTCATTGCCAGATTTTGCAACTGGGTCCGAAAAGGTGGGGTTAAATTAATTATTTCAGAATCCAAAAATTGTAAGACGTTGTTTGATAGCATCGCACATAAAATTAAATTTATGAAATCTTATGTACGATCTTAATATGGACAAAATAGAATTTTTTTAACTTTTCCATGTCTCAAACGTATCGATTTTGGATGTAATTTACATACAATAATATACCACGATGGTGGGTCGACACAACTCTTCACGCCTTGATTTTTATCCTTTTTTGTGTTGAATTATTATGCATATCGAATTTCTTTTTGATCGTATAAATCCTCTTGTTCGTTTCATCCATAGCTAATCCTGGCTTCGCTTTGTTCAATTTTAGTTTTTTGATCACTCGATACCTTTATAAAGCTGGCCACACTCGACTGGTTTCGCTGGTTAGTTACATTTAAATTATAATACTTGATCTCGTGATTTCTTAAAGCTTTTAAACTTTTAACACGCATTAACATTTTTTGTTGGTACGATTATAATCATTTTATTTTAAAACGTTGCTCTCTAAAATTGGATGTGTTATTATGATGCATTTAAAACACAGACGCTACCGTTTTGAATAGAAATCTTAAAAAGGTGTAATTAACATGAAATTTACATAAATTAAATTTTAAATTATACGTTGATTGCACGGTAAATTAAGTAGATCCTGAAAAATTATTGAGGGCGTGCCGAAATCGACGTAGGTGCTATGTGATTACTAAAAGTAACTATGTAGTATGTACTATGAAACCCAAATTTCAGGATCGAAGGAGAAACGGTAACTTGAAAAGAGTGAAACCGTACATTAAAAATTTGAAGGAGGGATTAAACGAGAGAGAAACGCTGAGGAATATCCTATTTTCTTCAAATTAATAACTGAAATTTGAAAGGACGATAGTATGAAATTTCATCTAGTTACTTGTTTATGGCCTGAAAATCACTTGATATCGATTAACCGTAAATGTTTGTCAACAAAGCCTTTATAGGAGGGTAAATGGGGATATAAAGTTACTCGTCCCAACAATTTTACAAGATATCTAATTTCTTCAGCATTTTTAACAAAGGGCACCCGAGTGTAACATTACAAAAAAACTAAAAATCGAGTTTCGTCTCGCCACGACCATCTAAAGTTGGATCTTCTTATATTATTCCGTAGTTATTTATTCGATTCGCTGCCACAATCCTGACGTGACAAAGGAAAAGTCTACTGAATTTCATTAAATTTAAATTGCGTCAAATTTAATGCCTCGCGCATTACAAAAAAGTCGTTCTCACCGAATCCACTCTTATCCAAAAAATCTTGACAAGAAGAGATATTCAGGAATTCTTGTATTGTGCTTGTTTTTACAAGATGTTCTTGTTTTGTACAACAAACTCGTTGCATAGTTTTTGCCAACTAAAAGTTTACACTACACAAATTTTAATTATAGCTACTATTTTGAAACGTTTCAGGAATTTTGTAAAATATCAGGAAATATGATACTACTTTCCTGAAGGAAATATTCGTTTATTTTCGAATGCTTTTTAATTTTTATCCAAGTTATACCACCATTTCTTATTTTGAAACGGGAATTTTTTCGAGACGTCCTATTATAATAAATCGTGACCATTACGAACACCACGATATTGTTATCTCAAAACACGTGTTTCTTCTAAACCGCATACCTACCTGGTAGGAATTAAATATACAGGAGATCTCGTATTCTGCACCGTGACCAGTTGTCCTCGCTTATGTAAAAGCTTTGTACTAAATTATAAAAACGTGTCATTTTCTTTAACAGTGCAATGCATGTGGATACAAAATCTTGTTTGGGTTTAGTCGCATCAACTTGAAAGAAAATTTCAAGTTTTAGTTTGCCACTGTTTTGTCATTACTGTCTTAAATTAATTAATGTTGATCCGCCACTGTTCTGTAACTTATTATTTAGGTCGCCTGATTCTTTTCAAACCAATCTTGATCTGCGACAAACTTCTATCTTTTTTTCAATTTGAAGCTTTGTCAAACCCATTTTGAAAGTTCTATTTGAAACCTTAGTCAATTGCAAACGCTTTACCTTCGGCGATTTCAGATAGGTGCTCACACTGCTTGAAATTTAAAATGAATAATGATTAAGCGTGCAATTACGTAAAGGTCCAAATGAAGCGATCTAAATGTATTTGATCAAAAAGAATGGCGGGTACTACCGGGTACTAAAACATACCAAATATAATGTTCTGGAAACTTTTTAATGCGTCAGATGGCTTTGCTACACTTTCTGATGGGCAGGGTTATCACCACACATTACAAAAACCTCTGGTTTTTGATGGCAAAGGAGAAATGTAATGTAACGTAGTAATAACCTTAGTACTCTCCAAATCGGATCAAAAAGTTTATTTTTAAAGATTATTTATTTCAATTTTTTGGACGATCATTGCCTTCCAGCTAACGCAGTCAACTGCGAATGTGAGGTATCTCTGGTTCAAATCCGGGAAGATTTAAAAACTTTCTATGATTGTTGATGATGAGTTAATCTATTGTCATCAATAATATTAAAACTGGAGTACAGGCACATCTGGAGGCCAGCCCAGCAAGCTACCTAATGAATGTAAAATATTTATACATATACTAATAGAACTAACACTACTAAGGAAATAATAGATGTTGGAAAGGTCCTTAAGGCTTCCACTAAGTTTATGCAGAATGTTTAACTTTGATGTGACAGAGAGAAATAATACGGCAACTGATTTAAACGATAGCGACAAAATAATACATCATTTTTGAATCCCACACCATTGGCGTTCATAGCATTTTTCCAAGAGGGGCAAACTTGAATTCTAAGAATTAAAAGGGTTACAAATTCTTACAATTACAACCTAAGTCTAACTAAAATTTGTAAACATTATTTTAATTAAAAAAAAATTGTGAAAGCCATACAAAGCCAGAATTGGGCATCTGCCTCTCTTTCCAATTAGGACACTCATGTCCCACACCACTGGTCTTCAAAATCTTATATAGTACTTTACCTGTTACAATAATGTCAAATGGAAGCTATAATGGTGTATCACGTACTAAGCTGGGAAAGGGACGTTTTGCTATACTATTTTCAGTTTGTAATTTAGAAAGGATCACTTGTAAATCAGATTTAGCAGTATAGGGCCATCATACGTATTTATTTATTGTCTCACGAATGAAGGAATTTTTAACTCGTTAATTTAAATTGTTATTTAAAAGAAGATGGTCAAAATAAGAGCAGAGTATTCGGCCTCACACAGCAACTAGATGGACTGTCGTGAGACGGGAAGTATTGTGTAATCTAAACCATAATTGAAGCTGGAAAATGGCGCAGACGAGAAGGGTAGTTGGTCGTTCGTCGAGTTACATGTTTAAGGTTACGCAGCTGCTAGACTTCGAAAATTATTCATTTGAGGGCATACTATAGGTACTGCATTCAAAAAGTTCCATCAGGGCTGATTTCATATATTCGCGCCAAACGATTTACACGTGTAACCATTATCGATACGACTGTTTACGTCATTTTTATAATGTAAGGAAAGGAAAGAAACGGTTGATGACGATCTTCGCTTTGGATGACCATCATCAACAGCAATTGATTTGAAAAAACATCGATGAAATCAAGAATCTAATGTCAACAGTTTTAAGGAGTATTGAATTGGTGTTATGCGTTTTTGACAGAATCTGTTAGAAGAAAACGACCAGATTTGTAGCAAAACAACACATGGCTCTTGCACCAAAGGCTCTACCGTTCGTTTGATTTGACACAGTGCAAATTCGTCCTATTCTCGAAGCTCAAATTACTACTTCAAGGAAATCGTTTTGAGTATATGGGGCATTCCACACCAAATCGACCACTTTTGAACCCGACTCTTTTTGATTTTCCTGAAATTTTTACATATACTATCCCACCAAAAACAGTTTTGTGAATTTTTTCAAAATTTTTTACTCAACCCAAAAAAAGTTACGAATTTTTAGAAAAACTGATGTTTTTTTCTTCAAACGATCATAACTATTTCAGAAATTGACTAATCGGAACTTTACTTTTGATTTTTTTGTCTTTAAACGTACTTTTCAGAAAAAAATATAAAAAAAATATTCAAACTTGTATTCTACAAAATTTTTAATTTTTTCGGAAATAATCATTGATTTTTCAAATTTCGACACTTGATTTCTGATTTGTTTATTTCAAAAAAAAACTTTGATTTATTCCGCGTTTAACAACGCAAACCCCATAATGGGCCGACATTTCTTTCTATTTATTTTGTTTAATTGAAAAATATTTTTGCGTAAAAATAAAACAAAATATTTTTTAATTAAACAAAATAAATAGAAAGAATTTTGGGCCCATTATGGGGTTTGCGTTGTTATACGTGGAATAAATCAGAGTTTTATTTTAAATAAAAAAAATCAGAAATCAAAAGTGTCGAAATTGAAAAATCAATGATTTTTTCCGAAAAAATGAAAAATTTTGTAGAATACAAGTTTGAATATTTTTTTTATATTTTTTTTTGAAAAGTACGTTTAAAGACAAAAAACAAAAAAAAGTTCCGATTAGTCAATTTTTGAAATAGTTATAATCGTTTGAAGAAAAAAGCATCAGTTTTTCTAAAAATTCGTAACTTTTTTGGGTTGAGTTAAAAAATTTTGAAAAAATTCACAAAACTTTAAAATCAAAAAGGGTCGGGTTCTAAAGTGGTCGATTTGGTGTGGAATGCCCCTTGTATAGATGAGATATATTGAATTTAGAAATTAAATAAAGCGATTTTTTTAAATTAACACAGTTTTAAAATTTTGACTACAATAGTATAGCAATGGTAAAACAGCTCGTTTTCAAAAAAATGCATACTTTTTATCGAAATGTCTAGTTCTTAATTTTGCTATTCGAAATTAAGATCTGAATAACAAACAATGGCAACTGTGATAAACTACACTAATTTAAAAATTCAAAAATAAAAAGTATGTTATAAAATGCCAAAATCTGTTTGTGTGCTTCCCAAAATGACAATTTAATCTGGTAAGCTGGTTTTGAAGGAAGTACATTTGGCGCTCTGCAAACCTCGATCTTTATGAGTTCAAATTTATCTCAGATTATTTAGAATTATAAACATTTACCAGACAATGAAAAGTAGTAAAAGTGTTCAAAATTATTTGTTGGGTAACTATGTCATATTGCACTTCTAATAATAAGTTTCCTAAGAAATAAGATATTTCTTTAGACAACAGTAAGCAAAGGGCGTAACTACTAAAGTTATTTATTTTGAAGAAATTTTAACGGCTCCCTAAATTATGGTTCTGGTTTTGGCACTGCCACAATTGTGAAGGTGAGAAATATTCAAAAATTAAGCCTGGAGCAGGGATGGACTTTCCCATTAGGATACTCATGTTATTTGTCATGGTAGTTCGCGACTATTTTTAATATAAAAAACAGTTGTTGAATGCTACAAAATACAAGTTGGCCAACCTCTTCGTTCTGTAATAAAAATTAAGGTACTTATCCATAATTTAACCGTAACAAGATTGCTTTCGGTAGAACATGAAAACCGAACACAGTACAATCTTACAACGTATAATAATGGTTTACAATTTTACATGGTTCAGAATGTGTACAGTTTTGTTATTAAATGTAAAATGGACTCCATAAATTCAAGTGCTTTTTCATCTCGACGATTCTGAAAGTTCTAAAGAAGTATACTGAAATATTAAGTATTTATCTCTTGCACATGCACTGTAATTTGAAAAAAGACTGTTGTGATTGAGGGAGAGGTCATTATCATAATCCACACGTGCCCACGTACTCATTACATACGAGTGGGTCTTCAACCTACACCTCTTCACCTGACCATCTGGCCACTTGTCGATTAATAAATGCATATCCTGATTTGTAACCGATCATCTTTAATGACTTATGCATTGCCTTATTGATGTACTTACTTGCCTACATACACTAAATTGCAGTTAACTTTCCATAAAGGTTCAAAGAAAAACATGTGGTTTTGACAATTATGGCACTTGATTGTTAATACTTTATTGTAAAATGTGATGTTGTTAACTTAAATGCCATTTTGCTATAAAATTAAAGTCCAAGTAATTCTTCAGTAGCATAAAAGTGACAGGATAATTGCAGTCCTCGGGTTGAACAAATTTATTTGTACTGCTAAATATTGAGGATCAGGAGTAATTGAACTACTGTTCGCCATTATTATAACCCGATACGTATAATTTTTTAACTTTAATCTTATAATGCGGATTCTGGATTCACAATGCCGTAAGCATAAGAAATACATACTAATTGACAGTTGAAACTTAAAAGCGCACAGGAGCTTAGCAGAGTTACCTACCTATTTTTATCTTTAATGATCATTAACTTGACGGTAAAAGTTTTCATTATAATTTACGTTTAAAAAAATACACGTAGAATTACTCACAAAAAAAGCTCGTGATGAAATTGATTTCTTCCCCAAAAGTTCAATTTTAATAGAATGCACGAGTTGTTTTGCATAAAACGGAAATTTTTAATAACGAAGCGTGACATCCTTGGTTTGAAATTGCTGCCTTCATTTTTATGTAAAACTGTGAAATAATTTGCGTGATATGTCACTGAAAGTGTATATAATCAGAATGTTTCTTCAACAAAGTGACACCTTTTTTTTGAAAGTGGAATTGTGTCGACAGATAAGTAAGCGAAATAGTGGACATGTGTTTCAATTTTGTTAAATCTCCTCAGATGGATTTAGTATAATATAGTTAATTTTTTTAAAGGAAACTTTCAGTAGTTTGTCAACATGTGTTTTTCAGTCTTGTACGGATCTATCCTAATATTTTTTTTTTATTATTATTACTACTATAATTTATTAAACGCTTCGAATCTGTCTTATCCAATTCTGTAAAAGTTTCTTGTGTTCGTTTCCTAATTTGCTTAATGTATTCGTTTTGTAACGGATTAATTTTAAGTTGTTACTTTAGTAATTTTTGGGAAAAAAGTTTCATTTACCACCTTATGTTAAATTTTATCTTTTAGAACAGGTTTATGTCCAAGGAACAACTCCACCTACGTCTCTTAGGTCAAGGCAATTTTTGTTTAATATTAGTCTTATTCATTTAAAAACTGTCAGCGTACATATGTTCCAATCAATTCCGTTTTGTATTTTTCATTTCAAATTAACTTCCATTTTTTCACACCTACATCGAGCGCATCTCTGAATATTTATTATTAATTAAATCACCCACATTCATTTAGTTTCGGTTTACATACATTTTAGTTTAAGCGTTTCCAAGATTTGATTATTTTAATAAAAATGTAAATCTTTGTTGTAATATTTATTATCTAGACAAGTTTGAAAAGTAGTTGTTTTTTTCTTTCATTTCTCCTAATAGATTAATATATTATTTTGTGGGCTTGAAAATTATTGCATACTGATAGGACCACATGTTGTTACATTTTTAATAGACAAATTTGATTATAACTGGTGTTTGGTTTCAAAAATTATTTTTATGAGAGTTAACTGTTTCACAATTCTGGTATTATACATTTTACCTTATTTGCAAATTTAGAAGTTGGCTGTACGAGTATGAACTTACAAACAAATTTTGTAAACCTATGATTTCCGTATATTATTTATTATACATAATATACTAAGGTCGTAGTGGGTCAGCCTTCGGCCTCACTCAATAACCATATTTTAATCGAACTTCTTATACTGTTCGGGGTGGAGAGAAGCATTTAGTCCATGTATGGACCAGGATACGTTACCTGGATAACGCAGTTTTCAGTTGAAAATGTGGTGATTGTTTATTAAAGCATATTGAAGCCAATGGAATGCTGCGCATGAATGGATTACAAAATCGCCCGTCCACTAATAGCCTTATGACTTATGACACTAATAGCCTTATGACTATAACCTTGATGACTTTTTGGCTGGTTGGATCCGCGTAAGATTTTTACAATCAAAATAAAGTAAAAATGTGTTCTCGGCTAAGGAATCTCGTTAATCTATTCATACGCTTGTTCATTATCATTAAATAAAAATTTGAAAATCAATTTTCTCGGAATTGACTGAATATTACATCATGGTTATCGACGCAAGTTTCAGGTTAAATGATTTTTTAACTGGATAGTTACTGTTATGATAACAAAATTAGTATAGGAATCGTACTCATATGATTTACATGATTGAATGATTTGTACGATTGAATTAAATTATGAAGCTCTCATGTAAAAAAGTATTCTCATCTTCTATAACTGCATGTATGATTATCATTCCTTGTACCAAAGAGATGTACAGAAGCTTCTTTGTATATGCAATTCAATTAACTGTATGGTTGATAATGGCTATTTTTTCCGTAAGATCGAAGAATGCGATTTTTAAGAACTAATTTCTTGCACATGTTAGACACTAAATTGTATGATACGATCAGGCTTTTGAAGGACTTTTATTGTTTTGTATTTTTATAAGTGACGGGGCTAACAGTAATTTTTTTGTCTTGGTATAACAGTACAAGTACCAAAATTGTCATCCAGAGAAGGAATTACCGAATGGCTTCAGAAATCACTGGTTAAATTACGCCAACTCCAAACTTAATGATCGATGTGCCATTTCAATAGTTTATTTGTATAAAATCTGATGAAATAGCAATATATTTCAGTTAGGTATTGTAACTATCCCATAACTAATAACGTTATATCTTGCGATTGCACGCAAACCTTTATTAAAAATAAACTCTTTACAGAGGCAATTAAAAGTAAGTGTAGGTGTAAATAATTGCTAAATAGCTTATGTGCCAAATCTCATAATAGGTAATTTTTAGCGACAGCGTAGCAGCATTGCATATTTTAAAACAGTTAAGCGCCACACAAGTCTAAAAGTCAATATTTATTCATCTATTTTATGAATGAGAATATGCCTTGGGCTATCTGTACATAATTTCACGTTAACCACATATTTGCTCTACGTAAACCAAACTTTAATTTATATTTATTCCATTGAACGTTTTTTCTCGGTAGGAGCAGTTTCTAGTTTGAGTTGGTCTCCGAGTATGGTTGAAGATGTGAACTATTTCATGCTAATTAAAGCAGTATTGGTTTTAATCCTTATTTATTTTGAACTGTCTGCGAATGCGGGAACATCTTTGCACGGTTTGAAAGAGCATGTGATGGTCCTATGTTTAGACACGAGTCACGCCTTGCATCACACGTTTCGATAGATGTTTTTGACTCTGCTGCTCCCAGTGACAAATTTTCTGCGAATGTCATGTACCTTTAATTTTTGTTTACCAAATGTTGTCAGACTCGATCCTTCTCCTCACTCGTTTTAAAAGAACAATTGTTGAAACAAGTATTTCCAAATCTCAAATTACTTTTTTTAATTCAACATCGTGCGACACGTCCGGCCCAATTATTTTTAGTTAGCTGATGTACAGCTTGAGATGTGTTGGGTTTATCTAAAATCACCTCGTTTAATTTTGTATCTCTTGTGCTTGTTAGTGGGAAGAAACCTGCCTTCTCGTGTTATTTATTTACCTCGTTTTTTACGTGTCCTCGTGTCCACCTAGTTAGTATGCGCGTCTTTTCCTGTTACATATAAGCTTTAAGTTGACTTGATCATTTCGACCACCGCCACTGCAGCTTAAATTTGAGATATCAAAATCTTAAAATGACATGAAAAATTGGTCCGATGATGGTTCGACCTTTTAACTTACTTTTATTAATTAGTTTGAATTGCTTTTTTAAGTCGATAGTTTTTAGGACGATTTCTTGATAACATTTCGGAAAACAGCTGTATTAATTAAGGAAGACAATTAACTCGAAAATGAAAAAAAAATGATTGAGATCTAAATTGAGAATAACACGTAAAAATATGTAAATGAAGGGAAGAATTTTTGGTAATTTATATTTTGTAACAGCAGAAGATATGCATACTTTGGTGCAATAATTATGGAGGTAAAGGGTCAACATGCAAACTTTCAATTTGTGTTATTTTTTGGATCCAACGTTCAATTTTTATTTTTAATTATAACCGGTCCAATTTGAACCCGACCAACGTTTGCAGTAAACCTTTGGTAATGAAAGTGAAGAAAAATAAATAATTTCAATTGCAGTGGGTCTGCCAAGATGTCTGCACATACGGAGGTGGTAATTTGCAAATTGCGCTTGTAATTCGCATTGAGACATAAAGTTGCATCGTTATCTTCTTGTCTGTATTTACCTAAACATGGCTGTACTTATCTCGGCGAGAATACATACGAGCATCCCATTTTTCCTACACGCCGAAACGCATTAACCAATCTTGCTTTTATCGGTGGCGATGCTAATTAGCTGAGTGCGTTGTAACTTCTAGGCTTACTTGTTTATTTACGTGCTTGAACGCAAATTACATTACAGAATTAAAACTAATAGTTTCCAGGCACGTATTGCCGTATGTTCCGGTCAATGTTCATTACAAAATAACAATCGATTTGTTTCAAACCTGCACCATAACTTATTAATAAATTATATGCCAAAGCAAAGTGTACGTAATTTCGTTTATGATCAAAGGGTTTTTGTAATTGGGCAAAAACATAACTTCAATTGGGCAGGTATACAAAATTTTTGTTCGTTAACGTAAACGTGCGTTCATAATGGACCAAATGAGTAACCGCCGTTTAATTACCTGCTATGAAATCAACTTTTGTTAGAAGCATCGTAACCTGGAATAAAAATCGAAAGTTTTCTTGGACCTTTAGTATGAGAGAACACCGGTAAATTTGGCTAAACAAATTACTTCAAAATTTCATCAGAAAAATTATCATTTATCACCTTTAATGACCAACAGAAATGTTTTGCTGCTACCAAGTAATTGTGTACCTTTTTTGATTTTTTTTTTTTGAAAACTCAACAACTAAAAAATCATCTATAGGTAATAATAACATTTTAATAGCCATATAAACAAGTTATGTTTGTCATAGTAAAGATTATATAATCCGTTTTAAAACAGGAAACAAAGTTTTGTTATATTTTAATATAAAAATAATGAAATTTTGTTAGGTTATCTTAAACCAGAAAAGATTATATTTAAAATGATTTTTCTTCGCATAAGAAAACAATGAATCATTGTAAAGATATATCTTTTGAAATCATCTCCAAAATTTTTTTAAATATAATAATTAATTCAGATAATAAATTACATAATTTTCATAAGCAATACAACAAGAGCTTTGAATGAACTGTCATCGTTGAACTGTCAACGAGAATAAACAATTGAAAAAGGTAAACAAAAAAATATTTACAAAAAATAGCCAGTTGCATTTTGATGCCTTCCTTAGTGCGTGGTTTATCCGCAAATGTGCCGTCTATCGTAATTTATTCCGCTAGCAAACTTTGATAATTCGACGGCTCTTATGGACAGTTTTATACACGCGTGGAATTATCAATATTATATCTTTTATCAAAAAAAATCTCTGATCGGGATTGGAAACCAGTACCTACAAATTGCCAACCCAATACTCGACCTCAAGACCCGCCACAGTTCCTATCAAGAATTGCTAATAGCTAATAGTAAGGTAGTTAAGGCACTCACTAGATTATTTTCAAAAATTCATAACTCAAAAACTAAGGGACATCAGTCGGAATGCCGAAAAAGTGATAATTATTTTGGTTCCTAGAATTACCAAAAAATATTTTGGATCTCATTTGACGATTTACTTACTGTAGTCTCCTTGTAAGCTACTAAAAGTACATTATATTCCTACCGATGATGGGGTATTGATAGAACGAGAGTTTATTCATATCAAAACCTGACTGGAAACTTTTAATTCCTAAAATGAAAAGAAATTCGTTCAAAAAATGGTCATTTCACTAACAATATGAATAAAATAAGCTGAATAGCAGAACGGCAATAATTTACCTCGTTTTAAAAATAAAATTCTTTATATTTTATTTTTGTTTGGGAGTTTTCTGACGATCATTTGCCTTGTAGTAGTGCGATCAACTGCTAATGCCAGGACGTCTGGTTCAAATTCGGGGAGAGTCAAACTTTCTTATGAGTTATGTTATGACCGTCTGCTTGCTTCGAAGAGCACAGGAACCGTCGGTTCCCTTGGGTTGACGGATTGCCACCAGCAACATAATTCCAAGATCACAGACTCATCTTAGGCTAACCTATAGAAATCTACATATTTCTTAATACCTAACGTTTTTTTTACCTTTAAAAAATGTACTTACTCATTTGGTGCAGAATGAGGATGCACTTTGACTTCTTGTGGAAGGAAAGTCATCCAACTTTTACCTACCCTCGCAACATTTTAGCTACATTTTGACTATACAAAAGTTCTCCAATGTCTGCTTCTTTGGTTCTAGTTCTTAAAAGGATTAGGAGTTTAGAAATTATTCATACATCACTGTACTGATATGGCAGCTGACGTAAACAATATTTAAAAGTAGTACTACTTATGTATGCTTCAAATTGCTTGAACTATACAATCAAGATCTCGAAAAACCTCATATCCAGAACTCCACGATGATTTTGAAATTGTATTAAAAAACAAATTCACTTAAAATGAACCTATTGCATAATTGTTTGTAATTTATTCCAAATAAACAAACTGGATTTATAACTATTATAGTCCAAGAACCAGCGACAAAAAAGTTAAAGAATTTTGGAAAAGTTGATACTTGAAAATCAGACAATATTTTGGCCATAGAAAGCCTGGGTATAGTCGGTAGGCCAGATATCGAGACATCTTGATGCTGGTGCGCTATATAGGAAAGGTGTAATTTTAATTAGAACCCTCAAAGTGTTTTATGGAAAAGCTGAAAATTCATCAGTAGACAGTGGATGCCATAAAGAACTAGAAACAAATGGTCAAAAAGCTTAATATCAAACGCGTGGCGTCAGATTTTTCGATACGTGTCACAAAAATTAAATTCTTGTAAATGATTTAGAGAAACTGAAATTTGGAGATTTAAAAGAAAAAAATTTCATAGAACTCCCATCAATTTGGATTGTAACGAAGAAAAGGACGAAGTTTATACAGATGATAATGATACTGATAAAAAACGTAATAATAAATAATGAAATGTTTTTAACACGAAATAATTGCAAAACTTACATATTTCATCTAAGATCAACGGTCCGTTACGTTATTACGTTAATTGATCACTCACGAATCCCTAATTATCATAAGGCGCGCGCGGTCATTATCTTGACTTCTATTGGCTGCTGACTTAATCGGTTCTATGAAGTCGATGTCGAACTGTTTGTTTCATGTACCTATAGGATGTAGCAAATCGACATATGCATTTAATTATTAAACTGTCTGACTATTTGTTTCGAGATGCATCTTCTGTCTACTGATGAATTTTCAGCTTTTCCAAAACAGTTTGGGGGTATACTAATTAAAATTACTTAAACAGATAAATTATTAACTCGTTGATATTAAATTATATTTAAACTTAAAAATATCGAGTTATTATTAAAATTAAAAATTAATTAAAAGATTTATTGAGCTTTCAAACGATTATATCGTCTGTCATCAGAATAATATACAGATATTATGTAAACAAGTCATGGAAACAGAGAACAAGAATTGTCATTTGAACGGTGACTAGATAAAATCTAGGACCGTGAGTTAGGAAAAACCTAAATTGTGTTCCGGCAAAGAAGGAAAACCTAACTCCAATACGTAAAAAACTTAAAGGAGTAATTGGCTGTAAATGTTGCTGAAGCCATCAATGTCAGTTTGCCGCTTCATTGTGTTGTTGGTCTTCTTTATGCAAATCATTTCATGTACCAGCCGATCTTTATAATTAGGAACAGACTTGATGATTTTAGTGTTTTCGAAGTCCGCAGTATGTCCATCTACTAATAAGATATGTTTGGCGATGGCCGTTGATTCTGGCTTATTACATCTGATGGTTGAGATCTGACCACCTATTCTTTTCTTCAACCATTGGTTGGTTTGTCCGATGTACCCCGGCTTTCTATGGCCAAAATACTGTGATCTGAAAGTATCAGCTTTTCCAAAACTCTTGCACTTTTTTGTCGCTGGCTCCCCGACTATTTTGAAATTATATCCAAATAAAAGTTTGTTTATGCTTTTTTTCAAAGCTGGTCGGTCCATGTGGTCAAGGATCGAAAATCATAAGAAATTTATAGAAGGTAAAAGTCAAATTGGAAACTAAGCTCTCTGATACATCGATTGTAATTAGTAATTTAATTAGGTACTAATTACAGTTTGCGCTTTTAATAAATAGAATGCAATAATGGAACTATTTTGAATTGTGTCGGTTTATAGAACGTACGAGTAGATCCCTCTGATTTTATTGTATAATTAAAGTTACGGTTATATTATGACGATAATTTTCTTTTTCCTTACTGAAAAATTGTTCTATTAGTTTTCAGTTTACAGCATAGTTTTCAGCGTAGTTGCTGAGTTTACAAATAAAACGATTAAAATACTTCGCAAAACTGCAGCTTGCTTAGTTTATTAACTTGAACTCGGTATCCACTTTATGGTTGAAGCTTATTTGGCTGCACAGAACCTTTTCATAATGAAATATGATTTTCGCAAAAATCCTACCATTCTTATCGAACAAAATTATCATAAAGTCCATCACAGATTTGTAATTAATTTCAGCTTCTTTTGTGAAAGATAAAATTTTGCAAAAACATTAGTAATTTACATACATCAATGTAGTAACTTTTGGTAGCTTGCCAGATATCAAATTGATCTTTGATGTTCAGGAAGTCTGTGTTCAACCGTATATTGTATGGTAGACGGGAAGGAAAGCTTTGTATTATCAAGAAAAGAGTCGCTTATGTAATAAAAGTAAATGCGGTATTAAACGTTACAGACTCCATTTTGGTAACCTCAAATACACGTTGACGGGTTTTTTGCACCCATCTTATCTTGTAATCTTAATTCTGAAGCGCCAAATTTACAAGATTTTTATGAGTTGTTTTAAGATGTAAACAAAAGTATTTAATTATGAAGATAGTTTATCTTAATTGTTTTTGACTTAAATATTTTGGTGTTTTGAGATAACAATGTGTTTGGTGTCCAAGGAATTATGCAAATTTATAGGTAGTTAAAATTATGTTTCTTTATGAAACCATGACCAATCGCGAGACTCGTCGCATTCCTAAAATTGATTGTCCCCAAATATAACCAATTCGCAGACAATTGGTGGTTTGGCACGTTGTTGTTGGTTTAATATTTTTAACACAAAATCGAATATTATGTATAATTAAATTTTAACTCTTGGTTTTATAGCCACTCGTAATTGAATGGATTATTCCGGTGGTCGTTTCACGAAAACTCCAATATCTGGATACATAAATCTCTTCTTGATGAACGACTGGTTCCATAAAAAGATCAACAATTTTGGTGTTATTCTTGCATACATTAAATTAAATTATAATGTCTAACGTTCTTTTTTATCATATATCTTCCGAGTTTTTTGGTAGTTAAAAAAAATAAACGCTGAAGTTGTCTAACAAGTTAGTTATACATGAAACTATTTTTTATTACCTGTATTATACTATTTTTGTATTTTTAATTTTAACTTTCCACTACCTACCAAGTTCTTTACACCTTCCATCTGATAACTTGGTTTTAATTAATGTTATTAAAATACACATACGAAATTATTCAGAGTTGTTGAATTATTGAAATTTTTGGATTTTAAGAGCTGGTACTTTAATGCATTCTTTTATTGCTTTCGGTTTTCTTATGAGAAAATAACGCCGACCAAGTTTTAATTTTATGGTTTTATTTAGCAGCCTATTACTTTTTTTTAATTTAAAAAATTTAAATTATGTTAATTATATTATTTAAATGTCGATTAATTGTGAAAGATATTGAAAGTGCCTGTGTTTTACGATTCTCAACGATTAGGTACTAGAAAATTTTGATTTTGTTGTTTTTGTTTCGAGCCAACTGCGAGCCTCTCTGAACAGCACGTATCTACTTGGGTGCAAAATTATCAATAGATTATTATTGTTTCTTGTCTGACTCGACAGGTTACGAAACTCGTGTAAATGTAAATTATTTACCTTCTCTTATAAAATGTTCTTTTCTAATTTTTGAATTATTTAATTTCTTGTATAAATGTGAAATATTGACAATAAAATAAAAAATAATTGCTTGAACCACTTTTTTTCCTTCGAAAAAACGAGCCTTAACGGGTTAATATTTTAGTAAATAAATTTCCTTTAGGAGGAAATTGGCTTTGTTATTTTGTGGCACGTGTATACAACATTGATTTTCTTGTCATATTTCAAATGAAATTGTAGTATTCACCCACATTAAAAGCGGTCCCCGCTGAGTGTTTATTAGCGACTACATGTGTTCCATAGACGTTGACGATTAATTAACCACAGATGACACAATTAATACAATTTTTTTATACAATAAAATAATTCGGATAATTAATAAGGACCTTTAATTTTGGTGTTGATTCACACGTTCAAGTATTTACAAAAACAAATTCTTATGGTGATTATTTATTTTCCTTTTAACATTTTTAGTTTTAATTTTAATAATCTGGAGGAAATGTAATTTAATTAATTTACCTGCAATATTTTAAATATCCCATCAGAATATGAATATAACGTGCGTTATATTAAATAAAAATTAATTAACTTTTGATTAATTCTAGCTTACTAGGATTCCATTTATTTGTTGGTAATTTCTACCTTATATGTATTCACATTTTAGATTTAATTAATTTTACGACCATAGTAGAGAACTTTTGACATCAAAATATCTCACAAATTTCCATGACGAAATTTTTAATGAATAAACTTCACACCTAATAAAGTAAAAATAATAAATTTGAAAACTACAGTTTTTTCAAATTAAATTAATTTTGGAATATTTGTTGTTAATTGCATTGTCGAATAGTAATAAATTGAATTAATTACTTGCCCGGTGTGTTAATTCAATGATTCTTATTGACAGCGCGGCAGCCCACATCTGAATATAATCCAATAAGAGGGGAGATTTTATTACATTTAATATATTAATTAATGAAACATCCTTTAACTAATTTAAGCACTTTAAATCAATTTATAGTTGTGTAGATTTATTACCCTTCTATTGTTGACCGGAAGTTCGCAATGAAGTATAACAAATGGAGTTCCTAGATTAGCTGCTGTTACTAAGATTATTCATTCATTAATTAGTGTGAAACTTTGCATTAATTAATTATAGTAGTTTATTAGCATTTTTCTGATTTGTTTTAAAACTTAATAATAGTTAGATTTAATTACCTCAAAATTAAGTGTACTGAACCTTTAACAAGGCTGAGGCTTTACGGTTGAAAGTCTCCTAATCCATTTTTAACAGCTTTTATTTTTTAACTTGGTCTATTCGTCCATTTGTGTAAACTTCTTTGACTCTCTTCCCAGCTTTTTTTTTCTTCAAACGGCGTTAAAACATATCATTTTGTTACTAGTGTACACAAAGTTACAGTTTTCAAAAAAAAAAATAAAAAGTTTATTTTCTCTTGTGGAGTTAAAATTTTTTTTGATATTTTGTCCATTTTGTTGTTTACCTACCTTTTTTTTTTCTTCCAGGTTATCTTTGTTTTTGTCTATTTTTTTTCAGTTAAAATTCACTTTTTTCATCCATTTTATTTATCTAACTTTTCACTTCTGGGTTCATAGTTTGATTAACGAGTCCACCACGTTCTGGGCGCCATTTGATGATGATTGTGATGGTGCTGATGAATGATCCTACGAAATGTTGATTGAAAAGCTTAGTCACTAGAAGAACTTAGTTTGCATAATGCCGTTTTAGCAATTAAAATGTGCAAGAAATTACTTTGTTTCATATGAAAACTCCAGACTTGATTAATGAATATCTAATCATGGCTCGACGATTTGTTTTATATTATCGACGGGCATCTTTTTTTTAAAATACCTATCAGACAATAATTCCTATACATCCTGTACTGCAGGCTGTACCGTCTTCACATGACGCAAATTGCAATCAGCTCGTCGCGGAAGTCTTTCATACTCTTACTTTTAAAAGTCGCAGTCAAGTTCAAAATATTAATTTTTTTTCTTTCCGGGTAAGTCATTTCAGTCGATGCGGATATTACTTATCCAGAGCGAGAGCGGTACGGTGAGAAAATTATTTTTGCGTTTCCATTTCTAAATTTGGAGACTGAGTGAATTCTTAATCTATTAAATATGTAATTGTGTCTCGAAACTTTACAACTGTGTGCTTTCAAACATTTTAGTTAATCTTTGTTAAATTTAAGGTAAACATTACAAATAACCGTTGTGAGGAATTTATTAAAAGCGCCAAACGCTCTAAATATTGTGTCACAACATTCCAGTAGGTGGGGATTTGAGCAAATAAATTTTATTAAAATTAGAAGATATTACTCTCGTAATGACTTAAATTAGTCTATCGTTGATCATCATAATCTGACAAGTAAAGCATAGGTAACGTCATTACATTCATGATTTGGACATTTGGCTCCGTAGTTGAAGTCATAAATTGCGCTAAATCTCTTCATCTGTAATTTCTATTTCGGCTTACTACTTAAAGATTTGAATTACTGATTTATTACGTGCGCAACGATTCATTTTGTTGACTTAAAATTTTTTTCGATTGGTGACCAGCAACAGTAAGTTTGTTACTACTAATTTTCAAAATTGAAAGGAACAATCCTACGATGCCTCAATCTAATAACTGGGGTCGAGGTTAACTTATTCATAAACTGCAGCAAATTCGATCTGTACTGGTAATAATAATTAGGATGTCAAGTCCATTGACTCCGCCATCAGTTACACAATTTGAACGGGTATGCATTTGTTTTAACGACGGTTTATTTCAAGTCGTTTTACGCAAATCCTAAATATTTAATGCTCACCTTGTCCAATCCTAAGTATGCATGAATATTAAATTAATTGCAGGTGTCGCGATGCGGAAAAGACGCGTCAAGCAGTCCGTCTAGTGAAGAATTTTTGCGTCTCATGCTCTGGAGTCCTCTCCGAGAGTCAGCACGATAGACATTAAATGAAAAATATTCCTGTTTTACACACTTCCTGTTGTAATTATTCGATTATTCTCACCAGATTTGATTCTCACGATATGCGTAATTTGCTTTCGTTTTATTGCCGTATTTTTAATAGTCTTTGATTGATAATTTATTTTTACTGTGTTGATTTTTCCCAGGAAAATTAATGGAACGGGATTCATTCTCATTTATGGAAGAGACACATCTTGAATCTAATCTTTTGTTGCTTGTACACCTTTTATCAATTCATCACGAATGTTGGAGTAATTGCCAATGTGTTTGCAATTATTTTACCATTGAAATTACTGGCACATGAGACTTTTTATTTGTATAAACTATAAACTGAAGATTAATATTGTGCACGTATAATACAACCGACCTGCGAAGTAATTTTGCTACTAAATTTTATGACACTTGGAATTCGAATTGTTCAAGTCAATTTAAAATATTGCTTATTTTTTTTATACTTCTTTTAAGCCAAACTTTTGTATTTTTAATGGAAAAAAGTCATAAAGTAAGCGCGTCCTGTTGTGATAACATAAATATTTCTAATTGCTCGTTCTACTTATAAATAATTGTACCAAGGAATAGGATAGATCTATTTTTGCTGTTATGTTCACTTTTGTCTTGAACCAAACTCGTATTGTGGTTTTTTAAATAGTATATTATGTATGGTATATTTTAAAACCATAAAATGGCAAAACGAGGTAAGGGAATGTTGCAAACATTTTGAGCTTTTTCCAGATCTTCTTTGCAGTATGACTAGATAAGGAAGAGCAAGTAAAACTAGTTTTAAATTTAACCACAATCTCGACATAACAATGCTTATAATCTTATTGTACCAACATTATTTTTTTATTTCAATAAAATACGTTATTTTATTATCTTGTTTTTAGCAGATTGTTGTGTAAGTACATAGCAAAATTACTTTTCGTTATGTTTTACATACGGGTGATTTTTTATTCCTTTAATTTCGTGTAATTCGATTTTATGTACACAGTGCGGTCAAGCTTGCAAATCTTAAATGGGCGTGGCTATCGGTCGGCGCTGCAATCGGTTCTATTTTGTGCTAGGTTAATTTATTGTAATTATTGTGGTACAAAATTCAACCATACTCGTTGCTTTACTTCGGTACGTCTGTTTATTTGAATACAAAATTTCAATTCAGATAACTATCAGTTAACTAATGAAAAGTTATAAAATGGAATAGAAAACAAAAAATATTTATGTATTTCGATTTTATAAAAGAGTTATTATTAAAATAAAAAACAATAAATTCAAGAACTGCCATAAACTTAATTGTAATTAAACGGTGTATAAATGTCATTCATTATAGTTCTACGGTTTAATTATTTTTATTTTAATCAAAGTTTTCATTGTTTATTCATTATTAATACACCTACACATGTTAGTTTTATCTTAGCATTGTTAAGACTACAGTTCAAACGGTTATAAAAACCAATTGATTTTATACCTTTTTTATTAATAATTATTATAAGTATGAGTTGCTTACCTAAGTAGTTCTTATCGTTATCGGATATTTTCATAAAATATTTTTGTTGTACTACATAGTGTAGATTCACTATCATGTATCACAATAATGCGCAGATACGAAAATTCGTTCGCCCGAGTCTCACGACGGCAATGGCACGTTTTTCCTGTACCTTCAATGCGAAGATATTTGTCCTTGAGGATCCAACTAACTTTGCGTTTACTCTACGTGATTTACACCAACGATATTATTTAACCTTTTCCTTCCGTTTTATCTGCTTACACCGACCAATATAATGATTAAATAATAATAATCCATACACTGCGCTGAAGGTAAAAAGTTAGCTAATTAGTAATTATGTAGGTAAATACGGTTTAAAGATTAAAAATGGGCAACATGAAAATGGTGGGCACCGAGATATTGTGTGTGCGCCAACCAACCCCGGTCTCCTCACGCAACTTTTTTCACGTCTTAACGCCGTAGGAAATTTGCAACATTGACTCACTTTGTATAATTAGAAACAGATAAAATTATCATTCAACGCAATGAATTAATATCCATGTGCACGTGTTCATGAAGTAATGTACGAAATACCTAACTATGAAAATAATTTTAGTTTCCCAATAATATCTACTTTCAAATTTACGAGTTTGATTTGGATCAAATTAGCCACCAGATGGTTGATGATTTGACGGTCATTGACTGTAGACTTTCCTATGAGATGACCAAGTCTTGCAAGTCAATTGACACCATAGACAGGGCAGCAGGCACATCTGAGGACTAGCCTAGCAAGCTACTTACTGGCCAACGGTAGTTTGGAGTAGGAGGTATTAGTTCAGGAGCGGACTGATGTTCTAATTGAATGAAACCATTCGGCATAAACTGCAAATTCCTTTGTTTCGAAGCAAATATCTGATTGTATCTCATCAGAAATGAACCGTGTTATTATTGTTCAATTGAATTATCAATCGAACGCGTTCTAATTCTTGGAATGTTATACAACATTATCAATGAAATGTAATTTTTATCAACTTATTTTTATTATTTTCTAGAGTAAACGACAACTCGGTTTACTATTTTTATCAACAGGAAGTTCACTGATGCAATGTGTACGTTCATTGATCGAACATTGTAATGAATTACATTTTACTCGTAGGTAAATAAACTATATCTTCTTCTTTGATCTCGAGTTTTGATCAGTCCAATTTTCCATTACATCCGGTTATTTCAAACATTTTAGTCTGAAGAACAAGTTTTGTTCGAAAAAACAATCCATTCGTTTAACAAATTTTGTATAGTACTTCCAAAATACTAAAAATCAAATCTGTAATTTGTAAACCGTCGTATAATTTAAAGGGCGTTTTAATTTTTGGTGGAAGTCCATGCAATTTTAAAGTATAATGCATTCGATTCTTTCGTTCTTTTTCATTTAAAAGTACGTACTTTCTATTCAGGATATTTAACGTCCATCATAATTAAGTTTACGTGTTTCCAACAATTATTATCCTTCATGTTCCCTATCTTTATAGAACGAAAAGTAATAGTGGCCATTGTTGTTTATTCAAATGAATTCAAAAATCTAACAAATGAATAATAATTTGAGATATTGTAGTTCCTTCCAAAATAAAAAGCACCATGTAATTTTTAATAAATTTGTAAAGTGCGGTTCCGTTCCTTTTTTCGTGTTAACAAAGGCGGTCACCAAACACCTGTCTTTTAGAATTTCGTATAATATCCATCGCTAACGTTTGTAGAACGTTAAAATCCCAATAGCCTTATGCATCGAATTACAAAGCTTTGAGGGGTTGGATAGAGAGAACACCTGTGTGTGTCACTAGAAGACCGAGAATGCATTGTACCTTGCAAGAATAGGACTTGGAAGCTTGAAAAGCTTCATTTTTAGTACTATGCACTGGACAGGTCCAAAACCTTGAACCGTCTTTCAATCTCGGAATTTTACCTTTCTTTGTTATTAATTTCTATAGGTGGAAAAATTTAACAAGTCCATAAAGTTGCTCTTTCAATTCGTTTCATTTGTAGTCATTATGATATATTATTATAAATCACTAATGAAGTCGAACGTAAATACGACATACGAACCGCAAGTTTTCTCGAATAATTGGTATTTTTGCTTGCTATATAAACTTTCGCTAAATATTAATTAATGTTGAATTTCAACTCATCGGTGTTTCAAACGTAGCAAGTTCACCTTAATCGAAAAGTAACGCTGTTTTTTTCCTTGGTAGATCAATTTTTTATTAACGCTCTCAGAATCTACCGATCAGAAACGTTATACGCTTCACACATAATCAAATTGATGCTTTTAATTTTTTTACTTTCATTCTTCACCGACTTCAGGAAGAAACCTTTTTGTTTTTGTCTGTTCAATCGAAAACTGTAGTGGTTGCCTCTTTGAAAATATTTTCCGCTGATATTTTTTCAATTTTTATGTAATTTTCTATTTTAAAGTTCTTGTAGAACAATCTCAAATCGATTTCGCTCATCGAAACAACGCACAAGGAAATTTAGTACAAAAAGTCCACGACAGCATACTATAGTACCTACTTATCCTCAATAGTTTAGTTACCATGAATATTGAATCTCTTACAAAATCGACTTTTTTAATTACTAATTTTTATAAGTGGTAGGTAAGTAGGTAAAAATCCGAGTAAATTATTGTTTGACTTAATTGTTATACTATTATGATTTTTTCCGAAAATTTTAAAATTATATTGTCTTTTTAATTAGATTATTTTTCAGGTTTTTTTGTTGACTTTGTATTTCCTTCTGTGTAAATTACATGAATATGAAAAAAATTGTATGATTTGGTAGCAACTCCCTGACTAACATAAAATTTAATTAAAAAAATAAATAGTATAATATATTATACCGAGGAGTAAAAATGATAAAAATTAAAAGTTAAAAATCGTGCAATTCCACCTAAATACTTCGGATAAAAACGAAAATAATATCATTGCCGCTTTTTTACCTTTTGACCAAATATGCCTGGGCTGAGAGTAATTTTTATTAATTAGCACATCTAACGTTTTTGTTCTATTTTGACATGTCATCGACTATTTTAGTTGTCACAGAAATACATTGTAATCCTTGTAACCTACTTATTTTAACCCAGTTAAATTTTAGCAAATTGTTATAGTAGACTTTTGTTTTCAGTTCTAAAAATTGATTTTAATTTTATTTTATTAATAATTTGATTTAAAAGGTGAAGTTGAATCCGGAGCAATACAACGGGCAATTTTCCAAACAACCCCCGTAAGTTTTTATTTTCAGTTGATAATGCAACCTAATTATTTTTGTTCTGCGCGTCAGGTAACTTACCAACTGTTTATTAAGAGTAGGTTATCGATTGATAATAAATATTTACACAATCTATTAAGCAAATATTTTGTTGAAAACAGGATCAATTTTTTTAATTTATAGATACACATGTGTAATTCTGTACTCACATTTTTATAATTTACATTCCACTAGAAACAAGTAATCAAGTTATTCACGTTTTCATGCACTTGTTTTTCGTGCAAATTTATCCTTCTCCAACTAAACTTTTCGCCTCATTGATTTACAAATAAAATTGCCAGAGTTCTCAAAAGCAGGATGAAACATCGAAATTGACGCTCTTTTCCAGATAGGAAATTTAATGGGCTACAGTTTTATGGGTGGTTTTAAAAACTAAAAATTAATCAATGATTAATTCTGTGTTGATTGCGAAAAAGTGCTTAAGTCAATATTTGTCAAACTGAGATAATGGCCGAAAACCAAATTACGCAAAATTGAATTTGTTGTATTGACTAACATTTTGAGAGTATATAATTCTCATATAATTTTGAGTCTGAATTCAGCAATGTCCAAAGTTTTGGTAGCAAGTAAAATCATCATCTGGGATGAATCCACAATGGCGCACAAACGCGTATTGGAATTACTTAGGTGAAATATTCTGTTAAATAAATCTCGCTTAATATGTATGCTATGGCTTAGGCACACAGAAAAAAATGTGTACTTAAAAGTAGAACAATTTGTGCCTAGATTGTCTACAGGTACAAATTGTGTAAAAATTTAGCACAATTTGTGCTATAAAATAGTACAATTGCGCTACAGATGACTGAATTTGACTAACATTAAGTACAATTGTACCTAATTTTCACCCAATTTGTACCTGTAGACAATCTAGGCACAAATTGTTCTACTTTTAAGTACACCTTTTTTTTCTGTGGCAGTTATACCAAAAGAAAGAGAAAATTGTTTTCTATGGGAATATGTCAAAACCTCCATTTCGCAAAAACATGACTTAAGCACTTTTTCGCAATCAACACAGAATTCACCTAGATCAATCAGAACTAATAGAATGCCACTACTATTGATTTATAATAATTGATCTCAAATTTTTGAAAAACCAAAACCTAATCGAATACTCTACTATTGAAGTACCTACTGACAATTTTTTTTTAAATTGTTTGTTTTAAGATCACCAAAATTTAAGAATGCAGCCTCTGAATCGGTGATTGCACCTTCATTGATGAGGTTAACATTTTATAAATTATTGATATTTCTATTGTATCGATTCTCAAATGGAATTTACACTTCTGCAAATTTTGTTTGTTCAAAAATGACGATGACAAATACTTGATAAATTAGATACCTACTTAATTTACATATTCTCCAATCTTCATAAATTACTTTTGGGCGCGTTCTTTCTTATTTGCTAATAATACGATGATTACCAAGAGTTTACGCCTGTATTTTTATAATAACCATGTGGGAGGCTCATCCTGTGTTAAATACAAATCAAATATTGATTTTAAATGATGAGTACTTGAACATTTTGTCATACCTATCCATTTTTGTCATAAACCGAACCCTTTAAAAAAATATTTGATTTTTCCTAATTTTACGAGTATGTATTATTCTTTTACCACTTATTCTTGTGTAAATGAAGTAAATCTCGTACTTTTTTAACAATAGATTTTTACGGTTTAAAAATTAAATTAATTTAAAACGGGCTTAGCTTAAATGTAAATAAATATATTAACTTAATTACGCGTATGTAAACAACATCTTATCGGTAACATAATAAATAATAAATCAGCGTAATTGTTAAAAATTAATCAACAATTACATAAATTACCGCGTAGTAATAAATGGTGAATCGTAATTAATTCTTTATTAATTAAATTATAATGAGCAATAGTGATTTGAAATTGTGCTTTTATACATGAAAATTATTGAAATTAATCACCACTTAAATTAGTTTTGCTCAGTAAACAAATAATAAATAAACTAAATTAAAAGTGCGCTAATCTTGCAATAATTCAGGTCAAGTTCATCGGGGGGGTGATTAAATTTTTTATTATTAAAGTTTTTTTTTCTATATTTTAGAAAATTCATAAGCGTGGCCCCCCTTCTTAACGTTTCTGCCGAAGTTTTCACAATAAATTTTAATATTATGAATTACGTTACACTTTATAAACTATCTCCTCGATTGATCTATTAATTAGTCGGAATGATGTAATTTTTCTGAGAAGCACCTCATCTCGTTTTTTCTTCTAATGATGTAGCCGTTTTGTGTAGAATTTTCTCAGCATTAGCGGTGATTTTGAATTAAAAATGGATCGTACTTTATTGTCGTATTTCCATTTCTAGTGAGGTTCAGTAATCCTTAAGGCCTAAACAGAATGAACGCGAAACCAACGCGACGTAACGTCCGTCAAAAGTTAAATGTATGTAGTTGCAATACGATCGAACAGAATGAACGCTCGCAACGCGATCCCAACGTCGAACGTTGGCAAACTTAACGCGAAACGACCACTACCAACTACAATTTGGTGATTTAATTTTTAAATCAATATAAGTTGGTAACATTATTTGTCATTTTTATAAGATACATTAAATATAACATGTAAAAATTTAAAAATAGTTCGAAATCATCCATTGTCTTTAATTTTAATAAGAATAAGCTAAGAGAATAAGTTAACACGTCAACAAATAACAACACTTATTTTAAGATTATGCAGGTTAGGCTGTGAGGTTAGGTTTTCGACGTCGCGTCGGTTTCGCGCTATTCTGTGCAGTATCGTTTCGAAAGCGTAACGTCAGCGTTTGACGGACGTTACGTCGCGTTGGTTTCGCGTTCATTCTGTTTAGGCCTTTATGTTGTTCCATTAGCGAGATAATAAGAAACCTACGTGCTTTACCTGCAAGTGTTTGCTAGCCAACCACAAAGATAGAACACGACTACCGGTAGTATTTTACTTATAAGGAAAACGTCTTGGTTTTTCTTATAATTTATGAACAATTCCAGTAAAACATAATGTACGCTTTTTTTAAATAATTGAATTTAATTAATCGAAAATTTGAAGTAGAAGTAATAAGTGTGGGAAATTTAAATTTGCATTTTTTATCGTTTAACAAAATTCTAGTTGACGAAATTAAATTTTATTTGCATTTGAAATGGATCATTTATTGTAATTTTATGGTAGTACGCTATAAATTCTTGAGAACTTTTCAAATTAATTGAAAAGATTTTTTAATCAACTCAAAAAAATAATTGAATTATTATGTGATAGAACCAGATTAAATAAGGTCAAGTAATAATATTATTTACTTGTTTTGTAAATATTTTCATTTCAAATTTTACACATGAATAAACATCATCGCTGTCAGCGTTTTCTATGATAACTTGGAAAATATAATAAGACTTTTTTTGCTTTGATTGAGTTATATTTTATTTTATAATTAGCATCTGCTTGCCAATAATTTATGAAGTAAATAAATGCTCTTTAGATGGAGCGTATAGACTTCCTACACTTTGTTGGATTAGCGGTGATAATGCGTAGATACGAAAATTCGTCCGGTCCGGTAATTTTGAGTTAATCGAACACAATAAAAATCAAATAGGTATAATTGTAGTTTTATAAGAGATTCAAAGAGTTTGTCTATTATACCTGCGAGTTCGTTTTAATATATTGATAAAATAAATGTTTAGAATAAGAAATCGTCCATTATAGCCGAGTTTCCATTATAAGCGAGTTCATTACAGGCGGATTTTAAGAAACTTAAATATATTTATAAGGCATTTTGGGGCTGTTTAACAACAAAACCATCTATTTTGTGTTCATGTTTTATCTATGGTTACTGTATTCATTTTTCAAACCCATTGCAATTGTCACACAACTTCAATGTAGTAATTTTAATAAGCTGCATTTTAACACCTGTTAACTTGACTTATGATTCATAACATCATAATTAACCTTCATAAAAAATTCTTGCTTTTATATTTCACATACTTACAAATAAAAGAATATTCAAAACCATTGTCTTTTAATTGAGAACATGAAATCGATGTATGAGTAAGGTACCTATAAAAGCAATTTTAACGTTTAACATCTGATCACACAATTTGCATTAACATTATTCCTTTAGAGAAAATGAAAATCACTAACAGGTTTATTGAATATTTAAAAAATATTGTGATTCTCCCAGGCATAATTTGAAATTGTTAGGAAGTAGTAAGTACTACATGGTAGTTTAAATTTTTAGAAAAACGAGGAGTCTGTAGTTGCAGATGAGAATGCCTCAATGTATCCGGAGCTAAAACCGGAATCTGTGTGAAAATCAACATTAGATGCATTTTAATTATTGTAATTTATGTGATTATCTTACATGTAAACGAAATTAATGGATCTATTTTAACTATTGAAGTGTTGACTATAAATCACATTTCAATTATCACTTCTCGTTTACTATCAGCAATCCAAAAATATTGTTGAAAAAATATGCTTTTTAATTATTACAACCTACAGAAAATTTTATCAGTTTAAAAAAGTTAAACCACTATTATTTAAAATTTGGAAATTGATATCATTAACCATAATAGTCTCACATTACCAAATCGTCACGTTTTCTCTCGAGCTGAAAGCCGGTTGAGTGTATCAGATGAAAGTTTTATTATTTCCAGATGTGCATGAGGGTTGGTTTCGGTAAACAACCCTCGATTACTCTCATTTTACGGCTAGGGTGTAAATTCTTAGAACCTACTCTTATTAACGACTTTTGTATGGTTTGGGTCCAATTTTTCGGCCGGTATTTGACTTGACGTTCTCTTCGAACAATCACAGAAATAACAAAATAAACTTGGGTTGTATTTTTAAAAATTTCAATTGTTGTTCTTTCATTCGACATTAACCCGAACGTGACTTTTGTTGCATTTGGAAGATCTCTAAAAAAATAACATTTGGGACTAATTTAGCTTTGAAATATTTTTTTATTAGTTCTTGTTACAGTGGAGTATTGATAACCAAAATGTTTAGTAATTAAATCTTGTGATGTAAAGAAAACAAAGAAATGATTGAAGGAAACTATAAAAATTATACTACCAAAAAAAACGTTGGGTTAACTTTCGTTTTAAATAAATTTAAAGCTGAAAATACAGTGCCGTTCGAATTCATCGAACCAAAATTATACAATCGTATAAAAATCACCATAACATGATACTCGAAATTTTAATATGATTGAATCTGACACCATAACCATAATGAAAGTCAAGTAGGTACTATAGAAGTGTTGACCACCAAGTGTTCCATTTATAGAAGAACAAGTAGCCAGCCTGTGAATTGCAAGCACGATTGTATTTCTTGATTAGAATCGTAACGAATTGCAAAATAACCTCACATAAAATCCATATTTGAAAATAAATCCAATGCCGCAATTAATTTATTTATTGCCCATCTATACTCGTATATGGAATGTGTCTTTAAAATGAATTAACTCCGTACATTCACTTACTTTTATTGTTCATTGCTTTGTTTCGATTTCTGATTATGGTCGTGCAGTCTGACAATGCGCTAAATATTCAGGTGTTACATGTATTAAGAAAGAAACCTTCAAACGTATTGCGAGTGACGCGCATGAATGGGTTAACAAGATTCCACTGCTTTTTGTAAAAGTTTTTGTTTTATTTTAAAAAATCGACATTCGGAAGCTACGTAAAACAGACAAAAACAGAATACAACAAGAATGTGGTCAGATTTAAATAGAAAAAACATAGCAACCGCAGATCTTGCAGGTCAAAAATTTAAGTACGGAAAAGTCATTATGACCACTATTAATTCCATCATTAAAAAACTTATCAAATAAGCAAGGAAATGATTCGTTGACTCATAAAAATTATAAATTCAACTTGATTAACATCCAGATTTAAAACGCAGTTAGGGAAACATTGAAAGAAAACTCGAGGCGTAATGAAAATTTAATCTTTCGTTGATAAAGAAAGTGCAATTAATTATTTTAATGCAGTTGCTGAACAATTTGCCACAACCGTAGTTTGTAGTTTCTACAGTTTCATAAAATATGATCATTCTTACACGTGTTTAATTACACGGTTTAGTTAATTTCAATAGAGCTGATGTTCAGAAATCCGGAACAAACAAGTAACCAACCAACGACTGCAACGTAGCAATCAAATAAGCTTTATCTTTTTTTCAAGAAAAATTTCAAATTTTCAAATTAAAATTTAATTATGTGTCAAACTTTTTGCGGGTTAACCCAATTTTAGGAATTAAATGTTAGTTCGTTTGAGAGTATGGATTCAACCCATCATTACATCCAATTAAACTCATTTAATCGCTAAAGGCTCCACTGTTACGTGATTCCAACACAATTTAAATATTTTTCCTCGGGGAAATAATTGATTTTTAATTTTCTCTGTTACTGATGAGCCAATAGTAAAATCTGTGTGGCAAAAACTTACCGGAAACTATTCCTTCGTCCTTGCTAAACGTTAATACGAAGACCATCTGGTGTTTCTTGCTGCTTTTTGGCTTGTATTACAAAAGTGCCACCGGCACTTCATGGATTTTTCGCTTAAACTGCGTTTTAAAACGAGCACGGGTTTGATCAAAACTGATAGGTTAGAACTTTCCTCGAGCATTCGTCAATGCTCAAATAAATGCTGGGGCTATTGGGCGTCAGGCAATTCAATAAAATTGAAGATAACTAGAGTAGATTTTGTAGTAGAGAAGCATGTTATGTTTTTCTCATCAGAACGTACCTCTAAATAAATAATTTTTATGATGGTGTCACTACTTCGTGTGTGGCATCATATAGAACTAAAGACTGTCGATGTAAAATCTTAAATATTTCAGTCATTTCTGGAAACATTTAATTTTTCATAACTCATGTTAAAGGTAATTTACAGTAATTTAACACCAATGCTAAAGTTAACTGTGTTAGAAGTACTATTTAATATTATTTCTAGTTATTTTAACTGTCAGTTCTTGTCACTTATTTAGAAGTCGTTTGAATATGCTACTAAGGAAGCAAATAAAACCTTTTGTAATTAAGAATCGTAAAGAAAAATTTATTAACAGCTTTGTTCTTGTTTTACTAAACTTAAATCTACTTTATTTTTTATTACAAGAATAATTTTTTATTTCTTATACGCCATGCACCAACGAGTGACACAAAGGTAGACTCTGATGAGAAAACACATCGATGCCTTCACTGAATCTGCCACAAAATTATATAGTATAATCTAGAGTCTGGACGGTACGCTTTCCTAAAATAAAATAAATTTAAAATTTAATTTTTCCAGTTTTTTTCTTGTTTCGTATAAAGTCGACCGTAACTTTAATTTCAAATTTCAGCATATCGAAAGTTGCAAAATAAAAGTACCTACAATTTAAAAAAGTTTTTAAGTGTAGAAAGATGATATGCTTTATGAATTTAAAGAGGAAGTGCCAAAGTCAGATCTCAAAACTTTTGTAACCGATGTGTAGTTGATGTTGATTGCACCAATCATCTTAACTGCCTACCAACTCTTAATGGTTTCAGGAGCGACAGGCATCGACAAAGAGTAATAATTATTAATTATCTGCAACTTAGTTACTTTGCTAACTTTATTGATTTTTCAATCGCATCGGATATTGATGGCTGTACTGATATAATTCGATTTTTACTTCTGTAAACCGGAAGGATAATTATTTGAAAAGTTTTCATTATGGTAATAATTATGGTACAAGTTTTAATTACGACGTAAATTGATTAGCAATGAAACTTAATGTTAATAGTGAGAATTTCACAAAAGTATCTCGAGAAGACTGACGATGTCTAATAGGAAGTTTGTGCAAGTCTCCTTCTGCTTCATAATCGTTATCTTCAACAGGAAGGGATCCACAGGTCTCATCTAAAACATTGTATCTTTACAGCCGGTCTACCTGTCTGTAGTATGAGAACTACGGCTTATTAGGCATATAACGCGCTCATTCAATAATTGCAGTTTAATTCATTTAGTCACTTATCCGGTTTTTCATGTTTGTAAAAACTCGCCGTACTTAGCAAATCCTTTTTAATTATCATTAACAATTTCCTCATTGATTTTGCAAAATTTATGCAAATAAGAAATTACACTAACTAGCCAAAGTAGTAAAAATATTTTTATTCAAAATTATCATATAAGGATATGAGAAAGAAAACAAATTAACGATGGCACTTATTCCATATCTATCGTATTCTAAAATGGAATCTTTTTCCATTATTCTCTATTTATTCGGAATTCTTCACTTACGTTTGCTGCATTTAAGGAAACTAAAAAGTAATTTTCCTTGAATCGAGGTTGTTGTAACAAAAAGTCGCTTTTCAAGTACTATAATCGATAAATTGAGTTCTTAGTTTGGTGCGATCGTATATCTGAGAGAGCTTTATATAGATAGACTTGCAAACTGCAGTAGAAACTAAAACGGAAACTTGGAATCATGAGAATTTATTGTGAGAGAGATTCTATAACATTTTTTGAATACATAAAATCTCAACTTTAACTTTATTTCAACCTGTTTTGGAGTTCCTCTAGAAAAGTACAAGTGCATCAGGAGGAAATTTACCGATTTAGTCCCTTTACTGCTTCCTAAAGCTGTCCTCACTTTGGAAGTTGAAAAATTAGTATCCGAAGTAAGTGATTAGGGAATCTGAGATCTTGCAAGGGAAGAACCGTGCGATTGATGATGATAAACTGTTGGTTAGATAAAATGGATGGATACGCCAGGAAACTTTGTTCAAAACGAAAGATTTCACAGTTTTATCATTTTTCGCTTTGTTCTTCTGAAAATACTTTTATTTTTGTTCCGTCAGTTTTAAAATTTGTGTTATCTGTTACGTTCAGTAACTGTGAGATGCGATTTTTGGGGTCCATATATTTGTAACTTCCATTTGTTTTCCGCTGTTAATTTGAAGAAGTGCGAAGTTCGGAAGTTTAGGGGTGACTCGCTAATAAAAGAATGAATTGGTTTTGTAATTCAATTTTTGGAACATCATAAATATTCCGGACTAATTTGATTTCTTGAAAAACCGACCTTGTCGTTTTGATTTCGTGTAGCATTGTTTGTTAATATCGTTCCCGTTGCGAAAATCAAAAAATTTGAATTCCAATGAGTAATGGCATAGCAACTAATTTTTGCAAAGTAACAGGAAATGGACTAGACCAATGAAGAACCTTACATTTTTTGCTGGAATGGTCAAAGTTGAATAAAATAATACATTCTAATATATTTTGAAAAATTTGAATAAAAATATCTATAAGTTAACTACGACAAAGCCTCCAATTAATCTTGGGCGTAGTTTATCAGCAGGAGATTGTCACAATCGAAATTTTGTCTAATTTGTTAGTCGAAACCGCAAAAGACATATCGTGACAAAAATTTGCTTATTGCACGAACCGTTCGCTCATTTTTTATAAGTTTTGCATTTAGGGATTATGAAATTGTGTTGATATTTGACACATACTGAATAAATGAAAAATTGTTAATTAGATCGTTGCGTTTTGTTTTTGTTAAGTCGTGCTTAACATAAGTTAAGATTAGATTAACTTGGTAATTTTTCTTTATGAAAATAACGTGAGGTCATTAATTTTACTCACAACAATAACCTGACCATCGAAGGTGTGAATATTACAAGACAACCTGGAGCGGAAATAAATAAATTCCATTTTGATTTATGTTCATATTTTTCTAATAAAATCATTTGCGATGGTTCGTTCGTTTTAAGCTTTCAGAGTTTTTTTTGTGCTTTTTTATTATTAATAAATTATCATCGAATTACAGGAATTGGTAAGGTTGCTTTTGAAATATAATTTTCATAAATGTCTCATAAATTATTTTTATTTTTTCGACTTCAACAAAAGAGTTGGGTCTCGTAAAAATGTTAGGGGAAATTTGAAATATGTTTATCCACGGGATTAAAATTATTAAATGACATAATTTTGAATTTTTTCACTCTTAACCACTTTTGCCTGCTTTGATTGCTAATTCTTGAATGTTAATCAAGTTTGATTGTTCACATTAATCAAGAGTTATTCAAAGATTTTCTAAGTATTCCGAAACCCAACAATTTTTTTCCAAATTGTTTACATTGCTGCTGGGCGTCGTTGATTGGCTTCTCTTATTTGTAATGAATTTGGGCGATTGGAAAAGGGGCGAACTAACAATTTAATGCAGAAAATATTTGAAGTAACCCCCTGAAGCAACGACGCTTCATTGAAATTTTTCTTTAAATTAAAAACCAAATATTATTGTTATCCTATCACTGAAAGTGAGGCTTAAAAAATTTATTTGAGAGATTAATGGTAAATAAATAGAAGAATATAAGTAAATGTTAATATTTCGGGACCGTGTGAGTTGAGGAGCTGCAAGCATGCGATATTTGAATAATTTTTGCAGCTTTCAGACTTGCACAGTCTAAAAAATTAAGTACCTAATTTTATTTCAATTACCTCTTTTTATGTAACGGAAGTTTCTATATTATCAAATTCAATTTAAAAATTAAGCTGATTTTGAAACTAAAATAATCTCCCAATGTTCACGCTGACATGCAAGAGCGGATTTGTATTAGTTTCTTATAAAAATATTTAAATCTCGTTAATCTCGTTAAGCGCGTCATTATCAAAAGTATTATAATTTAATATAATGGCAACTTGACTAGCAAATACATAGCACAATTTTAAAAAAGGCTAACGAACTGGCGAGAAAACGGAGAAACAAGAAACGGTCTTTCCTGCTGCGTGGAGTCGATGATCAAACCTACCGTCAAGGCTCTGGATGCCTTCCTCAAACAATACACGCACCTTAGAACTGCACGCTTGCAGATGGGTACAAGAAATTGCATGCAATGACGCAGGAGGTGCAAATACATGCGCCTCCATGGAAATATGCGAGATACTATCTGAAGCTATCCAGACTCCAGAGTCAATCTGCCGATATTTGCAGGAATCTTAACTGGGCACTGCAGGTTAAATGAACACTTTCTCACGGTAGGGTATGACAGCTGAATATGTACTTTGTTACTATCCGGCGTTAACTTCAATGAGAAGATATTTCTTCAAGGACTTTTGGCCCAACATGGTCAAAACCAGTGACACTCCGCCTCCCCTGCCAAAATCCTGCAGTTCATTCTACAGTTGGGGATAGCTCGAAGAGCTGAAAATTCAAAGTAGTACAATGGGCTCGATTTAGAGGTCCAAGTGCGCGTTCCAGCATAATTTTATATACAACACCAATGAAAATTTCCAATAATAGTTAATAAATAAAATTTCTTTTTTTATGAATATTTAAATAACATAAGAACTGAAGAAAGTCGACATACTGCAACGTTATATTAAATAATGCAAAAGTCGTAACAAATAGATTTTACTACAAGAAGGTCCACAACGGCATAAAAGTATTGATTTTAAAAAATTACAATGCAGGAGGTACAGATTTGCAAAATTTTACAGACTATTGAGACTATTGAAGATGTTTATAGCTGTCACAAACTTTTTTGTGGCAAATTTAATTTCAAAATTAAAGTTAAGATATTACTATAGAATTATTTAGAAAAAACCAGCTTTCCCCCTCGGAATGGTTTGTAAGATTTTGGAGAATCTCTAAAAGAATTTAGGTTTTAATATGGAAAACTAATCTTTATTTTTCCAAATTATTGCTGCCATTTTTTTTCCAATTCAACTTTACAGTAGGTCCATGTCTAGTACATCTAATAAATCAGTAACAATTATGTAAACACACAGGTTTTTCCTGAACGTTAATTGATTTATTAATAATTTTTTCAAATTTTTGCCCATTGCCACTTGGTCATAGTTGGCCAAGCGAAGTTGGTTACCTTGTTTTGGTTGGTAATCAATAAGAGAACCAATCTGAACTGCATTTATAAATTACACTGAAAAGGAGGAGGAGTTTTCTATTATATTGGAATGGATTTCATATTTTCAGTTAGTGTCAGTAGCTACTATTATTTTTGGCGGAGCAATCTCAAATTTTCAGGAGGGGGGTTCAAATTGGACAATAAAAATGGCTGTTCCTATATCTCTTCCTTCACGAGTGAGGGTGTCAATTCAGGATTTTGCAAACTTAAACTCTGTTTATGCTTTGAGAATATTCCATACTTCCTCCTCTAAAAAAGCCCTAACTGACAATGTACCTGATCGTATCCGGTCCAAATAATATTTCAATACATCTTTATTTGGAGCAGGGTGCCTGGAGGTTACAAGTTAAAACAATTTTTAAATGTACCTACTCATATCAGTAAACTTTGTCGTTTAAATTTTAATTAATATTATCACAATGGAATAGATCCAAATATTATCAGTATCACTGATGTACTACAATTCTTCAGTCTCACTCATAGGAATGCAAACTAGAAAGGGCTATAGTTGTTCGGCCTGCGGCTTCACTGGGTTTTCTTCTATTTTGTAGGTTATAAATTTTTTTTTGAAAGAGTTTTGGAAAAGCTGATACTTGGTGTCCTGATACCTGATAGCCCGGCTTTCTATGGCCAAAATACCGTCTGATCTGAAAGTATCAGCTTTTCTAAAACTCTTGCACTTTTTGCCACTCGCTCTTGGACTATTATAAATTGCAGGGAGGAAGAGTATCAGCTTTTTATCAAATTATATTGGATAATATAGTTCTGTTGTTCGCAAATCTGGACTGGGGGAGTATTTTATTTGTCTGGATTAGCGTATTAACCAAGTGATAGTATGTAATCAGTGAGTGGAAGTAGTGTTTCATAATTCTTTCGACAAGTTTAATAGAACAATAATTAAAGATATTCAATTCCTGAAATGTTAAATACCTACTATAATAAGAAAAACCAGTAATAATTGCGATGTGCACGTCTCGTCAACTGCTCATTTATGACCTTACCAATTTTAAATACCCAGTTAGTTGGTCAAGCCATATAACTACAAATTATACATTCAAAATAATTGAAAATTTCTAGCAAAAAAAAATATTTTTTTTCCAAAAACAGCGATCAAGTTTAAAAACATTGTATGTATATTGTCAATGGCTCGCTCATTTTTGTGTAACGAATTTATTGAATCACATAAAAAGAATCGATTTAAAAAAAATTTTATTTAATAATATTTTATTTTTATGGATAGTATAGGAATAACGCGCATGAATGGATTATAGTGATAATTGATAATATAGCAAATTTTTGTTATTCTTGAACACATTTTTTTTAGAATATAAAAATCGATTTGTGCTTGAGAATATTTTCTTTCAAATGAACCTGAACGTTTTATATTGAATGCTTTTCTTGAATGGTAAGAGAGAATAAAGCAGTTTTGATTGGTAACGATGTATTGTAAAGTATTATTGCGTACAAAATTGTGATGCTTTATGAGTTTCAATATAAAAATACCTGTTCATTTCGTCGTACAATAGAAAATTTAGATTTTGATTTAAAAAGCTCCCATAGTGGGTTCGATATTATAATAGCAGTCAGGTTCACAAAAAAACTCAATAAATAATCGAATTACCCCTAACCTATGTCATAAAGCTGAATAAATTATAGCCAACTTGCATTTTTGGGCACAATAGAAAAAGAATAAAGAAACATCTGTGCATCCCACATCACACCTTACGAAGTCTTACTATAAGCAATTTTGGACCTTAAAGAACGTACCTGATGGTTCAATACCATACAAAACCTGATCTTGTAGCAGCCAACACTTTTGTTAGTAGCTAGCGTTCTATCCAGCCGAGAAAACTCATAATTCAAGTTGGGTCGAAAGTTTTGATAACCATAATACTAATCTTTAGATTACCGATCCTTCAAAATTAGAGGACGTTGGATTTTGAAGTGTGTTTTTATTTTTTTTATAACCTTATCATAATATTCGTGTAAATATAATCCAAACATTTATTGATTAGATAAGCGTGGTTACGAATTAAAAAATAGACGACACTTCATTTACATAATAACTTTTTTGGAAACGCATTTTTCTGAGTGCTTTAAAATCTACCTTCTCGCACCTGTCTTTTTTATTGGAATAAAAATTAATAATAGGAATATTTATATGGTCGGACCCTATAGAGGGGGATTATGTGAGTGAACAAGTGAATACGAAATTTTTTCCGTTTCTCTGTATCTTGACAATCTTTCACGGTTCGGGCTGCGCACCCCACAGCATCCTCCGGAATAACAATAGTCCGGCATTCCCCACCATCGGTTGGCATAGCTTCGTCGTCGCTGCAGGATTGCTAGTTTTTTCACAGCCAGTTTATAACGACCTGTAATCTGTGGGTAGACTTCAGTTCCGTAGTTGCCGTTGCGCTGTGTGTTATGTTTTTTCAAGGTGTTCGGCAATGTGTTCAATACGCCCACAAGTATCGTTTTCGTTTCTGAATATTCATCGTGCCATTGACTGTGGTTAGCAGTTCTAAACTTAAATCCATTACAAACATTTTGTTATTAGTTTTTAGAAATGTGAACTTGAAACCGTTTTCCTTATAAATCAAACAAATTTTGGCTTTACTTACAAATCTGTGATAATAATATTGTAGTGATAGTACAAAATAGTTATAACACCAAGTGTCGTTTATTTATTATTACATAAAGTGTTCCATACAAAAAAAAACTATTTTTAAATAGTATCAGTGTTTGTGTGATATTCTATTCTTAAGAAGTTAAAAACACCTTTGTACAAATGCCTAAGAGGAAAAACAAAAACATGCGTGCCAAAAAACAGAACGGTATGTTTATTTCCATTTTTTCCATTACTTTCATTTTGTAACAATGAGGAAATTGTATTACTAGAACGAACGGGGTTGTATGTATTGTGTGCAATTAGAACATTCTGGGGGATTTGAAAATTATATTCCGCTAGTTTATTGATCGGCATCGCCTCGGAGTTTACTCGAGTTTGTACACGTTGTTTGCTCACAAGATTACAATTTTTAGATAGATTTTGTTAGGGTAAATGTGCACCCTGGAAACAGATACATTTACATGAAAAATCCATTTTCTCTTTTATTTTTCCTTGTTTTAGCGATTATAGTTTGTTGTTGGAGAATTGGAAACGGCGTCAAAAAAAATTGTTATTGTTCATTTGATTTTGAAAAAACACTACAGAAATATTGCAATCACTATTTTTTATTTGAAAACTGGCATTTTACTTATTTCATCCAAAACTGCGATAAGCTCTTGGCAAAACCAAAAAATTACTATTATCAATGTATGGGTCAGTATGTTACGTCTGATGGCAGGCGTATGAAATTGTATCTACACGAGAAACAAACGTTTTGTTAATTTTCTCTACGACCATTACATAACCCAGGTCCATTTATGGGAAAAAACATTGGAAGAGCGTTCTTCTAATGGTGGTCCATATTTTCCATTCTTTTAGAAACTTTGCTTATTATATTTAGGAGGAGGTATAATTATCTTGGGGATTGCCTTATCTAATCGTTCCATGGGGAAACTTCGTGACATTTATTTTCGTTTTGGATAAGCCTTAGATAAACTGTTGGGTAAAGTTTATAAATATAAAATCTTATCGACTGATAAGACAACTTTTCCATCAGACACGATGGCTTTCGAGAAAGCAAAACTTATTAGATTTTGACAAAAATATTTTTTTTTTACTACTTCCAGACGAAAAAAACAAAATACGGTTTTATCAACAGTTTGATTTGATGGCCTCGTCTTTCCTTATACGAACCAAAAGTAGTTTGGTCAGCTGTGCAGGTTGATTTGCACGGTTTGGATGCAAAGTTTAATTAGTATGTCGTAGTTAACAATAAATCATACATTAAATTACATTCCTGTCCCTTCCACCAACTGTTTATCCAGTGTGTATTACACGCTTCGAAATTACGCCCCAATAACTTTTACAAGTGTGATATGTTAATATCAATTTAACTTTCATTTAAAATAATCACGCGTTGAATATATTTTTTAAATCTACCTAAAATGTTATGAAACGTTAATTGGCACTGAATGGATGCTTCATCCACCTCATCGAAGCGCGCCAAATCCATACTTCATTTTGGATCATCCACCATTGTTAATTAGAAAACCAATTATCTCTGATCTTTCTTTTTCAAAAATTAAAAAAATTATTTTATGAATACGAATGAGGTGTATCTGGTTTGTACTCCGTTAACCCTCCTATCTCTGGCATCTATCTATGTCTTGTGGTTCTGAATTTTTGATGCTGCCGTCTCGCATACCTGGCGCCTAAAAAACACGTAGAGATCTTCTACATTTAAAAAACCAGAACTATATATTTTGTTATTCAGTTTATTATAATTGTTTGGTGTGTTGCGCGCCGCATTTAAAGTGCCTTTTTGACATTTGCTCCAACTAAGGGTCACTGTACAACTTTTGAACGTCGTGGCAACTCTTTTGCGTCATCATTAAATTACAAATCGATGTTACGGGATCGTAAATAGAATTAGCACAAAATATCAATATCATTAGGAACGAACCTCTCTGTGTTTAAGGGTAAATCGATGATGGCGAAAAAATGGAACCGTGCAACCCTTTTCGCGCTAACGGAATACAGAAGATAATAATTTCCGTGTTACACTACATCTGGTAGTTCGGTTGTAAACTTGGATGATAATTAAATGTGTATCTTCCTCAACTGGTCGAGTTACTTTATCGTTATGGAATACTTACATAGTAATTAGTTTTTTATGTCTTCCGAGTAATGTGCGTTCTCCTTCGGTCGACTTGTCTGGCTATCGGCGGAGACAGAATAAGGTGAGAACGCAGATTTTTTGCCAATCAAACGAGTTATGTAATACGATGTCACGATTTAATCGGTATATATAGTAATTTAGGCAGGAAGCGTTTACATTGCTATTGCCCATATACATTTGTATGAATCGCACATAAGAAAACTTCTCAAGTATGGGGAGTAGTTTTTCCCACACTATTTTGCACTACTTGTCAACGTTAATAGTTCAAGGTTCTTTGATTGCTCGATTAATGAAAGAGTAAAAAATGGAAAGTTGTTTTCAATAGTTTTCAAATAAACGCACTTTTCTGGATGTAATATACATTTCGATGAGCCTATTTAATTGTTCCAATGCGGCGCCCATCTTCAAGACTGGAATCGGTTTAAAAACTTGTCAAGTTCTCGAGTCGAGCAAGATTGGTAGTGAAGTTACGCCTCCCGAATACATAAATTAAGATCCTTAATATTAGATTATTATTTTTCAAAAAGAAAAAGTTTTTGGTACAATTCGTTGAATTTTGGTAATTTTTGCACTTAAGAAGTCACGATTTTGATTTATGTTCTCATTATCATTGCGTTTATCTAAAAATGTCAAAAAGCTTTCAAGTAATCAATATTGAATAAATTAAGAATAATAACTACTCCTGCTTACATTAAAATTTCTCAAACGTAATTGTAAAATTGGCTATATTATAGAAATGAACGATTAAGTAATTAAAAAAATTAACTGTTTATAATTAGTTAAGAATAACGAGTCATCAGCAGCGTCGATATATCAATCTGTTTGTTGGAGAGATTTGTAACATTTAGTTTCCTAGTAGTCTGTAATTTTCGAAATTTGTTAATTCAAATCACAGGTGGATTCACTATAAATTTCATTTACGTAATTCGCTTGGTTAAATTTATGAAAACTGACTAATTTTTGCCATTACGTTCTAGCAAAGTTTTGTATTTATTTTTACATAAAACTAAAATAATACCTACCAGTTACTCGAATTATTTTAAGATGCAAACAACGCATATTGTACATACATAATAAACGTCTGGTTTTGTTCGTGGTATAAAATAAAAACAATACGAATACTTCAAGTACTTTCCAGTTTGGCCTATACCATACTTATATGGAGTTACGATGCAATTGTGGTCGATAATTCACGTTTACTTGACAAGTGTCTTTTAACCAAGATAGTAAAGACGTTTTTTTAAATTTTAGAGATAAAACACCCTGTAATTTAAAATATGAAGCCTGCTATACTTTTTTAGGGGGCGATTTTGGAAGTCCTCAATGTGCAAATTCGGGCTCTTTGCTGTTGAATATGAATTTGCTTATAACTGTTTTATTTTGAGTTTTTTAACATATTTCACGGCTCTCCAGAGGGGTCAAATCGCAGCTGCGAGGCGGCCAATAGACTTCCGAGTTTCGGCTGATTATGGGGTTTTCTAACACAGTGCGCAAAAGACCTGCGATTTGACCCCGTTAGACTATTATCTTTACGGCGCTGTGAAAGATGAGTGTTATGCAAACAATCTCGAGTCCATTGAGGCCTTAAAACAAGAAATCGACGCTGTCGTTCACGAGATAGAGGCCCAAACAATCGGAAATGAACCGAAAAATTGGGTAGATCGGATGAGGCACTGTAAAGCAAATCATGGAAGCCATTTGAACGATGTTGTGTTATATTCATAAATGTCAATGATGGGCCTTACCAATAAAATCATAATTTTGAAAAAATGTTTATTAGTATTTTGTTTAAGCGAAATTAAATTCCAAATTTTACATGGCCCATCCTGTATTTGATTCACGTAGAATTCAATTCCACATGTTTTGCGCTTGCTAAGCAACAGGATTTTGAATTTTATATTCAATGTAGGTCAATTTACTCTTTAGGATGGCTCTTGTTATCGGTAAAAATTTCAGAGTCGTATTTGTTATGAAATGTAACTGCAAGAGATGAGTTTTTTTTTTTAATTTAAATTTTATAAATGTATAATCATACAAATGAATGGAATCCTGGATGGTTTGGGGGATATGGAATAAGGAAGCAACAAGACGACTTCTTAAATTTGATTCTTGAAGACTCGCTCATGTTATTGTTAGGTTCCACCGATTGGGAAACACCGATGTAGTGTATTCTGTAATTCAATTCCACAACCCCGTACACACAAAAATTATAAGAAAATCTTTTGGCAGAATTATACCAATTTATTTTCTAAGTTCAAAAATGTTAAAACATTACAGTAAACGGTAAATGTCAATATGAGTACATTATGTAGTTTTACTTAATTTGTTGCGTTTTGGCGGGATTTCACTAGAAACGCAGCGAAAACCGCAATAAATACGAAAAATTACATATTTAGGCAATTTTGTTGAAAAGAGACCGCGAAAACGTAATGTTTATTTTTGATAGTTTGGGCATGGAAGACATCCAAAAACTTCAAAGTCAATTGTGATTATTAATTTTGTTTTCATGATTTTGGAAAAAACAGAAAAATTGGAAAAACATCGTGAAAAATTACACGGCATGATCTTACATGGAAGTGCTGCAAAAATCTTAAAAAAAAACGAAAAAATTAGTTTCTGAGTATTAAATAAATTTTGTTATTCGGTTTTATTCTGAGAATCTCGAACGAAATACATTATACTTATGTCATAACCACGTGAGCTCGAGTAGGAATGAATCCAGCTTTTCTCAAATAACTCAATGTTTTTTTTTTAACTTCTTTGAGATCAATTGATCTGTTCTACCAACAACTATGTTCAATTTCCTTGGCATTATTGCATATATAATAAGCATATATAATTGTTTTACATCCAGTAAGTAGCTTGCTAGGCTGGCTTCCAAATGTGCCGGTAACTCTGGTTTTTACTCTCAGATCATAATTTAAACTGAAGCATCTTGGAATATGTCCAGTTTGGCTGACATTGTACTTATATGGTATTGGGATGCGGTAATTTACGTTTACTTGTGTCTTCCAAGAACGACGTTTTCTTTATACCTCTTATATAACGATTTAATAGTTCTGTAGTTCCTATTATTTAAAATCACTTTTTGGTAGTCCTCAAGGTGGAGCCGTTGGTGTTGAGTACGAATTTTCTTTATAACTGTTTTATTTTGAGCATCTCATACCTTGAGGAGAGGAAGTCATAATTCAAAATGAAATGTGTTGGAATATCCCACTTGTTCTTCGAATTGGTTAGATTGTAAAGCAGCAATGAAGAGATAAACGAATGTAAAATAGAACAATAATTAATATGATATTAAATCAATAATTAACATTCATCGATTGAATGTTTCTCAAATCGTCACACCCACAATAAAAACTAGCAAAGTTTATTGAAAAAGTATCGTTACTGGTATGCAAATTACAATAAAAATCAATGCAGTGCAGCTGTAAGCAGCACAGGTGTGTTGGAAAGATTTGAAATTTGCATAACATCCTGAATCATTTTGCACTTTGACTTGGCTATAGAATTGCATTTACTTTCTCGCTCGTTTAAATAGTTCGATGCGTTTGATATGGTTGACGTGCAGTTGTAACTATAGTTCGTTTCTATTTGGTTTAAAAAATGGCACAAGAGAGTTTAGATGGGGGTTTTGCTATAAATAGTAGCCGCAAATATCACAGGTGCTTTTGATTATTTTGGTTTCTTGCTGCAGATGTGTAGTTATGTCATCTTTTTACTACAGACGCAGACGGTCAAATCAAAAATAACCCAAAGCTTCTCTTCAATTGCTGTCTCTTCGTTTAGATAATTCTTAAATATCCTCTTATTTTTAGTAACGTCTGCGAATTTTACAATTTGTATGAATTGGCATCCTACACGAATAAATTTTTATGGATCGTTCGACAAAAAATTGTTTACCTTGGGGGCAATCATTAGTAAAGAAAACGTTTGATTTCTTAGGGCGGCCAAAAAATACAAAACCACAAAATAAATAAATTATTTACTACTTGTCACGTTATAAAAAATTGTTTTTCGAGTTGTAAAAATAGTCGAAGATTTAATTTTTCACGACCGATTAACTCGAAATGTAGCTTTTCTAAGCTATTTTGAAATACTGCGTTTGTTCTACACGAATTTATGTTAATTGGACGAAGTACATAGCTCTTTGAAGATGTTTTTTTCCCATACAAAACGTAACTTTGCACAACCCACATGTCCCAACTTTTCCTTCATCGCTACAAACAAAATCATAAGTTTCTGCCAACATTTTAATCAACCACGGTGAAGTTGTGACGAAATTGTTGTACAATTATACGTCGTAACAACCGAATCCAATTATTTTGAATTAAATTCGCCAACATTTTTATGCATTTTCTTCTCCACCTATCGGTATGTCTATTTATGAATGAACGATCGCACGCATTTTAAACCTTGGCTACGCGACTCAAAATGCCGATCAATAATATCAACATAAAAATTTTTCGACCACACCTATTTTACTATTTAACCTTATTTTTTCGACAAATCTTACACTTTAATTCAAATTTCCCCCTTTAATTTTTAATTATTTCATAATAATTAAAACACGTTTTTGGTGATTCATCGTAACAGTTAAGTCATTAATTATTGTTCTTCAATTTGACCATTCGATCGAGAAATATCAATGAAATGTAACTGATTTTTATCGAAACAGTTATATTTTTTATACCTATTAACAATTTTGCATATGTATATTTGAGTTTCCTTTTTAGCTTCCAGTGAACGCGCGTTACCAGAGCCGTTCAATAATTACATTACTGGGGTGGTTGTACTCCACGGAGACAGAAATTACTCTTCAATCAGACTTAGCCCATACGCACTTAACTTTACATCTGTTTTACTACAAGGAAGTTTTCTTAATAGAATCAACCCCAAAAGAAAACAATCGACCCATTTAAGCGGAAGGAAGTCGAGTATATTTATTCACAGATAATCTTACAATTACAGAGGGTGAGATTATCGTTCTAAGTACCCCTAGCAGGCACGAGTTTGAAACTTTCAAATTTTCGCGTCGATCTGATTTTATTAATTTTTCTTTTGTTGCCCTCGCCTGTTGGAGCTATTGATTACTTTGGTCTTCATCTTGCAATAAGAAACCCCATCGTGTTTTACTAATGTGCCTACTTAACTAGATTTGATTTTTTGTGTCCATTATATAATTGGAAGCGATACAAAGTAACTTCATTCCGATGATAATTTTTAAGATTGCATTCGATTTTCACCGAGGTTTAATTAATTAAACGTGTTTTTTGGAGCAGCTAATTTTCAGTTTCAAGTAGCTCTTGCATTATCAGTCGATCACCACTTTATATCCAAGGTCATCGACTGTTGATTGTTGTGGGTGTATGGGATTGGTTTTGCGGCCTGTTTGAATGTACCCGGACGCTAGATGTAACTTATGCACGTGTTCAATCCGCTCGAGCATTGGTCGTATATGCAAAATGAAATGCTTTTTATTAATTGACCCACATAGATGCTATTACCACCATAATTCCATAATTCAATTTTAATTTTACAACCCAGAACCACTTACTTTCCAGTTCGGAAGAACGTATCAACTTATTGAAAAAATTGATTCGATTTTGTGGTTTCGGAAGAATTTTTTTAATTTGTTACGTGATTAAATTATCAAAAGTTGTTACGAATTCAAATTTTGAGGTTACTACCGAATGTATACTTAATTAAAAATAATTTTGTGTAGGAAGACATAACTGCATTAGATAATAGTTTGAATTGTGAACCTACTTATTTTTTTAATTGTAAATTTTTAATGTAATAAGTTTTAGACTTTCGTGGGTTGATAATAAAATTATTGTCTTTTGTTACCCAACTTATTTCTAAGTACTTTGAGGGAGCGGCCTTAAAAAAGCGTTGTTGATTGAGCCGTGTATGATATTTGATGTGGAAACAATGTCGGACACAAAATGTCGATATCTGCGATGGATCGACAACAGAAATTAAAAATTATTTTCATGGCTAGACTACACTTGGGAGTTTTATTAATCAGCGGTTTTTAGACTTTATCCTCTTGGTAATTACCAACTAATTTGATGAATAATTGATTATTTTGTAAAATCGTAATGACCCACGCTGTCATAAATTATTAACGGTGCATTACTTGTGACGATCTTGAATTATGTCCAGGAAATTGGACACTTTTCAACATTTTATTGGCATATGTTCAAAGCGTCAGTCATTTGGGAGAATTGTGTCATGATTTTAAGTTTACGCCAATTTATAAGTTGAAGTTTCAAATAGGAAATGTTCAGTTTTGATTGCCACAAAAGCACATCAGGACTTTGATTGTTATTCATCACTGAAAATATCAGTTTCACCATTCCATCTGTTTCCATTGTGATATTTTCTTTCCTAGCCAATGAACAGAAAAAGATATCTCTATTCTCTACACTCATTTTTATAACTATTATTTTGGATTAGTGGATCAGTGAGAATCTCGTTAATCCATAAATCAAATTTTATAAATTGATCTGCTAGAAATTGGCTGAATTAAAGTCTTACAATTTTTATTATGTAGAAGTATACCTAAGCCACAGCAGTGGAGTGATGTGATCGCTGGTTGAGTATAGAGCGGAAATTCTGGGTTCAAATCGCGGATTGCACAGAATTTCTTGGCTCGGCCTTCCGGTGGGCATACACACTCTGTAGTGATCTTTGATATTTGTGTCGACGTCATCACCGTAAATACGGCTGCGTCACACACGCAAAGTTTACAAGACAAGTTAGGTAAGCAGGGAAAAGCCAAGGGCCTTCTAGGCCTGTAGAGCTGTCATATATAAGAAGTATACCTACGAGACGAGATCTCATATCTATTTTGCATATCAAAATAGAGAAACTTTAGCTGCATCAATGATAATAATATATAGGTGTCATTAGACTAGCTCTGGACCAACTAGCACCGGCTTTCATGGCTTAAATATTGGATTTTCTGGATGACGCGCATGAATGGATTAAAAAATAACCGGGCGTCACGGATCCTCACATCGCTACTTGGGCGGAAACGGCGAGATCCGCACCCCCCTGCGAGTTTCTAGCAATCATCAGTTAAACATTATTTTATTTTAAATTAGTAATAGTAATTTTTTTAATAAATTTGAGAAACAAAATTTTACCTATTATTTTTTATTGTTACAGTGAGAAGATGCTATTGTGAAGGCCACTGTCCCAATGATATGATCAATGGTACATGCGAAATAAAACAAGGAGGTCAGTGTTTTACAGAAGTCGAAGAAATCTTTGATCCAGAAACAAGAACCATAGAATATGACGTCACATATGGTTGCCTGCCAAATGATGAAAGGGGATTTTTACAGGTAAACTTTAAATTTCTTTGTTCACCATAGCGTGAAATTAATTTCATCTTAAAATTAAAAAGATAGAACCTGAGATTTTATTTTTGATTTATTGCAACAACTGCGCAATAAATTTTAATTTAATTTTTTTATTTCGAATTGCTTTAGCAAAACAAAACTTGATTACTATTGCAGTTTTTTTTCGGCTTTTTTAAAATTTTTTTTTCTTTTTTAGTGCAAGGGCTCCCTTGTTCCGCATCGGATAAGCAAATCGATAGAATGTTGCGACGATTTCGATTTTTGCAACAAAAATTTAAGACCGAAAATAGAACAAAGAACAACCACACCTGTGCCGTCGATATTAGATCAGGGAGACAGCGTATCATACATAGTAATTTTAGCGTCTGTGACAATTTGTATAACGGCGTTTCTGCTTGTGGTTGCGTGTGTTTATCTGCGATACAAAAAGAAAGAACAAAAACACTATTTTATCAAACGATATCCGGATAAGTATCCGAATCTGGATAAACTTCACAACGGTGGCAGTCTTGCTCATTTCATCGAAAACTCCAGTGGTTCTGGATTTGGGTTACCCACGTTAGTTCAGCGCACAATTTCCAAAAATCTTCAAATGGTCCATTCTGTAGGAAAGGGTCGATACGGTCACGTTTGGTTGGCAAAATGGCGAGGAGAACGTGTGGCGGTTAAAGTGTTTTTCACAATCGATGAGCAGTCTTGGATTCGAGAAACCGAAATCTACCAAACTGTTCTGATGAGACATGAGAATATTTTGGGCTTCGTGGCGGCCGATATTAAAGGGACCGGGTCGTTGACGCAAATGCTTCTCATCACGGATTATCACGAAAATGGGTCGTTGTATGATTATTTACAAAATCAAGTTTTGAGTTCTTCATCTTTGCTGGTTATGGCTTTAAGTATCGCCAGCGGATTAGCCCATTTGCACGCCGAAATTCATGGAACCAGAGGGAAGCCTGCTATTGCCCATCGCGATATCAAAGGAAAAAATATTTTGGTTAAACGAAATGGGGAGTGTTGCATCGCCGATTTTGGGCTGTCTGTGAAATATTTAAGTGACATCAACAAGATTGACGTGCCACCAAATCAAAGAAGTGGTACAAAGAGATACATGTCGCCGGAAGGATTGGACAATAGTATTAACATCACCAGTTTTGAAGCGCACAAGATGGCAGACATGTATTCATTAGGATTGGTTTACTGGGAAATGTCGCGGCGGTGCGTGACCGGCGATAAAATTATGAGTGCAGAAGAGTTTAAGTTGGCGTATTGGGATTGTGTGACCAGTGATCCAAGCTTTGACGAAATGATGGAAATTGTGTGTATAAAGAAGATCAGACCTGCCATGTCCTTGCGTTGGGACTCGGATGAAATATTACAAACTATGGCAAAAGTGATGCAAGAATGTTGGCACAGCAATCCTGCAGTTAGGTTAACGTCTCTTCGAGTCAAAAAGACTTTGGCCAAATTAAATGCTGATGCGACCATAAAAATTGTATAATATTTTTGACAAAACATTTAATTTTTCAATGATTCAAATTTGGAAATTGTTTTATCTGGACGAGAGGTGTACGTGCAGCTTATGTATAATTGTAAAAATTCTATTACTGCCATTTCGCAATGCCCACAAGGGGCAACTGTGCCTAAGAAAACCTTTTCGATATATCGATATATTGAATAGCGATATTATATATCGATTATAAATATTTGATATGTCGATATAATGTAATATTGATACTATACAGATATTATATTATTAATATTATAATGAAATAAAATATATATTAAAATGGAAGTTAATTTAACAACTAGTTATATTAAACTTGCCGACTATGTTGTAACTATCTGAGGAGCTCTAATGAGAGGGAAACACGAGTCATTATTTATATACAAACAAACATTTCTATTTGTTAAATTAACTTTCATTTTATTGAAATTAATATAATATCGATATTTATTCAATATCGTCAATCCTCCGAAGCAAGACCTAAATAAATTCGAGCCTTATGAAGAAGCAAACTGTTTCGGTTTGCTCCAGGAAATAAAACAATGTACAATTTTTGAAGTCGAATGAACCAAAACATTTTTTATCCAGTGCAAACTTTTTTTTAAATGCAGTTGTGTACCTAATAATTTAAAAATTGTTCTCGAGGCTGGGATTTACAATAATGTAGTGTACATAGCAACGAATTAGTTTTAAAATTTGTAAATATGTATTTAAAATATTATAAGGGATGCGTAAATGCTATTTATTTTATAAAGAAGAAAATTAGAATTGTCCTAAAATGTTGCCATTTTTACTTTAATGTTTTGATTGTTTATACAATATGTTTGTTACTTTGGGTGCTTTTAATTATGACAATCGTTTTTATTTACAGTTGTAAATTGTTATAACACCTGTTAATATTAAGTCACAAAATTTTTTTTTAGATGTTTTATATGGCTCAATATTGTTAAGTAATAAATGCACTTGAAAAGTTTATTTAGGAGTCTGTGGACCAATGTACAATATTATTTTGTTATAGACTCGCAAAATTAAAAATTGGCCCATTATTTTTTGTCAAATTATATAGTGTTATATACGAGTAGGCCGAGTGACTCAAAAAAATGTGCATTTATGTGTATAATATTATTTGAGATTGCTGAAAGTGTTGTTTGATGTATTATAAAATGTCGAATGAACGTTGATTTTAGATATTTCAAGACTGATATTTGAATGTTAGGATATGTTTTTCTGTAAAAATTATATAAAAAAGAAATAAAAATAGTTTTTAAATTATTAATTAAAATTATATTCTCATGATTGAATTACCAGGGGGAGCAAAGTACGTTTTTCTACCTACGACAAAACAATTAGTAGCGACATTTGTCTATAATGTTCTGAATTACATTAGACGTTTCTGAACCTCGCGTAAAGTTTTCATATTTAATAAAAGTCCATATTTTTATCTTATTGTATCTTTACTGTAAATATTTGTCCAGATGTACCCTATAACCTAGATTTTATTTTGAAATTAGTTCATTTTATTATTATTATTTCGATTTTCCACCTTGCAGAGGTCTACCTGCTTAAGGGTGGAGGAAATAAATAAATGTTTACAGTAAATGTTAAAATTGACTAATATAGTAATATTAATAATGGACTACTATTTACCTAGCGGCCAAGTCGAGGAGGTAGCCTTAAAACAATTCCTGGGGAAGAGCTAAATACAATAAAGCAATTACAATGATTTTGATAAGAATGTAAACAAATTCAATTTTTTTAATGAGTGAATACGTGAGAAATAATTTTGGCGCCTAATGTGGGCGCCTACATTCTTATCAATTATAAAATGGTACTTCAATTTAATCACTGTTTTGGTTTAAGTTCATCCTTGGTCACACAATTGTGTTTTTATTTGATTATAATCGGGAACTCTTTAGTGGAAGTAAATTTCAGTGGGCATGTACTGCATTTAGGAGTTATCGTTAGAGGCGTCAAAAGAACGCGAAATGGGGGGCGCATATTTTTGTATAGAAACTGGCTGTACCGTATATCTCCTACTTCTGAACAAAAAATCATATTTGTTTTCTTGATATTACAGACCAGCAGTCTGACATAAATCAAACACGGATAGACGGGTGAGCGGGAAACCGCGGTTCTAATCCTGATTGCGTCAGATATATGCTGTGATCTAAATGTCTTAACATTTAGACATAACATCGGTCTGTGGACTATGGGGAATACAACGGGAAACCACCTCATTAAATTTCCCACCTAAAGAAGAAGAAGAAGATATTGGGTACCAGATTTAACTTTGCACAGGCTCTGTTCGGTTAGGCAATTTCTTTTGTACATTTAGGTGAATCTAACTTTGTCTGTAATAACATGTTACCACTTACTTCCATCTTAACATAATTTTTCTATTATTGCATTACGTATAGGCTTTGTGATCTGTAAAATTTAGGTGTCTTTTCCCAATTCAAAATAGGAGAAAAATGCTAAATTTATTTCATCTTATAATTTTAATGTTTTTAATTCCAACCTCTTAGCCTGAAAAATTTTAAAATCTTAAATTTTTTGATAAACTGGGCCTGACATACTGATAAACTCTCCGCAGAAGAGGAGAACATCCCGGAAATGCAGAAGTACAAGAAGCCAGAAGAGAGCTAAAACTGGCAATCATGAAAGTAAGAAAGACTGCTGACTGAAAGTGGTGCAGGAAGTTGACGATGATGTGTGGGGCATGGGATACAAGCTAGTCACCAAAAAGCTTATCAAGAGCGATATCCCAGGCCTAACGCCGAATAGAATAGAGGAAATAGTGAGCACCCTCTTCCCAAGCCACCCAAAGACTGCTCACGAGAAGACCCAAGGCGAAATAGAACTGTTTTGAAAGGAAGAGTTGGAGACTGCGGCAGCACAAATGTCAACGGGAAAAGCGCCCGGCCCGGGTGGAATACCGTCGGAAGTACTGAAAAATAGTGGTCAAAGAACACTCACAAAAAATTCTGGATGTACTCGATGATTGCTTGATGAAAAAAGGGGAATTCTCGGACACATGGAAATTGGCCGACAATGTAGGGAAACTACTAGAAAGAATGCTCCTCCAGAGAATCAACAAAATATTGGAGGAAACAGGTGGATTATCTGACGAACAATTTGGATTCAGAAAAGGCAGATCTACCGTAAACAGAAACACTAATGGTAATAGGCAGACAACAATGTGAGGTAATCCCATTTAACATCCGGGGATGTGAAATCATGCCAGGAGAAACAGTCCGCATCTTAGGCGTCACATTTGATAAGCATCTGTAGGTTAAGCAACACATAATAAAAACTGGAGAAAAGGCGAACACATGCCAAACATGAGGGGAGCCGGATCCATAAAACGAAGAGTCTTAGCGTCAGTAGTGAATTCTATCCTGCTTTGGGAGCCCCTGTGTGGAAATAAGCTATGGAAATCCAACACTATAGAAAACGCTACGAAAGAGTCTAAAGAAAAATGGCAATAAGAGTGTGCTCGGCATATAAGATCGCGTCGACGGAAGCACTATTGGTATTGGCAGGAATGCCACCCATAGATCTGCTCCGTACGAAAGAGCAAACAATCATGAGGAAGAAAATAATCTAGCTGAAAGAACTGAAGAGCGGAAAAGAACAATCTAAAAATGGCATAGCAGATGGGAAGCAAGCCAGAAGTGATCATGGATGAGACTCCTCATCCCACAAATAGCGCCATGGATCCAACGTAAACATGGAGAGGTCGACTACCATTTGACACAGGCATTTGTTGAACACGGGTGTTTCAATGCTTATTAACACCGATTTTGTATAAAAAAGGATCCAAAATGCAGATACTGCCCAGCAGATGACACAGTCCAGCACACTATCTTTGGGTGCCACAAATGGGATGAGTGTAGGAAACAGCATGGAGCCACATACACAAACCAAGATACTCTTGTTAGAGAAATGCTGGAAAGTCAAGAAAGGTGAAACGAGCTTCACCAAATGATTAAAACTATAATGATCACCAAAGAGGCGGACGAGAGAGAAGAAAAAAAAATGCTTGAAGGGCGGAAGAGGTTCAAGAATAAAACAACTAACAGCGTTAAACCTGGAGCACCCGGAAGCAATACGAAAGTGATTTCCGGATGCCCAGTCACACAAAAGGAATGGGGTTTTAGTCGGTAAAAATCCGACACTCCCCTGGGGGGGGGGGGTGTCTTTTGAAAATTTCCCCACTCCCGACGCACGCAAAAAAAAGACAAAAAACTGGGCCTTGGGAGTATAAAAGAAGTACAGGTCTAATTTCTCAGCAATTGTATGTGGAAATTGCAGAACCTCCTAGGAAAATCCATTAGGATTACGTCAAAACACCAAGATATAGGGCGATCATAATTTACATTTTTTATTCAATAGATGCACTTAATCTCTTCTCAAAAAATTATTTATTTGTGGCTTATTTATTTGTGATTATTTGTGGCTCTCGATAAATGTACCCAAGTTCCCTTTTGTCAAAATGTCTTTTAAATTACTTTAATTAAAATTCAAGGTGAGTTTTCTATTTCCAATATAATTATGACCCAAAAAGCATCTGGAGAATTAGAATTAATAGAGATGCAAGAAGATCAAGCTCTACTAATTTCTGTAAAAAAAATTTTTTTCAGCTTGCAAAAAATTTCAAATTTTGAGAAATGGCTTGACTATCAAGGAGCTTGGCCATAGAATTTTTATGTAACTGGAATTTTCAAACTCCTTTTTGAAATTTTTTTTATAAACAATTTGGCTACTTCGTCTAAAACACCACATTTTTGGTTTGCCTCAACACTAAATTTGTTTATGTTTTCTTATTATTAATTAGTTAAAACTTCACTTTCAGGTAAGATCACTCCAGATTGTAATATCACGGTTATTCAATAATTACAATATTAATACACCAATGTGATCTTTTGTCCGGTCGACATTCAATTTTCAACTCTTCTGTGAGCACAGAGAGACGCCGTTGTGTGGCTTGAAAGCATCAGTTTTTCCCATAAAGAAACTATAAAACCTTAAATCAAAAATACAAATTTATTTGGTAATTATTATCTGTTTTTTGTTAGCAAAATGTTATTTACAATATTACAATTTTTAGGAAGATCCAGAATTTAATAGTTTGAGCTGAAGCTTACTCGCTTAATTTTTGTCGTCAGTGCCGAAATATGACAATATATTAGATAAACATACAGAAAACAAATTGTAGCACAATTGGGGATGGCCTACAAATTGTGTTAAAAATACAACTGTGGCAGAAATGAGTAAAATTGTACTAGAAATGAGTAGATACAATAATTGAACACAATGTATAAATACAATTTGTACTTGTAGATAATTTGGACCCGAATTGGGCTACTTCTAAGAACAGTTTTTTATCTGCAATTTTTGGGAAAAATTGAAAGAGGTCACTTTCTGTAAAATCAGAAAAATATGAGCCAAATTGGACACCAGCGTTAAAGCCGTCTTGTTACTCCACCGAACACATCAGTAGTAGGTTAATCCAAACGATGGCTGGAAATTTTCAAGTATTTAGGAACATCCTATACGCGAAGATCATGCAACATAAAATGAATTTCGTTAATCTATTGTTGAACTAATGAGGCATCACTCTTTTGAAAACTGGAGAAATACCTGATATTTTTCGCTTCAGAGAGTACCTACCTACTAGGTAAAATAACATTATCACAACGTTGACACGAAATCAAAAATTCACTTGCGATGTTACTTAATTTGTTGAGGCAATGATATACTCTTTTTACCATTTTACCTTATCAATTCAAATCAAAAATTGACCGACTTGTATCGAAGCAAGCCACATAATTGATTTTTACTATAAAATTATTATTTTAAATGTTTATTTCAAAAGATCTTTCAATATCAATTTTGCCTCTCCCAGAAAAAGTTGTATGGACACTCTGAAAGAGTAAATTTAAATCTAATCTAATTTCAACCACATTTGCTTATGATATGAGCATCTCTTTTTTGTTCTATTTCTATTTGGTGACAGTAATTTACAGTTAAATAGTAAAATTTAAAAAGTGCCGCGGAAATATGGTGACGTCACGGATTAATAAAATGTGGTCACGTGGGACGAGGTGTCCGAATTACAGTAAAACATCATCAGCTGTTTATATGTCAAAAATCGCGCTTTTAAAATTGTATAGTTCTGAACCTCAAAAATTTAAAAAATGTTTTGTGATAGTATAAAACCATTGAAATCTAAATCCTATCGATGTTGCCTTATGTGTTCCAATACATCTACCAGAAACCCAGAGAAAGTTTTTATTCAATTACCAAAAGACCAAGAACGGCGACGGTTATGGTTTCCTGCAATGGGTCGAAATTATGATAAGGAACCAAAAAAGAGCTGTGGATTTGTATGCGAAGATCATTTTGATGTAAGTACTATATCCTACTAAACTAAACAAGGACGTATATCTACATGCAGTGGTGTACTGTGAATATTTTATCAATGGGCATCCATTTTTAACTCAATTTTAGAACCACGTTTCCAAAAATATTGAAGAAAACTTTTAAAGCCTTATGACCATTTTTTATGTAAATATTTTACTAAATTTTATATTGGGCCTATTAGTACTAACAGACGTTTTTATTGGATAGTTAAATTTAATCAAATATCAAAGATGGTTACAGAATCAGAACTTTGACGCAAATCAAAAACTGAGTTAGGCTCCGCTCATTAATAAACTTTGCCTTAGTATTTACGTCATGTCAAGTGCACGAACCGTCAACAAAATGAGGTGTGCTTTCAAGAACTAAGTGGTTTTTACGTGAAAAATCAAAACTTTAAAATTGATTATTTCCTAAATTAATCGATATTTGATGTTCATCCTCACCTTAAACATTTCATTTTATGTTATTTATCAGATCCTGTTGCATTTTTATAAATAAGTAAACTATCTTTGGTGCATGATTATCGTACTTGAACCAGCTAGCTTAATCTTGTTAATCTAATCATGAGCGTCACTCTCATTTTCAAGTTTTCGTGAACCAATTTCAACCAAAAACTAATCATCAGCTCCAAGTCTCAATATAAACATACTAAATATAAAAACTTTTTATTTGGAGCGAAGTCGCCACAGCATCACTGCATGTATATTAGTTTCAATTTGTAATTTTTGTTTCTGAACTGCAGTTACCAAATGACATGGAAAATTACGTTAGGTGGAAACTTACAGGTGGAGTTAAAGTCATGAAGAAAACTGCAGTACCAAGATACAGATTTGATTGTGAAGAAGATACGAAAAGAGGATCTTCTAGTAGTGAAGTTATAAAACCAACCAAAGGTTTCGAATGGCAAGAAGATAGGAAAAGAATATCTACAAGTGCTTTTAGCAGCGCAGCTTTAAAGCGACCTAATATGCAGTTGGTCCAAGAAGCACTTCCTTCATCTTCCCCAAGTACAGCAGAGGCACAAGTCGTGGAAGTGGTGCAAGCTGTACCAATACAAACTGTGCCTGTCTTTTACTTAATGGAATCGCACTCACCTGAAGGAGAACCTAAAAAAAATGTAGGCATAACTGTGAAGCCACATTTAAAAAGTAAAGGAACCCAAACGTCTGTTTTAATGTCGTGTAAAAGTAGTATACTTCTGAAAATGAACACAATGGAAATTTTAACTTCAAAAAATCCAAAAGATATTAAACAAATACAGGAAGTAGTAACTATTTCCGCCAACGAAAGCACTGAACCAAAAGCAAGTAGTAGTTCATCGTGTGTTTCTGTAAAAGAACAAGATATTTCTAAAATAGCTGTAGAACACACAACAAGAATTGTAAATTTGAACCCATGGCATTATATAGGTTTAAGAGAAGAATGCATGTTTGTAATCTATCTAATCGAACACTATACACACTTGACCACCGCTAGTATATTTTTGACATTACAAAAAATTCGCCTTTGCCAGTCATTTTGTGAACTAGGAGATGCATATGGAATGTCGGAAAGTGCCGCTAGAAGAACATTTTCAACATCCGTGTCTCTGATCAGTGAGCTAATGAGGGAATTTATAATTTGGCCTCCAAAAGAAAAAATACGAACTCTGGTACCTTTATTATTTAAAACTCCTTACAACAATGTGCAGTGCATTATTGATTGTTTTAAAATTCAAATTCAAAAACCAACTTGTAAACTTCAACAAGCTTTAACATGGTGTGATTACAAAAAAACGAATACTTTAAAATATTTAGTGTCAATGACGCCGGACGGTGTAATAAATTTCATATCAAACGCATTTGTGGGAAGCACATCGGATGCATTCATTTTGGAAAACTCTGGATTTTTGGATCGTTTAGAACCTCGAGCTGTTATAATGGCAGATTGCGGTTTTAATCATATCGAAGAGCTGCTTATCGAAAAACAATGCACTTTATTGAGACCACCTGGTGTAAAGAACCCAAAATGTTCAAAGTTAAATAAAATAGTATTTCTTATGAGAATTCATATAGAAAAAGTGATTAGACGGTTACAAGAATTCAAATTTATACAGCTGCATTCTTGTGTTAGTTCTGAAATTATTCCATACATGGATTTTATAATGGTCATTGCTTGTGGTTTGGTAAATTTGCAAGGACCAATAGTGAATGATAATACTTAGGCACCTTACCTATCTATATATCAGATGTATGCATTCATTTCCGGGTTTTACGTACCTACCTATTATATAATGTCCATAGCTACAAATGCAGAGATGGCTGCATTTTCTTTCATTTGTAAATTTTCATTTCTAAATTTTACATAAAATTTACATGTAAATTTGCTCTTTTTAAAAGCTTTTATTTAACTTGGGAAGACCGTTGTCCGTCGTCCGTCGTCCGTGTGGGTCAACCGCTTTGAGGCCATTTTTAAGCAACTTCCCGACGTCCTAGAGATCTGAAATTTGGTACACAGCTTTCACCTGCAGAGCATTTTCATATTTTAATTTTGTTTTTTTAAAATTCTAAAAAATAAGCGAAAAATCGGGAAAAAACTGAAAACCATTAAGCGCATGCGTCGATGCGCATTGGACAATTTTATCATACAGGGTGGAAAGTAACTTAGAATTCTAAATCTCATTTTTAAGGACCGCATTCAGGGTAAAGTTTTTCGTCGTAATGATTTATACAGGGTGAAGTATCAAACATCTAAAACACATAAATAAAGAAATCTGATAGGATGAACCTATATTAGTTAAAATACATAAGCTGTATTTGAAAAGATATGACTAAAAAATTAGAAAATAAAAAATTAAATAAAAAATTAAAAATTTTTAAAAAAAACCTTTTATTTAAAATTACAAAAGTGCACTAAAAAGTAAAAAATAATTTTAATAAAAGCAAACAAAGCTTCGTGAAAACATCAATATAAAAGCGTGGGGTTATGAATTTTGTACACCAATAGTTAGCCTGCTTATCCACCTATAAACAGCCCCACGCTTTTATATTGATGTTTTCACGAAGCTTTGTTTGCTTTTATTAAAATTATTTTTTACTTTTTAGTGCAATTTTGTAATTTTAAATAAAAGGTTTTTTTTAAAAATTTTTAATTTTTTATTTAAAAGCTTTTATTTAACTTGGGAAGACCGTTGTCCGTCGTCCGTGTGGGTCGACCGCTTTGAGGCCATTTTTAAGTAACTTCCCGACGTCCTAGAGATCTGAAATTTGGTACACAGCTTTCACCTGCAGAGCATTTTCATATTTTAATTTTTTTTTTCTAAAATTCTGAAAAATAAGCGAAAAATCGGGAAAAAACTGAAAACCATTAATCGCATGCGTCGATGCGCATTGGACAATTTTATCATACAGGGTGGAAAGTAACTTAGAATTCTAAATCTCATTTTTAAGGACCGCATTCAGGGTAAAGTTTTTCGTCGTAATGATTTATACAGGGTGAAGTATCAAACATCTAAAACACATAAATAAAGAAATCTGATAGGATGAACCCATATTAGTTAAAATACATAAGCTGTATTTGAAAAGATATGACTAAAAAGTTAGAAAATAAAAAATTAAATAAAAAATTAAAAATTTTTAAAAAAAACCTTTTACAAAAGTGCACTAAAAAGTAGAAAATAATTTTTCGTTATTTCAGGTTATAAATGACCCCTTTATGTATCTGTTTTGAGACCTATAAAAGGGGTCTTTTCTCAAAAGGTCACCTCAAGGGGGACCAACCCGACCATAAAACTAACTTTTATAATGTCCTATGACCTATAAAACTTAACTTTATAAGGTCCTAGGACTTATAAAAACACACACAATCCGACAAAATTCGAGATTTTATTGCAATAATTGCAATAACGTGACCCATCCGTCCGTCAATACGACAGACCGTCCGTTATTTCAACATGCTGTCCGTCAGACCAAATTGTCCGTCGTTCGGAAATTTCAAGATCATTTATTCTGGTCTGGTGCGAAGCACCAGGGCTGTTGCCCCATATCTTCGCAGACTTGAAGAGTAAGGTTGCGGGCTTGCCCGCAACGTTACGTCGGATGATTTTTATTGAGGCGTACCTCTGAGAATTAGCGCGAAGCTAAGTCTTGGCTGTGTTAACCTGTGGGACCTACAGCTTTACGTGGAATCCGAACCACGGAGTCGGATAAATTTTGTGGCCGGGTTGGGGATCGAACCTAGCCCCGCCAAACTAGAGTCCTCTCCTTAGCCCGTTCACCTAATTCACCTCCTCTCGGAAATTTCAAAAGAAAATCATCCTTTTTCGCTCCAAAGAGACAAACATTGATCAACGACTTGCAAGCTTCACGCCATCTATCGATTGTTATTTTAGAGCTATTATATAAAATCGCGAATTTTGTAGGATATTTTTCCTGAAATAACGAAAAATTGTTCATATCACTCGGGCGATAAGGGTTTTCATCCTTCGGTCGATTATTCACTCGCTGCTGCGCGGCTCGTTTCATAAACTTTCGCCCGGCGGATGAAAAGACCCCCTTTATCGCCCTTGTGATATAAACTACTATTAATAAAAGCAAACAAAGCTTCGTGAAAACATCAATATAAAAGCGTGGGGTTATGAATTTTGTACACCAATAGTTAGACTGCTTATCCACCTATAAACAGCCCCACGCTTTTATATTGATGTTTTCACGAAGCTTTGTTTGCTTTTATTAAAATTATTTTCTACTTTTTAGTGCACTTTTGTAATTTTAAATAAAAGGTTTTTTTTAAAAATTTTTAATTTTTTATTTAATTTTTTAAAAGTTTTATTTAACTTGGGAAAACCGTTGTCCGTCGTCCGTGTGGGTCGACCGCTTTGAGGCCATTTTTAAGCAACTTCCCGACGTCCTAGAGATCTGAAATTTGGTACACAGCTTTCACCTGCAGAGCATTTTCATATTTTAATTTTGTTTTTTTAAAATTCTGAAAAATAAGCAAAAAATCGGGAAAAAACTGAAAACCATTAAGCGCATGCGTCGATGCGCATTGGACAATTTTATCATACAGGGTGGAAAGTAACTTAGAATTCTAAATCTCATTTTTAAGGACCGCATTCAGGGTAAAGTTTTTCGTCGTAATGATTTATACAGGGTGAAGTATCAAACATCTAAAACACATAAATAAAGAAATCTGATAGGATGAACCTATATTAGTTAAAATTCATAAGCTGTATTTGAAAAGATATGACTAAAAAATTAGAAAATAAAAAATTAAAAAATTTTTAAAAAAACCTTTTATTTAAAATTACAAAAGTGCACTAAAAAGTAGAAAATAATTTTAATAAAAGCAAACAAAGCTTCGTGAAAACATCAATATAAAAGCGTGGGGTTATGAATTTTGTACACCAATAGTTAGCCTGCTTATCCATCTATAAACAGCCCCACGCTTTTATATTGATGTTTTCACGAAGCTTTGTTTGCTTTTATTAAAATTATTTTCTACTTTTTAGTGCACTTTTGTAATTTTAAATAAAAGGTTTTTTTTAAAAATATTTAATTTTTTATTTTGTCTCAATTTTATATAGCTAAAAATAATTTTCTGTATGCAACGTGTGCAATTTTTTATGAGAAATTTAGCACGAGCGCTTGCATATTAAGGTCCAAACCAGCTTTGCCAATTCATAAATTTACGAAGTCCTTTAGTAGCAATCAGTGCCGGACTTTCGACAATTTGTACAAATCGTCACATTTTTCGTCAGATTACCTTTAATTAAGCTAAAGATTGGGCTAGCTGCTAAATTGTAGTTTTTCACCGCTAAAGCAGCTTCCAATAAGTCAAATCTGGCAGGAAAGCCGTTAACTGGTTGGGGTAACCCAAAGAAAATATACATATAGTCCCAGTTATAGAGGGATCCTGAGGTAAAGTTTTGACAACAAATCATGGAAGAGATGTGGGCATCTTATGCGCAATAGATTGTGTAGAGATAATGTGCGAGTTCTGTCATGTAAACGAAGCGAACCAATTTTCGTTTTTGCACATTAGGTACGTCATCACTGCCAGGATATATTGTCTAAATCTTTTCAAATTTTGATACAAAATGGTGATTTTTAGGGTTAGGAAATTTTTTATTAATTGTTCATGATTTTGCGAAGCCCGAAATCAAGCGCGAGACCGTACGCGGTCGCATATATCCGTACGCCGTCTCTGCAATGATTGGTAAATCCCGCCTTTCTTGTAGCCTGGAAGTCGCCTTAGCTGTAGAGAGGGTCATTTACTGCTTAAAAAATCAGGAATTTTGACTTTGTGGGACAAGAGAAGACAAGATGGAACTCTTCTGGTCGAAGTTTACGTTTTAGGGTCAGTTGTATAAAAGAGGATCATCCTTGACCATGGATCAAGCTTCCATTTAAACCAATAGAACTTAAAATAAAATTTTAACTGTACTGATTGGTTTAAATTGGAGCTTGATCCATGGTTAAGGATGATCCTCTTTTATACAACTGGCCCTTAGAATTTTTAGTTTTTTTTTAAGTAATATTTAGACTTTTGAAAGGACAGGAGATTGACACCTGCACTTGTACGCCGTTCAACGTGTGCTTAGTCACCTTCACGCAGCTAGACATCTACATTACGTAAAATCTGCACATAATAGCTTTGTTTGGTGTCACAATACTAGTGCTACACTAACTACAAATTGATTGGTGTAAAACAAAGGAGTTTGAGCTAGTGATGGGAATTATTGCTACTTTGAGCACCATATCAATATCGTGACAGAGACGTGACGCTACTAACTGACACCACTAAATTTATTAATTACCTGAAACAGATATCACCTTTCAACAGGGCAGATGACCTCCTTGTATCTTTGGCATCAGGAGTTATTGCTAAAGATACTTCCACCACGACCCGAAGCTTTTTTTGACATCACCTTAATTCGCCGAAAGAGACCGCAAGTCCAAACTAATCACGGTAATTGAGAAGAAGTCTAGGATCACTACAATCTTGCCATAAAGTCCCCGGTTTGTGCTCGACGGCAGTGACCTTCTCCATCGTGTGCATTGGCCAAGACCTGCTAATCATGAAGAACTACGGCGAAAATGTAATCGTCATATATTAAGGATGTGAAAAGCTCAGCACAAAAGACGCAATGCATATAAAAAGGATTAGTGGATTCTTCTAATCCCATGATGTAAACAAAACAAAATGTTTGTTTATGGTGTTGTTAAGTTGATGTTGGTATTTAGCTACTCCACTACGCGGAATAATTTCAAACTCGTTTGTAACGTATAGTAAGTACCAACATAAACTCTATAAACAAACATTTTGTTTTGTTTACATTAACAAAACGCCACCACACAGAATAATTGGAACTGCTGAAAGACGTAATGTTGTTATTTACGGTGGCGTCACCAACGGTATTGTAAAACGCGAATACGTTACAAATAAGTTACAAATTATTCCGTGTGGTTGCGTTTTGTTAATGTAAATCGCGAATACACGCTGTTTATGATACCGACAGCCTTATTGTGAATACTCAGAAGGGACGCAGCGTTGTTGTAGTAGGCGAAGACAGGGACTTGTTGTGCTCATCGCAGCTATGGGACATTCACAAAAGGAGGGCCACATGCTAATATCAAGCAACTCGTGTAGCGAAAAAAAGTGTTTATTAGCAGGAAGGTATAGGAAGGTCACATCACCAGGTAAATAATTATTTTAGAACATTTTTTTTGTTGCTTACTCTTTTTTAATCGATTTCTTGCAAACCACAAGTCTGTGCGATCAAACACACCAAAGTTATAGCGAATATTTAGAATTTCCAAGATGGCGGACATTTTTTAAAATTAAGAGCTTGTTTTACCACATTTTGGTAAGTGTTCGACAACCATTTTTCCATTGTCTATTAGTTTTGAAACCGGCTCTTAGATGTGTTTGCCATGGTGAAATTCAGGGATTTTTTCTGAGGGGGGGGGGTTGTCATAAAACAAGTAACAGAAGAAATTAGCTTTATAACAAATTTTTCCTTCTCTCCATCTAAAATTACCGGACTAGGTACATAATTTTTACATAGAAACGGGGACAATCTCAGAAGAGACAGTCGGAGAGTAATAGTCAAGCGAGTTGACTACAAACGCTCAATACCCGGTTCGAATCCGGATGAAGTTACAACTTTATACTGGCCGTCTCGCTGGTCCTCCAGGTTGGAGCTTCTACGTCAGGCTGGCTCCTCGTCGTAAGTAAACAATATAAATTGCTTACAAAAAACAAAACCAAACGCCGCTTGCCGATTTGGGAAAGCAGCTTTAGTTGTATAATTGCTGTATGTATTTATGATATGTACACAATTAACCCTAAATACATAGACAATCCCAGAAAATCATGGAGTTTAACTGGCAACCACCTTTTGTATCACCCTGTATTTGTAATTTTACATAATGCGAGTAGAATAATTAAAAACAATTTTGTATCTATAAATAAAATCTAGTCAGCGTTCGATTTTACCAAGGTTATTATTTATTTATTTTGTTATATTGTTTAATGGTTGTAGATGGCGCTTCATGTTTAATTGTAAATTTATTGACAAACTGGTAGCATCATCGAAAGCGAAGCGTCATTTGCTGAGCAAAGGGAGTTGTACGTGGTGTATTTCGTATCAAATACATATTATCATAAATATACACTACATTGAGTGATTTAATTTTTGTGTCACATAATTGAGGTAAGTTACAACAATTGATTACTATATTTTTTCTTCAAAATGGATTTAGAGGTACCGTAATAGTTTCATTAATAACATCGTTCAAATAATCTGGCGTGTACGAATCAACCTCTTGGTATTTTTTTTCGTAAATTTAAGTTTAACGCACGTCGATTGGTTACAATTGTACGATATTTTAATAATTACGTCGTAAATTCTGTTTTCATAAAAATTTTAAATATGGAGGTCGATTCTCCAAACGACGCTAATTGCCACGAGTCGGCCTTGTCGCTACGAGACAAGATTTTTGTTGTCGGTGTTGCCGGATTTATTAATAAATTTTTGTTTGAATTTATTTATGCATTATAAATTAATAATAATAATGAACTTCTTTCCAATTTTGATAAAAAGAAAAATTAAAAACCCGCTATTTTTTGGATTTGTTAATCTCGGAAATGTTTGGAATTGCAGTAAAGCATTTTTATTGATTGCATGAGTAATGTTGTTTTGACAAGTAAAATTGAATCATAGGCGTAGAGTTTGGTAAGGAGCCAGCAACACTAAAATAATTAATCTTGTCGCCGTGCCCGTCCGTCTCTTTGGCTTGTTCATTATTTTACCATAATTAATTGCTTATCAATCGGGTGTTGATTAATACGAGTTTCAGGCTAGAGAAATGCCGGGTTTTAGCAGTGCGGGTACATTCAAAATATTTATCGGGAATCTCGCCGAGAAAACAACAGTCAATGATCTCAAACCGTTGTTTGAGAAATACGGAAAAGTTGTGGAATGCGATGTAGTCAAGAATTACGGTTTTATTCACATGGAGAGCGAGTCGGAAGGACGCGAAGCCATACAAAATTTGAACGGATCACAAGTTAATGGGCAGCCCATCAAATGCGAAGCCGCCAAAAGTCGTAAGGCGCCGACCACACCTACGACTAAGATTTTTGTAGGAAACTTGACGGAAAACACAAAGGCCCCACAAGTACGCGAATTATTCAAAAAATTCGGTGCCGTAGTGGAATGTGATATCGTCCGGAACTACGGGTTTGTACATCTCGAGTCGTCGGGCGACGTCAACGAGGCTATCAAAGATTTGAACGGAACTATGGTGGACGGGCAGCCCATGAAGGTGCAACTATCAACGAGTCGCGTTCGCCAAAGACCGGGAATGGGTGATCCCGAGCAGTGTTACCGTTGCGGTCGTGGTGGTCACTGGTCTAAGGAATGCCCCAAGGGCATGGGACCGGATCGATTCCGTGACCGGATGTTCGGACGCGACCCTTATCCGCCGCCACCACCTCCACCATTCCTGCGCGACCGAATGATGGGCCGATTTGGGGTACGGGCAATATAAAATATTATATTTGTTTTATCACATTTTCCTACCTTCTTTCTTTTCTACCTTTCATCGATCCTTTTTGCACACTTTCCTTTTACTCACGACGATATTTGACTTGCTTGAAAATTAACGCTTTTTCATTGAATAGGATGGTTACGACAGTTACTATGACCGAAGGTACGATGAACCACGCGACTTATATGAACGTAGGTATTCTGGATTACCTACGCGCAGCGAGATGGGTATTAGGGGTGGACGAGACTTTTTGCCGCCTCCGCTTCCTCCCAGGCGCGAACCTCTTCCGCCGATGCCATCTATCGGCCTCAGAGGCCCACCATCCAGCAGTATAAGCGGCGGAATCAGAGATTCTGGCTTTGGAAGAAGTAGTAGCGATTATGGTATGTTCAGCAGAAGGTCACCTCCACCTTCCAGTGGAATGCAGGGATCGAGGGTCAGTCGAATGTACGAAGATTTCAGCAGAGATTCCTTTGACGATAGAAGGTTACTTATTAATAAATTATTTTGCAATCTTAATATTGAAACCATGTTATATTTGCAGACCGGGAATGAGGGGACCATCACCTTCCAGGCGATACGCTCCATACTAAATGGAATCTGTCAACACTATTATAGTAAACTGTGAGAAATCGGAAATGTCATTTTAACCTGAGATTAATTGACGATGGACTTTGCAAAATTTGTCCAGAATTTTCTATTCGTGGTACTCACTGTGTTTGTTTGAATGGCATTTCGTTTCATTAATTGTATTAAACTTTTTAATTATATTTTTTATTTTCTGATAATTCTAATGTAAATTGATTTTATAAAAGGAATTTAATTTCATGATCTTGTAGAATAATAACAATTTTTTATATTTGCAGCTGTAAATCACATTTTTAGTAAGTAGTATTAATTAATTAAGTAAGTAAGATTGAATCAAATTACTTTATTAATTGTATTGTGAAAACAGTAAAATAAACTTTTGTTCTAATTTAAAAACGTTTTTACAATTTTTTTACCGTGTATGACCGGGGTAAAATTCCATGCGCCGCCACTGAAATGTATAAACGGAACGACCAACTTTGATGGGAAGGGGGAGGAGGAAATAGTATGCGCGCGCAATCATTTTGGCCATTTTGTCACAATATTAACCTTTTGTTGTGATGTGTCTATGCAATGAATTATGTCCATGAAAATTAATTAGTGTGAACATTTATTGAACGCGAGTTATTTATGCGATGTTACTAATAATACTAAAATTGTGTTGGGTTAATTAATGAATGAAAAAAAGACGTCAAACGATCGTGAATGGTTTATGTTCGAGAACATTAAGTGCCGCCGGACGACAACCGTTGGGCGCTCGACTACTCAAAAGCTGTAATAATTTACGTCATATCTCGATTGTCACGTAAGTGATCATTTTGTTAATATTATTGTTAGTATCGCAAAGAGTGTGGTATTGTTATATTTTGGTTGTTTAACGTGCATCGCCAGTGTAACCATCGAAAAAAACTCGTTAAATATGCGACTGTTTAGTTAGTCCAAGATGGCTAACGACGGGATCTGCTTGGGCTTCGTGCGACTCGAAAGCGCGCGATTTCATGATTAAGCGGGAGTTCCGCGTTATTACATGTCGATTTATATTAAAAGATTTGATTTAAGCGTGAACCGATGTTATTCTTCTTATTTGTTTTACCAAATTTTATAACACGCCGGAGATAAAACGTTAAAAGGCCTGGGTGCGGGATTGCTTAATTTCATAGTCCAGGTGTCAATATTTTCTGTTTTATTACAGTAACCGGCATGTGTGAACCAGAGGACGTTTCTCAAGAGGTTTGGTCGGGTTGGATTTTGGATGCCATAAGGAAAATTCGTTCACAAAAACAACGTCCCAGTGTCGAACGTATTTGCCATGCCATACGCCAACATCATAATTACCATGAAGAAGTTGTCTCGGAGCACTTGGAAGCTGCCGTCAAGGACGGCACGGTCCTCAAAGTCTTTAACAAGGGCCAGAGTTCTTACAAAGATCCCATGGGACTCCAGAATCGCACTCTTGTCATCGAAAAGGGGGGTGATATTACCAAAGTCATCGCCAAAGCGGTACGAGAACTGGGTCAGCGTGACGGATCCACGCTTAAATCCATCGAAAAATATGTCCGGCAATCACATACTGTCGTGGAAGGTGGAGAGGCCGACTTAAAAAATGCTCTTCGAATGGCAGCTAAACGTGCAGTCTCCAGAGGACTTATCATACAAGACGGAAAAGCATTCAAATACAATTACAACCACAGTCCAACTGCTAAGAAACGACAAGAATGTGCTACTCCAAAACGTGGAACTGCTTCTTCGGAAGATATCCCCAACTCCCCAGCTAAGGTAAGCAACAATTCTTTTTTGTCTACTATTTTTTCTGTACAACGTTTCGGAGACGATGCCATTTTCAGGTTTTCTGTCAAAAGAATTTTGTTTGTTTTGTTTTTTAAATATGACAGGTGATATGTCATATCTGTGAGCAGTAGTTGACTTGTTTTTGTTTATAAACAAAAGAAAGACTGTTACAACGTTTCGGAATTGTTTCAGGGGAGTTTTGTATGTATTTCATTTTTAATCTGATTAATCAAAAATGACAAATTGAATGGTTTAAAACGCCACCAGTGTCGTAAAGATTATAAAGTATTGAACTTCCATTCAAGAGATAGCAAACTTTGTGTTTTTATGTTACAGCTCAGTAACTGGTGTTGGCCTTTTTGCAAGTGTAAATACCAAGTACAAATCAATACAAAATGTTGAGCAAAGAAAGTAAAAGTTGTTATATTGCTTTACATAAGAAACATGCTAATTAAAATCACGTTTATATCTTTCTATTTGTTCGAAATTGATTTTATCGTCGATATTTTTATAGCTCAGAATTTTTCAGCTTTCACACATTTTCAAAAAATGTATGTTAATTGTCTTGAAATAAATTAGAGTTTGTATGGAGACAGAGTTTCACACATGATTTTTCAAGTGTTACATTTTCAGCAAGTAGACATAATACATTCAAGTGAACACGTTTTGAGTTGTGAAGAAAATTGAATTTAGTGTCAACTTGAAATGAGTTATGTTCTTGCCTACACAATTTGCGTTAACAAATTGCAAAATTGAAAATATATATTTAATCATCTTGGTGCAAAAACCATAAATTAACCGCAAACTTCACAATATCGAGACCTTCATTCGTTATTATTTTGTTTATCTTGAATGTACCTTCATATGATTTGGTCTGAACAGGTTTCTTGCTTATTCATTTGGAACAAAAGCAAAGTGGTTGTTGATATTCTAATTATGCTGCGTGTAATGATCGGCGAAGTATTGGCTTTGTCCCACTAATTGACGAAATATGTTAGTTTCTCCTTCAAAATTTAGAGAAGAAATTATTGAAATGAACAACTACTTGCACAATGCTTTTACTTATTAACATTTTACTCTTGGTTCATAGTGTATGACTTATTCATTTTATGATAATTCTTCGGTAGCGGATGCGGAAAATATTACAAAAAGATTTAAAAATTAACAAGATCAGTTTTACTCGAGAAACTTTTGTACGCGATGTCGTAAATCTGCGGGCGCCATGAGGTAGTCAGGGGAGAATTTGTTTCCCCTGGTTACTACAACTTTACTGTAAATACCATAATAGCAGCATTGTTTTTAAACGTTTTCTGGAAACTTACATTAGTCATTTGTACCGCAAGTTTCTATGATGCAATTTTCGTAGTCTGAATTGCTGGTGGTTCAAAAACAGCGGCGTGACTAATACAATAGTCTCACGCTTTCCTACCACTTCTTTTAAAATTTCAAGATCGATAAGAATCGGTTTTCATTTTCCTGGGCTTTTGGAATATTCCAAAACCAGCTTCACTGCTGTTATGCCCCCCCCCCCACACACACTATCAAAAACCAGGTCTTCAACAGTTCAGCGCTCAAGTGATGTTGATTGAATATTTCTGATCTAATAAAGAGCGAGTTATCAAGTTACATCTGTTCGTTATGTTAGTGCTGTGTCAGTTATTATGGACCGCGTTCGAATATTAGTTATTACTCCGAGTAGCTACTGGAGTAATCGGAGTGATTACGCCTGCCATCTAACGAATTTTTGTTGAAAAAATTTATGAAAAGGGTTATAATAATTACTTATATTGACAGAGACAAATTAAATTAAACTGTTTTTTCATTTTTAAATTGTCAGTATAAGCAAATTTAAGGTTAGGTGTCGATAGTTTCAACAAAAATTCGTTAGATGGCAGGCAAAATCACTCTGATTACTCCAGTACTCGGAGTAATAACTAATATTCGAACGCGATCATTGTAGATCAAGTTTTGATATCTAAACAAACAAACATTTTGGTGCAGAATCCAAACGAAAATTCACCTAAATGCTTGTTTGTATTCTAAAATCTGACCTCCCTTAACAACTGGCACAGCACTAATATAACTTATAAGTTATCTATAGATAACTTGGCTACTAAAATTTGACAAACAATTTCAATTTTTTAGTTTTAGAAGTTGTTAGTCGAATATCCATAGAAACGACCGATTAGCACCCTTGTTCACCAACTCCAATCGTTATCTCTCGGATCGTTAAGAACCGTCAACTTCGGTTGACATTAAAAATAAATGTAAATAATTGAATGACAATCGGTAATAATTGTAGTCTGACTAAAGATTTGACTGGTAACTATTGAAGTGCATAAACGTGAATTTTCGAATCTGTACAGTTTGACACCCAAAAATTATCAATAAATAAATTGAATTCCAAGTGTTAATTCACATGATAAATACGGCGACAGTAAACTTGACACTTTTAACAAATTGAAAAATACAGAAGAATTTAATAATTTAAGAAGTTAATAGATAGGAGTGTTTAGCTGCATTCACAACTTCAAAATAATTTAAGAAATTAAGAAGTTAATTTCCCGAGAAGTGCGGCGTACATCGAAACAACGCAAATCGAATCCCTTACATATTCCCAGCCTGGATCCTCTTGAGTGACTTGCAAGATGCATACTGTGATCGCTTTGAACTTGTTATCAGATGCTAATAACATCACATATGCGTATAAAACGGTTCCAGGTTTGGGAAATTTTATTTTAATAGTAGATAATAGTTTATCAAAACATCATCATCTACTTCATGGATTAGGCCTGATGGCCTGTTCCGACTCAAGTCGCCGCGTCGTCTTGATTAGGGTCTTCTCACATGTCTCTTTCCCCTGGGTTTGTAATAGAGCATTTTTCTGGGAATTCTTGAGGAGTCCATTCTCTGTAGGCGTTCTTCTGATTTTTGTCTATGTTAATTTATTCTCTTCTGTAAAGGGGTCGTTTTCAGCTTTTCTCGTATCTCCTCAGTGCAGATTCTGTCAGCTCTTGTGAAGTCTTTTACGGAGCGGAAAAGCTTAATTTCTGCTGCTTAAATAAATTCAAAATATTTTCAAGGTGCTTCTTTATAACGTTTAAAGTTCCATTCTCTACTACAATACAGTGCTTTTTCGTATTTATATCAAAAAGTGAACTATAATAATATTGTAACTGACTTGAATGATTAAAATGCTTGTAAAAAAATTTTATAAAAGAAAAAAAATGTCCTTAATTATGATTTTAATATTTTTCAATTTAAATCTATCTGAGAGGCTTGAACAAAGGTGAATCGTGTCATGAATGATATTCAATCAATTACATTTTTAATTCGTAGTTAATTTAACTTGTTTTTAAAAAATATTTTGACTAAATAAACATTAAAAACTTAAATTCAGGAAGCGTGAAAAATCATACTTATAATTAATTGTGTCATTCATAATCTTAATCATGTTTGTTTTAGTAAAATGGCATTTAATACTCTTCATTATAGATAAATCGAAAGTTTTTGTTCTGAAGAACACTAAAGAAATTATAATATGTAGGGCAAGATTCATATTAATCTACTCATTTGAAGGAATGCGTCATGCGACGGGATCTAGATGGTCATTTTGTACATTAACGTAATTTTTGATCATATTTTTAAACAAAAATTAATATATCTGATCAAAAATATTTACGGTTGTCTCAAGTACCTGCCCCCTCCCGCGATAGTCCACCAACTATTATTATTATTAATTTACTGATAATAAATTGCAGTTGTTAATTGTACCTACTGTGAAAACCATCAAATTAATTTTACCTATACAAGTATGCAACCTTGGTGTACCCATTATCGGCCAATCCGCCCCCATACATTTATAAGCTATTTTTGGACGAGAAAGAAATTTATTTAGAATGTGATGAAGCATTATCTACTTGTTTGCGATATTATCACTTATTTTTATGAAACTTTCATAAATACTTGGAACTTATTAGATGAATTGAGCGAAAACGTAGTGTTGAGTTACTGCTATATCGTTTTTCAACCTGGGGGCGTCATGAACGGGTTCGCCAAAACTGAGTCTCCAAAATGGGGAGGGGGGTGCGAAGGATAAATATACCATTTTATTGGCTTTTTAAGGGTTACTAGGATAAAAAATGGGGGAGGGGCATTAAATGTTCATGGGAATGTTACTTTTAACTATCTCTACCTATACATTTATTAAAGAAAATTGGAAGTTATTACCGTTAATTTTCAATTGCTTTTTGTTACTACTTCCGTGATTGAAATAAATGCATTTAAAAAAAACTGCTAGCAAAGTTGAAGCTGACAATGAGATTTAATTAAGAAATTATTATAATTTTTTTTAATATTAATCAATACCAATAAATATTTTGTTTTGTGTTATTATTATGAGTGAAATATGAACAACCCACAATTTACTGCTACTACAGTACGTCACGAGTAGTCGTAAAAATATTATTTACATTTTCTGACAAAAATTGAATGAGTTAGGTAATAAAAATTAACCTCTTTATTTGTTTAAAACTGATGTGTAATTTTTTCGCTAAAACTGGATTAAATCGGCGATCTCACCATGAGATGAGACGTATAATCCTGGTTACGAATGAATTATCTGCATGTTATTTCCAAATAAAACAGGCTTTGCTACAACTGTCGGCACTTCGAATCAGGCAGAACGTACTAAGAATGAATGGAGAATACGGAACCAAACCTCGTCGATACAAAGAAAGTAAAAATTGTGATATTGCACTAATAAAAATTACTTCCAACTGAATATTTTAGTCTGTTTTTCAATTTAACGGTTCGAGAAAATCTTTCTTCTCGAATCGAAGCCTTGTAGCCATACATCATGGACATTTAAGTTTTGCTCTTGACCGAAATTTGAAGAATGCCTTAAATTAAACCATTAGCATATTTATTACATAATCAGGATAGGGAGAATCATCCGCTAGACTGATATTATTTTTACTATAAATAAATTAATACACGGAAGCGTGCCCCTTTTTATTTAATAATTAATTTTGATTTTTAAATGGATAATGATCTTCCGACTGACAATGTTGAAATTGAAACAGGAAAAATATTGGAGTGTATTTTATCCTTTCAAGAAAGTGGTTTTAGAGTACCTTCCCCGATATTTTCCAGGACTGCCAAATGGTTCTTAGAAAGTGGACTAGTATTAATTTTACGACGGCCGCCCCATTCATTTAGGTGGCCCAACGATAATTTTTATCATATTTTTTACGTTTTTCAACTAGCCACAACTTTTTTTTTTTAATGCTTTGATCCTTTTCTCAATACGATGAACTGATTAAATTTTGGGTTTACTTAGCAGATAATGATCACGGATGTTGCTTGGAGCAAACCCCATGACCTGTTGCTTTGAACGAACTCGCAGGTTTAAAAATTATTTGTGATTAATAAAAACGTAAAGAAAAGATTTACATTATTATATAAATGGTGTACTACGTATCAAGCTTTGAAAGTCACGTTTACTGAATTATCAAATTTAATTTGTGGTGAAAAGGATCGTGTGGTATCTCCAATCTAGAGCGAGGAACACTTTTTCAGTTCATCATCTGTCATTCTAATTTCATCATTTCTTGAATGTTCTTTCTATGTTGCCTAAATTCTCTCAACACATCGAGTTACATGATTGCATTGGGTGGAAATAATAGAACTGACTTGTTGAAAATCTGTCATTACATACACGAAAAAACTAAATTCTTATGCTTCCTCTCAAATGAATTATTTAACCCGTAGTAAACGAAACAAAAAAATTAGAAAATAAATCATTCCGCTTGCGAGATCATGACCGATGCATAAGGCGTTTTTTAGACCCATGAGTTAACGTTTTGGGAAATTGTAGCGGAAATAATTCACCTACAATGACTGTCCTTGAAAATTTTTAATTGAATTTTATTAAATGTTACTTTTAAAAACCATATTTTAAATAGTAAGTTGAACGACATAAGCAGGTGTAACAAAAACTTGTTAGTGGGACTGGTTATGTGGTTAACAATGAAGCAATGATAAAATGTATTCGGTTTTTAAAAACACAAATTAGTACATGAATTTGATAATCTTTAATGGAAACATTTTGGAGTTTTGTTCTACACGGCAAGGACATAACATAGTTTTTATGAAATTTTGCCATCTTTATCTTGCCTATCCGTTGACAGATTGAAACTGTACGAAAAATATATCGTATCACAATAGGTGTTGCAATAATTTTTAGGAAATTATCAAAAATCAATTACTTAATAATTTTTTTTATTTAAGTTTTGATTTAATTATAATTATTTTCTTTCGGTATATCTTGGGGGTTGGATTCCTAAAATACGTTTTTTTTTAATTAGAGGGTCATAGTATAAAAACACAATTAATTTATATTTTACTTATCATTAATTATTTATCTACTCTAACCCGGGTTAAATAAATATCCAAATTTTAGTAGGTACCACTTCAAATATTATTAGTAAATTGAAGTGCCTTTCAGATATGAAATACAAACAAAGGTATATAGATGAGTTCGTAGTTACATGCGTATTTCCTCACCCAGTTTTATTTTAATAGTTGATTTAGAAATCGATGCGAAATTTGAATAATAAATAGTATAAATTCTGTAATTATTATGAATTGTATAATTCTAAATAAGAACAGTCTGCCAGCCGGGAAAACTTTCCAGTTGAAATTTATGATGGTATTTTTTTGACTTGACGCTTAAATCTACCAGGATAAGATTTTCACACACAATTTTTAGCCAATAGAAAAACAATCTGCATATTTTATATATACCTAATATAAAAAAGGCAAGTGAATTGTGTAGTAGCAAAAATAGAAGAGAAAACAAAAGACTATGGTGAATTTTAAACAAACTTGTTGAATAATTTAATTTTTTGCAATAAGCAAAAAACCTCTGCATGGTTAGTTTTTGTTACTGCAAAAAACTCGAAGCGTTCAAAAATAAATTACAACTTTTTTAACTCGAGGGTATTTTTATTTGATAAAAATAGTAAATTGTGTTAGTTGACCATTATCAATATTAGAAATGCTTTTGTATCAAGTATTTTCACTTAGAGTTCTCACAAATCGTTGCGATCGTTCTTTATTGATTTATACAGTAAATGGGTTTGTTTAAAGATTACGTCATACTTTCAAGTCAGGAATTTGTATTGGATTGTTGGGGAATCTTCTTTAAGAATCGAGACTTGAACTTTCACTTTCCCTAAAAGGTTTGTAACATAAAGTCTGAAAGTTAGTTTTCAATTTATCGTGATCGCAATAAATCCGATTTCAGAATGAGAAATATTATTCTTCTTGTTTGTACCTCATTTGAGCCTCTTTGCTTACGAAACAGGTACCTATTTAAATACATCACGGGCAACCACCCCACATCGTAAAAATCTAATGTAGGTTTTCAAAGCTCTTTTCTTTGTTTATTCACATTTAATTGGCGAAAGTCAAATTTATTATTGGTTCTAAGGTGGGCAGTGTGGCGCTTATAAAAAATTTGCATTGTTGATCATACAATTCCGGATGAAGCGTTCTAGATAGAACCGGAGTCATCGAAGTAGAATTTTAATTATAATTGTAGGATTAAAAATGGATAAAAAAATTCATTCGAATGTATAAAAATTGACATTGTTGGATAATTAATAATTTATATGACATACAAAGTTTTTTAACTCATTAAAATTTTGTGGGTGGGTTTCCTGTCGGTTCTATGTAGTTGCTACCGTGTAAAAGTAATAAAAAATCAACCATGTTTCTTATTAGTTATTTTATTGGCATTGGGGGAGGTATTTTTGGCACCCGTTTGATTCTTAAAAATGCCATTCAGAAAGATTGATGGCGCAGAAAAAATGTAAATCTCAGCAGGTTCCTTTTGAGTTTACCAATCATTTAGTTTGGGCGGAGTTTTAAACCACGTGCCGAATGAAAAATAGTGTCAGGAGGCAATGCTAATCTGGATTAGTTTCAATTTTTTATTTATTTTGAGTTTTTTTTAAATTTAATTTAAACAACTTGGCCAACGGCAAGATTTTTTCCTCGCTTTTTTACCAACTTTTTATGATTTATTGTGTGTTCATGGCTTGTCAAAAGTATTTTGAAATTTTTGCAAAAAATTGCGAATGCAAAGTGTTGATCCGAAAGTGATTTTAGGCGGTCTTCTGCATCGATAGCCTTCGAGTAATTTGAAAATAAAATAATTTGCAGAAATATTTTGCTGTATTGATGGGCGAACGTTCATAAATTACAAGTCGGTGGATTTTACTCGATGAATAGATTGTAACAAGGACTCCCAATCACAAGCACAGATAATTTGCACGCAGCTAACAATAATATAGAATAAAACTAATCGAGAATAGGTCTGCAATTCAACCTTTTCACCCCTATGCAAAATTACATAAACTATTAAATATTTAGATTATGATATATTGACAATATAAATATTACGTTCATATTCCAATAAATTTGGCAGCTTCTCGACTCGAATAGTCTCAAAAACAAAATATTCTTTATTTTTTTTTAATGTAATGTATATTTGTTATATCTTTGCTTTTTTTCATTCTCTTAATTTATATTAGATTTCCTCCAATTTCTCTCATTACAGAAAAATCGCCAGTTTTTGCCTGTATGAGATGTCAAGTTCGCGATTTAAAATTACAGAAAAGTTACCCGCCTGAGTTGGCTTCAATATGACTTTTTTTTTATAATAAAATACTTTTTTTTACTTGATGTTAGTAAAATGAAAAGTAAAAGTTTGACATATTGGAAAGTTATCTTGCATTTAGCGATGTCGTTCATCTCTATAAGAGCCCTTTAAGATTTTAAAGATTATAAATTCTAAAATTACTTATTAATTGTTTCTCCTCTCTCAATCACTTGACACTCGATATACAATTTTTTGTTATGGTTTTTGCAGCATTTCGAGTGTATGGTCATGGCATGTCTATGCATTACTGTGAATTTTCTTTTTACAAAATGTTCGCGGGATAAAGTCTTACAAAGGCAAGGGAAACTTAGTAATCGCCAGGGCCGGAATAAAATAATTAATGTTTTAAAATCGTAATAATTTGTAGAAGGTCGCGGGGACCAAGGGATGGTGCAAAGGTTGAGAAAAATCCCGTACCGCGTTTGATTTATTTTACACAGTGCGGTCTGAGTGAACTTCGCTGATTATTTATCGACGCATGTTGCTCGGAGCAAATGTAGGTGAGGGATTCACGTTCAGTTATGAACTAGGGTAAAAAGGTAATTCAAAAAATATTTGGAAAAAATTGAAAATTATTAGGTTTTAAAAGAGTCATAAAAAAAACAAAATAGGAGCCACCTTGCTTGTTGCTCGGAGCAAATATAGGCAAGGGATTGAACAAGTTAAGAGGGGCATTTTTTTCAGGGCCCTTTTAATTAAATCAACAGATGGCGCCTACTTAAATATTTTTATAAAATAAGAGGAATTTGCTATATTTAAAATATAGCAAATTTGTTGAGATAATACTATTCTATAAACAATATTCTTGATCTTAAGCTATTTTGAGTTCGTAATATTTATTTATAAAAACACAATTCATGATTAAAGTTTAATTATCTTTTTTTGTAAGTGAGTGTGTTTTGACATACTCAATACGAACTCAAAATAGCTTAAGATCAAGAATATTGTTTATAGAATAGTATTATCTCAACGAATTTGCTATATTTTAAATATAGCAAATTCCTCTTATTTTATAAAAATATTTAAGTAAGCGCCATCTGTTGATTAAATTAAAAGAGCCCTAAAAAAATGCCCTTCTTAAATTATGAAATAGGGTTTAAAAAACGGTGATTTTTCCTAGGATTTTGTTTCACTCTTATATTACAACATTGTGGGACAAGAAAAAGTAGTCCCGCATTCTTCTCTAGTACACACCGCTATACCGAAAGATTATACAAAATATTTTTTATTGTGGGCGCGTGTCTCCTAACTGTACATTCTTTAGTGTCGCGTCGTTTACGGGCAACTTCACAGATGGAATGGAAAATTCTTATAACATTTATTTAACTAATAGTAAGTTCCCAATCGAATTTTCATACGAAATTTTTTTTACGTTATTCATAACAGTATGTAACCGTTTTGATGAAGTCGGTAGAAGTATAGCATTTTTGAAAATTTCACCGTTTTGTCCCCCCCCTCCCCCACTCATCCGACCGAATAAACGTCTGCCATTTTTGGTTTTGTATTGATTAAATTATCATGACTCCTAAAATCTGGGATGAAAACTGTCACTAGCTCTTGGACCAGGGGTTCCCAAGCTTTTCTTGGTTAGGGACCACTTTTATATTATTTTTGTTAGCAGGGACCACTGTGTAGGTATAATAAAAAAAAGGTGATTTTTCGAAGTTTAGTATAAGAAATTGCTTGTTTACACAAAAACTACTCAAGTGAATTCGATTCAAAAGCATCCTTGCAGTTTCTTCGCGGACTATATTTTTGTTCTGCGGACCACTGGTTGGAAACCACTGTCTTAGACTATCAGTTATGAAATAGGGCGCCGGCGCTAAACTGTCTTGTTACACCACTGCGGCTCGCACTAATCTCCATAGAAAATATTTGGCCCTCTTACAACAAAGATTGCCTTTGATCTAAGTATATTTTAAAAAAATGAGTTACGCGGCAAATGCTTCCCCTATAACCGTTATTTTAGTGCAAAAACGATCAAAATACACCTGATAAAATATTGCACAAAAAGGCGAACACTATGATATTATAAAACACAAAGCAAAGAAAATATCTCTTTATAAAATTCACTTTGAGGTTATTACCATTAGATCGTTCTTCCTCGAATATCTTCATTTATGGTTTGTTTATGTCTTCTTTTGGTTTTAACAAAACTCACGTTGTTTCATTTTTATTGAGGATTTATTTTGTTGCAGACTCCCGCTGCACTTCCAATATGTATGGAATGTTTGGGCACAGAAGCGAAAAACAAGAACGGAATATTTGAAAAATTAAGTTCTTGTACAGGATGCGGTTCTTGTGTCCATATTAGTTGTGTAAAGTCTGGTCCAGAACTTGGTCTCCTACTGGCAAAAGGAAACAAATGGTTTTGCGAAGATTGCAGCACGTGCGACGCATGTGGTAATTAGCACAATGTTTTCCATTTTAATAATGTTGTTTAGAAAAAGAGAGAAAGAACATAACATTATCTGTTTTCTTTTATAGGTAATGCAAATATTTCGACGTGTTTGTTGTGTTGTTGTAATTGCGAAAAAATTTTCCACATGGGATGTTTGGACCCACCTTCTGAACGTAAACCAAAATGTCCTTGGAGATGTAGGCACTGTTTAGCACATCACGATAACGGTAAAAGTAAAAAATCAGAAGTAGGAAATGGTATGAAAAAGAAAATCGATAAAGTGCGGGAAAAAATTAAAGAAAAAAATAATAAAAAGTAAGGAATTTTGGGATAAATTATTTAGTGTTTTAAATTGAAACTTAATTGTATTTTTTAGAGTAACAAAAGAATCTAGTGCAAATGTATCGTCAGGTTTAGCAACTCCGATAAGTTCAAAAGGTGGCAGTAGAAAGAATGGAGTTCCAAGTGACAGTGACTGCAGTGATCATGATGGTACGCCAATCCCTACCAATTCTTATCTCCATTCACCCAATTCTCAAACCTCTCCCATCAGCGATCGGCTTGAAACGTCGGATCGAATGTCAAAAGAAAAACAAAAATTCTTTCGACTCTCTGCATTCAATGCAGATAAAAAACGTGATAAAAAAACAGCCAAAAGTGAAAATAATGAAGATGCAAGTAAAATGGAAAAAAAATCAATAGGTAAGGTAGCTCAAAGAGTGACACAAAGTCGAGTATGTAAAAATGTTAAAAGCAAAGATGAGTCGACTAATTCTCTTAAAAAAGATACTATAAATAAAAAAAATGGAGGTGTTGGTGCAAAAGTTGTAAAAAGTAAACAAAACAATATTAAAAAGAAATCTAATAAAATGGAATCTGATTCAAATTGTGTTACCGAAATTAAAAAACACAAAAGTCCCAATAGAAATAAGAAAGTTGCGCGTTCTAGTAGTGACAGTGGTAGTAGCGATCATGACATTGACTCGACTTCCAACTGCGACTCCGACTCATCTTTACAAGCATCCGAAACGTCAAGTTTGAACATAAAACGTTCAAACATGATATTTGGTTCTTGTTTGGAAACCAAAACGTTTGGAACTGTGGCGGGCATCACCACCCACAATACGGATGACGTGTGGGGATTTGCTGCAGCGGCAGCCGAAGCTAAACAAAATGAGAGTAATAAAAACTCAGTGGACGAAATAAAGCAAGAAGATTTGAATAAAAGTGGCGAAAAGGGCAGACCAGGTTTTGGACAATTGAAAAATTTGTTTGACGGATTGTCGCACCTGTTTGCCACACCCACGTTAAATCGTTCCCGAAACACAAGTTCGCCTAATTATAACTTAACTAGACGAAAGAAGCAAAAAAGTGAAACCCAGAAAAACGACGATCAAAACGAGGTTATGGAACAAGACGACATTCAACCTGAAAAAGTTAACAATGTCGTCGAAGAGAACCTAACAAAAGATAAGGCTATAAAAATTGAAAAGAGCGATGAGATAGTAGAAACCAAGACTAAAAGTCGAAAAGAAATGTCGATTCGCAAAATCCCAAATCCTATCAAAGTCCCAGACATAACAGACGAACCCAAACAAATGATGACGCCTTCCAATTTGGTTAAGACGGCCGTCAATTCAAAACGGCATGAATTAGAACGAAGAAAGTTACTTAAGAGCGAAGCTGGGTTGGTGGGTGCGGTGGGTTTCTCTCAAAAGGCTACTTTAGAGGACGTTCGAACGAAAAAACGTAATCTAATTGCTGAGGCTACACAGACAAATCATCCATTGTCGGTGCCGTCGAATTCCAACAATCAGACGGGTAAGATCCGCCTCCAAAACCGTACATTCTCCCACTTCCTTCTACCCTATTACTCGTTTTTTCCTTTCACGTCTGAAATATTAAACTACAAAATGATGAATTGTGTTAGATGTTTACAGGATTTTGTTTCTAAATCATGTAGCTTATATTTCAGGCTGATCAATTTGTACTAATATGGAGTGGACACAAAATTAATTGCTTATCCCTAACGTTCCAAGTCCTCTTCCTGCATGTGTTTGGTATGTTTTGACAAAACCGCATTGCAAATATTTTCCGTTTTGTTCTTATTGTTAACTGAAACTTTTTGCATAGGTTTGCACCTTATAAGATTTTACTTGTCTGATTGACTGGCCTTGTGGAATTGTAATGCTTATGTATCTGTTATTCTTAAAATCACTAAACCATTCTCACTCTTTATATTTGGGTTAGTTTTTCTTGAAACACCTACAACTTGCATGCTCAACTTTTTTTTTAACCCACGGAAAGTTTCCTTAGTATAGACATGGCATAGAAGGTTTAGTTTCTTGGATGTGTGCTGTAAGTGAAGATTTGTGAAGACGGATGTTTCTCGATTTGATGAAGGTTTATTAGATTTGTTTTTTAATATTCTACTTTGCACTGCCACTTCATTTAGTCGGCTCAAATTAACATTTAGAGAGAACAAGTGTGTGTGAAATAATTCAATTTAGTAATAGCATTTCTGAAAGGGGTGATATCATTTTATTTGAAAAAGAATTTGAAATTGGTATTAAGTGCTGTTCCAATAGGTAGAAGCTTTAATTATATAATGTCGGGTAACGGAACCAGCACTCGATATAATGGCAACAAATAAAGTAGATAATATTCCAACATTAAAGTGATTCAACATAGGGACATCTGTAATATTAGTCAGATCAAATGTTTGTAGATTGTAAAAACAAATGCAGTTGTGTTAGTTAGGGTAGGTCAGATTTTGGGATCCAAAGAAACAAACATTTTGAAGGCACCCGAAAGAGTTATCTCCTGAATACCATTCTTAAAATAAATGCATTAAGATGGAATATAGGTACATACTTTAGAATTGGGTGAATAACATCAACGTTTTGATTGTCCATTCTTCCGCTTTAATAAGTGATATCGTCGGCTTACTGCAAGAACTCACTAAGTCAGGTTTTTACTGATTTGGAGTTGTACCATTGTAACCGCAAAATTAATCTCTTTTATACTGTAAAAACTTACCAAGTAATTTTTAATTTAAAATCGATATAATGAGATTATGATTAAAATATAAAACAACAGTACTAAAGTTTATATTTAAAATGTGTTAATTTTAAAACTGATTTTACGCGGTTTATAACTAAAATGACATAGTGAGTTCTTGCAGTAAGCCAACGATATCAGGCTCTTCTTACAGATAGCAGAGAAGATCTTTTTGGGCCTGTTAAGGGTCTGGTTTTGCTTCTCAAAGCGGAAGACAATTAAAATATTGATCCAGTTCACCTCCATGCTATGGTACCTTATTTTATCTAAACTAAAAGTTGTTTAATTATTCAAATCTACAAAAAATGCTTGTTTGTTTAGATCTGAAAGCCTGACTTACCTTAACAGTCGATAATTTTTATAGGTTGGTAAAAACTGTTTGTTTTATACATATGACTAGTTAGTACAGATGGCGCTACAGCTACCCTACTGTTACAGTCACTAGATAGATACAGTACCGCAACGTCCGGCCATTTTGGGTTCAAAATAATAACGCTTTCTCTCTCGCACTCATTGGCCCATAGGGTTGCGGTACAATGAGTGCGAGAGAGAAAGCGTTATTTTGGACCCAAAATGGCCGGACGTTGCGGTACTGTATCTATCTAGTGACTGTATCTACTGTCTAGCTCTGTGAGGTTAACGGTTTAGGGCCGTCATAATTAACTCGGCTTCCGGCCTCGCATCTCGTCCATCCTGTTTACCTTCATAACTAAATAAAAATGAAACAATCGGAGGTTTTTTATGAATACTGTCATACTAAAATAATTACTACATTGTTAGACCATTTAAACTTATAGACACGCCCTTTCCTATCTTTCCTTGAATAGAAACTGAAGCAAACATGTGTGACGTCACTGATGGGGTTGTATCGAGATTTTTATTAACGGTATACTAAAATAAACTATTTTTTTTATTTATAGTTGATATTTACAGGTATATCTTAGCATTTACCCCATCAGTGACGTCACTTATGTTTGCTTCACTGCTTGAAAATCAAGGCGTGTCTATAAGTTTAAATGGTCTAAGGTAATGGTCATCCTTAATTGAAGCAAAGATAATAAAAGATATTTTCTCCCATTTGTAGATGTCGCTACTGATTTGGGGTTACTATTTATCTAATTGATCTTATATTACACTAGATGGTGAATACGAGTAATATTGATGTCAGTTTTTATTTGTTTACCTGCTATTTGCTTACAGAGTCCTTGGAACTGATTGGTGGTTTCAAGGTTGTTTATGTTTACCTTGTCCCTCTCCACCAATCAGATCCAGGGACTTTGTAAACAAGAACGGCTATTTCTTTCAATGTTATTTGAATAGGAATTCATCATCTAGTCGCAGGGGTTCCCAACCTTTTTGCACCTGCGTACCACCTGGGGAAAATTTTTAAAAACTGGAGCTAGAATAGCGAGTTTTTAACGATTTTTTAAAGATTAAAATTTAAAATATCAACATTAAGAGTAATGGAACTTATCTTCACTCTTGCACACATCACTTACTCGTACCACCGGTTGGGAACCCATGATCTAGTAACTGATTTAAGATTTTTTAAATTAAATTTGCGATAAAATGCTTGAAATTTCTATATAATTATAATTAAAATATAATGTTGCAAACATCTTACTATGGAAAATGTTTAGTAGATTTGTTTGTTCCATTTAAATAATATTATTGAAGCAAAAGAGGCGGGAACCTGATGATTGAAGCACAGATGTAGGTTTAACCACAATAGCTCGAGTATGACAGTTTTCTCCAATATCTCAAAAATATTGCAGAGGCAAACAGATGGAAATCCTATCTAAAAGGGATTTACCACGTTTTTTTTATAATTAGTGACGCGCAAGAATGATGGGTTAACGAGATTTCTATTGTCATTTAGTGACGCGCATGAATGGATTAACGACATTTTTGTGAACGGGTAAGGCCGAAAAACCACATTTGATTTTGAGGTGTGTAGTTTTTTCTGCTCCCGGTGTGTGAAGATTCTTATTATTATAAGATGAATGAATGTGCCCTTTTCCTTATTTTAAAAATTAAAATTCACTACAATATTTGGGTTTACGGATTTTAAAAACTTTTGTTAACACAAAGCACTTTTCGATTTTTTATATTCAGTTTGAAATAAGCACAAAATACTAACAAATAAAATAAAACTTGACGTACATAAAGCATCAACTTTTTTAATTGTTTCAGGCCATTTTGCGACACCGACGTTGCCGCCCGGTGTAACTCAAAAAGATGTTGAAATTTTTCACACTACCAGAGAACGGGCCAATACTATTACTACAGCCATCACAAACATAGCCATAGGACCAAGTGCCATTACAAATAATGACTCTTTCACTGGAAATTATACCTCACCTTCACAAATGATGGTTGCACAAGGCAGATGTCCGGCAGCTATCGAGTTTGGAATGTACGATATTCAAACTTGGTATTCGAGTCCGTTTCCTCAAGAATATGCACGCTTACCTAAATTGTTCTTGTGCGAATTTTGTCTCAAATATACGAAAAGTAAAGCCGTATTAGAGAGACATCAGGACAAATGTACATGGAGGCATCCACCGGGAACAGAAATTTATAGATGTGGTGAACTCTCCATGTTTGAAGTCGACGGAAATGTGAACAAAATTTATTGCCAGAATTTGTGTCTACTAGCAAAATTGTTTTTGGATCACAAAACCTTATATTATGATGTCGAGCCATTTTTATTTTATGTTCTCACCAAAAATGACAAGAAGGGATGTCATTTGGTCGGATATTTTTCCAAAGAAAAGCATTGTCAACAGAAATACAACGTTTCGTGCATTATGACCATGCCCCAGTGTCAGAGGCAGGGTTTTGGAAGATTTTTAATCGAATTTAGTAAGTATTTTTTAACTTTCTTGGACTTCTCAGTTTTATCAAGCTTTGAAAGTTGCATTTACTGAAATAAAAATATACCTTAAAAAGAAAGTAATTAAATTTTATTTCAATAGGTTACTTGTTATCCAAAGAAGAAGGTCAGCCAGGAACCCCAGAAAAGCCACTCTCTGATTTAGGAAGAGTGTCTTATCACGCTTATTGGAAATCAGTTGTGTTGGAATATTTAAGTAAACACAAAGAAGAAAAAATCTGCCTTACGACAATAAGCAAAGAGACGGGCATGTATTGTCACGATATTGCAATTGCTCTGCATCTACTGAACTTCATAAAATCAACCCCCACAGACAATGGAGCTTCTAAGGCAGTTTTAAATGTAGATTGGAAATTGGTGGATAAACATGCCGAAAGAGTTTCTAAATCAAAAACTCGAATACCCATTGATGCCGAATGTTTACGCTGGACCCCACTATTGAACACGATGGTTAATCCATTCAGAGAAGATAAATCGGATTGTGAAAAAGATTTAAGTATAACAGAAACTGCTGATATAGTTGTTCCTGTACCTGAAAAAATTATAATCGAAGCTCAACAAGGAGTCAAGACAAAGAAAGGCAGGAAACGTAAAGTTTCGGTTGCTCCCAAAACGCCAAAGACACCTAAATTAACACCAAAAAGTATTGTTAACGAAGAACCTGTTACTCCTATTGTTCCGGATGCTGAAATGGAAGTTACATCTTCTGGTCGAAGAAGAACTCGCCCGAGCAAGTTTAACGAAACCACTTATGCGGACGTCAAACAAAAACTGCACAATTCTTCAGAAATAGGTAAACGGAAACGCAAAGAATCCCACACCAGTGATAAGGACGAAGAGTGCAACAAGAAGAAAATCAAAGTTGAACTGGATACTTCTTCGTTGGTTGAAACTGTTAAAGAAGAAACCAAAAACGAATTACCAGAAACGCCAAACGTTCGTGGAAGGCGCAGTCAAAATCGTGAGATATCCAACGAAAAGTTGCCGCCACAAAGGCGGGCGAAACGAAAAATTGAGACGAAAGTTGATGAAACCAAAATAGAAGAACCTCCCAAAGAAGAAATTGTACCAGAATTGAAACCGGTAGAGGAGGTTCCAACTCCCATAGAAGTCAAACCGGTAACCCCACTTGTATTGCCTCAAGCTAAATCCAAACCTTTAAGAACAGTTAAAAGAAAGCGCGGTAAAGGGCGGGCCAAGCGAAATCAGTTTGACAATAAAAAGCAACTGACATTGTCAGAACTTCTCATGGGCAGGCTACAACAAAGCAGTGAAAGTGAATCTGTTATTTCGGAAAAATCAGATGATGATAGGCCATCGATACGCAATTCTGATTCGAAGCTGAAGGGTGATGAGACAAAACGTGATGAAGAGAAGGTTAGTTCTAGAAAGAGGAACAGTAAAATTGCGAGTGAAGAGGATTCTTCTGCAGAAGCAGACGATGAGATGGAAAATGATGAACGTGATGAACAAAAATCGATGAAGGAACGCAAAAGTTTATCGCCCATCACGAAATACAAACTCAGTTCTAGTTTCTCTAAACAGGAAACCGCAAAAAGCATCTTGGAGCGGTCAAAATCGATTGAGAAAGTGGTTGAAGAAAAGGTTCCTGAAGTTATTAATGAAACCAACTTTGAAAAGGGTAAAATGGAAGTTATTGCTGAAGCAGTACCAGAAAAAGTTGTGGAAAAACAACCTTCTCCAGGTTGTTCGACGTCTTCAGAATCTGAAACCGAAATTGATGGTCAAAAAATTAAAATTATAAGTCAACAGGAAGCATTGGAATTATCTAAACAAACTCCCCTTGTGATAAACAATCCTGTAAAAGTAGAAGAGCCACCAAAAGTTCAAGAAGTAATTTCTAAACCAAGTGATAATTTGAGTTCCAAAAAGGAAACAGTGGTTGAAGCTGTCTCCGAAAAGCCAGTCGAAAAACCAGTTGAAATTGTGGAAGAAAAGGAAAAGAAAATTGAGGAAACTAACAATGTAGTACAATCAAAAGTTGAACCGGTCCAAATTCAAAATCCAATCATCCAAAGTGAACCTATCAAAGATGTTGCTTTCAAGATGGAAGAATGCAGGATGCCGCAAGTAGAATATAAAGCTGAGGCTCCTCTTCCCATTGTTAGGATGGATGAGAGCAAACCAAGAGAAGAGAAGACTAAAGTTTCCAAAGAACCTATAATTGAAACTAAAGTGCCTATCATTGAACCAAAAATACAACATGCAGATTTATTAAAACCTAAAGAAGTACCAAAAGTGCTACCAAAACAAGAAACTATTCCACAGGTGGCAAAAATAGAAACCAAACATAAACTTGAACTGCCTGATGTTAGATACCAAAAGCCACCAGAAGAGAAGCAGTTTGAAGCTAAGAAAGTTTGCGTTATGGAAAATTCTGAAAATCTTTTGCCGAAACCGGACTTTTCATTGCCAAATACAAATTATCACATGACTCAGGCTCAGTATAATCAGTGGCAGTGGGAAAGGTATACATGGGAAAAAGGCATTTATTTTGATCCCACCAAACGCGATTACAGTGGTTATCCAATGCCCATTCATATTCCTCCTTTGGATGTGTTACCCAAACACAACATGGAGAAAGAAAAACCACCGGCGAAAGCAATCAGACATGAATCCAAACAATGTAGTTCAAAAGTAAAAGAAAGTAAGGACAAGATTTCGCCTAAGAAAACGGAAAAAATTGCTGAGAAAGCAATGGCTAAAACAAAATCTAATATGGAAGAAAGTCAAACTTATTCTAACATGAATAATCCTCATCACCGCATTTCAAATGAACCAATGAAGAATTCTTGTGCATCAAATAAGTTAAACAGTAATAACAATGCAAATATTGGTGATTTACATGGAAATGATAAATTTTTATCGAAAACGAAATCAAATGATAACTTGGACCACCACACAGATTCTTCAAATAAATTGGAAGATACTAACATGAATCATAATCATAATTCAGTTTCTGGTTTACTCAAACATACACCATCTACGCCTTCTGGTCCTGATATACCTTCAATGGGTGTGTACACACCAGACTCGACCACAAATTCAGTACACAGTCTTCACTATGGACAGTGCGATTTAGACGTCGGCCAATTAGGCTTGGAATCTCCCACATCAATATCTAGTGACATGGCATCGCAAAATTCGGTCGAATCGGCACGCCCCCCATCAGTTCACACAATTTCACACAATCAACCTCAATCACAGCCTACCTACGATTGTTCAGTACAACACAATATGCACCAAACAATAAGTCAGGTACAACAAAATATTGCTGTATCTGCTGCCAGTCCACAACAAAACAACATGAATCAGCAGCAACAGCAGCCACAACAACAAATTCCCATGCCTAGTGTCAGTCAGCACCAAAGCAGTTCTAGTAAGCGGCAAGTCCAACAGCAGAGGAATAGGTCAAACACACCTTCGAGTAAACAACACTCCAATGTCAGATCTACACCTCCTTCTCAACATGCTCCAGTTCAACAGAGACAACAACAGAGAGCTACTCCACCTTCACACTTGCACATGCAAGTCAGCCCTACACAAAACCAACAACAGGTAAGTTAAGTGTGAAAAGTGAATAAATGAAAAAAAAAACAGAATGAGTTGTAACTTTTTGTTATAGTTAGGTGCGTCTAATAAGGGGAGGGTTCTACGTTAGAATTGACCAATTATCACTGTATTTGTAGATATGGATAATAATAAATTGTAAAACTTAATATTCAGCCAATTTTAAGAAAATTTATTTTGAAAATTTTATTTGTTATTATGGACAGTGTAAACGACGTGCATGAAGATATTAACGAGATTTCTGGTAGATTAGTAAATTGACTAATAGCAGTGTATTTCATTTAAGACTGCTGCGTGGTCCTGTTGTTCATTGAATATTCGTTATTTCATTGGACTAACTTCTAATGATTGTGGTTGTCGTAGGCTTTAAGTGGAACGCACTCTAACTAGATATTAGATTAGTAGTGAAAATCTCGTTAATCCATTCATGCGCGTAATTTTCACTGTACACAGTTATTATACTGGTTGAACGGCTAAAAATTTAAAAAATATCAATTAAAGGGTTTTATTTTCCGCGCCTAAAGATACTCTGCACTTGATATTTTTTTCTTTCATTATTATTGTTAAAAAGGTTAAAAATTATCGTTAAAATAAACGATTTTTTAAAAATCAGATCTGTTTTGGATATTTGAAGTATCAAAACTTGAGTTTTGTGACCTGTATGTATAGTGATAATGGATCAAATCGGTGATTGTAATGTAATTTTTCTTAGGTCCAACATAATGCTATGCAACAACAACAGCAATTGCAAGCTCATCTACAACATCACGTTATGCATCAAGGGTATGGACATACCCACCAATTGAGCGCATCTGGAATGCATCATAACCATCATCACCCAGTTATTAGTCAAGGAAATTACTTACCAGTTCCCCAAATGGCAGTTTCTTCTCAAGCTTTTTCTGCTCAGCCTCCTAGTACTTATGTAAGCGTACCTGCGATGACTACAGTGATACAACATCGCATGAGCGCTCAGCAAGGCAGTGGTTTGGGTAGTTTAGGACCCTCAACTTTGAGTGCACACCAAAAACTGGGCCCGTCTCCCGCGTGCGCGGTAACGTCCGGCGGTAATTTTTACATTCAATCAAATCCACATTCTCACACCCCTTCGCCTATCGCAGTTTCTACAATCCAAAGCAACGTAACTCAAAATCCATCAGGCAATTCTAGTTGCAGTTTAGCTAAATTACAACAATTGACCAATGGACTGGAGATGATACCTCCAGGCTCCTGTAACACTATGACCCCTCCTCCAACAGCAATGACTCTCACACCTCCACCTAGTATTCACCATCCACATGGAAACATGACGCCGCCTCCCAGCCATCAAATGATTCAAAATCAATCTGCTCGTAATTTAGCAACACCACCTTCCGCAATTCCTGCAAACCTTCAACAACAAGTGCTGGGTTACCATAAATATTACCAAACAAACATGAACGTTAATCAATTAGGCGGAGCTGTGACTCCTCCCATTGCTCAAAATTTAGGTAGATCCGGCAGAAATTCGACAAATGTAGCCGTTCAACACATGCAATCACCGCCCAGTCGTGTGAGTCCAAATGTCACCTTAAACCCCAACATTATGGCACAATACAACACGGCTGCTCTAAATGGTTACCGGATGGCGGCGCAACAAGCTCCCAGTGCAGTTGCCGGTTACATAACAAACACGGCGGCGAATTTCATAAACAACGCCCAAATACCAATGCAAATGGGCGTAATGAACATGTCACAGTCGCAGTATCAAGACCCGGCAGCTATTCAACGAGCAGCACAGCAAAACACAATGTACACCACTTACGGTTACATCAACGGCGGTTTAATGCAACCCTTGAACGGAACAATGAGACGCTAGTTAGAGTTTTAATAATTGTGATAAGTGACTTTTAAGATAAAAGGAGGACTGTAAAAAATATTTTTAAGCGAGGCTGTGCTCGATTTGTTTTCTTAAAAATATGTTCCCACATGCAAAATGAACAAACTGTGATTTGATATTTGATTATTTTTAAGATTGAATTGTTAAGAAAATGTTTTCAATGTTTATTTATTTTGTGCGTATGTAATGTCACTTTTATATTAGGATGGAAACCTTTTATCGGTGGAAAGACCAATTATTGTCTTAAACTTAAAGTACAAACTAACGAAGACAAGTTATGGAACTTGTGGTAGTGAATTTAGAGTTTTCCATCCCTGCCCAGTGAGTTTAGTTTTCTGTTTTGGTTGTACAAGTTTTATCACCGCAAAAGTTTTTATTATTATTAATTTTTATTAAGTCACGTTGTTTGTGTACCACGGACGACACGGTGAACATTCAAAATTGTTGTGTTTAATTTGTGTGGCTTTTGAGGAAAAACACAATAATTAGCGTTAAGTGCTTAACGAGTTCCAAAGAATGATTGAAGGATTTTACGATACAACAAGTTAAGCCTTTTTTTTTTATAAAAAAATTCGGTAGATAAGATTAAAAGTAATAATATATTGGTAATGAAATGAGAGAAATGGTATTATTAGTTTATCTTCTTTAATAGTGTAAAGTATTTATTTAAATTTTTTATACCGTAATATTGTAAAATAGTGTGAATATGTAAAGTAAAAGAAACATCTATGACTTCTTTATCTTTTTATTATTTACTTGCAAAAATATATTGTTGATTTGATGAGTTTTATTGGAAAACTTTTATTACTGTAAAAAATATCTATAATATTATACATAGGTACGACTAATTGAAAATATTTGCTATTTGATCTTGTACAGATTGTTAAGTGTTTGATGTTTTTATCACATAAAATATTTTAAGATTTGTATAGCACTGTGATTAGAATATTATATTGTTAGTTTGTTTCATTTTATTTGTGTTACGGTGAAATTTATATCCGTATGTATGAAATCTCATTTGTATTACAACAGTATGATATTAAAGACGTTAGTTTTTATTTTATTTCTTTATAGTTTTATTTTTTGCATTATTTGCTGTCAAATTGGATAGTGAAATTTTTTCTCGAAGGCAGTTTTTATTTAAAAGTTTCATACAATTCAAACTTAGAAAATATTTTAATACAAAATATTCAAAAAACAATTGTACAGCCTTTCGTTTTAAGCCTCTGAACCTGGGTGGGAAAAGTCCACCACCTCTTGCGGCAGCCTGACCCTAAGAGATACATTACTTATATACCCGAAATTCCCAACTACTATGACGAATAATCTTTAAAAGTTTAATTAACACGAGTTACTATAAATGAATATATGAGTCGTCTAGATGCAAAACTCACTGTTTGCAATTTTGGGTAATTTGAGTTAAGCGCGGTATCCGACGCAGAATCATAAGAAGAATCATTTTCTAATATAAGTATATAGCAAAAGGCATTATTTATTATCTTAAAACTCAAATGAAATTTGGTGTTGGGTGCAAAACTTTTTTTTTGCTAATGACATTTAGTTGCAAAATTCACTATTTACTTTCCAACCAATCCTAATCAGTTTTAAGTGTCAGGTGATAATAATATAACCGGCAATGCACACAATTATGCATTTGTCGTGATTGTAACCTGAAAGTAATTAATTGTATTTTGTGGTTGTTGTGCTTTGTGTTAAATAATAATTATTAATTATTACCTACTTAATTATTATTTAATTATAATTATTATAAAATGAATTTTATTTTGATATAATTGGGTTCAAAACTCGCGATTTATAAGAATTGGATGCAAAACTCACTATTTACCATTTTAAAAATGAATTTTTGGGTATTTCTGGACATTTTTGAAGCAAGCTATTATCACTGTTATTCTAGACACGTATTTTCACGTAAGTATACCAAATTTCAAAATAATATGACATTCCAGTATAGCTAAAATAGTTTTCTTTAATTTGCCAAACTAGTAAATATGCAAACAGTGAGTTTTGCATCTAGACGACTCATATATTCATTATGTTAATAAAAAATTGTGTTAATAAATGTTTAGATTACATCAAATTTGTGTTAGAAGCAGTTTTTCGTAAAAATAGTCGCTATATATGGTATTTAGTGATTTGCACGGATTAATTACATGCAAAAAACGTTGTAGACCAGTAGTGAGTGTTATTTCTTACAGATTGAGTGACAAATAGAACCTTTTTAGATAAAACAACATTTGAGGTTAGAATCATGTAATCATGCATCGTACACCTCCCTCTAAGAAAAATGATAATGGTGATGCCCAAAAAATTGTAATACATCGCGATGAATTGCAATCCAATCAGATGGAAACAGCTGTGACATCAAATAACCCTCATTATTACAACCCAAATGCATTAGGGATGCAGCAGCAACCAGGGACGTTTTTGCCCCAACCAATGAATATATTCCCGGCAGTATATTATAATCAAAACTATCAGCCAACAGGGCCGTATCTGCCTCAAGAGACGGTGACCGGAAATCATTATATGCCACAGAATCAATTAATTAACCAAACTTATGGTTTACCTATAACCACACTACAAACAATGCAACCAGCCAATCTTGCACAAGCATCTCAAACCCAAGAACCTAGTTGGAACACCGTAGTCTATCGCAAAAGACAACGACAAAATGACAGCCCTGAAGTAGCAAAGAAAAATATGCACAAGCAAACCAAACTTAGCGATGGCTGGCTTAGTAAACCTGTAGAGACTTCCAATGCTTTCGAACCCCTTCAGGAGAAAGAAAAAAACCATGATGATGAAATCGAACACGTAGAAAAGGTAAAAAAACCACCACCAATATTTATAGAGGGTGTGGAAAATATACAACCCTTAATCGAGTTACTCAAAGTATGCGCACCAAACGGCCACACCTTTAAGTGCTTATACAACGATCAAGTAAAGGTGCAACCAAACACCCCTCAAAACTATACAGACATAATAAAGGCTCTTAATGAAAAGACCACGGAATTCCACACCTACCAACTCAAAGAGGATCGTTCTTTCCGCGTTGTATTACGCAACCTACATCCCACTGTAGACCAAAAAACCCTCAAAGAGGAAATCGAAGCTAAGGGTCATGCAGTTAAAAATATCTCTTGCATAAGAGAAAGAAAAACTAAAAGGTTACTTCCTCTATTCAACATTGAACTGAAAACTAAACCAAATAACAAGGAAATATACGAAGTCAAAAATCTGATGAATGCGATAGTTAGTATAGAACCCCAACGCCCAAAGCGTGAAGTTCCTCAATGTACCCGCTGTCAGCGATTTGGACATACGCAAAAATACTGCCAACGAAGACCCCGATGCGTTAAATGTGTAGAAGACCATGCAACTGCAGACTGTCCGCGTAAAGTCAGAGATAACGGAGTGCAATGTACAAACTGTAAACTGAAGCACCCAGCCAACTTCAGGGGTTGCTCGGTTTATAAAGAACTCCAAGCAAAAGTGTATCCGGCACTACGTAAAAAACAATTAAGTTATTCTCAAAATATTCCTGAAAATCAACCATTACCAGAAACAAATACACCCCCACCCCTCCCAATAAATAGAAACCAAGTCCAACATGGAATATCCTATGCTCAAATGACTGCAAATGATACCTTTAATCGACAATCCCATCCCAACCCACAGCAAAGTCAAATGCCAACAATTATGCAGCATCAACAGCAACAACCTCAAAACAATCTCGAACAAATGCTAACAAAGATGATGGAGAAGATGGATAAGATGCTTGATCTCCTAATCACCATGATTAGCAAAATGTAATGAGAAGCAATAACAACAATAATGTCTCCACACTAAAAATTTCTGTATGGAATGCTAACGGCTTAGTAAATCATGGATTAGAAATTAAAACTTTTCTAACAAATCACAATTTAGACATTATGCTAATATCGGAGACCCACATGACCAAAAAAAGCTTTATCAAAATACCTCACTATACGATTTATGACACCCAACACCCGGAAGGAACAGCGAGAGGCGGGACTGCCATAATCATTAAAAACAATATAAAACACCACGAAATACCAAAATTAAGCCTTAGAAACATACAAGCTACTTCAGTTGTAATAGATGACTGGAAGGGACCACTTACGCTCTCGGCAGTATACTGCCCACCTAACATCTCAATCAAAAAAGAACAATTTGATCTATACTTCCAATCACTTGGACATCGATTTATTGCTGGAGGTGACTATAACGCTAAGCACAATTACTGGGGCTCAAGGCTGATTACTCCCAGAGGAAGGCAATTGTACCAATCCTTGCATGGCTGCAACCTACTGCCGCTGTCACCAACTGAACCCACTTACTGGCCCACTGACCAAAATAAAACCCCGGATATACTTGATTTCTGCGTCACTAAAGGAATTTCCCATAATTACCTAAAAGTAGAAACATGCTTAGACCTATCTTCTGATCACACTCCTCTTCTAGTCACCCTTAATTCCTGTGTTTTTAAAGTCAACAAACCACCTACATTATGCAATAAATATACAAATTGGGAAAAATTCAAAAATTATCTCACTACTAATATAGACCTCAACATCTCGCTACAAACAGCAAAAGAAATAGATGAAGCAGTAGAACAATTAACAACTTTAATTCAGCAAGCCTCATGGAACGCCACTCCAACTACGTTGACCTTGGACAAACCTGGCTTTTGTCCCTTAGATATTAAAAAGAAAATAGCGCAAAAGAGAAAATTAAGAAAACGTTGGCATCAAACTCACTCACAAATTGACAAAACAAACTTAAATGAGGCCACAAAACAACTAAAAAAATTATTAAATGATCACAAAAATGAGGACATCACAAATTTTCTTGAAAACCTTACAGCAACTGAAGCAACCGACTATTCCTTATGGAAGGTTACGCGTGCCACAAAGAAAACTCAGAAGACTAATCAACCAATTAGAAAAACCAACGGGGAATGGGCTAGAAATGACAAAGAAAAAACCAAAATTTTTGCGGAACATTTAGTCAAGGTTTTCCAACCACCACCAAGAGAAATTTCCCTTGAAGAAGAATATCCCATACAACAACAACTTGCAGCGCCATATCAAATGAGCCCACAAATAAAAAAATTCAAAATGAATGAAATAAAAAACGTAATTTTCAAGCAAATAAAATCAAAGAAAGCCCCAGGATATGATCTGATAACGGCAAAGATTCTACAAAACCTTCCAGAGAATGGTTTCAAACTAATTAGAATCATATTCAACGCAATCATTAGATATGGTCATTTTCCTTCACAATGGAAAGTAGCGCAGGTGATCATGATCCAGAAACCAGGGAAAGACTCGGCTGAAACGTCTTCCTACAGACCTATAAGTCTGCTACCCATCTTATCCAAAATCTTTGAAAAACTGTTTCTAAAACGATTGAAACCCATATTAGAAGACAGGAACTTAATCCCCAACCATCAATTCGGATTTAGACAGGGACACGGAACGGTGGAGCAAGTGCATAGAGTCATTAAAAAAATCAGAACTGACCTGGAAAGTAAGAGGTATTGTTCAGCTGCCTTCTTGGACATTTCGCAGGCGTTTGACAGAGTCTGGCATGACGGCTTGAAGTACAAAATTAAAATGTACCTACCTTATCCGTACAGCAGTCTACTAATATCGTATCTAACAAACAGGTACTTTTTTGTCAAGGTTGGCGAAGCTTATTCAGCCTTGGAACCAATTCTTTCCGGAGTACCTCAGGGTAGCGTTCTTGGACCGATTTTGTATCTCCTGTATACTGCAGATTTGCCGGAAACTGACAACACCGAAACAGCCACATTTGCGGACGATACAGCCATATTAGCATCAGATGAAGACCCAATTCGTGCATCCCAGATCCTACAGGATCATACAAACAAGATAGGAAATTGGCTGAAGAAATGGCGTATAAAGGCCAACACCACAAAGTCGGTGCACACTACGTTTACCCTCAGAAGGGAAACCTGCCCTAGCGTAGTACTATTTGATGAAACCCTCCCAGTACAAGAAACTGTTAAATATCTAGGTTTCCATCTAGATCGGCGACTAACCTGGGCCAAACACATCTGGTCAAAGCGACTACAGCTGAGTCTCAACTATCGCAAAATGTACTGGCTTATGGGTCGCAGGTCACCCTTATCCATTGACAACAAATTATTGCTTTACAAGACAATCCTGAAGCCCATATGGACATATGGCATTCAGTTGTGGGGTTCAGCAAGTGAGTCCAACATTGACAAGATCCAGCGATTTCAATCCAAAGTGCTGCGTGATATTTGTAATGCACCTTGGTACATCCCCAACACCGTTATTAGTGCAGACTTGCAGATCAGAAGTGTCCGAGAAGAAATAAACCATGCGAGCAAGAAATATCGGGTTCGTCTCGAGGATCATCCCAATGCACTAGTGAGTGATCTACTTGCGGGGCTAGAAGTGAGAAGACTAAAACGGCGTGATCCGATGGATATATCCACGCGATAAGTGTTGAGTGCGTGAGTGCGATACCTTATCTCTTTTAAGGGAGGCATGCCAATGGGCAAGCTCTCCAATATGTCATGTACTTTATTTTTTATTACCTTGTAATATATCAAACAATGTTGCTTATTGTCCCTGACAGATTGTAACAAAACCATGGAGTCAATAAAAAAAAAATAAATGTAACATAATATGTGAGGAGCAGACTTTCTATATGCAGTTTGTCCATTTTCTTAAAAAAAATTTTTTTTTAATTTTTTTAAAATTGCGTTAAAAAAATTTTTTTTTGCGATTTATTTATTCGCGATAAAAGCGCTCCGACATAATATTGTAAATAACATTTCAGACATACTGTAAAAATTTTAACTCGTTATTTTCAAAAATAAAGTCAGAAACTTGTAAATAAAAAAGTGATTGCGAGAGAATAACCTTAAAAATACCGAATAAACGAATTTAAAATTATATTTGCGACATCTATGATAAACCAACAAAAGCTACATAACCACAAAACCCATCGATCTTTTATTACATTAAATGTTATGTAAAATAAAAGATCGATGACAAAACCGGCATTTCAAAATTTGATCACGCCAAATAGTGCTGCCATCTACTTATGAGAAATAATTTTGATACATATAAATTTACATTGCGTTATTCATCTTTATAGCTCTTATAATCATTGGTAAAAGTTTAATTTTAATACTTAACGCAAAATAAACTGCGCCAGGAAAATTTTTTCAACAAAATACATAAGAATCCGTCGAAAAAGCTATGGTTTTCCAATATTTAATTTTCGGGGTGACAAAAATTCAAAGAGGTTAATCTATCGTTTTTGTAAAATCCGACCAAAATTTTCAAGTCATTCTAAACATTTTACTAGACGCATTTAGATGTGTAGAATCCAGAATTTTCAGCTTGCGGAAACGAGCGCAAGTCGCTCAAAAACCACTATAAAGACAAAAAATCAAATTCAAATTACATAAAAATCCCACAAAAAATCGCTTTTTTGTTGGTTTTCCAATATTGAATTTTTGAGATGAAAAAAATTTTTCGTTATTTCAGATTATAAATGACCCCGTTACGTATCTGTTTTGAGCCCTATAAAAGGGGTCTTTTCTCAAAAGGTCACCTCAAGGGGGACCAACACGACCATAAAACTAAGTTTTATAAGGTCCTAGGACCTATAAAACTTTACTTTATAAGGTCCTAGGACCTATAAAAACAGTCCTTGTTGAGATACCTGCCCGAACGATTCATCCGTTCGGGTGAACTCCTGTTTTTCGCTTATGTTGTCAATAACTTGACTAACAACTTGCGATCTTCACGCCATCTATCGATAGTTATTTCAGAGCAATTCACCCGTCGATAAACACGCGTTTATCTATATGTTGTTAATAACTTGACAAGCAACTTGCGATCTTCACGCCATCTATTGATAGTTATCTCAGAGCAAAAAAATCGTGAATTTTGTGGAATATTATCCCCAAAATAACGAAATTACGACACCTTAAGTTAAAAAATTGGCAATTAAATTAAGTGTTACTTTATATTTATTTACAAAATCATAGATTTAGATAAAATCCGACAAAATTCGAGATTTTTTTGCAATAATTGCATAACGTGATCATCCGTCCGTCAATACGACGGACCGTTCGTTATTTCAACATGCTGTCCGTCAGACCAAATTGTCCGTCTTTCGGAAATTTCAAAAGAAAATCATCCTTTTTCACTCCAAAGAGACAAACATTGATCAACGACTTGCAAGCTTCACGCCATCTATCGATTGCTATTTTAGAGCTATTATATAAAATCGCGAATTTTGTAGGATATTTTTCCTGAAATAACGAAAAATTGTTCATATCACGCGGGCGATAAGGGTTTTCATCCTTCGGTCGATTATTCACTCGCCGCTGCGCGGCTCGTTTCATAAACTTTCGCCCGGCGGATGAAAATACCCCCTTTATCGCCCTTGTGATATAAACTACTATTTCGTTATTTCAGGTTATAAATGACCCCTTTATGTATCTGTTTTGAGACCTATAAAAGGGGTCTTTTCTCAAAAGGTCACCTCAAGGGGGACCAACCCGACTATAAAACTAACTTTTATAATGTCCTAGACCTATAAAACTTAACTTTATAAGGTCCTAGGACTTATAAAAACAGTCCTTGTTGGGGTACCTCCTTGGGGTTTATCATTTATTCTGGTCTGGTGCGAAGCACCAGGGCTGTTGCCCCATATCTTCGCAGACTTGAAGAGTAAGGTTGCGGGCTTGCCCGCAACGTTACGTCGGATGATTTTTATTGAGGCGTACCTAAGTCCTGGCTGTACGTGGACCTACAGCTTTACGTGGAATCCGAACCACGGAGTCGGATAAATTTTGTGGCCGGGTTGGGGATCGAACCTAGCCCCGCCAAACTAGAGTCCTCTCCTTAGCCCGTTCACCTAATTCACCTCCTCAGGGAAATTTCAAAAGAAAATCATCCTTTTTCGCTCCAAAGAGACAAACATTGATCAACGACTTGCAAGCTTCACGCCATCTATCGATTGTTATTTTAGAGCTATTATATAAAATCGCGAATTTTGTAGGATATTTTTCCTGAAATAACGAAAAATTGTTCATATCACTCGGGCGATAAGGGTTTTCATCCTTCGGTCGATTATTCACTCGCCGCTGCGCGGCTCGTCTCATAAACTTTCGCCCGGCGGATGAAAAGACCCCCTTTATCGCCCTTGTGATATAAACTACTATTACAAAAACTCGACGTTTTTGTAAAATCCGACCAAAATCCAAAAATCACATTTTCAGCTGGCGGAAATGACGGCAAATCGCTCAACAACATTTCCAAAACTGAAAAATTAAAAATCGATTATTAAAACTTTATTCGACCACAAAAGTTTAATTGTAAGACTTATTGCAAAATGAACTCGTCACACGAATTTTATGATCAAAATACATAAGAATCCCACGAAAAAGCGATAGTTTTCCATTATTGAATTTTTAGGATGAAAAAAATTCAAAGAGAATCTATCGTTTTTGTAGAATTCGACAAATTTCCCAGTCGTTTTACTTATGAATGAGGCATTTAATAAAATATAAAAAAAAGCAGATTTCCCAATTTTCAATAATCGCTCCCGGTATTTAACCAAAAAAACCACCATGTTTGTGTCCCAAAAAAAATGCAATCTTGCACATACACGAAAAATAACCAATTTTCGCGAAGTTTCGATTCTGATCAAAACCAGTACATCAACAAACGTAAAAGTCTTTAAATTAAGATAAAATTTGATCTTAAAATCTAAAAAAAACTTCACCACTCCGGACATATACTTACTACCCGTCGACTTGTTCGATCTCTCCTCGAGCTTAAATTCAGTTGTTCAAAATCCCCAAGTCATCAAAAATATTAAGAAAGCAACTATGCTTGCATACTCCCAGGCATAAAATTACAACTAAAAATGAAATTAATAATTGTAAACGATCTGAGAGCATACAGAGCGTTACACAGTCTTGTGTAAAATTTCAGCTTTTCATTCTAATTCTTGTTAACGTTAGAAGGAAAAAACAGTTTTTTAATATTTCTTCAATTTTTTGTACTAAAAGATGTCCAAAAAATTCAGAGAATCAAAATTGTCCCAAAAAACAATTTTTTAATTAAACAAAAAGAATAGAAAGAAATGTCGGCCCATTATGGGGTTTGCGTTGTTATACGCGGAATAAATCAGTTTTTTTTTTAAATAAAAAACTCAAAAGTGTAAAACTTTGAAAAATCAATGATTTTTTTCGAAAAAATAAAAAAATTTATAGAATACAAGTTTGAATATTTTTTTTGTGTTTTTTCCTGAAAAGTACGTTTAAAGATAAAAAAACAAAAAAAAAGTTCCGATTAGTCAATTTTTGAAATAGTTCGTTTTAGAAAAAAAGCAACAGTTTTTTAAAAATTCGTAACTTTTTTTGGGTTGAGTAAAAAATTTTGAAAAAATTCACAGAACTGTTTTTGGTGGGATAGTATAATATGTAAAAATTTCAGGAAAATCAAAAGGGGTCGGGTTCAAAAGTGGTCAATTTGGTGTGAAATGCCCCATATACAGTTAACAATATTTCTTTGTGTGCCAACGATATCATTCTCTACTATAAACATTAATAAATTTACTAAAGTAAAATAAAGCTTTATTGCCTAATTTTATTTAATGGTGTAAAAAAGGTTAAGTACTAATTTACTTAGGTTTACGGAAAATTCAACAAATTAATTTTAAAAGTCAACAATTTCATTTACATCAAGCTTTAAATTCGGCAGTTCCTTCGAATGTACAACCAGATCGTTGCACAATTTGACATGCAGTCCAAACACCACATTTAATACAAACATCAAATGACTGCCCAAGAATTAATTGGGCTAAAAATCCTCCAGCAAATGCATCACCAGCACCATTAGTATCAACCAATTTATCCTCATCCACTAACATAATAGGAAATTCGGTAATTTTTCCATCACGTGCTAAAATCACAGGGTTGTGACCCGTCGTTATTACACAAACTCGAGATCTACTTTCATTCTGCTTTGGTAATTGACTAATCTTAAGCGCTATTTCCTTTAAATCTTCAGTTTCTAAATTTTGCTCCTTCGAAAAAGTTAAGGCTTCCTGAAAAGTAGAAAAAATTGGTTATGAAAATGTGGTTTTCTGCAAGTTTATTATACTCACGTCTTCGTTTCCTATTAAAATATCGACGTAGGGCATCAGTTCCATTAAAGGTTCTTTGTAAAACTGCGAGATGAAGGAGGCACTTAAATTCATGATGAAGTAACGCTTATGAGACAATGCAAATTTGGCAATTTCTAGTGCAGATGGAGGATTTACAGTAAGGAAGAAACCCTGAAAAAAAATATTAAGGTGAGATAAACAGAGATAATTGGACAATTTTTGATGCACTTGTGATTTTAGATGACAGAGGTGTCCAACTGGCGGCCGCAAATAAATTTCTTGAAATATTGATCACATATTTGACCCCCCTAGAAATGTCCGATGGTCACAAATCAATAATCTTTCATTTATTTTATTAAGAAAATTTATTCTCTTTTTGGTGTAAAATTACGAATTTTTGGAAAGTGTGAAAAAATAAAGTTTTCATAAGACTTGGTGTTTTTCTTTTACAATAATTTTTTGAAAGGAAGAATTTTACAAGGTCTAGTGATTACCGTCGTGAACAAGATAATTTAACTGGGGTAATCAGTGCACATAAGTCGATAAATCCAACAATTTGAATAATTTTGGACAATTTTTTATTTTCTTTTAAAATTTTTAGTTGGATTTAAAATTGATTTCGCAATGCACATTTGGTTAAAGTAGCCTTTAAAAATTTTATTGAACATAAAATTACCGACAACCTTTGCATTTATAATTATTTTACTCCGTCTTAATAGGTATATAGTAGATGATGTCATTGTAAGACAAAGTTTGCAAAATTATATAGAAATTATTAAAACCTTTTCAATAAACATTTTTTAAATAACAACAAAAAAGTGAATTTGTGGCAACCCTGGCGTAGATTGTTCAGCTCTGATAATTTAACACAAAAAACATAGGTCATAAGGCTATCATTTACTTACATACTAAAATTACTTCATAATGTACATCTCATTATGTGTTACGCCATAAAACTTTTCCGGCGGTTTACATAATACAACCACATAGCAACAAATTATATTGCAAACTTACCGAAATGTAATAATACTGAGCGCTCTCGATCAACTTCTTATTTTCAGGTTTATGCAAATGATCGGAAGTAAAGTGATTTGCTGCGCCTAAATTTGCACACAAAGATCTATGCTTTCCGGTAATAAGAACACCACACGTGCCCGTAGGCTGAGATTCGATGTACTGGTACTGAACCTTAACACCAGCTTCTTGAGCATTATCCTCCAATATTTTAGCATACTTGTCTTCACCAACAGCGCCGAAAAACGTAGTAACGCGTGGTTTTTCCAAAATCCATTGCGCTATTCTAAGAGTGTTTTGCACACTCCCTCCGGCTATTAATTGAGCATTATATTTATCGATTAGTTCACCACACAAAGGCTTATGGGCTTCATCAGCCAAAATTGCATTGTCAGATTTCATGTCATACTTTTCCAATATTTTGTTATCCACATTTGCAGAAACATCCAATAGAGGATTTCCAATACCCAGCAGCAGACCTTCCCTATAAAACACGTTTATTTAACACCGAATAATTGTACAGCAAAGTTTTCTCACCTTAAGTATGATTTGTCCATGTTTTGTATAAAGTGAAGGTTAGATGCGTCAGGAAGTTACGTAAGTTACAACGCTTTGAATTTAAAAACCTTACTGGACATAACCTACATAAAATGCAGAAAATGAACAAAATTTAAAAAAGATTGTATGGGGATTTTAGTTTTTTAAAAGATAAATAGAACTAAATATTATACTTGACGCGATATTTTACAGAATACATACGAGCAATTGTAATCCGGTATGGTCTAGTGGCTAGGATATCTGGCTTTCACCCAGGAGGCTCGGGTTCGATTCCCGGTACCGGAATTTTTTTTTATAAAGAATAACTTTTTTTTTAAATAAATTTTATGAATTTATAGTGACACTGAAAAATATCAGATATTAGTAGAAACATTGCCATCTATATTTTTGTATATACTGAAGATGGCAATGGTAGAAACCATGGTTTCAAAAATTAAAGTGGCATCTCGTCAATCCATTCATGCGCGTCAATCCATTTAGTTAGCGGAAACCGATTTGAACCAAACTCGAATCAGACCTATAAAATAACTAAATATTAAAAGTTATAAAATTCTTATTTATTTGGGAGCTAGAGTTCACACAAAATTCAGTAGACACATTTTTTGTTTCGTCCCTTACGAAAATGAACGAAAATTCTTACGAAAATTCTTCAGATCTCAGGAAATAAATTCAGAAATCAAAAAAAAAAATGTATTAATTTAATAAAAAATCCTCCCCGGCGGGGAATCGAACCCCGGTCTCCCGCGTGACAGGCGGGGATACTGACCACTATACTACCGAGGACTTATATTTAAAGTGTCAAAATATTTAGTATTTACGGTGAGTATTCTATTACATCATTATTTTTTTATTTGAAGTCGAACTGTTTATAAGTATACTTAATTTCATTAAAAAACAATTAAGTTTTGACGTTTTACAAGTTATATAAATTATATAGCAACTTGGTTAATTATAAAGTAATGATAATAATAATATTAAACAAAAAGATTATGAATTTTGTTTTGCTTCAGTAAAAATAAATCATTATATTTGTTTTTTCAAAAAAAAAATTTTGTCCTATTATAAAATATCACGAATTTATATACACGGGGGTGTAACTCAGTGGTAGAGTGTCTGCTTCGCATGCTGAAAGTCCTGGGTTCAAATCCCAGCTCCTCCACAACTTTTTTTTTGCAATTTACCTTCAAAAAGAATAAATTCTATTTATCGAAACTTAAATGCTCCCAAATCTATTTTTACGACACTACCGCCACAAATCGTGGGTGTCTCGGGCAAGACCTCCTGGCCATTGAAAAATCTAAAAAAAATATTTGGTCACTTAAGTTCATACTCAAAGAAAAAGATTTAGAATCACAATTTGTTTATTAAAAAAACTGAATACAATGGTAATTTGGTTCTTAAATGGCTACTGATAAACGTATTTTAAAAAAGCACTTTCAAAGTGCTGAGAGGAGTTATTAGGGGCAACGCTTTCTGTATCAATAATTTCGTCGCCGGTTTGTAGAACACCATCCTGATCCACGACTGCCTCCATAACCACAGTGTTGATGTCCTGATCTGGAGCTTCCACATATTCCAAATAATCAACTTCTTTTGATGCCTCCTCAACGTGCTCGTCATCTGGATTTACAATTGAAAAATGAGCAGCATTAATCAAAATGTCGTCAGTATCGCCGTCGTACCGATAAAAACCCCAAATCCAAAGTTGATTTTCCATACACTTAATGTAACCTAAAACTTTTGCAAAGAAACTGTTAATTTCTATTTTCGGATGGTCCTCGATATATTGCCAAGCCCGTAAAACGTTCTTCTTCTGATAACTACTCAAATCCCTACCAAAAGTCTTTTTATCTGGTTTCGAGTAGGTGGTTCTGAGAAAGTCTTCCAATTCGATCAACTTTTCTATTACGTGCATTATGGTAACTTGAGTTTTCTGTAACTTCCCTTTCGAGAGAAGCAGAAAGTCGCGCAACTTTTTAAACGGTGCTATAACATTTTCGTTTATTCTATTTTCAAGTTTATGCACGCAAAACAGTTCGGGAGTGACGTTTAGCATCCACGCGACACGAATGTGATCGAATAACGGCCTCGCCAATTCGGAAATATTTAAATTTTTTGCTTCAACTTCGATGCTATTCAAACCATCCATGATCGTGTTGACCGGTAGTAAAGGAAGCATGAGGAGCATGTGGTAGATGTTTCGGAAATATTGATTTGTTTCTAAATCTCGAGATAAATTTAAAGAACAAATCTTTTTGTACAAGTTTTGGGTGTAATAAAACACCGAACCTCCAATGTTACAGTCCGTGTAAGTTTCCGCTAAAGCGTAATACAAATTTGCTTCATAGTCTGTTATTATTTCCAATGGACGTAATTCGGGTGCTAGATGATCGTGCAAGTACGAAAAGATTTCTCTGAATATCAACTGTGTCTTCCTATTCACCAGGGTGTACAAAATCGGGTAATACTGGAAAATAAATTATTTTAGTGACAATTTTAATAAGTTTCAAGGAAGAAAAGGTCTTACGCTATCTTCTATCCAAACAAGTACCGTGATGAGTTGATACTTAAAATCTTCGTTGGTGTCGATTTTAAATGACGCATCAACGTACATAATGTGACTGCTGGAAACTTGCTGAATGATGTCTATGTTGCCAAATACTATCGCCATACTTCCTTCTTCTTCAACAAAAAATTTTTCTTGATAAAACTGTTGATTGTTGTGTGTGAAGTGTAATTTTTCAAAACAGTCATTTTCGACTGTTGCATAGAAGTCTTCAAATGTAGTTATGGTTTTCAGTTTAAATGTCAATTGGTGCCGACAAATTTCGTTAATTACATTTCTTAATGGGACTATTTCTCTGATGGTGGAATCTCTAAAACAATATCAGGAGGTTAGTATAAATTATAGTCTCTATTATTCATAAAACTTACTGTTTGCATGCAGCTTCATAAATCCCACGAATGTTAAGATTCCTATCAGTTTGCATCTTTTTTCTCATTATACACAAAAACATTTGTTTCGTTTTGAGATGTTCATCAGGTTTATGATGATTGTGGGGTATTACAACTTCTACCTTTTCTTCAAATTTGGAATCGCCTAAAGATTTTTGTTGAGCATGTGACAAACAACTTGGAACTGTGCACTTCAGATGCCTGAAAATTCAAAAATTTACTTTTAATTTATTTATATTAGTAATTCCAAATATTTTTGTGATTCGTAATTTAAAAAAAAAAGTAATTAATTTAAAACAGTGGTTTGGTTAACTATGGTGACCATAAGTTTTTTAGGAAAGAGTACAAGTACAATAGTACTGACGCGCACGAATAGATTAACGAGATAACGTTTATTTTGTATTAGTATTAATATAGTATTAATTTTATTTAATTAATTATAAATATAATTTGTATTAATATAGGTTGAGACAATAAGTTTTAAGTTTAGTAAATTACATACTATCTTTTTAATTTAATTTAGAAGTCTCGGTACTTCTACTACATCTTCTTCAGGCTTTGGCGTACTCCAGTCATATTTCTCAGAACTTAAGTTCTATTAGTTGGAATATTTAATTGTAGTGAAATTGGAACAATGCGGAATACACGCGCAAGGATATGCAGATGATATCACAATCCTTGTCAGCGAGAAATTTAGGGGAGGGGTTGCATCTTCAACGATGCAGCGTGCCCTAAGAACCGTTGAACAGTGGTGCACCAAAGAAGAATTGTCGGTCAACACTGATGAGACCGCTGTGGTAGCCAGTGGCGGATTTAGTACTTGAGAGACCCCAAAGTGCAATTCAATTTTGAGGCCCCCTTCTAAATATTTTTACTACCCCTACACCCTACAGTGTGCATTCTACACGCACATGTTTTACTCTGGTATGTGCTCTGCCAGTGGTCCAAAAAAAAGGTAAATTTTAAGGTCCCCTTGAGTCATGAGGCCCCAAGCGCCTCATTTTACCAAAAGAAATAAAAAAAAACTACAGTTAGTAAGGAAAGTCAAATACCTGGATCTAACTCTGGACAGGAGGCTAACCTTCACAAAACATATAGAAACTATTAACAATCAAAGCAACTAAGGCTTGTTGGAGAACAATCAGAAAGACTTGGGGACTAAAACAAAAAATGATTCTTTGGCTTTACATCAAAGTTGTGATACCAGCAAGAAGTGAGTGAAAAAAGTGTATAAAAATGTTGAAAAAAGTGATAAATAGTGTAAAAATATTTTACTTCGGGCAGTAACGTAACAAGCCAAGACCACAGACCCTGGTGCAAGACCCACAGCAGCCCCCTTCTTTTTGAATCTGTTTCGAACTACTCTCGGAGCATTTGAAAACTTTCCCCAACATTTTTTTGAAAGACCTTTTTTTAACCCCCTAGTCAAATTTGCGAACCAAAACATGAAAACGATTAAATTTTTTACACACTTTGTACCTTTCGGCCTCTTTTTTCCTAAATTTATTTTTTAATGACATTTTTTAACCAGCCTACATTTCCTCTGAGCAACATGCGTACTACTCCAATATTTCTTCCGTATCTAGCGCAATTGTTTGTGTGTTAATTTTCTCTGTGGCCTGGCACCACCTCCAGCTACGTAACTGCCTTTGGAGTTCACGGACCGTGTGCTTTTGCACACCAGTAGCTCCGCCACTGCTGACGCGCATGAATGAATTTACGAGATTCTTTATTTTGCATGTTCTTTACATGGGATGTCAAACTCATTCCAGCTGTGGGCCACTTCCTGCAAGCAAATTTTTGCGGGCGGCACGAATGATTATTTTACTCCTTTCCCCACCTCATTTTTCCCTGAAAACTTTTTTCTTTTTTTTAACTCTATTTCATAATTTTATTTATTGATTACCTAGTCTACATTTGCTCCAAGCAAATACTATAGATTATAATACGTACAACTTAGGCCTATAACAATAGAATTTTCGTAGCACGAAAAAGTGCGCTATCTGTTAAAGCTAAAGCCCGTATAACACGATGCATAATTTTGCTTAAAATTTACATGTAAATGGTAACTAACCAATGAAAAACATTCGAAGGCTACCAATAAGCTCTTTTTATTGGTTAGTTAGCATTTACATGTATCAACACCAGTTCTATAAAAGTATTTAAAATATCGAAATTATTGTTCAAGTCGCATAAGGCATTTCTGCAATCTTCATGCGGCAGTCTGCTGCAAACCCAACCCAATACATACATTTTGGAATTTTTCTCCTCTAAAGGTAGTTCCGGACATATTGATAAAAATTCACTTAAATATTTAATTCAGGATATATGCGACAAGCACTGTTTTTCTATCAAATATTAATTTATTTCAACAAAAACATTTATATTACACTTTGTACGAGGTACGACAAGCACCAAATCTACTGTCAAAATCATTTGGTTGAAACTCCTACAGATAGTTGGCGCTAGTGTGCTGGGCTACGAATTCTCGGCTGAGTTGTACGTATTATAATCTATATTCTATAGTATTTGCTCCAAGCAACATGCGTTGACAATTTTTAAAATTCTATTTACTTTTTTAAATTTATCAAAAAATTAAATTTTTGTAAGTGAAATCGTAAAAAAAAGTGAAAATACTAGTACCTAAATATTTTTCTAAAAAAAAATGAAGAAAAGTGTAAGATTTTCAAAAAAGTGAATAAAGTGTATCGGTGGCAACCCTGCTTATACCACCACTTATCCGGTGACATAAAGCCAGAAAAAGAATAATATCACTAAATTCAACAAGTTACAAAAAACTTGCCTATTTGGGACTTACGGGAGCAATGTCAACGACACCCACCGTAGCCATGGAGGCGCTTTTGGTAGTACATCCTTTACACTTAGTAATGGAAATAGGCTTAACTGGCGACGTACAAGCTTATAATAAATGATCAGAGAGTGAGTCACAACCAGAAGAATCCACAAACCGCGTACGCGCGACCCACGCCCTGGTACTGGACGGGGGTGTAATCCCTTAGCTGGCCTGTCTATCATTCCATCGTAGATCAGCGGGGCAAGTAGCCTAAATTAGAGCCATTTGTGTTGTACTTTCTTGACTTTCTAACCTTAAGGGAAGGATGTCACACCATGATCTTCAACTCCAACTGACAGAACCAGAACTGTTAGGTACTTCCAAAAACCTTTCAGGATTGCAATACCTAAGAGGGGAGTGGAGAATACCAAGCAGATGCTGAGGGCCCGATATGGTACGATCTGGTACACATATGGATCCAAAACAGATGTAAGTACTGAAGCAGGAGTTGGTGAGGGTAAAACAGAGGTTGTTCTTAGCTGGGCTGTTACGCCACTGTCTTACAGGCGGAAATTATGGCAATAATGGTCTGCGCAGAGGAGATGATGAAGAGGGACCAAGTGAAGTAATGCCTTGATGCATTGGGGGCACTGGTACGACACAACAGCCAAACGCTGAGGTGGATTCCGGCTCACGCAGTCATAAAAGAAAACAAACAAGAGGACTTCCTTGCGAAGAAACCTGCAAGAAAACATTTAGTAGGACCAGAACCAACTTACGGGTTAGCCTATCTGAAATCTAAAATACTAAAAAAAATTATGTTGACTTCCGGTTGAATTTGAAGTAGTATAAAAAATTATACCTTGGCAGTTTCCAATAGAAAATTTGGAGTTAAATAAAAAACTATTTAAATATATAAATTATTAACTCGTTGATATTAAATTATATTAAAACTTCAAAATATCGAGTTATTAATAAATTAAAAATTAATTAAAAGATTTATTGAGCTTTCAAAAAAAAATTAATTTTTAATTTATTAATAACTCGATATTTTGAAGTTTTAATATAATTAAAAAACTATTTAAACTTTTTTTTGTATCTGGTAAGATTTAATAATTATTTACTGTTACCACTATTGGTGAACACACTGTATAATAAATCTAAATCTGAATATAAATTGAGATAAAAAATTTTTAAAAATCAGAGAAAAAACTTACATATGAATAAAATCCCTACTTGGAGTCTATCAGAAATGAAAATTCAAATGAAAAAACCATAAAACATAAATCTAAGCCTAAAAATTAGGAAAAAGACACATATTGAAAAAATTGAAGTCAAACTGACAAGCAAAAATTAAATACCTACTTTGATAAGAAAAAATTATTGACCTGGAAATAAAATTCAAGTACAATGCAAATTTCTCTCCCCTCGGAAGGCAATGGCAAACCACCAAAAGTAATCTGCCAAGAGCATTATGATCATGTTGTCTAGTAATCGACGGCTCGAATACATGATTGGAGACATGAAAATAATCACTACGTGTCTGTTAAGACAGATAGACTGGAGGAGGATTAATATTCATAATACTTTAAAATAATTAAATTTTGATAGTTTAATTTAAAGCCCTATTTAACATTACCATTTAAATAATTACGAACAAATTATTAAAATACTTTCCCAATTATTCAAATAATTTTAAACTATTTAGGTATAGAAAAAAGAAATTTTTTTAAAATTTCTAACTGGGATCAGCAGAAAAACATTTGGTCAATAAAAAATCATACTATTGATTTTGACCTAAGAAGGTCATAAATAGCTACTTGGCAATTTTCCCAAAACGCTAAAACAAAACTATTTTCTCAAACTCACCTTATGTTAGCTTTTAATAATCCAAATTCAAATAAATAACCATCAGCTTCCAAAAAAACGACATCATTAATTGTTGACCGATACGAAGCAGGAAATTCACCCCAATCTGACTGAAACTTTTCAACAGGTCTAATTTTAACACCTTTCGGTAATCGAATTTCCGATGACGCAGAATTTGAAGATTCTTTTCTAGCAGAAATTGGAAGATTTGATTTTGTTGCAACCTTTTTAATTGCTGGGCACTTCTTTATGGTTATATCTGTATTCTCTTCCAAAGTATTAATAACTTCTTCAAGTGTAGCTTCGTTACTTGAAGCTGTCGTCGTTAAACATTCTAAGATTTTGGCATTTTGACCGTGTATTTCCTCCATATTCCTTTCTATATCAGCAAAATTATCAGGCACAGTTTTCTTTTGTCTCAATTCCTTTTCTATTTCTTGGTAATCGTCAGCATCGTCACTTTCCTCAGAATCCCCACTCAGGATAAAATCACTGCGATTTTTTTCGGAATCTTCGTAAACAATTTCAAAATCCGAAGAAGTGACATCAAGTGTGGATTCCTCCAGATCATACAGCTCTCCATTTGCCAGAATTTTTACAAGTTTGTCTTTTGTGTCAGGCTTTTTCTTTTTTGTACAATTTAATTGATCGTTTTCGCCCGACAATTTCCTTTTCGTGTTCTTTAAACCAACCAAAATGTCGTTGGTCGTCATACATTTTCTTCTAAAATTGTGAATAATTTTTAACACATCTAAGCACTTGTCGCATATTTTCTGAGATAAATTATTGTCCTCAAATACGTTTATCGGATAAGCACATAACATGAACACCGAACCAATTGTAACATTACTGTCATCCACATGATCATAAATATTCGTTTCCACATTATTTTTTGACATACAGGCTCGACAAACATCGTTCGGTGAGTTCTCTGAAACTAAAAAATTTGTCATGCATAACATATAACACGTTAAGAGAATAACCACCTAATTGTGCCCCCTTTCCATCATCTTCACTTCCTTTTTCTACATCTTTAAGAGCCACTTCTTCAGCTTTACTTTCCAAAATTTTAGCATTTGCTTCACCACCTGACCCTTCATCTTTTGATCCCGGAACGAACGGTTCGGGATTGTTGGGAATCGCACCCCGTTTTAGACGATTTGAAACTGTCTTGGCTAAAATTCCGTTGTAATATTAACCACAAAATTAAAATTGACTGCTTACCATCAAAACAAACTTCTTTCACGTCACTGGGATCAAAATGTGAGAAGCAAACGAAACTTTCGGCGGCCGTTTCCGCATCATTTTGTAATTTTAAATTATTTAACCATTTGGTTCTGATGTCAATATCGCGAGGTAACGGCACGCCGTTTGAACCACTGCACTTTGGAACTATACAACAAACAACGTTGTTCATTACGATATTTATGAAAACCGAACGGCTATATCATAAATATTCGTTTGGTTAAATAACCTTTATAACCGATGACAATTATGATAATCTAAAAAAATCGAGCAAACAAACGTTCATTTCTCATACCATTTTGGGTATTTTTGAGATATTGGATATTAACAATTTTGAAGCTTTTTTAAATTTTGAGATATTTTATAAATTGCAACAATTATATTACAAAATTTGTATGGAAAACACACAAATTTAAGGGACAACCAAGTAATTTGCCAGTAGTTCAACTGATTACTGCAGTGGATGTACATACGAACTAAAAATGTACCGCCACGAATTTAAACACAATTTTTGCTGCACAGCAAAATGCAAGTGCATCAAGAATTACTTTTTTTTTTAATTTTTTGTCGTAATTAGTTTTGGTGTTATTTCTAAAAAGACTGAGAAACCTGACGTTTGCGTCTTTTGGAATTACACAATTTCATGATAGAAATTCACTTTTTCAACGCTAACGGCGCTAACGTCGAGCTTTCTCGCTCCCTTATTGAAAAATTAAAAAGAAACCTCGACGGTAGCGCCTCTAACCTCTATAAACTTTGAATTACAATAAAAAATGAATGTTTATTCAATAAAGATTCAAAATTAAAGAAAAAAAATGTTAAAACTAGAAAAGTATTCATAAAATACGTAAATTTTTGGTCAATGAATAAGCGGTCGGTAAGCGGAAAAGTCGTTAAACATTTTAAACGGGTCAGTGGTAGATACATAACGAATAAGATTCGTATCAACGATAGAACAAAACGGGTTTTGCATTTATTGGTTAGTTCCTCCTTAAATTATTCTCATCAACATTCCCCATGCTGACTGCATCCATTTCACTTTGCATGGCTTGTCAAGGTCATCAACGCTGCGTAAAATGCATGGTTTAGCAGTCTTGCGATGGTAGCGATTGAAAGCGGTTACGTTATGATGGATTTAACTGCTTTTATATCCTGATTAGTTCGATATTAGTGTGAGTAATGTATTTATTTCTCTACTCCTGCTTTTATGTCCAGTCATCGCTACCTGATTTTAATATGGTATGTTTTTTAACCTTCTGGCAAGACTTTTGTTGACGCACTTTGCACCTTTAGTGCACAAGTTTCAACGGCGTCATCTGAACAGACTCAGTTTTGTGTTTCTTATCCAAAACTCACATCACCACCTCCAATTTTCGTTATTGTTTAGAAAAGCTGAGTTTGCTATTTTGAGAATTACTGTACATCTGGATGGATTGAAATTGCCACTTGCTACTACATCAACTACTTCCGTAACGGTTCCTGATGTGCAGTTTTTGTTCCTGATTGTAAGAAGAGCTGCTGCCACCTTTTATTGTGTAAACTTATCAGAGCTCGAAGTAATTAAATTTTAATTCTTCCGTATCGTGCAAATTGACGTTGGTTTTTGCGTACAATTTATTTTTATTGTTATTTCATTAAAGCTATTTGTTACTTATCAGGACTCTGGCAATTATCACCAATCCCTCTCAGCGGATTGCGACTCATTTTTAGATCATTGTTTTGATAACCCACTCATTAAAGGTTTTGTTCGGAAAAACAGTTTGTGTTTCAATCTTGCATCGCAAAAAGTAACGGAGCATGCGCGTATCAAACTAGATGCACGGTATGCTCTAAAGATGGACGTCTTTTATCGACGACCTCTAATGATATCTTGCACATTTTCACCTAAGTGGCTTTATTAATAGACAAAACTGTCGTAAATAAGCAGATGTCAATCCAAGAGGGATTGTATAGAAACAGATTCATCCAAAAAAATTACAGTTTGGTGCGGTTTCTGGGCTGGCCGAAACTTTTTATGACCTAAATTAAATGATATCGTTGTGAACGATGTGTTGTTTTAGCAGGACGGTGCCAATTGTCTAATTTGTGGATATCCATCCCGATAGTAGATAGATAGATTTGAAAAGGTGCCCAGAAGTTGGAAAGCCTCCTAGCATAGCTACTAGCTATGCACCCGTACTAAATATGTAATTGAATCCTCAATTAAAATAATTTTATATATCCCGCGCTCTCAAAGCTGGATATAAATGTTAGCCGCCCTTGATCAAGAATCTTGAAGCAAGTTATCGCCACAACATTGCTATGCAAATGTTTATGATTTTTAGGTATTAAAATAGATGGAATTCTACTTGGCACAGCTTTAATAAAAATCTTGTTTAGAAGATCTTTTCATGAACGAAAAGCTAAAAATAATTATTTTAAACGTTATGGCCAATATCTTTTATAAATAAATAAAGTTTTTCACAAATATACAAACCAAAAATATTGGAATTTAAGTCCTGCTTACATTGTCGTCCATTTCCACGTATAGGTGGAGTATGGGAAACTGGAGTTTAAAATAAATGAACAAAGTTTTTGTATTGGAAATATTAAAAGTTTTGATTAAGATAAAAAAGACAAATTATAAAGTGTTTATTAATACTGATAAGAAGTTGATGAGGTATTTTAATAATAAAAAAACTACATAATAAATTAATCCATATATTATGACACATGAAATTCAGAAATATATTTTAGAAATTATCTGTGTATATTGTAACGTACCTATCAATAACTAAATATTTAGGCAACACACACAACTTATCTATTTTTTCTTATAATTATTATACAAGTTTCAACAGTAGATATTCCTACATATTTTGAGATCACAAAATATATATTTAATAACAAATTTAACAATTTTCAAATTATTTTTTGCAAGAAAGATGATTGAATCGTAAAAATATTGCTTTGAACTTTAAAATGGCAGTTACAATTTTTGTTTTTTGAAAAATACTATCTAACTAATTTATTTGGTGTATTACAATATAATGCCCCACTCCATGAGATCTACCAAATAAATCAGTCTCATTTCTTGCAAAAATATTAAAAAAATTTGTCTTCTTTTTTTATAAATTTCGCATTCTTTATTTTTCAGTAGATAGGAATCATTAGCTGCCAATATATTTCAAAATAAAATGGTCAATTTAATAAATATCTTATATTACAAACCGAAAAAACCAGAATGTCTTTTGGCATAATTATTTTTGTGTTAAGAAAATTTTTGCGATAATTTCATTTTTGAAAAACACCCGAAAAATTTGATTTTTCGAATATTTTCTAAAATTCCTTTGTAATAAACAACAGAAGTATTATCACATCACGTTCAGCAAAAACATATTTTAATAACATAAAAAATAGTCCAGACTTTCGCTTGTACAATGAAAAGGCGTTAGGGTACAAATTAAGTAAGGGATTCCCCGCTGGGCCTTTATAACGCTAGCCGCCCGTTACAGTTATTTTATTAGTGAATGTCGCGATTTGAGTATTACCTAATATAAGTCAGTGATTTGCGTAAGCCCTGCAGGGAGAGGGGTGGCAAAACGATTTTTGAATTTATGAAACAAAACTAAAGAATATTTACAATACGAAGATCTCCTGATTTACCCAGTAGAAAATTCCGAACAAATACTACATTCGTATTTGTTCAAGAATTTACACATCGCGCGCCACCTCCGAGCAAGTTCCGTACAACTTTTATTAGTACAATCGAAAGTCCGCTTGTAGAATTTTTACAAAATTTAACGAAAATAACTTTTTTCACAATTTAAGTTTTTTAAAAAAATATTAATAGGTATCGAGAGAACGAAGAACATAATTAAAAATTATATAAATATTTAAACAAAGAAAATTAATATAACAATTAAACTACGGCGTCTAGATAAATATTTTAAAAATATTTTTTAAATTTATAAATTTAATTTTTGGCAAGACAATAGAATATCTGTACAGTACTTTATAAAAATTTGACTTTAGGTATCGTCCCGTTTATTTGTAAATTATAAATGCATTCTTAAAAATTTCTAGAAATTTTTGTATAAGTTAGTAAGAAATCTTTTAAAACTTCGTGTAAATATTAAATGTGATTGTTTTTATTATTCCTGAGTCAATTTTTCTCGACCAACGAGATTTTCCATGTTTTTCTTTTATTTACATTTCAAAAATAACAATTAACACAGCGATAATTTGGACGTTGTACTATTGGGCGTTTATAAAAATATAAACTTTTTAGTATTGCAAATCGCAAAATTTAAAAAATTAATTTTCACGACTTTTGTTGTATAACTCTTACCTAATAAATGATTCTAGGAAACCAAAAAAGAAGCGGGGGTCGTTATTTCTTCAAAAATTTGCCCCCCCTCCGTATTGCGCCGTGAAACATTACAAAGTTGTAAAAATATTGAAGATTCAAAACTGCATTTAAGATAAAATTTGTACTTTCGTGGTGTTTTTCTAAAATTACATTGGGATTCAAGGATTTCAAAAAAAAATTGTAAACTTAATTTTGGTGAAGGTTTTGAAAAATTAAAATGTCCAAAAAACAAAACGCAATTTATTAATTTTCAGTTAAAAAGGTTCACAATTTGTGTGGACATTTGAAGGTCCGAAACAAAATTTTGCTGAACTAAAAACAATTTATTTTGGAAAAATTAAAAAAAAACCTTGCCGAGGATAGAACCCGCTACCTACAACGCGAAATTTGCAAATTTGTACAACAAACGTTTAACAGACCTTCAAATTCACCTTAAATTTTGAAAAATTAAGAACATTTAAAATAAATGATTGGGCGACTGGCCACAAAATTTTACAAAATAAATAAAAAAAAAACAATCTATATACACAACAATGTATAATTGGGAGGTTCATATTTTAAATAGTTAACCACATTTAAATTTCTATTGTATTTGTACTAAGATTACCATGCATTGGTGATAAATGTTTAGGTACAATTTTTTACCAAAGTCCATTTTGGGCAGTAATAGTGAAACAACTAACACTATAAAAGTAAAAGAAAAACAATTAGAAAAATGTAAATAGCGGAAAATCTTGTTGTCGGAAGTGAACGAAAAAAAATTAAAAATGCATTTACGATTCAAAAAGCGCGAAATAGGAAAAACTTAAATATCATTTCTTTTTCATTTAACAGGCACTCGCGAATCATTCACACTAAATATTAAAAATTATATAATATTCTCAAGGTTATGTAACTATCATATAATATACCGAGTGCTACGTGCTGAGCACCACAGCTTTGTACTTCACAATTGATAAAAAATATTACTCTTATAACAATTTGAAAAATATAAATTAAAAACAAACATCGAATAACAAGAACAATTTTGAAAAATAATCTAACAATGTTTTTGTAAAACATAGAGCTCAAAAAATGTACAAAAGCGTAGTAAGTAAAATTAAAGATTTTAATAGTGAAAGTAGGAAGGAAGGTTTATTATTTAAGAAAAAGATAGATTCTATCTTTTGTCGAGCCCCACCGTTGGGCGCCAAATTGTAATTATTAAGTCTTTTTTCCTCGTTCAATTTGCGACCATCGTTCCTACAATCCCGTTAAAAAATAAAATTAAATTCGAATTGTAGTGCGCGTTTTTTAAAAACTATTTTTACTATTTTAAATAGCAATAATTACTATTTTATAATGTATGTACAAGTTGTAAATTTAAATAACATACTACAAAATTCGGTAGTAAATAAATCAATCAGGCGCGTTTGGTGTTATTGCTCTTTGTTGTTCTAAATTTTCCGTATTTGTAGTAATAACGCTTTTCGCTGGTTTTTCTTCTACGTTTCTCACCTCATTATTTATAACTGTTATGGAAGAACTATTTATTTCACAAGTTTCGTCGTTCGGCACATCTTCAACTTCGTGTTCGTTACTATCAGGTGATGGTAATTTTGGGCAGTGAGAATTGTCTTTGTTAATAACACCATTATAATTTAGACTTGTAGTTTTTGATATCGTCGTACTGTCTACATTTTTTAATTTAAATAATTGTTTTTCTAACTGAGAAACCTTTAATTCTAACTCTGATATTTTATTGTCTTTATGTCGACATTCTTGAATTGTAGTTTCGTGCTCTTTGGCAATATTTCTAAAAACATCTAAAATTCTATTTCTTATTTCGTCGTCAACGCCTTTTAACGATTCTTCAATCTTAAATAAATCCGTTTGTTTCTCTGACGTTTCGGAGGCACTGTCATCGGTGTCCGTCGACAATTCAATTTCCGAATTATACCTAGACAAATTTCCAGTACTTTGTACAACCGACACGGTCGAATCTATCACACTTTGCTGTTCTGGAGATCTTTTGAGAACACAATTCACTTGACTCGTTTCTACTTCTAATTGTTTTTCGTGCTTAATTACGCTGGTTTCTTTGAGCACTGGCGATGGTTCTTGCTGTTCACTTGGAAACTCTTCTTTCACTTGCACTTGCACTTCTTTACTCCCTAATAGTTCATTACTTTTACAATATCTAAATTTTTTTGGTGTTGGTGGTGCAAGAGCAACATTTGGTTGGTAACTCTGTTCAAATCGTCGCGTATCCGATAACGAGACCACCCTCTCCGGATGCTGCAAAATCGGCGGATCGGCGTAACGATTTATTCCAATTCTAGATTTATTATTATCTTTGAAATTGTGATGAGGTGGAAAGGGTTTAAATGCTGATAAATGATGGCGATTGGTAGCTTGCATATCGTGTAAATACTGAATGTACATTGGATCTATCCCTGCATACAATTGTTGCATACTAAACGACAATTTCGTCAACTCTTCCACTTTGTGCTTCTTCAAAGGTATCTCCAATCTTTCCGACTTGATCATATCGATATCGTGAAGAATCTGGAACAACAAAATTAAGGTCAATATTTGGCATGATACGTAGGTACCTACTATCAAATAAAACACTTTTCAATCATTTGGACAGACTTCCAAAACACGATCATTATACTCGCATGTTACTTATTCATTGGACTAGTCTAAAAGAATAAAATTCCTTTGTCCGGTAAATATTTATACAACCAAAACGATTCAAAGTTGAGTAATAATTTACTTGTATTCAGCCTGTAAGTGCTGTTAATTAGTAAACCGTCAAGGACGATCAAGAGTTCATGAATTGGAAAAATCTATCGATGCACGTGATACGCAAGTTCCACTATTTATCGATTAAAATGTAAATTTCTACAAATACAACGCGGAAAATGCAGAATAAATAATTTGTATTAGCGAAAGGAAACCTGGAAATTGTTTGTATTCGTGAGACGTAAACTGTGAAATCCATTCATTAATCGTAAATATTTAACGTACACTTGACATTCAACACAAAAATATTTAATTTTCTATTTTGAAAAAAAAAAACGAAAAATTTAAATTCACCTAGTTTTCTTATAAATAACATTGTTTTTGTAACGCACTAAACGTTGCAAAAACCATTTAAAAATTCTATCAAAATTTAAAATTCAAAAAGAAAGAATCAATTATCAACTTTAATTAATAGTTATGACTTCATGATCATTTGTTTAAGTTAAATAGGTACACGATATCGTAACATTAACACATGATAATAAAGGTAATGCAGTTAATAATAGTTTTTGGACTAAATTCGAAATTAGTTTCATTAAGCAAATTGAGCAAAACCAGTCGTTAATTCACCCTTATTCGTTATAAAATGTAAATTTTAATGTTTTAATTAAATTGAGTGTTTTGAATTAACTTTTTTTTCATATTAAACAGATGAATAGATTTCGAAATGTATGGATTTATAAAGATTTAAAAGTAAGGTTTACGAATAAAAAAGCGAGGTCTACATTCTACATACAAAGAGCTCAACAGGAATATTTGACGCACTTACATTTAATTAGAAAATATAATTAAATAAATAAAAAACAGGTTCGGTATTTCAGTAGTTACATCTCGGTAATCCATTCATGAGCGTCACAGTAGCCTAGTGTTATATAGCCTACATTCCCTCCAAAGACACCTAATTTTTTTAGTAGCGGGTAAAAAGAAGTGAGGTAGCGCAATGTAATTACCAATTTTCGTCAAATCACAGCAGTCGAACAAGTTTGCCCGAGGCACGCACTTCAACAACATCACCAAGTACACCCTGTACATGGCTAAAATCCTTTCTGGGAGTGTTCAGGGGGCTAAAACCCTTTATTATATGGCGATGTGTGTAAAACGTGAAAAAAGAGGTGTAAAGACACTTAAAAAGTCTACTGATTGCTTTCGTACAGCTGGGGGGTATTCCATACCCCCCAGACCCCCCGGTTCCTAACGGAAATTGATCAAAGAAGGTTACTTGATTTGATCACATGGATCTGGAGCAGGTTAAACATCTTTTAGGTTGAAGTTCCCGTATTAAGAAAAGCAGGAAAAAATGGCAATCTCCTTGGAATAATAGCGAAACTCATCCAATAAAAAGTTCTTCAATGTCGAACGAAAAATACTTCCCAAGGAAATAAGGTCAGATCATATCCGTGAGGAAGTGATAACCGCAGACTACCTAATCTGCCGTCATTTCCCTAGTAAATATCACCACAACAAAGAGATCAAGATAAACAAATCTTCGATCTCGATTCTTTCTTGCTGTTAGCATACATAGATTAAGACAGTTGTGGATCATCGCATATTATACGCAAGCAGCGCGCACTTGGGGCCTCAAAAAGTAAAATTTTATGTTTTATTTATAACATAAAGTACAGAGGTTATACATACGGACCTTGTACTTGGTGATAAAACAAACTTAATAAAAAAAAAATGATGAAAGACAAAATATAAAATATTCTGTTAAAATGCCTCAATTTCGTGCAATAATGGTTACGTATTGCATCATATTTTATCATTGGCCCGTTAAACAGTAAACACACTGCATCGACTCTGCTCGGTCAACTCGGCACGGTCGGTACATTCAGCACAGTATGACGATCGTATAAATTAATTGAATTGGTTGGCATGGGCGACTTCTTTGATTGGACTAAAGATCAAGCGCGGTTATTTGATTGGACTGACGATCTACCGTGGTCGTCGCGGGTTTCAGTGGAACGCACCCTACATAGTTTTTCAAGTGTTTGCATTCGGCAAATATTTTTATTAGTGTAGGAGTTTATTTTATTAGCTTTTGGAAACTTTATAGTATTTACAACGCAATTTTGTTAGATATTTATGTTTACTATTTGTTTGATCCTATTTGCACAAAGTAAAATTGTGCGTAATTTTAAATTAAGCTGTAATAAACGTTTACACTTTCAAATAATATTACCATTTTTATATTATCTCTTGATTCTTATATTGTAAAGCCATAAAAGTACATACACATGGGCGTCCATAAGATCATTTGCAGGAGGGGGGGAAATTAAAAAAATTTTTATTATAAAAGAATTTTAATCGTTTAAAACCAAAATTTTTTAAAAAAAATTAAAATAAAAATAAAAATTGGGCTGGTAAAATATTAAATGTCTAAAAAAATGTAAGCAGCCAAAAGCCAGGGGGGGCAGCTGACCCTTCCCCCCCCCCAAAGACGCCCATGTACATACAAGTAAATTTTTAAAAATTTACATAGGCAGAGCAGAACTGTCAGTATTCTCTGCACTTAAGTTAAGTCTTGACTTGCTTCGATAGAAAGCTGGCAAGCGCCAATTAGATTAAAGTGTTTTCTTCTATCCTTTTCTATGATTTAAAAATTGTTCATTTTGATTGGTGCTTGCCAGCTTTCTACTGAAACAAAGCAAGATCCCACTTCATTGTAAACGCCGATTTAGACGAAGAGATTAAGTGTAAATCAAGAATCATCAATCAAACCTGATACATTCACCTCATCAGTCGACGTCTGTATTAAACCAAAAAATTGTTCCTCTTGCATTATAAGCGCATAGGCGTTCCACTATCTGTTATAAATATGGTTTCACTGTCCGGAATTCCAAACAAGTTTCTGATACATCATTATGAAGTCACCAAGTTCTTTAACTTCTCCATTAGTTCCGTTCCTTCTCATAACTTTCTCGTTGGTAATAATCACTAGCAGGATACGTAACCGCGGTCTAAAGATCCACATCTCAGATGCCTCACCCAGTGTAGCCATCTTATCTTGAGTGATTAGCTTTAGTTTTATCTGTTCTACTTTTTACGTGTTTCTAACAGATCAATTTTCCATTATCAATTGTAGCTCGGCAGAACGTTTGATTGGTATCGTTTATATGTTCTGATAGATTTTATGACATCTTACACCGACAACTTGGATTGTAGAAGATTGTATTTGTGTAACCGTGTGTTTAAATGACTGTAGATTTAACAGTTTTTTTGAAATATTTCTGTCTGGGATTAAAGCAGTTTTCTTCCAAAGACATAAGTATCGGGGTTACAATGGTTCAGTATCAATTTTTCAGTACCTAGTAAGTATTCCAGTTTGTTCCAGAATCTTAACAGATTCTTACAAAAGAGAGCACCTCTCTCCAATTGAACTTTTAAAGATGTAAAAATTCAAATAGACAAAAATTTAGTGAATGGAACTTTTCGAGTATTTTAATAAAATAATGAATGCGTAAACAGAACATTATATGCACATAATATTGACTTAATGTACGTACGTGTGTGTAAATATGGTCGCTTTTGCATTTGGAATGATAAATATAAGAAGGATTTATGTCAAGCTAGTGTAATTTCCTCCATTTACAGATGAATTATTGATAAGCTTTTAATAGTTTTTTTAAAATCGTTTAACACGCGACACTTGGAAACTCGATGGAATTGTATTTTGTATAGATGAGAAATAAAGGAGAAAAAATTGCGCCGGTAGCAATATTTCCACTAAATAGAGCCGAATTATAAAAAATGCCTATACCAAGGAAACGTTAACAGATAAGTAAATTTTCCCTAACGTTCCCTTCTTTTAGGCAAACTGCCAAGTTTACACAACTTTCATTATTAACGGACAAATGCACTTGAGATAATCACAAAGGGAATAGAAAAATGATGTCTATTTAGTGTCAACGCTACCCTCTTTTTAAGTGCTTACAAATGTTTAAAATATGGGTGCAAATAAAGCCCTCCACGCATATCAAACCGTGTGTGGGTATTTATTAACTTGATTTTGATACTTAATCCTCGAAAAATTCACCCTCCTATCGCGAACCTTTATTTACATCTACTTTACACAATTGACACTCCAAAAAATAATCGCCAGTTTTGCGAGTATTTAAAACGTTATTCAAAAAAGATTACCTAGGGTAAAAATATGAACACTCCGACCCCACCTTTTGCTCCCTCGCTCTCATGTTTCAACAAACTCGTCACTTTTGACATTTAAGTTACCTGAAATTGTCTTCGCAATTATGTACTCGAGCTAAAATTGTGTACCATATTGAAGATTAAATTCAATGATATAATATTTATATACGTCGCATGTTTAATTCTAGGTGATGAATTCAACTCGCGGCAGTAAATGCTATGAACTTTTTTCATTGCTAGCAAGATATGCCATAAAACTCGACGGAATAAAACTCGGCATAGCTGTGAATAGGCCCCTTTTCATTATTACTTCTCTCATTGAAGTTGCTTTGAATACTTCGTCTTCCCCGTCAAGCCATCCCCAGAAATTCTTTTAGATTTAGAAGAATCCCCATACGCCCTTTCACAAGTTCTACGACGAAGTATACAAATATGCACACACAACATCATCATTACGTTTACAAAAAGCTATCCAGTAATAATCGAGTTGAAAGCCCTTGTTTTAAAAATTAATTAAGAGAAATACGCACAAAGAAAGTGAAATGTGAATTCAGCAATGTCAGCTCAAGTGTGAACTTAAATTCTGAGATTAACTACACTCCTGCAGGTTTTATTTCGCTTTTACGAGCTCAATCTCATATCAGCCTTCAATGGCACGCATTTTCTATAGTACAACTCGAGTCGCAATTAAAAATTCCTTTTAGTGCGTAAAATCTAAAATCGAGTATTTCTTGTAATTGGAGAACCCTTTTGTAATTCCAGTTGGATGAATCAAAGTAGGCCTACCACAATGATAGAACTAGTGTTCTTCGGTTTCTGAGTTGGCAGCTTGATGAATTACATAAGGGTGTCACACCCTAGATAGGGAAAACGAGGGTCCGTCTTTCTTTGCTCCCTTACTTTCTATCCCGCTGATTGCTGTGCGGCATAAGATTGATTTAATATACTTGTTCGCTGACCTATTTCCAATGCAGATTTTTCTTTTTTTCTCAAAAAGAAAAAAGGTTTCCAATTAGCACAAAAAAAATCGATTAAATTAAAGCCACCGTTCTTTTTTTAAAACAACCAATAGAATCCATTAACAAAACTTGTCGTCGTAAACTCGCAGAGAGAGACGTCTTCGTAATATTCGATGACAGGTTGAGCGTCTCTTTACGCGTCAATGAAAATTGAAGACAAAACAAGATTCGTGTAAAAAACAGAATAATACATTACTTGAAAACGCTCGAAAGGATGCTGCTTGACAAGTGTGAGGTAAACTCTTCCAACGATTTTTCCGTCAATATATCATCAACCCTTCAGTAAATAAACTTGAAAAGCTATGGGTTGCACAGGGTGTAAAGAAATTTCGTTCAAAATTACAAGACGGGTATGCCAAAAATAGAAACAAGTCTCCAATTTGTTGGATTAATTATTTTGGGGAACCCGCACCAATGTTTCCTCCTCTACATACTACTACATATTTCTAATCCTAATTGAGATTTACCACAGAACTTCCCAAGTTTTCGGCTTGGTACGAAAATGAAAATTAGCATTTGAACATTCTTGTCTTTGAAAGATGCTATTATAGGCAGCCAAAAAAATAATAAATAATAATCTAGTACAAATCGTGTTCCAAAAAAGATAATAGTTACGTTTAACGGTAGATTCAGCGTATATTTGATGAATACTAAATCATCAACTTCGTGTATATTTATTTACTTTCATAATTGTAGCTTTGGAAGAAGTCTTGGGCGCAACAGTAAATCTAATAAATAAACTTTCTTTGTTACCATTAATCTTCCTAAAAGTGTGTAGATACGCGAGTGAATTACACCTTATAAATGTTGACATTATGCCCGAGGTTAACAACTTAGAAATGCTCGTCTTATTTTAAACTAAAATTATATTTGTGCTAACCAAACGCAAGAAAACATGGTCACAAACAATAGAATGAGATATTGTTTTGCATTATTCAACGGCAAAACCCATATTTAAATAAAATGGGGAAGAATGAGATGCATTATTCGATACTTAAATATATCCACTAAGGGGTTTTTCCTGGAACCATTTTTTTTTGCAATCGTAAAACTTTGATTTTGTTTTGCTTTTATTAGTTAATATTGTTAATGCGTATTGGAACCACACCAAAACCATTTATCACACTATTAATAAAGCAAACATTCCAAAATCGTACGTTTTCATTTTTACATTGCTACTATATTATTTAATTCGGGTCATTACACTAAAATTTAAATCGTTTTCTTCTGCAAAATTATTAAATAATGGAGTAATTTAGTTTTTTTTTGCAAGAAAGTAGAACTTTTCTTTCTTTGCACGGTCTAAGCTATTGTATTTTTACAAAACCGAGAGAGACAGCAATTTTGGTCCTTCGAGCCGGAACACTCAGGTGGTAAATAACGATGAAATATAGAACAAACTTTTATTATGAAATATTTACGGTCAGGCTAGTCGTATGGTTCGACTGTCAGCGGAAGTCTACGCCTTGCTTTCATAATATTATCTTTTTTTATCTAAAATGTATATTATGCGACGAAGAAGTTCATTAATTCAAGATTATGCACAGTTCTCTAGCATTATGATGAATTTCATTAATACGAATGATGCTATTTGGTCGTATTTATAAGAATAACCGGTTTTTATGTACAATGGCCAAAATAATTATTATATTCAACAAGAAATTCATAACATACAATAATTAAGTAACTTATCAAATTTAAATAAAAATTGCTTGATAGCTAATTTATGAAAATTACTATCATTATTTGAATTTTTTTGAATGACGGTAGGTGCAGGTTTCACCTTCCTTGTTATCAGAGATTTAGTAATGCTTTAAAACTTCCTGCAAACCTCATCCCATTATCGATGCAAATAAACAATTTTGCTATAACTTCAGACGATTACGTATATTTTAAGTTTCTACATTTTTGATTCTCTAAATAGTCTTCGTTTTTCTTCTGACTTTTAGGCCTGAGACCAGCATACGTAGCCTGAGCTAGGCTAGCCTAGAGATGTGCCTGTGCCCCTAATTTCTTTGTCAATAATAGAAAATCAACCCAAAGCAACCGACGACTTTACGTGCCCCCCGAAGCATGAAAACGATCATAAGAAATTTTAACCCTCTTTACACTTGCAAAATTGACCTCACAAAGCTAACATTTCCAAGGATAAACTTGTTATTTCCGTCAGCCTTTGTTGACTCCTCGCATATCGCTCTGATTCTCTCTTGAACTTTCTGCAATTGCTTTCCATCAGCTACCACTTAGTCAAACCATCTTCTTTAGGGCTGCTTTATTCTCATTTTTGCTTCTCATTGACGTTGAACCACAATTTTCTCTAATTTGTGCCGCTTGCCCCGCTGATCTGCGATGGAATGGCAGACAGGCCAGCTAAGGGATTATACCCCCGTCCAGTACCAGAGCATGGATTGCGCGTACGCGGTTCGTAGGTTTTTTACGTTCTAACTCAGACGATCTTTGGCAACTAACTAAAGAAAAAAATAATCGGGCGCCAGTCTTCCAAATAAAACACGGAAGTAGTAGAAGAGTTATTAATAAGATCACTTCATAAAATAAGCGGTTTGTGGCTTTTAAAACTCAAGCATTACACAGAACGAAAAATAAAACTTCCATTTTTGATGGAGATAAACAGAAGAATGCCAATTTGATAAATTTTCGAAATATTAACGCTTGCGCGTGACAGGATGATGCGTAGATTTCAAGCCAATTTTAATTTTTACTAAACAGAAAATGCCAAGCAAAAATAATAGCAATTGAAATGCTACAACGTTCTTTATTCAGTCATACTAAAGCTATTGGTTCTAATAGTTTGTCTGACATCTTCGTTTCGTATCTGCATGGGGACTTATAAAACCTGGAATGATGGATTAATTTTGTTGCTTGATGGAACCTCCAAGGAGAGAGGAAAAGTCACGGAATGATTCGCGTGGCATTTTGGCAAGACAGATCAGGTAATACAGGATATGTATCAAAATCGAAAGAAATTTCCAAACCCTAACCTTTTCCAAGCACACAGCAGTACAAAAGTAAACTAGGCGAGTATTGCATAAGCCTAAGCTATGTAAAATCACATTTCCCGGCAAAAATACTAAACTATTTTATCTCTAACAAAAATACAAAATAAAATTATTTAAAATTTAGTCATTACTTGGTGCAATGTAATGATTACAATTTTATTGCATCAATTTAAAAAGAAATAAAACCTAAAAATGTGGGTAATAGATCCAATTTCAATAAAAACTCACAAAGTTTTAGTTTATAAATAATATTAACTGCAAATATTAAAAATCAAAATTAAAAATTTTAAAATTTAATAACCGTTTTATATAATAAAGCTTTTATTACTTGTTTTTGAAGTTTTTCTTTTTATGTTTATAAAAATGAAGAACTATTACAGACGACCGGCGACAGACGGTTATTATCCCAATATACGATAACGTAACTCAATAGAAACATTTATAATTAAACCGTTTGCATATACATTATTTGAATTATGTCGAATTTCAAGCTGCTTGAATTTTAATTTGAGATAAAACGTTTTACTACAAATAAAAGCGAGTGATGACGCTATGTAATTGGTATAAGACAAACCGAAAATGTAAAGTACACTTTCTGGTTGAATTATATCCGCTGAAACGCTATGAAATCTAAACTTTCAGTTGTAATTGGAGATAAAATCATATTTTTGTTTTAAAATCGATTTTATGAACCACTCTTAAGTCAATGAGTAAGAGCCCCCCTTAAACAAAATAGATAGTTTTATGTTTAAATCTACGAATATTGATATCGATAAGAATTTGCTACAAGCTACAAGCAGTGAAAAAATGTTCTAATGTTGAAAACTGAGAATTTTCTATTGTTATTATTGTTAATTAATTAGCAAATTTAATAAATTCACAAAAATTAATCACATTAACCCAACAAAATCTGGGGCCATTATGCATAATCTATCCCATTAGGCACATTACAACATTATTTAGTTTTTGAATGACGAAAGTTTGAACATTTCTTAGCAAAAAACGTTAACAAGCAAAATTTAACATTCGTAAATGCATTAATAAGTTGACAAGAGACATCCTCCCTAAAGCTGTCACGAACAATACATTTTGTTCGGTGAAAAGGAATAAACATAAAGTTTTCCATCTAAAAATTTGAATGGATTACCAAATTACTGAATACATTTCCATATAAGCAACAAACACTCGATCTCCAAATGAATGATAAAATGAAAGGGTAAATACTGGAAGATTCTAAATTTTTGAATCTTACAAGCGGAAGCAAATATAAGAAAAGTTGTGCAATAAAAAAGCCGTAAATAAGGCTTGTTTGAAAAAAACTTGAAAAAGTATATGTAGGCAGATATAAAAGAAAATAAAACTAACAAAAGAAAAAAACATGTCGAGGGAAAAAATGATACAATTGAACAAAATTTGCATGCACGACGTTATCAGTGTTTTCAAGTTTTAAGATGACCATTGTTGAAGAAAACAACAAACGATGTCAGTTTGTTTATTAAAAATTTAAAACAAAAAACGCAATTCGAACAAAGAGTTGCTTTTAGTTTGATTGAAAAGACAGAATCGCATCCATTATGGTCCGACGATGTCAAAATAAGTCAAAAACATTAAAGGAGAGGTAAAAAGTCGATAAATGTGTAAATGCGTAATTCTAAAATAGTTGTGTTTACACGAAGAATACAAAAGTGGAAAATTAAAAATGAAATAAATGGTCGGCCAAGCAGTAATTTTTTTATAAATAATTCAAAGTTGTTTATCAATTTTGGTCGACACCCTAACAAAACAGCCACCCAAATCGTAGCTACTGATTTTACTCCAAAGACAAAGGGATGATACCTTTGCGCAGGCTTACACTCCGTTATCGCAGTGCGGTGTCCGGCTAGCCGGAACCCAGACGGGGAATCCGACGTCTCTAACACCCCGACACTTACCCCTTCGATCCCCCACGCGCTCATAGCCCTACGCATTACTCTCCCTCTAGTAACGCACCCCTCACGCTTTATTCCCCGCTTTCTACCCACAAACGTTTTCAGGGCAAACACGCGCTTTCGTGCAATGGCTTTAACCCGATGTACCCTATTGCGATTCATGTGAAGTAGGTAATGTAATATAAAAAAAAAGAGAAGAAAATAATGGGAATCGTAACGATTAGAAAAAAGTATTGTCCCTTCAACTGCATTGTGTATCGCAGGTCGGTGTATCGTCAATAAATTTCATGCATAAATTTATTTACAAACACTTGAAAAGGTATAAGATTAACGTCTGCAATGTGTAGATAGTCTATTTACAGTTATTTTATTGCAGGTACTTGTTGAACAGTTTTATCTTAAGATATTTCCTCGATATTGTCAACAGATAATGTACTATTAACATAAATGTGTTTGTTCAATGCCGTTAATAATGCTATAAATTATTTAAAAGCTGTGATTAAATCGATATCAACAATCGATAGCCTTAATTTTATTTATTAAACTACTCCCTCGTCCAACACATCGTTTATGATTCCTTTCCAATTCCAATTAGCCATATTAGCATTCTTCGTCCAAAAGGGTCAAAATTTCGTTCATATTTGGAAGCTTATTCATGGTATAGGAAATAGTGGCATTAATAAAATTGTTGTGGCAAATTTTCTCTTCGAATGCTTCGAATGCCGACGCATACCTTTAACTGCGTCAGAGCCCAGGCAGTAGGCCAGACCTAGCGAGAGACAGAGACTGGATCGATTCTTCGAACAAGGGTTGGGGATGAAGGATAAAGGGTATTTGGGACACTAAGGGGAGCGAAAAGTAAGAGGAAGACGCCTCTGGGCACAATCCATTCATACTAGCAGATAACCCGAGTCAGGAAAGAAGTAAAAGTTGGCGACGAACACGTTCCGTCATTTATTGAATTAAAAACATCCTTTGTTGACATTTTTTGAATTTGAAATTTACAAATAACCCAACTTTTGTTAAGAGATGACTGCGGAAGAAATACAATTATTTTGAAATCTCGAATACTCCGCCAACCTATGATTATGAATTGTAAGAAGCCACGCTGATTTTTAACGGTACTACGTAACAATTGACTTGAGTTTTTCTCTGAAATACGCTTTACATGCAAAACATTCAATACTACTATAACTTTTATGCTACTACAGATCTACGCTTTAATAACAAAGAACCCATCAACCTTCGTTAACGGACGTGAACAGACACGGCCAACCGCAAGAGCAACAAAACAAAGAAAAAAACCACAATCATAATATTCAACGGGCAGCTGAGCCAGTGCACTAGGTTGACCTTGCGTCCTCCTATGGTGCAGCTACCAGTGGTTTTCTTCCACATTGCAGTAATTATTTCTAGCATGACGAAACGCAGTCTGCTATGCATGTGTTAACATCCTGTATTTGTTCTTGTCCAACATCATGCAGTCCAATGAGAAGAGATGAGAAAACATCTACACCTGAGATACATAATCTCCTATATTAACTTCGCAGCAAAGCAACTTGTTCTTGAATGGAATACGGACAGAATTATTAATCTAAAGCGATGACGTTAACGCTTTTCACGACCGCTGCAATTATAATATTAAATCGTAACAAACTTTTTTCTTCCTTCCTACAACGGCGTAATAATGGTCACCCTGTACATAGTATACCGAAGGTGTTATCACACCGTTGGGAATCCGTTTCAGCTGAATCAATAAAATATAGGACACTTCCACACTGACTGCTTTACTTCCCATGTAAAAAGTTTAAAAAATCGAGGTTTTTACCAAACCGAACAATCCGAAATACAACCACAACATATAGAGAAAATTTAGAGAACACATGGGAAGCATTAATAAAGCTTATGATACCATTAAATTGAAACTAATGTTTCGCATTAAAAGATTATGAATGTAAGAAAATAAACGTTTAGATAACGTGTAGGAATGATTGCGAAAATGAGTAAAAAGGAAATGGAAGTATTTAATATAAATACGAGAAAAATGTTTGTGTAGGCCGAAAGATTTGCCAAAAGTATCGAAACGGTTTCGACATTAATATTTGAGGCTATGATTGGGAAATGGGATCAACCCTAAAAATTTACAACGTTAATATTTCTCAGAGCTTAACGCAATAAAATAAAAAAAATTTGTTGTGTAAGCTATTTCAAATTGAGCGCTTTTCCAAATTATTTTATTAATTGAATTACAATATTAAGGATAGATTTTCTTCGGGTTTAGGGTATTGATGTAATCGTGAAAATTAACTTCCTCTTGGAACGGGCGAGGCCCTTACTCCAAATCTGGTCACTCTCCAATTTTTTTAGTCACAATGTAGAAATTCGAATTGTTATATCTACATATTAGTCTACATAAACCTGACACCGTAAATTCGACAAAGGATCTAACCCGGGAAATTACCTTCATAACTGAACTCATTGTCCATCACACCAGACTGCATTTTTGATTTACTGCATTATAAATTATGCATATTTCAGTGATGATTTACAATGGGATAAATTATAATAATTAACAATGTATTTTTCCACAGATAGGAAGAATAACAACATAATAATAATAATAATAACGATCAAATTCCTTGTTCCGTTTGTTTCTTCACTTGCATAAAAACATCATTCAAGTCAAAATTAGACGAAGTAAAATCTTGATTTGCATTAAATTAATTTTAATTAAAAAAAATTAGCAAAGATGTACGGTTTGTTATTACACCTACTTAAGATTTTGTTTGTGTAAATAAATTTAGAGTTCTTAATTTAAATTAAATCATTTCGGTGATCATTAGTGAACCACAGCTGTTAACTATGTTCCTCCATTCCTGCGGGTTTTCTAATTTTTTTGTGATCTATCATTTAATTTTCAATTTTTCCAAGCTACATTACATGTGAAGGCTGATTGATTACAGAAGTGCAAAACGACGAGGTTATCTATAGCCCAAAAGGTGAAGCTTTTTACCAAGGTTTGCATACTATTTTATTAACAATCATTTAGCAATTTAGAATTATATTATGCCTTTTTGAAAATTGTAACTACTTAAATCGAAATTCATTTTTGATCCCACTTAAGTTAATTTCGCATTATTTGATCATTATGTTACATTAATAATCTGGTGCAATTTACAGCTGTTCGTTTATATGTACCATTTTTTGAAACATGAGTAGCTATTGATATACCATCGATCACTTCTTCTATTTAGAAATTAACCTTGTAGTTGTTTGAAGTTAGGCTTTCCTTTTAGAACTATTTTTGCCATCTTCCGCATTCAATTCAAGAAGAGGTTCTATTCTCGTCATCCTGGATTCATACAGTACATTGTAAGTAGATATTACACTGTTTATCTCGTTAAATTCTGCAGAAATAAACTAAAGTTTCAAATGCTATTTCAAAAATTCAGAACCTTGTTTATGTTGACAAGATATACAATTTGAACTAATGAGCTGAAAATGTTGTTTTTTGGAATAATAATGGAAATATTGGAAATTTACCCCAAGGCCAATTAGAAACCTTAATGTTCTTGCTTCTGTTTAAAAAAAATCTTTTTAGATTTCCTGTTTTTTTGCGAATAACACATCAGATGTCTACAATCTTCCAACTTCCATCCATCATGTACTGCTGTCAATTAGTTAGTCCACTAAACATTGAAAAATTTTATGACATCAATTGTTTTATTTCTAATTTTTCATATAACGATATTTTTAGAAGATTTTTGATAGAGTAAGACATAAGAATTTGTTTTCTCGAGGCTAATCGATTAAAAATGATCTTAGTTTTTTATTCGCAAGTTACGTTTTTTATCTCGTTAGTACTGGCTAATTGTTAATTAAATAACGACCGACCTTCAAACTGCAGTTTAAACTGTGACTATTAATATGGTTTATGTGCAAGGCTAAAATTATGCGATCGTGTTGAACAATAAATTATATCAAGAACACGAAAATAAATAATTAAAAATAATTATCTGCCAAAAAAAAGCATAAAATATGGTTTTGATTAGTTAACGTTAAATTTATTTGGAAAAGATAAATTTTGGACACAAACATAGGAAAGTTGAAAAAATTTTCGCTCAACAAATAAATTACATCAGATAAAAAACTTGCGTCATCTCAATTTAGGCTTTTATGAGAACCGTAAACTTGGAAGAAGCACAATAATTTTCTATTAGAATTAGTCAAGTGTCGCAACTTTGCAGCTCTTTACCCGACACGCTTTATAAACCAACAAGCAAGACAGTTTATGGCAACATAAAAATTTTATAATGTCAAAATGGCCGACTTTAATTGCAACAACGCTAAAATGCTACATTCAGACAACTTCAGAAAAGACACACTAAACTAAAACTACATCGTAAATTGCAATACAATGTAATTTTGATAGTTGTGGAAATACTTCATCATCACGACACACAAAAGTAACGATCCAACATCCCCTTTTAGATACCTCGAGATATAAAAATTTTGAAGGTTAACAGCGCCGGAATATCGTGAATAAAAAGCACGACAACCCACCCACCACCACCATATTATGCAGATATCCTGTCTGAAAAATAAAACTGTTTGATTTAAAGCAATTTTAACTCGAATATGTGAAAATGCAATTGAGCTTCCTCGTTTTTTGAAACAGTCGATAATGAAAGAAAGTCAAAGATACGCATCATCAAAAGATGAGATGCGATACAAAAATAAAAGTCCTCTCTCTTCTTCCAATCCCTTTTATCTACTCTATGGCTTTCTCTTGCGAGTTTCTTAGCTCCACTTGCACTCAAAGTTACATCACATCCAAACCCTAGCAATATTTAAAAGCTTGCCAAACTGTAGCTCTTTTCTCAATTTTTGAGATTCCTCGTTTGTTTTTTTGGAAAAGAAACATAATCAGCATTTTGTTACTCTACTGCGATTACATCAAAAATTGAAATGTTTGTGATAAGAAGAGGTCAAGCAACTCAAAATTATACAAACCATTCATTTCTGAATGTGGAAAGTGCGATAAAAATGTTACGGATCACAACTCATCAGCGAAACTTGATTAAAAAAGCATCCACAAGTTTGATAACTTTAATAAGAAATTAATTATGCATTTGATAAATCAAGCTTTTGGGAGACCAAACAGTTAAATAATGGTGGTGGGATGTTTAAATTAGCTTGACCAACAATTAATTTCCGTTTTTTTGTGCAAAACGTCGGGCTATGAAACTTGAAAATGAAATAATAGAAAAATGTTCTTTGTTTAAATTATAAAGTTTATGGTGTGAAATGGATCGGTATTTGCACAGATGTTAAACTATATAAGGGACCAAACAAAGAGTTTACATTCAATTCAATAATGAACTCGAATTGAAGCCCTTTTATAAATCCACACATCCCCGGTCTTGAAAAGGTTAAACGTTTTTATCTTGCGAAATATTGGAGTGAGCTAAGAAGAACCCTTTGAAATTTCGAGTAACATCACATCCAGTTCAAAATTCGTTATAGTACATTCAATTATTTTGTTAGTTGTGGTTATAAAATAATTTGTGAAATACGACCAATAATTAATCTTCCGTTTTTATTACGCACTTACTATGCAAACGTGGCTCGATTTGTCAACATCAAATGGAGTCAAAAAATTAGTTACGGCTATTAAGTTCACCCTATGGGCTTTAAATTTCTTCCCTGAACATTAATTTTGCTAATAACAACCGGATTTGTGTCATTTGTGTGACGGGTTTGTCAAGGGGTTTTAGAATTGCTGATGACACCTTGAATTTGTATAAAAGACACAAAGAAGCAGTTTCGTGCAAAATTCTTGCCCTTTCCTCATAAACAATTTAATGCGGAAAATTGAAGCATTGTAGGTACGATCAAAGCTAGAAAAGATTGATGATGCGTTTTCGTAGCGGCATTTTTTCCAGCGAGATATTCAGGTTTAGCTGATTACCAAGTTTTTTGAGTTTTTTAAGAGAACAAGTTGGAAATTTAAAACTTTACAAGAATGTTTGCCGTAAACTTCGGCGAGGCTTTCAAGTAACCTTGTGAGCAAATCACAAAAGAAATCCGACATATAGAACAAGAAGAATATATTTTTAAAAGAAAGAATTGAATCCTGATTCTTTACAAGCAATAGGACAAATGTTTGAGATGAATGACGCATAAAAAAAATGGAAGAGATCTGATCGCTTTAAAAGAAGTAGAACAAAGGGACAATTTTAAAGGTATGTAGATATGCGGTTTTCTTATATTATGTAAATGCATATAAAGTATTACAACAAGATTTTTCGATTACGTAACTACGAGATAAATCCAATGATAATGAAAAAACAATACGAAGTTCAAGATTTATTGATTCCACAAAAAACTAGCGTACATTATATACGAGTATACGTATATTATGTATACGCCCATATACCAAACAAAAAATTCCAATACATTCCGAATCAAAATCCCAAATTAGTTTCACATTGTTGCATAATAAATTTATTCATCTTTCTTTTCTGCATAATTTAAATTATTATCATCTTTTGCACCCGCTCTTCCACTCCATTTGCTCATAACCAAATGATACGAAAAGTCTCCATTCGGAAACCAAAATTATCGAATGCATGCAATTCAAATTCATGAACGTAACATTGAACAAATGGAATTTTTAAAAATACCTTCAATCGCAAAACCTCATTTCACACTTCCATTTTCCTACATATCGTAGATATATACGAGTTTTCAAGTTTCCCAAATTTTCCTACCCTTTTTTAAAAAATTGATTTATGAAGAAGTGTCTGTCAGGTTACGAATGCTCGAAATAATACGAATTGTACGAGTCAATATTTCAGTTTGAAAAATAAAGTTTCGTGCGTTGTAATGTAATTTATATAGGACCGACCGGAAGACTCGATGTTAATCAATGAAAGCATTTTGCAGTATAAAGTATTAAAAGAACTGATTTTCACTTATCTAATCGAATAAATACGTGCACAGCATTTCCATCTTTAGAGACATATCTGATTAAAACCGCAATCCTACAATTTATGGTATCCTTATCAATATACCAATGATAAAGGAATGTACGGTTGGATTTTGGTGTGAAAAATTTATTACTACAACCATGCATTGTTGGGGACATTGACCACTAAAATGATTTTTTCTGTTCCAAAATTTTAAAATAATTTTACTTGTATCAGGGTAGAAGAAGCTACATTTAATTTGTAGCTAACTGCAGCTACTTTTTGCTGTGAAAAATTATCCGAAGCTATTTAAGCTAGTAAAAGTTATAAAAACGTAGGTTCAAGTCGTAATAGCTTCAAGTTACAAGTTATTTTAAAAATATAGCTAAGCTACAGTTAGCTTACAACCTTTTTAATTGTCTTTAAGCTAAGAGCTAAGGTACAGCCATGCAGAAGTTAGCTTCTCAGAGCTACCTTTGTAAATTGAACTAAAGTTATAGCTAGAAGCTAAGTTTTACTGCGTAAAAACTAAAAAGAAGTGACATTAAAAAGAAAATCCTGTTTTAACAAGAGGCCTAGCTACCAAAGTAGAATTTTTACGTACCAATTTTCAATTGCTGCAATATTGCTTGCTGACAGCTGCCTATTTAACGCTATTTGTAAAATTGCTTTAACATGCTTAAATAGCTAGCAAATAGCGCCTAAAAATTGCTAGCAAATAGCAAACTGAAATTACAAGGAAAATTGCTAGCAAATAGCGCCTAAAAATTGTTAGCATATAGCAAGCTGAAATTACAAGCAAATTGCTAGCAAATAGCGCCTAAAAGTTGCTAGCAAATAGCAAGCTGAAATTATAAGCAAATAGCGCCTAATATGCGGATCCAATGAGGCAATTACCCCCCCCCCCCGATCTCCCTTGTATTAGGGCCCCTATAGGGACTTCAGTTAATTTTCCCAACAATTTCCTCATATATTATATAGAACGCATTATAATTAATATCTCGAGGTTAGCTATGCCCCTGGTTTTAACTAATAATAATTTTTATTACAGTCATAAGCACAAGATATCAAGTATGACTGAACCTAGTGTTTCTTCAACAACATATGATTCATACATATCGAAACATAAATGTGCAAATAATAAAATTTTCTGAAATGAAACGGTGCTTTTGTGACTAACCATTTCTTTATTTTTCTCCAATAACTCGAAAATGGTGCAAGATATAAAAAATGTTAAAGAGGTTGAAAGTGTTCAGCAGAAAAGACGAACAGTTTTAGAACGTAAAATTTCCAAAATAAGCTACATAGCTAATTTAAAACATCAAATTTTTGATTTAAGCCGTTATTTCACATAACTACAGATATTCATTAAAACACGATAAAATGTTTTAATTAAAAAATTATATAATTTACAATAATTACTATGTAATTTAATAAATCAGAGATAAAATTAATTATAATTAATTTAAATTACTATTGAAATTAAATTATCTTTTATAGATTATGCAGTTTAATTTTATAAGGACTTACTGTCAAGTTGAAATATAACCATATAATAATTTATAATAAAATAAAGAATTATAAAAAATATTAGCCAAAGGGGTGCGGATCTTATTATCAAAATTGACGGTTAACAATTTCTCGTCATCAGAGCCAGAGTATAAGCCTGGTTTACAACTACGTACTTGTCAAATGTCAATTATATGTCAATTTATCAATATTATTTACCAACAAGCGTTCGTGAATATCACCGAATAGCATAAAAAACTATAGTAGATTTATTGTATCTTTCTCTTTATGTATTTCGACAAGCTACAGATTGTTCATTCAACCTGATAATTCACAATTTTGTAATGCACTCAGATTATTAATTGATATTTCAATGTAAGAACATAGTTATTTCCTATGGCCATTCGAACCGTTGCAAAAACCATAACAATTACGAAAAAATGATCTTATTTGCTGCTACGGACTTTTTTGTAGAAAATTTAATTTAATTCTGATTAATCTCATACAGATTGACACTTGAACTTGTGTAGTTTTAAAGTCACGTGAATCAGAATCAGTTCGATTGGGTTGTGCGCCAGCTTACTTTGCCCCAATGAAGTCAAAGTGCCTGAAGTTAGACCATGCTACTCAAAGGGAATCAGTAGGGGTGTGTGAATTCAAATGAAGACAACAACCTATTGATTCACTTTCGGTATCATAGATTGCCTATCTTCTAGAGGTTTTACGTCACATTAGTATGTAGTTAATTGTACCTGATTGCATCCGCCGTATTTACACCACAGAAATTTAAAATTAATGATGCTTTAAAAATTGATATTTAATCTAAAACGTTCATTGTGCAAACGGAGTTTAGGGGTCGATTGCTTATCTATATTACATAATGCATATCTATTAGTGTACATCAAAACGCTTTGTTTATGTGTTTTATTTTGTATTAGACGAAAAGAATACTAAAGGATTAATCGGTATATATTTATTTTATTTGACCTGTACTACTATAATATTAGTAGGTATATTATATTGATTATACGATTATTGACCACATGTGTTACGATTATATTGCTTGGTCTGAAGTAATTCGACTCTACGTCTAAAGGTTTTGGATTATAAATCCACATTAAGCAATGCATTCGTGGACACTTTCCTCAAAAACAAGTAAGTAAGGAAAAATGGCGTTAGTGCAATCGATCCTTAAATCAATATTTAACTCAAATACACACGTATAGTACTGCCAGAATGCTCAATATCACCCCGATCAATTTTTTTTCAGGTGTAGATTTTGGACTCTCGCTTCATCTTCCTTGATGAATCTCAATCGTAGGCTACTCAGCCTGCAACTGATGATCCTTTATGTTAATTCTGTAACCTTCACGCTTTGTCTAGCAGTGCATTAGGATGCCATTATAAATGCAAATAATGACTAAAACATCGACACAATACCGCCTCTTGTTAACAGCTATAAAAAAAGTAACATACACGCACACTACAGGAAATTCGTTTCCTACATCAACTGCTTTAGGTTCATTATGCAAAAGTACAAAATAAATTCTGATTTGAATATCAAACAAGTAAATATTAGATGGTCGTTTAGTAAAAAAATGTAAGTGCACTTCGTTTCGGTTAAAAATTAAAAAACAATTAAATTAAAAGTCAATCTACAGGCGTACCACGAGGAGCTGACGAAATCAAATTCCAGTCCTTTCCCAATTCAAAATGGTAACTGCTAATTGATTGAATTTTTAAATGAGATTTAAAAACGCGACTGTATAATAAATTGGATTCAAATTTCATTTAGTATAATGAAAAATGTATAAGTGTTGGAATTAAATGAATTATATATATAAAAAAAATTGGGTTTGTTTTATTGCTCAGACAAATTTTTTTTATGGTTCAACGATTGCGCATATTTTGTATCCCACAAACCTACCCACTTGTGACCTCTTTTAAAAGAATGTTGTCGTACACATACATTTCCACGAATTGCGTACAACATCATCGTATTTTAGGAATTCGCTTCCTCGAGATGAAAAAATTAAGCGAAATTCAATTATGCTAATGAAAACGTTGGAAGTGTTGCAAGTGAATAATAGAAAAGTAGTAATTCGATTAAAATGCAAGTCGAATGTGCACCGACGCTATCTTTCTTTGACTGCGAAGTAGTTAAACTGCGGCAGGATAAAAGAAATATCCCGCATTTACATTATCATTGCTATTCTCGACAGTCGCTTCGAAATACCAATCTATTAAATAATCAAAAATTAAACTCATCGTCAGTCATCGTAAGTCAATATTTTTTCCTACTTTGCATAAACTTTCATCGACATTCGCTCACCTGAATTTATGATTCGTGTTTGGATGAAAGTTAGGAACACTTAAAAGAAGTCTCACCTGAAACAAAAAAAATTAAATTAGTCTCGAGAAAAACTGTATTTAATGTGGAGTATTTACAACAAAACTGACAAAACAATACAAAAATGCTTCCTGTTAAAGTCTGTTATTAAGGTGTTTAATTTATCCGAAAAACTCTAAAGCACAACTAATTCGTGACTTGGAATGATACATAAATTTAAGTTAAAGCAGTTTTTGGTGGTTTCTAGAAACCCCAAGTTATCACGGTAGTCGTAAGTATCAGAAATCAATATCCATGTCAAGCTGTATAAAGACGCGTACCCTTTCGTAATGCCGAGTTTGCTGATTTCCGATTCTACTGAAAGCAAAAGTTGCTTTTCTAAATATAGAAACCAATAGTATATACCCCAATTTGGAACGAATTTATCAAGTAGTATAATGAAAATTCAATTAAACTTGAACCAACAAACAATCACAAATATTATAAACCATTTACTTTTTAATTTTCACTGCAGCCTTTCGTCGGAGAGGGGGAAAGAAAAAATATGTCATGATTTTAAATTCAATTTGTTCGGGATGGATTTCCCAAATACCTTCTTGAGAAAGTCTAAAAATACCAGTAGCTTCTGGAAAATTGGATATTAAAGAACTTAAGTACATAAAACGCAAATTAAAATTTTCTTGGACGGATTTTTCGGCGTGACGTGGCATATGCACGGGGTTAAAAATGTTTTCTAAGGTTTAGTAGTTCATAACGAATGACGATTCAATAGATATTTTACCCATCTCGGTCGTTAGTTCTTTTTACACCTGCTGCTCCAGGATCATCAAAAGGTATATGAAAATCGTGTCACTACGTGATGTTTGAAGAGGCAGCTCGGCGGTAGTTCTGTTTATTCGCAAAAAGATGAAATGATGGAAAAGTACACAAAGAAATGGAGAGCAATATCGTTCTTTCATAAAATCCTTGAAGTGATTCAGAAAAAAATACTAAAATAATAAGGATCACGTTATTTACTCCAAGGCTGCACTATGAAGTTGTCGAGTTATAATTGTCCCTTCGTTATTAAACCATGTAAAGTTGATTTTGCTAATCTTGTGAATTGACATAATTAGCGGCATATGTTCATAAAGTTCTCAAGGGTGAACGGGGTTGAAGGTTGCCACAGCGCCTGGCGCACCAGGGGATGGCCCGGTTTTGATGAGACGGGGCAAGACGCGTCGTACAGCGTCTGTACAGCAGTTCTCAACATTCCGAGAAGTGCGTAAATTGTTTATAAAATACGCAGGGTGAAACAATTCGTCGAAAGGGTCGTTCTGAAATGTAACGAGTTTACCTCTAGAAAAAAATTCAATTCCCCAATATCCTAACGAGCACCATTGTCGCAGGTGCGTTGACAACGTGAAGCGTAGTTTAGTTGAAACTTGTTTGACAATTTGACTTAATTGAAACGTAACTTTGGCAATAATTTTGGAAGGAATTTACGGTTTTGTTATAAAATTATGTGCAAGATTCGGAATGTTATTTGAAATAAACAAAGCGATAGAAAGGGAAAACGCAAGTTATTAAAAGTGAAATTGAGAAAAATTTTCAAGTACTGCTGGACGGCGCGACCACGACTATTGATTTGACGCAGACGACGCCGTACACCGTCGGCCGACGCGTAGCAGCCGCGCCACCCCCTCATGGCACACCACGATGTCCTACCACTTCACACTTCACTTGTTATGCAGCCCAGTTTGTTCCCAATTTGGTAAGAGCAAGTTTTCCAAAACACGGGGTCATTATGTCCACACAAGTGTAACTTTGCGTAAACAAAAAATTACGAAGGGATAAATTGGATATCGCGTTTACTTGGGCGTAAACTTGACCTTTCTGTTAGAATTTTATTTAACGTCAGCTTATTTAGATGGGTATTAAATGGAAGAAAATAGAGAAATGAGACGTGATCAAATTAATGTACCTATATGGAAATATTTTTTCTTCTCGAAATGCGTGTAATTCTGTAAGCAATTAAATCGTTGCTATTTAATTACAGAAGGAATAATATTTTATTACTACGTAAGCCGTAAGCTGAGACAGTAAATTGGTAATTAATTCTTTGTTCTTGTTGGATTGTTATTGAAACAAATGAAAGTAATGAATGCATCTCTTCCAATATGCCGCTTCTTCCACATACCCTTAAACAATGTATTTTTTAAATGAACAAGTATTTCCAGTTCTAACGATATCTCAACAAGAACAAATTGCATATCGATTTCTAATAAATTGTCTTTTGAATGACAGAAGAATGGCAAACGTTACTGGAACAAATCCCTAATACAAAGTTACCGAGTAACCAATCTGATATGAAAGCTCGAAATGGTCCGAATTTTGTTCTCAAAAAATTGCTCGATCGCTTTTATGCTGATAAGCGATTTTATACTGTTGATGTTGTTATTTGCGTCAAATTTATTTTTAGATGGAAAATTTGTTACGTAATTTGATCACACAATAAATAGATGAAAAAAAAAGATTGGGTGGAAATTAACATTGTAACGACTACCGAAACCAACAGCGCATCTCATTAATACCGGCACGAGGAGAATTAAAATGCAAAAATGAAATGGCAAGAACTGTAAAACATAGGAGTTAATAGTATAAATCTGCGGCACAAGCAAAACACATTTGTCATACAGGTACGAGTACCTGTGTATATAATAACCTGGTTCAACGACCTGCTAAGACCGCGAATAACACAAGTTGAACCGTCTACAAGAAGTCTACTTGAGAATCTACCTGTTCCGTGTAGGAGGCGTACGGACATGAAGATGAAGTATATCAACCCAAAAACATTATCTATACCTTCTTCGTTTTGTTTCGTTTCCTCATCACATCGCATCTTTCAAACTTTTTCCATCGAGTAAAAAAATATTTTGGAGCTTTTTATTGCCACCAAATCAAAACATTTTTTTATTGTTTTATTTTGCTCTTCTCATAAATGGAATCACGATTTGAGAAAGATTGCCCAATATTTTGAACGTTGCGAAAAGTTGAAATGGGTGTAGTAATGAAAAATTTACCATAAAAAATATTAAAGTTTTCCAATTTGGCTGTCTAGCAGTGCGTAATTTAGCTTACTTCATTTTGTTTACGACTCTTTAGACGCTTTCTTTTAAAACGTACCTACATAAAAGCATCAGTATCTTTTCATTCATTTTGGGTCATTGCCGGAGCAATTCGCTGAATAGGTAAGGGTAAATGAAGTAGATATAACAAAGACGGAAACTTTTTGCGAACGTCTTAATATTGGGGTGTGTGCTAAATTGAAATCGCTACAAGTGAAGAATGAATCGAGTTGTCGTCTGCCTAAATTGTCGCCGAAAGGAATTGAGATGAATGACTAAGTCGTCTAAATCTAAAGAAATCTCATCGATAGATTGTGGAAGAAAAATTTACCGAATTACCATTTCAAACAAATTTTTTACGTCGATCCATTATTAAGTTTCCTCAAAAGAAAGATTAAAAAGAAATAAATTGGAAACTTGTTAATTGCAAAATGACAGAAGCTTGAAAGCAGGAAACTGATAATTTTTCATTTATGTAAAATATGTTTTCTAAATAAATTCAGTTATATTTGATTGAGTTAAGTACGTGAATGTATTCAAAAGCAATTAAATTTCAATGAATCGAAACTGTATGTGTGTACCCATTTTATATACTGGATAATATAAACCATGTAGTGAATACGGCTGGTAATAAAAGCTCAAACCTGTATTATTTTTACTTAACATTACGACCAATTAAAATCTATGTAAATTCAATAAAATCGTGTTATACTTTACGTTTATGCAATACGTACATAAAATATTTTATGGCAGGAGTGGATTCAGGCACTACGAGAAAGCTCCATAAATACTCAAGGTACATGTTTATTACTTCATGAAGGTGCAATATTCGTGCAGGAAAGCTTTTATTAAAATAATGCTTAAGCTGCCTTCTACATTCGCAAGAATTACTGAATATGCGTGGGCGAAGAACCAAAACCAATGCTCGCACTCGTCCCGATTGTTTGCCGCGCAAGACGAGCATACAGTTCATACGTTCGCTCGAACTCGCGCGGCGAAAATGCAAGGCTCTCCTTACGAATATTCGGTAATGTATGGATTCGGCATCGACACCAATTTTCAATTCAATATATTTTTATTTGAAAAAGTTATTTTCACTTTTCTTATTTCTCTCTGTGCTACCACCGAGAAATCGCAGATGTACGCTGATTGGTGAATGATTACATGACAACCATACAGGGTTTCGTTACACAGAAGGTCGCGCGCTGAATGTTCACAAAATTCAAAGTTATACCGCAAAACTTGCAGCGGCGTTGAATTAGAACCATTAAATAGTAAAATTTTTGTTTATTAAAATGCCACGGTCATTATATTTCATTAAATATTCATGGCATTTACCTACCAAATTTAACATGTAATTCATCGCCTCAGTTCTGTCATTCTTACTATCTTGGTTAATTCGTTTATTATGCAACAACTAAAAATAACGCTACTAAGGCTCTCTTGGAAATTGTAATATAGTTAAACTGTATTACTCCGGCTGTGCGGCCTGAAGGCCGCACTAAAACTATTTTTATGTTAGTAATAAATTACGAACAGTTCCAGATATTTCTTATTAGGATTTTAATAATTTAAAATGGATTTTACATTATGAATTTATTTTTAAAAGTGAAAGTATTTAAAAATATTTAAATTTTGGAATTGCTTATTTACCGCTTTGATTTATCCAGCACTAAATAAAAACATTTTTGATGTATAATTTTTCACATTCAAGAATTTCCGTTTCATCAGTTTATGAAGATATTAATTTACAAAGTAAATTTACATGATAAATCTATGTCAAGTTATTAATCTGTAAATTTAACATCGACAAAAAAATTCTGTGTTTCCGATATGTTTTTAACCTACGAACCTGGTAAATTTCAATTTTACAAGTGTAAAGCAGCATTCACAATAAAGTGGAATCTTGCCTTGTTTTGGTAGTAAGCTGGCAAGAACCAATTAGATTAAAGGTCTTCTTCTATCTTTTTCTGTGATTTAAAAATTGTTCATTTTGATTGGCTTCTGCCAGCTTTCTACCGAAGCAAGACAGACCCCACTTCGATGTGATTGCGGCCTCAAGCTTTCAATCTTGAATGCTGGAAGTAAAACAAGAGAATTTAGTTTATACAGTGGGGCCCGCTTAATATGATCGCGGTTAATGTTATCATTCGGATATTGTTATCACTTTTGCCAGGAACGCAACGGACATATATTATTACACACAAAAAACATCGCTTATAGTTATCATAATTCGGTTAATGTTATCATATTATTCTTAAGATTATTTTCTCCCACGAGCAAAGGAGTTGAATTTCAGTTACAAGCATTTTTTTATATTGTGCATAAGTCACCTACATAATTTAAAGTCAGGTGTTAGCAAGAAAATCTGCCTATGGTTAATTTTTTTCAAAGACGGAGTGGATGCAAATAAACCCACTGTGTGATTCTTTCTATCACCGTCACATAATATGTGATATCACATTACATTTTTATGTTTATTATGAATTCCGTCGTTTAAATACATAAAAAACTTCACAATGAGTGACTATTATTAATTAATTATTGTAGATGTAGTACATACTAATAAATAAGCAATAACAAATTTTTTCGTTTATTGTTATCAATCGGTTATTGTTATCAAAAACTCCAAGTCCCGATGTGATCACATCAAGCGGGCCCCACTGTAATATCGTTTTTAACAAGTTTTCCGATATTTAACATTTTTTTTTAATTCTCAAGGCTCAGTTTTTAATTGCTATTTTTGCTTAGAAGTTCAACCCTCAGTTGTTCCGGACAACTTTATAAAAGCTGGTCTCTGTTGAACATCAGGGGGAACTTCAAGGCAGGCAATACTGAAAAATTGGCTTGGATTAGATTCGCCATTCCAAACATTCATTTGTCCTTTTCTCAATTACTGTTACGTCTTTCTTTCAATTATCAACATCAATAAGGTAAAATAAATTGGTTATTCCAATTTTTCACAGGGACTATACAAACCTCTGCAGTAATTGGTCCGTTTATGTTCTTCGATTTCGTATGATAATTATTTTTTTAAATTTAAGTAAGACCTTGATCATATTTTTTTGATTATTCCTGTTTAATTTATTATTAAATACCTTTATTATCTCTATCTCTGGATAACAATTAAAAATAAATTGGCCTTCTAATATTTTGCTATCTACGATAAGAACATTATAAACTATTCTTCTTTATCGCAGACAAATTAATTTGTTATCAGTTATATTAACATCAGAAATTAAAAACACGTTTGCATATCAACAATTCTCTTCGAAATTTATTTTTAGACAAAAAATTAATTATAGAATATAGAAAGAAGTTTTATGGAAAAAAATCACAACCACCTGGTTTATAACTTAATTAAATTGTCTAAACCGAAGGGTAAAATTGCAGCAGCTAGTAAAAACCATAATGGTACTAATATTACGATATTTACATATAAATATAGGTATACTGAAAATTATTAGTGTTTTTGTAGAACATTTTGGGTTGGTCGAAGGGTGAAAATGATTGCAATTATGGTTCAGAATGAACGCTTGTGGGCTTTGGGAATTTTGATTTCATTAATGAAACACCAAATCGAAAACATATGCCTTTTAAAATTAAATTAAAACCGAGAGTAGTAATTTATGTTGATACACGGAACGCACACGCGTATGAAAATGTGTGTGTAATAATACGTTTCATATAACAATAATACATAGCTGTATTTCAAATTATTCGTAATCTAAATAATTATAACTCAAATATTGATTATAAGACAAACCTAGCGATGGCGTAGTAACAAAATTCACATTAAAATAAGCCACAAAAACGCACTTATTCCTAAAGCCGACACTGCGTTAACTTCAATTAATTTATTTGTGAAGTGTCTAATTAAAACTGCATTCATAAAAATTCAAAAAAACAGTTATTTTCAATTTCCTTCTTAAAGCTGTAATTTTAGTTTAAAGTATTAACTCCATAGAAAGTATGCTACATAAAATGTTAATTTTAAAAAATGGGAAATTAACTTCGACTCAACGAAATGTGAAAAATAAATGTTAGGAACTTTTCTTCATAATTCCTACAAAAATTCAATTAAAAAACCAAAAAAGCTCGCTACATTAACCCACTTTAATTGAGAAAATATTTTAAATTTTTTTGGGCACGAATAATTAAAATTGCTTACTTAGTTTCCACTTTAAAATATAAAAAATATATATCTGCAAAAATCTCAAGACTTGTACATTTTTGTCTTTAATAGCTTCTGGTAGCTAATCGTTTTATTAAGCTGTCAGCTTAGAATGCAATACAAAATTTGAGCTTTTGTTAATTTATTGCATTAATTGATGGTTCCATGTATTCCGATGTAAATTATAGGGCGATTAGTTCTTGAATTAGCATTCTTTGTTTTTCTTCATGTGAAATTATTTTGTATTTATTATTATAGGTTGTCAATCTATTCAGTTAAAGGTATTCTTTATTTTAAATCGATCGAATATCATGAATCATAGCAACAATCCAAAACAGTGATAAAATTATGATCGCTACAATGCTTAATTACTATTGAAAGAGTCGCGTGATATTCTCATTACAATGAGACATACATAAAAACTGTCAACGTACATAATAAATCGTACTTTAATGCTATCCCTGATAAGAGATTAATCCAGAGGTTTTCTAGGGTGAGACAACAACAAAAATTTTTTTAATCAAACAATTTTTAGACAAAGGATGTTCTCGTGTACATTTTACACAATATACAAACTGGAAAACTTTGGCAGATATAAAGGTTAAGAGCTACTTAATTGGCTACTAAACAGTAAGATGGATAAGATAAAGGAGAAGTGTATCGGTACTAGGTAACGAAGAAAAGGGGCCCCAAGTCATAAAATGCAATTTTACAGGACACAATTTTTTACTTTAACAATTAGAAGTCAAAATCTATCATTTTGAAAGTCCTCCAATGTAGCTATGCCGTCACGGACTTTTGTGTAGAAAATTAAATGCCTGCAAAATGGTCGATAGTTCTATAATTCTTTCGAATTATTATGCATATTGATTCCATAGATGAAGCTTTCCTTTTCCGGTGAACCATTCTTTGTGAAATATATCCGATTCATGATGTTTTTAAATCCATTTTAAGAGGTATATTAAGCCAATTAATCGTTATTTAATTTCTTAGACTTTCTTTTTTTATTTCACATAACTTTGTATTTCTAATATCTTTTAATTGTGTGACAATCCAAATGCTGGTTTTCAAGTTGACGTTTACTCAACGACAATTTACCAGAGAACTCTTCACTTGGCTGGCTAGATGTTGCTTCTTACCGTTCCAAACTTCTTGATCGTGTTCCAATTTTTCTGAATTCTTTATTTTCTTTGAATCCTTGCAAAATCAATAAAATTTAATATATTATTTAAAGGTGGGTTCTGATGAAGACATTAATTAATCTTAAAACGATATTAGCGATTATTAGCTTTTTTTAATCCTTGTAAAATACAAACTAGAAAATCAATTACGCAAATAATATTCTGTTTCAAATAATTAACAAAATTAGAAACAAAAAACCAATAAAAATAATTTAATTTATGTATTAATTATGTTTAAGAAAACATAAAACTGTTTGAGAAAAATGTCAGGTAATAAAAAAAATCAATAATAACATAAAGAAAATTACAGAATGAACTTGAAAACATTTTTAAACGAAATAACGAAAATACAGTATTTGAGTCGGGGAGCTGAGTTGCTAACTAGTAATTTTCGTAATACTCGTAATTCTTTATTGAAAAAAAAGTATTTGTTTTTCTTACACTTCGTTTGGTTTCCCAATTTTTATTCTTTTTGTTACAAGGTTCTTTCTTTAATATCGACACATCACATTTATTTTATGTTGTCCTAAACGGTTACTTTTGATGGGAATCTCGAATCTATTCCAAATTTGTTTGTAAATGTGTGTATTTGTTAAATAAAAAAGCTTCCTCCTCATAACACGCTTTCGAGTCTCCGGTGTGTGCGAATAAAAATTTAACGAAGTTTGATAATTTGAAGCTTTAAATTTCAATTTAGCGGAACATAATGTTGGCGAGTGACAACCCCCAGTATGCGAAAAATCTTATTCCAGTTTGTTTTAATGCAACAAATATACCACAAAGTGATATTCAAAACCGACATTATTATTAGAATATTTCTACATACAAATTTATGTATTACCTTGACACTTATCCAATAAGAAAAAGCATAATTTTTTAACGACCACGTTTGTGGTTATGCTATTTATGACCAGCTTAGAATCTATGGAATATTTTTTCATTTCGTTGCAATTAACAAACTAAATTAAAACCATATGAGACCACTGGTTTTATAGCTTTTTTAGTGTTGTCAATGAGAGAACGAGAAATAAGCAGAAAATCTATAAAAATAAATCACCGTTTTTGTGGCTTAAGAAGATTAAAAAATGCAGCTGGTTAACTTTTAAGCCACCAAAAGATTCTGACATTCAAAAATATTTACAGTCGAGTTTCGGTAAACCGAAGAAATTTTTTCGTTGTTTAATTTCACAATAAACCTCATTTGTTTGGGGTGGTTTCATATGCAGTGGCGTAGCCACGACTAGTACCTATTTTAGACTAATTTTTTGTGGAAGACAGAGGTGTGACCATTTATGTACAATGGACCTAGTGCACATCGCGTCATCACTGCCTTCCACGCAAAATTACGCTATAACTGGAAAATATTGTTAATTTAGTACAACTTTATTGGAAAATTGCATGGTTGCCTAAATTTTTACGACAAATTTTGAAATAGAAATATTAAAAACTAATGTAGATATAAAAAAGGGGTAATTTTCTGTGTATTTTATTCAAGTTGGTTAGTTTTATGTGGGTAATTTCATAAAACCCCTAATAATGCAATAATAATTTAGCGACTGAAATGAGCTAGGAGTCGTAAATAAAAATTCTCACATTATAAAGTTGTACCCACACGTACCAACGGTATTGAAAGAACGACTTTGGTGTGTTGCAAGGTAGAACGTTTTTAACCATAATTCATTCACGAGATAAATTTAAAGAAAAAAAGGACGTAAAACTTGCTTGCAAATCTCTACAAATTAATTCAGTCAAACAGACTAGAAGGTCTTAGCATTGTGTGCAATCTGCAGGTGCGTATCTCTGTAACGACCTCCACGTTCCATTAAAATAAAGATGGCTGCTTATGAGAAGCCAACGTGAAAGATAAAGATGAACAAGCAACGATCCTAAGAGAGAAAATGAAATTACCAAGTTAGTGTTTATGGTTATCCAACCACTAGCAACTTCCTGGATCTGATTTGATTTCCATTTTTGAAAGTGTATGTAGCTTCGGCTTCTGACCGCCATCTCCTACAGACTTGCAACCTACTCATTAACATAAATTAATTTAATTATAAGCTGCACATTCTAACCGAACGTGGCGGTAAACAAATTAAATTATAGGTAGGTAGGTACACCGAGAGAATTGATTTTCAAAGTTTTAAAGAGAATCAAACCTTGAAAGAAGAATTTTGATATTTTGTAGTATGTACTACGTAGTAGATAGTAAATTACACTACAAATGATGAAAAACTAGTGCTGGTTAGTACATAATCACAATACCCCCTCGAATATTTACACAAGCTGAATAATTTGGTAACTACGACAATGCCCTTACCACGTTTGATGAAAAATTAAACAATTGATTTCCACCCCACGCATGTTGTGTTATTCGTCGACACCCACATCCACGCGACATTTATATCTTTACGGTTACAACGTAACACCGTTAAATTTCCCCCTTTGAATATCCATTTTTAATGCATTTAGAGTTTCAAAGTACACCATCGTCTAAAAACTAAATTTGACAAAACTCGCGATCTAAAAACAACTTTCACGATCTAAATTCAACCGTTGTGGCCAAAATTAATTTGCAAATTCTCTTTCACTCCCACATGCATACTTAAATGTTTATCTATTGTATTTAGAACGTTAACCCTTTCTAAACCATTCAGAACATTTTATAGCCGAACGTTCATTTAGAACCTTTGGGTTTTACTATTTATTGCGGTTTTGGCAGCAATTTCCAAAAGCTTGCAATGAACTAAGATGTGGTGGGTGGCAAGAGGTGGTTCTCGCAAAGAATTGTCAAAAGTTCGTGACATGCAAGTTATCCGTGGTATGTATGCGTATAAAGAACACCATACCGAGGCGTAATGTAATTTCGTTGTGAAATCCGTTATAGAAGAGCTTCCTACTCACTCGCGGAGCGGTTTTGGATCAAGTCGTCTGAGATGCAAGTCTATGATGTCGTCCAAGAGACTCGTTTGGTAAGGTTCAAGGTCATACAAGAGGTCCATGGCTTACCATAAGAACTTCACGCTTAGCAACTGCTTTTTTTACGTTAGCTTCTTCGCAAGAGCTTACAATATTAACCACCTGTATTTTTTTATACACTAAAAACAAGTAATGAACTTTAATAAAAAAATAAATAACCGAAATCGTACAAAACATAAATAAAATTATATGTAATAATAGAAAAATTTTACATCTATTATTTGTGCGTTAGCCTTGACTACTTACGATAAAATAATCTTTGAATGGTACATTGAATAGAACACGTGAAAATAATTAGTAATGTTGGATGAAATATATCAAAATTTGGATGTTATAAATAATTAATTGATCAATTTCGACAACCAGTTAATGTTAATGTAAATTCCAGAATAAAAAATAATAACATAAAAGGAATTAAATGTATCGCACCCAGCACGCAATATCGAAAAAACCAGTAGGAAATATTATAAAGATCCCAGCAAAACGTTGAAAAATGTAATAGTACAATGTTGGAAATTTGTAGCCTTCCAATACTTTAATTAATTGAGAATAATGAACAACGCGCAAATGTTTGTAATTAATTTAATTATAAAAGGTTTTGTCAAGCACCCAGCGAGCAATTTCTAAACGTTTTCGCTGGATTCTGAAAAGTTGAATGTGTAGTATATTTACAACATAAATTAATGGAAATCCAAACCTAATTAAAAACGGAGCTAATGTATTTGTTGTAAATAAACAACGTTGTAACGGATACTTGCCCAGTATTCGTGCATAGAAAAAATTACTGTAATTTAATTCTAATGGAGGCAGAAACGATAAATTCTTGTAGCTAAAGTAGCCCATAAGATGCTAGGGTTTGCAAGAATGCGAATGATTTGAAAATGTATCCATTTAACCTTGACGATTGGGTTGTGTAGGGATTTTAAAATTCCTTGCCAAGCAAAAATACTGTCTTCGTGAATAATTTGCAGGTCATCAAAATAAAAACAATCACAAGCACGTGCCGAAATTGTATCAAAGTGCAAAACATTATCAAATAATTCGAGACGGTAACGATATTTACTGCTATTGCACAGAACTAAATATACAAACAAAACGTGATTTTTTCTACATTCTTAATTGTTATATCTAACGATAAACAATATACTTTACTATTTTTCTGATAACAAAAAAGGAAAACCAAAATTGAATAAAATGACACTGTCCCACCGACTTGCTCAGCTGAACGGAAGAAAGAGAGCCTATTCTACCCTTATGTACTGTTTTGCACTTTCAGGTGCTAGATAATATGATTTTTTGCTCTGAGTTTTCGGGATAATACAAAACCTTTATATGCTGCACCTGGGAATTATTAAAAACATGGAAACCTATTCAAATAATCAGCTGCACATTTTTTCTTAAATGCACGGTTCCAAAAAATATCAAGACGGAAATTTTACCCAAGTCAAAAAAGAAATGGATACGTTGTAAAGTTGTTCCAATGTAATCTTACTCATAGTACATGCTCAAAATCCAAATTGGTCAATAATTTCTATTTGTTGTCAGGGGATAGTAATTTTTTGATTTAAAAGTTTTTCACTATTGGTCGTTTTTCTTCAATTATTTTCTCCCTGCTTTCTTATGTCCTTTGGTAATCTCACCTCCGGCATTGTTTGAACCATGCTAGTTGTTTTGCCATAATATCGCGTCCATCATTATTGTATATTATGGAATGTTCACTGTATAATTTCTCTTGGTTTCATCTGATCTCAGCTTTTTTCCACTTCCAGTCAGCATCCCAACTAATTACTGTTTCCAAATAATTATACTTTTCATACTTTAACCTACAACTTTCGTCCATTCCCATGCAAAGCTGCTGGTTTTTTTTATTCATTGTCAAACCCTTAATTTTCATATTCTTTAGCCAATTTCTTGCCTTGCACTACAAGAACCTCATCTTCTCAAAAAACATGTGCATACAGTGTTATCCTGCCCTGGTACCTGACGAATTGAAAATTCTTCAATCAAACATTATTTCCAGCTTTAATCCTGGGTGTAAAAATGCACTTAGTATAGTGCTTTTTGCCTTTACCATGGTTTCACTCAAAATACGTCGTCATTGTATTGCACTTAAGGGTCGATTGGCTGCGAGAGTTTTTCTTATTTCTTTTGTTCTTAACCCTTTTCACAAGGTTTTCAGGAAGTCAATTTTGCTAGTAAAACATAGAATGCTCCTGAGAGATTTTCTTTTCACCACCCTGGGTGTCAGTTGTCTGTCCCAAATATTTTAGACCAAGTCCTTCTTCTTCAGATGCCCATCCGAATTCGGATGTTGGCGATCCTCCAGGCTAAGCCAAGAAGATTTTACTAGAAAAATATTAATGGGGTGGTTTCCCCTAGCCTTCCCCATAAGACCAAGTCCACGAATAAATTATGACTGAAAGAAAGCCAAGAACTACATTTTTTTTTATTACAAGTCCACGAATAAAAAATGTAGTTCTTGGCTTTCTTTCAGTCATAATTGGGTTAGAAATAATAAGAAGTTTACTGCAGATATTTCCGATCTAAAACCTCACCTACGTATTTTTGGTCCCCATTCCAATGAAATGTCTTCTCAATTTGCACATTTATTGGTTAGTCGTATAAGGAAATCCAATAATTCTTAGGTTTTACACACGAATCGGTAATTTAATTAACTCTACAGCATTTCTGACAACGCCGTCATTTTTATTACTTCAAATGACTAACCAACTTTATCTTAAAATAATTATAAAAAATTACAATAATTTTTATAGCCATTTTTATGATCGAATGGTGAAAATCTTTCGATTTGAAATTAACTTGAACAAATATCTATAATATGTAAATAATTACAAATTTTCTATCTTCTTTCACGTGTCTTATTTAGTTTCTATCCTTCCGATGTATGGTCGGGTCCGAAGGACTGCTACTACCATGTATGCAAATATTTACTTATATTCTAACGTCGAACGCTACCTACGAAGTACTTTTAAACTGTGAGTATAAAAATAATGAAATGTTTATAGAATGTCAATTCCAATTTAATAAATTCGTTTAATCTAGTTTTAATTCAATAATTATTCCATTCTCATCGGGTCCTTTGATATTTTACCTTCTAATAATATCTCGTTTTCCACCAATTTTAAACTTTTATCTATTGTATAATTTGCAATATTTGTTTTCTAGAATGATGTTGGTTCTTTTTAATTATTTTTGCTAAGATCAAATTGGCATACCTCTGTTTTAGATTCTTGTACTCTGTTTTTGATTAGTTCAAGTTGTGCTTCGGTCGAAGATTTGTTCCAAGTAAGTCATAAAGCATTTGTGTAACTTCTTGATTTTAAGTGAATTTATGCTTTAGCGTTATTCCAACTAAATATTGTCGAGTCCCGCAGAAGCTCGAGTTTCTTACATCTTTTTAAAGAAGTTAAATGCTGGAACATTGTTGACTTATCCTATTACTTAATAATTGCATTTGCAAAGACCTTAATCCGTTTCTAATATGGCCATCTTCTGTGTGAAGGTCTAATTACAGAATTAAATTTCTGCAATTCTTCTAGAGCCCAAATCGCTCACCGATAACGTCTCCAATTCACGCCGACATTAAGGTCTCAATAACCAAGAGAAAAAGGAAAGCTGGAGGTGCTGCTATATCGATTAATAAATAGAAAATTTTCCACTGGACATTCTAGCACTACATTTATAACGTTGTAACCGAGTGATTATGTTGTTTCATAATAATGCAACAAATTGAACCTCTTCAAAAACTTAAAAATACTTTTCAAGTGAACCAAGATAATCCCACATAGTATATTAATTTATCCTGTAGAAGTGTAGAGTAATTAAGGTCACTTCATTTTAAAAGTTGTCGGATTTAAATGGAAATTAATCAATATAGTGCTTATGGGGATTCGTATTCGATTAAAACTTTGTTACGTTCACCCTGGTAAAACGTTCCAAGCTTTATGAACGTTCCACGTACCTAAAAGTAGAATGAAAAATAGAGGACGATGAATTTTTGATTATGTTTTGATCCAATTCCTAATTATGATAAAAAATATTATTTGTCGAACAATTTGGGACAATAATTAATGGGGTATAATTTAAAATTAAAATAGAATTTAAAATATACGAACAATAAATATGTAAATACATTTAAACAGATACATAAACAAATGGTAAATAGGACACTTCCATTCCATCCATATAATGAAAATCTTTAATAAAGAAGATTAAAAATTCAAAAAGCGCACATCAAATATTTAAAAAGCACAACTCGACGTGCTCAGAATTGGTTCATAAGTATTCATAATTAAAGCACATTTTACTTAAAAGAACATTTACGATGGTTTCCACTATATTCAAGATTAAAACCCATAAAACTTAATTAACAAAATTTCCAGACAATGGTTAGCATATTCCAGTATACAAATCTAATGCAGAGAAGAATTGGTTCCACTTCAGATTACCGAATAAAATAAATAATGTGTAAATAAACTAAAAATATGCAGGCGCCATATTTGCCCCAAGCTACAGACATCTTAAACAACATCATTGAAAAAACCACTACCTTCTTTCTATGCACGCATTTGCATCATTGAGAAATGAGTTCATCTAACGCAACCATAAACTACTTTTTCGGTCCATCAAGTAAAATATGCAGAATAACTATCCTCTCCTCGGCAAAGGTTAACCGAATATATTTTATTGGTGACGCTATACTCATGTGAGAAATTTTTGTTAATACTTTAATTGCGTTGCTTTAGGGTCCAACAAAAACCGGAAAATAATTTTTAACGATTACGTACATGCAAGCAATAAACAGTTAAAATTCTATCCACATTTATTTTTCAACCTTCGAAATTTATAAATTCTTCGTTTAAATAAATATCAAAATTTTCCTTGAACTTGAAAGGAAATTATAAATTTATAAGATTACTTAATTTGTGTATTTGGAGCTTATGCCAATTTACTCATGTCATTTCAAAGAAAAACACATCAAAATTTCAAATGTTGCCAAAAATTTCGATACTCTTATAATTATCTAAGCACATCCATTAACAAAAAATGTATCGATCTAAAGGAATTTATTTATCGATGCCAAAATCTTAAATTTTAGGAAATTGATTAATCATTTGCTTTCTGAAAATTGTAAAAAAAGGTTGGAAAGGATGTACAATTTAAAAGTATACTTATGCGAAGGTTTTGTTGAAAACATATTTTGATTTCATAATTTAATATGCCCGAAGCAACGCTCACTCCGAGTTACCGACGAATTCAGATTTTGGACGAGTGGAAAGCCCTCTCCAATTTTTAAATTTGATTTTCTCTATTTTTGAGGAAGTGTCAAATTGGGAAACCCTCGTCTTGCATATTTGTACAAAATCAGTTTACTTACAATTTTCCACGTCGAAAATGATACAAGATGGATTGATTGAATATTTGGCTTACCTGAAACAAAATAATTTTATTAATATTGCTTTAATTACTCATGTGTCGTGGGAAAAATGGGTGATTGATTTTCGACTGTAATTTTAAAACTTTTTTTTTAAATTAAGCAGGTAATTATAATAGTCAAGTACTAAGTAGCTACGTGTGTAATTAGTTTACCCTATACCTGTCCCAATATTATTCGAAGAGATAATTTATAAAGGAATCCAACCTTGCCATTCGAGATACGGTTATGGCAAACTGCCAAAAACATTTTGGCAAACTAAATTACCTTTTAAGAAAACTTTCAGTTTTGAATTATATTTTTCCAGCTAATTATTAGGAATGACTAAACCTCATGAATAAAATAATTTCCAAATTGTTTTTGATAATGAACAAAACTTTTGCATTTAAATTTTAAAATGTTAAAGCTACCTAACACGAAGTGTCTGTTTTAATACCTTCACGAAGAGTATACTAAAACCCACAACTTTATTCAATATCGGTAGCTTAACCCAACCATATTTAACGTTCCTAACATATTTAATATGGTAGCAAAACCAACTTGTTATAAAACAATAAATGTTTACTCAACTAAATTAAACTAAGCTGCGTACATTTTGACATTGAAGGGTCTGCCAAAAGTTAATGATATTCAGAGACCGTTTGGTGTCTATTTTCTTTAAACTTATGTCCCAAAATATTGCAAAATAAATGTCTCAATTGATAACATTTAACATTGGATGTAGTAACAAGTAAAATTGAAAAGAATTTCTATTTACATTTTATTTCAATTTGCAGCAGCAACAATGGGATCCATTGGATTATTTTATATGTTCGCATCCCCAAAAATATTTTCGAAGCTCAATAAGTAGCAAGATTTGTTTCCTTAGCAAATATACAAGATTATTTATACCAGATACCAACAAGTTACATACGTTGCTGTACAAAAGTTGCGAAACAAAAAGACCATTTCTATTTTAGCCAGAAAATACCTATGATGCACAATTTATATTTATCCAAAACGATAAAAATTAATACCTTCTTTAATTACTTACAACTACACGAACACGAGGAAATATATTGGTTTCCTGTATCTTTTCGACTACAAAACACGAATTTGATAAGTCAAACCAATGTGGGCACGTTTTCTTCACGATAAGGAGTGTCACCAAAACTTCATAAACATACAAATTGCTACCGATTTCAAAGCCATAAAAAGACGTGATAAAGAAATACCTAGAGAAATTCTGCAAAATGTTTTTCTAAAACGCGATTTACTGGAGGAAACCTTAATTTAGCTCCCTCCAATCGTTTAGCCGCCGCTAGTGATCACCCCAAAGAGAGGAAAACATTGCGTACCTATTGAATATGTTTGATCATTCGTGACGAGCAAAAAAATCATTCGAATTAATACCTTGAAATTACTTCGTTATTAACATGAAGACAAACGAGAGAGAATATTGAATTATATAAATAAATACCTTAGATAGAATCTAAAAGTATGCTTAAATTATATGGTTAACTAATGCAAATCTTGGAGTTGTTTGTCTGCATATCAAGATGGTTTATTTTATGTATGTACATCAATGGATACTTAACAAGTTAACATACACAATTTTGCATAGTTCTTAGAACACGTGTATGATTATATTAAAAAAAGTTTTTCTAATGAGATTATTATTCTATAGTTATAGGTCAGATAACTAACGCACGCAACTGATTATGTTAGATGCTATATGACGGTGAAGTTTGATAAAGCTCGAGTTCAGTGGGTTAGAACAAAAAACAATTAGCTAACAAATTAAAAATATATGTACATTTTATACCATACAATATATTATGTACATACATACATACCTAATCGTGCCGTTGCCTGCCTACAAGGCAGACAAGAAACTGTTCCCTCATCCCGCTCAACAACATCCCATACACCCAATTTTAATTTTTTGTTTGTCCCCTTTTCACAAAATTCTCTATAACATTCAATCATACCTTAACGGTAATCTTTCATCTATAAAAGAAACAATTAGCTAGAAAAATATAATTTTTGCACAAAAATGAAAGCTTAAACCCATGAAATTTGTATGCATAATTCATGCAATCTTTGTATACCATTACATAATGGAATAAAACTGTTAATTTAATATGAGTGAAGGAAACACAATTCCAATTGTTTTGGAAGTATATGATGGATAAAATTCAGCTAATTGGTGGTTTCTTGTATATTAATGCACCTTGTGCCCCACAAAACTGAAAGGCTTCATTATCATATATTTATTTATTCTTCCAACGAGTGAATCTAATTTATTACAGGACGTGAAAACCAAATCACAACAAAAGGTATGATATGTATAAAATTTTACATAAATGTTGGAAAAGAATATGCAATGCAAATATGGGAGCTATGAAGTAGCCAATCGTAATCTTGCCATAAGGAAATAAATAAGAAACAACATAAACCCAGGTTGAAACCTTAGGATACTCCTAACGTGCAATAAATGAATTCCACAATGCTTTCAAATTTAAGTAAGATTGCATTAGTCCACTGGACGATAACGTAATCCAAATGTCGATAAAAGCTTCTTGGTCCACAATTTTACTTTGATTTGCTATCTATTGACAAGTATTTTATGAACAACAGATGTAGGTACTTGCATAATATGTTTATCAGGAGCAGCACTCATATTTGCCCATTGTAATCCAATTACAGCACTTTGGATATCTTCACCTTAGACTTTTCCTGTTGATTGATCGTCCAATTTTATTTATAATATTCAAGCGGATATCATCGTGATAATACAGTCACTGCATTACATTTTTTGCCAGAATTGTTTATCCTACATCTGCCCAAACGATGTTAAAAGCTCGTTATCATTTTGGAGTTCCTTTACAACCTTGGACCAATTAATTAAAGGTGCCATTATCGTGCGTACTGAGAGAAGCTGGCGTTACATCATTAATCATTTGTTTCCGAGATTATATTTCGTAGCGGGCGTTGAGAGCAAGAATTATCATGTGGCACCGATTTCTAGATTTTTTTGAGTATAGCAACTACTCCCACTTTGAGTTCCAAAGTTAGTCCGCCCTGTTCTCATTACTTCTGTAGGATTATCAATTCTTGCTGCCATGTATATTTTTAAAATTTCAAATTTTGTAAGTTGGCTACACCGTTTTCCTCAATTCATTAATTTCGGCATCAGTCCCAATCAATGCAATAAACGAAGAATGCTGATACTGATTTTTTACAGTTGGCAGTTTTGGGACAAAATAGAATCTATACGCTTATATTAAAAAAGTGATATATCCTTCAAGTTATTGAATTTTCAAACTTCTGTTAAATGTACTGAAAATCAGTGATTTTAAAACTATCATATTGCAACTCTTTAAGTTTGGAGTATAATTTTTAATGCTCTCCTAACACAAACTGTCGCACCTAAAACATCTGTACGATGGATAATTTTCACACACATAAGAAAGCACCCGACGTGAGATAAGCCAAACGTCCCAACAACGCATGAAATGCAGGAGTAATCGAAACATTGGAAAACGTAATTGAAATTTATCTTTAATTTAGGCTGATTTTCCAATTTGTAAAATATCTCAAATTGGGCAATTTCACTTACAAAGTGTAAAGTCCGTGTGACACAAGTAAATTTGTTAACAAATAATTCTCCCATCAAGAACTGGACGTAAATCAACTTTTCAAGTTTCATTATTTTAGTTGGCAAGTTGAAAATTGTTGTACAATTTTGTAAAAAAAAATGAGCCATTTCGTTTAGAACACTGCAAATTTTGATTTGACACATAACTAATCAATTGTAAACTTTTACGTTTAAATATTACCTACTTATGATTTTAGTATTATGGGTTTACAAGTTTTACAAGAATACACACATTAATGCGCTTTTTTCCAGTAGACATTTGATTTTCAACCTTTTATCGTGTGCACAAATTGCTTGTTTGACCTGAAAGTGTCGCTTTTCCCATCGAGGAACTATGTAAGAAAGAAAAATACAAACTCATAGTGTAATTATCATCTGTTTTGATATGATTTTATCATTTATTCTGAGTTCGAGCTAAAGTTCTTCTCATCTTATATCAATTTTGAAATATGACAATATAATCTAGTCCATCCGATTTTGCAGTTACAAAAAATCTGATATTAAAAGTCGGCGTTTTCACACTAGTGCGGTTCTCGAAAGGATCAAGCAAAAATAGATTTTTGAAAAAAATTTAGTAACTGCTTTCTAAAATTTTATATGAAATTATTTTCGCACCGAACACAAAGCTGATTTATTTTTCAATACGTCCAGGAAAATATAATTTTAAAATATTACGTAGATTACCTACATGAAATTGTCTGTAACTTATTAAAAATTTCAATGTCATTTTCGCGTGTTGGCTGTAGGTTTCAAATTTTTTTATCGAGTAGCCAATACAATAGTCTGCGTTGGAGCCAAATAGTCTTGAGATTATTTAACTTCCATTTGACGTGGACCGTCATTTTACAATGTATAAACAAAAAGCAGTAATCTGTCATATCGCTTATTGTTTAAGACAGAGGAGTAGTCTTGGATTGGTTAATTGCTTTGTATTCATCAGCGCAATCAGTCAATTAGATAAACATTTTATTTACTTTTTCCACTTATTGGATCATTTTTGTTTAATAAATAACGCAATTTTTCTAATTAAGTAATCACTTGAAATGGTTGTTTTCGGACTAAGGTATACATTTCTTAACATACAGCAAGAGGCTCATCGCTACATAGGAAATGCACCTGTAGACAGTTTTCTTTTAGCAAATAGTATATAGTAAAGATTTTCAAATTATAATTCAAGGAGCCTCAAAATTTAGATTTAAAAAAAACGTACTATCAAAATTGCATTTTTTCACTCAAAATTAAACTGCGCTTAGGACCTCTTAAGTGCTAAATCCGGCACTGTCTTATTGTTGTAAAAGATTTAAAAAAAATTTAAATATCTGACGTGGTCTAACTAAATCAGGAATTTGTAAAATTTGAAGGTAAATGATAAATTTATGCACATGACCATGACATGTAAACAAAAATTTATGTGTTGGTTAATTCGTTCTTTTATTATTACCGATAAGCCCCCCCTCGACTATATTGAACTTAAATCTTTACGTATTAAACATTTGAATAATAAATATTTGAAGCCCATACAATTTGTTCTGAATCATTTAATATATGAAAAGTAACAATATTTACATAACAAAGTTGCGATTGACGTCTTAAGAAGACCAGACAAAATAATGGAATTTTGATGTAATATAAATAATAAATAATCCACCGATAGGATGTCTAAAAATGTCTCGATCCAGTCCTGAGTATCACGATAATTAGCAACGCATAAGAAACTCAACTCAAACAATAAAACTCATGATAGTGAACATATTTTTACTAAAAAATATTTCTATTCCCATCACGATGCAATATAAGTAAATTGGTAAATTCATGCTATGTTTTTCGATCTAAATTGCACGTGATACAACTAAAAATTACCGATCCTAAGCATGGAATAAAGACGATCGTAAAAATTCAAAATGCGGCGTTTTACAGTTGAATTTGTGTGTGTATGTACTACATTGTATTTGTTTAAACAAACGTTAAATTTGTACGTTAAAAATAAATTATTCCATCCACCTCTGTAGCAGGTTAACCCACATCTATATTTATATAAATCGATATGTGTGCTACGTAGACATAGAACAGACCTAGACATATTAGTATGAAAATGCAAATAGATATCGTCATATTAAATTAAATATAAATTAGACATAAAAGTATGCATGTCATTTTTGTATGCATAGTTAATATTATTGTATTTAGGTATGCTGCATTATTTTGCATACTCGTTTCATTAATTAGATATGTTTTCATCATAACGTATAATCAAATCGTCATGTTTAATGATTTAGTAGAATTTTTTATAATAAATGAAAGAAAATAAAATTCTACCTACTACAATTAGATCAGAAATTTGATGCATTGCAGATAACTTATCGACCGATATGCAGTTATTAACCGTGACACAAATATGGGAAGATGATGGATACCAAAATAAGCTCCTTAGAATTTTGAAATGAAAACCCAAGCATCCAAATAAGATGTAATTCGTCCTTGTACTAAAAATTAATGAATTACAAAATATGGCATTTATGATACAAAATGTAAATTTTAATATTCCTAAATGCCAGAAGAAACTTAAAACGAAACTAATTCGAATTTCTTTGTTTGGGTGATGAAAATTTTACGATCAGTTTTACTATTATTAACTTTATGCTCCAGCATTCTACTTTTATGACTAAAGTTCAAAAAATCCATAATGAATTTTCTAATCGACTGCAGAGAATCTAATATATATTTTATGTTATAAATTATTGCGGCCTTGAGAACAATAAATTGAACTCCCAATTTTACTGTACATAATTTGGGTCACAACTTTCAGGAAAAACAACATTTTCTCCAAATTGTTTTTTTTTCAAATTTCAATTAACGTAATCCTTGCTCCCTGTGGACGACTTATCCTAGAGTGAAATAATTAAAAACCGGTTAAATTGAAATTTCAAAAACTAAAACAGATTATGCAACAATTATTAGACTAATCCAAAGTTTATATCATAGCCAAGATAATAAAACGTTCGATGATTTTAAAATTGGTCCACGAAAATCTTAAAATAACCGTGCAAACCGGTCTATTCAAAAATACCTATACGACGAAAACGTCACAATGATAAAATTAACGATGTTCTAAATATAAATTTACAAATAAGTTTTTACAAAAAATACATGGCAAAAATTTCATAAATTTAAAATGTTATTAAAACTCGCACCGACTTCAAAAGAAGTCCACCGTAGTAGAATAGAAGAGCCTTGGAATATCCTCTCACTTTACACATCAATTTAAGGAATAAAACACTCGGAACGTTTTAATTAAAATTTGAAACTTTCAAAAATTTGATTTATTTCGGCAAGTTAATTGATCGAAGTGGAACCCTTCCTCATCCCGGTGTCATAAGACGACGTCCTGAATGTACTTATGACACTGATTATAACTTCAAGGTAGGGTTGAACCAAGTAATTTGCTTACCGATAATGGGAACAGTTGCTGTTTAACTTAACCAACAAAACTTGAGAAAATATGGTTAGGGACATTAACCTCTCATCAAAATAAACCATGGAAACTTGTAGCAAGTACGTTGAAGACGCATAATTTATTGATGGAGTTCACAGGTGTAAATCGTGCTCAAATTTATGACTAAATTTGCTAATTGGAATATTTTGACGCTGAAAAAAGCAAAACATTTGACAAACACCAAATTTATTTCGCTATCGTAGAATACAGATGAATTGCAATTTAGGTGTAGTATCTCTATATCTGAATCATCGAGTCTTAATTTAGCACTCCGTATTTTCAAAGTTGTCTCATCCATCAACCCACCTTCCACAGATTCACCGTAACAATCCCACAATCATCCAGAGTGTTTACCAAAATAAAGTTGGAAACTGGTGCAGTTTGTTACCTGGCCTTCCAACTGGATTTACAATTGTTCGCAAAAAATAGAATAAAATAATGATAGCTGAAGGTCGTTGAGAAACTTGATCCACGTATCGATTTCCGTATGTTGCTTATCCTCCAAAGCGAATGGTTCGTTTCTTTTAAAAATTCAAGATATCGAAAGATCTTCGCTTTGTCGCATTTAATTCGACTGGTCCAGTGGGCGACTGGTACAGAGATTACAAAACTACTATTAAATACAGTCGAGTCTCGATTAGTCGAGTAATCGCGATGCCTAATAATAATAACACACTATCGAGATTGTTTACTATTTTAGAGTTCTAATATAAAATAACTATAATATTGCAATTTAAGATATATTTATCGAATTTTAAAATACTGTAATGTTCGTTTTTTAATTTGAAATTTTACAAGGCTGCTGATTATTTTACCTAAACCTGTTATAAATTTTGGATAAGTTTGCAACTTGAATTTTGGAGGTGAGTTCAAAAACCAACACCAAATTTAAAATATTTCCTCTCGTTGAAAATTGGGTCCACAATTATTATCAAAAAAGTCCTTTTACTGAAAAACTCGCCTATAGGATCGTTCCAAAAGTTGTCATTAACTCATTCAGTAAAATTATATTTGATAATATAAAAACCTTAATTCAATTTCTTGACTACTTTTGGAAACATTTTATGAAAATGGAAAAATTGTATTATGCTATTACTATCGACTACCGAATAATAATAAATCAGCGATTTGATTTAATAAATACACAAAAAAGGAAAAACATATTACTACATAAAATCAATATGTAGGAAAGAAAATAATTTTCCAAGAAATACAAAAGTATAAATCAAAGATCAAAAGATTGTAAGATGTTGCTTTCTCGATTCATACAAATACATATTATAAACAACGACCAACTTTAGATATTACTACATAAAATCAAGTCCTCCACGGACATCCATAAAGATCTCAAAACTTTCGTAATCCATTCAAGGTTTCAATATTCTAACAACCAACCAAACTACATCAATTTATTCGAATTCAAAAAATATTATTAAACTTAATCGTATAGCTAATCTAGACATGACCAGAAATTTCGACATATTATTCCAAAAAATTGTAATTTATCATAATGGCAGGTATTCCAAAAAAAAACCGATATTCCCCAGACGTCTTCACATTTCCACATATTCGAATACCTGAACAGATATTTATTTACAAATTTTGATAGAATAATAACCTGCGGGTTAATAAACTTATACCTCGGTTGCAGAACTGTTTTGATTTGTAAATTATCAATATCTTGTATAATTCAGGGCCGGATCCAAAAAACATATTCTTATTGGATCAAAAATCGTTGAGAAGGTTTTCGAGTTATTTCAAAAAACCAATGTCATCGTGAAAAGTGAAGCTTAGATTTGAGATAGCGCCCGTTAATTAAAAGACAGAAACCATTGTGGTTTGTCGTAAGAAATGATTACAACCTTATGTACCCTAATGATGGAAGTTGTTGGTAATTATTTACATTAAAATCCATCATTAACAGTGCAAATGACTTTGAGTCAAGATTATCTTGTTCGTATAATCAAGCAATGCAATATTTGAAAGTTAAAACTGTCTCTTACAAGAAGCTTCAAGATTTCATCTCAAATCGATGCCTTTACTTATATAAGTCTTGGAAGTGTAGGTGTACACTGCAAAAATATTCTACAAGCGCTCTAGTACATGTTTTTATTTGACAGCTACGAAATTGTGATAAACTTCAACAATTAGGCTGTGTAGCGGTTCTTTGCAAATTTTTCCAGATTTGTAATTCGTTAAAATTTCCTAAACATTTCTCAAAATTGTTGAATATAAAAGCATCGCGTGCCTTTAAGCCAAACGAGAGGTAGCCATTATTATCAACAAGGTTTGATGATAACAAAATAAACCGCATCTACTCGTATAGACAATATCTGTCTCCCCTGCAGGCAAATACGAAAAATTAAAGCTGAACAGGTCTGAAGAAATATTTTGGAATATTAAAAAACTGTGCGGTTAAATTATTTTTACACACGCGAACGCAAATTTAGAACAAGGCGTGCGTTTTAAAACGTTGTGAGACATGGAACAAAATCTCTCGATATAGTAAATAACACAAAAATAACGAGGACGCTATTTTACCAAAATTACGAGGTCATCCGCCTATCTCGTTACACGTTTTTACGTCTCTTGGTGTAATGCGTTAGTCCAGTGAGATAGTAGGCGCCTCTATTGTATTATTTATCACAATTTTGTCGAGCAAAATAGATAAAGAAAGTGTACACTTCACAATTTTATTATTAATCTGCAATTATGGAGACGCTTTCTAATGATGCAAAATAATGAAAACGTCAGCACAAAAACTGTCCCATGCAGAGCCAAGCTACCTCCTAAAATTGACTCATCTTGCTTATATTAATGTCAGTCTTGCAAACTAAAATTAGACTTTATTTTTATGGCACCGATAAAAGAAAAATTATGAAAGTATATCACCACGAAGAACAAGACATTTAGCGGCAAAATAGTTCCACGAGAAAAACAACCCCGAAGGTGATTTAAGTAAAAATAACAAACATATCAAATTAGTAATCGATAAAATCAAGGGTACAACTGCGATATGTTTCGACTTAATTAAATAATGGAATAAATGAAATAAGCATCATGTACATATCACCTTATTGAAATTTTACTATCAATCACTAACGGTTACTCATCTTTATGGTTAGGAATGCTTATCAAATAAATTCATTATAGGACACATTCATAAGCGGTCGGAGGCGTCCCACGAATTATGAAAGAAATATTTGTGATAAAAACTCAATGTTTTTCGTTTCGAGAAAACATATAAAATCATTACTACTATTGCTTCCTGTATGTGGGCTCCGTGCAAAAGACTGTCATTCAATGCAGTTCAAGAGAATTCCTTCGAAAACAATGTGCGTAATAAATTTCCTTGTCCGTGTTATTTCACAAGAGAAACTGACAAGAGATTGTTACGACACTCAACGTAAACTACTTTACGATGGCGATTGCCATTGATATAATTTTTTCTTCCTTCCAAACAGTAGAAGTTCTATCAAACAGTGGCGTATCATTGAAATCTTATGCGGTATTCTCAACTTTGGACTCCCTCTGACCTATTAATAATAATAATTTTAATGTTACATTTTGTAATTTCGATTCTTATGGGCCCTCTTTAGGCCGCGTTCTACGAAACACATGGAACACCGGTAGTTTCGCCACTGCTACAAAGAAATCCGTTGGTTTCTTATAATTTCCAAGGGTACGATCATTACAAATTCAAAATTTAGTACTATTAATTTAATACAACAAAGAAACTTGTCTCTACATTCTATTTTTGAGCACAAATATGATAAAAGAACATCAAGGCAACTTGAGTGTTGTTTTCAAAGCGCCGATAAGAAACGCTAAAAAAATTATCACAACATATTACGCATTTAATAAATCATTCAGTCTAAATACATTTAATCACAAATTCTAAGATAAATATTCCTGTCGGCAGTAAAATAAACTTAAAAATTACACGTGTTCACTTAATAACCGAGGTATCAGCTGAATTATGCAACCATAAAAATATGTGTACTTATCAAACTGAAGTTTTTGAATGAAACTGCAAAACTTGAAGAACAAATAAGTGCCCATCCAAAATATAAACAAATGAAGTAACACAACACTATTTTCGCTTGCAATCCATAGTAACTTTGATAACCTCTAGGCGATAAAAGAAAACCAGAAATCAACAGTCGTTCCCTTTTTCAATAAAGACCAAACAAAATGATAAAACATGAAAAAAGGTCAACGAGTAAAAAATAAATGCGATAAAACAAACAAATCGCATGGTCTAATTTTTTTAATCAACTACAGCAGAATTGATAAGTTGTGATTTTAACAAAACTGCTTTTGCAGAAAAAATGCCAAGAGTCACTTCACTTGGAAAGTTTGTTTACATGATAAATTTTCAATTCTTAATCTATTATGAGCAATGCAGTCCTAGATAATTTTATCATAGCAAGTTGTTGATCGAATTCTTTTGTCGTTTAGAGAAGGAATGCTTCCAGAAGAAGAGGCGGGCAGATTGTTTACAACATTTTAGTGCGGAAATATTTCTCATCTGCATGAAAAGATAAGAATAATTTGCAGGAAAAGTGGAAAATAAAAAGCGTGCGGTCTATTTTTGAAATCTTACAACGCAAAAAATGATTTTTATATTAAAACTAGCGGATTTTAGTACTCGGCCTTCGGCTACAATAAAATTAAAGGCGTTTCGCCACTGTCCTGTCAATTTGAGCAACTTGTTCTGCCTTTAGTTTGTCAAACTATCAATTTGATATTAACTAATCTGTTACTTACAGTTCATTGAAATTCGTTAATTATTATTAGTTCATTTTTTTGATAAGTGAATTTGGACTATCTATTTTTTTGTGACGTATTGATTTGATTAACATATCTAGAAATATGCTCCAAAATAGTAAACTATACAGAAATTTATTGGCCAAGTTGTAAATTTACAAAACTTGACTCGAAATTTATACATCGACAAATTTTTGAAAATTAATTTTTCTACAAAAACGTTCGCGACGACAGTAAATTAATTATCTTTAATAGTTAAAACGTGGAAGACGATAGCAAAGTTTAAAAATATAATAGCAAAATTAAAATCCGCACTTAGTGCATGATTTCCTCGTCTGAACTTTTTAAGATAAATATATGCCGCAAGGAACTTTTTTGTAAGAAATGTAATTCCCTACAAAATTGTTTTTGCAGCATTTCAAGTATAAGGACATGTCGAATTATTTATATTTTCAGATAAACTGTGACCAAATTTCAATTCTCATTTCCCAATGTCTGTGCTGATTTTACTGTCTTTATATTTACATATCTGGCTTTAAATGGATCAAATAAAACGTAATGCTGCACCCACAATGATTTGGCGAATGCAAATGTCCACAAATCGCGATCAGCCTTTCGCTTGTCATTCGTGCACAGAGGTGAGAGATTGGCTCATAAAATGAGGCATCCGTCCTTGGATGAGGAACAGTAAAACCGATATTAGATGCATCGCCGCTTGTGCTCGTCCCGAATAATCGCCGCGTAAGGACGAACTCGAGGTCGCGCAGCAAATGTTCGGCGATGTGTGGGAAGCAGCATACATTCTGATCGATTCAAGGGTTTTGTAGCTGATTTAGACATATAATCTCCATTGGAAAACTTGCGATAGAATTAAATCTGAAAGTTAGAATAACAAACAAGGCCTACTATTATAATTTAATAGCCTAATTACAGTATTGGAAAAAAAAGTTCAATTAATTTAAAATAAACCGAAGTAACAAGTTGAAAACAATTTTGTTTACTACTTCCATCTAATTGATATTAAATCGGAATCGAACCCTAAAGTACAACGATAAATTAAGCCCATATCAAAAGACCATTTCAAGAATTATCTCCTATAAATTATATTAATTTATTGTAAAATAATAATGAAACCATTTAAAGACAATAAAATTGCACTTGACTGAACTCACATGGTAGTAAATTCGATACTACTGAATTGTAATTTGTAGTTGCAACAAAAATGTTGCGTACATTTGTTACGCACCATTGCAAAACATTAACCTTTTTCTTGTGTAATTTTGCAATGTATAATTATAAGCAAATTGAAAAAAAAAGTTTCACCACAAAACCGGCTATTATGATAATCATTCTTCAACATTTTTATTTTGTTGCTGGTAAAAACGCTTTCGCATTGTTGATTTATCTTGCAATACAACTAACTCATCATAGTTGAACTGAAGAACTTGTCCCGTTCGCGACAAAAGTCGAAGCTAATAAGTGAATTATTTTCAAATTACCCCAAACTGAAGGATCAACTATTGGAATTACAAACCTCACGAATTGGTCAGAGTTTATTGATTAACTGCAACTTGATGCGATGCCTACATTGATAAACCGGATCTGATGAGAGGAATTACGAATTTCCATTATTTCAAATGAGCGTGGTTAGTTACTCCGGAAACAAGGTCGGGAGCCACCCTCTAATGCAGTTCAACATTGTATGATTGAATAGTCACGGGATTTAAATTCTGGAGAAATTTTCTTGCAGTACTCATGGTGGAACAATAACGAATAAATTGAACCAGTTTGAAGGATTTAGTGAGAACACAAAGAAACTTTTGTTGCTATTATGGAATATAATATTTAGATGACCACGCACCAGAATTTTTCAATCAAACAATTTTTGTATTGAAGCAGTTTTTGGCATTCCGAGTGATATTTCAATAAAACCTAATCGATCTTCCTTTTATTATAAAATAATACCTAAATAAAAAATGTCTGATCCACAACATCATAAATCAAATATGTATTATTAAAATTTGTAATGTACAAAATTATTGTATGGAAAGTTTTCGCCTAAGTGGAGCACATAATCGAGCAATTTAACAAAAAAAATAATAATGAAAACACCTTATGACTAAACATAACTCAAGAGTATAAATGGGTTAAAATATCAAACCTATTTAAATTGATGTGTAAATTTACTTAGTACGACGTACTAATAATAATTAATGAAATGAACATCCCAGTTCAATTTTTTGTCGTGTTTTGATAAAAGCGCTCGTATATTACGCAAACAGTTTACCAAAAGTTCACAAACTGTTAGCGAACACAAATTAGAGTACCATTATACCACTTTGAAAATTGAAAACTTTGGCTTAATTCTTGTAGAGAAAAAACGATGCATGCTTAAACAAATTTATTTCGGTTGAATTAGAAATAAATTGTTCCGTCCCCCTGATTCTACTAAAAATCAAACAACAACATGTCAGAAAGTTCGGGTTACAATTTCGAACTTTGCGGATTTTCTAAACTCGTCCATTCGATAAACAGCGACAGTGTGGTCAAAAGAGTCTTTCGTGTTCCAATAATAACCAGATTCACTTCTTGTCAGGATCGATAACCTGCGCAATTGAAATAGTTTTGTGGATGCGACCTCGTGGAACCTGTCAGGGACGGACTGGTATAAACATTTTCATGTCACACAATCGACGAGTTTCATTATAGTCACAAATTCTTTGAACAAATATATAAACATAAAACATTTTTTTACTCCCTTTCAATTGCTGTTGAGTGACAACAAGGCAATTCTGATTTGTTCCTAAAATCCCAGTTTTGTGTGACGTCACCTACCAGTCATTTAATAATTTTTTGGGACTCAAAAAACTTCTGAAGCCTCAGTTGAAAAAAAAAAACAATTTGCAGGGCTCATTTTAGGTCATTTTTTAAACCCAATGTGCTTCTAGAGTCAGTTTTACTGTACATAAGCTACAAGATTTTTAATTTTACTCTGAATGTTTGCATTTGGAACAAACATAGAGGAACAGGCAGCAAGAGTTTTCCAGGCCTAAATCAACATGTGGACCGTATAATATTAGATGAACTTCTACAAACCTTACGCGAAATGAAAAATAAGAAGTTAGTAGGAACGGATGAACTTAGAACAAAACTCTTTCGCTTCCGACTTAATCAATGTTAACTGGATTAATGGTGGTCATATTCATACACCCGAAGAATGCAAATTAGCATCAATAGTACAACTATATAAGAAAGGCGATAGGCCTGAGTGCGGAATAAGTTTATGAAATGCAAGGTACAAAATTTACTCACGTATTCTCACAGGCAAAGTAAACACACTATCAAAAGTCATGCTAGCGGAAACATAGAACGAATTTTGGAAGGGCAGTTCATGAAATGACTTTATCTTTGCTATAGTGAAAGGAGGAGAGTACAATAATTTACCTACTATCGACTTCATAGACAATCAAAAGGCTTTTGATAGAGTGGAACGAAATACACACTGGTAAAATAATGGCCGATTTATAAAACGTTTCCCTTAACACCGCATTAGAGCTACCCAAAGTTTATACATACGCATTATTAATAATAAGTTAATTATACAAAATGCACCATCGCAAAAGTAGAAAGTAATGGAAAAATGTATATTATACTACATAGACTACGTTATAAATCAAACTTCAACAGTGGCAGGATAAACTAACAAAGCGTTTTCGTGTTGTCCAGATATTCTTGGACGAGTTTTCTGTTTGCTGATGAACCAGCACCGCTCGCCGAAACAGAAACAACCACGCAAGAGCGATGTACCCTTGAGAAAAGGCACAAAAATTAAATTTTTATGAACGAAAATCTACTATGCAAGTATAAATCTCGTTCATCCATTCACGCGCATCAATCTCGGATTTAAAGTTTTAGTTCAATATTTAAAACAATGCTAAAATGCATTGTTTAAGGAGAGCATTTTACTTGAACCTGTACAACAGTAAGATTGTTATAATTTTATCTGAAAATTTGAACAGTATGACTCAATCCAGCTTTTCTCTAATAACTCAAAAACGTTGAAAGCTATAAAAAAATTTAATATCTCTCACCGTTCTAGAGTTATTATAAAAAATTTGGGATCAGTTATAGTCGAGCTCTCGTGGTTTATGACTGTATTGACTTGCGATATTAAACATAATATTATTGTCAATCTATTACGCTATAGCCATAAAGACATTACACTAATATTTCAGAAGAAATAAATTATTAGGTCTCCCTGACGTTGACAATACTTCTGTCTTATGTCTGTATTTTTTATCGCTAACTTATCAGATGTATAAGGGGACCTACAGTTTAAAGTGTACTTGGAAGCACTCGAGGAATTTACTCTCGTACTTGGGTTGTTTAGCTACAGCAGTGGAGTGATGTGATCGCTGGTTGAGTATAGAGCGGAAATTCTGGGTTCAAATCGCGGATTGCACAGAATTTCTTGGCTCGGCCTTCCGGTGAACATCCACACTCTGTGGTGATCCCTGATGTTTGTGTCGACGTCATTACCGTAAATACGGCTGCGTCACACACGCAAAGCTAGCAAGATATGTTAGGTAAGCAGGGAAAAGCCATGGGCCTTCTAGGCCTGTAGAGCTGTCATATATATACTTGGGTTGTTTTCGATTCAAGTCCGAGTATTGACTCTAGGGGTACGGGAATAAAATAAGAAAAAACACTATCCAAATATAAACAAATACAAGAGCAAAGCCCTCTAAAATTTTTATCAAATTGGCCGATTGCACTTCCTACTCTTCCGTGGGTGTGAATCTGGGATATAACTGAAAGCACAGCAGGCTGGATCATCCAAACTAATTATTATAATGTTGTGTTCGGATTATTGAATTTACTAACAAAAAATTACCGCATAAAACAACAAAAATATATCACAACAAAATAAACAAGTTTTTTTTCAAATTTGTTTGCACATATCATTAAAATTGTGGGAATTTGATGACTATAAATAGCAGCTGTATTTTAGGATAACATAGGATATGTTATTTTTATATCCAAAAATTTTGTGTTCGGATTATCGAAATTGCACTGTATTAAGAACAATTTTATGTTAAGAATTTTTCATTTTTTAAAGAGTCAAAAAACGAAAGTCCTTTCTAAATTAAATGACATTGTTATGTTGTTTTTTGCACACATAAATAGATAAACAACATAAAAACTCCTTTTTTCGGAGGTCAAACAGACTCGAGTTTAAAAATACAAATAGGTAATCACGAGGCGAAACAAAATCATTAAGTGCAATTACTCTAAAAATAAATGACTTGTTATGTCCAGAAAGTTAAAATAAAATTTTATATAATTATAATTCGAAACAAGGTCGATCGCTTAAGAAGTCTACAGATGCATTAAGTAACTTCATCAATTCGACAAAAGAACAAAAGGCATGTAAATGAAATCGATCCACAGTTTGTCCCAATTTAGGTTATCGACTTTGCTTTCATGCGTTCGATTCCAGACGAAGTAAAACTTACATGCTCAGAAAAATCTTTCATGTGCTTCTTCTGTCCGGAGAAACGTTAGACGTTTTCCTCCCCCATAATAATGAAAACTTTAAAAGGGAAAGTTGGACAAAAGGCAGTGGGCATTGTGGCAATAGAAACTCCAGGTTAGGTTGAATTTTCAACATAAAAAATGTATGAAGTTTTAAAAGTTGGTTTTCATATACTCGGTCATTAAAAATGAATTTCAAAAGTTCCCCACTAACAAAGGTGTTCCTCATCCCATACATTTCCAAAAAAAAAAAATATGCGCTGATGCCCACTTACAAGTAGATGTAGGTTGAGAAACTTGGTACATTAATTTGGGGAGAATATTCTATGGTAATTTGGCAATTTTAAAGCTTTTAGGAGCAATTTTAAATAAAAATTGTAAATTCTACATCAGATATACAATAAGACTGTCAAAAGAAACAAACCGTTGGCTGTTAAAGAATGCAAAAATACACAAGAGTCATCAAGTGTTGAAGCTTTGAAATTATGGACCACCTTTAAAATAATGTAATTATGGGTGTGAAAAAACCGTAAACGCATTTTGTGTACAAACGTGTGAGAAAAATTTCATCAGATATAACAATGCAACATTTACATAGATATTTCACTCCATTCTGGGTAGGGTAATTTTAAAAGCAGTGGTTTTTGAAAAGACAACTAAAAATGAATTGACTATTTAAATATTAGTTAATAAAAAGTACCACACTGTCTAACAAACGTCCTTGTCCAAAATATTGAAGGTTGCTCAAATAAATGGAGAAAGTTAGTGTTGGTCTAGAAAATTGCATTTGTGCAAGAGTTTGAAAAAGTTTGAAGTGGTCAAGATAAAATAATAGAAGATAAAATAAAAATGGGTTTATTACCTGTTTCCTTTTCAAGTTGCTAACCGAGGTATCCATTATCAAAGGAGCAAATGGCACTGTTCCATTATATTGGTCCTTCATAATATCTAAATACTTGTTTAGACGTTCGTGATCAATTTGATCTTTGGAGATGTGAAGATAGGAACGCCAATTATTCGAATCAAAACCCCAATGCACCGTTCTATTTTCCAAGTCTCTGTGCACATGACACACAAACTGTTGTGGGGTGAATGCACCATTACAATCGACGCATTCTATGCACCTTGCATCTTTGCTGGTATATAAATCGGGCACACAAATACCCCTACACTTTCCAAAACACTTGTGGTAAACCGAAAACGATAGCGCCCCTTTGGGCGGTCTTATACTAGGAATCACTTGACAATGCAGGAGAGCACTACACAGTCTTTCCGCATCGGTTTTCGTAACGAGTCCACAACTGGGTGCACTACTGGGAAGAACTCCCTGATTTTTTAATACGTTTAATTGATCAGGTGTACATCGCGAACAATAAATTTGTAATCGATCGCATTGTTGATTAATTTGCATGAGAGTGAATTCACGTAACACACAATTTAGAACCTGAGGCAAGCATAAGCGTTTTTCGCCACCAACTACAAAACACGAAATAGTTTTTCCTTCGAGAGTTGTCTCTGTGCGTTCACTGCAACTTGTATCGGCAGTTGTTAAAATGGGAAGCTGTTGGATTGGCAATGGTGCGGGTTGAATAACAAATTCTTCCTCTTTTAAATCAGGCGATTCCGCTTTTGTGACCACTAACGATAATCCTGCTGGTCCTTGAAGACTTTTCGTGGCACTATGCTGGTAATTTTTTAAGACACTTTTCAAGTGAGGTGTTACTTCCATCATCTTTTACTAGTTTTGTTTGCTCGAATTGGAGCATTAATAATGTGTTTACGCTAACTCACACACCTTACCGTAAAACCGCACATTTTTAAATGTTACACTCGAAATGTAATAACTAAACTAGCCACCACCATAACATCTATTATAAATTTATTCTTATATCACTCAATCGTAGCACACAACCTCACTACACGTCTGTCGAAACATGTCTGCCTACGACCGGCGGTCGTCTGGTTCCACTTTAACTCTTTGCGCAAACTCAATCATCGCGCGACGAGATGCACATTTTGTGGCAATTGTTTTTCATTAACTTTGCTTAAAAACAAACGACAGTTGTTCACGTAACAACACTAAAAACAATCCAACTGCGTAAATAACTTAATACCTATAAACATATGAACACAAAACGGAATAATGGCTAAAATTTACATTCGCGAATATGCAGTCATGGCCACAGACTGTGTGGAAAGTCTAGCCTTACTCCCCTCGCGTCTACACCTCCGCGACTGTCGGTGGGTCATGTGACCGACCTTCCCGTCAAAATAGCCGTCATGGCATGAGACGCGTTGAAAGAGAGAGAAAATAGCTGTCTCCTTTCTCGACGCCGTGTTGGTGATTGCACGTGCATTGCTCTCAAACAAATAAACGCCAACCCTTCCTACTCCTATATTATATTATGCACCACAAGCACAATGCTTGCTGCCTGCCTGCCTATGACATTAACACCAACAAACATTCCTACATTTATTAGCGACAAAGTAAAAAATTAATTATGCTTACTACCTTGTATTGTTTTTTTAATTACCTTCTTCTTGTTTTAACGACTTACATTTTACACCTGCATTTTTATGTAATCCAATCCAATCTAGTTACGAAGGTGCTCCGTGGCTCTCTCTTGTTACCACCTATGGTCACATATCTTCCATTCAATATTCAACATCACGTTCTACTTTTTTCTTATATCTATGAGACCTGAAAACGCAAAAAAATGTGTAGCTTGCAGGTATTTTTTAAACTAAATAATATCTCGGATATAGTAGGCGCCAATTATTCCGATTATTCATTCTTTTTTCTACGATTTTCTTACTTTCTAATTCCTAACTGATAATCAATTATCTCCCGATAATTTTAACATTGAAATCGTTTTACTTTTTATCACAAGATTACATTTTTTCTAAACTATTTGTAATGAAATATCAATTTAAACCAATCACAATCGAACAATTTTATAAGTGTGCCGATTATTACACGTAAAGTAAAACGCAAACTAAAAATTATAACTAAAACCTGAAGCTCAATCCTCTTACCGGTAAGAACAATGAAAAATTCACCCTCTTCATTGTTATTTTTGTTTGAAATTCTTCTTCTTCTTCGTATTACTTCTTGACAGAAGTGTCGTGACCAATTTAATATGTTATTATTAAATGGCTTTCTTGGCAGATTACTCTCGGTGGTTTGCCATTGCCTTCCGAGAGAAGAGGGTCATAATAAAGTTGGATAAATTTTGTAGCCGAGTTGGGGATCGAACCTAGGGCTTCTAGCCTAGAGTCCGGTCCTTAGCCCGTTGACTTAGCTCACCTCTCTTGTTTGAAATATTGGGCCCTAAAGGCAAAGATTTGGGTATTATTCGTACTTTGTAATCGTTAGGTGTCATCGCGGAAGAAAGGGTGGGTTTAGACTTTAGGACAGATCTGTGTAACCTAGGGTGACCGCAGACGTCCCATATTTTACGCGATTGTCCCTTATTTTCAAAGTGCTTTTTCTATTTGGCTAAGCCCGCTAGACCACCTAAAATGTAAAAAAAACTGGCGTGAAAAGAAGAAATAAGATGACTCTTTAAAATTGATAAACGCAAATTTAATTCTTGAAAGGCTGGGGGGTATTCCATACCCTTTTATTTAAAAAAAAAACTCTGATTTATTCCGCGTATAACAACGCAAACCCCATAGTGGGCCGACGTTTCTTTCTATTGTTTTTGTTTAATTAAAAAATATTTTGCTTTATTTTTACGCAAATGATATTTTTTAATTAAACAAAAGAAATAAAAAAAAATGTTGGCCCATTATGCGGTTTGCGTTATCATACGCGGAATAAATCCGAGTTTTTTTTTGAAATAAAAAAATCAAAAATCAAAAGTGGCGAAATTTGAAAAATTAATGATTATTTCCGAAAAAATGAAAAATTTTGTAGAATACAAGTTTGAATATTTTTTTTATATTTTTTCCTGAAAAGTACGTTTAAAGACAAAAAAAAAGTTTTGTTGGTCAATTTTTGAAATATAGTTATGATCGTTTGAAGAAAAAAAACATCAGTTTTTCTAAAAATTCTTAACTTTTTTTCTGTCGAGTAAAAAATTTTGAAAAAATTCACAGAACTGTTTTTGGTGGGATAGTATAATATGTAAAAATTTCAGGAAAATCAAAAAGGTCGGGTTCAAAAGTGGTCGATTTGGTGTGGAATGCCCCATATACAAATACACCTTTAATATCGTTTTTCTCTAAATTGTCTAAATAATTTAATTTTAAATTTTCACTTGATTAAATCCTAATTATAATCCACACGTATAATAATAATGGTAGGTACAAATCGATGATAACCAAAGTTAGCTGTTTTCTTGTAAAATAAAAAATAAAATTTTTTCACATTTTTGCTGCATTCACAGGATTAATATTTATATAACAGTTGAACAATATTTAAACAAAGCCTTTAATAATTAAAGGCTTCAATTCTTCAAATTCAAGACCATCAAAATCACCCCTTAAAAATTTGAATTTTTTTATTATTTTTTTTACCAAGTTACTCCTGGTCACACAATAACTTTTAATAAAATATCTGTTGTACTTATCAGCTACTTCAAATCAGTTGTATTTATAGTAGGGGAGACCGGAGCAAATTGTGACAAGTCTCAGGGCTCAGTTGCTGTTGCCACCTAACGGCTTAGACTCAAAGTACTCAATGCTTATCTTACATTATTCCGAGTGTGTATAATGTTATTTCAAGTACTTTGCGACAATTATCTGGATTTTATTGGTGGTATTGGTATGGTATTCATTGAACGATATAATTAACAAATTAACTCTAATGATTCACTCTCTATTTAATAAAATCAATCTCTCAACTATTTTCTGTTTATATAACGTTTTATCTGAAATATCAGTTTGGGGCAGGTTGTTACAAAAAAAACGAAGATGCAAACGCGGACGTATCACCGGCCAGTTTGGTGCAGTACCAGGGAGCCCATGGGTTTGAGGGGCCTAATGTGGGTCATAAATATATGCCATAAGTCCATATCATAAAGATATGCTTCTTTGGAATTTTATGGCAGCAATTTTTTTACAAAGTTTGTTATGTAGAAAGACAGTCGTGTGCAAAATTTCAGCCTCCTAATTTAATTTCTGCTGTTAACTTCACTTTTTTTTAGTTTTTTCACATTTCTTCATTTTTTTGTATCGATATATGTCCGAAAATAAAAATTAGTCAACTTTTCAAAAACTTATTTATTTTCAGACCACTTCAGAAAATTTTGACAATTTTGCTTTGGAATCCTTGCAAGTTAAAAATTCCAACTGCAACACCATCAAATATTATTATAAAATTTTGAAAATAGACATGAACTTTAACTACCTTACTGTTAGTAATTCCTACAAAGGTAGTCCGTGACGTAGAGGTTAAAGGTTCGGAATGATAAATCGTAGGTTTTTAGTTTTCTTCCTGTACCGACCAATTTTTTTATTGAGCATTTTAGGCTGGAACATAATCAGACTACTTTTCTCCAAAGATATTGCCGGGAATGCACAAATAGTCAACGCTGAGCTATATCGGAACACAATAGCCCAGTTTTTTGTATCTCAAATGAATTGAATGAATCTCAGAAATATGTGGTTCCAACAAGACGGTGCCACACATCACGTGAAACACTAAGATTATTGCACGAGACATTCTACTGTTGTGTAATATCTCGTTTTGGCGACTAAAATCGTTAGCCTTCTTTTGCTTGGTCTTTTTGAAGTCAAAAGTTTATACAACAAGCCCACGACCAGCCACACCTTGAAAAATAAAATTAGATGCTGTATTACTGATGATGATGAGATACAGCCGCAATTGTACCAAATCGTGATTAAAAATGCAATATTCCATTATTTATTTTCGGGTGAGTATCCTAACTAAGCCCAAAAATTAAAAAAATTTTCTTGTTCAAAATTAGGGTTAAATAAACCCAAAAACCGTAAAAATTATATAAAAGTATTGTGTTGGTTTTTGACATAGCTTTATCTCCACCCACTTCTAAGTTTATAATAATCAGACTGAAAAAGCAGAATGTTTTTTGAAATCTGAAAATCGAGATCTCTAAGCCCGATCACTTGTTAAAAATATTCCTGTTGACCACGCATCTCCTAAACCGAGATCTTTGAGTTCACAGATTTAAAAGTTTTAGTTTGATCATGTCAGTTGCACAAATACGACAAATCGTCAACTGCATCGTCGTAATCGTCAACTGCAGTAGCCTCGCCCCCTAATAAGCCTTGCTCCAAGTTTTTACGTCACCAGAATACGACAACCATGCAGTTCTGACGTCGATTATTACCTAAATTAAATAATCGATACATATTTAGTGTTCATCCTTAAACGCTTCATTTTAATATTATCTATTAGAACTCGTTGAGTTTTGTAAATAACCATAATATTTTATGAAGTTTTTTTCAATACTTTTTTTATTTTATTGTCAAAACTGAGTTGTCTTGCCTATGATGCTGCGTGAGTGTGATCTTCAATTTTATAAATAGCACCTTTAGTTTTGAAAATGAAGAAGTAAGTAGACGTAGTTGTAATTCAATATTCCATTTTAACTTGACAGAAATCATACATAATGTAATCATACATCTACAAAATTCCACATTGGTCTGTTGGTAATGCATTTTCTAAAAAATAAAAATCAACGCTCGAATATAGGTCAATACTTCGACATTTGAAACAGGAAGGTGCTGTCAAAAATCTAGTGACTTCATCAATACCAACCGCTTTTTTTTAAACTAGCGCATATCGAATGGTGCAAAACACAGTAATAATCAGATTGATTCCAAACATTACAGACATAGATCTATTTTAGAATTTCACAAAGACCATCAAAATTCTGCGAGTGTTAATTTTTATCGATTTTTTTATAGCCTTAAATTCTTCCGGGAGCTTTTTGAAACGCAGCCCGTTGTTATTAAATCATCAGTCGCTGCATTTGACAATAAAGTGATATTCAGATATTATGCAGTATAGAACATTTAATAAATATATAATTAAATATATTAGCAAAACATTAGTAGGAATTATTAATTTATTTTATAGGTAATAAATAATTATTTATCTTTTTATGTGTTATGTTCACACTTTGTTCCTTGGAGACAAACCGATTTGTCTCCGGTTATTATTATTATTACTATGACGTAAAAGTAATACATTTTGCTTGTACACCGATAATAATTTATCAAAAGTTACAATAAAATCATGGTTGTTTGATCGTGACTTGTTGAAATTTTCTTGATTTTCGAATTAATCTCCGATTTATAGGGAATAACTTTTTTATGGAATTAAAATTAAAAAAATATATTGTAATATTGCCAACCCAAGGAAAACTTAAAAAACCTTACGTTTCAAATATTTTTGTTGCTTAGGAGTACAAAATGACCTAGGTTGTGGTATACCACCACGAAAACATTTCCAATAAAAATTTGTTATTATTTTTAATAGTTAAGAAAACGGTACTTAAATAGTTCAAGTATTTTATTGCTTACATTAATATTTTATTATATTATAAAGCAGGGTTACTACAATTGTATTGTATAAACTATAAAACATTAGAAAATATAATGCTGACTTGAACAATACGGAAATAATGTCTATCGTTTATTTAATGTTTTTTAATTTACATTTTTATTGTCACATCCTACTGTTGCAATTTCATATAAATAAATAAATTAATCAAAACATTTGTGAATAACGATCAAGTCAAGATAAAATTGAGGCAAAAAGCTGCGTCCCCCAGCTCTCTCCTGAGCAAGCCACTACATGTGAAACGCTAAATAGCTGCACATGCGCAAATAGCTTGCATTGCAAATAGCTTGGTGAGAAACTATTGTGGGTTATTGCATTGGGATTGAATACCTGATAACTCATTATCATGCACAATCTGTCTTTCTTATAGACATTAATTTTTGGCTAAAATTTTCACTTGAAAATGAACAAGTCACCTTATTTATTCTATTAAAAAAAAACGTAAAAGCTTAGTACTTCTATGTTTTATCTCAAAATATGAAAATATTTACCTATATATTATCGACCTAAACCAGATTTCGTCATTTGTTGTGACTTGACGTTTTGTTGTAGTTAGAAGTCATCCACTGCTGTATAAACAATTTTATACTTTAGAACAGGTTTGAGAAATGTCGAAATGGCCAATTGTCGAGAAAATACAATACATAGTTATGTAACCACGTTAAAGGTTTCTCAATATTCTTCCGATGTCAATAGACTCGCAAAGCAATGTGGACATTTTAAAAGTAATTTGTAATTTATACTCGTTCAAATTTATTAAAATTCAAAGCAAAAAACATCTCAAACATAAATCATTTTTATGTTTAAAAGATTTGATTTCTGTGAAATTTCTAATACATTAAAAGTTATATTCTTTTATATATATTTTCTTTATCAACTTCATTAAGTGTCCCCAGAGGCTTTTTATTATCTTTTGCGAAGAGATTTGCGACGTTACAAGGGAATTATATCAACGATAATGTTTGGCAGAATATCCCGTTCTACTCTTGTGGAAGCCAATAGCCTTAAGTTTAATAATAATTTTTTGTTTTCTTAACGATGAAAATATATAATCAACAATGATAATTACACACTAAAAATAAAAAAGTTTTGAGGCAATAAATTGAGACATAAAACAAATTGATAAATCAAAAGTGAAAGTTGGAACATACAAATTATTGGGCGCGATGGTCGACTAGTTAATTAAAAATGTAGTTCTTGGTACTTTTAACTAAAAGAATCTATCAAAATAAAAATTATTGCCGTTTTATGAGCAATAAAAATTTGAAAAATGAATTCGTTCATTGAGAATATAACAACCGTCTTTATGGAAGTATATCAATTTGATGGTAATGTCAGATGGTTTATCCAAAAATTAATAATACGAAAGATTTCATAGGCAGTAAAAGTGAAAAGTTTCAGTCTTTCAGTATTTCGTCCAGTTCTAATATTGCTTCAAGAAAAAAACAATTAAATTTAAGATTTAATTGATTAGATTTAATATATTAAATCCGTGGGTCTGTACACATTTTTACTTATCTTACTTGTTAAATGAGAGGTTACTCTTCAATAATTAGGAAATCTTAGTTAAATCACAAATGAAGATTCAAAAATGAATCTTCAGGTTTCAAAAAAGTTAGATCTGTCACTGTTGTCACACATTATAAAGCTAAACGGACACTGGAAGCTAATCTAAGCTAACATTTTTTATTAATTTGAACTATTTTTTTTTTTTTGAATTATTTTATTTGAATTATTTTGAACTAAGATTGCTCTAAACTTAAAACTGAATTCCCAAAGTGTGACTGAGTTGTTCGACGTTTTAGCTGATTAGATTATTTTGTTGTAATTTTAAGTTTTAGCTTCTTTATGAACGGATTATGGATTGAAGTTGTTTCATTTCAAATACATATTATATACAGGGTGTCCCCGTGACCGTGGAGAACCTTTGAGGTAAAGATAAAGGACACTTTTCTAAAACAAATTTTCAAATAAAATTTTTGTCCAAGTCTAAATCCTTGGGGGGTACCTCTCTTTAAAGCAATTTTTTAAATTTCTGACTTTAAACGGCCATAACTCCTATTTACGCATTATTTAAAAAATTTTGTACTTGTCCAAAATATACCGGCGCACCATCATGCTGAAACCACATTCCTTGTCTTGATGCCAGTGGAATATCATCTAGCAATAATGGAAAATTTTCTTTTAAAAAATTTAGGTATCCGGCAGCTGTAAGCCTTATGTTTTGTAAAAAAAATAAAGACCTATAATTTGGCTTCCCAGCATTCCACACCTACAGTTCACACTAAAACGTCGCTGATATCCTCTCTCAAGTTTTTCTCTGGGATTTTCTACTGCCCACCAATGTTCATTTCTATAATAATTTATTGTTGACACCATCTCTTGTAAAAGGTCAAATTAATCTTCCATAATTTAAAAAAAAATTCTTTAAAGATAATAAATCAAATTGAGATTTTTAACAATTTTATGAATTTATTTTTTTTTACCTGCACCTTGATCATTATTTTCAGAATTTCTGTGAAAATGGTTGGTTTCCCAAAAAAATTTATTTGACCAAAATTGTAGCCCGTTAAATTCCCTATCCGATTTAAACCATCAGTTTTTTACTAAGACGTTTCGTTTAAGAGATACGGGGTTCGCACGAAAAGTAAAAATAATAAAATCTGAATTTTTTCAACATTTTTTCCCTTAATTTAATTTATAACTCGAAATCAGTTGATTCTACGCAATAAGGGATTATAACCTAATTTGTAGCTAAGCAAATGATCTTTAAAAAAGTTTTAATTAGTTAAGCCTAAAAAATCAATAACATCGGAGTTATGGCCGTTTGAAGTCAGAAATTCAAAAAATTGCTTTAAAGAGAGGTAACTCCCAAGGATTTAGACTTGGACAAAAATTTTATTTGAAAATTTGTCTTAAAAAAGTGTTCTTTATCACCACCTTAAAGGTTCTCCACTGTCACCGGGACACCCTGTATATAACAACTCTACAGGCCTAGAAAGCCCTTGGCTTTTCCCTGCTTACCTAACCTGTCTTGTAAACTTTGCATGTGTGACGCAGCCGTATTTACGGTAATGACGTCGACGCAAATATCAAGGATCACCACAGAGTGTGGATGTCCACCGGAAGGCCGAGCCAAGAAATTATGTGCAATCCGCGATTTGAATCCAGAATTTCCACTCTATACTCAACCAGCGATCACATCACTCCACTGCTGTGGTTTCATTTCAAATACAATAACAATAAAATTTAAAATATTATTATCTGTAAAATGATTTGTAATTTGATTTAAACTAGTTTTTCGGTAAATAACAAAATAGTAATGATCAAATCTCATAGGTTCGTTGAAACACGAGGTCAATTTTTAAATATATCAAAATAATAATATTATAAATGTTTACTGGGAGAGAACTCGAGGTAATCATCTGTACAATGATGTTTCGCTTCCAAGGTCTTTAAATTTGAAGTCCAAAGAACTCAATTGAAACTACACTAAAGATGAAACTCAACAGAAAATAATAAATAAAAATTTGAGTTACTCTCTAGAAATAACTTCAATAAAAACAAAGCTTTGCGCATCTAAACGACTTAACAACGCTCAAGTGATGCTTATGAAGAACATGAATAAAAAATAGGATTTTAATTATGTAACAAAAATTGTAAAAGTAATTTATTTCCCAAACCAACGAATAATATCAGGAAAAAAATTTTAGCGACGAAAACTATAGCTACAAAACTGATTACACACTAATTAAGATCAATCATATTGGGACTCAATTCAATTGGAATTCAACAAGTGGTTTGATATAATAGTAGGGTTATGGACTTTGGATCGAAGGGTTCAGCGTTAGAATCTCAAATGAGTCTAACGATAAGTTAATTTGTGCTGTAGTTTGAATTTCATATTAAGTTATAGGTCGTACTTCACATATTATTATATAATTATGTGCATATTATTCATCTCTGCGTGCTGTTTTCCAAATTCCAGCAAATTACCTTCTAAGAACAATGAATAGCCAAGATAAGCTCACTGATCTCCAAATTGACGAGATCCAATGGTTTATCACAGAGATCACAAGTAAAAATTATCTAGAAAATTTCTCAAGGTCATTCGAAATCAAACCATAAAATACTTGCAAACTGCGAGCTGGAGTTTATTGAATCAGTGAAATCAAGAACATCCAGCTTTTCATAAAAAAGTATGGAAATTTTATGGAGTATTTATTATTTTTAATTTTTATGACTATTTGGAAAACTCTCGTTTTAACTTGCAAGACCGTCAAAAAAAATTGTAAAAAAAGACAGAAGCAGATGCCACCTCTCCCAAAATTGCACAGTTGAAGGGCAAAAGCAACCCAGGTTCGAAAAAGGCAAAGCAAACATGTACTGTAATTAAAATTTCTTCCATATACATACCCAGTGCATCTTCTTGAAGAGAACTGGTCTTAGTCTGGTAAAAAAGAATCAAACCTGTTTATTTATATATGCTTATGGTTATGTTTCAAAGATGATTCAAATTATTTGAACGTGATGAATTTATTGACTTATATTTTCTTACACCAATACGATCCGAAAAAGTAGGCAGGGTGCAATTGCTTAAATTTATAATTACTTAACCTGGAAGCCATATTTTGTTCTATTAATAGAAAAAATTGTTAGGTATTCCGGTATTTTTCAGAATTTTGCAAAATTATAAAAGAGTAAAGATAATAATAGACAAAAATGTGTTATTCATAATAAATCATGCAAAAAATAATAAAACTAATAAAAATTTGTTTGTTACTGATATTGTCGAGGTCTTTACGCTTACATTTGCCGATGTCAGTCAATCCATAAATTTCATCATAAAATGTGTCTTCTCAAAATAGTATTTGGAAGTAAAAAATTGTTGTAATGTCATCTTACAGCATAACTCGGAGAACAGTTTTGAACCCAAGAAATTGAAATGGAAAGTGGAAAAGTTACTAATTTGGATAAGCATCTGCAAAACGGACCAATTAAATAAATGCATTCGTAGAGCAAGAAAATCAATTAAAACGGAGTGTTAATTAATAGCTGTCGGTTTAAATATAAATAATAAACAAATCGCTTCTTGTATAAGGCGCCCGCCAAAATGGCGCACCATGCTTAACCCATATAATTGTGGCCTATTGCCAAAACATGGCAAGTATTTTTATATAAATTAAAAATGTGCCGAAAAATTTATGTTCGTATTACTGTAGTGACATAAAAATAAAATAAACGAGAGATTAATTAACATTTTAAGAGTCGCCAAAATGGAATGATATTTACGTCACTTGCAATTTGGCGCCTTCTGTTAAAATTTAAAACAAATCGCTGGCAGAAATGCTCAAATGAATTTACTTTGTATTACTTTGTAGTGGTGTTAATAAATCAAACCGATAATTTTACTCCCGATTGTCACAATCAGATTTAAAATTCTTTCAACACTGGATGAACCTTTGTGTTCTCGAAAAACGTTATGAATGAAAAAACTACGATTACTTTAAAGTTTAAATAGAAAAATAAAATAAGATAGTAACCCGTTCTAAAAAAATAATTTCCGGGTTGTGTTGGCTAATTGTCAATTTCATTATTTTAAAATTATCACTTTGCTAATATTTTACTTTCAAGTGGGCAAGTGATAACCAGGAAAAAATTTGACGCATTTCCTTTATTGGAATGCAGGTAGTATAGGTACCGATAAGTCAAATGCATTCGTGAACAACAACCAGAAGTGATATCCCCGTTTGAATGAGGAGCTAGCTCCACTTCTTCGTGGCGTGATCAAGTGATATAAATTTGATCAGCACATGATTTCCTGCATATTTTCCCACAGAAGAAAATATTTAAATATGTTGCCCACGAATCCAGATTAGACTGAACATGTTAAAACCTTTATTGGTGAACAGTTTTCATATCTTCTTACCTTGGATTTATCAGATTTAATTATATCACCTGTCTATTTATAACTATTCAATGGGCTATTTATTTATTTAGTCTGACAAGTACATAACATTAATATCAAAAGTGTTTTCTAATTTGCAAATAAATTTTCTAAGTTGCATTGTTAAAATATTATGTTGGCGTTAGGTATGCCCATTATAAACAATTTATGCGATTCTCGTTTCGTAATTGAAAATTTGCGCATACAATTCTCCTAACAATAAGTTAAAAATATCGGACGAAATATGAATAAACATCACATAAAAGTGACATAAAGCCAGTGGTAAATTTTACCAATGATGACAGAACGATTTACCTACAATGTAATGTAACAACAAATTCTTCAGTTTTTCAGTCTAATTTAATTATTAGTACTAACAGAATCTAACTCATTTTATTGGTTAAAATTAGGGTTAGGTGTAATTAATTTTGTTTGGAAAATTTGCGTCAACCTATACATAAAATTAAAAAGGAATCTTCTTAGGGATATTCAGTTTTGCGCGGAACGGGATGCTAATTCACAGTTGCGTAGTCACAATGTCCTAAAATTTAGACAATATTTTTCCCAAATTTATAATATATTATATGAAATTATTTTCGACTTCCGTTTTGTGTCAATATTGAAAATATAATTTTATAATATTGTCCCAATATAGATAATCAATATCGCACCGATGTTAGCTAGATTAGTTGAACTGATATAAAACATTGACCCAGCATTGTCAACAGTTAGGTAACGTAACGAAATGCATTTCCGCACTTGTTACGTATTATAATAAATGATTCCATTATAGCACTGTTTTTTATGTAAAGTATTAAAAATATGACATATAAAAGAAGAAAAGATTAATTTATGAATAATTAAATTTATTGTAAATTACTTAACAATAGCTAGGTACTTAATCACTTTTCACCGTGATAAAAACTGAACAATTTAGAAAAAGATTTTGAGGTTTTTTGTACTCGTTGTAATTTAGATTTAAGCAACTATGTAAATGCGCAAAACAACATCCATTTGCTGTAATCCTGATGAGATTACATCTTGAGTTACAAGATGTAGTTAAAGAACCCTCGTTCTTGAAAATTAATGGAAAACACGCCAAATTGAACCTTAAGTTAAATCTATACGGTTTAATTATTGTGCGCCATACCAGACATCTTTATGCCGGTAGACGCATGTTGCTTGGAGCAAAGCGATGAATCCAAAAGAAGTTCGGTTAAAAAAAGATCATTCAAAAAACTGTTTGGGAAAAATTAACTTTGCATCTCGTAGTATTTTCAATATTCAATATAGGCTGATGTACGGCTTAACATGCCCCCGAAGCACGAAGACGACCATAAGAACGTTAGATCTTCTCCCGATTCATAACCATGTATGTATTTGTAGCTGATCGCGCTAACTACTGAGCTAATGATCGTATCTTAGACCTAAACAAATCGAGATGTTAGAAATTAATAAAAACATTCCATTTATTTTTAGTAATTATTTTATCAACTAGTGGAACACTACCTCTCTTATTTAATTACAATATAGGATTTCCTAACACATTCCATACAAGATTTTATTATTTTGATGAATATAACAGATAAAATTATTAAATTTTAGTTACTAAGACTAATTATTAAATATTAAACAGTTAAATTTGACTACATTACAAGAATAAACCTCATAGAAATCAACGTTGCATAACCATAAACAATAAAAACGCCCGTGATTATTTACGACCTAATTTATTATATCAAGTTTAAGTTTTTGTTTAGGAAAAGATTCTTTAGCAGTCAGATTAATTTTTATTTTGTAACTAATACTGAAATAAAGATTTCGTTATCGGTTATAAAAATTTCCATTTCCTAACCAGTTACGAAAAGTAAGGGAAAAAAAGTGACAGGTATTATGGTCAGTAATAATATTATTTTTAATTACCTAGTAAAACAATACTAATAACAAAAAAATGAGAGTAAAGTTGAAGTTTTGAAGAGATAATTAAAGATAAGAAGATAATGCATTAAAAACTTACAAATCAGAAAGTCAGATAAATCAAAATAGGAAAATGGCATGGTTAAACTGGATTATGTCCCAGAAAAAAGTGCAACATTTTGCAACAAGTTGTCGGTGTTACTTCCTCGGGGTAACTTTTCTTGTTAATTACCATCATCGTTTTATTCTGTCCTATGTAAGTAAGCGGTTGTTAAATTATATAGGTAAGTTGGCAGAATAACTCTTTAATCATGAATCATTTACCTGTACTATACAATTTTGCTACATAGTAGCTATCTTTGTGGCCTCATCTATTATTCAACCCAGCACCCATCCATACTTTATCTAAATTTTTTCTTTCCTCGTTTATCCTTAATAAGATTATAAATGCTCTATTAATCAACTGCACTACTTATTTTCCTATATTTATTCTACAAAAACCTTATGCAAGTGGACGATCATAAATTATATTAAGCAACCTTATTAGTTATTACTTCGTCAGAAATGAATAAGTATGAACATTTATACATTTTTTAAAACCCACACACGTGTAACTGATGTTTCCATACAAATTACGCTTAACCTACCTGATGTCAAAATTTGCGAACAGGTAAATTTATTATAAATAAAACAAAAACGGTTATACAGCTATGCGATTATTTTTAACCATATCTGTAAAGTATAATCTTAATCACTAAAAAATGAACAAAACATTTTTCAGAAATTTTTTAGCATGAACTCATTTTGTTGGCCATTTTGTAGGAAATTAATTGGTTTCCATTTTATTAATTAATTGGTCGACTGGTTTAACCGCTTTTGTGGTTCCTATAAAAATAAATTTCTGTAATCGTGTACTTGAATGGCTTTTGCAATAATTATCATTAATTTCCATTAATGTGAGGAAGTAGAAGCGCCGCAGGTAATTTAATCTTTCTTAATTTATATGCAATTATTTTTTTTGTAGTAACCCTTCATTCGCAATTCGGATGAGGAAATATCTATATATCAGATGGAAATGACTCTGAAAAATTGTAAGTAGATGAGGTGAGTTGATTTGCAATTATTACTGTATATATTTTTGACACAGAGGGAACATTTGCGGATGCTTATGTTTTATTCAATCAGAAACTATGCTGGACCTCTGCCAGTAAGTATCATCGTTTCAGTACTTAAGAGATAATTGCATAAAAACCACTCAGGTGTATTGTTCATTACATTAAACAAGGACATGGTGCGTATGGGAGTGAATGTCTCTGACACGTTGCATTAAGTGGTTAAACAAGGGTGGAACTCGTGTGGAAGTAAACGTGTCAGGCACGATAAAACAATTATAAAACAGAAGCTTACTTAAGAAATCCCTTAGAACTCTCATGCAAGGATTTCTTATATTTATCAGAACGCAACCCCGACGAAAATCGAGACCTTTGATTTAATTGAGAAAAAATGTTAGTTCCTCGTCAAATTTCAAATTTTTCAGCCCAAATCACTAAAGTTGCATTGAAAATTTTGTGTTCGCTTAGCACCGCCCATCCCAGCAGAGACCTACAGTTTAACGTGGAATTGAAACAACGCAGGATGCAGTTTTAGGTCGTACCCAGGACCAAAGACACGATAGAGAGATCAAGTCACTCACTCTTAAAAGTGATGTAACTACTGCACCTACACTTTTATAATTTAGTTCAAAAATTAGATTGTAAACAGTAGCTCTGTTCGTTTGTCTTGAACTAACTTGAACCAAAGATTATATAAAACTGGAAAGATGTCCAAAGCTATAGGTTTTAATATGTCACAAAATTTTGTTACAGTGTACACGCCTTGTATAATGTTGCATATACAACTAAATTATTAAATCGTATTTGTATCGTTCCGTTTCTTTCTTTCTAATAAGGATAACTCACACTTCTAGCAAAGTTACAAACCTAAAGTTTACCTAAATTGGCAATAGATACTTTTATCCTGCTTTATCTTATGTATTTAGCATAGGACAGTGTGCGCAAAAACTAAAAAAACACATAAAATGAACTGAAAAAATAGAAATTGTTGGTCATGACTCATGACCAAAGATTGTACATTGTGAAGTGAATACGGAACATAGCTAAAAAGGGGAAGGTCAAAATTGCTTATCACCGATTTACACTTTTATTATTATACCTACGTACATCATTTTCACAAATGGAACTTCATCCGGTGAAAATTTAAAATTTCCAATCCGCCAGCAGCAAATCGATTTTGAAGATCGAATTCCATTTAGATTACGTCATGTTTTCCTATTTAATTTTTATATGAGCGTTATGGGTTGCTATGTAACGTTAATTTATTTGATGGACGAAATGTAAAATTACCTGCATTTTCCGTTTATATTTCCTTTTCATATTCTATATCTAAAAATTGGCTGAATTAGAGAGTTTTAAATTTTCACCAAATGAAGTAGGTACCTACTATTTGCAAAGATGATGTAAAATAATAAAAGTGTAAATTGGTAATAGACAAATTTTGGCCTTCCTCTTGTATACCAAAACTTAAATTTCTTGTTAGGAAATCATAGTGAAAAATTAAGAAGAAAATTCATTTTTATTGGATTTAAGTATAATAGTGCAACTTTGAATATAATTACGGGAAAACTATATCGATTTTGAAGATGACATTTTTCCACACTAACTTGGAATAGAAGGAAAACTTTTTCCAAGTTTTCACAATCCTAGCTTAGCTAATACTTGAACGATCACTTTTAGGAGATTTGTTGTGAATTCAACCAAATATTCAACAAACCATCAACTGTCATTTTCTTATGTATATAGGTAGTATACAGTGTGTTCACGAAAAGTGGTAACAGTGAATAATTCTTAAATATTACTAGATACAAAAAAAAGTTTAAATAGTTTTTTATTCAACTCCAAATTTTCTATTGAAAACTGTCAAAGTATATTTTTTTATACTTCAAATTCAACCGGAAGTAAACATAAAATTTTTTTTTCAAATGGCAACATGTCTTTTTTACCACTTTTCGTGAACACACTGTATAAGCATAGAATAATATGTAAAAATATTTTTGTAATTTTTTATAGTTATTAGGTACCTACCTACTTTTTTAATAATAAACTTTTTTTCACAAATGTTTCCAGTTATATTATTATTATTATTAATTAGCGAGAGGCGGCTAAACTGATTCCATCCGAAACACAAACTTTAATGTGATAAAAGGATAAAATAGAATTAAAATTGAGGATTATTATTGCACGGCACTTGCTCAGAAGATAAAAAATTTTAAGAAAGCAAGGAATACTCGTAACTATGCAGAATATGAAATTAAAGACATCAATTTCACAAAATAATCTAAATAAGCACAAAAATAGAAAAACATGTCTACAGCCCCTCCCCCAAAGCTTTTGCAAATTACTTCGCAACAGTTGAGGCTCAAACAAAAAATTTGTAAACTTTTTACGGATTAAACGTTTGACACCAATTTTACCCAAAAATTCCACTTGGAATGGTCCCCAACCTCCTTGGTTTTTAGCATGGCTGTTTTCTAGCAGCCCTAATGGGTTGTAGACACCTCCACTCTCCAAGGATTTGCGAATTACTCCGCGATGGTCAGGGACGTGCCCAAGGGGGGATGGGGGGAGCTTCCTCCACAATATTTTAAAAATTTGGCAAAAATTTTTAGAAGAAACACTCAAAAGTTGGTCAAGTTGGCACTTTTTATGTTTAAATTTACAAAAAGTTGCAAAATCTACAAAAAGTTCGCAATTTTTTATTAATTCGGTTAGTAAATTTGAGATTGCTCCTCCATGAAAAAAGTTGATTGGGCACGTCTCTGACGACGGTTGAAGCTCAAACGAAAATATTGGGAGCTCATTGATGCTCAAACAGTGCCTACACGTTTCACACAATTTTTTTAATTTTGAATTGGGTGGGTGGGGGTACATGTAAAGCACATTTCAAATTAATAGAATGAACAGGTAGAGCTAATGTGCAGAAACAAAAATGTGTCCGGTTATGTCCATTTTTACATCAAAGGTGTCGGATTGAATTAAAAATGAAAACTGCATCATTATGTATAGCCTAATTTTACTTTTACGGCACTGTCACTGTCCTATTCTCCCTCCACATGATGTTTTTGTGATGTGCATGAATTACGGAACTGATGGTTGGTATAGCGGATAATTAAAATTTTGAAAAAATTTTCCTCCTGTAGAGTTTTCTTCGTAATTATCAAACAAATTTTGATTTGAATTGATTCGTGCTCTGCAGAAGTGTTACGATTATTTTTGTCGAATTTATGTTTTGCCTAAAGGCCATATTATTTAAACGTAAGTTCAATCACCGATTTTATCCATTATCAGTTACCATACGCAGTAACGCGCATGAATGGATGAACAAGATTCGCACTGATATACTTATTCACTGCATTAATGAGATTCTCAGTGAATTCATACATAGATAGATTAGCAAATTAGTAAGGCAAACCTTGTTAACCCATTCACAAGCATCATTTCCTCGGTAGAAGAAAATATAATTTTTACAACTGAACTAAATTCAATTAACAGATTTAAAAAATAATATGGAAATTTACGTACCTATCTTGAGATTATGGAAATATAAAAATAACAAGATTATTGTCTAGGTGACGTTTTGGTGTTATATTTCACCATATTCATAGCACTATAAAAACGGCACAGTCAATACTAATACATAATTATAATTTTGAACCCGGTTACTCAAACAAAAAGTGGGCTCCCCTATAAATTTTCGTACCGTGAGCATGCGTCCCGGAAAGCCAAAGGCCCACACTCAGTAGGTAGTGAACCCCCCCATGAGGGGGGCTGAGCAGTAGTTGTTACTCAGCTATGAATCTAGAACTTTTGCCGCTCTTTATACAGTAGTGTAACAAGACGGTTTAAGCAATTTGGTTCACTTTTTTCTGATTTCAAATTTTTTTGACTTTGGAATTTTTTTTAACCCTCCTCGCCTAAATTTGCTCCGAGCAATATGCGTCCCCTGTTATCCCTAAAAATGTGTTGACCGTAATAGCTACCCTACTGTAGACTAATCAGTTTTGGCATTGATATAATTTCTATCACTGTTTCTATTAAAACATTGCTTCCAGTTTACCCTACTCATATCCGTTGTGTAACAGATACAAGAAATCTACAGTCTGCAGCTTAACATGAATTCCGTTCACCTAAAATATACTTTTAAATTTATAATAATAAAAAACATCGAAAACAGCAATTTTTCTGTGTACCAGTTCAGGGTAAAAACCCACTGTTCCACTGCTCAACTTCAAAATCTTACGTTGAAAATTTATTCACAAATTAGATTAGTACTTTTACAAAAATTCCGATTTTTCCCTGCCTGTGCCCGTTTCGTATTTAACACGTGCAACAGATACCTACACTGTAAAATAGATTCCAAATCACAAAAATCGACTTATTAATTAGGCAGTGCCAGAATAAGCCAACGAGTAGCAAATGTTGTAGAGCCCCCTCTATTTTTTTGAATTTCCCAAAAAATTGCACTGAAACCAAACTACTTAAATATTTCAAGCAATTTAATCCTTACATTTTTTTAGTTATTCTTTCTGTCTTCTGAGTTTCAAAATATTTTTACAAAATTTCATTTTCATCAAAAAATTTAAATAAAAAATTGCACCAAATTTTTCCTGTCTTTCCTATATCAGTATCAATTATGTTCAATAAATTTCAGAATATTTGAACAATTACACTGAAATCAAATTACTAAATATTTACGATAAATTAAAATTTAGATTTTTTTAGTTTTTACCTGAAATCATTTGATAGGGTTCTGCATCGGAAAATGATGGAAATTCTGAAAAAAATCGGACTGGATGGAAAAGATTTAAGAATTATAGCAAATCTCTATTGGAACCAAGAAGCAGTGGTACGGGTGGATGGAGAACAGACGGAGAAAATACGCATTATGAGAGGAGTGAGACAAAGATGTGTCTGTTGTTGTTCAACCTTTATTCCGAATATATCTTTAGAGAAGCACTTGAAGAGATTGACGCAGGAATAGTATTGAATGGTGAACAACTAAATAACATTAGGTATGCTGACGATACAGTAGTCCTAGCGAATAGTATACTGGGATTGAACAGTTACAACAAGAACAAAATAAGCGAAACTAGCAGTAAATATGGGTTAGAAATTAACTTCAAAAAGACTAAATTTATGATAATCAGCAAAGACATCATCACAAACTGCCAACTAAAAGTCAACAACCAACCAATAGAATGAGTGAATAGATACGCATACCTGGGCACCATCATCAACGAATAATGGGACCATTCCCAAGAAATCAAGTGTCGCATCAAGAAAGCAAGAAGTGCGTTCGTCAACATGGCAGCGCTGTTTAAGAGCCATAACCTGACGATGGAAACAAAGATAAGAATGATGAAATGCTATGTTTTTCCTGTATTGCTCTACAGAGTAGAAGCCTGGACGTTAACGGAAGCGACGACAAAGAAGCTCCAAGCATTCAAGATGTGGCTATATCGAAGAACCCTGAGAGTGTCGTAGGTAGAAAGAGTTACAAACCAAGAGATACTCAGAAGAATAAGAAAAGACCTGGAAATTATCAACACAGTAAAGAGTAGAAAATTGCAGTATCTTGGTTGAATATCCTGGTTGAAAAACCTAAGAACATGGTACTCTATGACGACCACAGAGCTCTTCAGAGCAGCGATGAGTAACATCAAAATAGTCAAGATGATAGCCAACATCTGGAACGGATAGGCACCTTAAGAACTTTTTTCCAAAAATTTAATCAAAAATTCACTGAAATAATACCGAAATTTAGGCTTTTCCTAACTAAAAGCGCTTATTTGTCCTATGTGTGAATAGGAATGATCTTTTTCTACAACAGTTTCTTTCAAATATACCTACACTTTTTTGTCTGGCACAGGGCTCCCCCAAAGGTGTGGGGCTCATAACATTTGCTACTTCTGTTGCTGTGTTAATCCGGCACTGCAATTAGGAAATGATAGTTAATCAGGCAAGATTTTATAATCTGATCATAATGTTAAGATAAATTTCTGTTTCTTTCCAACTTTGTTCAACCACACCTGGATGTTTAGAAATGCTGCTGTGCATTAGTAATAGTAAAGTTAGTGGAGGAGATGCAGCAATTGTATCATACCGGTTTAAAAAGCACTGCGTGGATGCATGGACGAATGAGAAAAAAAGAGTAAATATTAAAAAAGGAATAAAAAAAATAAAATAACTGGTAAAAAAATAAAACAATTATTTACTTATGATGTAATAATGTTTTACTCACAATACACATTATTTTAATTATGTACAAAATTTACAGCAATATATAGACATCACAATGTTCCCTATATTATCATTTGTAACGTGGCCTATCCTAACTTTTTACTTACATCTAAATACACTGTACAGAACATGTTTTTCATAACTAAAGAAAGCTTAAAATTAACAAACTAAACCTGTATTCACATATATATTACATGGTAAATTTAAAAAATTGATTGATTTCTTTTATATGCTACATATTTATAATATATTATCGTGTCTATATGCTCTTATTTATATATACCATATTTGCCAACTAATGGGTAACGTTAATTTACCATTTGTTTTACAACTTACTGTCTTGGGACCAACATTATTTAACAACAACAACTTCAAATAATTTCACCTTTCGTAATCCATCACATTAAAAACAAAAACAAATATTAAATGTTAAAAAAGAACATAAAACACATTCAAAAATATTATTAAGAACAAGTGAAATTATTCAAAAAAGAAAAGAAAAAGTAATGAAGAAAAAAATACACACTTAAGAAAAAACAACAAACGTAAAAACCATTAAATTGTTTGTTCCCAAGACACTTTAAATTAAAAGATCTAAAACTATATATCGATTTTACACTTAAAATGTACTAGCGCAAAAAGCAAATACATTTTAAATGTCTCTTTCGTCCATCGTTTACAAGTTACTTATCCAAAAAAATAATAAAAACTTTTCAACGACTTTCAAATATTCTAAACTAAGTTTCAATCATGAGATCTCTTATAATAGGTAGGTAGCGTGTATTTTTTATAATTTATTTACAGGATATCTACACACTTAGCTCCTATCATTTACAAGCATTCTAAAACTTATCCGTTTAGTTTCTTCTTCATAACGTAAAATAATAAATATTATAATAAAAAAAACTAAGCCAAGTCTTAAAAGCACATAAACGGGTGCTCAACTGTGTAAATATCTCATAATTTTTAAATATATGAATATATAATATTTTAACGTTAACTAATTTTGTCAAGAAATCACAGTGAAATTTTAAATAGTTAAGTAATTTTGTTACATCATCGTATTTCGAGAATAAAAGTGACGAGTCAACTTTAACGTGTTCTTTAATCAACTTTAAGTGATTCAATTGTGGCTTTTTCCATCTTTTTACAACAAATTATCCGTGGAAAAATTATTATTTTAAGTGTTTTACTGTTGGAGGTGTCGTTGTTGATGTGCTATCACATACCGTCGTGATAACAATCAATAAATGTGCAATGTCCGATACGCGCTCTAATAAATTCGGTGCTATCCTTCTTAAATTTTCGTTCACAAAGTCGCACGATGGGAATATGTGTACAACATAAGCGGCCTGCAAAAAAAAACAATTATTAGTAATTTTTCTAACACAATTATTTAAAAATTTTAGTTCAATATTTTTGAAACATTATCAAATATATTAAATTAATTATAAACAAAAATATAAAAATAAAATAAGTTGAAATTTACCAATACAGAGAAATAAGTGAAAATAAGTAAACTTAAAAAAATTAGTAATTTTTTGATTATTTGCAAAATGCTATTCTTACCGGTTGAGTCGTGCCAGGAGCTGCTACATTAACAATTCCTGCTGCCTGCTTTTGCTGTAAATAGGTGATAAATCCGCTGGTTAAATTTTTGGATTGTTTCAAAACGTCCAAATGGTTGCGTCCGCAAGGTAATGCCAGAAGCATGCAGTGTTCATTTTCCATCTAAAACAAAGAAACAAATTAAAATTTAAGTAATTGTATACAATAGTACGCACATTTTTAAATATTAAAAAATGCATCAATACAATAAATTAAAAATTTTTTTAACAAAATTTCGCACCTCATTGAGGAGGTGCGTCTTATAGTTTGGAAATCTGAATAAAACTTTTCACGATTTTTATATCGTTCGTGGTTTAATGATAATAAATTTATCTAGTTTCTAAATTTTAAACAAAATTGTTATTGTTTAACCCCTACCCCCGTAAAAATCGCATATTTCCGTTTAGAATTTTTTAATGATTTTTGTATGTAGTGATTATATAATCATAAATTTAACACTAACAATATTTACAATATTTACAAAAAATCACACAAATTCGAAATTGAAAATAATGATTAATTTTTAATAACTTGATATTTTAAAGTTTTAATTTAATAATTAAATTAAATTAAATTTCAAATATTACGTAGGTACATATAATTATGTTTTCTAAATTTAATTACCATTGCACTTTGACAATAGCGACAACGAGCAAAACATTTTTCAATGACAATCAAACAAACAATTAATTTTATCTTTATAAAAAAAAATAATATAATTTTTTATGTATTGAAATTGAATACAATACACTACATGTTGAAAAATATGAATAATTCTTTGTTTTATTCATCGATTGTTCTTTTACAAATACATTTTAATAACATTTTTTTATAATAATTTAAACAAAATATTTGAAAACGGATTTTTATAATAATATTTTATTGTTTGATAATTCTGCTTCAGTCTGTATTTCAAAAAAATGATTATAACAATTAATTTATCAATAGAAAAACAAAGTTATCAACAAAAATTTTTAATTAATTATTATTGCTTTTATATTATCATTACAATTAATAATAATTTTTTCACTAAAAATTAAAGTATGTTTCCAAATTCTCTCAATTTCATCAAAATAAAGAAAAATAAACATAAAACTGCAAACTTTGAATTTAATTTGAAACCAATAAACATTTTGACAAAACAATTTTGTATGTACTGAAATTTTTAACAAAATAACTTGTAATTTTTTAGTCTAGGACAAATGTTCATGAGATATTAAAAATTAGCGACGTCGTTGCAAGTAATTTATTTTATTTATTAACAATGGTGGCAATTTGTCAATTTTAATTTATTTGATTGACGTAAGTGCATAGTTTGAAACGAAAGAATAAACAAGATACTAACCTGCATTTTTCTTGCAACACCTTCAACTTGGAGTGGTTCCAACCTCATCCTTTGGAAAATCCGCAGTGGTGGTGTTGAACCATCCGTATTCTTTGGTAAACTGCATTTTGCAACTTCTTCGTTTCCAGAGACAAAATACATTTGAACAGCAGCTTGATCGTTCTTCAAGGCTAACAATCCTTGCCACATGCACGGATATTGCTGTAAAAAATCAATAAGATTTTTGTTTTTAATAAATACCCGCCGACTTACTTTCAGTAACATCAAGAGACTATCAGCTTGTGGTGGTACTTGACTTGCATGTGGAGGAGTGGCTGCTTGTAAGCCTCTTTGAGTGGCAGGTGCTTCTACACCAATGTGACGTGCAACTGCTCCCATTAAATTACCGGCAGCGCCTAAACCAGCGCCTAGGGCAAATCCGTGAGCAGTTAGTGGAGATTTGTCAGGTAAGTGGGCCGATGATCTTTCTGGAACTCCAAGATTACCCATATGATTAGGTGGTAACGTCGGATGACCACTTATTGGTCTTTCTGGAGGTAAATGAGCACTGTGGTGCCTTTCAGGTGGTAAGTGATTACTGAGGGGTCTCTCAGGTTGAAGATGATTACTCATGGGTCTTTCAGGATTACCCAAAGAACCAATTTGACCCAAAGGTCTTTCTCCATATGACCCGTGACTTGTTATGGGACGATGAGCTGGTGGTGGTTCAGTCGAGTCAAAGTATCGCCCAGAATAACAGTGCTGTAATCTTGAATTGTGAATGTTGTACACTTGACTGACTTGTGGAGAATCTAAAAGAAAGGTAATAATTATTTCCCGAACCGTTTTTCTTGGTTAACAAATTACCTGTCGATCTATCATGTGGTGATTGTAAGCTGTGTGGAACAGCTAGAGAACGTCCGGTTAGAGCCAAACCGACAGATCCAGGTCTTCTCAATTCCACCGGCGCCTCCTCGCCCTCCTGACCATCAACCGATTTTTCAATATTGCTCGACACCAAAGGAGATCTAAAAATTTTATAAATTACAAATTTACATTTCAAATATTTTCTCCATTTAAATCGCACCTTGGTAAATGATAAGGTTGTCTTAAGTACTGCTGATACATCACATGTTGTGGCATATAGTGAGCAGGTAGAATATCGTGTGGTGGTCTCAATTTGACAGAACCAGGAGGAAAATGTGTGAGTGCTTCTCCCTATAAAAGAAATTAAACAATTTAGTTGAAATAAAGACTTGATTAAACTACAAAAATTACGACTACACCATAAGCACACAAAGCAATAAAAAAATCACCTGCGGCGACGGAGAATTTTGATGAGCCGGGGGTGGGCTCCGACTTCGATTATAAACACTTCTTTCTCCATGCTGCATGTTAGTAACAAAGAAACTGTTAATGAATGTTTATGCTAATTATAAACTGAACCTACCATATTTGCTTCATACGCTGGCATTGGTAAAGTGCTCTGTAGGATGTTCCTGTTTGGCTGTCCTTGGGGTGAAGAAGTTGGATGTGGTACCATAACACAGGAATCCACCTTGTGAGGATCCATGCTGTTCTTAGCTCCCGCCATCGGAATAGAAGCTGTCCCTTGAATAACACGACCAGGATTTGCACCCACCATTGATGGTTGCTTAATGTGGTGGGCTTGTTTCAAAGGTGGACTGGCCACGGATCCAGTGAGAATTTGCGATGGTTGATGCAAGCCATGTGACTTATTAAGCTGTCCTTTAAGGAGTTGTTTTGTATGGACAACTTGGGCGTTCACGACTTGTGGTGGAATATTAGAAACACTTTGTAATGGAAATTGAGTTTTGTGAATGGTGGGTTGCTGCTGCTGTTGTTGTTGATTCATTGGATGCGCTAAGTGTTGTTGTTGTTGATGATGCTGTTGTTGCTGTTTAACATGAGCGGCAAACAACTGATTTGGTGATGGTTGTGTCGGTTGAGGAGAAAGTTTCATTGCAGGCGGCATACTTAACGGTTTTGTTAAATTTGGTTGTGAATTTGGTTTTGGTGACAAATGCATTGGAGGTAAATTTGGAGAAGAAACGCTGATATTGAGATGCTGATTAATTGGAATATTAGTTTTCATCACCAAATTTGGTTGGGTTACAATGGGTGATGGAACAGAAACAAACTTTTGAGGTGGAGGTGGAGCTTGATGTTGTTGTTGCTGTTGAGAAACAACAACTCGAGTAGCTTGCGATGACAAAACATGGGCTTTCAAAGAATGTGGTTTCTGTTGTGGTGCCATAACAACTGGAGAAACAGCTATCACCGATTTGGGTGGTATGGGTTCCATCTGCTTTGGGGGAATTAATATTTGAGCATTTTGAGGTAGTTGCTTGTTGATTTGATTAAACAACTTAACATTTGGAATTTGTTTATAATTGCCCCCACCCACAGGAATGTAACGCCCTTCTTCACATTCCCTCATCTCTGTTAAAAGTCCAGTAACCGGATCAATTAAGGTCATAGGTTCTTGAGAGTTCATTTCGCCTTTAACACGACGTAAAACCGCCGCTTTTAAAGTTTGATGTGGCTTCTCTTTCGGTAATTCAACAACTTCAGCTGAATTTTCAATTGTCTCTTTAGGTGGTACTGGATCTGCCGGCTTCTCAACTTCACAAACAGAAGAAGAACCTTCGTTTTTAACAGACTTTTCTTCTGATGAATCATCAGTAGTTTCTGAAGCTCGTCTATCTTTCTTTCGCCCTCCAGCACGCGGCGATTTTTGCAATAGTTCGGTAGGTGGTTTACCAGCATTTTGCCGCGTCGATCGTCGCAATTGGTTCTGAGCCAAAGTTGCACCTGATCTAGTCGTAATTGCGACATTGCGTACGACATCTTCTATGGTATCATCAATAGTATTTTTTGAAATGTCACGTTCTTGAAGTCGTCTCGATTTTCGAGTATTTGTAGGCGAAATAAATTCTTCTTTAGTTTCTACTTTAGGAGATGTTGCAGTCACCTCTTTAGGTGGCGGCACTTCTTTCAGTGCCTCTTTAGCAATTGGAGGTGGTACAGCAGGAGAATTTCCGTTGTTGGTACTGGGCGCAACCGGCGATTTGATGGTCAAAATTAATCTAGGACGATCTTTATTGTTATCATCAGCGTCGTCACGAAATTCGTAAACATCCGCAGTTTCTGAATCCAATTTTGGAACCTTCCTATCGTTTTTCGTTCGTCCGCCACGCCCACCTCGTTTGGAAACTGGAGTTGCGATAGTTTTTGCGTTTCGCGTTTGCACACCTCCACGCACAACACCCCGAGCTTTTCTACCACGATTTCTACCACCACGCCGACCCCCTCGACCACCAGCTTCCTTTTCATCTGACTGCTCTAAATCGTCTTCCATTTCCAAACTTTCTTTTTCTTTACCAGCATCTAAAGCAACCTCTTCAATCTTCAGGTTTGGAACTTTAGTGTCTTGCTGAATTTCGTCAGTTGATTTAATTTCGTGATCATACCAATCATCCTTACCAATTTCACTACTACGATCAGATAACTCATCAGCAGAACACAAAGCATCAACTTTCTGAATAACCGAATCGATATTGACTTCTTTAGCAGACCAATAATCACTGTCTTCTTTTGAATCCAGTCCATCATCCTTAATCACAAGATCTGAACTCAGTCGTTCTTTACTAACATCAGATTCGATACTCTCAGTTTCAACTTTATCTTCGTCCAATTTTTCCGCCGTAGTTTTTATAACGGTCGGCGTTTCGAGCTCCAATTCGCTCTTCTCTATTTCAACCTTTGGAATGTCTTCAGACACCTTACTCTCCAATTGAGTGTCAGGAGTTTCCTGTTTTTCTTCCTTTAGGAACAAATTCAAAGCTTCTGTGACCTGGGCGACGGCTAATTGTTGTTGAGGTTCGGGAGTTGCTTCCTTCTTGACTTCCAATTTTGGAAGAACAACAGGTTTTTCTTCCTCTTTGATGGTGCTTGGAGGAGGACAAGACACTTCCACTTTGGAAATATGTTGAATTGGAGGAATATTTAGAGGTTTATTCGTTGGTTGGATGATTGTTGATGTTGGTGTCGTAGAAGATAAGCTAACCAACTTTGGAGTTTCTTGAATGACGGGCATAAAAGGCTTAGGGACGTCTGGTTTGACGATGACTGGTTGTTTAACATCTGTAATGACCGACGTTGGAATTTGTGATGGCAAAGAATACGGATAAAGAGCTGGAAGCAATTTAGACTGATCTGGCGAGTTTCTTAATGGATCTACGGAATTTTCTTTTGGTGTTGTTTGATTTAAATATGACGATTGTTGTAAACCATAAGGTATATGTTTTACAATTGTTTGAGGTGTAATTGGTCGTTGAAGTTGTAAATTTTGTACTATCATTCGCGTAGGCGTTTGAGAACTAACCAAATACTGAGAAACTCTGGATTGGTCTTTGTTGTATTCTTGATTTAAGCAAGAGTTGATATCATTTGCTCTAGCCAGTTTTGGTTGTGGCAAAGCTGTCGTAGTTGCTTGAAATGGTTTAGCCATCATGATTGGAGTGATAGGCAAGCGATTGTAGGGCACACTTGAAGGGTTAACTTTTGGAGAAACTGGACTTGCTGTTGTGGAAGTTGAAGGCAGCTTGGTTAATGGTGAATTATTAAATTTCACGTGTGAAGTTAAATTGTACTGTGGAGGCACAGGCTTCACACAATGAGTTGTTGTAGACAATAATAATTCTGTACTCTTTGCTTCAGATACTTTTTGAACAACCTCTGAAATCTTCATCATGGGTGGCGGTGTGTTGTAAGAACTGCTTAGAACAGAATTCGTGTATACAGGCTTAGGTGATGGAGAACTTTTGGCAATAACCGTTTCACTGGTGGTAATTGGTACACAGTTGATTTCTGGGACGAGTTCCTTCTTGACTACATCAATTGGTTTTGCTTCAACTATAGGCCAAACTTGAGTTGTAATGGGTTTGGCCAAAGTAGCATCAACCTTTTTGATTTCACTTGGTAAAGGTATAGGCTGTAGAGGCTTGATGGGTGTTAATAACGGTGGACTAGTCAAATTAGTTGCCTTAATTACAACTGTTGATTTTGCATGTTCTTCAGGGCGATAGTAACTAGGAATATCAGGCGTTTTTGGAGGCTGTGAAAAATCGATTCTCTCTGGAGTTTTTGGCGATTGATCAAAACGTAAACTAGCATCTTCTGGTTCGTCTGTATCGGTATCAATTTGTAACTCATGTTCACTTTGAGGTGTTTCAGGTTTTATTTCCAAATCTCCGGTGTTTAAGCTTTGCACTGCTTGACGCATTTCTTCCAGGTCTTCCACTATATTTTCTTCAGAAATGCTTTCTTCTTGTTCACTAGCAACGACAGTGGGTTGGTCATCACTGAAGCAACTTGAATATTCATTTTCACCAAAACTTTCACCCAAAAGCGCGGCAACTGCATCTTCAGTTTCTTCTTGAGAAATTATTACGCGTGGTTTATCTTCTGGTACCTCAGGTTTAATAGGTTTAGACTCTTCCTTAATTTCTTCTTTAATCTCAAGCTTAATGGGGTCAAATTCTGATATTGATTTGATTGCAGTTTCATGTACCTTCTCATCAATTTCGGCACCAAAACCAGGAATCAGTTTTTCGCGCTTTTTCTCCTTAGGTGTTGTGGGCGTCTTGACCGTTGTTTCAGACGTCTCCAAACTCTCTTCCTTCCTTGGAGATTTCAATATTGGACTTCCCATATCGTTCAAATTCGGCAAACCAGGACTTGAAACCATAGGTTTTTCATTTTGTTCTATAACATTATTTTCGAGCGGCAACAAATCAAATTCTTTCTTGATTTCTGGAGATTTAACTTTAACTTTCTCCTTCTCGTGGTGGTGATGGTGATGCTTATGTTTCTCTTCTTTACTCTTTTTACGCTTCTTCCGCTTTTCTTTAACTTCTTTTCGTTCATGTCCCGATTTAACCTCTTGAGATTCGTCTTCTGCATATTTAACCACCTCTTCTCCTTTATCATCTTCTTCGCTTTTAACACTCACGCCAGTTTCGTCCAAGTTGTCATTACTGTCATCTTTAATATTAGCTTCCAGTTGTTTACCCAAATCAGCATAATCAACGCTATTTTCGTTAAATTCTTCTTCGCGAATTCGTTTTTCTTTTTCGCGTCGCTTCCTCTCTTTTCTCTTTTTATGTTCTTCGCGCAAACGCTCTTTCTCTTCAGATTTTCGAATATCTTTCTCAACCTGCATGGCGCTGTCAGAATCACTGCAATAATTACTCAATTTATCGTTCGTAAATTCATTGAGGAGGAAGCTCGTTTTAGCGTGATCACTCTTATCCTGTTGTTCTTTCATTCCAGTTTCGGAGTCATCCGAAAACGATCCAAAAATGTTCTCCATTTTTCCGTCACGTTTCAAATCAATTTTACTTATTTCGGATTTTGACTTCTTGGATTTGCGTGATTTGTCGCGATATTTATCGTCATCCTTATTTTTATCTCTCTTTTTATCTTTCTTGCTGTGTTGCTTTTTCTTTTCAAGATTTTTAAGTCTCTCCATACTGTCATCTCTGTTGGTTTCGTTCGGTATTAATAACTCAGAAGTTTTGTTATCTTCACTTGTTGTGGAATGCTTTTGTCGTTTTTGTTTCTTCTTATGCTTCTTACGCAATTCGTTCTTTTGCTTTTTACTTTCGTGGTTATCTTCGGCGGAAGACATGTCGCCAAACATGCGCTCACTGTCGAAGTTGTCTTCAGTTTTAATTTCAGGAAGTGGAGAACTCCTGAACATTTCCTCGCCAGATAATTCGTGATGTTTATTTCTCTTCTCTTTCTTTGCGTATTTCTCATCTTCCTTGATCTTTTTAAGGTATTCCATGTTTCCAAAACTGGAATCCACCTCACTTTCGGAAAATAATTCAGTTTTAATTTTGTGAGATTTATATTCGTCGTCAGAAGAGTCGCTGCCTATTCGTGATTTCAAACACTTCCTTTGTACTAAATTCTTGATCTTCGCGTGTTCTTCATCGCTAGTTTCCATGTGTTCAGATTTTGTGTGATGTTTATCAGAATCTGAATCTGTATAAATATCTCGTTTCTTTCTGTGTTTATTCATACCATGTTCGTCATCATCAGAACTCATAATAAGTAACTTCGTACTTCTTCGTTTATTAATATCAATTTTACTAAAAGTGCGATCATGTCTGTCTTGGTCAGAATCAGAATCTTCATCACAAGATGTAGAACGCTTCTTTTCTTCGCGTTTGGCGCGGCTTTGTTTTAGTTGATTAAATTTGGCTTTAAGTTTTTCTTGGCGTTTTTCTTCTTCTTGCTTCTGCATATTTTTACAACTCCTAGCTTTAACTTTATCATACATGGAGATATACGCAGGTTCGTCATCTACAATGTCAAAAATTGAATGTGCTGGCTTTTTTGGTTCGTCAGAATCGGTTGCCGCATCCGAACTATTTTGTGGAATTTTCCGGATGCGATCTTTTTTAAGAAATTTACGATCATCATTTTTAGCACCCATTGAGTTTTCGTCTCGAGATTTGGAATCTATGGAAGGTCGTTTTTCCTTTCTTTTATCATCACTTTTTCGTTGGTCTTCGCTAGACCTTCGATCTTCGCCTTCTAAACTTTCTTGTTTTCGTTTTTCTTTGGCTTCTTTACGTTGACGTTGTAATTTTTCCGACTCTTCTATCGATTGCAAATCGATCCTACCAAGAAATTCCTTATCTACTGTAAGCTCTTTCAGAGATGGCTTATTAGAATTTACTACATCCTTTTCTTTGCTCTTTTCTTTTTCTTTCGATTTCTGTTTTTCCATTTTCTGTTTATGTCTGTGTTTATCATCCTTATCTTTCTCGCGTTTTCGACTATCATCGGTATTATCTTTTACACTATTTAACTTTTCCTGTCGCATTTTATCTTCAATTATTTTGGCAATGTTATTTTTATGTTTATTTTTGTTCTTATCGTCCAATTTTAAATCTTTTGAGTCTCTTTTCTCGGATAATTTTCTGTGTTCTTGACTTAGCTTAATTTTCTTAATTTCTTCCATCATTTCTATCGAATCTTGCGAACTCAAGCGCCGTTTCGATCCGATACTAACTGGAAGACTATTATTTCTTTCTTTTCTACGACCGGAATCGATTCTATTTCTGTCTAAATCTATTGAAAAATGTCGACTTTCTATACTTGGTTTATTATTTTCTTTTATCTCACTGGCGATGTTGGCTATTTTATCGTGTAAATTGTTTTCACGATTTTCTTTAGTATTTTCTTTACGTTTTTCGTCGCGCTCGAAATGTTTCAACTTTTCTTCTTTTCTGTCGTTATTATACCTTTCTCTACCTTCATGACTAACTTTGTTTTCGTGATTATTTCGAACGTCGTGCGAATCTTTCTTAAATAAATCGTGGTTATCTCGCAATCTGTTTTCTTTGACACTTTTATCACTTCGACTTGATTCGGAATTTTCTTTGTATTTGGAGTCACTGTGAATTTCACGATGTCTGCTACTGTTATGCTCGTCTTTCCGTTTCTCGTGATTTTCGTCTTTGTGCTTTCTTTCTTCATCTCGTTTTCTTTCTTTTTCGACACGTTCTTGTTCTTCTTTTTCACGTTTTTCTCTTTCTTCGCGTTCTCGTTTTTCTTTCTCTTCTTGTTCTCGCCTCTCCTTTTCCTCACGTTCACGTTTATCGCGATCTTCTCGTTCCCGCCTTTCTTTATCTTCTCTTTCTCGCTTTTCTCTTTCTTCACGCTCTCGCCTTTCTATTTCCTCACGCTCTCGCCTTTCTCTGTCTTCACGTTCTCGCCTTTCTTTTTCTTCGCGTTCTCGCCTTTCTCTATCTTCACGTTCTCGCCTTTCCCGTTCATCACGCTCTCGCCTTTCTCGTTCTTCACGTTCTCTCCTCTCCTTCTTTTCTCTTTCTAACTTCTCTTGTTCTTCACGCTCTTTTCTAATCCTTTCATCCCGTTCTTTTCTCTCTTTATCTATCTTTTCACGCTCCAATCTTTCTTTTTCCAAATTTTCTTTTTCTATCCTATCCTTTTCGGCATTTTCTTTTTCCAGTTTCTCTTTTTCTAACCGTATTTTCTCGATACGTTCCGATTCAATACGATCGTTTTCTATTCTTTGTTCACCATTAACGTTTTTACTCTTCTCTTCCAATTTAGTTTGATTCGCACTAATATCACAATTGTCACTTTTTTTATCACACACATCAAGTTTACGAAGATTGTTTTCACTATTTCGTCTACTTTTAATTTCGTTACGCGGAGACCCGTTGCTATTAGTAGAGTCCCTTCTAATTGCCAGTTTATCACTAAATTTGTCCAATAATTTACAATCCTGTACACCTTTAGTTTGTTCTGTATTAACGTCCACGGAATTTATAGTACTTTGCACAACATCACTAGAATTCACAGGAATGTTAACACCATTCTTATTACTAGGTTCGTTAATTTTCATTTGTGAAACCACCGCTCCACTAGAAACCGTTCTATTCACAGACACTTTAGAAACTTTACTATCACTTGAAGTACTTGTTGAAGAAGTAGATTTTTGCCTGCTGTCTACTTGGTTACTTCTTGTTGTAGAACTTGGTGGAGTTGGAAGCGGAGACTGCGTTGGTGTGGTTGGCGCTGATACCACCGTTTGAAGTGGAGGATGACTCGGAAAAGGATACTGCAAACTTTTCGCCGTTGCTATGCTCGACCCTAAAAATATTTAAATATAAGAATAATGCAAAAAGCAAATTTTTAAGATGATTAATTTTGCAATACAGCAATCCCTCGATCTACACGGTTTCGAATTGCACGGTATAATCTTTCCTGCAAACGAGTTCCGACAAAATACTTCGTATATTCATACGCGTGTAACGACAATACAATTTATTTCACATCAATATGAATTTATAGCGTGGTAAATCTCTATTAACTGCCCGATACGTATTCGGGTGTGTTTTTGTTTACAAAATAATTATATAGATTTATTATTCTTTACTTGTTTTCTTTGGTAAAAATAAATGAAATGTTGTAGTAATTTAATATTTATGTGGATGTTGAACAACTTTTACGACCTATAAAATGAACAAATTCAAAAGTAAGGTACGTAGATAATTTTTCTAAGATTTTGAACCCTCACGATTTCATATGGAGTAAAATTCGTAGTGCGCGGTTTTAGCCTTTTAACCACCGCGGAGATCAAGAAATTGCTGTTATAAGGTTTGAACTTACCAGAAGGAATTGGCGAAAGCATTGTTGGAGTTTTTGGTAATTGCGGATTTGTAATTGTAGCAGTTTTAATAACCGGAGTTACAGTTGGAATTGCTGCTGCCGTGGTTAAACTTGCAGTAACTGTTGGTTTAGGCAAGGTGCCACTTTCAAATTTCCCCCCAACGTTTTCTAATCGCTTTAAATCTTCGTCAAACACCGACGGTTTAGCCAAAACGGATTTGACTATATCAGAAGGTTGTAATTCTTTGAGATCTAAATCCAACAATTTGTAACTAAACCTAAATCTTTCTGATGCAGTGGCATCCAATTTCGCTAAAGCTTCACTACCAGCAGCGCTTACAGCTCTAGAACCAGACCATTTTTCGTATTTTTCATCTAACGACTGAATCAGTTCGTCAAAATTTGGACTAGGTGGTGCATCACTATCGCTATCACTTATCGATGGCGGTCTAGGCGGCGGCGACGCTGGAGGAGGTACATGTGCTGGACTAGGAATTACGTGATTGGATATTCGCGGACTAGTAGCTGGTGGTGGCGGACTGGCTAGTACAACATCTTTTTGACCTTTAATACCGGCAACGGATACGCCCGTTTTTCCCAATATTTGCGACGCAAATCGCGGAAGAGGGAGACTTAGTGGACCCTCGCGTTCTCGAGGAATTCTTCTGGGTTCCGAGGGCAAATTTTCCGGTCGCTCGTCGCACAGTGGAGTTCCTGGTCTCGAGCTACCAATGCTTTCTGATCCAGAAAAATCGGGATGTTGTATTCTCGCACTAGTATCACTTCCTCCCGTTTTCCGCCGTTTGCATATAGAATGAGGTAAATAAGATGCTCCGCTAATTTCACGAATCGAATGCTTGCTATCTATGGAAGGTCGCCTGGAATGATGTTTCAAACTAGCGTCTGATGTCCTTCTTACTTCCATTACCTTTCTGTGCTCGCGATTAGTTTCGATAACAACATCACCAACCACCGGTCCTTCTATTATGTCTAACTTTATACGCTTTTTGGAACTTGCTAATTCATCACCTGAACTCGTATAATCTTCCAATTGTTCGAGAAGATGGAAACGTTCTTTCTGTAAATTTCTGATGTCAGGTGGAGCAAACGCTAACGGTAAGTGTTCGCTATTGTGTGGTATGCTTCTAGGATCCGCAGTTTCCAAATGAGAAGGACTTTCGCGATTATATGCAGCGTATTCGTGTTCGTAACCTTCTTCGTGCGATGCAGCACTTCCTTGACTATATTCGTCATAACTACGATATCTGCGCTCCGAAAACTCTGAATTTTGATCGTAATATTCGTTCAACCTTGCCAGCCTCGATCTTGAACCGCTTCCTCTAGGAGTAGCCGAACCAGGAGTACTTGGCGAGTGAACCGTTGATGCTGTATTGCACTGACTAGCCGCCACACTCGATCTACTACTGTAAGAAGCAGTCCTCGGTCTCGTAGAAGGTAATTCGTACCTAGCAAACCTCGTAGCTGTTGTTGTAATAGTTGTGGGTTCAAATGTTCTAGTTGCTGGATTTCTTTCTTCAAAATTCGCTCTTTCGGCCGGATGGCCTTGTTTTTCTAGATGTTCGTAAAACGCTTCTTGACACTCGCGACTAGCAAAGTCCACTTGCATTTTACGCCCGCGCATATTAACACCCCGCATTTTCGCGACTGCCGCTTGAGCATTTAACACTTGTTCATAAAATATTAACCCCTGCCCTTTATCACGATCTATTATAACTTGGGTTATAGGTCCAAATGAATCAAACTGAAGAGTCAGGTACTTTTCGTTAACACTATCTATGATACCGTCCACCCACACACAGTCAGTTGGCATAGACTTCCCAAACCCTAGTTTAATACGATTATTTCCTAAGTGTTCACCATCCATCGCACGAATGGCTTTCACCACACTAATAATGTCCGAGTACTGGCAAAACGCGTACGAACTCACAGCCCCTTGTTTTTTAATGTCAATTTCTATAATTTCCCCGAACTGGTCGAAGTGTTTCCTGAGATCAGAAGCGGTAACGTCTTTTTCTAAGTTACCGATAAATAATGTGCGAGTAGCCTTTGGATGAAACTCGTCGATTTCAGCTTCATACGGTCGTAATTCGTTGTCGTCCACATCGTAACCTTGATATGAAGCAACTTCAATCTTACAACCAAAAAAAAGTTTATCGTAACTAACTTCTAAAGCTTTGTCGACATCGTCGGGTTTTTTAAAACAAACTATCGCGTGTCGTTCCGAACCTTGTCCGACAATTTTAACCCACGTCACTTTACCGTGTTTTTTATATTCGTGAAAGAGGCCGTCTTTCAATGAAGTGTCTGAAGAACGCAACGGCAAATTTCGAACACAAATTGCCAACGGCCTGCGATCATCTGAATGCACTACAGGTTGATGTGAAGAATTCGCGGATGGTGCTATTCTTCGCGATTTTGGGGAACTAGTAGAACTTGATGCTTGGGATGTTGTACTACTCGATGAACTACTGCTACTTTGCGATCTCGATCTTGTGGGTGATCTGCTGGAAGTACTACCCGAAGGAGACACGGATCTGCTTCCTGATCGCGATTTTGTTTTCTTTTTTGTACTTAGTGAATCAGACGATCTTCTATCAGTCGTATCGGTAGGCGTCGTTGCATACCCTGTTTCGCTGTTGTAAGTTCTTGACGAATCGTACGACCAGGAACTGTTGAGCGATCGATGCCTATCGATGACGTTGTTATAGGGACCGTTTCTGTAACCTCGATCTCTATTTCGGCCTCTATTGTCATGATAGTTAACCCTACGAATATATTCTCCTTCTGCTACGCGGCTGTTATTTCTATCGTAAAATCTTTCGTTAAAATTTGCATGTTCTTCTGGGTTCCTGCGAAAAAATAAAACCAAAGTTATAAAATGCACGACACGGTTCATAACAACAAGAACATACAAAAAAAACTTGCACATATAAACCAGCCTTTAGATAACAGGTTGAATTTATTTTATTATGATACACCTGATTTAACGATCAAGGAAAATAATAATAAAAATATGATTTTGAAATTTATTTAATGTGAAGTATCATGCATTACGCAAGTGGCTTTAATTGCCACATTTACTATAATAAAGAAGTAATACAATCATCAATATTTTGCAATTAACACGCGATACCATTGTTGTGTAAGGTTTAAAATAAAGTTAGGGTACCGACGTGGAATTAATTAACCAAGAGTTAACTAACTCTGAATTTTTGAATACAATCAATATTGACTTGACATGTTAATGATTGTGCGGTGCTTTCAACGAGTGCAACTAAACCAGAGGCGTAGATAGCGCGTATCAATGAATGATACAGGATACATGAGGAGCAGAAATTCTATATGCAGTATGTCCATTTTCTGAAATTTTCAGGAGATCAGTAAAACTACCACAGGTTTAAATGATAAGTTATTAAAAAAGTAATTTTTGCAATAACACAGTGTAAATTACACTATGAACTATCCATAAATGAAGCAAATATTCGATTGACGGTTTTGCAAAACAGCTAAAAAATGTATTGAACAAACTGCACTTAGTATTTTCTACATTGGACAAACTGCATATAGAATGTCTGCTCCTCACGTGGTCTACATAGGGTTAGCTACGCCACTGCCATATTCTATAACAACACATATGAACGTAGAAATTATCGATTACCAATTTGTAATGCAATTATTAAATTAACTTCGCTAGCTTATGCAGCGCTCAAAGTTAAAAAAATAAGGTGCGTCACGTTATTACACCGGAGTTCAGCTCCATTTATTTGGTCTCTTTTAAAATGCAATGCAAGACAAAATACCCACCATTAACCTCAAGTTTCTCGTTCCAATTATTCAAAAACGAATGCAACTTTTCAACGACATTCGATTATGGTAAGTCGCACCTTACACACACCTATTCAATTGATACAAAATAAATATTTACAAAAAATTTGTGTTCAAGGAGATTGCATAGTAAGTATAAATATCCACGTAGGTAGGGAACACACGAGGTCGTACAAAGAGTTTCTTATTGAAATTTATTTTTCAATAGACCAAAATGATATTCAAATTTAAATCTGCAATGTGACAATGCAAATGTTGACAGTTATATAACGGTTTCTTAAATTAATTTGTTTATAATTAATGAAATGCAGTTTTTGCTGGTCGTTTAGTAAAAAATCCGTAATTTTATTTTGGGAATTTTATTCGTCGCCGTTGGAAGAAAATAAATTATGGATTATGTATGCTCTGCGCGGTCTGCTTAATTATAAAAATACACAGCTTAAAAGGATTAGTACTCAATGGTTGTTGTAACATGATTGTTGTAGAAAGGCACAAAGAAATGAAAAAATTACTGGTTATGCGAAGAGCTAAAACGACTAATGATGGTTTATGGTTTAGAATAAATCTGATTCGATGAAGTACAGAAAATTAATGACGAATCTATTATGGAATAATTGACTAACTTGTCAAGATTATCGCCAACATTGGATGCACTTAATATATTACTACTGATAATTTTACAAGACAGAACAATAAACAGTACATCTAAAATGATAATCCAAAATGAATACATGGGAAAAGTTATGACCATGAGTAAACCAATCTCACAAACTAATAAAAATCAGCCATCCAATACATGAATGATTTAAATGCGTATGGATGAGGATATCATTAATATTTCTTGATGGTTCAGGAATGTTAGATATTTCTCGTATGTACAATAATTATAGATAGGAAGCAAATTTATGTATTAAATTGGAAGTGCAGGAAAAAAAACAAAATTGCAAAAATACAAATTTGTAGAACCTAAAATTTCCTACAAAAAAGTCACGAACGCCATATCTTTAACATGCGAGGCACGAGAAACGTATGAAAGTAATAATGTAAGGACCGGGGGGTCATTTATGGACCGAGAAATTCGACCCCTATTTTCTATATTTTTCAATTGTTATTTCCTTTTTTCTGGGTTTTCTAGATGGCATTGCCAAATTTCATTCGCCGAAGGTCATCATTTCACCATACAGACACTCCATATCTATCTATAATTCTCACAATCCAGTGTCACTAATCTTTATATGAACTGGAATGAAAGGAAATACTCAAAATTCTAAAAGTCATTATTAACAATTGAATGAGGTAAACACCCAACACTTCAATAAATAATCTTCTTTTCTTTGTTGGGTGTTTGCCATTCCATTGTTGACAATGATACTTTACTTCCACTATATCAGCATAAAAACAATTGATTGTGATTCTAGAAAGTCTACCCAGTCATGATAAATTAAAAAATATTTTCAATCAGTTACATAGTTTTTGATATGGGTGACATTTAAACTTGATCAATATCCATACTGGACGAATAAAGAACAGTCAAAACCACATCGTGTTAATACCAATATGACAAGGATCTCTTTAACCAAGCCACAGCTAGAAAATGATTTCTCTTGAAGTAAAATTTTAAATTTTTCTACCACTAATATTTTAGAGATTAGAACAGAAATCCCATCAATACTGCTGCTTTAAAGAAAACAACATTGCCAATTTAATTCTGCTGAAGCAACCTTGAAACTCACCGCAAACCGCACCTCAATATCTCTTTTAGTTTGAGAGATAATATTAAAAGTTGCAAATTAAAAATTAATATGTAATGCAAAATCAATTTTATTTTCGTTACTTCAAAATACTTCATTTTGAAGAGTTAATTTGAGTCACTGTCAAGTAGATAACTTCAAGATGTGATTTTCAGAACTTTAAATTTCTATTTTCAAGATAACAAATAATTTGTAAATATTTGCTTAACTTGACTAACCGTTTACATTAAATTTTATAAATGACCGTCAAATTGCGCATCACACGGTGAAGTAAATGAATTAGTTTTTATGAAGATTTCTAGGTTTCGTTGTGATGACTGATGATACTAGATCCATCACTGTATGTACTTATTCCACAACGTAACATTCTAAAACTTTGAAATGATGCTGTTCTAGACTTTTGTGAGACATTAAAATATTTTTAGCCCGGGAATATATCGGAATAATCCCTGCCTGTACTGATGATATCGTGATGACTAGAACACTTTTGGGCCTTACTTGGGCTTATTTCATTAACTGATAACTCAATAAAAATTATCTTACCCATGACTGTTCGTAAAACGGTTACTACCAGGGGAGGTAGAGTACGTAGTGTTCGTATTCTGCGGTGAAGCAGCGGACGGAATGGCAGCAGGTTCATAATACTCCGTGGTCAGAGTTCTTTCATCAATTTTGTGTTCGGCGGTGTGGGCTTTTGACGCGCTTTTGATGTCCATAAATGCCACCGTGCACGCCGCCGTGTTCTCGCTCGTCTCTTCCTTGACGCTCCTTGGCAGCAATTTGACACTTTGTACGCGGCCATATCTGGAACAAAATAAATATATAAGAAATCGTGTTTACTTCCGCTTATCTCTTCCTTAAACCCAATAACTTGGTTACAATCATTTACTTCGTTTAGAAAGATATACGAGAAAGTAGAACGAGCTTCTCGCCGTGTAAAAAAGAAACGACAAAGTTATATTATTACGATAATAATAAAATAAACAAGAAGACGATTGGCATCGAAATGTACTAAAAAAACAAGTTTAGCAATAAGGTTCTTGAACTGAATTTGATGGAAAATACCTTGAGTAAAACACTATAAATATTACTTGTTGGCACAGTTTGATATACGGCAGGTATGTATTTCCAAGTTTTATAGCAGCATATAAAATGGTCCAAAATGTTAGGCGAAGAAAAATAATTTATGTGTGTACTGTATTGGAAAATATGCACCTACAAAGGTAAATATTTTTGTAGAAGATTCCGTTTATTTTTATAACGACTTCGTTAACCAACGGCGTTATTGCCATAATAAAAGAAAAGAGTTTGTTTTTTGTACACATTCTTTTTGTCCTTAATTAAGAAGAAATAATAATGGGACTGCTTGTATATCTGAGAGGTCGAAGCGTCAAAACTCACGCCAGGCCCGCGGCCTCATTGTTACGCCATTGTCGTTAATAATTGAAACAGACCTGCCTATCAAAACAATAGAATATTTAAATTTAATGCTCAGTCAGGAGTCATTTATTTTCAGTGTATTGTTACAATTTATAGTTGCACATAACTTGATTGGTCGTTATAGCAATAAAAAATCTAAAAGGCAACAAAAGTTAACGGGAATGTTGGTTATAATAATAGAATTTAATTTTGCGGTTCTGGAAGCGGTTACTTACGAGATAAAATCGCGAACTCTTGAACAATTCTCTCGCAAAACGAGAACATAAAAAAGAGTACAGTAACTGTAAAGAGAAGTATAGGCATTTATTTATTTTTATGGAACATAAAAAGTTGTGTGTGTGGGCTAAGATAAATAAGAAAAAAAAATCATGAAACTGACATTACAAAAACAATTCATAAAAATGGACGTTACGTAATGTTATTATTTTAAATTATTATGTTTGCTGTACGTATCAGAAAAGGAAAGATGAAACGTTACGCAAAGATGAGTAGCAACCTTAATAAATTCTAAATAAAAAAATTAAGAGATAATTTGTGCTATTTCGAAATGACCAAACAAGTATGACCACGTAACTCTAAAATAAAATAATAAGATTAGTAGTATATCGCAACATTGGTAGGGTAAGGATGTGCGCGTGCGCGGTTGGATCTATAAAAGACCAAATCTATTTTATTCGTTCTCATTTCGACCGCAAACGTCCATTGGATTACGAACAACAACGTCGCAAAATCAACTTCATATATTTTAATTTTAGACAGTGAAGTGTCTTTTGTGTTGAGCACGTCTACCATTTGGATATCTACGAATTTTGTTTTACTTATAGAAAAAGACTCGATTTGAATTTTTTCGACTAGACGACGTTTTTGGATTTTAGGGTGTGGTTGAGTACGTACAATCGGACACATCCATATGTTCTCAGTTGTGTTATATAAATTTGTAATTTAAGATTAAAAGGTTTGATAATATAAAATTAATAAAATGGGGCGTTATAAGTACCTATCTAAATATAAAATCTATACGTTTTATGTGCGTGTTACGCCATTACGAAATACAGTAACGTTTTGTGCTGAAAAGAACAAAATCAGCCACTTTTAATATGGATGGATTATATGGATAAATGTGTGTGCAGTAAGTTTTGCAAGCTTAAAATTATTGTTACTAACGAACAATCTGCGGGATTAACTAAGCCTTTTGAACTACGAACGCATTGCGTCAGATCGATTTTACCGAGCTGTCGTTTTGTTACGACAATCGCGCTACTCTTCCGAGCACCATTTTCTCCGCTTCCCCTCCTTTTCCCCACCACCTTAGCGTGGCAACGTCGCCATACAGACGCACGCTCTAGCTTTCCAATGCTACCATTGTTTTGTACAATCGCACAATCGGGACACGTAATTCAATGCTTGGCAACATATCGAAAACATGTTTGGTCCGCTGCGTGTATTATAGGACAGTGAGTGGAAAGGTGTACCGTGTTGTCGATTTTTTAGACCACGCAGACAGTTTGCTTCACTACTGCGCCCCGCCACTGCAGTTCCAAAATAATTGTCGATGATGAAAAGGCAATTTTGATGTTCGTCGTGTCTTGTTATGCTTCACGTCCAACGTTTAACCACAAAAAAAAGAAGAACGCCAACGTTAATTACTCCGACGTTCACATTCAGGAACTGCGGTGTAATTGACAGAAACGTTGGCGAGTGAAGGAGGAATATTTCACAGATTATGTAAACTGCCCAAAACGCAAAGATATTATTTTGTTCGTCTTTTCAAAACAACATTATTTCATCTTGGGCAAACCCGTTCTTTTAAATACTGTGCGCCTTTGTCTATATACCTATAGAAAAACGTGGATTAGAAAGAGAAAAGTTTTTATTGGATATCAAAACTTTTTACCGCACGTTAATCACATCTGTCTTGAACGAAACAGGGCTCGCATTACTATATCTTGGAACTGGGTATTCCACTTCAACTGAACAACCAAATGTTCAAACAAGAACTCGGGCGCCCGAGATACATTTTCCTATAATAACAGACTGAACGACTGTGCAACGTTGCCATTCTCTCGAATGACGTCACCACACTTGATTTATAATACGGTTAGTAATAAATAACGCAACTTCTTTGGAGCGTTATATAAAATATGAATTTAAAAGGTTCTGGAGCAATTTCCTCTTAATATTAAAGTCAAATTAAACTTTTACCAAATGGATACGTTAGTTTACCATTACACCAGTAAAACGCAGAATTTAAAATTAGAGCAGTGAAAATAAGTTTTGATTACATTTTTTCCCGAAACCCGAACCCTGCTTTAAAGTTCGTCCTCGAGCATCTCGAATGGTAAAAAACGACCTCGAGAGGAAGATGGGGGTTTGTTTAGCAAACTCAAAGTAAAAACAAGCCAGGAAACGAGTTATTCGAATGCTAAATTTCAAAATTATGCGACGTGCAGCGTAGCCCCACTACGCATATATTTACAATAACAGGCACATCATTCTTTTATCGCAAAAGTTTCTACCATAAATAATCAAGATTATACTTGATACAAAGGGTCGGTATTTGCAAATAAAATTTACCTCTACAAGAAGGGTAAAAATGAAAATTGAAACAATTATAATCGATTCTTGCCATCTTTGGGAGTGGGAGTCGTGGGTGGAGATGTTTTGAAGTAGCAGCTGGCAAACAACAACTAATCAATAAATATCAAAACGATAACCATTTTCGAGACTGAAAAACAAAACCACAAACTTTTATTTTATTAGATAACATTTTCATTCTGATGAGAAAATTTATTTTTACGTAGTAAATCCATTTGCAAAGACTTTGGGGGTATTCTCAGCACTGCTTTTAGAGAATGAAAAGACAATATTTTGCCAGAACGATGCTGAGACGGAATTGTTTTTCTTACCGCGGATGAATGTTTTTAAGGAAATACGTGAAGTGTTTTGTTTAGAGAAATGTTGGAATCTTTCCATTCTCCGGGATGGAAGTGATAGGCTCATAATCAGCCTATAGCATATACAGTAGAACTCGGATATAATGTACCATCTAAAAACCGCACTTTAAAATATAAACAAATGGAATACCTCTAGAATGAAATACCTACGCTATAACCGAAAGTACATTACAACAGGGTAAAGAAATTACAAATTCTAACCACATAATAATCCCATAATACTTGAAAAACCCAAATAACTCCAAAATTAACGTACTGAACCATGTCGAAATAGAAATATACATGGGAGGACAAATCTAATTATACATTTAAAAACACGCGTCCAAGTATTTCCTAGTTACATCGAAATATGCATATTGGAATAGCAAGGCTGATTAATAACGATTTAATTTTGTAAAATAATGGCGCATTTCATAATATGGTACCTACAATCAAAATTTCAAGGCTCGCGTGACTTGGGTAAACGGACGTATGACACTTGATATTTTTCATGGCGCTCCCACCGCCATTTGCCGATGAAATAATTAATGTGAGTCATCGGTATTTACTACTAATAATAATAAAAACATTACTATATTTTAATGTGGACGACACCTTAAATGTTAACTAATTGCTGGTACAGTAACCAAAAGTTCCATGCTTCAAAGATAAACAAAGATCAAATGATAATTATTGAAAGAGATAATAATACTAAATGGGGACATTGTAAATAAACCTTGATGATTGATAGCAATTACCAATTAACTTATACTAACAGTAAATACGTACACTTAGAAACACGCGGTACCAATACAAAATATATGATAGACAGACAACAGAAGTTTAAATCAAAATAACCTTTGAGTTTGAAATAAAACAATAATAAAATTTACATTTCAATGTGTTCAACTATCAAACGATGCATTTTGATAATAACATATACACCGGATCATACCGAAAATGAAAACTGTAAATACCACATCCACCTACACAGATGAAACGAACATAATGTTGTTTGGACCATTGACATTTTTGGCAACCAAAAATTCAAATAAAGCCAACAAAACAGCAAAAGGGAATCGCCTGCGTAGTCGTTCTGAACAAAAGCCAAAACATGCAATTTCAATTTAGCAACAGTCCAAACTTATAAATCTTACGGTGAGCAAGAAATTTTATTTTAATATTTTGATCGATTCGTCTAGAGTTGCAGACTGCTCTTTGTCTAAAATCTAAGAATTACTAATAAGCAAAATTTTATTTTTGTTAAATTGGACCAGGTGTCCAAATACCAATTGGTGCTTGGTCCAATTTCCCAAAAAATTAAACTAATACTCCATAGTGAATTCCAAAAAAGGAAAACATTTTGTTTGAAAAAAAATGACATAACAATAAATTTTGTTTCGCGCAGATGCAGCACTGCAAAGTTCAGTCACACATATCGAGTTTTCCCATAAAAATTGAAATAACCAAAAGCGACGCAAAGACAAATTGTTTTTAAGGGTGTAGCAAAACAGGTTAATGGATTTGCAAAAGCACATAATTGCAGTTGCCATTATCCGTTGCATTTGCATACTCTTTTGCTTTTACACATTTCTGAGAAAGAAGCTTAGCAATCATGCAAGATTAATATAATGTGAACCACTATTCATATACTAATGGATTTATATTCATATCCTGAGGTTATCAACAACCTGAAATCGACTCCAAATGCCGTGGACAAAAAAAATGAAACCGTAAATAAACGATTGTTTGCTCAGAAATACCATTTTGGGTCCTTTTTGAAATGGTAATTGGAGGTACCTATGGTAAATTATTCAGGCCCTGTTGAAACCCGTATAGCAAAATTGGATGTAAGGCGGATTTTTGGCATTGCAAAACATGACAGTAAAATTTTCTTAGGGCATCTAAATCATCCTACTCGTAATCCAGGTACTACTTACTAAATTGTGATGCAATGTTACTTATTCTCAGCATGTAATTTAATTTTTTTAAATTATTAACGCCATAAAGCGAAATCAATTTAAAATGTTAGTCATAGAATCAGTTCGATGATAATTGCGTATGATTTAATTTAGTGAAATAATTTTTATGAACGAAATTTAATTAGTTGTTCGTAATAAAAAGTGATATGAATTTGGCAAGGTTTACAAATTTTACTAGCACTCAAAGCAGATGATGAAAACTTGAAGTGTTATCATACTGAAGTTTTTTCATTTGAACGGAATAGCATTTGCAATTTTATTTTTTTACGTAAGAAACTGAGAGAAAAGATGACCGAAACTAATTTTGGTCTAGAGAGCTAAATTTAAAATGTTTTTGCTTCTTTATAACGTTTAAGTTCGGCAGCACCTATTGCTATTACCAAATTTTTAATTTCAATTAAAAAAATTTAAGTAAGAATTTACATTTTGTTATTTTTTAAATAACATAAAAATGGGGGAAAAGCTATAAAAACGACACGGCTTGATTATGCATTAGAAACGCTGCAAAAACCATAACGAATATGACATAATTACTTACTAGGCAAATTTGTATCAATTTCCTACAAAAGTCAGTGACAGCAAGTCGCAGCTCACTTTTTTGTTACTCTCGGCTTTGGATGGAGCATACACAAAGAATGAATATATGCTGTTGTGGACTTTTTTGTAGGGAATTAAATTTCCAAAAACAACTATAAAATTTTTTCGTATTTCTTCTAGATTTTGCAGTGTGCATACTACGCTTTTCAAAGTTACAGCCGAGATATTGTAATAAAGTTAAACAAAAAAATTATTCGAAACAAACTAAGGCACAAAAAGTCCACAAGTTAAAATTAATAGTTAAATACAGAAAAGGTTTCTGCACGCAAAGCTTTCGTATAATAAAGAAAGTTAGCTTGAGCTAATTAGGAAACGTAGCTTACAAGCTACTTTTAAATACTTTCCAGTAGGCCAGTTCATGAAACAAACGTTTCGGTTTACTAGATCTAAAGGCTGGTTTATGCATTCACACAACGATTTTGATTGGAACAACATAGTCTACGTTCAATGTTGAACTAATACAATTCATAGAACGTGGTTGTTTTATAAAAATTAAAAAAATATCAACAAATCTCGGTTCATTACTTAAAATTCATCAATGTTTTTCAATAATTTTAAAAAATTCATCGATTCGATGAAAATTTTACGACGTTCTTTGGTAATAATAAAAATGTATATTGTGCTCTGTTATTCCATTTTTTTACGTGTTCTTCAATAAACTCCGCTTATAATGGACTTCACGGAAACAAAGTCCATTATATGTGGAAGATCTAAGAATTCGTCGTAATTGGTTCATTATAAACAGATGTTTATTACAAACGAGTTCCTTATAGGTGAATGAATGACTTAAACTGCACTTCAGTGAACGTTTATTGCGTTCTCCACATAGGAACACAGACGGTCTATTCATTTAACCTATAAGGATAGCTCAATTTCCAAGTTAACAAAAGAGTAGCTAAAATTAGTTTACCTATCTAAAATATCAGTTTGATGCTTTTTTTGGTGACGGTGGACTTGATTTAAAATAATAAATAAAAACAGTATTTTTAGAATAAAAATTTTGCATTGTAGCTTCTCTATTAACAATGAAACATTTAAAATAAAATTTGAAGCCTTCGAGAGGCAAGGAGCTAAAGTAACTTTCATGGAGCTATTCTAAAGTTCTTGATTAGATTTTCACATAATGAGCTTTTCAGTTTCATTTGAATGAGCGAATTTTGCACCATCTTCAAGTTATTTCAAGGCAGCCTATAATTAAGTCGTTCTAGGTAGTCGACCGACGAAATTAGAAGCAGTAGCAATTTTACTTCGTTATCGATTTCAAACTTAATTTCTAATAAAAACCATCAATTTTATGGCTATTTCGGTTTCACCTCCAAAGTGAGCACTAGAAAGCTATGATCCTTAATTTTAACAATGCGTGTCCCATAATTACCCAACCTTTCATCAGGAAGTGACGCTTTTCGCAAAATCTTAGGTGACTTTCAATTTTATTCCGCTACCTCTGGTAAACTGATCAAGGGTCAAAGGTTTTGCCTTGAAAACTATTTTAGAGTGGAACAACCATTTGAAGCACCCTACGTCGCCATGTTATTACTATATTACATTAAGACCAATTTAGCTACTTATCCCACTTGATGGACTTTAATGCGATTTTGTGTATGTTGATTAAGTTTAATTAGAATAGCTGTCTATAAATAAGCCCAATGGAAGCCTTTCTATCCTATTTATATAAAAGAAATTATGATCAAGGATATTTGAATTAATCGAGTGCCTCGTTTCTACGTTATTTGATTGATTTAAAATTTTATTTTATTTACACTCGAGATATAATTTTAATTATGGAACTTGTTTCCAACTTGAAGGAAGAAATCCAATTTTTTTATTAAAACTGCAAAAACTCGTCATTTGGTAATTATAAAAGTAACTGGATTTCCATGAGCTTCTGAATTTTTGCTTCTTTCAGCAAGTTATGTAAATTAAAAGCAAGAACGACAGTTTTTTTTTTTCAGAAAATTGATTGAAACAGACGGAATACTTGAAACGTTGACGTATATGGACGAAAATTATTACAATTATTTCCATGTCGTGTTCTACTTTTAATTAAGTACTCATTCTACTTCCACTTGCATTCGTAATAAAATTAACGAGTGTTCTACTAAATTGTTTCATATGGAAAGAAATTTGCAGCGAATTTGTATTGCAAATAATCTAGAAAGCATTTTGAATTTATTGTAGGTATAGGAATTTTTTTAAATAACCGTAATTAACCAACTACTGAATAGTTATCACTCGAGGCTCAGTATATTTGCATGTCCACGTAATAACTTGTTGATTAAAATAAATTACACCTGTAACAACGGAAAAACGGAAATTTTCTGTTGAAACAATAACATGGACTATTTGTGTCACTAAACGAACTTGAAACGTCCCCTTTCCAACGGCAACGAACAAAGGGGGCAAAAATTCAATACAATTACAGACAATTTTTTTTATTCTTTGTTCTTCATAGTGAATTGGTAACCCGGTGTACCAGGTGAAACCAGATAAAAATTTACAGCGTTGCCAAGTTGAACAGGAAATAAATAAATTGGGCAGATGTAAGCAGCCATACGTGAATCGAAAAACAAAACACGATTTATTTCTTCTAGTTTAAATACAAGTTCTAGTTTCAACTACAATTTCCGTGATTCGAACGCCTTCTCAAGTTTTTATCTACCTTCCACTTCAATTAAATTTGCGCTCCACCTCCCAAAGATGATTTTCGAAATAAATGTTTATAAGTTGTATTACTAAATTATAGTGAAACATTTTAAATTATCGTTACCAATCTATCTTTCGAAGAAGATGGACAGACAAGGTGATCCACAAATATAATTACATCACATAAAAGTTGGACCAACCTTCTCTACATAATTATTAAAACTAAGCAAGTTTGGTTGTTAATGGAAAATAATTTTGTCACGTTTCATGGTTCGTGAGTAAATCAGAATTTACAATTGCTTTGCCTTCACAAAGCAATATTTTGTGTGCCTACTGGAGAAAGTAATATTATTACATTGTCGGTGGTTATAAATTTTATTAAGCGCAAAAAACCCAGTTATTATTAATGTTTTATTGACCTAGGAATATAAAAAAATGTAATCAAACCTGTCGCTTGTAACATAATCAAAAAAGGTTATCAAAAATGGAAACCAACAATTTTGTAATTTCCGTTACAAGGTGTATACAATAAAATTCCAAAAGTAATTAAATAATTTTTATATTAATTCAAATTTTATATTATGTATTTCAATTTCCGCAAACACTTTCAATGGAATTATTAAGTTAGGTCAGACAATTCAAATTTCATGGATTTTAACAAAAATATGTGGGCAACAGTAAGGAAGCTTTAATGAAATGTTAACGATCTCATATAAATTTAACTGCTTTCAAGATTTATGAAAACTTGATAGCCCTCAATTTTAGGTTAGAAACTTCTTGACCGCACCTGGTACTTTTCCGTTCCTCGCTGTTTTTGATCATCATCCAAAACTGGAGAAGCTATTTATAATTGCACATATCACGGTGAAATAACGAGTAAATAATTACGACAGAAATCCAACTGAAAGCCCTTCAGGATCTTTAACAAGCGTCAACAGAATATTTGAAATTGCAGTCAAATGATAACAACAATAAAAAGCAAAAATATATTGAACTGTTGTTTGTTGTCCTTATCCATTGTTAGAAGACAATGGTCCACAAAGTCAGAAAACCTTTAACCTTGTAGTTTTGATAAATTATTTTTAATGATCTTGAAGTCTTCCGCACTTATCAACTCCGCTGGATGAATAATTTTCAAATAAAATGTTTTGTTTGCTTGATTGCAGCTTAAAAAAGACGAACGAATAAAAGAGTTCTAACCAAAAACTTGTTTTCGTTAAAATCATCAAAATTTTCCTATCTTGACGTTGTGGTTCGAATCAAATTAATTCACAAGAATTGGATTTGGAAATTAAAATTCTAAAATTGATTCTTCCAAACAATTGGTGGTTAATTTTCAAACCTAGCCTCATCAAGTTTCGACGAAGATTTGTAATTATTATTAAAAGCTTCTCGTAAATCATAATACTACCGAAGTTTCTCCAAGTTTTACATACTAAATGGATCACAAAATTATTTAGCAACATAAAGTTGGTAACAAAATGCAACTTAATACTCAAAAGTTAAATTTAATAGTTCCTTTCGATTTTGCAATTTAACGATTTACCAATTACATAAAACTTTTTCGATTACAGAGTAATTTTTATTTTATGTTTCTTCATTATATAGCACTTGATGCTTTATCATATGCATGTTAAAATGCACGAAAGTTGTAAAAAGTCTTCACCGAACAATATTACATTTTTAGATCCAAATTGTATAAAATACTAATTATTTAAAATTATTCCAATGGATTCTTCTTCCGTTGGGTTTGCATTTGCACTATTGTGACAGAAATATCTCTGCCATTATAGATAAAAATTAATGTGACCCTTGACCACCGAAAGATTAAGTTTTAAGAAACTTCGAGCTGTTGATATTGCCTAGGAGCTACACAAACTTTTATTACTTGAAGTCGATCAAAACAGAGTTGTTAAAAACGTTGTACCGGATGCACATTATGGCAGTATTTTCAATTTGCAATTTGACTTTCTGAAGTCTTTTTCAAGTTAGTTCGTGAAAATATTGATAATTAGGTTAGCTACAAAAGTTAAAAGATAGTCGCTGTAGCTTTAGTGAATAAAATTTGATTGAAGCTCCGAGCAACACCCGTAACGATGGTTTCTATTTATATTATGTATTTATACTGTGTAATCCACCTCGTTTGTAAGGGAAAATATTTTTCAATTAAATTTGTGTGTATTAAAGTACGGTTAAAATGAACTCAGTTAGTTTTTAAGTTCATTATAAGCGGATTACACCATATTTGTTGTGATATATGTGCGAGTGTTGTATAAAAAAGAATTTAAGAAGTGGTTTAGAACAAAAGTCCTCGAACTACAGCACTCGGGAGTACGGAATTTTACTAGAAATAATTTATAATACTTTATTACAGGATGTGTGAATATTATTGCGAAATGATTAGAATTTTTAATTATTTGCTACACGCTAAATAAATTATATTGTCACTAAAACTAGATTAGCTGTGGTACCTGAAGGTCGTACTGAATGGAGATTATTATGATTTACTATATCAAAATTTATTTAATAAACATTATAAAAAAAAATTCATTTAATTATTTCCTTTAATAAATTTCGATATAATCCGCGTATCAACGTAGCCCTGCCATTTAAAAAGTTTGAGGGACCCTGGTCTAGAAATTGAACAAAAAACTTAAAACGCCCATAACTTTTTCCGTAGACCCACAGCCGTGTAAAAATTACAAATAGATTAGCTGGGTTAATTTTAAATTTTCAATTTAAATTTAATATTAAAATATATTTAAATAATTTTTATTTAATCAGAATAAATTTAAAAATGCAATAACTAAATTAATATTTATATCTCCAAATAATCTAGCAACTATGGATAAACCAAAACGCGTCACTCATTAAGGTTAATTTGAATTTATGTTTTAATCCATTAAATTAAGGATCTGAGGGCACCTTCAATAGGTTTTTAAAGCGGCCATTATAAGCGTACATTTGCCAGAATAATTGACAAAAATACGCACAAATAACACAATAAGAGACTAATAATTTTTTATTTATTTATATCTATATTTAATAATTTAATTACACCTGTTAAAAATTTTGTCGTTAAGATTAACAGTCTTTACAACGGACTATATATAGTAGGATATCCGGGAACAAATGTTTTGAATTAAAAAAAAATTAGCGGGGAAGTAATATTAGATATTCACAAAATTTAAAGAGATAATAATATATTGATGACAGAGACTATTGACACGAACATCGTTTTATAAATATAATTTTTACTTCCGTCTTCTTATAATTAACATATTATTATCTCAATGTGTCACGAATGGTGTCTGGTTTTCCCCACGATTTAAAAAAATATGGATTCGACTCCACTGGCCGACCCAACAACGATCAAATTCAAATCCGCTTATAATAAACTTTCAAGAGATCAACCAGTAGGTCCATTATAAGATGGAGGTTATTTTAACCAACACAGAGTTCAGTTTAAAAATTCCTCTACTATAACTGAGTTTCCAAGTGAGTCAATTATAAATGGATTGAGCTAGGCATCACTGCGTTCGTCGACGATATTTGATATGTTTTTATTAACTTCCAATTTATGTAGATCGTATGGTTTTTAAAAAAAGTTAAACGCAACATTCCGAGTCAAGAAAATAAATCTCTGGTATACAAAGACTTCGAGGATTTTGAAAAAACTATCGTTTTAGTCTTGAAATGTCCCTAATTAAATCATATTCAGGTAACAACAATAAAAAATCACAAAAAATCAAAAATCACAGTTTTCCTGCCATTCAAGCCCTTAACTCATCCTGTAACACTTAATTAAAATGTGGTACATCCCAATGAACAGATTAATGTTGAGATCGTTAATCCCATCAGTAAGCAAAGAAGATTCAGTCACTTCCAGGAATCTCCTTGTATGGACCACCGATCAAATTTAAATAAGATCGAAACATGTTGATGTCGTCGATGGAATTTCTGGATGCGACTGTTTTAAATTGGTTATTAATAAAATTTATTTTGACTTTGGCTTCAAACCATAATCCTCACGAGCAGTTCACAGCAATCCAACTCGATTATTTAGCAATTCGAGATAATAATAAGCTAAAAAATTTGAGTATTTTTATCGTACTTCTTGGAATAGCTATTTGTGGAACGCAATTTAGAAGAGCTCTAATTATGTATTAGTACATCAGGTTAGAAACAAGTTCAACTCCAGTCAACTCGAAAAGAAAAAACTGAAAGCGATAATCTCGAAGTGTTTCTAATTTTTAAAAAGTACCCACAGTGTAATCAATATTGATCGATATTTATAATAATTGATTAACATTGACCTTGTTTTTAAGCAATTTACAAACGTTTCCATTTTACGTATTATTAAATCTATTCTTAATAACCTTCATTAATTATATAAAAGTTTTATCAATCATCCTAATAGAAACAGTCATCAACGTGATTATTATTTCGAAATTTTTGTTTGCATGAAAGAACGAAAGATGAGAATCGTCTGAGAATAGTCAAACTAGATAAATACTTGGCGAAAATAGTAAATAAATAAAAAGGCACAAATGTCAGTAACGTCTAACAAAATTCACACTTTTATATGAAAAAAATAGAAAGGAAGTTCGACTACCCAAAGCTTTTTATCACAATGGACCCTTAGGCTTGGGATGATTAATGAGTCCCCTTAAACTTTCACTTTTTGCCCAAAAAACTCCCTGAATATTTATAAGTTATCGTGCAGGTAAAAACATCCTCCGAGATTTCATCAAAACATTCTCCCACGAAAAAAATTTGAACTTTAATTTGTCTTTCATCTGGAAGAATGTACGTTGATAATAATTTTCTTTCATTTAATAAAAAATTAAAAGGGCTATCAATTTTGTACATTTCGACTAAAAATACATTATGGAATTATCTCTTGGCATCAATTCAAAATATAATAAAAAAAAAGTAACAGATGTTCATGTTTTAGATATTAAACATAAAAGACCATGAGAGGAATGCAAATAACTAGCACCTGTTCGCTGTTGAGAGTAATTACAACAAAAAAAAATAAACACATTTTTCTCTTCACAAATATTTAAATAAAACGTACGTGAGTAGTGTTTAAGGAACGTTTCACACTTATATGGGAAGTTTTGTAAAACCAACCAACAATTGCATGCCAGTCAAATAATTGCAACAATCAAAATTGGAATTTCTGTAACTGCAAGTAATGAGCATATTCACCGAGGAAAAAATGATAAAATCATTATCCAGAAGGAATAACTGTGTTATACCAGCATAAAATTATATAGATTATTTAATTATGGATTATGGAGTGAACTCCAGTTAACGTCAAATTAAAAAGCATTCGAACTGTGCAGCTACGTTGGATATCAAAAATTACAAGAGTGTCGATTACCATTCGAATTTCATCAACGCGAGAGCACGTTTTTCAACAAAATTAAAAAAGCAACATCCTAAATCAAGTACGAAAGAATTTATGGTAAATTGCTAAAATTCTACCTTCTGTTTGCTTCATTCATCAACAGTGTCTGCGAAGGAAGAGAAATGTAATTACATTAAAAGCAAACTTCGATGCTCCACAATAAAATATTTGTTCGTTAGCTTGAAGTTTATTGAACAATAAAATTAGTTTTGGAAAACAACAAACAAGGACGCACCTACGTATACAAGGCTCTCTCGTTTTATTCAGTTTCAAGAACAGCATCAGGTTATATTCATGCTGTACATTTAGTAACCTAAATTTTAATATTAGCTTCACCAAAATTCCGAACCACTTCAACTACCCAATAACCCATTTCGTGGAAGATTAATCGGAAAGATCAAAACGTGCAAGGATTGAGAATTCTGGACGGTCGACTGCATTTGGATTCCATGATTCAAATCTAAGAGGAAGCGTTTAAATTGGTCATTTCATTATTATGGGCAGGCTAAACGGAATATGATGCCCAAAAGCCTTTCAAAAGCTATTTTGGCCTTTAAAAAACTTTCTTATCGCTGTAGTTAGGAAAATGTCAATTACGTTCAGAAATTAAATTTAACTTGGTAAGTTAAATATAACAAAGTGAAATATTTTAGAGCCAAAATTTACTCTGCTATTCTGACAATGAACTTTTGTTAATTTGTAAGTCAAGTTTAATACAAAATATTTACATATGTAATTGCTTTTATGAAAATTTACAACTTGTTACTACGATGTTGTAGGTACTCCAGCAAATAATTCACTGTTTACCCAGAAATTTTGAATGCAAAATTGTTTTATCGCCCCACTATACATCAATTTTCACTTAGCAGTAGTCAATTGAAATGTCAATTTATTTATTAACTGTAAAAATGCCAATTACATGTTAATAGAAACAACGCTTGGTTTGTTATCAATCTGACACAATTTCTTTAATTACCGAACTTCCAATCTAACATTTACTACAAGCATGCACATTTCGTAATAAAATTGTTCACTTTACATAAATAAAAAACATGGTGAAAAGTGCAAAAAAATAAGATAAAAAAAGTGTACACCCAGATTTGATTCCATAGTACAAGTATACCTTTTACAAATTACAGGTTGGTTTGTGCCTTTACAAATTACTCGCACGTAAATTGCTCAGAGATTACGAAGAAGCAAAAATAATAATAGTGGTGAGCTGGCCCGCATGGATTTTGGTTTCTTTCAACTTTTGATGTCAAAAAAAAAAATGATGTGAAAACAATTCACCACATTAAAACAAATTTTGCATCAACGTTTGCGATTTAATTCTTACGGGTGACTTCCGCACGCTGACGAATTTGCGACAGCCGATAAAATACCAAAACGTTACATCATTTGAGTAAGTTACCACAACATAATACGTAAAATCAGATGCCTTATGTAATATTTTGTTCGCATATTTTATGTAAATTCGCATTGTTAATTTTCGGTAATTTTAATATTGTAATTGGATCCTAATTAAAATTACAATTTTAATAAATACAAATTTTATTTAATAAAAATTTAGATTGTGAACATCATGCAGCGTAACAACTACAAAAAAATTTAATTTAAAAAGATAATGACAGGAATTATAAAAAATATAAAAACGCATATTACAATCAGACAAAGCTTTTAAGTTGGGCCCGGATATTTATAATGTCCTTAAAATTACGTTGTCAAATTCCCTAGTTTGTAACATTTCAGTTTTTTTTTTATTATATATTTTAACAATTTAAATTTAACAGCAAAATGTAAAGTACTAAAACCTAAAAAATCAAGGCACACGGTTATATCCTTCGTTCAATACTGTGCTTTTCATATTCCCTATGAACCGAAGTTCGTAAGGTAGCTGAAAAGCCCACTCGAGCTGGGATAACTACACTACATACGTAAAAATTTAAAGACACAAGTCTTTCATGAATTTCATAGAGTTTGGGACCGTACGCTTGTTTAGCTTCGACTTTCTCGGAACCATAAACTCCATGTACAGACCTACACAGCTGGACCAAAATACAGCCATATAATTCGCTAAAAACTAGCACTTCATTTGTTATTTCTTTGCTAAAGTTTTTAGCACAGAGAATAATGCTATAAGCAGAAACTTCTCGATAATTCAGATATATTTTACTATATTTTCATGTTTTGTAAAAAAATCCATTATTTTCTCTCCATAAAAGTTTCATAATTAGACAAGTAAAAATCATAAAAAGACAACAACAGCTCAATTTGTTGTTCAACCTTGCTCAATTATGTACATTTATGTGGCATTATGTACATTTACATTAGGTAATTAGTAGATATATTATGTAGGTATAGTAAAATATACACAATATTATTTCGAATGCACGCAAATATTAACTTCTGGCATGTAACTAGTACTTAGAATAGATTTAATTGGTGTTAAAAATATATTACGTACCTATTAAACTTTTAAAACATTCTTAAATACTTTTCTCAGGAAAGTTTGAAACTACTTAACAATTTTCAACAGCATAATATACAGGTTATAATTAATTATAGAATTTTTTAGACAAAATTAATTTTGCGTCAATCTGCATTTAGTTTTCAAGTGTTAATTTCTTCGAATAAATATTTTTTGTATTCGTTTCAGTGTTTCCTTGTCAACCGTAAAATATACATTGCAGCACCAATAAAAATAAGCTAGAACCCTAGGTATTAATGAAGCAAAATTAATTACAATTTGAAAGAAATGAAAATAAAATAACAAAAGAGTAAGGCAAAAACTTGATGGGGTGCAAAATTTGAACTTCGTTGCGGTATAAGAAAAAAAGCCTCAAGATAATGAATATTGGAGGATGTACGACCTATTAGAATCGACATCCTCTCCACAATCAACAGTATAGTTCTCAAAATATTCGGATTCACATCAATACAATATAAATCTACACAAATTAATTAGGTGCACTTGCTCATAAATGTACAGAAATTTTTATAATCGATCTTACTTGTTTATCGTATACTTTTAAGATAGTAAAAAAAAGTTATAGCACTAACGATAAAGCAGGGCAATAATAGTATATTACAGACCAAGTCCAGAAAGTCGACTTTTACTAAACTAGTTGACCACAAATTCAGTAAAACAACTTTCTGTGAGTGGTTTCCTCCAGCAGCCAAAAATATATTAAAAAAAACTTTTACAGAGACACATTAAAGTATCTTGCTTAAACTAAAATAAATAAAATCTGCGAATAGATTTAATGCCGGCCATCACTACAAAACTTCAGTCTGTTTTGACAAATGAAATCCGCTGTTCTGAATATATCATATGTAAACTATGCATGACCACAGCTATAGAAAAGTTTCATCAGCAAAACTCGATAGATATTTTACTTGGTATCGGGCTATAAAGGTAACGTGGAATTTTTTCAAATAAGGATATGTGATTTGAATTTTGGCGATATTTGTGTACTTATTACAAACTACACGAAAAGTAATTGGTCACCCACAAATTTTGGTATCGATAAATTGGCAATCGTAACGTGTGGATCATTAAAAAGCACTCAAGGTGACCCAAAAAAAATTGATTTCCGCATCTACGTATAGGCAAACTCTTTGAGTAAATATACCGTTGTTTGTCCAGTCAGAACATTATTAATATTAAAATGACATTGACGATAAAATTAATGATATATTCTCAATAAAAGTAAGTTAATCGATTGTGAACCGAGTTTCAATTTAATGCATATAATAGTCGATTAAAAAAATAATAACACGGATCGTTACGATACTGAAAATTTAAAAGAGATAATTACTGTGTACACAAAAATTACGGAAATAATGATAATTCAAGGTCTTTTAAACATGCTGCATAAATTAGAATAAAATATCCGAAAAGGAAAAAACAATATCTTTTATTATTTAAAAAAAAAAGCAACTCGTCGATAACATAAATTATTCCAATTCGTATCCAAAAACTTGTTACCAAAAAAACTGTAGTAGTAAACAAATTTAAAACGTCGAAGTCAAAAACTTGCCCACAAGCTAAATTCGCACAACCGATAATTTATCTATCTTGATGTTTGTGCAAAGAGCTAGAGGAAAAGCAAGTTCCAAGTCTGTTCAACTTCGATGTATAATTTTAAACTCAAACATTCGGTATTCAAAGAGTTTCACTAGCACTATAGTCAGGAGCAGGAGGGAAAAGAAGGGAAAGTCGTGCGATTTCGTACGTGACCGATGATGAATTTCCCCTCCAAATCGTAAAATGCGGGTGGCTGATCGATATCACAGCGTTGCCATTTTACTACTAAAATGCGACGTTGTCGGAATAACTAAGTTGCCTGGTTCGAGTTAAAAGTTTGACCGGGATATGGAGAAGCTGGGGCTACTTCAGTTCTAGGTTGAGTAGTAAGGAGGTACATTTCGAGTAAGCGGCACCAACATGATGGGAAAAAATAGGTTTCCGAACAAAAAAACAAAGTAATTTTTCACAAAAAGTATTTTATAACTTGAGAATTTTGCATAGCGAGTATCGGAATACGAATTTCATAATAAATAACTGTAAAATTGCACTTTTTCGTCTCTACTCGAACTTAGGCATTTGTGAGTGTGATCAATCAAACCAAGTTTTGCAAGGAGAAAAAGACGTCTGCAATAATGCAATTGAATTAGATCTTGGTTTAATCCTGAAGCTGGCCGTTTATTTTAATAATTCATTCGGTTTCTCAACCCATGACATTTAAAAAAAAATGAAGCTTGAAGCAATGACAGGTTGCCAAAACTGGAAGTATTAAATTACGAAACATTTGAATACTTGGTGCTCGCTTTTATATTATCAAAAATTTAATAAGCAAGAAACCAACCAAACGAGTATATCGCAAATTGCTTTTTATAAATTAACTTACATAATGAGAAAAAATGGGTATTTTCTTGATTATTGGAAAATGGAATAAGTATAATTGGAACTTGGCACTTTAACAAAACGAAATTTCTTTATTACCTACGTTCATTTAAAAGACAATTAAACAATTTCAGCAATTGCTAAATACAATAAGAAGCAATTACAAAAATGCATTTTATGCTAAGGATCCAACAATGAGATCACTTTAACTACCGCAATATTAAACAGACCATGAAAGGAAGAAAGGGTTCATACGAGACAACACCAGAATTGCATTTATCACAGAACAAAAACTAAATTGAATACAATTTTTTTGTTTAAAAAATACAATGAACAACGAAATAAAAAAATTATTTATCATGTTCGTCGTATAAGAATGCAGAGAAATTTTGTGAAAATGAAATTCGTCGCCAATTAGTCTGATTTACGTCAATTTAATGGGTGATTAAATGTGAATTACTAAATTACCTGCCATCAACAAAATCAATTTAAAAATTTCTATCGTCGAAATAATAATCTCCAAGTTTGTGGTTTTAGAATTCAGTTTAAGCATTTTTCATAAAAGACGAAGAAATTGATTTCAGATTTTTGGTATTACCAACCGGCGTAAGGTACGGAAAATGCACCCCCATAAATCATTCAGTTCTAATGGAAAACTAACACTAAAATCCTTCCTAACTAACATTAAGTGCCGTACTTTGTTTACGATTCCCAACATTCATAATTATGCTCCTCCACCGTGCATCCAAAGTTTCCAAGTATCGAAGTGCAAACGCCTCATCAACCAAGCTGTGTATAATTAATGATCGTTCGGTTCGCTCTTGCGAAAAGGGTTATTTTTATTAAAATGCAATAGTTGGCTCGAAAGTTGCTGTCGTTATTCGACATTCAGCATAATCCATCAATTCTTCCAGAAAATGATCAAAATTTCTTCCACTTTATTAAAAAAATTTGACCTCCTCCAGAAAAGAGATTATTTACATTTTCAATTTACATTTCCATAATCATAATCAAAATTGAAAAGTTAAATCCACGGATAACTCAAAATTGAAATTTAAATGTGAAAATCTTGCTTCTCTAAATCTAATTTAGTGTTCTATATGAATTTTCCTCTCTTGCAAAAATTTTAAATAAGAAAGAATGTATAAAGAAATAAATAAAAAACGTAATCTAAAAATTTGAATAAATGAATGATAAAAAAGAAGTACTACTTCTACTATATTCACGCATACAAAATGCGGATAAGGGATGAAAATTTATATGTAACAATTATGCTACAACCGATACGCTTAAAAATCAATCGATTATTTGTATAACTCTCAGTGGTCGTGGTCTTTTTATAGGAAGATTTGGTCATGGGAAAAACCGATCCCCCAAACAACCCCATTTCGCCGTTATTTGTAGTTAATCTTAGAGAGAGCGATATTATCTCTATATAAAAAACTGCTTGGGTTTATCTAAAAATGTACACAACATAAAATTGGTAATTTTGGAGGAGAAAAATTTATGAAACTTTTAAATTTACTTTTTGCTAAGGGAAGTTAAAAATTTACAAGGGTAGAGTTTTATTATTCCTTTTTTTCCTACCTATATGCAAAGTGTCAACTGTATACATTATTCTATCTATCAAAAAGAGTTCTATTAGCAAGCGTTATGTAATTTATTTAACTCGCAAAGAATTGTTTAAAAAATCTAAATTGCCACGCGTATAAGGCCTTGGAACGGTGGGGTGGATAGAACAGTGCAGAATATAGCTGGAATAACAAAGGTTGAGTACGCGAAAGAGAAAAGAAAAACTTAGATTGTTTAGCTTTCCAATTGCAAAACTGAATAACAGATGATATAACTCTTCCAGTCCTTCGTCCATTGAAACCAGTGAACAATTGCCTGGAACGTTTTCTATTAACGAATACAGCGTTAGCAACAATATTTTGAAAAGTTACCCTTGTACTCGTTTCTATTTTAGCAGAATCTATTTAGTAAGTGAGATATTGATATTATAATGTCAAAATTTCACAACAATTTTGTGAAATAGATTCTATTTCGGCAGTCTGTTTGATAAATTAACGAACTGCGGTGTTTCTAATTTGAGACAAAAGATGCAATATTAATCGTAATCACAGCCCGATCGAAGTATGTGGTCACTAAAATATTAACTCCTCTTTGACCTACATTGGCTACCATATTTAGCTTAAAAAATTCATAAAATCGACTATTTTAAAATAGACTTCGAATTTCCACTGTAATTTCACTGGTATAAATTATTTTGTTCGTAACTGAGAAACTATCTGGGTTCTATTATATCGAAATTTGAATGAAGATTAGATACGAACTCCGAAACTGTCAATTCGGTATATTATGCTAAGCAATACCCCATCCGATATCGTATTGCTGAACCCTTTCCAAACTTGTGTCAAATATGAGTGATGTCTCTTGCAGTAATCCGGCTATTTCGTCCTATATATAAATATAATACATTTCAACACATTCAAAGGTGTCTCAACAATTATCGACCAACTCTATAGAAATTACAAGTGTCATTCATTTCGCAAACAAAAGCGGAGAAGCTTTTTGAAAAGGCTGAATGAAAATAATCTGGAAGGGTAAAAAAATTCTTTTCGATGAGAAAATAAAATTAATGTTGAGAAGCTCTGACTCATTGATAAGAAAAACAGTTGATCTCGCCTAAACTAAAATCTAGCAGATAAGAATTTCGAGTAGGAACTAAGTTAATTAGAATTTGAGAAGTTTAGGTCTCCATCAAGATATCAGCAAGTTTGTAATTTGTGCGTTCCCAATGGAACTAGCAAATCTATTGAAATGAATTAAATGTTTGAGAACTGCCGGTTTTTGAAATGCAGTACCTGCACCGTTAAAAATTACCATAACTCTTTCACATCTGTAACGCCTTGATGAACAATTTTAAATGTGAAATATACCGCCAACAGTTGATGATACATCATGGGTTTCTTCCGAACAACAAAAAACAAGAGACGGTATAATGAAGTGACACTAATGCTTATTTCTCTAACAGTAAACTTCGTTGCACACAGTTTTTATAAACGAAATGTCTTAAGATAAGAATTAAAATAAATACGAAACAAAAGCCTTCCAGAGAGAAGATTTAATCTTGTAGCTTCAAATCCGGGATTTTTAAGATTAGTTAACTCATCTCAAAAAAAACTCGATGGTCTCCTTCAAAGACTGGCAACAACATAAAATAATCCTGGTGCACTTGACAAACAAAAAAGAAGTACAAGAGCTATTTTAAAAGAGGCTTTCAGATTATTTCACGAAATTTTAACTAAAATTAGATCTAGGCAGACATCTCTGCTGGAGAACGAGCACGAAAATATCCAATAAAAAAAATAACAATAAAATTTGTTTGATGGGAGTAAAAATACGAAGGTATTTTTGTAAAACTTGGTGAAGAGGGATTGTCGAAAATGTTTCGTTTTAAATATCCAAGCCTCAAACTACGTCTTCTGTGTGGTGTGGCAAGAAAATTAATTTTTAAATGAACCGATCTAAATGTAAATGAGCAATATCAAATTGAAAAAATTTCTCAAACCTACACAATAAATTCGGCCTTTTTCGAAACGACCACGACAGGACGGTTAATTTATTTTCGAAAATACTAAAACGTCACTTTTGTAAACTCAATAACTTCTTTCTTTATGGAAATGTATTTAAAAAGCAGTAAATGAAAATACAAAATCAAGCACCATAACAAATAATAATGATTTAGAAAGTACAAATAGAACAAAAAAATACAATTTACGATTACTAATTGAATGTAAAAGTTCACACCTACAAATTAATTACTTATTTTAGGAGCTTCGTTATTTTACGGAAATTATTTTTATGTAATTGCGTAACATTCCTTAGAAGTTTATTTACAATAATAAAATTTGTTACAAGGTCGGTTAAAGTCCTATCAGCAAATATAGAAAGTTAACGAATCTATAAATCAGAAAAATCAAAAATCGGGTGGTTCCCCAAAGATTATTTTAGAATTTTTTTAACGTACGAAAAAAAAATAGTTACTACTTGAATTACAAACCAAGAAATTTCTACCGAACCTTATCGAAATACCGTCGTAATTTGATATTACGTTATGAAAAATGTAACACATCATAATAGAATCAATTTAGAACTATGACATTGTCCTTCCTTGACCTTTAATTATTATCAAATTTAACATTACAGTTGATAAAAGAAACGATGTGGTTTTACGCATTAAACATTTATTATTACAAAACGTCGAATTTTCTATCGTTTTTTTGTAATAAACGTCACAATTAAAATCACATGAGCATGAATCACATTATAAGTATGTACTCTGTGCATAGTACACTTGATCCGTTCCAGAGAATGCATCTTAATTGATATTACAGTAAACCCTGCTGTAAAAACCTTTATTATTCAACATTTTAATTATGAAGAGTGCGCTTTCCTGAAACATTTCATGTAAAACAATAAAAAAAGTTATAAATTTATGTAACAATACCAAAACTGATGAATTGAATCATCGAAAGATACAGAGCCTGGAACGTTAGTTACCAATCGTCAGTCTGCCATTTCCCATAAAAAATTCCGATTATAAGAGAATAATTTTCAAAAATGTTTAGAATTATTGTTAAAATTTCTTAATTTACTACTATTAATTTTGCTGACTTTCTAAATAACAGTTCCTACTTTTTAACATAAATGCAGAATAGCTGCTTACAAAGTGATTTCTAAAAAATGCATCTATTGAAACTTTTTTTTGTTTACCAAAACAAACTCATTGAGTATTTTTAGTTTCTAGACTTCAATTTTGAAATTCTACGAAATTATGTTCCTATATTTTGTCGCGAGGTTACGATGAAGAAATTCCTGTTGGCCTAAATAATTTTTGGATTGTTTTCAGATTTACGCGACGCAATAAGATGATCCCAAATGAACACCAAACGAGAGTTAAGATTTAGGGGGCATTTACCTTGCCGGTCGTTAGAAATCGCTTTTAGTACAGAGACTTGTGCAAATAACCCAATTAAAGTGTCTGTATGTAAATGACATGCAACGACTGGAAGGCATCACATGACTAGCAATTATTTGTGTATTAAATGAATAAGTCACAAAAATATTAATGAAATTAATCCTCTCCAAGCGAATGTGGGCATATGGAAATAGAGGAAACGTCTGAAGATCCTTCACGATTCGATAGCTGTAACAAACTTTTTCCCCTTTCCTTCACATACCTCCGTACACAAGGATTTTCGGCTCATGTTACAACAAGGAACTGTGTGCATCCTCGTGGTTCCACCCATCAATATAACCCCAAGGCTCGAAGAATGATACAGCATCGTGGTAGCCACTGAAAAATTCGCAACAGTCACATTTTACTGAAAAATTGGCCTTTTTGTTAAAAAAATTTAATATGTTTATTTTCTTTTCAATTCAAAGTAAACCGAAACTTGACCCCAAAACTTTTTTTCTAGAGAATTTTTTATTACAAAAGTTTGAAAAAACTCTCAGCCTCAGTATTCGATTTGAATTTAAAGAAAAATTGGAAATAACCGCGGTTAGTGGCAGAAACAGCGATGAGCGGTGTTCTTAAAGCGGTCACCCATCCAAGTGTGAACGAGTTCGGCCGTGCTTGAAAAAGCCGCCTAAAATTCAAGATATGAACTTGGACAAAAAATTATAGAAACAACCTTCACTTTGGAGAAGATTTTATAATTTGCTTGCAGGTAAAAAAATTATGGAAATGTACGAACTAACACGTAAAAAGATTTAGTTTGATTTAAAATTAACAAAAGATCATAAAAAGTAAATAAAAGCATTCAAACATTCAGGTTAACGACTAATATATAAAGGCAACAATTATAATTACTCAGTACTACTGAAAATTTATTCTTATGACTAAAAATATCCACGAGGCATCAGATATGAAACTTCAATTTGAATATAATTATAAAATAATTAAGTAATATTGAAGGAAAATGTTATAATTAATTAATTTCGAAGTATACCTAGTTATTAAATTTAACATAAGGCAAAATATTCACCTGGAAGGAAGATGTTATTTTATTAGGTAACAAAAAATTCAGACGTAATTAAAATAAATACATTAACAAAAAAAATTATCTTACAGAAAGAGGCGCTATGACTAATTAATTATGTAAATTGTATAGCTATCGTTAGATCAGAACATTTTAGAAGATATAAATATTTCATTTTGGTGAGAACTTTGAATTCTGTGCAAACTTCAAAAATGTTGGAGCTGTATTTTTCAAAAAATCGCCTACAGCGCTTTTTAGATTAAAATCGTAATTTACAGATTTTTGCTTCTACTACGTAAAAAAATAGAAGCAAAAATTCTACAAACCACCCAATTATGCTAATTTTGGGGCAACAACCAATTTTGTAGTAGGCAGAATTCGTAAAAATCTCGTCAATAATTTTCAATCTTACTTTTTAATTTAAAATTTAGACCTCCTCGATAGTAGGGTTTAATGCAAATTTATTACTTCCTGGGTCTGCAGTTTTTAGCCTGATTAACCAGAGATATTAATTAATTTTTTCAATTTTATTTCAAATTTTAAAGAAACTCATTTGAAAATAATGTAAAACTAAATTAAAATTTTGACTGTATACATCTTATTTTACATAAATCTCACCTAAAATGTAAATAACTTGAATGTATTTTAAGGCGCCATCGTTACAATATTTTAAATAGTATCGATTAATTTTACGCTTCAAAATACTATAGTATTAAATAAAATTGTGTTGAAATGTTACGCAAGAATTCTAAAATGACACTAACCCTGTTTATCTATTTTTGTTATAAAATTATTCATAATGGAAAGTCGGTGAGAATCCCTGAAATGTAAAAGAGAGCGGGAGGCCAAGTCCGGGGCGCTAAATTTCCAAGTTGTTCCGGGCGAGGTTGTCAGATCGAAGTTGAGAAAATGCGCAGTTGTGGGCCAACTTACGACGCTTCGTGAAAATGTTTATTCAGGAACATGCAAAATTTGGGTTCCATAAATTAAGTCAGTTTTTAGGTTTTATTAATTTTTTTTAGATCAATAAATCGTTGGTTGTTTACTTGGGAGCGATGAATTGCATTTAATGAAGACGATGTTATTATTGTACCTTTAACATGAAAACGGTAGAACAAGAATAAATTAAGAGCACTTTGAAAAATCTAATGGCACGTATCGATTTACTGTTGAAACAAAAACTTCCAATTTGGACCATTTCTATCTACTTCACGGTTTGTAAAAATTATTAAAATAGAATTTATGTTTCAAAGTTAATAAACAAAAAATGTTTCAATATCGTGGAAACTTTTTGATTAGTTTACAAAAATAAAGAAATTACTCTAAAAATAGATGGATACTAAAAATGATTTCATCCAGTGTTGGGATCGACAAAAATAGTAGGTACTAATTAATTACATTCTCGTAGTACTTTAGTAGTACCTGCATTATAGGCGTGCATTAAGCATATAAATTTAATGGGTGCATGTTTAGCAATAATTTAGAAATTGCCATTTGAAAATGCTTTAGGCACGATTATACTCGATCACGTTAATCCATTATGTGCAATCGGTATTTTCCATAATATATAGTAGATACGATGCTGTAGCTTCTAGATAACATTTAAGTCAAAATCCACCCATACAGGCATCACTTCACAGTTCAAAAACTGCAAAAATTCGTGGCCAAAAACATCCGGATAAACAATTTGAACCGGAAATCCTAAAGATTGACTTTTAAACTTTACTCATGAAAATTTTTATCATTGATGTAATTAAAACAGGTGGATGAAGTGGGCAACAAAATCCATCAATGGAGAAGAAATTTGAATTACAAATGGAATAAAAGACTTGACAGTTTTAGTGAAAAAAAAACCATTTTCGAGAAAATTACTTTTGGAAATAAAATACACAAAAAGAATTGAAGGTGAAGTGTAAACCAATACAAAAGTTTTTTTATCTCCTTATTTACATGAGAAGCAACTGTAATCAGTCATGCACGAACAGCACAAAATGGAGTAAGGTTAGTTGCCATGTTGTCGAAGTTCCAGACGAATGAATTACAATGTTGCATGCTTTTGATCTCACCATACCATACATACAAAATCATAGCATAACAAACAACATTATAATGTTATATGTGCATAATTATTAGGCAGGTAATAATAAAAAAATATATAATTTCAATTTTAAAAATCATCGTGCTCATTGAAAATGTATGAGTTCTATCATTTTATCCAAGTTCCCATGTAGAAAAAAAAATATTAGGTATATTTTTGTGTTATACAAAAAAAAAATAATAACAAGTTCCATGTTTTACTAATACCAAAGTTTACCGCCAGCAAGGTTGAAATATCAAGACAGAAATTGAACATCAACAAAAAAAAATTACCCTTGGACGAAACGTGATGGATAAACTTTCCGTCAAGTTGAATTATGAACTTTTAAAAATATATCAACTTCATGGGAATAATGCCAACGTAAAAATGTAAAGGGGGTAAGTTCATTTTTCAGAAGGGGCCAAGTCTAACATTAACAATAGCATTAACTCTAATGGAATAAAACAGACCACATTTATAACTTCCGTGTTAAAAATAAAACAAATTTACCTTTAGATGGAGAATGAAAAATTTAATCAGACAGAATTTTTATTTTCAAAATGTTTAAGCTATACGTGCATAAAGTAGCTTGACAAATATTGAATTTTCGAAACACTTCATGCGAGTGAAAACTTGCTCGATGGTAATTTTTTAGTTTTTAAAATTTTTAATTAATTTGTTTTCAAGCAGTCCAAACTCGTAGAGCTGAATTTATCCCGTCACATACGGAGGCTTACTACACGGAGCAGACACAGAGATGTAAATACACTGATTCATTTCAAAGTATGAACAGTTAGTACTATATGAATTTGCTAGACATATAAATGTAAATAAAGTGACTCATTTTATCATATGGAATATTAATTTGATATACAAAAAGATTTTCATTGCAGTAGGATTTGACCTGTCATAAAATGAAAAAAACACAACAAACAAGAAAACCGACAGAAACTAACGATTAACAAAACCCTTGAGATCACACTGAAAATTTATTTTATACGATGATATTGAAGGTAACATCAAAATTTCTTGATATTGCAGAGATAATTCTATATCGGCTAATATTTGTTCCTGTCTTTGTTGAAATACGACAATATGTCACACATAATTAAAAATTTATTGATCTGTTTCCCTGTAGGATTTGTTTACAAACAAAAAAACATCCCAAAAATAAATAATCTATTAATTTTTCACATGTTAAATCCCCAAATAAAATATAATTAAAATTTAATCTTAAGACATTTTTTATTCAATTTCATCACCCATGAGTAATGCATTACATATATCCCTAATTTTAATTATTGAATGTTATTGTACCACCCATGGTTACGAACTATAATTTTTGCTTATCGTTACTGTGAAATTGTCTTTATTGCAAAAGTAGCACTTCATTTTAAAATGTATTTCTTAACAAGCGTTACCAACAAGTAAACGGCATTTCAATCACTGATAAAATAGTAATTTTCTCCATTGCTTTCAAAAATAGAAAACAATTTTAATTCTTTGCAAATTAAATCCATCTGAGGAGAAGCTTGAACATAAACGAAACACCTTTTCGGATGATTTAGTTATTAGTTCATTTTGAAAATATTTTGTCTAAAATACTACTTCCTGATTTCATACACCTACAGTAATAAACGTCGTGCATTTTTTCTGCAAACTCGATCAAAACGTGGGAGCCGTGTCCATAAGAAGCCATAGAAGTTGAGCGAACCCTCCGTAAAAATTCGGTAACCATAAACCGCAAACACTGGAAAATATAAATCAAATGTCCGGTTTCAAAGTTACTTCATTTTTTCAAAAACCAATAAGAAACCTTAAAATTGTTAAACGTTACTTCCTTCTCAATTTACTCATATTGTTTGAATCAGAATTGAAAATTAAATTTTCTTAAGAATAATCGCATTAGTTTATTTTGGAACGAAAGATGTTGTAGGTTATGTTTGCCCAACGTAAAATATTTTTTGTGGTTATACTTCACAGTTGTCAATATGCAAAAAATTGGTTGCCTGTAAAGTCGGTATACGGGCGAAAGTTTTACGTGACAACGACTTTGAGTGGTAAAATAATTTTAATGTGAATATTCATTCGTATAGTAGGAAGAAGGATGAAATAATAGTAAGCGAAATAGAAGCGCAAGACATGAACCGGTGTGTATGCCTATCTCTCTCACTCTCTCTCTCTCACTCTCTCTCTCTCGCTCTGTCTCTCTCGCTCTTAGGCGGGCTAACTGGGCTCGAGTGGAAGGGACGCGTGCCTTTCACTTTTTATGTCTGTCTCTCTCGCTCTTAGGCGGGCTAACCATGCCCGAGTGGAAGGGACGCGTGCCTCTCACTCGCTCTCATTGTGAGCGCATAACGTGAGCGGAGCGTAACGCAGTTTCTTGAAGTGTCACCCGGCAAACCAATTTATAAGACGTTGTCACGTCAAAATGCATTAAAACATTTAAAACTTGCTACAAAAATTCGTATTTGATTCAAAAGTTAAACGACATTCGCAGAAATGTCATATAATCCTAATCAGTGTTTTTTCAAAATTTGTACAATTTATAAATAATACATACAAATATTTAAATATTGCAAATTTTTAGTAAATCAACAACAATATATTGTTTCATGCAATTTCATTGTTATAACAATGAATGTTTTTGTTTTTTTTAAATTCATTTTTTATACTTAAAATAATTATTTGATTTTACCCCAAAACACTAAAACTTTAATTATATGATAATTCATTTTCTTTTTCTGAATGAATAATTGCCAGAACATGCCACTTCACAAATTTCTCAAGCATGTAATATTTTTTGTTTAAAATCTCCTAAATTAAAATATAAATCTGAATAAAATTGAATATATCTCTCTATCTTCTTTTACCAACATTTTACAGGATTTCAACAAAAAAATTCAGTGACTTTTCTAGATTTTCCTAGATTCAAATTCAAAATTTTCCCGGATTTATAAGGTTGAACTGAACGAACGAAATACAACAAATTAGAAGTTGTAAAATAAATAGAAAAAATACGATACTATAATAAGGTACAATTTTTAATTTAGTTTTAATAAATAAAAAAGATCTTTAAAATAATACGTTCTTCGTCAGAAATTAATGATCTTATAAATTTTATAACTCGATATATTTTTTAAGATATCTTATTTATTTATTATCACGAGTTAAAAACTTCAATAGTTTGAATAGGTTATAGAATTTTTGTAAATTAATTTTTTATTAGCTAATTAAAATGCAATATTTGTGACAATCTAGCACACTAAAATTTATCACATTTTTGTAATAGATATTTCTACTGCGGTTTTCTACCAGCAATTTAATTTAATTCTAATCAACTGTTATAAGGTTATAACTGACAAACGAATTTTTAATTTAATAAATTATTAATTTTATTGAGTTACTGAAAGTCGTACAAAAAATGTTGTATCATAAAAGTTTAATATTTCATGTTTTAAAATGAAGAAACCGACTAGACTCGCTCATTGTAAAAAAAATTCTGTAAATCAAGGATCAAAATTTAAATTTTCTCATTTCTCCGATCTTCAGCAAACCTGGTGGAAATCTTGTATAAATATAAAATATAATATAAAACTTACATCAAGACAATCAAATTGAAAATGTAAGTAGGTATAGCAATATTGGAGAAAAAAAATTGTTTTCTATATACAGTGTAATCCATCTATAATAGGCAAAACTTTTAGGTAAACTCAATAATCTTGTATCAATAATTTTTTTTACATTTGATGCCTTTAAAGTCCATTATAAGCAAATTATAATGTATGTGTTTTCGCATTTCAAATCTTTATGATATTTAATAATACAGTACAGAGTCGCCATAACGTGAACTATTTAGGGCCAGTTCTACAATGCAAGTTATAAATGAAGAATAAGCTATATTGAAAATATATCTCGTCGTTTAGCTTTATTTTTATATAAAAAGTGGGATAACTTATCTCTCTGATCTTGGGCAGAACATCACAATTTATACAAAGAATAAGAAGAATAACGTTATACGACGATTTTAGAACGCAATCTGTGTGACATATTCAAAGTATAATTTATTATCATTAACGTAATGCATTACTTACTTTGTGGCATTAACTTGGTTATTCTTGTTGTCCCATAAAAGGTGTTCCCGCTTTTGAATGTTCACATTACCGCGACTGCACTATAATAATAATTAACAATACTATACGTAAAATTGACTTTTCATATATAATTTCTCCCCTGTCAAGGCCATTTTATTCTCCTCAAAAATTTGTCAATAACTTTGATCTAATTTTATAAAGATCTGACAAGGGGACACAACAGTGAGTATGTCGCCAATCAAAATCCCAATTTTTTTGGTGATTCTAGGAGCTAAAATAATTATCACTTTCTTGATTTTTAGTCCATTGGGCTTTAGTTACTGAGTTATGAATTTTTGAAAATCTACATTTTACCATAAGATTACATGGTTTGGATTGTTTTAACACGGTTTGGATTGCTTTAACAATCTAATTTAACATTTTAAATTCTATTTAAATCTATTAATTCTATTTAAAAAAAACAAAAATCTATTTAAAATAAATTTAATTTAAAATTTTAAATAAAATCTAAATTAACAATGTAATCTTATGGTAAAACGTAGATTTTCAAAAATTCATAACTCTGTAACTAAAGCCCAATGGACTAAAAATCGAGAAAGTGATAATTATTTTAGCTCCTAGAATCACCAAAAAAATTGAGATTTTGATTGGCGACATACTCACTGTTGTGTCCCCTTGTGAGTCAGATTTAGCCATAAAAGCTCGGATATATTGAAAAAAGGTAATTAATATTAAAGTAAGGATATCTAACACATTAATGTGTTAATCAATATGATGAACGTATACGTAAATGTGATAAACGAAATTTTAAGATCTTGTACTTCACTACTTCAGTTTTGTTCGACACCCTTGAGTTTCTCTCAAAAAAACACATTCCGAGTAGGTACCATTCATTTTTCCATATCTTTTTGATCCAGAGGTTCAAATTCTAAAAACTATCAAAATTTTGAAAGAAAATTTGTAATTAAAATGGCATGAGCAGTTAAGAGCTAGAAGATTTTACAAAAAAGGTGAAGAAAAATTAATAATTTCAAAATTTTGTATTTAATTTAAAAGAATGGGTGGTAACTTGGTGTTATGTCAAATACGTTCGTTCACTCATTAATTATTTATAAAAATTGTTTAATCTATTCGAGCAATGTGTTTGGCATAAAACGTTTTGTTTATTTGTACCTACATGACACGGTTATGATGTAATTATGAAAACATTAAAGCTGAATTTATAAAAGAATAATTTATTTTCCTCATAAAATTTTTAAAAAGAATTTAAATTATTAATTAACTATAATTAACTATAGGCATAGATGTAATAAATTGCTTGTTTATAATCAACGACACAGTTTTCGATTTTGTTAGCTCCTCAGGTGGATTTAATACTTAAAAAATTTACATGTTACAGAAACTTAATTTTAAATTGTTTATTTTTAACTATCGAAAAACCTTACGATATCATCGTTTTTCTATCTTTGGTAATAAATCAACTAGTTCACATCGAGACTTTGACTTTCAAAACGCCTTTTCTACCTATACTTGAAAAATGGCTAGACTTGGCAGTATTACATGTGGTACACAGACAGTAAGTGGAAGTGTCATTTACCAGACAAAAATGGGCAGTTTTTGGCATGGAGCCGCAATAAATTTGTGTAGGTTTGAAATTATTTGCCCAAGGGTGGTAAATGGCAGTGCATTAAAAGTAATCTGTAATTTATTTTGTAACATGTAGAAGTTAATTATTTCAAGTTCGCATTTTTTAATTTAACCTAAGTTGTTTATTTCAATTTTTCGAACACAAAATTCAAGTTTAGAATTAAAAATAAGACACGCCTACGAAAAACTAACTTTTACTTCGCGACATTGCCATCAAGACAAACCTTTACATATTATGAGCTCGATTCTGCGAATTCATTGAAAGCTACAAACTCGTCCAGAGACCTTACTATGTTAATATTATAATCTTAATGCAGTCAAACTTTGTTATTCGTTAGTTTTTACAACAATTATCGGCATTTTTCTTCCTGGATTTTAAAAATAATGTGATAATATTTGAAGTTGTTCGAAGGCCGAACAACTATGACCTGCGTATGATAGAATAACGACAGTCTAATGAGATCGAATTATTTCTAATAGAAAAAACTTAAAATAATTTAGCTTCATCCTATCTATTCGATGTGTATTGCACAAATTAATAAGCATGTTACGAAAATGTTTACTGGAAATATACAATTACAATCGATTTTCATTATTATACAACATTGTGCAGTAAATTAAGTTTGCTTGTTGTAGAGGTTAAAATAATTTTCATTCATATAAGCGAATTTCCATACAAGAATTTACTAGAAATTTTGATTTATGTGAATACTTAAAAGTTGGATTATTCAATACTACGATTTTACGATCTGAATGGAAAACAGCCATAAACAAATCTTGCGTAAATCAATGAATATGTAATCATTTTAGTAAATTTTTATCTGTTATCGTTGATGGTATGGGAAGTTCCACAAGATGCTATACGTTACAGTTTTATGTTATCTTTCGTAAGTCGATGAATATTTTAATGAACTACATATTAACACTTACACTACCGACTCCCTAAAAACACGTCAACTAAATTTTTTGTGATAGAAAATAAAACTAATAAGTTTTTAAAAAACTTGGTGAAGATGGGGTGTGGAGTTCCACAAGGTGATAGGTACGGTTCTTTAAATTCAAATAAAAGCAGTTATTGAAAAAACAAACAAACACAATTGAATCAACCATAGCATGGTATGCGATACCGATTAAACATTGATTAGACATGCTTTAATTTCAAGGATAAATTTTTCTCAATTAAACATGAAACCGAAAGACAGGTTCAAACTCAATAATTAAAGTTATGCTGGTAGAAAGTAATAAATTACATTTTAGATGTTGTACAAACAGTTAAATTTTTTCATATTTTATAAAGTCACAGACGTTTAGATTATCTTAATTAAGAATTTAATGAGGCAGCCTCCCGACGTAATTTATCATAAAATCTAGGGACGGTTTTAATATAATTCTACTGATACTGGTATTTAGTCAGTCCAGTATAGGCTGGTGGTATATTAATTTAATTAACTCTATGGTACGAGATTAAATGGAGTATTTAATAAATATTTTGTTTAATAATATGCCGATATCAGTAATTTTTATCTCTTCGAGTGTTTAAGATTATGTAACCACATTTTCAATCTATTCTCATTTCCAACAAATTTGATTTCAAATTAATCAACCCCAACGGGCTACAGTTAATGATTAAACACGCAGTAATTCACTCCGCTTGAACGTTTACGAGAAGAGTAAATAGAAATTCGAGAATATTTTCATGAGTCAATAGTGGTTTTATTGTATTTCAAAGAAAAAGGTAAATTTTAAGTTTGCCGTTCACCTGTTACTCATTGCTAGATAAATATAACGTTACAGCTTCGTTTTACGTTTACAGGTGACTAAACGCGAAGAAAACACTGCTTAGATCACACACCAAAGCATTGTGCACTTTTAAATTTTGCAGTTGTTGCACTCCTGATCAAAAGTTCACGAGTTCAAACTCCGGCCACGTCCAAATTACGAATTGTGCCGTGGTTTGGAACCCACGTTAAAAAATGGGTCTTTTGGCTCGGCAAATAGCATAGCCCAACTATTGCTATTTAAAATGACAAGCCTTGAATCAAAAAATTTATCGCAAAGTTTTGATAAGAGAGATAACACTTTATTTAATAAAAATTTTTCCGAGAAAACTGATAAAACTCGATTTTTATCAAAATTTCCTTATTATGTCTGTTTTTAGTGATAAAAAAATGTTTTTTCTCATTTCTTCATTTTCTTGGCAACGTCGACAATTTTAGATTTCTGCAAAAATACTACCTGTTCTGGACCGTTTGTGCACCTGACTTTCTAGTTATTCTTAAGTTGTAAAATAATCTGTGACAGGTAGAACCCATTGTAAAATTCATGAAAAGTAGATAAAGTTAAACCAAGGCCACTAAGCAATAACCAGTACTTCAGATTTAAAAGAATACAAAAATAGGCTTAAAATGTATAATATAGTGAAATCCACACATATTTGAAAGGTCCCGATTTGCTAGTTCACGAAAATAAATAAAAGAAAATGATTTTGCAAATTTACAAATGAATTTAATCATAAAACACCAATTTAGGAGTCAAGTTCATTAGATTATCGTTAAATCAAAATTTAACAAAATAAAGGTCATTTTGAGCAAAGTTTAATGAAGTTATAGAATTATTCATGTTGACCATTATATAAATCATTAGATCTATGTTTTTACCTATTTACAAACCACCTAAAACGAAGGACACGGATTACAGTATAAACAATTCATTTCCTTAATATGATGTCATTTTAAAGTTCATTATTAATTTATTAGTGTTTAGTTTAACTTTTGATTATCATGTTCCAATGCTCGTTTATGCAGATGATGTATATGGAACGAAAAGGAATTTAAAATACATAAATATTAAAATTTTAAATGGTAGTTCCTTGCCAAAAACAAGCAATAAAGTTGGTACGAAAATTACTACAAGAAAATGTATTTTATAAATAAAACGAGATGGAACATAACTTCTTGGAATGATGTACCCAATGTGTTGACCAGCATTGCAATGAGTGAGGACGAGGACGACTTTAGAGGCAAACTGTGACGTCAGATGACCCGGCACAGCTGCTTACATAACTGCAACGTTGCAATTCGGTCCGACATGATGCCAGTTGTTCTGGACGCATTTATTCTAAACGTCTGAAACAACTGAAATTGCTTACGGCTACAGCTGAAAACTGCGTTGTTCAACTAACTTCGTCGAAACACTTGAGATATGCTGTTGAAACATTTATTTAATTCTCGAGTAATTTACACATCATCTTACGGTATTAAAGCAAGGGTCTTCCAAAACATTACGAAATTAGCACTTGGGTTAATATATTTTCACCAAATAAACAATGTCGTTTAAATCCACTTAACTTGTCCAATTTTATTTTTTCTATCCTGTTGATTAAGCTTCATCGCTTTTAAGATAAATCAAATTAAAATCTTTACCCAGATGGTATTCGGTCCTCTTACTATTCTTGCAACCTTTACTTCTTCCAAATACCTACAAAATTACCTGCCAACCTTTTCTTAATCTATTGAAGACGATTAAGTACACTTAATTCGGAAACCTTCTCATCCGAGGTATTTACCCTATTCACAGGTAAGTAAAATAGTATTGATTTTTTAACAAAATAACCAAACAGAGAGCTGCTAATGAAAAGCATTCGTTTTTAAAATCATCTGAGATTTTGAACCCGGAAAGCAATGGAATAAATTATGTCGTCCATATGTCTCATAGAGTCACTGGGGCAAGGCATTAAATTTACGAGTATTGTGTCTAATAAACCTACAGAACTTGCTTGCAAGAAAGTACAACCGGTAGGATTTTTATGCGACCTTTCAGCCACGATAGAAAATGTACGCCGAGGTGCACAAAAAATTATCCTCAATGTTATTAAGTTTTTTGCTTCACGCCATCAGAAAATTGTGTGGCTAAGAAAAAACGATAGGTAAGAAACCTCCGCTTCCACGTCCCCACTTTTTCTCGTTCAATTTTTGTAATGACATCCGATGTCAAAAATCTATTTGTGCGAAGTTGTTCTGAGATTTTATTTCCGGAATAGCTAATTTCCGCCAATATTGAAACATCTGTTCCATCAGAAAAGCGAGTAATGGCGTAAAATGAAAATTAGAGTTTGGGAATCCCCCCCGATGTTTCAAAATTGGGAATGATTACAGTCTGTTGAACAATTATTCTGAAGTAAAGGACAGACACGCGTTACTCGGCACTGGACGAAGCTCTTAAATGTTAATTAAAAATTACGTAGATGCACAACACGACGACGGTGGATGATCACTTTTCATTATTATTAATTCCATAATAACTGTATTTTAATTTTAGCTATGAATATTTAATTTCAAACAAGAAATTATACTTCAACACGCAAAACACAAAAATTATATTTAATACCTTTAATCATGAATTTGTTTTTATTTAACAGTAAATATTATTAGAAAGAACTTGGAGGAGTACAAAAAAGTTATTACTTATTTAAATGTTTCGCATGTATAGTTTTAGCATTAAATTATGATGTAGCCTTATCATTACGTTCTATTTTCGTGACCAAAACGTTTTCGGTACTAAAGCAAATATGATTTTAATTTTGACATTTTCTTTTTTTTTAAAGGAAATAATAAATCAAATTAATTGAAAACGCCTTCTAAAACACGAAAATTGATTAGTGACTTTCATCAAGGTTCCTCGTTATAGTTTTTCATTTAAATATAAAATGAAACTAAAAACTTTTAAATGGTAATTACAATATACAATCCAGAACTTGAAAACCAGTTTTTCAAAGGTTTTAAAAAACTACAAGAAAACACGTGCAGAGGAAAGTTAATATATGAGATTGAAGCCAAAATTAAAACTGAAACACTAGATGATAATGATGTGGAAGTGGCAACCACTTGGAACGTAAGAAAACAAAACAAAAAACCTTAGCAAAATTCATATAAGTTCATTAAATAAATTAAATTGGGTGTAATGAATAAATCTTAAATGATATAAATTGAAAATATGGAAAATTAATGCTAAATTGAAACCAAGTCGAGCGCCACTGAACGCAAAAAAAACACGTAATAATAACTACTCCTTTACCGCATAATCAATCATATATTACACGTTACTGATTGAAGAATGAGAAAATTGCTCATCACATACAGTACATGTCAGTAGAACATCTGAACCTTCAATTACACACGACATGTTTAACCTTTTCTAAGATTATCGATTATTTTTTAAATTTCATTATACGAGCATGGTATGTGTAGGTACTAATATGATTTTATTTAAACGAAATGTTAAAATCCTATAAGTCAATGTATTAGCACGACTACGCAGACGGTTTACATGACGATTACAAAATTACGATCGAGAATTGGTAAAAAAACATGAAAATGAGAAAACAGTAAATTCATATAATAGTGACGCGCATAAATGGATTAACGAGATTCGCCTTGTCGATCTCAAAATTACTTTTGGGTTCAAGGTAACTAACGCGGGTCCGAAAATACAAATTTTACGATTGAAATCTCGATGAATTCTGAAAGAGTATATATTAAATAAGAGAATTAGCTATGACAGAATGCCTTAAATGCCCCTGTTTTTTCAAAAATCGAATTTAAAAACTTCGATTTTCACAGTAAACTTTAAGCAAAGTCGCTCGGGATTGGTGAATCAATTCATTCTATTGACAGTACGTGCACTTTCAACTGGTCTTAGCTTGGCGCAGAGCGGGGATAACATAAGCGACACTTGCATTGGGATGCAGCACCAGTGCACCCCGAACGAAAATCATGGTTTTCAACCCTAAATGTGCTTTAAGTCGATTTTTCCTTGCACAACCACCTTTCCGAATAGTACATGTGCTGGAAAAATGGCTTAAAGCGCCCGAGCGCAGCGAGGGGTGCTTTAAGTCGATTTTTCTTCGCACAACTACCCTGCGTTAAAAATCCACTCTCACGAGTTTCACCCCTCAAAGATCCACCTTTTCCTTAATCCACGGGCCTAGGGATATTTTTAAATTAGTTGTCGTTTTCATCAAAATGGCTCGAAGCGCCCGAAGTAACTACCGTTCGTTAAATTTAAGTAACCCTTTCCTGAAGTAATTTTTTAATAATTTAAAATTTTTAAATTCTAATTTTTAATTAATAAAAAAGGAGAACGCATTCCTACCATAGCATAAGAGTTACTGACAAATTTGTCAACAGCTACACTCTTATGTATAGGAACGCACGTACCGTCAACACAATGCCCTGATTAACCAATCACGAGCGATTTACCTTCGAAAATCAAGCTTTTTTAAATTCGATTTTTGAAAAAACAGCTGCATTTAAGGCACTCTGTCATAGCTAATTCTCTTATTAAATATACTCTTTCAGAAAAGTTCGAGGTTTCAATCGTAAAATTTGTATTTTCGGACCCGCGTTAACTACCTTTCCCCTACTTTTGTTAATTTTAGACCGAATAAACACGCACAGAATGGACCCTGTGGGTGCTTCAAGTGGTTGTTTGGCCGAAAACTAAATAAAACCAATATTCAGAAACACGATAGTGGGAATCTCTTTAATCCATTCATGCATATCACTAATTAATTACTGAATTTTGATACAACACATGTATTATTTTTATAAATTGCCGAATTGTGTATTCTATAGAGCATCGCGACGTGATAGAAATGTTTACTTACGATGTTCGTAAAAATGAATGAATTCCAAAATACATCCGTTACCAAGCTTCCGAATTAAAGTGACCAAAGTAGTACGAACTATCATTAAAGTGCCCATTCAAAAAGTCCCACGTTTAAAAATCAGGAACGACAGAATTAATCCTTGATTAATTCCATAGCTTTATGAAAACGTAGCCTATGTCAAGAACCCATTTTACCAAACAAATTTTAGTAGTAATCACCACATATTACAAATATTGATAGAAATCAACAACAAAATTTTCTATAGCAATAATAAAATGCGTTATTTTATAGATAAGATTGAATTTTTTCTTCGAAGTGTGATATGCAGTATTTTGATTGATCAGCGTAATATTAATACTTATTTACACAACAAGTGTGAAAAAGAAATTATTATCACAGAATAATGCATTTTCACACAAAATTTTATCTGCATTCGTTCCAAGATAATTTTAGATAACAATTTTAAATTTATGAAATTCCGATAAGTAGATGCTTAAATGCACACCTTACCCTCGACGCAAAATTAATAAAACCATAACAGATAAGAAAACATTAAATTTCATACAAAAAAGTTAGTGACAGCATTTATTCAATATTTTAAGCATTGAATACATACAACAGCTCTTACCACCTGATTAGGCACTGTTTCCCTGCAAGCCAATCGTGACGTTACACCAAAATCACGCGATGAACAATGTCCAAGTTCGCATGAGCTTCGTGGGTATGCAATGACAATTAAAAAATTAAAATCTGCAACTATGATTGCTTTTTACATCTAAACTTCTGAAAATAATATGTAAAATGCTGTGACGGACTTCTTTGTAGTAAGATCAGTTCTTTACAAAATTGTTAATGGTCTGTTTTCTAAAAATAATATTTTTCTTATAAATATTGTTCCGCCATATATTTCAGACAGCAGGGCGGCACTCGTGGCACTTCGGAACCACAAAGTCACCTCTGGTCTGGTGCTTGATTGCATTCAGACACTGAATAATATATCTAACCAAAATGTTCTTTCCCTTTGCTGGGTTAAGGGACATCAAGGTGATGAGGGCAACACAAGAGCTGATGAACTTGCAAGACGCGGTTCCAATAGTCTTCCCTGCGGCCCGGAGCCGATGATCACGCCTTCAGTTAAAGCTCTAGATGCACTCTTAAAACAACATACCCTACAACTGCACACCCGCAGATGGGTACAAACAACAACATGCCGTCAAGCAAGGGCTGCAATAACCGCACCCTCTTGGAAACATGCTAGATACTATCTGAAACTGTCCAGAGTCAATCTGCGGATAATTGCAGGGATTCTAACTGGACACTACAGATTAAACAAACATCTTCACATGATGAGATATGCAGAAGACCCAATATGTCGTGGATGCAATGAAGAGGAGGAAACAGCCGAACATGTACTATGTTACTGTCCGGCGTTAACTTCAACAAGAGGATCTGTGTTGGGGGACTTCTGGCCTGACATGGCCAGAATCAGGGACACTCCACCTGCCAGGATCCTAGAGTTCATCCTAAAACTGGATTGGCTCAGTGGGGAATGACAGGACTGGGGTGTAACTGAAACCGGAGGTAGTACAATGGGCCCGATTGGTGGCCTAAGTGCGCGCGAGCTTGTCTTGCCCTCCAGAACAAATCCAGAATCCGCCATATATTATCTTCGAGTAAAAATTAATTAAAAATTAGAAAACCTCAAAATCCAATTATTCAGAAAAAATCACAAACTGTTTGTAAGCAAATGAAATTGTAATTGGTATGAGGATACTCTTCCATCAAACCAACAATAACAAAAGCTGAATCTTGTTATTGTTATTACTAATTTTTGGTTGGTTGGGTTTGAAAAGTCTTCAATATAGATTTTTTAGATATTCTAGACTAGTAGAAACTCGAAATTAATATAATTTTTGAATAATTAATAAAAAAATTAAATAATAAATAATTAAAAATAATTATTAAAAAATTAACTAGGTGCGAACAAAAATGTTGAAATTTTGAGCTAATTTATATTGGTAAATTTCAATGTTAGGTACTGTGAATGAAATTCTTGTTAAAGTAAATAAACAAGAAGAAGAAACCTGAGCAATGTAACTTTTAATATTTGGCTCTTTTTATGAATAAATTATAGTGTTGATCAAAATTACTGAAGAAAATTTCCCCCCCCCCCCCCAAGGTACTGAATTACTTGAACTGAAAACCATAAACTTAGCCACGGCCTGGTCTTCCTGAATTACCTGTTTATAAGGGAAAAAAGTCAACAGTGGTCTTGCCGGAAAGAAACAACAAATTAATGTGACAGCCATTCGCGAATGAGTTTTAGTATCGTATATCATATAATTTTTGCGATAACGTGAGAATGCAGTTAAAATGTTCACCAGATCGGTTGGTGCAACATGTAATTCGAGTAGTCATAGAAATTAGGTATTGAGAGTGTCACCGATCTTTTCTACGGATTAAGCTGTTGTGACCACTTCCGAAAATCTGACAATTTAAAAACAGAAATCGTATGGGGGTCAGATTAACTTAATGACCCGATTCAATTTTCATATGCAAGTAGTTTTGGTGGGAGTAACAATACTTTTTCGGATACACGAACGTTGGGGGGTCTACAAAATTAAAGTTTAATTATCACCTTGACAAACATAATTCAAAAAAAAAAAAAATAATAAATTTTAATCAAGGACAAAGTTTTGACAATGAAATGATCTTCTCTGAAGGTAAAATATAAACCTACGACTACGAGCAGTTTATGTGGACCTGGTTTTCAATAAAAGGTCCGTTCAGTTGGCCTATTTATGGTAATTTTATTTCTCAATAAAATGGAAGGTTAAAAGAACTTTGATATACTCTTATACAAAATTCAAATATTTCTTACAATATTACAAACTAAGCGACGCAAATAATATAAATAACCAGAATGAAGTCAACTTTTATTGTTCATTTGGAAGTACTAAAAGTTTCCTGCTGTGGGTAATTACGGTTAACAGGAGGGTGGTTGAATTTCAACTTTAATATGGTTTCACACGGTAAACAATTTATACAAATGTTAATAATAACATCTCCGAAGTTAATTTAATAATTTACTATTGTCCTTTTTGAATTCACGTTGGTGTGAGTAATTAACAAAGAATTTTTAAACAATAAGAAATTAGAATCAAGTCTGTCATTTTTAATTACGTAATTTTAAAATATAATGAAAATTTGCAACAGGTAAACTCGAATTATTAAACAAGTTTCTTATAAAAACCTGAATCTTTAAAACACGAAAAGTCAGTTTCCTGAATTTATATTCCATAATTATCCTACGCACTTTTATGGTAAACATGGACGAAATGCAAAATTATAAAATTGCGAAACTAAGGAAGGCTACAGTATAAATAATTTATATCGGAAATCGGATTAATAATTATAACTTATAAATATATAACACAAGTCAATCAACATTTTCAATACGAAGTAAATTAACAACTGAATAGTGGCTTGTCCATGATATTTCAAGGAAAAATTAATTATAAGAAAAGTATGGTAAGTAAGCTATTCCAACTAATTAAGAACAATAGAGAGGTGGGTGCTAATTTATATCGACAATCCTACACTTACCTACTTTCTATTCAATTATTAAAATTATTGACGCCAATTTTATAATTTTACAGAACCTATAATTTTTTCAAAATTACTCCAGCAAGTGTCGATTAAACCTGATTGCACGTCTAAAGGTCGATATTCTTTCTTGTAGTTATAAACCAAGAAGAAAAACAAAGTTCAAAATCGTTAGGTGTATTAACTTTCACCTCTAAAAGGTTAAAATAAATTGATCCATACAAAACATAGAATAGATCATGGTGGTGGTGTTGTTTCTAGTTTTAGTTGCGTTGCCCCAATTTCTCCCACCCAAAAATGTATTTTATTATAATACACAAAAAACCCACAAGGAAGAAGTTGTTTTTATAGCTTCTGGCATTGCCAAATTAATACAAAATGCGTTTATACAGATTTCACTTCCGAGAATGTTGTTGAGTCTTTATAAAGTAGTATGACGACAAAGAGCAACAACACCTGTGGTTAGTACGGATTATTAAAGGAAAAAAAAATACAACATTAAACTTCTGTGTCGTAAGATTTATTAAAACAAAGTCAATATTTGTAATTTAGAAAGCATTTCGTAAAGGTGCAACTAAACAGGTCGAATATCAGAAGAGAAAATGTTGCTAACACTAAAAACGACGTTCTTAATTTTAGTTTAATAGTTCCACATCTGTCAAATGAGTAAATAATGCAATAAAGCATTGGAAGAGTTTGATTACAAAATGAAACCTGCTCGTTCAAATTTGAACATCATATTGAAAAATCTGTATGGATGTCTAAAGTAAACCGAGGTGATAAAACGAACATTCCGAAAGATTAGTTTACGTTATAACAGGAAGCAGCATCCTTCGAGTTAAATAAACGTAAACATTTATTTAAAATAATGTGCTTTGTGTACGAATGTCAATTTCCTTTTGCCTTCAAATAGCCATTACGAATCTACACAAAATGGAACCATTCAACCTACAAAGATAGCGCACAAGAGAAGAGATAAATTGCCTATTACTAAATAAAAAAAATTACTTAAATGTAAAAAAGAAGCCACACGTGACGAAAATCAACCAGAACTAACATTTAATTTTTATCTTGAAATTACACCTTACGTCAATATTTTATTAACAAATAATATGAATAGGTCCTTCAATATCAAGGCCAAAAAATAGCCAAACACATTAAACATCACTTACTAAGCAATTTCCGACAATATTTTGAGCATGATTATTATGTTGTTGAAAAACTACATTAAAAATGTAAATTTTGGTAGTGCAATTTAGATTTCACTAGTTTTAGTTACGATGAATATGAGAGTGAGAAACGAGCAGTCAATACAATGATGAAATGTGAATATATTTTTAAATAGAAATTGTTATTGCAAAATAGTGGTCTGTACGTTCACCTCAAACTTCTGTATTATTTTCAATGCACGATAAACTGTTGTTTAATAATCAATGCTTGAATACAAAATAAAGCATTAGAAACTTGGTTGGAACAAGAACATGTAGGTACAGGTGGGTGTATTCAGTTACTAATTCCTATTTTATTAAATATCAATATAAAGTGTACTGTTGAGAAACACGTTTAGGTTACAGTAAACAATAATATTAATAATCAGGTTTTATTCTTACGTAATGTAAGAATTTCAAAATCATTGCTCATAGATAGAACCTCCAAGTTGCATCGCACTCGATAATGATTTTAATTTATTAATTAAAAGTGAACTGACGTTTCCACCGATGGTCCATGGTCAGAAGGTTCAACAATTTAATATTTTAATTGTGAAAATTGTAGGTATTAGTTAACTATTCGTGATTCTTTCCAAAAATTACTTTTTGAATTATTGGCTGGTGTAACTTGACGTATACAAAATTATATAACTATAATTAACGATTAGGTTAATTATATCTCAGGCATTGCATTTCTTTCTTTCACTTGATTACTTTTCACTTCATTGTAAAAAATATTCCTTTGATATTATTATGGCATCGATGAAAAAAATTATTTGTGGTAATAATTTGTTTTATAGTAAATCTACACCATCATAGAAGAAGAGTTACCAATGAAAATTAGTAATAAAAATTGCGGTAAACTGCCGAACGAAAATCTGGAGAAAATACTTTCACCACGAAAATACGTTCAGCCACGATGAACTGATTATGTCAATGGGAATTCATAAAACGCAATACAACAATAAGTTACTTTTAAATTGTTTTTCAAAATTCATGACCGAGAGTATAAAAAATAGTGTGCTGAACACGGTTGTAAAACGTCTATTAATTCCTCGTGTGATTATAGCCTTCAATATTTTCAATTAAAAATGCATTTTAGTCGCTGTACTCTAGGTCTGTAAATAATGTTATTACGCGATAAACTCCTCAAGGATCAGCAAATATGACTCTGATTTTTATGCAGGGCTGAACTCTACATCATTTCAATTTATAATTTATTTATTTTTACCAAAAGATAACTTCCATTAACATCTATTAAATAGTACCCTACTAATAATTTTTAGAAAAATTGGACCCTGATCTGTATTCTCGTGTGCTCTTCAAATAGCGTACTGAATTAGCAATTTTATTATGGAAAATTATTGCATTGTTTATCTGTGCTATAGAAAAATACCGTATTTTTTTCAACTATTTTACTCATAATTTATAAAAACACTACAATACCCTCTTTTTTGGTAGTCGGGTAAAAAGTAAACACTTTAAGTAAACTTATTAATTAGTTATTACTACTTATTACTGTGTCCGAAAATAAAAATGAAAAAATTATCAGAATTTAAATGAATGTAGCTATCGTTGTATGTGCATTTTTTTATTTTTTTTTATCAGATTGAAATGTATTTTCATTTTAAAATTCTAGTTTTTTCCATTCAAGCAGTTTATTAAAATAGTAATTATTAAAATTTTTAAAATCGGCTACGTACAACGATAGCTACATTCATTTAAATTCTAATAATTTTTTCATTTTTATTTTCGGATAACTCTTAATCGAGATATCGATGCCACAATGGAGAGGGAATTTGTTTATCAGTCTTTACATAACGACTCATATTTTTGTTAATATTTAAAATAATTAGATAAAAATTTATATAAAACAAGTTCAATGTACACTTAAGAAAATAACAATAATCCGATTCCTTAATTAATTAGTTATTTTTTCAACCATCACAGTGGCTTTCCCCTTAAATCAGCTTATAATATTATTGAAGATCAAATATTAACAATTTCACTTCAGGGAATTTGTTAAACGGGATTGATAGAAATTAGCAAAACCCGAAGCAAATAAATTAAAAAAATATATATCATACAATGCAAAATAATTTTTAAAATCTAATGGTTTCTGTTCAGTAGAACTCCATCAACAATATTTCAATATTGTATTTATTTATGTGGGTACATGTACGGAAAATTCCTATTTTTAAATATTTCAACATAATGAGTACGAATAGTAGGATGTGTAATCAGAACTAGACTAACTTCATTGGTCATACTAAAATCTCCCATTGTCAGTGTTCCCACTGAATTTTAAAAACAAATTACCTGACTTTTTCAAGTTTTCCACGACGATAGTAAATCTCCCTGCCTTTTAAAAACAAAAAAATTGTAATTTTTATATAATCTTTCTTAATTACTTCTTTCAAGTTTCAAAATGATCAGTGACAAAAAAGTTGTAATTTCTCTACATTTCGTTTAAAAATCAAAAATCCAGTTAGGTACTAAATTTTCAAAATCTCTGATTTTTCGAAAGAAAGTTAAGTGGTTCCATCATAATTTGTATAAATAAATATAAATAGGTGTTAACATATTAAGGGTGTATTTATAATGCATGAGTAAATTAGCATTTCTAAATTACAATTTCTTCCTGAATTTTCCACAAAAAAAAACAGAAGCTATCACCGATTTTACACGATATCAACACAGGCATATTTTTCGAATCCAGTGATTTGAAAACCCGTAAGAGAGAATAAACTTGAAAACAATAAAAAGTAATCTATTGTCAAAAATGCGAGTACGTCACAACCCTGTAATTAAAATGTAAATTCAAAAGCTTTACAAAACTGCAGTGGGTAAAATTTAAATACAAGTAACAATAAACTTTACCGTTGTTTATTATTCTGGAAAATACAATCACCAAAAGGGTAAGCGAGTCAAAAGATTTAGACGTCACGGCTCACGGTAAGATTCTTCTTACACAAGAGCAATAAAGTTTCATTACAGGTGCATGGCTTTTGAAGTAAATTTTAACTTTGATCCTTTATTTATGGAAAGTTGCACAGAAGACCTCATGCTTTTGAAAATTTACAATTAGCAGTAATTAAAATGTTATCCTCATGCCATAAAAGGATTCATTCGAAAGTTTAGCAATAAAAGTTTATTAAGAAATTTGGTGTACCTATTGCTTAGCTAAAACTTGTTTATGAAACAAAAATCCAAATATTCATGGTAAGTGGATGCTGATGCCTCGACAGATCCATCAAAACTATTTTCCCGATCAGAAATAAGCGAAATCAGAAGCTGATAAATAATTTTTTAATATCGCGAACTAAAAACTGCAAGTCAGTTGTGAATCATAAATTAATCTTTTGTGCTAAAACTAAGATTTATTGCAGCTTTCAATTCTAAAAACAAACAACACAGTAATCAGTGAAATATTGTCGTTGCTACAAATTGTAGGTTACTTCCCTTGATCAAAAACTGATAGGTATACAAACATGGTTGAAATTAATGACACAAACTTGCAGTGTAACCAACAATAATTGAAATAAATTATTGAATTTTTTATACAAAATGATTTATGAGGAGGATTCTTTTCAAAAACTTTACTGAAAAGCAAATTTTAACAAAACAAATTTCACTTTGGGTTAGTATTGTTGTCCATTGCGCACTGCAAAACTTGTTTCGACCGATTTCTTGTTCAAATTTCGCTTGATGTTCAAGGAACGATAATTTAAAATTCAAAACTTAATAAAATTAATTATTTTGATGAAAAATAACAAATATTAATGGAAACTAAAATCGAAGTCATTGAATCGATAAAAAATATCCACCCACACCAAGGTCTGGCTAAATTTGTCAAGATGTAAAATTCTATAAAAAAAAACGGAATTCTTTTGAAATAAAACATTAGTACTATGGAGGAGAACAAAAATCCTAAATCGATTGGCGCAGTCTTAACTGCAACTGAAATACGTCCATCCTGTAGTTTTAATTAGTAAAATAATAACTATAAAAACACTGCGCAATTAAAATTTATGGTACTGATAAAAGTGTCTTGATTTTTATCGAAAGGTTTAAATATAACCATATCTTATTTCGTTAATTACTATACATTTCCAAGTTCAAACTACTAACATGACGTGTACTTTAAAATTTCACCTATATTCCTTATCTGTGAGTAACTAGCAGTAAGTTTTTAATAGCATTTCAATTTGTTCTAAGGTAGGTTTCCATTTATTAAATACGTAAAACGTGTAATTAGAATGTTAACGTTATCAATTAAATAGTTGAAGAAAGCACGCTTTACACAATTAAAATCTCCGTTCCAATTTTTTTTAATACAATGCTTAAAAGGTAAACAAAAATAAAAAAATAATAAATCAAATTTTACTTTAAAAATAAAAATGCATCGTTGCCAGATGAAATAGAATAGAACGAAAGGAGAACGTTGGATAAAAACAATCGAAAATAAACCAGACCATTTAAAAATAGAAGTAAAGTTAAAAATAAACGAAACTAAAAAATACAAATGAAAATCACCCCCTCAATGTCTTCAACACTTTGTTTTTAAGATAAATAGTTACTATTAATGCAAAAATATTTTACACAGTTTCCAAATCAAAAGAATTAACATGCGATTTAAATAATTTTATTTTTGGAGTAAAAGCTTTAATTTACACCGGCGTGTAATGTCGCGACCTTAAACACGAAACATGGCAAAACCCATAACTACGAAAGTGTTGTCATGCCGTTTTCAAGAATTTATAAAAAAACTTAATATTACGTAGACGTCGAGATGGTTAGTGAAAAAACAAACAAACAAGTTAATATGAACAGGAATTTTAGCTTCACCCAAGTTTTTCTCTGATGCAACATTTTAAAATAATCATTTTATCTCTCCCCAGACAATAAAACAATTAACTTCAACAGATACGGATAAAAAGTGTATCATTAATGATTAAAGCAGACTAAATATTTGTCATAAAATACGTGCACATAATAATATTTTATTGTTGTAGAACATACGTGACAATCAAGAAATTTCGGCAAAACTCTCATGGTTATTTCATTTTATTGTCTCATTTTTTGACTTGTTTCATAAAACGCTTAACCGAGTGTTAACTAATGATTTATATTGGCCTGTTTGTAATTATCAGACGTTTTCTATTGGTTAGCTGCTTTTTCCAAGTTTAGGATCTACTTTTTTTTAAATAGATTACCGTATTTTACTTATTTCTTTGACAATTTGTTTTCACAATGGAGGAATCAAATTTAACAATTCAATTTTAATCTGAAGTTTAAATGGAGGATAATTATTAAACTATAATGGTATCTTATATAACTTTTTTTATTAGAATTGATTGTACAGTATTTGGTAAAACACAATTAATTTTTATGACATGCGAAATGTTGTACCGGTGTGTAAAGACCGAGCCGATTGATTGCTTGCTAATCACAAATTATTAGCATTTTTAAGTTGTTAAATAAATGTGTACCTATATAAGAATTTCAGGTAAAAAATATAATTTTGAATTAATTAGTCGTCCAAATTTACCACCGATTTTGCGCAATGTAATTAAACAGAAAAATGATAAAAAATATAGATAGATTACTTGGTAATCGGAAGCGTGAGATTATATTTTGCTTATAGGATTAAAGATAGCGAATACAGTACATTACTATCTCATACATTGACAGTTCACGAAGAATGAACAAAAATGCGTTGTAAACAAATTTGGCATTGCCATTGGTATGTTATCTTATACGGGGGGTGAAATATTTACTAAAAGATATGCAACACTCTTTCAAGCTCATACAAGGACAATGAATAAAATTATCGATATTAATTAACTGCGCTTATTTCGAGCACGGCCCAACTCAGGTTACATGAAAAGACTATGTATACCCAAATGTTAACAACGTAAAGGTTAAAATGATTTCACGTTTATAATAAACACTAAGTCCATTATAAGAGGATTGAATCATAAATTAGCATTTTTTCGCTTTCAAATTTATGGAATCAAATTTAAAATTAAGTATGTATTAAGAGCAATTTCACAGAGATACACGTCTAAAGAATACTTATATTATCATTATGGAACCATATACCATGTCGTCGTATAATTGGCTGTATTTATTGAAATCCTTTATCGGCATTCTTAATACGGGTATCATGTGAAGCGCTCTTGAGGTTTGCAAAACTGAGATCTCAGAAAATTTTTAGTGCCGTTCAATACGAATATTACGAGGGTTTAAAATACTACGCTATTAGTCAGAATCAATATAAAAGTCAGTAGGTATACATTCTCAATACATTTATTGCAATTCATTCAAGATTCGTTTTCAATTAATTATTATCTACTTATTATAAAAATAAAATATTGGTAACGAATTTCAACACATTAAAAATACTTTCCCATACTATCGTATTACGCATGGAAAAGTAAAAATAATTAATTTTTAACAAAGATGTTTAAAATGTTAAATAAAATTAATATTTTTTGTTGATACGTGATTCAATTATAGTGTAATTCCCCTACAAAATTCGCCTATAATGAACTAATTCTTAGACTAAACTTCTATATTATCAAAGTATTAAAATAAGATTAAATAAACCCCGCATGTAATGGACTCATTTTTTAAAGTTCATTATAAACGGATTCAATTGTAAGTAGTAGTACTATATTATATTGCTATTAAATATCTAAGTACGTAGAATCGCAAATATGAAATTTTTGCTTTATTAATTAAATTAATAATATAACATATTATTATCTTTTTTAACTTACTTAACTGAAAAATTAATTTATTTTATAAATAAAAAAAAAAAAATTACGGAGGATTTAGTATAATATTTCATTTTAACTGATGATTAAATTAATATATTTTAAAATAGTTAATTAATAAAATAATTAGGGATACAGAAAATTAAATATGTGCGACTTTACGTATTAAATCCCTAGATTATACTATTAAGACAATTTATGCCAATTAAAACAATTAATAGATTTAGGTATCAATAAAACAAAATTCGCTTTAAGAATTATTTTATGTTTTTAAAATTTTCAACTGAACTAAGAATCAATGTTCCTTCTCATAAGATTTGACGTTTAAGAATGTCACGAATATGTCACAAATCCAAAAAATAAATTTCTGGAGAAGTTTGGTTTTTTTATTGCTTTGACTTTATAATAGTACAAAGATTCACTTCAGGGGTCTGCACGTGACAAAAGGGATTTAAAACGATTGAAATTTCGTTAAAATTTAAGATTTTTGTAATTATCTTATTTGAATGCAATTGGATTGATATAATAAAATTAGGTGAGGTTATTAACAAAAACTTGAATTAAAAAAAAAATAGTTTATTGAATTGTCCAAAAAACCCAAAAAATAAAATAATAAGTTAATTTTAATAAAAACAATTTTGTATAAAATAATTATAGAAATTAAAGATATTTTACAGATATATTTGAATTATTTTAAATCCCTTTGTAAAGTATTGCCTCGAACAGACTCCCGAAGTAAACCTTTGTGCTTTTTAAAAGATCAAGCAATACAGAGCCAAATATCTCCAAAAATACTATTATAAGAAAATAAAAAAAATAAGACTCGAAAGTACTACCGCGGGTAAATTAGGTACTACTCTTATAATATGTCTTCGCGGACTTATTTGTACAAAATTTTATTTTCTATTATCTACATGTAATTTTTTTCGTATTTCGCAGTTTTTCAAATGCAAGCTTTAATAAATTTGTTTTGCAAAATTTAAATTTTAAATGAAATGAGAAGTCTCGGGGTTGTCATTTTCGATAAGCGTAACTCATCAGTGTATTACGGATATATTTTGAATATAGGATGTCCCCGCGACCAATATGCAGTGCAGCGTTTGCAAAAACTTAGAGAAGTGCCTATGGGGGGATCGCTTCCCTCCTAATAATTTAGAAATTTGGCAAAAACACTCAAAAGTTGGTCTATTTTGTATTATTTTTTTTATAAATTTTTTATGTCTAAAATTTACAAAAAGTTGGCAATTTTGAATTAATGCAGTTGGCAAATTTGGGATTGTTCCCCCTGAAAAAACTCAAAAGATTTATTTTATTTCTCAAAAAATATTGACGCCTCTTTCCGGAGAGTAAATTGAATGCGTTTCAACTTGAACTTAATAAACTTAAAAAAAAAAATCAATTCCTTGCACAGAAAACTTAATTGGTTGTTGATATCATTTGCAATTTTGAGTTTATTTTCGACCTGTTTCGGGTGACTCGACTAAATTTGTATTTATTCGACTTCTTTCGTTCATGTGCTAAATTGTTATGATAACATGCTAATGACGTTTTTTGTATGTTCTCTACACACTTTCCTATTTTTGTAGAAAAATTAAAATTTATTTAGAATAATTTAATTTATGTACAACGAAAAGCCATTTTTGAATCTTGTAGCAGACTATAGAATATCTCCGAGAGGTGAATAAACCGTAGAAGTTCGAATATGACATACCTATATTATATAAGTTTTTCTGAAATAACTCGAAAACGATGTAAGGTATTACAAATATTTAAGAACAAAAAATATTCGTTTTTTTCACGCCGAACACTTTTGGTATCTAGACAATTCTTTTATTTTTAACTGTTTTTGAGTTATTACAGAATAATAATTGTTAATCCTGTTATTCATTATGAAAACTTTACTTAACCGTTTCTCAAAAATACTTTTAAAAGATATGTATTTGTCTGACATCAGAAAGGCTCGTAAATACCTAAATACAAAGTAGAGTAATACTCTTACATAATATACAAAATTTAGCGCCGGCGCTAGCGTATCAGAGAACATCCTGTACAATTTTTACGAAAACAAATAATTTTAACCAAATGTTTCGTTTCTAAAAGAGAATAGGATAAAAGATTTTCAATAATTGTTACCATGTTTTATTCTCGATGGTGACTTCAGAAAAATATGGTCAGTTGTACTGGGTTTGAAGGTCTTTTACAGGTACAGGATGGTAGTAACCTCAACTTATTTAGACAATAAAAAAGGAAAATTGTGAACGCATGGTACATTTTCGTTTGGATTTGTAAAATGTTTTTCATAAAATATCTGCATTTTGTAAAAATGGCAAGACCTTAAAAATAGTGGTTGACTGACATTTTTTGGTAATAAATTAGGGTAGTACGAAAAAAGGCTGTAAAATGCCTTTTATATTCTAAACTTGGGTCCTAGAAAAAACACATTAAAGCATTTCAATTTGAAATTTGAGAAGAGGGTTGTAAACCTTCTCCCTTCCGCTATTGTAAGCCAATATCGAAAAGTATTCAATGAATTTTGAATAACATTTAGTTTAAAAATCAATAATAAAAAGAAAAATAAAAGGTTAAAATTTGAAATAAAAACGCTGGAATGGAATAATCTAAATAAAACACGTCACCGATAGTAGATTACTAACTAATGCAAAAACATTATAATTTCGAATTTTGAATTTATGTAATAGGTACGTCGTATGATACAAAAAACAGAAACGTGGCGTTGCAAGTACGGAGGAGTATGTTTAGTACTATGGAGTTTTACGCGCGTAACACCACAGATACTGGGCACACCCACGTAAATATAAATATTTTTTTAAAAATAACAAACATCATGTAGTAATAAAAATTGCATAAAAGTGGCAGAAAAAATAAAACAGGAACGAACTCACCGATTTGAGCCAATCCAAAATGCAACGTAAAAACACAAATATCCTAAAATAGCGAAGAAACAAAACACAAACAACTAAAAATATGCACTAAACACGTGGAATTAAATAAATTTCCTGCTGAAAAAGAAAAAAGAAAGGCAAAACGGCCTGTAAAAATAACAAACTGTGGGTTATTACCGTTTAAAATGTTCTCGAATTCGATCTTCACGTATGTTATCGGGTAAATTTCCAACCCAAAGGTGTCTAGTCTCTCTGACCATTTTGCCCTGAACACCTCATTGAGAAATCTTGTTTTTCGTCGCGTTACACATACACATAATTTCACATTTTCCACAGACGTTTGCTCTTCATGATGGCTACACCTGGGGGGGTTACAACACTGATATTACCACTTCACATAACGAAACTGCACTAAATAGATCACGTTATTTTAAATAAATTTCCCACATTTGTTGCACTAAATTTTAATTTTTGTAATCACTTAAACACTGTGCAAGCGCGCCTCACTACGTATTTTCGCTACACACAACATACTGAGCCCCGTCACTGAAAAAGGCAACTCCGCCCTACGCTAAGACCCACCAATCCATGCGTTAGAAAATGACAACCGTAACGTACGTCGTGGCTCGATCGTACGGTTTCGTGTAAAATAATGTTGCTTTCCTTTATATTTCATCTTTGTTCACTTGGACTTTTGGGTCGTCCATAAAATTATATTATCCATCTTACAAAATAACGTTCATTTCTATACTTTTTTCTAAGGCATTACGTTCAAAACGTAATCGTTTCACGGTAGAAACAAAATTGTCCACATTTTAACGATTGCCTACTAACTAAATTAACACTCTTCTGTTTGGGCACTTGCATGGTACAAAAATAAAATCGTTAACGTCGTTAATTTTATACAAATTTATTTATGCTACATAATAATAGAAACGGAATTAAAATACTTTTCATCGATTTTTCGGTGCGGTTTTTTTAATTTGCGGTGCAGTTAACAACAAATCGCATGGATTTTAATTAAGGCATATTTTGTAGACATGGAAATGTTAAAAATAAACAGTAAACGCAAAAAGTTGAAAATAAACTTTGCTTGCATCATGTGAACCTTTTTAGAACGCGTAGTAGGCTGTTTAATTGAGGCTCGGTCGAGTCTACTTTCGAGGGGAGTAAGGAGAGGGGTCGTACGGATTCAGTAGGTTTTGTACACAACAACCTACCAATCTTTTCAATGTATTCGTTTCTATTGTTTGAATTTCTATACATTTATAGTTAGAATGGAGCAAGTGCACAAGGGTAGTCCTATTATATCAAACTCGATTTCTAAAATCGACCAACGCTGCTTCGATCGCTCGAAAAAATAAGACGCATCAACACCATACTACGCAGTACAATTTTTCGATTGTTTTCTTCAAACAATCGAACATCGTAACCGATGTGGGGTTCAGTTTTATCTTTTCTTATTAAACCTACGTGTTGTTCTTCCCGTTACAGTTAATCCTGTGTGGTGATTTTGCACAAAAGTTACTTTTATTCGCAATAACTTCAAATAATAAACAATACAAAACTAAATAATTGATGTCATTTGTTTTTTAATCCGTGTACGAAATATTTTATGGCATATTGATCAGAAATCACCATCTATGGTTTTGCTAACTACTAAGATAGTAACTTGATGTTAACGGTTCGATCAACTTTTACAAAATGGGTATTCAAGTCGTACGCATGTCCTAGATTACTGACCGCAAACCACCAATTCCTTCCACAATTGCGCCATCTTGCGGTCGTTTTAGTAACAAAAAAACCAATATTTAACCCTAAATTGAAAATTTAACCGCCATCTATCCACCACTAAAAATTAATAACGCAACACAGCAGAACCGTATTCAGTTTAAATTACACATACTCAAAAATGTAAAAAGTAACTACTAACTACATTATTCTGAAAGAAAAAAATAATAAGCATAAAAATAAATAAATAATAATTATTATTATGCACCTACTTATTTTTGGCAGGATATTTTTTAATGTTTCTAAATTTTACATTTTTACAGATTTTGAAGTATTTTTTTCCTTCCGAATTTTTACTTCCGTTCTCGTTTTTGTCAGGTACCACGCCGTAACTAGGACGTGGTGAAGGTGGCGGAGACCAACGCCTTAAGGATTTAGTAGCAAAATAAGCAAGGAGTTCAAGGAGCATTAGAAAAGCAACTTAAAAAAGGAGTTAAAATTGAAAAAACTTTCTCTATTTTATCAGATCTAGTAGACTTAGGCCCGGTATTTGGGTGGGCAGTTTCGCTTAAGTAATCTCAAGTTTAACTCAGTTCAACCAATAACTGCCCACTGAAATACCGGGCTTTAGTTGACGATTTTTTAAAAATCCTCCTCTGATTTGGAGGGTAGGTACCTACATAAAATTATAAAAGTAAACAGTCGAAAAACCGGGGAGTCTGAGGATATGGAATTAAGCTATTAAAAAATTAAAAATTAAGAAAGTAACCAAAAAGATTCAAGAATAAAATTTGCGTTTTTGTAAATTTTGAAAAGTTATCTCGTTACTTGCTTGTGCTGGAATACTCCCACACCCCCGGTATCACGTCTGTTTTTTCATATTTTAGGGGGTCTCACCTCCTATTCTGTAACGTAACTTTTTTATTATCGCTCGTTATCAAATCGTTAAGAACCGTAAAGTAAGGTTTACAATCAGAATTTCATTAAATAGTAGGTAAAGCAATGGTAAATGGAAACGAAACTTTATGGTTCTTAACGATTCGATAACGATAATGAACGATAACCAAAAAATTACAGAGTAGGGGGGGAGGTCAATATTCACTAGACAATCTTTCCTGGAAAGTAGATAATTTTAAAAGTTCTTATCGGATTTTGATGCAGCTGATTTAAATTCACATTGCTGATAATGCCGTGTGCCGGTTCGAATGCAACGTTGAATTTAATTTACCGATAGCAGCAGCCAAAAGAGGGTCTATTTTTGTTTGGAAAGTGATTTTCTGAGTGCCGATTTAGTTTGCGACTTTGCTTTTCAAAGTTTGTTTAAGACAAAGTGCATATTTTTTATGCGCAAATCTGACGATCGTTGTCGATCTTCTTCGATTTGCAGTTCTTGGTTAGCACCAGAAGCTAACCCACAAACTTCGTTTTTTTTTTCGATTCACCTGTTTCAATTTTTTTATTTATTTTGGAGTAACACTTAGAGGTTAAAGTTAATGGGAACACTGACGTGATGAGTGCACCTTTTGATTGTGACACCGTATTTTTATTTTTTACTGAGCATTGTTTAGCACAATCATTATACATTGATATTATTGCTGGAATTGTGAACATACCTCTTAATTATATTTGTGTTATTGAAGCATTTACCATTACCAGTGTTTCATTGGAGTTTCTCAAAATTAACTTTTTTTTTCAGAATCTATGGCCTTGCCTCCGCACAAATCAAGGAATGATCTATTAATATCGTAGTTAAATAAATTGGAGAGGCTCTCACCAGATTGCGACAGACTTCTGTCTTTGTTTTGGTCATTTGGAGTTGCGGCTAAGTCGGTAGTTTTTGTTTTAGTAAGAAAGCGAGCATAATATGTTCATTTTCTTATGGCTGTTGATACCTAGTCAATATACGCGTAGCAAAGTTAGCTTATATTTTAGGGAGTCATCCATAAATTACGTGAGTCGTTTATAGGGGGGGGGGGTTGAGCCGAATCTTACCCAATCTTACGTGGAGGGAGAGGGGGACCTCGGCAAACATCACGTAATTTTTTCCCGCAAAAAACAACGTAAATTGGTAGAAAATTGGGTTAAATTAAGTAAAACATGTTTCTTGACTAAACGTCCCCGTGGGCTAAATTGAAATAAATATTTTTTTACGAATTTTAATAGTTCTCACTTAAGTATTTTATTGTTCAATTATCTCTCTGTAATTGTCGTAACTAGTCAAATAATAGTATTAAAAAAATACTTAAGTAAAAAAAAATTTTATTATTATTATTATTACTGTGCCCCTCCCTCTCTAATAACTAATGTCTAGCTACGGGCCTAATAGTCTTCACTTCAGTTTAGAGGTCAGTTAGGCAAAAATATAAATAATCTGAACTTTTGAGTCTTTAATAACACATTATCAAAGTTTTAAAAAAAATATAACAAATACAGACTTTCCAAGAAAAATCTCTGTGTGCAGAAGTGTTTACATTCCTAATTTACAAAAATGCTGTAAAAATAATAATAATAAATTTATTTATTTAAGAGGGGCATTTTTTTCAGGGCCTTTTTAATTTAATCAATAGATGGCGCCTACTTAAATCTTCTATCTATCTATTCTATCTTCTGTCTTCTATATATATAAAAATGCAGAGACCGTATGTTTGTGTCGTCAAAACTCAAAAAGTACTCGATGGATTTACTTCAAATTTTTACACAACGTTGCATTTGAATAGAAGAGTGTTTTTATATACTTTTTACTCCTAAAAATGTACAAAAAAACATTTATGAAGAAAATTCATTTTATGTTCTGTGTTTCGTACTGTGTTTGGTAGAGGGGCGATACCTACATATGTAGTAAGTTATGTTATGTGCAACTGTCGGCATAAATCCATTCAGCTACAAGAAAAAATCACCGGCTCAACGCCGCTCCTCGGGTTTAAAATCCCTGTAAAAAATTCTCTACGTCAGGTCTCAAAACCAGATGAAGGAGATAAGCGGGCTATCGCCCGCATCTGCTCCGCAGATGCCAGGTGTCAGCTACAACTACAAGAAAAAATCATCAAATGAAACCTTCGATCAGTTTTTGAATTGTTGGCATCGAGAATGTGTTCCCGGAATGTGTTTAGCAGAGGCAACACATGGGTCGCTTCGGCGAGAGCATACTTCGGCAAAATTTTTTTGGCGCAAGTACAGTTTGACGCAGACCCAATTCGGTGTGAGTACAGTTCGGCATATGCCCATTTCGGTGCAATAGTAAATCGGCGCAGAAAACTTTAGCGTACATATTACTATGGTACTCTTTGGAACTCAGTTCAATAAAAGTCTTCTCTCCCCCCCAAAAAAGTCTTAATAAAGTTATAATTATTAAAAACAATCCATTCATTGGATTTTACACAAAATTTTCATGTAGTACATGGTAACTAACCAATGAAAAACAATTTATACATGTACTACCTAACCCGCATGTTGCTCGGAGCAAATAACGCTCGCGCATGTTGCATGTTGCCCTGAAAAAAATGCCCCTTTTAAGAGCAATATCCAGTGCTTAAGTACAATTTTTGTGTTTTATGCCATTTATTTCCAGGACGTTACAAAAATTTAAATACAGTCGAGTCGCGAAATAGTGAATACCGTATATAGTAAACTACTGGAAATAATGAACACAAAAATTTTAACATTGAGTGTATATGGGACTCCTATATAACGAACAGCCGTAACCCCGATACAGCAAACTGCGTACTATAAATCGTGCAGTTTGAATGACATCATTTATAGGGACTTCCCTCAACATTGAGAATTTACATTACGTATTATTTTTACACTTCATTTCACGTGTAACGTTAGCATAGAATGGAATTTTTATATGTTGGTGTATCAATTTAAGGGAAAAAGTATTAACTATTAAATTAAATAAAAAACAAATACAATCAAAAATAACATCATTTTTCCCAATTAATAATTATATTTGTATCAATTTTCTTTAAAATAAAGCTTTAATTTTCAAAACGTGGCTTTATTGTAAATTTTGTAAGTACCGAAATAGTGAATAGCCCCGAAAAAGTGAAAGGTCTTTGCCATATTTAATTCACTATTTTGCGACTCGACTGTAATTGCTAGCATGCCGAAATATTTTAACACTTCTTCATGTAAAGGCGTTAAAGGGCATTGATTTATTTATTGGAATACCACGTCATTTAAAAACTAGAATGTGGGATTCTCCCCCTCCCCCTTACCAATTTTAGTTTTTAAATAACGCGGTATTCCAATAAATAAATCAATTGCCAAAGTGTTAAAAGATTTTGGCATGCTAGCAATTATTTAAATTTTTGTAACGTCCTGGAAATAAATGGCATAAAACACAAAAATTGTACTTAAGCACTGGATATTGCTCTTAACGGCAATGCCATAAAACTATTTACACAATTCACAAAGCGCAACAAAAGTAATAAAAACAATAAAAATCATAACTTCATAACAATAACCTAAAATCATAACAATAACCGAAGAAAATCTCAATAAAATGAGAATATCAATAATAATAATTAAAAAAATAAAAGAATACATTTACTTACGAGAAAAAGGTAAGACGTCTTTTTCGTTTGTCTCATCGTTCCCTTGACAACGCTAACTTTGTTTTCAATATGCGATGCAATCCATACATTTATTTTTATACGCCATGATTATAAATTACATAAAATACAACAACTTTTAAAAAAACGCGGGTCATTCTCACTCAAGTCTCTGGAAATTAATTTCAACAAAAATTTAATGAGCTTTAAATCTCAATTTGAAAATACTAAATGTAATATTTAGTTATAAAAATCTTTACGGATTTGAACGGTAGAGAGAACATACAAAATTCATGGACAAACAGACATTTTTTGGAATGGTCCACAAATGGAGACGGTCATATGCCTTATAGGTAACGCGATAGCTGCGAATGCGAGGTACCGGGTGCAAATCCGGAGAAGGGTAAAACTTTCTTATGACTAGTCTCTGTGCTTCGGAAGGTACGTTAAGCCGGTGGTCCTCCTGGGTTAATGAATTGCCATTATTAACATAAAAACCAGGATACAGGATACAGGCACATCTGAAGGCGAGTCCAGCAAACTACCTTATGGATGTAAAAATATTTATATACTCATAGAACCAACACTGCCAAGGAAACGACGCAGATGTTGGAAATAACAAGCCTTAAAGGCTTAAACTAAGTTGAAGAAGAAGAAGGTCCACGAATGTGAATGGTCTTATTTATTATTATATATTTTTCATCATAGGTTTGAATTTTGAAAGAAGTGAAATTTCAAAAAACTAAATTGATCCTAAGTTAATAAATTACAAATTTTGGTATTTTGTTCTGGATGTTTTTTATTTGGGTGGAGGGGGCAGTCCAATTTCTTCTCTTACCGTTTTTAATACCTGCTTACCGCGGAAATTAACAAATTTTATTTATATTTGCAAAAAGTTTAAACAGAAAATTATCCAACAAATATATAACTAATCGTAACTGAGCAGTTTTCATCGGATTTTTGGAGGATAAAAAAGATGGTGGACTCGAATATTAAGTGAAATTTGAACACTAAAATAATGCTTAAACATACATATCTATCTAATACATGGTGCCTAAATTGGACCATCGGCCTTTTAAATACAAAAAGTGGAAAAAGCTCAAAATGATCTCTATAACAGAAAAAGTGTAATAATTAGGTACTTTGCTACTAACAAGATAAATTTGGCAATTTATTATGGGATTTGAACTCATAAATCACACTTTATAGCCAACAATCCCTTTCATGTAACTCTTAAGCAGTTACTTTTAAATAATAAATTGATCTCCTGCTTACAAACACACGCAGGAAAAATTATAGTGAATAAAAAAATCGAAGGTTGGATACCTTTTGCGCTATTATTTTCCAGTCTCATAAATCTGGATTATCAGTCTTAATCTCAACACTTTTCCAATCACATTGGCATTTGATTCAGTAAAATTATTAACATCCAACTTAATGTCTGGGCAGTAAATTCTAAATAAACTCCCAACGTTAATAAAACTCATACACATCATGATTTTTCAGATTTGTCATGATGTTAAACTCAATAACTTTGTTCGAGTTTGGAACCATTTACCACACTATCATGGAATGCAAAAGCCAGTTTTCCAGTTTCCAAAAAATACTTAGAACTCCTTCACACTTGGGAAAATAACTCAGACCAAAAAAAACGCAAATTGGTTCAAAATTGAACGCATGAAAGACACAGGAAATCTTGTGGACGTTTTCTGCCTATCCCAAAATTAAAAATTTCTAAATTTTCTTCTCACTTCTGGAAAATGACTAAATCTTAATCGTAAAAAATTAATTTTACTCTAAATTCTTCAGGTGCCAACACAAACTTGAACTTCCTGCCATTACAAATTAAGAAAATGAAAATTTTTCTCGTCTTGGGGATGTTAAATGTTCAAAATTATCAGCAGGCACAAGCGTCTTATTTAGAACGGGGGTGTTGAAATGGTTCTTTCACATCTAAGAACCAAATTATAAAAAAAAAACAAAATACATTTTGTAAAATTTATGTGGTTATACTTGCAAACACTGCAAAAATAGTGAAAAAAATCTAAACGAAAAGGGTGATTTTTAAGGGGAGTGTTAAACAATAAAATTTGTTTAACATTTTTAAGCTTTTTATGTAAAACTTGTGAATTGAAAAACTGTCAAAGTTGTGAATACTAAAAAAATTCAAAAGTAGAAAGGGGGTAGATTTTCTGTAATATTTTGTCTATACTTTTATTATATTTTGTACTAAAATATTTGAAAAAATATTTAAAATTTAATAATTTTTTTTTTAATTTAAAAAAAATTCTAAACGAAAAGGGGGTAGTTCTTGAGGGGTAAATAGTAAAAATTTTGTTTTTAAAAAATTGAAATTAAGTATAAAAAATTGTAATAAAATGTGCATTGTTTTGATATGTGTTGAAATGCACCCCTGACTCAAATCAAGACCCCAGAGTTCTACATTCTCAATAATAATAATCAAGGCTAAGCCAACAAAAGTTAATTTCTGAAATAAGTGAATGATATAATCATCCAAAAATTGATGGAAGAAAGAATTGGTTGAAGGACGTAAACTGAGCCCAGACGATATTAAAGTTATTCTTACATATCCTGGGAAATGTAAACTTGGTGATGGGGGAAACTAAAGTTATACCAACAGCCAATACAATAGTACTTGTATATAATTTTTACTTTTATTTTTGGCTCATTTTGCCCAGATTTTCAAATAATCCATAATATTCTTCCTCGCACTAAAGAATTAAAAAAAAAAATGAAAGGTTAAAATTGAAGTAAATAATACAGAAATTATAAATTACAATAGGTACTTATATTTGCAGTAAATATTAAAGACAAGGTACATAAAGTTAATAGTGATATTACAAAAAAATTAGGTACTAACAAACGAAAAGCTTAAGTTTTTGGATTTGGAGAGGATATAAAATTTGTAATTATATTAATATACGTATATCTATACATTTCTACACACTTAATTAGATGTTTTACTTTTTAAAGTGTCGTAAATTTTTTTTAATAGAAATAACACTCTACAATCTAACAAGGCCATTTAAGAAATTTATAATTGTACACAAGCTCAAAATATGCAGATAACATGAAATACCCTTAAAATTCAATTGCAGCAGGCATTCTTAACTGAGAATCACATCAATAAAAAATTATTCATATTTACAACAAGTAAAAAAATTTACTTATAATAATAATACCGTTTACTAGTAAAACAACCTAAGGGGAGCAGGTGTAATAATAATAGCAAAAATAAAAAAGAAACAAAAATTATTAATTCCCTGCACACCTTTTGCTATCTTTCAACTCAAACATACAAAACTATAAATATTTTGTTATGTACACTTTAGTAAATAACTTACATTTTGAAAAACAAACTTAAATTTTTGGGGAATGTTAACTTTGGTATCAATTTGTTGGTAATTGTTTGTATAACTTACAAGTAAAATTAATAAATAGTTAATTCTAAACAAAAGAGAAAGCTAAAAGAAGTTGTAAGAAATTGAGAAATATCACAAAATAAACCAAAATTCTACTTACGTATTTTGAGAAGCAGTGAGAATCTGTGCAACATTAATTGACAACAATTTTATTCTACTTATTTCAAATAGGCTACGTTATCAACATTTCCTTCCAAAAAAATAATTTATACTCGACATTTAAAATCTTTTAGTTTTTGTCATTTACAATTAAGATTATTTTTCTTCTCAAACTTCAACAAATTTTAGCTTCACAAATATTGCAATGCACAATTTTAAAATTAAAATACAAATATAATTTATGAGTAGACGAATGTTAGAAGTTTAGAGTGGAGAGGCTTCTCCATTGGGGCTGTAGTCCTTCAAAAGTTCTCTTAGCCTTATAATTTCTTTGGTGGCAATGGATAAGTCTCCCTGCAAGGTGAGCTCCTTTTCCCTTAGCCTTTTGATGTCTTTTTGGCAATTCTAAAAAATAACTCGTAAGTTTAAATGGACCCAAGAACAAACGCAATTAACTTACAACATTTTGTTTTAGTAAATCAAGTTTGTCACACTTAAGTCTGGTCACTTCTTGAACAAGCGATTCATTGTTAATACCAGCCACACACATTGGTCTTTCGTGACAAACACTGCAAGCTTTTGCAGCTGTTTCAGCACTTGACATACTTTCCAATCCGGTGTCACTGTCTATGTACCCTCCACCTAGATGTTCCAAATCTTCACTTGTTAAGGAAGAATCATCACTTGCTTCAGACATTGCAGGTCGCGCATGCGCATGCGCCGTGAGATCAGGAGAAGACGCTGTTGATGAATTACCACTCTTCTTACCATTTGAAACGATCGAACTTTTAGACAACGATCTTCCACTCTAAAAAGGCATAAATTAAGTGTAATAAAAAAAATAAATAAAAGCAACAAGTGGACTTACCGATGGTGTCGATTCAGAAATTGTGGGTTGACTCGATTTTTTACTCAATTTTTCGTGTCCGTATGAGTTGGATAAATTGTTATCAATACTTTGACTGGATTTAACCCGAGCGCTCCACGCTTTTTTGACGGTATCAATAAACCGTGAACCCGGTCCAGAATCGCTTTTTGGAGTTCCAGGCATGATCATCGCGTTTCCTCCTAAAAATTCGTTGGTCTTTTCGCGCAAATCGTCCGTTAGGGTTTGTAGCAACGACGTTCTGGTTCGTAACTCTAATTTTGCAAACTTTTCCGCTTTGTAGCAAGCGTTTTCTGCGTTTATTAATTTGGTAAGTAAAAATTCTTTCAACTCAGGACCATGACGAAATATTGCAGGTGTTGGTAAAGTTGGCCCAAAGAATGGAACATCGTCGCGTGCCGTCACGCTTACTTTGTACCTAAAAGCAAATAGTAAAAGTTAAAAATTGTTTATAATATTCTAATAAATTATTACACCAAAAGTTGAAAGACCCAAGAAAATTTACATAAAAAGTGTTGGATTTACAAAATGGTAAATAAGGTGTTTTAGTTATCTTCGAATAGCGTATGAATATGGAAACATACTATTTTGGGTACCGAAACAAGAAACAAAACTGAGAGAAATTTTGTGACTAATTGAAAAAAAATCCATTTAAAAGTTTTTTTTTTAATTTATAATTAGAATCTATAACAATTTGTTTGTCTGTTAGTAACGCAGAAAGTCGAGTGCCGGTTGCAATAAGGATAACCAATATATTCATAGGGGACCTACAGTTTAACGAGAATTCCGAATAACGAAAAAAAATTTTTATCTCGTCTATTGTAGCCAAGTAATTTGAAAACAATACAAAAAAAACTTATTATAGTGAGAATAAAACTTTGGCCTACAGTCATAAGTTTGATTTCCAGCGGCTCCTAAGTTATTTGTCGCATGGCAAAGATTTCAGTTTCCAATAATTAAATTAAAAATTATAATGAAATATTTCGGATTTAACTTTGACAAACAAATAAATATATCAAAGTTGCGAGGTCGTAGACCGAGCTAAACCTGACGCCTGCCGTCCTCGCAAGGCTAGATGGGATTTCTAATGCGATTTTGAACCTACAAAAATTGTTTAATTTCGATTAACTTTAAAATATTTAAATTGTTATTATTTATTTCAAAAGTTAAAAAGTTAAAAAAGTTTTTAAATTTATCAAATAGTTCTGCATCAATTTTACATATTACACTGTAAAAAAAATTTGTACAGTTTATATTAATTAAGTTTGCAATCGATTACTTTGAGTTCTGCGACTTAACTTCATGCGTTACGAACAGACATGTCTTTTCTGTATAAGATACCACACATTCAACGTGTAAAATCCTTAAATTTATTTTCCCTAGGATCAGGGCCACAGCGGGCCCCTAATGACCTTTTCTTTTTTTTAACTCTATTTCATAATTGCATCAATCCCTCAACTATATTTGCTCCAAGCAACATGTGCACCACCTATTGCTAGGTCCCTGCCCAAATTTCATTTAAAAAGTTGCCAATTTTTAGCTGAATTTTCCAGATTCCCAAATTTTTAAGAGTGTTGTGCAGTTGAAAACTTCCAAATTTTGTTTTTCCATTTAATTAATCATTATGTCAAATTGTTTGAAATATTTTAATAGATGATTGAAGATAAAAGTTTTACCTGACCGTCATATTAATTATGATATTAATTAATTATCAATTAATTAACAAAATTAATATATCAATTATTATTTTTGAAGGGAAATTACTCTTGATTAAATTAACTTAGAAACATTCTAATTACAGCATTGGAAAGCTACATTCTTTGCGCAGGGGAGTAAATGGCCAAATTTTAATAAACTACCCTAACAAAAAAATAATTCTACAAAATGTGATGAATTAAAAAACATGGGATCATTTAATTGCAAATAATCAAAAAATTAAAAAAAATTTAAAAAATGTGACGATTTACTCCCCTGCGCAAAGAACGTAGCTTTCCAATGCTGTAATTAGAATTTTTCTAAGTTAATTTAATCAAGAGTAATTTTCCTTCAAAAATAATAATTGATATATTAATTTTGTTAATTAAATGATAATTAATTAATATCATAATTAATATCATAATTAATATGACGGTCAGGTAAAACTTTTATCTTCAATCATCTATTAAAATATTTCAAACAATTTGACACGATGTTTAATTAAATGGAAAAACAAAATTTGGAAGTTTTCAACTGCACAACACTCTTAATATAAAATTTGTAATTTTAACCATAAATATTTATAAAAAAATTTTAAATTGTTTTCGTCAAATTTGATTTTAGAAAAATATGGGGGAGCCTTTGATTTGTGACCATTGGACGTTCTTTGGGAGAGGGGTCCAAAGATTATGATCAACTGGGACAAACGGGGAAAAGATGTCAAAAAGTAAGAAAAAATTATGGACGTCCTTTTTGGACGACCAAAGAACTATTTTTGACCAAATGACTATTTTTTTTTAGCTATATCATTATTATTTTTTTTTGTTTTTAGTTTTATTTAAGAAGTACTACGTGGTTTTTTCGGTCCCAAAATAATATCAAAATTCCCCAGAATTTCCCCAGGTGAAAATACCCAATTTGGAACTCGAAATTATCTCTAGTAACTTATGTTTTACTATTTTCCGTTTATTTTTTGGTTAAATTCTCTACGAATTTGAACTTTCAAAATTTTATCTAGTTATTTTGATTTCTACCCCCAATACATGAATGAGAATTTTGTCATTATTTTTCCTAAAATCGAGAGTTTAATTAGAACTGGTGTAAGTTTCAGAATTTTGGACAAAAATAATTTAATCCGACCCAGTCTCCGGAACCAAAAAACGGAGGAAGTGACGCTACAAAAAATTCTGTTATGCATGGTGGTGTTCTGTTATGCTTTTTAGGGATGTAATTAGTTATGTGAGTGAGATGAGGGGAGGGGGGTACAACTTTTTCATTTTGCAGAGTTCATTTTCGCTTTCTTTAGATTCTTTCCCAATAAAATTAAATAAAATCAAATGTATTTCATTTCTCGGGCGCCACCTTTACTGTTCAATTTGAACTCTCCACCATATTTACTCCCAACAAAAACTACAACTGCATTGCGATATAATTACAACTAATCAGCTTTAACAAATTAGTTTTTACGTAACAGACTGTAATTGTCGACATTACCTACTAATAAATAATATAAAAACATTCCAGAGTACAGCGCGCACTGTTTACTTGTTTACATAATTTATGTAATTTAGTTAATTAAATACGTGCAAGCAAATTGCGTAACGAAAAAATGACAATGAATGAACCTACAAATTTTGAACTCATAGCTATAAATTTAAACTCAAATTATGATCATTAAAATTTATAATTCAATGAGAAAAACAATAATTTAGTTATTTTTATGAAATATTTTCAGTAACAATTCCTACTCAAAAATTCCAACCATAATGCAGTTTTCGTACAAAACCGTCAATTTTCTTATTAATTATTTTATGTAGGTTAGTAATTAACAGTTAACAAATTGTATAACCTGTTTGATAACTTTTTACGTTAAGAGTATTGAAATATTCTAACATGTTTAGCTTTTTTACACTTCCAGGTTAATTTCAAAATGCCAACAAATATTTTCTTAGCGCCCACGAATCACAAAAAAACGAGGTGCGACATTATTAGTTATATAAAAAAAACATAAACTTACATAGTATTTGAGGTATTTGGTTCAAGTACTTGCACAACAATAAAAGTGTGAAGAAAATGTGAGGCAATCATATCCGGGGAAAAAGGTGTGTTTTCTTCTTGAAAAACTATTGCAACGATATCATTTCCTATGTGCCTTTTACGTTGCAATTGCTGCGGGTCGCCATCAGTGTAAGGCAAAAGAGTGGAAACGTGAAACATAATTTCTCTTTCTTTGTAAATTTCGTAAACGGCCGTATCGCCCGTATGTCCGTTCCGTATGTCTAAACCTCCCCGGTATCCACTGTGATCTTTTAACTGAATTCTGCGACCAAGCATCGACAGGAATTCGTCAAAAGCCGGGGTCGTTTCGTTATTGCAAAAAAGCTCTTCTTCCGTTGTTTGACCAAATTTTTGGTAGAGTATCCCAAATTTGAAGTTCGTTACGAGGACGTGTTCGTCGTAATTTGCTATGAGTTGTGATGTTTTTGGGCATACAACTGGGTTAAAGTTTTCTACGTTTAACTGTTCGTTTAATATTTTTGCCATTCGTGCAGGGCTTGGTGTGGAACCCAAACACGACGTGGGGACAATTTCGTGCATCGTTCCTGTTCTTAACCTCAGGAGTATCCTCGTGTGTTCTTGGTTTGCGACATTTTCTGTTTTGAGTGAAAGTAGTACCGGACCAAGAGTTTCGTCGTAACCAACCATATTTGAATGCTCCTGTAACAAAAAAAAAGTTACAAAAATGTTTTGCAAAAGAATTAATTTACCAAATGTCATTAACTTACAAAAAGCATTGAGTACGAAACAATAGTTTTTCCGTGAGAGTGAGAAGATTCTCAGCATTATTAACTATTTAGCAAACAATAAGAAAAAATAAGGTTGCGGTATATTCGTATCTACAATCTAGAACACGACAGATGTTGAAATTTTCTACGCACGATTTCAATAAGCAACGACCATAATGTTCTGTACAAATTTTTTTACAAGCAGCACACGATGTGCAAACAAAAAATGACATAGTAAAGAGCAATCCAATTTTTTAACGCATGGAGAGAGATATGGTTAGCAACAAATCCGAATAGCGTACGTTTGAAATAGCGCAGACAAGCTGGGTAAGGATGCAAGTAAGTCCACGTTATTAATAGAATAAATCTTGCATCTTCCCACATACTCCTTGTAGTATAATCACGGATTCTTCGCCAAGCCCCTTAGGAGACAAGAGATGTCAGTGACTACAAAAAGTTTAAAGCAATGCAAACTTATTTGCACGACACATAAACGCAATTTATTTCTAAAACCACTTAATTTTAGGAAAAAAGTTTATAAGTATGGATTATAAGTTCAGCGGTCAACAATTTTTCCAAATCTCATTAAAAGTATTTAATCCTTTCAGTTGTGAAGGTCAGGTTTGTTTGTATCCAAACATATCGATCCCGATTCCCCCATAACCCCTTGTTAATTTTACATTACTCATCGGCAGCGAACGGTACCTTGTTGTACCTTTAACGATCCTAAATAAACACGATTTATGGTTCCACATTTCTTTCTGGAGCGTAAGCACAGACAGTATAATCTCGTCGACAATCTACTTTGGAAGAAATGTTAAAAGCGGGGCCCCGATAATGTCCTAAATTTATAAAGTCGCCGCTTTTAGTTCAACAAGTACACACAACAAAAAAAAGTCTAAATATTCTTATCGAACAACGAGAAACCTTGATCAAACAAGAACAAGTAAAAAGGAACCTGAAAGCTTTATGGAGTTCTCTGGCCTAATCTCTTCTATTGCGAAAAGGTAATACATTCAATGTCTTATTCGGAACCGACCTACTCTTAGTGTAATTTTTAATAATAGGGTTATTATTATGCCACTTAAGATTGTTGCAATATATAAATATTATATTTGTGGCCATTATTGTTAGAACTCAAGAGAACAATTGAGTACCGCTAAATCAATAATGAATATACTAGGTCATAATGTATACATACAGGTAGTAGTACAGCAGTTAACAATGTTGTATCAACAATGTTATTGATTAGGGGAGAGTGGATACACTCGGGACTGCTAATTTTAACCTCCAAATAATTATTATTACATTAATTTTTGAGTTTTGTTGGTATTCTTTGCTTTTGGGTGCAACCTTGCCTACTGTTTCAAATAATCTGAGCTTTCAGAAAAATTTAATTTGTTCTATTGTGCCTCACTGTGGGGTACATAGAGACAAATAAAGGGTACATTTAAATCAAAACATAATAACAACTATTAGAAAATTGATTAGAGACAGTAATTGACTTGCAGCTAACGCCATAAATTGCGAATGCAAGGTACCGGTTTCAAATAAAAGTCAAACTTTCTTATGACTAGTCTCCGTGCTTCAAAAGCAACTCTAAGACGGTGGTCCCCTGGGTTAATGAATTGCCATCTTTAACATAGAAACCAGGGTACAGGCACATCTGAAGATCAGCCCAGCAAACTACTTAATGGATGTAATATAATTATATGTTCATAGAACTAACACTGCCAAAGAAACGACGCAGATGTTGGAAAGAACAAACCATAGGGCTTAAACTAAGATTAAGAAGAATAAAAAGATTTAAAAAAAATTTGACCAGTGTGGAATTTTAGTTATAGAATTCAAAAAAGTTTGAATAATTTTCCAAAATATTTTCCCCACATCCCCGGAAGTGTCTCGTACAGCAAACATCGTTTTATCTTATCTTATAAACAATATCTTACAAACGGGGGTTAAAAATTTCAAATATCATTTGTACGTAATTAATGAAAGCTTCCATATGACCCCTGATTGCCGAAGAAATTTTGTGTTTAGTTAGTTCAAGTAGCCCCTGAGCTGATAGGTTTGCATCCTGAGGGTACTGAAAGACCCCGCTTCAAAATCTGAGATTATTTTAGATTTACTAAAGATTATCATAATAAAAAAGTCTAAATCTGTATATAATTTTTAATTTATGATGTTTGTAACACAATCACAATTAGTTCGTTTATTAATTATTACTAAACGAAAATAATTGCAGTGCGGCCTTCAGGCCGCACAGCCTGGGCAATCTAGTTTATAATTAAAATATTAGTTCGGTAGTAAAATTGTACCAATTTTACCCATATAGACTTGCGTCTATCGTATTTCGGTCACGAATAAACTTACGACAGATAATTTATGGACACCCTGGATGTCTTTTTAAGTGGTCTCGACATTTCAAAATATCTCTTGCATCAGTAAATAAATATTTTGATATAACGTGATAAAATAATTCACAATAATTTATGAACCTCACGTTTCTTTGGGCAATTGTTCAGTTAACATTTTCCTAATTTAAACAGTAAAAATAATCGTCCCATAAAGCACATAACTCATTTTGACATTTATTGTTCTTTCTCTACCACTACTTTCTATTATTACTTTATATCGTGAAAAAACTTCCCAAGTTATATTTTTAAAAACTAAAAACGCGTCAATAAAATTTAAAAGATAATATTTAATTGTACAGTGTAATTAAGTTACTTCCGTTAAATTTTATGCAAATTAATTGACCATAAAATTGTTGTTTAGGATGAAAGTATGTTAGACACTCGGATAAAATCTAGGTGACATAAAAAAGCCCAAAAAGGAACATTTGAAAAGTGCAGGCGGAGTTAGACTCGCAGATTTTGAACCCAGGTCAAAATGGACAATTTAATTGAAAACAATAAAATAACTAAAACAATGAAAATCGAAGTCCCGTTGTTTTATAACATGAAAATTTATTATTGGTAATTAATGATGATACTGAATAGAAATTAATAATTCAATTGAAGTTCATTACATGGACAGGACGAATAATTGGAAAACGAAACGTGCAGAAAAAACTAAAATCCAACTTGTCCAATAACAATAAAATTTGATGTTCGTGAGACAATTAAGTAATAAAATTACGGGATAGGTTTATTAGCATAAATAGCAAAATCCAACTTTGCGTTGTGTTTGTAGTCGGAAAGTATCAGCAAGCCGGTTGAAATTATGCCTAGAAGAGGTCGAACTAGTAACAATGGGTAGGGCTAACAATGCTTTATTTTTCTAGACTTTCTCGCCCACACCTTGATCTTATTTTATGGATACGATAAGATGTTCTTATATTTGTTAAACAATTGGTCAAAAAATAAAAATTTGCATCGATCGCGCTTGTGGCCGCATTTTTACACGCTGCTGTTACAATTTTTGAGTAAGTGAACGAAAATTTTTATAATGAGACCTTGTAATTAGAATGTTAATTTAAGACTCAAGGTTTACAATTAACACCAACTCGCATGCTTAAAACTTAAAAAATGTATTTTGAAGTTAACAAACAATTTGTTATTAGAAACTTTCCTTTCAGATGTACGAATAAGGGAAGAGCTAAGCGGAAGCCCTCACACCAAGGGTGGTAAGTAAAACATAATGAAGAGTAGAATTTCCTGCCGCAAGGAAAAGCTTTCCGAGAGAACACAATATTGTTTTACTTACAAAGTGTGCAGAAATAAAGATATTTAGTTAAATTCGATTTCATCAGAGTAACTCAATCGGGCGAATTCAAAAAATGGAAATGGTGCTGCTGTGTTCGATTCCAACATAAAGTCTGTTTGTAGATATAATAAACATTGTTTGATAACCATTTAATAAGTAAATGCAAATTAACTTTCCCCTTTATGTTTGTTGAAAAAGCATAAAAGTGATTTAATGTGATACAATTAAAAAAAGATTAGTTTACTGCTGAAGGCCTACAGCATACAATCAATTTTATTGATCAAGATGTAGCAATGTGCATCTCCAAGTGTTATATTCCATACGGATAACGATTAAATTGATAATGATGAAAGTTGACCTATTAGTCCTATTGTTCCTAATGAGGAACGCAATTACCCGTTAATGAATGTTTGATCGAAAATTCTCTAAAAATTAAGTTTATTAAAAATATCGAATTTCTCAATTTAGGAAGCAAATTTGTTTAAAATTAGAATCTGAGTTTAGTTTTATTATTTCGATATGATTTTACAATCGGTTTCTGTTTCTGACAAGCTTTATATTCCAAGTTGCAGGATCAAAAAGTATGATGGTCCTTGTATTCGAGAGAAGATCACGAACATTTTAAGATGTCATTGTCAGTTAAAACTATGGCCTACTTTTACCTTGAAATCAATATTACCTACCATATTGCTTTATTTTCTTGCACGTAATAGTAAAACAGAACCGGTTTTGAAGTTTTCTAAAAAAATTTCCTCGCATCAACTTAATGATTATAGCCAACAAATGTTTTATTAATCAAATTTGTATCGTGCTTGTAAACACTTAATAAAGCAAAACCACAATACAAACACTTTCATTAGCTGGTTCAAGTCAAAAATACAACTTTTCATCTTACATGATGAAGTATACAAATAAGATGGAAAACACGAGAGATCAATACCAAACGAAACGTTTGAATTATGAATTTCTTCAATATTAAAAATAAAATAATAAGATCAACTATCTTGTAAGATGTATAATATGTAACAGAACGAAATACAAGCAATGAAAAGAGGAACCTATTCTGGAATACTTGGTTATATGAAAATCCGTTCCAAAAATTTAATTAATCAAATAAAACGGAATTTAATCAGTTGACAATTCGCATTATTGTTCCGTTACAAAACACCCTGAAATTTATGCAATTGTAAATTAAAAAATTTGAATATGGCGAATATACATAGCGTGCTGATTCCGTTTTTCCATTTCAATTAATTGAATAAAAGAATAATCGATCATTCGAACCGTGACCGTAATCTTGTTCAATTGTATAAAATTGCCCATATATAACACGAAGAAATAACATATTCAATATTTACACCTTAAGGTTACTGTTTTCCTTATGTAACATGGAATTATTGCAAAAAACCAGACTCCTGATTTCCGTGACCTTTCCCTTCATGCACGGTAATTTTCTATTAGCGGATTGAAAAAAATACAAAATCTTGATTTGACCACTTTTGCCGTTTGAAACTCTTCCTTTGCAATATTATGAAACAGAGAAGCACGGAAATTTTAAACAATGGTAATTAAATTCAAAATGGACGATAATAACAAATCTTTGTCTAGTATGATTAATTTAATCGTAATTAAAATTTCGAGGAACCTATTTGCAATTCATTTATACGAAGAACCCACAAGACATGTAAGCAATTGGATTTTCAACTAAAAAATGTTTCTTGAGAAGTGAAACATTACAGAAGTCGTAACTTCTCGAGAGCTTATTTTCGAGGGTGAATTGGTAATGCGGATTAGTATTGTAATTTTTAATTTGATCTAGTTTCGAGTAACGGGAATTTGTTAGCGGTCTTCGCGATCGGTAGGTAACGCTTCACGCACCCTGTAGATGGTTAACATCGGAGGGCCATTTTTAAGAGGCTATATTTTACAATGGTTATTATTTGTTAAAAATTTAGTTTATATAATATAGATATAAAAATTCTGCTCATCTCTTAAAATCTCACGTTTAATGTTTATTTCCATTTATTGGCTTCTGAAACCTCGCTCTATATGTAACTAGATTGCCCTGGATGTGCGGCCTAAAGGCCGCACTTAAACTATTTTTTTAGGTTAGCAACCAATCCTGATTGCGTTACGAAATACTTAAGACTAACTTTTCTCTTGATTTTCTTAATTTATTAAAGGGAAATCTCAAAGAAGATCTTTAGACCGTGCAACAGTAGCAAAACAACATTCGTCGAAAAGTTAATCTTAGATATCTTGACTCGAGTTATAGGAAATGCCATAAAAAGAGTTCAATCGCTCATGCAGTTAGCGGCGACTATTAAATTGCCATCTTTAATTATTCATATTAAACTTAAAATAAATGTTCAAACCAAGCGTTTTTGGTTTATCACCACATTATAAATGACATTATTTTAAAAACAGATACTACTATAATTTTGACGATTTTCCATTGAAAGGCTTAAATTAAATAAAAAGTATAGTAAACTGTGCGGTCTAAAGGCCGCACTAAAGCTATTTGTAGGTTTCAGAATTGAATATTATAGTAGATGTTTCTTGTTATGATATTTATATTTTAACTATTTGTAGCTCATATCTAGGAGTTATATTGATCCTTCTCGAAAGAGAAGCCACCAATTAAAATTTTGATTGCGATCAATCCTAGTTTGATCTAACATGCATACCATTTTACTTCGCCATCATATCGTAACGTACATCTGTGACTTTAAAAATCTTAAATGTTATTTCTGAAACTGCTTTCAGGAGTTTATGACCTTTTCACACTGGGGCAAAAGAGCTTTAATGCTGGCACAAACGAAAAACTAAAATGATGATAATTGCTGAGGCAGTCTTAATGAAGCTTTTGACATGACGCATTGTTTTGTAATAGTAATTATTTTCGGTCTACATATTTGGTGTGATTTTAAAATGTATCACTGGAGAAGAAATTATACAGAATATAAATGAATTGAATTGAAAGTACTGTTAGTTATATTTTTTATTACTATCTACTAGTTAAATGAAAATCATGGCCAAGTTACATACATAATGCACCTAGAAATAAATGTATGTGACATGGAGTTCACGTTGTTGAGTAATTTTTAAGGCCACTGAGCAGAATAATACATGGGAACTTAGGAAAGCAAGATCATTAAATTTTATACTTACTGTATTGTAAACCTACCATTAGTTTTGCAAGAATCAAATTTGCTTAATAAACAATAAAATATTATCAATTAAACGTGGATTGTGTAAATGAACAAAGTAATCTCGAGTGAAAGGTAATCTAACATACAGCGCAGGACTTTGGATTTCAAGTTGAACTTGATGATTGAATGTCCGGAGAAAGTTAATTGAAATTAATATTCCGCGGAAAATGAATTTCATGCTGTAATTTCATCTCGAAACAAAATAATTTCGACTTTTTTTATTTTCTTGTAATTGCGAGTTTGACACGAAAAACGTTCCCGATGGTGAAAAAATTAAATTAACGAGAAAAGTGAGAAAAGAAACAAGGAAAAGTTGCTAATTTGGCAGTTTCTTATTTTTAATCGATTTTAGCGAGAAACCACAAAAATATCCAACAATAAGATAAAGTCATGGAACCGAAAACGACGCAATAACGTAACAGAATTACTGAATTATCATAATCTTAAACCGTATACTTTTTGGTAGTCTGAAGTATCCATAATTAGTTCCGCTGGTGAATGTCCACAGGAAACACTATAAAATAGTTCTTCTTAATTACTCAAAGTAAAGCAATTTATTGAGTCATTTTCATCATTACCAGTTAATTATAACTGCACAAAAATAGAAATAAATAGTTTCAATAAAAAAGCACGCCCGAGAAAATTTCATTAAAATTTTATTTCCCTTTAAGTATAGAAGAGGAAGATGTGAAAACAAACATCCAGTTTATTCAAGCTAAACGGGCACCAGGTTGCTAAAGCTAAGATTTTTTTGCAGCCGGTGTCCGTTTACCTTTATACAGAAAGTTTTGAGATAATAAAAGTCGAATTCCCATATGAAAAAAAACTTGTTACTATTAATAATTTAACAGTTCATCGTACAGGACGTATGTATTTCTTTGTGAAAAAAAAAGAACATTGTGGTATTTAGAGAAAAATTCTGTTAGAATCTAAATTAGTTTTGTTAAATTAATTAAAGAAACTCTATCTTTTGGGTTCTCGTAATCCATTTAGTGACTCTATTCCCCGACTAGAAGAAGCAGTAACGCTTGCAAAAATATTGCCAATAAATTAAAATTTTAACATATTTTAACAATTCAGCTCTAATTTTCTTAGTGAAATACGGATACGGAGCATTTTCATCAAGCCACGACATCAATGCAGATTGTCAACGCGAACTTTAAAGGAGAATTAAAAACTTTTGAATATTTAAATTTGGAAGCCACCCACCAATCATTAATTATCCGTAAAGTTTCCACCCTCTTTAAGTTTTGATATAGTTAACTAAGAAAATGTAAATCATTTTTAAAAGGTTTCCCTCAAAGTAAATGTTTACACTAATAATTAGTACAGATAATAATGAAAGTAAACAAGAACACTTACCCGTCCTACAAAAAACCTCCTGTAACACTTTGCAGTGTCATCTGTTTCTATTTTAGCCCTCCATGTGCCTTGGGATAAAAAAGGTTGCCCCCTTATGTCATAATGACAGTCATGATCCGTTCCATCTACCCAGTATCCTTTATCGGGGGTAACAATCATAGGGTAAGGTGACGGACGTGCCAGGGTGTCTTGTAAAAGTCTTTTGGATGCTGTCGCTTGCTGTGGAGAAGCCGGAGGTGTTGGTTGCGACGGGGTAGGTATTGGAGAGATCTTAATGTTGTTATTCGATAATCGATCATCTCGGTTATCGTTATGCCTTTGAGACTTTGGCTGAAAATAGAAAATCCAAGATAAAATATAACTCCACACAAAACAATCAATATAAAACAATTTATTATCAAAGAGACGTCATTAAGGTAGCGTAAAATTCAATTCTCGTTAAAAATTCTACTTCAAATAATAATTAGTTTTGTTTAAATTCGAAAAATATAGCGTTTACGCTCTCAGATGTAACATAAAGACGGATCTACTACATAATTAAAATATGGTGCTTCAGTTATCCAACATGAGCCGAGTTTATAAGTTTATGAGATGTAATTTAAATGTTTATTCTTTTATTAAATTTTCCTGTAATCCAAACTGTGACTAAACACTTAGGTCATACAAAAACACCAAAGAAACATTGTCGCAATGGGACTTATGACATGGTGACATGGACCACCCAGTTACAAGGCGGAAAAACAGCTGGGATTGTGACATGCTGATGTAGATTGCCGGACTGAGTTTCGATGGTTTCATGTAGCAACCGTTTAATTTATTGACGGAACATAAATAAACTAAATGTGATTTTCGACTTTGTGACCCATTCAAAGGAAGTACAAGCAGCGTACTTTATCAATGAATCGTCTGCCAAAAGGCGCTGTACTCGAATCTTGGCACGATTCTAGGTCTGAATACTTACAAGTTTATGAACTTTCGTCGATTTTCACTTCGAAACTTTTAACTGTAATTTTCGGACTATGAAAACTAAAGAAAATCCATCGATTTTTCTAGCATAGGAAAATAGCGTGTTTGGTTACCCAGGTCATGTTTAAAACCGTGATGTATTTTCCAGGGTTTTATTATCGTGGTAAGGTCACATATACCTACACTTTGACTGATTGATAGGATTTGCTGGAAAATTAATCTCGATAGTATCAAAAACCGTGTTAAAGGTCATCGAATTCATTACTCACTTTCCTCTCTACACGTTGGTTCATTTTCATATTAGTGTACATAATCTTAAAAGATCAGCAATTATCGATCACATTTTTCTAATCCAGGAAAATCAGGTCAAATAATTTCAAATATGATCCTCGATTGGGATCCGAAACCTGGCGCACAAGCTGTGAATACCCGCACTAGCACATGATTTTATACTGTGAAACTGCATTAATTTGTTAGTAGTGCTAATTGTGGGATCGCTATATCATCCCGAGCAACATCTTATTAACAGTAGCAAAAAGGAAGCGGATTCAATGATGTATGTCGGCTTCCTTAGCTGACAATGATTGTACAAGATTGCAAACCATGTCGGTAGCAAATAGTAGCCTGTCTATAGTAGTGTGATTGTTGAAGAGAGGAAGCGAACTCATTTAAGCGGCTAATTTTAATCTTAATGGTGTGGTGGTAAAGGAGACGAAGTGAATGCATTCTATTGCTCAACAAACACATACACGTTAAAATAACGCAAACTTTGCAATTTATGCAAAGATTTAACGTTCTTATAACGAACGTGGTCAAAAGAATGGGACGATGAAGTTCAGACGTTTTGTTTGTTCTATAGAGGTAATCAACACAGCGTGATGTGATGAAAATTGTGCCTCCAACCGCGCTATCGACCCCATTGGTTAGATCTTGCGTGTAACTATTGTTTTTTTTTACTAATTTTTAGTGGCAACTTGTGATTTTATTTTATATAATTTTTTTTATAAAGCATAATAAAAAAAAAGTTTATAATTAGTGCGGCCTGCAGGCCGCACAGCTTAAGCAAAATACATAGTTGTAAAATAATTAATTTACCGTATGACAAAAAACAATAAAAATACAAAAAATTATTTAGTAATTTGCGGAGATGATGAGAAGATGATGATGATTTGATGCATTCTTACAATACGTCCAAGCCATGATTACGACTTTACAGGTGCAAATCGTAAGATCAAAAATTTAGCTAATTATAAAATATCGATTTTGAAAATTTTCATGATAGTGAGAATGACGCGCATAAGTAGATTAACGAGATGCAAATCTTTATTCGCAGGAACCTTAGTAAACAAGCACGCAGAATTACTGAATAACCGTATCTAAATAAATTTGCAGTATTTTTGTTGCATTTGAAACTCACAATTTAAAACAAATCTGCTTTTTTTTTAGAGAAAATGATAAATGTTAGTAGCTTTAGTTGCAAGACATTTAAGGTTTTTATTCGGTCTTTCGAGTATCTTTTATCTCAAAATTCCATGTTGGTTGCTTTAACTATTATATGAAAAACTGGGAAAACGAAGAACGTGTAACGGTGATTCGCTTGATAGAACTGGAATAAATTCTCTTCGTTTTAGATGCTAATGATGGGCACTCTTGATTTTTAATAGATTTACGAGATAGGCTCTACATATTCAGTTAGAGAATTACTTCCTCGTTGGAATACAAAGAGATTTACATCAAAATTCATATTTAAGTGAAGTATTCTTGCGTTTTCCATTAATAACGTTCAACGCATTATTACCTTCCTCTGTGACCTGCGTGATAAATTGATTGTTAATTACTATATTAATAAAAAAGCCATTAAAAGGAACAAAATAAAACTTGAAAACTGACGTCACAAGTACTAACTAAATTTGCAAAAAAGTTATAAAATTAACACATTTAACGACACGTGCTTCGAACTTGATGTGTTCGAACCTGTTACGTTCTCATCAGCACCACATGAAAAGTCGAAAAGTATCTTGATGCTGCGAACGGATCATAAAGTTCATTTTTGTACCAAACATGAAACCATACATTCTTTTGTTTTATGAGTCACACCGTAAATAACATAATAGGTGTGCAAGAGAACAGCTTAATTTTTCAATAATCTTGGTTCAATAGTGAGAAAATAGGTCACTTCAAAACAACTTTTATATAGACACGCCATTCAAATTATTAATCATCTCATTTCAATAGGCAATGAATTATGTTTTGGTTAATCATTCCACTGTAGCAAATTTTATTGTAAATTTAATTTGTGTAATATTTCCACATTATTATTACGTCAATAATAGTAAATAACATAATAAAATGGAATCAAATTCAAATTATTTTTATAATTGATTTTACTACGTATAATGTATAAAAAATTGAATTTGTCTTTCCTAAAATTTGTTTTAGCCCGGAAGATATTCTGTTTTAATTAAAATTTATGACCGATATCTAGAAAATTTGTACCTCATAAAATAAGGATGCAATTAATCAAAGTTTGGGTTAGTCCCTGAAATTTTCGCAACTTTTCAATTATCCTATTTTGTAACTTAAAATTGGGCTGTAACAAAGTGTTGTAATCAATAATCGACCCAATAACTGTGAAATCAATTCTTCGAGTTGTAAAGTATTTAACGATTGCGTGTTCATCCATACCGATCCATACGCTAGCTAATTTAAACTTTTCACCTACTGTTACTGTTTCTCCTATGAACGACTGAAATAATTGGATTCGATTAAACACAAACTGTCACGTTAACCAGTTTTCATTTCTGACTTCTGGATACGTATTATCTTACTTGATCAATTTTCAAAGCTGTTTAATCGTGCTATTCTACTTCCTAGTTTCTCGTAGAATATTTTAGCACTGAACAGACTAAATTGAATCGATGAAACCTATTATAGAACTATTTAACTAAATCAAGATATAAATTAACTAGTTTTCCACTGTCGAGGCCGGGAAATCAGATAAAAATTTCAAATAGCTGAGAAATAATGTTTATACTAATTATTGATTTTTTGAATGCTATCGAAATGGATTTAGAGATGAAACAACTGATGGAATGATTTAGTCGTGTGCAGAAGCTGAAGGAGGAAAAGAAACAGATGTTGAATTGGAAGCTAAGAGGACACCTAAAAAAAGGGTAAGCCATGGTTGTTTAGCGTCACAGGGTGCGGAATGCGGGTCAAAATTTTTTGGCCTTTAGTCTCACCAAGGAAGAATACGTCAATTCTTTTTATCTCAAAATATCTGGAAAACATATAGCAATTTTTTCAAAATATTTATTTTGTAGAAAATTGTTAAAAAAGTAATACTTTATATTCTTTCTAAAGTTGAAACACTTAAAAAGTAAAAAATAAAATAAACCAGTCAACACTTCTTGCAAGAAGCTTTCATCGCCAACTTGACTGAATTGATACCACGAAATTTTAGGGTACTTCGTCAAGTGTTAAGATTTTAAAAATAGCAGCAAAATTACGTTAATCAAGTTTATTTTTAATTTAATGTTGAAAAACCTTCCCAGAATAGCGTACTTGTACGTGAAATATTACAAAAATATTTGGGTTATGTTTGTAATTGTTTTATGTTAGCAAATTTCAAATAAACAATTGAATTGTTTTGGCACATTTTGTATTTAATAATTATGTAAATACTAAAAATTGCAGAATTCGAGTTCTGAAGCAGACCTTAGCTGACCTCATTCCAAAAGCAATTTTTTCGTCAAAAAACAACATACGACGCGCCCCGTTGGATGAGACAACTTGGAGTCAATATAAAAATTTGAATTTTTTGAAAGGTAAATTTAAAAATTGACTTGCTTTATTTGATAATTTACGTCTGTGCTCAGTTTCTTTACGAGTGTTACAAAGCTAATCAAGTGGTTTGAAGATAAGCAAATATCATTTCATTAAATTATTTAATGGCATATAACATTACAAAACCTGATTAGCATAAATGTTTATCAAATGAAATGTTTATTTACTGTAATTAATTAATTTCAATTGGTATATGAAAAAATAATTAAATTGGTGAACTTAAATTAATTTGTGCGGAGCAATGGATCGACTTGGGACGAAAAGTGTGTCACTCACTTATTGAGTGGGGGGCATTTTTGAATTTGTATTATATTTATATTTTCATGACTAAAAAGTGCATATGAAAATTGAGCCGGAAATGTTGTTTAATTTAGAATCGTTGTGCTATCTCACGAGTCATATTGTATGTGATCTACAATAAGATTAATCCAATTTATGAATGAATTTATTATGCCAGAGCGGACGTTGGTCCATTGAATTTATATTTAAATGAGGTTTGGGGAAGCGTTAAGCTACTTGCCAAAACAAATATTTGCAATTGTTCTATTAAATGTAATCAAAAATTTAAATGCTTACGAATTCTTTAAGAAAATTTAATCTAGACTTAAAACCGTTTAAAAGAACAAACAGAAGGGAGCGAATACTAAAATACTCGAGACAAAAATACATCAGACGACGCAGCTAATCTAAGTGTGAAGTTATACACCTGGACATGAAATGTAAATCTCTAATAAATTCTGCGGTGGGTTTTTATAATATCGTCACCAAGAATGGAAAAAAAGTGTCACCAAATTGGAAACTTTTGTTGATATGGGGTTTTGAGTCCCTCCCTGTAAAAAATCCTATGGACGCCCTTGTGCACAGCACGATATCCAATACTGAAAAGTTAATCAATCGTCTACTGAACATTTAGAAGGTTTCCGAAAAAGACTCCCTGTCGATCTTCCATAAGGCAATACTCTCACGTTACGATGCATGACCAGGTGGTTTCATTTAGCGCTTTGCAGATGAATAACCAGGCAGATAATTATAAGTTTCGGTAGCTAACTTTACGTCGATTTCCATCAAGGGATCAAAGTTTTGTAATCAAATAAAATGACTATTGAACGGAAATTTCTCAAAGAGTAATACCAGAAAATGAAGGTAGTTCGCATCAAACAGATTAGGCAGTGACTTTCACTCAAGTAATAAAAACATGAAAGACTTCAATTAACTGCAATATAGGACAGCTTAACGAGAAAGGTAACCGACCGCAATACGATTTTGTAAGATAGCGTCACCAAGATATCAATTTGAATATTGCACGATGACAAGGTTTCGCGATTGAATGTTTTAAAAATGCAGCTATTTTAAATTCGTAACAGTTTAAAAAATGGTGTTGAAACTGAACAAAATTTGGTATTTAGAAACATTGAGGTGATAAATTGTACCTATTATACAACGTCTTAGATAATACGATAAAAAATTGTCACTCAAAGTGTTAAAACGCAAAAGTGAAACTTTTGTGAGAAACTTGGTCAAACTCGTAACACCAATGATTTCAAATTTTTCATCCAAATCCAAATGGAGCTAATCACGTTCCAGGAATAAATCTGATTTAATATTACAAAAACCCAGTTTATGTGAACCGCTAAGCCAGCTGATGATGCTATCTGGGGGAAATTGAATTATTATATATGAAGAAGTATTTAAAGAAATCCGGTTCATGACCTTTCGTTGCTATGCCTTTTAATAGCAATTTTCGCATATATACGAAATTCTAATCTGAAAATTTAAACTTGAAACGAGCTCTTTTACAAAAATTATGGATTGTCCAAAAATTGCGGAAGTCATTGTAGTTATGATTGTGTTCTTCATTATAATAGGCAAAAATTGCTGCTATTAAAATAGCATCAATCTATTCATCAGTTAGTCATCGTTTCGTGTTGTTTATACCTCGGAGGGGATATGAACTACAGAAATAAATATTAAGTAAAGGTACAGGTAAATGATGAGTCATATACACTTTGTTTTCATCGTGACGAGCCTTGAAATACTTAAGTAAACGGTTATCTCGGCAGAGAAGATCAAAAGTATGTTTTAGCCAATATTTCTAATTGGGCTTCTTTCGTATGGAAATCTGATTTCTAAAATCGATAAAAGCACCAGGCTACCAGACACACGAAAAATGTCAATTTAGGGTAACTTGACAGTATGTCCTCCATACAATTAAATTACCGTTACTTAAAAGCAGTTCTCAGCCGTGAGGTGCAAAAATGCAACACTTTTCTTTTCAATCCATTAAACGAAGGGAAATTTACAGTTACTCAACGAAACAGATTATCATAGCTAATTTATGGATTTTAGCATGTAGAAACATCGTCTAGGTATGCAATTTTTAATATTTAAAATTTGGAATCACACCCACGTGTCAGTATTCAAAGGTTAATCATAAAATTTTCATTGCAGATTAACTTAATTTCCTTCTATCCAAACCCAGCAAGCTTTTTGAAAAAACGTCACCCCAACACTTTAAATTCATAAAAACGTTAAATCAATACACTAAAAATAGGTGTAACATGAGGAAGCATAATATTGTCGCCATGTTCACCTTGACTTTACAACGCGAATAAGAAATTTTTATAGATGGAATAAATTTTGCGGATGCCAAAATACTAAAATTATAAAATTAAATAACTCAGTTTTTAAGACATATTATGTAAGCAAAAACTAACCAAACCATGATTGAACCTCCCCCCCTCCATAGGCCAGTTAAGCTCCATCAATTCGATAAAAATTAAACAATAAAAATATTTTGGTATTTGTTCCATTCAATCAATACAGACAAACATAATACCGTTAGTAATAATACAAATAAAAATTTAGAAGTTGCGCGTTACTGAAGAATGTGCACAAAATAAATAAAAGAAGTATAGAAAGAATTTTTCAATTTTTCATAAGATATCAAGAAGAGAAATGAACGACTGTTTAGGAATTCGTTTACGTTCCTTTGAAAATGACAATTGATGTAAAAATTTAGTTTGCCAAAATTTAGAAACTCATTTTTCTTACTATGCAAGAAATTTAATTAATGTAACATGAAAATTTTCGAGATGTTGGGTAGTGGGTGCGATTTCCGTTTGTGGCAGGTTTATTTTGAGATTGGAAAATTGTCAACTGAAGTGAATTGTTTTCCTGATTTCTATTTCCAGCTTATAAAGGAAATCGAAGTGTAAATTTAAAAATAATGAATGATAATCCAATTAACGAAGTCGTGATGATTGGATTTATTAAGGTGTACGCATGACTTGTGCATTTCGTAGCTCTGTAAATTTCTGTAATTATTGTGAACAGCAAAAAGTGTAGGTGGAAAATGGAAATGTATTTCAATTGTGAAAGTTATTCGATTAGTGTTTTACATTCTAAGATACGTTCAGATGTCTCCAGCGCCCACGAACAAATATGAGTATAGCTTCGAATATTTGGTTTGATTTATGATATTGAATCCACATCCATGCTTTTACTTGAAGTATTTTAGTTCTTGAAACGATGTCAGATTTAGTAATGAAAGTCGGCTAAACTAAAATAGGCAAATATTATCAAAGGCATTTCCGCAGATAATACAATGAACGTTTCCTGTTGTTATCCAAAACCTTATCGAACTTCATTTATACCCACAAATTCAATTTCCAACTTTTGTACAAAATAATAAGTAAACCGTCGAATGCAATTCAAGGCACGCACGTTTTAAAATCCTTCAAAAATAATAAGGGGTATTTAAAATTCCTCGCTTCGATGTCAGCCGATGACAATTCACTTTAGGTTGTGCTCAAAATAAAAAGATTTATTATTTAAAGTAAGATGGAAGCAGAAGCTCCTAATAAATTCGCACGGTAAGATAATATTTTAGTGCTACAGGTATGGATAACGTATCACAACTCATTGAAATTCCGTAAGGAAATGGATCTGAAACGTAACGCACGTGACTGAATTTATAACGGTGGTATTACATTTTAATATGGTACCAAACAGGTACATGAATGAACCAAAAAAAAATCATATTTAACAGTTGAACTTCGTTGAATTTGCAGACACGCTTTCGAAAATTAGAGAAAATTTTAATCACCGGTGAATCCAATTAATATATTTCGAAGTGGGCTGGTATCAAAGTTTTCATCAGCTTCATAGAAAAATAATTTATAGAACTGTATCTAAACAAAACACTTATTTATTTGTGCCGTGGTTTGAATTCCACGTTACGCTATAGGTCCTGTTATGTCAAGGCACAGTTGAACCAAAACTTAAAGTTCAGAAATGAAATAAATTCTTCGTAAATTACAGATTTTCACGGTTTACTTCCAAGAACAAAAGAATTTTTTACTGTTTTTACAAGATCTTGTATTTTAATTCAATTTTTAGCACCGATACAATTCCTATTTTCGTAAAAAACGTAGAATTTATTATATTTATTTTTATTATTTCATATTAAACCAAATTTAGAAATACCCATCTTCAAAAATTCTTGCCCTGATTTCCTGCAAGTCGAAGGCTCCTCCACTTAGTAAGTAGTAACCCCCCCCCCCCCAAGTGGGGAGACTGTCCCGAGCTGGCAATTTTAACGCTGATATTTGCTTTAAAAACATTTCTTATTTCAGAGAAGAAAAGAAAATGCGAAAAATTTGTAATGTAAAAATCTCATAAGATTGGCTAATTACAAGTTTAGATTTTTATGGAGCTCAATACCTTAATATACCATTAGTTCTTTTTCATTGATCAATTTTTAGTTTTAGCTTTTTTTTAAGTAAAAACTAATTTTGAGACTAGGGGCAGTTACAATCTCGTTAATCTCTTTATGCGCGTCCTCCGAATCATTTTAGAATTGCAGCTTTACAACAATATATTTAGATTTAATTTTTCTTCGTTTCCTTGACAACAGTGTATTTCTTTTCTATGTCCGTGGAAAAAAACATTATTACATCACCAAAAAGAATTTATAAAATAAATCGAGAGCGTAGGGATTGATATTACCGGTCATCAAAATATGAAATTCCTTCAAAATGTAAAAAGGCTAATCCCCGACCTGGGGGTACTCCATACCCCCCAGACCCCCCGGTTTTACACCCATTTTTTCATAATTTAGACTTGACGTCCTATATCAAACAACTATTATTATACTATAATAAGCTCCCGACCCCAAGTAGGTTCCAGGTTGGGGGGTTGCAAAACTTTGCTGGGCGAGTGTGAAAAACTGCCGTTTCCTGATGGATGATCTCAGTGCCGATTAATTTTTAAATTATATTTCCTTTCATTGAATGAGTGGAGCTGAATATGAAGTTTTGCTGTTCTAAACATACCCACTTAAGGGTCGGAGATCCCCCCCTCTAGATCCCGGTTTCAAAGGTGTTTTTTAAAACAGGGTGTTTTAAGTCGACTAAAGTCAAACTATATCACATGATAAAACTTAAGGAAACTAAAAATTTCTGTTAGCTCCATTTTTCAAAATGGCGCTTAGTTTCCTCCCTATAGCTGATCTACTGGTTTTTTATTCATCTACCTTATTTTTTGATTTAGAAAAAAACTAAAAATATGTAACTAAGTAATGTATTTAAAAATGCCTAAAAATAATTGAAATAAAGTTTTATTATATCTCTAACCATTTCAAAATGGCGGACAATTAAAATGTTTAAAGTTTGATTTCTCCAACACCAACTGCTGAATTTTTTGGAAATAAAGTTTACTAAATTTTTCAAGGCTTCATTCAGAAAACACTCTGTATACTGGAATAGATTAGGTGAATTATTGAATTGCTGTTGAAGGTCATTACTCATCAGCGGTTCAGCTATGTTTGAGTCCAGTCAAAGGTGCGGAGTTTTAGGATTCTCAAGGGAGGGACTCCAAAAAACTGATAATAATGTCTACGGATAAACAATTTTGTTTAGAGATAAACCTACTTTGACGAATTACAGGTCCGTGGTTACAAGTCCTGCATTTTGTTTTTTTAACTTTTAATTGAGGAAACTGAATGAAGGTGTGGTCGTGAATGCAGCGTTAAGAATAACAAATTCAAATTTTCTTTTTATTTTGACAACATTTTGGATCAAAAATTTAAAAAGCAAACACTAAACTCTCAAGAGGACCGGTCCATGCAAGAACGACAGTCCGTCCCTGTCTCTGAGGAAATCAGGTGTAAAGAGTGTGTAAAAACGACTTGTTGGAAAAGGTCGGTTAAACCAAATATATGAAGAACCCTTCACGCTACCTATAACATTCTAATTATAAGTATCCCTAATTTGTATTCACTTGACTCGATGAACCTAATTTGAGTTTGTGCAGTCGAACGAATAACGTCGTCCAATTAAAGTTTCGGCACTTGGCGATCACACAAAACGGAAAGTTAAAATGTATTACAAGATTTATCACCATTATATCTAGGCCAATGTTATTCATTAGTTTGGATAAAATCGCGACTCTTGACTTGAAACCCAGATTGTCGAGCATCCTCAAAACTCTTGTTCTTTGATCTTGAAATTTTGCATTAAATTAAGCGTGGTAGGTATTATTAAAATAATTTCAACCTAATTTTTGAAAAGCACTTGGAACAAGAAGCCGCTAGTGACGTAGCCATAATTTCAAATATCCGTGTTCCGGAACTGGAAGAGGATTAAAAAAGAATTGCCATAAGAACGTCTCAGTACCGATTCAAGCATTAACAAATTGGCACATCAGTTACTTCTCTGTTGCTCTTAATACGGTAATAATTGCATGGTAGTCGGCATTTGTAGAAATTATAGCAGCATGGAATAAAATGCATAAGTTGTAAAGAAAACTTAAAATCAACGACAACAATAACGGAATTACTCGTGTAACAGATACGTGCAAGTTTTAACGATGAAGACCCAATAAAAGACCCGTTGATGGAACGATTTTCAAAAGACTAATACCATAAAAGCTAATACGAACAAACAACATTATAAAATAATAAATACGTCGGAACCACTGCCCAAACAAACAAGCAAAAATATTTCCTTTCTTGTGGTTACATAAAAGTGGAATATTAGATTTAATAATAAAATTTCTATCAAGTTTTTGAAAAGCATGTTTTTTCAACTGAAATTGAATTTCTTGAACACAATTTCAAATATAAAAATATTACCTTGGTTTAAAGGTTTAGGTAAAAGAACTACACTCTGACTTTAGATTACACGGCACATTGCACAAAACGGAAACGGAGGATGGCTAACTTGGAATTTTAAAAAGTTACTGCTTTGTTTTCGCAAGCTTTTACATCTCTAATCTATGCTTAATTCAATACCAGTTGACACCCGACGAACACATTCAGAAAATTAAATTCGAAATGCAAATTATCTTGATTTCACTACAAAGCCTTCCAACGCGAAGATTAATAGTTTTTCTACATTTATGTATGATTTAACAAACATTCTAGGAAATAACTTTTAGTCTATTAAAAGCAGCATCCCACAATAACAGATAACAAATTACGAGAGCATAACAGCAAATTTATTCTTCAAGTTCTTTCAACTTTGAGTTTCCCATTTCATAAGAAATTAAGTAAATTTATAAAATATGACCTATCATGACCTCCACGGTTTCAAACTTTTAAACACTCGGTATATTACAACGCTGTTCCACCCGAGTTCCGATACATCGGAAGCAATTTCGAGGTTCAATTCATATTTTTGTAGTGTCGGAGTGAAAATTTCAAGATATCCTAATCTTCTCCATTTAGAAAATAATGAGCGAATAAGTTATGCTTGGAACGACATAAAAACCCAAGTTATGTTTAATAAAGAAATAATGGAAAAACTTTCACTGGTAACTTGGAGAGAGTAAAAATTGCAATACTTTTACCGCTGAGTTTACCTTCATGACAAGCAGAAACTTCGTACATTTCGCAAGTGGAATTTAAATTAAAATTTGAAAAATTAAAACTTGGGTTAAAAAACCATTTTCTTAAACTAAAGCCTTTGCAACGCGAACCGTGTATGATGGAAAGTGTCTGAGAGAATGATAAACTGATGCTTGGTGGCGCAGAAAAGGTCGAGCTCAAATTTTTGATTGGCAGTAGGGTGCTAAAGAAAAAGCGTTTAAAGTGCACATAAAGAAATGACACATGGGAAATTATGGATGTTAAAAATTAAGCGAGGTTTAAATAGAAAATCCAAAAATACAATAAATTATGGAGCCGTTCAAATTTATGTGTCAACGTTGTTTAGGTGAAAGGAAACTACAACTGTCCTTTCCATTTTGTTTGATAACCCAATTATTCTTGAGTAAACAATAACGTTTATCACACAGTGTAAAAAATAACAGACAAAATCCTTGAAAAATGTCCTCCAGTGAAGCTGTATAATGAGGAATGATATCGCTGAGAAGTAGTGGACGGTGATGTAAAAATCTTCAAGGTTGATTAAATTACTCCGGTGAATGTATAGAAAATCAGTTTTCTTCCCAGGATGATGAAAACGAACCAAAGCCTTCCCGTTCCCGATGCATCATCAAATAGCTTCTTAATAGGATAACCGTCATAATAAGAAGTCTGAGTCAGAAGCATCAGTATTCCTCGACACTTGAAGTACTTAAATAATTCCAATCCTGTTAGCCCAAACAATGAATTTAATTGTGATCAGATCTGCACATTTCAATTAAGGAACAAATTAAATTAAACCAAAATTCGATTAAAATACAATGAGAACATTGCGTTTAAATTAGTTCAAATAGCACTTCATTGCATCAAAAACAATTGAGGTTCATTAATCGTCTCGTCGTTTTCCATAATCGATCAACGTTAAAAATCGTTTAAAAATTAGGCACTCCGAGTTTCCACCACTAAAGCTGTCAACTTGATCAAACCACAAATGTAAACCTTATCGTAACGAAGCAGGACCACAAATCTTGTAACGTTGATTGTGTAACAAAATTTACAATGTTATAATTAACAGGATCGATAGAATTCATACCGTTTGAACTCCTCATTTGTGGTGGTAAAACAAACGAGAACTTTAACCTGGATAGCCTTTATCTCCATTCCAAAATCGTCATGCATGGCTGTCATTCGTCAACATAAACTTCGTGTTGCAAAGTAGTAAATTTTGAAAAATGGTTGTATTATCTGAGGCTATTTATAAATTATGTAAGACAGATACGGGATACACGTTACATCATCGGAGAAGTATGATGAGGTAGATAACACAAAAACGACATTTAGCCAACAAAGAAAAGTTGGGAACAACATAGAAGTTTACTTCATAACTTTTTTATATTGGAACATACAGCGTGTTAATGGAATCTATAAACGAAATTGCATTTGCCTATTTTTTCACAACCGAGATGTGATTGAAGTGTAATTTAAATAACAATGGATTTGAAAATGCATTGGAAAAATAAATTACAGAGATAAATGTAAACACGAGACTTGAACACGGCAATCGTGTTCCATTAAAATAAAACAAAAAGTAAGTTTCATCGTAAACGTTATTTTTCTTTCTGGTGGACATCAAACTATTCAACTAACTTTATTATCTGCAATGTAATTTCCCAAGGCAAGTTTTTGAACTTGTGAATAGGAAACTTTTCAATTAAATGGAACAGAAATTCAAAGACGTCATTTTCTTATCTCGAGTCCTAAATACTACAAATTCAGAAACTCTTCTTGGGAAAAACGATGATGGTTCAACGGACTTGACTATTACATAAATTACACTAAATCAATTATTTTCAAGCACCTGCAATGTATTTCCTTTATTAAAATTGTCCTGTCGACCAGCTGGTAGTTCTTTCCACCTGAGCACTCCCATGACGGCTTGCCGAACCCACCCCCTTGGAAGAGTGTGCCTCTCAGTATCCGCCAGGGTTCGCATTAAGCCGATTTTCGGCAACCAAAATGCGACACCAGGTTACATTTACTTGAATTCGTTTTTCCACAATTTTCACACACTAAACAAGTTATTCGCGTCGTAAAAGTCTGAAAAACAAATTCAAACAATTTTCATTTCCACCCTTTTAATCGAACACCTCGTCACGCAAAAAAAACCTTCCACCGCTTTTCGAAAAACAAACTTTTTTGATTTATTCTCACTGTACACTTCAAAAGCTACGTTAAAATAGTAAAATAATTTTCTTTGAAATTTATCGACTAATAAAATTTCCAAAACGAAAAAAGTTTTGTTTAACTTAAAATCACGTTCGTATATTTCATGTGAACAAAACGCACAATAATATCGCCTACACAACGAATACTTTAAAACTGACGTTCAAAAACCGTTTAAACTAACCGCATGCAGCGCACCTTTCTCAAGCAGAACCGACCAATAGCAAATGCCGTTCAACGGCAGGCGCCAACACAGGAAGAACTTTCGAGTGGGGTCTCGTCCCTGTTCGTTTATCAAGTCGATTTATACTTGAAAATTCTACATTCTGTTCATATTTTATTATATAATCCTCAAATTAATAAATAAAAGGTATGTACCTCGAATAACAGGTGCACGGGACCATTATGAGTTTCGCCCAGGATTCAGGATAACGCTTCCTTGTTCTCGTTACACAAAGAGAAATTTTGTGTAGCATTTCCAAAGAGGATTAGAAAATTTCAATACTAGCAGTAGAAGTTGCTAAAAGAAATCTCATGATTTCCCAAAACTTGAAAAGAATTTTCCACATTTTCAGGCAAGACAGAACTTCAATTTGTAATCCTAGTGAAAATCCGATCAATTATTAGAAACCGCTTTTTGTCAATTATTCACTTCTACAGTTATTCCCTCCATTTTCATCAAGGTGACAAAAGACAATAATGCAATATTAAGTTATGACAAAAAATTCAAAACTTGTTATTTAGATTGCGTTAAGTGAATGAACTGCGTGTGACCAACACACCTAGGGGTCTTATTTATTCTTACATCCAGTATACAGTAGCTAACAGTTTTAGTTTGTTTGAATTTTAATCCGATTTTAAGTGTCATAGGTGCCTTACCGGTACGTCATCCATAACAGTTTTATAGTCTTGGGAAATTAAGAAGATTAAAGTCACCTTTTTATTATACAACTCAAATATCTAACCTAACCTTGTTGCATACTTTTACAAGAAAAAAATTTCATCAAAAGTTGTAATGAAAGTGTGAAGTCAGTTACCAGGTCATCTAAAAAGTCGGCGAAAGTTAATAGTTAATGAAAGGTGGAATTCTCGTGTCAGTGCGTATTTACTAAACGAAAAAGAAAAATTAATTTAATTTATTAAAGCGATTTACCTTTGTATACTGTTATAGGTTCAGACGTGAAGTTTTGAATAAGAGATAAGCTTCAACTATCTGCATGTTCGGGAAGAATCTAAAAACTTTTCAACTATCCAGAGCAAAGTTCAAGTTATCCGTTCCAATTTTAAGGAAAATGCAGCCAAAACAAAATATTTAAAGCTACAGGATGTGGATAAAGGATAATATAAAGTTTGTCGATAAGATTACTTCGTCTGGTGATCCAGGATCAATCAAAGTAACTTATCCATTTAGATTTTCGGAAAAACGTCAACGAAAGTTGACTGGTATAAACTGAGCCAATGGCGGTATCAAGCCACCCCATTTGAAACATGAAGTAACCCGAAGAATTTTGTAATTGCAAATGCATGCCAAGAAAATATATTTGAAAGTTCCTCGTATGCGTAGAATATAAACTATGATATTTTGCCATTAGAAATAAAATTGTAGGACACGTTTTCAAATTTGAAAGGTGCATTTCAAATTTTAACTAAACATGTAATCGTTACTCAATGTTAGGTAAATCATCTAAAAAATGTTTTCTATTAATTACCACGATCTGTTATTCAATAGTTTAATTTATTATTAAATTATTTAGTAAGTTATATGTTATACCATTAAACTATAATAATCTCTTCCAATTTCGGGTCATCAGAAAATTGAGTCATTTTCATTTATTTATTTTTGAATAAACTTTAACATATTTAATTGTAAAAAGTACCCAAGAAAGCAAGAACAAATCTGGCGAAAGCTTACATCTATGTAAGTAGAGGGACTATGCTGGTTCTGGCGCACTTTTGAGAAAAACTTTTTTGTTTTATTCAAAATATTAAAAACAACGCCTGAACATGAGGTTAATTAAAAAAAGTTTTTTTTAAATACTTAACCCATTTACTTATGAATCTATTAAAGCTCTTACATTTAACATTGATATACTTACACAGTGCCCTACTTATGTCGAATTAGAAAAAACATTGAATACAAAAAATATTTTATTTGCTCTTACAATAATTCGTGAAAGCAAATAAGAATAAATTTTAGTTTTATTGTCTAATTTACTTGTTAATTTTTCAATTTTATTATAATGTATTATTAATTTTAAAAATTCAAAATTTATGTATTTTATACGGCAACACACAATCTTATGTTAAATTCAGAATTCCTTATGCATTTGCCCTCATTTGAATTGCTGATTTTTGCTGAATTTATATTTTATTGATGATACATTATATCCTACAGTTTAGAAGTTAGATTGTTCATATATTTGTAAAATAGAACAATTTTGCATTTTCACATCCTTAACAAGTAATTTGTAAATTGAAAGCAGTTAAATGCAATCAAATTAAGTTTGGTAAGGTGCAATGCCGGTTTTACCCATATTTTCTTTTTGTTGAAAAAAATTACATAAATGGTAATACAAAATATATCCCTCGACAATGTTCCCTAATATAAAAAAATTAAAAGTGGTAAAATTGGGGGCCCCTCTCAATCTCTAGCGCTTAGGGTCCATAAACTAACACTATGACTAGTATTAGGATTTGATCGAAGAATTTCATCAAAAATGTACCTACTAAAATAATAAAAATGAGAATAATTAATGAAATTTTAAACAAAAATTGAGTGGATGCTGCAAAAAGGGTAATCCCAATCGCACAAGTTTTTTGGAAAAATCATTCAACATTCAATACATCATTTTCATTCAAAATTTATATATCCAGTGTAGATTTTAGTGTAGATCGGAGATTGCTCGGTCCAACTCGGCAGAGCGTGCCGAGTAAAAAAGGTAAAAGTTTTTTTTTTCGGCTTTAAGTCAAAAAATTGTTACTGCAGTGTTCGTGTTTGTAAAGCGCAAATAAATCCACACAAATGGGTGACAGAATGGTCATTATGGTCGCTTTTCGCACAAAAATTCGAAACTTTAAAATCAATTATTACCTAAACTAATCAATATTGGTAATTCATCCTCACCTTAAACGCTGCATTTTAATGTTATCTATCAAATACCGTTGAGTTTTTCCTACCCCCTTTTTGTGTTTGGATAAACTGTTAATATTATATTGCTTTATAAACAAGCGCAGGTGGGGGGGAGGGGGTAATTAATCTATCGTGGTTTATGATATCAGTTAGAAAGAAAAGTTGCCCTGCAAACAAAAATTTTGCAACTTTTAGATGGTATAATAACCGCCCTCCCCCCCCGTTGATCACCGCATTTTTATAAGATTATGATAAAATGACGTTTTTGAAGTCTTTCGTTTCCTATTTGGTTAATTTTATTACCCTAAAACCGACAAGGTAAGATTTGTACAACGGAGCGGGGATGAATCAACCTTTGAAATAAAATAAAAAAAAAATTTGTATTGAAATAAAAGATTGTGAATCCACACTAACTCCAATTATTACAAAAAAAATCAAGCATTATTATAAAAGTGAAATTAAACTTTTTTCCAAAAGTGGAATATGCAACATACAATTAAGTACATGACTACGATTAGATGAAAAGAGAAAATTTACAACAATAACGATGAAGATTATAAAACATGAAAAAGCGAGGTGTAAATGCCAATTTGTCTACAACAATGTGGCGCCTGAAAGTGTGGACTTCATTGTTCGATAAATTTATTGCCTATTATTTACAATCTTTATTTATAATTTTAGAAAACTGAATTATCGATTCATATGAACGAAACACGATAAGATTGCAAGTATGATTGTTTAATATTTATGAACTGAGTTCTTATTTGCATATACATTGCACTGTTAAATTAGAAAACGTCTGGCTATATTATCATCTATCACCATACATTGTTTGGTTTTAGGATATAACTAAACAATTTATTCCGTGCCAGCTTGCCAATTTCGTTACACATAACAAAAAGTTTTGACTGATGACCAAAATTCTATCAATTTGAAAATAAACGTTTTAGGCGTTGAAAGTGCACAGAACAAAGAAACATTCGAATGCATTCAGAAGGAACGATGCTATGGATAAAATCTTAATACGCAAAACCTTTTTGTGAAAATGAACTGAGAGTGATTATAGTCACTGTGCTATAATTGTTAGTCAACATCAGTAATTTAGATTTACAAAGAAACGTAAAACAATGGATGACTCAAAGGTAAAACTACTTTAATTTTTATTTCTACAACCTGAACACAAATTTCAAATTTGTACTTGCACGTTTTTTTTTAGATAACAATGTTACATGATTACCTAAACCACACCCGTATTTGATGTTCTTGTTCCAACAAAATGAGAAAAACAAAAATAATCGCAAACAAGAATAATAATTATTCTGTTTATTAGTAAACGGGATAAAAACAGATTCCGGTTCAACAAGTTAACCAAACTGAAATACTCAGCAAACGTAGAAGTTTGTTTGTCCAAATTATCCATGCAATAATAATTTAATCAAAAACCCTTTGGTTACCAAGAGAATGCTGGAGAAGTAACACATAACATATTAATATTATCCCAAAAATATCTCACCAAAAACAAAACAACGGAACACCGCTATCAGGACAATAAAGAGATGAGAATGCTTAATTGGTTTTGACGACTCTTTGTAAACAAAGGTAAATTTCTAATCTGAAGTGTGAGAAACAAATTTTAGTTGCTAGGACATGAAATTGACAGTGACAGGTGCATAATGTTGGTATCGGCATGTGCCACAGAATTCTATTCAAAGCTGATGAACGTTTTAAATAGGTAACCATATGGTCCGGATACGGAAACTGAAAAGGTATGTTCTCATTTTACAATAAGGTCGGTGCTGAAAATATTTATGTCTTCTAAGTACAATTTTATTAACGCATTTATCATACTTTCCTCCATTAAAGATTTCCACAGAGACTTTTTGTTGAGACTTTCTTTTAAACATTATAATAAATTAATGTAAAAAACAACTGTAAATTAAAAAGCGTATGACGTTAAAAGAACATCCAGCATGTGGTAGAAATTACAAAACTTTTTCATATTTCACACAAAAATTTTAATCAAATGAATGCAATTTCAATGAAAAATTTATGGTTCCTCCGTAATTTTTCTTTGCCTCTTGGAAGTTTAGAAACCGAGAACAGAAGGAAATTTTCTCTTACAATTAAGAAGAAGTTAACAAAAAATTCTTTTAATTGTAATTCCTGTTTTTCCTAACGGATTAAATTTCACATCCATTTATCAGGTTATCTCATTTATAAGTTCACACCACACCCTACCCATTTTCTCTTCCCAGAAATTTTGGTTGATTAATTGCAAGATTAATAAGGTCGGTTTGTAACATAAGGGAAGCGTAAAAATAGTATATGCATATCCCACAGCATCCTGAAGTAGAACACAGATTTTAATGTGAGATTATTATAATGCAACTTGCTCGGAGAAAAGAATTTTGCTTTTTTAATTCAATCCTACGTAAAGAACATTAAAAATAATTCAGGTCTTCTAAATTGGATTAAATTCTTGTGTTTGATTGTCTCTGTCATAAAAACCTACATGGAATCAAAGTTTTTATTAAGAGAATTGGAGATTGAAGTTAACTATATCACCTTTAGTGAACGTGGAGATGCAAAAAAGAACATGTAATAAAAATTGTAACATCTCATTTTTGCTGCCATTAAAACTGATTATTAAATTCCATGTTAATTTTTTCTTTTTTAGAAGATAATGGTCACAGCGAATTTATTCAATTAGAAACGCAATTATGACTTCCATATTGTTTAAAAAAAAAGGTTAACACTGTACAGTATACCTACGCTTTCGAAAAATAAATTACTGTTATTACAATTTATGAGAAACCTAGATTTTATTGAGTTAATTACCTGAATTGCTATTAATAAAAGTTCGTCTCAGAATTAAAAGAAATTATTGTTATTTCTTTATACCTAAGTATTATTTTTCTCATAATTAAAATCATTAAATTATTTTAACATTATTAATTAGTATTCTTTTTATTCGATATCATAATTAATTGACGTAATCAACTTAAAAAAATGTTTATTTAAATGTAATAAAGATAACTTTCGTTTTGTTGCATAATAAATGTAACAGTAATAATAGCGTAACTATCATCGCAAGGGGTAGATATAATTGAATTTTTTATTATTTTGTACCGAAAAAATATACCTTATGTCGGAATTCAGAATATACGACTACAATATAGGGGTATTTTTTAATTATTAATAATATCCTGTAATAATAATGAATTACATCGTAACTTTTCATGTAGATACTACTAGAAAAATTTCCCTGGTGAGATTCGAACTCACGGCCTTATATCAGATTATGAGCAGTGGCGTAACTACCAGTGTGCGTGGAGTGCGAATGAACACAGCCTGTACAATTCTAAGGGCCCGAGGCAAAAAATAAAAAATAATAATTTTAAAATATTAAAATTTTTAAAAATGGTTAAAAACAATTTTGAAAAAAAAGTTAAGTATGGCGGGCCAGTCGTTTTCTTATGCTACTGAATGGTACTCCCCTTCTAGAATAGAATAGAACCACTCTTTCTTGAACCACACAATGCGGGATGGGGGGTGGAGGGTGGAAACAATGCAATTCGTTCCTCAGCATGTATGATTTTAAAATAAGGGTGAAAAGAGAAGAAAAGGTATAGAAATTTAAGAAATAGTGAAAAAAAAACACAAGGTCTATGCGTTTAGGGGCGGCATTTCAAAACCTCGCATCATACTGAGAAAATTTTGACTTTTGACCAGCAGTTAGGATATCTAATGAATTTTCCCTGCAGTACCTAAAGATTTTGAGAGAAAATTGCCGTCTAACTCCCTTGCTCATATGCTCCTGATTTTGTAAAATAACATCCATGACAGTGTAGGTAATTTTCAAAATTTTAGTTAAACAACTTGTATTTCCCTTCTTCAACAGCCGTACAAGGCTTTTTACAAAGGTAAAAAGCGCCTGTGAAACGGTTTAATTTGCGCTATCTCCCCCGGCCCGTTTGAACAAAAGATTAAATAAAAAAAAAATTATTTATACAATTAAAAACATTGCCAAATTAAAACAAATTTATTCCTTTAAAATGTGAAAAAATGGGGGTAACACCGGGGAGTCTGGGTATTCCATGCCCCCTAGCACAAGGAAGTAACGTTATGACTTTTCAAAATTGATAAATACGCAAATTTAATTGTCGAGAATACATCTTTTGCTTACTTACGGCTGGGGGTATTCCTAGGTATCCTGCAGGTCAGGAGAAGATTTTTTCAGGAATATAAACTACATAATATTTAAATTTTAAGTGTTTTTTCTATTTTCTAGGGTGAATAGCCCTCTACGCACCTTAAAATATGAAGAAATGAGCGTGTAAGCGAGGGTCTAGAGAAGTATGGACAGTGACAAAGTGAAAGTCACCGGAGTGACAGAGAGAGAAATTGCCCCGGGCCCAATGTTTTGGCCCCCCTTAAACTGCATTATATTAAAAACAAATTTTTTTGTTTAAAGCTCATCAAAGCTCTTGCTCCCGGGCCCAAAATTTAAACTTACGCCACTGATTATGAGACTTACACTCTAACCAATTGTGCTACTGAGGCTCACGAATTACAATTTTGTAAAACATGAAAGGTAAACCAAATTATTGGTAAAAATCAGTTGCAGTTATGTGTGTGATTGATAATTGTATGTAGGTATTAAAAAAGTCGTGAGAGCTTTTTTTTTAAACTTGTGCTGTTATGCAGGCAAATACCTGATAGAACCTATCAAATATTAAAGTTTATGGAGGGAGGGGGCAAATTGCTCACTTAAATTTAAAGGTAACAGATAAAATTATATTTAATTATTAATTATTTTTGAAATTTATGAAGGATATCCTCACCCTTCTCCTTTAGAGCACCCTCTCCATTACTTTTCTGTATCTAATTTTGTAATTAGGCATTTTTATGAAAAGATGCAAAACAGATGCCCCGAGTGAGGATCGAACTCACGACCTTAAGATTATGAGACTTACGCGCTACCTACTGCGCTATCGAGGCTCTTATTGTTCCTCTTGCTGTTGCAAGAGCCTCGCAATTGTAATTTTTATAAACAATAGGCTGTACTACAAATTTGAGTGGGTCTCGTAAATTTCCAAAAAATTTTCCAAAAAATTTCCAAAAAAAAACGGCATTTTGAAGTTTCTCGCTAATACAATTGACATCAAAATAATTGGATTATCAGAAATAATTTGAAAAAATTATTCAGAAAGAATAATCCATTAAGAAACTTTGCAAATAAAGAGTGGTCAAAAATTTTAGAAAAGGATTAAACACAATTTTACAAGCCCATACATTGAGGTAAGTCGAAAATTGGAATAGAGCATCCTTAATAAAGTTATTTTCGTTTCGGCAATGATTCTCATTTCGTCAGGCTAAAGACCGAGCAACATAATTTCAATTAATTTCCATATCATTTAATATAATTTTTTATACATATAAAGCAAAAGTCCTTTCTGGCTGCCTACCATGAATCAATCAGCAAGATTTAACTGATTAGGAGTGAGGCCAAAAGCCGAACAACCACATCAGTATCCACTTGATGGGTTCACGTCTAGAGGTATTATAATTATCATGTACATTTTGAAAATTATATAGAGATCTTTACAGCAAAATCCAAAAAGTGCCTCGAGTGAAGATCAAAAGTGGATTCTGTTAAAGAAGTAGAAGAACAATGAGGAAGTAACTATACATGTTAATGTCTGTTGGGACATTTCATAACCAAATCTAGATATAGTTTGGTTAAACTTTTCACGTAAATAAATTTTTTAGAAAAATCTCTTATGGCCCATTTTAAGAATATATAAATTATCCATGTAATTTGTCCACGACTAATGTTTTTTTTAATCATGTAGCTACATTTCTGAAAAATTCAAATTTCGTGTTTGAGGATTTTTAAATATATTTCAGAAGCCTCGATAGCGCAGTAGGTAGCGCGTAAGTCTCATAATCTTAAGGTCGTGAGTTCGATCCTCACTCGGGGCATTTTTTGTATAAAAGACCATTTAGCCATCATCATTTTGCCGACGCCATGGCTGTATGAAATCGTTTAGAAATCTCGTCGCATATGTGGTTTGCACTTCGAGGTAGCAGTTTCAAAAGTTCATGAGTTTTGGCCTTGGACTTAGAAAGTTTTTAGTGAACGAGTACATTTTGAATTTCTGAAAGATTTCAATGCATAACCACGACATGACAGATATGTGGGTCCCATATTTATTTGAGCCATGGTTCAGATTCCATGTTAAGTTTTAGGTATTTAAATCAGTAGCTATTTAACTACTAATTTGTAATTCGGTTTGTGTGTTTATCCCATTTGAAAAAATGGCGGATTCATAAATTGAATTTAATAACATTCTTATTTAATTTTTTAAATAAAATAAAACAATTTAATTGAATAGCTTTCATGAAATCTTTCTTCTTCTTGACCGAATTTTTTGTTATAAGTAATTATAAATAAAACTGCGATAAATTACTATAATTTTACTCAAATTAAAAAATCTTACAATTATGTGACATTGCGTGATAATTAGGTACCTTTTCAGCAACATATAAAAAATTGCCCCGAGTGAGGATCGAACTCACGACCTTAAGATTATGAGACTTACGCGCTACCTACTGCGCTATCGAGGCTTCTAAAGAACATTTTTGTAATCCATTAACCACTCAAATTTTTGTTTATAGTAGTTAAATTATTTATTAAAAAATGGAATACAAAATGAAAATCCAATTTTCTCTTGATAAGCACACTTCTTAAATTTTCAACTTCAGATTTGTAATGTGTCCTTGATATATTTTAAATAGAACTCGTACATAATTTTTAATTTTTAGTGTTTATTTTAGTGTTTAGTAAGTTTGAAAAGTGCTTTTTTAAAAAGACAAGCTTCTCACCAATTGAAAGGAAGCTCATAGTTATCTGGTTTTACCTTGACACGGCAACTTTAGGTTAAACTATGAAAAGTCTTAACAAAGACGCTGGCGTTCGGAAGTACCTTATATGAACTTCCGATTTTCATAAACGGAACCTTATCAGCTCATTAAAAAGCTTATAACCCATTTTTATTTTCACCGGCACAAATAAACGTTACAAAGTATAAAATTTGTTTTGATATTTAAAATTTTCACAATATGGGTCGAACTGACGTCAAAATTTAAAGGGGTATTCTGTTATTTACAGAAAATTAAAATCATTAAACTTTCGTGTTTAAGTTTTCATTTTTCTTTTTTCTTGTCTCTATTTTTAAGCACTGAATGTAAATTATATAAAATATAACAACAAATTTTACAATAAACCAGTGAAATCTCGTAAATCCAATCATGCACGTCTTTCCCACTGTCAAATTTCCGTAATAATTTTGACTATATTATTTGTTTCGACATAACAAAACCACAAAATGGGCCAGTGGTAACATACAAGAGTTTAAAATTGTCTGACGTTTTGCCATTGTTCCTCAGATTTGAGGGCGATTGTTGATACTTAAGAGAGACCTTGTGAGGTCGGTATTATGAGAAGCAAATTATGTTGATGAAATTTAATGTATGTATTGTTTTTCATTATTTTGAATTGAAGTATAGAAATAAAAAAATGTTACAATGGTACCAAATAATTATAAATAAATTGAAACAATTAATTCTTGAATAAATTGAAACAATTAATTCTTTGTTTTCGTATTCGATAATACGACTAAACAATGTTTAGTTTTCTTACCACTCCGGAGCTGTTGATATGTTAACAAATTAACATGAAATTAAATTGAAAAAAAACCAACTCTATTCAAAAATTTTCTGTACCGCTAAAATAAATAACTCTGAAACTTTGGGTCGAAGGCAAATTCAAATCTTTTACAAAAATGCGATGCGAATCTTCGTATTAGGTTAATATAAAAAATAAATGACAAATCTTTGTTAAAAATTTCTTACCGTAAAAACCATTGGAATTTTTTCTTATCTACGTAATATTACCTACAACAAAAATTTAAAATTAGAATTTTATATTATACAAAAATTATTATTTATAATAAATTGTAGTTTTAGATTTTCTACTGGACAATTTCACAGTTTTTAAATCTTTTATCAAGTCAAAGTAAGAATAAGAAAGGGTAAGTTTGAAAAAAATCTTGTATGGAACACGTAAAAAAAATGCATTATTATCGTGTCTTACTATTAGGTATTAGCTTGTTTCTTTGAGTAAAAATTAAATGTTACTATCAAACTGAAATGAATAAAAGTAAAAAGCAAGATTTTTAACGGTTGAAGGTAAATAATTGTATATTCTTTGGACTTTAGTTTAAAAAGACTATACTATGCACTCCTAAACTTTTAATACTTCGCAGAGATAATACATGTAGGAAATATTATGTCATACAGTTGTTTAATTTTATAATAATATATTCGTTAATATTCATGTAACACATTCATTAATATTGATGAAACCAAAGAATTTTTACATTATTAGATATAAATTGCTAGGTACAAGTTCTTGATTTCAAAATTACGTTCTACCGGAATATCCATTACAAATGTTGACCAGAAAAAATTAATTTTGCTATTCTGGAATACAAGAAAGTAAACGTGGGTAATGAATGCTTTGGTAAATATAAATTAAATATTCAGGACCACACACGCAAAACATAAAATATATTTAAACAAAGTAAATAGTAACGCCTTTTTGTGACAATTTCAAGGCCCGTGGTAAGCGTCTAATAAATTATTTTTACATAAAAAAGAAACTCAAGATATTATCGCTTTTCGTATTTTTAATATAAAATCGCTTGTTAAAAGTTAATTCGTGTCGTCGGTCAAGATAAAAATGCGAATGGGACCCACTTACATACACAACTTGATAAATTGTACTTAATACATTAAACATAAAGAATTGTTAATTTTTACACGATAACTGTAAATTTATTTTAAAAGGAAGTAATTCGGGAGTTTATGATAATTTTGCTTTTTTACTATAAATAAAAGGATACGGTCATCGACAGGAGTCAGGCAGAGGCACAGACAGACGGGCAGCCACTTCGTAAATCAATGCACGCTTAATGGTTTCTCGAACTAATTTTGCAGATGCATTTTTGTAGAAAAACTCTCACGTGGTACCTTTACACATTACAGTAGTAAATTATTTATTTTAATTATCTACTAATTACAAACGATAATTAGTTATGGAGACGAGACGGTAGTAATATTCTGAAATAACTGTTCAAACTTACGGTTTTAATTAAATGCACTTATAAACCTAACGCCAACTTATTTAAAAAAATATCGCGTTAATCACATTTCGACCCAGAAAACTTTAAGTAGGCCAAAATAATATTAACATTTCTATACCTAGGAGAATCGTAGAAATACACAAATAACGTTAACTTTTATGTTGTATTGTGGTATAAATATCGGTAAAAATTTAAATATCCTTACAAATGCGCAATTTTCTAATTAAAACGTCACACACGTTAAATATGCTTACTTTTTGAGTAAATACTGGAAGTTGGTTTTTAACATACATTATCATAGGATAAAATGTGAAATAAGTAAACAAGCAATTAAATTAAATATAATTTTAATTACTAAAAATGGTGTTAATCAGAATTTTTAGTGGGTAATTAGCAAGCTGTTAAGGTAGCTCTGATAATAATTATTATAGTGCAATAATTGGCACTTTGAAAGCATTTAGGTACTAATGCAACAAATAGAATTAGCTTTTTCTACAGGTGGAATTTGCAAATAAATGTAACAAGTTAAAATGTTTATTAGGGTTTTCATTAAAGGTAAGTCAAACGTAAACTTAGAGATGTGATTGGTCATGATGCGGCGGCCGCAATTCTGAGTTCACCATAAAGTAGATGAACCGCAGTCTCACCTGCTTCACCTGACGAGCTGCCACCACTGGTTATGAAAAGCAACGCAATGATGAGAACTTGAAGTGTCTCTGCATGTGTATACCAAGCCTTGATCTATGAGAACGAAAGGAAAGAAAGTTGGAAAGGAAGTAATTAAGCAAAATATTGTAATAACGAAGTATTGAAACAGATGTATAAAACTTACGTCATAAGGGTAAAAAATATCTTCTATTTATTGGTTAAAAAGTTTAACCATAGTGGATAAGTAATTAGCGACAATTTTCTCAAGCAAAGTTACTATTTTAATTATTGTTACAGTCACTTGATTTATATTTTAATTGAAAATGATAAGTGGGACAAATATTTTATAAGTAAAGAGAAGAAATTCGTGAAAATTCAAATAAATTGGAATTAAAGTTCTTTTTTATCCACAGTCGTGGAGTGATGTGACCGCTGGTTGAGTTACGGAGCGGAAATTCTGGGTTCAAATCGCGGACCTCGCAGAATTTCTTAGCTCGGCCTTCCAGTGGACATCCGTATCAAGGCTATGGTGAAGTGCTAATAACCCAGTAGTTGATGCACTTCGAGACCCTCAGCCACAGGGTTCTTAAAATCAACCCCCAGCCACAGGGGTTAAAAAAAAAGTTTTTTTTTATTATTTGGTCAGGTTTTCCTTCAGTTTTGCCCCAAATGAGTAAAAAATATAAATGTTTATACATTATTAAAGAAATTTAATTTTTTTCAAATTTTCACTTCTTTATTACGTACACAAGGTAAAAGTTTTATTTTAATGTCATCGTGATGTCAGGTGGCACTTTGTCAGCCGGCAGCTGACAAAATTAAGTTTTGTTTAAAAAAGTCATGCTTTTGTTTGTTTTTTATTTAATTAAAGTCCTAATAAATTAATACTTCTTAACATAATAAAAAAAATAAATATATTTGTTAAACGTTTTAGCTAATTTTAATTAATTTTCGAGTAAAAAGCTTAATTTTCCTTTTTTTAGAATAGAATAAGTTCAAACTATTTTTCCCAATTCCCAATAACGCCGCTGTGTTACTTGAGACTGAAACCTCCTGATTTTCGACATCGACAAACTTTTTTTATCGCAGTTGGACTTGGACTCGACTGACCGTTCCATCTCAGTTAGGGGAGGCGGTAATTGGCGTGAAAATTATCAAGTGATCCTAATTTTGTAATCAAGGCAAATGGAGTGAATCAATTCGCAGGTTATTTGACTCTTGTTATTCTAACGTGCAGTTATTGTTCAGTTGCTTTATCCTGAACATCATTTAGACAATGAGTCATTAATTTTGATCATTTTGTTGCTTCTTTTGATGACGTTGAGAGTTACAGGTGATTAATTGACCTTAGTTGGTGCGTAATTAATTTAATTTTGTAGCTATGCAATTAGTAACCAAGTCATGCATATATTTGCTTTTCTGTTTTTGGATAGGCCTCTGGTAAAATATATGGGGGGGGGGCTATTGAAGTCTATTGAAGGCTATTGAAGAATCTTCCAATAGTGGAAGATTCAGAGCGAGATTGCAGTGATGGAGGAAATGAAGTATGTAGTGATGTGTTTCTCATCGATGCTGCTGCCGGACGGTTTTCAAATGGAGAATTAGACCATTATCACAGAATGTTATTTAAAAATTATATTTGGGCCAATAACTCGAGAACGATCCTAATCTAGTACATAATAAGCACTGCTGCTTGCTAGTTTGCTAATTTAACCGTTTTTCCCGAGCCAGTGACTGCAAAGTCGGCAATGGTGCTCACTTCATTTGGCTGTCAGTAATATGTAACCCAAATTTCAAACGTCATATGTGAAGTTTGGACTTTTCTGTAATTGCGACAATTTGCAATTAAATTAAATTAAATCAAGAGCTACAGATTAGGTACTTCGTGCACATTTTCTAGAAAACCTCGACCTAAAAATTATAAACATTAATGATATAAAATCCTCATCCGCATTTAATTGCACTCGTAAACTATAATTACTGGATATGTACGAGAGACTAGACGAAGGAATAGCTGCTGTCTCCAGACTAAGATTTCTACTGCAGAACAACTTCCTACAAACGAAATTAAAATTTAATATCGTTTATGAAATGATTCTACGCTTAAATTTACAAAATCGGAAAAATCATAAACCTTTTAAGTCTAAAGACGGGCAAAGTTATCAATCGATAAAAAAACAGATAGAAATTCTATTTGCATATTGGTGGGTATAATTTTTGTGTGCAGTGAAGTTGAAAAAGAAATATTACGTGAAATATACAAAATTCTTACTCAAGAGCATGGAAACCACAAAAAATGTAAAAACCGCAAGCTAAATTTACAGCTCGTAATCTGATATGAAATATAACTTTTGATTTAAAGTGCACCCGTTCACATACCATTATATCTGTCAAAATTCACTTTTAGAATAAACCATTCCAAACATATTTCCAACCATGCATTTCTGAATAATTTTAGAACGGGATTTATTTTTAAAAATTAATGAAATCTATAATATCCAAAATTGGGTTACGGTTCTGTCAGGCCGAACAATAAAAATTTTAGAAAATAAGTAGAACAACTGAAGGAATTTTCTGAGTGATGATTTTAAACTTAAGTTCCCATGCGTGCATCAGAGTACCGGAAAGTTAGAACGGATGTGATCGTCTCGGTTTGCTGCTTTTAAAATTACCCGCACCATATACACACAGACAATGAAAACACCTACCTTACACAGTGTCTACCTGCATAACTTTTTAGTTTACTTGGGGTACCTTCTTCTACAATGTAATTTATTTTAAATATCCGTCTGAGAGTCAATTATCACAATTAAGGAGAGGAGAAAATAATCATCACCCATGTGATGATTATTTGCATATCCCAAGTGCGTGTGTTATTAAAGAGAAAGAATTTTTTTTACCAATTAACGACGATCACCTTGACAAACCAGGCTATACAACATGTAAATTTTAAGAAATCTCAGAGCGTGACAAAAAGTGTAACAATACCCACTAAGATTTCTTAAATGTGAACAAGGAAACCATGAAAAACACAGGATTTCCGCCCAAACCAGAAACACCATCAACTTTATCCATCACAAATTATCACACAGAAAAAGTTGTTCTCTTTGATAGTCAAGTCTATTGAATAGCAATTTCAAAACGGAAATAAAAAAAATCAAATCTTGATGGATCCTCTTTATGAATAGTAAATCAACAAAATTGTTTGAATTTAACAAAAAGGGTAGAATTGTTAGCAATATCATATTTTATTCGTGATCTATTTTTTATATGATAAATTTTCATGTTCGGAAACTACCGTTACTTTTCCCAAGGAATTTCATTTTACAAAAAAAATAAAAACTGCAATTAAATGTAAATTATTAAAATAAAACGCAGACCAGAATTATTCATATGTTTTTTAATCCATTGGGAATGTTAAATTCCCACAATAAAAGGATCGTTTAACATGTCTTAATCAATCAATTTGAACCATTTTATATAAAAGCTTAGACATGGATCAGCTGTTGAGAAGAAAAACAAGATAATGCATCCGTACGAAGTACATAATAAAGCCCTAAAGGGGTTGTAATATTAACAGGTAAGACGAGTAGATAGAAAACCGCAACTTGTAGTTCCAACATCTCATTTTAGTCTTCCCCGTCATCCCCAAGACGATCGCTGAATTACTCGATAAAACAGCTGTAAAATTCTCACGAGCAAAACTCGAGTTGTAATAATTAAAAAATCAAATTTCAGTTGTTAATAAAAACGCAATCAAATTTAAATATCGCATAAATTTGTTTGTATCGATAAAAGTGAAATATGACGGTAATATTGAGCGTAACGGCTGACAGAGAAACCCTTCGAAAATGAAAACCAACCGCTTCCGCTTCCGACAAATATTTACACGAATAACTCCACCAGAAAGATTTCATATCACCTGTTATTTTTTTCGGTATAATTCATACATTACTTCTGTTAATGTGTATTGCACCATAATCGAGTCCTATTTTGAATTTCAAATTTGGCTCGACATAGGAAACGTTTTCATATGAATTTTGTTTTGTCGGTTCAATAAAGTCAAGATCAATAAATTTGTGAAAAGCTTTATTTTTGCAAGGTGGACAACAAAAACGAGTATTATTAGTGAAACAACTTGACATTATTGGGAGATCACGAAATTTTTCCAAGTTCTTTCCGTAATTTTGTTAGTCAACTTTAGCTGTCATAAACCATCCAATAATCTTTTCAATTTTTACTAAAAATTCATTCTCACGACTTCAGCAGAATAGCCGTCGGTCATTTGGTTTACCTTAATAATAATTATTAATTTGATTTCTTCGACGGATATTCGTGTAGGTACTTCGAAAGTCTTATCTCATTTTCATTATAACATACTATTATTTTGCAACCAGCAGCGTAGGGTAAAGCATATACGGGTAGGCCAAGAAGCCAAAAACCGCAAGTGCACATGCACTCAGCACACTTGGCATAAACAGGACGAAGTCCAAATTCAGAGGAAAAAGAAGACATTGTAATCATATCATCGTCACCGTCACTAATTTGTAGAGCTTCTTGTTGAACTTGGGTTTTTGAAGAGTTTATGTTTCTCTGTAACAAAAGTTTTTGTTTTCGCGTTTCATTAACAGGAGCTGAACATATGTGGGGTGTGAATCTAAGTGGACTGAAAAAAAATTTATAAAGAATGAGCCTACATAAATTTTAGTATTACAAATTTTTTCATTTTCAAAGATGGATCAAGTCTTTGAAGCGCCGTAACACAGTTAATGCTTGGAGGGTATTTCATACCCCCCAAACCCCCCGGTTTAAAACACCAACATAGTGCATGTTCCTGTCATTATTTTTTTTAATCGTAACTATTTCAAATAGGTAAAATTAGCATGTAATAGTATTAGGACCGGAAATAATCTGGGGGTATGCAATACCTCCTAAGGTAAGGTTAAAATTTATAATGTTTTTTTTATACCTACACAATAAACTATGTCAATGTTTCAATTGTCAATTGTTTGGTCTTCTGCCTCACTTATGAAGAATACGACCAAACATAAAGACCATGGTTGTTCGGTCTTCTGGGGGGGGGGGGGCAGTTGTAATTTTGTAGGTTGGTAATAAATGAACAAACCAATCAGACGTGTTTCAATAAATGACATAGAAAAGGAGAAGGAAATTTCTATCACATTTTTGTTAAATTTTGAAAAAAATGTAAAGAAAATCTTAAAAATATTTTACTTTTCAATAATAAAGAAAGTAGAAAGAATTATATTAAGCATTACATTCGAGTCCAGGTAATGGCGCAACTAGGCTCAAAAGTTCTGGGAAGATAACAAATTTAAAAAAAAAAACTGTTAATTTTTAATATTAGCTATTAAATACTAATAAGTTTAGGGATCTGGGGGGGTTAATTACAACTTTGAGGAGCATGGCACCCCCACCCAGTTGCGCCTTTAAGTCCAGTGGTTTTTTTTTGAATAACCGATTATTTGATTAAAGTATACGTTTGTGACGTCATAGTCAAAATAAAGTAAGCCCATGGATCTCATTTGAAAATTACACGAGTTTTTGCACGTCCATAATATAAAATTTAATAACTGAGGTGAGCTAAGTAAACGGGCTAAGGACCGGACTCTAGGTTAGAAGACCCAGGTTCGATCCCCAACCCGGCTACAAAATTTATCCGACTTCATTATGAAATTATGACCCTCTCCTCTCGGAAGGCAATGGCAAACCACCGAGAGTAATCTGCCAAGAAAGCCATGTAATAATAACATATTAAATTGGTCACGACGCTTCTGTCAAGAAGCATACGAAGAAAAAGAAGAATATAAAATTGGAGCACCCAATTTTGTTTGAGATGTTTGTTATTAACACGGGGATGACGTCACAAACGTATACTTCCATCGATTGAGTGGTTCAGAAATAAGCCCCCTAACTATTATAATATCTCTGATAGCATCACATCAACTATAAAAATTTCAACGTTTTTAATGGAATTGTTCGATGGAAGGTGGTTATTAAATATTGAAAAAGTTACTGACGCGCATTAATTAACGAGATTCTAAATTTGAAGCCAATAAATGAATTTTTAAAAATTTTGCTTAGAATTTGGAGGTTACTGGGTGGAAATTTTTAATATTTAGTGGTCAAAATTGCAATACATAGTTATTAAATTTTCTTTATCGCAAAACCTCAGAAGTGCATGTTGCCAACCTCCCCGCCTTATTTTGAATTTTGATGGAATTTTCTCTTCATTTAATTATAATAGAAAATCTGTTTGGTTTTCTAGTTATACAAGACTATATTAATTTGCAGTGCAATGGTGCGGAATTCTTGCAAAATCCTCTAAATCGAAGCTGAACCAAAAAATGAAGTCGAAACGAATGAATTAGTTGATTGCAGAAACGTGGCACGTATATACCAGATTTGTAATAAATCGAACTTGGATTATATTGGAATTCGTTGAATAACTAGAAGTTTTGGTAATCAAAATTTTTTTTGTATTACACTGAGATTCGAGTTTCTAAAGTTCACTGTACCATGGTTGTGAGAAAAAAGTAGTAATATTTGAGTATATAATTTGAAGAAACAAATATGGCGGCGCAGAACTAATACAGAAGTACGACAATTAATACTTCTTCTTTTCACCTTTCTCTATCCACTGTTGGATGTAGGCCCATAACTCACCATGCTGGGCAGACGAGTTGGCGAGTAGTCTGCAGATCAATTTTGGACTTTTTAGATCACATCACATATCCGACGCAACCAGGATTAGAACCGCGGTTTTCCGCTCTCTAACCAGTTAGAGAAATAACGAATATTTATATAACTTAACTAATTGGCAAGATACCTTAGGTAGGCCAAGCATTCGTGACCTAGTTTATTATATCCGAGTTCATTATAAAAGAATTGAAATATATGTAAAGGAATTATGATTTGAATCATAATTATTTTGTTTGTTATTTCTGAGCTCGCTATATTCGAGTTCTATTGTAAATAAAAATGTCACCTAAAAGGAAATAGTAGACCAAACACAAAAGTTGTTGTTTTGACTCAGAAACAAATTAATACTGGTAAAAAAAATTTGTACGTTGATAAGTTTTCAACATTGCAAAGGTAAATAATATTTCTAAAAGAAATTAATTCAATATTGTACCTATGCATTAACGAAATTAATATTAATGTTTATACAATTATTTAATTCATCCCAGCATTTTCACTTTGTTCCACTAAAAAAACTTGTTTGCAGCTAATTGTTCTTTTGGTTTCCTGTTTTGGGCAATACTACAAAAGTTAAAAATAACCGCTGTAGGCCTTAATTAGACTTGAATTTACTTATAAAACACAAGAACTCTGAGTAGTAAGAATATTTTTTCAAATTTTGCCCAAAAATAAAAAACTCAAAACAAAAAGTGAAGGTTACGAAGAGATGAAGATGAAACAAATAGGATAATGTAACTTCGTTTCAAATATAACGTAAATTGCTTCAAAAAGATATATAAATAACTTGCAAAAGAAAATTAAAACTGGAAACACCACCAGGTAATTGGTCCAAATAAACATTTCTTTAGTTTAATTTCTTCCAACTTGATTTTCTAAATTTAGCTAAACAAATATACACTATTTTTTCTACAAATTTATCAAGTCTGAAAGTAACATTTCTATTTTTATTTTTCCAAACATTTCGAATCATAAAACTTCAGGTATCTATCGACTTAATTGTTAAATTATTTTATTACTCCAAGTCAATTGGCAATTCAGGTAAAATTTTACGATGTGCATGTGCGAAAAACGTTTTCGTTTTGGCTTTTCTAATTTATTAGTTTGAAAGATCAAATTAATTATCCTGATAAATTAGTAAACAAAATATTAATTTTGATATCAAAATTGCTTTCATTTTCGTGTCGGCAAAATGCATTAAAAACTTACCCTATTAATATTTTATAGCCGTCACTACCGATTCGGGAAGCCTATGCCATTTTATTTTATTGGTGCTAAACACAGGTAAGTCAAAACTTTTAGTAAATTGCGTTTTCCTACCGTTAAAAACAATTAACTGAAGTAAGGTGTCCAGTGGCGGTTCGTTTTTGGATTGTGACAGGAAGAATATAAAAATGAGAAAATCTTATTGGTTGAAATTCGGCACCGCGCAGTAATTGGTTGATAGTTGATTTGATATTAATCTATATTTTAGGTCCCGTTTATTTCCTTGTTTTTCGTCTATGATTATGTTGTTAATATGTTGTGATGTAGAGGTAGATAAGAAGTCTTGCTATTATAGCTTACTTTACTTTCAGTATCGATTACCCACATTATTACATTTTTTGAGTAAGTTTGTAATATATTCCAATTTATTTTAATCGATTGGCAATTAATAATACGTAATTATAAAATATCTCCTGTGTTGGCCTACTTTTTATTAATAAAACCTTACAGTTAGTTGTACTTGTATGGCTTATAAAGTAAATTTAAGATATTAAGTAACAAATAAAATAAATATTACCACTATACCTGAGGTACCAACTATAGAATACATTATTGGCCCCAAGCTAAATATGAATTTGAAATATGACGGAATACGACTACGGTTTTGACGGCTGACAGATAATGTTATGATGGCCTTCCCCGATTGGACAACACCTAGATATAATTTTGTTTTAATTGGTTCACTTTGAATGAGCTATCACTGTATAATATTCATACCTATTCTAATAAATTTACATTTAGTATGCTAATTTATTGAATTTTTCCACTCAAGCAAAAACAAGGTTTAATTAGTATTATAAAAGCTATTAGTTACATAGCAATAATTATAACACATTTCACCCAATAATTTGTTATGACATAAAATTAATGTCAACATAAGAAATACAAATTAAGATCTTCTGCTGTGTGTTAAAATAAAAATTGTTCTAGTAATTACTATGAATCGTGATTCAATTAGAAAAAACAAAATTTTGAATTATAGGAATTATTGCTGATTAACCTTGTCGGTACGTGTTGCGTACTGCTTACACTTAAATTAATGGAAATATATCTACCTACTTATTTATTTATTATACAAATATATAAATCTAATTTGTTTATTTTAATTAAAAAATAACATCAGCTTACGTAAGAATAACGGGGGTCATTCAGAATTCGTAAATTTTGAAAGATTACATAGGGAGTCTCGAGACCATCATGGCGGAACTTGCAGGTACATAATTTTTTTCGACTTCGCAGTTTCGATTTTCCATTCGGTTACTTCAATAAATATGCCAAAGAGGTAGAAGATGGAGGTGCTGAATCGAAACCGTGTTGTGGTTGGGCAAGGTGAGATGAATCACATTACAATAATTACTGTTTATTTTTACTTACTCATTTTAATTATTGTTTATATTAAGTAATACATAAACAATCTTTTCTAATGGGTATGAAAAATTTCTGTTGACAAAACATTTGCGAATAAAATAAAACCACGTTATGCCATCCTGATGCTGAAAATGCTTTGTGAATTGCCAGAAGAATTCTTCCTATTGTACTACTAGAAGGAAGTTTCCATAATAAAGGATAATCCTTTCAGTAGAACCTGGCTCGTATCCAACTGTTTCTGCAGTCCTGCCGGAAGGAGCTTCCAGCATGGCACAGACTTTCACGTTCTATCACTAAGGAAAAAAATTGGAAATACGCTTATCCGTGATGTATTGAAACTGAATTCTAATTTTAAGGATTTAACAATTTTGAAAATGTTTATCATAAATTATTACTGAAAGCGCACGGAAAATACAGGTTTAATGGAAACGAAAATAATATAAATCCCAAGTGATAAGAGCTTAAGATAAAAAAAACTGTTACGTTCATAAAAAATTATATTCACGAGAAAAATAATATTCTAAGTTGGTCCGATACTAAATTTTAAAAAATGAGAGATATTTTTATGTAAAAGCATATGTAACTTGATAAATTAGATGATAAACTAGCTGGATATGGAATATAAAATATGGAAGCTACAGATAATAAAAAAATTGTGTTACAAAGTTTTGGGATTATAAATGTTTAGATAAAATAGAAAAATGAATTCAAGATTTTCTCGAGATAGATGATAGTAAACGCGCTGAAAGGATTGTTTTTGTGGAAACCCAATAGAATAGAAGCATTATGTATGTCAACTTTTGGTTTTAAATTGTTTGTTTTTATTCCAAAAATATAGGAATGTGCAGTGGTGTACAGTGAAGAACACTGTGATGGATTTATAATAGCAATTCGCTCTGACAGATCTGATCATTTTTAATACATTTTTAGGTTATGTTTGTCAAATGTTAAATATTTTGTGTGGTTATATTTCACAGCTGTCATTCATAATCCAGCACGAAAGTGATTTGGTTTGTAATATATGTGGTTCCAACAAAATGGTTAGCAGACCGTCATGGTAATGCTCAACCAGTAAATCCCCGCTTGTACGGCAAAATAATTGTTTATGAGAGCTGATGCTCTTGAAATAGTATCAACTTGCATAACGCATTTGCTAAGATAATTTACTTGCTTACATATAGATACCTAATTGAAAATTTATGTACTTTTATGACGTCGTTCTATAAATGCGTAAACAGATAAGCAACTTTTTGAAGAATTTATTGTAGGAGTTAGAGTGGGGCAAAACCTGCAAAAACTTTTAAGAAACAAATTTTATTTTCAAATTTGATCTCCAAAGAGGACCTTTATTGGCATCCCATAACTTCAGACTTAAAATTACATTAATCTGGTTTAAGCTCCACAAAAATAGAAATCTCTAATCATGTCAAATGAGCAGCACGTGTTATTTTAAAAATTCAATTAATGTGACATGATGCGACATTATGACAACTTTTGAAGTTCACGGAATGTTAAATTTAATTTTCATGTCGGATAGTAAAATACACCAATTTCAAGTGTCAGAAAGGTATTTTTATAGCATTTTTAAAAATTTGTTCCCATTTTTTAATAGGTTCAAGACCCCTTTAATGTAAATTATATAACATGGAAAAATTAAAACAAAATTACGTCTATTAAACAAAAATTGAAAACCGTCTACGCTGCTTTTGTTCTACAACCATTGTGATTTACTAAGAAGCAGAAAATTATTTTTATTATTTTCTTAATTCTATAACAATGAACTTGGTACTTTGTAAAAATTAAAATGATAAATGGTTCTCTCGTAAACAAACAAATAAATAAAAACGTTAATTATTCCATTATAATTGTTAATTTTCCTAAATTAGTAAATTCTTTTTCTAATTTTACCGGAAAATAAATAAAATTTTGTGTTGAATAACCAAAAGAGCCACCTATGAATAGTAGAAAGTAATACCGTTGCTCTGCCACCTAGCGGTGGAGCCCCTCACAACAGAATACGTGAAAACTGTAACTAAATGGTTCTGAACCTCGTTTGTAGTTCTGTATATAGGCTCTCCCTACCGAGGGATATCCACACTAAAACTCCGCCAAGTTTTCAAATAATACAGACTACTATTTAAACATACGGAAAGCAAATTGAACCCACGCACGTTTCGTTCCAATTGAATGCAAAAATTTGGCATAAAATAAATACTTTTAAGCTTCCCCAGATCAATTGAAAATTTAAATTGCCCTTTCGGAGAGCGAATCCGGAGTAGCAGAATTGAAAGAAAATAAATTATTACATTTTTTATCGAACGCCAATAAAAATTGGAAGCTTCAATTTTTGTCTTTAAAAGGTTTACTTCGATGACTAGGTTTATTCTTCACATCTTATTCCTATTGTAATATTCCATTGTCATGTTATCTAAAAAGAAAACGCGTCTTACAAAACATAATAAGGCATCATAGAACAATTTCGGTGATTTCACGTTTCTCATCTGACGCTCTTGAATGTCTCAGGGATTATCTCTGTGTAGTATCTCATATTGCATCCTTATCCTTGTATTATACCGTGGTTCATTTAGTGCTATCTCTTGCTCGTAATAGGAATGGCTATTGTGTTCATGTTAAATTAACATATTACACCTTTGAGATTCCGTTGGCAGCTTTGGAATAAATTATTATATTTAAACAGAAGTGGTAATAATGTAATACGCAGACAGATTAATGCATGGCGATTGTTAATGTATTTCCAGTTAGGTTATAATTGCAAACCTGTAATAATTTAATGCCATTCCAATCTTCCAATCTGACGAGTTAATAGTTGAACGAAAGTTCCAGAATTCAGGACACAAAAATCATTAGCCGCTGAAATTCTTTTTTCCGTTTCCTCTTGGGATCCAAAGGTCAAAGTGAATTTTCGCAACAACGATTTTTTCGTGTCAAATTTGCATCGGAACAATTTTATTTCCAGTGCTTTTTTTTACTTTTTCGTTCTTTTATTGGGAAGTTTTTCGAACTACTAAATCAATGACGTTGTCTAATTTATTTTGTATTAATTTAACATTGGACAGACAACAAAAAATTTACAAAATACTAATTTGCAATGTTTAAATGTATCCAAAAAACGGGTGGACCTTGGACCATAAATTTTGTTTAAAATTTCTAATTATGTGGTATGTAGTACGTGATTTATGAAAACAAGTCAATACATGTAGGGAATTTTAAAAAGTAATAAATATTATCTGGACAAATCGAACCAAATATTATATAGGGTTATCATTTTTTATTACTAAGTTGGGCGTCATTATTACTTTTTTGCAAGATTTAAAAATGTATTATTTGTCTATGTGATTGACCTAATTATTATTGTTAATCATAAATTATTAGATCGTGAAAATTATTTAATTAAAGTATATAAATTAGCCAAGCTAATTAAATAAGTAGAAATTAAGAATTATTTTTTATTTCGACAAATTATCGAAAATAGTTGCATTGTCACGTACTCGTTTTGAATCCTAAGCGTTTGCTCAAGCCGATGTTGGAGGCAGACACCATATCTGTTCGCCGCTCGTCGTATTAAAATAATACAAAAATCAAGAAAATAACTAAATAATGACAGCATATTGCACTTCTTGCATTATTTGCAACAAATAATTGTGTTTACTTTAGCAAATGCGTATATTCAATAGTAGCCGATATAAGACGAAAGCAAAAGGATAACATATTTACCACATATTCCCAACAGCCACCATTATGTGGAATCTTCTTAATATAATAATAAGGGATCATTACGTAACCCTAACTGCAAATTTAAAAATTTATGCTAAACAGTATGATAAAAAAGGGTCCAAAAAGCAATAACAAATGAAAAATTTTGCCCGATCACTGGAAATAGGGCTTATATTTTCTCAAACACTGAAAATTTACATGAAATGGCATGAGATTGCAACATTGAATTGGCTGTAAGAAAAAAGTTAGCCCCGCCCACCTCGACCAACGGGTAATTTAGAAAAACGGAGAACTCTGCAGTCCACTAATTAAAACCATATCCCAGGGCCAACAAATAATCTAAATTAGATCAATCACTTTTTTTTGGCGGTATTAATTAAAAAAAGCGATTTTTAACGTTAACCTAAGCTCGACATGTGGATCTTTCTTTTTTTTTGGCAAATTTAAGTCAAAAATAGCTCTACGTTAGCGCTACCATGGTGCAAGTACTACCGCTGCTTTCGCATCGTTTGCGTAGCTTAGCTTAATATATTCTTGTATACAGAGCACATCAGCTCGCCTCATCTCCTTCGTAGTAAAAATGACCTAGGGGTCAGAAAAATACTTAATAAACCAGCCAGCATAGAAAAAATAGAGTGTTGATTTTTGCAAGGCATCATATAGTCAACCTTCAAATGAAATTAAATTTAATCGAGTGGCAGATGTTGGCCACCCCAGAAAATACTACGTAGTATACTGCGGAAAAAGTACTTCCAAAATACGAGTACGTACCCGGTGCAACTTCTTGAGATGAACTGATCTTGAATCCACACGGAGAGGTAATAGAATATGGTTGCTTTTCGTCCAGAAATTGGATACTTTGAAGTAGATTATTAGCTAAAACTATCAATATTGGTGATTCCTCCGCTATTTAATAGCTTAATTTTAATGTAGCCTATCGAATTCCGTTGAATTTTCTTTAATAAATAAAATGTCTTCGAGTCAGGGTTGTGTAACTAGAACTTAATAATATAAGCTTTTTCTTCTTTAACTTTGCTATAGATCAGTTGATCTGTTTATTTCCAACATCTGCGTCGTTTCCTTTGCAGTGCTAGATCTGTGAGCATATTAATTGTTTAACGTCCGATAGGTAGTTTGCTAGACTGGCCTCCAGACGAGCCTGTAACCCTGGTTTTTATGTTAATGATGGCAATTCATTAACCTAGGAGGACCACCGGCTTAACGTGCCTTCCGAAGCACGGAGACTAGTCATAAGAAAGTTGCCCTTCTCCGGATTTGAACCCGGTACTTTGCATTCGCAGTTGATCGCGTTACCTGCAAGGCAAATGACCGTCTCAATAATTTAAGCAAATACAATAAAAAATTTGTAAGCGCACAATTTTACAATCTCGTTGATTTTTCTAACCCGTGCTAACAACTGCTCAACAATAAATTGGCTTTTTCAACAGAAATTAGAGCTAGAGATGATAAAAAAAGATGTGATTCAGTATATGTGTCCGTAGGAATTTCAAACTGCTCTTAAATTTTACCTGAGTGAAAAATTCACAACGGGCTTTCCAGGTAGAAACCTAATGACGCCGCCAGTAAAAGTTCAATTGGTTCAACAGGTGCTACAAACTGTTAAGGAATCTTGTCCTGAAGAATTTTAATGATATTAGAGAACACCCCGTATATGTATTTGAATCGATAAAAAATTTGAAATTTTAATATGTTTGCTCACCGTTTCTTTTTGCGAACGCTTTCTTTTGTCAAATTTTGTATAACAACAACATTTTCAAATCTTTTAAATACATACCCAACGTGTGGAAGAAACAATTCGATTTTAACGAAGAACTGTGTTTTTCAACATGATAAAACATAAAATTATGCTACCATAAAAATTCCAAGTACTTGAGAAGTTTACTTTAAAAACCAAACCATTTTCAAGTGCCACTCCAGTTGTTTCAACAAAGCAGGATCTTGGTCAGCATATTTTCAGTAAGATACTGGTCCTTGTTATGTAGGACCTGCTTGTTTAGAATTTGTATAAATTTTGCATAAAATATAAAGTTTGAAACATTTTGTCTTTGATGTATTGAAAAAGGCTGTTCAAAATTGCTGCTACTTCAGCTATATAAACTTTATTAGAAAAGTAAATTAATATGAGGCTAATAAGACCAATAATTTTCAGGATAATTAATTTTATTGACATTATTATGTACTAAACAATAGACCTATTCATGTCAAAATTGAGTAATAATCTATTTAAGCTTTACAGCTAAGCAATCGAATCTCATAAATTCAGATTGTACAATTTGCCCACACAACCGCAGTTTTTTAAAAACAAGTTCAATTGTTAGATATTTTCTAAAAATGTAATTTCCTAGAAAATATTGCATGTAGGCAATCCGAAATTTAAAAATGTTTTACCTTATATGAGCATGGTAGTCGTAAATAAAAGATATTGTGGTATAGAAATTTAAGATGTGGGGGTGTCGAACTAAACGCTTAATAAGGAAGGGTGTTCTTCACTAAATTACTTTCCCAAGACATCAATCACTTATTACCCCTATCATTTAGGACACCGTAACATAATTCCTTAATAACCTTTCGATATCAAATATACCCACCCATCCACACCCCTACAGAAGTGCGTGTAACCTTTAAATAATAAAAAGGTGAAGCTCGATTCACCTTTAAAGCTTTCTGTAATCTTAAAAAGTTCAAACAATAAATAGTTTATTATCGAAAGTGATGTTAAGGTTGTTAATCCTGAAATTAGTTACGGTTTCCTTTTCGATGCGGCTCCATTCTTCCGGATTTAAAAAGTGAACAAATCAACAAAGCACTTGATAATAATAAGCCTTGATGAAACCTTCAAGTTTCGAATTCGTTCATTCATAGTGAACCCACGTAAACTATTCAATTTGAGTAGTTCATTATTAATTATTACCTTTCAAGTTAGACTTACGTTAAAAAACCGTAGCCAACTTATACGTCTAATTATTTTAATGTATTCGGTTTAATTTAAAATCGATATTTTATTATTTGACGTTTTTATTTATCTTTTTTGCTCCAAAGTTAATTGGAAATAAACAGTGGTGTAGTAACTACAAAATATTAAATAGTTTATTTACAAAATAACTTCACGTACAGTCGAACCCACGTGAAAATTCTCGCGAATCCCCCCTTAATATTCACGTTGTGCCGGTTCTTGAACTTAATAATTATTTCTATATTATAAATTTTGCGGAAACAATTTTTAAATTTAAAAAGAAGATTTACCATTTTTTCGCGAAAAAATTTTTCTAGGGAAATTGAATTCAGGAAAGAAATGATCTACATCGCTTGAAAATTTTGTCTGTCCTTTCATAACTTTTAATTTAAAGTTTATATTTTTATTGCTGTGTTTTGATTGGTTGGCTCAGAAGCAATATAAAACAATAAAAACAAAAACTTGATATACAAGAGCAATTTGTCTTACAATAAAAGCGAGATTGTTTCTAAATAATGAGTTTTCTCTTAATCCTCCTCAGTGAATGCAAGTTACCTATTAGCTACAATTAAGTTTATGTTCGCTGTTCATCCTAATTACTGAAATTATTGTGAAAACTTAACTAAATGTAAATTTTACATCTTTCCTTCCGTAGAATTAAGTAGAAGTCCATTAGGTTAAAATTTTCTCATTTAGCTTGAATTTTACGGAGACCTAATAAAATTAAATCTTTTCAATAATTAAATGCAATTAATTCGTTATATTTAGAAAGCCTTCTTCAAAGATTAATCTGAAAGAATTTAATCTTTGTAGATATTAAATGCTTTTACTATACGGTGTGTTCTGATTTGTGAGGCTGTTTTGGTTGGATAACTAATGGCAGGCGCCCAACCCCCAAATCTGAAGATTTGTACTATAATTATCAAAATTAAGGTAATCGCATATGCTGTTTTTCCGAAATTAATTTTCAAAATTCATACTGTTTTACTGTAGCCTAACCCCTTAACAAACTTTAATTACGATTTAAGTAATAAAGACAACTTGGGCTTGAAAACTTATTAGTATAATTTGATGACACATTTAAATCATCATCACCAATCTAGAATTGTCACAAAACTCTCCCCTAGCAATCATATCGTTTGCAAAGTTATTAGTAACAGATTGCTGTAATTGATGAGGAGATGCAGTGAAATAAGTCTGACATCGGTTTTCTTAGCTACCAATTACTTTTTAGCGACTGAAAAAATCAATACTGAATGTACTTCACGGGTCACCAATTTAGCGACGTAATCTGATGAAAAGATGTTCCTCATCAATCTCTGTTAAAAATATATTTTATTTTGATTATTATGAAGTAACTTCCTTCATACTTTGTAAAAAATTTTTCAAAGTCAAACTGCTTTTAGTTTGAGTTAAGGAGTCTACATTCAATTTTAATTAAACCGAACTATACCGTTAGGTCGTCTTAACGAATGAATGGACCAACAAACTCGACCTAACGAGTGCATGTATACGAAATAAATATGACTCAATGAAAAATAGAGGTTTTCCCCAATAATTCAAAAATGTTAAATTTTGACAAAAATATTTGCGTCGTGCTCATTAATCCCATAATTGACGGACCATAAAATTTGATCTTGAATAAAACAAAATTTTCATTGAAGATGTCATATTGAAATGATAATTTCATATTAATATTAAAATGTTTACCCGTGTTTACCTTCACGTAGGCGAAAATAATGACATCAATAAGTGGTTACATAGAAAGGATTCTTGACAATTACAAGATGTAAGTGAATTAATTAAAGAGTTTTAATTAACATAATTCTGCAATGAGGAAAAACAATTTAATCACATTAACAATTTAAACTGCATTTAAAATTTCTCTGGAAACTCAGCCAAGCATAATTCTAGATAAAATGAAAAAACTTCAGAGGAAAGGAGAAAAATTTTTCTTTATAATTCCTGGAATGAAGTAAGGAAAACATCCTACTGTTTTGTAGCGACTTAAACCCCGCGAGTCGTCCGCCACTGATGGCAGCGGTGTCGAAACGTAAATTATCCTTTTGCTTAAAAAGGAAAATTTAACTTAATAGGCAATTGTATATTGACGACGTTATCTTTCAAACTTGATTTACTATTGACGTGAAGCAATAAACCACTTCTGCACCTACCGTGCAAGAGCATCTGCTGTGATTGTATTCATACAGTCAGTCCCGGATCCAGGACATTTTTCACAGAGGGAATTAATTCATCTATTATTCTATTTTCATAGTTTCATTAGGGTAGACTTGCCTTATTTTGCAGCATTTTTTCAAAAGATATTTTAAAAAATGTTGCGAAATAAAGCAAGTTGCTTTATCTAAATTATTTTTAATGGAATTCAAAGAAAAATTGTAAGTTTAAATGAATGTGGACACCCAAGATCCGTGACTTACAGAAGGGATTTTAAATCCATAAAAAGAAAATCCATTAAACATTTGTTTTGATATTTTTACCAAGCCAGCGTATGGAAAGAGAGATTGACGGAACGGAAAAATTTTAATTTTAGAGTCATTTTTGATATTATTAGCACTAACTATATATAATAACTTTGGTTCTCTGCAATTTAAAAATATGCAAATAAAGTGAATATTTAAAATATACCTAACTTACTTTATGTGCGCCCGCCTACGGTTTATTAAGCAAGCCGAAATTATGTTAATTTTAAATCCAATCCTACACGTGTAAATAATTATATGAAACTGCTACTTGTTAATTTCGCTAAATATAAAAAATTATCTCGATGTTCGTATACCATAGCGTAAGAAATATTAAAATATCGATAATCAGAAAATCGTGAATCTAAGATTACCGTTACCAACTATTTATAGTTGATAATTGCTAAGTTTCTCCATTGTTCAATTATTAATGAACCTAAGTGCTTCTTATCTGTTATAACTAACCTGATTAAAGTAAGCGGGTAATACACATCTTTGGTCGTCTAATCTAGAACATTGCACTCTTTCCAAAAGCTCGAACAAATCATGAGTTGTTCCTTTTAATCGTTCTGGACACTGAGCAGATGACGGACGTTGAATATTTGGAATTGGTGCTTGACCAACTGCAGAATGCCATGTTGTTCCATTCGAATGCTGTCTTCTGAAACAAATAACATATTGTATTTCAAAATAGTACAAAATTTTTATTTATTGGATTATCTGTATGATATTTGAATTTTTCGATTGTAAAATAACTTTATTCATCGAGACGAGAGAAATTATTCGCATGGGTACAACTGATCAGAAATGTAAATTTTATGTAAAACATCGACCCGGTTGTGTTACATAACCATCGATATAATAAGTACTTGACGAACATGTCTTTTCATGGGTATTGAACACAAAATTATGAGTCATCATAAATGGTTTTTCAAAACGAGACATCTGCGATCACCGGTGTTCACTTAATTAAGGTTACTAAACGAATTTAATAACCGTATAGTCATTTAGAAGCAAAGACAAGATACTTTTGGCAAATAAATTTACCTTTTTTGTTCCGAAATGTCGCGCATCATTACACAATCCTCGGCTTGGCTATTCTTATTCGTACAAGGAATCAACAGATGCTTTTTTCCTTTCAGTTCATGCCGACTTTCCGAACAATGTTGATATATTAATATAATTGGTAAAATTCGATTAGGTTTATTGTTGATATCTACAGTTTTAGTTTCCCAAAATCAAACCTTAGGAATTTACATTATTTACCTTTAACATTTAATTAAAGTTCCCTCGCGATAATTAACATTAGGAAGTTGACGAATTATTCGGCCGGTTGGTCAAGCAAACGGCTAAATAAGCGCATCGCTTATGTAAAATTATTCTAGCTTCTATTATATCAACTGCGATTTCATCGATCCAGTGAAATTGTCGTTGTATGCCAATTGACCTAGTAACTATCCACATCAAATTGTCACAATTCAAAGCCATATTGGTGGCAAAATCAAAATGCGGAATTGCGAAATATGAACATTTTGATTTTAAATTACAGTGCAACTTCGATAAATCGAAGTTAATTTCGTTTCAACGATTTGATATGTAAATTAACTTGGAGTGTAAAGCACTCAAAGGTTTGTTCACGCGAATCCTCTGACAAATCAGTAAACACGAAGGCGAAAAAAACAGTTTGTCACGACAAAATTATCTGAAAATTGAGGTTAGAGGGCATAACACATAATTTAATTTAGCGCACTTAAACACCTTGAAAAAAAGTTAAATATTTGGAAATATACAGCTACTTGAAACGGCACGTCATACTTTGAAATTTTTAGAAGGAATATGTAATTTTGTTCTTTTAAAATAATTGTCAAAGACATGCGAACCCAATTATCTACAAAGACACATGTAAAATTATGCATAGTAAATTATTACAAAATCTTGGGGTCTGTTGGCACAGAAATTAGTCCTAGTTTTACTTTTTATGTTTTTAATTGACTTAACATAGAGGAACTTTCCTTCCTCGTTTAAAGCGAACAACAATTTAGATTTTTCATTCAATTGCTGGATTGCTGGACGTAATTCTTTCTATTTAATGTTAGGTTAAATTTTGCATCCGTTCCTAACGATTAAATGTTAGAAAAGGATTTTAGAATTAGGACCTCTTGGCTGCCTATACTGGATTGAGAAAGTTGAATGATGAATTTATTTATAGTTTTACCAAAAATCAAACCTTTTTTTTCATCATTTTTATCATTTCTACTAGGCCGAAAGCAAATTTCCCGAATTAACCATTCTGACCCTTTGATTACCATTTCTGCTTACCGCAACTCCGTGACAGCAAGGGCAAGTCTCTGGAGTGTGATCCCCGTAGTATTGGATGAATTGCAATTAAACGAGGGTTACACTGATTATTCCCCCCAATACGAACGCGTATCATAAGGAATGCTTGACCACCCTATGACAATGATAAACAAGGTCCAAAAGTACAGAATCATCAATCAGATGGACACCTACTTTGAGCAAAACAGTGTTCACGACAGAAAACCGGCACAGAAGTTAAAATGCCGATCCGAGTAAAACTAAAAAAGTGAACTACGATATGAAAATAACCTTCTTCAGTTTTCAACTCCTCAATCAGCACAAAAAAATCAGCTCAAAGTACGAGCATCGCACGGTCAAAGAGAAAATCAAGAATACTGCGCGACGCGACGCTGGTTCTCTGGTGCCAGGCTATACTACTTTTAGATTATATTATATTATGCCCAATTCCAATTTCATTAATTCTTACTAGATGAACACTGGATCTTTAATCACAAGTCTAATATTTTGTAACTTTAAGCTAAAATAATTAAGAAGCCCATCTATGTGTAGGTAAATTAAATTTTAAAAAATAAGAAAGTAATTTAGACCTACCCTGTATATAAGATTAGAAAATGTAAAAAATTATTCTTTGTCATAAAAACTTTTCAGTTTTTCCAATAAAGTTAGCAATAGAAAAGAAACCGATTCATTAATTCCTTTATTTTATATAAAACTTTGAAAATAAAACAAAAATTATTGCGATCCGCACGTTTTAACAAATTGAAGAACATTAAACAACAATTAACTTGGTAATTCAAAACGTAATAATCTTGCAAAACTTATTCGTTTCAAAAAAATAAAGAAGCTTCAGAATTTTTAAGAACTATCGCATCGTGGATGGTCATTACATTAATTTTTATAATTGACGAGTGTTTTACCCAACGGGGATGCGGGATTATTTAGAATCGTTTGTTTACTTCATACCCTGATGAACGTCAAGTTGTTTTCCAAATTTAATGTGATTAACCGACGATCAAAGTCATTAAATTTTACCAAGTGCTTAGAACTTCGCAATAGGAAAATTAAGTCAAAGTTAATTTAAAACAACATAAAATAATTACTTATATTTCAAAACTTAGTATAGTACTAATTTGTAATTCGACTTGGTTTGCATCACACTATCCATTAAATTTTAGTTATGTTTATTTTGTAAACAAAGTAGACAATGACGAAATGTTGCAACTGGGTTCTGCTATGTGGAAGTTCATTGTTTTCTCAAAAATCCGTAACTACGTTTAATTGCTCTTCACAATATTAACTGAATGAACGTGAATTGAGCCGTCCTACGCTTGGATTAAAATTGTGACAAAAATAAAATTGTCAATGAACTAAAAACAGGGTCATAATGAAAGCAATTTTTACGCTGTTATAATTTTGTTTGCATAGGTACCCTTCATATGCATATTAATCACTTGGGTAATTTACGGACGGACCTTCCCATAAGACACTTTTTGCAAACTCCTCTAATTAAAATTTTATTTATTTTTGGAGAGGATTTGAATTTTGAAAGGATTATAATTTTAACGAGAAAGCAGAACGGAAAATGTGGTTTTGGAATATTCAGCAACAATTATTATTAATTATTAGAAATAATAAATAAGGCTCGACGAATCGCGAGTACATTATCCTTTCAGGAACATCCGTTATAACACGAGGATTAACTTACGACTACTTTATTAAAACTCCTCCTATGTTATATAATTGTAGAAATTAGTATGCAAGTACGCCCCATTTCGTCGCAAGTAAAAAGAAACCTAAAACAGATACATATGTACATACCACCCTGGGTATAACGGAATTAATGTAATAAGTAGTGCCCGTACCCTGATCCGGTTTTAGTTTTAACCCTTCAAGGGGAGAGCTCGTGCCAGATTATAACTGATAATCAGTTATCTATACAAAGCGCGTGTGAAGGGCAGTTTTTTTGAATTATTAAAAATTGTTTGGGGTGTAATTTTCTATACAATTTATTATTAGTAAAAATAATCTCTTTGAAGCGAAATCGCTTATATAATAATTATATGGTAAAAACAATAAATTGTAGAAATTTAAATTGTTTTTCGCATGGGGCCAATACCACCTATTCGGAATGTGCATTTGCATAGGATGTTCGTTTGGATGCAATATGGTATTTATCTGTTGATTAAAGCGTAACATCTGTTAACAAGAGTAATATTCAAATTATGTTAATAAAACAAAAGGAGTGAGTCGTTAAAATTTGTAATGCGATGCTCATATGAGTTGTTTTTTACAACACATTTTTATAAACGGAAGGGTTGTTAATGCATATGAATAGGAAGATCTTGAAACCTGATAGCTATGAGAAGATTTTGTTGAATGAATCATAAACCAAACAATGACCGAAGTAAAATATACTCAGATAGTCCGGTTGGTATTCATTTAAGAAATAAAAGAATTAAGAAAAGATTACAGAAAACTCCTGAAAATCCATCTTTTTTTTCTGCTGATTTATACCTACTACTTATTTGTTCATATACACAGTTTAACGTGGAATCTAAAATATGATACAAATAATTTTGTAGCAACTGGGAAATGAACCTATGACCCTACGATTCCCAATCCCAAACACCAACTATCTGCGTACATTTTAATAATAATTTACTTTAAAATTTACTTTTTTTTTCAAGCGGCAATAAAATAAGACATTTTGTTACTAGGTATGCAAAGATGGTAAAAGTGGTATTTTGTGTGCCTTGCCAGTAAGTCTGCCGTCAAAAACTGCATGTGTTTGCTATAAAGTTTTAATTTGAAAGATGTGAAGTCTAAAAAATGAAATTTGAAAAAAGTATGCTTTATGCGTAGAAAAACTTCGCATTTTGCAGCGATAGGTACTGTTTTTCTGGGAATTATTTTTCCCGTAGAAAAACTATTACATTTCCTTAATGAGGCATCGTGGTCTCCGCCAATTTATCCGTCTATGTTCTGCAAAAATTTCAAAAATATGAAATTCCAGCTAGATAACTATGAAGAAAATCAACAAATTACCTAAAAATAAGATGATGTGTATATGAATTAATGTTCGGCATTTCTTCAAACCGGATACTTTTTAATAAAATTGATAATCAGAATTTTTGGGAACGGAAGAAATGACAAGTAGGATGTAAGCAATGTGCCAAAATAAGATAAACATTTTTAGATATTTTTAAGATAAACAAATGTTTTTCATACTATTTTGACATAGAAAATAAATTTAATCACCAAGTTATTTCATAATAATCAAAATAAAAATTAAAAAGAAGGTAAACATGTCAAAGCAAAGGATATGCGTATTGTTCGGGTAGTATTGGTAGTTTCGAAGCCTATCGCATTATCATCAGGACTAAGAATCATATGGAATTCGTTTTATAAAATTGCACCTGAAACCAGAGACACAAAAGGTGCATAGCTGAGCAGATATTGAGAGATCGCATACACAAACAGGGTCAAAGCGTACATTAAAATACTGTATAATTAATAACATAGTCAAAGTTGCAAGATGGGATCTTGGTAGAGGAGGGGCTTTACTAAGATCCTTTATCCAATAAAAAGCAAGGTACAGACACATCTGAAGATCAGTCCAGCAAGCTACCCATCGGATATAAAACAACTACATATATGTACTCGTATGTTTAAAGAACTAGTTAGTGTCAAAAAAACTTGACGCAGTTGTTCATAGAACAGATCGAAAGATCTCAAAAAAGTTATAGAAAAAAAGTTGAAATTTTAGAAAACGACAATATCTCTAGTGGGAGAAGAGATAAAATTCCAAAACTTTAGTTCATAACAGGACTATGCGATGGCAATTATGTTCCAAAAAGTTTGAGTTCAAAATATAACTACAAGTAGAGATATTGGAAGCACAAAATGTCAAAAAAATGCACAATTCATTAGCTTTATGTACAAGATGTTTTCTAATTTTATTAGAATACTAAGTTTAAAAATTTTTGCTTGGTTGAAATATTTTAAAGACGTTTTGATTGAAGTACTAATTTTTGGACAACAAAATTTATTGAATTTTAGCCTTGTTTATTCTTACAAAACATTAGATAATTTTTACACAAGAACATTTCAACTAAACAGAATTTTTTTAGAAACTAGACACAGTCTGTACCTCGATGGTGACTTTCTTCATTCCACAGTCAGACCTGGCAATTAGTAAGACGTGGACGATCTAGATACCGTGACTTTTAATATATTAGACTACAGATAATTAACTAACGATTTTTGCAAACTGATTTTGGATATTTTTGATGAATTTGTTTGGTAATTTTTTGTTACTAATACTAAAAGTTATTTAAAATTAAAATCTGTCCAAACATGATCAAAATTTTAATGATTTATGGTTAACTTTGAACACATATTCAATCCTGTACGCCTCTCATCAAAGAGTGATACCATGGAAATTATTTATTTATGAATAAAAATTAGACAAAATTCTTATCTTATCGGTAAAATGATTAGATTGAAGTTCAAAATTTTACCGGATGATTGTTATATATATTTTTTTATAATTTTAAATTAATTCAAAACTGCGTTACTGTAAGTAGCGAATCGATAGCGATCATTAGGGATTTGTACAAGTTACAGTTAAAGAAGCAAGTTTATTATTAATGATCGATAACTGTAATCCGATGCTGTTTAAATAATAAATTAGTGATTATCTATACTCAATTAATATTTTAATTTGTTTGAAATTCATCGCATGAAATTTTGCATTAAAATTATCTAATACTTAAGTTGTGATTTCGAATGTCAGCTCTTCCAGAATTATTTGTACCATGGTTTGGATTCCACGTTAAACTGTAGTCCTGTTAGAGCATATTAGTCTTATATACTCTGGTCCTATTTATGTACATGCACGTACTAAAGTTGGCAAATCCAAAAATATGGAAAGTTTGAAAACTTCATCACCAACAACTAAACTTACAGTAGTAAACATCCGATAAGATTTATAAATCACCAAGCTGTTAGAAAGATAAATTCCGTAGGAACCATTTCAATCTAAGGGGTTTCCAGTTCCTTGTGAAAATCTCCCTCTAAGCTCTAACAATTAACCGAAACTTAAAAAAACTTGAACATTAAATTAATTGTTACTTGAAAAGAAAAAAGTAGAAAAATGGAGATCTGAACTAATTTAGTTTCTGCTGATTGAAAAGTGCACCAGCTGAAATACAAATTTTCAGATAGACATTTCTGATTGATCTATGTTAACCTAAATATGCTTTTTATCTTGCAAAGGAAACTCTGAATTAATTTAAACTTTATTTTCTGGTCACAAAATTCAACTATTAATTAAAATTCAAATTAAACTAAACAACCTATCCACCGCCTGTAAATGTTGTTACTTTAGAAGAGGGTTTAATTTATTCTAGTGATGAAATATTGTACGTTATTATATCCATCACGAGAAAGATTATTTGAATATAAAAAAATTCTCCGTTGAAGTTTTCGTTTATGACAAATAATAAAGCTCCGTCGGCGTGCTCAATGACAATTCCATTATCACGAAAACCACGTTGTTTATCTTGCGGCCAAATAAACTACATTTGAACATGGTTTGCGTATCTATTGAAAAATTTGTCCTATCTGTAGAAAAATGTTAAGAAAAAATTAATTTCTTCCAGATTGACTATCATAAAAAGTCCTATTTTTTTAAAGAAAAGCGCTGTTCGTACGAAATCAATAAAATCCAACGATAAACCTGTCTCTGGTTTATGTCTTCGTTTGATGACATTGCTTTTACTGAAGGAAAGCGTTATTTTCTTAAAAATGTTAGTTTGCCTTTTGGAAAATTTATAGATTAAAGTTAAAAATTTATACCGAATGCCCATTAAAAAGTGTTATCCTGAATTATTCATTCACTTAAGCTCTAAAAGTCCTGTGTTAACACCAAAAGTTGAAACTACGCCTATACCTGGCATTAAAGTACGATTTTTTTGAATCCGGATGAGAAAAATCTTTCAACTTGCCTCATATTTTTAAATGAAAATGGAGGGTGGTAAATTCAGTGATTACGGAAAACAATAGATTATTATCATCCAGGATTTCGAACGCACCTTCTTTATCACTAAATTGTTTTTTTGTTGTTATAGTCTCGGTTTATTTTCTTGTAAGGACTAAGGATAGTGGAAGTACAACATTGTTAAACTTGTGCATTGTACTGGAAGTAATTTTTATTGAAAATTTTACAATATACCTTTTCTACAAACAAAAAAGTTTATTAAATTCAAAATGGCTTAATAGAGATTACATCAGATGCTTCATTTTAAATATTTTCTTGCTTGTGCGAACATTAACCGCTGTAGAGTTATTTTATTAAAAAAACCTTTAGGAAACCGTGTAGATAGATCTACTTCCATATTGAATTTTGAGTAAAATTAGTGTGAATCAACCATGGGATTCTACGTTAAGTTTTAGGTTCCTGTGCCCCTTCTCCATTTTAAGATATCACAAATATAAAAAAAAATTATCGATCGAACCCCTAGTAGACTGCAGACTTTAATTAGACGAAAACTAAATTTGGCTTGTCTGCTCTACAAGCAACAAAGCAAAACATGTTGCAAATTTATTTTTCGATTTTCTGCCGTGCTTGAACAGTTACGAATTCCAGATGTGAATGTCAATTGACAGTGATAAGTCCAATAGATAAAGAAGCTCCAAATTCGCTCCCGAGTATAAATTAGGGAAGCAAACTAGGAAATACGACATATGAGCATTAAAAACATAAAAATGTGGAAATTCTTCAAGTGAAGTTTTATTTCACACGTCAGCAATAAATACTGAAGAAACTTGAAATATATTAAAATGGCGAAGTGGAACATGCATTAAGTACCTTTTTTTATAACAAATGTTTAAAATTCATACGAAATATCATTCGTATTTATGTATTGTAAATTTATTATTGCAAAAATCCTCGTTGGCATTGTAAAGGTAAATAAAATTACGCAACTCGCGTAAATGTTCCTTCTATGGTAAAGGAATGAGATTTAAAATATTGGAGAGTTAAGTAATATAAATCACTAAAATTAATAAACAATTTCATAATTGCCATAAAAATCGTTGTACCTACATAAATATAGTAGCAGTTCAGAGATCTGGAACATGAATAAACTAAACAAAGCAAAATTTCGTAATAATTATATAAAATTATTAATTAGATAATAGAATAAATTTTTAAACTGTTATAGGTAAAATTTGACCGTAAGCGACTTTACACAAGTTTTATCGTGGTTTTCGATCTCAAAGAGCAGTTTTTCTTTTCTTTTCTACACAAATAAAAGTTGTACTAATAGTGGATTAAAAGTAAAAGTGTAAGTGTTTCCCACAGGTACCTTGTGTTTGTAATCCGTAGAACCTGTTTGAAATTTTGCACGTGTGCTTGCACAAATTTGCAGGTAACTCATACATCAATAGCGTTCAAAAGAAAGCTGTTACGTAGTCATTGAAATGACTCGAGGCAATTTTGGTAGCGGTGATTTATTAATTTGTTCAAATTTACTGTTTACTATTGATTTGGTGTTTTCTTAATTGCTCATAATTTATAAAAGCAATTAAGCATCACATTTGCAATTTTGAAACGCAAGGCAACGATTTCTTCCATAATCGCTTCTTTGATATGATTGATAGAGAGAATGTTGCAAAAATTTTATTGTTATTAGGTGTAGCAGCAGTGAAAATAACTTGATCGATCATCTCGATCGTTTTCTAAGTGCTTTTTAAACTCTTCAGTTCAGCCCCAAGCAAAACTATCATCACAAGGCAGAAATTTGTAATTTGAAAATATTTTAGACTTAGTAATTATTTTAAGTATCTTGCGTGTAATTTGCCAGTGTGAACATTGAAAATGATTGTCTGTTATAATTTGTTAAACTCATTAAGGAAAAGTGGCATATCATTAGAATATCAAATAGACTGGAATTTGATCCATTTAAATGCAAGAACATGAGAAGACTATAAAAAGTTCTTTTAATTTATTTAAATCTTTTCGGCTTATATAAAATAATACTTTTTGAAAGAAAAACTGTTGGAAAACTTCATCCAATTAAATTCTACATCGTTATCGTTTAAATACATGAAAGATAAATACAAGATTTTAGTTATATTGATAAAAGATAATTTGAAGACTATGTGATGGTATTGATCTGACAAGGGGAAAGAGCCAATGTCACCTCTTAGATTTGATTCATTATCACTATAGTAGTAGATGCCACTATTAGGACTTCAAATTGCAAGCTTATTAGGGCAGATGTTAAACCAATTTCGAGAAAACCGATCTTAAAAAATTTTATTTAATGTTCTTTATTTAAGTAATGCGCATGAATAGATTAACGAGATTGCCCAATGGCTTACTAATCCAATAGTACTTAAGTTCATTAGTCAAATATAAGTAACATTATAAATAAAAATAATAATGTCGTAGAAAACTCTGATCTTCCACCGTAAAGCTCTCTTCATTTATCAACCCAAAAAAAATAGCTACATTAATCCAGCTCCAACTAATCATTTTTGAAATTGCCTGAATATTAAGTCTTACAATTTGCAATTGTTGAGTTCTAGCTATGGCCAGGGACGAAGCTGGGTGAGCTTACTTCATTTTGGGAAGAATTTGATTATTGTGGTTTGGAGCTCTTAATTCGCCCGGAATTGAACTGGGTTTCATCAGATTTTGTATATTAATAAAATTTTATAAGAAGTTTACTTGTTCCAATTTACAGTTAAACCTCTTAACAGAAGTGTGAAATGATAGTCAATGAAGCTCTGAGCCTTCAAGGCTCGTCATGCTGTGATATGATAAGGATGCACATACATAATATGCAATTATTTTGAATAACTGCCTATAGAAATATGCATTTCCTGCAAATTACGACTGTAAAGACCGAAGGTGATTTTGCGTTATGTATAATTTGCTAAACTCATTAAGGACGAGTAGCAAATCATTAAAATATCAAATAGACGGAAACACTGCATTGTAATTAAATCATTTTAAATGAAAGAATATCAGATTAAAAAAGTATTTTTAATTTATTTAAATCTTTTTAGCTTTTATAAAATAATGCTCTTTGAAAGAAAATTCATTGGAAAAGTTCATCCAATTAAATTATAAATCGTTTAATTACATCACACGAAACTTTATACCATAAGGAAGAGCGATTCATTAGATAAAAACCGATGACCCACGCGGAAAAATAAATGAGTTATTGCCAAAAAGGAAAAAGTAGCCATTTGAATGAATTCTTGCTCTCCCACATATAAATAAATGGGTTGCTAAATTTTCTTACCCATTTCGAACGCTTCCCGAAGGAGATATTTGTACAATTTACATTAGGTTCAGAATTTATATGGTAAAATATTTGCGAACGTAATATATTTTTATAGTTTATTTTACTGTAACGTTGTCATATTTGTTTTATTTATTGTCTTTTGTATTACAGTCGTTCCACTTTTAAAAGTCAAGCAAAAAGATGAAATATCTACCAAATTGATTTAATGGTTGCAATAAATTTTTAAGAGAAGGTAAATATGAAACTGCAAGCATTTAGTAATCATCGTACTTTTATTCGTATCATATAGAGCACAAGGATGGATAGAATAACAAAAACTGGTATTAATTTGGGTTCGTAATTAAGCGTAAAACCAATTAAGTTACATAAACAAAACTTAACGCCTTGTCAAACAAATGCTTTAATTAGAATGTGTAGTCGTATACCTATCACTTTCTTCTTTATTACTTTCTTATATAAAATTTACTTTACGCTTTGAAGTTAACAGTTAGAAAGTAAATAGCGTATGCGGAAATTAGAGACAAACACACGAATAAGGAAGATTTATTGATAGAGCTTTTCAGTTAGTGAAAATTTGCTCTTAGTGCGCGAAAAATAAATACGTGCATACACAGCTAATCTTATGTAGCGGTAATCTTTCATATAACTAAATGCTACTGCTGAATCCACATACCGTGGAATGATTCGGCAAACTATGTATTCGCGTGCAAATGAATGTTCGGCGTCATGTGGAGGCAGCACTCGGATTAATGGAAAACAATACAGTAATACTTCAAACTTAAATAACACAAATAAATACAAAATCGCAACCGAAGTTATTTTGATGTAGAATCGACGAGATTTGAAAATCGCGTAACTCAGGGTTCGCGTAAGTCGAGATATTACTGTATTTAAAAACAGAGAAGATGCGAGAGGGATTTAAGAAGAAAAAAGTGGCAGATGAAAAAATATCGAATTAGTTGCCCTACTTCCATTATACAAATCGTACCTATTTATTTTTAAACCAGTATAATATTATGTATCGAAGTGTGAGGAGGTTGTAATTAGCTTTATATTGTACCCTTTACACCGAAGGCGAATTACAACGCTTCAAAAGATCCTTTTATCATAATGAAAACGAGAAGACTAATTTCAAATAATATGAAAAAGAATTTTACCAAGTGCAGAAGTGTGAAATTTCATTGCTTTTGTTCAAACGAATCAGTTCTAATCCGATTGGATCAATTGTTATAATGGTACTTTCATATTTATTCAACACGTTTCTCAATAAAATTAACTCTTTAGAAATTTAAAATCGCATTATCCAAAATTGTATATTATAAAATACGTACCGGATAAAGCGTGCCATAAATTTAACAAAAAAATTGATTTATATTCGTACATCATAAAAAGTCGTTATGGTTCAGTAAATTAATTGTCACGATGTATTATAATTTATAAAAATATGATATTTCAAAAAATTTAACAATATAAAAACAAAGACAATAAAAATACCCTGACAGTTTAAGCAATCCTATAAATTTAAATTTATTCAAATTCATTCAGATATTCCGCGGTTAAAGAAACTTGGCCAGAATTTAATGCTTTTTTACGTGCCTCGATGCACTTTACTAAACCCCGCTTTTCTCCAAAACTACACCTCCAACTTTTTAGTATAATCTAGATCAGCATAGTGCAAAAAAATGACAAGTCGTTAAATTTTATGTGAACACCCTGTATGTACGCAAGCGAAATAACGCAAGAGAGCGAATAATTGCAACAATTACTTTGACTTGCAAATTATGTTTAAGGACTTAAAGTCACTAAAAGTGAAATTTTGCCTGAAGGATCAATTTTGAGCAAAATAATTGGGAGTAACAAAAATAAAATTATAAGTTACGAAAAAGACGTAGGCTTCAAAGTATTACATTATACAAGATTAAATTTTGCTTTCTAATGTTTCAAAAATTATTCAACTTACAACAATTTTTTCACGTAACGTTTTCTGGCAATTAAGGAGTAGGATTCACGATGTCCTGCACTGACGAAGTATTTCATTTCGTATCCTAGTTTCTTGAACCACACTAAAGAACAACAATTTAATTTAAACCATTTTCTTTGTCACTAAATATTACTCAGAGCAAACACGTCTTTACCATAAACGTTCATGATTTTATATGCTGAATTTATGAAAGACCGCAACCTCGTTTTCAAAATGAATTGCAACACATTCAGCTCTTAATTAATTCGAGAAACAATACCAATAGCACCAGCATCACAGAAAACGTCGACTAGCGAAATGTTTGTTATGAACACGTCGAACTCGTTTGATGAAATACATAAATCGCACATGCAAATTGGGTCGATTTTGGGGTGCCGTTATAATCAATGAAGAATCAGTTGAGATAACCGACGTACATACGAAGACGTAGTAAATAAACAAGCACGTGCTTGCCCTTTCGTTCTTAAGTTGTCATAACGTTCGGCAAAATGCACGTGCAAAATTAAGTAAAACGTCCATTCACTAAACATCCTATCAACATGAACGAATTCACTATACTACACCTATATGCTGCTGAAGTATACCGAAAGCTTGTTTCTGGTATGAAATATCCACGAAGGGTCTTCCACCTATTTACGGTTCCCCTCCATTCTCCTTCCTTTTTTAATAAAACCCATTTCACTCTCTCCAACAATCCGCAATCAAGTATCACCAAATAAATCACAATCAACAACAAAAAAAACTATCATTTGCAATGAAACGCAAATATGAAGTTAAAATTAATTTTGAAATTGTTTCCGGTGAAATTTAATTTTTAATGCACAAATTTTAATTAAAATTGATCGCATTAGTGCTTCAAGTTATTTACAAAAATTATGAAACGGATCCACCCGTTCTAATTTATGAACGATTTTTGTAACTTGGTAAAAAAAAAATTTGTTCGTAAGAAAGTTAGAAAAAAAATTAAGTAAGCAATTAAATGTTAAAGAGCTAGAAAAACCAATATAAAATTAATTAAATCCTTACTGAGAAGTCCGACAGATGATACAGATAGGGCTTAATCAACGCTCCATGTCTCCCAACATAATAACTGTATTTACTTACGCTCCATGGTTCACAAGATCTGATAAAATTGTTCATTCCTCATAAAAGTCGTCATATTACTTATAACCAATCGATCAAATATTAACATATTATCGTCGGATTTGTTTGCCAATTTTGATCCAAAGTGCAACTTGCATCCATCATTCAAGTTTAATCACCGGACGCTTCTGTTATCTAAAATCCGTAGAACGAAAACTTGTAAACTTGATCTATCAAAGTTTAGTTGGGAAAATTACACAAAGTGATAATCTTTGGCAATATAAATCTAAAAGTAAATCGTGTCGTTGTCAATTAACAATAATTTTCTTATCTGAACGAAGGGCGACATTGATGACAATCCTATATTTGGTGAAACGAATGTCTTTATTGTCAACAAATTTTAAATCATCGACCGGAAGTAAATAAAAATTTAAGGTTAGATTGAAATTAGATAAATTTTATGGCTTTGAGTAGATTTCCTTTTATATTTTAGTTGACGCTGTTCAGAATTTCATGTATAAGTAAATTTTAGTTTTTCTCCTTTTCATTTGCAGGTTATTCGATTTTAAAATCAATTTGGTTTTAATATCCTTCTTCGCAGAGTAGGATTGAATTTAAATAATGAGTGCCGCAGGAGATTTTTTACTACCAATAGCATTAGATCATCAGGTGAAGTTTTATGAAAAATGTAAGTGATTTTTTTAAATATAGTTCAAATTAAAAAAAAATAGTTTTTTATTAGAACTGCGGACTTTATATTTGCTTCGAGAAGAAGAAAAGGAAGCAGGAAAAATAAACAAAGACAATATTGAATATAAAAGTATTTGGGGCAAGTAAAGAAGGTGAATTTCGTGCACTAGAATTATTTAGTCATTTTTTATGCACATATTTACACAGAAATTATTTAATACAATGAAAAATGTTGACGGCAAGTGAATCGTCTCATAACATAAGCGACCTCTGTTCTAATTCACACTTAAGAGCATGTACACAAATAGTACAGCGCTGCGACATTAGAAAATCGCATAAAAAGCGGTTCCTGACAGCTTAATCGTTTATTTTATATTGTAGCCCACTTTTTAACAAAAAAATATTGGACAAAACCGAAGTAATCTAAAATATAATCCGTTTATAATGTACTTCAAGGGATCAAACAAATTGGTTCATTATAGGCGGAAGTTCTCTTTCCTTGCAAGCGAGTCCATTATAGGTGGATTATAAGCATTAGTAGTACTTATAACATGAAACCGATTTTTTCGTCAAACGTAATATGCGGTAGTTTTACTGAGTTACGATTGTTTCTAATGGCCACACAAGCAGTAAAATGACGCTAGCTTCAGCAGTAAAATGAAGCTGCAGTAAAATTGACAAAAGCACCTTATGAGGACTGCAGAGCTAGGCTACACGAACCTGGAAATGTCGTTTGAGAAACGCAAGAAAGCGCATTTTCAAGGTAATGACGCAGCTTCAGCAATGCACTTGTATCAGCTTTTTTCAGTCTAAGGCCACACGTGCAGTAAAATAAAGCTAGCAGCAGTAAAATGAAGCTGCAGTAAGGCAGTAGAAGCCATGGGCACTCGAGTAGTGTACTACGACAGCAATTAGTACCGATATCGCGGTTGAAAAAAAAGCTGATACAAGTGAATTGCTGAAGCTGCGTCATTATCTTAAAAATGCGCCTTCTTGCGTTTCTCAAGCGACATTACCAGCTCTGTGCGGCCAGTGTGGCCGTGTGGCCAGCTCCATATGGCCTTAGTGTCTGGCCACACGTGCAGTAAAATGCCGCTATCAGTAGCAGTAAAAACGCAGAAACGCCCATTCGCAAAGTAAATGAAAGGTAATATCGCAGCTTTAACAATGCACTTGTATCAGCATTACCTTGAAAATGCGCCTTCTTGCGTTTTTACTGCTACTGCTAGCGGCATTTTACTGCACGTGTGACCAGACACTTTGACTCAACCGCAATATCAGTACTATTCACCGCTTCAATATTGCTGTCGTGGTGCACTACTCGTGTGGCCATGGTTTTAACTGCCTTACTGCAGCTTCATTTTACTGCTGCTATCGTCGTTTTACTGCTCGTGTGGCCTTAAAAGACCAATAGCTTTTAAAAACACCACCGGACAAATAGTAGTAAATATGTGACAGATAAAATTTAACAAAACACACGTATTAAGATAGAATCGGCAGTTTAAGTGTTAATAGAATATTATATAACAAAAGTGATCGTGTGATAATTTGTCCTCGGTTTTTCGAACAAACGCTTAAAGTTAACATTGCAATTTAGTTCCGTGTTACGTACGCTATTTTATGCACTTTTATAGAATATAATCTGCAACTAATCTCACAAGAGGAGGAATCGATATCTAATGAATGATTCACCAATTCAAATAGTAGAAATAGAAAAAAAAAGAAGTAAATGAATATAAAAAATGCATTTCATTTTATAGATTTCTAATCTGATTCAATGTGACAATGTGTTGCTAAGTACTGAAAATTTTTGGACATGTGGTTGTAAAACCATTTCCTCTATTTTTCTATGAAATTATAACAATTTAATGGCATATCTATGTGTCATCGCAAAAATATTTAATCAAATATAGGGAGAGGGCTTGCAAAACCCCATAATGTATTTACGTGCTATCTTGGTGAGGTATCAGCGCTAAATATCTTTTAATTTAATTTGAAGTGATCGATCAGTCACAACAAAATGGTACATTCTAATAAATCAAGCGAAATTTTGGTTGCATACAATAAAAAAAAATAATAAGAAAAGAAAGTACCCTAGGGCACTCAATTGTTTATAATATAATTTTAATAAAAATCCAATATTTTGTTGTTTTCCAGTAAAAACTAAAAGTTGTATACCAAGTATTCGCTCCATTTCATTCAAAACTTCGAACATAACGGAACAACCAATATAATAATAACAAATTAATTTTAGAATTTTCCAAAACTTTTCCATCATTAAAAGCGTCATGTAAACAACTTACGAAGAAATTTATTATTTGCTAGGCAAGTCATAAATTTTAAGAGATTCTTGAAGTTTAAACTTTAATAACTTTATATATTTAACGATAATTTAAGCTCAAAATTCTATTAAATAATTTTTAGGAGATTATACACACTCACATCATCGTCTAATCTCGAGATTTCTCCTTTGTATAAATTCTCTTCATAAAAGCAATAATATTAAAGCTTACTACATGAGCGCGTTAAAACCCAAGCAAAAGCATCTTTATGATGTAAATTAACCCTTAGCGAAAGAGTAAGCTTAAAAAATACGAAAACCCAAAAATTATAAAAGGCAGATGTGAAAAAGGTAAATAAATTCTCTATGAAAAATTGATTCCCAAAAACAGATATACGTCACGTTCCTCACGGGATGCACGTTCCATTACTTCATGTTTTAAAACTTTAATTCTCTTCTGAAGAATTTTCAGTTTTATAAATATAAAACAAGCCTCAGCAAAAAATGGTAGAATTTCTACCCATCCGTGTACGAAAAAATATTTAGGAGCAGAACTGCGAAAGGTGCAAAAAAACCACTTCATATTAACGAGTGTAGCACTGCAGGCCTCAATTGCTTACGTTTATAAATCAAGCAAAAGAGGGATGGAAGCTAACCCTTACTAAACCCATTCAAATAAATACATGCGGAAATAAATCATTACGGAATAAAATATGTAATAATTTATTTTGAAAACTTTATAGGTACTACCGTAGCAAGTACGTCCTTTATTACGTCGCCGTCGTAGTCTGGTAGTTAATAGTTTTGCAAATACATAGTAAAACCGCACATCCCTAGGCGTGTCGAAAAGTTCGAGTTAGTGGTCAACAAGATTTTGAGAAATGCGAAGCTTGGGGAGAAACTTTGATAAAATATAGGGCAATCTTAAGAGAAATTTATCTCTCCCAAATCCATTACCATAATTGTTGAACGCGGCGCGAAAAAACTTTAAATCGGTTTATGTCTTTGAGATAACTTCAAAAATACGATTAAACAGAAATTCTTGGGGGTTAATTTTCGTGTAATCGTAAAACACAGTCACCCATAACCGGGCCACTTAGCTCTCTACACCCTGTGGATATCCTAAAAATGTCGCATATGTCGTTATTAAGTGCGCTCCACATGAGTTCTCTGGGTGTTTCAATATAAATTTTCATCAATAGTGTGTATTATCGTTTTAGTGAAAATGGAACGACATTGTTATCAAATTGTGAGATGTGAAGGATATTGGCGTGTCTTATTATCGGCTCCATTTGGAGCGAGCTTTATATATTTGCAACCCCATTTTTTCACTTAGGGTAGCGACAATGATTGCGGGGGTATTTTATTGTCGACGTTTGCAAAATGCCATTGTTGCCTCGTTGTTTATAGGCGTTGAGGTTCTTCCATGCGCGTCGTATTTTTTGTCTCTCAATAAGCTCATGCCGAACCATCCTTTGTTTGATTTTATGACACTCAGTATATAAAAATATGGAACACGTAATAATAAGGTAAAATAAACCCACCTTTTAAAAAATATGTTAATAAAATTTTACCATTCCAACGAATTTCAGCTTCAAAAGAATTTTGCTAATTTTATCATTTATCACGCCCGCCCTTGATGAAATTAACACGGGAAATGTTTTCTACCCTTGACAAGAACACATGGCGACAAAATTGTATCATATTTCAGTTTTGCTCAAAATTTTACGACAGATTTGTGATAAAAAGTTTAAAAATAGAACCGGATTGCACGCGAAATTTCTAGTTGAAATGATTGAAAATTTTTAATGCAGATTCAATTCTATGTGCATTGAAGCGTTGGTTTTGGCTTTCAGGTGTCCCACTGTTCCTTTCTTGTGCAAGTGGATATTCAGGTAACCAGAAGCCAGTTCTTTAAGATTGTGCGGTGCATAATGTAACACTATTAACCCATATAGTGAATGAAAAGGAAGTTCATTGAGCAATAATTTTGTAACGAACATCTCGAATGTTCAGGCTATCATTACACTTTTTATAAATTTAATTTATTGAATTACGCAACCGTGGTAAGACCGTTGCAATAATTGATAAAAAATTAATATGTCGTTAGATTTCCATTTACACTGCTCTTATTGAATTTAAATATTATTAGATTAGTGTTAGTTTTTCGCCGGAAGTATAGTAAAGTTCGAAGGCGGAAATAGGACTAACCGACATATTGCACCTTCGAGATTATTTTTTATCGTGAGAACAATCGAAAATTGGAACTACCAAATTTTTTTATTGCTGGTGGAATTATATGGCTCGCCGTTTTACTTTTTATTACAATTTTTAGGTAAAAGTAAATTTTAAAAATAGTCTGGTTTAAGTGCGAAAAATTGACATCTTAGATAATATTATAATTATTAGGAAAAATTCAAAAAAATGCACAACTCAATGCACCTATAAGGTCTATTTTCAAACAGAAATTGGAAACCTTCAAATTGATTATTACGTAAATTAGTCATATACATGTGACATTCCTCTGTATTTAAATCGCTTAATTTTAATATTATCTATCAAATATCGTTGAGTTTTCTTTAAAAAATATGATATCTTTGAGTCTGGGTATTGGAATTACACCGAAATTACCTAACGGTAGGTAATTAATATTTAATCATGTATATTCTTCAAAGATAATTTTTTCTAAATAAATTTCCTACAAAACAGTCCAGAGCAACATAAGTTTAAGCGTGAAAGATATTGATTAAATTCCATGCAGTTAATTAAGTACAGAAAGATTGGAAGAAATTATGTTTTGGAAAAATACAAAGCAAATCAAATCAACAACTGTTATAAAACGATGCTATCTGAAAATTTATTTTAATTTTGACTTTAGAAACTTTAAAACCATTACTAGTAGTAATAAAAACGAGAATAAATAATGTACACTTTGTACAAAGAATAACCAGATGGTGGGTTTTTGCAGATATTAAACTGTTATTTCTTGATAAAATATCAAAGCTTGTTAAACTTCCCTTGTATTGTATGAATACCCTTGTATTCTGCTAAAAAAACCTGGTTTTAATCATCATTTTATGGGAGACCTCTCATTAATTAATAATTCCTTATAAATTGTTTCTAGTTTCTTTTATGCAGTATATTTTTGGAACCTAAAACTTTTTCCTTGCCGCGCTTTGTAGACTCCTTCCGCATCTAAACTTCTAAAAATAAATATATGCCAATGTGGACTTTTTTGTAGAAAATTTAATTTCCTACAAAATCGTCTATTTCGTCAACTTTTGGTCAAACATTAGTGTCATCTGATGATACTAATAACCCCAAAAAATTGGGGTAATAATGGATGGCTTTCAACCACTATCTAATGACTTTCTATAATATTTCTACAATTAGGTAATCAAAATTGATTGTTATTTAAACAAAATGTTGCAAGAAAAAGAAAAACGTCGTTCTACAGCTTTAGGTGTGGTTACTAATTCTTTGAAAGTTCCTCGTATGTAAACCCAATATAAGTTATCAGTTTGTATAACCTAAATTTTGGAAGTGTTGACTTAGCAAAGCCATTAGTTAAAGTGTTTGGTTGTTTAACATTTTTATATCAGATTATAATCAATTATTATTAAATTATCTAATTAGCAATTTATGTAAAACTACTAAAGCGATGTATTCGATATTATTTTTTGTCTAAAGCAGGAGTGGTTAAAAAAATTAACAAGCTGAAAATTAGCGCGGCCATCTGCTAAAATTTTCTAACATTTATCATGTAATTGTTGTCTTGTAGAAATAACAATTTATGGCGCGTGTCAAAACAAATAAACTATATTTCTAAACTTCAAGGCGGAGGATTAAAAAGCCATACAGCCATCCGGCACATTTCGGAAGTCACAGAAGCATAAGGAAATTAACAAACTTCCTCAACGGAAGCTGAAATTGGGTATTTAAGTCTACAATTTGACTTCTTGTTACGTCAAAGAAAACACCCTTTATATTCATGTGTGTCTTTTAATCAGAGTTATTTCCCTTTGTAGGGTATCTCATTATAAAAATAATTATTATAAACGAAAATGCGTTACATTGCAGATTTAATTCAAATTTAAATAATTGCATATTAGACATATAAAATTATAAAATTTTAATTTTCATGCTAGAGCTGAATTCGTAGCCGTTTTTTTTTGAAATTTATATGTCTTTACACACAACCAATGCCTGGCACTCATGCATAATAAGAGACACGACCTGCTCCTTTCTGCAGTAAATGTAAATTTACTGTGTAATGCTAGAGAACTTTATAAGACATAAACTAACAGAAACATTAATGTATACTAAAAGCAATGTTTAATGTGGAATTTGCACTTGAAATGACGGAATACGAGGGTTGTGCAAATTTATTGAAAGTAATGAAAGCCCAACAGATTTTAACTTTTGATATCATAAATCTTGCATTTTCATCACTAGAAGTAATTTTCTTGATATGACCAAACAAGAAAAAATTTGGATCCTTGTTACGACAACAAGGATTTCGCTAATAAATTTTTGCTACTAAATATAAATTTGAAACTATTTTTTATCTTGCTATCATCAATAATCCTGTTTACCTACCCGTGAAAACGACACGCGACTGTAGAACTGACAAATCGGTCAAAGTGATTGAATAGGTATGGCCTGGGGTGCTGACTTCATTTAGGGGTGCAACGTCAAAGAAGGTTAAATTAAACCTTTAGAAAATTATATTGTAACTAACCAACGGGCTGAACGTTTTGACTAGCATAAAAATGTGATGGATGAAACTAAAAAGTTGAAAAAGTATTTAGAAATATTAGAGATTTTTGTTTTAATTTTCGGATCAGAGTACTCCAATTTACCCACTACCCTTAACAATATACGCAATTGTATAAAAGTTCCCCTCGATTCCTTTATTACCATCGATAATACCATTCTATTTATCTTTTGACAGAGATTGAACGAGCGAATATTTAAGTTTGATTGTTATTATTGTATTATATTATTTTTTATTATAGAATTTTTATGTTTTATTAAGTAACCGAATTTGGGTTTGGCATTTTCGAATTAAGCGAACACTTCACTGATAAAAAATTAGTTTTTAATTGTTTTTTGGAATATGCGAGGCGAGTGTCACCAAACCCAGGCTATGCAAACACGCAATAATTGGATGATGATGTTTTTATTTTTTGGAAGTTCATTAACAATCACAGATGCGGTATCTGAGAAGTAAATTTACGTAACGATAGCAATTTCGCAGTATTAAACAAATTTAAAATCAACGTCAGTGATTGTTAACGGAAAAATTATCTCGAAAAGTCAATTTAAAATGTCAGATTAAATTATCGATAAAAGTTTGTTAGTCATTGCTTATTTTGAATTACTGGAATTGCTATGTTTACAGGGTGCACACAGTACCTATATTAAAAATTTTGGTCATTGTAACCTCTAAAAAGTAAAAATGTAATTAAGACGTAGCGAAGCGGAGACTTTCTTTGTACCGGTTCCATTAGAACTTTAACTTTTTGCCCCTATTTACAGGTCGTCTTTCTTAACTAATCTTTATGGACTTTCTACAGACATTCTTATAGATCAGAATTATGATGATGATGAGATTAGCATCAGAAAAGTTGAATTTAAACGTAAAAAAAGCTAAATAAATCCTTTTTCCTTTTCTCTAATTATAACTCACAGAGTCTTAATTTTATGGAGAGCCAAATAAAAAATGACACAGAAATTCCGATCGTAACTCAGCCGGCGATAACACCAAACCACTGCTGTGGTTTCATAATTTGTTCATTCTTCTTCGTTACTACTACTGATTTCTCCACCTTCTTTAGACGACGAAGACGGTCCTGATTGTAGCTGTTTTTGTTATAATGTTTTGTAAAAAGTATAAAATTTAATATCTACACATAGATTATTATTTAAGACCTATTCTCAACTATAAATCTTTTAGTTATATATTTATTGTTTAGTTTAACCATGTTAAACTAATGATACTTTTAATAACAAGAAATTTAATTACAGGAAATATAAACGCCTAATAACATACTTTAGAATCGTAAATTTGTCTTAATTTAATCATTCCAAACTAATGAACTTGCGCTTTAATTTTTACGGTCGACTTTTGCTGAGCCTGATTTACGTTTTGTGTAATTGATTTGCAGGTTTGTTTAAAGACGGTTTTGGAAGATAAAAAATAGAACGGATTTGTTCTGGGAAAAAGCAGATTTCAGTGTTAAGCCGTTTTAAGAGGATAATCAATTGCAACTGGACATTCCAGTGCACCGTAAGAATATTAAATTCCAATATCCGCTAAAAAGCGATGACCATGGTTCGATCGTTAGGAAGAAGAAAATGAAGATTTATGGAATCTCTTTTATTGCATTATGATTTATTAAGTTCCATTTTGTTAATATCAAAAACTATTTTTATGTCGTATAGGCATGTAATGACCTACATACCTACCACCGGATAACCGAGTCAGTTTTTCAAAATTCATTTTTAAACTATAAATTGTAACATCCGATGTAAGTATGGAGGAAATAGGAGCAGGAATCATTAAAATTTATCAATTATCGATTCGTGAGGTTCACACAGTTAAAACCGTTTAGTTTAAATTCCTTACAAGGTAAATTAGGATTTTTTTATCTCAAATATTTGAAGTATGCTTAAAATTGGTTGTCAAGTAGGAAAATGTTTTATTATGCTAATTATGATGTTTTAATTAACTATCGACATTATTCTATGCAAAACTCGTGTAAGATAAGAGCAATAAAGAATATCAGAAAACTGGAGCGCGAATAGCAAAAACCATAAATTACTTCCTAATTGTACTATCACATTTAAATGTCGATGAAACTATTGCCGAATGTGTGAAACACCCACCTTATTGTATATATAGATGATAATTTACTGCCATAAAAAGCAATTGGAAAGCGAAAGTTAGATAACTTTATTTTCCTACTAATTATTATTAAAATATTATAATCAATTTAGGAATAGTTACATAAAAGTGGTCATTATTACCCTGCGATTTTGAAATATCAAGGTTAATTAGGCGGCCAGTGGCATTAGTTATTTATAACCCATAATGGGATAAATCAGATAAAATCTGCATATAGTAAAATTTTGAAAAGGTGAAATAGTAGGTAACTGTGAAGAGTCAGAAACTTAAATTAATTGATTGAAATGAAACTTTTAAAAATATCAGATTCGCAACGGTACACCTACAGAATCAAATTTCAACGGACATGTCAATAGAAGCGTGCCAGATCAAAATTTTTATAAACTTAGTGCATCTGTCGGCGTAGTTTATAACCTTGACGAAAAAATCTAAAAAGAAAGCACCAACTTTTCAATAAAAGTGTCACCATCCATGACGAAAGTTTGAGTGACATATGTAAATTTCAATAATAGTTAAGGGGTTACGTCAACATAATAAATTAGTTCTACAGATGTTCACATTTTAGTGCGCGTAAATCAAAATTGATTGAAATCTAAAGTAAAGAAGACCCCGTTTACAATTGTTTCGAACTCGGTTTATTGTGTTAGCAAAATTAAATCATTCTCTCATTGTTGATGCTTCACAAAGCGGGAGATATTTTAAAAGTTGTTAAATTGAAAGACAAAATTAATCTGAGGTAAGAAAAGAGTTGCAAATTTAAACAGACCCCGTTATCAGGATAATCAATAAATTTCAAGTTAAAAAGAAACTTTTAAGAAAAATTTCTTCGACGTAAACTTTCAGCAAGTTCTATTTATAACTAACACCTTTTATTACAAGAATAATGGTTTCTTTGTTGATGCTACTTAACAATTACAATTGAACTTATAATTAATTATCAAACCAAGAAAGCTCTAATTTGAAAAGCACCGAAGTATTGAAATATTGAATTCAGACTAAACAAAATTAATTTACAATTAAATAATATTAATTTTTGGTACTAAATGATAAATTTTTTATTAAAATAATAAAAAAAACTAAACATATATATGATAATTTTAAAATTTTAATAAAAAAATTAATTTACTGTTGCAGTAACGCAGTACTTCAAATATTTCTATGTACAATTATTATATCCTCATTTATTTTATATTCAAGAATTTTCGTTTAAAAACACCGCCCGTGTGTGGTGGGACCTTTTTTGAATAATAATAATGAAAATTGGTTCGTTATTATTACATTACATTAAAATTAACTGAAAAATTGATGTAGAAATTTTGAGATATTTCAGAAAGTAAAAACCAATCGAATCATTTTCTATTAACTGATGAAAGAAAATTTTACGATGATTTCAATAGAGCTTAAGGATGTTTATTAAGGAAAAATCAAGTTCGTTTCAGTCGTACGTGACAATTTGCGTTACCAACAGACAGATAGATAGATAAGTATGAATAAAAACAAGAAAATGTTTTAATAATAGTAGGTATTAATTTGAAATAAATAGAAAAGAAAGTTACTAAATGGAACAAACATTTATTAGCAATTATTTTATAATATATACTACCAATATAATATAAAAAAATTAACTGAAGCATTGGTAGTAATCAGAACTAATTCTAGTATTTGTTGATGCTAATTTCAACTAAAATTGTTTGTTGCAGTAACTAATGTTAAAAGCGACATTAAATTATTGTTCTGAGTGTTCACTTAACACTGAAATGTATGTAATTAGCACAATAATTATTATTGCATATTTAAATTTATTACATTAGGTTTTGGAATTATAATTTTATAGAAAGTGCAAAAAATGTAGCTTCCTCGGTAATTTTATTTTAATTACAATTTTATTCTGATATAAAATGAGGGCCTAATATAAATTAAATTTCAATTAATAAAGAAGCACTTCAAAGATTTTACCTAATTATAAAATTCTAAAATATTGAACTCGCTTAAAGTGTAAATGAAATTTAGTGAAATATGTATGCAAATAAGGTAAAGAGGTCATTAAAGTTAGAGGAAAGTAAGATTTCCTCGTAACTTTTGCTCCTAATAGTTTCTACTAGAAGTAACTTTACCCTTCTTTTCTTCTGCTTGGAAAATTACTTTTCTAGAACTAAAGCATTTTAGAAGATATTGGATTTCGTTTTCTAATTTTTTTACAAGACATAACAACTTAAAAATTGTAATTTTTATTCGGCTATAATTTTCTGGTTTTTTTGATAAAATGCTAATTTATTAGTATTATCGCGTTTGAAATTAATATACTATTTATAATTAATTTCAAAATTGTTGTTAATTTATTCATGAGTGTTCCTGTATTGGATGCACTGTTGTGTGTACAATATAACTTGACGTGGTAATTTAGTCAGTTGCAACAATGTAAATTATCTAACTGGGACTTCATTAATCTACCTAAACCTTTTGAAAATCCTGCTTTATTTTTAACACCCGAGTTTACACAATATCTAAACAGCGTTAAAATTTATTATTAGGAAACACATTAAAGCCTTAACATTACTGTAACCAAAATGTGGGTACACCGTATACAGAAACAAATATCTTAATTATAAACATAATGGTAAAACATATCTTTGTTACATATCTAATTTTCATCGTGGATTATCTCATTTTCATGCATAATTCAAACTAACTATTCCATTTAACAAAGTCGTTAATTCCGCCTTAACCCAAATTTTGTAAAAATTCTTAATGTTGCACTTGTTATATGATGTCGTCAGACAGCTAAACTTATTTGCAGGTCGGAACTGACACCTAAATGCAGTTATTTTAAAATTTGTAACAAAATAAAAATTAAAAAATACAAAAAATACTGGTTTGAAATTTCCGCTTAATAATTTCCGGTTAATATAATTAAAAAAGATAAAATTGCTATGGAATTAATTTACCGATAAAATATTCTCTGTCTCAAATGTCTGTGTTATTTTATTTATGCAATTATATAACCACGAGTACATTAATTAAAATCCCCTATATTATAATATGTAATTAATTTTCTAAACTCTGTTATTTAAGTGTCAATTCAATTATATTATCGAACGATAAAAGTTAATTAGTCATTGCTTACCAATCATGTCAAGTGGAATAATTGGAAATGGTTGCTTACCTAGAAAGAGAAAAACATATTATTAGTTATTAGTTTAAATTTCTTTTTTTTTAACAAATTTTTGATTCTTAAGTACAATGTAAGAAAAAAAATTAGAAGTAGAATGAAAGAATTGCAACAAAAACTTTTCTTAGATGGAAACCATCTATTAGAAAGAAATTGCATTGTGAGTGAATGTGGAAAAAGCAAATATAGGATTTTGTCAAGAAACGAAAAATAACAAAATTATTTTTTTTGTTGTTTCAATTTCAAAGAGATTTTTACCACGTTGTAAGTGTACATTGGTCAATTGAAGCATGAAAATTGTAATTAAATACCTCTACTCGGTGCAGTCTACCTTACAGAAGCTAAAGCATCGCCAGGCTTCCGACATAAGAGGATCGATATAAGCCAACCGAAGCCCATGCATAATTGTAATTTTACAATACATTTTTTCTCATTTATTATAGGACAGATTTGCTTTATTACGCAGTGTTCCTAATTTCGCAGCATTTATTTACTTTTCAATATTTAATTTTATAAAAATTTCTGGAGCCCGTAACAACGGAACTAGATCCGCCACTGTCTCTACTAATTAAAAATTTTATAATACTTTCAATTGTTCAATTACTGGCTATAAAACGACGATGATTGGAATCTTATAAAACACAAATACAACACCATGAAATAACATGCGAGAATTCTCACCAGCTAAGTTTTCATAAATTATGAAAATTACACGCAATTAGATGAAAATATGAATGGATCACAACAAGATAATGCAAAAATATGCAGCTCAATGTATGGAAGTTTAAAAACCTCAGATTCTGGGAGATCAAGATTCAATGATTTCCTTTCTCCTAACTTTAATTACAGTAGGTACAATACAATTTACGAATTTTTTACAGGAGAAAAAAGAAGTGATTTGCGTTTCTAAAAAATGCACTCTATGTCGATTGCTATCTGAGTTATTTGCTCATGCTTGGCTGTATTCAGAGTCGCATTCGGATCGAATGAGCCATAACATAAAAGAAATGCAGTTTTGACTTATTGCATTTGCTATTCAATAAAAATTGTGTTTGATAAGTTTAACCTCCTAATTACAAGTTCTTCTTCTTCAGCCGTTATCTCCCCAGTACTGAACAAAAGCTTCTCCCTGGGAGAGAGGGGTTCACCCCAAGCTGCCCAGACAGAATCGATTTTGAACTATAGTTGTTTTACATCCAGTAAGTAGCTTGCTAAACTAATTTTCAAATGTGCCTGTAGCCCTGTTTTTTGTTAAAGGTGGCAATTCATTCATTTAAAGGGACCGCCGACTTAACGTGCCCTCCGAAGCACGGAGACTTGGCCATAAGAAAGTTACAGTCGCAAGGCAATGACCGTCTCAATTACAGGTTAGTCAGGCCCTTGCCTAACAATGTACTCAATTTGATTTGGTTTTTCCAGTAAATATACATAAATGATCATTAAATCTTTTAAATTATATTTAAATTCAATAAAAATAGAAATTAAAAGCGTTTGATCGTAAAATTTCTTTTAACATTTTCCTTCTAAGGTTCTAAGAGAGATAAAGATTACGCTTTAAGGACACTAGGCAATCGAAAAGTCGATTTTTTTTTATTTAATTTTCTGTAAGTACTATCCTTCCTGAACAAAATACCGTTTAGTTTATATGAAAATTCACAAAATTGTTGATTTTGTAAGCGAAAAGGTGGAGCGGTGCATGAACTGGATGTCAGTCTACCGCTGGTAGCAGAGCGGAGACCGTTACTCGGACGACTGTAATGTTACGATATGAGCTCTTTATTGTAATATATTATTATAATTAAATAGGATGTATTAAAATATATAAAATTTAATAATTTATTATATGAAATTTTTTGTAAAATTCAAATACTTCGATAAATGTAGAAAGAATCGTAGATATCTGCATGATTGCCTTTCCAGAGGGTTTAAGACCTAAATATCATGTTACATAGGGTTGTCCTAGGTCGTTAGAATAATGGTTTGGTCTTTACTTTAGAACAAAAAAGAATATTAAAAGAAATCAGTTGTGAGTTGTTCACATTGAGATCAAAATCGTTGTCATATTGTAACTTTACTTCATTTTACTTGTGTTAATAATAAAAAAAAATAACAAAAATAAATTTTACAATAACGGTCTGATGCCGAAGCACTACTGCAAACATAATTCTATGCATCTTGATAGTTTTAAAAAAGGTAAATATGAGTAAAAGCACTTTTATCAATAAAAAAACTTTGAACGCGTTTTGCTCGACTTTTTATTTTCATTTGGTTTTTACATGATTCCAAAAAAACGGAGGTCTCTGGTGACTTGAAAAAAATTGAGGACACGTAAAACATGTGTAATTTGGGACTGAACCTCCGAAATAATCCATAAAAATTCGAGATTTTCCAAAAAAAATTGAAAAGTCGAGATTTTTACGTGAAATTATAAAAAAATCGCATTTTTATCGTAAAAATCGCGGTTTTTCGTCTACTACTTAAATAATTCCGATTCGATCGTTCTAATTTTAGGTTCAGTCCCAAACTACGTATCTTAGGAAACTAAAAACCATTTGTAGAGCCGAAAAAAATTAGTTCCACGAACGACAGCATGTAAAAATGGAAAATAAACACGTATATACGTCGCAGACTGTGCCGCCATTTTTTATGTTCCTAAGGGCTTTATAGTATAATTTTTATTATCATTTATATATCAATAAACATTGGTTAAAATTACATTTGTGTATCTGTTTTCTTTCTATGTTAAAATTAATAAAAACAAGAGCGCGGATTTTGCGAATAACGATTGCCTAGTACCCTTAAGATATCTGTGCTAAGTTGTCACTGAAATTATGACGTTCCTCTTTGATTTGAAAACTAAAACTGTAAGCTAGCTTCTGCAAATATCAACATCAGAGTAGTATAATAAATATAATCTCATTATCTTTATTATTGTAATAAAATAAAAATAAGAACTACTGCTAACTGTTTCAATAAAAAAAGTGGAAGTTATAAAACTTCGCTAATAAGAAAGTGATAATTTTTTGTTTTATCAGGTTTTTTTATGATAGTTTTTTCGTTATTTACATACTTTGTCAGTATATTTTGGATCACTCTGTGTTCTACCTATGTGACTTTGGTCAGGTTAATTTTATAAGCGCAAGCTGTTATGTAGTTTTGACAAGTAATAATTTATCAACTCGACATGTATTTTGATACATATACATCGGGCAGGTGCTACAGTCCATATTGCTAAACTAAGTTCTTTTAAAAGTTAAAAAATATAACTGCTTATTTAATTTTCTTTTACATATTTTTCTGCAGATATGAATAGCATAAACCGCACAATGCCCTTACAAAACTTCTCAGTATGTCCACATTTTTAACACGTAAAACATTTTGTTATAAGATTATCATTGTTTAGTATCATATTTTTGCTCAAAATTTTTGTTAGATTTAATACAGGGTGTTTTCTTATCACCAATTTAAAATTATCGAAGTGCTGTCAATGTGCAATCTCAGGAGGTATCCCATACCCCCAGACCCGCCAGTTTCACGCCCGTTTTTTTACATTTTAGGGAAGAGGGTCTAGACACTTTAAAAAATAGAAACAAATTTTGAAAATCATATCAAATATATCTCATTGAAAAATTAGATAAAATTAAGTATTATGTAGTTTATGGTCATAAAAAAATCTTTTCCTGATCTGGAGAGTATTTTTAAAAGTAAACAATCGGAAAACCGAGGGGTCTGGGGGGGGGGGTATAGAATACCCTCCAGCCACTACGAAAAGATATTTTCTCTAGAATTAAAATTGCGGTTTTTAAAGTCATTTTTAAAGTTCCATATGCTGGAGGGTATTCCATACCCCCCAGACCCACCGGATTTACGCCCACTTCTTTATTTCTTTACATTTTGGAATATACATCCACACTTAAAGGTTTAAAAAGCTAATGCCCATAAAAAATTGTTAAATATATTTTTGTTTGCTTAATGCACTACTAATTAAAATTTGATGAGAGCAAAGCGAAAATATAATCTCGTTGTTTACATTTAAATTTTATCCATCCAATTTCTTATTACTATCATATAAAATTCATTTCGTTATTAAATTTTGTTATTTTACGGCAATTATAATATTAATTATATTCAATTTTAGCTTAAAATCCTACATTAATAAATTATTAATATTTACGTAAACATAATTTTAATTCCACCTCTAAAATTTATTAGAATTGTAATCGAATAAATTTGCTCGTCATAAATAATATTAAGGACATTTAACGATATAACTAACAAAACAGTAACTGGTCGATTTTCTCCATCTTTATTTGCTTTCATCAAAACTTACATAAAATAAATATACTTGACATCAATTTTTTGAAAAAGCATTTAAATAAACTGGTTATATTGAATTTTGCAGTTGTGTCTTTTTCGACAATAATTTACATTAAATATTTGCAACTTAAAGAACGTCGATAAATGTTATTCCAATTTTATTGAAAAGAAATACAAACACTTTAGTTAAAAGTGGTTTCAAGTAGGCCTAAACTTTTGACAATATGACATCTTTTAGGTTTGAAACTTGGGAAGGAAATTTTTTCCTTTACTACTCATGAATTTTCCAAAAAGATTTATCAAATCAATCTTCGTCGCAATCAAATAAATTTTAGTTTATCTAAAATATTCAAATAAAATTTATTCGTTTTTGCCAGCGATACTCCAGATTTTTCTAAAAGCAACTCCATTATTCATAGATCCATCCAGTTAATAGAATTGTTCGCCAAGTTCAACCACCATCACGAACTCTAATATAAATTTTTCTATAAATTATCTTGCTAAACTTATGGAAATTTAGTCGTGTCGAAGGTAAACTATAGTTAAATTTTTTAAAGCTGTTGGTAGGTATTGTTTTATCCATCAGAAAACTCGCGCATTTTGACATCAAACGTTTTATTTGCAGATTTTCTTCATTTGCAAAAGTAGTTTATTGTCTAAAATCTGCCGTGGGGATTAATGTTACGCACTATCAAAAGACAAGCTTACAAAAGGTGTGATCGATGACGATGAAATGAAAAATGTTGGCATGGAAGTAATGGAACTTATGCCTCAATGCTAATAGTATTTTTTCTAAATATTTTAAAGTTGAACCATTCTTGTACCAATCGAAATTTTGACGATAGATATAAAATACTCCCACGTCTGGGACATTCCCATAAATAATTTATATTTTTTATCAAATGAATTTTTAACAATGTAACAAAGAGATAATATTACACAAGAATTATGGAAAAACATGAAGATAACCTTACAGTATATTTATTTTACGACAATTTTAATGTTCGATCATTATTAATTTCATTAACCATTAGCAATCTGCAAAATATTCCTCCCACATGAATTAATAATTTTCATGGTAGGTAATGTGTTTACAAATAAGTTGCATACTTTACCATAATAATAATTATTAAAGTGATTGTAAATTAAATAATTTTGATGTTAACGTTTGAGGTGACAAAAAGGAAGTAAAACAGGTCACCGAAAGGAAACAAAATAATTTACTGGTAACGTTTCTCCCACATAGTACAATAAGGGTCATATACGAGTATGTGACAATGTGAACTTCTCTTGATGTTTAGCGACGTAGAAAAGCCAAATGGTTAGATAGAAAGTCTTATAGTTTTACATTATTGTTTTCAAATTTACATATACGTCGTATTACCATTTGAAAGCGGCGCAATTTTGAAATCTTGCATGATAAAGCGCTTAATCATAAAATATTATTTTATTGTTGCAGCTCGGAAAAAGGTAAATAATCATTCCGTTCCTTATTTAATTGAAAAATACCTATTGAGTGATTGAAATCAAATTTTTGTCATTTTCTTCCTCTAATCGTTTATGAATAAAAGATTCAAACCTACATCAAGTCGATGAAATCGTTTAAATTAAATTTTAAAAGCCTACAGGAAAGTAATGAAATGCTTATTTAATAACTGTCTTATAAAACGTGTTTTCAATGATAAAATAATCAATTTGCAAAAATTTTCATAAGAGATTTTTTTTTAAATTGTCTCCAAGTAAAATCGAAATATTCTACTACTCAGTGATAAATTGGCAAGCCTTAGAAAATGCCCAAAAGGCGCTGGATAGACATGATCTTTAGTCGTTGTTGTTTAACCACTTAAGGGTCGTTCAAATAGAAATTAGTGTCTTGCCATGCTTCGGTAGAAGTTGGCAAAAATCTATCAGATTTAAGTATTTTTTAACCATAGAAGAAGATAAAAGAAAATACTTCAATCTGATTGGCTCCTACTACCTTTTATCCAAGCAAGACAAGACGCTGATTTCCACGTGAACCTAGCTTACTACTACATACAGACACAGTGGTTTGTACGCATAATGAGAACGCATAATATGTTCTCCGAAAATTTGATATATTTTGCTCAAATTATTTCAACATCATGTGTATGGAAGTAATTAATATACTCGTAAACTTTCAATTTATGAAATTTAAATTTATGAAATAGCTAATTATTATCGGCAGATGTTTTAATTGTTTTTTTGTCCTCAGACAATAGCAATAACCATTTCTGAACGCTCATTCACATAAATTTGAGTTTATTATTTAATTAACTTGTTTATTTTTTAAATTACAATATATATTATACAAAGTATATACAAGATATCCAATGACCTGCTGTTATAGCTCATAGGTGGTAATAGAAGTTCAAATTAAAGAATGAAATTCCACAAATGCAAAATTTCAACTAATAACACTTTTGTGGATGAAAATCATTTTACCAAGTTGTAATTCTTATAAATTCACAAAATTCATATAAAAAGCCATAATTAATTTATAAAATTAGGTTGTTTGAGCTCTCAACTTTGAATATTTTCAAAAATACCAGCGTATAAATAAATAATAATATATGACAAAAACCACGACAAGGCTTTCATAAAAATTATTTCAGAAAATTTAAGTTCACAATTTCAGGATTGTAGCAGTAATATTTTAGTTTATTTGTATATTAGTTATCGTCAATGATGACAATTCGGTCATTAACGTCAATGGCCGGACAATGATGTCAATAACTATGCATTTTGGGCAATGTTGACATTTAAAATTTCATATGTTGTTTTTACATCATTGTCCGGTCAATGACGTTATTGCCCAATACAAAGTGGGAAATGATAAAACTACTATTTTAGATTCTACGGTGAGTAATATTGTATAGCAAAGTTGGTTTCATTTTAGTTAGCTTTTTTTCCTTTTTTTTTTCATTAGCAAATAACAGAAATGGATAACATGGATCTCAATAAAATGCTAAAGTGATTTAATGTACATATTTCATTCAGAACTCTTCTATTCTTAATGATTACCACGTCAAAGAATTCCAATGAAAAGCATGTAATCTCGAACAGGTCTTTAATTTTCAGAAATATTAGAAATTTTGTGTTATGTCTTTAAGAATAAATTGAAAAGCCAAGGAACTCAAGAATTCAGAACTCTAAAAGTCCAAACCAAAAATGTTGTTTGGGCATCCACTATGATAAAATATTCCTGAACTTCAGCAGAAGGGTTCTAGAAAAAGCCCAGTAAGGGAGTCTTCAGGATCACCAGATTTGACCCACCAGGTTATTACTATAAAATCTTTGATGTAATCTGCTAGATTAACAAATAGACCTAGCAAATAGACATATCTACAAATGCTTTTATCATAATTGAATCGACATATAAGTGATTATTATATACGTCTATCAGAAAAAGTAAATTTATGAATAAATTATTTTCTCAAAAAATTTAATTGATTAACACCTGGGTTGCTCGACACTTCCTGAAGCATGCCCTGGTGACGGTTTGCACCTTCGTTCTATTCACCCGATGTTTACAGTGTCAACAATACTAAAATTAATCCACTGTAATTTGTTACCAGACGTAACATATTTGCAAACGATTTATTTAAAATTGCAAATTAGTGTAGTGAATAATACATTCCCCTAAATGTAAACAAATACAAGAGCTTTACATTGAAAAACATAACTCTTGCCAATCTTTGCAGGTTTACCGTGAAATATATACCCACAAATTTTAGTAAAAAATTCATTAGGTCGAAAAGGGTAACGAAATTCTAATATTCAAAATGATTCGACCTGTTTGCCCTGTAGACTAATAAATTATATATTAGATGATTTCTTAATGTCTGGTATTTCAAAATGCTAGATTCAAATTTTGAATTTGAAATTAAATTTTGCAACATATCCAATTTAGTTCATTTCATATTTAAATATTTTAAAAATTTACAATGGTTTAATATTTGTTAATACATAGTACATTATTCGGTTTGTTTATGTAGCAATTTTATTATTAGTTCAGTAATAAGTAAATACAAAAAATATCTTATTATTTGTAATAAACCACTAATTGCTGGTTGTATAGTAATTTATTCTATATTTAACATTTACCATAAAATACTACTGATTTACAAGAATTAAAACTAGAAACATGATCTCATTTGTGCCAATGTTTTAATTACGCTGTCTATAATTATTTAGTACCACGATTTCCCTTCGACACGAAAAAACTTTACTGAACATGAAAAAGTTGTTTTATGCAGGTGCGAGGATAAAAAGAAAAGATTTCCTTTGAGACGGGTGTCGCTGTGCACCGTGAAAAGTTACGACAGGTTAGAAAATAGATTAGGAATGTAAACATCCAATCCTTAAAAAATAACAGTCCAAAGATTGTTACATTTTTTTCCACAAACTGTGTCACAGTTCTTCAGATCTGAGAGAAAATCCAATAAATTAGATTAGGTTATTTTTAAAATTGCTTTCAGTAGGACAAAATGAACAATTAAAAGGAGGAAAAGCAAATTTTGTACTTGAATTTAAAAATGAGGTTGCTTTGTTGCTACTATTTGAAAACTTTATGGAAATTCCCTAGACGGCAGTAGAGTAAAAATCTAATAAGCTTTGACCTTAACCCTCCATTAAATTAAGCTACTCGACAAAATTTTGCTTTTAGTATTATCGTCACTTTCGTTATTAAATTGAAAATAATTAAGTAAATGCTGTATTAGTAACGACGTACTTTTTAAATATTTTTCATTAGTCTTTTTTTTATACTCTTTTTTCATTTTCTGGAGTGTCTTTAATTGTATTTTCGCTTGAATCTGCACGCACTTAATCTTACAGTTAAAATTTATTCATTTTAACGCTTCGGTTAAGTTGATTTTCTATAAAAATTTTATGATTTGCGAAACCACCGTTGCGTTGTTCAAATACTATTTGAATAAAATTTGGAATTAATTCTATTGATTGCTTTTGGATGGCAGAATTTAAATGATTTTAATGTTTGGAATTGTCAATTACTAAAATTTAATTTTAGTATTTTTTAGAATAATACGCGGGTATTTTTCAGTTTATAATTTTTCCTTACGTAATTTTTAAAAGAGAGCTATGGTGTGGAGCTGAAGCAAAATTGTATTTACTCTTTTGACTGTAATTGGCTTCCGACGAAAAGTGTGCATAAATCATAAATCTTTGAATATCTTCGGCATGGAACGCTATATGAAGAGTATCTCCAATATGTAAGGTTAATTCTCAGTATACGTTTAATCTAAGTTTCGTTTTCGTTCCATGCTGGACATATTCAAATATTATTGGCTGATGTACGCACATCTTTCGTCAGAAGCCACTTACAGGCAAGAATATTTGAACGAAACCGGTATGGAAAGGAGATGGAACGTATAGTAGGAATCAGCCTTTATGCCTTGGTTATGCTTATGTCCCAGCCCAAAAAACAACTCTAGCTTTTAAGTGGTGCTGACAATTACCTGATTGCTGAAAAAATCAAGTACTGGGTAGCTAATCAATGTTTTTTGGGAAAAACTCTACTTGACTACAGATGGCAAGTATCTGGGAATAATATTTCACAAAGACCTGAATTAGGTCCTACATTTTAGTTTCATAACTGAAAAAGCCGGATAGGCACTTGAAAAAGAAGAAAAACTGAAAAGACAAGTATGGTTCTTTGGTATTTCATGCAGAGATCAATCTATTTGGAAAAAACGGTAGTTAGGAAAACAAACGACTCCCACTGCGCCTTTGCAGATGGTTCTCTTCCTTCTCTTACTAAATTTCCACGTGGAAGATTAGGCAACAAAGGCTATCCGTAAAGCTGCGCACGTGGAGTTTATAAACTTATGTTTAGGCAAGGATGTATGATGCGAGTATCTCGGTGCTGAAAGAATTCCCCTAGCTTCAGGCAAAACGTTTTTAGAACCAGGAACGGTTCTAAAAATAATGTTGGTCCAGGTGCCAGAATATTTTATTCATAACTTGATCAAATTTATGAGTCCCAGCCAATTGGAAAGAGACCCCCTGGTAGACCACGACAGCGATTGAAAGACAATATAGAGCAAGACTTGACCCAGATTGACAGAAGAGATAACTGGGAGGAATCAACAATGAATCGCAGCAATTGGAAAGGCATTATAGAGGAGGCTAAATCTCTAAAAAAGCTATTCGGCCATCGGAAGTGTGATAACTTGATCAAATAAAATTTATACAAGATATTTGTTTTTTGACCTGAAGCATGCGTTCTTGGTTATCTCAAAAGCAGTGGCGTAGCTTCAAATTTCGGGCTTTTCTAAATTATATAATTGTTCAACATCTCGCAACTAAAGAGTTAAATGTTTAGGAAAATGCAATGCAATTTGTCAAAACAACGCAAATCAAATCACATAATTCCATAACATTTCATAGTGAGATACAAAATTCGCTAATGTCGGGAACTTTGCATTGAATGTTAATAAAATTCCATACAGGAGATTAGCTCTATTCTAGAGTGCTCGGGCAACTGGTATAATGGTTAAAAAAATGAGTGTGAAACCAGGTAGAAAAAAGGGAATTTTTTGAGAAAAAATAAACTAAAAATACTTAAAATGTTAAATTATTAACTTATTGATATTAAATAATATTTAAACTTTAAAATATCTGAAAGCTCAATAAATTTTATAATTGATTTTTAATTTTTAAATAACTCGATATTTTAAAGTTTAAATATTATTAAAAATACTTAATTTTATCAGATTGTTTAAATGTTTTCTTCATTTTCTACGGTAGGTTAAATCTCCCCAGATCTCCCTAGCAGCGCTTCTGATCATATAATACTAAAAAAATCTCATTTTACTGAAGTTAAAGTGTGTCACTAATTTTTACTTGGAAAACTTTAAATATAATAATAATTGTTGAAAAAACAAGATCAGAAATGTGCACTACAATTTGGATCTAGAGTACCTATCTACAAATCCAGATTGTATTAAAATGATGTGCAATTATGTTAGAAAACACTACACAAAATTGTGCTAGAAAAGAGTACAAATGTATAAAATTGAGATTTATGATCAACTGCACCCAAACTATGCTACTTTTAAGCACTGTTACTTTCAGTGTATGCTTTACAAAAAGTAGAAGGAAGATCTTCAGCTTTGCCTTAAAATATAAACTGTGCCCTGTAACGCAACCCCTAATGAGAAGATTGTCCAAAACAAAGATTCAGATTCTGTTGCATTCCGAAGAGAATCTTGGGAAAAGAAGTTTGGGGAAGTTCAATAAAACATAGGTGATGGTAAAATTGCTTTTAATGATAAAAAAAATGATTTAGAGATATAGTACAATTCCAGTAATTCCAATTGTATGAATACTGAGCAAAACAATACACACAGTTGTTAATAATCGACTAGGTGGTGTTAAAATAAAAAAACATCTACACTCGCAATGTAACCTTTAATGGTTGCCCAAAAATTGAATGTAAAAGTCCAACATGACACGTCGGTGTGTACGAATTGGAAAAGAATAAAAGTATTTACTACGAGCTGTGGTAAGTTTACAAACTTAACGGTGACAAACGCTCCTTTCCAATTAAATGGTGACGTGCGACTTTAAAAGTCGCAAATTGGTAAACAAAACGTTCAGCGCTACAACCCTGACAGGTCTTGGCTGACTATTATGATATAAATTAACATCAAATAGTCTTCGTGGCATTGTATTTTTTATCTACCTACGACAAAGAACCCCCAACTTGGAGGACCAGAGAGACAACCAGAATATACTTCTTACTTCACCCGGATTCGAGCCAGGTATTTAGCGGTCATAGTCAATTCGCGTAATCACTATGCTCCGGCAGTCTCTTGCCGTCTCAAGGTAAGCTTGTTCCAAATTAACAGGTGATACTTGACCGCTGTTACCGCAAACACAAAAAAACACTTTTTGTAGAGATGTGGCTGGACTGGAAACTGGACCATCCAGATAAAGACAGTTTCTCCCAAGTGATTCGTATTTCAACAAAAAACAAAGTTTGTAGGTTAGGTTCTGGTTGACAAAACAACAACAACCAAAGACTGTTAATCGAAGATAATCGGCAACGATCGTCAGAATTGCACAATTAGATCAAAAACTGCGTAGTTCTCGCGCATAAAAGAGCCTCCTTAGTGTCCACCAGATGATGTACAGGAGCCAAAACCATGAGCGAAAGTTTGACCACTTGATATAAATGACTTGGCATAAAAAGTAGAAGTCATTAAAACCAAACTTATCTGTTAACGAAAAATTCAATCTGCACTCAGAAAATCGTTGTGACCAAACTAAATTACGTCCGTTTGTTGCTTTAGTTAGCAGAAGACGGAATTCAACGTTGCGTTCAAGCCAAGACTATCAGCATTTGCACGAAATGCATGCATCAAGGTCGTTAAATAAAGAAAAGTTATACATATTTTTAAGGAAATCCAGAAAAATGTTAAATCATAAGTTGCATTTTAATCATTTAAATTAAAACTAATAAAAGTATAAGACATTTTAAGGAACGATTATAAGGTACCTTTTTATGAGAAATCCAAATAGACAATTACGTTTATCTCAATGACAGCGGAGAATCACCACACGGAAAAAAAAAATTACTTGGTTGAAATAAAAACTATTTAAATCAAGAAAATCTCTTACTTGAATAGCCGCACGAAAATATTTTCTTTATTTAAGAAAAAAATATTCTTAATTTAGTTTTCTTAAATCATGTAAGAATATAGTTAAATTAAACATGGCTTTCTTAAATGAAGTAATAAAAAATTTACTTGATTCACATATCTACCATTTTTAAATCAAGAGGTTCTGTTTTTAATAGCCGCAAATGAATATTTTCTTGATTTAAGAAAAATAATTTTTTTAAACCACGTAAGTTTATTGTTGAATTAAAATATGGTTTTCTTCAATGAAGTAACAAAAAATTTATTTGGTTCAAATAGATACCATTTGAATTAAAAAATTCTTTTTTAAATAGCTGCAAATAAATCAAACAAATATTTTAACATGTTTTATTATTATAATTATAATATATAATGTAACTATACTAGTACTATTATAGTACAAGGTTTGTATACAAACAGACTTACAAGTACCTACTATAACTAATATAACATTATTTAATGAAAACAGAATACTTATAAAATTTCTGGAATTACAGTTAAAGATTCTGATGAGGTGGAGTATGGATCGGTTGATAATGAATCCGCTTGGCTATCCTAAAAGAAATAATAATTATAGTTATTAAAGGATGTAAACATAAGGGAGCAGAAAAGCTGACGTTATAGCGTCCTCTAAAGTTAAAAAATTTCATGATAGAAGTTCAATTTTTTAACGCTAGAGCCTCCAACGTAGAGCTTCGAAAAAGCTTAAGGTAGCATCTCGAGCGTTAAAAAAGTGAACTTCTGTCATGAACTTTTTTCATGGGAGAGGGGAGCTTTCTCGCTACCTATGGCGTTAACTTTTGTCTGTTTATATTAGCAATACTCTGTATACACTTACCACCGATTTCATAAAAGCTTTAACTGGCCGTTAAAAATAACGGTGAATTTCTATTGGCTTCTTATAGTTAAAGTTAGTTAAATTTAGCGCTTTTTTTAAAACTTTTATGAAACCGGGTCCAAGAGTAGTTGCAACACACGGAGTAGTTCAGTTGAACGTCAGCCAAGTAACTGAAAGTTAGTAAGTTTTTTAAGTAATAAATTAATTTATAATCGTTGCAAATATTTCTATAAATGCTAATTATTATTTTTAAAATAAGTAGGCAAAAACCGGGGCTGAGACAACTCGCCACAGCCAACTTGCCGCGGTCCAACTCGCCACCGTCAACTGAAAAGAATTTGAATTTTATGATTAAATTTTTGAACGCTTAAATTTGGTCAAGTCCCCGGATATTTTCTACTTTTTGACGATTAAATCGATTTAGTCCATGTTTTTTTTTTTGCAAAAATTTGCATGTTTCAGATCAGATTTTATGTTTTGTATCGAGAGTTCAAAGAATTAATAATTGAGTAACTGGTTGGAAAATCACTTATTAACAAAGACATTTAATAAATAAATTGCATTTTATGGCTGCATGACACTTGTACTGATTTGTTAACAAATTTGGTAACAACTCATTGGTTGGTAAAACAAACCAATGTTAGTACCGATGCTGGTTGTTTAACCAATCAATGGGTCGTTACCAACTTTCTTAACATAGTACAAGGGTCACAAGATCTTTATGATCATTGATGATATGATGATAAGATCAATGGGTTGTTACCAACTTTCTTAACATAGTACAAGGGTCACAAGATCTTTATAGTAATCGTTAACCATTTAACAACCACTTAACGATGATTTTCCAACCAGTTACTCAACTATTAATTCTTTGAACGCTCGATACAAAACATAAAATCGGATCTGAAACATGCAAATTATTGCATCCATGGTTTTTATACGAGAACTTCACCAAATTTAAGCGTTCAAAAAGTTAATCATAAAATTTAAACTATTTTTAGTTGACGGCGGCGAGTTGGGTTAGCGACGAGTTAGTCCGGGGCAAGTTGACCGGCGGCAATTGGTCCGCGGCGAGTTGTCCTAAACCCAAAACCTTACTCACACACTCAAAGATTCAAGAATTGCTTTGAAAAATTTAGTAGTTCTACTTACTTGAAGTTGGAGATAAACTTTGGATCTTGCTGAAAATTTTTTTCGTACACCTTAAATTGGAATCAATTCCTTAATATCCTTTTCCTCCAATTGATTATAAACAATCCCATCAATTTGACTTTCTTAAACAAACCAAACTTAGTTAATATTCGTACATTAATTACCAGTATTAATTCAATCAAAATAATAAATAAATAATTTTCTGTGACTACTACGTTAATTGAAACATTAATTTATAAAACATTACAATCGTGTTATTACTTTACATGATGCACTGTTAAAAATGCACAATTGCAAGATCTTATGTTCGAACTGCGTCATCTTGTCGCACGGGGGGTTCACAAAGAGGAGGTTCATAAAGATGTTCACACGGTCTATAAATAATAGAAATAAAATATACCCAAATAATATTAAAATCATTTTGAATATTAAACAGTAACAAAAAATAAATTAACGTAACGTTTACTTACTTTCAAAAACCTTCTGTAAATTTTCCAAATCCCATTTTAACAGTTTATCACTTACAAATTTATCCATAATAGTATGACACTAAACCATTTATAACTAAACTTATAGTCACAAGCAGAAAGATTACCCAATTTTTCAATAAATTAAAAAGTTGTACAATGACAATACGATACATATAATATGTACTTATGCAAATACGCAACAAGCTGGAATGGGATAATTGGATCGGGTACATCTAACCTGCATGAATATAATAACATGCGCATGGTTCATCTAAGTTTTTCTTCTTTGCTGAGAACTACAAAATGATTTTACAACAATAAGTTACTCCTTTTAAGAATACGTTAACATTTATATCATTAGAAAAATAGTTTTCTTTGTTCAAGCTAAACATTCTTGGATCAAAATTATATTTCTAGTAAATTATATTCTTTCTTGAAGAAATCAGACATTTTTATTACCAGCATATTTTATCGTGTTAAGAAAACATATTTTTAAACGAAATAAATAATTTCAAGAAAATATTTATTCTTCATTTAAGAAAACCTTTTTTTCCGTGCAGTCAAAGCAGCAATTCCGCTATCTTAAACATCATAGAAAATGTGATGGCATATTTGGATTCTTCATAAAAAATTTCCTTAGTTACAAATGCTTAACTTTTATCAGGTTTCAATTTAAATGATTAAAATGAAATTAAGATTTTCAATTTCATTTTGGATATCTTCAAAACTATAAAAGTGAAATGTACATTTTTTACTTTATCAATCAGAATAGAAATACACAGCTTTTACTAAATCCCCCCATGCTTAAAAACGAAAAATGGGTACCATGCTGATAAAGATAACCAGCCTAATTTTAAAAATTGAAACAAATATTTTGGGTACTTTTCAATTCGAAAAAGGGCACTCAAATCATCATAAAAGAACAAAGCATAGAAATGCATTCTTGAATATGGGGCAAATGCAAGCAGATATAAGGAAGCAACGGTAGCAATAGGTGCACCGTTGTGACAGGCGAACCGCAGATTTAGATTGTCAGTAAAAATTAATATTTTTCTTCCTACATTTTAATTTACAATTAGAACATTTATTTAAACTTGTACCATTTACAGCGTTAGAACTCGGTTGTTTTCCTTTAGTTTTGTAGTAGCAAGTTTTTCATTTTCAGTTGGGAAATCCACATTCATTAAACTTACTTAAAATGAATTCATTTAAACTTTTAACTAACAAGTTAATTTTGTACAATTCAAGTACAGTTAGAATAATTTAATAGGTTGAAATTAGATTTCACATGCTCTCTAAACAAATTGTCCTTCGATTCCAGAATATAAATTATATTTGTGGGCAGATTTGAGTTGAAAACAACTTCAATATTTGCATTGACTGTAGTTAATAATTTCATTTAATAATAAGCACCAGGTTTACGTTATTTATTGACTGTTAATAGGGAAGTAGTTATAAAATTGTCGCCCGACATAGTCAACGAAATAATGAACGGTGTACGAGGCGTTGAATATGGAATGATATCTCTTTATGTATCGACACATTTAAAATTAATTGATTTGAACATAATTAATGGCCATCCAAAATTAATAAATTGCCAAACTTGTTATTAAAAATTGATATTACAATTAAGTTTCTTTTGTTTGAAAACGAAACAACGAAAAATAAATTATCTTTTCGAATTACTTCGGAATAGTAATTATAATTATTGGAACCTTCAAAGGTTTCAAAGAAAATTTCAAAATTTACACAGATTTGTTGCCAGGGCGATGTTCTATATAAGCACTTCTTGAAATCTTAGAACAAAATTTTTTTGACGTAAATCGTAATTTCCTATTCCATGTTTTATGAATGTTTATTTGCAATGTAATTGTATGAGTAACACAATAATTATGACCTTTAATCCGCTGCATATATTATAAGATTCACTTAAAAAAAAAGTAGACTGAATTATATGAATTAATATTAATATAACTGCACAATAAAATAGGGGAGATCGGGGCTACTTGTCAGTTTGTAGTTTTTATAATTCGTTTGAAAAGTTTTCTCCATACTTTTCAAAATTTAGAATGAATTAGCTTGAATATTTGCAGTTGTATATCAAAGAACGGTTATAATAATTAAACTGTGTCATCTATACCCGGTCTTCCCTGCCGGTAAATGTACCAATAAATATAAATCATAGCATAATGCATAATATAGGCGACATAAAATTATCCAATAATTCTTTACTATAGAAGTTTTAAGTTAATTATAGTAATTATAAATTTACTATATTAAATACATACTTAAATACAATTAGAATAATTAATAATTTATAAACAAACCGCTCAACACATAATCAAAATTCAAGGTTAAATACATATTAGATTCATTAATCATGCTTTTTTGTCTATTAGTACTTTCTCTTGTAAGCTATCTTTTTCTTCCAGATATTTAATTTTTTCAGCCTAATCTACTTGAGATTGTTTGTTTGGTTCAAAATTGTTCAAAAACGTATTCATTACCATTCATTCATAATTGAAGTTACTACGATCCTAATGGGTTTGTCCTGAATTAATTACAACTTGTACTTTTATTACTGGAGCAGATGTGGGTTGTCCAAACACACTACATACGCTCACACATATACATTATGCCGGTAGTAAGCTAGAATACACTTGACAAAAACCATATGCTCTTATCTTCAAGACAATATTAAGTTTACAGTTTCAATCGAACCACTTTATATCAGATTGTGACTAATGCATATTTTAATATGGAGTGAACTTTAAGACGCTCACCCGAAGAAAGAGAAAATATGTTATTGATATTTTGTGGGAAAAGAACTGTTGCCAATGAAATAAATGAATGAAGTAAATTAAATTACCTTATTATTTTTCAACTTAATTATAATAGCAAACAAAATCGTCATTACCACGAGAGCTCGGATATGACTCACTCTAGTTTTTCTGTAATAACTCGGAAGCAGTGAATTGTATCAAAAATGTTTATGATAAAAAAATATTTGTTTTTATACGCTAAATACTTTTGATCTCTTTAATATTTTTTATATATTTCCCCGTTTTCGAGTTATTGGGGAAAAACTAAGTTCTATGACTTGAATGAATAAACTGTCAGGCTTTCCCCTTTAATTATAAATTAAAATTTCATGAGTTGTTATTGTTATTGTTATAGCACCATCAAAAACAACACTTTTATTTCGTTAACCACTTATATCGAATTATTTGTTGTTATCTTGTCATTGGGTACAATAAAAGCAATAAAATAGATATAGCTCCCTAAAAGTGTTGAAAATGTAGTAAGTTCAATTTTTAAAGATCGATCGAAGTAATCGTATACCTACTAAAATTATAAAAGTTGACATTTATGCAAAATACATTCTTTTGACATACATTTTAAGTCGCATATTTCTTCCTAAAATATATTCGAGGTCGACTTTTATTCATATAAGTTTGCTTTTATAATTTATTATACATTCAATTTTGGTTTTCACTAATACGAATCAAAGGATTTTAGCTTTGATCTCCAGCTCTCGCGATTTTCTTTATCCTGTCTTCTCAAATTATTATTAGTATAGCAACCAGATATAGGATCATTAATTTTTGAAGGAAGTAAATAAGTAAAACTTTCTGGGTTAAGAAGAAGGATTGATTATAAATTTGAGAAAGATGCGTTGCCTTAGAATAAATTTCATTGCTCTGTGTAAAAAGTCTACCCAGTACACAAAATTGTCTTTGTATTTTATGATGGTACACCGTACGCTGTTATATCCTATTCAAATACAAAATTCAAATTATTTGTAAACAAGCACACATCGGAAGTTTTACTACCCTGTAGAGGCGGTACACAAAAAGCTATTCATAAAAGATCCCAGTTTCCAAATTTTGTGACATATTGGAGGTATTAGCATCTCAACGACAACGGATGTATATAATTATACTTCAAGTATGTTTTACTTACATAGATGTCTGAGACGAATTTTCCCATAAATTAAATTAAACTGAAAGCTTCATTCTGTATTCTCACCTTGTCGTACAAAGGTTTTGTAATAATAAATTGGAACAGGTACACTTAATTGTATTCCGCATTAATAAGCAAACGCTATATTTTTAATGCGTTTATCGCATCCTTAAAAAGGAATTATTTAATCCACAATGCTTTTAATTTTATCTCATACGATTTGAGATAATGATATCAATTTTAGAGATTTTGAAATGTACCAAAAAAATTAATTAATGATGTCAATAAACTAGGTACCATTAGAGTCTCATAAGTCGCGCAAACAAAAAAAATTTCTTGCTTATTCTTGGTTTTATTAATTCACCTGGCACCCACATAATTTTATTACTGTTGCACAAAAACTCCTTGGGCTAAAAAATCAACTTCAGAACTCGGGTAAAAATCAGCGCCCTCTAGTGCAAAATCTTCAAGGTAAAATATAGCGTTGAGTCAACTGGGTCAGCAAGTTCAAAAAATGCAACCTATTAATATTCAGATCACAATGTTTCGACTGTTAATTTAAAAGTTTTAAGGTAATGGATGTTTATAAATAAATAAAATCGGGTGGTTATCATAAATTAATTTATAACTTTGCCCTATTAATAAAAACGAGCAACATAATCACTTCTGCTCTTATTAGAACATATTTTCTTATGTTCATTTTACAAAGTGCAGTATAAAGTGTTATAAAACTGTCAAGATAGAATCTTAAAAGAAATGCAAATTTTATAATCTCAATAAATTACAAAACGCAGAGAGCAAAAAACAACTTTACAAATAATACAGCAAATATGGAAAAATTCAATCAATATAATCGTCGTTAACATTTTAATGGTCCCAATTAATTTTATTTCAAAATTTTTTAATTATCATTTTTAGAATCGTTAAATTAAAAATCAAAATGCAAAAAAGTAATTGAGCAACTACAAATTATGTTAGTTTTTTTTGGGAAAATTAACGAAGCAAAACAAGAACTTAAAATTTTAGTTTATAAAAATAGAATATACAGGGTTCTTCAAATAATCAAGAGTTACTACTACTTTTTAATGAACAAAGTTTTTCAGTTTACTCCCTAGCGAAGTACTTACTACACAATTTTAATTTACAAAAATTAAATTTTTAGTGAATAATGCTTGTAATTATAGCTCAAACGTTGGTGGTTATTTTAATTTTTTATTTAAAATGGGAGAGCTTTGCACAATAATCTATTCATTATTCATAGCTGCAAGCTTAATTAAAAAAGATACCAACTTGGTACGTCTTCTTAACTTTTTTCCGTTTTCGTTTAACAGTGTAAAATAAGAGATGAGTGTTTTTCCGTGTCCAACTTACTTCAAAGTTTTTGGATAAAATACGGTTATCCGGTCGCAACGCATTTTTCAAATTCACTCTTTTCAAAAAAGTTTAGAAGCTTGATTAGATGACAAAATATAAATTACGGCGATTAATTTGCATTGTTTTCTATTAGGGCATAAGTTCCGGAAACATTGAGTTAACAATGGCTTGTTTTAACAAGGCAATATACAAACTATTACTTTTCACCAATTAAAACGATAAAAATTTAAATTGGGTGTTTTGAAACAAAGAATTTCCTTTTTAAAAAAATTTAATTAATCAATTAAAATTTACTATTTTTTTTTTACAAAAAAAGGTTGTGAACTTGATACTCACAAAATAAAATTGAAAAACTCAATTTTGTCGACAGAGAATAAAGTGAAATATTGGGTTCCTCCTTTAAAATGTATCAGGCTATGAGCATATAAAGTAACTCGCAAGGAAATAAAATAACCAAAAATGTGTGCTATCATATTTTAGATAAGAAAGTTATACCTCTGCTATAGTTTAAATAAAAAATAAAGTAGTATTACGAAAAAGAAGCTTTTTATTTGAAAACTGTTTTACGATCAGAGGATCAAGTTATCGAAGTTTCTTTGATTTGAATCGTCAAAAACATTCATTTTGTAATGGAAATTGTAAACATTGGATAAGTAATATCAAAGAGCATTTATGTCAAAGGTCCCCAAGGAAGTCAAATAGCGTCTACTCCAATTTTCAGGGGGATGAGAAAACTGCTGTTCAGCTTACAATTCCCTAGTTGCCTAAGGTGGTGGTTTTCTTGTCACTTACGTTAGGGGCGATAAGATTCGGACAGGGTGCGTTTTTGAATTATTCCCTCAGGTCATACTTAGTTACTTCTCAAGAATAAAAAATGAAAGAAAGCAAAGGTCGGATATTTCCCTGTTGTATAATTAAGGTGGTTACTCTCACGTCACCGATAAACAGTAATGCATTAATTGAAAATTATATCGAATGATGAAAGCCCAAGTTAATTCAAGCGTTACCAATAAAGTAGCTCAATTTGAATGTTTTACAAGTAGGTATTGCTTAAATGATTAAACTTGAATATACGGTAATTATTTATTTATATAACAATTTTCTGTCTTGTGGTGTAGGTCGTGAAAATGAGTGCACGCCGTCTTTTATCACAATAATAATAGCACGATAGGACAATATACCAAGCATTACGTGATCCATCCAGTTGTAATAACTGTATCAAAGCCAAGAACACGGAATCTGCATTTGCTGGTCCGAGTTCTTTAGAAAGACGATTAATTTCTCCGATACAACAAATTTCTTCCTAACAAAACAATTTCTAATTCGCTTCTTAATTGCATCCTTGGTTACATTTGTATGATCGAATAAAGCCTTTCAACTTGTAACCTACTTCCTTTTTATATTAAATTGAGAATGATTATTGACCAAGAAAAGAAAACCATAGAAAGTATATTATTTAAAACTAATCAGCAATATGATTAATATTAGCAATTAACGTAACAATGAGGAACAATAATTTCATGTCGGCTTAATCAAGTGTGGTTCCTACATAATGCAAACAAATACTTTGAGTAATTTTTTACTCAAGTGAAGTACTAACGAAAGTAAAACAAATTTCCATGAGAAGTTCTTATTTAGGACAATTTAAATAAGCAGGTAGGACGAATTGAATAAACAAATTAAAAAAATTGGAAAACAACAATTAGGAAAAATAATTAACGTCTAAAAATACATAAATATTTTTAGAAAATCAATTGTACGATAGAAAGAAAAATAGAGCAGGAAAAAAGAATGAAATAAAATAAACGTAAAAATGTTTTCTTTTCCTAAATCATTATTGATACTACGCTGGATATCTTCCTATTACGCAATTGGACTATGTACCTAACTGTTCGTTTAAAAAATACTGCAGTTTATTCACCAATCGATTCCTAATGGTGTATCTCTGTAACTTGATAAATGTCATTGGAAGAGCTACGTTTCAAATTTTTAATAATTCAAGGTGAATTTTTACGTTACACTGTTCTGTATGCTTTTTTTGATTTTCGCCTAGAAACACTAGGCAGTGCTTGCATTTTTCATCCAAAGGGATTTTTAAGTTGGAAGCAAGTCATACGAATTAATAGAAGAAACTTCAGTTATTCACGATTGACTATGAATTTTACACCACCTGCGTTTTTAAATTGGATTTTAACATTTCGACTTTTTTATAGCGCCTTTAAGTGTAACTTTAAAACCATTTTTACCCTATTTGTTAAATATTCTGTGTGTCACATCACTTTAGTTGCTGTGTAATCAATTTTGAACATGTAGCTTTATCACAATTTATTTCAACAGTTCAAGTAAATACACATTACACAGGACAACGCTGTCTTGAATTGTAGTGGTAACTCAAACAATTTCGTTTAATACTATTTGGGGTTAGCCATTTAGAATTTTATGTGATTTCCAATTTTAGTTCAGTCACTAGTGGTGTAAAGGTGATTTGAAGTGGTACATGGAAATTCAGTTATAATTTAGCCCGCACTTTTGTGTAGTCGTTTAGACACTGGCGTAGTAAAAACACTTAAAGAATGTGAGAAAATTAAGTACTATGTAATAGTTTATTTTCTTAAAAAATAGAGGACGTACTGGACATTACCTAAGTTAATCCTATCACAATTTTTTTTATTCGATAAATTCTTATGCCCCACACAACCAAGTCGGGTTAATGTAGTTAATCGTAATAAAAAACGTCTACAGTAGATCCGTTTGCGAACCAATCAGGTTCAATCATTGGTTCCTTAATTTATTAAATTGCAAGTGCGGCTCGAAGGCCGCACAGCCTGCGAAATAATCTAGTAATAACTAAGTACTCTATTGACATGTTTTCAAAACTCTTAATTATAAATTTTTCCGGAAATCGTCATAGAAACAACACTTGCCTGTGTATCTACGCGCAAGGAAATTGAATCTTACTGACTAGTCCGGTAATATCAGTAATTGATTTTTTCTGTTTTGACACATTGTTTGTAACTATGTAGTCAACAAATTGACAAACTTGATTTTTGCTCATTTTAAAAATGTTGTTCAATTAGTGTTTTAAAATTTAAATTTTTTATCATTTTCGGAAAAATTTAATACAAAATACGTCAGGAAAATGTCTCACTTTGTATTGTATTGTATTGTACTTAGGGGTCGATTGGCTGCCAGAGCCATTCAGAACTGCGATCAGTATTGATCTTTTGCTCATAACCCTACTAAATAGATATTCAAGAATTTAATTTTTCTAGCGAAACACAGAATGCTCCTGAGGGGTATGCTTTTTACCTCCTTATTGGGCGTCAGTTGCATCTGTCCCATATGTTTAAGCCTAAGTCGGGCTAAGGCATTGCAGTTACAGAGGATGTGCTTGGCCGTCTCTGTTTCTGATTCACAAAGTCTGCACCTGTCATTTCCTTCCAGTCTCATTTTTTTGAGGTAGTATGTCACCGGGCAATGTTCGGTGAACAGCCCCGTAATGAGTCTAATTTCATTCTTTGATAAAAGAAGAAGCTTTTTTTCCTCTGCAGTCGAGTACTTTGTAAATTTCTTTGCCTGTCTTTGTCCTGGTGTATTTTTCCAGAAGGTTTATTTGCTCTTTACTTCTCATTTTTGGACCTCCAGCCCCCTATGTGCTTTGGTTAGCCCACGGAATGGTTCAGGTCCGGTCGGGGGCGTTCTTGAGCCTGATCTAGCTAGTTTATCAGCTATTTTATTACCCTTTATTCCCTCATGACCTGGCACCCAGCGTAAGGCATTTTTGTTGCCCATTGTCAATTTCTTGAGAGATTGTCGACATTCCCATGTAGACAAGGATTCAAAGCTATTTGCTTAGAGTGACTTTATCGCAGTTTAGCTGTCCGACATCATATTGATCTGCTTGCCTTTTAAATTCCTCCGAAAGCATTCATGGACACACAGTTCAATCGCAAGTATTTCTGCTTTCATAATTGTGGGATAGGTTCCTAAGGCTATAGATGCCGAGTATTTTAGGCCATGTATGCCTATGCCTGTTTTTTGTTCAGTTTTTGATCCATCTGTATACCAGTTGGAGGAATTGTTATCCACTTTTATTATTTGGCTTCTAGCCGTATTGTGGTCCCGAATTACAACCTCAAACGGCTTTTAAAAGTCAAAAGTTTTTGGAATAATATCCAAAGGTTTTTCAAACAGATCTGGCTTGAGAAAGTTCAGTATCTTTAGGTAACCTGTTTTGTCTCCTGGTCTGAATTTCCTAATTTGGGTAATTTTTATGGCAGCTTGTAGACCCCCCTCTGCACTTGCAGATCTAAGAGTGCTTCCATGGCCACTGTTGGAGTTGTACGCATAGCTCCTGTTATGCCCAGACACATTAGCCGTTGCTAATTCTGCATTTTACTTTGTGTCGTGATTTTGTTAGTTTTTGTCCCCCACACAATTGATGCGTATGTGACAATAGGTCTTATTATTGACGTATATGACCAGTGCATCATTTTTGGCCTTAATCCCCAAGTTTTTCCAAAAAGTTTTCGGCAAGTCCAAAAGGCTTTTTGTTGCTTTGAATAGAGTTTTATCCACATGAGATTTCCAGGTGAGTTTGGCATACAGAAAAACGTATCGTAGAGCCTTGATCCTTGAAGCTGTGGAGCTTTTAAGCTCATCTTTCTAAGTCTAGTGAATGGAACTATGATGGTTTTTAAAAGTTTCACTGTAAGTTTCTCTTTTTGCATCAATCTTTTATTTTGTTTAGGGCAGTTTGTATTAGGCTTGAAATTATGCCGTCATGTTTGCCTCTAATTATAAAAACAATGTTATCCACATATCCAAATACGCAGAATCCTTCGTCAGTTAATTTCTTTAGTGGGTCGTTCACTACAATGGATCACAGGAGAGGTGATAGTACCCCAACTTGTGAGCATCTCCTTACCGTAGCTATCGAGATTTCCTCCTCTCCTAAAGAAGCCGTTGCTATTCGGCTTTTAAGCATTGCCTCTATCCAGTTTATCGTGGGTAGCTCAATGCCATGTCGTTTTATATGAAGCGGTATCTTTTTGAGATTTTCGTCTCTACTATAATTGTCAACAATTTTTCCATTGTTTTTAGGAGAAAGGAGGTTAAGCTTACCGGGCGATATGATTTGGCCTCTTCGGGAGGCCTGCTGCCCGCTTTTGGTAAAACTACCACTTTAATCTTTCTCCATGATGTGGGTATGTACCCCAATGCGTAAATAGCTTTATATTGTCATAAAATAATCCGACCTAAAAGGTGCCGAACTTATCTATGCATATCCCAGCTCGCTCAATCGGACATACGCAATGGACGACCTTGTAAATTTTTACACCAAGTAATTTCTTATTTCAATAAAAATCTTAACTGAAAATCTTCTGATGTTCTTCTCTGGTTAAATTAATTCTAAAATAAGAAAAACGCACAATTATCCAAGTAACTTTTATTTTTCCTCATCAACTCAAATTAAACCAACTAACAAAATCAAAAAACACAACCCTACGACTCGAAAAGTCGCACAGCTCTCCTCTATCAAAAACTTTTTCTCCCCTACCTCGACTATTTCCAGGGGCGTCTCAAACATTTTTACATTTTATAAAATTTTTATAAATAATGATTATCAAAATAATAATAGAAAAAAATAGCTAAGCTTCTTCATCCCAAAAATAATACGACAATATATTGCTGTTAAGCATGGAGCAATCAAGTTAGATTCTTTCTGAAGTAGGGTTGGAAATATTCCGTCCCATCCAGGTGATTTTTAGAGCTGAAAGCTGTTAATAGACCATTTCACTTTCTATAAGTTGCAAATTTTTCCTGCTAACCTTCTGCTATCCGTACTGGAATGTAAGTTTTCATTAACTTGGAACATTTCTTGTGTCTGGTTTGTTGTTGCTACCACGGAAAGTGTGTTTTTAACAACACATTTGAACTCTCTCCGATGTTCTCGGTGTAAGCACCATCGGGCTGTTTAAATGTCTCATTTTACCCGGAGCAGTAAAATACTCGCCACGAAGTGCCTCGTATTTCAACATTGCTCCTCGTCAGTAATATATTGACATCGAAAATTTTCAATCCAAATTATCAATCGCACACTTGCAGTGTGCGTTCTTGCAAATAAATAAAACTTGAAATTTCAATAATTGTATTCTTCTTCTAAAAGAAATAAAAATCACAAAAAACTTTCGCTAAACTCAAATTTTATTATAATTGATACAAAATTTTTACATCGAAACTCTCAAACCAAAATCGCGACCTCACAGCTCCGTGGATCGCTCGCGAGTCCACTCATGCCCTGAAAAATCAAAAATTTCCCCACCTCAGCTCTTACACCAGAGGCGTAACAATTTAAATTTACAAAATAAAAATATAAAATAAAATGAAGTAAATAAATTTCTTCATCCAAAAAATATACGACATCTCCCTCCTATCTTTTGCTAAATTCAAAAAGAATTTAAGGAAAAGATATTAGACGTCGTATCTTTGGAATGAAGAACAACCCTTAACATTTTCAACAATAACTAAATCGTAACAAATTAATTTCAACATAAAAATTCATCAACCAAATCAAATTTACAGCTCTTATCTAGTATACAAAATTCAAACCATCAATAATGAATGCTATTTAACACCTTCAAAGTCATTAATTTTCTCATTTTCAGGTTTTGAAAATTTAAATTGCACTAATGCGTTGATATCCCCTCTCTCTCGCTGAACAGTAATTTTGTAATAATTTCTATCACCACTTCTACCATCGTGATCGTTTTGTACATCGTGAAAATATTTGTACATATAATTTTGGTTTTTGAAATTTCCCAAATTACGGCTATTATTCCCTTCACCTGTGACATAATCACTGACACTATAGTTTGAATTATGTTTCTGCCATTCATACAAAATTTTGTAATCTACACCCTGATATGAAATTTGAAAATTTCTTATATTATTTTTCCTCCATATTTCTTCCAAATTTTTAGTTAGTACAGGTAATCGCTCCATCGTTTCAAAACGATTACTATTAATTTGCTGCATTATATGGCCAAAGCATTTTGAAAAGCCACCGCTATCCGATTCCAAAATTAACAACTTCCGATTTTTAATAAAACGCACATCAAATTTGTTTACGACTTCATTTATTTGACGATGGTAAATTTTTATTTGCAAAACTTCATTACCTATTTCATTATTTTTGTGATCTATTTCCTGAACAAAATTATTTTTTTCAGGAATTGCAACCAACATCGAATCTACATCAAGATCAGAGCATTCCATTAAATTTTTCTTTACAACTTCCTCTATTTGAGAATCTACATTTTTATCTATTTCCAACTTTATTTCATTTAAAAATTCACTAGGTTCCTGTTTTTCAACGTCACTCTTTTCCTCTATACCAAAATCTGTAATTTGTACCGAGGGTTCGCCCAATTTCTTCATACCAAAATCTTTTCTCAACTGATCAAACATTTGGCTCATACTTTGTTTAATCGATTGGCACATCTGTTCCAATCCGTCTTCATAATTTTTATCCATTCGCACACTCATTTTTTAAACTTTTCTAAAAACCTCAGGGTCAAAGGTAGGTTCTTGGATAAAATTTTTATTTTATCCACTCGGCCCCACGTTGGGCGCCAGATGATATCGAAAATTTTCAATCCAAATTATCAATCAAATAAAGCAAAAAAAGCAAAAAAAAAGCAAATAAATAAAACTTGAAATTTCAATAATTGTATTCTTCTTCTAAAAGAAATAAAAATCACAAAAAACTTTCGCTAAACTCAAATTTTATTATAACTGATACAAAATTTTTACATCGAAACTCTCAAACCAAAATCGCGACCTCACAGCTCCGTGGATCGCTCGCGAGTCCACTCATGCCCTGAAAAATCAAAAATTTCCCCACCTCAGCTCTTACACCAGAGGCGTAACAATTTAAATTTACAAAATAAAAATATAAAATAAAATGAAGTAAATAAATTTCTTCATCCAAAAAATATACGACAATATAATTTTCTTAACTTTCATGTAAATAACTATTACCATTTTTACAAACTAAATGAAAATATTACTCTTATTTACTTTCCATGTTTAATATTTTGAGTACTGCAAAAAAATCCTTAATTATTGTCGAATTTCATTCTACAATAATAATAAAATGTTTACTAATCAAAATATTTTCGCTATTATCAATAATATTAAACATAGAAATTCCGCAATTAAATCTATAAATATTTTTGTTTTTCAACAATTCAAATTTTATACATTTTTGTTTCGTGATTAACTGTTTTGATCTACGTTTTATACTTATCCACATTTTACGTGTACATAAAATATAAAAACTTAAGGTCCTTTCGTAAATTTTAATTATTTAATTAAACAAAATTTTATAACATAATATGCTGGTTTTCCAATCCGTAAAGCTCCGTCCAATATATTGCACTATATGTGTATAATAAATTATAATGTGTTAGCTATTTAGTGAGTTTCCGCAAAATCATAACAATACATAAAATTGTATTTAATATTTCTAATTTTAATAAAAACAATCGATAAAATTATTTTACATTATTAATAATAATCATTCTTCTGTAACCCATAACCAATAAAAAAGCAATTGAAATTATAAAAAGAAAAATGAGGAAAATCTCGTAAACGAGTACACCAGAAGAAGTAATTTAATTTTGATTTTTGTTTCGGTTTCATTTATTTGTGGCTTAAAACTTTGGATCACCGACTCATAAGTGATTATAAACTGCTTCAGCAGTAATTCTATTCATTTTCAATCCTATGTATCAGCGGTGTTTTTGAAATTTTAGGTCTAGAGAAACTTTGCCCTTAAGACATCCTTTACTTTGAAATTTTGATCTTTAAACCTTAATACTGTGCGTATATTATTTAAAGCAAAGTAAAAGGGTGTATGCCATTGATGCTATCTAAAAGTTTGCTAGTCTGAGAAAACAAAGCTAAAGGTGCCAACTCACGGTCATGGCAGCTTATCAAACTCGAGATCAAGCCAGAGTTAAAATCAGCTAAAGTAAATTTTACAATAAAATATTGTAAATTAAGATGAATTTTTCTCTAGAAGGAAATGATAAATATTGCAAATGTAAGAGAATAGATATAAATTTATTGAGACATTCGGAGCTGTATTACGAGAATCCGTTTATTATTATTGGCGATTCTCTAGGGCGTTTTGACTCACACTTGAAAAATTACCGCTTTAATCCATTCCTGGTCTATAATACTATTTTTTCCTAACCTCATGAGCTAACCGTTATCCATCTTACAGCAAGTCAAACCGTTCTCTTAATACCATTATCCTCATAAATTTACTACTCCCAAATTCGATCATTCAAAATTACAACCGCAAATATCGCTATTTTTAGCACGTTTCCGATAGAATAAATTTATTTTCGAAAGTAACCTAAACTTGATAGAAGAAGAATCAAATTTAAATATGAAACGAAGACATATCAATCTTAATAAATTTGACAAAATTATGAATGCAATCAGACCACTTATAATACTACACGATTTCTATGAAAGTAAAAACCCACATTCAATTGGGCCAATCTCACACAATTGGGTTTGATTAATGGTTTGGCAAAAGTATAATAATATGAAAACTAACATTAAATGCACTTATTTGAAATCACCCTCGCCAAATTAATTCTTGTTCGTAAAATGTGCTTACTCCATGTAACTCTCAATTGAGTAGATTTTGTGGTGAGTCATGATTACTGACAAATATAAAAACTATTAGCGAATGTGTGAAGGGAGAATTGACGTAGACAAATTGAAGTTATAATTTCGCTAACATATTTTTCTTATTGTTCATAACTTGGTTACCACTTGTTGTAATAATCGTGAAAACAATAATTCAATTGATTTTAAACAATTAACAGTTACAAGTTATATTGTTGCCATTTTTAAGTAGGTAATCGTCGATAAATATTGCAAAATGTTTACAATGAATGACGAAAATGTTGAGCAATTTTGTTGTTACTCATGTGGGAAGCTGAGAGAGCTTTTAAGGAAGCGTTCAATTTATTTGACACAGGTTGCATTGATGTGCAAATAAATGGGACATGAGGTTCTTTTATGCAGTAAAATAGTGCTCTAGGGTCAGGTTATACCTAATAAAATATATTTGTGATTTTATATTTAAATACAAACGCAATAAAGTATTAGAGGGAAATAAATGACTATTCGCCGAGCGTAAAAATATTGTTAGGTAGGGCCAGCAAGGCAAACGCAAACACCATAACCTATAACATATTTTCATTATTAAAAATGTGTGTTATTCAACACGACAAGACATGAAGGAATGCCAAGGTATATTGTTCCGTGTTAGTTTCTTATTGTCAAAAGTAATGTGGGTCAGTAACTGTATTGACCAAATTACAAATACTATACAAACGGAGTCATGAGCAAAATGAAAATAAAAACAGTTATTGATTATTTTTAAATGAGTATTGGAAATAATACGAGATGGAACAGATCCGACAATTATTTTTTACTGTTAATCATTCAAAATGTCACTTCGTGTCAAAAAGAAGCTGCAAAAAAACGTTGTAATTGCTAGAGCTCATTTTGTGATTGATGAAAAACGAAAACTAAGCGATCATGTGGATTAACATTTTGCTCTTTGAATTATTACTTTTGCATTTTTAACAAAAATGTCGACACAAGAATGGTTTGGCATTTTGGAAAATTTCGTAGTCTTCTAGCCAGACGTCTATACAAGACGAATTGGAAAAAGAATTTACATAAATTTTGCATTAATACATAATAATTATTATAACAAATTGGAGATACTGAAAAAATGGCTTCAAAAGAAAATTATAGGTTTGCAAGGTTTTTCTACCATTTTGCCAAATGATGATAACCGTTTCGAGTTGGACCGTTAATTACTAAATATTGGATTCGTTTATGCAATTTAGTCGAACTTCTGTTTTGGAAATTTAGTAGCCACACACAATAATCTAATTTCATTCAATTCATGATCTACACTCTACAGTATTGTAGATACAGGTTTAAGTGACATTAATTTGACTTGATTACATATTGAATCCTTTATTTGTTTTGTTTGCTATGCAGATCAGTAGCATTATTTGCAAAACTTGAAGCTGTTTTCTTAAAGAGAAATTAATTTGCAAATGCAAAATACAAAATCAGATGCCACAATTGTTATTTTTAAAAAGGAGAGATTGCCCAACAATGAAATTTCTCACCAAAACAAATTTAGCTACAAAAATTTGAATGTAGCACAAAAATAAAAAATGTGTAAGTCATTTAATTTAATTAAATGCTTCTAATTGTGGCGCATGAGTTCAACAAAAAAACGAAAGGTAGAATTATTCATTTTTGAAATAAGTAAGGAACGGAAATATTATAGCCAGTATTGTTACAAAAATTCTTTTATTGAGTGACTTTGATATATAAACAACTTTCTTTCAAATAATAATCATGTAAGCTTTTCGTCTTATAAAAGCATAAGATGGTAACGGAAAATCCTAAAAGATTATATTATATTATTGTTGATACTAAAATTGGAAAAAAATATATGAAAATTTTTATCTCCTCCATCTGTTTTTCATGTAACGCATTTTTTGATTTTAAATTTACGGTGATTTTCAGTTGAAAGTCTGAGTGAATTTCGGTAATTGTATAGTTTACTGTTAGTGAGAATTATTGCCCGATTCCCGTTTTTGATGGGTTGTTGTAGGTGTGACGTGTGAGTGATTATCGTCAACACCTGGATAACCTTGTAGTTCTTTTGCCTCACCTTTCACACTCGTGTTTTATATCACCTGTGTAAATCATTTGGGATTAGCGATTACCCTTCCAATTCCTATCAAGTGTCAGTGGTGGTATCATTTTCGGGGCAGATAATTTTGTTGCCGCTTAACAGAGTTCCGCTTGGTAGTGGTTTTACGTCCAGACTTCTTCAGCACAGCTACAATTGAATCTAATTTAAATTTTTAGTTACATTACACGCCCAATAAGGATGAGAAATGATGGAGATTTGCAAAAGTATAATTAATTTATTTTTTAATTTTAGTTTCACCAGGGAGATAAGTAAAACTCCATGCTTAATTTAGGATTTTAGTCTGGCCCATAATCTATTCTACTTCAGCTTCCACTAAACCATGTTTGCTTTATCATCAGTTCACTTCACTCCTATCCAGCGTCATCTAACATTTTGCCCCTCTTTTCAGGCTTCTCATCCGCTTATTCTTATCTTCATTAATGATTTACAATTCACCATGGTAAATAAACATTGGTCTTCTCACTTTATTTCAAACCCTTCTCTTCCGCATTCTCTCTTTTAATTCAACTCATGTCATGGTTGAACATTCCACAAAAAACATTCAATGCCACATTTTTTTATTCATCAGATGAATAAGGTAACTGATCTGCATTCACACATATTCCGCATAGAAAATGGGTTCATCGTTCTTCAGTTAAGAGGGGTAAACGGTAAAAATATGTCATAATGTGCATTTCATATTCAAACGATCCCAGTTTTTGCTCTACAATACGAAGCTAATACGGCTCTTCAGTTATAATATGAAGGTTTATTTCTATTGCAATTTAATTTCAAAAGTAGCTTTGCAAATTAAGCGTAACTTGTCTTATAACTTGGTACCATTGTTATAAAGAAAATGGATTTGACGATTTACTCTTACTCTGTGCATTAGTGCGTTTAACTTGATCCTCTGATAAATGTTCTTCCATTCTTTATTGTAAAGAAGATTCGGATTTTTTCTCCGTATCATTGCAATTATACAAAATTAAGTCTTGATTGTTGAACATCAGAAGAAGGAGACAAAATATGATTTCTGATTACCAACAAAGTGGCTGAACTAATTTGAATTGTTTTGATTAAATTTTAAAACACTTCCTTTAGAAAGTATTTGTTCAAAATAAGAAAAAAACCGATCGAGCTTCTAAAATCCAATAAAACTAGCGTTACATGCAAATATAGATCGAGTGCGATAGTTAAATAAATCCAATTTAGTTTCAACATGCATGGATTTAGACAATTTCATTGTTAAAAGAAAACTGCCATTTCAGAAACAGTACGAAAGTACTTACGATAAAGAAATTTTAGTAAAAAATTTACCAAGTTAAAGAACAATTTGCATAAATCCAATTTATTTTATTAAATTATTTAACTTTGTAAATTATGCGGTTTCATTTGATAAGTTTTTTCGTGTCGCATATTTTGCGAGACCAAAATTGCATAATAATTACTTCTTACATAACCGAAACATTCCAACTTCAATTGAATATTATCCAGATGAAACTAACATATCATTGTGTATATTTAACATCAAGGACGTAATTTATTTAAATCAAAGATATTGATTGGCATTCGAAAGTGGAAGTGAGATTACCATCGCAAAAAAATCGTATCCAGTTTGTTTTTCAGGATTTCAGAATCCATTTTCAAATTTCCCATACTAATAAGCGGTCAGTGTATAAATTAGTTTTGCCATATTTGTGTAATTGCAGCAACCATTGACCGAAAAACCGTTCGTTGCAAAAATTAAATTGTGGATTGCAATCACACCAAAGTACTTTGCAGCTGATAAGGTTTTTCTTTGCATATATTACTAGTTTTCCAATTTCCAATAAGTACAAGTTAGCATGGTATTTGATGTGTACCGATGAAAAAAAGATCGGTTATTATTAACATTCAAGTTAATTGCATTTGTGTAAACTTAATGAATTTTCTAAAATTCCTTTTTAGAGCTTCATTACGAAGTGGTATAGTTAATTGGTTTAATTATTAGCGTTTTACTTTCAATGGTGTCGTAACAATTGCTATTTAGGTTTACTGCATACTGTATAATAGAGTAATTGATAATTAAATACATTTAATTATTTTCACACTAATAAATTTTGAAAGTTGAAAGGTATATCAGCAGCATATTAGCTCATGTTTATGTATTGGAATTTTAATAATGGAATAACACAATAAATTAATTTGCAAAACTGTAACAATGAATGCGATGTAATTGAATAAATGCAATTTTTGTTTGATAATGATGATGATTAATAATGAGGTGTAGTTTATTAAATTTACATGATATGCATAAAATCTAATACTATATGCGAGAGTGGGGTAGATTGGAACATGGGGTACACACAAACAACTAAAATTTGCTGCTTAAAATTATAAGTAGATCTGCTTAGTTGGTTACACAATTACTCCATTAGTTTCAGGGATTCAAGAGGTTGTATTTGATTTAAATATTTTTTTCTTTATTGTAAGAAAACGTGGCAGCCATCATAAACAGCATTATAAAACAATTTAAGTATTGGATATAAAAATTTCAATGTTTATAAAATAAATCATTGAATTGTGGATGTCTTTGATTGGCAAAAATGAAAATCATCCCAGTTGATAAAATAAGAGAAGCTCAGCAGTACAAAAATTTTTACTTTTAAGTACTATTGTTTTAAAAATGTCTGGTTCGAAATTAATATAAAAACATTCAATTTTTGTTAATAAATCTAATTAAACTTTACTGAACAGAAATTTCCTGAATCTATGCAATTAGAAAAATCTTACACTTCCATAATAATAATAACAACCATATGATTATTGTGGTTGAAAATAAGAAACACAAGTACGATCACATATTAAACACAGCGATTTCACGACTGCACATTTAACATTAATTATTTCAAATATCGCACAGTTTAAGCATGAAATAATTTTATAAATCGTATAATAAAAATTAATGGTAACAGCTGGTTGCCGTAAGGTGTCATTTTCTAACACGAATCTAAACTTTTGCTGATTGATTGAAATAAACCAAATTTTTGTAATTAAAATTTTGTTTGAATTAATTATATAGTTACACTGGCCGTGTTGCAGTGTCTTCAAATTATTCAACATTTTAAGTTGAAAAGCCAGGTAAAATTTGATAACCTCAAAAAACTTCATTATGACGATATAATATTAAATTGTTTTTGATGTATGAATTAACAACGGCTGGTTGAGTATTTCTCATCATTAATTTAAATCTGCAAATGGGTGGTAAAAATTTGTGCATCATCAATATGATGCTTTTGAATAAACTACTTCATTAATTTCAAATGTTAACATAATTTACGTTTAATACCTATTATAATCGGTGAACAGCCAGGTGAGTAATTAAAAGACTCATAATGTCTTATGTTAAACATTTAAAGCATCATAAAATTATTTCTCTCTAGTGGATTTCTGGCACTAAAAAGCATCTAATTTTGTCCTGGTGATCTGGACGTAAACAAAAGTCATATTTTTGTTGTTAGATGAAAAAGTTTAACATCAATTTGACGCGGGTTCCTGATATATTTCAGGTTTGTAACTCCGCTTTCTTGTTTTTAAAATTATGATAATTTCTGACTTTTAGATATTATGAAGCGCTTGGTGTTATTTACAATTAATTATAAAATTTACACAATAAGCAGGACAAACATTCTAATTATAAATAAACCTTGTTCTTTCGATATTATTTGAACTTTCAACGCCATTTAACCACATTTGATTTCGTAAAATTTCTGAAAATATTTCACTTTAGGAATAATCAAGTTAAAATAAAAAGATACCATCAGTGTAAGTAATTCTTTCACACTGTACAAATTATATTACAAAAGTTTCCAAATTTTAGGGAAACAAATGATCATAAGTTTAACTTTAGATTCGAAAAAAATCTATGTTATTTGGAGCTATTTTGAAATACGACATTATTCTTCTAATCCCAATTTGTATGTTACATCAAGTCTATTCTGAAGCACATTAATGTGGGCATAGTTTTCAGCTATTTTAAAATTAAAATTTTCTTCAAAATGGGTTCGATAACGGGAAAATTTTATTGTTATGTAGATCTTGAATTTCAGTTTTTATTGATAACTTCTACTTTTTTGTTTGGTTTTTGGGGTAATGTTTAAAATTCAGTATGTTTTTAATTTTTTTTAAACTTACAATAATATCAAAAATAAACTATATTTCAAATTAACTAATTTCAACAGTTAAACTGAAAATGCAAGGAAATTCAAAACTAAAACTTAAAGTTATAAACATCATAAAATTTGGCGGTTTTTGCTTGAAGACTCACATTCTTTGTAATTTTGCGAACTTTGAATTTGACCCAAAATTTATGATTGGGGGGCTAGATTTTTCCTAGTTCCCCAACCTCAATTTAAAGATATTTGGCGAACGGTACTGAAATAATCAAAAATAATGAATGCACAAGTAACAGTTGTTTTGATCTAAAAAATTGGTATGGCTCTATCGATATGTCTCAAATAGAGACCTTGGTTTACTATTATAAGGCTTGATTTTTACCATATCTCCCTCATTCATTAGTTAATTAAATCTCATACCAGTGTTACTAATTTTTCTTTTGTTCCATTTTAATTATGTTTACTACATAGTTTTAAACATGAAAACTAATCTTGCACTTAACATCAATGCATATTGAATAGTAAAAAATTTCCTTTGCACAAACTTTAAGATGAAATAAAAATTATACAATCAAGGAGGAACGGCAGACACAACCTTACCAATGTTTGCAACCCAAAACCACAACGAAAAAACACTGTGTTTCAAGCTTGTTAGCTCTCATCAGTACCGTACACCTCTTAAAACACTTGACTGTATAATAATAAAATAAAACCGGCTAACGTTTTATCAATGTGAGGAGACCGCTATATGCCTGTCAAATTCACATATCAAACCACCGCCAAACGTGCAATCTTCGGCGCATACCATTCGGCATGCGTCGGCAATCTTCGGCAATCTTCGGCATGCGCCGAAGATTGCACGTTTGGCGGTGGTTTGATATGTGAATTTGACAGGCATATAGCGGTCTCCTCACATTGATAAAACGTTAGCCGGTTTTATTTTATTATTATACAGTCAAGTGTTTTAAGAGGTGTACGGTACTGATGAGAGCTAACAAGCTCGAAACACAGTGTTTTTTCGTTGTGGTTTTGGGTTGCAAACATTGGTAAGGTTGTGTCTGCCGTTCTTCCTTGATTGTATAATTTTTATTTCATCTTAAAGTTTGTGCAAAGGAAATTTTTTTTTTTTATAGTTTTAAACGTAATTTAGACAGCAAAGTTTTTCCTGTGTTCAAATAAATATTTTCATTACAGATTCTTCAGATAATATTTATAACTATAGATTTTCCTGGTTTTACGGCCTAAAGACCACAATTAAACTTTTTATGTTAGTAAAAAAATTAACCAATCAATAATTGATTTTGATTTCTAATTATTAGAAGTGCATTGTCGGGATCGGAGATCTGTATGTATGTATAATTTTGTGTATATACTAATTGTATTAATCTTATACACAAATTTCAGTGAATTTTTGACAATATGAATTTACACATTGCGTTAACGAGGTTGACCATGATATATTTCAAATATTCGCTTGCGGCGCTATTTTATTATGACACCAAAAATTATTTTTTTATTATTTTTGATTTAGTTGTTTGTCTTTCGGCTTCAGTTGGAAGAGATTAAAACTAGTCAGATGGATATGTCTATTTCGTAGGTAAACTTTTTTTCGGTTAATAATAAATAAAAAAACCAATCAAAAACGTTCTAGCAATGACATTTTACGTGTGTTTGGCAAAACTTGTCTGTGTTTGGAGGCTTCCATGCCTCTAAACCCCTCTTTTAAATAGATCAACCTAGTGTACCTTTTATCATCAATTTTATTAAATTGTAACCGTTCTATGTAGATAATCAATCTATATTTTGCATTTAAAAGTTATCTCGATAGAATAGATGTCCTAGATATTTTCATTGATGTGGTTGTTCGCTCCTGCGTAGTCCAGCCGTAGTTGTTTAGCCTGCAGTCTCAAGTAAGGAGATTGCCATCAACTAAATTCCTGCATCAATTTTCAATTGCAAACCATGCACAGAAAAAAAAGGTGTACTTAAAAGTAGAACAATTTGTGCCTAGATTGTCTACAAGTACAAATTGGGTGAAAATTAGGTACAATTGTACTTAATTTTAGTCAAATTCAGTCATCTCTAGCGCAATTGTACTATTTTATAGCACAAATTGTGCTAAATTTTTACACAATTTGTACTTGTAGACAATCTAGGCACAAATTGTTCTACTTTTAAGTACACATTTTTTTCTGTGTGAAATAAACAAATAAACCCATCGGAGAAGCTTCCTAGCAAATTATGATATTGAATTCTATTGAAGTTCTTGCTTTGCCTCAGTAAGAAGCTAATACTGGCACTAACGTCATTAACGGTAAATGTACTTAACCTGTAGTTTGCGGCAGTCTCTCTGTTTTAGACGTTTTATTAAAAAAATTTGAGGTTAATTTTAACCACAAAAATGTGTATGTATCACATCATGGGGCACAACCGAACAGATAAAACAATTTAATAAATTATGCGAATATTATAATTATTGTATTGTGGTAAAGAAAAAAATAAATGAAAATTGCACTAAAAAACAAAAATTGCGACCTACCCCACAAAATAATGGAAGCTTGAAGTTAAAGCCCGAATGTATCCCGACCTCAGTCTCCCTAAGCTTCAATTAGATGTTGGCGGTTTAACCCAAAATTCTCTTAAAGTTTTAATAGTAAAATAAATAATTCAGTTATCACTCTGTATAGTCTCGAAAGTTTTATTAAAATTGTTAATTAAACGAATGCTGCTAAAATTTTTCATCCTCTTGAATAGAGCAGCCATGTTTAAATGAAAATTGTAAATGGAAGAAACTGAAGTTGGTGCTTGTACTTATTATTTTATTCATCAAAAAAGCTCATTAATGTGTGTATAGATAGACTAAATTTTGCACTAAGTTTACTAGCGAATATTATGAAAACAAAGAATAATTCTATAATAAAATTGTTTGCGTGAAGTGTTGTATCATTAGTAAACAACGATAACCATAGAGAGTGTTAATTAGTGAATGATGATGCATGGTTATTTTAAAGGCGACTCATCATATCTAGTCTGGTATGATAATCTAGAATAATGCAGGAAATTAACTGATCTTGAGTATGTGACATAAAACATTGGAAATTTTTTAGTGAGGAATTGCAGAGATGTCACTAAATGATTTATAAAGTTTGAATCAGACTAATTAGAAAGCATGCTCGACCTGGTATTTGTTAATTAAATACCTCGGTGTAAACATGCGTGCAAAAGATAACTCCGATAAAAATTAATATAGTACGAACCATTACTTAAATTATTTTCACCCATTTAACCATTACCTTTTATAACAGATAACGTATGGTTACTAATTAAGACATGGTTTAAATAAAACGTTGATTGCTTTTAAAACAATCAAATTTAATTATGTACGGCACGCTACGATTTCCACACGCAAGTTATCAAAAGTCAAGACTAATAGGGCTTCATGCCAAATTTGAGAACATAATGGAAGCAACGCATCTTTAAAGAATCTAGAAAGTTGAATAGTTAAACGGGTAGCCCAAAAAACCTAACTGTTCCAAACAAAGAAATTATCTCATGGAATTTTGAAAAATATGCGAAAAGTGCATTACCCAATTAATTACAATTCTTATGTCGTACATATGGAGAGTTATGTATTAAAATTGAATTAAATATTACTTAACCTACTAAGCAATAAGCACAACTACAAGAAAATGCATTTCAAGTACTACTATATAAAAAAGACACTAAGTGACTGCAAGTCAATAAACTTTGTTATAAAATTACCAGTATAAAAGTAAACTAAAAAGTATCGTTTTAATAATGTAAATTTTGTGGGTTGTTCATAAAGAAATTTACGACCTCTACGTTGATTGGGGCAAAATGCATATTTGGATGTTATTATTTTTCTCGAAAATAATTCTATAAAGTTAACGAGTTTCGGATAATTTATAGCACCAAGTAGTTTGGTCCAATTAAGCCTGTTGCTCCTACATCCGTCCAGGCTTTCCTCCACAAAGGTGCCAAAACTCTAGTTTCTTCTATTTTCAAAGTTTATTCCAAGTTAAGCTGTATGTAAATATTAAGTTAAGCAAAAAAATGAAATATATGGAAACTAATTGCATCATTAAATTCATCACAATAATGCATCGCTATGTTTAGATTTCTGCATTTAACAACAATAAAAATGTTGGGTTAGGTCAGCAAAATTTCCAATAATTGAGATAAAAGAAATAAATTACCAATACATAAGTTTTAGAATTTAGTATTATTTTTTGTTTTTGTTTTTCCAAAAAATTTCTTTAAAATAAGTTTGACATAATTCAAATGTCAGCTTCACTAACTTAAATTTTGTTATAGTTTTTTTTATAAAAATGTCTTTATTTCATTTTTCATCTTGTTGTACCTATCTGATTTTGATTGCTAGTTTATCTTGCTTTCTCAGTATGTTTGAGAAATAAAATGTTGCTATTGATGACGTCTTGAAGTTTTTGACAGTTACTTTTGGGTAAGATGTTCCTTACGTCAGAAACCGTCGAGGACAATTACTCATGGTCATGTTGATTATAATGTAAAAGAATGCAATCTGAATTATAGCGATGCAGGTAAGATTTTCGGCTGAACAGTTTTGATGCAACGCAAATTGAAACGACGCAAATCAAGACCGCAGAGTTTAGGGTTTATTACTGTATGCTGATAAGCTAATACCATCGAACGCTTCAAATTCTTATTCATTTTAAAAGAATAATTAATTAATTTAAATTTATATCTATACGTTAAAACTTACAGTTAAAATTAATACGTATCTTTTAATATTCGGTTAAAGTTCTATTGTAAATTTATAATTTGTGTCGTTTACAAAAAACCGTGTTGAATAGATCTACCACAACAATAATAGCAAAATAAACTGAAAACGTTTAGTATCTCTTAACAATTAAAGGAAAGTAAGAGAAATCTTTTTCAAAAGAGAAAAATAAGAGTTGTGGGCTAATATAACAGGGAGTCATTTATTGATGATTAAAACTCGCTTAATTATTAAAAAGAATACACGTAATAATTATTGTGAGAAAATTGTAGTCATAAATGAAATTTGCTTGTGTAATATAAAAGGGAAACTTATGGAAATAATATCGTATAGGGCAAAACGTGTAATTTCAGATTGTACTGTTTGACGTGGAATCCAAACCACGCCCCAACTAATGTGAATCTAAATTTGGAATCTGGAGAAACAATCGAAAAATGGAGAAATTGAAAAATCTTAAATTAAATATTCCTGTTTTCCCAAATGAATAAAACATGAGCCGATGACAGCATATTTTTGAGTTAGCCTCGTATAAATAACAAATCACAAAATGTAATAATAACCAATGGTTTGATTACAATAGGTAATTTATTTAAATGCCCAAATACATAAATATCCAAGTCATAAAAACGTCAACGAAATAATTGACGATGATAAGCAATCTCATCGAACAAAATTTATTAACAAATTATGAATTTTAACCTAAAATTAAATTCTTTGGAATCATTGACGAAACAATAATGAGTATTCAGGAACAAGCAAAAATAGGAAGTTGATTCTATGTGGTATTTGAATAGATATGAGTAGTATGTGTTACAATTGAATCACCAATTTTCTTATCTACAAAATGCCAACAATAAAATGTTTAAAAAAGCAATAAAAGTTAAAATACATTTGAATATTTTAATAAATTGTTTTAATTGTGGGTGTGCAACGTACGTGTAATTGTTATTAAAATTTAAATCGTAATTAAAATTCCAACATGTAAAAATTTGGAAACTCACCCAGTGCTCTCATTGTTGACGAGCTGCTCCAGCATTTGTATCTTCAGCATGATAAAGAAAAATTCATCAAAGACCAATTGGTCACATGGTTATGATGATTAAAATAAATCCAAGAATTGCCAAATTTGAAAATGTAACACAAAAAACTGAAACGCACGAGTAACGTCTTGATCACCTAGTCTTCCGTTTGAACCGCGAAATTTAGAAAGTCACAAAAGTAACACCTACAAACGAACGCGTCGTTTAAGCAACTGTGCATCGTTTGTAAAGCAGCTATCGTACTCTGTAGTTTCGTTAAGTTGAAAGTTATTTCTAGCTGTATTTTATCATTCTCTTTCAAAATTCCGCCGATGCGTTAGAAAGAGATAAGGCGTATTGGTGTTGGGAATGTTTTATCAACAGACGCTATAGACAAGCGCATCGTGTATCAAAATGACAACAAGTGTCTTCATGTTTAGCAATTAATTGGAAAAAAATATAATTTCAATAATAAATAATAACGTAGTAAGTGAACAATTAAATTTAGTATCTCTTATTTACCTTTTTAATCTTATCTTCGAGTTTTTACCTTATTTGAAGAGCCATAATTTGATTAAATTTTCTTCAAAAAGAACCCATGCTTTTAACTTTTAACTGATGTATTGCGATTATTTATTAATGGAATCATAATGTAATGCAGGGTTTTATCATAATTAAAAAGAATTTAGGTCATATCACGATACTTTTATGAATTTCCTTTACAGCAAATAGAAATAATGAAATTGAAAATTTTTAATTTATACCTGCACAACGTTTATCGATTTTACAAACAGGCGTAATATACTATATTGGTTGATATTAAAATCGCGATGAAGGCTTCTGCGGTTTCGAGGAAAAGCAATAACTTAACCACTTAATACTCTTTGACGTGTCTGATACGTCCACTCAAATAACAAACACTTTCTTGTTAAACGTTGCCCAACCACAATAATTAATGTGAGCATGAAGTGGTTAAAAAATTTATTACAAAACTGTACCTTCTTTCTTTCTCATATGCAGTTTACCCAATTTCGGTAGAACAACACTGCTGTGAAGAACAGTTCAAGGTCCAAAAATAGGTTTTACCATATTTGAGGAGTTATCTGAATCATAATAATCTTTTATTAAATTGTTTGTTATCAATTTTGTTCTTCATTTTTCCACAAAAAAAGTATAGTATAATTTTCACTAAAATCAACCAAAACACATGAAGTGCTAAAATCTGGTCTCTGCGAGAAATATTTATATTAAAAAACCATTTTCTATCATAAAAAACATTTTCTTCTTCTAAGTGCCTTTCTCTTTCAGAACGAGGAACATACTGTTTAATATCGGCTCGAAATCACAAAAAGTGTGGTTATAAACCACATTTAAATTTTCGAGAAGGTTTTTTGTCATTGCCGTTTAAGGTTTCTATGGAAGATGGTTAAATTAAATTACTTTACCCGAGATCAAACCGAATGAAGTATGTATGTACATTAGCAGTCAAATGTACTAACCACAAAGCTCTGGATTGTAGGTAAGAAAGTATGATCCTAAAATAGCAATTTCACGATTGAAACCCCGATGAATTCTGGAAAAGGATATATTAAAAAAGAGAATTGAATTTAAAAAACTTCGATTTTTACAGCAAATTTTACACTAAGTCGCTCGTGATTGGTGAATTCTGGCATTCTGTGATCGGTTCATGAAAGTTAAATTACTTTTAGCTATACACAGAGAGAGGATAACCGGAGCGACACTTGCAATGGTATGCTTCAACAGTGCACTTCGAGCGAAAATCATAGATTTAATTGTAAATTTTTCCTTGCACAACCACGTTTTTGTAGAATCCATGCAAAAACGAGTTTCACCTCTCAAAGATCCACCTTATGCCTTAACCCACGGGCCTAGGGGAATTTTTATAATGAGTGTAGTTTTCATAAAAATAGCCCGAAGCGCCCGAAGAGTGCTGAGTGTCAATTTTTATAAAAAACCATCATGGCACCAGGAGGATCCACGCGAAAAAGTAATAACCGTTCGTTGAATCAAAGCATCCCTTTTTTGGAGTAATTTTGGTCTTTAAAATGAGAACGGATTCGCAACATTGCGTGCGAGTTACTGAGAAAATTGTTAACAGTCGGACTGTTAAGCACTACCGTACAGTGACGGAGCATTGATTCACGAGCGACTTGGCTTGAAATTTGCTATGAAAATCGTGCTTTTTTAAATTCCTCCTCTAAAAATAACTCCTCGCTGCGCTCGGGCGCTTTAAGCCATTTTTCCCGCACATTTAGGGTTGAAAACCATGATTTTCGTTCGGGGTGCACTGTTGCTGCATCCCAATGTAAGTGTCGCTGCGGTTATCCCCGCTCTGCGCAAAAGCTAAGACCAGTTGAAAGTGCACGTACTGTCAATAGAATGAATTCATTCACCAATCCCGAGCGACTTTGCTTAAAATTTACTGTGAAAATCGAAGTTTTTAAATTCGATTTTTGAAAAAACAGGTGCATTTAAGGCATTCTGTCATAGCTAATTCTCTTATTTAATATATACTCTTTCAGAATTCATCGAGATTTCAATCGTAAAATTTGTATTTTCGGGGCCTCGATAGCTACCTGCAACCGCTAATAATAATAGAAAGTCGTGTGTATAATTCAAATAATTACACAGAAAAAAATTTGGGTTAAAAATTTGTAAAATTATGCATATTTCAGGTACAAGTTCTCCCTAGATTGGTTACAGGTATAATATTGTGTTTAAAAAATGAAAACTGTTGAGTCCACATATTTATACCTGCATAAAACCCAAATGATACCTTTTTGTAGTACACCCTTTTTTCCTATTTTTCACCCAATATTATGTGGAAATAAAAATTTTTAATTTATAAATAAAAATAATTATAAATTTAAAAATATTATTCACACATTTTAATTTATATTAATTTTTCCTTTTTAAATTGCGACAAAATTTGACTGAAATAGGAACCTAAATAAATACTTACTCTTTTTCATAGGCCGACGTGGGATTCGAACTTGGTACCTCTGGCTTATGATGTAAACGTGGTATTCACTAGCCCATGAAGTTGATTTATTATAATTATTTTGTACACTTATCAGAAGTTTTGAGATCTTAAAAAATTCCATTTTCTATTCTGATTGTTTTATGAACATTTAAATCTAATTAAAATTACATTAAAATTGAATTAATTTTATAAAATTTTAACTTTCAGCAAACAGTATTAATAATTATCCAGTTTAAATTTTTAAAATAAAATTATAATCCACGTGTTAAAACTATTAATAATAGTATTATTTACGGGGTAAATTAATAGTGGTGTAATCTAATAAGACAAAATGTCTCTAATAAGACAAAATGTAAAACGAAAAATTTTTGAATTGTACCGTTTAGCACTTATTCAAGAATAACTTTGCGTTTACAATTCGCATAATCTTAAGAACCGATTAAGAACACAACTATTGGGAGAATATACAATACAATTTTCCAGGTATAAAATTTTGCATGCTCCTAACAATGACTGTACTTAGCAAAAACTCAATTTTGGCTTAAAAAATGCCCAATTTTAACAGCACAACATTGGGCGAATTTATCACAAGCCATTTTTTTCTGTGTACTATGTTTGGAAACAATACACTCAGTTATTTAATTGAAAGTAAAAGCCTGAATAAATACCTCAACATACGCAAATTGGAGAAATAAAATTCACTTACATAGAGCTCTCATAAACTTACAAAATATAAGATAAGACCAACTTCTTCCAATCGTAGTTGACAAGACAAAGCCAAAGTTTGGTGAAAAAGACATTATATACCTAATAGGTAGGTACCATATGCCCCTTATTATGTAAAGACTTGGGTAGCGATGAATGGACAATTTTTAATCAAAATTCATGATCCCAGCAAAGAGAACTTGCAATATTTTAAATAAAAATTGTATTGAGTTAGAGATGCGCTTGAGCAGATTAACAAAATTTTAAAAAAATTATAGCTACAATAATAAAGCAGTCATTATAATTGATTAAATCTATCAAAACTAATATTAATAATATTTTGGTCGGTTAGCAGACTTACTAACTTTAGTAGTTATTAATTTTTAAATTTGCGTACCTAAACCTAACTTTGTAATTTGTTTTGCTAAACTGTGAAAGGGGAAAAAGTAGACTGGTTTCTACTTTTATCGTTTGCAGATTGTATTACTATTTAAATTTTTCATCTTCTTTGTGTGTACCTGTAGATGAACTACAAACATCAACATTCTTAGACGTACTATAGAATTGTACCAAATTGCATGTAGGTACTGTACTTTTATAAACGGATAGCTTCAATTATATAAGTTTATAAAGCAGCTCGAATGTGTCGCAATGACGAAGAATCGATCTTCCGTTGGATGACAAAAGTTTACTCTGTATGGTCAGTGAATTATAAGGGTATTCCCTTAAGTACTGAGTGAAGCCAGACAACCCTTAAACTTACTAATAGAGAGAGTTGAAAACTTATTATTTTATTTTTTAGGGATAACTGATCAAAATATGAAGCACAATTTTATTTGCTGTAAGTTATTTAGAATAAGGCAACACAAGATGCAACAATGATGTGACTTTAAAATTAAAATTTCCATTAGTTTCAAATGAAGAAAATTATAGCCAATAGTGCATTTCAAAACTTGTTGGAAAAAATAAAAAAAAATTATTACCTAGCAGTTCAAAGTCGTTAAAATTAAAACAATGTGTAATCTACTAGAAAATAAAATAAAATAAATATGAAACGATAATTTAATAAGGGTGTTAGGTGGGTACATAATATACACATGTAAACAAAGGGTTAGCTAGATAAATAACAATTACACAATCTATTTTAATATCCTCGATGATAATTTCAATAACATAAAGGGGAAATCTATTACAAGCAATCATAATAAACACAAAATGTTAGCAGCAATGTTATTGGCTTTACGGTCGTGAGACGTGCGCGTTTTCAATTTTTCATGTAAATGATAAAATTGTTAATTGAAGAAACCTGATATCATTGATGTTACTATTTTATTAAACAAGAAATTACTACACTCTTTGTATGTATAGAAAATCGATTAAAAAAATAGTGATAATATAACCTGCAGTATTTATGAAGATACCATATTTGAAGATCTTTGATCTTAGATACTGCCGAATGTATAATTTGAAAATTCATGAATGAGATTTACCTTGGGGATAATTTACCTTTATGGTAAACCGAAATAAAAAAACTTCCATGTATTGTAGGTGTGCTTGAGTTATGCTTCATTCAGTTGTATTGGAATGCTTTATAAACAATGTGCGTTTTGATTCTGTTATTTCGAGTTGTTAAATTAACGGTATCCGAGTGTAAACATTTTAACAAAAAACGTGTCAAAATTTTCCGATTTGACCATATTAGAAGTGAGATATTCTATATGTCAAAAATAATTTTAAAATAATGTGCGAATTACGTGATGATGCAGTTGCGTTATAAAGGAAATTGTGGTAATCCTTATGATAAGCCTAATGAAAGCTAATTTAATTAAAAAGTTGTTATCTTTCAGATTAAATGGAAAAACGATCATATCATGAACCTCCAGTAGTCTATAAAACTGGCAAACGTTGATCTACATAGCGAAGCTCATTAGTCACTCTATAAATTCTATTTGGATTTACATATTATAAAGTCATTTCAAGTTCACGTTCACTGTATCATCATTCAAATTACATCAAAAGGTGATTCGATTCGCTTCACCGATGCTATAAACGATAGTAGTGCAACACTATAATGAATTAATAAAATTTCACTACTATATTAATATTAATTTGCATATTAACAACGTCATTTTTTAGCTTCGTTATTAGGTTACCTACCACAATAATTACGTTGAATTATAATTGTAGTTTATTCCGAATAAATAAATAATAGGTACGTATAGGCCATCTAAATAGGATGCTCGATATGTTATAAATTTTGCCCGAATTGTAACAAAATTATTATTAATTTATTGCTCATTTGTATCACTGACCGGAAACATTTATTAATTTAGGTTTTTTTTATTAATTAATGAAACGGTAATTTTTTGTTATAAATGGAGCTGCTGATAAGTTAATTTTCGCATTTGAATTTTAACCGAAATTAAGAATGTTTTAAGTGACTCATTAAAATTAGCTAAAAGTTGATAAATTATAAAATTATAAAATAATCATGGTTTATTGCTTACTATTAGAACCATTTTAAGGTCAATGACAACATTCCTGGGGCAACAAAAATTAACAACTTTTACTCTTTTCACTATAAATTTAAGCCATGAACTTAACCTTACCTATAAACATTATTTTTTAGCAGAAGCGGATTGCCGAATACATTTTTGTATTTATAAAAATATTAGCAATTAATTTATTTGTTAACGCTTTGAGCGCCACGGGCGATTTTTTAAAGTATTTATGGATCTGAAAGGCTTATTTTTATTTTCAAGTTTAGGTGTGCTTTTAGAAAATACTTCTGTTTAAAAATTTGAGTTAGTCAGTTTGAAATTTTTGAAGCATGCAGAGCGATTCTATGCCATTCTCGAAAAAATAAATGTAGCTATATCGGTAATTTTCAAATATTTACTGTAACGTGGTTTTTCATTTAAATGAAAATTGCATTTACTATTGAGTAAACTTTTACTAAAATAGAACATGATTTTTAGAACAAGATAGATATACTATTTTATTTCAAATCAAAATATACCTACGTACGACAATTAAAACATATTAATTTTACCAAAAGTACAAAAACAACTTATGGTAGGTTTTATAAATTCAGTGATAGAATTAAATAATTTAAAAATACCGCTTTGAAATAAAAAGCGTGCAGAAAATGCTCTGAAATCTGAGACTCTCAGTAAATCAAATTATTAAGCTTTTATATATAAATATTTAGAATCTTGCTTTGCCTTTCAGGGAATTAAAAATCTGATTGGCGGAGTGGATCAGTCCTCATGTTACACATATCAGGTAAGTTAATATCGATTTCACTACAGCATGTAAATGCCCACTGATTTGAACCCAAAATTTCCGCTCTGTACTCAACCAGCGGTCACATCACTCTACGACTGCGGCTTCAGTAAATCTCACTATACTCTGTTTACTTAACAGATGCAGCTAAACCACTTCCCAAAATGTATTTAAGCCAATGGTAAACGAGAATTTCAAAATTCGAGCAATAGAAATATTTTATTTTATTTTTTGGGAGGAGCTTGGCTGCATATGTTAAATGAACAGGGTATAGTATCAAATGTTATTACATTGAATCTTTTCAGATGTGAGCCAATTGAAGACGTGATACACACCATAATGGCTAAAAAAGAAGTAGATGAGCATGAAAATGAAAATTTTAATATTACAATATTATAAAGATTGCTCTTTTATATTGGCCAAAATATTTTTTCATGCTATAGTTTTAATACAGAAGGAAACAACAGATAAAGTAAGAAAAATCTCTACTTGTAAAAGTTAATGCTGAGAGGCGGATTCGTACAGAAAAAAGGGAAAATTTTAGTCGGTACAAGTCTGATCCTACTGTTATATAATATAATGGTGATGGTGTCTTGTACAAGATTTTTTCCTTCTTGCAAAACGCAATAAAAACGTAGGAGTTTTGTCTAAGAATTCTTCTGTTATTATAGACGAGTTTCCTTTATTAGCGAGTCCATTATAGACGGAATTTAATAAATATAGCATACACAGAAAAAAATTGTACTTAAAAGTAGAACAGTTTGTGTCTAGATTGTTTCATTATCATCAGCTATAACATCCATCGTCGGACGCAAAGCCTCCCCTTTTAAACTCCCCCCAAGCGGGGAGAGAGGGGGTGGTACCCATAACTAGATTGTTTACAAGTACAAATTATGTGAAAATTTAGTACAATTGTACTTGTTTTTAGCACAATTTTAATCATCTCTGGCACAATTGCACTATTTTCTAACACAAACTGTGCTACATTTTCACACAATTTGTATTTATAAACAATCTAGACACACATTGTTCTGCTTATAAGTAAGTATGTACAATTTTTTCTCTGCGTGTATATTCACCATATGGCATCAGCAGTAAATGGTAAAGCATACACCAACTGGATAGACAATTACCAAGAAAAGGCAATGGAAAAATACCTCCATTAATTTCATTAGTAAGTCTTTTTGGATTTAAGTAAAGTTGATCACCACAATTATCACTGCATAGTGTTTGGTACACAAAGTAGAAAAAGAAGATTATTACGGTGTTATGTACCGATAAGAGAAACGTGATTTAAATGAATTATAAACCTGGTTCACCAAAACAACAGAAATGCGTCGTGCATACAAATGCGTGATCCTGCCGTGAAGTAGATAGGTCCTAAAAAAAAGTAAATTACAAAATTCAATTTAAAGAAAACAAGACGAAAAGATGACGTTCAGGACCATAATATAATTATTTGACAAAAAAAAGTAAAAGATGATTAAAATAATTCTATGTAAAAATCTGTCAAATTGAATAAGTTAAGTCACGTGTTAGTTGCAAAAACAATCAAAAGAGGTCATGCTCAGGGAAGAATGTAAAAAGTAGTTTATAAATAAAAATATGGCTAGCGTAGGGTGTTATAGTAATGAGCCGTTGTTGCCAAAAAGTTAAAGGAAAAAGATGAAAACAAAAAGAACGCAGTTCCTTTTTGACTTCTTGAGAGGAAAGTTAAGTGCTCCAGTGGTCTTGCGGGAGAAAGTAAAGTTGAAAGTAAAGTTGAAGCCGAAAATTAATGAATTTGAGATCAAGCAAATAAAATTATAGTAATAGGGTTAGTGCAAATAACCCGCCATCGAGAGTAACCACAGTCATCAATGAACAGTAAAGATGAGCAATGAAAAGAAAGGGAAGGATATCCATGAAAAAGATGTCTTACTTTGGTTCTTCTTCAGTCTACAGCTAATGGCTTAGTACTCAATTCTGACAAAACTGTGTGTCTTTGCATAGGTATACTCTTGCTGTCGTGATATTGCTGCTGATTCTAGATACTGAGATGACCTGCTCAACAACAATGTGATTGCAACTTCAGCGAAAAGACAAAAAACTTCGGTATTATATGAGTTTCTTACTTAAGCTTTGTATGTCATATCAATAAAATTTGTCGGACTGGCTACTTCAAACTGAACTCTCTGTACAGATACAAGCTCTTTCTTTCTTCTGAAGTTAAGTGGAATCGTGTGCAAAGTTTGGTACTGGGTCATCTCAACTACTTGTCTACGATTTTATACGGCTTCTTTATGTACTTTGGGAAGAATACATTGTAAGTTCTACACAATGCGTGCGTACGTCATACGTTCTGTATTGATCGCTGTGATCCTTCTACAACCCCTTTTATTTTTTTCAGAATGAAGAACTTCGTAGCGACCTGCAATTCGCTCTGTTCTTGTTTGGTGTGTACAAGTCAGGTGTGCCTATCTATCTGATCAAGTATTTTTTCGACAGAAGATCAGACCATCACAATTTAATTTGTCTTGTTTGATACAATATAATAATTTGCTACAAAGCTCCTCCTTCACAGTGCCATTTATAAGTGAGCTTTTCACTTATTATTATCAACAAAAGTTGATCAACTTAAAAAATGTTTACGATCTAAAAGAAATTGACTCATGTTAATCTTCTCGAGTGAGATCAAAAGTCAAACAACTATAATCGCATATTTCTAAGTGAAGCCAAAAGCCTAACAACCACATTACCATCACACAAAGGGACTAGAGGGCTCTTATGGCAGCCAGTAAAATAATATTTTGGCTGCAATAGATGACGTATGACGTGCATCACATAAGATTGCTTGACCTGATTGGAACTATTTTCTTCCAAGCTTAGGTATAACTAGGTTTTTCACGTCGTTTGCAAAATATTTTTGGAGTATTTGTTAAGTTTCGTTATAGGAATAAATAGAAACTGACAATTCGACATAAGAATCTAGTCAAGTAATAACTGATTTAATTGTTGCAAAAAAAGATTATTACAACTTGTTGTTTCACTAAAATTTGGGTCATTGGTAACAAAAATGATGGAAAGCGTTATAATTATTAAAAATCCATAAAATTGTTAAGAATATTTGTTACATACTTTCTTAACACTAATGTATCATTCATTATTAAAACATACCATAAGGAGTATAGGTACTATAAAAGCACTATACAATTATTTTATTAATTTAAATAATTAATTAATTACACCTTTCTTTGCATACCAACTGATTACGAAAAGTTCCAACCTATCCGTGTTACTTCCAACCCCGGTCTCTCTACTTAAAACTGATTTTCACTTATTTGAAATATTTATAGTTCTGATCCACACTAAATTTTATTTTTTTTTAATAAAGGTAAAGATACTCTCTATAAATAATAGAGATTATTGTTGAGAATAGATCTAGTTTAATTAATCATCTACAAGTAGATATTAAATTTTATACTTCTTTACAAACTCATTATAACATTAGTAGAGACAGTCTATTCATCATATTGTCATATTGAAATAATTAGCAAAAAAAATTATAAAATCAAAAGAACACCTTATCGGATTACATGTTTCAATCTCATTCACGATTCTACACGTGAAACTGATATCATCAGATCCGCACTGGTTTTTATGAAAAAATAATTTAACTTACCAATTTTCCAAAAAAACGTGGATCCTTCTATTATAATGAGTTTGTAAAGAAGTATAAAATTTAATATCTACTTGTAGATGATTAATTAAACTAGACCTATTCTCAACAATAATCTCTATTATTTAAAAATAAGGTCAACTATATACACGTTTTAAAGAAATGCAAATTTCAAATTTAAAACTTCTTTTATTATATTCCATGAGGGCGGCAAAAACCGCAAGCTTTATAACCCTAAATTTAAAAGGGTACTTGCAACTTCTTACGAACTTTTTATCACAAAGGTAGTTGTACGGTCGAGATCAGAAGGATCCACGTTTTTTTGGAAAATTGGTAAGTTAAATTATTTTTTTATAAAAACCAGTGCGGATCTGATGATATCAGTTTCACGTGTAGAATCGTGAATGAGATTGAAACATGTAATCCGATAAGGTGTTCTTTTGATTTTATAATTTTTCTTGCTAATTATTTCAATAAACTTCGAATCCTAAGGACGGTCCTGACTGTCTCTACTAATGTTATAATGAGTTTGGGTTGCAGGTAGCTACTTTGGGCACGAAAATACAAATTTTACGATTGAAATCTCGATGAATTCTGAAAGAGTATATATTAAATAAGAGAATTAGCTATGACAGAATGCCTTAAATGCCCCTGTTTTTTCAAAAATCGAATTTAAAAACTTCGATTTTCACAGTAAATTTTAAAGCAAAGTCGCTCGGGATTGGTGAATCAATTCATTCAGTTCATTCTCCTGTCGGTACGTGCACCGAGATATGGTCTTAGCTTTGCGCAGAGTGGGAGCGACACTTGCATTGCGATGCAGTAACAGTGCACTCCGAACGAAAATCATGGTTTTCAACCCTAAATGTGCGGAAAAAATGGCTTAAAGCGCCCGAGCGCAGCGAGGGGTGCTTTAAGTCGATTTTTCTTTGCACAACAACCCTGCGTTAAAAATTCACTCTCACGAGTTTCACCTCTCAAAGATCCACCATTTCCTTGACCCACGGGCCTAGGGATATTTTTAAATTAGTTGTCATTTTGATATAAATGGCTCGAAGCGCCCGAGCGCAGCGAGGGGTGCTTCGAGTCAATTTTGATCAAAATCACCCTTGCAAGAGTCGGACCCACGCGCAAAAGTAACTACCGTTCGTTAAATTTAAGTAACCCTTTTCTAAAGTAATTTTTAAATAATTTTAAATGTTTAAATTAAAATTTTTAATTAATACAAAAGGAGAACGCATTCCTACCATAGCGCAAGAGTTACTGACTAATTTGTCAAGTGCAACACTCTTATGTATAGGAGCGCACGTACCTCGAACGAACGAACTTGATTAACCAATCACGAGCGTTTAACCTTCGAAAATCAAGCTTTTTTAAATTCGATTTTTGAAAAAACAGGTGCATTTAAGGCATTCTGTCATAGCTAATTCTCTTATTTAATATATACTCTTTCAGAATTCATTGAGGTTTCAATCGTAAAATTTGTATTTTCGGACCCAAAGTAGCTACCTTTCCCCTGAGTTTGTAAAGAAGTATAAAATTTAATATCTACTTGTAGATGATTAATTAAACTAGACCTATTCTCAACAATCATCTCTATTATTTAAAAATAAGGTCAACTATATACACGTTTTAAAGAAATGCAAATTTCAAATTTAAAACTTCTTTTATTTTTATGATACTCTCCATATATTAATGCCCTACACCCATTTTCACGATGAACATCCTTTAAATTTTGCCGAAATTTTCTTATACCAAGTACGTATTGTGAAAAGTTTTAATGAATTTTTGCAAACTTTTTCTCAATTTAAATTACAAAATCACAAATCTACGTAAGTATAGTGGGTTAATCAAAATTGTTCTCAGTTTAGTTTTAAGGGTTGCTATTTCTTGGGCTGTAACAAAAATTAATTGTTCTTTTTAATCTACAGTACTTAAGGCACAGATAGTTTGATAAAATCACAGGTTCTAGCAATCGAATCCTCTTCAAGTCCAAAATTATTTGTGCCGTGGTTCGAATGCCACGTAAGTTGCAGGACTTAGTTTAAGTTTAAAGTTAAATTGCATGATTTTCTGTGCTAGTTTTACAATAACTTATTTAAAATTGGTTCGCATTCAAGAAGACGAAATTTTCTGTACTTTCCTCGTAGTCCTGTTTTGCACCTGCATTATAAGAAGAGCTTTAGAAACAATGAGATTTTAAGGGGTACGAGACGGAAGAATTGTGCCATTTTACTGGTCAAGAAACGTAATAATATACATTAGGTATACGAATGTCGAATATATAAAGCTCTAGTAAAGAATGTAAACCTCAATTAGAAAACAAAATCACAATTAATTTACCAGCTTACCTGCTGTGTGTAATTAATTAATAACAATAAAATGTTCCGATACAAAATTTCTTATATTACAAGAACGGGTAATACCACTTCCGTTATTATTTAATAGTAGTATCCTACTTACTTTTCAGCAACACAATGTCGTGACAAATTAATTCATGGTCTATTTTTTTGCTATTATTTTAATTTTACATTTTATATTTTGTATTGAACATGAAACAATAAAAGTTGTAATTAGGTAACCATTATAATTAAAATTGAATTATCAATCGTGTTAGGTAAACAAATTTAGTGTTTTACGAGCAACATTGAATTTAAGGTGTGTAATTGGGTTGTATTTTTAGTTCCCGTACCCTTGATTGGCGCATATAATAAATTAGTTATAGCTTGTTATAGCCCAAGTTTTGTAAAAGTATTGCCATAATTTTTTGACCTTTTTGTATCTATTCATCGGAGGTCATCATTAGAATTATCAATATAAAAATTTATTGAAATAGAGTAAAGGTCCTTATAAATCACAAAATGTTTTTTATCTGATAACCTATCGTTGTGGGACCAAACCCACAAAAACCTTCGTAGCTGAATTAAATTTTGGGGGTATTTAGTTATTTTTATGTAAAATTAAACTACAAAGTGGTTGTGGCAGACTTATTAATCTTCTTTATTAACTATTTAAGGTTCAGCAGACCACATCTGTTGCAGCCTGCTGCATATAGCACCCTATTCATAGTAACATTTAGCATTCATGCGAGTAGCAAATGTAATCTAGTTCAGGGGGATCGCTGACAACAGTCCTACATCCTGAAAATAATTTGTCACAATTGGGTTATCTAACCTTCGTTTAATTAAAAAATTACGTAACCTCGTGCGCAAGATATTTCTTGTGTGAAGTTATCACTTTGATATTGTGGAATTTCATCGAATCTGAAAAATAGCACCCAAATAAGGATTAACCTAAAAACCTTTCAAATCACTTCTTCCTAAAACTTTTTCGATCTCTATTAAGAAAATAATGCATTTGTCTCATTCAAAATTAAACCTCAAGGAAGCTAAAAATAATTTAAATACGACCATCCACCCTCCAAACTCGGCAGAGCATAAAATTGAAACCTAAATAATACCAAAAGTTGAAACTGCTACAAAATTAATTATCTGCATAACAATTGCCAATTTAATCGGTGATTTTTAAACTTATTTTTGTAATCATCGTGACCAAACAAAATTTCAATCAAAATCCTGCAATTTAGAATGATTTTAATTATTAACTCGTTTGAAAAGATGAAGGGGTAAAATAAATACAAGTGAAAAAAAAACATAGTGATGCAGAACGTTAATTGAAAATGAATTATTTAACAATGCTAAGCGAAAAAAGTTGGCTGAGATGAAAATTTTTAACAAATAATTCAGGCTTGAAAGATACCAGAAAAGAAATATGAGATTATGAAGATGACATATTTGGAAAAATACGGCTTTGTTCTTTCAAGAGTATTTCTCAAATTATTTGCTACATTTGTTGACCACTTTATGTTTCACATGTTTTTGTTAAAAGAATTTTATTATTTTATTTATCTGATTATAATCGAATAATATTTTTACAACATTTGATTACCCATTACAAATAATTTTATAATGGATAAATTTTACAACATAATTTCGATTGGTAATGCAATCAGCATAACCTCACTCATCCTTGACATAATCCCAACGGCGATTTACCTAAAAGTTAATTAAGCTTAAGCTGTTCCTAACAATTTATCTTGGAATGTTTAAAGTTGAATAAGATCAAAGTGTAAAGTAGCAATTTGGAGTAAATCTGAAATTGAAGAAATGAATTGAAAAATACATTAACATTTTGAAAGATGGCGGCTTATATGTGAACACCAATAAGATGGCTACATTTTACTTGAGAGTCTGAGGTATGACGTTCAATTTTTTCTTAACTAGAGAGGATATAGAGAGATTACCAGAAACAGTAACACCAAAAAGTTTATGAAAACCAATTGAGGAACCTAAGCAAGTATATTAGGCATGGCGGCCCAAGAACCGGAGCTCGTACATAAGCTTGGACGCCTACCTAAATGAGACCAAGAGAATAATATCCAAAACCCTGAATTTTATTGGCTCCAAGCAACAAGCATATGGCAAAAAAAGCAATCTTTGATTTATAAAAAGTTAATGATCATTAATTTTTGGTGTATCTATGGTAAACTATAATATGGTCCACATTACTGTTTCTGTTTGGAAGAATAGTATAATAAAAAATACTCTGTTATAATAACGTGTGGAAAGATCAAATTAAGTTATCATTGTCTTGTTAATTAAGAAATGTAAAATTAATCAGTACACAATAAACTAAATATTTATAAAACTAGTGTTATTAAAATATTTTCTCACATATATCAGACGTATGTACATAAACATCATAGGTAATCTGTTCCACAAGCTATAAAACAATCCAACACTATCAGCGACGCAATTTCCGATAAGCAATAAGTCGATCCACTAAAAGTTATTGTTGTTACATCAATTTTTGAATAAACCGTAAAGCTTCTCTTATCATTAACAACTTAATTGGTTGTTAATTTATGTTATTATGCAACTACTGCTTTTTACACAAAACGAAAAAAAATTTAAAAGCGAATTCGGTAGTTAAATTTGAAATTTATTAAAATCATTTAGACGTAACATCATTCATAAATATTAATGCTTCTCTTAGATTTAAAATTCGGATCACTTGCAAACCAGCTTTCTTTCCATATTAAAAACTGTCACGTAGATTTTAGATGCAAATTAATCCTTTACGAAATAAGTGTACAAAATTCAATAACAATTCATGTGCTGGAATTAAAAATTTATAAAATGTAAATCTTTAGCGTACTGAATTGAGATTTTATCAAATTTCTTGTTATTCAGAAAATTTTCCGTAAACTACTACATCACATAATTTGTATTCTGCATAACATATTTATAAAAGTAAAATTTGCTTACCGCTATCTTAAAGTGTAAGTGGATTGGTATTTACCTGAAAAAAAAATTATTATTAGAGAAAATCTGAAATTTTTCTGATTATGCTAAATCAATAATTTTTCAAGCACCTTGCAAGCCAGCTGCAAGTAATCGCACACTGCAAAATTTTTGCACCGAACAACAAGCCGCAATCAAAGGAACCCTCAGAAGAGAATTATGAAAGTTACCCTGTGATTACGAAATGTTCTAAATAGGGTGTCAAGGTCCATTACACAAATTAAATGGGTTATGTAAACATTGAAATTTATAGGATACTTTGATGAATTTTCTGTAAAAAGTACTGATAGGATTTACACAGTACAATGTACGAGATTAAGCGCAAATTTATAGAGATAATTTTTAAATCTGATAATATTTTTGTCCGGATAAGTTATAAAATTTGTTATCAAAAGCAGAATTTGCAAAAGTTTCTAGCAGCGTTGAAATCCGGGCTCTGTAATTTAATTTTGAAAGATAGTAAAATTAATATCGTATGCATTATTCTCCATAATTCCGTCATTTTCATATCATTTAAAGACTAAAAATCGAAAATAATGAAAAATGTTATACCACTTTCTTAAATTAAAATTTCATTTTCCATATAAAATCCTCGCAAAATTACTTCATAATGATGCTTTTTAAAAAGTTAAAACCTATTTCCATCTACAAAGTTTTATGTAATTAAATCTTGTAAGGTGGCATGGTTTATTGTGTAGCTTCTAAATAAATTAAATTCTCAATTTTTTCTACAGTAGCCAAATAAACTTTCGGTTTAATACAAATTAAAAATAAAATTCATTTGGAATTTAGACAAAATTTAGCTCAAATCTTAAAATGGACGTAAGTAATAGTCTTGTTTACTTCTCTGCAAACGAAATGGAAAAACAGCCATTATTATGCTAGACTACGAACAAACGTAAAAATAATAAAAAGTATAACTTGAGTTAGAATTTTTCTATTTATATATCAAAAGGGTGTAGTATGTACTAAATAAGATCTATTACATACATGTCCTCAAAACAACAAGATGCTCAAAAATTTATTACTCTGAGGCATAGTTTTTCAAATTATGTTTGTTCTGATCAAATTCGGTTCTGTGAAAAATGAAATTAATACTAACTTGTTAATTTTCATGTTTTAATACCTTTTGGTCTTAAATTGTAACCATTCTTTGTTAAAAGCTTTCTATTTCTAATGTCTTCATTCATATGTGTAAAGCCCAAATTCAGTTCGCCGCTAAACATTAGCAATTTTTCTTCAATATTGAATTTTTATAATTGGTAGGTATTGCTTATTAATAATTCAAAAATACGGATATGTTTATAGACAACGTCATTTTTGAAGTGTCTATATAAAAAAAAATAATGCAGAGATTTTTCGTGCAAGTGTTGATAAGCTGCAGCGCGGTGTATGAATTCAGTTCCTTGCGAGACCGATTTATGTTTGGTCTCAATGATTTTTGAGTGCTGATTTGGTTAAACCGGAACGAGTATTTTTGATTCCGGCATCATTGTTATTTTGCTAAGTTCGTGTGTGGCCAGTTGTCCAACTGTTGCTTGGTTTCTATTTGTTTCTGACAAAACATTTGTGACATCTGGGGAATCTCTTTCAGGCGCAAAATTTTACGCTGTCATTGTTGCACAGCCATTTACATTGCAGTTTTGGAATTGTGAACATACCTTTCAATTATTTTGTGTATGTCATTAAAGCATTTGCCATCACCAACGTTTCGTTTGAGTTTCTCTAAACTACCAAATCTTTATTTTAAAATCTACAGCCTTGCCGCAGCATTAATTGAGAGTTGTCCCAATAGCATCGTAGCTAAACAAACTAGAAAGATTTTCTCCAGATTGCGACAAACTTTGATTTCTGTTTAGTCAACCTTCTCATTAAGAGTTGAGAATCAGTGGGAGGTTTTTGTTGCGAAACACTAAATTGCAATATAAGGATTATTCCTTAATTTATGGAATTTCTTTGATATTCCTGATTTTTGATGAGTCAGTGAAGATTTTTAAGTTGTTTATTTTTAGAATAACAAAAATAAAAGTTTAACTGCCAAAAGAAAAAGCAATTTATCAGCGTAATCTACTCTTTTTATGATATGGCTTGATGACCTCAGTGGCTTCCAGTCATCTAGAAATGAAACTTATGGTGCAGATGCATCCTTCAGTTTACATAGTCTACTCATCTACTGCATGATGCAGTTAGGTTTCATCTTATCTCACCGATTCATCTTCTGTATTTGGGGCAACAATTGATGTGGAAGAACTGCATAAACATCATTTTTGTAATCGTGCATTTTGGGGACATGTTTATGAAAAAATAACAAAACGTTTAATTAACATCAAATAGTCTTCACGGCATTGCATTTTTTACCTACGACGAGGAGCCAGCCCGTCGAAAAACCCCCAACCTGGAGGGCCAGAGAGACGACCAGAATAAAGTTCTTACTTCACCCGGATTCGAACCAGGTATTTAGCGGTCATAGTCAACTTGCATGACCACTATGCTCCAGCCGTCTCCGTTGGTTTCTTTGAGTTAAAGTTTTACCTTTTCTTAGTTTATCTGTCAGAAAATTGTCCGAGTCACACCCTGTTTAGAACCCACAAAGAATCAAAACCCATCCAATTTTTTTCTCTTCAGACACCAAGAATAGAACTGCGCGATTTTTCGTTCCATAGCCTGCCGATTATGCTTAACGACACAATGTCTAGTTATGACATACAAGATTTAAAATTGTTGTACCTATTAAAATTAGGTTATATTTGTTCGCGGTAAGATACATTTGGTGCAATCACCGAGTTACACAAACCACATTTTAGTATCAATTTTCTGTTATTTAAAGCTACTGGGTAGCTTTTTGCAGTTATTGTAATCGTAATCAGTAGTCTTTCCATTTCCGATGAACTCATTCAAAAAATTTTCTATTGTGTTGCATTCAGCAGTGAATGAAGTCATAGCGTTGGACAATAGAGATTACTTCTGAGATTGCAGTCTATTGAGAGACGGTGTCGCGTGTTCCCTAAAAGTATTTTATGCAATTTTACAGCCAACCTGTTTTGGAGTCGTCTTGGGAACAGATTGGAGTAAAGCTTGATTGGATCTTAAATTATCATTCTTATTCATAATTAAAGCTATGTTTATAGCCGATATAAGGAATCGAATTATAAAGAACAAAATAAAATGCGACTCATTTTATTTTATCAAGTTCGAAAATTAAAAATAACTGCATTGACATCGACACATCTGCTCTTCTTCGGTATTGTTTAACAAAAAGTAATTTAGTGTATTATATAGAGACTTTTATCTCTGGTTCGGTGACCAAAAGGTTGAACTTAATTTAGCTAACAACATACGCACGGGGTTACATTATACGCATTGTGTACGGGCTATTGTAATACGACGTAGTAGGAACCAGTGGTCATCGGTGGGTATGAATAGGACATATTTACTATTCATAAATCAAAACTTTACAAAAAGAGTCATAATTTAATTTGACCTTTTGCTTTGATTTAAATTAGGTGGATGTTGCGCTGGGACACGCTAATAAAAATGAGTACTTCAAAATAACCCTCCAACAGCCGAGATTTGTTAAATTTTGCATTACATTAAAACACCACCTACAGAGCAACCCTTACAATTTGATTACATTGTGTAAAATGTTTATTCAACATTTAATTCATTAATAAAGCCATTCAAAACGTTTTTGGTTTTATTATTCTTAGGTTAAATTAACGTCGTGTATTTTGACTTTAAACGTAATTTATTTTATAATATTGGAACACGTTAAAAGAAGTGACGCATTCCAGCGCATCGACTTCTTCTCTGCCACTGGCTATTGGTCACTGCCGTCTAGCGCAGTCACCTGGGTATACCGTTAGACCTTGTCTGGTTAAATAATTTATGATTTTTTGCAATAAATTCGAAATATTGGATGATCAATTTTCGCATACGAAATTGGAAAAAAGTATTCTTAAAAGTTAAATGATGACATGTATGATCAACTTTATGGTCAATTATTTTTAATGAATAAATGGTAATCATACGATATAATTTTTACGAGATTTTAATGTAAATTTTGGTGATTGCCACTGCAGCAATACGAAACGAACAGTATCTATGTTATTTTTTTGATTGATAACAAGTAACAACCAATAACGTAGGCGTAATCGTTCATTTCATAATATTCCTTACAATCGTTGATATATTATTTTGTTTATATTTTTCTAATTTAAAGGATAATCGATCAACTTTTTATTTCAGGATTTAAAATGGTCGTAAACATAAAAACTGCAAATGATATTGAAGATTTGACCGCATTCTATGTCAATTTTAAATGTCAAATGTCAATTATACGTATGCATATTTTGATTATGTATTGCTTATGCTTACGGACATTGTAAATCTCTTGAATGTTAAATGGTATCGGAAAATTTATTATTTACACACTTGTCAGTATACATTTTATGTATAAAAATGCAAAAGTGTATATTCTGGTATGTTCCTAGAGGCAAGAAGAAGTGGCTATTACTTAGCTATATTTTCTTCTTTTGATGTTAAATTTTAAGCATATTAGTAAGTTTATGCCAACATTAATAGTTTGAGCCAAGAATTGTACGTTGGCACTAATATTTATGACCAAGTAATGAAGAAAACAATAAAAATATAATTGTGGGATGTACCTTTAATAAATTATAAGGCAATAAATTTTGAATGATTTTGTTTAGAAAATAAAGGTGAAGAACATAAGATGAATTCCGTAATAAATTTGTTTTTCTTGTTTGGATATATGTACATAATATTATATAGTACCTAACTATCAACATAACACTACTTTTCCTTTTTTTGTTATCACTTTCATTAATCTCATGCATAAATGATTTTTAAATCGCAAGTACTATTTTACATTATAATTATTATTATAAGACACACTATAAAGTCGAAGTACAAGATTGCAATTTTATTGAGTTATAATTGAGTTATCGTATGAACGTTAAGTGCATTTGTATCGCTAAATATAAATTCCTGCTATGGAATGGAGAAAAACTAGATTACTAGCGTAAGCCCGAGATTTATAAACGCGATTATCACTGTTAAGTACAAATAGCAACGTAATAGTAGAGCGGGCAATTAAGTCAATAAAGTGTATAACATAAATAAGATTTTAAAAATCAACCACAATGATAAACTATAATAAATTAATTCGTGCGCATTAACTAATTGCAAGTATTATAATTAATAATAGTAATTTTAATGTGACTTAAAAAGGTTATTATCGTACGTAATACCACCGACACACACTGAAAACTAATGATCATTATCCTTCTTTTTTTAACAGAATGAATATGGTAATTTGAGTATTTTTCCAAATGTCTATCCGATTCGTGAAATTTCGTCTGAAAGGATCTTTAATGATCATTAACTTGGTAATATTATGTCAAAGGTATAATATTGTATTATTGGAAATGAATAAAGTTTAAAAGTTCATTTAATAATTTTGCTTAATTAATTAAAATAGATTTTCAACTTTTTGAAAAATTCAGTTGTTTCACCATAATGGTGTAAATATAAGTGCATTTTATAATTTATTAAAAAACTGCAACATGCATGATTTTCATGTAGTAAGTATATTAATTATTACAGTGCAGTTTCGCTAATCCGGATTAAAAAAGTTTCTTTCATCGGGATTTTCGTATTTTCTAATTAAAGAAATATTTTGACAATCCATGAAATTCAAAAATCCAGGTGAGGGGAACATTTTCTAGAACTAGCAAAATTGTATTGTAAACTTAAATAAAATAACAATAAAATAAGACAAAGGGTCTTTAGAAATAAAAAAATTTACACAACAAAAATCAAATATATTTTGTAAGTTTCCGCAGCCAAAAGTTAACACTTGTACTAACCTACGTAAATGCTAAGAATTATATTAACTGCGATATTAAACCGCAATTTAGTCGATATAATCCGTGCAAAATTTTACATTATAACCTGAATAGTTCTGAAACTTGTAGATAATGTTTCTTGATGGACGACTAATTAAAATTTTATTTCATTTTAATAAAATCTCATCTAGCCAAGCATTATAATTTCCAAAATAGAAAATGCGCTTGGGAATTAACAAAAATTTTGTTCTCATAATAATTACAAATAAACAGTTTAATTACTTTAAATTTTTAATCAGTTATTGTAAAAAATAATTTAATTAGTGAAAAATTAATTTTTAATGTACCTATTTCGATTCTTCTTAAAAGAGCAGTAAATTTTATTATTACATATTCTTAATTTATTCCATATAATTATTACAAAACATTATTAAGTAGCTTGATATTATTATAATTAAAATAATTTTTAATTTAATAGGCCTACAAAGCAAATTTGTCTGTTTTTGGCATTATATTATAATTTACATTAAACTAGAGAATTCAGTTAATTAGTTTCAAACGATTAATAGATGATACTAATAAAATAATTATATTACTTTTTTTTGTTTTTCTTTTAGTTTGCTTCTGAACTAAGTTTTTTTATATTTTTATTATAAATAATTAAATTTTATTTTTATAATTTTTATAATTATGGTAATAAAATAACTAAAATATGCAATACATCAATGTAACCTTTGTTTAGTCAACATTCGATTTTCAATCTTTCTGTGAGCACATACGCCCTTAGGTAATTTGAATGCATCGGATTTTTTTATAGAAAAACTAAAACTATAAACATTTAAATCAAAAATGCAAATTTAACTGGTAATTAAGTATTAACTGTTTCTTTTTTATGCAAGTTACATTATAATAACATTACTATCGTAATCATAATTATATTGAGGTTATAAGTGAAATATCAAAGTTGAGCTACTAGCCAATACATAATATCTATTTGATAGAAAACGACTGATAAATAATTTAAAATTAAAATTATAAACACATTATTTAGTCTTTTAATATGCCCCAATTTATTCAGTGTAATATTAGTTAGTGCAAGTTGGGTTGCAGAACACAAAAACGTACAAAAAAGTTGAAATTTAGTTCCAATTTATACTACTGTATTGCTGATTGATAATTTTTTAGCGAATGGTTCAGCAGTGTACTAATAGTTTTAGGCTTCTGAACGTGAATTACTCCCATATGCATGCAGTGGTTAGGTCGACCTAACTCGGCTCGAGCTAGTTAGTCCTTTTATGTATACATTCAGGTGAACCGACCTAACGGTATAGATCGACCCGAATTAGATCGAGCTAAAAACATAAATCTAATTTTGGAGCGATCGGTTGGCTTTGAATTATGTAAACAGACAGACATGGAGGTAGACCATACAAGCCTGAAAGGTATTAATGCTGTGACAAAGAATCACTCATAAAATGTTATAAATATTTAATAAACTATAAAAATTGTTTAAAGTGGTAATCGTAAAATTAAAAATATTTGTATAAGAAGTTTCTAAAAGTTAAAAATAATAAAAACAATTAATATAATTTATGTCACACATAAAAAGTATGAAGAGTTGTAAAGTAATAAAATATTGAATTACTTAACCGACACGAATAAGTAAATAAATAAATATACAGTAATAATACTCACAAAAAAACTAAAATATTTTATCTTATACAGGGTGTTCTAATATTAAGATACTTTAGAGCGAGATTTCTTGAAAAATCTTTGTCACCAAAAATGAAAATCTCTACCTTACTGTAAAATTTGCATTAATCCGTGTTACTATTCAGTTGATTATCTTAGGCTGCTTCTAGAATAGTAGTAGGTTTACCGGCACTGGCTTACCTGCCATGAATCACCTAATAAAATGGATTATTTTCTAGGGTTAGATAAAGCTAGTTCTCCTCTTTGAAGTGAGATATACGGGAATCTTAATTTTCGTTAAACTTGTTACGTGATCGAGGTAATTTAGGACGATGAAGATGGATTTTATACATTTTTTCTTCCTATTTTTTAACAATGTTCAAAATCTACTTTTTACAAACAAATGATAAACAGCATTGCTTCTTTCGTGACAATACTGTAACTTACTAGTTGCCACAGCAATTTATTATTTCCTAAAGATTATAATTTTCACATTAATACCGATGTTTAGTTTAAGCACGCGAACGTGTTTTTCTTCTTCATGATATTTTAATAAAAACAAACTTTCAAGCTATTTAAAACTTTAACGTATAATTTCCTAGATGCATACTACCACATAATCATCCTAGCTTTACTGTAACCTCGTGTAAAAGTCTTTTAGCTAAATATAGAATTATTATCTAAATCTTTAATTTTCTGACTTAAACATGATTGACTATACGTAAAGCTTACACAAGGTGCAATTTACTGTCGTATTTTCTACCTACAACACTAACCTTCGAGGTGATAATTTAATGTATTCGGAGAATATAAAAAATTGAAACAATAAAGATGGGTTATTTTAAAGGCACTTTAATATCTTTTAAAACGAAAGGTATAGTTTGCAGCTTAAGCAATGTTCCATTACTATGTGCTTTAGGTGAGCGACCATGAGGTTTCATCAAGTTTACTCCTTCAGTCAGTGCAATTTAAAATTGTTTTATGTGTTAAAACTTAAACGATTATTAAAACGAGGTTCATATTTTAGCAAAAGAACTTTCTTCCACATAATAGCAAACTTGTTTTTCTTTTTATTTTGTTAGTGCACCATACGACCTATCTTGCTTATTTTGCATTTACATAGTGCACGCTTATACTGTGTTCAACGTTTGCGCTATTAGGTGAACGACTTTGCACTATCGTTAGTTCCATGATCCACTAGTTTATTAAATTCAAAAGTTTTCTTTGATGCAAGTTGATGAAAATTTAATTTGAAGTGCCTCTTTACTTTTCTGTACTTATTGCATTTGCATTATACTATTATTAGTTTGGATTTTTATTGTTGATTTAACTCGATTTAAATTTCTCGCTTTTCAATATTTTAAAACAAGAGGTAATTTAGATCAAATTTCGAAGTTGAGAGCTAACCAGCTTATAAAGGCTAATGAAATTTATGTAAACTCTCTGGAGTCTAGACCAATGTGAGTTTCATAGAACTCCTACGAAAACCGCAATTATGTATACGTGTAGCGTTTCAAATGCAAATTTGTTTACGCTAGCATTTGATTGAAAAAAGGTTACGGATGTTTGTGTTGAACTAATCAGCATCGTGAATTATACATAGGTACAAGTGTGTATAAATTATGCTTTTGCACTTCAATCATTTAAAAAAATTCATACTTTTTGATTTCATGATTTATTATTCTGAATAACAAAGTAAGCTACCAAAGTATAAACTCAATTTGAACACAGTATAATTTTGCTCTATGCAGATGACACCAACTTATAATAGAAAACGATGAAACCAATCTTCTATGCATAGCATTTCAACTACAGAAAGATTGGGAAAATTATATTTTAGAGATACTTTTCATAAAAACTAAAAGAAGTTCAAATAAAACAATGGCTTTCAGTAGAAATTCTATATGATATCAAAAATTCTGTCAAATGCAAATATGATCAAACAGTTTAATATTTTAAACTTCTTGAGATGTATACGTAAAGTATATTACATAGGCAAATTCGTCATGCAGCACAAAATTGAAAAATTTAATATGATGAATAACACAAATAAAAAAACAAAATGTGATATTGTGCTGCCATATAACATGGAAGTGTTACATGGGTAATAAGAACGAAAAACGATGCTTCTCGATCCTCGGCATCGATCACGGAACACCGATATAAGAATAGAATTTGAAATAAATTTCCTGAAAGTAGTTGTAGAATTTTACAATACAAAAAAAATTGAACGAACATTTAAATTGTCCAGAGGAATCAGAATTAACCATAAAGACTATCACCGTACGAATACGAAAAAAAATGAACCTTCCACGTGCGCACGATTATAGGTGATCAACATAATCAAATTATTAGTGCATTGTGATTCTTTTTACATGTGAGATGAGAAGACTCCAAAAAAACTGATACGGTCATTAAAGGGTTAATTGATTTAGATTACAAATTTAAGCCACCTGGAAGAAGTTTAATTTTGCACTATCCAAATGTCCAGGTTTGAAAACAAGGTTTGCAAAACTTGCAACCAAGATATTATCTAGAAAAGTCAAATTTTTGGTGGGTTAGGTGTTTTAATAAGTTATGAATACAAATGATGTAAGGAATGAAATGTGTAAAAAATTCTATAGCTCGTAGTTTGTAGGTACGCGTTAGGAGCTTTTCTATCCTAAAATAGGAATTTTGCTTTTTAGCTATTGTCATTTTCAAATTCTATGATTTATTTAAATAACCCCAATGTATCGATGTGCCAATATGCATCACTTGTGTTGTTTTCTTAAAACAACGCAAATCGAATCACATATTTCCATAAAATTTTAAAATTAATTAAGGAAATGTGGTGTGCAATTATCCGTAAACTTTGTATTGAATGTATTGAATTGTATTGAACTCTATACAGGAGCTTAGCTAGCTTAGAGAGCTAGAGAAGGCTGCAGATCTTTATTGTGTAAAATGTGAAAAAATGAGTGTAAAACCGAGAGATCTGAAGGGTACGATGTATTCACCAGGACAGTAATGCCTATTATTGGTTTTATATGCTAAATGATATGATAAAAACAAATAATAAAAAACCAACGGTGAAAATGTGCACTTCAGAATTAATAAGTAGACGAAAGATCATGAGGTTTTGGCGTTATTACTTGTAATATTAAATTGCACTTAACTAAAGACAGGTAACTGAAAGTAAAGTTTCACAATTAATTGTATCATTTTTGCTTCTTGATATTTATTTTATATAAATAGACGCAAATTGAATCATACCGATACAGCTTATATTCTAGATCTAGATTGTATGTTTTTGTTGGAAAATAAATCAAAACGACGCAAATCAAGACTTTTATCATTCTTATCATCTGTTTGCCATTATTATGTCTGATATTTTCTTCTTTAACGTTCTTAAGGTGACTAGAATGGTTACTTGCAATTCCTTGACTAGTAAAATACGTAAAGTTGTAAGTGAGACAGACCTATATAAATCAGATGCAAGACGTTTGCTTAAAATAATTACCAATGTAAATAAAAATGCATGTTAGATAGAAAATTGCATCTGATGATAAGCTATCGCGGTACAGTCAATGAAATTAAAGAATGTTAGTTTATTAAATATATACGCGAGTGCTGTTACGGTTAGTGAAAGAAAATTTAATAAAATTAAAAGACTTTGGTAGTAATTAAATTATAATGGGTAATAATAGAAAAACACTTCGTCATTCATTGAAATGTTCACGAAAACGGTAAGTAATATCTATCTAATTATAATTAATATTTAATATTTTCAATCAATTGATTATTATCAATTTATTTTAAATTTTTTTTTGATAACTATGGATTTGAATTATCAAAAACATTTTTAGTACAATATCTAAACGTTGGAATAGAAAACATGCAGAGGTGAATCAACCTGCAGTAGCAGAAAACAATTGCTTTGATCAAGAGCAGTTGCATCAGGATAATGAGATTGGGCAGCAAATTAATCTGAATTATGATGAGAGTATAGAACAAGAATTATTCGAAGTGGAAATAACACAAGAAACAACAGAACATAATAATTTTACTCTTGAAGGAAGAAGAATAATAGATATTAAACATTTTTGGAACCAATTAAAGCAATTAAAGCACATGCCATCTTTTGATTGTTCTATTCAAAATTGCACAATAATTAGTGAAAAAAGATGTGGATTTATATCTACCTTTTTGGTAAAGTGTGATATGTGTGGAGCAAAATCGTATTTAGAGACAGATCATCTAGACACCGAAGTAAATTGTAATACATTGTCCATAATAGGTAAAGTTTTGAAACTTTTGTACGCAACTCATTTATTTATAATAATATATTATTACTTCCAGGAACAGCTTCAGTGGGATGTGGATATTCACAATTGGAAGAAATTGTATCCATTTTGAATATTCCTCATATGAGTAAGCCACTTTATACCAAATATCACACACAATTAACTAAAATTACTGAGGATGTTTTATGGCAAGAACTAAAAATAGCTGGAGAAGAGGAAAAAAATATTGCAATTGCTAAGGGAGATGTTGATAAAGATGGATATCCATGTATTTCTGTTATAGCCGATGGAGCATGGTCCAAGAGATCCTACAAAACGAACTACAATGCTTTATCTGGTGTTGGAGTAATAATAGGCGAAGCTACAAAAAAGGTTTTGTTCGTGGGAGTAAAAAACAAATTTTGCATGTTTTGTACTAAACATAAAACCGACGAGAATATTCCAGAACATAATTGTGCAAAAAATTGGACTGGATCATCAACCTCCATGGAAGCGGCTATAATATTGGAAGGTTTTAAAAGAAGTGTAGAAATACATGGTATTAAATTTACCAAACTTATCGGTGATGGCGATAGTAGTATTACTAGGAAGCTTTTAGAAGTTAAACCATATGGAGCACTTTTAGTAGAAAAAGTTGAATGCGTTAACCACTTAATGAGAAATTTTTGTTATAAATTAAAAGATATTAGTAAAATGAGATGGAGTAACTCTTCACAAAAACTTGTGCCAATAGTTTTACGGAAAAAATTAGAGAGTGCAATCTTAAGATTCAGAATAGCTATTAGAAAAGCCGCCGAATTTAGATCCCAAATGGACAAGAACTTATCTGAAAAACTATTACTTTTAAAAACAGATATTCTTAACACTCCAGATCACATATTTGGCGAACATCAAAATTGTGATAAATATTTTTGTCAAGGTCCAAAACCTGGAGAAGAAAATTTAATTACAGATGTGACAGAATGCGGCTTGAAACAAGACATATTGAACAGTATGCAACGATTAATTTCGTGTAGTTCTTCATTGCTTCTACACAAAAATAACAATTCAGCGGAAAGATTCAATAGCCTTGTAAATAAATTTGTTGGGGGAAAAAGAGTAAGTATTAGGTATATTATAATAATATGTATTTCTTGTCTAAGGGCCTTAAGAAACTAAATATTTTTAATTTTTACATCTTTTGCTTTTATAAAAAAAATGTAATCTAATCGTTTTTCAGATAAATTTTTCATTTAGAGGATCGTACATGTTGAGATGTCAGTTAGCGGCAATTTCTTTCAACTGCAATGAAAACTATTTGAAAAGGCTTATAGAATATAACGGTAATTTATCAGGAGCTTATACAAACAATTTTATGATAAGAAAAAAAAAGAAAACAGATGCAGACAGAAAAAACAGACTCCTCAGTAAAGGGCAAAATAAATTTAAAACAATAAGCCGGCCTGATGAGGACTATGGAAGAGTGGAGGAAGAAGTTTCAGAAGAAGAGCTTTTAAAAAGAAAAGAGAAACTAATGAATATGCTAAGAAAATCAATTAATGAAATTGAATTAATTGAAAAAGAAACTAGAGGCCAATCTTCCAATCCTTTATGGAAACAAGAAAGAACCTTCAGGTTAACCGCGTCCAACTTTGGAAAAATTTGTAAACGCAGAAAAACTACAAGCCCTGTTTGCCTAGTAAAAAATTTACTTTATAGTACATTTGTAGGAAATAAGGCAACACAGCATGGAAAAGACCACGAAGCAATAGCTCTGAAACAATTTAAAGACGTTACGGGTTTAGAAACAGAATGCTGTGGAATTTTCGTGGGAAGCGAGAATGATTTTTATTTGGGTGCAAGTCCAGATGGTCTAATAAAAGGAGAATCTGCAATTATAGAAATTAAATGTCCAGATAGACTTAAAACTATTTCTTTTGGAGAAGGTATCGATAAAAAAGTGTTAGAGTTTATGGTGAAAAGTGATACTACTGGTGAAATAACATTGAAGTCTAATCATAATTATTTTTACCAAATTCAAGGACAACTTCATATTACAAAGAGAAACTATTGCTATTTTGTCGTTTGGTCACCAGTGGGCTCTATGCATATAGAAATTATTAAGCGAGATGATAATTTTTGGGAACAAAAGATGCAAGAGCAATTGAAATCATTTTACTTCACACATTTGCTTCCAGAAATAATAAAAAATCCTATCTAATTTTTAAATATTAATTATATCATTAGTCACTACCCATTTTTTTAGTTTGTATTGGTGAGAATCAGATTTCAACTATAGTATAAACCATAGGTATAAACTGCTTTTTATAGCGACTGTACGGAATCAAGTTAATATTTTAAAGCTGTGTGAGGGCAGCACCCTACCATGTAAAAATTAGCTAAGATTTTCTGACAATTTTTTTTGGAAACTGTTAGCAATAAACACTTCAAATTTTGGGTATGTATAGACAATTACATTCTCTAGGTCCAATGTATTCATTATTTAAAAAAAAATTAAAATTGAATATATTTTAATTTTTTTCTCAATGTTCTGATTCGATTTTTGAAAAAAGGGTATACGTTGGACAAAGTTGAAGTGTTTTTATGCACTCCTACAAATTTTGGTTTAATTCTGACAATTAATAGCTGAGAATTATTGTGTTGAAAATTTTCCGCACATATCACTTCACCTTAAGTTTTGTTCCTAATTCTTATGAATTTTTTAGATAATTTAAAAATTTAAATGATATTCATCTAACTCCGAACTAATGTCATCTAAGAATACATTCATGACCTTATCAGAAAACAAAAAAAAAATGAGCATCAAACATTTTGTGTCTTTAGCTAGAGGTGAAAGTGAGAATGCAAGAAAATAAAAATTCCGAACATAGAAAGCGAAATTGAATGAATTGGTGTACAATTAAACGATAATCCGAAAGCATTAAACTATTAACACACACAATGAAAATCAAAGCCATGGCTACATCTGGTACGATCAGGATCTTTATCCTGATTTAATAATTATAATATTATTTATAAAAAATTATGATCATTATCAATTTGTTAATCTTCTGGTAGTAGCACACGAGAAACAGGCCCAAAAGATATTGAATTTTTTAATGAAAACTCAATGAGATTTGATAGAATACATTAAAATGAAGCAAGCGTTTAAGGTGAGGTTTAATCCCAAATGTCGATTATTTTGGCCAAAAATCGATTTAAAGTTTACCATTTTAAGCAGAATTTGATTATAAGCACCGCATTCTATTGCCTGTCTGTGTCGATTTTGTTAAGCTTCAGTATAATGTGCATTGTGCAGTAAAATGACGCTAGCAGCAGCAGTAAAATAAAGCTGCAGTAAAGTTGATAAATGCACCTGATGGGAACTGCAGTGCTTGGCTACACGGAGCTGGAAATGTCGCTTGAGAAACGCAAGAAAGCGAATTTTCAAGGTAATGACGCAGCTTCAGCAATGCACTTGTATCAGATTTTTTTTCAACAGCGATATCAGTACTATTCAATTGCTGTCGTGGTGCACTACTCGTGTGGCCATGGTTTCTACTGCCTTACTGCAGCTTCTCGATGTCGTGCGTGCGATTAACGGTTTTTTAACTGTCTAACTGATTAAATCCATTACTCTTTACTCAAATGCTAGTCGTTATGCTATGATGTCGTTTTATAATTTATAATTTTTTTTTTTTGTTTTATAATTGCTTTTTGCACTTTTTCCCATCATCTTGTCATTTAAAAATTATTAAATTTGTGGGCCTGTTTCTCATACTTATCCCCATGTGATCCTTACTTCTTTTTTAAAATTCGACAATATATGGCTCTAGATGTGCTACAATTATTACTAAAGATTCAGTAACCATTCGAAATTATTCAAAACTGAATGAAGCAATTAATTGTGATATTGTCAATGGTATCTTGCAATAAATTAAATTATTCCAATCGCTCTAAATTCTTCAAGAGATGTTCATATTTCCAAGCAAGAAAGAAGATAAATTATACAGGTGGTAAGCAAAATTGAAGGTGATAAAATAAGTGTTAGAGTAAATAATATTACTTTCCGATTTGCGTAAAGCCAAAATAATTGTATGGTTCTAAACTGTGGATATGCGGAAACCAATATTGAATGCTAAAAATTTATTAACACTGCATTATTCCGAACACACCACTGCTGAATTATGTATAAATCCGATTTATTTCGTTGGAGTGTGGGAAGGCTACAATGGAGATGACTAGATGATATCAGGACGTGCGTAGATATATACATTGATTCCAATTACCTTAACTAGAGTATTGAAAAGAAATTGGTGGTATTTTATCCATAAATTCTCATAATATAGGTAACATAAATTTAATTTTTATGGTCTAAAATGGAACCAAGTAACAAAGTTAGAAAAATACAGTCTACATCAAATGGTCTTCAGCTGGAGGTTTTAATCACTTTTGCTAATTGCTAATTTCACTCGAACCTGGTATAGAATATCTTCAGGCGTGGCTGGGCCCATAAAGCTTTCAATTTACTACAAGCGTTTTATAATAATAATAAATGTAAAACATCACTTTTATTATTGAGCTTATGCACAACACAAGCGAGTTATTTAATTACACGTAATGCTGCATTGTGTACATGGTGTACATATAACAAAATTAATTTCCTTGTCACTGATAGCATGCTGCAAAAGATCAAAAATAAACACAATAAAAGTTGCGCTTATTAGATGTAAGCCGTAAATTAATGGATTTAAAAGTCAGTCGAAGGATTTTCCAACTAATAAAATATGATTACCGAAGGTAAAACGGTAACTTAGTTAACCTTTTAAGATTAATGATATATTTTATAAACTTACAATTTTTTTAACAACTCTAAATTTAAATAAGCCGGTCAATAACAAATTTAAATAAAAATTAGATAAAAAGTTTTTAAACTAATTTAGATTTTCTTATAAGTAATTTTATAGATTCCACGTGACTTTATTTAAATAAATTGGACAAGTAACATATTTATAATGTAATTCATACCACTTTCAAATACCACTTTTAATTTAAATTGACTGATCGAGAGAATATTGAAAATTTAGTGGGTAGCACGAGACTTAATTATTATCATAAGGCGGTCTCACTCTATTTGCCCAATTTGGGTTTCTATTGTTTAACTTCCTACACTCTTCAAGGTGTCCTTGTTCTTGTCACACTTACAAAAGCCCATACAATCCAAAAAATTTCACGACGCTTAATTAAATTTCTCTGTGAGATGTCAAAGCAAGTAAACTTGGGGTACCCTGCTCATGAACCACGAAAACAGTATGATCATTGACTTATCTATTTATAGGCAAAAAAGAATTCTTTATGTAAAATTAAACCAAATCGAATGAAAAAAGGAAGTAGAATCTTTCCGCTCTATTAACCACAATCTTATTTGTCAATTAAATTTGTAAAAATATTCATTCAAAATATGAATAACCAACCATATTAGACCAGATTAGATCTTATCGGTGTGGCATGGCAGCGGACTGCAGTTTACATGAACAAAAAATTTTAATATTAATTTGCCTAGGGCTGCACTAGACAGGTTATGGAATATAATTTTTCAGTTAAATTAAAAATATCTATAGAATTACACAATTCACAATTTAATTAAAAATTTCAAGGTTCAAGTTTGTGCGCGCTTGAAAATTAAAGTCGTGCAATTGGATGAAAAGGACTCTTTGTGTGCATTATTAGAGGTAATAATATTGTTACAACCAATTTTATATTTTTCAGCTTCCGTAATGTTTAACCTTAAACGTAAAACAAAATGTTTGACCTTAATTTCTAATCGTACTTGTCGAAAAATTTTCGTAATCGAATTGCACTTTTAATCACTCGCTAATGATGTTGAAGCTCGAAAGTTGGCACTGCATACTAATAAAGAACGGTGTTGGCCTTTTTAACAATTTGTATAGTCGTTCTTGTCATTGTTATTTAACGATGCAAAAAACCTGAAATGTGTTTATAAATTTAATACCTAAATGCAGGTATTGCAATATCTTTCGTATTTGTTCACTCTTCCTGGGATGCAAGAAACGTGTAGCTTTAATTTACCTTGGCACTAAGTTTTGTTCCCGACTTTATGTTATAATAAATAAAATAATAAAGAATGTTCTTTGTGCTTTTGGTATTTTTGTTTTATAAAATATAGTAGAAAGTAGTAAAACAAAGGTATGGTGGATTTCAGGTTAATTGCACCAGACCGAAATATTTAGAATTATGACCCATTAAAACAAAAACTTGTAAATTATAGTTCTGTTTCCAAATGATTTGCATTACCTCCTGCTAACCTACATGAAAGATAATGTAACAAAATTGTATTTTCTATGCACAGTTTGAGAGTAACCTACAACCATTAACTAAAATTACAGTTCTTTTCAAAGTTATTGCTACAACAACAATACATACTTTTTTTTCCACCCATAAAGACCAATTATGGTTACGTAACTTACGGCCAAACAAAAAAATCATTTTTATTAATTTTGACATGGAAAGACCTTGATTTTGAATTTTATCCATTTCATAACCGTTTCAACATTATTTTGAGTCATTCCAAACCTCTTCAAGGGCTCCATTAGTGGATTTCTTATAAAGATTTAATTAATTTTAATTCAATTTTAAGAATGCAGTGGAACAATAAAACAATAACGGTGTATAAAAACTACTTCCTACAGGTAAATTCAAATCTCTAATATTTTATTCTCTTGAGGAAGCAGTGCTAAACGTATTATTAAAAGTAACGTATTAAATGTAGAATGCTGGTAATAATATACCTAGGGGCAAATATTTTAAAGTCTATTATTAGTTATTATTTATTTAAAATAAAATTTAATGCTGCATTAAAATTATTATAAAATTTTTATATATTTTCAAATTTTTTCCTGAACGGATTTGATAGACTCCCTGTATATTCTGCTCGTTTTTTATGTTTATTCAACGTGACATTGTTAAAATTGCGTTTATACTTTACCAACTTTACGTTACAGATTGTACGTTATGGTTACTTTTTTCTGCTTTACTAAATGTCCAATTTTCCAAGATCCAAATACCACATCATTACTTGGAAAAAAAATTCTGATAGATAGAATTTCTGCAGTATATCTTTATAATCCCGGAATCAATCTTTATTATTAAGAACAAAGTGTTTTTAATTAATTTTTAACAAAATAAAATTCATTATAATACGGAATTTCAATTAGCGGACAATTTTCCAGGAAAGACACTCTTCCGTAAAGCGAGGTCTTACTGTTTTAAACTTTATGTTTTACTTTATATTTTAGTCTGTAATGATTTACGCTTTGCACTTTGTTATGTTTAAAAATTAGTTTCTTAATATTTAACAAGTTGTTATGCTTGTTTATCACAATTAAAATTTGAAATGAACATTAAGTTTACCGCTTTTGTATCATTTGAAAATATCTTCAAATTGTGTGAATTCTAAATATAATCGTGCTTTTCAACCATCTAATAATATTTTAGGTAATATTTGTTAATAAAAACACAAACTGTTGCTGCAAATTATACTTGAAGTATGAATTAATTTAATTTTTTAAGGGGCAGTAAAACTGAAGAGTCTTAACGAATTTGCTTTTTGTTATTCAGTAGTTGATCAGCTTCACCCCCGCGATATATTAACCAAATATAATAATTTGCTAGTAATCGCTTCCTCCTTCTCCTCCTTGCGGTCGCATGCACCTGATTTCTTATAATCCTTTTGAGTGATGCTACAGACCCGATAACTAAAACTGGGGGGTATTCCGTGCTATCCAAACATACCCGGAGTTACGGATTTTGAGTTTGCCAATAATAAGTAAAATATAAATTAACACCCTATTTGCGATGTGGGAAATATAGGTTTTGCATTCAAAAAGCATTCAAAAAGCAATGGAAAATCATACAGAACACTAATTCTGTGTATAAGTGTAAAGTATACTATACACTGTTTTATTTAAGAAAAATGTAAAACGTTTGCATTAAACGGATGACATTTAAATGTTAACCAATGAAATTGCTTTGAATAAACACTAAATCTTGTATAATTTCCTTATTGTGAGTGAGTCTTTATTCAAAGCAATTTCATTGGTTAACATTTAAATGTCATCCGTTTAATGCAAACGTTTTACATTTTTCTTAAATAAAACAGAGTATAATATAAAAATTTGGTGAGCGAGTTCTAAGGCCAAACAATTACATCAATCCAGTAGCGATCCAGCAATGAATGGGTCTCGGTGCAGAAAACATTCATATGCCTTAAGTTGCCAGTATTCTTAGAGGCTTAAGAAATGTAGGAGCCCACGTTGGGCCCCCACGTCTATACAGTTACGTACTAAATCAGCTATTTATTCATAATTTGCTATATTAATTATAGAAAATCATTTGTCAATCTGCAGGTACACTTTTTGTAAGTTTGTGTAGTTGTGTAGTGTAGGTAAACAGAGGTGTAATTACCCTTGAGTTCTAGGGGAGCTACAATTCATTATTGTAAGGCCCTGTGTGTAATATGTGAAGAAAACGACAAGACAATAATATATTTTTCAGTTTTAAAATAATTTTTCCATTTTCTATGGTAGATTAAAAAATTTCTAGAGTAAGCCAAGTCCCCCTTAGCTAAGTTCCTGGTGATAGGGTATTACTAAAATTCTTTTCTCTATAGAAAATAAAGCATTGTTCTGTAAGGGTAAGATAATTCCTGATGCAATAATTATTATTATGAATTTTTACTAATTCTCCGCTTTGGATCCAAAACTGGAGCACAAAACAATAAGTTTTAGCTTGGAGCTAGAGCACAAAAATTTTTACTGCTTTACACCATTTTAACCTTTAATTCAGAAAGCATCAATTGCAGTTCATATTAGTCAAAACTTCCTGCAAACTGTCTGCCTAGAGAGTTGTACGAGGTTAAATACCAGAGCTAGCCAGAAAAGTTAAAGTGGATCTTTGAACGGTCTCTCAAAGTTAATCGATAGGGTGACCGTGAGGCCAAAAATACTAGTTAATCTGATTTACAATTGATACTTTCTGAGTTAAAGTTTGAAATAGTGTAAATGATTTTTTTAAATACGAGATAAATATAATATTGCAATTTTGTTCTTTAATTCTGAACCTCGAGTGAAGAGGAGTAGATATAAATTTTTAATTCCTTCCTCCTCAAAGCATAGAGCGGAACTTATCGGAGCAGGAGAAAATGTTTTGATGCCAGAAAGAAACAATAAAAAAATTTATCTGCTTCAAATCTCGCATAAAAATTTCATTTTTATAGAAAAATAAACAATTTTATATTTGAGTTTTATTTTTATAAAAGTTACAAATAAAAATCTTTATAGTTGAATATCAATTTTTAGATAGATAATGCGAATTAATTAGTTTACTTTAGCAAAGGAAATCCGATATATAAGAAATATCCTAATTTTCAAAGCATGTTATTTTTAGAATCTGTGAAAAATTTAGTATTATCTTCTCAAAACATTTCACATTTCTACTTCATGATTGGAGAAAGAAAATCAGTAAAAATCCGAAGAATCAGAAATACAAAGGAGCCGGTTTATCAAAATTTTCCGAATATAAATTTGTTCCATTCTGCATTATTTTGATAATAATGATCGCACCCTGAGCGGCCGAAGGTCCATCGTCCGAGCGAAGGTCCAAAGAAAGCAAACCTGTAGTTAGCTATAAGTATCCGATTGCATTAGAACAGACATATTGTAGCTTCAGGCTAAAATATGTATTATTGTTCTTTCCATGCTCAATCTCTTTCAATATAGTACATATAATTTTCCAATAACAACATTTGATAGCATTTGGTTTGGTTAGAAAAGTCAGATTTTTATCAGAACTTTTATGGACACCGGAAGTAAGCATTGAGGTGAGGTGAGCTAAGTGTGAGGTGAGCTAAGTGTACGGGCTAAGGACCGGACTCTAGGCTAGAAGCCCTGGGTTCAATCCCCAACCCGGCTACAAAAATTTATACAACTTCATTATAACCCTCTCCTCTCGGAAGGCAATGGCAAATCACCGAGAGTAATTTGAAAAGAAAACCATTTAATATTAATATTAATGGTCGCGAACCTCCGATATTAGGAGACGGCACCATAAGAAGAAGAAGAAGGAAGTAAGCAATTAAGTCACTCTTATAAAATTATATAAAATAAAACTCTCACCTGAATTATGTTTATTAAAAGTTGGGTATGTTGTTAAAGATTATAGCCGAAATAAGAAAAATTAACTGTTGTGTCTAATAAATTAAAAAAATTTATTAAACCTTAAGTTTTCAAAACAACAACAAACATAATTTTAATTGAACTTGACAGATAAATTATTATAGTATTATACATATTTTTGTATTAACGTGAAGGTCCTTCCGCGACCGTGGATCTTAAAGCGTTACGGTCTTGTCTCTAAACACGTTGAATTATATAAAAATGTTTACATAGTGCAATTTTCCTTGCACAATTAATTTTCAACTACCTTGTCCAAAATTTCACTAAGAGAGTTTAATTTAGTTTAATAGGTTCTGTTAGAAATAGAAACTGTTCCGAAAGGAAGATAAGTGAGCATGGTCGAAATACCAAAAAGAAATGCGGTTTACTTCAAAGTAAAAAATTGTTCGAATTCCCAACTTTGCAATATTGCAAATACCTTGACCTAAATTGAAATTTTTAATGCACTTTCACTTTTGTAAATAAGATACCAAAAAATAATATGCGTGTCTTTGATTTTATAAACAATCCATATCTTTTCAAATAAGTAAAGCCATGTAACAGTTAACCTATATTTAATTACCTCATTAGAATAATGGTATAATTTTAAATTGATTTATTTTATTGTTTCTCAATAAATTCACGTCGTTGATAAATTGAGTAAAATTCAAAATGCACTTAAAATTATTGCAGAAATAGATTGCATTGTAATGAAAATATTTGGAAGAAAAATGCACGGTTAGAAGCTTGGTTAAGTTCGGTGTGTTTCTAATGTCTGGAAGTTACGCAATTTTTGTTTAATTGGGCCATAAATGTTACTAATGGATTAAACGTTAAACTTATGAAAGTAATGCCAAATGTTAATCATCTCGTGGATCAGCAAATACAATCAAACTTTGATTCATTGATTTTTGCCCGAGGTACATTCGTTGCTAGTCTATCTACCCATAAAAGCTAAAGCTTCGTAAAATTTACCCAAAAATAAAAAATTGTACCATCGGTAAAGGCAATTACTGACCGTTTTATAAAGCAAACATAAATTACGCCATCCCATTTTAATTAATTTTAATGAACTTATTCCATAGTTAAAAAATTGATGATGTAATTCAATTTTAGTTGAGATTTTAGCTAGAGACGTCTAACGAAGTTCCAACAGTTTTCCATACGAAGACGATTTATTATGGGCGTACCGAATAGATCGTTCCTTCAAGCGATATCAAGCAGCAACTAGCAATAGTTAAATTCACCTCAGACTTTGATTTAAAATCCACATCAAAGTTACAAGCGCTTTAAAAACTTTTATCTCTCGGATAAAATATAAAAGTGAAAATTTGTTACTTAATACGAATGCATTTATAAACTTGTATTACTTGATCATTACAAATTGCAATGCATAATTTTGTAATTACGATTGGCCGGAAATTTGCTTTAGTAATGACCTTGCTTTTAACGTTTTTAACTTTATTAATATCGACAAACTTTGCATACTGTCATCTTGACTTAATTTCAGAACGCACTAATTAAGAAAAAAATTTTGCATAATTTCTTTGGATAAAACAATGAAAACCAACCTTTGCGAATTAATTACAACGTAACGTCCTCGAGAAGGAACCTGAGGAGGATTTTCGTTGTTGGTAATATCCAAACTAAATTTTGATTTCCTTTGGTTAATGGAAAGTGTTGCATTTTGAAGCACCATTGTCACACACTCACTACACAATGCACCTTTGTAATTTGTTCTCACATTTACCAGTTTTTGGGCCAAAACCGAGTAACCATAACAATTTTGATCACTTAATCCTGTTAAACAATAAGAAGTCGCAATATTATACGAGGTTTAATTTATTGAAACAAATCAGTGGTTAGTCCAACACCGTCAACCGACAACACAAGACTAAACAAGTAACTTAACAGCAGACCTCGGCACGATGTCCTTAAGTCAATCTGGTGTAATGAATCAAGATCAGTGCATCTTGTAAAAAAATTACTTTTCGGCTAATGATTGACTTCCCATATCTAATCAAATTGGCACCAAATTATTAAAGTTTTATAAAATTATACCGAAAACCTGATTTCTAATCAAACCGAAACCTACCAAACATTAAATTAAAAAATCATTAATGATGTATTGATATTTAAGTACTACTAGTAAAATATCAAAAAAATGAAAGGCAGTAAATAATTTTAACAAACGTAGGTGTTACCTACACATATTAAAGCTCAAAGAGTAAAAGCTTTAATTATCGTAAATGCTCACCCACGCGGTTTATCCATTAGGATTAGAATATTTTTAGAAACAAAACAAAATTTTAGGTTTTATAAAAACTTGCGCAGTACATTAATTATAAGAAACGTATTACGAGCACTACAACATTTTAGAAACGTCAAAGAATATCCTTTACCACACTTGACAATATTTTTTGCTTTTCACGTTTCCATGACTTTTTCAAAGGATATATAACAAAAAAATTGCTACTTCTTTGTTCAAGTGTGTAGGTACAGCCACTTGACATTTTCCTTTGGTCTTGACGTTTCCGTGCGGATAAGTTAGTTTATACAAGTGTACATTGCTTAGAAGTTTTTGAGGTAAAATTGAAATAATTTAATAATATTAAAAGATTAACATAGCGGTGATAATCTATTTATATACTAACAAAAATTTAGATTTTTTGGTATATCTTAAATCTATCTGTTTGTAAAGCAAATTCACGCACAACCAAAATTTTACTGTGCAACATTCTCAATGTTAGTTTACACCTAACGCAAGTTGTCTAATTTAATTATTAGCAGCTTTTTATAATTAAGGCAGGAGTATTCGCTAAAGGTGATAACAAAAATTTATTTACCACTCTTTTAGAAAAAGTACGTGCAAGAAATTTTGAACGTCAGGTTTATAGTTTTTTTTGTAAAACTACATTTTTCTAATAATTAAAAGCATTTATTTGTCCTAGGACCTTTCGATTCGATAAACAAAAATTTTAATGCAAACCTTTAAATTTAAAATTATTAAATTGCAAACTTCCAATTAAAACAAAGAGAAGCGCGGATTTAAAAATTGATTCTTATTTACATAAATCCGGCAAATCGAGAAAACGTCAAGGTGAGAAAAACGTATAAAAAATAATGTTTAATAATTTACACAAAATTAGTGATAAGTTGATCTTGAATCAATTTCTTACATACATATTTTGAATAATTTCTGCATTTGAATTATGTTAATTTTGTTTTTCTAGTGGTTAAGTAGGTTCATAAAAGGAAGGTACAATTTAGATTGGAAGAATATTTTTATGATTGCTGATTGTTCATTAAGCATAATCTCGTAACTGTTCTACAAATGATTGAAATATTCGCTTCGTTTGTTAATGCGTATGATTTGCTATTATCGATCCGATCGAAAAGTTGTGTAATAATTAAAGAAAGATTGAAAGAGATGAATATTTCTAGTTAACGTGAAATGTGCCATAATTAATCACTTTTGACTTATATTACCATAGACAAAGTATAGGTAATAACAATATATCTTCAATCCTAATCAAGCTGTTATAGGCAAAAGACGTATTCAAAATAAATTTTTATTTATCACAGCATATTTAACTTTTTTTAATATAAATAAAATGATAACAATTAAATTTTTTGGGTTGTTGGGAGGGGATTAGATTATTTTTTAGCACTTTTATATTATTGACACATAGACATGATTAAATTTTTGTTAAAGTTGGTTCACTGAAACATGAACGTAAGAATAACGCGCACGAGTGGATTAACGAGATTTAATTGATAACTGTTAGGAAATACTTAGATTTTGTTCTTGAAATTAAAAGTTAAGAACTAAAATAAAACTAGTAAGTCAAAACTCTATCAAAGTCTGCAGAAATAAATATCTGCAAAAATTAAAAGTTTTAAATTTGCAGAATATTGGTTCAATAAAAATCAAAACTTTTATTTCCTTTTTCTTCAGCGTCATCTCAAGCGTTTTATTAGAAACTTCAAAATAAATATTTTAATTCTAGAAGGTACTTACAATGTTGCATACTGCAAGTAGCAAATTTCGATATTGAAAAGTATTTTAAAAATCTGTTTGAAATACATCAATTTGGTAATAAAATCTATGGAAAAAATTCTTCTAAGAAAATTGAGCTTTCTGACGATAAAAATCTCAAAAGAAAAAAAATTTAAGAATTTAAGAAAAAGAAATTTAAAAAGTCTAACAGTTTTTAAATTTTGAAAAAAAACCATGAAAATAAAATCTAGTGAAAATCTAAGATTTCAGAGAAGGAAAAAGTTTTAAATTGAAAAAAATTTTTTGACTAAACTTTTTTTCGTTTTATCATTGGGAACGTTTATCCGGTACAAACTGTTGGGCTGCTGGGATGTAACCTAACAGTTTTGACACCGGTTGAACGTGTCTATTACTTTTATTTTATTTCTGAATTTTTAATTATGAGTCAATTAGTCTTTTATTTTTTTTAGATGGTTTGATGCTATGCAGGAAACCTAAAAAAAAAAAAAGTGAAAAAGTGAAGGGCGGAGTAGAGACAGTCGGAGTGTAATGGTCAAGCGAGTTGACTACAAACGTTTAATACCCAGTTTGAATTTTGATGAAGTATCAGCTTTTTACTACGTCAGGCTGACTTCTCGTTGTAGGTAAAGAATGTAAAATGTGCACAAACCCTTGGCAATGTTTGGGAATAGAAAAACGTCTTAACATTGCTCACAAAAAGTCATGCTAATTTCGCCTTGCCCATTCCAATTTATGCGCTCCCCATCATTTATGTGCACCTGGAGCAGTTTGCTCCCACTCCACGGTAGCTATGCCCCGGATTGTTTCTTGAGTACGAGCAAATGGATTTGTTGCCAGGGTCCTGCTTTGTTTGGCTTTGTACGTCACTTTTTGCGTCTGGAAACTACCGAAATACACTAGTTTAGTTCGCGGTGAGCTTCAATGGTTAGTCAGATTGTGTAGAAAAAATTTCAAACTCAACATGAAGTTAAGAAACCCTTAACGATTTCAACTACCCTGTCATTCATTATAATGACGTTTTGAGACAAACTAGAAATCCAAGACTACGTGCTGTGGCTGTGTTTCCTTCACGGCCTACACAGCAAGTAAAATGCAAGCCTCCACGGGATGGATTCAAAATGACGTTTCTAGGGGATGTTTAACCATTCTCAGACAAGTCACTAATATGCACTAGCGCCTGGTCATCAAGATAGGAGAAGAGGACAGTCAGTCTCCTTATGTAAGATTGTTGACTGTATTCCAGGGTAACCCAAAAAGGAACCAGTTAACTGAGGCTCATTATGACAATAGTCAAATGAGTGTACGTCCGGAAAACTGGATCTCCTGACGGAATTGTGATATTTTGCTGGTGATCACCGTAAGGTTATCTCTAAAGGTATCTTTTTCATGGACACCTAAGAAGTTCATTAACTTTAATTCATAACAATAAAAAAGGCGTTAACCTAAAAATCTTTAAGAGTGTTTATGAATCACTCTTAAAACTTTGTTTTCATTATCAAAAACTACTACGAGGGGTGGGAGCCCCAGGGTAATTCTAGCGTATGTTTGCTTGTCCTGTCTATCATTGAGATCGGACTCGTAGTGACGGGTGGTTCTTGGAATACTAGGCTTAAATTTGAGACCCAAACAGTCGGTTCTCGGTGCTGTTGGGACTGTTGACCACCCAGAACTCACCTCAAAACCTTTTACTTAAAGCCATACAAATCTTGCGTCTGTCTGGGTATGGCTTGCTAGGGACTCTTTTACAAAGTTTAATTTGTATGGCCTTATTCCTTCTTAGATCATGCAGGATTTAACGTTGCAGTATCTAGCACGTAAAACTAACAACACTGTCCTGCTTGGTTGTGGGGTTTGAACAGGTGAAGAGGGAAAAGAAGGTGAAGTGGTATATCCATAAGAACAGAGTTCGCGTCGATGCTTTCCATGTAGTCGACAAATGAGATATTATCATTATCTTCGAAGGCATCTTCTCCTTAGTTGTAATGGGTTGCATCGTCTTCATCATTTGATAATCGTCAGAAGGAGTGTATTTTGAAGCTTGTAAACAACAGATATCCGTAGTAATAACAAATGGTAATCTTAGCTAGTGCTGTCATTAGTTTTTTAGTTATCAAGATGAATAGCTCTCCATCTTTCTCTTCCAAAGGGATGTCAGAAGACAGAAAAAGTTTGATTAGTAGCATTCCTGCATTACAGTTTTAAATCTATATATATAAAAGAAAGTCGTGTTAGTTACACCATTTATAACTCGAGAACGGCTGAACCGATTGTTATGATCTTTGATTTGTTGGATTTCTCGCCATCCCGAATAGCAGAATAACTATTAAAACATCGCAAAAGTTCACGAAAAAAGGATTTATGAAGAAAATTCACTTTTTGACCTAAAAGTTAGTTCGGTACTTAGTCGCGTAGAGAGCGCCACCTAATATTGTCGCAAGTAATGTAATGTACATCTGTACAGATAAATCCATTTACCAATGAAAAACATCGAATCCTGTATTTGGATTGTAGCATCGAGTTATCGATAAAAGGGATGATCCCTGGAAGGTGATTCGATTCACGATCAAATTAGTGACGCACTAATTGTATACTGTGTCTGATAGTGGGCGACCTTAAATATATTAGTTAGCTAACTGTTCAGATAAATTTATTCACGCTATCCAAAAGGAATCGCTTAAATTTAAAATTAACTAAAAATTTAAAAAAAGAGAATAGATCTCCCATTTTGAATGTACATCGGGGCCCACCCCCCCGATTTCTACACAAATCTTTTAGCAAAAATAGCTCACATTTATCTAAATAAAAACCACCAAGGAGAATAGGGCGACCTTAAATGTGTTAGCTAACTGTCCAGATAAATTTATTCACGCTACCCAAAAGGAATCCCTTAATTTTAAAATTAACTAAAAATTTAAAAAAAGAGAATAGATCTCCCATTTCGAATCTCTAATGCCCCCCCCCCCGATTTCTACACAAATTTTTTTAGCAAAAATAGCTCACATTTATCTAAATAAAAACCACCAAGGAGAATAGAGCGACCTTAAATGTGTTAGCTAACTGTCCAGATAAATTTATTCACGCAACCCAAAAGGAATCGCTTAAATTTAAAATTAACTAAAAATTTAAAAAAAGAGAATAGATCTCCCATTTCGAATCTCTAATGCCCCCTCGCCCCGATTTCTACACAAAATTTTGTAGTAAAAATAGCTCACATTTATCTAAATAAAAACCACCAAGGAGAATTTTTAAAATTGATAACAACGAGATTCTTGATGGATTGAGTATTCGATGTTCAAACTGTTTAAACCCTTTAATTTGACTACGTTTTCAAACATCGCAAATATTCACGAAAAAACAATTTATGAAAAAAATTTATTTCCTGGCCACGATACCAAAAAGGCATCGCTTAAATTTAAAATTAACTAAAAATTAAAAAAAAAAGAATATATCTCCCATTGCTAATCTCTAATGCCCCCCCCTCGATTTCTAAACAAAATTTTGTAGCAAAAATAGCTAACATTTATTTAAATAAATTACACCATTTATAACTCGAGAACGGCTGAACCGATTTTTATGATCTTTGATTTGTTGGATTTCTCGCCATCTCAAATAGCAGAATAACTATTAAAACATCGCAAAAATTCACGAAAATATTATTGATTCTGAGGCGGTACGAAGTTCGCCGGGTCAGCTAGTTCTATATAAATCTTTTTGTGTTTTTTTTTCATTAGATAGCTCTGGTTATGAAAATTTGACAATATTTACTACCTTCCCTTTCGAAATTAAGTGTCAGATGATGAAAAGTTGTTATAAAAAGTAACTTATAGCTGGCTATTTCATCGTTCAGATTAAAGCTTTATTTAACCCTCGGGAGGTCGCGGTATATATCTGACAATTTGTAATTATATAGATAAAACTAATACTTCTGTTTTTTTGAATTTTATTTTTATGGAATGGCATTCAAGTAAATCTTTCCATTAGTTAACTGCCAGCCACGCATATGAGTAAAAGAATTCACAAGGCACCCAAGCTCTCAAGACTGAAGATAAAGGTTAGCCGCCTTTCTTCCAGTGCAGGATCAAGTTTGATCAAAGTCAAAGATCAAAGTTGCTATACGAATTTACAAACAATACAGATCGCTGTTTTTCTACCAACCTGTATTGGCCTCCCTGCACGCTGGATTTGGCCAAAATCTTTTCGCTAAAAGAGAAACGCTGATCTTTCAAGATCAAACTTTTTTCTATGATCAAAATTTATCTGAGACAAAAATCTGTTAGTGGATAATCATGATATTATTATAATAAGCTGAGCTGTAGAAAATTATAAAAATTTGATAAAAAGAATAATTTACTGAGTGAGCTTACTTGACGAGTTTACGTAGACGTAATCCCGAGATATATAGTGGAAATTGAAGATTATCAATTTTAGATTTATAAAAGATTTAGGTATATTAAAAGATGATCAAAATATAAAATTTTAATTAAATTATTTTTTGTGTTCATCCGTAATATAAGACGATAATCACCAATGAAATGAACAATATTTTAAATTAGATATGGAACACGCATTGGCCATCTGTGTTTCGAATGCCGAACTACACTGTATTACGGTAGATGCGTGAAGAGAAAACTTTAATTTGAAATTACACTTTTCAGAACGAGAGCACGAATTCAAATTTTTTGGAAGTCGATAACTTAATGGATTTAAACAAATTTTAATTCAATTCAATTCAATTCAATGTAAATGGTATTTAATTTTTAAAGTTTTTCTTAATTTCCGTTTGTTAATCAAAAAAGAATCAGTTTTCAAAAAAAAATTATTAAATGCCAATTTGTAATTACTGTAATAACTAAAAGTTAATAAAAATGATTAATTACCTATGTACTTACATAGTTATTACATAAAACATTATCTAACGGCTTAATAAAAAAAATTGAAGATAACAAATCAAAAATTGTCAATTAAAGAAGAAAGTAAACAATAATTTTGGTATCGCTTCCTGGTTTTCGCAACATTTTGCAGCAATAACATCTTGTAATGATGATGCGCAAGCATAGTTTGTTTTGATAGTAGTTATACAATTTTGGCCTTTAAAAAACATTGTTTTGGCTATAAAATGTTAATCAATTGAAATCAGCTGACTTCATACCAATATTGATTTTATTGTCCTTGGATGGAAAAACCAACCTTATGTGATCGTTTTGTAAAGTTAAATTCTGTATGAAGCATTCTGCAACTTGAATGTAGGTCATACCTAACATTTAGTCCGGGCCCGGATTTTGTTGAGCGGAATTGTACTACACCGGAGCCACAGTAGTGCAATACTAGCTTGAAATTGTGATCCGGGAAATCTTTGACTTGCTAGTGATAGTAATGCTTCAACAGTCGAATTTGAACCACGCTCGAGTTTGTTGTTTACGTTCCAGAAATAATTTTGGTGTTATTATTTATCAATTGTTGAATTAAGGTGAGACAACATTTTATTGTTAATTTTTTCAATTTAATTTGAAAAAAATTTTCATGAATTATTTTTTTTTCAAAACAACTTTCCCTCTTACTGTTATGTAAAAATAATCTGACGTATTCGTAATTTTCTTTAATTTGTGAAACAATAAATTTCTAAAAAAAAAAGATTAATTCGAAAACTATGATCAATTAAAACTTTTGTCTTCCAGCAGGTAATCGTTTCTCATTTAACCTAATTATTGGGTGTCTAATATCTAATCCACCCACACACGTAAAAAAAATATTCTTTAGAATTACAAAAATTATGGTGCTCGACTAGACTCTCAGTTTCAAATTGGTTATGATGTAATTTATTGAAGTACTGTTTTTTAGAGTAGGTGGACAAAGTTGCGTGTGATTTGACCTACTACTCCAAATTTAATTGAAAAAATTGGGCTTATAGAGTTTCGCCACTCATTTTAAGTTTATCAATTCAATTATGCAAATTTGATATCAAAAGTTTACCAACAACTTTAATTAAAAATTTAATGTATTTCGCCTCCAAATTATTTACATTATTTAAGCGCCACTTTATTTGGTGTCGTCTGTTGTGTAACAAAACCAGGAAGTACTATTCAAATGATCATGAATTTGTAAGTGGGCTAAAACTTTAAGGTTTTGTATTTTTATTTTGACTGAATTTTAGAATGTACATACGTAATTTGCCTAAATTTAATTTTCATTTCAGTAATTATTCAAAAAGTTGGACAAGTAAATCAGGTTAATTATATAAAGTTATTACTTAATTAATTTAATTAAAATTTTGTTCAGAAATTTGTATTAACTAGAATTTTTTATAATACGTCTACCTCGTGAGTCTGACGTAAGTCCTAACTCTGGATATTAAAACTTTAATAAAGCATTTGATGTTGGATTACAAAGGATCTCTTCTCGAATTTACGGATAACGAGGAATGAATTCAGGATAATAATGTTGAGAGAAAACTGAAACGAAATCCAAAGAAACTTGAGTAGAACCGTAGTTCTGGCAACGTTAAAAGTGGGATTAGATAAGAATTCCGTTCTGGTCTGATGAGAAGCTTTCATGAAGCATTATTAAAAAATATAACGAAAAATTTTACCAAACAAAATATATGATATCTGGTGATCTGAAAGTAAAAGGTTTTATTTTTGCTTCCACGTTTTATTTACTGTAATTTGATGTGCTTTTTCTGATTACGCTCAGCTGCCTCCTACCCTCTATGAATAATTGAGGTGTGCTGATTTACTAAAACTTTACCCCTATCCGACATGTTTTATTAATAGGTCTTGATGGGTTTTGTCCTTTATACTAAATTAACTGTCAAAGTCTGCCAACATGAAATTGGGTCGTACGCGAAGTTTGGAAAATCATATTCATCTGCATCCTATACGCTGCTTATTTCGATTAGAAGTTTAATAATCATATTAATTTTATTGTCGTGGGTAATATGTTTTGGAATTACATAATAGGATAGAGGAAAATGCGATGTCATGAACTTCTAACATTACTCTGATAGAATTACATGTCTTCGGAAATATTTTTTTCTTTTTAATGGTTGGATTTTTGACAGATCTTTTGTAAACTATTTTTAAGGACTTTCTTGGTAAATCTCTGCTTTGGTGGTTTGCCATTGTCTTCGGAGGGGAGGTGGTCCAATAAGGTCCTTATTTCGTTCGGAGTCGAACCGGAACTTTATTTATAAATAATTTGACTGGAGAAACTAGCGAAATCTAACTGAAGTTTTTATTTTAACTTTTGAAGTTTGTATTTATTTTCATGTGTGTGATGTCTGATGTAAGTTGGAATTATTATGGTTCTTTTTCAATTGGATGTCAAATATTATGGCTAAGCTCTACCTTTCATTTGTTGGAGCGGAGTTTTTTTTCTTCTATAATAATCAAAATGTAAATTTTTTCTGTTATTGTTAAACTGTTATTCATTATTTAAAAAACTCAATGATTATATTAAAAAACAAAACAATGTAAAATCTCTATCCAATTTTTTGTAATACCTAATTAAAGTTTACGCACCAAAAACTGCAGCCTTGGTAAGTTTTTGGGTAGGTATGTATAGACGAATTTCATCGTTAAATGAACATTGAATTAATTATTCACGCACTATTTAAGTACAGAACAGTTACATCGTATTAATTGTCTGTTATTTAGCTAACTGAATAGACTTCTTTGTGTATGTTAGAGAAACTTACGCTCACTTACGCTATTATATCCCCGTAAATTAATTAAATCATAACAGAGATACCTAACTGTTCTTATTATTTGCTTTAAATTAGAATAATGAAACATACGAAACGTACATTTTAACTGTTATATTTCTGCAAATTTGGTTTTCTGCATATTATTATCATCATCTAATATAATTTGCTAGAAATCTGCTCCTCTGTGTTATTTTTGAAACACCTCCAGTCGGTTTGTTTTTTTTACCAATCAAAAAAATTTACGACATATGAAGTAGACACGCAACAATCACGCACTAGATATCTAGAAAAAACAACATAAAAAAAATTTAATTAAAAATGGAGGACCAAACAACGATCGATATTAAAATTATAAAAATTGCACAAGTATAAAGCACTTCCTATTATGGCAAAGTGTCAAATGCTTGTATTTCAAATATTTTATGGAGAATTCTTAATGAGATTAAAAATGCGAAACACTATGTCACAGCAAAACAAGTTCAATTATTTATTTGCTGTTTTATCTACTTTTAATCAAGTTTTATATTATTTAATAGTTCAAACTTTCGTGGGATTAAAAATTCAATGAAACCACAAAATATTGTTTACTTCATATTTAAATGACTGTTTTTATGAGTTACTTCCGGATTCTGTATAATTTTATATTATAACAAGTCACGACAATATTTTTCTATTCACATTCTAAGAATTTTATTAGGTTAGCATGTTTTTCTTCACGCATACCTTAGAATTTCAAAATCAGCAATTTACCTACATTTATAAGGTTAATGAGCGAATTTTCCTATGAACATTAATATTTCAATGACATTAATTCATGTATTTCTAATTATTATAAAATCGATGATTTTATCTTTAGCTAGCAAATTTGTTCAAGTCAAGTTTTACATTAAAGCCTTAAATCTTTTAATATCTTCTAAGCTTTCCGCTGTGTATACATTTAAAACGATGAAAGTCAATTTGATTTTCTAAACATTTGAGATTTTCAATTATAATTTTATATTTCCCTGAAAAAATTATTTTTCCAAACAAATAGGAAGAGCAGAGTAATTTGTCAAAAAGTAAGTTCTATAATAGCAGCGCTAGCGGGATTGCTATTCCCAGGCGACTCATATTTTTTTAAAAGTGGTCATTTTATTTTGTACTTTCAACAATAATCAAGAAGCAAAATATCATAGTTTTGCACAGACTAAAAAAATGATCTTTTAATTGATTCTATTTTCATTTTAGCCGTTACATTGGGCCGTTACATAGGATGTATTTCTCACAATTTTTCCATAAAACTTATGTATGTGAGGTCCTAATAAAAATAAATACATGCATAAAAAGCCAAGCCATTTTGGTTTACAACCGTATTAATAATAAAACACATAGTAGATGCATATCTTAAAATTCCGTTATAACAAAACACATTTTTTGTAAATATGAAAACAATTCCTTATATAACCTCTTAAAATAATGAGAAAACTAATTTAATTATTAATTTATTTTAAATTATATTGTAAATTAACTTTTATATTTGTTTTATATGCAGTTTTTCTATGATCGTCTATTAATAATTTATGTGGCCCATCCTGGATTAACCCTTTAATGACCGGTCCGATCACATCAATTGATAAAGCATTAAAAAAACTGAAAACAAATTTAATTAATAAAAAAAACCATACTTTGAAAATAACGTATAAACAGAGTAAATTTAGAGTCAACATTTATTCATTTTGTACAAAAGAGATTAATTCGAAAGATATGCTTTCGTTTATATAGTCTATGCATATTTTAGATCTGTTATTTTAGCTGCAATATGCTGAATGTGAATAACACGTCAACATGTGATTTAACAAAATTTATGAATCCAAAATCTTTACAAAGAAATAAATTTTAGTTTTCCTCCTGTTTGATGATCCCAGTCTTTGGGTAGTTTTTTTTAGGCAGATTGGGTAAGTGTTTAAAATATATGTAAGGTTTAAAATGTTTGTAAGAGCTCCTGTGGTGCTGTTTATTTTCTAACATTCCTACAATGACATTGAATTGTCATTATTCTGCATTACAAATGCATCCATTATAAAACTTGCTGACAATTTGTTTAAATTGGTATAATTCATTGTAGCAATAGTTAATAAAAATTTGTATAGTAATTTATTTGTAGTATTATTACTACAATAATTTGTAAAAAATTTATTAAAGATTACCACAAATTCATATGTACTTTTCACTATCCAACTACAAATTATAGTACTTTGTGCTACAATTATAGTACAAAATACTATAAATATTTTTTATGTAGTTATAAGGGTTTGTCGTAATATAAGGCTCCCCACAGGAAACTATACAAATTTTCGCTCAAGTTTGGCTCACCTGAACCAGGAAATTTTGTTTATTACAATTTATAATTTTAATTATTGTTAGTAGCAAAAATAATAAAACGAAATTTTTTGCTTTCTAGCAAGTTGACTAAATTTTTAATTGGGTAACTAAGAACTTTATAACTTTAACATCTATTTTATACTTTCAAGTTTCAATTTTCAAGACAGTATTACTACAATTTCATAGCAGCAAGATCTCAAATTACTTAACTTAAAGTTTCTATTTCCAAGATAATAATGAACTTTTGATAACTCAACCCTTACAGAAATTTAACAATCCAGCATATTTTTTCTTACAAGGGGACACCACAGTCAGTAATATTGGTAATCAAAATCCCAACTTTTTTTTGGTGATTTAAAAAAATTATGATTTTTCCAGCGTTTAGTTATAAATTTTTGAAAATAGACATGGTGGTTTAACCATAAGTTTAGCTGCTTTTGGAATGGTAATGCGTAGGTCTTGAGTTAGATCATCATATTTGGCAGCTTTTTTTGAAAATTATGTAATTGAGTTGACTATTTTATTCGTAGTCTTGTCTAAGATCCTGATAACACCAAACTTTGCCTATAAATCGATATAGATAAGTACCACGAGTTTAGTAGCCTTATAGTTGTCTTTTTGTCTAGCTCCTGCCTAGCTGGCATAATTAAAATGTAAAGTAAAACTTACAGCCCAGGAGACAGGCGTATATTTTGAGTAGTGTTTTCGTACCGCTAGATTATTAACTTTACTCATGGACAAGCTTTGATTGACAAGTAAAGTGAACATCGGTTGCACTACTCGCAGTGGGGGTTGCTAGGGAAGAAAGTGAAACTTGTAAAAAAATATTATTTTTACAGTTATTTCAGACGAGCTAAAATTTTTTCATAAATTAGTAACGTCAAAAAAAAGAATAAAGTTAAATTATTTCAGACTGTTTGAAACTTTTTAACATGGCTTCTGACACATAGAAGTATGAAAATAATAATCGGGTACATTTATAGTAAGGGAAAGACCGTCAACTGAAGAAATAAAGTGTGATTGCGCTCATAACCCCAAACGACGCAACGTAGCGTATTTTTAAGAATCCAACTGACGACTTTTACTCCAATACGCATTCGGATGATTAAAATTGTTAAATTTATCATTATTAAGATTATTGCATTTTCAAATTTTAATTCCAATCACACTAGCTGACGGTTTTCCCCCACTATTAACATGTAGCTAATTATTATTTTCATAGTTCTATATGTGTCAGCCGTAAAGGAGACGGTCATTGCCTTGTAGCTAACGTCATCAACTGCGAATGCAGGATACCGGTTTCAAACCTGAGGAGAGTCAAACTTTCTTATGATCAAGGCGCCGTGATTAGGAGGGCACGTTAAGGTGGCGGTCGCGCTAAATTATTGATGAATTGTTACCATTACCACAAAGCAGAGCTACAGGCACATCTGATTATCAATAGCAAGCTATCTATTGAATGTAAAACAAATAGTCCAAAATCTTGCCGCCTGTACTGTACTGTAAAATTGCATAACCTCAAACCTATTTAACGTCACAAATTAATTTTGACATTCTGAAATCAGTAGTACTTAAAACAGTTGACTGTACCTCCGTATGGAAAAAAATTTTAGAAATTTATTCACTCTTAATAATTGATAAAATAAACTAGTCGAGTCGCGAAATAGTGAATTAAGTATGGCAAAGACCTTTCACTTTTACGGGGTTGTTCACTATTTCGGTACTTACAAAATTTACAATAAAGCCACGTTTTGAAAATTAAAGCTTTTTTTAAAGAAAATTGATACAAATATAATTATTAATTAGGAAAATTAATTGTATTTTGTATTTGCTTTTTATTTAATTTAATGGTTAATACTTTTTCCCTTAAATTGATACACCAACATATAAAAATTCCATTCTATGCTAACGTTAAGCTGTGATTAGACGGCGCGAGTATGTCTCGCGCGTCAGATTCGCGAGGAAGATTCGCGCATCACTCCCGCGAGGCATCCCGCGAATATATGCATGGTGAGTCATAATGCAGGGCGAGCCGCCAGTATCTGAATAACATGGAAACACCAACACGAAGTTTACACCGCGCGAGTATAAAAGTGCGAGGCACCTTTGACGCGCGGTCGAGACCGACCTACCGACTGCTCGCAGTGCATATGCCTCGCGAGTCGTGATTCGCGCCATAAAACCGTCTAACGACGCAAAGATTAATGCGCGAATCAGATTCGCGAGGCAAACTCGCGCTATCTAAACGCAGCTTTACGCGTGAAATGAAGTGTAAATATAATACATAATGTAAATTCTCAATGTTGGGGGAAGTCCCTATAAATGATGTCATTCAAACTGCACGATTTATAGTACGCAGTTCGCTGTATCGGGGTTACCGCTGTTCGTTATATATGAGTCCCATATACACTCAATGTTAAAATTTTTGTGTTCACTATTTCCGGTAGTTCACTATATACGGTATTCACTATTTCGCGACTCCACTGTATACCATTAGAAAATCTTTCAGGTTGGTTTCAATCGCTAATTTTCTTAATGCTATTGCGTAACAGGGAGGAGCTAATCATGACTTTGTCATGTTTATGAAGCGTCAGTTTTTTATCCATGCCTTCAGGTATGTTAAAGAGTGTCACAAAAAGATTACCTACACCAATTAGGTTAGAAGATTGTGCAATTGGCATTTTGGCAAATAATGTTAAGTTAACAATGAGGATCATTACAATTTCAGTTTAAATTTACAGAAAATTTTATCATAAAAACACAACATTTTTAAGACTATTTTGATTAAGCCCGTATCTATAAATTAGGCTGAGCAAACAAATCTGTATGCAATTTTTCAATTGTTTTTAAAATTTGTATGGTACTAAAGTGGCAATTTGATACTGAATATACGCGGATATGGATTTTCATTTGATCTTTTTATGATGATCAGTAACTTCCAAAAAAAAAATTTATATCAAATACTTTACTGTTCAAATTTGAAAAAATAACTTAATTCTATGAAGCCAAATTGTCGCTTACTGCTATACCTATTTTAAAAATCAATCTGAAAATGGTATAAACTGAAATTTCAAATAAACATATCAGTATATTTTAAAATGTTTCTAATCATTAATTATAAAATTACACCTAATGGAGTAAAATTAGCTATTTGAAATTACATAGTAAATTTACATATCATTAGAAATTGTGAGTACCGATTCGAATGCAAATTTGACCTGGTTTTCTCTCTGGATTCAGCTAGGATAAAAATTGGGATTTTAAAAGATTTTTCTTCTCAGTAACAGAGTAAATGACGCTCTAAAGGACTTTTAAATGCAAACGCGTTAGTTTATTTTTTTAACATCTTTCATGAATTTTGGAATTGTCTGTCTCATTTTGAACTCTCCAAATTTTTCTCGACAGCTTTTGTTAGCTTTGCACCTTAAAAAGTAGGTTATGAAAACATCAGGAGTGTTGCTGTGCTTTGCGTGGGCAAAGCATGCATTATTGCATCGGCTAGTAAATCTAATGAAAACAGGAATTCCGATTTTAATACTATTGACTTTACCACTTTATAATTTCAAACAGTTCGTACAGAAATAATAATTTGAGGAATAATAATAGCAACGGTGCATTTGGATGGATGCATACCGAGAAATCTATGTATTGAGGTCGTTCATGAAACAATAAAATCAATCTGTTCAAGTGTGGGTGGTGGACGTAAACCTTTGTAAATGAAAATGAAAATTATTAATGTTACTTAAATCACATAACAAACAATTCTTGGATATTTTTAACTTGTACATTAGGAAATGGTAAACACACAGCAGGAAAGTTGTAATGCAATATTAAAGTTTTCTTCGTGTACAGTCAACAGACCATAATATACGAGAATTTACGTTTACTAAACAAATATTGAACCAGTCTCGACTCTCTAATAGTTGATAAAAACTGTAGTAGTTAATTTTTAATCTTTTGTGGATTATTTGACAAGGGGCGGTTGGACTAAGGTTACCTACTCCATTATGTATCGCGTTTCCCCCAAAGAAAAGTTATTATGTAAGTATGTAAATTTTTGATGGTGTAACTGCTTGACTTTTTCAAGCAACTCATAAAGATAGTGAGGCTAAAAATATACCACAATTACAATACTATTAAAATAATTGTATGATTGTTATCATCGAACTACACAAGACATTAAATCCTATTATGGTATCAACCCACTTATTATTAAGTTACTTTCCATAATCTTGAACCAGAAAATAAGTAATTGTAATATAATTTACATTCCAGATACCAAAACCAAATTAAAAAATGACGTCACCGAGCATAAACGGAGGAAATGGACAAAAAGAGACTAACAAAAATGACTCTACTTCCGCTTCTGAAGAATCTGGGTCACGGCAAGAACAAGAAGTAAGGCGCACCACACCACCCTTAACTGCGTGGTGGCGAGTTTTTAAATTAGCTAATTTACTGATGCAGCAAGGTTGTTAAAATTTTGCTCGTCGTAATCAAAGTCAGTCGTTAGAAACGTTCTAGGCAATGGTAATTTAAATAATCATCCTCTGTACATATTTTCCAGTTTTGTTTATGATGTCAATAATATAAATAATACAATAATTAAATAAATTAACTTACAAGGTTTTTAAGTGATTTTTAAGCTTAATTATAGAAATGATCATTGCCTTTAAAGTTTCCTTATGACTTAGCAAAAAAAAATGTTAAAAAATGTTAGAAAAAAAAATCCAATAACTTTAGAAGATGTTTTAGAAAAAAATAAATTAATAATTAATAACTATTTTTCTTGGATTATAAACAAATACTAAATTTTGAAATTAACAATTTAATTGGTAGTTAAAAAATATTTTTGTTACCTATGTATTTCTACCATTTGTTGTGAATATTGGAATGTTGTATCGATCATGAGAGGCAATGAATGTACAAAAATTATTTCTGTTATCTTTATTGGTATGTCCTTTTGTAAAAAAGAAATGTGATATATGATTGTAATATCAATTTTAATGTTAAGTCAATCGTTTAATTTACAAAGTAATAAACTATAACCTGTTAATCTTTGTTTCCATTACCCTTTTAATTTGTAACTCTGATTTAGGTTTTCTTCGGTAATAAATCTCGTTTCATGTGATCCATTTAATTCCAGCTTCTGAACATAATAATCTTTTTTATTTTTCTTCTTTAATTGGGTAAACTTGTTTTTAATTGAAACAAATGGGATCATATTATTCCCAAAAGTTTCATCTTCACGGTATAATAAAATAAAGAACCTAAAGCCAAGCTCCAGTGATTTTTCCAAATGTCTCGCCATTCCAGAATTAATAGTGAAAGCTCGACTTCCCAAAAGCAAGCTTATTCAAATGACAAGTCAAGTTTGAGATATGTATAACTAAAAAGTTTAGTTACAAGAAATTTATTTTTCTCTCTGACAGAAATTTGTTTCAATAAAATATTGAGAAAATAAAATTTATTTCTTCCTGAAATGTTAGAATAATTTAATTTGAACTATAAACTTTAAATGCATATAATTTCTTTAAATATTTGGAACACCTCAGAAAACTGAAAGCTTTATAAAGAATTAAAATTAGGAAGTTAGGAGTGTGGCAGAGATGGGCCAAAGGAGATTGGCTCACATTAGAAAATAGAAAAAATGAACATAAAAAAATAAATTTTAAGTTATCATTAATTTTGAAAATAGGATGTTTCAGACTGTGACAGACAGACTAGCACATGAGAATAACTAAGCTCTTGGTGGCAGTGCCACAACCAAAACCTCAATAAGGGGGGGGGGCTGTTAACATTTCATAAAATTTAAAAATCTTCTAATAATAAATGGGCAATTACAAGGTTTTTATTTCCTACTCGCGTGGAAAGCCTGGATTACTTGTAAAAGTTAAAGAACTTAAACGTTTTATAATTTGATTATAAAAAGTCAGGAAACAATTTATTTTTAAGTTAAAGTCATGGAAGTTAATCTTTGACCAGGGAACAATTTTTAGAACTTAAAGTAAAAAATTTCAAAAAAATATTTGATAAAATTGATCGAGACACTTTTTGTGCAGAGCTAAACTAAAAATTAAAACTCTTTGATTGGCCGACATAGAAAATGTGTCTTTGTGTCAAGGAATTTTGCTTTTTAAATTTAAAAAATTATATAAAGATCGAGCTTTTTTGTATTTATAGTTTAGTTGACCCACATTTAGATTTTTAAATTTACGAAGGTTCAAGTCAAAGGAAATTTAAAATTTTTGGCATTGAAGACCTGAAATGACGGTAAATTTGTTTTGGAAAATTCAGCGGGAACTTCTAGTTAAAATTTTGTGTTTAATTATTCAGAATGTGTTCGGACCTTAATCTCTTCCAGGCCCTGGTTCGATCAAACCGTTGGAACCCTTGCAAATTACGTCCCCGTAGCAAACGTTCGCTAAAAGACAAAATAAAATCAAACTTACGCAACGCCCAATACCAAAGTTCTAAAGGAATTTGTTTTAGTTTTTTTTTGTCAAGGTGATAAGGAATTGCAAGGTCTCTGTGAATATCAGCAAACTTAATTTCACAATTAAAGGGGAGTACACCTAGATTGACTAATTGGTCCTATACATAATCGAGTATGAGGAATAGCACCAGAAACAGCTCCACGAATTTAATAATTTTCAGGTAACGGGATGATGGAAAATAGTGCAAAAAGCAATTATAAAACTAAAATTATGAAAACTATTAAAAATAGGACTTACATTTAAAAAAACAGAATTTTACATGAATTCAAGAATTCGAAATTGGACGTAGTTGTGTTGTCAAAATCGACTCTACGCCCCATCCGCTCCGTCCCGGATAAAGTTGCACTAATTAATTGCTGCTCTTGTGCTTGTTTGCCAAACCCAGCCTTAAGCGTAAGTAAATCTACACGGACGGGTGACAGAATGGTCATTATGGTCGCTTTTCGTACAAAAATTAGAAAGTTTAAAATTGATTATTAGTTAAACTAACCGATATTTAGAATTAATCCTCACCTTAAACGCTTTATTTTAATGTATTCTATCAAATCCCATTGAGTATTCATAATAATATATTTTGGATCTGTTTCTCGTGCATGCAATCGCAGCTTAGTAAATGTGAAGCATAATTGTACTTTTACACGTAATCTTACAGTTCTGATAGTATTCCTTGACTCTCACAAACACAATACTAAAATTACTAACATTAAATTATCGTCAATGATATCTAATTTACCTAGCGCTCGTGCACGTAATGTATACACTCTCGCAATAATCAAACTACACTTAAAATTCTAATATTTAGCGTTAAGTTAAGTATTGTCAAATTTATATTAACTTTTACTTTCCATAAAGGAAAATATTGTAATCGAGTCGAAAACCATCTTTACGTAGACACATTAGAATTTCAATTCAAGTCTACATTAGGTGGACAATTTTTTCCCCTATGATTACAAACACACACGTGCACCAATAGATTTAAAATTTTGCACACAAGTTTGAAGAAACGGTATAAAGAACTGGTTAGCTTTTGATTGAAATCCCTAAAATCTCTATTATTTTAGTTAATTTTTAATGACGCGTAGAAATAGATTAACGAGATTCTCTCATATTATTACCCAGTTAAAGCTACTTTTAAAATGTACGGTCACTTAGTAATGCTGGGCAATATATGTAGGTTAAGTAGCCTTTGATGGCACCCCCAATGATGTACCTCAATAAATCAGTCAGTTTGTACTAATTTTTTTTTTAATTTTGTGGTTGCGTTCATAAATAATTACTAGTTAATACTAATAATAAAAACTTGGTTATCAATGTTTATAGGATACGTTTAAATAAAATGATAAAAATAAAAAAAAAGATAAATAAAATTAAAAATTTAACTTTGATGTATTTGCTTCATTCTTGTTTTTATTTTCATCAAAATTTGTTAAGGACCGAGCAATTAATATTGATTAACTCAACGAAAACAAAATGCGCACGGTTACTCAATTACATAATAAAATTTAGTTTGGGCTGTACAGAATTAAAAATTGAAAATTCCATTTTGAAAATTAATTAGAACGCGTCCTAAGTTTCCACATATTCCCACATGTCTTTCTCCAAAATTTAGACAACATAATTTTTACTAAATGGCGAAAGTATTCCTAAATACCTCTTTGGGAGATTTTTTACATGCTCCCCGACACATAAACCGTATCCCCATATAAAACAATATAATTATAGATTAGTCTCTAAAATGGACAGTTTTTCCGGAAAAATTCAATTATTAATTTTATCATTATTTAATATTTTTGTCACATTTCAGTAGAGATATCTCAAAAGCTGTAATAACTGATATTTAGAAACCTTACCTTGTTCCGCATGATAACGGTCGCGGTGAGTTTGGTTTTCCTTGCAAACTTAATGAGTTTCGATTGAAGTCGGAGGTTCTGCAAAATAATATATTATTTCAATTTAAAAGTATTTTTTAATGTCAATTGCTAAAAAAGATAGCAAGGTACTATTTGCTATTTATTGATAAGAATTAACTATGCAAATATAATTTGCAGTGTGCTAAATTCAACCAAAACTTTTAATTCATATATTAATAACTGCACAAATTTTCAAGTTTATGCTTTATTCTTTTTCTTACATAAATTTGAAAACGATGTTAATTTTGAGATTGTAAATGCAGCTTTACTTTTTATAGTAATTTACTGTATAAAAGCTTTAGTAACTACAAGGCAGTTTCAGAAAAATTCAAAATATTATGTATTTATGTGCATTTGTAGATAGCCCCAAGCGATTCAAAAAGCATTCTGCATAATCATTAATTATTATTCGCGTTTTACATTAACAAAACGCCTCCACGCGGAAAAATTTCAAACTCGTTTGTAACGTATAGTAAATACCAACATAAACACCATAAACAAACATTTTCTTTTGTTTACATTAACAAAACGCCACCACACGAAATAATTGGAACTGCTGAAAGACGTAATGTTGTTATTGACGGTGGCGCCACCAACGGTAATGTAAAACGCGAATACATTTGAAAAAGAATGCATCCTGGTGGTAAAAATCATAAGGTACACATTAATTATTAAACACATTTTGAAAACCACTGACTTACAAAATAGGTTGCGCATCTTTTCGAAATTTTTTACCACGGTTGAATTCTAGAATTAGTTTTTTTATAACTGATAAGGGAACGTACCCATACTACGTGACCTAATTTTTACAATTTTTTACCCCCTCCCCCCCTCGGTGACCATCCGTAGTATATGCCAAGATCCCCCCCTCCCCCTATTTTGTCACGTAGTAGTTCATAAATATGGTTTTAAACCATTTTTTGCAAACACAAAGTTAAAAAAAAATTAAATTGGCTCATATTTGTCTTTATTTAAAAAAAAAGTCTTCTTTTCATTTAATTTTGAATATAGCTCAAAAAAGCGCGAGATTTCCCTAAAAGATATTGACTACGTGACAAAAACTTAAGCCCTCTCCCCCGCCTCGGTGACCAAGCGTGGTATTTTAAAGACCCCCCTCCCCCCCCTAAACGGGTCACGTAGTATGGGTACGTTCCCTAAGTTAGTTTTTGCCTAATAGAAGTTTGAATATTAGATTAGTCACATGCATATATCATTAATTTCTCATCCAAGTTTGAGTTACTAACTTTATCTTGAATTTTTAATCGCTTAAGTGGCAGATAAACTGGAAGCTTTCATTTTGTACAAATATATTCAATATTATTCCAATTTTTCAAATTGGTTTTCAAGTTCTTATTAAGTTCTTTATTTTGTTAATAAAAATTAATTTCCATAAATTACCAACCTCGCGAATTGGAATTTGGTTTGTTAGCATTTTGCATTTTTTTACCTACGACGAAGAGCCAGCTCGACGGTAGAAGCCCCTACTTGAAGGACCAGCGAGACGGTCAGAATAAAGTTGTGACTTCATCCAGATTCGAACCGAGTATGGAGAGTTCGTAGTTAACTCGCTTGATCATTAATTTATTACTCTCTGATCGTCTCTACAGTAGTAATATTACCATCAATTATATAAATTTGTAGAATTATTTTCACAATTTATTTTTTAATTTTCACTATCCTCCCACTTTAATTTTTTACTTTTCCTATATTTTTCAAAAATATTTGTAGTCCTGTCCTAGCACAAAAGGTAAATAAAGGTTTTTTGGACAACATTTCTAGGTAGGGAAAGGTTACCAAGCACCTTGCGCTTATTTAGATAGACGGTACGATTTAGGCAAAGGTGGTACGATATTGGCAACCTCTCTCTATGTATTTCAACTTATACATAGGTAAAATTAATAGTTTTCTAAAATATCGTATTTAAATGGCCATTGCTCAGAGCTACTTAAATATTCCGTATCAAAATATGCCAAAACGTTTGTGTCAGTTAACTCCTGGACTACCCCAACTTTTTATTTATTCAAAACCGATAATATGTAGATACTACGATAGACTTTGCATTCATTAAAAGTTGTATCACTTATCTCGACTTGATAATCAAGAAACATGTGCATGTAGTTTTACTCTAAATCTTGTACATACCCAGTTGATTTTCTTACAGAATCCAACGAAGTGGACTGACAATCAAATTGTGTAAAGGTAAATTGCGGAGGTGTGGTGGGACTCGCTGGTGTAGAATTAACTTTTAACCCGCCCGTGCTCATCATTCTCGATAATTTAAACCGAAATTTCTTTTTACCTCCAGATGGCGATTCAGTTTTTTCACTATTCAACTTTTCATAACCCGGACTTCTAGATTCCATTTTTTTGCAATTCGCTCACTACACTAGGTTGAACTGTTTATTCCTCTATCGAACAAAATCATAAAAGCTGTAATATCACGAAAAAGTGAAAAGTAAATAAATGGGGCAAAACATTTACCCGGCCGCAAGCAGGATGTATATTAGCAGTGATAGCGAATACTTCCGCTTATGGCAAACCACTGTGTCCGTTTTAACAAATTTAAAATTTTTACTTTTTTTTATAAATAAAGAAAAATGGTAGGTACGTGACTCAATTATTTCAGACCTTATACACAAAAAAACCGGTCCAAGATATTAAAATAATTACTGTTTATATAATAAGTAGGCACACATTATCAAAATTTATATCAAAATATTTCAGAAATTTGAAAGAAAATAAAAATAAATTAATTAAATATTTACCATTATAGACATAGTAAAATTAAAAAGTTTAGCTTTCAAGTGAAATTGAATTTTTTTAAAGCGTTTTAAAGGGTAGTTCACACTACATGATTTATTATATGACTTGTCACATGACTTCTCATATGAGGGATTTTTTTACGTTCACACTATATGATTTTTGCTATTATAGAAGTTATGGCTTTTATGATTGGCTGTTGTGATGGTATGATTTTAGCCATGACTTTTCTTATGACTAAGTCATATGATAAATCATGTAGTACCCTACTACCTTTAAAGGGTAGTTCACACTACATGATGAAAAGCAAAAAATGAAAAATCTATAGATATCTATTCTTTTATCAATATCTTTTTATTTTTCTCTGTCGATATTTGAATTTTCATGAGACGATTTTTTCAAAAATTTATAACTTGAAAATTAATGGAAGAAAATCTTCGTTTTATCAATCAATATTTTTATAACATATTACGTAAAAATGTGTGGGGATTTTTAGATTAAATTGGGTTAAAGTTAAGAATTTATTTCGCATTTTTGCAGCATTAATTTTTTTGTTGAATAATTGATAAAACTTTGAAAAAATTATAGAATTGAATTCAGAGAAGCAAGACCTTTCAAATGAGGTGTTACTTGCCATATCATTCCTATTAACATTTTAGGTGTTGTCATCGCAGCGCAAAGGGATGAAACAATACGGGAGTGACATTGGTCGCAAAAGTTGTCCCCCTCGATGATAAAATTGACGTGTATTTGCATTTTTAAAAAAAAATTCTGCTAGCCACAATCCCGTCTGTTTCGTTTTCAAAAGGCCACCCTGTATAGTTTAAACAAAAAAATTAAAGGATACAGAACAGCATGAAGTGAACACCTAGATAGAATGAATTACACCCGAATACCAAAGAAACTGTTCAAATATAAACCGAGAAGAAGAAATCTGTGGGATGAGGTGGCGGGATTAATTCGAACTTTGAGTGACGTAACGAACCGCTGGTCTTGAACGTGCAGTCGAGAATGATGAGTAAATTTGTTTTAAAATTTTTTAAGGAACTGTGCCATGGACCACAGTAGATGATCCACAAATATAAATAAGTTTATTAGTTTTATTTTTCTGTTGAGTTAATATTTAAATTTTGTTTTATTTTTATTTTATAAAAAAAAATAAATTGTAAATTAAAATAAATATTTTAAGTCTTTTTAAATTTGTTTTACGATTTTTAAAAAATCTTGAATATTTTCAAATTCTGAAGGTGACGGAGGTTAGAAATTTCAATTCTTACCTAAAGAGAAGGGGGGGTCTAACAAAATCTTACGAAAACATAGATTTTTACAGGGGGAAAAGTGATTTACAAATTTCAGAACTCGTCCTTACGTAATTAATAAACGCTCTCTTTAGAAGTTTGAACGCATACAAAATTCAGTGACACTCTCAGACACACAGACATACCAACATTTTTTAATGTTGCTTCGGGTCCTGGGAAGGAGAACACCAACTGTGACAAAGGCAAGAAAGGTAGAAAATTTAGAAAAAATTGAGGACGTTCTTTATAGACTCCGTAACTTCCTGAGTTTGACTCTTACGTGACTAGACTAGGGCGACTCTTATGCCAGGTTTCATAAAAACAAGGTAACTAATAAAATCCTAGTTGGCACTATAACCACGGATCTCTTAAAATAAATTTAAATTATTATTTATATATATGATCGTAAAAAGTTACGATCGTTTGAAGAAAAAAACATCAATTTTTCTAAAAATTTTTAACTTTGTAAACAATTTTGAAAAAATTTACAGAACTGTTTTTGATGGGATAGTATAATACGTAAAATCAGTTGTATAAATTTTTTCAAAACTTTTTACAAAGTTAAATTTTTTTAGAAAAACTGATGTTTTTTTCTTCAAACAATCGTAACTATTTCAAGAATTGACTAATCAAACCGTTCTTTTTTTTGTTTTTGTTTGTCTTTAAACGTATTTTTTTAGGAAAAAATACAAAAAAAATATTCAAACTTGGATTCTACAAAATTTTTCATTTTTTCGGAGAAAATCATTGATTTTTCAAATTTTTCCACTTTAGATTTTTGATCTTTTTATTTCAAAAACAACTCTGATTTATTCTTCGTATAACAACGCAAACCTCACAATGGGCCGACATTTCTTTCTATTTTTTTGTTTAATTAAAAAATATTTTGTTTTATTTTTACGCAAATAATATTTTTCAATTAAACAAAAGAAATAGAAAGAAATGTCGGCCCATTATGGGGTTTGCGTTGTTATACGCAGAATAAATTAGAGTTTTTTTTTGAAATAAAAAAATCAAAAATCAAAAGTGTCGAAATTTGAAAAATCAATGATTTTCTCCGAAAAAATGAAAAATTTTGTAGAATCCAAGTTTGAATATTTTTTTTGTATTTTTTCCTGAAAAGTACGTTTAAAGACAAACAAAAACAAAAAAAAACGTTCCGATTAGTCAATTTTTGAAATAGTTACGATCGTTTGAAGAAAAACAACATTAGTTTTTCTAAAAATTCGTAACTTTTTTTGGGTTGAATAAAAAATTTTGAAAAAATTCACAAAACTGTTTTTGGTGCGATAGTATAATATGTAAAAATTTCAGGAAAATCAAAAGGGGTCGGGTTCAAAAGTGGTCGATTTGGTGTCGAATGCCCCATATATTTAAAATATTTATAATTATTTATAAAATAAATAATTTAAGAGGTCCGTGGTACTAACGGATCAATACCAAAACCACCGTTAATTTTAAAATCTCATTTAAAGTATTATGAAATCGGAGGTTAGTCTTGGTTTATTTTTCAGTTGTTTCTAAATTACTGACTTGTGACTTCTTTGTAAGGGAAACTATTGTTTAAAATATTCGAAGAAATAAATGACGGAATCTGTAGTAGTCTTCTGGACTGCAAATAAATGTTTTTAACACTACAGCCGCCATCTCTTGACGAAATGATATACCACTCATACCGCCACATAAAGTCACCTTCCCCTACTTCTAGTGATTACAATTATTCAGTCAAGTTCAGTTTCCATAGTGAAATATAGGCCATATAATTTAGCTCGCCTGCTCTAATTTGTTCAAGTAAGTAGTTTTACAATATATTATATTTATTATTTACTTTTTTAAATACAGTAATTTTATCAATTTATTATTTTCAAAAAATATTTAATTTTTACACTTCAATTTTTTTGCGGTTGAAATATATAAGGGTTGGTTTTCCGAGACGAGAATCGATCCCAACTTTTTTTAAATCAAATCTATTTCAAGTGCGTTATTAGTTATTACTTTTTTGTGTAAATAAGTAATAATACTCGAGGGTTATGTAAACTTGGTTAAGTGCCAAATAATGAAAACTCGACTTTTGGCCTTTTTGGGGCGCCATTTTGAGTGCAGAGATAGGCACTATTGCGTTTTACAAAAAGTTTGTTTTAAGTGGATTGTAATTTTTTTATAATTGCACTCGAAACACGTGGTATTCGGGCGGTAGAGTATGGCGATGACGTTGGTTGTTTCGTCAAACCACGTGCTTTGGAATTTTTATAATAGTGACGATTACAATTATGCAATTGGTGATTATTGATACATACCCAGGAGAGTGTTAAAAGATAGGTCAACAGTTACGATTACCTCTAATTTTAAACACTACTTAATAATTTTTTTAATCCCCATACTTAAAAAATGTTCAAATAATATATTATTTTCATTGTTTCAAATGTTGTTAAAGAGAGATTATAATTTTTATTGATTAATTGTTTAGTTACACGAATTTTGCATTAGAATAAAATATTATCATAGTTATCGAGTTAGCTTGATTGCCGAATATTATAAATAATAATCGCAACTTTCTTTTTTTTCAAAATTGGTGACCCTTATTCACTTTATGATTTCTTAAAGCTTATATAGGTATGTAGGTATTATGCAATCGAAAACGATTGCCTTACTCAATGAGGGTGACTCAAATGAACCTTGATTGTTTCGTCAATGGCAATCAGCATTTTTTGTGATGCTGATAAGATTTTTAAATATATTTCAACCAATTTACGTTTATCTTATTAGTAACCGTAGTTCATTTAGAAATTATATTTCTAGGTATTAATATATTATTAATCAAACATGAGTATACCGGCTGGAGACGCTGAAAAGGGTAAAAAACTCTTTGTCCAAAGATGTGAAACCTGCCACACCTTGGAAAAAGGAGGAAAACATAAAACAGGTCCCAATTTAAATGGTTTGATTGGAAGAAAGACCGGTCAAGCTCCAGGTTTCAGTTACACAGATGCAAACAAAGCTAAAGGTAAGTCTTCTTGTTGGTTATTGAGGACTAAATTTTAACTTTTGTATTACGTAATTTTAGGTATTACATGGAACAAGGACACTTTGTTTGTTTATCTCGAAAACCCCAAAAAATATATTCCTGGAACCAAAATGGTGTTTGCTGGTTTGAAAAAGGCTGGCGATAGGGCTGATCTTATTGCATATTTAGAACAAGCGACAAAGTAAAACAATTACGTCAAATAATAGTACATCTATATCATATTGCAAAATGTCCAAATGCAATACCACTTATTTATTGTCTGGTTTAAGTTATTGTTAATTTAAGGGTGTGGTGTTGCTATTTGGTATTTTGTAAAATGAATATTGAGGAGCTGTTAGTAGTATTCGTCGATTAATTAATATGCGATTGTTATTAATGCCGATTATGAGATGTAATACTTGTATAAATTAGCCCAATTTTATGTAATTAAATTATTAATCAATCTCATTTTTGTGCCATTTTAATTTCTGTATTTTGCGTTTCTTTAAATACAATTTTAAAGTTGCACTTGATTTTTATCCATATTTTTCAATTTTACTTCAAAAATACAAATTTTAAAAAGGGACTCTGAAATAGAGAAATAGTAGTTTTCGTCACAAGGACGTAAAACGGAATTTTACACCCGAGAAACTGAGTTTTTGGAAGCTGAGGTGCACGAACCGCACCCGAGGGTGTAAAATCACTTTACGTCCGAGTGGTGTAAACTGCTTTTCATTGTGACGGAACTACCTCATTTTTATTTGTGACTCCTTTTTTTACTGCCTAGGACGTAAATAGGCACTTTTCGATCCTCAAATGAGGCCGTAAACCACTCACTTTACGGTCGGAACAAAAAAACTTTTTATTGATAGATATAGTCTGATTCCCCTATAATTAGTTCCTTTAGTTTCCCCTATTTAGATAAAAACTAATTATTTAGGCATTTTGGAAAAAGAATGCATAGGTATTTATGGACATAATACATAGTTTTTATAATATTAATTCTTCTCCATTAGGACCAAATTGGTCCAATAATTAATTTTTAAACTTTCACCTGATAAGGTCTTAATCTACACATAATAATAATGGTGCAAATCCATTTGATTCTCCCTCTGGCCGTTATTGTCACTCCGTAAGTGCGGATCTGCTTAGTTTTCATTGATTTAACGATTTTAAAAGAAATATGCAGTTGCATTGAAACTTTATATTTTAAATGACCACAAAATAATTTTTCTAAATTTTTATAAAAAAAATTTCGAAGCTTAGATATCACTTTAATCTATTCATGCGCGTCATTAAAAATAAAAGAGGTTTTAGAGAAGGGATTTCAACCAAAATCTAATCAATTCTTTACTAGTCCAGTCATTCTACAAATAATGGGGTCTTATAGAAGAAAAAATTCCAAGAATGATAGCGTTTTTGCATCGCTTTAGCTGAATTATTATATAACCTAAAAAATTAAACAAAGTCAAAAAAATGGTTTTTTTCGATTTAAAAAACGAAATGAAAAACCTATTAGATATGAGCAGAAGGCTAAAGATTCGTATTTATTTTTCGAGAAAATCGAAAATACTGCCTAAAATCGCTCTTGTTTTAGCTGTGTTTATTTACAATTTTGCATTAAATTCTACCTTTTTAGGGGAAAATGTTATCTCTGTCGAGTAGAAAAGGTTGAAAAATTGGTTTTATGGAAAAGTTTTTATAGATCGTCAATATTAGAACTCTGACCAGAAGACTGACGAAATAATTAAAAACACGAAACTTTTAACTGAAAAAGAAACTAGCAGTAAAAGGAGCGGGATGGAAAATAAAATAAATATGACTAAAACGACTACCGAGAAGGGAAGATAGGTACTTGAAATATTAAAAGTATAAAGGAAAAACTGAATTTGGCAGAAAAAATTTTTGCGAAGTAATTTACTAGTCTTGGTTGTTACCTAAACCTAAACGAAGAGAAAGGAACAGGTATGGAATTAAGAGATGGACTACTACTATAATTTACAGTGGAGTTCCTTCAAATAGTGTAGAGGGGCAAAAAAGGAAGAAGCTATGGGCCCTTTCAGGAGAAAACAAAGTAAATGATTGGATTGAGTTTTGTTTACTAAATCGGTTAATGGTTAGAAATTCGTTATACCAATAACACACGGATATTATTGCTGATAGGAAAGAATAAATTTTTATTGATGAAGCAATGATTTTGAAAGTAAAAGTTAATTATATTAAAAAAAAAAAATTTTGAAGTTAAGAGTAGTAGAAGAAGTGTTGGACAAGTGTCAGGGAGAGAAGGAAAATAATTACTAATATATGGCAAATAAGGGCAAAAACCAAAAAACTTGTTTTGGGTTATAGAAACACGAAAAAAGCATAGGTTTCAGAATTGCCATTTATAGATCATTTGTGTAGACGCGGACGTATCACCGGGCAGTTCGGTGCAGAGCCCGGGGGCCCATGGGTTTGAGGAGCTCAAACCCTTAGATCACGGTGTATAATAAGATAGGTGAGCTTACGGCCTATGCCTACATCGCAAATTTGTGGGTCTCGAGCGTGGTCAGTGTGCGAGAGAGACGAAGCTACATGAGATAGACGAAGTGTTTCTTGCGAAAGCACGTAATGCATATGTGCTTATAGGATAACAGTGCATTTTGTTGCATTGAAGTCTAATTCTTCTCGATACAATCGGTTTTTTGTTAATTTTTGGCAATGCCTCGAAGGTACTGTTTTGCGCCTAACTGTAATAGTGGGTACAAAAGTAATACGGAAAAAGTATCACTGTTTAAAGTGCCCAAAAACAAATTAAAAGAGTGGAGTGCTGTGATTCCCCGTGCGGACAAGCAATTGACGATAAATAACGTTTTGTGCGAGAAACACTTTTTAAAAGAAGATGTGATCCGTCAAGTAATCACAGAAACTTATTCGGTAAGTTGTATACAGCAGAATCCGCTTATAATAACATCGAAGGGAAGTGACAAACAAGTCATACTAAGCGGACGTCATACAAAGCATAGTCTTAGAAAATAAACAACTTCCTATTTTTATTAGATATTTAGTTTAATAGAGAAAAAACTACAAATTGTGTGTATCTATTAATAAGAAAGAAACATGAATTGACACAAAGCAAGCATATTAAAAACAGAATCACCGAGAATCAAAACAAAAATGAGCCTAGCACCAAAGATCGTTGCAGGGAAAGGAATGTTGGTCACATGATTTCTTAAAAACTTTTCTGAAAATGCAAGTAATTCAACCAATTTTTTTCACAAGCAAGATGAAAGAATTGTCTTGGATGTGATCTACTTTAAGTACTTCTGCTAATAACGGTAACGATTACAAAAATTACGATATGGCTATTTTTGTTATCTAAAAAATAGAGTAACTTTGCAGCAAAATTTTCAATATTTCTAATCATTTGATTGTAATAAAAATTATATCACGTCCAAGAGCTAAGTTTTATCTTTGAAATAATTACAAAATAATTCTCTAAAAGTTTGAATTTTTGCACTTGTAGTAAATACAAATGAGCGAGCTGTCCCATATGATTACATAGGTAGGACGGCAGCTTTAGAACCAACCGCGGCACTCATTCTGTCCTTGTCTAACATAGTCGACCACATTCGAGGACCATGCGACAAGCGCTCGTAAGCCCACCTATCTTATTATACACCGTGCCTTAGATCATCTATACATGTATATATGATCGAAGCTCAAACATGTCCTTTTATTTTCGCAAACTAATGTCCAAATGAACTAAAAAGTTTGAAAAATGTTCCTTAGGCAAAAATACTTGCAAATTAGGGCCCATAAATGTTTCTTTCACCAAGCTCACTCTATGATATAACCGTTACTTTGGAGCTAACGTTTTAAAGGCTTTTGCCTTCTTCATATTTTTATATGAAAATAAAAGAAGTAAAAACTAAATCATTTTGGGAAAGAAAGAGAAATGGTAACTCCAGCGTAGAAAAAGAGAAAATAGGACAGGTTAAAAAGTACAAAAATTCAAGTTGAATATCCATTTCAAACTTCATAATATAAGAAATAGTAATTTTTATTCTTTATTTAGGCGCTTATAAAAAAGTTAAAATATAACTGGAGTCCGGGTGTTTGGTCCTCTTTTTTGAAAATGTGAATATCTAGGATTGTCCTTCTAAAACTTGTTTTAGTGCTCCCCCGAGGAAGACATATAAAAACTTAATTCTGAAGTCTTTTTCATTTATTCGGCGATCTCCTCACTTTGAGAAGCGTTGACCAAGTTATATTATGTTGCTATTTTTTGCGAAATTAAATAAGTTTTCACAATGTTAAAAGTGTAGCTATATTCAACCCAGCAGAGTGGCATGGAGTGAAACGTAACGACTACGAATAAGTAGTTACGGGTTTAAATCCTCAGTCACTTGTTGGGCCGGTGTTAATAACCTAGCAGTTACTGCACGTTAAAAAGCAAATTCAGTAAGTACTTAGCCCTTTATATTTTTACTGTTGAACTGAAATGTTTTGTATCTTCATGTAGAATAAAATTATAATGAGAGAATAATTAAAAAAAAGTAATTAGTTATAGAAAACTACTATTTTTTATTATGAGATAATAATTTTGGGCCCTATCCATTACTGTTTCAATGTAACTTCATGTTGAAAATCGCATTCCACTTTAGAGAATGAACTCCAAATCCTTATCGACGCCACTGGTCGACTACTTGTTTGATTGTGGTAAAACTAATTTTGAAATGACGTCCTGCAGAAGCACATTTTAGAGAAAATTTAAATCTTGACATACTCTTTTTCTTCTTTTAGCGCAGTTTATTTGTACATGTTATTAAATAGTGAAATTCAAATTTAAATAAAGTCGCGCGAAAAAGTTTAGTTCCCGTATGTCGATCTCTGACGTAATAGGTTAGTACACAACACAGCTGATTTGTTCGTAATAAATCGCGATTTTAAAACTATATAGTTCGGATAGTAAATCTTGTTTAAAAAAATGTCTTTTGATAGAAAATCTACTTATTATTATCGGTGGTGCATTGTCCCAATGTGCAAAAATACATCTTCAAAAACCACAGGAAAAGTTTTCTTTCAAATGCCAAAAGACAAACAACGTAGGGAGTCTTGGTTTAAGGCAATCGGGCGGGATTATGAATCGATATCAAAAACAAGCAATGTTTTTGTATGTGAAGATCATTTTGATGTAAATATTATCCACTAAATCAGTTTTTCTCAATTTTTTTTATTTATGCCTCTTTTACATTAGGTATTATCATTTTTATTTTGATTTTGGTCAGTAGCGTAGCTAGAGGGGGACATTTTTAGGGGCGGCTAAAGAATTTTTTCTGATATTTCATTAATTAATACAATGGTAGGTAACCCGCGCGGTCCGCGAGGCGTTTGTAGGTACTAATCCCAACGTAAAATATTTGGCCCTTTTACAACAAAAAGTTGCCGGCTTTTGAATTTGGAAATTGGGTTAAAAAAAGGTCATTCAAAAACATTTGCCCTAATAAAAACATTAGGGCAAATTTTGGAACCGCTCCGGGCGGCAAAAATTCTAGCTACGCCACTGCTTTTGGTCCAATAGATACTTTCAATTCCCGACTTCCACCTTATAACTTTTTCGTCTTACACATTTTAATTTTGGGTTTTGTGCTGCAGCTACCAAATGATATGGAAAACTACATGAAGTGGAAACTTATAGGTGGAGTAAAACGTATGAAAAAAACTGTTATACCACACAAGTTTGAGTGCCAAATGGATAAGAAAAGAATTTTCACAGATGCTTCTTCTAGTAGCGCAGCTGTAAAGCGCACTAGATTGATGGAAGAAACACCTGATACTACACCTTTCGTAAGTTCAACAAAGAAACAATTTGATCCTGGACCTGGCATGCATAGTATGAAGGTAGAAGGATATGATGCACTTGAGGCTGAGTCTGTGTCACACTCATTGAAACCTGTAGTATTTAAAAAAGAAGTAGGCATAACTGCCAGACCCTATTACAGAAGCAAAAAAGTGCAGACGGTTTTGTTAATGAATTCTATAGAAGGCTTAAATTCTCCTATTAGCATATCAGGACTGTTGAGCAGTGAGCTGAAAGTAATTGCTTCTCAAAAAGAACAAGATATTTCAAAGTTAGCAGTAGAACATACAACACGAATTGTAAATTTGAACCCAGAGCATTATATAGGCTTACAAGAAAAATCCATGTTTATAATCGACCTTGTGGAGGAATATACACACCTGGACACCACCAGTATATTGATGACGTTACAGAAAATTCGTCTTTCTCAGGCATTTTGTGAACTGGGAGATGCTTACGGTTTGTCAGAAAGTGCTGCAAGTAGAACTTTTTCAAATTCCGTATTTCTCATTAGTGAACTAATGAGAGAATTTATAATTTGGCATCCAAGAGAAAAAGTACAAAAACAGTTACCTTTACTATTTAGAGCTCATTATAGAAGGGTACAGTGCATTATCCATTGTTTTGAAATCAAAATTCAAAAACCAACCGATACAGTAAAACAAGTTTTAACATGGTCAGATTATAAAAAAGCAAACACGTTAAAATATTTAGTATCATCGACCCCTGATGGTGTAGTGAATTTCATATCAAACGCATTTGGGGGAAGTACATCGGATGCACTCATCGTGGAAAAATCGGGATTTTTGGACTGTTTACAACCTGGAGCCTTTATAATGGCTGATCAAGGTTTTAAAGATACCGAAGATCTTTTTATTCAGAAACAATGCACTTTATTGAGACCACCTTATTGCAAATTGGGTAAAATAAATCTCGAAACAAAGCGAGTGATTACACGGTTACGCGAATTTACATTATTACAGTCCTTTTCTTGTGTAAGTTCCAAATTAATTCCATACATGGATTTTATAACAGTTATAGCTTGTGGTTTAATAAATTTACAAAGACCAATAGTGAATAGAACATGGGATGATACTTAAAGATCTACTCACTTTGTCTGTTGCTTTGTACTTCATACATTTTTAGATCACACCATAATAAAATATATTTTTGGAACCACCTAAGATTTTCTCTTAAATGTTCCTTGTAACAAAATTGGCAGCCACTAAACACGGCGCATCGCTTAAAAAATTAAGTTATAGTGCTTGCAGTATAGAAGCCAGAAGTGGTAGAACTACCGTCATCCGGGGATATATCGGACCACTGGGGTTATATCGGATAAGGAAACAGAAATTTATATTTGGCGCTTTACAGCTGTTGAGTGGCATTTCTAGGTTGGAAACAAAAATATCCCTAGTAAGACAGCATTGTATCATTTAAAATTTTTAAAAACGGCTATAGTGCGCCAAATATGAATTTTTCTTTCCTTATCCGATATAACCCCAGTGGTCCGATATATCCCCGAATGACGGTACTCAGCGCATACTTTGTTTCTCGCGCTTTGGTTTTGTAAATAATCCAAAGTGGTTCATTTTTGTTAAAAATGCTCATAAGATAACAAAAAAGCTAAAAAAAAAGTATATCACCCAAATGAGATAAAACATTTGGTTACACATCTATAGATTGCGACTAAGTCTTTTTAGAAATGTTCACCGACTGTCAGTTCTAGAGAAGATTAGAACATTTTCCAAATACAATGTATAGGGAGCAAGAGCGGCAATATCGATGATCCATTATATCAACTCCCGCTTTTGCTTCATTGTAGTACTGAATTATTTCTGGTTTCTTCTGTTTCGTATTTCAGGTTGAAAGTGCACAGTGAATAAAAGAAGAACGACTTTTTATCTTTCTTCAGGCAATAGCCAACCAATGTCGCATTTGGAATGAAACTAAAAATAGACGACAATATTTCTCGATGTTTAGTCGCCTATAATTGTTGCGAATTATACCAACTTGATCTTCAATTATTGAACAACAATGATTTTCAGTCTTTCAACACTTCGTTACAATGACTAATGCGCCCTTTTTATCCTTCATTGTACGACTGCCTCTGCCTTTATTTGTATTTATATTAATTTATGGTATAGCGTAATTTGTTGATTTTTTTCCTAGTTGAAAGTTCAACTGTGTATTCTTACATAATTCGCAGATTGATTTCGGTTTAGGTAATTGACCCTAAAGCTGGATTTATAGTTTGACGGACTGTAAGCGTAGACGCACTGCAAAAAGATCAACTATAGAATTTATGTACGTTTGTATATAAATGAACGTAAGCGCATGACGTAACGTAAGTGAAACGGACTGGAACGGAAGTGTTCGCCAACTTTCATCTTTTACAGTACGTTTCTTATGTCCGGCCAATCAAAACAAAGCATTATATTTGAAAATTTAAATTGTAGTTATTTTTATTCCTGTTTTGTTAATTTGGCACCAAGAAGCATACCTTCATGTAATTCATTATCCATTTTTCAATGGAAAACCAATTACGATTCGTATAATTTTTGTTGGTTATGTCACTTCTACCCATGTGCAAAAATTTTGTTCCGTCGATTTATAAATTTAATAATATTTTACAGTCCGTTTGTTACGTATCCAGTGTGTCTACGCTTACAGTCCGTCCAACTATAAATCCAGCTTTATAGGTGTTTTAATTTACATTATTAGTTTTATGCTGATGTATTTTATTATAATCATGTTTCTAATATCATATTTGTTGTTGACTCTTTTACTGCAAGTTTCAATCACCAAAGCTTATGCTTGATAATAATTAATCTTTCGATCCAACCTTGGTCACTGCCTTATTTCTGGAGTGGATGTTTAATAATTGACATCTTTTAATAATTTATACACACCCCCAGGCAGTTAATGTTGCCATTTTCTTTACATGAAAAATCCTCAGCTTAAAGTTAAATAACAACACACTTATTATATCGCCTAGCCTTCTCTCATTTTAATTAGGTATTAGTGCAGCGTGGCTACTCAACCTCACACTTCTGAAATTAATAGACGAAGAAAGATTGGTCAACTAGAAGAATTTCGTTTGATATATAAATGTTTATTTATAACAGATTCAAGCATACAAAATAATTAACATTCGGCTCAAAAAAATAACTAATTATAAAAGTTAAAGCTACTTATTTACACTATATTGTTGTGTTGTTTCATGTGAACTTTTAAGTGATGTCGTCGTCTAAATTTCTTCTGGCATACAGGGCAAGAATGAGGTTGTTCTCCAGTATGCAGCATTAAATGTTTTTTTAAAGTGCTGCTCGTGTTGAAATCTGCAGAACAAGAGGAGCACTTGTATGGGCGGAGATTAAGATGCTTTGTGATATGGGTGCGAAGATGAGTCGACGCTGTAAAACTGCTATTGCAGTTTACAAATGTACACTTGTATGGCCTTTCCTTTGTGTGACTTCTCATGTGAATCTGATGTTCGCCACTAAATTTAGAGCTAAATCCACAATAAGAGCAAATGTAGTTATTGAGCACACCGTGTCTTTTAGAGTGGGCTTTTAGTCGATCAAGAGTTTTGAATTCTTTCCCACAAGTTTCACACTTGTGAATTTCAGTAGGAAAATGCACGGTTTTAATGTGGAGTTTTAAGTAGCATTTACTGTGTAATGTTTTGCGACAAATGGAACAAGTATGTATTGCACCAGGGTGTGATTTCAAGTGGGCGTAGTTAGATTCTTGCGTACAGAAAGATATCTTACACCTCCTACAATTGTACTTCATTGTCACGTGTATGGGTACATGTTCAAGTAAGTCAGGGAGAGACGAAAATGTTTTGTTACATAAAACACAAGGAAAATTAGTACCGTTTGGTGTATGTGTCAATGAAGGATGCATCAACTTGTGCTTGAGCAACTCCATTTCCGTGTTAAAAGTATCCTGACACTCACAGCAAGTCCAGCACATTTTACCGTTGTGTTTTTTATTATAGTGCTGCTCTAAGTTTGTACTGCAGTCAAACAACTGACCACAAACTTCGCAGAATAAATATTTCGATTCAATCGATTCAATGTGATTTAGAAAATGTAGTGATAAAGCACAAGGATCAACAAATAATTTTTCACAAATACTACATGATTTATTGAAATTGTCAACTGGGTTTGAATTTGAATTAGAAGAAGCTTCACAAATGTGTGTACGAAGATCTTCAACAGATGACAACTGCTTACAGCAAACTTTGCACTTACTACAGTGAACTTTAATTACAATTGCTGGTTTTTCAGGGGGAATTATGGTACTTTTAAGAGATTCTTTCACATCCTCATTATTGTAATTTGACTTACGTATTGCAATAAGTTGTAATGCCTCTGTTTCGTCGAGATTATCGCCAACTTCTTCTTTAACGCAATCTTGTAATAATCTCTCCGAAAGTGTCCTAGATGTGTCATGTTGAATTTGGTGCCTGCTTAATTGATACAACGATATAAAAGTAACTTCACAATCTTGGCATCTAAAACGTAAATTTTTCTGATCTATCGCAATTGAGCTATCCGTAGGAAAGTTCACTGCTTCAACAGTCTCGGTCACACTTGCAAAGTCTTCTTTTACAGTCAAAGTAGTACACTTTTCTAAAAGGACTTTTAACCTTATTTCAGAATCTTGGCAGCGGTTCTTGTAAAAGTTGAATTTAATTAAGGTTTCGTAGCAATCGTTACAGATCACCTCGGGTAAACCATCTCCAAAAGCAATCTAAAATTTCAAATTGAGTAAATAAGAACAAACCAGAAATAAGAAATACCTTTAAAGATGTGACACTTTCAAACAATCCGCTTATAGTTGTTAGTTGACTTTCTTGTATCAAACGATGATAAAAAATGTCTTTGTTTGCTTCAGCTACATTAAGGCAAGTTCTGCAAACTTTGTTTATATCTTTAGGTATTTCTAATACAATTTCCATTTTTAGAGTGTACCTCTAAACACCGTTCCTCTAATTATTGCGAACAGCTTGATTTCTAAATTTTTAGAGGTTAGGTACATTCACTTAACCTCAAAAAGTTGATAACTGTCACAGTGAGTAAACAGTAGTTAATGTAGAACTGTTTTAAAAAACTCCTAATCGAAATTCTAGAATGGAAATTACAGTAAAAATACCACAAGACATAAATAAATTCTGCAGAAGTTGCCTTCGAGTCGCAGATGATAATTTTTTCTATCATCGTTTGGTACAAGAAAAACAAATAACTAATATAACTTCACTTTTTGAAAGTGTTACATCTTTAAAGGTCGTATTCCTTACTAATGAATTGTTTTTATTTATTTAATTGAATAATTTGTAGATTTCTGCTGGCGACGGTTTACCTGAATCCATTTGTGACGACTGCTTCGAATCCTTAACGGAATCTTATGCCTACAAGAATCGCAGTAATGACTCGGAAAAAAAGTTAAAAGAAATTTTAGAAAAGTGCAGTACTAACGCATCAAAAGATGACGTTCAAAAAGGTGTAACCGAAGAAAACAACATGGTTAATTGGATCATTATCACAAATCGAGAAGGTGTGGATTGTAAGTGTGAATGTGAACATTGTGATTCGGTGTTTTTCTCCTACTATCAGTTAAGCCGGCACATGTTCCAACATAACAGTACTAAGACAATTTCAGAGAAATTTTTAGAAAATTCTGTTGATGAGCAAGAATGTGTCGGCAAATCTAACGAATCAGACGACTTATTGGAGCTTATTTCGGTTCGTAAATTGCATAAAAATGAGGCTGTTGTAAGCGAATCTGTTACAGAAGAAGTTGTCCCCATCTTACAGTGTGAAGGTTTCAAAGTTCAATCCAGACGCTCTGTTGTGATAAAATTTAATTGTAAGGTTTGTCTTAAAAGATTTTCTTCTATGAAACTCCTCGAAAAGCATTTGTGTAATCAGTTTCCTAATGCGAAAACATTTGACAAGTTTAGTAAATCGTGCAGTTTATGTGGTAAATTCTTCACCGATCCTTGTGCTTTATCCCTACACTTTTTGAAACATATTGAATCTATCGAGGCGAATATTTTATTTTGCGAAGTTTGTGGTCAAGTATTTGATTGTCAAGCAAATTTAGAGCAACATTATATTAAAAAACATATAAGCAAATTGGTGTGGAATTGCTCTGAATGTCAGTCTACGTTCACAACAGAAGTTGAATTACTTAAGCACAACCTAAGCCATCCTTCCTTAACATTTGTGCCTCTTGATAAAAATTTTCCATGTGTTTTATGTAGCAAAATATTTTTTTCCAGAAATGATTTACTTAAGCATTTACCGACTCATTTAGTTTTGAAAAACAATTGTAAGAAATGTGAGGCTTCCTTTTGCTCACAAGAATCATACTATGTGCATTTAAAATCGCATCCTGGTGCTAAGTATACTTGCACTATTTGTAGGAAACCTTTAAACAGCAGAAGTTACTTAAAGCTCCATATTGACACCGTACATTTTCCCACCACCACTTTCAAGTGTGAAACGTGTGGCAAAGAGTTTAAAACTCACGATCGCCTAAAACGACATTCTCATGTACATAGCAAAGATAGAAGTTACATTTGTTCTGCTTGTGGATACACCGCATATCATAGTAGCGATCTTCAAGTGCACATGCGGATTCACACAAACGAAAAGCCATTCAAATGCACATTTCTGAATTGTAAAAGTAGCTTTATTACGTCCAGTCATCTTCACACTCATACTAGGAAGCACCTGAAAATTCGTATGTTTAAGTGCACATATTGTCCAGCCGATTTCAACACCGGTCACTCTTTAAAGAAGCACTTAATGATTCATACTGGTGAACGACCACACAGCTGTAATGTATGTGATAAGTCGTTTAGAAGATTGCATCACTTAAAAGTTCACATGAAGCAACACAACATTGCGTAACTAATTTTAATATGTTTTATTTTATAAGGCATTTAAATTATTTGTAATGTTCATTTGTATTATATGTAAATAATTATTTATTATAAGACAGCTAGTATTTTAAATTTACCTCCTGTGATACTGCTGAAGAAGTGTAGGTACTGTATCTGAATATCAGTCGTACACATTGTTTTAGTTTAATACAAAGGTATAAATAAGAATTTGAAGTCTCTTACCATTTACCAAACACCAAATGTTTAAATACTATTAATGGGGTAAATAATAACAACTTATTGTGTTTCGGTCTGCTTTTATGTTTCAAAACTTGTTTTTAAATAATTCCGTGGAGAGACGGGACTCAAAGGAGCCCCCCTGGCTCCTAACGGCTTAAATTTTTTCTAGATACTTAATATTTTACCAACGTAAGTTTTTAAAATTTTCTAAATTTTGCGGTTTTAAATAATTACAATTCTTTTATAACAATTTTTTTTGATTTTGCCCCCCTCTCTTTTGAAAATGATGCTATGTACGTCCATGTTTAGGTTATTAAATTAAAGTTTGGTATAATCGTGTAATCTTGAGAAATGGCCCGGTTGAATGGCCACCTTGATCATAAGATTTAACGCCGTTGGATTTCTTTTATGAGGTTACTTTAAGTCGTTGGTTTATGCTGACAACGTTAAAGGAACTCGGGAACAATATCGAACGCGAAATTGCCAACGTTTCGGCCGATATAAGTTAAAGTTGATTCTAAAGATTAGATTTCGAATTCTCAATAATATTTTTATATTAATTGATTTAAATATATCTTGTAATTTAATATAAATTTATTGGTGTTAATAAAATATCAGTTATAGAACTGTTGCAGCTAATGCATATTACAATAAAAATTATTTTTATAATTCTTTTCATTAACTTGCTTACTAGCTTATAGTAAGGATTTTATTTATTATCCTTGATTCACTATTTTGGTATTAGAAAATCGGAAGTCGTGGTCACAAATTTATGATAATACTGTGCTTTTTTCATTAAGAACAATATCCAGTGCTCAAGTACAATTTTTGTGTTTTATGTCATTCATTTCCAGGACGTTACAAAAATTTAAATAATTGCTAGCATGCCGAAATCTTTTAACACTTCTTCATATAAAGGCGCTAAAGGCAATTGATTTATTTATTGGAATACCACGTTATTTGAAAACTAGAATTGGTGGGGGGGGGGAGAATCCCACTTCTAGTTTTCAAATAACGTGGTATTCCAATAAATAAATTAATTGCCTTTATTAGCGCCTTTACATGAAAATAAATGCCTTTTTTACAAAAAGATTTCGGCATGCTAGCAATTATTAAAATTTTTGTAACGTCCTGGAAATAAATGGCATAAAACACAAAAATTGTACTTAAGCACTGGATATTGCTCTTAATTGTTCTACTAATGTAAAGTTAGCCGAATAGTAACGGCTTCTTTAGGAGAGGAAATCTGGATGGCTACGGTGAGAGGATGCCCACAAGGTGAGGTACTATCACCTCTCCTGTGGTCCATTGTAGTAAACGACCTACTAAAGAATTAACTGACGAAGGATTCTGCGTATTAGGATATACGGATGACATTGTCATTATAATTAGGGGAAAACATGACGGCATAATTTCAAGCCTAATACAAACTGCCCTAAACAAAATAAAAGATTGGTTCGAAAAGGAGAAATTTACTGTGAATTCTTTAAAAACCATCATAGTTCCATTCTCTAGACGTAGAAAGATGAGCTTAAAAGTTCCACCAGCTTCAAGGCTCTACGATACGTTTTTCAGATGAGGTAATAAGTATTTGGGGGTAACTCTGGATGCCAAACTCATGTGGATAAAACTATCCAAAGGAACAAAAGCCTTTTGGGAAGGCCGAAAACTTTTTGGAAAGACTTGAGGATTAAGATCGAAAATGATCCACTGGCCACATACGTCAATTATAAGACTCATTGTCACATACGCTTCAATTGTATGGTGGACAAAAACTAATGAAATCACGACACAATGCAGAAACTGCAACGGCTAGTGTGTCAGGGCATAACGGGAGCTATGCGTACAACTCCAACAAGTGGCCATGGAAGCACTCTTGGATCTACCGTCTCTACACCTGCAAGTGCAGCAGAGGAAGGGTCTATAAGCTGCCATAAAAATTGCCCAAATCAGGAAACTCAAACCAGGAGACAAGACAGGTCATCTAAAGATACTGGACTTCCTACAGCCAGATCTGTATGAAAAACCTTTGGATATTATTCCAAAAACTTTTGACTTTCAAAAGCCGTTTGAGGTTGTTATTCAGGACCGCAATACGGCTAAAAGCCAAATAATACAAGTGGATAACAAATCCTCAAACTGGTATACAGATGGATCAAAAACTGAACAGGTAACAGGCATAGGCATCACACATGGCCCAAAATACTCGGCATCTATAGGCTTAGGAACCTATTCCACAATTATGCAAGCAGAAATACTTGCAATTGAACTGTGTGCGCATGAATGCCTTCGGAGGAATTTAAAGAGCAAATAGATTAATGTAATGTCGGAACAGCCAAGCTACGATAAAGGTACTCGAAGCAAATAGCTTTGAATCCTTGTCTACATGGGAATGTCAACAATCTCTCAAGAAACTGGCAATGGGTATCAAAATTGCCCTACGCTGGGTTACAGGTCATGAGGAACTAGAGGGTAATGAAATAGCTAATAAACTAGCTAGATCAGGCTCAAGAACGCCCCCAACCGGACACGAACCATTCTGTGGGCTAACCAAAGCACATAAAGGGCTGGAGGTCCAAAAATGGGAGGCAGAGAGCAAAGAAACCCTCTGGAAAAATACACAATGACAAAGACAGGCGAAGAAATTCATAAAGTACTCAACTGCAGAGGTAAAAAAGCTTCTTCTTTTAACAAAGAATGAAATTAGACTCATTATGGGGCTGTAATAACATAAAAAAATGAGTCTGTAAAGAAATGACAGATGCAGACTTTGTGAATCGGAAACAGAGACGGCCGGGCACATGCTCTGTAATAGAGATGAATGCGGGACTAATTTTTTTGTCCCGTCCCGCGGATCTCGCACGTCCCACGACTCCCACGGGTCCCGCACGTCAGACACATGCGCAAATTAAAAATTATGACTTAAATTTGAAACTGCGCATGCGCCTGACAGCGTCTACTTTCCAACTGTTAAAAAACTGGGCTATTACTAGGACAATTGCTTTGTTGAATTTAAAATAGAGATGAATGCGGAACGGGATATTCCGCGGGATATTTTTTTGTCCAGCGGAATATTTTGAATATTTAGTCCCGACCGGGATATTTTGTCAACTCAGTCTCGCGCGGGACGGAATCCCGCATTTGATTTATTTTATATAACGCAGCCTGAATGAATTTTTTTGATTTTTTTGTTAACGCATATTAGTTAGTGTAAATGTAGGGAAAGGTTTCAGTAAGTTAAATTATGAAATAGAAGGGGAAAAAATTTCGTCCCGCGCAGGACTGAGTTGATAAAATGTCGCGCGCGGGACTAATTGTTTTAAATATCCCGCGGGACAAAAAATATCCCGTCCCGTCCCGCATTCATCTCTAGCTGTATTGTATAAAATAAATTTATAAATAAAACGTGGGACTGAATTGGCATCCCGTTTTGCTCGAGACTAAATCGGCATCCCGTCTCGCGCGGGACTGAATCAGCATCCCGTCCCGCGCGAGATTGAATCGACTTCCCGCGGGACGGGATTTTTTTCATCCCGCATTCTTCTCTACTCTGTAACTGCAATGTCTTAGCCCGATTTAGGCTTAAACATATGGGATAGATACAACTGACGCCCAAGGAGGTAAAAAGCATACCCCTCAGGAGCATTCTGTGTTTCGCTAGCGAAATTGAATTCCTGAATATCTACATAATTAGTAGGGTTATGAACAAAAGACTAATTCTGGTCGCAGTTCTAAAAGGCTCTCGCAGCCAATCAACCCCTAAGTACAATACAATACAATGCAAAGTTGTAAATCATTTCTAACAAAGAAAAGGAAATAGCTGAGCATGTAGTCCATAAGTGCTTATTCAGACAATGTTCTAAATGTTTATTGATGGAAATGCAAAAGTTGTTTTGTACAAAATTATACAAAACAAAACAATGATCAAAGGATTAATAAAAATGTAACAAAAAAAAGAAAACTACAAATACTCATTAATCTGTTACTGTTTCTATTTTAACATACGTTTTTGTAACAATTAATTATTGTTTTTGATAACAAAATTTTAAAATATAAAATTGCAGCATTCTTTATCAATTTATTAACTTAAATAACACAATCTTTTCCTTCATAGCACTGGCCTATTCAGGGGGGAGTAATTGGGTAATTACCCCCCCTAAGAATTATTATTTAACCTTTTGCTTTTCATTTTTCAACAAATAAAAATCAATCTATGGTGAAATTTACATTGCTATAGGTAAATTACCCCCCCTAAGGTAGTTGGCTGGAAACGCTCCTGCTTCATAGAGATTTAAAAAAGACCAGTTGCTAAATGTATGTACACGGCTTGCAAGTATAGGAGGCATTAGAATAACAACTGATTTCTAAATTTTTAAGAGGTTAGGTAAATTTACCTCTTAACCTCAAAAAGCTCCTAATTGTAAGATATTGATATTCTAAAATGGAAATTACATTAAAAATACCGCAGGACATAAATAAATTCTGCAGAAGTTGCCTTCGAGTTGCAGATAATAATTTTTTCTGTCATCGTTTGGTACAAGAAAAACAAGTAACTAATATAACTTCACTTTTTGAAAGTGTTACATCTTTAAAGGTCGTATTCCTTACTAATGAATCGTTTTTATTTATTTAATTGATTAATTTGTAGATTTCTGCTGGCGACGGTTTACCGGAAACCATCTGTGACGATTGCTACGAATCCTTAACGGAATCTTATGCCTACAAGAATCGCAGTTATGACTCGGATAAAAAGTTAAAAGAAATTTTAGAAAAGTGTAGTAGCAACGCATCAAAAGATGACGTTCAAGAAGATATTATTGAAAATAACAACATGACTAATTGGATAATTATTACAAATCGAGAAAGTGTGGACCGCAAATGTGAATGTAAACATTGTGATTTGATTTTTTCCTCGTACTATCAGTTAAGCCGGCATATGTTCCAACATAACAGTACCAAGACAATTTCGGAGAAATTTTTAGAAAATTCTGTTGAAGACGAAGAATGTGCCAGCAAACCTAACGGATTAGATGCCTTAGAACTTATTTCGCTTCGTAAATTAGATAAAAACGAGGTTATTATGAGAGAATCTGTTACAGAAGAAGTAGTTCCTGTGTTACCGTGTGACGGTTTCAGGGTCGAATCCAGACGCTCTGTTGTGATAAAATTTAATTGTAAGGTTTGTCTTAAAAGATTTTCTTCTATGAAACTCCTCGATAAGCATTTATGTAGTCAGCTTCCTAATGCAAAAACATTTGATCAGTTTAGCAATTCGTGCAGCTTATGTGGTAAATTCTTCACCGATCCTTGTGCTTTATCCCTTCACTTTTTGAAACATATTGAATCTATCGAGGCGCACATTTTATTTTGTGAAGTTTGTGGTCAAGTATTTGATTGTCAAACAAATTTAGAGCAACATTATATTAAAAAACATGTAAGCAAATTGGTGTGGAATTGTTCGGAATGTCAGTCTCCGTTCACAACAGAAGTTGAATTACTCAAGCACAACCTAAACCATCCTTCCTTAACATATGTGCCTCTTGATAAAAATTTTCCATGTGTTTTATGTAGCAAAGTATGTTTTTCTAGAAATGATTTACTTAAGCATTTACCGACTCATTTAGTTTTGAAAAACAATTGTAAGAAATGTGAGGCTTCCTTTTGCTCACAAGAATCATACTATGTGCATTTAAAATCGCATCCTGGTGCTAGGTATACTTGCACTATTTGTCGGAAACCTTTAAACAGGAGGAGTTACTTAAAGGTTCATATTGACACCGTACATTTTCCCACCACCGCTTTCAAGTGTGAAACATGTGATAAAGAATTTAAAACTCACGATCGCCTAAAACAACACTCTCGTGTACACAGTAATGATAGAAGGTACATTTGTTCTACTTGTGGGTACACCACATATCGTGGTAGTGATCTTCAACTGCACATGCGGTCTCACACAAAGGAAAAGCCATTCAAATGCACATTTCTGAATTGTAAAAGTAGCTTCATTACGTCCAGTCATCTACACACCCATACTAGAAAGCACCTGAAAATCCGTATGTTTAAGTGCACATATTGTCCAGCTGATTTCAACACTGGTCACGCTTTAAAAAAGCACTTAATGATTCATACTGGCGTACGACCACACAGCTGTAATGTATGTGATAAATCGTTTAGAAGATTGCAACACTTAAAAGTTCACATGAAGCAACACAACATTACGTAACCATTTTTAATATTCATTTGTATGTATGTAAATAATAATTTATTATAAGGCTGCTAGTATTTTCATTTAACCACCTGTGTTACCGTCCAAGGAGTGAATTTTAGTTATTCCTACACATCTTTTTGGTTTAATACGATGGTGTAAGTAAGTACACTACTTAGTTTTCAGTCAATACATATCAACAGTGGAAAGGAAGAAATTCTTAAGCGCCATTGCAGTTCAGGTCACATTTATACTATAAGACAATATTCCGGATGCACTCTTTGATTGCTCCATAGATAAATAATAATCGTAATAGATGCTCGATTTTCCATCTATTTTTGTGACACAGTATTAGTTCAAACCAGGGTCATAAACTATATCCTTCCGCAACGATGAAATAACCCCCTTCGCCCCGAGTCATCTATCTATACTACTCTTTCATCTTTGATTGTCCACTTGTAATTTTAAATAAAATTTTTAGTTTGATTTTGTCAGTCGTACAGGCTTCAAAATACATAAAAAGCAACACCTCAAAAATGATGAGCACATAAAGGTGGAAATACAACAAAATAATAAATTGGCATAAACTTATAATAAGTAACTAAATAAAATTAGTGAGTAATTTTTACACCAAATGTGATAAATTAGAATTATTTAAACGGAAAATTTACTACTTTTTGTAGTAACTTGGTCTTGTGGGTTTGGCCTGATTGCAAATATGGTTTATCGATACAAAGAATGTTTCAACAATGAAAATATTAAGAAATATTTTTACCTTACTTGCCTTAATTATATTTTTTGTAAATACAACACATTTTCAAATAATAAACTTAAAAATCGGGACTTGAATCCTTATATCTGGATGGCCCCGTATAACCAATACGATTGTGAACTTCATCTTTTGCTTTTGGACCCGCCTGCCAAGCCGGTGGTTCATTGTAAGGTTTACTATTTTTCATCTGTGTCTTCGCTGCTTCTTGTTCTTTTCGTGCAGTCTCATATTCCACAACATCGTCTAACTTTAATTCTATACTTGTGGGTGGTCTGCGTAACATTCTAAAAAATATTTACAATTAGTTAAAATTTAGTTCATAAGAAATTTTAAAATTTACTTTATTCAAAATTCACAAATTATTATAAAATTGAAATATATGAATGAAAATTTAAGAAAATATCATACAAATTTGAAGGTTATGTCAAAATGTTTAAATCAACAGTGTTGTCAGATTTTAGAAACTTGTGGCGCCAAAAGAAACCCAAAATCAACTAATTCAAAACGTGGCTCTAAAATTTAAATTCATTGTCCAAAATTCACAATAAAATGTATTATTAACATGATCAGTTTTTTTAATGTTTTGGGATTCATACATTTTAGAATGAAACAGATTCCAACAGATTATGACAAAATTTTAAGTTATAACTAATACCTATGGAATTACGAGTTTTAGTTGATGTGCATGACGAAATGAAGTCGAAAGGTTTTTGCTTATATAAAAACAAAAGTATGTGCAGTTATAACGTTTTCTCTACCTATAGAGTTTTTTCTTTCTAGCAGTTAGCATCAAAATCTCATTTTTGGTCAAAAATAGAGTTACGGGGTTACGATATGGCCTTGCATTCAAGAAATGTAATGACATTATTTTATTTTATAATGAAGACTTAACAGAATTTATTATGGATAAACATCTTTCAACTATTGTGTTTGCTGAGGTTAAGAGGGGCATTTTTTTTAGGGCCCTTTTAATTTAATCAACAGATGGCGCCTACTTAAATATATTTATAAAATAAGAGAAATTTGCTATATTTAAAATATAGCAAATTTGTTGAGATAATACTGTTCTATAAACAATATTCTTGATCTTAAGCTATTTTGAGTTCGTAATATTAATTTATAAAAGCACAATTCATAATTAAAGTTTAATTATCTTTTTTTGTAAGTGAGTGTGTTTTGACATACTCAATACGAACTCAAAATAGCTTAAGATCAAGAATATTGTTTATAGAATAGTATTATCTCAACGAATTTGCTATATTTTAAATATAGCAAATTCCTCTTATTTTATAAAAATATTTAAGTAGGCGCCATCTGTTGATTAAATTAAAAGGGCCCTGAAAAAATGCCCCTCTTAAAAGCAAAAGGTAGGTCAAATGTCTTCAAACTGTGGTTCATCCACAGCATTTGTTTTTAGTGTTTGTAATAAACTGGCCAGATGTGCCAAAGAATCTTTCTTTTTTTTTGGCAAATTTAAACCAAAAATACCCCTAAACAGTGACATTTGCTTGATGTTAACTGTACTGTATGATTAACTATGACTCTCTTAAAGTAGCCAAATGTCTCGTCATCTAATTATTAGCAATCTGCTGCTAGTTGATGATATTTGGTGATTTTTGAGTGCATTTTACGTGCCACGGTCGTGTTCCCTTGGGTCTCAGTTGCATGTCAAATTTGCTCAAGAAGAGCTACCTTGCTCTTCGCTGCGCAAAGTTTCTCTGTACCTTCTCTGGTAAACGGTGGAAGATGAAGTTTAACCCGTGTAGTACTAGTATTACATGGTGCAGTAACTTTTGCTCCCAAAGGAAACTACAATGGACGCTTAAGTTGTGGAAATCTTAACCTGCTACAAGAAAACCTGGGCAGCGCGGAAGGTAGAAACTTTGGTGGACTCCAAAGTTCCTAGCTAGAACTTGAGATGGAATGTAAATTTTTAAAGGGCGTTAATGGCACGTCCCCAAATCAGCTAAAACCCACGATCTACGGGGGGATTCGAACAGATAACTGTCTGCGAGAATATGGGAGCCTAGGAGTAATTCTCGCGTATGCGTGCTTAGCTTTCTCATATTTGTGAGCTTGCTTACTGAGGAGGATTTGCAGTGGCTGGTGGTTTTTGGGAAATGTAGTCAACAATCAGCACCCACCTTTAGGCCCACTCTAGTCTTGCAACTTTTGGGGGAACTAGGTAGCTGGTAGACTAAATTGCCAGTGTGTTTGACAATTCCCACCTGCGGCTCTATTGGGTAGTCACAATACTCGACTGTTAGCTCTCTAAGAGGAGGTTGCGGTATAAATGTTAAGTCTACATATGGCAATTGAATCTAAAAGTTCTAACAATCTGTACTGTATGATTATTGTACACTTTATCGACGATCACCTACTTAATAGCTGATCAAAAGTTTTATTGAACTTGAATAATTCCCCTGGGTAGGAAAATTATCCTAAGTTGAAGCGGTGGCACCTGGACTTGGAGGTCTTCGGGTGAGGACTTAAACAAACGAGTGTTCAAGACTCACTGAATAATATATTTAAAATCATCTCTTTTATACAAAAATATGTACATAAGAATAATAAGTTAAACAAGAACAAAGTATGATCGTAAAAATTATTGTAAACTCAGCATTTTGTTTATAGCTATTTCCGTGCTTCCAGGATGATTCATTTGTTACAATGTAACTAGTACAATTCATTACCTAGTCGTCATTTATATAAATTTATAAAATTATCAATTATTGATTGTGGATTACATTTCTACTTTGAGTAAATTATAAGTTGTAATTATAATGCAAGTTCATTGCCTGCCCTACTGAATATAAATACATTTCATTATTCTGCATTTTTGTTATCAATCCTACCTTGCAATTAAATTACATATACATTAAAAAATATCTAATTGTTGAAATTGATTGAAATTAGAAAACATATTTACAAGAAAATATAATTATGTATCCAAATTATATTTCATGGTTGAAATTACCAAAATGACAATTTTGTTGATTTTAAACATTCTGCCACCTCGAGTGATGGTTGTTAAACGTTACAGTGGCTCTATCTGGAACATTTCCACCGCTGGATCGTCCATCTGAGGCTGCTGTTGTGGTGTGTAGGTTTTTTGTTGATGATGTCTCCAACAATGGTAGGTTGTTAGGATGCAACCCATTATTAAGAGTATAATTGCGCCTGTTATTATGTTGAACCTTAGTGAGTGGTGCTGAATTGTTTTCCAATTGTAGTCGGAAAGCTCTTCTTGAATGTCCGTTTGATCGTTGAGTAGGTTTCGAATCTCGTCTAAATGTTTCAGAACAGGTTCCAGAACCTTTAGTGGTTGTATATCCTGAAACTGCATTAGGTTATTATCAATTGGCATTTGTTTATGGTATGAGCCTAGTATTTGAATGGTATTAAGTCGTTGCGGTACTATAACGTTATGTTTTGTCTTTAGGATGCAATTTTGTGATAATCGTATTATGCTTGTTTGATTGATTAAGATATCTTGCCGTTGTTCGTTGCAAATAACTGCACATCTAACTGATTTTGGAGCCACTACCATCCATGCATTGGGTGTGTATAGTTGCTTCCAAATAGTATTGGTTATTGTAGTTTGTATTGTGTTACAACTAATCGGATTGGGCCGTTGATAAACTTGGTCAATAATGCAGTTTGGGGTTGTTTCTAAATTTTTGACCGTTGCTGGTGAGTAGATCCAGTTGTTTTCTGATACTGTTATTGCATCTTTGAACTCTTCATTGTCTCTCTCAAAATATAGTTGATTGTTGTAATCTACTGCGAAGAATGCATTGGGGACGTCCGTTATCCAATATGTAGAACTGTTTTTCTTTTTAGTTGGGACTGGAGTTATCTTCATGACCGTAAATTGGTTTATTCCAACTAATAAAAATTGACTGTATACGTGTATGTCCTTTTCGTCTTGTTTCACTTTTGTTTTAATTATGACATTTCTTACGATTTGGAGTGTTGAGTCGATCTTTTTTTGTGCGTCGTCTAGGATTTGATTTACATGAACTGGTGACACTAGGTCATGTAAGCTGCCACCTCCAAACACAATCAACAGAAGTTTTTCATAATAATCACATGTTTCTGAAATGTAATTATTTGCTGCAATCTTGAATTCTGTGGTCTTCATTGCAACAGATGCATCTTAGTTGATTGATAAATGTAGTTACATAATTTTGATCTGTTTTTGGCCAAGTAATTTTGGATTTGTACTGTGATATTTCCACTATTTTTTGTTCCAGTTTGACCATTATTTCTTCGTATTTTGCTCTAATTTTCTTAACTTTATTTTCGCTGAAATATTCATGTTCATAGTTTTCTTCGTTTGCAAATATGTCTTCGTGAAGTTCCCTTATTGCATTCCATTCTCCTTCTAAGTTTTTTAATAATCTTTCGTACTTGCTTAGCGTATTGTCTTCTAATATTTCGATTGCTGCTGTTTTCATTGTTTCAAATAAGTAATAAATCTTCAGATATTGTTTTTTGATTCGAATTATTTGACTTGGTTCCATTTTTTGATGTTGTTTGTTCTGATATTTTGCGCTCAAATTTTTCTTAATTTGTTTGTTGATGAATTTGTTGTTTTGAATTATTGCAGAAGTGTTTTCTTTTGTGAGTTCTTTACATGACCTGGGTATAAAAGTCATGTAAGCTGCCACCTCCAAACGGAACTTGTGTAGGCGAATAGATATATTTTGGTAGCTTGCAGTTATATTTGTCCAGGTGTCGCTGCTTAGATTGTTTGGTGTTTGTTTGTTTTGCTTGAATTGAACTTCCAGACGCCACTGTTAGACGCTTGTGGTTTGGTTTGCTTGAATTTCCACGGTGGATTTTACTTGTTTAGATTTGTTTGTTTTGGATTTTTAGACGCCGCTGAAGACCGTCCGTTTTTGATTTGCTTGAATTGAATGTCCAGATGCCGCTGTTAGGTGCTTGTGATATGACTTGCTTTGATTCGATATTTTCAGGCGTCGCTGCTAGACCCCGTGTGCGTGTAGATTTTTCCGGCGCCTCTGCTTGGACCCGGTGGTTTGATTTTCTGTCACTGGTGGACGTAGTGTGCTTGATTTGCCCGGCGTCGCTGCTTGGACCCGGTGAATTTGATTTTCTGTCGCTGGATGACGTAGTGTGCTCGATTGGCCCGGCGTCGCTGCTTGGACCCGGTGGATTTGTGTCGCTGGTGGACGTAGTGTACTTGATTGGCCCGGCGTCGCTGCTTGGACCCGGTGAATTTGATTTTCTGTCGCTGGATGACGTAGTTTGCTTGATTGGCCCGGCGTCGCTGCTTGGACCCGGTGGATTTGTGTCGCTGGTGGACGTGTAGAAATTGACTTTTGGCTAGCTTGCGGCCTCACAAACTAATTAAACCGACGAAAGGCCTGGAGTACCAAAAGTCCGCTGCTTGGACCTGGTGGATTGCTGGTGGACGTGTAGAAGTTGACTTTTGGCTAGCTTGCGGCCTCACAAACTAATTAAACCGACGAAAGGCCTGGAGTACCAAAAGTCCGCTGCTTGGACCTGGTGGATTGCTGGTGGACGTGTAGAAGTTGACTTTTGGCTAGCTTGCGGCCTCACAAACTAATTAAACCGACGAAAGGCCTGGAGTACCAAAAGTCCGTTGCTGGTTCCAATTTCTTCGAAGGACCATTTGAATAAGTTGAAGCGGTGGCACCTGGACTTGGAGGTCTTCGGGTGAGGACTTAAACAAACGAGTGTTCAAGACTCACTGAATAATATATTTAAAATCATCTCTTTTATACAAAAATATGTACATAAGAATAATAAGTTAAACAAGAACAAAGTATGATCGTAAAAATTATTGTAAACTCAGCATTTTGTTTATAGCTATTTCCGTGCTTCCAGGATGATTCATTTGTTACAATGTAACTAGTACAATTCATTACCTAGTCGTCATTTATATAAATTTATAAAATTATCAATTATTGATTGTGGATTACATTTCTACTTTGAGTAAATTATAAGTTGTAATTATAATGCAAGTTCATTGCCTGCCCTACTGAATATAAATACATTTCATTATTCTGCATTTTTGTTATCAATCCTACCTTGCAATTAAATTACATATACATTAAAAAATATCTAATTGTTGAAATTGATTGAAATTAGAAAACATATTTACAAGAAAATATAATTATGTATCCAAATTATATTTCATGGTTGAAATTACCAAAATGACAATTTTGTTGATTTTAAACAGAACTAGTTATAAAGCTGCTGCTGTCTGTCCCCGTAACATAACATAACATCATTCGCATTACAGGGTATGGCTAGAAGCTAGAATCCTAAAATCCTTTTTCATCGCATAAAGACTCACCATCGATTAAAGAGTGTAATGACTTTAGCCAGTCATGGAATCATGAGCGATTTCACCGGCTTTAGCTCAAAGAAATTAACATGTGAATCATGTTAACTTCTGCTAGATGCAATTTAAGAACAGAAAGTGACGCTTTTTGTTCTTTACTTGAGGTGTGAGGTAGAACAACGCCTCTTTGAGGTTTGTCGTCACTCTCCGCTCTAAGACTCAGTTAGAATGCACGGACCGATAATAGAATGCACGGACCGATAATAGAATGCACATATAAGGTCGATTTTTGTCTAAAAATTGTAAACTGTGATCTTCATCGTGATCAGTGTATTATCAAAGTAGATCGAGTCATCGATAAAAGAGACGATCCCTGGAAGGTGTACTCTTATGTAAGCAAAAATTGAAAACACTTGTGATCCAGGCATAGATTCGCTCTTGTTTGAATCTCAATCGTGACCCTCGTTTGGTTTATTTTTGAGACCTGTATAATGTTCATCCACTTTCATTTGTTTTAGCTTATGGTCAATTTAAAAAGTTATTAATTTTAAATTTGTTTGGATTTATAATGGTAAATGTGTCCAAATTTTTCCATAAGGTTATTTTGCTGTATTTTCGGCATTAAATATTTTATGTCAAATCTAGGCTTAGGTTTTTAAATTGTGGCGGCTAGACTACAAAACGGTGAGATTACAACCGTTGGAAACGTACAATAGATTTTGCTTAGAGTAGAGGGAGGTAAAAGTCCGCACTTAGTACGTTGTATTTTTTTACGCTTATATGTTTTACTCAATCAGCTCAATATTTGGATGAGAAGTTTGTACAGTACTTAGGCTTTGTTATAAATAACATTAATGCCATGATTTGAAAACGGTGTGTATAAAAAACCATAATACACAAGTTGCGGAAAATGAGACTTTTGCCCCATAGGTGGGGCAAAAGTCCGCCATTGGACTCTGCGCTATTTTAAGTCAAATTAAAATCAATAATTTCTTCCAAATGAAAAGTAATAAGCAAAAACAACAAAAGTATAAGATATAAAAAAGATAAAATGTAGAAAAATTTCAACAATGGTCACAAATAAATTGGCCAATTTCGTGCACTCTTCATAACACCATTGTTTGCAGCTATCGCATTGAATCCACTCTCTCATTGATAAATTCTCATATTATTCTTTGCAGCCTAAACAAAGCACTTTGCCATCGGTTAATTCTTGCCTTTTTTAATTCTTCAAACTTTTGCTTGACATGGGTTCAGCAACATAGGACTCTTGCCCCAAGTAGCCAAAAACATTTCCGAGTCATGACCTTTCCAGACCATCAAACCTAACATCGATTATATCTTATAAGTTTATAGCAAGAAACATGTATTTTCAATAAAATACATACTAGTTATGGTTACTACTCATTTTCAACATTTCAACGCAATTTCTGCAAGAGCTAATGATACATCAGGAATACGCAAAATCGTAATTACCTCATGGTTCTCCAGTAATCCAACTTTGCGTGATAAAATTTGGTATAGACACTGTAATTGATGACTACTAACTGCACCTTGCGCACAATGATAAAAATTTTTGAAATATAGTGAGATATTTGAATTTGGGACTTTTGCCCCATGCGGACTTTTACCTCCCTTTACTCTACTAGTAACCTTTCTACCACTAAGAGAATACCAATGGACTGTTATTAGACCCAAACTCATGCCTACAAAGCCAAGTCTTGTATCAAAGTAATCGATAAGTGCAAAACCTAAACTAATTAAACAGGTAAATCCTCCCTCATGTAATAGACAACATCAAACAGTTCAGTAACCAATGTCGATTGTTGACCAAACACCTGTCAACTTTCAGTTTTCACAAAAACCTCAAAAATTATCTTTTTGAATTCAGTTTTACTCTTTCCTAAGAAAGAAACGTTAAGTTTGTGCTGAAACCTATACCTCACCGAGACGGTGATCAATGAGGAATTTGCCGCCTATAACTTTACTCTCATCCAAATTCTGAATTTTAAAACTAAGCAATGATAATGCTCAGGCTTTTTTTTGTTACAATTCGCACGAAATATGGATATCGGTAAATTGAGAGAAATCTTTACGACATCAGGAATCCCTATCTCGTAATACACAACTTAGTCAAAATTCAAATTCAAATCTAACTGAAAAACCTTCAAAAATAAAAATATTCCAAACCCCATACCCACAAATTCAGAGAAATCGAACGTAGTAGCATTCATCTACCTAGAAAATTACTTTCTAATTCTCAACTTTTCTAACCCCTCAAAGTAAGTTGAACAATCTATTCTCACCTTAAATCAAATTATTTTCTTCTCCCCTAAAGATCTAATTACACCGAATGAAATCAAATCTCGTATCAAAACATCTAAACCATGATATTAGTTTGATGTTGATTCTACCACATTAATGTATGGTCAACTGAGGCACTCCCGCTCCATTTCAAGCTTTGTTTCAAGTATTTACGACGAGTACACATGTTGTCAACAAGTACCGCACAACCAATCAGAATCAAACGTAAAATATCGTGTAAATATTTAAAAACATTACAATCGATTATTGCCTAAACTATTCAAAAATTTAGGCTTTTTATTAAGCAATTACCCAAAAATAGTATGCCCTAGTAGTAACTAGGGTTTCTTGTTACTAAGGTTGCCTAGTTATTTACGTAAATGCAACGAGGAGGCCTCGCTATTAAAGGCCTAAATCCTAAACGTTTCAATTTCGTTCCGTCCGAGAAGACTTCTTTATTCAATATGTACAATATGATGTACACGACAGTGATTTCAACAATAGATTGGAATTCACTACATCCGAGTTCTACTGTATATGGTAATAATCTAGACTATAAATTTCTCTCAATTATCTCTGGAAAATATAAATATATACCTACTACTATATTTGTACATGTGTACTACATTTTTTTTTAATTAAATGCTTGTAAATTTTGCTGTACTCAAATTCCAACATTTATTATGTCGTAATTTTTTTTGCTTTATGCAAACAAATTCTTTTCTAGCGTACAATCATTGAAATTAACTTTAAAAATAATATTGGCCATTCAGAAAATATCTGTTTACGGCTCACTGAAAATTTGTCCAGTAAAGCAAAATTAAATAATTAAATGAAATCAGTTTTCACCAACACGTGCGCAATCATTTGAAATATATATTTTTTAAATTAATAAATAAAGAGAAGAAAAGAATTTCGACATTTCCTATTTAATAATTCATTTTAAATTTCCCCGTCTATGCTCTGTAGGGAGGTTCACACAAAATTTTTTAAATAAAATTTGCTGTTTATATCCTGTAACACTACTAAATATTTTTTAGCATATAAAGATAGATTTTTAGATGGCATCAATTTTAGAAAAGTAAAAAATCTTTTCGTATGCTTATAATAATCTAATTTTTAAATGTTTCTCTTTATACTACCCACGGATTTTTAAAAGTAAAACTCAAGATATATTCTTTGTTCCCTTTTTATTTAAAGAAAATTATGTTATACTAGGTATTTATTTTAATTTTAATTAGTAGTTTGCAATGATGAACGATAAACATGATGATGGTACGGAGCACGAAGGCTAAGGCCCAAATTTCTTTTGTTTAATGGATGAAGCGGACGTGGGGTTTTTTTAGGTGATTAACTTCAAAAAGAAATACGCAAAACTATGGTCGTGTTCACGATAGTTTAGCCAGAGAAAAGTATAGAAGAAACTCAGTGGCGTAACTTCAAAATTTTGGCCCGAAGGCTTTTTAGTCAATAAATAATAAATGTGATGAAAAAATTCACTTTCATCACGTACCGTTCATCCAATTGATGATCAATAATAATCGAGTAATTTATAATTAGGGTGAACAAAATTATTTATATGACGTACCCCTTCATCCTATTGATGATTTCATTCAAAATAACGATGAACTTGTTCATATATGTGACTAAACAAAATTATTGGAGCCGGCTTCAGTGCTCTCAAGTGCCGAGGTGAGAGCATAATCATTTACAAAAATCTAAATACTTCATGTTGAGGATCAACTTGTAAATTAGCAATGTAAGTTTAAATAAGTAGATAGGTTTACTTAAATTTTCCGGATTTAATTTCCTGTCTTCAAATTCAATTATATATGCTAAGTTCTATACTTTGACTGTTTTGTTTTTTGCCTTTGGGGTATAAATTCATGAGATACATTTTGGAATGTTTATGTAGCTGAATAAACGAGGAAAGCAAAAAATAAATAAAAAACAATTGTTAATCTTTGGTAAATGAATTATTACTACTAATAATTACAAAAATATATTCCTACTTAAATAAAATTAAGACTAATTCACAGCATTACTTAAAGTAAATATGTACAGTTACAAAATAAAACAAAAGCATAAATATATAAACAGTCAGAAAAAAGAAAAACAATAATAAATAATGAAACTAAAAACATTTTTGTCTTATTTATAAATTACTCAATAATACCGCTAAAATGGTAAACATGCTTATTGAGACTGGCCTGTAAATTTGTGAAGAACGAGATGATTGCATTCTTTGACGGTAACTACATTGTAATTGAGTTGCGTTATTAGCATACGCGGTAAAGTTGGGAAATCTTTCGATTTTCTCAGTCTAAAAAAATTTTAATTTAATTTTCTGCCTAAAACTTAAACACTTGGAACTTACCAAGGCAAGCGTATCATCCCTTTTTCTACAAAACGTTAGATGAAGTCCGCTGTAAAAGTATTCTTCAATTCTTTTTGTTAGCAATGCTTCATCATATGGCAAACTTTGTAAATGGGACATAAAGCTCTTGTTTCGAAACTCGAGTGGTTCTTTTATAATCAGACGATCCAGTGGTCCAAGACCCGCGTTTGTGTCGCCTTCAGTAAATGCTTTCGCATTTTGCAAGGCCAAAATTGCCTTTTGGTTTGCCTCGTAGGAATTTTCATCACCAGGCTTGTATGGTGGAAATATTGACGTTGAAGCAACTTCTGGAGGTACTGTTGGTTCGGGCCTAAACAAAAATTTTTTATGTGAGTTTTGTCCAGATATAAGGACGAAAGTTACACTTACATTCCGTGCAAAAACATATTTTCTACTTCGGTCATGTTGTATTCGTAAAATTCCTTAACGCCCAAATTATCAAAAAAGTATTTAATGGGTGGCATCGAGTAACAACCCGCTAATTTTGTTTTAGGGTAATGTAAAATAAAGGCCAAACACATTTCTTCCCTAGTAGAATATCCTCCCAAAGTTGGTTTCTTTCTCGTCTTTGTCGAATAAGTACATTCCGTAACAAGTCCATCGCCTGGTAAAATGTTGACTTCATGTGATAGCGTTCTGGACTGTTGGTAGTTATAATCATAAAGATCGTCCTACAATCAATTATTAAAATTAGAAATTAAAAAAAAACGGAAGCAATTTTAGGCTTACCTGAGCAATCGGAACCAACTCTTTATCTCCTCGGATATGCCTAAGTTTTAATTTCCTGCCAGCTAAATGGGAATGTAGTAAGACTGAAATAACATTTATCCCATCTTTCGGTAGAACCTAATTAAATATAAAAAAATTTATAACGAAAAGTTCGATTAAGTAACAAAGTGACAAACCTCTCGGGTGCAATCCATGCTACAGTAACCGCCTGATTTATATTCCGTTTGCTGAGGTGGGATAATTTGCAAAGGTGAAATTGTGACACCTGCCACAAGAAAACCGCCTTCATTTGGTCTAAGTTTATGCGTATAATGCAGTCGTAAACCCGAAGTATCGATCGCTCGTTTCATAGATGGATTATCAAAATGAACTTCTAACATGAAATAGGTAGGTGAACTTAGAGGCAATCCAACATGATTTGGAATATTTTCTCCTGTGATTAAAATTAAATTTTATAATATTCATAAATCCAAAAATTAATAACGTAGAAAATGTTACCTTTGGAACCAACTGCCCATGTTGCTATAGGCGTAAGACACTTCTCCCATTCTATGGGCATTTCTGGAGAATAGCAAGGATAGCCGTCTTCTTTCGAAAACTGTTCCCATATCTTCATTTGTTTGTAAGAAATTTCGCATTCGTGTAACAGCATATGATGGATGAGTGAAGTGTGATTTGATCCAATAATGGGTTCGAATCCAATTATGTGATGCTTGGTTTGCAAAGTGGGCGCTTTGAAAATTTTACACCAATAAGTTGTATCGTCTTTTACTTCAAACTAAAAATTTAAAACAAGTTTTAGGTTAAATTTTTACACGATTTGGTTAATTATTTGGTCTCTTTAACATTCAAACCGCAAATGTTGTTTTATTGAAAACAATGTAATATGCATGACGACGTTCTTTGAGAATTCTTTTAAGTAGTATGTAAAACTTTATGAGTCAGGCTTGGGTATCTAAGTTTTTACGATTTTTAATCGTACTTACTTACTTGTTTGAAAGTCACATCCCATTGCCGTAAACTGTACGAATTATCAGGTTTAGGGATAGGAGGTGGACCTAAAAGATGTAAACTTTGAGAGCCTCTTCGTTCTCCGTGGTAAATCATTTCTGCTCCTGGATGAGGATCCTTATCGTGTATGGCCCATATTACGCGTACCGTATTTGGCTAACATAATAAAAGTTTGTTTAGTTAATTTCCAATTACAATTTAAGTGAAGCAAAACACTTACCCCCAAAATGTAGTCGTCAGGGTCACACGTATCGAGAGCTCGCCGAAATTCAATAATCGTGTGGGTATCATTTTGCATTCCAGCCATTAATCGGTAATTATCAATTTCATCTCTAATAGGTGCACTTCCTTCGTTTCTTGTGCCTCCATGACAATCCTGAATTAAAAATAAAAGTTATAATTAGAATAAGAATAAATCAATCAATCTGCTGATTCTATTAGCAAGATGATATTAGAAAGTGTTTTACATTGCAAAATTGCATTTAATGATAGAATGGAATACTTAAACGGTTTGATTATAAAATCATAAATTAAATTAAAAGGAAAAGGCATCAATTTTAGCTTGATCACTTAATTATTATACAGAAGATGGGTAGAAAATAAATTATAAATAAGTTTCTCGGTTAACTAACTAATTGCAGTTTTGTTCACTCCAACGTGAGACTATAAGTATCCAAACAGGTTTCTTATTATATGCCTGTATGAATCCGCAGGATGAAAGTGCAAGTTTAGCCGTAATCGTATTATTTTGCTAGGCTCTTATGCAGTTAATGTGCTAATGTTTTTTCTTGAGTTGAAATGATTACCATCAAATTAATGCATAGAATTTCTTGTTAAATATTTAATTATAACTACACTGTTTAAGACCTTCAAAATGTTATACACAATTATTTTTCTACACCGCCAGTAGTGCATAGAAATCTTTCATCAAACGTTTTATTTAGAATAAATTTAGACTTTACGATCGGTATTTTTAAAATCAATAATATTGTTTCATTTTTATGAAAATCTGAAGACCCTGATGGAGGTAATAGTGCCTTTTTTTTAAATTCAAAATTTTGATTTTGATCAATCGCCAGATAAAGGAAGTCAAGTGAGTTGCGTTCGCATTATACTCCGGAAACTGTTACGCTAAGTTACGAGTATAATGCTAAGTTGTAAGGACTCGATTACATAAAATGAGGTAGAGTTAGTTTGGTGTAATGGTAAGATGATGAATTTTGAATCTAAGGGTCAAGCGTTCAAATTTCACCTGGACTGATCAATAAAAAACGGTTAATTTTTAATATACGGCACATAACCAATAACAAGTAACTAATTCAAGTAATTGGGTTTGGCTGTTGGTAATCAAAACAATTCATTCTTATCACATCTAGCCACATTTATTATATAATTTAACATTGTTATCCTTGGACTCCAAAAAAGTTAGATCCGCCACTGGGTGTAGTGAAGCAGTTAATGCAGAAAAGTTTTCAAGCAAACATATAAGTTAATTTAATTTGGAATGATTTACTTGAAAAAGGATTTATAGAATAGTAATTAGACGGCGGAAACGAGATATGCACAAAACTAGTAACTTGTGGAAACGAGGAAACTACCGGAAGTACTGAAATTAACACAACAAGAAATAAAATTGATGACAAACTTGAGACGAGAGAATGGAAACAAATTGGAGTTAAAAGGAAAATACCAGATTGCCAACTTCAGAAAACTAGCAATATCCAGTAGCTATTAAGTCTGCATCAGGAAATAATGCAGTTTTTTTTATAACAAGCGGATGGTTTTGAAATTATACAGGATACTTTTTTTTATTTTACAAAGTAGCAAGTAAAAATTGGTGTTTCCCATTTTATTCATTAAAATTTCCATCAGATAATAATTTCATCTGAGGCATGGTGATAAAATCCATTAGTATTTTTAGTTTTTTTGTACACCCATCATATTTCATCCACATTTCAATTTTATTTCATAATGACAATTTGGATATAGCACTTCATTGGGGTCAATTCAAGCGTAATATATCTTTTTGATGGTATCGAGGCGTGACAATATATTTGTATTGATTCCGTCTGGATGATACTTCTAAATTGTAAATTAACTTTATTCCTCAAGTTTCCATCAGTTGGCTTTCTTTCGATTAAGTAGCTCAGTTTCTTTATTTTATATCTTCTTAGTTGTAGATGTCGAGAGCAGCAAATAATTAATTTTGGTTTGGTGTGCAATCAATTTTGCATTTGTAGCTAGCTGTGTTACACAGTTTGAGAAAACACGCAGAACAGAGAGGTTTCCTTTAGATTTCAGCAGTGATTTCACATCTGTATGAGGGGTCAGTAAATTGCAATTTTGGAATATATTGATTCCGAAGAGGATTCATTTGTTTCCTTATTTTAACAAATCTTTTTAGTCATTACTTCGATCACGTATATATTGCTTTGGTAGGCGATATGGTCGTAATTCTACTTCTTCTACCATTTCTACGTATTCATAAAAATCATCCATTTCGATAAAAAATTAATTTTAAACTACCCTGTGTAACAAAACACTTAGGTTATATGTGAATGCAAACGAAACTGACATAAATTAGTAAAAGTTACCAAATATCTCGCAAATATCCCTGTCCAAAGTGGTCTAAGTATTAGTTTCCCGAGTATACACGAAGTAGCGACTATGAAATGCACTGATAAAAATCGGTTACTCACTACTCAAGGGACACTTTCATAAGTAGCATTTTAAGTATAAGTAACTCATCGTCTATGAATTCGGCCGTTACAGTTCACTGCAAAGCAATTGTCATATGTAATATCCCAAGTGCATTTCAAATTGTCGACAATTTTTTTGAGCTCACAAATGCGTTTGTTGCTTTTGAAATTTTCCCGACTCGAAGAGGAGGGAAAATTGCCTCAAAGCAACAAACGCATAAGTGAAAAGCGAAAAAAAATTGTATACTAATTTGAAATGCATGAGAGGATATTTATTTAGACTATTTCACGAACAAAATAGGAGGTTAATATAAATAATTAATTACATTATAATTTGAGTTACTGCTAAAAACACAATTTTCTTCAAGTTTTTTAAGTAAATTATATTAAAACTTTAAAATATCGAGTTATTAATAAATTAAAAAATAATAATAAACGAAATAATCGTTTGAAAGCTCAATAAATCTTTTAATTAATTTTTAATTTATTAATAACTCGATATTTTGAAGTTTTAATATAATTTAATATCAACGAGTTAATAATTTATATATTTATTAAGTAAATAATATGTATTATTTAAATTTTAAGTTAATAAAAAAAATTGTCACTTATATTTGCTTTAAAATAAAATTTAAAAAATTGTCGATGCAATTCGATTGCTATTGGTTGAATGTTTTGTTGTTTTTTAATTCCATTGGTCTAATGACAGCTAAATGAAATAGTCCCATATATTTTCACGTGTTAGCTCAAGCTTAACGTTAGATCGATCTAAGTAAGCTCAGTTTTTACAAGCATTTAGTTAGTTCGAAGTGATTGCTTGAACTAAGATCAACCTATACCCTTACGCCCTTAGTTTGAACTAAGAGGTTTACATTTAATTTTGAGATTGTCCTAAGCGCCCAGCTCACGTTTTCAGCTTGCTCTAAGTCAGGTTAGGTCCGCTTATCTGAGAGTATACATAAATGGACTGACATGCTTGATCTGAGTCAGCTCGAGCTAATACATGCATGTAGACGGGACAATTCACTCGAATCCAAGAACTCGCAAGATTTTGTTTCCAAAGCTAGACTAGCTGTTCTCTCATCTTATGTTTTCTAGGAAAATTATAATATTTATATCAAAATTTGTCAATTTGAGTTGTTTCTTTTTTGATCTATCTACTCTTTTCTACTAATGTTCGTTCTCCAAGGCAATACTCGTGATTTTTTGAAATTGCACTTTTATTTTGTACCGCTCTGTATGTTCAAGTTTGAAATTAAAGTTGATAGATTTTGAAATTGCAGAAATAATGAGAAAACCCCAAGTATTATGGTGACGAGGACATTGGGGAAAAAGTAATTTTATTTATTCGTACTTTAATTAAATTTTATTGGTATTTAAAAACCGTCATTATATCACCATGTAGAACCATGCATTAATTTATTATAATAGTTTATTGTTTTAAAGACATGCTTAATAATTTTGAACACGTGAGAAGAATGTTGGAACTTCCTGTATTGTGTTAATTACCACATCCACCGGTTAAATGGATGGCTATACGAATTTTCCAGTAACATTTTTGTACCATTTATCGGAAAAGACCCAGACAGTGAATTTAAAATTATTGTAAAATAAAAATATAATGCTGGTAACCATCCGTTAATTATACAGGAAGACCTTTCGTAAGTTATCGTGACGATGTATCAGATCATCGAAATATTAAAGGACAGGTGCTACTGTTATCTTGAACTTGATGTAAAATACACCTTGCATTCGAATCGAATTTTTGTCTCTACTAAAATATAAAACCCAGACTGAAAAACAAATTTAAATAATTTGAAACAAAGCATTAGAACATTGTTGAGTAATCAATCAATAATATCTCTAATACAACGTTGACATATTTGAAACGCAAAACATCACAAAAATAAAAGTCATTAAAATCGCGAATAAGGTCGAAACAGCTGTTATTTATTCTTTAAATTTTATAAATTTTTTTGATAGTTTTCAATTGATAGTGATTTTGGATACAATCCTGGCGGTTTAGAACCACTTTTGTGATGGTGTGTTTTAAAACTTTATATTTGAGGTTGTGAATGAAGCTTTATATTTTTAATAGCATTTCCAATGGAACGAAAGTGACAGGAAGTAGAATTATAATCAAAAATAAAAAGTCGTGTGCCAACATCTTCAGCAATTCTACAAACCCGCATCCGGACATACTAGTAAATAAATAACCTTTTCTCATTAAAGGATCAGGTGCTGCACTTTATGGAAAAACATTAACAATGTTTTTCTGTTATATTTGCCATTTGTAATACATTATTAACTTTTTAAAAAGGAATTAATATTCCAAACTATACATAATTATAAAAGTAAAACAAGAACTTATGGCGTAGGTAATGCAGGTGACGGATGAAGTTGAAAAGCTCGTGTCCGGATTTACTTTGGGGTGAAAACGGAAACATCTGTCTTTTACCATACAAGATTGACTTGATAGTCGTTATATAATTTTAGAGCCTGTATCGAATATCAGCTCACGTATCCTAATTGAGCTTCCACGTCGCGTAGAGAAAAATTTTAAGTAAATAACAAATAATTATGTGCTTCACTTATACCAACGATAAAACAACGTTACTTTTAATGCTATTCTACACGGCTTTACAACAGCCAATCCGTGGCTTGTTTTACTGCTATTAGAATTCGTTTTGCTTAATTTATCGTTATTCAGTTAAACCTCAGAATTAGAACAAAACTAAAAGAGCACTTTACAGTCACATAATAACGACTTGCGTTCTTTGTGTGTAAAACGCTTGGTTGATTTGATAACGACTTTTTAACGTTAATACAACCGCTGGAGAACGTTAAATAAACACGTGGTTTTTCAAGTGTATGCGAAATTCGCACAAACAAATTATAAAATTTGCATTCTAATTTCATCAAAAATGATCGCTTCTGTTTGGAAAAATAAAGAAAATTTAAATTGCCGAGACGCCAATAACAAAATCCAAAACTTTTATATTCGACAGTAAATAAATATGTACGTCTTTATTACTTTTGGGTTTATTCTTGCGTAAAATGAGGAAACCGCGACCATAACCTTCGTTTAAATTCGTTGCTTTATTGTAAAATAAAATTTTTTGTTTGGATTATAAACAATAAATAACTGCAACTAAACTTGTGATTTCTTAAACTTACTCGAGGAAAATCAATAACTGTTACATAAACGAAGTGAAAAGTGGAAATCGAATTAGTGCAGTATCAATTTATTACGCCCCAGAGAACCAATAAAAACTTGAAGCGAATTAATTTTTTGTACATTATATTGATGTTCTCTTGTACTAAACTGTATGACATGATTAAAGATGTTGAAGCTCTTCTGGGATAAATGATCCTAACGATAATTAAGTGTAACAAAGAAGAAATAGATTATGCAATGTACAAAACGTAATTTGCCCAAAAAGACAGATGTAAAAATTTTGAAACGAAGAGCATACGGCTAATGTGTGATTATCCAAAAAGTTCATCAGCTGTTGAGTAAGAATACAATTAAGGTAGAAAGAATTCTTTTAAAAAGATAGTCAAGGTTATAAATATGCCAGGTGCTTGCTTGGAGAGAAAAGTCCGCTATAATAAAAGACGTTAGACTTATTCGAGGGGTTTCATCTAAGCGCTACTTTGCTTCCAGACAAGACCAAGGAGAATAAAAGGGAAGCAACTGAAAAAATGTTAAAACACCATCAGGAACTAACAGGAAGCGTTTATCTTGTTTTAATCTAATGGATGTATGATCTTTGGGATCACCTAACACTTCCCGGAGCTTTGGTCCACTGCTCCAACCGACCAAACTTGAATTGAATAAACTTTAAAGTAGTATATTAAACAATGAGAATTTATCTTTTGAAAGAAGGATAATGGGGTAACTCTTTAACTCCCTTGGCTAGAAAGCAGTTCTATTGTCGGGGGGTAATTTAGACATTATAGTGTGGTAATTACGGTATCGGAAGCTGTGATGCAGAACGTGGATATATTTTTGGCTTGCACAAAGTACAGATTGCAAAGCATATTTTAAGTGTTTCTGTATTAGTATACAGTTTTTTGAACTTACATAAAACAGAAAGAAAAATTATCGCTTGGCAAGGTGTCTCTTTAATTACTTCTAAAAAGTTTGCAAAATGCACCTGTATTGACCATAATGAAGTCAGCATAATTTTTACTACCCACACTTATTTATCGAAAATTGCGAACGATGCTATTCAATAATTTAAAACGCTAACTGGCACAAAATTTATTGCAGCGTTTTTCAATTTCAAAAAAACGAGATATATCGACCTGACAAGAAACAAAAAGGAAATTGGAGATACATCTGTTGGTCAAGTATTGTAAAATAAAAATTACATCCTGTCTGTGATTCAATTTGAATATTATTATAAAAAAGTAAACTTATTCAAATTTGTGAAGCTCATTTAGATCTTTAAAATTGAATGATGCTTCAGACGTCGAAGCGTGACCGACTACAGGATGTAGACCGCATTTAAAAGATGTAAATATCCTCTCCAAATCCGGTAAAACATCTACCTACCACTTTTTGTTTTCATTTTATTTGGCATTTTCACAAACTGCACCGTTTATTAAAATATTTTTTATACTTGGATTAGATACGTCGTGAATAATTTTGCATTAATTTAACATCAAATGTAGATAAGTATAAAAATTTACAACAGGAAACGTATAATAATAAACTACATATTTAAAAATGTCGAGGTGTGTTGTTAATTATAGCTTTTATAGTGTAAATAACGAAAAAGAAGATAAATAGTTACCAGTAAATGTGCTTGAGATGTAGAATCGTCAATCCATCCCAAAATAATATCAGCTCCTTCCATTCCACCATTTGGACTGAATCCAATTCCAATGTATCCTCTGGTTTTGGCTTCCACACGAAACAAAATTTCTTGGTGTCTCGGCTGCCATTTCAACAAAATATTGTTACTGTTATCCAAAAATTCGGAATGAGTCCATTGAATGCTATCACCAGATAATGCAGCTTTTCGTTTAGTTCTATTCGCTGATGATAGATCCTCGGCAGTTTTTGCACTTCTTTTATTCACTTTGTGTTGAAAACGATTTTTGTCAGTTTTTATGCTCGAAATTGTATTAGTTTCATCGATGTGTCTAACGTATTGATCTAATAAGTCTTCGACGCCCAACGTCGCTTCTATACTTAAAAAGCACACTAAAATAACCACACTAAACGAAAAATGCATTTTGCTTATCTACGGGTCACAAAAAATTAACTCCACAATTCCATTTAAAAATAATTATTTATAACGTAAATTTATTCCTTTATCGATTTATTTTTGTCACTGTTTCTGTAAAATATTATTAAAAGCGAAAACTTCACATTCAGTTTGTAATAATTTGCACTGGGGTTACACATCCATCACATGGGTCTACTTCTTTACAACTGGTTCTTGTGTAGACGAGTATGCCGGCATGGTTCTGTGATATCGTCCCTCCAGCTACCTAACGATGGTGCTACCGTATTATATCCGTTTTATTCATTGTGGGATTGCGTGATTCTTTACGAAACGGTGAACTTGTAGTAGAGGGTTTGTTCAAAATGATCAATAAAGTATGACCTTGAAAATAAATTTGCGGCTTGCAAATTTTTACTGAACTTGCAGTTTCTCACAGGAATAAACTAAAGCAAATTTTATCCGGCAAAAACATAAAAATGTGCTTATACCATTATATTCTATTAAAAATTCATAATAAATAGTATAGTGGGAAATATAATAAATCTGTGATGCTTACCATTCAAATTCGCTGTGAAAGCCGGCAACGATATTAAGGGTTGTTTAATTGCGTGCGGAAAAAAACTGGAAAATAAAATTTTTGCTGCTTGTCTTATTTTTAAACAATTTTAAAATGAAAATATTATTAATTAGAGTAATGCTGAGAGTCCTTAAAACTGTTCAGTTCCAGCAAATCGAATAGATTTACAGTACATTTTTATGGGTACATAATACCCATACCTACTATAGGAAATATGTTAATCAATTAAATTTTAATGTGGGAGAAATATTATTTACAGGTTTAAAATTCTTACGAGATATGAATAAAATAAAATACGTGGGAAATATTTCGGTCGTTCAATATTTTGAAGGGCCAAAAGAGTGGTGAGGGAGAAACACGTAAAAGCGACAGATGTTTAAGGTAACAAAGAGGTTCCGGTGTAACAGATGTTGTGGCACGTGCCAAGGGAATAGTCGTGAAAATGTAACCACACGATTCAATTAATAAAAATTGTAAATAGATTTCATTTGCTGAGCCTTCCAACATCGGCGAGAGTAACTTAAACGCTAGATCAAGAAGCAAACTTTTCCTCATGAAAAGTACCTATATTTATCTCAAAAGTAATTTTTGGAAATTTAACAGGGATGTTTGAAATAAATTCTTTTTACTAACGAGTTTGTTTTTATTGTAACACACCGACATTTCTGAAATTCTTGTCTTTGTTGGTATTATATAATAGAATCTCAGGTAATCTTCAGTATAAAGCCAAACCATTGATTATATGACCAAACAAGGAAACTTACACATACACTTCTAAAAATCGTAAAATCAATTCAAACATTGCCAGTGTTATCCCGAGACCAAAAAAATTTTTTTTTGTTGCTTTAGTTTAATTTCTTCATTATTTCAGTATTATATCAAATTAAAGAAAGAATTTTTTTAGAGAAATTGCCTACCAACAAAAAATAATAAGTCTTTTAGGTATAATAATCACTGAAGAAAAGGTAACCACGGTGTGTGTAACTTTCGTAAGGGTCTCATTCCCACGAGGGCTGAAATGGGTTCTTACACGATAGGATTGCTTTCTCATGACTGAATTATTTGTACACTTTATGGTATGGTCAGACATTAAAATAAGCTTAATTCGTTTTTCATCCAACAAAAAAAAACATAAGTTTTGCTAATACTATGATAATTGTACTCATAAAAGGTAAACAAATAATTACACTGTTAATAATCGTTTTGTACCAGAATTGCCACAATTAATTTTATATAAATTCGATTTATGAAGTATACGTATACACTGCTATCATTACCAATTCTAAGAAAAATAGTGACATGAATGAGCTGTGCTTTTACGCGTATTGAATAAACCATTGGTTTTGTATTCATTCTCTCACGAGTATGCGAGGGCTGTGACTTCATGACGTTCTGGTTGTTAAATCGTTTCCGTTTCTAGGTAATTTGCACGAAATTTTAACAGTCGGTAACAAAATCCTTTTTTATAGTTTTTTAATATCACTTATAATGAATTAATTATTACCTTTTTAATTTAGCAAATACGAAAAATTAAAGATAAGTTTCAGCACAACTCGAAATTGCGGTTTGAGAGAGGCGAAGGCGAAGTTGTCGTAAAAGAAAACCAAAGATTTCCTATAATAGCATGGATGGTTAAGACGACCACGTTCAAGATACAAAATATTTAAAAAAAAACTATTTAATTAGCCTTGTATTAATATAATTTACTTTAAACTTTTGTTTGTTTTTTACCATTTCCTTTCGATAATTAACGACACGGTCGACCGTTGTCATTAATTTCACTGAAGTGGTCGTCCGCAGAGCCTAAAAGTTTTGCCACCTCTGTGTTAACAAAATGATATTAATAGTGGAGTAGTATAAACTGAATGAAAAACAATGATGGTGCGGCACAGTGAAATGAGGTAAAGTCAATAAAAAATATTATGAAGATATTATTAACTGTTTATGAAAATTTAAAACAATTTCATAATGCCATATGATACGGTTAGAGTTTAGCTCTTATTGCATCAACTACTAATGCTGAACTACCCAGTTTGAGTCCCGATGAAGTGACAGCAACGCATTTAACAAAAAATCTCACTTTCCTGTGGTACGGAACTCACGTTAAACAGTAGGTCCCCTTGTATGTCAAATTACTTTGAATGAAAATACCAAAAAAAGATACACAATTTTGTATTTATTTATTTATACCTCATTATCATAAAACACACGACCTCCATCAGTAATGGCTCAATTTCAAACTTTTAGAAGGTTCAAAATTTGGTCTTGACTAATATTGATCTTTTTTATGTTTTGTCAATTTTGGCTTTAAACCACAATAGATTATTGAACTTTATCACTTATCTAAACTATTTTTATTTGTTATCTCGTGCCACTTTACTTTCATCAGCTGTGACCTTGCTGAACTTCTGCTTTGATTTTTGAGATTATTGTTTACCATGGGCTAATAGGGGAACGACTGCTGTATTTATTTTAAATCATCTACTTCAACGCATAACTTCCACATTTTCAAGAAGTATGGAATCACTCTTTTTTCACTTTTATGCAATGTATCAAAGTTGTTTTTGTAACTGCTCTTTCTGAATTTTTAGCATCGAGGAATGTTTCTTTTGGTGAAGCTAAATCTTGAGCCTGTCTCACTATTACAGAAGTCTGAAGAGCCAACGAATGAACGAATGGCAAACCATCCACTATTTTGCTATGTCTGATTTAAGAGGTTAAATGCGTTTAACATATTTTGTTCATTAAGGCAAAAAAAATTATAGTTTTCATATGGAAATCGAGGCTACTTATCACCAAGACAAATTGCTATACATTTTTTCAATCCGTACTAAGCACCTAGAGAATAAATTGCCACTTTTTAGGTAAGTGGGAAAAATTTATATTCGATATGAAGCCAAAATTGCAAAATTAATCAAAAACGTGTGGGGATCCTAGCGCTGTCACTATGTTACAAAACTTTCAGGTCACATCAGTGAACGCGGTGCTTATAATACAATTTGGACTATGAAGCCATAAAAGGAACTATAATTTTGATAACAATATTCGATAATCTTAATTATGCATTAATGATTGTAGAAAACCATGTAAAAATAGGCATAATTCCAGCTTTCCAGTACTTGGCATTAATCTTATTTGTAAATTCTATACAAGGTTAACCAGCAGTGTGTTAAGCATACATTGACAGAATAGAAAGCGGAAAACCACAGTTTTATTCCTAGCCGCGCCACACTTGATATAAAAACTATCCTCTGCGCTAGGCGCAACCCCTAATGAGATAGTTGGCCAAAACATAGTATGTCGCAATCTGAAGAGAACCTCTCCAGTTTGTTTAGCCACGATTTAGTCCGAAAGCAAGAGCGTTGATTCTAAAAAAGAAGGGTAGCTTGGGGAAAAAAGAAATAATATGTAAAAAATAATAAAGTGTTTTTAATAGATAACAAAAGTTGAGAAATGTAATCACAGTTCCAAATAATTGCAATGTGCAATAAATTGACTGCGCTAAAATATACACACAGTATATAAATAAAAATACGGTGTCACAATGAAAATGTGCACACACTTCAAATTAACAACCTCAACAACCTCTAAAAGTTACTCTAAAATAATATAAAGAAGTCAAAAAGCCAAAAAGCCAAAAGACGTCGGTTACACAAATTGGAAAAATATAAAATTTACTTACGTAAGCGCCTTGGTAAGTTTACACAATGACAAGCATTTTCTTCCAATCAAGATTAGAACTTGAGGCTTTGCAGGTAAAAAACTGGAACGCTTGTCAATAATTGACACTCTCAAAATCAAATTGACACTCTCAAAATCAGAACACTGCTTACAGATGCAGAACACCGTTGGACCAGTAGGAGATGATGGTAGGTAGAGCTAAACAAAACTGGACCATTCTAATGATGGAAAATTCCGTAAAGCAATTTAAAAAAAAACAAAGTTTGTTAGTTAGCTTTTGATTGTCAAAACGTACTAATAACACTAAATTTTCTGCCAAACCGTAAGGAATCGGAAATAGTCTTTAAACTGATTCACCATAACTGCGTAAAAATTTTGCGTATAAAAGAGTTTGCCTGATGAAAACTCACACTAGATGTTGTGGTACAGGAATCAAAGGATACCAAAACAGTTGAACGACTGGCCACACAAATTTCGCACGGTGACAATGACGACAAAGCTTAAAATATTCTACAATCTGTAAATCGGTACTTAAAAAATTTGATGAAACCAAACATAATATACCAACCTGCTTGTTCAAATCGCTTGGGGTCGACTTCATTCATACACCGTTTTCAACCCATCACTATCAGCATTATTTTCACACTAAATCCTGCATGCAATCTCAGTTGAAATCAAATCCAACAAAATATTTGCATTAAATGCAAATAAAAATACAGAATCGGATCGAGGAATTATTGTAAAATGAATGAAAAGTATGAAATAGAAAAAAAAATGAGATAAAAAAGAAATGGGTTTAATTTAGAGGTTTAAATACATGCGAGTTTATCTTGTCCCACACAAAAAAATCAGAATACCGGGTTGAGTATGAACTTATCTGTACCCTAGGAAATTTAAAAATTTTATCAAAATTGTAGTTTTTTGTACAACCTGCTTCTAAAACTTACAGTAGAGTTCCTATATACAAGCACGCATTATTAGTTCATTCATGTATACGCTCAGATAAGACGACTTAACGGTATAGACCGATCTGAGTTAGAACGAGCTAAAAACGTAAACTAGGCGTTTAGGAGAATTTTAAATTTGAATGTAGATCTTTAAATCAAACTAAAGACAGTTTGATCTTGGTTTAACCAATCAGGGTTAGAAACACTGCTTTCACTTTGAATTACATGCATTTATACTCCGTACCGTAAATTTCAAATCGAGCTTGCTTAAATCGATTTAACGTTAAGCTTGAGCTAACGCGTGTGTGCATACGGGACAAGTAACAATTTGTAACTTTTTACCGTAAAACTAATAAAATCAAAAATTACAGTAATTTCACAGAATCCTCATGCAACACAATTATAAATGCACTTACCCAAAGATATAAAATGAACACTTCCAATTCACCTCTATAAAGACGGTACCCGCTTATTTTATTATGTTGATAAAATCTTCTTAATTTAAATATACTAAAGTTGCGAGATCCTAGTCTAAGAAAAATATAGCGACAAAAAGCCGAGCGACTTATTGTGTAATTATGTAGAATAATTGTATAAATTGAGGTACAACAATAATAGCAATTATAACAACTAAAATAGCTGATGTATGGTTTAACTTAATACAGTTTTATTGATTGGCATTAAATTTATACTAATCAATTATTATGTGATGACATTTAGTTATTGCAATACATATTAATTTTATTATGCATTTGAATTTACAAATGGATATCCATTAAGTAGCTTTAATTGCAATGCACTACAAAATAAATTGCAACTGTTCGCATAATGGACCCCTCTAATGATAGTTCATTCATTGTCGTGTATAAATGATTTCAGAGAATTTCAAACACAATTGCGAGATAAATTTAATGAAATTACGATTACTAATTATTTAAAACGGGATGGTATACTATACAATAATTATACATCATAAATTAATAATAATATTAAGTTAAATTTATATAAGATAAACCTTTAAAAATACAAAATTTACACTGTAGAGTTGACTCGGGCTAAGAAGAACCGGCATGTGGTAATGCGTAGATACAAAAATTCATTAAGTCCATTTGCCCGTCGGCACAAGCAAGTTCTCCCTCCAGTCTCCACATCTACTGCGTCGGTATTTTGGCTTGCCGGTTTTTGTTACCCCGAGCCAACTCTAGTACCAAATATACAAAACCAATAATTTATTTTTACTATGAGGATAAAATAAAAAGTCTTCGTGTTTAACCCATGATAGAGCTACTGGTCACTGATAATCTCAAATTTTGCTTACTATGGTTGAATGCCAATTATCTAACGATACTTGCCAAAATCTTACACTGATTTATGGAGTAGTTTGTTTGCAATAATTATGGAGAAAAAATAATATCGGTCAGTGATTTCATTTCTATTTTTCTGCGGAAAAACATGTGCAAAAATTCAATTCGTTGACTTACGGTTAGACATTGGTTTAACGAATCAAACAAAGCTTTTGATGAAGAATTTCCAAGTCGTCTAATTGAGATGATTCAATCCATGGAAACATGGATCCATCATTATACTCGTACATCAGTAATGAAAGAACAATCAAAATAGAGAATTATTTGGAGCTTTGGACGCTTTTAGGCATCTTCTCATCTTGGCGCTATATTGGGGCAATGTTGAGTAAATATTGCAGGAATATTGCAAAATTGTACCAATTTTATGTACTATGTGGACAGTGCCTGTTGGAGATTGTTGTTCGGTTTTTGACCTCATTGGGAGGACCATTATTCGTATAATTTTTACGTTGGTCATGATTTGTATAGCATTTTAAACCAATCCCAAATTTTTGATGAGCGACTGAGTGAGAACTATTGCTTTATTATCTTAATTATTTATAATTATTCTTATAATTTAAATGATTTAAATTTGTGTCCGATTATTACCTATTGCAAAGAAACAAATTGCTTTGTTTCTCAACCACTCTTGTATTGCATGCAATCGATACGTGAGTAATACCTAAGCAAAATGTAAATAAAAATAAAGTTGATTTATACTAAATTATTTATGGATTTTCATTATTATAAGTAAAATAAACAATATGTAAATTTGTATTATTCTTTTTTTAGTAGAGTATGTGTAGAATTTAATGATTGATGAAAGATTAAAGTATATTTTGATTAAAATTTAGCAAGCTTGCTTTGTTTCTCTTTGATAGACGCTAAATTTTCACAGCGATTATCGCTCCTACATCAAGTTTGAGTTCAAACTATTTACAAAATTGCCTCTCCCTGACGGATGCAGTAGTAACTGATTTTGTATAGAAAATCTTCAGGACAAGTTGTTTTAACTATATAATCGACAAATTTTACATAATTATTATTATTATTATTATTATTTATTACATATACGGATAAACCATTTTACAACTTTATCATACGACAAAACATAATCATCAATTCAAATCTTAATTTACTTTTGGAAAAAAATTATTGAAAAAAAATCAATTGTATTGTGGTTAATGTAGGGTAACTTGATAGTAATATTACAAAATAGATTACAAAACATCGCATTAAAATCAGTGCATCGATTCTGAAGTTTTATTTCCATTCCATAGCATCGGCAAACTTGCTTTGAAGAATTATCTAATGTAAAAATATATCTACTGTCTTTGTTTGATCAAAGGTAAAAAAATGTCGTTAATAACAATTTTTTAAATTTAACAAAACTAATATAATTTTAATTTTGCACAGCGCAAAAAATTATTGATCGATTTTACATACATAAAGCACATACAAAAATTTGTAGCTTTTAAAAAAATAGAGGTTAACTTCGTGCATATAATTTGAAGTGCCTTATAAGTTAAGCTATGTTTTAATAATAATTTAACCAAGAATTTTGTTCTGCAAGAATAATTAATTTGGAATTTAAACCTCGTTACGTGAGAGTTCTTGTTAATATTAAAATTTCTCAGACGTAAAAAGTGAATATCTATGGTAATTAAAAGGTTTAATGAGTTTAGATCTAAAGAAGTAATAATACATAATTTACATTATTAAGAATAGAAAGAGAAGAAGCGAAAATATAAATATATGGAAGTGTAGTTTGGCCGATGGGTTTAAAGCTTTGCATAAAATTCACATTAAAATTTTTTACTTGAAAAGAAATTTGTTATACATTTTTGTACGTTCATATAATTACTGAAAAATAGTGGAGCGCTTTAATTTTTAATCCTCAAGTGAATAGAAGAGATTATTGCATTTTTAATATTATGTTTTGCTAAATTCATTTAAAGAAAGAAACCACATTTTGACGAGATAAATAATAATAATCATTATTGTTTCTACTTTGCCATATTCCAGTTTTATTGACAGGTGCACTTCATTATACACCTGCTCTATGTAGATAAATTTGATGGTTTTGTAATATTAACACTAAAACAGGTGCTATTAATTTAAAGCTTTGTCTTTTAATTAATTTTTAATAAAACTTCCATCAGTTTTATGGATTTTAAGACCAATTAGGTGTTTGTTTATATCCACTTGTAATTATAAATGCAAATTAAATTTTCGCGAAGTACCTAGTTAATATATTACGTATAACGACTAGCACCTTTCCACTATATTACTTACCTGCTTAGAAACCTCATTTTATTAGACAAGATGGGTAGTTTTGCCTCCAGCTCATGCCGCAGCCTAGCGAGTCTAGTAAAATGACTTTCAGTATTCTCATATTACGTAAAGTAAAAAAAAGGCTAATGGTAATTAATTTTCAGTGGTCAAAGGAAAGGAAAGTGTAAACCAGTTAAATATTTTGTGTACCTATTTCAAATAAATAAATTTTAAAATAATATTTGTGTTAGATCTCGAAGTAATGCTTGAGACAATACAAATCTTTCCTTGTTTCTTTCAAATCTTTATTTAATTTTATTCCGCACATTCAATGCCAAAAATTTATGTATTTATTTCCCATCTGTTGCATCCATTGTGTGCCATAATGATCAATTTATGCACAAAGATCTTCGTAATTCTGAGTACAATAATTTTCAAATTGTGCGAGATAAATGGATATCATTAAGCCTCGAAGATGTATAAATAAGAAATTATTTTAGATTTCTAAAGAAGGAAATTACTATACTTTTAAGATTTTTGGTGATACAATTTCTTTGACTTGTAGCCAAAAATTTACTATTATTATTTTAAAATAATATTTCAAAGGCTCTTTCAGAATTTTCAAAAGGTGAATTTAGACTTGGTTGTATATAAGATAAGTACCTACTTATTAAGAAAAAAATTATGAGAAAATACTGTTACGCTTGCGGGGTTTAACAATTACTTGAAAATTATCATCACAATACTTCTTTATTGAAGAGTATAAAAATATGTTGCCTATTGTTGAAAAGTGATTATTGTGTAAAATATAAGCTGAAGTTTCAGGCTTCATAATTTTAAATAATGACAATTCAGTCAGTAATGAAAAATATACTCCTAGATGAAAGCTTTCCTGAAAATCCGTTTGGTAGTTAAAATCTTTTTGAAATTTTTTGAAACAATAATAAAATAAAATGTAAGGTGTGCCCAATTATGAAAAAGATGGTTTTAAAAATAGAAAAAGTTTAAAAATTATGAAATTATTGTGATTTCAAACAGAGCTTAGTTTGGGTATATGACAGGGAATAGTTAATTAAACAATTGGTTGCCTATACTGCAGTCACAATAAAGAAAAGATGCTTTCCGGTTTCTTTTAGAAGTATCAAATTTAGAAAAGAATTGATTTAAAAAATTAACATTTTTTAATTATTAGGATAAGTTTTAGTTAAGATAATTAACACATACTTTAATAGAAAGCTCTGCCTGTTTATCTATCTTTCTGTTGGTAATGTTTTTCCGTTCTTTTGATTGGATGTTTATTTATAAATGGATCCTAAAATACTTCTAGTTTTAGTAGCACACTAATCAAGTTCTAACTAATCACTGATGACTGACAGGCCACCCAAACCTTCCAGTAATAAATATTGTTTTGCTCTTAGGTGATTAAGTTAACTTTCAAAAAGTGAAGCAAAAATAAATGACGTCACAAGTGGGCTAAATGCTACTCCACACTTGTATATGCCAAATATAAGTGAGAAAATCTTGATTCAATCCCACGTGTGACGTAACATATGTTAAACCAGTCAGAAGTGGGAGCTGAGGTTCTTGAATACATTCTATCCAAATGTTGCATTTAATATACTTTACTTTGTGAAGCCGGAACAGGCAAATGTGCATAAACCTTGAATGGCAGAAAAAGAAAAAGACTTTGTTTAACCTGATTTAATGGTTAACATATTATAGCATTAGAGATAATAATACATTTAGTAATTGTGAAGGTTAAGGAAAATGCAAAGAAAAAACAGTTTTGATGTCGCTATAACCAAATTACTGTGAGTATTAAGATGTGTGTTTACGATCAGGAAGCAGTGCAGTAAATTAACTATAATATAAAAAAGGTTAGTTCTTTTAGTGCTCTAAATTTTTTTATTTCTATGCAGACGTTTTTGGTTTTTTTTATGATCGTCCACATTACACTAGGTATTAACTGTTTTATAAAACCACACTATTGTTCTTCATCATTCAAGTAGGGAAACAAAATTTGGCAAGAATTAGCTAATGGAAGGATCTTAATAGCAACCAGCATATACCCAAGACTAACCAACTTAACCGATAAATCACTACAGTCTTAAAATTTATAATACTATTTATTATATATTTTACACTTTAAAATGCTATTATTTTATTTAATATACAAAAATCGACAAAACTAAACTTGCATTGTTTTTCTCTAGCACGGCAGTATAAAGTAAATAAATGTTGAATTACTTTTATGTCAAAACTTTTATTGTGATGAAGATTAACAAAATTGTCCCAATAAAAACTATAGCATTTGTTACGTACTCTGTGTAATGAAAATTATGAATAGTTCAATGTAGAATAGAAGGAAAATTCATATAAATTTGTGCCATCTGATATTCTCGTCTAAAATTTTATATTTTTAAAAATAATATCTCTGTTGCAAAAATTATAAACTAAATTAACTTTTCTTGCTTAAAAGTTTGACATAAAAAGACAGGGTTGGAAAATTAAAAACTTGGGTAAGTATGATGGCTGATGATGGCTATTCAAAGCAATATTTTTGCCACGGAACTTTTGTGTTACATTACTCTAGCATAACCAATCATAAAGGCTGATTTGATTGGATCACAGGCCAATAATTTAATATTTTAGTTTGATGTCCTGAATTCAAATATGGCATTAGTTTTTACCTAAAAGTTCAAATTTCTATGGTATAGATCAAAAAGGAAAACTAAACAAGTAATTATTATTATTATATTGTACAGATGTTATTATGAAAAAATAATTTTGATATTGGATAATAAAATAAAAATGTAATAAAACTTATATATAAAAAGCTCAAAAGATGATATTTGATTTTTATTACGTTTAATTAACTTCATACTTTTACAACTTTGATTATTTTACATTGTTTAATAATAATGACAAATTCAAATAAAAGTAAAAAGTTTGATGCATTTTTGTAAGGAACTAATCTAATGCTGATAAAATATTTTTTTACCTAGAAAAATATTTCCTATTGAACTTTCTTGATGGCATCGGCATAATATTCTACGACGATTCATACACATTTATTTCATTCTGTAGATCTGTTAAAGATGGCTTTGCAATAAATTTTATTAGAATGGGCATTGTTAAACCAGACGATTTAAAAGTTTTTTATATTTGTCGCTATCACTTTTAGTGCAAGTTATTTAGAACATTCGTATTTCTCACCCCATCTCGTTGGGCGAGTCCCATAAGAAATCTTACAAATGCAAGTTTGAATTCAAATTTAATTTTCTGCGTTTTCATCAAAATTTTTTGTGTAAAGTTGTAAACGTATTTTACATTGTTGAAATGTAAATAAAAGATTTTATCACTTAAGCAAAAAAATGGTAGGTATCCAATTTGTAAAAAGTATCGATAGCTACATTACTGCTCATAGATGCTTAATTCATAATAGTACATTGCTGGCATATAATACCATTTTAAAAATCTTCACACAAAAATCAAAGAGAACGAAAATTAAATAACGGGTGCGTGAACAAAAACATTAATTTTTTAGAAATGATTATGCAACCTTCCGACTCAAAAATCGGCATGATGCAGACGGTCTAGAAACGGTGATATTACGTAAATAAATGGTCACACTAAACTTAGAATTATTCAATTACATCCAATAAAAGTTTCCCCAACCCTATATTTAAGATTTTTTTTCGCAATTTTCTTATCCTACTTAATGTAATTTAAAATACAAGCTAATTATACAAATGTAATATAAATTAATGTTGTTTTATACTTACCTTAAATTCTATATACCACTAATGTAATTACATTGTCTGTTAGCTTTTCGTAATTACTAAAGATTTTGCTATTATTGCTAACTTAGATGTAATGCACGAAATTAGATTAAAACTAGATAGTTTTGGTTTTTAAAATCTGGGCACGTTTTATAATTAAATATTAATTACTTTCCCAGCTAATGACACCTACAAATTTCACGTATTCAAGCAACGCTTCAGATGAAGGTTATTTTCCAATATTTATTTCCATAAAAATCCTTTACTTGACAAATGTGTTATTTCTCTTTTATATTAGCGTCAATCTTGAAAAGTTTGTTTTGGCGTTGGAATATTACAAAAGTTAAACTTGTGTAGTAGTTGCCGAAGTTAAAAGCTGGAGAATCAGATGAAGCGAATATGAAACAAAAATTGAATTATGGATAATCCTTCAAGTTTCAATTCAATGACGAGATGCTAATTTTATGGATTAACTTAATATTGCTTCGAGTGTTTAAATTTTAGTATAAACTAAGATTAATTTTATAACTTGATAATGGAACACTTTCAGTTGTATGGTGAATCGAAACTTTCAAGTGGAATTAGGTTGCTAAACCGCAATTATAATTTTAATATCTTCCTTCTATGCAACAAAACTTTTTTTTTCTTTGCTTTTTTGAGCACTAAATACAATTGACGGCAGCTTAAAAGCTCGCTTCATGTGCAAACGGATGTATAAACTAAAATATGTCATCTCACTTAGATATTTCAAATGCTTCACATAAAGCCACTTATGGTAAGTGGATTGGATGCATGATGTTGAAGCATCCCTCCGACTCCAATCGTTTATCAAACTTGTGAACCGCAAAATACTAGTTACGCAATTTTCGTTAAATGATTTTATTATACCTACATTTTTTTCAACAATTAACATTACGTCTTGGCATAAAATTTAAACCTTAAGTTTATTACTTTTATAAACTTAGAAATGCAAACTAAATTACCTAGTTTTCATAATGAAGCTATTTATGAGAATAAGTTTTGCTTTTATTATGTTTAAATTGTTTTCCTCAATATTTTGAAGAATCTAATCAACTTTTTAAAGTTTTGTTTATTTATTATAATTTTAAAATAATTTTCACACTAGTAGTGTGATGAAATTGGAATATTTTGTATTAGTCAGTTGGTGATATATTTATCCTTTCGGCAATTGGACTAAATCCATAAGTCAAGATCCTAATTAAAGATTTTCTAATTATTTATATTCTTCAATAGATCAATATTATTAAATTGTCAAAACAGTTCACAAAAAGTTCTATAAAAACTAAAGTAAACATAAAAATGATATTATGAAATATAAAAAAAAATAAGTACAAAAGATCGCCCTCCAGCCTGTTATTAAGCGCCAAACTTATTATTTACCCATTTTTTTTAGAAGTCATAAATAACCCATATTTTCTTATTGCGATTTGGAATCTTTATACTTATTGAACAATTTCAAAAATAACATTTTATTATTAAGATGTTTTTTTTCCATAATAAAACCAAAATTTACTAAAAAAAAAAGTTGATTTAAAAAAGTTTACAATCAACTATTCGTTTAACCTTTCGAATCATGCACAGCAATTTTTAATTAAATTTGATAAATTGGATCCATAAATGATGTTTATATCACCAATTAACATAAACTAATTTTGTTAGAATATTTTTTCTAAAGTTAAATAATTAGAAATTTTATTTTTAAAATTTAAATTTTAAATTTAAATCTCTCGTTAATTCGAAACTCGAGGGACTCTTAAAATATTACGAATTATCGAGTGTTTGAAATATCAAATGGTTCGAAATTTGTGAGAGAAAATAAATAAAACTTCGAATTATTAAGTGTTGATCAATTATTATTTATTAACTGCTATTCTATAACAATGTCAAAAGTTTAGAGGTACATTCGTGTACATACATGTATTCATAATGTGAATTAATTAATCTTTTGAAAGAACTCTGTTATACTGGTTCGCTTCAAAGCACATTGCTGCTGCCTGAAATGCTTTTTCATCACTTTCGTTTTGTAGACAGAAGCTTTGTAAGGTATCGAATGAGGATCTTGCTTCCTTAACTGACACTTCTGCCAAAGGTTCTGATGTGTCGTTCCTCATCTTCATCGTTACTTTTTTCATTCGTCGCAGATAAAATTACGCCATCGGTTAGTGAATCTTCGTACTCCAGCAGTTTGGGCAACATTAATTTTCTCCTTGTGCTTTATTATGGTTGAGAGAGTACTCAGAGGAATCTTAAATTCTTTTGCAACATTACTTTTTTTCTCACCTTACTCTACTTTTTCCTTCTTCTTTTCAGCAATCGTCAAACATTTATACTTTATAGGGCTCATAACTAAGACCCATTTGTGAGAAGTGTGTCTCAAATACCTAGTCAAACTAATCATAGCAAACACAAAAACTCGTGTAGGTTGATAAGTTTGAACTTGTCGCAAAATGTAGTTTTGGTAATCTTTTTGCCTCTTTCTCTCTGCAACTTTGAATTGTCGAGTGTTGGACTCCTATGAGTTCGAATTAACGCGTCGTTTTGTTATATAGTAATGATTTTTTCGTTCGAATTACTAGGTGCATAAAAATGTATTGATTTAGTTCGAAATATAAAGAGATTTTGTAGGGAACTCGTGATAACTTTGAATTATAGAGAGGTTCGAATTATAGCAGGTTTGAATTAACGAGAGTCGACTGTAGTAGGTATAAATAATTTCTCGAAAAAATTAACAAGTAATTTCGAAGTTTTAAAATTTTTTGGTTTTTTCTTTACAAATTTATGATTCAAGCCAAACTTATTTGTTCGAAAAATTTATGCCTCACATAGTATGTATTAAGAATGTGCTGGTCCATTATAGAGTTTTCTTCTCTCTTGAGAAAACTCAATTTCAAAAAAATTAACTCTTGCTGAAAAGTCTTTTGCGCCAAATTAACTGCGCCAAAATGTCGTAGAATTCCGTAAAACGGTCTAAACTTACACCCTTTTGCAGTGTGTCCTTCTTCATAACAGTTCCAATACTTGCTCGACATATCCGCTCCTATACATTCTTTCCAATGCAAAAAAATATTTTAAAACTGTCAAATATAACCAAAACAGATTATTATCGATCTGTGGACTATGGGAAAGGAAAGGGGAAACCACCCCATTAATATTTTTCTAGTAAAGTCTTCTTGGCTTAGCCTGGAGGATAACCAACATCCGGATTCGAATTGGCACCTGAAGAAGATTATAATGAAACGATTGGATGAAAATGTTTCAGTAGTGAACACTTGCATAATCACATATTTCTAAAAATTTGATATACTTAAGAAGTATCAAATTGAAATTAAGCTTGATTCATAATTTTCAAGATCTATCTAATATCTAATTAGATATGAATTACAGATAATTATTTACGTGCATACGTGACATAAAAATGTCATAATTTATTAAAGTTTATCCAATGTATATACGTGATTTCAAATAGACGGCATTCAACTTGAGCTCATGTGAAACTAGCTTTTGAAGTCCATTCGAAACGTGACAAAACTCCTTTTAGTAATTCTTGCACTAAGTAAATACAATTTGTTGTAAAAATCTTTAAAAACTTGATTCAAGTCCTAAGTAAACGTTATTGTAATTGATGTAATTTATAAAAGTTTTACTTTTGACTTTGGATTTTGTAAACAAATAAGTCAATAATTGTCCAACTTAAAGATGTAATAAAATACTAAAAGGGCTATTGTATGCTTGCACTTAATCTCTTTATTTTGAGAGAAATCAAAGCCATAAATGAAGGTTAAAGCTCATGAGAACATAATTGATTGGTATTGCTTTGACTTCACAAATTTTAAATTTTACGTTATTATTTTCATACGTTAAAAACGTTATAAATTTGTTTTATAGCTATTTTGTTAAAGTTTACAAAGGATGATCAATAATGTTTTTAACAATTTTTTATGATTGCAAAATTTTAACAGGAATTTTAAAAATTCTTAATTTTATCGATCATTACTCATATTTTTTGTGTGCAAAACAAAACTACAAACTAGTCAAAGTTTTAATTTTACTTTTTGACCTAGACCAAAAAGTAAACAATATCCGTTCCGACTGCATCCCTGCAAAGTGGTACCTTTGTACACAAATATTGGTTAGAAAATGGCTACTTTTTTGACGATTGGAAAAGAAGGTAAAAAAATAATTTTGCATACCAGTATTTAAATTTTTTACCACAGTCAAGTTAACTAGACACCATGTGTTTAGGACCTTATTTTTTCAAGTTTGCTTTTTAGCAGTACTGAAAATTGGAATCTAATACAATTGTTTAATTTTGAAACTTTATTAGTAGACAAGCGGTTGCTTATAAAGATTATAATTTCTCTTAAGAAATCTTTGTAAAAATTTTGATATTCATGTAATTATTAGGGCCAAACTACACGAGCGTTATTTCCGTCGCGTATTTATAGTCGCGTATTCTCCGCTCGACCCGTAGCAACTACACGGGAGCGTATGGGAGCGATATTAACACGCCGGGTACAGTTCGCGAAGAAACTTTTGTTAATGGTGTTAGTTAAAAATGAATACCACTACAATTGGTTGTGTTTCTGCACCAGCTATTTATTTGATTTTAAAGAAAAGAAGCAAAATCTCTGTTGCTGTACTCTTTCATTTTCAAATTATACTGCGCTGGATGTGTCTCAATTTTGCTAATAAACTTTTCCGTGTCAAACATTGTTTACAGACTGTACACTCGCTGGCGTTTTACGCTTCAATGTAGTTTGCCAGATTCAAACACTGCGTTTGCGTTCTCAGAAATACGCCGGCGAGCCTCGACGGGAACGGAAACAATGCTCCCGATAGCGTACAACTCGCTGACGCCGACGGAAGAGCGTTTTCAACGTTGGAAATTACCCTCGTGTAGTTTGCTCCATTTAAACGTGTGGTTTTCAAGACGGCGGAGAATACGCGACGATAAATACGCGACGGAAACAACGCTCGTGTAGTAATCATTATTTTTATTTTAAATAAGTTACCTATTTCTAAACTCAACTTACCTGTGGACTGGCCCTTGCTATTTTGATCATATCAATCCAAAGTTATTTTCTGTTTTTTTTTATTTTGCATTTTGTCGAAATTATACATATTCAAGAATATGTGAAAAAAATTTCAAGTAAAAATATTGAAAATTGGGCAAGTTACATATTATTTAGTGCGAGTGGACTAATTACGATATACGTATGTTAAAACTTTCAATCGCGTTTTTCTCGAAACTACAAACTCAAATTGGCTTGCAGCATAACTCAAACAATTTTTGTCCGATTAAATTCAAATTTTAACTGTAGCTTTTGTATGAGATTTTGAAGAAAATGACGTACGGATTTTGCAAAATATTAAAAATTGTAAGTTATTAACAAATTTATGTCAAGTTTTTGCGCAAAAATTGAATTTTTTTTTACCATTTTTTCAAAAATTAATATTTTTAAAATTCCTTACGTCATTCTTTAGTTATTTATATCTAGATTAAGCAAAAATTTTTTCATTTTTGTTGTAAGATCAAATTCGTTCAAGTTATGCTGCAAGCCTCAAAAACCTTTTTGGAAAAGATGTATTTTTAAAAGCTGCACTGTGCAGCCACTTTGTAAATTTGTTTTTGTTAAAAAATACATATTTGTACCTACCTTAATACATATGTAAACAAGTGGTAATACTTTGTTTTGTAAATAAAACTTTTTTATCAATATAAAGAAATTGTGCAAATGTTGGTTCTTTTTCAGGCTTCCACAGTGGCAAAACTCCTTAATGAAATAGGATATGGAGATGCTCCCAAAGCTTTGTACTTCATCACTAAGCTTAGGTGGTACCTGATTTTTATATTTAAGTATAAAAAAATACATAAGCACAAATTTTAAAATTTTTGTTTATTGGGGACGGAAAGTTAAAACATGAAATACATAAAATTTAAGTACTTAATACAAAATATTTATATTTAGCAGCAGGGATTTAGTTGTAGCTAATTAATTTTATGTAAATTATAAGAATTAAAAAATCACTTTTAAGAATTCACAATTTTATGAATGCACTATTTTACAGTGAATACATTTATAGTTAAGAAAGAATGGTGCAGGCAGAATTTTCCCAAGGAGGTAGCTAAAAACCAATATTCTTGCATAACATGTTTTAAATTTAAGATAAATACAGTAAAGTAAATTTGTATACCAAATTATATTTTTTCAAAATTTCACGTTTGGGGGAGAACTAAAGTCATTTAACCACCTCATTGGCTGTACCACTGGTTAAGATATATCAATCTCTTAAAAACAAAGAAAAATGCACAAACCATCCAAACTCTGTAGATTTAAAGCTAATCAGAAATAGGAAGAAAGCAACCAAACGAGTAGGGGGACAGTATTTCGGCATTTGGTCTCACTCGGGTTGGGGTTTTGTGATAAATCAGATATTTATTTTACAAGTTGTAAACAATTTTTTAGGTTAGCAGGTTTTTCTAGGTTAGTAACTAACTTTAACCTAACTTTGTTAGGTTGATAAAATTATTTTGGATGACACCGAGAAGAAGCTTTCCAGCAAATTTTTATATTACTTACTTACTTCCGATGGTCAAATAGCTCTTTTATGCCCCCGTACTAATAGTCGAGGATCAATCCGAGATCACGGATTAATTCTCGGATCGCTCAAAAATGCTACCAATAGTTGCAATAATCTTGGATTCAACACGATCCGAGATCAATATTGAACCTCGACAAACGATCTTGCTCTGACCAAGATTAATTCTCGGATCATTGTGGCGCATGCGTGTTTGCTATGTTGTCATGGTGTATTAAGGGCCGGTTTTACCAAGTGATTGTTAACTCTTAACTAATAGTCGACAACCATTTTAACAATAGAAAACCGGTTTTCGACTACTAGTTAAGCGTTAACAATCACTTAACAAGAGGTGGTAAAACCGGCACTAACCCTAATAATAATTCAAATTTAAATTCAAATTCTTTTGCAATTTTGCCACCATACGCCACGCTCCCTTCAACACACCTAAATTTTAGTAGTGTTTGTAGCGTCTGAAAGGGGCGGAGCCAAAGCGTTTGGAAGCAAGTGGAAGCGCCATCCCAAACGCAAGAAAAGTGTTTGGTGGCACTTCGAAGCGAAAGTAGCTCCAAACCGAACGCGGGGTTCATCTCCGATTCACAGAGCTTGCACTTATCTCTATCTTTTAGTAGCATTTTTTGTGGTGGTATCTGATTGGGCAGTGTCTGGACATACATTGAGTCTGATTTCACTTTTTGATAAATAAAAGAGGTTTTTCAGCATCTGCTATCAAATTAATATCAATTAATTTTTTTGCAAATATTGGCACAAAATATCATTTCTGATATTGAAAAAATTTTATTTGTTATTCTGAATAAGTGGAATTGTTGTTTCTGTTTATGGCCAAACCCAAACTTAGTGTTTAATTGAAAACTCGATTTCTGGTGATTTAATTTCACTACCCCCTTCCTTGTTTTATTGATTTACCTGGCGCCCACTAATTTTTTTTACGTAGCAAAGATATTATTATATTAAAGTTTTTAGAGCTGGAAATAAAGATTGGTTGCCTTAAAGATCGCCGGCGACTTTGGAGTTTAGATGCCAGTAGGTATATGTACTACATGTTTGATAACAAAAAATTAATTAATTTTTACAAATATGTAGGGGGGGGGTCACTGTTATACTTTTTTTATGGTGTTCAAATTTTTTTATTGTGTGAGCATTGACATCCAATTAAGGTCTGTTTAAAGTTCTGAAATAAATATGTTTGTGCATCATTTAATTCCAAATTGTTGATATATCTTATCCTACTACCTGAATCCACCAATTATTCGATTATTTATATTATTTTTTTCAAAATAATTTTGTTTACAAAATATTTAGTTATATAATAATGGTCCTACTTTTGCTAACATTTAGTTAATATAACAAAATTGTAAAGTCGAGTATTTTATTGTAAATTGCATGATATCAAAATGAAAGATTATCCTACCTATAAATTCGAGAGGATGAAAATTGTATAAAAATACATTACTGTATTTGGGTATCAAGAAAATTGTTTGGCAATAAATTTAGCACAAAACTTTCGACTTAACCACAAGAGTAGTTTTTTAGCTTTATCAAATAAATAATACTAATAAAATGGATAATAAATAAACCCATCCCAAAATTTATTGTATAATACTTATAATAAACTTTGGAACGAAAAACAATGTATTTTTTTTTAATTTAATTGTTTACTTACATTATTTAAGAAGCTTTCCAAGAAACTTAGAGCACTAATCAATCAGTTGTTTTTCAGCTCACAAATTTTAAAACACAATTTTCTGCTATTTCCTAGCTTGAGCATATCTATATAGAAGTCGAGGTATTAATGAGACATGAATGGGAAAACAAACCATCCGATTAAAAATATTTTTTCATACATTTATCACATTTTTTTTACAATTAACATAAATAACTTAGAAAAGATACAATTTTATTTTGTACAAAATACACATGTTTTTGAGTTATGTAGCAACTTTTTTGATCCACATGTATTATACTACTTTACTCTATGTTTAAGCGCAATTTTGCTCTAAAAGGTTAAAAACCTATTTTTGTATTATTATGTACACATGAGGTATGTAGTCATATCCAAGAGAGCTCGAGTATGGCTCAATTCAGTTTTTTCCCTGATCATTCAAAAATGAACAGAAGACGAATATTTTCGTGTATTAAAAAAACTAGAGCGAGTCACACTCGAGCTCTCGAGGTTATGACCGTACTAAACATTAACTTTAAATAATCAAAGCTTTGTAAAAATACTGTAATTAGCAAAATATGCAAATGAAAATTGTACTTTGGAAAACTACAACAATAATGATGATAATTAGTAGGTACCACATATATTTACAGCACGAAGATTTTATAATATGCATTTTTCGTCTATCTAAACATCGTCGAATTATAAATAATATGCTTTATTAATTCGACAAAAATTTAAAAAAATAATTTTCGTTATTAGAGTATAACTTTTCTCTATTTGTAACCACAGCAACGTTTTTTTCTTCAGAAAATAAAATTATATCTACATTTTACTGCAAACGTGATCGGTTCCATTGCCGAGAAGGGTAATTGAAGTTTCTTGGCCAATGTTAGTTCGTCGATTTGTCGAGATATTTCTATTAAATGTCGATTGGCCCCTTTTTGTCGACATTACTGTTAAAGAAGTTCCATGATGACCCCTACAAGTATTGCATCTTGCATGTTTAGGCTTAATGCAAAAAAGATATCTGAAAGTGTAGGGGAAAAAAGTCAATAAATATATAGACGATACATTTAAAGTATTAAAAAGCATTTTAGATAAGAAAATTACCTGTTAAAGTGCTTCCTAAATGTTCCGCTAACCCAATACAATGCAATAGGGTTAGCACACGAATTGAGATACGACAAACAAAATCCAATAATTCTTGTGTAGTGCCAAAAATCGTTGTAGTATTCTTCCGATTTAGGGTGGAAGTAAAAGAATAACATGAAAACGTGAGTTGGAAGAAAACAAACAGCAAAAACTACTACAAATATTAAAACCGTTACTGCAACTTTTTTTCTTGCTATAATCTACAAAATGTTTGTTATTTTATCATATCTTATCAATATTAAATTTACGTTTTACCTGCCTTTGCGTACCTTGCATTTCGCCTGGTACATTATGTGTGCTTATAATTAAATAGTTGGCCATTTTAAGATAAAAGATTGCTATTATAGTTAATGGCAAAATGTAAAGTACAAGAAATCTCATGAGTACGTTAATTTTCGGATATTGATTATTAAGCCAATTTTGTGGGAATGGATAGCATACCGTAAAACTTATTGAACCTTCTGTGATTTGCATTAAATGTGAACCTATAGCTGCGGGAATGGCAAATAAAATAGCTAGTAACCAAATTGATAAAGCTATTCCAAGTGTAATTCGTGTTGCTTTACGGCTTCCACCTACAATTTAACATTACGATGTACTTTTATGGCCCATTTAAGAACAATGTTTATTTAAGTGAATGGGTGATTAATTTACCAGTTGCATGGAATTTCTTTAATGGATCAACAATTGCAAAAAATCTGTCAGCTGCTAATGCTGTCAGGGTGAAAACAGATACTCCAATAGACACATCTTTGGCTGTTTCAGATAATTTACATATTAATTCACCCCATGGCCACGAATCGACAGTGTAGACAACTGATGTAAACGGAACACTTGTAATTATAACTAAAAGATCGGCTAGGGCTAGTGATAAAATGTAACTGAAACAAAAAATAGTTTTAATTTTAAATATGGCTTGAGGGGATTTTATTTTGTGATATATAGTACTACTTTATCATGAGTTGTATGCAGAAATCGTATTAAAATTAGATGCTAATACTACGAGAAGAACTGTCTACTTAGTAGTATTCTTGTTAACATAAAGATTATACTAAAGTAAATATTATGAAATCAACATTTTCCTTAGGTTAAAGTAGAAAATATGGGGTCATTGCTACGATAGGGTACCGGTGTTATTTGCTACATTTTTGATACCAGCTGAAAGTATTTATCGTATTTACTTTCAATAACAACTTCTGTCTGTCTCATCTACAATGATCTGGCAGACAAGATGGACCAGATGTGGTATCAATAAAAGCTGCGTACAAAAATGCTACTTTCCAAAAATTCGTTTTAAAGCTTTAAAGGTTTTAAAGGTCGTCCATCAAAATATGATCCAGTGAAACTTTGATAAATTTTACGGCAAATGCAAGAATCTCAAGAAACTTTACGATAATTTTTGAATTCCAGACATACCATGAGTTTTATACAAAAATTTCGTGTTTAAAAAAAGTGAAAGATGCTCTGATTGAACCTCACATTTTTGATGATTCAGTGGATCATTATTTGGATGAGAACATTAGTAACTAATAAAATGTGTGTTTTTTATCATATATTATCCTATTAACCATATTGAAATAAAAACTGCTCTCTGCATCTTAACCCCTAATGCAAGAGTTGACCAAAATAGAAACCAGAGTCTGTCGCAATCCGGAGAGAATCTCTCCAGTTTGTTTAGCCACGATGTGATAGACCAGCTCACAATAATTGTAAAGGCAATTTGGGGGAAATTTAAATAAAACGCAGGAAATAATAAAATGCTTTTAAATAATTTATAACAGCGTGGTCGAAGTAGTACAACTTGATAAACATATCACAATTTTTAAGACAAACCAAAAATGTATTAGACACTTTTAGAACTAAAAATATTAAAAGTTGACACAATGTAGATTATACTAAAAGTATAATTTTCACAAACGTCAGGTGACTAAACAGAAAATGTCAAGAGAATTTTGGTTAAATATACTAGCAAAAAGGAGCGTAGGCAAAAGAGGTTCCCCAGATGTTTTGAACATGTATCGTCAAAAACGAACAGAAGCCGAGCGACAGATAGACAACTGATCACACACGAACTTGGCACGATAACTATGATTTCAGAATACTTAATATTCGTCCAATTCAATAAAATCGGCACTGAAAATCGTAGACCACAATAAAATAACTGCTTGATTTAATCGCTCTCGAGGAACTTAAATTCCTACGCGACCAACATTTGCATAAAAAATCCCCGCATTCAATTAATAGAGTCCGGCCCTGGCATTGAATGACAGTTGTTGATTGTTCATTGTTAGTCGCAATTTTATTAAATAATTCTTTATAGAGTTCAATTAAGAGAGTGTTTGCTATTGCAAGTTGCCCAGTGATCGATAATCAACGTTAAAAGTAAGTTTTTACTATTACAATATACGTCGCATGATCTCCTCTCCTAAAGTGAGGTTAGAATGCAAAAATGCATCGTACACCGCCTTCTAAAGCAAGAAACAGATTTCCACCTCATATAATAGAAACAAACCAAAGTGAGATAATGCCAAACCAGAGTGGAGCGGCGCCATTGCCAAACCAAATCCAGTACGTTTCAAGCATCCCAATCCCCCCGACTCATCATCATCAACAAACGGAACAGTTTTTGTCTCAACCGACGATTTACTATAATCAAAACTACCCGCAAGAAATCCAACCTCTGAGTCACCATCATCAGGTTTCCCTGATATCACAGACACACTCAAATACCCCATTAACTCAAGAGAATGAATGGCAAATAACAGGTAAGAAGCGAGGCAGAATAGACAGTCCAGAAAATCCAAGAAGAGTCGTTAGACAATCATACTTACCAAACTATTGGCTAAATGCCCCAGTAAAAACAACAAATAAATTTGCAGCCCTATCTAATGAGGATAAAAATGTTGATGATCAAGAAGATGAGAACGCAGAAAAGGATGAACCAATGATGAATACGCCCAAGGAAAGTAAGCCACCACCAATATTTGTGGACGGGGTGCAAAACATCAATCCATTGCAAGAACTTCTCAACAGCTCCGCGCAAAACCAATATATGATGAAATGCTTGTACAATAACCAAGTGAAGATACAACCACACACTTCGGAATGTTACACAAAAATAGTAAAAGCTTTGATTGAAAAGGAGACCAAATTTCAAACAAACTTAAACCCAACCAAATTTAAACCCAAACAACAAAGAAATTTATAAAATATCAAATCTTCTAAATACCGTCGTGAAAATTGAACCTCCACACCCCAAACGAGAAGTGCCCCAATGTCTCAAGTGTCAAAACTTTGGTCACACCAAGAAATATTGCCATAGAAATCCAAGATGTGTGAAGTGTACGGGTGACCATGCCACAGAAGATTGCCCAAGAAAGGTACGCAACAAAGAGGTCAGATGAGTTAACTGCGGGGAAAACCACCCAGCAAATTTTAGAGGATGCTCTGTTTATAAAACTCTGCAAATGAAGATGTATCCGTCACTACGTGAAAAATCATATCTAACTACTGAAAACAAACACATTAATCATCCAGGAATTTCATACGCCCAAGTGGCAAGAGGAAATGCACAAAAATTGCAAACCGGTAGTAGTCAACAGCAACAACAGTTTGTCAACACAACCCCAGTACAACAACAACAACAATATAACAACGCAACACCAGTTGTACAACAACAACAGTCTAACAACAACCTGGAACTTATGTTGGCTAAAATGATGGAGAAAATGGACAAGATGATGGACCTTCTCACTGCCCTAGTCACAAAAATGTTGTGATGGCAGTACCAAAACTTAAAATATCAGTATGGAACGCCAACGGCTTGGTCAATCATGGCCAAGAAATTAAAACCTTTCTTACAATACACGATTTAGACGTCATGCTCATTTCGGAATCTCACATGACCGAAAAAAGTTATATTAAAATTCCCCAATACTCTTTACACCACACTCAGCACCCTGAAGGAAGAGCCAGGGGAGGCACTACAATTATAATTAAAAACACCATAAAACATCAAGTAATATCAAGAATTAGCGAAAAAAACATGCAAGCTACAACTGTTGAATTAGAAGATTCTCGAGGCAAAATAGTATTGTCTGCAGTATATTGTCCTCCTAACCTACCAATTAAAAAAGTACAGTTTGAAAATTACTTTAACACGCTTGGCCACCGTTTTATATCCGGGGGTGACTTCAACGCCAAGCACACCCATTGGGGTTCTCGACTCATCACTCCGCGTGGAAGACAATTATACTACGCCATGCAGAGCGTGAACCTACAGCACATATCAACGGGTCAACCTACATACTGGCCCACTGACAGAAACAAGGTTCCTGACGTTCTTGATATCTGTATCACAAAAGGTATATCACGCAACTACCTAAAAGTAGATGCATGCCTTGATCTTTCGTCAGATCACACCCCAATCATGGTTTCAATGGAATCGCAGGTACAAGTTCGAACAAAGCCACCCACACTAACAAACAAAAGTACCAACTGGAACGAATTTAGTAATATTCTCACTAACTTACTAAATATAGACATACCTCTAAAAACGGTGCAAGACATTGATGAAGCGGTTGAACATCTAACTAAATCTATACAACAGGCTGCATGGCGTGCTACTACTGAAACGAAAAAATCAATAAAACCTGGTTTCGTACCAAACAATATAAAATCAAAACTCATCTAAAAAAGAAAACTTAGAAAACGGTGGCAAATCACTCGGGACCCAACCGATAAATCTAACCTAAATAAAGCCGTCAAGAACCTAAAAGAAACACTTGCTGACCACAAAAATCAAGGTGTCAAAACTTTTTTAGAAAACCTGTCTGCAACAAAATCAACCGATTACTCACTATGGAAGGTTGCACGAAAAATTAAGCAGCCACAAAAAACAGACCCCCCAGTCAGAAAAAGAGATGGAGATTGGACCCGGAGTGAACAAGAAAAGGCCGACGCATTTGCTGAACACCTTGGCAAGGTCTTCAAACCACATCCGCAAGAGGTTCCTAGTGCCAAGGAACAACCAATCCACCAGTTACTAAATGCTCCATATCAGATGGAACTACCAATAAAACGTCTAAAAATTAAAGAAATTAAATATGTTCTAGTTCACAATATACATCCAAGGAAGGCCCCAGGCTACGACTTGATAACCGGAGAAATCCTGAAAAACTTACCAAAAATGGGCATCAGGGTAATTACCATGATCTTTAATGCAATTCTTAGACTTGGATACTTCCCAATGCAATGGAAGGTGGCACAGGTAATACTTATTCAAAAACCTGGAAAGAACCCATCAGAAGTTACATCTTATCGACCGATCAGCCTCCTGCCCATCCTCTCAAAGGTGTTTGAAAAACTCTTTTTGGGAAAATTAAAACCTCTGTTGCGGAAACTAATCCCAAGACACCAATTCGGCTTTCGTCAACATCATGCAACAGTGGAACAGGTTCATCGAGTAGCAAGAATAATAAAAAACGACCTGGAATGCAAGCGGTACTGTACAGCGGCTTTCCTCGACATATCACAGTCCTTTGACAGGGTCTGGCATCAGGGCCTGATCTACAAGATGAAACTCAATCTTCCACATGAGTATAGTAGAATCCTCGAGTCATACCTTACTAACAGACATTTTCAGGTTAGACATGGTGAAGCCTATACCACTCTCGTACCAATAGAAGCAGGAGTCCCTCAAGGAAGTATTCTTGGCCCACTGCTATATCTGCTATATACATACGATTTGCCAACAACCGATGACACGGTAATTGCCACCTTTGCAGACGACACCGCCATAATGGCATCCCATCAAAATCCAGAAACGGCTTCTCGCCTGCTACAAATTCACCTAGATAAAATTGAAGAATGGTTGAAACTATGGCGTATTAAGGTCAACAACAGCAAGTCAGCCCATATTACCTTTACCCTTAAGAGAAATACATGCCCTAATGTAACTTTACACAACAACCCCCTCCCACAAAAAGAAGAGGTAAAATACCTGGGAATTCACCTAGACAAGAGACTCACGTGGGCTAAACATATCTGGAACAAAAGACTACAACTGGGGCTCACCTATCGGAAAATGTATTGGCTTATGGGGCGTCACTCCCAACTCACAATAGATAATAAGCTCCTATTATACAAGGCTATAATAAAGCCAATTTGGACCTATGGCATTCAGTTATGGGGTTCTGCCAGCGACTCAAACATAATAAAAATTCAACGCTTCCAGTCAAAAGTACTGCGTAGTATCTGCGATGCACCATGGTATGTAACAAACCAAATCATCCATCGTGACCTGAACATTAAAACAGTCAAAGAAGAAATCTCATCTATGAGTGCAAAATATCAGCTACGACTAGGCGACCATCCCAACACACTGGCTGCAAACTTGCTGGTGCCTCCCCAAATCAAGAGACTGAAAAGGATTGACCCTCTGGAACTACCTCAAAGAACATGAGTGTCATAAAGTAAATAATTTATTTGTTGCATTTCCTTGGAATAAGCTACTGGGTTTATTTCCACTATGTCCTCATATATTGTCAACATTATTACTTATTGTCCACGGACAGATTGTAATATTCAAGGAAGTTAATAAAAAAAAAAAAAAAAAAATTCAATTAATACGCATGCATTATATGAAAATAAAAATGCAGGATCGGATCGAAAAATATTGCAAAATGAATTGAAAAGTAGAACCACGTAACAAATGCAAAAATTTGTTACACCATCAAAACTTCCGCTAGCAGTCATAGCTGTAACCAAGATAGCAAGTAAATCTTAAATATTTGTGGGTGGAGAATTGGATTCCTAGTGGTTGCAGTTTTACAAAGAAGTTCTGCAAAGAAGTGCTCGACAATGAACATTAGAGCGGCTTGTATGTTGTAATTTGAAAGGGTCAGAATTTTCCTTTATCTAGGGTACCAAATAAGATACCAAACCGGAAGTAAGTAGACAATCTGGGCTTACCAAGATACCTCCGCAAGGTGTAAATTAAGGCCGTACCCATGAAGGGGTGTTGGGAATATTAATTTGTTGCTTACCACCTTAAACAAAATGCCAATCTTTATTCTGGCGCAGCGTCCAAATAGTGGCGCCCAAAAGTCCCCCTCCGTTAAGCTGTAGCCTTACAACAACTGCGGTGAAAGAGTAGTGCCCAATCCTTCTGACCCGTTGAGAAAGAGGTTTGGTATTTTAAACGGTTTTTATCCAGCATTGTCGCCATCGGCCAATCGCCTTTTTTTGACATGCAGCTCAAATAATAATACGCTTGGATTTATTAATTTTTGTTCATCGTAGATTGAAACGGTATGTAACAAAATTGCACATGATTTTTAGTGTAATCGCGTGATCGAATGACTGTTGTATCTATTAATCATAATAGTCAATAAACAGCAAAATAAAGAAGCTGCAAGTAATTTAATCTTTATTAATTTGTTGTTCTTAGTCGGTACACTCGAGTCCAAGCATCGTGGCCGTATTCATGATGAACAATTGCCTTTGTCATATCATAGATGTTGAATTTTGGAAGATGCTGCTCTCTTGAGACAAAGTACGTATGCAGTGGGTTTTTTTTTTTGCCTCCCGCATAGAGACGACTAGAATGAAGGATTTGGTGACAGGTGGCCCTGAGCCACTTGGCCCTGCGACAACTCGCCTCGGACAACTGGCCTTGGCGAAAACTGGCCCCGGAGACAAGTGGCCCTGGTGACAACTGGCCTTGGCGAAAACTGGCCCTGGCGACAAGTGGCCCTGGTGACAACTGACCCCGATGACAATTAACCTTGGCCAGTAGTATACTGTTTTACCAGCGGCGAAATATTTTGTCAAATATTGACCAGCGGAGAAATATTTTGTCAAATATTGATTTTGTTTAAGTAGTTTGACAAAAATAGTACACATATCGGTGCCAATAACAATATATAAAATTATTTATTAAGAATACGAATTGTAACAATACAATAATAATAAAATGCAATTAAAAACTTACAAAGTAAAATTCATATTCTTCATAATAAAATTCATAATAATAATAAAATGGAATTAAAAACTTACAAAGTAAGATTCATATTCTTCAGTTAATAAAGAGCTGTGATGCATACATTACAAGTGAACTTTAATCGTCGCGTCATCTGTAGATCACTTATCTGCCAATATCAGGGACGTGCTCATGGGGAGAAATCCCCCCCCCCATTTTTCAGAAAGTTGGCAAAAAGTTGACAAAAACACTCAAAAGTTGATCAATTTGGCATTTTTTATATCTAAATTTACTAAAACCTGCAAAACTTACAAAAAGTTGGCAATTTTGAATTAATTCATTTGGCAAATTTAAAATTTCTCCCCCCCCCAAAAAAAGTTGGTTGGGCACGTCCCTAGTCGATATCCTAATAGAAACAAAGATACATCTTTTTAAGTGATGTAAACTGCCCTAATCCATAGATCAGGTAAAAATTGAAAGTTGTAAACTGCCCTCCGACCAAAAATAGCAACACTAATCCGGAATGTAAACTGCCCTAATATAGGTACGGTTTAGTAATTAATTTAGTGGGGATTTATTACCGGACCGGACTTGACCGGTGGATCTTTTTTTTAAAGATTTACTAATAAAAAATAAATTTTTTCCTAACACTAACCTAAACCCGTGGATATTTCTTTAATGATTAGTTCTAAAAAAATCGTTTTGTAACCTAACCTAACCTTGCCCGGTAGATCTCTCTTTTAAGAGGGGCATTTTTTTAGGGCCCTTTTAATTTAATCAACAGATGGCGCCTACTTAAATATTTTTATAAAATAAGAGGAATTTGCTATATTTAAGATACAGCAAATTCGTTGAGATAATACTATTCTACAAACAATATTCTTGATCTTAAGCTATTTTGAGTTTTGAACTCTGGGGAGAAGCTGGTTGGGTGAGTTTTGGCCTGGTCACCTGGACGTTCTGGGAGAGAGCTGATTGGGTGGGGTTTGACCGGGCCACCTGAGCGTAAGAACGTTCATTGGTGACCGGTTTGTACCGTCTTGCCTGGTTGTTGAGGGGAACTGGTCGAAGGAGAGCTTGCGCTCTCCACATTTTAGGATATGACTTACAGCCCTGGTAGCTAGCTGGGTGGTCACCACCACAGTTAGTGCAGGTAGCCGTACCCTTGGGCCTGGTGCACTCGGCTGTCCAGTGCTGGCCTGGACATTTTACACACCGGGGTGTGGCCTTGCAGCAACTCTGAGCGTGGCCGAAAGATTGACAGCGGTGACACTGCCCAATCTTGGTTTTTGCGTGGGGGACTTCTATTTTGACGCAAATGTCATGGACCCTATCCTCGTTGAAAATATTGGCGGAGGTCGTGGTTTTGGGCATAGTGACCATGATGAGGGGAAGGGGTCTTCTGCCCCGACTGCTCCTCATTCTGCCTACCTTGCAGTCGTATCCCTTTGAAATGAGGTCCTCTTGGACCTCTTTAACATCAATGTTGATGGGGATGCCCCTAATGACTGCTTTTAGGGGCTTCTTCTCTCTCAATTGGTGGAAGTACCATCCACCTTCTTCGGGAGTAAGAACTTCCTCGAAGTACTTGTATATGGCCCTGTAGTCGTTTTCGCTGGCGGGAGTGATGCTCAGTCCGCCAGCGAGTAGTTTAGCCTTTGTGAAACAAATCCCCCGCCTCACGAATTCGCTCTTTATGCTGCCCCACTTAGCAGTATCCCTTAGAACTAGTGGAGGGATTCTGGTCTTAAGTGGAATGGCCAAAGGGGATTCTCGACGGGACGTCTGGTTAGGGGCTGGAGAGGTATTACGTGGTATGTCTGTATTGGGGGGATTTGAGGGGAGTGATTGGCCGGGTGGTTCATGCTCTTTCGATTGGCTGGTCTGCTCGTCATTGGTTGGGTGTCGAGCACACCCGCCAATTGGGAGCTAATAAAGTCCTCTAATGGAGGGAGGTTAACAAGATTCTCCGTCTGGTTAGTACTTACCTGTCCTTCGTTAGTCGGCTTCTTTTTTTTTGAAGATCTATCTCGGCTTCCTGACATACTGCTTGAGGCAGGTCTCGTCTTTCTTTGTTGCAGCTTGCGCCTACTTTCTCGGTCGCGCTTTCTCTCCACATCTTTTGGCCCATCCTGCACTTTTGATTGGCTGAGTGGTTCGCCGGTAATATCGGTTCCTCCTTATCCGGCTCTTCGGTGGACATCGTGGCTTCTTCACTTTGCACGGTTACAGGGTTGCTCGAAACAACCTTTTTTCCTTTATTCGCGCTCTGCCTTTTGGCCTCGAACTTTTCCAGGCTCGAGGTGATCAGGTCCTTGTAACCCATCAGCTTCTTATGAGTGCTGATGGCGTCATCGTAAACCGCCTTTACCCTTTGGTAAGAGCGGCTATCCGGTCTTGCTCCCAAACTTTGATAAAACGCCTTCGTCGGGCTCGATCCATACGCTTCCAATTCCTTCTTTGTCTTGGCTGCCAGATTGGCCTGCTCCAATAGGGAATCCTCTAAATTGGCTAGCATGCACTGGAGTTCCACTTCGGTTAAATCGGATAACTTCTTGGAGCTTTACATATTCTTCAATGACAGTTTGAGTCTTGGCAGGGAATCTAGGGAATCTGTTTTTTTTACTACAAGTTCTCATTTATTCTGGTCTGGTGCGAAGCACCAGGGCTGTTGCCCCATATCTTCGCAGACTTGAAGAGTAAGGTTGCGGGCTTGCCCGCAACGTTACGTCGGATGATTTTTATTGAGGCGTACCTCTGAAAATTAGCGCGAAGCTAAGTCCTGGCTGTATTAACCTGTGGGACCTACAGCTTTACGTGGAATCCGAACCACGGAGTCGGATAAATTTTATGGCCGGGTTGGGGATCGAACCTAGCCCCGCCAAACTGGAGTCCTCTCCTTAGCCCGTTCACCTAATTCACCTCCTCCACTACTACAAGTTCGGGTGAACTCATATTTTTCGCTTAAGTTATTAATAACTTGACAAATGACTTGCGACCTTCACGCCATCTATTGATAGTTATCTCAGAGCAAAAAAATCGTGAATTTTGTGGGATATTATCCCCAAAATAACGAAATTACGACACCTTTAGTTAAAAAATCGGCAATTAAATTAAGTGTTACTTTATATTTATTTACAAAATCATAGATTTAGATAATATCCGACAAAATTCGAGATTTTTTTGCAATAATTGCATAACGTGACCATCCGTCCGTCATTTCAACATGCTGTCCGTCAGACCAAATTGTCCGTCATTCGGAAATTTCAAAAGAAAATCATCCTTTTTCGCACCAAATAGACAAACATTGACAAATGACTTGCAACCTTCACGCAATCTATCGATTGTTATTTTAGAGCTATTATATAAAATCGCGAATTTTGTAGGATATTTTTCTCGAAATAACGAAAAATTGTTCATATCACTCGGACGAAAGGGTTTTCATCCTTTGGTCGACTAAAACTTTAAACGATGACATGTTAACCTAAAACTAATTTGTTTAATTTTTTTTAACTAATTAGGTGACACTTGCACTAATACAACTTTTGCAGCTCATTTTCACAAACACGGTTGTAGTTGGTAGTTCTGATTAAAATGCGTTCGGACAGCAAAAAATCTGAAACCGTTTGAAAACGGTTTCAAACCGCGTCTGCGCATTACGATAAATCACAAAACTATCCGTGATTTTCTGAAAGAACAAACCCATGGTTTTCCTACTTTGAAAAACCATAAAAGTTATTTGGGCCAAAACTATTTGTAGTTTTATAAAATAAAATGATTTGCCATCTTTTATAATTATTTTGAAGCTATTAAACAAGCAAATTCGTTGAAACTTAAAAGTGAGTAATGTAAGTAGCTACTTTTGTATTGTACATTACACGATGTTATTATTTTTAAGCATTTACTTGAAGTAAATGTTCTTAAAAATTAGCATGTTCTGCGATTTATGCATACCACTCATTTTTTTAGAAATATTATAATAGATATAATAGATATATTTAAGAAATAAGAAATATTTTCAAATATTTAAAAAGTAACAATGTTTTCAACTATTTGATAGTCACATGTCAAGATATCTTCCTAAAAATATTTTTTTAAACATTAAAATTTGCAGCATCCTGTATATGTTCAAAAAGTAATTACATTTAATAAATTATTTAATTTATTAAAATACAATTAAAATGTTTTTCTAAAGCTTGAACATGCTTGCTTTTTTTATTGCATTAAATGTAATGTCTCAGATATTATCTAATAAATTAAAATAAAGAATAATAAAATAACTTACGTGTTAGGAACATTTCTCATGGCTTTGTGTCTCAGAAAGATGACAACGAGAGTTCCATTTCCAATTACGCCAATCACAAATATCAAAAAAAATAAAACCGGCACAAAGTAAGTCTCTGGTCTTTCATTATACGGAACAAAGGTTATATTTGCATTTGGAATTTCAGTTGCATTGATAAAAATTGAATTATTTTCTCTGAAACTTGCGGAATTGCTTGTAAAATTCACATTAACCTCCGTTTCATTACTCATCGCGAAAAATTAAAGTAAAACTGTTGAATACATTTTCACGTCACTTGCACGTTTTCGTTAAGGTAGCTGTCAAGTTTGATGACTTGTTGTTTGGCCTGTGAAAAAAGAGATTTATATCTAAATTTATTTAACAAAAAAATTATTCTAATTTAATTGTTTATAATGCTATTTAAGTAATAAGTTAATTATATAACAGTGATTCTGACGAAATAACTTAAAAGTAAGTAATGATTTTTAACCTTTTTAGCAATATCACTACTTTTGTTATTATTAACAAAATATTTTCTTTTTTGTATTTCATATTTCAACAATGGAGAATAATAGTCTCGTGTTTTCACCATGTAAAATTATTGGCTAGACAAGCTTTTACTTCATCAGAAAGAAAATATTAATTATATAGAATTATTTTTCCAACGACAAACATGTAAACATAAAAGCAATGTCAAAAAATAGCAAAATATTAATATAATAACGTTAAAATATTTTTTTAAATTATTATTACAATCTTAAAGAAAAATATTAACAAAATGTTTTCCAAGGATAGTGGGATGGTGCTATGGTACGATTCAATCGATTAATAATACAATCTAATAATTTTAGATTTCACCTATAAAATTTTCAATGTAGCTGTACTTACGCGGATTTATTTTGCACTTACGCCGTTATTGAGTTTTTAATGAAAATTTGAGAAAAGTTACAAAAAAATTTTACTCACAAATCGTCAAGCAAAGTATTATTTTTGTAGATAGACAGATTTCATAGTAACTTTATGCGTCAAGTATTTTCAACGCACATCCGGATTTCATAGAACTATTGTTGTATACAGATTTAGCTATGAATTTGAATGGCTTTCTTCGATTTTTTAATCTTGATTATTCATTTTGATTATCATGCCAGATATTTAAATATCAGGTTTAACAGCTTTGAGACTACCAATACAACTTCCAACAAACTTTCTGCTTCCTAATACTGTAATAAGAATGACAGTGGTATCAATCGAAATAGATTTTCTCATGTCTACGGATACCCACCAATTTATAGTTACTCTTTGGTTATTGTTAACAAATTCAAAAGTAAAATAAAAGATTTGTTTTTAAACAGATCTCCTTTGGAAAATAATAGTTTAAATTACAAATAAAATTTAGTATCTTTAATCTGCAAAATAAAAGGAACACATCAGCTTTTAACAATCAAACTTGCTTTGTTACAATAAGCACCTACAAATTACTTTGCCTTCAAACAACGATGAAACAAGTAATTTTCCTACTATGTACACTTTATGTAATGTTGTGATGTCAAGTGGTAAGTCGTCAGCCAGCAGCAGGCAAAGTAAAATGGCACATTTTTGTCATAAAATATCATGGTTTTCCTTTTAATTATTTAAACATCAAATACACTATTTTTGAGCGTTTTAACTAATTTTAATTAAGGATTTGGCTACATACATACAGTATGGATACGAAATTAAACTTTCAAGATCCTAAATTAGACTAGGGGTGCTACTTGCTAGGATTCACCTCCTAACTTGTCCTAAAGTGGGCAAAAATTTGGGTTATGACGTTATGAGGAGAGCCGTAATTGTTTAACACAGTGATGTAAAGATGAACGCCACGCAAAAATTATAATTAATTAGGATATTTCCTTTAATTAATCCGTGGTAAGTCTGCAACTTATAAAAAAAAAGATACAAGTAGAAGGTATCAGCATAGAAAGATTTAAATAAATTATAATTTATGTTAATAAAACCTAGAGAGATAATTGCTACAATTTACCACCTAGAGCGTAGAAAGAACTTAGGTGGGGGGTAGAGCGGTAATTGATTTAAGGTTTACCACAGCAAACATTCAATTTTCAAAGAACAGAAATCTATTAGTTCAAAGAAAACTGCGCTACAGACGAAAACTGAATTTTGACAAAGATTATCTCATTTACACATAATCATTATCATCAATTTTTTTACATTTCTAAGGTAGAATATTGCTTTCCTTTCTGTGAATTTCAAATCCGATTTGTTAGTTAGTCTCCATATTTCATAGTTCTGATAAATCAATATTGATCATAGCGTGTGGATGCCCACTGGAAGGCCGAGGTGCAATTCTGTATAGTCCGCGATTTGAACCCAGAATATTCGTTCTGTTCTCAACCAACGGTCACATTCATCGTATGTAATAAGAGATCGTCACATCACTCCACCGCTGTGGCTACACATAAGCACGAAAGATAATTATGCTTCAACGAACCTTTTGGTTTGTAAAATTCCTCTTGGAACGTAAAATTTCTTGGATGTCAATAAAAAAAAAAAAAAAACATTAATAAGTACAAATAACTTTATAAAATGTACAATAAAAATTTATGGATGCGCGACTGTGTTATTTTCGGGTGAATGTGCGTGTTTAAGTATTTCTTAGTTACCGTAAATTGTCATTTTCTGACACAACGTGACTAAATTAAAATCAATTCTTTTTTTGAAACCAAAAAGTCTTGAATCTTCTGCTTCTGACCTAGACGTAAATGAAATTTTAGGTTTATTTGTTATTTACACCCCCGGGCTACTACAATCTCAATAGAAAATTTTTTAAATCGTAGGCCCGGTTAGCGTGTTAAAATTGACAGTTTTTCGTTCGAGTTTAACGAGAATTTAGTAATGCTCTAAAATTATTAAGTTTATTAAAAGTAATATTCGTCTTGCCAGGCCACCGTTTGGTTTTCGACGACGATTATTAGCGACTATTCAGCCAAATTTGGCGCAAAGTGTAAATTAGGATTTTCTACGATTACAACTGTAATTTATAAACTGTTAAGATCGAAGAAATGCGTTCGCTGAAGAATTTAATAAAAATCAACTAATTATGAGACGATTAGTTACGTAGAACATCTTTGGCTACATCTTTGTAATTCTTATTGTTAATCGTACAAAAATTCTCAAAAAGAATTTTTAAACAAGATTCATTACAAGTAACGTTGGAACGAATTCAATGCAATTTTAAGTTGTCATACAAAAATTTCACATTTTAAAATTAATTATGAGTAAAAAATCTAAACTGATTGTTCTGAAAGGAATTCTATTCCATACATTGTAAATAAATGGAAAGAAATAGAAGAATAAACTAAATATATTTCTGATGAGTACCGACATTGTAATATGAATTTTTATGTTTTCTCGGACAGATATTTCACAAGATAAAATTATTGAATGCAGAAATAAAGATATACATTTTTTTAATCAATATAATAAAATTTTAATTTAAACATCATTGTTTTAAAAATTTACACAATATCCATAATGAATGAAATTATTTTGGTGAACCTTTTATATTTTAATTTTTTTACATACCTTTTGCCACTTACCCATTACATAAAATTTTCTAAAACAACTTAGAAAAATAGATTATTTATAACTTTTTTTGTCAACAGTTATTATAAATTGAGACTTATGTGCCTTGTGGCGGACATAATCACTAATATACGGTTTTACCTTACTATACGGTTTTACCCGACTCTCCCTTACTCATACCTCAGATTCTACCTGTCCAACATATTCGCAAAAGTAAAATTCATTAGTTATAATTTTTATTAAGATAGATAAAATTCAAACAAAGTTAATGGGTAGCTTTAATTTGAAATTGATTGAAATGCTTCGTTAAGCTGTTAAAATGTTAAGATGCGATAAATTTTGTGTTAACTGATGATTACTCTTTTTTTATAAATTAATTTATATAACTCAAATTCAATTATATAGTAATTAGTTATATAAACTTAAATGGCCAATTTCCTAGTAATTATTTTACTAACCTTGTTAATTTTGATACCGTATTAACTCCGAAATGCTACTTCCAAAAAATTCGGTAAAATTACAATGTTGCTAAAATTTTCTCATTGGCTTTTTGTTAACATTGACCTTACAGTATAAAAAATTATATTATGTGGTTGTTTTCGTCCAGTATATAAATTAATTTATTATTTTCTAGGTTTTTGTAGACAATTCAATAAACTATATATTCTATTTTTTAATTTAAGTCGACCTTTTGCGAAACTTTATTGTTTGCTCTATCAAGACTAAAAATAATTTTTAAGTATTCAAAAGTGATGGAACAAATATGACTTAAATAAGGACTTAAATATGACTTAAAATTTTTGAAATTTTATTTGTAAGTTATGAATAGATGTATTTATTTGAAAGTTTTTCTACATGAAAGAGTATCAGTTAAGGAGGGACAACACTGTAAGCATAAAAAAAATCGAGTTTTTTTTATTTTGCTTGTTGTCAAAGTATACATATTCAAGAGCATGTAAAAAATATTTCAAATTAAAATATTGAAAATTGACGAAGTTACATCTTATTTCATAAGAGCGGACTACCTACGATATCCTACGTATACTAAAACTTTCAATCACGTTTTTTTAAACACTACATTTCTCGACTTGGCACGCACTGTAACTCTAGCTATGATTGTCCGATTTTTAATTTTAAAATACCAAAATTTTTGTAATTACAGTAGTTATCGTTGCACATAGCCGTTTTTTTATATCTTAAAATTTAGTGTTTGTAAGCTACCAAATATAAGTAAAAACTTTGCTAAAATTAAACTTTTATGTTTGAACATTTGCCATTTGGTGAAAAAATTATTTTTTTAAAAACGGCTTTGTGCAACGAGAATTGCATTTATATAGATTATAAAATTTTGTTATTTTTACTTTTTAGGCTAACTATTGTCAAGTTAGAGAGAGTGCCGTTGGACCACATTATTTCTACCAAGGCACTTTTATACCTCAATAACTATGGCAATTTGTAATTTTTTTTAAATAAAAATTTACTCAAAATAAGTTCAATGTATGCTTAATAACATACCTTTTTTTCAAATCTCAAATAAATAATTTAGTGTACAAAACAAATTGGAAAAAACATCATTTTTTAGTTCGTCACAGCTCACAGTGTTGTTCCCTCTTAAAAAACATTTTAAAATTTTACTTCCACAAAACGTGCACAATTAATCCACTGGTAGTAGATTTTTGAGGAAGATTAAAAAAAGATAATTTGCGGTGCGTAGTTGCAAAGTGACGATTTTTACCTAAAAAATTGGCCTATAATTACTTGTAAAAAGAGATAGAATAAAAAAGTAATCTCTAGAAACATTTATATTTAAAACGTGTGTGAAATTTTGCTTACGATTGGTTAAGTAGTTTTTGAGTTATCTTACTTACGCCTGGACTTCTAAAATGTACTTTTGAGTTAAACGCGTCTGAAGTTTTTCGTTTGATATTAAGAAAGTTTCACGTAATATTTCTGAGATGTACTTTCATATGAAAAAATAAAAAAAATGAGTTTTTTTTGATTTCATGACTGTACGTAAATCCTTAAAAAAAGAATATACTTTATTGAATTGTCCAAAAAAACCCAGAAAATAATAAATTCGTTTAATAACTTGTGTTGAATACTGATAAACCAATTTAAACTGAAAGATAATTTCAAGATTAGGATCATTATAACTGTGCGTGGTGGGCGTTCCGAGTTACTTTTCATTGTAATATTCAATGTAATAATCTTCCAACAACAACAAATTTAATTATTATATTAGCGAGTTGTAATAATATGTTTTATACAGCAGCTTTTATTTTTTTTATGTTTGAGCTATATTGAATTATATGGCGTCCAGCAACACTGGCAATACATCTTTTCACTACATAGACCAAAACTTATATATTTTATATATAAGTTTATATTTTAATTTCGTCAAATTGAATTTTGGCTTACTTTAACATCGACTAGGCAAGAAAGTACAGGTACTTTGGGGTAGTGGTTAGGCAGTGGAGCTATAGATCCAATGATCATAGGTTTGAATCTCGATAGCCCCAAATTTATCTGTGCGGTGTTTAGGATTACACGTTAAACTATGACGTTTAGTCGGTATTATTGCTGACTTGTAATTCGGTATTGGTCTTCATGGTTTTAGCGGGTTTATCCCTTATTGCAGTATTCAATGAGTCGTCGTTAGATGCCATGTATATCCCGGTTGCAGTATTTGAAGATTCGTCCTTAGATGTCGCGTTTATGACTGCAGCATTTAAAGTGTCGTCATGATGTCGTGTATATCGGTGAAATGTTCACGGATTTTTTGTTTTGTTGTGTATAATAATAATTAGTAAGTACTAAACAAGAATGCTTATTTACTTTTAAAATAACGATGTTTAATTCGAATTTAATGCGAATTTAATATCAACTGTGCAAACTTAGTGATGCTTGAATATCACTAAAGTGATATTAGGTGAGCTAGGTGGATGCAAAGTTCAGTAATCTATCAAATTGTTTAAATACAAAATAAATTTAAACGTTGACACAAAGAGTAAAACGAACGTCACATGGATGTTAAGAAAATATTGGAATATGTAAAGTTATGAATAACTAAATTGTAGTATGGTACAATATTTTACATCTGAAATTTATATACCTTTTCAACTTGAAGCTATTGGGCATGTAAATAATTCAAAATAACATGTTATATAACAAATTTGCTTTGTTGAAATTTGAAAACAAAACACCATAATTTATTTTTATATCTATTATATTACTAGAGTACTCAGTTAAACTTGTAATTATCAACATTTCGTATAATAATTATGCAAAAAGTTAATACGCAATTACTAACTTTTTAGCATCAAAAAGAAAATCTTAAATTTGATCGGATATATTCGAAAAGATATAAATTTTTATCGTCCTTTTAAGAATACATAGATTCTATCAAAAAGTAACCCTGCAGGCCGTGTGATTACACTTATCAGTCGTTGATTCATCTGCAGAATACTTTAGTTTCAGTCTAACATAAAAAAATCCTTTGTCGTTTGATAAAAATGAGATTTCTACCCTCAATCAATTACAGTTGGAAATTTCTTTTTCTATTAATTTAACAAAATTTTTTCTTGTCTTCAAGTAAATCAAGTTTACAATTTTCTTAAATTTCTAATAACGGCGAGAAATGAACTACAATATAGTAAGAGATGTAATGGTCTTGTATTAATTTATCAGGAAGGTCTCAACTTGATAATCCAATTTGTAAGTCTAGCGAACTGCAGGCAAAATATAAGCATTTGACTCAGCATAATATCTTGTGAAGTTGCAGATATTCTCATAAACTGTCTCTAAACCAAAATTCTTAATTATCAATTTAAATATGTAAATAATATTTTGACTTATTTTGAATAATCGCACAAAGAATAAATATCAAATTCACATTTTAGAGAAAAAGTGTTACATTTTTATTGATAAATTAAATTTACTATGTTAATACATAGATGCCAAAGATGCCAGTTACTCAGAGATTCGTTTTGAAAATTTCCCAAGTAGCATTTTTACCTACCAATTTTCAATTGCTGCATTATTGCTTGCTGACAGCTGCTTATTTTAACGCTATTTGCAAAATTGTTTCAACGTACTTAAATAGCTAGCAAATTGCTAACAAATAGCGCCTAAAAATTGCTAGCAATAGCAAGCTGAAATAATAAGCAAATTGTGTGCAGATAGCGCCTAAAAATTGCTAGCAAATTGCAAGCTGAAATTACATGCAAATTGCGAGAAAATAGCGAAAAGAAAGAATATGTACCTTAGGTATATTTTCCTCTCGCCTGCGCCTCGTGTAAAACCTTTTTCCCTCATGACAAAAAGTGGCACTTTATTTCCTCGGTTATAATATATTATTATTTTATTTGTAAAAATTGACATATATATACTTCAAAAAAAGTTTACGCTACGATTTGGAACTGTGTCGAAATAAGTTGGTGCTAGTATTTTTTCCTTATAGTTGTCTAATTTGCCATTATCTTTTGTTCGCTATTCTATGGTAATTAGGTTTAACAGTGCACTATGTATACAAATCAGAGCAAATCCTGTACAAAGGAAGTTAGTACGTTTACCAAGTATAAACCTAAAGGACTGTTTCTCTAAAGGAAATTAAATGCACAATAGTGCATTTGGTGTTAAGTGCAGGGCAGGTATAAATTTGGCAATAATTACTGGCAATTAAACAACGTCATTCAGAAAGCTACTTACTTTAATTAAACTTCTAAAACACGAAGGATAATCTGCTTTAAGTATATATAGCATGCTGATTATAAAATCAGTCAATGCAGAAAGCAAATAATATGCACATTTTCGACAAGATTTGATCAAAGTTGAGAACATCAACAACAAACAGTTTTATTTTCATTAATGCTTATTTTTTTTATTATATAAATTTTTTAAATAGAAATACTTTTTTCTTTTTCAAATTTGATTTTTTTTTTGGAAAAAAAAGTTAAATTTGAACAAAAACTGAAACACAGAATATTCAATTTATATAATATTTTGCATTTTGAAATTTATAAATTTAGGACGAGAAGGTAAATCTAATCTTATTGATCTTTTCTTTGTGTCTTAGCATTGAATCTAAACATGTACAGCTTTCAAGTATGTATGTATGTATAAGGGATAACGTCATTGTTCTTTCACAGTACAAAGAAAATTAAAATATTTTTTGCGCAGTTTATACAAATTTAACTTCAACTTGAAGAAGTATTAAATAATGTTTTAAAGTAATTAGTTGTATTATTAAGTTTTTCTTGAAAGATCCTGCTCCTGCTATTATTTGATAATTTAAATGCTGTATATTTTTTTAAAATATGTAACTTCTAGTTTTACAAGTACTCGCTATCATAAATTTTTTAAAGCTGTATCTGGAATTTGTAAAACATCACAAGCATGGAATGCAGTGCGATATTAAAAGACGATATTAAAATGTTGCTCCTGAAAAGATTCCTGTTCTAGAGATAATAGAAAATATTTTATAATAAGCAGTAGCAGGAAAAAAAGAATAATATAGCAGTCACAATACAATATTTAAACAAAAGTGAAGTTTATTTCGACATCGACAGCATCGAAATTTTTATTGCTTGTACTGAATGATAAAAGTCTCATTTTGTAAAATGAGATTTTGTAATTTTGTAACAATGCCTACACCATGAAGCGCAGAAGAAAATGAGAAAATAAATAAATGTGTTAATGACGTGTTAAAGACGAGCTCAAGAAGTGCTTATTGGGGAAGATTCCAGTGTCAATTGGTGATTCAATATAAATATGTATATTTATTCTTTGTAAAGAATAAAAGTGATAATACAATACATTTATTTAATTTTCTATTACAAAAAAGAAGAAAATCCTGTTCAGAACTTATTTTATAAAATAGTAGTTATTGGACGGAAATTTGGAATTGTCCAGAATTGGAGAAAAGAATTATTTCGGTTTTGCGGAATTTGCAATTGTCCTGAAGAATCAACTATTTTGGAAAATTTATTGTGCGTTTTTGGGCAATAGTTCGACGTTCCTGCGTATCAAATAAGGAGTTTTCTTCACCAACGAATTTCAAGGTATTTGAAATCAATAAAAATTGTTTAACTTTTGAAATACGCGTTTGTGAAATAAAAATTTGTGGCGCCGATAAACTTTATTTTTGATTAATCTGAATAATTTTTTGATTTCATATAAAATTTATGTTTATTGTAAAATTTGTTTTTGCGAACACGAATACACAATAGTGGGTGCGAATGTGATATTTTGCTATTTTCGATTGTTTGATTTCAAATACAATAGCGCGTGCGTATTTACTAACACCAAATACACCACGCATTCGAAACTCAAAATTGTGAGTTCAAAGGAGTCTTTGATAGAAATTTTATTATTAATTTTGAATAAATTAAATTTTTTTAATTATTACATATTAATTTCTACTTGATTATTTAATTTTTACGTACCACGTACCTTTAGGGAGAATTTCAAGTGTTCCCATAATTACTAGCTACCGGTGCACTTTTTGGAGATATCTCGAAGAGTTTGTACAAACTCTTTATAAAAATACAAAAACTATACAAACTCTTTATAAAAATACAAAAATCTACATTGATACAGGAAAAGAAATAACCACATCAATCAAAACTAATCAAGGGCTACGGCAAGGATGCAGTTTGTCACCTACCCTTTTTAATATATACATAGACGATCTAATGAGAGAATGGAAAATGATGTGGACTTAGGTATTAAACTGGGTTGGCGGGTGTACTTGAACACTGTTTTGTTTGCCGATGACCAAGTTATCATACAAAATAACTAAAATAATTTACAAAAAGCAATCTAACGTCTTCATAAATACAATTTTCGAATATCAACCCAACAAACCAAGACAATGGCCTTTTTAGGACCTGATCCAATAAGAACAAAGATTGTAATTGACAATAACGTTCTAGAACAGGTAAATCATTTCCAGTTCTTAGGTTGCGATGTCACATATGAAGAAAATAAAGATATAGGTAATAAAATCAGTAAATATCAAAGAATATGTGGCACAATTAGAAGAACGTTAGGAAGAAAAACAAGGAAAGAAACGCAACTGAAGTTCTACAAAGTAATGGATAGTAAGAAAAAAAGACTTCCAGAATATCCAAACAGCAGAAATGAAATTTCTAAGAACAGTTAAAGGATGCACCAGAGAAGATAAAATAAGAAATGAGGACATAAGAGAAGAACTAAACATGTATTCAAAATTGTAGAAAAAACCCAGAAATATAATAAAACTGGAAAGAACACTTGACACGTAGGGAAAACAATAGAATCTCAAAACAAGCACTTGAATACAGTCCTAGGGGGAGATGAAGCGTCGGTAGACCGAGGAAACGATGGTGAAGCCGGAACAGGGAAAAGTGCCTAAACCTGGAAAGGTAGAAAAAGAAGAAGAAGAATCTAACTCAATAATTGAATTGCCTTTTCTCATTGGAATCTTCATCAATAAGCACTTATGCGAATAAGCACACCTTTTTTACACATGTTTTACGTCTTATTGGATCGAATCCGAAAATTTATTTATTAATTTCTTGTCATCTTCAGTTTTCGACACCAAATTTGAATTGTATTATTCTATAAGCTTTTTACGTTCTAAGTAGAACATTGCTTTTCCCTTTTTGGGAATTACAAATCCGATTAGCGGGGTGGATTAATCCCCATATTACCTATTTCCGATAAATCAATATCTATTTCACCAATATCTCAATATCCAATAGATCAATATCTATTTCATTTCAATTTGAATTATAATGATAATAAAATAATGAAACTTAATTTTGCCACAATAAAATATATGCAACTATTCAACAAATTAGGAATTTAGTCTCACTTTAAATTAAGATAAAGTAATACTTATAATAATAGTTTTTGTTGTCTTTTATCGACAAAAAGGGACTGGAGAAACCTTCTATCAATTGAGTTATAGGTATTCTTTTTATCGAGTTTATCTAGTAAAAAATTACGAAGGATACAGGTCGGAAGCAAAAGTTTCAAGCACTTATTCTGAAGGAAATTTTTTTTTGCAAATTTTTTTGTTGAACAAGGTATCTATCCTGTCTCTTCGTTGAATGTAAGTTAAATTTTTTAAAGGAAAACTTTTTAAAATAAATAAATAATCGATCTTGCTATCATATGCGCTCCAAATACTACGAGTAAACTTATCATCATCACGGGGTAGAGGTAAAATAAATTTAACAATGAGCTTTTGTAAAAATTGCATTAATATGTTTAAAAAATAGAAATTTTTTATCATTCAGTAGTCTAATCAAATTATGGGATACTGTGGATAAGTAATAATTACCTACGGTAATCAATAATATAAACCAATGTAATGCAAGAAAGAAAGCAAATGCAAGGTGGTAAACATAAAATACGAAGTAAATGTATTTTCTGGATTTGAAAATCCTTATAAATAAATACCTTGCAGGACTTTCTAACAAAAAATGGTATATTTAATACCTTTTATATATGTGATTGTTGCATCTAGTAAGAATTTAGAATCTATACAAAAGAGCTATAGCCCAGTCAGAATAGACATAGCCCTTGCATAAATTCCCAACAAGCTGAAAATTTGCATGAACGTTAGGGTTGCCATTATAATGAAATTGTAAAAAGTCCCCATCGATCCCATGTATGCAAAAGATTTTATGCGAGGTCAAAGTTTGCAAATATGGGTTTTTTGATTTTTTTAACAAAACGGTTAAAAAAATAGATCATTTAATTATCTACAAAAATTGTCCTTACATTTTTTTTCTACAATAACCATTTCTGAGAAAAACCAATTCTAAAATTTACTGAAGTTGTATTCTCCTTAATATGCACACGTGTCCACGCCACTACCTCATGGTAGTGTACTTAGTGCTATTTTTTTTAATGTGTTTCACATAACCTCACAGCCAAACAAATTTTCTAAGAGTTAACATCACGGCACCACAGATGGCGCCACAGTCACAGCCAGGATATTACTGTCGCGAGACACTCGTTTCTAGGCCTGTAGAGCTGTAATATATTAACATAAAATAATCCTATCCTCTAATTTTTCCAAAATAAATTTTTATATTCCAATAAACTTCTTAAAAAAAAAACTAAATTCAATGGTCGGATTATTCGTTAACATTACCACAGCTTAACTCAGTCGAAAATCTAAATCGCACCGCTTACGCGCGACCTTCTAATAACCAAAATTTTGCTTTCAAAAAATTAACTCTTCTTTTCTAAATTACAATCAAACGAAACACAAGAAAACTTTTCGTTACCCACAAATTTTATTACGTTTTCAAAAAAATTTGCATATTCAATCTCGCAATGCACACCGCGACCTAGCAGCACCTTTTTCTCCACCTTGGCTATGCACCAGGGGCGTCACAAATTTAAATTTTCATATAAAAATAATATAATCAAAATAAATTTCATCCTAAAAAAAATTCGTCAATATATAAATTTTGTCTAAACCATTTTTTTCATAAAACTAACCGTTTTGCTAAAAAATTCAAAAATCCCATTTTTGCAAACTTTGACTGCCTAAAATTTTTTGCACACATGAGATCGTTGGGGATTTTTCACAATTTTATTATAATAGTATCCTTAACGTTCATGTAAATTTTCAGCTTCTTGAGAATTTATGCCCTATTTTTATGTCTATTTTGACTGGGCTATTAGCAGAGCTTACTTATGTTTTGTATTCGGCCATTTTTTAAAAGCCAGGAGTGTTTTCAAGCGTTGCTTTCAAAAAGGTTTTGAATTAAGTCAAAAGTAGTAAAAATTGCGAATTCTTAATAATTCAAGAATTCATTCAAGAGTTCATTTAATGAGCTCGATCAAGCTATTGTGTGTAAATGAGGTAGGATTAAATTGTACTTTTATTTAAAATTGCACCTCAAATTGTTAATTTGATGAAGAAAGTTTTCATTTTGGCACAATATGCAATAAAACCTGTAATTTATACATCCGGCAATTTGAAAAAAAAATTACTGGAATTATTTTTATTTTAAAGATTTGCAGTTTACTTGGTATTTGGCCACTTTAAAGAGCCAGGCGTATTTTGAAGCGTTGCTTTCAAAAAAGCTTTAAATTAAGTCATAAGTAGTGAAAATTGTTGTGAATTCTTGAATTAAAAACAAAATATTGTAAGAAATGACGAAGAAAGTAAATTATACTGTTATTAGAAAATTATATCACAAATTGTTAATTTGATGAGAAAAGTTTTGCTCTAAAACACAATATGCAATAAAATCTGTCACAAGATCTGTTTATTTATTTGACATTATTGCATCCAGCAAGAATTTGGAATCTATACAAAAGAGTAGTAGTGGAATAGTTGTATCATCGCAAAGCTTACTTATCATTTGTATTCGGCCATGTTGAAGAGCCAGGCGTATTTTGTCAAAAGTAGTGAAAATTATAAATTCTGAAATAATTGAACTTGACCAAAATATTGTGTGTAAAAGAGGTAAGATTTTACTTTTAATTAAATTGCATCACAAATTGTTAATTTGATGAGAGAAGTTTTGCTCTAAAACACAATATGCAATAAAGCCTGTGAGGGGTTTTGTTTATTTATTTGACATTGTTGCTCTCTAGGAAGAATTTTGCAATCTATACAAATGTTTACTGGAAAATATTAAAACTTAAAAATATCGAGTTTTTAAGAAATAAAAAATTGATTAAAAGATTTATTTAGCTTTCAAACGATTATTTCGTTCGTCATCAGAATAATAAACCTACTCGATATTTTGAAGTTTTAATATTATCTAATATCAACGAGTTAATAATTTATATATTTAAATGTTTACTGGAATTGTATTTATTTAAAATATTTATAAATTTAGTAGCTTTGCAGCGCTTACTTATCTTTTGTATTCGGCCATTTTAAAGATTTCTAAAAATAAATCAAATTTATTCAAACCATATCCACGCGCGTAGCGCGGAGATAACTAAAGTTAAGAGTAAAAATTTTACCTTATAGAAAACATTTACACTGACTGCATTATTTAGTGCTAAACGACTCGTTACAACGTAAAATTTTAGTTAATTTTGTTAATAGCGTTCATATTTAAATATATTATTGGTTTTTCTTTTCTTGTGGGTATATTGAAGTTTTTTTAAAAAAATTTTAAATAATTACGTTTCGAGGTTGATTTCTTCTTCTTCAGAATCTAAAATCTAATAATATATATATATATAGGTCAAATATATAGAAAGCTTCTGCCTAGTAATTTTGTTTTTAGCTGTAATAATTATAATAATTTAAAAATAACGTAAAAATTATGTTTTTTAAAATATTTGTAAGTTATAGTTTAATTTTAAGTAGTAAGTTTTTTCTGTAACATTGTTATCTCTATGTTCACAATCAATTTGTATTTTAGATTCCGAGGAAGAGGAAATAAACCTCGAAAGGTAAATTATTTAAAAAATTTTTAAAAAAAGTCCAATACCCTCAAAAAATGAAAAACCAATAGTAAAATTTTAGTGAATTAATTAATTTTATGATTTGATTTCAAACAGTTGAAAGTTATAGTATCTTGCATATTCGAAACTTAATGCAAATGTGCACATACACAAACTATTATTACAACCTGCACAAATAAAATTAAACAGATGTGGAGTACGAGTTGTAAAAGTTTATTTTGAAAATACTATATTAATAAGCTCAAGACGACTCACTTGAGATATTAAGATTCTAGTTTTAGTTAATTTTTGACTTCAGTTGCTGAGTTGCATTCAGCTTGATTACTTGTACTTATTAATTAATAAATGAACAAGATTTTTAAAAACTTTTTTTATTTGTTCAAAAACGTAATTATATGTAATATTAAATGTGTGATTAAACTTTTACTAAAGCCTTGAGATGATAAAAGAATAACGAATGATGTTGGATAAACGTACATATTTCTGATGTGTTCGTTTAAGAAAAAACAACTAAAGATGATAAATAAATTATTGATTTTAAACACCTAAACCCGATGAGCATTAAAAATTAATTCGCTAAATGAATAGTAAATTTGTAAATTTTCAACTTTAAATTTCATATTTGTAATTAAATACAATATTGGTTTAAAAGTTTTTTTTTTTAAGTAAAAAACTGGTAGCTACTCCTGCGCATATAAGGTATTAATATTTTATTTATTTTTGTTTTAAATGAAAGCAGTAAATACAGTAAGTCTTTACAAACTTTCAAGTTTAAAAAAAGTTAAGTCCTTATAAACTTTTAAGGTAAAAACTTAAAAAACTAGAAAATTGAAATATTTCCTTAAAAATATTATAACCTTTGACGGTTTCTAAATTTTTCTGTATGTATATTTTATTGCAACAAGTGTTTTGAATTAAAAGTTTAAAGGGTGATAAGTAGGATTTAAAATAAAAGTTTCTCAGTAATTACTTTCTACTGTTTTCTCCATCGCCTCTCAACAATCGGGCAAAAGCAATATCATAAAGTAAAAATCTAGGAACTTTTATGGACTCAATTGACATAAATATTTTGCTACGTTTCTACAATTAATGAATTTTCTACGCCCTCTACTGGACAGGATTATTGCTACTTTAGACGTTACGAAATAGCCCAACAGTAACTTAAAGAAAATACTGTCCACTATGGGGCGTAGAAGAGTCATCTATCCCACTAAAAAGTAGGCAATCGTTTTTTTAAATTGTAATTATTGTGGTGGTGTTACACAGTGGATTTGGAAATAAGTGGTAATCTACGCAAAGAAGTTGATTCACTGAGGGGTAGCTGAAACAAAAAGACATGGAAAGTTTCTAAAATGCTTATTGTGACAGCATAACTTAGCTATCAGCCAAAATTCAGCATTGACTGGGCGAGTCGGTTAATGGAAATAAAATGGGAGTTAGAAACAAAATTAAAAAATGGGATAATTACTAAACTTGGAATACACAGTTTTCAGGTACTAGATGATTTTGCAAAATATTGATTCAGAATCTATGTTTAGAAAGTTCAAGTTGAAGCAAATATTGAACCAAGTATGACATGAATAATTGTATCAGCAATAAATTGTCAAACTAGACCAAGGATTTTTCTGAAAATTACTTCCTAATAATTATGAAGTTTCTTTAAACAGCTATAAATAACGAAATTAATTTGTTGTCTTAACGGATATTATGAAGAAGTATTCAAGAGCAGGTATGAGTTATTATTTCAGAAGTTGTCAATAATAAGTGAAAAATTGATGAAACTATAGCATAATTTGCAAATATTAGTAGGTATTGTTTTGTATTTCAAAATACTTGAAGGTAAATACAATTTAATCATTAATTATTTATCAAACTGTCTTCAATTTACTCTTGAATAATGGCGGAGTCGCGGCGTCTGTATGATTGATACGAGCGAAATAAAGTAGCAAGGTTGGTATTCCTGATGCGAATAAAATTTGTGACAGCAACTTCCTTTTTGTATTCAATGGAGTGAATTCGCATGTGTTTTATTTTATTGCTTCTGTTTGAAAACCTACAGACGTAATTGTCAAGTTTTCATGTTATTTTATTTTGTTATGAAACCTCTTGATTGTATTTCACAGGTAGATAAATTTTACTGCAATTCTATCAATACTCTTTTTAGCAATTTACGTATACGTCTTAATTTTCCATCACTAATTGTAATATTGCATTTCAAAATTCAAGTTTACCGTGAGATAAATTTTTGAATAATTTTTGCTGAACATAGTACGAATAATAAAATGCTTATAGGTCCATGGGCAGTAGGATAAGCAAGCATTGCTATCAAATTTAGTACACAAACACTGTTCGTGTAAGTCTTAACATGGCTTAACTAGGGGCCAATACAATAGTGCAATCATACATATCAAGATATCCACATTTGGATTCGTAGTTAAACTACTTCCTCACCTTTCCACTAAAAATTTCCGTACGACCAACCACCTGAATACAATCCGAAACTAAATTAATCTAAACTGCAATTCAGCTCTTATATGTACATTATATAATGCAATGGAAAATTTTTATACACACAATCCATTGTAATGATGAATTGAAAGTAAACAATAGCAAGTTAGTTCTAAATTTTACATTCATGTGAAATAATTTTTAACGTAAGTAATTTGTTTGGTCAAATATTTACAAATGACACAATGGCAAACGATTTAATTAACTTGTTTTGGAGAAATTTTGTTTATTAAATGTAAATTGTTGCAATCAAAAGCAAGAACTTCTACAACCCTCACAAATAATTTGCTGTTTAAAAAGCTCATTCATGTCTATTGTTAACATTTATTCCCTCTGAAATAATAATGCAATGAATTAAGAACATGATTGGAACCTAATTGGAAAACATTTTAGAGTTTTGAAACATATCGCCCGTTTCAAAATCGAACAGCGATAAGGTAGGGATAATATTATATCTAACCAATAGAAACTCAGTGAATAATTTCACGCATCAATTAACAATTGTCATTTTAGTACCTCTTATCGTTATCACTTATCTACTCTATTCTAAAATGGGCTTGAACGATAACCAAAAGCTAAATTGTGTTAGGGGCGAAAATTGTCAGTTGAAAACAATTTTTATTAATTAAATTTTAATTGGTTATACGAATTAATGTAATTTTATTGTCAATCCTCTTAAATTTTCCTAATTTCAATCCAAACGTGATAATCTAAACATCCCGAGAAGAGAGTAGTTATGGTTAGTATATTACCTTAATAGAATCTTGATAATTTCAGTGTCCACATTTCACCCTTAGTAGGTAAATTCGGATAAACCATAATACATAATTTACTACTTTCCAATGTAAATTTGAACTACCATGATTGTTTATTTTCCTAAAACCAAACAGTGCATTATTAAAATAAAATGATCGAATTTTGATAATATTTCATGAAAATAATTTGATGCAATAAATTCTTGCTGTAGCAATAAAATACTTGTAATCAATAATTTGTGATTTATAGATCACATTAAATTTGAAGACGTTGCCAAATGGTAACTTATGTTAGCTTAATCCACAGTACATTAATTTTACTTGCAGAAAATTCAATGTCGCTCATTAATTTAATGTCTAGAATGAATTATTACTCACTGCAAGACAATACTTGAAAAAAATTTATGTTTTAGAATTTAAATTTAAAAATAGAAAGTTTTTAAAACGTCATTATTATTGTCGACCTTCATACTTCTTCTTCATACAGCGTCTTGTATAAGACGCTCCTGATTTGGTTGCCTTTATTACAATGATTTGGAAGAAGTAAAACTTAATATCTAATAGTAGATTTATTAGAACCTAATTTCAATTATAATTTTCGTTACAATAATTGAAAATTGTGAAGCTTTTATTTGAATGTAGAGTTTATTTCCAAAATACCATTAGTTCATCTAAACAAAAAGGATTATTCGAAAAATATTACAATTGTAATCCTATTTGCGAAATTGAAAACCAAATAGCGTAAATATTTAAAATTATATTTATTTTTTTTTGTTGCTTATTCTGTTTTTATGTAATAAAATTTGCTGATTTTATAATTTCTACAAGATTAACGAAAAATGTAATTTGTCGTACATTTAAGCATTTTAAGGTTTGTTTATATCCCAAATATTAAGATCATTTAAATTAAAATAATTGAACAATAAAAAATATAAGATTTTCCATCAAGAAAATTTTCTTAAACGAAAATTTATACTGGAGAAGAGGTCTAAGTAATAATCTACAAGTAGATATTAAATTTATACTTACAGAATTTATAACACAACAGTAATAAATATAGTCAGGACCGTCATCAGGACTCAAAGTTCATTAAATAATTAGCAAACAAATTATAAAATCAAAAGACACCTTATAGGATTACATGTTTCAATCTGATCTACGATTCTACTCGTGAAATTGATATCATCAGATCCGCACTGGTTTTATGAAGATACTTACCAATTTTCAAAAAAACTTAGATCCTTTTGGTCTTGCCTGTACAACCTGTAAACTACCTTTATGATAATAAATCTGTTAGAAGTTGCAGGTACCCTTTTTTAAGTTTAGGGTTATTTAACCTGCTGTTTTTGCCCACCTCGTGGAAATTAAATTGCTTTTTTGCTATTATCTCGTTACTGGTCCTAGATACGTCAACTAAAGTTACTATAAAAATTGTAGAGCGTGCGATTCTGCATATTTTTTGTCATGTACATTTTTTTCTACAATTAATAGTGACAGAGTTATAACGCGTAGAAAATAAGCATTCTTGTCAATTTCAAAGTATTGATGGTCATATTGAAAAACAAGCGGGGTTCATTAAAAAAATGGTTAATTAAATGTACCGCTTCATCTCATTTACTCATATGAGTTGTAAGACCTTGTTCAATAATCTTTCTTTTGCAACTAAAAGTGTTGCAGTTTTCTATATAAAAAAAATTGCATTATGAGATCTATTAGAAATCTTATCATCCCTTATACAGTGTGTCGCAAAACTCAACATTATCCCTTGGAGGGCTGGTAGACCAGCTATGGCTGACCAGAAAATCAAAATATGACTTTAGTAAAAAATCGTTAGTTTTCGAGATATTCGTAGGTACTTTTATGAATTTTGTGAAAAGCGACACATTAAATGAGTTATCGTGTGCCACAGGTACGAAATTTTTATTATAAGGTTTTAATTTTGGTTACGTAATCCTGAGTAGCCCTGCCCATCACAAATAAAAATAATACTAATGGTGCCATAGTTTAAAAAAAAAAAAATTTTTTGTTCTACTCAGGAATTAATTTTTTTATTTGTTAACTTCGACTTTTCATTTTGTAAAAATAATGTATCACACTAACCTAGTAAGTTATTTAAAAAAATTGCTCGTTTAGTGCAGTTTCCGAAATTTTATAACCATTTGCTATATTTTATTTTAGAAAAAAGATATAGAGCTATTTTACTATAAAATGAGCTTATTGTAAAATTATTACAATATTCAGGAATTCAAATGAAAAGACTATTGGGGCATTTCACGTGAAGCAGACCATGAAAAAAAGTGAGGCATATTTGTACTTCTAGGGGATATAAACGTATACACATAATATTTTTTTTATTTGAGGTTGTTACAACTACGTTGAATAGTTTCTTAAATTCCTTAAAATTTCGATTTGATTTCAAAATTATTTGAAAAGACCCCGTATCTACGGCAGACTTGAGGCTCCATTGAGCTATTTTTAGAATTTATATCTTGTACGAACTGCAACTACCGCTCCTTATTTCCTGGAAATTATGATGTGAAATGCTTTAAAAGCACAATCCAGAATTACGTCACCTTTATCGAGTAGAAAAATAACTAATTGTTCAACTTTTACCCCTGTATGTATGCAACTTTATAAACTTCAAAGAAATCTTTAGTAAAATCCCTGTCATTTTTTATACGCGATATTGAAAATATGGTAGAATAACTTCACTTTCCTGTGTACCTTCAAAGAAGTAACTTGTGTTAACTTTCTTTTGGTCAGTCAAACAAGTAACTTGTGTTAACTTTCTTTTGGTCAGTCAAACAAGTAACTTGTGTTAACTTTCTTTTGGTCAGTCAAACAAGTAACTTGTGTTAATTTTGTGTGTGTCTTTAAATAAATAACTTAGTTTAACTTTCTGAGTGCAGCCAAAGAATAATTTCGCATTAACTTTCTCTCGTGCCTTCACAGTGGCAAATACATAACGATGGTGCCTACGAATTATTAAATTGTGTAAATTTTTATTTCGACTGAATGCCGAATTTCTCAAAAATTATTTCGAAAACGGAGATATAATTAATTACTTCATGACTAATGGTTAACATGTGCGTTATTTAAACAACTTAACCACTTGTGCAAAAATTCAAATGTTCACAAAGAAAAGTGTAACAAATGCATTTCGTAATATCTACTCATGTGTAAATAAAAATTACTAATTAACGACAAAATAAAGAAGAATTGGAATAGATTACCGATTTAATTTCAATAAAATAAAGAAGAATTGGAATGAATTACCGATTTAATTTCAACAAAATAAAGAAGAATTGGAATGGATTACCGATTTAATTTCATCACTTTAATGAACAACTCCAACAATTATACCGACAAAAATGGTGGGCTTCCTCCAGTTAGAAACGAGATTCTTTGAATTTGGAAAACTGAGGAAGGAGTGTTTACTTCCTGGAACCTGGCTTACTAAGTTTTAAGAAAGATCAAAGGTTAGTCACCATGTTAATTTTAAGAAATGTAACCCTTAATAATTAATGACGATTGACTTTTTAAAATTTTTTTGTTGCGACTTGTTTGGTCCATATTTAATTAATCACTACTTAAAAAGTCGATTGTTCAATTTATTTATCTTTAACTGGTAAAATGTACCGCATTTTAAATATTTATAAATTCTGCTAAAAAAAATTCTGAATGGGATCTCAATTAGTTTGGGAGATACATTCATTACAGTACGTACATGTCACACTGGGCGCTTCATCAAGTTGGCTGGACTAAGTACTTTTACCTTGGAAAAGGTATAGGAAAGTTTATATATGGCATGATTGTTCAGTTAAGTAAGTTAAATATAAATTTCCAAGTTTTCGACCTTGAGGAAGTGTCTCTCGCGCCGCCATCTTAGTTTGAAGAGGTGGAAAATCGCCTTTTTGCTACTATCTCGTTACCAGTACTAGATACGTCGACTAAGGTTATTATAAAAATTGTGGAGCGTGCAATTCTGCATATTTTTTGTCTTATGTATTTTTTTCTAAAATTAATAGTTTTTCGTCAATTTCAAAGTATTAATTGACGAAAACGTTAATTTTCTACTCATGTATAGAACAAAAAATATGCAGAATCGTACGCTCTACAATTTTTATAATAACCTTAATTAACGTATCTAGTAGCGGTAACGAGATAGTAGCAAAAAAGCGATTTTCCACCTCTTCAAAAATTTTATATAACTTACTTAACTAAACAATCATGCTAAATATAAACTTTCCTATATCTTTTGCAAGGTAAAAGTACCTATTGACTGGGCTACATCTTCTAAGAAAACCTATTATTATGTTAAAAAATTTCCACAAACCCCGTCGCCCGCCTACGGCCGATTACTTCTTAATCCTCGGTCAACCACTACTCACCCCCTAATATTTTTGTGTATTAAAGATAAAGCAAACATTACTGCCTACTAGCAACAAATTGATAAATTTAGCTCTGAGAGGGGTGTGATGAAAATTATTATTAAAATTTTTTCTGCAAATATGAAAGGTTGAGAAACCTTTATGTTATGAAGTAACATAAACGTTGGTTTATGTTATTTCAAGATTCCTACCAGAGTCGCCTATGGCGGCTAAGGATTAAAGAAAATCTTTTATTGGAAAAACGAGAATGTTCTGAAAATTGAAGTATTGAAATTTGATGTAAAATATTCAACAATGTTGCAATGAAGGGAAAATACTTCAAAATTGATTTTAAAATTTATTCATTAAGAAACTTGAAACAATTTTGTTTAAAAAAAAATACGGATAAATTGTGAAAACTTTTCGTGGCGGTTACGGTTACTGAATTAAGAAATGGGCTTGCTAAGCGATCATTCCGGGTTATTATTTTGTTTATTATCATACACTAAGATTTATGTAGCAAAAATAACTTTAGATGCATAAATACATAAAGTAAAATATAAAATTTCTAAGATAGCGTTTTAACTTACCCTGGTGAAATCTGCACGCTTACATATAAATTTTATCATTTTTATGTGTACATCGGCCTTTTTTTACATGTATTACAGAAACATGCAATCTGTGTAAAATTTTATCAGAAACAACATTAAAAATTTTCTTATACATTGATATTTTAATATTGATCTAACATAAACAAAATATTTTGCAGCCCTTCGTCTGAAAAAATCAAAATGAAATTCAAATTTTGTTGCTGAGTGTTTAATTGCGTAAAATCAACCATTAAATAACTAGTTACGTTAATAGCTTAGCTTTTGTTGCTCACTTTTAGACAGAATAAGTTTATATTTTGGTAGAAGCCGCTATCTTTGATATTCTGGTTATTGACTAATAAACAAATGGAATTGATTTTCACACTTTATTTTTAGATAAAAATCAAGTATAACTTCAAAAGAGTTAATCGTAGAAAAAATCTACAAAAATCTTTCTTGAAGATAATTTAAAGCCATCCAGAAAAGTAGTACTAACGTTTGTATTTTGTTATAAGAAAAATTTCATATGAGTGGAGAGTGAGGTGGATTCTAATCAAAATTCAAAGCTTTACGGTATAGGTAATTGCTAAATAGACCCTTTTGTTCAGCGTGTTGTTATCTACTTACTCGAAATTTGACGTTAAGCGGATGAACTATACGTTTAGACTAAAAAAAGTATTGGATACTTAAAATCCATTCAAAAATTTATAATTAGCTAGAAAGCTACTTATCGTGAACTTGAATAAATTTGAATGCAGAACAGGATTACAAAGAGGCTGCAATTTATTTTTCAGTATAATGTATTGTCTTTTTGTAGTATGCGACGGTTGGTGAAATCTGCATAATTTCACTTGATCAATTTCAGGTTATTATTAAAAAGTATTTTAATGTGGGATTTAAACGAGACGCCACTGACAAAAGACGAGACGCTACTGATGTGACAGATGTAAGACGAAGATTCATTCATAAAAGACGACGAAAGTAAGACGTATAAAAAGACGACAATTAATAATTAAATTGTACGACGATCAATCTAATTATTATTAGTTTATTTCATGTATGTGTTTTAAGTTATTTATCAAAAATAAAGTTTCTGAAGTAGCTGCGAGTTTATGTAAACGACGATTGCAATTTGACGTAGCAGCGGGAAAAAGACGAAAAAGACTACATTAATTTAATTTATAACAAAAATTTGAAATAGTTCGATAACCGGGACCTCAAGTTTAAAAGTTTCCGCTTGAAAGAATGATCCAAAATGGTCCAAAAGGCAACAATAAAACAAAAAATATGCTGATTATTGCAAATAAGGCTATATTTTCAAGAAAACCAATATTTTTCATGAAATTAAATTTAGGACAACTTGAACAAATGGAAGCAGAACGTACGTTACGCTAAGAAGACAACGGCAGTTGTTCTGCAGTGGTTTCTGATTTGTAAAACATGGAAAATTCATCGTTCAGGTACTTCTCAGTTATGTTACAATCTTCTGAACAAACTAAGAAAGGAGTGACTAAAATCTTAGCGTGGATTTTTTTTTTAGTTTGGCAAATTTAAGCCAAAAAAGCTCCTAAACAGGGAATCTAAGTCGATGTTAATGCTATAACGTAATTTTTTTTTTTACAAAAAATTACTCTGTACCATGGTGCAAGTGCATTTGCATTTGCCACGTTCACTCTGTAGCGTAAGTAAATGAACACCGTAACAGAATGTATCCACCGTCAAATTTCGCGCAAAAATTAGAATGTTTAAAATCGATTATTAACTAAACTAATCGATATATGACATTCCTCCTATCTAAAACGATTCTTTTTAATGTTATCTATCAAATTCCGTTAAGTTTTCTTTAATAAATATAATATCTCCAAGTCCTAGTTATCAAACTAGAGGCCATTCGGAATTCAAGACGAGCGCGAGCGAGTGGGTCGATAAAGAAAGTTTTACATGTTGTCTTGCCCGGCAAACTTTCGGCTTTCTTATCAAATATTTTGAGCTTTTATCATCTCTATTATCGTGAACATTTCCTAACCTATTTTCACTTGTGAGTATTTTGTTAACTTAAGAAGGAGGTTATAAGTGAAGCTATAAGAAAAACAACCACCTTCACCTCATACTAAAAGGTTAAGGCTAAAAGGCGCCAAACGACTGAATAACCAAATCCAGCCAGCTATTAAGTAAATGAAGAGATTAAAGCTGTAAAACAATAGATAAAGTAAAGCTGAAATTTGTATTCCGTTTGTTAGCCTTTTAGTTTGAAAGTTGTTAAATGAATAACTCTACAACATACTAATGGAAAAGATAAAGGAAAGGTTAACTACTAGAAATTCTCTAATTTCTGTCAATATTTACGCTAGTATATAATAGCCGAAGCTCCGTAGAGGTTTTACTAAAGTTCAATTTTTCCTTACCATTAAATTGATTCATAACTGTGCTAACTTTTAAAAATTCAGAAGCGAGCATTTAATTTGTTACATAGGATATTTTATTTACAAGTCAGAAATTTTCAATAGTAACAGCATCGCAAATTCTTTAGTCGATTGATGAAAAGTGTGCCCTAGAAACATTGAAAGACTCGAGTCTACTGAACTGTGATTTGTAGATTATAGACGAAACAAAATCGAAAATTTTTGTTCATGTTTTTTTGGAATGAAGGCAATTGAAAATTTGTATTTTTGTTGTAATAATTTTTTTATGTAAGAAGTAATTTTATGTTTACAGGAATTTTTTCAGGAACATAAGTAAAACTATTTTAGATGCAGTATTATTATGATTAAAACATTAACGACTTCATGTCTTGGCAAAATTGCTTTAATTAATTCATACAGCTAATGAACAAGCAAACAACTATTAGAATACAAATGATAACGCTTAGTCATATATGTTTGTGTAACTATTAGCAAAGTAGGAGTTAATAGGTTTTCCTAAAAGATCCCATAAACTAAATGTTTGAGAACATTATTTTTTATAGTAATTGGTAAATTTGGGGCAGAGACTCATTGGGGAAGAGATTGGATATACCTTCTAAACCCGAAAACAATAATTCTTCTTTAATAATTTGTTAAACATTTATTGCCAATAAAATCTTTGTATAGACAAGTAGGGACTATTAGCATTTCACATTTTGGTTAAGCACATGGACATCTTGCAACTACTCTCAGCTCTGTCGTTTCACTTTACCCTAATATTGTCATCTCTTAATCTAGCAAACTCTAATGATTCAACTGTTGTCAACCTTCTTCCTATTTTGTATTAAGTTTTTAGGAACTTGATGTACGATCCACTTCCGTTTGAGGTGAGAGATTGATTGATTGAAATGTCTATTAGATTTTGATCATTTTTGGATAACATTCAAATTGAGTGAGCCGTTAAGATCGTGTATACACATTAATAAAAAAAATATTCTTTTATCCTTTCTAATCTTAAATTTTCTAAAGAGGTAGATTTTTTTCATATGTACACTTTTCGCGTCATCGAATTTTTCTAATTAAAATTTCTGTGCAATATAAAAATTATTCGAATTAAATTCGGAGTTCTAAATACAGTAAATATTATAATTACATTAATATTTAAGGGGTTATACCTACATCTTCGTTAGAAACAGGAAGTTGGACAGTTGTCATTTCGTCTAGAATATTAATTTGTTACGTCGCGTTGGCGTCAACCAAAGTGCCAAGCGAGACTAAAATTGCAGCTTAATAGTTAATAATATAATTAACTTAATAGTTAATAATAATAATAAAAATATAGTTAATAAGTTATAATTCAGTTTTGAAAAAGTTACATTTTTTTGTGTAAAAACTTTCTTTCTTACGATATAAAAATTAATTTCCAAATTCTGTTTTAATTTTACAATAAACGCTGATTCAACAAAAAATAATATCTTAGCCTTTCAGTGATATTTTGTTTTTCAGAAGATAATAAGTTTATAGGATTAAGGGTGTGTAAAATGAATGGAATAGAAATTTTTTTGTTGGTGTATGGTCAAATGGAGAAAAATAAATACGTTCTGACATCTGAGTTAGTTTCATAATATTATTTTTAATTTACAAAATATTATTTTGTATTTATAAAGCAAAAAGTGTTTTTGTTCTTGAATATTTTTTGCTGTTCAAAAGAATAGCTGAAAAAAAAACCGAACTCATGAAGAAAGTTGATGTCAAGTTGTGGAGTTGGTAAATCTCACCTATAAGTTTTGCTTTTGAAGTAAATTTCAGTCATTATTATAATTATTATTATACTTTTTATTTACAGTTTTTGCTAGAAGAAATAAACATTACGTTATTTTCCATGTTCATTATAAAAAAGATTTCACTTGTTAGTTAAATATGTGCTAGTAAAAATTTTTTTATATAAAATAAAATGAAAAAAATGTGATAAAAGTCAAACTAGCATCTAAAAATAACTAATATTGCCAATAATTTTACAACATGTAGTTGTCGTATTTTTTACTACTACTTATCGATTTAACTATAAGGTGGTCGGTGTTAAATTTAAATGGTTGTCATGTAGGCAATGTGCATATTTCATTGCAAAGACTGTACTGTATTACATTATCAGAATTTTTATCCGGCGGGATATACATACGTATGTAGAACGTGATAAGAAGTTCAATTTTGAGTTCCAAAGAAAAACAGTAGTTCGAAAACTACACCCAAAATTTAACTTTTATTTATTGGTTGGGTACATAACTGATGAAGACTTCCAGCATTAACCCTATAACACCTTTTGTAATAGAAGCTTTCACGAATTTTCTAGTTTTCTGTGTGATATATTTTTGAACTTCTATAATGCTTTTCCACGTTCCTTATTAAACTGGATATATGACTGGTTTGTATTCTTGTAGGATAGTCACAAGAATAAGGGTGGAAATAAGATTAGGGGTCATTTACACTTGTATCCCATCAGGTATTATATTATTTTGTAGCTTTTATTTCAGGTTTAAAATATTAACAACCCTAATTGAATAGCTACTTTTTTTATAGATCACTTCAAGTTTATTTTCTACCAAATATAAACTACAAAACCAAATTGAAATTTAGTGGTTTTTACTTACTAGCTAAACGTACGTAAGCACTTCTATTTAAATGCAGAATCCGGATCACAGCCAAAATAATTTAGCACCAATTGGGAATTGAATCTGTTACTGTGTGGTCCCGAGGTCCAATTCCATTCCGTTAGGATTTGTAATGCTTTAATTTTCAGTTCAAAAATGACGTTGTGATTGTTTTAAATTCAATACTAAAATTACGTCAAGTAATTCCTTTGGCTTCCGTATAAAATCATAATTTTGCAAGCTGTGCTTTTATTTCAGTTTCAAAAGGTTCAAAGGCTGGCAAAGTGGAAGTAAAGTTAGCTATCCCACTTCGCAAGTGATCGATCTTGTTTACAATTTCTCTGAAGTTAAAAATTATAACGATGTAAGTACTTAGAACTTTGAGACGGAAGTACTTGAGCTTGAAGCTCTAATAAACAAGAATGGAAATACAGGTCAATAATAATGGAGCAAGCAAAGTTCTATTCAAGAATTTCAATTGCACATTGTTCCTTATTGTAAATAACACTTTTTTGCATTGCTAATCACTTTATAGAGAATTCCTAAAACTTGGTAAGTCATAATGCAGAGAGATAATTTCTCCAGTTTATGTTGCCACGGTGTTGTGGAAAGAAAATGTGGTTTGGTGTAACTTCTTCAATAAAACACTAGTAAATATATAATAGAACTAGTTTTATAGCAGATAAAAATTAATTGAGAATCGTGTGCATAGTTCAAATAATTACAATGTATACAAGTTATGTAAATAATACACACAGGTTTTGAATAAAACTTTAAGCTGTCAAAAAGTGTTCCAAAAATATAAAACAAGTAAACAATAAACACAACGGTTATCATAAATTGAAGCCAAAACCTGAATAAATAGGTTCATAGCACAAATTAGAGCAATAAAACTTTGGTAAGTTTACATATAGTAAAAAGGGACACCAACTTCTTCCAATCGCTTGACGTAAGGCTTCGAAGACGTAAAATGGTTACATTTATTTCAAATAAACAGAATTACTTGACCTTAGAACGCGATAAGCACTGCACAAGATGATCCTTAAACTTGAATATCACAACCACAAACAAGCGGCAAACAAAAAAGAAAGAAAAACACATACACGTGAAAAAGATTTGCAAGTGAAATGCATAATACAGAATCAGCGTCAGAAATTAAATAAAAGAACATACAAGCAAGTGCGAAAATTTGTTACAAATAAATACATTTTCATATATGTAATTCCTTGTCTTTTGTGAAATAGTTACAATACTCAAACACTGAAGCTATGATTATTATTTTGTTGGTTTATTAACTTAGCTTGTGAAACATTAATTACATGCTATGTTTGTACAGAAGTAAAACAAAATAATGAAGCAATCCGTTCTTTAATAACCGCGAGCCCTAGAAAAACTTTGGGATTCAAAAAGTTTCTATAACACATTGAGCAAGATGTAATAATCTGAATTTTAAGTGCAAAGCACTTACAAGTTTAGATTTTAAATAAAGTACTAATTGGATTTAATCCACTCTTAAGTAAAATAAATACTACATCAATCTCTAATTTTCTTTACGTCTACACTCTTTGAATTGTAATGTTATAGAGTATATCCAGTCTAAACTAAAAAAACTGCCGAGTGAAGAAGAGCAATTAACAATGGAGAGATTTACAAATGGTTTTTTTTAAATGAAGCTACAACAAAACAAATTGTTTTTAACTTTTTACTTTAAGTACTAATTCAACCAAGTCTTCTGCATAGAATTATTATATAAATTAGCTAATTCAGATTATCTATGAACCAATAGACAACTTTGTTACAGCTGCTGTAGTGTTCTATTGGTTCTTAGTTGATCTGGATTAAATAATCGGTGATTAACTATACTCAAATGATGGAAAAGGATATTTAAAATGCCTCTGTAAATTATCCAAAAGGCAGTTCCAACAAATTGTTGTATTTGTTACAAGAAAAATTAATGTGCAATTTATCAAAGAGGCAAACGATGTATTACAAATTTGACGCTTATAAGAGGATAAAGTTTAATTTTCTTACTGTTGTGATGCCATGTGGTACTTTGTTAGAGAGGTGAGCTAAATCAATAGGTAAGGACCAGTGGCGGATTAAGCACTTGAGAGGCCCCAAGCGCAATTCAATTTTGAGGCCCCCTTCAAATATTTTCATTCTACGTGCCCGTTTTTTACTTTAGTATGCAGTGGCGGATTTCGCTATTGGTGACGTACAAGTCGAAGTTCCCCCCCCCCCTTAAATTTTTTTGTTTGTTTCAAAATATTTATTTCTAATCACACATAATACAGCAAAAAATAAAACAAATAATAATATTTCTTTAAATCAAATAAAAGGTCTGTTTGATACCACAGTTTTAGTGCTACATTAACTACACTACTACAAATTGATTGGTGTAAAAAGTGGGTTGGTAATTGTACCACCAATCAATTTGTAGTAGTGTTGTTAGTGTAGCACTAGAACTGTGGTACCAAACAGACCTAAATGTTTAAATCATAAATCCGTCTCAAAAGCGAGAGACTGGTTATTTATAGGTGGGTAAGCAGGTTCACTTTTGGTGTACGAAATTCATAGTCCCACGCTTTTATATTGATGTTTTCAAGAAGCTTTGTTTTTTTTTACTTTTTAATGCATCTTTATAATTTTAAATAAAAGGTTTTTTTAAAAAATTTTAATTATCATTAAATTTTTTAGTTCTTTATTTAAACTAGCATAGCTTAATTCTACCAGAATTTTCTAATTATGTGTTTGGAATACGATTGGAAATCTATGTTACTTTTTACCCTGTATGATAAAACTGTTCAATGCGCAGCGACGCATGCACTTTATGATTTTTAGTTTTTTTCGATTTTTTGATTATTTTTTGGAATTTTAGGTAAACAAAATTAAAATATGAAAATGTTTTGCAAGTAAAAGCTGTGTACCAAATCTCAGATCTTTAGGACGTCGAAAACTTTGTTAAAAATGCCCTAAAAAAAGTCCATCTCACACGGACGACGGACAATGCTCACATCAAGTTAAATAAAAGCTTTAAAAAATAAAATCACATATATTTTGGCATTAAAATTATATATCATTTGTGCGCGTCAGTGGCATTAATGTTTTTCACGAAAATCTTAAAAACTCTGGGTACATACGAAAATAAAACTTGCGCAAACCAAACACAAACGTTCAAGACTATTTTGAATCAGGAATTCGAAATTTTAAAGAAATTTTGTATTACCAGGTGTTACTCAAAAACTATTTGGAAAAAAAAAAAATAATGTTTGCACAAACAGGTACAAACGATTTACATCCCTATTCGGTAACTTTTCGTTATCGTTATGAAATCGTTAAAAGCCGTAAAGTTTAGTTTACACTCAGAATTGCATTAAATAGTATGTAGAAACCAAACTTTACGGTTCTTAACGATTTCATAACGATGACGAACGATAACGAAAAGTTACAGAATAGGGGGGTTAGACTACTTTGGATATAAAATTAGAAATGGTGGGGGGGGGCAAGGACATAAACCTACATTTTTCTCTCCTTTTGGAATTTTACGTGTCTCACATCCACTCTAAAACTAACAATAATAATATTATTTTTTCTCTCTATTTTTTTCTTCTAATTTTTGCTACCAGTAGCGTACTTACATACTTTATAGCAGGGCCGTATATAAGAGGTGGTTTTAGGGGTTTAACCCCTCATGGCATAGCAAAGAAGTAAAAAAAAGATCTAAAAACGGTTTTTTCGGTAAAACCCTTCCCATAACATAAAAAAAAATTTTTAAGTGAAACCCTTCCCATGGCTTATGTCTAGCTGCGGCCCTGCTTTATAGTAAATAACGCATCTAACGCAATAACGCAAAAAGGTGGAATTACCAATATAAAAAAATTACAAACTGACAGAATTAAAATTAAAATATTTAGCAGAGCCGCCACAACATCGTAAAATAATTTACTGTAAATAATATTATAAAAAAAGTTTTAAATTTGAAATTTTAATAAATTTCTAAAATTAGTAAGCAAAGTGGTATTTTCATAAAACCAGTTATATCTGACGATATCAGTTGCACAAGTAGAATCGTGAATGAGATTGAAACATGTAATCCGGTAAAGTATTTTTTTAATTTCACAATATTTTTTGTTAATTATTCTAATGAACGTTGAATCCTGAAGACGGTCCTGAATGTGGCTATTGTTGTGATAACATTTTTGTAAAGAAGTATACAATTTAATATCTACCTGTAGATTATTATTTAAGACCTATTCTCCATTATAAATTTTTGATAGATCAATTATATTGTTACTTTTATTTCTCCTTGTCTAACCACTTTGGTTTTCCAATACACCCTGGCAATTACACGAGGTTTTATCACTTATAACCGTTAGATGACTTGGGTAACAATAGACCCTTACTTACAGTCGGGGACCACAAATTGCGCCAGCGGTCAAGGGTTTTTTTAATCCTACCCGTAAATTGCGCCAAAAATTTTTGCGGTTGACCGTAAATTGGGTCAAAAAAAGGTTGTTATATTTTAATCCATTGCTTGTTTGACAAAAGGATTAGTACTACCGTGGGACAGTAGTACTACTACTGAAAAAAAATTGGGTCTTAATTTAACAGAGGTGTATTTAACCCATATTTTCACATTGTAGGAGTTTCACTGATTTTTACGTTAAGAGCAATATCCAGTGCTTAAGTACAATTTTTGTGTTTTATGTAATTCATTTCCAGGACGTTAGAAAAATTTAAATAATTGCTAGCATGCCGAAATCTTTTAACACTTCTTCATGTAAAGGCGCTAAAGGCAATTGATTTATTTATTGGAATACCACGTTATTTAAAAACTAGAATTGGTGGGGGGGGGAGAATCCTACATTCTAGTTTTCAGATAACGTGGTATTCCAATAAATAAATCAATTGCTTTTAGCGCCTTTACATGAAGAAGTGTTAAAAGATTTTGGCATGCTAGCAATTATTTAAATTTTTGTAACGTCCTGGAAATGAATTACATAAAACACAAAAATTGTACTTAAGCACTATATATTACTCTTAACTTAGACATTTTCTCTTTCTGAATTTTAGCAGAAATTATAGGGTGTCTTTTTCATGTCAGTCAAGCGTGGTACCGAAAACTTAAAGAATTTGGACTTTCAACTGAATATCGAGATAAAAATTCGCTTATTGGAAATTGGTTGAAATGGACATTTGAGCTGCAGTATTTAAACCCCACAGAAGTATCTGAAAGTTTTGATGAAGATCCAATGCAAATTATACCCGTAGATGCCAGACTTTCTAAATATTCTTCATATTTACATAACACATACATACAAAAAAATCTTTGTTTCCCCCCAAACATTTGGGCATGGAATACATCAAATATGTTCCGAACAACTAACGCATGCGAGTCTTTCCACAATTATTTTGCTAAAAATTTTCATACAGCTTATCCAGACTTTTACACATTTTTGGACGCCGTATTAGATATGCAAATTTCTGTTTACGTTAAAATCGATAGTATTAATCAACAATTTACCGGCGTCCACAGTCGGGGACCACAAATTGCGCCAGCGGTCAAGGGTTCCACTTACAGTACCTTTCCAAGAATAGGTACTTAACAAAGGAATAATCTTTAATAACTTAATAAGCAGAACAACAAAAGATTGAACTATGCAATTATATGTCAATTTAAAAATGTTTTGTATTTCATTAAGTACTTAAAATTTTTGAAAAAAATGATACAAAAAAATATGTTTTGTTTTAAATAAACAAATTTTGAGGCCCCTCTAAATTTGGAGGCCCCAAGCGCGCGCTTCATGCGCCTGTGCGTTAATCCGCCACTGGTAAGGACCCCAAACTCTAGGCTAGAAGCCCTAGGTTCGATCTCCAATCCGGCTACAAAATTTATCCAATTTTATTATGACTATCTCTTCTTGGAAGGCAATGGCAAACCACCAAAAGTAATCTGCCAAGAAAGCTATTTAATAATAACATATTAAATTAAATTGCCAACCTCCAATAGAAGACGGCACTTGTTCAGGAGAAGAAGAAAACTTTGTTAGCGGGCGACATATTATTTTATGTCAGTGTACGCCACTGGCATTAAATTAACGTGTTGTGAAGTTTGATGCTGGAAGCAGTTTAATAATAAGAATAGACGTTACCGTGTATTTTTAGGTTTGATAGAAAGTTTGTTGACTGGTAAACAAGTGAAATAGTCGTGTGTGTTATTCGCTATACGAACATTTTACATCATCCTTTTTCTTTTGATATACATAAGTGAGGTTAGAATGTAAAAAAAAGTGACTATGCAACGCACACCGCCACCCAAAAGATATGACACCCCACAATTGGTGGAGAAATTACAGGCAGATGTAAATCAACCAAATCGTTCAGAAACAGCTGTGATGCCAAGTAACCCTACTTATTATAATCAAAATGCACAAATGATGCAACAACCAGGGACGTACTTGCCCCTACAGCAACCAGTCCCGCTAGTATACTATAACCAGAATTATCAATCAGGACCACTACTACAGCTAGACCAGTACCTGCCCCAACATCAAACAATAAATCCTGCTTATGGATACCATACAGCCACTCAACAGATGCATCACTCAGCTAATGCAACATTAATGCAAAATTATGAACCTGAATGGAGAACCGTAACAAGCAAGAAAAGACAACGCCGCAATGAAAGTCCAGAGACACAACAAAGAGTACGTAAGCAAACTACCCTTAATGATTATTAGCTGAGTAACCCTACACCAATCTCCAATGCCTTCCAAAGTTTGGAGGAAGGGGCAGAAGGCAACGAAAACGAAGACAAGGACAAGGAGGAAGAAAAGGAAAAAGAAAGTGTCTCAGAACCAAAAAAACCACCACCAATATTTGTAGAAGGAGTTGACAACATGAAGCCTTTAACTGAACTACTTGATAAATGTTCACCAAATGGTTACACCACCAAAGTCTTATACAATAGTCAGGTAAAAGTTCAACCTAATACTACAAAAACCTACTCAGACATAATAAAGGCCTTTACAGAAAAAAACACATTATTTCACACATTCCAGTTAAAACAAGATCGTACCTTCAGAGTAGTACTACGTAACATGCATCCCACCACTGACTTGAATTCTCTCAAAGAGGAATTACAAAATAAAGGGCATGAAATAACAAACATCTCCAATATCCGAGAAAAAGGCACCAAAAAGCTATTACCGCTATTCAATATTGAGTTAAAGGTTGGACCAAACAATAAAGAGATTTATAGCATTACTAAGCTAATGAGTTCAATAGTTAAAATAGAACCTCCTCACCCAAAACGTGAAATCCCCCAATGCATCCGCTGTCAGCGTTTTGGATATACAAAAACTTACTGCCATCGAAGACCACGTTGTGTTAAATGTACTGGTGATCATGCAACAGAAAACTGCTCTCATAAAGACAACCCAGTTCAGTGCACAAATTGTTTCGAGAAACATCCAGCCAACTACAGAGGCTGTTTAGTATATAAAGAGCTCCAAAGAAAAAGGTTTCTAACATTACGTAAGAAACAAATCAGCAACGAATCACCAGTTGTGACAAATAATCAGGAAGTAAATTTAAACTCATTTCCACCATTGCCAAGAATAAATAGGAGCCAAGTACACCCAAATGTTTCATATGCTCAAAGGACTGCTGACGACAACCAGTATCATCAATTCCATCAATACCCTAATAATCCGCAGCAACAAATCCCAGTAGGCATTCAACCGCAAAACAATCTCGAACAGATGATTACGAAGATGATGGAGAAGATGGACAAAATGCTCGATCTTCTAATAACCATGATCGGAAAAATGAAATGATAAGTAACACCAAACTAAATATTTCCGTCTGGAACGCCAACGGCTTGGTCAACCATGGCCAAGAAATCAAATCTTTTCTTGCAACTCACAATATAGATGTTATTCTCATTTCAGAAACACATATGACCTCTAAAAGCTACATCAAAATCCCAAAATACTCGATATATTGCACTAATCATCCTGCGGGAACCGCTCGGGGAGGTACAGCAGTCATCATTAAAAATAAAATCAAGCACCATGAAGTCGCCAAATATAGCAAACGTAACCTACAGGCTACTGCGGTGGAAATAGAAGACTGGAACGGTAAACTGATCCTAGCAGCAGTATACTCCCCACCAAATCTAACTATTAAAAAGGAGCAATTTGAATCCTTCTTCGGGACCCTTGGGAACAGATTTATAGCTGGAGGAGATTATAATGCGAAGCATACTCACTGGGGCTCCAGAATAATCACGCCACGTGGAAGACAACTTTATCAAGCGATGATAAGAAACAATCTGCAGCAGCTTTCTACCGAGCATCCAACATACTGGCCAACGGATACTAATAAAATGCCAGATGTTATTGATTTTTGCATCACAAAAGGCATAGGATGTAACTATCTAAAAATTGTATCTTGTCTAGAGCTCTCATCTGATCATTCTTCTCTGATAGTTACCCTTCAAAGTAAAGTGATCATGAAGCCTGCACCACCAGCCTTGGTAAATAAATATACTGATTGGGAAGCATTCAACTCCATATTGTCAAAAGAACTAAATTTGAATATCCCACTAAAATCCGAAAAAGATGTGGATGAAGCGGTGGAACAACTAAACCGAGCAATACAACAGGCTGCATGGAACGCTACTCCGTCGGAACAGATGGTCGAAGAGCAAGGATTTTGCCCTGAACATATCAGAAAGAAACTTGAAGAAAAAAGGAGACTGAAAAAGCGATGGCAGATTACCCACGCCCCAAGTGATAAGACAAATCTAAATCGATCCACCAATCAACTGAAAAAGATGCTAACAGACTATAAAAATCAAGGTATTCAGAAATATCTAGAAAATCTGTCACCCACGGAATCAACCGATTACTCCCCGTGGAAGGTTACGAAGAAAATAAAAAAACAACCCCAACATAGCAGGCCTATAATTAAAACACAAGATGGCAACTGGGCTAGAACGGATGAAGACATTGTAAATACGTTTGCAGATCACCTTAGTAACGTTTTTAAACCGTTCCCAATGGAAACTCCCCCAGAGGATGAGGAGCATATCCGAGAAATTTTGGATGCTCCTTATCATATGGACCTTCCAATTAAGCCTGTAAAAATAGCTGAAGTTAAGAAATATATAAAAAATCTAAACTCACAGAAAGCACTTGGTTATGACCTGATAACAGGAGAAATTCTGAAAAAGCTACCGCCAGAAGGATTAAAAATGGTTACCATAATTTTTAATGCCATTCTTAGACTGGGTTACTTCCCCTCACAATGGAAGGTAGCCCAAATAATTATGATCTTAAAGCCTGGCAAGAATCCAACAGAGACTGCTTCCTATCGTCCAATTAGTCTTTTGCCCGTCTTGTCTAAGGTATTTGAAAGAATACTTGTAGACAGACTTAAACCAATTCTGGAAGAAAAGCAATTGATACCCAACCATCAGTTTGGATTTCGACAAAATCATGCTACAATAGAGCAGGTACACAGAGTGGTCAAGAAGATTAGAGAAGACCTAGAAAATGGAAGATACTGTTCTGCGGCTTTCCTGGATATTTCTCAAGCGTTCGACAAGGTGTGGCACCCAGGTTTGATCTACAAAGTTAAGACCACTTTGCCACATCCGTTTTGTCAAGTACTGAGATCTTACTTGACGGACAGACACTTTCTTGTTAAGTACGGAGATGCTTACTTTGCTCTATTTCCTATAGAATCAGGTGTTCCACAGGGAAGTGTGCTGGGTCCACTTTTGTATCTCCTGTACACCAATGACCTGCCAACTAACTCCAAAACTGAAACCGCTACCTATGCGGACGATACAGTGGTATTGGCTTCGCATGAGGATCCAAATGTTTCTTCTAGATACCTACAAGAACATCTTGATGAAGTAGGAAAATGGATGAGAAAGGGTAGAATTAAACCAAATAGCACCAAATCTACACACATCACATTTACTCTTAGGAGAGATACATGCCCAGCTGTAACATTAAATAACATTGCTCTTCCTCAAAGCGAAGAGGTTAAGTACCTTGGACTCCATCTGGACAGACGTCTCACATGGGAAAAACATATCTGGAAAAAGCGATTGCAACTTGGACTTTTATATCGTAAGATGTACTGGCTGATGAGCAGAGATTCGCATCTTAGGATGGAAAACAAGCTATTAATTTACAAAACCATAATCAAGCCAGTGTGGACATATGGAATACAACTGTGGGGCGCAGCCAGCGAATCAAACGTTATGAAAATACAACGATTCCAGTCAAAAACATTACGGGCGGTTTGCAATGCTCCCTGGTATGTTCCCAACGATGTCATACATCGTGACCTGGGCATGACCACAGTCAAGGAAGAAATAGCGATGGCTAGTAGAAGATACCAATTAAGACTGAGTTCTCATCCAAATATTTTGGCAACAAATCTTCTTACTGCCCCCAATGTAAAAAGGCTAAAAAGGTTAGACTTCTTGGATCTGCCCCAGCGGAAATAGTGTGATTCACAATTCATGTCAACATAAAAACAAGATGTTTTTAACTTTAAATGAGGCCTACTAATGAGTTGGCTTCAACTGTGATACCTGTGTTTTTTTTTAGTTTCTTATGATACATACAATACCGAATGTTTTAATAAACAGATTGTAGTTGTTCTTGGTTGCTAATAAAAAAAAGCGGGCGACATAAAGTCTTTCTCTGCTGCCAGTGGTGGCAAACAAAGTAAAACTTCTTGTTTTATTGTTACAAAAATCTTTTAACCTGTAAACTAACAAATTAACAACAAAATACGTCATTTTTGGAAAAATAGAAAAACATTAGGTACTTTGAAATTGAAATATTTTAAGAGACTGTCAACCTTAGAGCATCGATCGATTTATTTTATAAATAAATCAAAAGTTAAATATCTTTGCAATCATTATCTTACTGCCCGTTTGAAAGAGTAAGCTTTGGAGATAATATGTAGAGAATTTATATTTCAAAGCCCACAACAATTGATCAGTTTAAGGGTGGTTTTGTATAATCTACTGAGTTATTTTTTTGCAGTTTACTTTTAAAATACAACTAAAAATAAAATAATCTTCTTTTAGCGTTAATTTTTCAACGTTTTTCAAGTAAAAATTGGAATACATAATATAGGTTTAAAGAGGAATGCTAACAATAGGATCATTTAAAATTTTTAAGTATTAGGATTGTTTTGCGTAAGTATTTACCTACTAAGTTATTTATTGAATACGGCATATCATTGTCAATAAAGTTACTCGTTGTTAACAGAACAAATAAAAATGAAGTAAGCTTCAACAGTAAAGAGTAATTGTTGCGTAGGTTGTTTAATTTATAATTATATTTACAATTAAATTTGCCGTCTTGCCGTGTCATGTCAAAGTTAATAGTTTTTTTTTATAAACAACTTCGTTTTCTTGAAAAATTTCATAAAATAATAAAAATGACGAGACTCGTGAAGTTTGTCTTCTTGTCTTCTTCTCGGTCTTCTCTGTTTGTAACTATGTGGGAGCAACAGGTAGTTAAATTGAAAAACGTTTCAGGTTTAAATTACAAACCCTATCTATTTTGCGTCTTGGTAGTTACATATCATTTGGATCTAATAAACTTGAAAATTAAGAAAAATTTGTTTTCTTAAAGTTTGGAGGTTTGAAGTGATCCATTAAAGTTCGTTATATCCAATTTCTACTGTATCTATAATTTTAATCTATAATAATTATTTGCATAATAAATAGATATGTTTGTTCTTTTTGTGTAGTTGCTAGCTTCAAATTGTTGGAACCAACCGAAAGGGCCATATATTGCAATTCTACTCGTACAAATATTCAATTTCTTTAATTACATAATACACTGTACGATTTAATGCCAATTTAAAGTTATTTTGATAGGCAAAAAACTAAATTTTGTAAAAAAAAAATTTATAATGAACAAACAGTTTTGCCTTTGTTAATTTCTTTTCAAATTAAAAAGTCAATAAGATAGGCTATGCAAGAAAGTAATTACTTTAAACTCAATTAACCACCGCCAGCCAAGGTTCCAAATATTCGCGTGTACCCCACTTTCCCCTAATAAGTAACAATTAACCACTCGTATACCTAATAGAGTTTAAACGTATCTTTACATTTTTTTTAATTTCACACGCCAGTGAAGCACTTTTCACTTTCTCTGGTCGTAAATTAAAAAATCACACTAAAAACTTGATGCTTTCAGTTAATTTAAAGTTACAATTTTCTTTTTCACAATTTATTCAAAAACACTTTCCATTTGCAATAACGTGCAAAAGCAAACTAAAATATTATATTAAAATTCCACATTTTTATTCATGCCTGGCGTTCAGTAAAATCTCCAACTGTTTAAGTTATTTTTAAATTTTATAAAACTTTTAACAATAATAATTTTTTTCTAATAATAAACGCCATAAAATTCGAGAGTAGACAAGGACATCTTTGTTTAATAATATTTTAAAATATATATTTTTACCACGACCATTTCTTAAATTTTAATTAATTCTATTCTTTCTTCTAATCTTTTAACTTTTTCCTTATTAATTTCTTCATCTTTAATTAGCTCTAACTTATATATCAATTTTATTTTTGTTTATTTTGTTGTAAACTTTATTTAATTCTATCCCTACTATATAATAATTTCTGTGCTTCAGTCAGCTTAAATTTACTTTTAGACTTCACAATAAAATAATTAAATTTTACAAAAAATTACTGCAAAATTAGTTTTATTTTTATTATAACATATTTGTAACTTGCATACTATAGAAAATATAGGTTATACTATAAGTGCCATCCCAAAATGTCAACAAACAATTTAAATGAATTCTTTTGAAATACAAGTAAGCTCGCATTTTTACAAACCGAATATAAAATTTACACCCTTTATGGGTAAGTGTCAATTTTTCAAAACACTTGAAGCGGCAAACCAAACCCAGTATATATCTTTGAAAGCTTTTATCTCGTTTACAAGTTCGTTGAGAAATTTTCTGTATGAAAAATAGTTCTCTGCTTTTCACATTATGTTTTAGCATTTCATGTGAAATGAATGTGAATTTTACTGCTTGTGCTATGTTTGTGTTAGATAACTTTCTTGATAGGTCATAGTTGATAATAATATTATATTTTGTTTTATAATATCCTAATTTCTGTTTTTCAGATGTATAATTTTGAATAGCGTTAGTTTCTTGTACGAATTTTCTGTGTTATTTACGGATGTTTAGTTGCAAAAGCAGATTTATTTATTATTTCATTTTGTCTAAGCTGCAGTAAGCTGATGGATAACCTATCTAACTAGTAGCTCATCTATCTTAATTTTCTGATGTCGTTATCGATTGTGATTTGACTAGGTATATTACTGAAGGTAAATTGACCAATAAGATAATTCCCATATTGTTTTGGTAAATTAAACATAGATTGTACTTAAATTCCAGTTTCATGTTAAAGTGCGATAAGCAGTTCATCATCAATATCCTGCATATAAGTATTTTAATCATTGCATTGTTGACAATAATATTAAAAACAACTCATTATTATACAATACTTCAAAGTACTGCTTTGGTTTCAATTAGCAAATGTTCACTCCCCAGTTAAACATTGAAAAAAACTTGAGAATAGTAATGCAAGCAGCTGAGACCAGTTACTAAATTTTGCAATTTTCTAACCTTCAAATTTTTACATAACTGGGTGTTATTTCAATAATCTTATAAAAAACACGAAGATAAATTGATGAAATGAAAACTCTCTTTCAAAATTACAAAATATCCATTTTTTTTTGTAAAAAAAGTGTTAAATTTTCTATCACTAAAAACTTCAATGCTTCCTGCTAGTACATCAGCAGACAACTGAAAGTATTCATCTAGTTGCTTTTGAGCTGGACGTAAATCAACTGTACTCGTTTGTTTATATCTTCAGATTCGTAATTTGAACAATTTGTTAAAAAAAAATTGACCTCTGTCGTTTAGAAAATACACTACAAATTTTATTTGGTTTTTCAATAAATTTTGTTAACAAAAATAGTTCACATAATTGATTAAGTTTGTACGTTTAGGATTAAATTATCATCAAGGATTTAATGTTATGGTTATAGCAGTTTTACAAGAATAAACACATTTCTTTCAGTGGAGATTAGAATTTTTAAGCCTTATTGTGCACAGATTGCGTCTATTTTAAAGAACTATTTAATTTTTTAAAACTAAAATTCAAAATCGGCTTTATATCGACAACTTTACTATTCACTTTGTCTTCCAACTGAAGCCTTTCCCGTAACTTTATGAATACATACGATGTCTACATATATGTATATCTACAATATCTATACGAGTATATAAATTCATCATTGTTTACTGTTATAAACATAAAACTATATATTTATGAGCATAAAAGTACGTGACTGATTTCGGTACTACACGATTTTGTGTCACGATATTCTATAAAAAAAATTGCGAACTATGCAGTAACTTAAACTGCACTTAAATTTTGGTAATTATACTTTCCCATTTACATGGTAAAAGAAATAATAGTAGAATTTTGATTCAAAAGTATAATTTTGTAAAATTTTAATTTTATTCCTTTAAAAGATTTTACAATTTACTTCTGGAGTAAACATATGCAATATCATATCAAAGTACATTACATTATACTTCATCACATCACATCATGAACGCATACTACCGACAAGTAAAAATGTAATTTTTAACTCTTTCTGAAAAGATCTCGATTATTTTGGAGCTCTTCACGTTCTGTGGAAGTTTATTGCACCGTTGGAGATCCTTTTTTTTTACCCGCATTCTTTACCGCGGGCAATATATGGTAACGTTGGTTGGTTCTAGTGTTGTAGGAATGCAGGTCACAATTTTGAACTAACTCAACGTTTACCATCAGTAGCCCATGATATTGTAGATAAGTTTTACAAGTTTACTGACTTTAAACAGTCGGAGGTTGTGGTAAAGTTCTTTAGATTTAATCAGGAAGGGCTTCCCAAACAGGATCATTATATTAATTAATAATTTAAAATCAATTTGATTTTCAGGATCAGTAATCTATTATTTTGGTAGACCTCAGAGAGGTGAGCTAAGTGAACGGGCTAAGGACCGGACTCTAGGCTAGAAGCTCTAGGTTCGATCCCCAACCCGGCTACAAAATTTATCCGACTTTATTATAATAACCCTCTCCTCTCGGAAGGCAACGGCAAACCACCAAGAGTAATCTGCCAAGAAAGCCATTTAATAATAACACATTAAGTTGGTCACGACGCTTCTGTCAAGAAGCATACGAAGAAGAAGAAGAATCTATTATTGGTCATATTCATATGTAGGCGGTTTTGCCTTGTATTTGTAGCCTAAACCTATAATGCCGATAAATATATAGAATAAACATATAGAAAACCTGGTGCTTCTGTTGAACATAACAGGGCTTTGCCGCATGTGAAAGCTTACATTATTGATTTTTTGACATAATATCAAATCAATTCGGTCTTTAAAAAATTGCTGTTTATCTACCATTAGTCCCAGATATTTAGGGCTATTTGTTTCTTTTATTGCTTCACCAATCCCTTTTTAGGTATAGATGGTTGTGATTGTTTCGGGCGTTGATTACCATAAGGTTGGAATTTTGTAATTCCACTCAAACAATAATATCCAGTCCGGTTGGGTATATAGGACGATGACTTTGACCCTTCTCGCATTTAACAGAGCTGTATCGTCTGCAAAAAGGTGATTTTTCCCACTAGTCTGAATTTGGTGATATCATTGATGTGCATCAAAAAAAAGAAAAATCCAAGAATTGAACTCTGAGGCACACCAGATAATAGCGTTTCCTTTGGGCTTCTTCTTTTCAACCTTATCTCTATCCACTGTTGGATGTAAGCTTTTTTTTTAGACTCCCTCTAGGTGAGGGAAAGAGGTCATTTGTCTTGTAGGTAACGCAATCAACTGCGAAAGCGAGGTACCGGGTTCAAATCCGGAGAAGAGAAACTTTCTTATTACTAGTCTCCATGCTTCGAAAAGCACGTTAAGCCGGTGGTCCTCCTGGGTTAATGAATCGCCATCAGTAACATAAAAACCAGGGTTACAGGCGCGTCTAGAGGCCAGTCTAGCAAACTATACTCATCGGACGTTAAACAATTTATATGCTCACAGATTTAGCACTGCCAAGGAAACGACGCAGATGCTGGAATTCAACAAATCAACAGATCTAACGAAATGTTAAAAAAGAAGTTAGTGGTAAAGGCTGAAGATTTGGTATTAAGGATCTCAGGTTCATTATAGGAAAAGCAAACTACACCCCAATAAGTAATCCACCCCCACCTCAGAATTAAGTTTCTAAAATAATGGTACTTCTTCAAATGAAACAAAACAACATATTATTTTATATTGTTTTTATTATAAGAATTTTTTAAGTGAAGTATAAGTTAGAAAAAAATTGATTTGCCTGGATACTTAAGCAGTTTTTATGCAGCAAAGTTTGAAGATTGGAAAACGCATGTACTATTTTTTTTTTACTGTTTATGCTATGGACGCATTGAATAAAGTGCTTTCATTTTTGTAACCGGCTAAATCCATAAGATGCTGAAGGTGTTTTTGGAAAACCCTTTGCCTTTTAAAGTAAAATCTTATAGTTTAGAACTTTCGGACGTTAAAACTGGTATATTGATTTGATTTGATTTGCAAGTTATTGTTAAGGTTTCAAGAGGTGTTTAAATTTGAGCTTATACAATTTAAATCAACTTATTGATTAATATTGAAGATGGTACATCTAAAAACATAATAGTATTAGAATTACGAAACAGAATACTATTTACAAAACTATGAGTATCGTACTTTAAGGACAAAGATTTTAAAATTTCTCAATTCTAGTAATACCTATAAAATTAAACAAGTAGTATATGATAAAAATCGATTGATTTAAAACAAACACGAAGGAGATTAGCCCTGTCTACTACACTGGGTTTTTAGTTAAAAATGGAACAAATAAAAAAGCAAAAAAGATTGTGAGATGCGGTTTACGGAAAGTTTCAAACTTTATTGGTGGTTTTATTCTAAAAACGTAGGTCCCTTAAGGTTTTACTCTGCATATCTTTGTTTATGAGAAATTAACATAATATATTCAGGATGGCTAAACTTTAAACTATGCATACCATGCGTGTACTCGAAGTGTTAAATTGTAAAGTTAATATTTGTAAAAGGATTAAATTTTTGTCATTTCAGGGTAATAAATACTGTTCTATTTAAATTATTTTAAAAAGCTCGGAAAATACGGACAGCTAATTAATAAAACAAATTTAACTTTTTTAGAAAAATCGTGATTTCAGTTTAAATAAATCTTTGTAATAGGTAATTCAAAACTCGAATAATTAATTTCTCAATTTTACCGTAACCGATTGTGTGTTACATTGTAGGTACTCGTAGTTTGTATTTTCCTCCAAATAATCTGATTGCTCCATTGGAAATTCTGTTTTGCGGTAGTAAATATACATCGATATTGCAAAGTAGGTAAATCACATTAATTATTAGCATTGGTAATACACGAATAGTTGGTATGCCAATTTATAAATTTTACAAAACGTTATTCAATTTTAGCTTATTATTAATTGTCTATATTAATTTGGTTTAGTATTTAGTATTCAGAAAAGTCCAGATGTTTTCAAAACAAATGATAGATATTTTCTTTAGAAAATATTGATCTTTCGGATAAAAGTATTAATTTTCAGGATATAATACAGTTTGATTAATCTAGGCAGGAATTTGTAATTGTGAAATTGTGAAGGTCATAAATGACCATTAACCAAGGATACATACTCAAAGAAGGAAATGTTGCGTACCTTATTTAAACAAAAGAAAGTAAATTACCAAACGTATGATAGAATAAATTGGCAATTATAATGAAAAATATTTAAAAAGAGCTAGTGCTCTGAAAACGTGGGCAAGTTTTCAATAATTTTTCAACATCTACAATTTTTCAAATAAGAACTGAGAGTTGATAATAAAATTAAGAAAAAAAAAGGATTAACAATTTAATAAAAAACTTTATTTTCACAAAAATAAATTATATTATGTAATTGTACTATTTCTAAAAAATAGACGTTTTTGTAAATTAAAATTTTCTTTTGGTTGACTTTAATGTATTGTAAAATGACATAGACGCTTTGAATAATAAGAGATCCAATATTGGATTAACAATATTACATAAAATTAACAAAATTTAGTCTAAAATTTATTTGTGTAAGTAATTGCATTGTATATTCAAAAATGTAACATCTGTAGACATTAAAGCAAAACTACAAAGTAAAAAAATTAGGGTTTCATCATCTGCTACGTGAACTACACAACTAACTACAAGAAGTTAATTGCATTAAAAAATAAGTTCTCGTATTTTCACTTGATTTCGTAAAAAACTCTTAATTAGCTTTCTTATTCCCAATGCGAAATATATTAATGTAAGACGCTATATAAACTTTCATCCAGGTTCTAGAACTTTAATATAAAATTGTTGGTACCTGGTTTCTCTCCTTTGACATGAAAACCGATTTAATTTTAATGAGCATCGCACACCAACCATACTAATAATATTCTATACCTACATTAAAAATAATTCTATTGGTTTTCAAATTTGTGTATAAAATTGATTGCCAATTATAATTGCATTTCGTTAAACTGAATCTGCAAGGGTGTCAGTGATTTACTTTTGGAGGTTATGAAGTTTTTTTGCGACACCTGAGATGATTTATGCAGAATTTCTTTTTAAGTTCCGTGTTGAGTATTTGCCACCCCCATGTGCGATATTTTTGGCGTTTAATAAATATGTTTTTCTTTTTCAATTTGAGTTATTTATTGGCATCTGTTGAAGTTAATCGACTTTGAATCTTGAGAATCTGGATCCAACCACAAAGATCAGGTGGATTATCAAGGCAGTGTACAGACTATTCAGCAATTTCTTTTGTAACAAAAATAATTATTTTCATTTTTGTAATACACTGAAGTTTATATTATTTTCAAATTTTTCAATTGCTTTGTATTTTTGGGTTGTTTGCTTTACGAGTGCAAATATTTTTCCCCTTTTGCGGATGATCAAATGCATTCATGCATTTAAAAATAACGCCGCGGGACTATATAGTTGATATCATTTACCGAGCAAATAATAAATTTTGTGTTATTATAACGTTCCAAACATTTTAAGATAGTAATTTTACTCCTTTGTTTATCTTATGACGAAGTTTATATTTAAATATTTAATTAAAAATTAAAAATAAAGATAACATTCTTCTTTATGTTTGCCAAAAGAGATATAAAAGAAGAGCAGAAAGAAAGAGTCGTTGTCCTAGAATCCCTATCAAGAAAATTATTTAAAAAAAGTATGAGTAGGTACTAATTAAGGTAATTATAAAAGTTATCCCAAGAGATCTTGGTGGTGATTCAACTACTTTGATAATTAAAAATTAGACAGAGGAAAACCTCGCAAGGGGTAAGAAAAATTCAGTAAAATATTTATACTACCTAACGTTTTTCTGCAATTTTAGGTTATGCAGCCCAACTTGCACCAACTAATTTTACATACAAAAGTTTTGCATAGCACAAACTATTATTTTGCAAAAATACGGTTACAATTTTCTAAACAAAAAGAAAAATAATTTACTAAATGTGAACTGTAAACAGTATGTTACTTGAATATTTATTTTATGTTCAAGCAAAAGCAATTTCAAAGTTATAGTGACATTTCGAGAACGAGTACTGGAAACTATTAAATTTTCACAAAATCAACAGCATGCACAGTTTCTGTAGTTTGTAATTAATTTATAAAAGTTTTAACTTTTGCAAACCACTACCAATTCTAAAAATTGTAACCAACTTTTCAAAATTTCTGTTACAAACCGTTTAACCCTTTCAGTTCCAGAGTCGACCAATATTAAATTTTTCTGAGTCAGGTGCATGTATGTATGACGTACACTATTTAAGTTAAAAAATTCAACATTTGAGTAGCTGGAATACCTGTGTATAGAGTACTATAAAATCCAATCGTCATTTTTAAACAGATAAAAGTTTAATTTTCTTTAATTTTACGACTTGCTTATCAACATTTATCGCGCATTGAAAGGATCACTGCTGATTTAATCAAAAACATTTTGATGTAATATAATTAATTACTTAACCTAATAGATTCTTAAACCAAAATAACATTTTGTGGTCTCATGTGCATTATTACTCTGCATTCAATTTGTAAAACCAATATAAAGTAATTAAAATAAAGTAAATAAGGATTCAATTAAGATTTTCCATTTTAATCTATTAAAACAAAGTTAAGTGAAAAAGTTAAATTAAGAAAATAACTTACAACTGTAATTTTCATCATAATATTATAAATTTGGTAGGAATGAAAGAAAACGAAGTTTCGTTGAAATATCTGGTTTTACAAAGACGCAGGGGTCGTTAAAATAATATTTTCCTCTAGAAAATATATTTTTTAGAATGTTGCTAAAAAAATATTCAGACAAAAATTATATATTTTTGAGTTGTTATAGTTTGTGTTGTGTTGTGTGTTTATTGCGTCTTAAAAAGTTGGAATCCGTTTCGTTTGGATAGGCATCCAACTAAGTTGTTTGGCAACAGCATTGTAACATGAAATAATACATATTATGTATTTGATGACAAATTTCAAATCTCATCAGAAGTTTCAAAATTATTGCTTGTGAGGTCTGCAAATATGCATGAATTAAATTAACTTTTTACTATTATAATGTTGCGTTGGTCTTACAGAGTAAAAATTTATTTAAAAAAATGAGTCATGTGGTTTGAATGAAAGAAATTTCTTTATAAATACGGGTTGAATAACCACGTTATCTTTTTTATATTTAAGTATCCCGCAATTATAATCAGACTATGGAAATAATCCGTTTAAAATTTTTTCTGCCATCTAAATTGCGTGTTTTAATGGGTTTATTAAGAATCCACTAATGGTGGCAAATACTGGCCGATTTGCATAAAATGTAAATTTTCCGACATAAAAAGGACAGAAAGATTTATGGAATTTCTTCTTAAAAAAATAGTTTAAGTGTAAAAGTGGTTTTAATCATTAAAACTTTTAAAAAGTTTCAGTGAAATTTGTCAAATATTTTTCGTCTATAAGGTCAGTTCCGATCATCATAATATTAATATTAATGATACTGAATAAGATTTTAGTTTATTTATATATAATATTTTCTATGTTTACATACAAAAAAGTCAAAATCCTGGTGTTTATTAAATTACACTACATTAACATCAATTTGATTCGCAATTTGGATTTCTAGTTAATCTACTCTTGCGCATCACGGTCTAGATTTTTCATTGATATTATAGAACTTTTAATCTAAATTTTATTAAAATTGTAATGAAATTCAAGGTTAAAATAGTAAAATAAATATTAAATCAATTAATTTTAAAGTAGGATTATTGATAATAATTAGCAAATAATTATGACTCCTTTCTAGCGAAACACGTATTACTCTTATTGAAATATTATCAAACGTATACATTTTTAGCAGGTGGAACACGGAAGCTCTATATCATTAAAAGAATCAATCCTTTAAACATATTTGAAAACTTTCTACTTTTGGTTAAATATTGATTTTAAATAAGCATAATACTACTTAATGTGGCTTGAAAAATTGTTACTAGCAAATGCAATATAAAGTAGGTACTTTTTGAAAATTTATGTTATACAATTAAAATTTTTAATAAATTCTTATACTTACCTAGATATATTTCATAAGTAATTCAAGCATGTTCGTGTTTTCTTTCATTAAAAATTTTCAGTTATTCATGTGCTGATGCGCAATAATAGCATTATCATTGATTCAGAACTACAATTTAGTTAAATGCATTTGCAGTGGTTTATTGTTCCTATTTATAAATTCCATTCTTGTATACACCATGACGTAAAAATTTGATCAACGAGCTGTCATGGTTTTCGTACAAACTTTATTGCAAAAACTACTATAAATTATTTAAAATATAAGCAGTTACTATAAGAGCAATAATAAATTATCGAATTTATGTATTTTTACAAAGCAAATTTATTAAGAAGGGGAAAGTGTTGAAGAAAAAGATATTTTTGGGGTTTTCTTGTTTTCAATATTATCAATATTCATAACTATTGTAAGTAAAGAATTCAATAAATTTTATAAAAATAAAAACAAGTTTTTAATTACTAGGTACTATTTAGAGCCAAAAAAGAAAGTGAAAATTGTCTCTTTCCTGCTGACATAATTACAAATGGAGCAATAATATCATCAATCATCATCAACAAAATCATACATATATTGCATTAGATTATATTGTATTATTGTACATCTCGTTTTTATTCGTCGGGGATTCCCTTTCATCTTGTACTTCCATTGTTTTGGAAGTATGTAGGTATTGTAATCAATCACCCCCATTTCAGTGTAAAATGATACTTTCTCTACTTCACTGGTTTGAAACCGTAGGAGTAGGAAATTTGTGATTACGCAACTTACTATACTCTGTTTTATTTAAGAAAAATGTAAAACGTTTGCACTAAACGGATGACCTTTAAATGTTAACCAATGAAATTGCTTTGAAAAAAGACTCACTCACAATAATGAAATTATACGAGATTTAGTGTTTATTCAAAGCAATTTCATTGGTTAACATTTAAAGGTCATCCGTTTAGTGCAAACGTTTTACATTTTTCTTAAATAGAACAGAGTATATAACTATGTTATTACTTCAAAATAATCAGATACCAGCATCATCTAAATCTATCATTTTCACTACATTGCTTAAACTTTCAAATATTAAAACTTTAAAGTTAAAAAGTTTTCTTTCGAGGTGATTGTAAACAATATCGAAAAAACACCAAAAAATCTAGTTAAATGAGATATATAAACGATTTTTAATCACCCGGAATGGCCTGAAAAATGTATGTCATTGTAACAGTAAATTGCATCAAAATGAGCTGGGTACACTGCCTCATCTTCAATCATAATATAAACAAAAATAAAACACTAATTAGTAAAATATTAGAAATAGTTTGATGTATTGAGTTGATGTATTGAGTAAACATTGAGTTTATAGGTATTTACTATGGAGCCATATAGATTTCTACCACTTTTACTTATATGGAAGCTAAACTATTTTATAGGATGATAAAAATATTCTTCAATTGGTTTTTTCTCATGTGCATGTACTTAGCACCGCCACTTTTGAAAATCACAAAAATTTTAATTGTGCTGGATTGTGCCCGGTGTGTGCCGCGTTGTGCCGTATTTTTTTTTTTTTTAATTTTTTTTTTCCGGATTTTATGAAGGTAGCCTATTTTGAGGGTGGCGGTTAGCACCGCCATTTTCGATAATCTTAAAAATTTTAATTGTGCTGAATTGTGCCCGTTGTGTGCCACAGTGTGCCGTAAATTTTAAAATTTTATTTTAATAAATAAATTTTTTTTGGACCAAAACGTGTTTTATCGATGGCCGTTAGCACCGCCACTTTTGATAATTCTAAAAATTTTAGTTGTGCTGAATTGTGCTCGTGGTGTGCTACTGTGTGCCGTAAATTTTAAAATTTTATTTTAATAAATAAAATTTTTTTGGGCCAAAACGTGTTTTATCAAAAGTCGTTAGCACCGCCATTTTCGATAATTCCAAAAATTTTAATTGTGCTAGATTGTGTCCGTTGTGTGCCATAGTGTGCCGTAAATTTTAAAATTTTATTTTCACAAATAAAATTTTTTGGGCCAAAAAATATTTTATCGATGTAAATTAACCCCGCCATTTTCAATAATTTAAAAATTTTAAAATGTGTTGGATTTTGTGTATGCAGCTGTATGAAATAAACTATTGCCCCGGTATTCATAAAAGTGAAAAATACTTAAAAGAGGTTTGCAAACCTTTTGTAAGGGATATAAGGCATTTTAAAAGCATTCGTAAGGCTTTTAAAGCTTTAGTAAACCTATTGTAAATATTACGTTTTTATGAATACCGGGGTTAATATCTAAATTTTGTATAATAGATTTTCAGCACAGTTGAGATGAAAGACGATAAACATGTATAAGTAAACTACCTCCGATCCTTTTTTAAACCTTTTTAATTCAGGTAGATGAAAAAGGTAAAAGTATTTAGGAGTAAGAATTATTTACAATATCCTTTAAAGTAAAATAAAAATATTTTATCGATGTAAATTAACCCCGCCATTCAGTACTGCCGCCATTTTCGATAATTTAAAAATTTTTAAATTGTGTTGCATTTTACTCAATGCGTGCAGCTGTATGCAATAATCATATTATTGATAATCATATCTTATATCAACCAATCGCAGATAATAAAAATAATATTAATTAAAGTATTATTGACTGAAATAATCTATCGCCGTTGATAGGAGGGAAGGGGGGATCGATACAATCTAGTCATCGATAAAAAGGATGATTCCTGGAAAATGACTTAATAATCCAATCGATCGATTTATCCGGTGGTCCTTCTGGGTTAATTAATTTTCTTCATTAACATAAAAGCCAGGGCTACAATCAGAGGAGATCCCACAAAAATGTGAGGCCTTCCCCCTTTGCATTAATCAAAATTGCCATTTATTCTACCGATTAAAAGCTGTTTACACCCTATTCGGAAAAGTAGTTTTCTCCTTTTTTTCCGAAATTCGGAAAATTGTGTAATTTAGGTGAACAATTTATCTACATGTAATTAGGCCCTTGGCCTGTATGTAGTGTGATATTCATGGACGTCTATAAGATCATTTTAAAACCAAAAGTGTTAGAAAATTTTAAAAACTTGGGCTGGTGAAATATTAAATGTTTAAAAAAATTTAAGCAGCAAGAGCCGGGGGGAGAAGGCAGCAGACTCTTTGCTCCCCCCCTTCCCCCAATGGTGATATTCAACAAAATGAAATAATCAAAACAAACTTAATTGTTTCGTAACCGAACCAAACAACATTAGCCACCTATTCACAAGTTTGCCCCCTCAGAAATAAATTACACAGACGCCCATGGAGCCATGAAAATAAAATAATAATTAAAACCTGTATAAAACTATTTAAATAATAACTTAGTAGCCTAAGCTACTCAGCTACAGATTAAAACCAGGCCATGGAAATCAAACTATTAAGTTTGGTAACTATTTGGTACTGCCAAATAAAATTTTATACATTTTAAATGTCTTTCTTTCTTCTTTTCAATCTTTCTCTTTCCACTGTTGGATGTAGGCCTCCTTTTTAGACTCCCCTCTAAGTGGGGGGAGAGAGAGTTTTGCCCATAACTCACCAAGCTGGGCAGATGGGTTGGCGAGTAGTCCGCAGATCAATTTTGGACTTTTTAAATCGCATCACGTATCCAACGCAACCAAGATTAGAACCGCGGTTTCCCACTCTCTAGTCTATCCGTGTTTGATTTACGCCAGACTGCTGGTTTATTTTAAATGTAATAATCGGATATGTGCTGTGATCTAAAAGGTCCAAAATTGATCTGCGGACTACTCGCCAAGCCGTCTGCCCAGCGTGGTAAGTTATGGGCAAGAACTGATGAAGAAGTAATGGGAAAGAAAGAACCCCCCAGTTGGGGAGAGTTTAAAGAGGGGGGCCTAATGTTCAGGAGTGGACGAATAACGGCTAATTGTGTTGTAATCGTAATTTATGTAAAAATGTTAACTATAGTTACTACGGAGGCCGGTAAATTGCGCCAACGGTCAATATTTTCTTGCCTTTTTTTGATCGGTAGCTTAAGGACAACTAGCAAATTGCGCCAGCGGTTGGTTAGGGAGCTTAAGTTGTAATACCCAATAAGTGGAGTACTTACTAGTAATTATAATATTATGTAATTCCCACAGTGGCGTAGTTTTTAGAAGGTTTCAAAATATGTGAACCGTATGAAAATAACTGTGTGGGGGGGGGGAAACATTTTAGTTATAAAACGCAATGAAAATGTTTTTGATATAATTTTTAGAAAAATATATAAAAAAGTAACTGTAACCTACGCACAGCTGTACCTCTCCGCGCAGATTCAATTTCTTTTGCATCATTTCTAAAACGATATAGAAAACAAAATATAAACAATATAAACAACAAAATATTATTATAATTAATGTTATTATTTGTCGATTTAACTTACCTTCATCTTCCACATGATTATGATTAAGGTTCTCTTTACTTCGAATGCGACTGCCAGCTTCTCCTGTGGTGTGCAAAGTTGCACGACATTTTTTATCAGTACATCGCCATCTTATTTCACCGGTTTGCAATGTGTTACTTTGACGAAACTTAAACCCACCAACTACCAACAGCACATGTCCACGTTCGCTCACAATTTCTTGCATACTTGAAGCCCAAAAATTACAAAGTTTTGAAATTATCTAATTTGCTTCTATTCTCTCTCTATGCTGATTTACGACCTAATAATACCAACTTTAAGTTATATTAAATTTAAATTTGAATTGCATATTAAACAGGGTTAGGGTAAAGGTGACGTATCTGCTAAAATTCAAAAATAGAAAATGTCTAAATTAACGTAAAAATAAGTGAAAGTCCCACAGTGTGAAAATACGGGCTAAATACACCTCTGTTAAATTAAGACCCAAATTTTTTTCAATAGTACTAATCCTTTTGTCAAACAAGCAATGGATTAAAATTTAACAACCTTTTTTTGACTTAATTTGCGGTCAGCCGAAAAAATTTTTGGCGCAATTTACGGGTAGGATTAAAAAAACCCTTGACCGCTGGCGCAATTTGCTGTCCCCGGTTACTACAACTTTTACCTTTTTCATCTACCTGAAATAAAAAGGTTCAAAAAAGGATCGGAGGTGGTTTACTTATACATGTTTATCGTCTTTCATCTCAACTGTGCTGAAAATCTATTATACAAAATTTAGATATTAACCCCGGTATTCATAAAAACGTAATATTTACAATAGGTTTACTAAAGCTTTAAAAGCCTTACGAATGCTTTTAAAATGCCTTATATCCCTTACAAAGAGTTTGCAAACCTCTTTTAAGTATTTTTCACTTTTATGAATACCGGGGCAATAGTTTATTTCATACAGCTGCATACATTGAGTAAAATCCAACACAATTTAAAATTTTTAAATTATGGAAAATGGCGGGGTTAATTTACATCGATAAAATATTTTTTGGCCCAAAAAATTTTATTTGTGAAAATAAAATTTTAAAATTTACGGCACACTATGGCACACAACGGACACAATCTAGCACAATTAAAATTTTTGGAATTATCGAAAATGGCGGTGCTAACGACTTTTGATAAAACACGTTTTGGCCCAAAAAAATTTTATTTATTAAAATAAAATTTTAAAATTTACGGCACACAGTAGCACACCACGAGCACAATTCAGCACAACTAAAATTTTTAGAATTATCAAAAGTGGCGGTGCTAACGGCCATCGATAAAACACGTTTTGGTCCAAAAAAAATTTATTTATTAAAATAAAATTTTAAAATTTACGGCACACTGTGGCACACAACGGGCACAATTCAGCACAATTAAAATTTTTAAGATTATCGAAAATGGCGGTGCTAACCGCCACCCTCAAAATAGGCTACCTCCATAAAATCCGGAAAAAAAAAAATTAAAAAAAAAAAAAATACGGCACAACGCGGCACACACCGGGCACAATCCAGCACAATTAAAATTTTTGTGATTTTCAAAAGTGGCGGTGCTAAGTACATGCACATTTTTTTCTCACTTGATAATCAGATGTAACTTTTGTTCCTCGTTTCTTTAATTCTACTTTTGACTAGGATTTTTTCTGTTTGTCAAGTGTCAAGTTTTTTTTGGCACTATAGATTCTTTGAGCATGTAGTGTAACCAAAAAGTTTATGACATTTCCATTTTTAATTGTACATTTGTACGCCGCTGGGCACCCTATATTAAGCCCGTGCACAACGCTCATGTGTGGGTTTGACAGAAATTCTGTCAATAGTAAAATTTAGATTTTGCCGCCGTTTCTAGAACTTGCGTTGCATTTTGTTCTCATTCGAAAACCGTGATTTATTCTTTGGGACGCTAATTCATCTTATGAGTGCTTCTATTTTGAATCGCATAGCGGATTTGTTGTATTCAAATTTTAATTTGCACTGTTTTAAACTATACAGCGGCTTTCTTTATTTATCTTTAACCTTCCTGTTACGATTAGTATTTTTGGGTTTCTTCCTTGGAAGAAGAGTTTATTTGGCAGCAAACTTGAGTTGGTTTATGGAAGATAATTTTTGCACAGCCATCTTATGGCCATCTGTGGTTACGACTTTATTGGCAACCTGTGTCACACTTGTTCCTAAATATTGAAAAAAGATCTTAAAGTGCTCACTAACGTAATCTGTACAAAAGTGCTTATTGCAGCTGTTAAATCTTCTTGATAAAGGTCATTGACAACAGTAGCTCCAGAAACAGGTATTGCATCCAAGACGGAATCTACTGGTAGACCAGTAAACAAGATTTTGCGAAGTTCCTATTCCGTCTTGGATGCAATACCTGTTTTTAGAGCTACTGTTGTCAATGACTTTTATCAAGAAGATTTAACAGCTGCAATAAGCACTTTTGTACAGATTACGTTAGTGAGCACCTTAAGTGACTTATTTCAGTTTTTTTGGTGTTCAGAAACTTGGTGTTCAGTGTTTTAGACACATGTGGTGAATTTAAACGGAAATTTGGGTTTGTTCAGTATTATTGTCACCAGTGATCTCTTGTAGCTGTTGTTTTAATTTAGTAAAGCTATTAATATCTATTGTGTTTTTGATACTTTGAAAAGCAAAAAATCAAATCTATTACCTTGCTTCTGAATCAATAAAAGAACTAGTTCCATTACCATCAGGGCCTCCGCACGTCAAATTTTACCAGTTTTACCGAGTGTGCAGAGAGTTCTCTTCTTAAGGAGAATTTTTCTTACAATAGTGTTTTTACATCCAATAGATAGTTTGCTAGGCTTACCTTTTTGATGTGCTTGTACCCTGATGTTAATGATGACAATTCCATCATAACCCAGAAAGACCACCGGCGTAACTTTCTTAATTTAATTTGTTTTATCACTTGTGTTATTATATTTTTAATATTTCTTCTATTTTCGGTTTTTATCTTAAATATTACTTCCTCTTTTTTTTCTTTTTCTTCCATATAAAATCTATTTCTTAATCATTTTTTTCGCTTGTCTATTGCATAACTTCATTTTAAATCAATATCATTTCATAGAGTAGTCTTTTTTTTAAATTATTTTTACAACGTTGCCACATTTTCTACTTTATATGGTCAATATTATTGTATCAACATTGTTTTTGTCATTTCCAATTACCCAACTATAGGTAGGTACTATTTATTTATTTTCTCAACGTAACAATTCTAATGCTTTATTTCATGTTTATATTTGTCTTCAATTTCATCTCTTTACTTGGCTATCCATTTTTTGGGCATGATTTCATTCTGCTTTTCTTTTCCAATTTTTTTTCTTAACTCTAGATCACTAATCATATTTTCAAGTTACACTATCACTAAGCATTCGTGTTAATTACGAGTACAATAAAATTTAAATATTTTTTTTATTAACAGTTTTTAATAATTAAAAAGCATATTATACATAAACAATACAGAAACAATATTTATTAAGGTTAATGAAAGGCCATTAGATAACTGAAAAAACTTATTAGAATTGTACTGAGCGGGGCGGGGTGGGGAAGGTTCGGGAACATGCATAGATGACGAATTATCAACAGTAGCTTCGTCTTTTTTTACGAATGATTAGTGATCTAGGGTTAATATACTTGCAATTATAAGCTTAAATAGGATTTCTTTTTATTCCGCTTACTGAGCCGATCTAATTATTTTTTATTAATTTTTATTTCATGAGCATACACTACTTTCTTAGGCTACTGCTATAATAAAGGTAATCTAGGCTAATTCTGAATTCCCGCTTCTTATATTTCTTTTCCCGCCATTATACGTCCATTCCTGAACGTTAGGCCTCCCCTTTTAGAGGGGGGTTTGCCCATAATTCACCACGCTGAACAGACGGGTTGGCGAGTAGTCCGCAGATCAAGTTTGAACTTTTTAGATCACTTTACATATCCGATGTAACCAGGATTAGAACCGCTTTTTCCCGCTTCTAGTCTATCCGTGTTTGATTTACGCCAGACTGCTGGTCTTACTACTTACTAACAACCGATAATAATTCTTCCGTATTTAAATTTTTTTATTTATTTTTAAATGATTTAGAGTTTTCTTTTAAATTCCCATAATCCTCATTGACCTAAAAAAGGTTTACAGAAAGACCTGGATTTTACCGCACGATGAAGTACCAAATCATAATTAAATTTTTGATATAAATTTTTATTTGGAAGCAAATCATTGGACTTCAGCATCTAGCATATATTTTAGATTTTTGGTTTCGTGTGGCTTTTTTTAGCTCTATAACTTTACTTAAGTGTTATCTTTTTACGAGTGAATTTGTTATTGTTTACTCTTGTGTGTTTACTTTTCATTAAGGACACTAGGCAATCGAAAAGTCGATTTTTTTTTTATTTAATTTTCTGTAAGTACTATCCTTCCTGAACAAAATACCGTTTAGTTCATATGAAAATTCACAAAATTGTTGATTTTGTAAGCGAAAAGGTGGAGCGGTGCATGAACTGGATGTCAGTCTACCGCTGGTAGCAGAGCGGAGACCGTCACTCGGACGACTGTAAAGTTACGATATGAGCTCTTTATTGTAATATATTATTATAATTAAATAGGATGTATTAAAATATATAACATTTAATAATTTATTATATGAAATTTTTTGTAAAATTCAAATACTTCGATAAATGTAGAAAGAATCGTAGATATCTGCATGATTGCCTTTCCAGAGGGTTTAAGACCTAAATATCATGTTACATAGGGTTGTCCTAGGTCGTTAGAATAATGGTTTGGTCTTTACTTCAGAACAAAAAAGAATATTAAAAGAAATCAGTTGTGAGTTGTTCACATTGAGATCAAAATCGTTGTCATATTGTAACTTTACTTCATTTTACTTGTGTTAATAATAAAAAAAAATAACAAAAACAAATTTTACAATAACGCTCTGATGCCGAAGCACTACTGCAAACATAATTCTATGCATCTGGATAGTTTTAAAAAAGGTAAATATGAGTAAAAGCACTTTTATCAATAAAAAAACTTTGAACGCGTTTTTCTCGACTTTTTATTTGGTTTTTACATGATTCCAAAAAAACGGAGGTCTCTGGTGACTTGAAAAAAATTGAAGACACGTAAAACATGTCTAATTTGGGACTGAACCTCCGAAATAATCCATAAAAATTCGAGATTTTTCAAAAAAATTTGAAAAGTCGCGATTTTTACGTGCAATTATAAAAAATTCGCATTTTTATCGTAAAAATCGCGGTTTTTCGTCTACTACTTAAATAATTCCGATTCGATCGTTCTAATTTTAGGTTCAGTCCCAAACTACGTATCTTAGGAAACTAAAAACCATTTATAGAGCCGAAAAAAATTAGTTCCACGAACGACAGCATGTAAAAATGGAAAATAAACACGTATATACGTCGCAGACTGTGCCGCCATTTTTTATGTTCCTAAGGGCTTTATAGTATAATTTTTATTATCATTTATATATCAATAAACATTGGTTAAAATTACATTTGTGTATCTGCTTTCTTTCTACGTTAAAATTAATAAAAACAAGAGCGCGGATTTTGCGAATAACGATTGCCTAGTACCCTTAACACAAACCAAGATTGGAAAATTGGTCTTGTGCTTTAAATTCACAAATATCTGATCTAATATTATTATCTTCAGTTTAATGCTGACTGCGTTTTATTTGTAAACCTTTGACTATGATATATTCAAAATCATATCTTCCAGTTCACAAAGTGTACCAAAAAGTGACCTTATAGGGAGGATGTACTATTAGCTGTTTTTCGATAACATTTTGACTCTAAGGGGCAGTATTTCCATCTCCGCGTAAAGTACCAAATAACTTTATTTGCCGATTAAGTGCTTCCATTCAATCAGTGCATTGAATAAGTAAGCATTGATTGGCTGGAAGCACTTATTTGGCGAATAATGTTATTTGGTACTTTATTTAGAGATGTAAATACCGGCTCTAAATACAGTAGTTTTACTTATTCATATTAAAATGCATTTTATCAATAAAGATAAATTTGTTGTAAAACTTCCCATCAGCTTCCAACGGCCAAATACTTAATGCACGACGCCACCAATAATTCATATGCTTTAATTATTGAGGCAATTAAATCCTATTGTGATGTCGATTTTTGGCCAAAAGTTGATAAATGTGGGGATGATAGGTCCATCTTTTACGCGCTAATCGAGTGGTGTTGTCTGTAGCCACACTTTCACGACTTTGTTCGATGTTTTCGCTTGAGCTTCGTTTTTCACATAAAGCAATTTTTCAAGTTTGTCATTAAATTCTGATTGATCCAATTACTGGAAACTTCACGTAGTTTTGTTTCAGAAGCCGCACATACATAATTTATTTGAACAATAAGTTTCACTTGTTGATTCGCGAAGCGCTCAATTTTAGCGGTTGTAAATGGTGGCAAATTCAAATCGGTTACTTCTAGTAGGAATATCCGTGATATAATTAACAAATAGGAAATGTGATGTAAGGATACTAAAAGTGTAACATCGATAATCTCGTTAGGCTCTCGACTGCCACGGAGGAAAAGAGATTAAAGAACATAAGATCATAAAAATTTTGTGACAGTGATTGATGACTAAAAACAAAACTTTGGACACAAAAAATCAGATAAACTAAAGCGTTAGTGACAGATTGGTTAAATTGGTATTAAAAATTAAGCTATGATGAAAATGACTGAAAGTATTTTTTGTTTGTAATTACCGAAACAAATTTATTTACAAAACATTATTAAAAAAGAAAATTTTTAAGATACAAGATTGTAAACCATTATAGTATTTTTTTTATTTTTACTGTATAAATGATCATGGTAGTTTCCTTTATTTTCTATTGAACATCCCGATTAATAAAAAAGATCTGTCAGTGTCACACTTAACAATAGAAGAGTGTTTACTAAAGTAAGATTGAAGGTGTAGGAAAAGCTCCTTTTGCTAGAAAACTGCTTGCAAAATCAACAAATTATATCGTACGAATACAAATTTTATTAATTCATGTTCAGCGTAAATTTTTTTAATTTAAACTTCAAAATTGGATTAATTAAACTCGAAAGTCTTATTAACATTTCACGGGAGCTTTTACTTTGACAGTTCCTTTTTTAAAATAATTTTTGAAATTTATTGATGTGACAGCAATACTGAATTTACATTATTTGTGCTAACAGAAATGAATAATTAGTTTTTGAATGTTTAGTACTTTGAAAACTAAATATCTTTTATTTAAAATTTTAATGCGCAATTAGTAATTTATCGTCGACCTATTTAAAACCATCTACGAAATTTACAAAATGACCAACCTTTCAATTTCCAGATCACTACACGAAGGCACTTATTTCACTACTGGTCACTAATATTTTTTCGGTATTATGTTTAACAAATAAATTTAGTAGATATAACTACTGTGTATATGCAATAAGAACCGTTTTAATTTGCCGCGGGTTTGTTTGGTAAATATAATAAAATTAGAGAGTAAACTCTAATTAAACCGTTCGTAGTAAAATTTACAATACGTACGCCGAATACAATTTTATTGGTTACTGGAAGAAACGAGACGAGAACAAATTATACTTTTCCGAAAAAAAAACCTGGAAAATCAAAGATGTCCTCGATTTACACAAACCTAATTTGTTAACAACATGTTAAGTAAAAATTAGTGAAAACTAAACACAATTCCATTTCTTATTTATTGTAAACATATACAGTTTTTGACGTCACCTGTACGAGAGCTCCTAATACACATAGATGTATATTCTACTGAAAAATCGTGTTGATTCCCTTTTAAAAATAAAAACTGCATAGAATATAAATAAGTTACAGGAATAGACCGTCTTTAACTTAGAAAATTTTTCAAATATATATTTATGACTAACGATTTTTTAACAAGTGGGAAGTGTAAATATCCTGAGTTTGTTGATTTTTGAGTTTAACACACACAAACATATTAAATAAATGATAATATTAAGTAGTAAAGTGAACACTCTTAAAAGTTAATTTTGCAATCCTTACATCAAATGCTACCTGAACGTTTGTTACTTTTATAAATATGTTATCGATATTTGATAGAATCAATAAGCTTTTGCGGTGGGTGTAATATTAACAATATCAATCTTGGAAAAGTTTTCAAAAACTAGTTCAGAAAAATAGAGCGGTATTTTAGAATTAAAAAGCAATTTTCTACTACATACGATAAAATTTTCAAGATTTAAATAAGTGCCTGCCAAAACCTTCCACAATCAAAAACAAATAATACTTGCAAATAAATAATCTAATCTTAATTATTGTAAGTTTTGTACTGCAGCAGCGGGTAGTTGTAAAATACAAAAGTGTGACATTCCAAACGTCAGTTATCTTGTTCAGTAATTTTAACGAAGTATTAACAACCAATAATCGTAAGATAAGTAATGTCCATGGTTTAGTTTTTTGTCTTATAGGTAACAGTTAAAGGCCACAATCCACAATATTAATGGGGCGATCTTATTGTATTTAAAACTTTGGCAATTTAGTATTTGGGGAAGTCAAACAATTCATTCCGCCTAGGACGAACTTTGACAATTAAACAAATCGGGCTTTTAACAACCTTATATTGCATTGTACTGCTGGATAGTTTTTCGTTTTTCAATTCAATTATAGAATTCTATGAAAAGCACAATTAGGTATTATTTTATCTTGAATCTGGTGTTATTTTATTCATCTCCTGATTATATGAAAACCTGCACGTGAACGACGGTTATCTTGGAATTAGTAAAGGGGAGTAAATTTTAGCTAGCCTTTCACGAGCAGTAAGTGGATCATCGGGGCAGTGCCATAAATAAAAAAAAATGAATAAAAAGTGTTGTTGCTGATGTTCATTTTTAAAAACTTAACAGAAGCATCTCGCAACTTTACAAAAGCCGCTTTAATTCAACCTTCGCAATTCCATCAGACAAACCGTAAATTGTCGTTTAAACTTGTTAATAATTGTTTAATTTTTTAAAAATAATTTTTAAGATAAAATTAAACTGGTCAATGATATTAAACAATAATAGCTTGGCATCAGTAAAAATTAATTTAGGATGTTATCATTTCAAACAGAGATTTTTGAATATTTTAGACACTAATATTGCAAAAATGTTTTATATGGAAATTTACCTTTAAGATTAAGTTAGTCCCGGACTTACCTTTATAAGGTTCCACTTTTTACGTTACATCTTTTTATACTTCTGACATTTTTATTAAATCTATCTAAATTGTAAAGTAACAGATGCTGACGTCATAAATATACTTTTTCTAAAAGTTTAAAAGTAACTTCCGCTTCAGTTTCTTGTTGTTTAAATGTCCAACTGTATTTTCTTAAATTTTCATATATTTAATGTGACTAACACTTTTCTTATTTTTGGCGTTGTTTCATGATATTTTATTACATCCACACACAAAATCTGCGCTTTATGAATTAATGATTTCGTTTATAAACTTTCATTTCTTATAACAAAAACTGTACTAAAATTAGATAATATATCGTATTAGCGTATCGTAATAGCGTCACGAGCACCATTTAAATGCAATAAGCAAATAATAAAAAATATACAGAAAATAAAGCCTGGTGCTTTACTTTGAAGTAAAGCTGACTTTATGTTTACAAGTCAAGTTACGAAACTTCCCGTTTCTCCTTTATTTACTTCTCTAATAGGCATTAAAATTTAAAGAAATTTAATTTTACTTTAGCCATATAAACTTAAGCTAAAAGTTTATAAAAATACAATTAGAATTTATTTTATTCATTATTATATTACCATTTTTTTTATTTTATCTTTTTTTTATTATTTTAATTTACTTACGAAGAAAATGTTGATTGAAACTATAAAAACATTAGCTGAAAGCTCATAAAGTTATATTTGAATTTTATTGCGTTCCATTAACTCAAAATTTTTAAGATTTTAACACATTGCCTGCCATGCTTCAAAATAAACAATTGTTCTTGATGTTAGTGTGCATTAAATTTAATGCACGTGGCAGTTAACGTATTAAATATATTTTAGTTGCGTAAAATAATTTCAGAATTTTGAATTATAACTCCGTTAAGTATTGAATTTATGTAAAATAATGGTAAATTCATAGTTTCATTCGTATGTAATTTTACTATTAAGCAAATTAAGTTAGCTCAGCAGCTGTTTACTGTACATACGCTTCAATTGAGATATTTGATGTATATTCGAAGTACCGTGGAAAATACTGATGCGATGACAGCTCACAATATATTGTGGAATATTTTTCAAGTTACCAAAGCTCTACGTTTTTTAAACCAGATTTATAGGTGACGTGACTTCCTCGTTTTTGAATAAAAAAATAAAATAATTTTTTAAATCAGTTAATACTACCAGCTATAAATTGAATTAAATTTATAGTTTTTCTCAGTCAGCTTTGTTCAAATATTTCCTGAAGTGTTATATCAAGAGGTACATCAATCGTGGTTGCAAGGTATGTTGAATGCCACCCCGATAAGCCTCTCTCAACTCGAAATCTTACGGTAGGTCAGTCCTCTGATAAAATTATCAACAGCGTCTATGAGTCAACTTTCTGCTTCTCACTCCTAGATCTGTGCAGAAAACTTTTTAAATTATTATTATACATTAAAACTCTATAATGTAAAATATTTAAAATTTAACGAATTACATCAAATCAAAATATTGTACAATTACAAACATTTTATAATTATGGCAAATTAACTCCAAAACCAACATATATTGCAATCATGTATTATATTACAGCGCTCTACCGCTGTACGTTAAGGCGCTTACTAGATTCATCCAAGACTGACTGTCAAAATATCGGCAGTCCTTATATATTTTTCCAATTTCTGCTACGAGGATCTACTTTATCTGCTTTGGGAATTGTGGGATTCTTATACGTTTTTCATTAATTTTAGTGATGCCAATCAACTTGTAAAGAGTGGCTCTTTCTGATTGCATAATTTTACTTCATTATATTCACTATAGAAAGTTGACCTTTGACTTTAGAACTATAACCTTTTAACTGCTTTATCGGAATGATTTCTTTGCCTGAGATTGTTTAACAAGGATCTACTCCTGCAGAGGTCATTCTCTAACAATTAAAATTCAATCCTGATCAAATAATCCATCCCTAGCTCTCAACACAAGAGATAAGTACTAGCCGCCTTTTAAAATCCAATTTTGTGTTTGGTTTACTAGTTGTGTTTAGTTATATATTTAATTTATAAATTCACCTGAGACGAAATTTGACGTTTTGCGATTAAATAGCTTTCAGCATGCATTTGTGAATCTTCTCTATGATCAGCAAGTTTTTTTAATAATTAAATTCTAATGAGAAGTTCAAGTAAAACCTATTCAATCGTAAACTTGATATTTTTATCCATCTCTGTAAAATGGCTGATTATTATGGCGTCATGTCTCAATTGTTTATAGTGAGCGCTACACTTCAATGCAATAAATCAATATTATTTTAAGATGCGGAAAGTGCAACCTGTTGATTTATAATTTTATAAATTTATATATGTTAGCGTGAGCCAAAATATTTGCAATAAATGAAGCTAAAATAATATTCTTCTCGATTTTCTATATTTAGGTTCTTCTACTGTCTTCACACACCTATGATAAACTGTGTTTTGATATAGTAATACTGTTATAGTTGATTACCAACCTAATAATACCAAATTAGGTTGGTATTACTTACTCAACGCATTTATTTAAAATTATTAGTCAGGGCAGAGTATTTCATTAACGTCATATACAGGTCCGGGTTCAGGTTTAGTAATCCTCACTTATTCTAACACGGCCTTCCTGCAATTGTCGCGTCCCCGTGACATTTTTTTTTTTTTTTTGAATTTTGAATAACGCCATAAATAACTCGGCCGCAACGCCTTAAATAATTCGGCCGCAACGCCTTAAATAACTCGGCCGCAACGCCTTAAATAATTCGGCCGCAACGCCTTAAATAACTCGGCCGCAACGCCTTAAATAACTCGGCCGCAACGCCTTAAATAACTCGGCCGCAACGCCTTAAATAACTCGGCCGCAACGCCTTAAATAATTCGGCCGCAACGCCTTAAATAACTCGGCCGCAACGCCTTAAATAATTCGGCCGCAACGCCTTACATAATTCGGCCGCAACGCCTTAAATAACTCGGCCGCAACGCCTTAAATAATTCGGCCGCAACGCCTTAAATAACTCGGCCGCAACGCCTTAAATAACTCGGCCGCAGCGCCTTAAATAATTCGGCCGCAACGCCTTAAATAACTCGGCCGCAACGCCTTAAATAATTCGGCCGCAACGCCTTAAATAATTTGGTTCTACCGTCCGTAATAGTTATTTATGCACCAAGTCCTGAAAGTGCATCTTCTTGGCATGAGCGCGGAAAATTATAGACTGAGGCGCAGACGAAGTCTATAACCACGCAAATGCCAAAAAGGCACCTTAAGGATAAAGCGCATAAACTATTTTATGTGTAATTGGAATGAAATGCACATTTTCTGCAAAAAAAATGTACGATAATAATTTAACGAAATACGTATGTTGCTAAGCAATAAAATATTTAAAATTCACAAAATACGTCAAAAATATATGTCAAAGTGTACATTTTAGTAGGATTGCACATAAAACAATTGAGGTTTTGACATTTCTGTACTATAAAGTAAAATTTTACGTTTCTGTACTGTAAACAGCTACTTTCAGTATTGTTTTGTATATGTGAAAATGTACATTATAGTATAAATGTACTTACCAAAGAAAAGCAATGAATCAAATTGCTTCACTAGTCATATTTTCCTCAAAATTGTCTGTTAAACCAGCCTCTCAACTGTTCATAAGTAGCCTCTTTCACTAGTTTCTCCAACCTCCAAATACGCAACGTTCGTTAGCCAGCATTTCTATAATTTTGCTTAGTCCCAAAAACTTCCCGCTTAGCTTTCCAAATCTTACTGTTGCCAAATCCTATTTCCACTTGCGCGATTCTTCCCTCAGAACATAAATGCATCCGACGTATATCAAGTTGCCAAACTTTTACCTTCATTAAGTACTGCTTCAATTCCGGTCAATATTGCAAACCATTCAATCTCCTTTCTGTTGTTCAACGCACTTTTCACTAGATCAGACAAGACTTTTATCACTGATTTTACCTGTCCGCCACCTCTGGGCACTCCCACATTTTTAAGGTGCAATTCAACATCTTCTCGTTTAAAACAATTAACGAATTCCGATGAAGTGAAAATTTCCGCTTTATCAGTCATGACTGCCCCTGGATGCCAGCTCGTTTAAACAAAAAACCCAAAGTAACCATAGACTGTTTAGAAGTTTTGTTCTCTACGAGAGCAAATATACGGATACTTCAAAAATGCGCCAATCACAACCAAGATTACGGTGCATTCACCAATATACAAAAATCATCCAACGCTCGGGACTCCACCTTTCCACTCTTCGTCCATTCCTGACAACACACTTATATCACTATCCAGTACATATCAAATTCGGGGTCTCATCATTGAGAACTACGCCAAGTTCAATCCATAATTTCCCATGACAACGCACAATCCGGGACGCCGAATCGTCTTCCAACCAATCAATCTACGTCAGGGGTTCCCAACCTTTTTGCACCTGCGTACCACCTGGGAAAAATTTTTTAAAAACTGGAGCTAGAATAGCGAGTTTTTAACGATATTTTAAAGATTAAAATTTAAAATATCAACATTAGGAGTAATGGAACTTATCTTCACTCTTGCACACATCACTTACGCGTACCACCTGAAACGTTCCCGCGTACCACCAGGGGTACGCGTACCACCGGTTGGGAGCCCATGATTTACGCCATCTACGCCAGGAATACAACTACTGTCTATCGACTTCTCTTCCAGGAGCTTGCAAGGCGGTAGACTCAAAGCCAATTTTGCAATCCTCAGCTACAAGTTGAATTTCTTTACTATTATAACACTTCTTTTGCTTCTTAATTTAGATTTCTTTCATTGCATGCTTCGGGTTTTCTGAATATTTACAGTCTTTCTTTGAATGACCTATTTTTTTTTTTACAGTTGAAACATTTTTTTGATAATTTCCGTTTTTCTCATACGATTGCATAGTATCTAGCTTGAGTTGTTTTGGTACTCTTCGATGATCATCTTTGATTTCGCTATCATATTGTCGAAGTAAAGCTTTAAGATCTTGTTGATTCTTTGGTACATTTATTCGTATTCTTTGTCGAATAATATCGTTATTCATTCCACCAATGGAACGTATTACTTTCTGCCATTCCAGTTGAGGTTGGTACTACGTATTTTCTCTATTCCGTATTCACATAAACTAACAAGGTTTAAACTTTCTATATTAGCTGCCTTGTTTAGCTTCGTGTGCCATGTTTCTTGTTTGGGGAACGTTATTCAAAAGTCATACACAAATTATTCCAACTCCTATCAAATGGTTTCCATCCATCGAAAAACTTTATTTTTCATTTTCTCGTAGAGCGTCTCACTCTTTCAATATCATAATAAAATCGGATATTTTAGTTCGTTTCTTTAAATCGTTTATTTGTTCAATCCATTATTCATCAATCAAAAATTTGCTATTAACGGCATCGTGCGTTTGTCCATCGGATATCCGTCCGGATTTTGAATTGCATTTTGGGAATCTTCTGTATTTTGATTCATTTTAAACCAAACGAGAGAAAAAATAAAACACAAAACCAACAAAAACAAAAAAAAACACGACAAAAAAAAACTTATCCGTTTGCAGTTAAACGTTGGTTCGAATTCCACTTCTGATGTTAGCGTGAGCCAAAATATTTGCAATAAATGAAGCTAAAATAATATTCTTCTCGATTTTCTATATTTAGGTTCTTCTACTGTCTTCACACACCTATGATAAACTGTGTTTTGATATAGTAATACTGTTATAGTTGATTACCAACCTAATAATACCAAATTAGGTTGGTATTACTTACTCAACGCATTTATTTAAAATTATTAGTCAGGGCAGAGTATTTCATTAACGTCATATACAGGTCCGGGTTCAGGTTTAGTAATCCTCACTTATTCTAACATATATTATACCGATAACAATAGAAATTCCTATAACGCTAATTTTAGCTTATAGTTTTGCAACGATTTGCACATAAGATTTTTTCCATTCCTTTGTTTTATTAAAATATCTGGCAGCCAGCGATACAAACGTTTGTTTTCATAGTTAGTTGCCAGACAACCACTTTATTGAAAAAACTTACAAGATTCCTTTTCTCAGAATAAATACAAAGGTTAGTCGTTCTTTAGATCAAAGAAAGGGTCTATCAGAAAAATTTCTACTTTATCAAATTTTGGCTCTGACTTTTCATAGTTAATTATTATTCAACAAACAACTAGATAACGAGAATCCACAAGTTTCCATGCTCTCAAGCTAGAAGTAAAGCTTAGTCACCCAGAAGATTAAAGGATAAAAGCATTGTTTTCAGGCAAAATTGCCCCCCCCCTTCTTATCATCTGATTTTGTTTAATTTGGTATGTTTGAAAACAATAAAAAACGTATTTTCAAAAATATCTTGTTTTATTTTGAAAAAAAAATAATGACAGTTTGCCTAGGTCCTAAATTCAAATTAAACAAAATTACCACTTTGCATCCATGCTCCATTGGATTTCTTAACCGTTTAGTGAGTTATCAGGTATTATTTTGTAGTCAGTGGCTAAATTAATGCGACTAATGGATTTTAGATATAGTTCATATGTTGTTTGACGTGAACATTATTATATAAGGTACAATAGTAAACCCTTTTCATCCCATTAAAGAACTAGTCAAAATGTTAAAACTATTTTGCAATTTAAGCTCGAAGTAGGTAGATAACCATAAAATTTGGGGATTTAATCTAAAAGGGATAATAATTCGTTAATGTAACTACCGCGTTATTTTGAAATGCAATTTTCAGACTAATTATAATTGGAAAAGTTGTATAGCACAGCAACATTGAGCATCCTTCTGAAAGTTTCTTGATGTGATTGTGCAGAGCGCTAATTGTAAATAAGAAGCAATTTCTATTATTTAGAAAATTTAATATAACAGCATTTTTAAAGTTTCAATTTGTTTTGTGATTACTCCTGTTGTTGGTATAAATTTAAAAAAATATTTAATTAAAGAAATTTAATACCTAGAAGGTAACTTTTCCTTGTATATCTACCCACATATGATATTTATATATTATTTTTCTCAAAATAAAAAGTGTCACCTTTCCAGAAATACAAAATTTTTGTGTTAACTAATTAAAACCTGACCTGTGTATAGATTTTTTAATAATAGCATTTCGTAGTTTACTACAACATTTTCAAAACAGTCATTTAGTAAATTTATAACCTAGTTGTTAATATTCACAATTAGCAAATTTTTTAATTGGCAAGGTTCTAATTAAAACTTGTAACATTTAATATTGTACAAAAACTGAAAGTTGCATGAGTATGCTGTAAATTAAAATCTTTTTAAAACAGAAATTATAGTTTTGATTTATCAGCAATCATTGAAAATATTTATCAAACTTGTCTTTAACAACTGTTTAATAATAATCTATTCCTACAAGGTAAATATTTATATAAGCTTGCACGTTTATGATTGATAGTGACATATAAATTTCAATCTACTCAAATAAATTTGTTACCACTAAAATGTGTTGCTATATACCTACTAATCTTTTTTGCAAGTTTTACGGTTTTAAATGGAGCAGGTATAAGGATTTGCTTATCCACTATAAATACATTATCAAATTAATTAAAATATTACTTTTGGAATCGAATATTTTGAGTTCCAAACTTGTGGAAATTATGTTATGAATAATTTAAAATAAATTGCAAGGTAATGTTGATGTAATAAGTTTCTTTTTCTCTTAAATATCACATAATGTTTCCTCATTTAGGTCCAAAATTGCAAAAATTGCCTTTACGCTATTCATGGTTTTGATTGGTGGAATTTACTTGTTCCGACTTCTTTCATAATGTTATTTTAAAATTTTTGTACGATTCCATTCACTACTTGACCCGCAATAGGCGTTATTTGAACTTTATTCTTTATTTTGACATAATTTGGCATGATGGGTTAAAATTGATCAACTTTTCTTATGCTTCACGTATTATACACAAAATACTGTTAATTTTCAAATACAAAATTTGCTAATAATGCAATGAGGTTTGTGGTCCAATGTTTCGACTGCTCCTGCATTTCATGGATTGTTGTTCGAACGTTTGGCTTATCTCACGTTTTTTGCTTGCTTATGTGTGTGAAAATCATCCATCGTAAAGATGGATTAGGTGAGACAATGCCGAGAGGGTACACAGTGGAAGTGTACTTAATTTACATGTAAATTAAAAAATATAATTCAGCGAAAGAACGCTAGCTGAAAAAAGTACTTTCTAAATACTTGCTGAAAAATTAAATATCTGAAAGATTACTGAAGCAGTTTATTGGACACAATAAATCAATTTTATGAATTGAAAAATTGTGTTCAAAACACTAGTTGATTTATTTTTAATAACAAATAGCTCCGAAGAGGAATTTAATAGGATAGTTATAACAATTTAAAAGCAGGCTATTGTGAATTTTTATTGAAATAAGTTTAGAATCTGGATCTGATTTCCAATTTTTAATAAAGGGGAATTTTTCAAATAAACTTTGACGCTGTTCGAGTTTTAACTTAAAACCTAAGTTACATTCTCATAATCTCGGTCAGCAAAGTCTTTGTGTTGAGGGTAGCGCAGGGGAGAATTTTTTTTTATTTATTTTAATAGCATAACATTCCTTACAGAATAGAGCTGTCCATATTGGACTTCCAAGATCTTTTTTGGGGGATCAGCCCTTTTACAAGATTGACTCACTATATATAAATTAGGTATGGTTATAGTTTACGATGGGTTTTGGCTTCATTTATGATTGCTCTTCATTTTCTTCTGTCATCTATCTGTTGTCTCCAGTCAATGATGCCCATACTTTTCAAGTCATCCATCACACAATCCCACCATCTCTTTTTTGGTCTTCCTAAATGTCTATTTACCATCGGGTTCCATAAGGTCACTATCTTTGTCACTTCCTGGCTACTACCTCTCATCACATGACCTAACCATTTTATTCTTTGAGCCTTTATGAATTTGACAATGTCTTCTCCTCCCATTGCTTCACGCAGCTCAAAATTCATTCTAGATCGTATTTCTCCTTCTTCTATTTTTTTTCCCAGAATCGTTCTTAGCACTTTTCTCTCAAAAACTCTAATTTCTTCTTCCTCTTTAACTGTCATACAAAGAACTTCTGCAGCGTACGTCAGTACCGGTCTTATCAATGATTTATAAATCTTAATTTTCGTTTTTATAGCTATTCCTTTGTCCCTCAGTAGGTCCTTATTTGCGTAATATGCTCTATTTCCAGCTTGTATTTTCGCTTTTACTTCTGGTTTTCTGTCGTTTTTGTTGTTTATTTGGACACCAAGGTAGCTAAAGTTTTCAACTTTTTCAAAAACGCAATCGTACAGACGCTCTTCATTTGTTTCATCTCTTCCTTCTCTGCTGAATCTCATGTACTTCGTTTTATCTTCATTTATTATCAGTCCCATTTTCTTTGCTGTAGTTTTAATAATCTCTAGTAAGTTTTCAATACCTTTTTTTGTTCTAGAGACAATCACCACATCGTCCACGTATGCTATTATTTGAGCCTCTTTGTTTATAATCGTTCCTTCACATCTTGCACTTCTTATAATTTTTTCAAGAACGATGTTAAAAAGAGTTGCAGACAAGGCGTCTCCCTGCCTCACTCCGCAGTTTATTTCAAAACTATCTGTCTCTCCTTCTGTAGTTTTTACCGTAGCCGATGTCTGAATTAGGGTCATTATGATTAGTCTTATCAGTTTGGTTGGAATTTTCATTTCTTTCAGAGTTTTATATAATTCATATCTAATGATTTTGTCAAAAGCTTGTTTAAAGTCAACAAACAACATGTGCATATCTATGTCATATTCATAACTCTTTTCACATATTTGCTTGATGATATGCAGCGCATCAACCGTTGATTTACCTTTTCTTGAGCCATACTGGTAACTTCCAACTATTTGATCAGTATATTTAGTAAGTCTATTATGGATAATCGTTGATAGTATCTTATAAGCTACATTCAGCAGTGTTATGCCTCTGTAGTTGGCGCAAAGTTCTGCATCTCCTTTCTTTTTTATTGTTACGATAACACCTTCTGTCCATTTCTTTGGTATTTTTTCTTGTATCCAGATTTCTTTTATTAACTTGTATAACTGACCGTGTAACACTTCACCCCCTTCCGTTAACATCTCTGCCATTATTCCATCTTTTCCGGGTGCTTTCGCTTTCTTAAGTTTTCTTACTATTTCCATGAATTCCTCTTCTTGTGGCATTTTAAGATCGTCTTCACTATCATCTTTTTCCAATTCTATTTGCTCCAGTTCATCTCTCTGTTGCATATTCAGCAATGTTTGGAAATGGTTTTTCCATATTTTCTTTATCTCTTCTGTTCCACTTTCAAGTACGCCTTGTCTGTTTCTCATTCCTCTCGTTTTTATTGTACATGTTTTCTTCCTATTTTTAATTTGCTTAAAAAATTTTCTCATGTTGTATCTTGTACTACTCTCTTCTATTTCTGCCATTTTTTCATCCAACCATATATTCTTCTTTTGTTTGTACAGCTTGTTAGTTTCGTGTCTTAATTTTTTATATTTTTCATAATCCTCATCTTCATTCGATGTTAACCATTTTAGTCTTGCTGCTTTTTTGTCTTTACTCTTTTCTTCGCACTGTTTATCAAACCATTTTCTCCATTTCGTTCTCTTCTCATATCCTAACACTTTCTCTGCACTTTTTGTCACAATTTCTAATATGTATTTCCATTCTTCGTCTATGTCAAACGTTTCTTTAATATTTATTTTCTGTAGACCGTCTTTGATCATTTCTTCATATTGTTCTCTTTTCACTACATTTTTTAGGTTTTCAACCGCAATTTTTTTAATTTTTCTTTCCTTCCCCGTTTCTACTGATGTCTTCTGTTTTAATTCAGCAACTACAATGTAATGGTCCGTGTCGGCATTTATTTCTCTATGTGTTCTCACATTTCTTATTGACGTGGCTCTCCTTCTTGACACCAAGACGTGATCAATTTGGTTTCCGTCTGAACTGCTTCCTCCAGGCCACCTCCATGTAATCTTATTAATTTTCTTGTGCCTAAACTTGGTGCTACTTATTATCATGTTTAATGATGCAGCCATATTGCACAATCTATTTCCGTTATCATTTGTTTTATCGTGCAATGTCTCTTTGCCAGCAACATCGCTTACGTGATTTTCTATTCCAATTTGTGCATTGAAATCTCCAAGTATAACCACTGTATCATGTCTAGGTAGAGCCTCACAAAAAGCTTCCAATTCATTATAAAACTTCTCCTTTTCTTCATAGCTGCTATCCTCAGTGGGTGCGTATGCGTTTACCAAGGATAAATTGTTTGGTTCCATCTTTATTCTGAGGTAGCAAAGTCTCCCTCCTATTGGTTTGAATGTTAATATTTTGTTTTTTAGCTGCCCCGTCACTATGAAACCCGTCCCATTACTGCCCTGCTTGTTTTCTCCAGAGTAAAAAAATACATATTCGTCTCCATTAATCTCCCCTTTACCGCTCCATCTAGTTTCTTGTAGGGCTGCTATATCCATATTATTTTTTATTAATTCACTTGATACCTCTTGCAATTTTCCAGTTTTTAGTAACGTTCTAACATTCCACGTACTCACTTTCCAGATTCTTCCTTTTTTCTTTGTCTTTCCATTATTTTCATTATTGCCGTAAATCGATTTTCCTTTTTCTCGCCTGTTCGTCATAATTTTATTTTTCGTATTGTTTATTTTTAGTTTTTTTGTAACGGGGTCGGGGTTGGGACGTCTGTCTTTCTGTCTACCAGTTTTCCTTTTTGTTGGTCCCAGGTTACAGTAATTTCTGGCATGTTAAGTTTTAGGTGACCTATTTTTACTTTCTTACCATTTTCTCTCTCGATTTTTGCTCGTGACCTTATTTCCTTCATTATACGTCTCTCCATAAGTGTAAGGTCGCTGTCCGTGTATATTTCTCCTCTCACCAACTTGTATTTGTTTTTCAGTACGTTGATCTTATCGTCCCAACTGTTTAGTTCAATTGCGCATCGTTTCTCGCCTATCTTGTATGCATTTTTTATTTCCACTAAAATTTGCATCTTTTCCTCGATAAGGTTCTTTACAGCATTTTTTAGTTTATTTGGTTCACCTTCATCTATCCGTATTCCGCTCATTATTATATTATTCCGTATTTTTTCTCTCTCAACCTTTTCCATTTTATATTCCAGTTCTATATTTCTCATTTCAAGTTTTTTAATTTTTTCTCTCATTTCGCTGGAGTCTTGGTGATTCACCTTTTTTATATTTTGAATTTCCTTATCGGTCTGCGCTTTCTCGTTCTTGACTTCCGCCATTTCCCTTTTTAGATCTTTAACTTCCTGTTTAATTCCCTCAACAGACGCACGTACCTCGGTCATGAATTTAGTCATGATATCTGTTAGACGGTCTAATTTATCTTCGATTCTTGTCTCACTACTCGTGGGGTATTTATCATCTCCTTCACTTGCGGTACGTAATGGTGATCTGCTCACTTTTTTACATCTTCCAAAAATTTCGTAGTTGGCTGATCTTTTTTTTGCATTTTCGTCTGGATTGGAACCATCGCTTTCGTATGTGTCATGCTCTTTTCCCAATCCTGAAATCATCTTATTGATGGTTTTTCTCCTTTGCGGTGACACTTTGTTTTCACTATTATTGTATTTTAAGTGCTGTGTGTTGCCTATTCCTCCGCTTCTGCAAGTGGATTTTGAAAGTATCCGCGCACAAGGTTCGGCTCGGTTCGACACCTCGGAAGCTGTCGCCTTGTTATAACCTCACTTACTAATCTTTAAAAATCAAAAATTGTCTTACTTGTGTAATTATGATTTCTCTTCTGAGATAACACTGTGGTTTCTCGGTAACCCTATCGTGTACCCTCTCTTGCAATTTTCACAATATGATATCGCACAAAACTCTCGTTATTCACTTTGAAATAAACTTCTATTTAACCTTTACCTAATACCAACCTAATACCCGCAGGGGAGAATTACTTGGCGCTAAATGCAATTTTTATTCATACTGGTCTCAGTCAATTAAATTTTTGTGTCTGGAAGGAACTCGGAAACAGATTTTAGTTTCTGCTCACCGAGCTAGTCAAATGAGCATTGCCATTAAACTTGAGGTTGGTATTCTGAAGAACTTTTCTCAATAACAAAGTTTGTTTGTGGCAATCTCCATAATATTTAAGAGTACCAGCAGCAATTCACCTAATTTTCACATAACCTATACATTGTCATGTTTTACTGAATAATATATTACCGGTAAATTACAGAATAGAGGGAGATTTATAATTAAAAATCAATATTTTTAACAGGATTTGTTAATATTCCATCAAAAAAGAAACTTTTAATTTTGATTTATCTTGCCCATATGGACAGACGGATGGAAGGAGTCATAGATAAGCTTCTGGATACACAACTTATTCTTGAATAATATAAATAATAAATCGAAAATACGATTTTCTATGTTACTATTATAAATAATAAATTTTACAATCAACAAATAAAATAACCAGCTAACTGTTCTAAGTTTTTTACCCCCAAGTAAATTACTACATAGTACAACATAATGTTTAAGCTTTTCGGCAATATGCCAACACCAGAAAGTCAAAAATCTACAAAACAAACACAAACAACTACGTACTATCTATTCCTAATAAAATTTATAAGGACTTTTTTATATACTGATGATGGCATGCCGCCAAAATGCTTAAATGCAGTTTAGCATAATGAAGGAAGTGAAATTGTAATATTTCAGTGACTTATTCAACGTACTACTTGTAGTGATGGCTAGAAGTTTAGAAATATATTTTAAACAAATTATTATATTTTATCAATAGTAATGACTGAGTTGATGTGAATTCTGACAAAAAAGTTTAATACTTTTCAGGAAATGAAAAAGTCGTAAAAGTGTTTAAAATCATACCGCACTATGGCAAATATTGCTATCTCGGTCTGTGATTTACAAATCCATTTGAAGAAGAAGATTAACCCCATATAACATCAAAAGCTTGTAAAAGTTTCCTACAATTTTGCGAGTGTCGCTGCGTCCATGACAATCTTCTTCACATCTGTCTGTCTTCGGCTTTAAGTGACTATTGCGGCAATTTCTATATGAACTAAGGCCGTTTTTGTCACCTGGTCTATCCATCTCACCTTTGGTCTTCCGAATATTTTTTTCTCACTGAGTTTCCATGTGGTTATTTTTTTTGAATTATTCTTTTCAACTATTCTCATAATATGTCCTCACTACCTTAACCTTTGTGACTTAATAAACTTTATTCTGTTTTTACCTTGTATCTCATTTTTTATTTCATGGTTTATTAGAAGTCTAAATTTGTTATCTTTTTTTGGGCCCAGTATTGTATGGAAGACTTTTCTCTCAAACACCCTGAGGCGTTCGGCTTCTGCTTGAGAGAAACATATGATTTTTGAGAAATATGTGATCACTAGGGCAATTTTTTTGTTGCATTTAAAACACGAAAAGTTGCATTTATAAATCATAAAAGTTGCAATAAAAACAAAAAAAGTTGCATTTATTATTTTTTAAATTTTTTTGAAAATAATAAAGAATATACACATAGAAATTTATAAAATAAATAAATACATTGCCATATTTTATTTTTTTATAGAATTATAATGTAACGTTAAATATTTTGTGACATTTTCATCCTTAAATTGACGATCCTTAGCAAGTAACTTGTTAAATCTAGTTCACACTATATGATTTATCATATGACTTGGTCATAAGAAAAGTCATGACTAAAATCATACCATCACAACAGCCAATCATAAAAGCCATAACTTCTATAATATCTAAAATCATATAGTGTATGAACGTAAAAAAATCTCTCATATGAGACATCATGTGACAAGTCACATGATAAATCATGTAGTGTGAACGGGGTTTTACAACTGATGTACATTTAATTAAACAAGGCACGTTAACAGGGACGTGCCCAACCAAGTTTTTTCGGGAGGGGGGGAGAAATTTCAAATTTGCCAACTGAATTAATTCAAAATTGCCAACTTTTTGTAAGTTTTGCAACTTTTTGTAAATTTAGACATAAAAAAATGTCAAATTGACTAACTTTTGGGTGTTTTTGTCAACTTTCTACAACATGGGCACGTCCCTGCACGTTAACTTTCATAACTATTACTTGATGAAGTTACCAACTTACAAAAATTAAACTAAGCAATTCAAAAATAACACGTACTAACTCGTACAGGGTTGTACTTAGTAAATGGTAGCTAACCAATAGAAAACTTCTGATGGATACTAAGACGTGCTTTCCGTTGGTTAGTTACCATTTGCTGGTCATAACGAGCTTAAGATTCATGGAAATTAAAAATTCAAGAAAAAATTGAAAAAAAAATGTATTTAACTTGTAATTTTGCTAAAAGTTGCAAGAAAGTTGCAAATATGTGAAAAGTTGCAAAAAGTTGCAATAACGTGAAAAGTTGCATTTTTGTTGCGCTAAAAACTTTTTTATTATTTATCAGATGCGATTAAAATACAGTTTTTTGTTGTTTTTAGACAGTTTGTGACTTGTGAAAAAAAGTTGCATTTGGTGTCAAAAACTTGCCCTAGTGATCACTAGTTTAATCAAAAATTTATATATCTTAGTCTTTGTTTTTTTCGTTAGCTTCTCGTCTTTAAGAAGTTTCCTGTTTGCACAGTATGCTTTATTTCCAGATTTTATTCTGTTTTGCAGTTCTTCAGGTCGGTTGCAGTTTTTCTGGAGCTTGGTAGAAAAAGGGCCAATGTCCATTTCATTAGTTTAGACAAAATGTAAATTAAAACTTGTGTTTTGGCAATTTTTGAATTGTCTCTTTTTTTACCAAGCTCTAGTCTAGAGGTTAAAACGAAGCTTCAATTTAGAGATCGGTAGAAAAAGGCTCAATGTTCAATATTTGCAAAAAAACAAGTTTTAATTTACATTTTATCTAAACAAATTAAATGAACATTGGCTCTTTTTCTACCAAGATCTAGTTTTATCGATGTAGTATGTTCCTAGATAGTTAAAACTGTCTACCTCTTCTTTTCAATAAAATTTATGATTGGGGATTTTTGGTACAAATTGAACTTGCATGAAATTTACTACAACCAAAAACAGTTTTTCAAAAAACACTAAAACACTGTTTTTCAATAAACACATGCACTAAGTTATTTTCCTTGAGCTTGGTTAAAAATTATATTTAGACATATTTGGTTTGTTGCTTACTTAAAAACGATTAAAAGAATTTCTGAAAAACGAAAGCAAATCTAAAACAAAAATTGTTACAACTAGCCCTTGTTTACCCTAACACTATGCTGTTGTGAATTATTACAAATTTAATTCAATAAAAAGGTATAAATGTTTATTATAATATTAAAAATTATTATACAAATAACATAATAAGTTTTATTTATTTTAACTATTTTTAGAACCACAATATTTTAATGTTTAAAAAGCTTTATTGTCCTGCAATAAAGCTACCGTGATAATCTTATTAACGATGTTCGTGTCGATCGGTTTTACGTTTATAAAAACTTTGGAAGCTTCTTTTCACATGGTGCAAAAACATATCGACATTGTTCAATAAAATATTTTTTCAGTTGATAAGCCATGAAAAAAACACCCAATGTAATTTGGCTTTATCCTATGAACTGTTAAAGTTATTAAAAAAGTTTATATTAATTATTGTAATTGAAGTTGGGTATAACTTATACTAAATTAAGATTTCGTGTTTGCAACTCGTTGAAAACTCATACCTAAAAACTTAAAAAAAAGGTAAAACAAATTATATTCATTAAATGACCAACGAAAGTCCATTAACTTTTTAATTAAATAAAATTGGGTTTGAAATAGCTTTTTATTCAAATGTTAATTAATTTTTAAATTAATTAGTTTGTACACTTTCAGTAGGTAATTAAGATTTTTTATTAATAAAAATGTCCTGAAGAAAAAACACAGTTTAGACTCTCAAGTGTTCGAAGATTCTACAAATGTAATGCAAATGGACAAAAGTTATGTTAATTAGCACGAAATTAAGGTAAATAGAAAATTCGTACACGTTTTCCGCAGTTCAAGGGAAGTTAAAAATTTTAACGATTTGCTATAAAAAATCTGTGAAGGGGAATAATTCTCTCGTGTAAGAATTTAAAAATGGTAAGTATCGCATCTGACATTAGCATATGAATCCAGTATCTCCTCTTCCGAAATCCTTTATCCGAAATCGCTTTAGTAAAACTTTTTCTTATGAGCTTTATTTTATGGTTTGATACTAACGTACAATTTTAATCTATTATACAAATTTTTTGAGTTATTACTTCACTAATTTAATAACCGCAAGTTGATGCTTTTAAATTACTTTTTAATAAAATAATTTAATTTTTTTGTAGTTAAAAAATATTCTTTTAAAAATTTGTTTAAGGTCAAATTTCAAATAGATGACATCTTTTGTAGATGAAATATTTGAAATTTATTGCCATCTAACTTTGTATGCTATATTGAAAATTTATAAACAGTTTATTAAACTTTATAATATTTGTGCCATTAATTTCTCGTTTACTACAGATTATTGTATTGGACTTCGAGTTAATTAATTTCAGTTGTAAGTACTACTAATTTGAAATTAATAAATGTTCTCAAGTTTAGAAGTTCCCTTAATTACACAATTAATAAAATAATTTTACTGGAGCAAATTAAAATGCAATTTATAAAACGTGAAATCCAAAATGAAACTAAAATTCAAAATTTTAATATTAAAATAATATCTGAAGATTAGTTGACTTGAGACTGAAGTAAATTAAATGTTACGTGGTTAGATAAATTTCATCCAAGTTTAATAATGCTATACCGAGTAGTATACTTTTCATTTAATTATTTTTATTTTCTAATTTGTTTCGATTTCTTGCTGCAAGGTTTAGTCTATTAAATTTTCAAATATTCGATTTGAGAGTTAAGTACCAATTTTGTTCGATTGAAAAAATTGAATTTAACAGGTAATTTAAATTGACAATCTTTTTATATAAATTGAAATAAATATTTACAGTTTTATGAGCAAAATAAATAAGAGATAAATATAATTGAATAATCTGCTTTACATTTTTTATTTGATTTTGAAAAATTGAAAATCGATACTTCTAAATATGCTGTAAAATTTTTTATTTCCATTTGATTTCTGACTGATATTCACTAGGATTTATGCGTTACAATATGAGTTATTTTGCTTTTTATAAGAAATGCTGTAGCAATCCGATTGCTAGTTTAATTTAAATTTCACTTTGTTTTTAACAGCTACTGTGCTGCAAGATCAAAAATATCAATTTCTGAGCTAGATGATAGACAGTATCTAGCTGTAACAACAATAATTTTAACTTTCACCATGTACTTCTCAATATTTTTGGAATATCTAAAAACCTTCAGAAGACATTTGCGTAAACAAGTTATATGGCGATCACATTGAGGCTCACAAGTTTTTTTATGTTATCTACCTTAGACAACAGGTTGACTTTCACTAAACATTATAGAAAACATAGCGATCAAAGCGACTAGGGCTATGTGGGCCTGTAGGAGAACGATTGGCAAATAAGTGATTTACAACTTGAACACAGAAATCATGAAATTTTTAATCAAAAGAGGGCACCCGAAGAATTCATTCATTAAGCTTTTTACGTTCTAAGTAGAACATTGCTTTTCTCTTTTTGGGAATTACAAATCCGATTAGCGGCGTGGATTAGTCCCCATGTTACCTATTTCCGATAAATCAATATCTATTTCACCACACCGTGTGGATGTCCACTGAAAGACCGAGCTAAGAAATTCTGTATAGTCCTCGATTTAAACCCAGAATTTCCGCTCTGTACTCAACCAGCGGTCACATCACTCCACGGCTGTGGCTAACCCGAAAAATATTTATGAGAAAATGGTGGTAGTGTATGGAGAAAATAGCTCGTCCTATTTCCAAGTCAAATATTGATGCAAGCAGTTCAAGTGGGGCAAGGAATCCATTCATGATGATCCAAAGTGTGGAAGACCTTTGGAAGCACAACTGACGAAATTATCAAGCAAGTTGAAGATTTGGTATTGTTTGACTATCTAAAAGTTTTGGTTATTGCTAGAAAAATATGAATATCAGAAGAGAGTGTTTTTAAAATTCTACGTGAAGATTTGATAATAAACAAAGCGTCGGCACGATGCTCAAACTGCTCAGTCCCAAACAAAAATGCGGAAACGACAAACTTTCAAAGAGAATTTGACTGCTTTATTCCAAGATGAAGACTTCGTTTATAGAATTTGCAACTGGGAGTTTATGCAATGGGTTTATAAAGACTCTCAACTACCCAAAAAGGCAAAGGTGCAATTTTCTGAAGGAAAAATGATGACCACAGTTTTCTGGCACGCTGAAGGAATTCTCTTAAATAAGTATATGCCAAAAGAGACTACAATAACGGGAAATGTCTACAAAGACGCAATTAAAAACTTCCAAACGGCTATATACAAAAAATAAGATCCCACAACTGCTTTCTTGCTTCTGCACAACTGCAGAGTGCATAAAGCACAAATTTTTCAAAAGGTAATCAGTGAATGCGGCTTTAAGGAATTATAACATCTATACCTTACATAATATTAAAACTTCAAAATATCGAGTTATTAATAAATTAATATATATTATATTAATTAATATAATTCATATATTTGTATATTATTCTGATGACGAACGAAATAATCGTTTGAAAGCTAAATAAATCTTTTAATTAACTTTTAATTTATTAATAACTCGATATTTTGAAGTTTGAATATTATCTAACATCAACGAGTTAATAATTTATATATTTCTATACCTTACAGTCCCTCTGTGGCTATTGCCTCTGTTCAAAACTCAAAAAGTACGTAAGAAAACATCACTTTTTATCGAATGACGACTTGGAAAACGCTTTGGAGCCCCATTTTGCAGAATTACCAAAAGAATTTTTTTTCCGAAAGCATAGCGTTATTAGAAAAATATTAATGATGATAAAATGTTAATGATTCTTATGTTGAAAAATAAAATTTTGTTTGTCCTCTAATTCCTTGTTTTCATAGCTATGTAGATAAATAACATAAAAAACTCCCCTTATGAAAAACTTTAAAAGTCAAAGTAAACTTTTTTAAAGCATTTTTAATGAATTTATTCAACATTAAATCTTTTACACTTTGAAATGTTTCGTGAATTTTAAAAATACCTCTGAAATTGTGATGATATTTTCAGGAAAAAGTTGATTTCAATTTTTCATTTAAAGCTTAAACTTATTTGGTTCGTTTGAAAAAATCAAATTGTATTTTACGTTTTCCGGAAGTATAAAATCTTAAGAACATGCTTTTAAAATATCACACAAAAATTCAAATTATTAAAGAAGTTAATAGCATTTGAAAATAGAGGGTTATGCAAATATTACAGATGGGAAACACCTGTTTTTTTTATTTGGATAGAAAATTACATTATTTAATATATGTGCAAAGAGAAAAATTTTGTTTTAATGCCTTAGGTAAACATGCGTAATAACTGTAGATAAATATAAAGCTTTCTTAACAATATGTAAATATACATATTTAACAGGAAACTTTAAAGTTTCTTTATTTCTTTTTTAAAACTGCTTTAATGGTGAAAGATATACCTACTAGTTAAATTATGTAGCAAATAGCTCCATATTTTACATATACGATCAGAAAACATTTCTACGTAGCTTAAGATATCGTATAGGTATGTAAATATGTCACTTAATATTTCATACTACCCACCTTTTTTTTATTATTAAAAAACTTTATTTTACAAGAAAATTTACTTATTACCCTACTTACTATCAAGAATAAGAGGATAGTGTGTTTAACATGGATATCTTCTGCATGCTATCTTACTGGGACGTGCACGAATGGACTAACCATATTACCATTGAGATTGAATAATACTTGACAAAAAGCTGAAGTAGGGAAAACATCTACAAATCAAACTTGTTTAAACAAAATGTTCTTTCTCTCTGAGGATAATTGCAGGGATTCTAACTGGACACTACAGATTAAATAAACATTTTCACATGATGGGGTATGTAGATGATCCGATATGTCGTGGATGCAATGAAGAGCAGGAAACAGCCGAACATGTACTTTGCTACTGTCCGGCGTTCAACTTCAATAAGAGGATCTGTGTTAGGGGACTTCTGGCCCAACATGGCCAGAATCAAGGACACTTTGCCTGCCAGGATCCTAAAGTTCATCCTACAGCTGGATTGGCTTATTGGAGAATGACAGGATCGGGGTGAAACTGAAACCGGAAGTAGTACAATCGGCCGCGTGAGCTTGTCTTACCCTCTAAAATGAATCCAAAATCCAGAATATTAGTTAGATTATCATTTGTTAAGTTATTTTGAAATTTACCTATCATTCAAACAATTTATGAAGCTTCCTCGTATAAAATTTACTATTTTTAATGTGGAAATTAATCAAGTTTTATAGTATCATTTTGTCGAGCAATTAAAATTTATTATAGTTATTTCGCTTTATCACAAGATTAGTTAAGTTTATATGCAGTGCCGTAACTAGGGTATGGTCAATAGGGACTAGGCCAGAGACTCCGTCGTTTGAACAAAAACCGCCAAAATTCAAAAGTTTAAATTAAATAATACATTATGGGAGCGTTCCACTTAAAGCCCACGACGACCGCGGTCGACCATGGGCGACTTTAAATCGTTCCACTCAAAGCCGCGGTCGTTGCGATCGAGCTTAAAATGTCATCCGTGACGTCACCGATTGCTAGCCCGCCACGACCACGACGCCCGTTGTAAAAGATGGGTTACCGTAATCGCTTATATTTAAGCGCGCAATATTTAAAATTCAAACATGGAGACTGAAAAGTTATCATATTTTAATGTCGAAACTGAAGAAGTATTTGAAGTGATAGTATCCAAAGTTGATGCAGAACATGAAAAACGGTAAATTATCTAATTATAATAATTTATTTATCAAATTAAAATATATACATATATTTTTTTACAAAAAATTTTACCAAATATTGTAATTGACTGTAAATTATTTATCGTCGTTACACTGCAAAAAGCAACATGTGATTTAATTTATGTTTTAAAATTCAAAATTTAAAAATTTAAATTTGAAAATTTAAATTAGCTCACAAGGCCCACAAAGCCGTTCCACTACAAAAAACGACCATAACACCCGTGGGCGAAAGTCTATAAATGGAACGCTAAATTACACGACCGCGGCGCGGTCGCCGTGGACTTTAAGTGGAACGCACTATATATATCATGGGACTCAGGTGCAACTTTTCATCCCGCATGTGAAGGTTTTTGTTCGAGGTTTTAGCCGAGCTAGCCGACCGTTCATAGTATCTACGGTTTTATGGCTGGTTTGAACAAACCAATTATTTCAGTATACGAATTTGTACCTTATTTTGGCGTTTTACTATGGTTTGTTAGCCGTAAGGTATAGGGTTTAATTTTGTTGCATGTACTTCTTCTGTTCTGTACAGACGTTTGGAACTGACATCTTAACAAGGTTGTAAATTTTATTTTTGCATAGAAAGTACGATGTTGTGGTATTCTCTGGTATAATTACTTTGTAAACCCTTTTATATTCCATTTTATCTGTTTACACAAAATTATTCAGCAAAAAGTACTTACTGACTGAATCATAAAAAAATTGGAGTTGTTTAACTATAGACTAATCAAAAGCTTTAATTGCTTCAGTATTGTATTAATGTGTAAAGTATAATTTAAAAAGAAAAGTGGACACCCTACCTTACTTTTCAATTTTAAAATAATGCATTAACTATATTTTACTATTGCTATTTTAATTTAAGAGAATCTAAAAATAAATATTTTGTTAATCCTTGAGGCTAACAACTTTTATCCTAAAAGGAAAACAAACTTTGTTGTTTTCTTATTTGCTTTATAACAAAAGGGTTTCATCATAAATGTAATATAAGATCTGTGGTAGGTACTACATTGTTAATATTGCTTATGTGTATTTCTTTAAATAATTGCCATTTGCATATTTTTTTCAAGAGACCAATTAAAAACTACTTAGAATTTATCAGACGCAGAGGAAGTTAGCCGAAAGATTTAAGTCGCTGCAGAGTAAATAATATTAGCTACTTCCAAAGTATACACTAATTTTGTAACTTTTAAATTAATTTTGTGTGTATTTTTAATATGCACTTTTAATACTGCAAAACAGTAATTACTACTTAATTCTTTTAAAAATAATTAAACAATTTTGAATTAACACAACTTAAGGCACATAAATAAGCATAAAAAATATGAATTGTTCTTATTATTAAACTGGGGATATTTTAAATGGGAAAACTGCAGATTCTTCCTAGTTTTAGTATTAAGTTTCTCAATCGGCAATGAGACGGTCATTTGCCTTGCAGGTGACGCAATCAACAGCGAATGCGAGGTACCGGGCTCAAATCCGGAGAAGGGCAACTTCTTTATGGCTGGTTTCCGTGCTTCAAAAGGCACGTTAAGCCGGTAGTCTTCCTGGGTTAATGAATTGCCATCATTAACATAAAATCCAGGGTTACAAGCTCGTCTGGAGACAAGTCTAGCAAACTACCTATTGGACGTTAAACAATTTATATGCTCAAGGATCCAGCACTGCCAAGGAAACGACGTAGTGGTTGTAAGCCAAACAGAGTTGACCCTAGCCAAAAGTAGAAGAAGAAGATTCAGCAATGCATGAAAATCTCTTTATTATGAGTGATATTTGCTTGGTGTACAGAATAAAATAAAGCAATAAAATCTTATTTATAAAAATAAACTAAAATTTAATTGAAATAGATAATAAATAACTGTAGCTACGTTTACTAAAATTAGTAAATTTCAAGCTTTCAAGATCGTGCTTCAAAATCTTAGGATTCCTATCAAATGCTGTTACTGACCGATTCTACAATCATGCATTTATAGCTGTTAAATTCAAGCTTTCTGACTCTTGTGAAATCGTTCAGGTTAAAATCAAATAAATGTAAAAATCAACGCCTCTGCTTTAAATTATTTTACGACACTATGTATGTGCATGTAAATCGAGCTTGCGGTGCGGTTAGTTTAACGTTTATTACGACTACTTTAAACCGGGTCAAAATCAAAGTTTCTAATTTTTGGAACTATGAAAAATGCATTTTATTTAACAAAATCTGTGTAGACAATCAACTTAAAAAAAATATAAGCAGTTTGTCACAAAAGTTTCGGCGCAAGAACAATTTGGCGTAAACCTTTTCTCTGCACAACGCGGCACAAAAGTAACATATATAAACATTTATTTTTTTTATTTAAAATTTTTTAAGTAAATTATTGAATGAAATTTCTGTATTTGAAAGTACTAAACATAAATTTATGTTATTATTTACAGAAACACAAAAAAATTAAGCTTACACATTTTTCAATTACTTACTACTTAAAAATTTTAATAAAAAAAATTATTTTAATTAAAATTTTCTCAAACTTATTTAAAAAGGTTAGCTTACACTGAATTTTTTCTTTATAATATAACTAACTATTTTCCGAGGATTCTTTTACTAAAAATTTTAATTTAATTAAAAGCTCAAATTATTAAGCTGAATTTTTTTTTGTATACCTATTTTCCGAGGATTATCTTACCAAACATATTTTACCGTGCTTTTGTTTTCTTTAAAATGTTTTATAGATTACGTATTTATATGATAATATGTAGTGTATAAGTATTAATTTTTAACAAAAACTTACCGGTAGGCACAAAGAACTTCAATTGCTAGCCTGGTATTAGTGAAGTGATGGTCGGATTCCACGTTAATCTGTAGGTCCTTTTACGAACATGCACTTATACTTAGTCTGAAAGTAGGAAAATAAAGAATTGTACTTTGGGCAATGCTAAATCTGGTTTAAATGAAATAAATGCATTTTACTTTTTAAGTTTGATAATTTGAAAAAAAGGAATTAAATATAATTAACTGAATTAAAACTAAATCTATAATAAGACGAAAAATGTAAAAATTCAAAGAAGGCCAATTGAAAAATATAATTTTTCTTATTTTTTAAGATTATTAATAGTAGTAAGCCGCTAACTTAATTAAAAAATTTGTCGGCATGAAATTTTATGTGTGGCTATAGTAAAGCCGGCACTGTAAATAATCGAGTTTCTAGGACAACTGAATAGATGTAAACATTGCAACAAGAAAATGCGTTTACAAGTTCATTCATCCTTCTTTTGAAGTATGAACTTAGAGAGGTAACCTTGGCCAGAAAGCACAACTCAAAGTTTGAGTTAGTTTACATATCACAAAACTTTTAATAAGGGGTAAATATGAGCTTTTACGCATAAAATTTATAAATGGCATTATGTAATTCAAACCATCGTGCTTGGTTCTTCAACCTAGAAAATTTATTTGTATTATACTATACGAAGTTATAAATTACTAGGTAACTAAATAATGATCTTCAAATTTTGGAAGTAATGTATGTATGTGCACACGAGATTCATTTGCTTTTATAATATAATGCAAAATTTAGTTTGTAATACCTACAACTGTGCTTTGAAGAATTTTTTAAAGCAAAATTTATAATTGAATCATTATAATTGCTTCTTTTATTACTCGAAAGTACTCGCAAAAGCATTATAAAAATTGTTTGTGGCATTTTAACACCATCCATACTGTAGCATCAATCTTCCATAAAAACTTTATGCTCGTAATAAAGGAAGAAAGCATGCAATAATTTTATATCTTAAGCTTTATTTTCATCTAATATAAAAATTAAAACTTGAATTGCAGTATACAAATAGAATAAATAGCAAAACCAACAACCAGAAACACATCCAAAATAAATAAGTAAATCATAACATAACACATTTTTTTAGGACATGCTGGACCGACAGAATAAAAAAGGAGCAATTTTTACAGGGTTTCTAAATTTATTATTCCATTCTCTTGTTCAGTTTGCGTAAACATGCCACAAAAGGAATGTTATCACTTTGTAAGTTTCTAAATAATCTTATTTTTAGAATATTAAATTATAACTTGAGCATCAAAAGTGAGCAAAAACAATTTAAAGAAGTGAATTCTAATTCCGAAAGATCGATAACTATGCTAAAAGTGTCAAATCACTTAGTGTCAAGATCGTAAGATTTAAAGATACTGGATTACTTTTTATAGCTTCACTAAAGAGGAAGAACTGCTGAAGTATGAAATATTAAGAGTTTTTATTTTCGTGTAGGAAGTGTTCTGATAACTTGGACTTAACAGAGTTTGTACTATACAACAGCTCCCTGATGTGGTTTAAAATTTTTAAATTAAATTTTTAAAGCCGGAGCTTTTCAACTGCGCTTTATTTAATGTAACTAAAAGCAACCACTCCTAGGCAGTTATCGTTTAAAAGCTTCACTAACAGATTATAATAGAAGGTCTTTCATGAAAACCAAAAAAATAGTTTGTCAATATTTTTTTAAATAAATAGAAGTTGTGGTTTCGAGAGAAATTGGATTGCAAAAAGCAATAACTTTGGTAGTATGAGTTGCTAGTACCTACCAGCAATTTACCTAAAACATTTTTTAGAATTTTAACCGATTTTTTGACATTTTCAAATTGCGATGTTGGAATAATAGTAATAATAACAATATTTGTTTACTAGAAAATATTTTTTAATTTATATCATTGGGAGTAGACCGTAAATTTGAAGAAATATAAAATGAAACTGCTCGAACTACAAAATTGTAATCATTGAGCTGTTAAATTAATAGCCATTAAAAAACCGTTTAAGTTTATGATGAAGATCACACCAAATAAGTTTTCGTATTATTGAAGTACTACTTGGATATTTTTTACAAATTAGATTTTTTATCAAGAGCTTTCACCTAAATTACAAAGCCTAAAATAAAATGTTACGGTCAGCATAAATTTCAACGACTTTCTCTAAGTTATAACATTTAAATGCTATAGATTATGTTCATTTCGCCATCCAAATGATGTTGCATCTTTTTAGAGCGCCATTTTTGTGCGATTATATAATAAAAATAAATATTTAAATATATTTATTTTTAGATAATATAAGTTTTATATTATAAAAGCGAAAATAATGGAATTTTTGAAGTGCCAAAATTATAAGTTTGGAAGTGAAAATCAATAAAAAGATGAGGTTTTTCATTTCATTAGTATATAAGAAAATTAAAATTATGTTTAAGTTATAATTAATAATTAAATAATAGTTAAATAAATAAATGGTTTGAGTACTAAAATTATGACTCAGTCTTTGGCATTTAAAATAAAACTTTCTGATGCGGATATTGAATAACTATTCTTTGAGCGCGTTGTGTGGTCATTTAGATACCAATACACGAAGATTTGGTGTACTATTAGGTTTATCCTCCATGATAACCTGACTTTTTGTTATTCATATTACCTAAATGTCCCCTCCAGAATATTTTGATTTCGGTAAATATTTGACAAGTTTTACAAAACAATTAATCAATTTGTATTAATTCGTTACATGAACTAGAAAAGATAATCAAACTTTTATGTAAACTATGAAAAGTAATACATTATATTTGTATTACAAAAAATAATCGTTTTATATTAGAAATCCGGCATCGAAATATTCTTTGTTGCGACTATACTGATAGACGCCGAGAAATCGAAACAAATGGTGAAAGCTCGGCGAAAAATTGAAAATCATTGAACTAAAATAAAATTCTAATCGTTTAAAATGATTTATTTGCTAAAAATGAATCATAAAATGTAGTTTTCATAAAAAACTTAAAATAATGAATTTTTTTGCATCCGCATCTTTGTGAAAAATAACGTGAATAAGTTAGCCAAAACAATTTATTTTAGAAACGTAATATTTTTAATTATAAAATTCAAATGAATTTAATCCAGAACAGATGTTATGTACATCTTATTAGCTTATTTTATTGTCAATCTTAAATATACAATATTTTTTTTAGCTGTCACAAACTTTTGCACGTAAAATTAGGCGCAATTTACCTCAGGCGGAAAATTATACAATGTTCAAATTTACGTAAAAATGTTTCTCCATATATACTGTTTTAAAATAGATATTCAAATTTATGAAATTGGAGCTTTATCAGTTGATGAATCCCTTGAGAGCTTCTTAATTATAATTAAAATTTACTTAATTCCTATTTTTGAGTAAAGTTTTAGACCAAATTACAACAAAGCTTTAATAGAAGTTTAAAATTTAGAGTTGATCTAACTAAAATATAAAATCTCACAATATTTTGAACTTTGATTGCAACAGTTGTAACATTTTTGGTATTTTCGGACATTCAAAAATTTTCAATTTATGTAGGATTATTAAAAATATTGTTTTATGTCGGAGTTATATTACAAAATTCAAACTATCTTTAAAATAATTAAAATACGAAAGACTCGAAATTATTCAGATTTTTTAAAGTACACATTTGTAAAATAAATAAAATATTTTAAATGTGCATGAAACTTTCAAAGTTCTTCAAAGACGTTTCAAAAATTCGGTAAGAAGAATAAATTGAAAATAAATTAAAATATGAAGAAATAAATTAGGTCAGGGAGAAGTTTTTAAAATTGAAAACGATCGTTTATTCTAATTATTATTTTGATTTTGTTATTCATCATTGAGTATCAACTTAAATAGGGGAATAAGAAATAAAATAAAAAGGCAAATAATACAAATGTACCAAAAAGCTTTCTGCTTCATTTGTTACAGCAAGGCGAATGAATGATATTTCAAAGGAATTAGAAACACATATTATTACGTATTAGGATCCTCTTTACTTCGGACTTTTGATTTAGCTTGGGTGGTCCTTTTTAGTTATCCAAGAATTCGAGTGGCTGAAAAGGAAAGTATAAATATATAAATTTCATTTAGTTTTATTCAAAAGAGCAAATTTACAAAGTAAATAGAAGTGAATGCCAATAAAACGAAAAAGTAATAAAGTAAATATAAAATGTTAAGATTATGTTCAAAAGATTTCATGTTTAAATATCGACGATAAAAAGCAAACTTTCTATATCTCGGAAAAAATGGAACTTTACAGGGGATTCAGAAAACAAAAGGTAAAACACATAATTTACAATAAATTATTGAGATCTTGATAAAGTTTGTCTAATGTAATGTCAATTCTAGTTTTCGAGATATGGGAAAATTAGTCTCTGGTGTGGATCCAGGCTACAAGATGTTCATTAAAGTCGTCAAAATACTTTAAGATATCCTTGACTCATTTATTTTAATTTACATAGGCTTTGCGTATAAGTTACAAAGCGACAAAATTTCCAAAATTATATCTAGATCAAATCAAAAAGTTCTTCCAGATCTGTTAGAATAAATGTAAAAAGTTTAGCATTTCAGGACAGGAATACAAGGGATATTAAGTTTCAAAGCACTGACAATAAATATGCCAATTCTCTTCTTTACTATTTTGTGTCTAATTTAAATTCCTCATTCTTACTATGCCTCTGTAAATGAAATGAGTTTTTTGCACCCTCTGTAAAAGAACCCCAATGAAAAAACGTGCGCCAAATATATAAAATGAGCAAAATGTTGAATGCGCAAACAAAAAAAAACGTCTATCCCAAAAAAGAGTTTTTAGCAATTTAATTAAATAAAATCAAAGTCGATATATAACAATTTTATTCTTTAAGTATACTAAAACTTAAAATGTATTTAGATTTACTATATTTCAAATTTACTATTTGATTTGCAAAATTTTCAAACTATTTGAACTGAATATTGTAAGAGTATTGATAAAAGAAACTTAAGATAATAAAAATTTACATTTAGATTTTTAGTCTCCCCTATTATTTCAGTATGTAAATTATTGCACATTAAACTTGAGCAACAGTTTAAACCAAATGAAACTTCACTTCAGTTGCTGAGAAATGATTCTATTACTTAAAACTTGGTAAATGCATTTTTAGTAATTTCATGTACGTTAACTTTCCATTTTCTTTTCAGTAGAGCAGTTCAGCGAAAACAAAGCGATTAAAGTAAATTGAATCTAACCTTATAATGTTTAAAATAATACAAAAGTAATTACGTTCAAACATAAGCTTACAAATAATTGCAATAAATTAAACCAAAATATTTGTGGAAAATGCAGTTACGAATGCAGCAATCTAAAGCAACGCAGTTATTTCTATTTTATTTCAAAACCTTTCTACACAAAATTAAAACCAATTAAATTTTAAGTGGCTAGGTGCCCTCAATTTTCCGGCTTCATTTGTAACTACATTTCCTTTTTCGAAATATTGCTCTATATTTAATTTGCGTGATCACTTTAAATTTTAGATATTTTTTGTTTGCTTGATGTTTTTTTACATTAATTAATGAACATCCCTTTTTATTTATTGCTTGGCTTTATTGTCTCATTTTGTCACAAAAAAATAGTAAAACAAATTTAAAATAATGTTTTTCGTCTAATAAGAAAAAAAATTTGGTACAAGGTAAGAGACGAGTATGGGATTAATTCCTGTATAACTAAGATTAATGAGATTATGCAAATTTCATGACTGTTATGCATTGATTATTTTGCAAAATTTGTTGTATTTTCCCACTTCGGTTCATAAACAACGCATATGAAACATCAGGTGCTGACATAATTTATCTTGAAGAAGATATAGTACTGCAAAGTACCCAAGTGATCAGCTTAATACTAAATTAACATTGAGCAGTATACTTTTTGGTTTTAATGGTGTAATTAACTTCCTGGAATTTTCATTAACAGCAGTTTAGTGGCTGGTAAAAGTTGTATGTAAACTAGTTTTTTTCAAATTATTTTTGTTCTTGTTGTCTGGAAATTGAAGTGATCTTTTTCTAAAAGAAACTTTGATTAAAAAACTTTTCTTCGAATAAAACAGTTCATAATTGCAACACTTTTGTCGATTAATTGCAAAACTTTGCAAATAAATGTATTTAAAAAGAGTTTAATTAAAATTAAAAATTTAAGTGAATAATATGAGGAAACCCTGTGAAACGTTGACGTAAACTGTTTAATTTGCATTTAGGTAGGCAGGTACTTTGTATCAGATATGTCAAAAGGAGAAAATTATGCAGTATTAAGCCATGAATAAACATATTTTGCATTTGAGGTTAATAACCAATTAATAATGTTGGCATAATAAGTTAATGTTATATACATAAGAACAAGAATTGCTACAAATAATGATGATAAATTTTCCATTATTTCGGTATAAAATTTAAATGTCGTCACCAGATCTTCTGAGGTGATTGATTAATCACATTTTCGACTTTTTCTGTTCAGAAATCAGACAATTATTTCTTCATCTCCTAAGCATTTAAATTCCAAATTGTAAATTATTTATTTGTTGTAAGTTATACCGAATAAAATAAACATTTTTTGGTTTATGAAAGTTTATTTTTGATAAGTCCAATTTTGTTCGAAAACTTGTTTTAAAACTTAAAACCGATAATTGTAATTTAGTGTACGTATAGTAACCAGTAACCACCAAACTCTCAGTTTGGCCAAATCCAATTTTCAAGATACTTTCATTAATTTAATATGTAGTGTTTCAAAGTTTCTTTACTTTATCCTACTTGAAAGTTAACATCTTTAGTGACAGTTATTAACTTCTAGGTTAAAAATTAATCGTCTTTCGAATAACTTTGTACTAAAAATAGAAAAAAGTTAAAGCGCCCGTACATCGATTCATAATAAATTTTGTATGTTTTAATATTAACAAAGTTATTTTATTTCAAAGTTTTTGTTGCAGAAAAAATATTATGTGAAACTTGGATAAGAATCTTTTACAAAATGTCTACATTTTAGGTGTTGACATATTAATTATATATTTTTATTTTAGTTGAAAGAAAATCGACATTTATATTTAAATTTTTTAATTTCAATTTGGGAGTAGTTTGCTAACCCGGACTGTAACTTTCAAAATTTTAACTTAATGACTTAACATTTTTTATTCTTGCATCTAAACTGAATATAACAAGAGGTTTTCACATTATTTTGACTGTCAATATATTATATATATATATTGACGTGGATTGTGATAGGTTCAAAATTCCGAAATTATCCACAATTTAAATTTTCATTTGGTCAAAGTTTTGTTTTAGAGATTTTCTTAAATTTAATTGGACGAATAGTAGTCACTTGTTATTTTTTCAATTACGTGTCAAAGAGATACGTGCAGAGACAAGATTTTAGGTTTGGAGATTAGTCCATATAGCCTGAAAATTAAACATTTCAAACATGAAAACGTTAAAATTTTTGACTAATTTATTTTTTATTTGTTTTAAAATTGTTAACTTACGTTTGAATTGAGTTGGTATAAAGGTAGCTACGATCATCGATGCAGTGTTTTTAATTTAAAAGTGTAGTTCGCAATTTAAAATTTAGTGACTTAAAAATGTTGAATTTGGCATCGGAAAATTTGAATTTCGCTGGAAAACCAACCAACCAGAGTGCGACACGATTTTCCTGAGAAAACTTTTGTACAGGAAACGAGATAAAAATAGTAAGTTGCCCTAGAGTAATGAAGGAGTGAAGTCTACAACTTAACGGCTTCAAAGTGTTGTCTTGGAATGTGTGAAAATTACCCATTGGTAATTAATTTAACGATGATTATGAGCAACTGGAGATTTGTTTAATTGTGTGTGCTACAAAAGAAGAATATTATGAAATTCATTGTGATTTCTGAAGATTTGGAAAATTTACTTACCAATCTTGACGAGGTCGCCATTTTGTCAATCGTGGATGCAAGGAATTCGAAAATCAATTATTGATTATTCAAGCCATCATTTTGGTAAATACCATTTGAATTAATTATTCACACTTATTCAACAATTATCTTCATTAATTTGTCACGATGCTTTGGAAGAGTTTGAGGTTAAAAACACCTGATGTTAAATTCGTATTTCAAGTCGCGTTTACGAACGAACTTTTACACTTGGTTTATTAAACACACCAGTGGAACGATATTACTAATTAATTCGTGTTATTAACTACGAAATTTTAAAATTTAGGTGATAAACTTTTTCGCACGGTTTTTTATGTATTTGGTAGTGGCTACCATATCAACAACGGTAACAACTTTCGAACAGTTACAAAGGCGCTAATATTTAAAAATTAAACAATTTTTCTTATTTTGTACAAATTTTATTGCAGATGTTTTGTTTAAATTATAGTATGACGTTGATTATCTTACAAATTGGAGATACGGTTTTTGAGATTTAAATGTGTAAATTTGTAGGATAATTCTTCATGATTTTGGAATTATCGATTGTGACGATAAGTTTAATTACAAAATTTCGTCTCAACTTGTTCATTAATTTGATTATGACTACTACTTTCGTTGAATTAAATTATAATTTGTCCCTGAGTATTTTGTTTCATTTATTGTGGATAGTTTGAGAATCAATTTTTTTTGAACCTACTCCTGAGATTGTCTCAATAATGCAAACTACCGACTATAACAGCTACGGCATTTAAAGAGTTGTTCGTCAGAACACGACAATATATATATATGACAGCTCTACAGGCCTAGAAGGCCCATGGCTTTTCCCTGCTTATCTAACCTATCTTGCTAATTTTGCGTGTGTGACGCAGCCGTATTTACGTTAATGAGTCGACACAAATATCGGGGATCACCACAAAGTGTGGATGCTTACCCAAAGGGCGAGCCAAGAAATTCTGTGCAATCCGCAATTTGAACTCAGAATTTCCGCTCTATACTCAACCAGCGATCACATCACTCCATTGCTGTGGCGTTTTGACTGTCAATAGTAAATCAAATAAAGTTTTGTAAAAATTATTACTGGTATATTATGGCATTATGGTATGCTAATATTTCCGGGTTTCAATAGACACAATCGGAATAAAAAGACAAGTTCACCATAGTCATTTTTTAAGTTAACATAAGTGACCTCCCGTGCTCCATCTAAACTTACTACTCAAGATTTAAAGCACTGCATTAGTCATCGTAATAAGAAACGTAGCAACAAACACGGGCTTACCGTTATGTTTTTAGACATTTCAGTTCTTTGTTAACGCAGTATTACATCTAGAACAAAACATGCGCAATCCACAGCTGCTAAATAGCCATGTGAGAAAAGACTTTGGTAATATAAAACTAACATGTAAATGCAATAAACCCAAAATATAAAGTTGCATGGACACAATCAACGATGATGTCAAGCAATTCTTACCTAAATAGTAAGAATTATTAAATGTTATTCTTAAATTATTGATTGATCAATCTGCAACGATATCCTAAAAATTAAGTATTATAGAGTAAAAAGAAGAACTGTATACAGTTCAAAAAAAAACAACAAAATATTTTACTACGAAGAAATGCATCTTTAAGAACAACTAAAAACCTGGCAACAAGATTGGAATCAATTCACTCAGTTGTATTAATAAAATATTGCAAATGAGCTTAAATTTTATTTTCCGACCAAGACCGGAAAATAAAACATATTTTTTTAACACAAAAATATGGTTTTTTTGAACGGTTAAAGAAAAAGATTAAAAAAAAAATGAATATTGAACATAAAAATATTTCTATTAAATAAAAGTTCAATAAAGTTATGTTATTGAATTTGTGGGATTTCTGAATTACATTGACAATTATAGTAAACCACATAAACCTAATAATAATAATAGAGGTTATTGAAGGAAATTGTTACAACAAACATCTTCATGTTATGCTTAATTAAATTCTATTTTACTTACAATTAGGAAGTATAAGTGCCAATATTGTGTCGTTCTTCATCATATTATTTGATCATTAAATAGCTAGATGTACCTGTTATTTCACAAACAATCTAAACAATAAACCCAGTTATACGATGAGTTGTATGAAATAATACAATTATTTTATCTTATTAGTTTAATAAAGTTTAACAATATAGCAAATCAAGGAATTTATTATGCAATAATTTTACAGTTTAAATGCATACAAATAATTGTAATCAAGATAATTTAATTACAAAAACACCTGAAAACAAATGAGTCGTCAAGAAGCAAAACCAGACATACACAAAAAAATTTTTTTTTTAGTGTTTGGTATCTAACGACTCGTTAGATATTATGAGTCCCTAGATACCAAAGACTCAAAAAAATTTTTTTTTGTTTATGTCTGGTTTTGCATCTGGACGACTCAAATGGTATCACACTAGGTGTATGATTTGTGATTGGCAAAGATTTATTTGATTATATATTATTTTAACAAAGAATGAAAATGATTAGTTTATTTTATTGGCGTAAAAAAGGTCAGTTTTTCAAACTACAATATATTATATTATGTCATACTAGAGCACATAATTTTTAGCTTACTTTGTCTCTTTCAATGGAAGGTAAATAAGGAGGTTTTTATCCAATTCGTACGGTTGAGAGGATTTTGTTACCATTATCTCTAAGAGCCGCCTGTGGAGTAATGTGACCTCTGGTATAGTTGCAGCCGATATTCTTGATTCAAATCACAAACTTTACATAATTTCTTGCTTTTTTAGAGGGCATTTACACGACTTATTAGTGGCTCTTTCTTCCTCCATTTAATTTCTAACCATGGAACGAGCTACAATAGACTTCAAAGCCTATAGAATCAATAGACCTAGAGTTTCCGTACTAGTGGATAAAAAAAAACTACATCCGCTGAATAATAATAATACTACTGTGTAATTGAAAAATTGCCTAGTTATTTATGTAAGTTTCGTTAAATTTCAAATTTATTGGATTTGCTTAAAATTTGATTTCTTTTTTTTGCACAAACCTTATTCTCGAAGTTAAATTAATGCTAGCATTTTATTTTTTCGACCACATGTGTTTACGTGCGGCATTTCATTTTTAAAGGTCAGGAGTCATTTTCGATGTTGCATTTTGTTTAAAATCACTTCATAGTGCTTCGTGTTGAAGTCAAATCGTGGTAGGGATACCCACTCCACTTTTCTTAAGTTGGTAGAAGTTACCACGGCCGTTAGACAGTACGCTTCAAGGCTTCAGTCTAGTGAGATAGTACGCCTGGGGCCGTCAACTGAACAAGACTGCGTCAGGGGCCGCGCTCCCATTTTAAGTACCGTTATTAAAGATGTGATCATCGTGAGTCACGTGTGGGTGATTCGGTACACCCACACAACTTTGTACAGTGTATTCTAAAGTTATAGTTTCGTTTAATCGTGTAAAAACTATTGTTACGTTTATGTAAATATGTATAAAGCCTAGTTGTTGTGCCGTTTTTGTTGAAGAAATGTTTTTGGGGAAGTTTCCCTATATTATCGCTCCCGCTTATGTACGGATACTTGCGATCCAGTTTAGCTACCGTTTTGTCTCGCTAATTTTACGTATATTGATTTGGAAGATTTAGTTTGAGAATTCACGTACCAGTTCTATTCAATGTATCACCCACGATTTAATTCGGATTACTTTACATTTATTATGGATGCTGCGTATTTGGAAAATCTCTTAGTACCGTCTCGTCGTTCCCGATTACGTCACTATCGAGTTTCAAAGATTTCGTATTGATAAGATGAGTCATTCAGCGATCGAATCATGAAGACAACACTTTGTAAGTAACATTTAAGCTTATCGTTTATTACTGTGTGTTTGAAGTATACGATCGTGCGTTGGTCGTCACTGTAAATTTTACCGTCGTGTCACTTTTGTGATGTAATCTTAGTTGTTTATTTAAGTCACGTTTTTATGTCCACTTTGGGACAAACCATTTTAAATGAGCCCTTCGGCTCGAGTAATTTTACATTACTCCAATATTACTTGTAGTATTTTGTATTTAGACTTAGGTAGTCTTTTACACGAATTCGTTTCACTTAGGGTAACTTTTAAGTATTTATCATTCTTGGAATGAGCCACTTGCTGAGTCTATCAGTAATGTGTTTTGTACGACGAATTTTGAAGATCATTATAGTTTTTGTTATCAGTACTACTGCCTCTTTTTATTGTGCATGTTTATGTTTACAGATGTAAGATTCAAAGCTGTATGACCATCTTCAGACAAGGGTAGGTTGGTAGTGACGACGCTTACGACGTTCCCGTTCTTGTATATTTATTTGTTTATGACGCTTTTCTCGAGGGCTATCATGTGTTCCAAATCGTTGAGTTACCGGTTTGCCACAGCATGTTAGATCCAGGACATTCTTTGTAAACCCTGGAGCTCAACTCTGTCCCGTTCTCTCAATTGTGATTGATGGTTAGCTGTCCCGTCTAGCCTTGCAACGTGTCTACCTTATTATCGTACCATCTGATCAACGGCCATTAAACCACTGAGCTACAAGGTAAAATGACGTTTGTTGCGGGCGAGGGTAGATGCAGCTTGGCGGGATTAGCCCGTAACAAATGCCTCTATAAAGTCAAAATGTAACCACGTTTTTATTAGTTACGTTTCACAAATTTCTATACATATGTTTCACGAATTAAATTGATTAAAATCAAACTTTGCTTAAATAGTTTTTCCGTCTACTTGTCAGTTTGTTGACAATGGGCACTTAAGTTGCCCCGCATATAGTATTTGTGTAAAAGAAGTTTTAAGTATCATAGCGGGTTGATCAATCAGTCATTTTAGGTGTCATCATTTAAGGATTCAGATCCTTTTTGGTGTGAAACGCATTGCAGGATTTTTAGCTTCGTTAATGCTACTTTTGTATAACATATTTACACCTGAAGCCACACCGTAAACGACAACGACGACAAGCGAACTACAGTTTATAGTAATTTATCCTGTAATTTTAGAACAAATCGCTACAATTTTTTTCAGTGTTACATCTACACAAAGTACGTCACTTAAGTAGTAAAATGACTAATAATTTGCAAATATTTAAATTAGTGTTAATTATTTTCATCTTTAATAACGGAGTACCAACAGAGTGAGGTGTCTTAAGTTCACAGAAAGAAGACAATGATCTAAAGATTGATTTAAGGGTTTTTAAACCAAACGAATTGTTTTGTAAATAAATTATTTATCAATTGTAGAATAAATCGAAAGTTAAGCTACGGTGAATTTTATTTTAAAAAAAGCAGTGGCTAACATTAGATTGCCGAATTGTAGAGGCTGAATTTACGAATTACGCCATAATATCTTTAGCATTTACGTAAATCCTTTTAATTAAAACATGAAAATTAATTAGTCCGTATAATTGTTGATTTCACTCAATTAAATTAAAAAACAAATTAAGTGCTACATTAATCTTGGTTAAAAGTGTAAGTATATAAATTTGTTATTCTTATACAAACTTACTTGTTGATTTAACTAAAAATTAAATACGGCATTGTTATAAAATTATAAGTAAATTTTGAATAATACGCAACATTTATGCAGAAGCACTTTTAAAACATTTATTTTTCAAACAAATTCCTGCTAATTGACGGCTATAAATTTGAGCAATGAATTATAAAATTATCAAATTTGACAAATTTTTTTATTAATTACAAAATCGTAATATTTCATTGCTTTGCTTACAATTTTTACTAAATCAATTTTTTTTATTCTACATTAGTATGCGCTACATGTTTACTCGAGACCTATACAATTTTAAGGGTTTCCTTTCTTTTATAATATCAAAAGAGCAATAATGCTTTTTATAACTAATCTTTTTATTGGTTTCCCTATTTCTGTTATAATGTAAATAAGTTGATATTCTTTAAACTTGTAAAGTAGACAATACAAAATAAAATATGTACCTAACAAATATATTTACCAATTTTTTTGAGATTGGCATACTTGTAATTGAACTAAATTATTACAGATCACCTGTGTAGTAAATCATCACGAAGGCAGTTATAAGGTCTGAAGTGTTGGGCTTGATTAGAAAACTGATAAAGTTATTAATATTTTCAATTTTCCACGATAATCTGATAAGAGCATTTTTATAATTTTTTGCCTTTTTTATAATTTCATGTCGAATGTCAGGACGGCTCTAATGCTTGATATTTTACTTTGTAGATTAAAATGATCTATTTCTCAACTATAATTTTGCAGTTCTTCTTCAGCCCTGCATAATGCTTTTTTGATTACATGCAACCGATAAATCTTAGTCAAGGGGAAATAATGCTCTACTTCATTAGCATAGTTAAATTTTAATATAATTTTTTTGCTGATTAACATTGTTGCAAACGGCTTTTATTTATTTTTTTGTTAATTACACAACTTGATTCTGTATTTCAAATTTAATTAATTAACATTTATGACTTTGATAAATTGAATTTGCTCAATGAAATCCTGCCGTTTGGATAAACAATTTAATTATTAATTTTATAACTTTTGCAAGTTACAATAACAATGTACAGTCCTTGCTACAAAACCTTGCTGTTATAGTTTACATAATAAATCTTGGCAACGATGACGTAATGTGCAAAAACCAAATTTTCACCGGTCTGTTTAACGACAGCACTTCGACGTTTTCCCTCAACACACAGATTGCTACTTTTTGCATTTTATTCTAGTCACTTTGCAGAGTAACTTACACCCTAGCACTCCGGCGTTGAGTTAACAAACTGTGAATTTTCCTTAAGTTTGTTTTGATAAAGGAGAGCTAAAATCAGATCAAAAATAATCAAATTTTAAAGAAAAATGATATATTTATGTAACCTACCAAGATTTTTAAGTAACTCCTATGTTTAAATATAATTTTAAATTAGCTACACCAAATTGGTCTTTTGTTCAGTTAAGGTAAATTTCAATTTAGTTGGTCGAAATTATTTACTCAAGTTAACATTTCGTATAACTGGTGATTTTGAAGAGTAGTATCGTACAGCAGACACCAAGTTTTATCTCAAGTTGTTATTCCGCTCGACTTATAATTCTTGAAGAGACGGTAGTTTGTACTTTGTTGTGTGGTTTTATTTACCTATGTACTTGTGCACATTGTTAATGAACGTTATCAAACACAACATAACAGCATTGAAACTTTCAAAAAAAGAAAACTTCATAGCCATATTTCAAAAGAAAAATCATTATATTGAACTTAGTTAACTATATGTTTTAAGTAAAGCTTGGATTTTAACTAAAATATTTTATCTCCACTTTTTTACAAAAATATTAGAGCTACGTAAAAACAAGGCAAAGTTTACTGCAACAAAGGAATTCGTTGGCATTAATTCCATTTGACTGTTATGCATTTCTCGTTTTTCTAACGAACGTACTGAAAAATGTTGTTCTACAATATCTGAATTAATTAAATTTAATTTCTACTTTATATGCTGAAAGCATTCTAACATGAATAATTATTAACAGTGCACTAAGTATTCTAACACCATAGAAGCGTTAGAAGTTTTCACAATTTGTCACCTCAAGTCCATTAAAAGCTTTCTATATGCCAGAACATTTAACGTCGATATCGCGTCGATTTTCCCGAATATTACTTTTTTAAACAAAAAATTTTGTATTGATAAAATACAGTAGTTATAAAAAGTCATACAAACAGTTCAAAAATCAAGGTATCTTGTAGGATAAAGCAAGTAATCCAAGTCAAATTTTCTTCAACTTTTTACTCGGCACCAACTTTTTATAGCTTTTCCTACGCTGTACGATTAATTAACTAACATATTTTTTGTGTGCGGAATAAACCCCAACAAACGAAGTATGATTAATTTTAAAGCACAGCATTATGTTAATTAAAGAGTAAGATAAAATATTTGGAGTAGGTATTACATAAAGGTAAATAAATTTATAATTTTAAAATAATATATAAAAGAGTTGTAACGTTTAATACACATCAGTGGCTTATCTTACCTTCAAGGCTTGAATATTTTGGCAGTATATTATGCTAAATCCCCAATATCACAACAGTTGTGCCTGACACAATTTGATATGTGAACTGCTGCTATCGTATAATATACATTTTATAAAAATGCATAAAATTCTATAACTGCATTAAAACTTTTACCTAGAGTTTAGAAAAATAATTCTAAGTAATAAAAGAGCTTTTCAATTAAAGAATATTAAAAATAAACATACCGACACAAAACATAAGGTTAGAAAGAATAAAAAAGCAAAACAAATTAAATATTTAAGTAATAACAAATCAACCTGTAGCATTAACAAATTAAGTTTAACAAATCAATAGCTTTCACGCCATCCTCTATATTAAATGAATTACAATTATATAGAATTATCTAACCCAAATTGAAAATTAATTTTATATTTTAGAATTTCATTTTGATTAATTATTTATTCTTTTATGAAAATTGGGCGTTTGTTACTAAGCAAAAAAATATTCTAGTATCTAATACATAATATTATATCGATATTCCTGCCAATAATTTATTATAAAACAGAATTAACGTGTTAATAAATCTATCTACGAGTATGTAAGCACAGCTATGTAATCTCTATGTAATTTCGAAATTTACAACCGATATATTTTCAAATTAATAATAAAAATTAGTTTCAGTAAAAATATTCCAAAGTGAATTTTTTGTGAAATAATAAATAATTTGTATACCTACCTACATAATAAAGTATAAATACAGTAGAATCTTGATATACGGACTAATTTGAAAGCGCTGTTAGGTATAATAAAAGAGATTTTACAAACTCATATTTTAAAAGTAGATAAACTCATATTTAAAATTAGTTAGGAGTAATTTGTATGAATTTGTATTTATGTAGATACAATAAATTATCATTCATCAACTGCATTCATTCCGTGTTGGCATTTTTTGTATAAATATATTTACATTTTGTCCCTAAGGTTTTGATACTATAAAGAGGTCAAATTAAACATTTAAATGAAATATTACACCTTGAAATCTCAAAATTTACTCTGTTTTATATGAAATAAATGTCAAAAAATAAAGCAAAATTCATATAGAAATTAATGTTTTGTCTACTTTGGGTATAGAAGTTACAAAAGTCAATTAAATTGAAATATTTTTTTCTATCCTTTTTGTCTTTTTAGGTTCCTGTGGAAGCTTGGAAACCACTGATTTTCAGCAATATAAAGTATTTTTTGGCAAAAAATTGTCAAAAAAGTATTTAAAAAAATCTGCAATGCAGTTAACCGGTCGCCATTTTGAAGAAATTATGGTCTTGAAAAGCCTTCACATTTAACATCAATATCAAAGAACAAAGCAATTAGGAGAATAATTTAACACGGTTAAATGCCGCTTACAAAATATAAAATCTTTATGATCGTAAAAATTTTGGATAATGGAAATTGTAAACGCTCTCCCCAACAGAAAGCCGATTATTTAGCGCACAGCTTATAGTGGCAAAATTACCTACCCTTAATTACTAGAAGGTGAAAGTAAGTTACATTTTTTCTTTTGCCTGACTGAATGGTATATAGGTACTAGTACACTTAATTAGAATAAGTAATTATTGAACAAAAAACAAAATAATAATAATATTTTATATACTTAACTATTTCCTTTAAGATTAAATTCAGTATCGACAAGAAATATTTACATTTTAATAATTAAGACACAAGTTCATAAAATAAACGATAAAACACATGAAGCAACATAAATTTGAGAAAATCAAAATTTTACCAAAAATACACCAGAATATTCCAGAAATTCAGGGTTCTGATTTCACTTCGTTTTTACATTAAAAGTTCATTAGTAATTATAATTTTTATTTCGGTAATGTTAGGTAATTAATTCACGAAAAGTAACTTCAGGTCAAATCACCAAACAGGTAACTTAAAAACAAAATATTTTTTAGTTTTATTTAATCGTTCAGTTTAAATTTAAGTTAATACGTATTCAAAAACATTAGTTATTTACTTATTACTGAAGATAATTTTAGGTGAGATCTTTAATTTTCCCTCAGGTAACTTTAGGTAGATACTCAAAAAGGGAACATAAAAAATTGTTAAGGTAAACATTGTTGATCATGATAATACTCATGGTATTAAAAAATTTATCAAAATTTATATTTTAAATTTATCCTTACGAAATTACACCTAAAAGTTCAAAATATTAGCAATGTTTATTTAACATTAAAAGAGGTAGGAAGAAGATTTAGAGCGCAAAGTTTGTTAATTATTTATCACGATACAGATTTCTTATAAGATATCATCATCTATAAGAAGCGAGAAAGCTGACGTTCACGTCCTTTAGCGTTAAAAAATTCAACTTCTATCATAAACTTTTTTATGGGGGAGGAAAGCTTTCTCCCTCCCTATAATTAGTACTGTAAAAAATAATTTTTGGAGTAACGCTCAAGCTCCCAATTGTAGATTCTATACTGTAGCAAGGTCTAGCTCAGTTGACTATTATTTTCTTTATTCTGGAACACAATTCTTACTTTTCTTACCAATAATTAATAAATCACATGTAAACAAGGTAATTAAAGATTAACTGACTTAAATTTAATAGAATCATCTAATGCCAATTATTGGATTTTTCTTTATACAAACTATAAAAAAAATTGTTAACAACTCAATTTATTATAAATTTTTAGAATCTTGAATTAAATTCAAATTAAAAAAGGTTTTTTTTTTAAATATTCCACTGATATTTACTCGCAAATTTAACCTGCAGTGGTATAAATTGTAAAAAGGAAAATTGCAAAACAAATTATGAAAGTTTTATCTAAGAATCTGAATAGAACTTGTTGATTCTCAGTATATGATTCCTCTGTCGCACCTTTCTTGGTATCACGTGTGCGATAGACCCAATTATCACTCGATATCAAAGTTGTATGATAAATCATAAACAGTTTCACAGTGTTAATTAGTTTGTGCACAATTAAAGTCAATACCGGCTTAATAAGTTGACGTTGATTTAATTTTTATAAGTATTACGGTTTATTAATTTCCTAACCTCAAAATTTTCACGTTGTTACTTCCAAATAATGAAAAATCAACTGCCTGTTTAATACCTACTTATCTTGTATTATAAATTGATACATCTACACGTATTAGCAATTTTAAACCATCTGAACATTTCATACCACGATATTTTCCAAATTTTAGGCTTTTACTAGAAATTTTCTTTCTAACTAAATTTCGGTAATAGCGTCCATATTAAAATTTATTTTTGGTTAATCTTTTTTTGTGGGTATATTGGACTTATTAAAAATTTTTTTAAATAATTTACGTTTCGAGGTGATTTATTTCCTCTTCCTCAGAATCTAAAATACAAATTGATCGTGAACATAGAGATAACAATGTTACAGAAAAAACTTACTACTTAAAATTAAACTATAAATGTTATAAATATTTTAAAAAACATAATTTTTTACGTTATTTTTAAATTATTATAATTATTACAGCTAAAAACAAAAAACAAAATTACTAGGCAGAAGCTTTCTATATATTTGACCTACGAGGGAGCTCGATGACACCGCTATATATTTTACTTAATCCCATGGCGTCTTCTCTAAAATTAACACAATCGTGCGTTTTAATGTAATACATTTCACTAATATTTCTTTTAGTGAAATTGTTTTCAAAATCTAAAATTTTTGTTTGTTCAAACCGGAACTTATGACCAGTTTGCTGGTGGTGTAAAGTTAGTGCAGTTTTACCATCTGAACTATTGATTCCACGGGTACCTTCTAAATCGATCTCCTTACAATCATTCCTGTGTTGGGATAATCTCTACAAAACAATGGCTTAAGAAGAGATTATCCCAACACAGGAATGATTGTAAGAAGATCGATTTAGAAGGTACCCGTGGAATCAATAGTTCAGATGGTAAAACTGCACTAACTTTACACCACCAGCAAACTGGTCATAAGTTCCGGTTTGAACAAACAAAAATTTTAGATTTTGAAAACAATTTCACTAAAAGAAATATTAGTGAAATGTATTACATAAAAACGCACGATTGTGTTAATTTTAGAGAAGACGCCATGGGATTAAGAAAAATATATAGCGGTGTCATCGAGCTCCCTCGTAGGTCAAATATATAGAAAGCTTCTGCCTAGTAATTTTGTTTTTTGTTTTTAGCTGTAATAATTATAATAATTTAAAAATAACGTAACAAATTATGTTTTTTAAAATATTTATAACATTTATAGTTTAATTTTAAGTAGTAAGTTTTTTCTGTAACATTGTTATCTCTATGTTCACGATCAATTTGTATTTTAGATTCTGAGGAAGAGGAAATAAATCACCTCGAAACGTAAATTATTTAAAAAATTTTTTAATAAGTCCAATATACCCACAAAAAAAGATTAACCAAAAATTTCTTTCTAACTTTTCTGATTCAGCCAAATTTTAATATTCCAATGAATCCACACCTTTTGAATTCTTCCAGAAATACTGCTGGATAACAACAAAGACTCAGAAATATTTAACATTCGGAAAAATACTCAAACTTGCTTACAAAAAAGCAAACATAAAACAAAAATTTTGCGAATCATTGCAAATAAGGACCAATTTCACACAAAACTGAAAAAATAAAATAATAATAAAGCTACAAGCTTTTAGCTAAAATAGCTTCTGGTGTTGCAAATATTCCAGTGAAAATATACTTTGTCGTTCAGTACGAATTTTCTCCCAAATTCAGCATCAGCTTGTGGGTTCTCAACAGCCAATAATAATTAATTAATGTACGACGCTGTGAATTATTCATCAGCTTTAATTTTTATGTAAATTGAATCCAGTAATCATACATATTGAATATTTGGTCAAAATTAAAGATGGATCTAACCGCTTCCTGTACAACAATTCCCTAAATTTTTTAACCGACTTAGCAGCAAACAAAAACATCAAAAAAAAAGTAAAGTTCTATAACAGCTGCAAAATATTCTAATATTCCCATCATAAATGTTCATTATAGCACTAAAATAAACGTTTTAAATCAATAATAATTTATCCAAATAAACAATCAGCGTTTGTAATATTTTAAGATATTAAAATACTTAAGATTTTTAAAGATAAGAAGTAATAAATTCTTTTTTAAGGAAAAATATACCAAGAAATGAAAAAAGTTTTTCAGTTTTAAGATTTCAAATTGAAGTCCTTAAATTTTAATTACTTTGAACACAAAAATAAAGAAAATAACGTAATGAAAAGAAAATTAAAAAAGCTTTCGGCTTTAAAATTTTAAACTGAAATTTTTAAATAGATACTAATTGTTTAATTTTAACACAAAGATAACGAAAAGTTATGTAGTAAAAAGTATAATAATAGGTGTGTTTGTAATAAAGTGAAACCTGTATAAGACAAAACCGCATGGTTATTTTATTTTTAGGAACAAGGGATATTTGTATACGTAAAATATACGGGGATTCTGTTTAAAAACCGCCATTAGCATGGAGCTTAAGCACACAGACTGCTAATACAGGGAACCTGGTTTGACTTTGGACCTAGTACGGGAAATTTAGAACTCTATTCTGACAGTCTCTCTTCCTGGTTCAGAGTTCTTCGTCGGGTTGGTATCCCGTCGTAGGTAAAAAAATGCAATGCCACAAAAGCCATTGAATATTATAATGGTCAGTCAAAACTTTTTAACTGGTTATAGTGCTATGGAGGTGGAGATTTGGTTTTGTAATAGTATACGCTATCCATATGATAAGTGTCAGAGATTCCAGATTCTTGGAAGTCAAGCCATTGCACTCAAATATTAGTAATGGAGGTCAAAATAAAAAGTTGCACGTTTTTTGGCGCAGGAAATCGACAGCAGTACATACTAAACCCCGAGTTACTTCTAATAAGATGAGCGCCTCATTGACGGCCGTATAAAGAAAAATTTGCTTTTGACCATCTTTAGTACAGAAAAGTATAGATCCTATAACAACACATCGTATTTGTTGGTATTTGTTCTGAACACCTTACCAAACACTTTTCAATAATTTACATAAACTTACTCATCTGCCACCGTAATAATCAACATAACCTCACTTTTGAAGGGTTTATAACAAATTCTTAAATTACGACCACCATTTTGGCATCGTGAAAATTAAAAAACTTGATATCGTATCTAACCTCTGCATTATAAATCAAAGGTATTAACTTAAAAACTTGTAATTATAATCAAGGCAAATGTAATTTCAAGTGACTGGGAATCAAATCCATGGCCGTAGACCTTGATGGTACCAAGTTTATAAAAAGAAAACAGCGTAATAGTACGAATTAATTTTTATAAATATGCTAATTACCCGGAACTGTAAATTACTTAATTAACACTATGTAAAATGCTTTTATTAATTTTCATATTACTATATAAAACGTGTATTACACGCCACACCGTTACAGTATTACAATTAATCTAAATAAAAAGGTGAACATTGGAATAAATAAGCTACAAAATGCAGACAGCTTTAAGGCAATTAATTCTGTACATCCAAACGAAACATACGCAAAGCAAATATTGACAATCATATTATTTCAACTGTAATAAATAAAAAAATCCTGAATGCTGACAATTTGAAAATTATCCTAAATTGTTTATTGTTGTACTGACTTCTATAAATTCAAAGATACAATAAACACTTAAAATAATACGCACTTTTAGTTTTAATTAAGAGAAAATTGAAACTGCGTATCCTCAGTATATCGTTTAACTATTTTCAAGTAAAATTTCATTTAATTTCAACACGGAAAAATTCGTCAGGTATTATAAACGGATATGATACCTTTGAGACTCAATATACAGTTTATTATAAAAACAATAAAATAATTCCTACAAGAATAGCATTTCGTTGTTAAAAATGAAAATTTTTTATGAAAAGGGTCATCGCTTTTACTGCTATTTGCAAGATGGATTATCTGGACGTACATTCATTTGTTTTTTATTTTTTGCAATAAACTAAAAACGTTTTCATAGCAGAAATACTTTAAGATTTTTATTTTATTAATAATATTAACTAAAATTCAAAAATTATCGAGTAAATTGAACGCAATAAAATCAATTTTATATTTTAGCTATTTTTCTAACTTTTTTAAATATTCGTTAATACAGAATTTTTGCAAAAGCTTTAAAAAAAATGTTGAAAGCTAAACAATATTAGAGTAATTTATTTAATAAGAATTTTTTTTAAATCTAGTTATTATAATATCATGTTCTACAATTTATTAATGTTGGGATCTTAATTTTAATGTAAAATTTCATTCATCAACATTTATTTAGCTATAAAAAGACATTATGTGTTGTTTCAAATAAAAACTAAATCAGACCACATAAATACAACGATGTAATAAACCAGCTCTTGATTTGCGCGGAGGCAAGGCCGGCAATTGTGAAAATTAAGGTAATTTGCACTCTTTTATTAAAATTACATTATCAGTGTCTTAAATTTTTATAGAAAATAATTAAACCTCACAAAGAGTTGTTAAATCTGAAACAAAAATTTTCACGTGTTGAAGAAAAACATGTGTTGTATTTCACCGGAAGTATATAATGAATTGGTGATGAAATGAATTATTATTGCTGTTAAAGCGTCTCAATGCACGAAATGCTTTATTTTTCTTGAAGCAAACAAAGTTATTGCATGATAATTAATAATATTATGCTAGTCATATTCTCAAATAATTCTCACTTAATAATTCTTTTTTCTCTTTATGTATGCAAGTCCACAACTTAATATAGTAAAACAATTTACTAGATTATAATTTTCTATCTATTTAACTTTGTTTAATCAATACAATTTGCATGTTTTATTTACGTAATACTACATGTATAAAGGTACTATAAATTTAATTAAACAAAAACACGGTTGCAGCTTAGCGGTTAGGATGTTGAATGCTCCAATCAGCACCAATTAAAGCGTTTCTTGCTAATGTCCAAGTAGTACTTCGAACCTGGACAAAGTAAAATCTTTATGCTAATCGCTAATCCTCGGAAGACAATAGCAAACCACTGAGGTAATCTGCCATTAGAACCTTCTTAGAAAGGTATCGTGTAATTCTATGTTAAACAATAAGTTCTCTAATAGGAAAATACTTCAAATGCGCTGGAGATATAGACACAAAGTAGATTACAAACAAAAGACTTAAATTTATATTTAATAGAATAATAATTAAAAGCAGTGAAAGAAATAAAACGTTCGGACAGTTTGTAATTTGAATCTGCGGTTCCACTACTAAAGTAAAAGTGCCAGGTTACTTTCAGGTGAACTACTCAGAAAAACTAAAGTAATTAAGCAACTAACCGCACACAATTCCGAAATCTAATGCAAGCAACCTTGGGGTTTATATACTGAAACTTTTCTGTAATATTAGTTGTTCGGAATTGACGTCAAATAGAAGGTCTCCTTATACTGAATATCAAATAGAGAAGAAATAAAGTAGCTGTTGAGACTTAATTTGAAACATTATTTCGTTATAATTAGTATCAATTCTCTCAAGGTAGGTTTGATAAAAGTCGCTTGAAGTTTAATACAGGTTAATATTTAACTCGCCAAGAGTAAACGTCAATTTGCTCTAATAGACGTTTACTGTTAGTGAGAAATTTAAATCTCAAGACTTACATGAAATTTAACATAAATGATCACTTTTAAATGCATTGGAGTACAGTAAAAAGAACAAAATAATAAACGCAATAAAAATCAATTTCATATATCGTCGGTGATGTGACAATACCTCTTATCTCGACTTTTTAGCTAAAATGAGATTTTGGTATTACTTTAAAGCTCTCAGTAATTTACATGTCCTGGTAATAGCTTACAGGTAGCAAAAGTTTATTTATTTTGAAATTCTGCACTTATCTTTTACATTACAATTTGCAAAAATTGCTGACAGTTTTTTGTCCATCCTATAAAATTTACTTTTATGTAGATATGAGGTATTGTCACACCACCGTCGATATGTATAACTATCATCAGATGTTTAATTATTTTAATTAGCAATTATTTAATTTTATATTATTATTAATTTTGCAAGTGAGAAAATTTATTTATTATTTCTTGACAAGAAATTTGACTCGAATAATGTAATAATTTAAATTATTATATCATATTTAATAATTTGGTTCCTTATAATGATATTCTACCGGAGTTCTGACAAGCACCCATTTCTCAATTATTTACACTTACTAATTATTGATTTATGTAAATGGAGACGATTAGTATTTTGGCAAACATGTTGTCATGTCATCTGTCGCTATTCGCCACGCTATTATTTTGATCCTGCAATTTAATTTCCCTACAGTAAATTTGGTAATATGACGAGAACTGGAGATATGAATGATTGAATAAAAATAATATCAACACTTTTAATTTGAACCTTTTATTTAATTTTTCAAACTTCTTTTCAATTTGGTTTTGTTTTGGTAATTTGCTGCTTATTTTCGTTTATTTAGAATACATTCTTTCAACATATTTCATTCATAATTTCTTTTATTACAATTTAAAAAGATTAAAAATTTTTCATCAACCAAGTTTCAAAATTTCATATAGTAATAATTAATTTTCTGAAAACAACAGATCTCATTTTTACTTCTTTTAGAACCCACAGAATCATTCATTTTAAATTATATTGTATTGTATTGTACTTAGGGGTCAATTGGCTGCGAGAGCTTTTCAGATGTGCGACCAGTGTAACGTCGTATTATTTTACACAAAGTTGAGTAATACCTATTGTAACAAATTGGAAAACTAGAATAAAACTTAATTTATGGGGTTAAACATCAGAAAAGACAATGTTACATAATGCTGAAATTAGTTAAAAATGTTCTTAAAAAATAAAAATGCACGACTGACATTTTGGAGTTGTGGATATTTTGTTAAAATTTGTTGTATTGGTTTGCGTGATTTTATAACTGAAGAGAAATAAGTAAATTAGTAAAAGTGTTCTGGAGTAAAAAATTTTGTTTTACTAGCGTGAAAAGAAGTGGAAACATTTTGTGGTTGTACAAGAGAGATTAGGAAGATAAAAAGACTTTAGAGGTTTCAAAGTGCAATTAAATAAAAGTAATCTGTTGGATTGTGATAAACAAAATAGCAGAGTAAAATTGTTTTTTTATTTGAAAGTTAATTTGTTCTTAAACAGAAGGAGTTTTATTCCGCATTTTGCAATATTCAGAAAAGGAGTCATTGCTAGCCGGAGCTCTATAAAAGTGCTGTTTCCCTTTCAAACTTGAGAAATTTTCTCAATATTTTTGTTAAATAATAATAAAAGGCAATTGGGATAGTACAATTTAAGTAATAACTATAATAATTTTAATTTATACTTGCAAACACAAGTTTTCTCTTCTTAATTTATTTGTTAAATATTCACACTTATTTTAAATTTGATAAAAAATTTGAAATTTTATGTGATGATAGCTATAGTATATTATATTCATAATATTGATCTACCTGTATAGAAAAGTGTAATCGGTTTGCAATACACATGCTGTTGCTGTATATTTCAACATGACAAAAGCAAGCTGATAAGAGAAAATAGATCACTTTTATTAGAAAAATGGTTAGAGGGTATTCTCATATATCTAAAGAAACTTGTAAATTTAAAAAATAAAAATTGAAGAATAACGTCGCATAATCCAAGAAAGAGAGAGGAAAGTTACATTAATTTATATAAAAGCATCACCGCCTGCAGAATTTTAACATTTTTAATATGAAAATATAAAATTGAAATTTATGCAGTATTTTAGTGTTTTAGATTACCCTAGAGTTTAACGTGGAATCTGGCCCACAACACCAATGTTTCTAGTTTTTATTTGCTTTTGCTTATATTCACCCAATATCAGTTGCCCACAGTATGTGACCTCCCATATCTAAACACCTTTTTTACATTAAACAGCAGTTCATATTTATTTTAAAGGTTAGTGTTAAAAATAAAAATTTTTATCAAAATTTCTACAAGCAGTGGCGCAACGCTCTCCTCAAAATAGACCTTGTTTAAAAACTTTTTTATATTATAATTTAGAAAATGCATCACTTGGAATTTGGTTTCGGGTTTTACTTCAATCCAACCACTCCGTATTTACAAGTTTTTTTTTGACTGTAAAAATTTAAGAGTTTTATATAACGCCTACAATAAAAATTTTAAAACCTTGTTTCATCACAGAAACGCAGACCAATAATTTATAGTGCCATATCAATCTTAAGTTTAATGAAAGTTTTTGCAAAGAACACAGCAGGAGCAATTAAAATTTTCTTTTCTATTCACAGCATGAAAACATGACCTTAAAACTTTTAATGCTATCATTATTTATAATTATGCTTTTATAAATAATAATTAATATATTATTTCTTTTTTGCAAAGTTGAGCGATTGATAAATTGTGGTTTTGTGAATTTGGGTACATAAAACTTGTTCAAAATAAAAACAAAAGTTGGAGATACCTCTCCAACCTGTTGCTTTTACGATACTTTTCCTACGGATAAAGTAATAAAAAAAATCGATTAAAAAATTAAGGGACTGCTAATTAAAATGAATTACTTAAACGTTTTGCATAAGATTACGTTGTGTTAAATTAACAAGGAAATGAATAAAACTTATAGATTTTTATTATTCAAAAGAATACAAATTAAATTATTTTAAACAAAGATTACCAAAATTTGTATTACTAAATTAAGTTATAATGTACCACCATGCACGATAACGTCACAGTGTGATGAAAATGATAGGGCAACTGTGACAGATAATGTTAGAACAACACGAAAATGTTAGTTACAATCAAGTAAGAAAATACGAGTTTTTGGGTTTGTACTTGCATTCATTGCACAAACATTCATTTTTCTTTTCTAATTTAATTAGGTTCCTGGTGCCAGTGGATTATTGCGTTGCAGTTTGCAATTTTCGTTATGTAGAATAAAGGCGATCATGTAAAGCTGCTATTAATTTGTATTGCTAGTTTTTCCGGGTAATGATGCTTTAAATTGGATAATTCTACGAATTTAAAATATGAGGCCAACAAAACATTTTCAGGTTCATAAAGCGGTACACTTTAGTAGAGATAAATTAAACCGTTCGTATATGAGTTGACACACAATTTACTCTAGGTTGTTATATTAAGAAAATAAATTATTACTAACATTTCTTTTACAACAAAATTTGTAGTGACAGAAATCGTGAAATTAAAATTAATGGGTTTCAATTTTAAAGATAACATTTAACTATCGTTAGATCTCCTCTATCGGCAAGTAATTATACTCACGCTATTGAAGTTTATAAATAATTTTAAAACTTTAATTATTATGAGTTACTTTAAATTAAAAATTTCAATTAAATTATTTATTGAAGTTTATAAGTTTTAATTTACACTTTTGTGAAAATATTTTGGTTGTGCATTATTACGTCTGTTGTAAATATGATTTGGCTTGTAATCTCCAGGCTACAAGTACAAACACTTGGTAAATTTAAGTTAACCATTCTATGGTTACAAAATGAAATTTAACTAAAATTATAACTTATATATAAAATCTGGCCTGAAAACATAATGTTTTGTAATTAATTAATGTTGTATGAAATTTAATTAATAAATATTTGTATTTCATTGTATCCTTTTGCAAAAGTATGGTTTAGTAAATTACGAATTTACAAGCTGCATTTGTGTTATTGTTTAAAAGAAAACTTCAACTATTTCTAAATGTTTGATAATGTAATGAAATGTTTAAGGATCATATTTTATAACATGGGTATAAAAGTTACGTAGAAATGTGTGTTTTTAATTTATAAAAACTTCAAATTTTACTAAATTATGCATATTATGTACTTAAAATAACAAAAAGAAGTTTTCATAATATACAATTTTTGCAAAATACCTCGCTTTATAATGTTTGCATTTGTAGATCGCTCGAGCTGAACTGAATGTTTGCAAACAAACAAATTAATTTAATTAGTTTTGTTTAATTTCTTGAACCCGGAACTTAAGATGTTTTTAGGTGATGTTTTCCAAATGTTAACATTCTTATGTTATGCTTTACAGTGAAAATTTTTAATAGCTACAAAGTGAACTAAAATGAAAACAACGGTTCTATTCCAATCGAAGGTCAAATCCAGAAATTAATCGAAGCACATCAAATCTAAATCACAAATTGTAAGATATTTTTGTTCTATATTTGGATATATGTGGTAGTAGTTTTTGAATTAAAAATGGTTGTTTTCGAACGATTGAAAAAAATTTGTTTTTGGTTTAGTAGTAGGTATTAATTCGAAATTTTGCAAAAATTGTATTATCTTTCACTAAATGTTTAAAACAATGTAATGCGTGTTTGGAAAACATAAGTATGTACAAATTCAAATTGCAAAACATTTACAAATAATGTATAATTCCTTGTTTGTATTCGATAAACTAGTACTATAAAGATTAAAGATACACAGGGTTCGTCAAGTTTCCCCCATCATTGTGGAATTAAAATTTTTTTTACAACATTTGGGAGTGTTCGTAAAGCATTGACGGGACTATAATTTATTTTGAAAGTGCTGGAAACTTAACTTTGTATTAAATAGTAAAGAGTATTGGCCGAGATGGGGCCAACTTAACGCATCTTAACTATTTTAAAGTGTTTTATTTTTATTATACTATTTGAGAGTGTTCGTAAAAAACTATCTAACTTTTAAGTTCACGCACATAAAATAAAAACTTGAAAAAGAAAAAATTAAGTTTATAAATTTTGAAGTTTCATGTATATTAAATTTAGATTTTGTTGTTTAACTGCTTTTCAATTTTATCTCGTATAAAAATGTCTTTAGTTAAATAAAATGTTGTCATTCTTGTAAGTTTAAAGAAATAAATTAGATAATAATTTATAACCGTGTGGTCTAAGTAGTTGCAACTTGATAAACATCTTTTGTGCCAATAAATAAGTGTCAATACATATTTGGTTTGTCTAAAAAATTATTTTAAAAATTTTAGTCAACCAACTCATAAAGTTAATAAAGGCACTTTAATGTCTTAAAATTGCTTTTAAAAAATTACATTTAAAAGTTCCAAATATGTTAAAAATGTTTATTTATCATTTAATGAGGTAAATATAAAGAAAGTTTACACAAAAAAGTTTGTTATTTGTTTATCACAAATCTGAGTTTTCATAAGAAATATTTATTTTCGATACGTTACTGTATTTTGTTTTCTTACTTATGAAGAAGTTATAGCCTGAGGTACTTTTAATTCTATTAAATTCTAGTTGACCAAGTTGTTCGAGTCAGTATAAACTTTGGGGTGTCATTAAAATAATACCCTTATTTTGAAATAAATAATACATTATACATTATATTTTTATTTAAAATAAATGCTAATAAAGTAAATAGTAGGTACTTTTATTTTAAAATCGATTATATTTGCTAAAGCATCAGAACAAGTCGGGCTGCTGCAAAACTATTTTATGTAAAATACAAACTTAAAGTAAACTATTTTACACGAAATACCTTATTTTACTAATTATTTTGTATTTCGAATAATTTTAAATTGGAGGTATGTGGTCTCATGCATGAGTCTTTATCTAGATCTCTAAAATACCAAAAAATTCACGTTCATCGTAAAAGCCTTCATCACATTCTAAATTATTATTCACTTATCAGTATTCCACACCTGTAATTTTATTTAATTTTTGTAAAAGTCAAGAAGCTAATAAAGAGCAAAATATATTTTTTTGCAAGTTTTAAGTTGCTAATAGATACGGGTATAGTTAAAATAAACTTGTTGTATAATTGGTACTTAAAATAAATTAACTAAACTATAACTACAAAAATTATAACTTTTCTTGTAAAATGAACCTTATCTTTCAAAAGCTTTGCTATTTTATATCGAATAAAAAGGTTGTGCTGAATTATTTTAACCCTTACACATATAAATTATTTGCAACAAAATATTGCATTAAAGCGTACACAGTTTAAAACAGTTTCCATTAGTATCTATAATAAAATTATATTAAAATAAATTGTTTTACCTACAAAATATAATTGAACAATGAAACTTGCCTAAAAGTAATTTATAAATCCGAGTACTACAGATTTGCGGTTGTTCTGTTAATATCCCAATATTATAACATTTCTTAATTGAGAATCTCAATATAATTTAATTACACAACTAATATAACTTTCGTTACAACTTGAGGTATTCAAACAGGATGGTATATAAATTAGCCAGGACTTTGGCTGAAATGTACTCGTCAGATTACTTGCTTCACCTCTCATTTCAAATTACAGTAAGTAACTTGAATAATTAATTACGTCTTTCAGTTGTAAACGTTTGCATGTGTACCTTGGGTACATTTCGTAGGTATAGATCACAAAATTTCTTTAACCAACAACATATTACAGGAATTTTGATTTATTTGAAGAAATGGCAGTAAAGTAATATCACCAACCTATAAAAGCTGTTAAAATGTTTATAAAATTAGTTCACTTCTTTAAAAGAATTTGATCTCTTTTATAATTTAAAGTAAAATACAAAAAGAGAGCAGAATTAATTAACGTCAATTACTTCGTTTATCTATTGATTACCTTCCAGTAAGGTTTCTACGCGTTACTGGACTGATTGATCGATACCTTTTTTAGGCTTAATTTATTGTTAACTTTTTAAACCTTCGCTTTCAATTAGTCGCTTAATTATTTTACGTTTTATAATAAAACATCTTTAGTTTTATTAAATTTCTGAGGTCAGGATAGTTTTTCACTTTTACTTACCAGATATTCACCTGAACACTATTGATAGTGTAAAACACATAACGACCGAACAAGAATTCCATGAAACCACTCGTAAATGTGAGGTTAAAGTTAATTTAATTCTATGAATTTTCAAGTAAAAAACATTTTACATGTTTACTAGAAGTCCAATTTTTCTCTTCTCGACAGTCTTCAGCAACATCAAAGTAGTTCTCTGTGAGAGCTGCTAGAAAAAGATTTTTTATGTTTGCTTGCCTCCAGTCATTCATTGTTTTGTTTTAGAAAGATATGCAAATATTTTTATTATTTCGAATTAACAAAAACTTGTAAATAAAATAAGTAACTGTTAATTATTCTCTTTGATAAATTTAATCACCATTTTATGCTTTTAGTCTAATTGAACTCAATTCTCTCTTGCCTTTTTTTTTAAATGTGTTGTCTGTAACGCAAAATTTCCTAAAAATAAATTCCACCCCCATAAAGATAAATAATATATAACTAATCAACATAACGAATAAGTAGCAATATATGTCCAAACCCTGGTTTTTTATGCTCTACTAAGTTATCAAGTGACATTTTTACTTTCTAAGCAAAGTAAAGTTTAGTTTTACGTATTGGCTTACTTAACAATTATAATGTCATTTACAGATAACTGATACATGACTAATTTATTACATATTAATTAACAAAAATAATAGTTCAGTTATAAAGTAAATTTTAGAACCCGTCATTTTACAGTCACGCTAAAGAAGCACTTCATAAATTTGCATTTTATAGATAATAATTTATTCTAATAGTTTTTCGTTTACCTCCTGAAATTTTTTGAAAGTTTTTTTAAAATATTTAACATTGTAGGTATAATATTGTATTTCAAATTTAAATTATAAAACTTCTAAGTAATTTGTGCTAGTAAATAATTAAGAAAATACAATTGAAGGTAGTACTTGAAAATAGTAATTAATTTATAAAAATGAAATGCTCACAAGTTTTAGCAAACAATAGAATTTCATTTCAGTTGTTAATTTGTTAAAGAATAATAATTATTTAATTAAGAAAATGTTGCGCAGGTTTGATTTTTTTTAAGTAAAAATACAGAGCTAAAAGAAAAAAGTTTGCGACCCCTTAAGGAGCACGAATGGTTTTTTAAATGCTTCTTAACTTTTAAAAAGCCAATAAAATTGTATATTTATTTTTGCGACCTCCTTGGAGTTTGGCGAACCAGATTTGATGACGGCGACTCCAGTCTGTCTGGATTGATAAACGATACTTTAATTTATTACATTAGTTACTGTTTATCTTGTATGACTTATCTGGACGAATCTTTATCTTTTAACTTTTTTGATATCAGATGAAAACAATTTTCTTTTTAAATTTTATTCAGACATGCATCATCCATTACATTCAGAAATTTTTCTTACTTACTAGGCTCTCGACGCTGGATGCAAGGGCTAGTCTCTCACGAAGATCAGACGAAACATCAAAAGTTGTATAACTAAAGATAAAGCTATACTTTATGATAGTTAAGGCAATTGTCATGCAGAGCCTGCAGATGTATGCTTAACATTTTTAGGCTTATAGAAATTGCAGGTTGTCTGGGGAAAGCAATGGCTGTCTTCAAGGGTTAATTAAAATTTTTATTTTATTTTGAAATACACTAATTATAATAATTATTTCTAACTTCAAAGTTAAATTACTATGATTACCACAAAATTGTTTGAAAAGCATTTTGATATTCAATTTAAATTGAGAATGCCTACATATCAAATTATTTGCTGTGTATAGGCATCTAATTAACATGTTGATTTATTTATTACCATAAAACCATCATCAATTCAAAAATGTATTAACAGATTTTTATCGTAAAAGTAAAGTCAGTAAATTACTTTTACTAAATAATTACTGTCACTCACGTAACAGTTGTTAACTTTGGTTCACTTTGGCTCAAAGTAGAAGTTAGCTCCATTAGTTATCTAATTATTATGGAGGTGCCTATATGTTTCAAATTGATTAAACGTTTCAGTTAACGAAAAGTACGTAGAACAAACTCAAACTTGAGCGTCAGTGTTAACTAAATTAAAATACATCCACACAAAAAGCGCAGATCGCGAAAAGATTTTATTCGTTATAAGTTTTTGCAAATTTTTTTATGTTCATTAATCAGTTCTTACATTTTTATTTACAGACACAACATATCTTTTGATCAAGAATTTTCACAAAATAAAAAAGTTTTCCAAGTCGATTCACTTTGTTTAAGAAAATGTCAAGATAATGTAGCTTATAGTGTTTAACCATTAACCAGTCACTGTCTAAAAGGATTTAGATTTTGGGTTTTAATGTTTATAAAACAAAATTTCATCCTTGGATAGACATTTTCAAAGTCGACAGTAATGTATCGTATATCAATTGATCATTGATGGACTCAAAATAGGATACTTTTTAAAAGAGTTTAATAGAAATTTATACTCCTTATTCTTCGATAATAAAATATAGTGCACTATAGACTGAAAAGATTAAATTCTATTGATACATTTTCAGGGCCTATTACTGAAAGTGGTATATATTGGATATCGAAAGTGCATTTTGCAATACAAGAATTCTCATAGCAAGTCGTAACTTTCAATTTTAAAAAATCCCACATTGCTGAAAAAACTTTCAATAACTTAACCAAAACAAAATTTTAGACAATAAAAATTGATCGCAGCTGATTTAATTATTTCAAAATTTAATTAGTATACCGCCGGTGGAAAATTCTTTTAAAAAATTAAAAATCTTAATTGCCATATTTATTTTTAAAATGAAACCAAACAGTGGATTACAACAAAGGTTTGAACCTCTAAAACAAGCCATTATCATCTCGAGTTACCTCATTAGCGCATATAACCATTCATGTCCATTTCTATATTTTTTCTTTAAGTTTTTGGTTTTACAAATTAAAATGTATTAAAATTTGGAAAACGCTTTCCGTGCTATTCTTGACCGAATTTCTATCTCAAAAATTTTAATAACACTTTCTTGAATATTAAAACTTTTAATAATAACGGAAATTTTGCATGAAGATTAATATAAAAGTTGTTAGATTGGCAGATAATATATTTTGAAGTAAAACAAAAAGTAATTAATTTTTAAGCGCAAAAGTGCATAAGCTTAAATAATGAAATTTTCTCCACGAATTACTTAAAATTTATTTAATTTACTTTCCAAGTTTTTCATTTTCATTAGAAGAACAATAAAGAACACTTAAATTCGATTAATAACAATTAGCGGTTTTTTTCAGATTCAATAATATTCCGATCGAACAGAATTACATTTTCACTGAACGTGTTCATTAAATGCGGGTTTCTTTTTCAGTTGCGACTTTTTAATGGAAACCTATTTTCTTTCGACAGAAACGTAACTTTTCAGTGACAAATTTTTTTCCAAATAATTAAATTAGGGTAGAATGCAGTCCTTAAAAATGCAATAATTTTGAAACATTTAAAACTTTCTGAAAGTTGAAGAAATTTTCAAAAAGTTAAAACAGAAGCTTTTTGAACACATAACTTACTCAGTATTCAATAAAAAGCCACTATCTTTTAATGCGACCGAAGTTTTGCGTATCAATTTATTGACACTTATAGCCTTTTTCAGCTTCTATTACTAGGAGTCGGAAGTATACTGAAAGCTCGAATGATAAGAGCTTAAAGTTTTGACGAAAAGCTCCGACTTCTACGGAAAAGCGCGATATCATTTTCAAAACTTTTTCTATGCGAAGTAGTGTTACTAACTTTTAACGAAATTCTTGAGAAAGAACAAAAATTATTTCGAAACTATAATTCCAAAAATTATTTTTGAATTAAAATATTTGGTAACGTAACAATCGAAAGTGTTACTGAAGGTAAGTTTATGCTTAAATTTCGGAATAAATTGAAAACAGGAAACTGAAATCTTTCATGTAATCGCAATGAATTATTTTGTAATTTGAAAAGACAAATATAGAACGACGCTCTCATGAAATTCCATATCACATTACTCTTATGTGTAAGTGTAAATGTTGACAGAAGTACAAGAAAAGCTCAAATAAATGAGCTTTCTTGAACAGTAAATCTAAAAAAACAATACCCGTGTTAGAAGGATTTAATTTTAATGGCTCTCTGAAAACCGTTAAAGTTAGTGTTCTTGTTGGCATCGATTACAATTTAATCAAACATTAAATATTTGTAATTTATAGTTTTATGTACTTTACAAAGTTCACCAACACTAAAAATTTTCATGTACGGGAATTCGTGTAATGTGGAATATATCGCTGGTCTCAAAGCACTTATTAATTTAAAAACCACACCTAAGGTGGAATATGTGATCAAAGTTAAACATAAATAGCATTTAATAAGTGTTTACACCAAAATGGAATTTAACAGTGGAAATTGCGCATTGTTCAATCATCAGGAATATAAGTACCACTTCTCATAGAATTACTTAATCGGTTGTCAAAAATTAATTGTCTTTTCTTTGATAAGGGCATAAGAGCACTTGACTTTTGCACCGTCATTTATTATGTACCATCTCACATTTTCATCTTAAAAATCACGTTTTTAAAGCAAATTTTTTATATTGCACAGTATGCATTTAAGCCTTAGTAATATTTATCAACTTAAGTTTACTTTATTACAACAATTTCAGCTTATAAAAGTTACAGCTAACCCTTCGGCTTAACTCATAAAGAATTTTAAATTTTTCAGCTTTTGAGCTTTAGGAAAGGTACAGGGCAACGTGTAATTTAGTTACTGATAATGATTCAAACTGAATATTAAAGTTATAATTACGATAACTTTTTTGATTTTTCTAAGATCTTTCGTGTTTGCAATAACAAATTAGCATAGCCTTTTGAATTTTTTAACTTCAAACATCTTATAAAGAAAAAATACAGAAATAAAATTTCTAATTACTTTCAGAAATACACATTGCTAACATTGAAAATAACGTAGACAGGCGCCTGAAATTTTTTTGCTAATAATTTTTTATTTATTAAATTATATTTTTAATTTTATTTCTTTTTATATTTTAAAATTTTCGGGGGTAAACTTTTTTGTCCATTCATGCGCGTCACATATTACAATATCTAATGACCTATTTCATCGCAATGATGCTTTAAAATATTTTTTATGAGATCATCTAACGGCTATAGTTTATCACAGTGTGAAATTGCAAATGTCAACTAGCTTGGCGTCCGTTGTTAAAATTTCTGTTTGTTTGTCACAAATTTAGTAATTTAATCTACAAGGTTTTACAAAACTCTAAGTTAATTTGAATTAAATTTAGATGCACATATCTATTCGTAACATCTTGTTTGTATACGTCCCTTGAAGTCTTGATACCAATCTGTTAAATGGCTGGATTCGTCTTTAGCAATGGTGGACAGTAATGCGTTAAACTGTATTTAAATTTTGTAGTCTTCGTTCAATTTAAGTTTTATTTATTACAGTTAAGATCGTGTAAAAATCACTGTATTCTAACTTGTTGCGTTATTTAGAAATGCCATATCCACTTTTTGATCAGATAACTTTTGTTTGGATCTTTGGTGGATAATTCCAGTGAATTTCCATAGTTATCCTTTTCAAGTTTTAACTGAGTAATGATGTTAGTATAAATGCGAGAGACATCATCAATATTATTGACAATGCTCCTTCAACCGTCAGTATGGAATTGTTCCAGCGCGTTACTACAATTTATGTATTCCTTTGACTAGCAGCTTTGTTAAAAGCTAATTGTGTTAATGCAATGCAGATTTCTAACAATTGCTGCGGCCATTGTGGAGATAAACAGATCGGACGAATTTTTGAATGGCTTAAAATGCAAATACTTTTCATAATTTCCTTAATGTTTTATCGTTATTTGTTTACTTCAAAAATGTTTTCTGAAGCAATATTTTGTATTTCAGTTTATAATAAATTCTTAAAATATGTATATTAGAACTTTTTGACTTGCCAAATAAATTATAAATAGCTTAAATTTAAAAATTATTGTTAGGATAACTGAAAACACATAAAATATAATTGATTTTTATTATGTTAAACTAACTCCAAATTTTTTAATTATTATTTACCTTACATTTATTGTTTCTCTTGCTTAGAAGAAAACGCGGTTCTTGTTAAATTGAAAGCAGCAAAGCAGAAAATCTACAAACTTTTCTTAGTTTTTTAGTTTTCTTTGTTTATGGTGGCATAAAACTTCTTTTAGTATTTTCGGCAACTAGAGTTTTCCTCTTTTTTCATGCTCTAATTAGCCATAGAATCCAAGCTATCCTCTGTACTGACGGTCTTTATGGTTACTTTAAGAACGCGAGTGTATATGTCATTTGACAGTAGTGGCTCAAGAACTGATCCTTGCCGTTGTATTGATGCATAGTATCTTCAACTACTTATCTTTCTACTCAAAGAAGTAAATTTCTACTATTTTTGAGTTGAACACATTTTTCACATCAATTTTTTGACAAAGATGTGAAAGCTCTTCAACCTTAAAGGATAACTAATTGCGTTTCAAATTAATTGCATGACTTTCTGGACGATCCAAATATAGAGAAAACTCTATGATCGAAATGAGAACTTGATCCTCAGTTTTGGCCAAGATTTTGAGGTATTTGCAAAATCTTTTTTGTATGGTAACAGTAGCAAATAAATATTTGAAACTAAAAATAAAAGAAAATCTAAAAAGAAATCCTGGGTTGATTAAGCAAAATTTGTGATCTATCTCAATTGACTTTTACAAAAAATTTCTGGATATTACAAGATTTTTTATAAAGAAATATAAGATAACGTTGAAACTACTTTTTAACCTTACAGACTTCATGATGATTAGACAAGGTAGTTAAACTGAAGTAAACATGATTAATCGTTAAAAATAGATAAAACTGTGTATTAAGGTAAAGAAAAAACTTTTGAAAGTTTTATTTGTAAAGCTGAACTTTTAAATTAAATAAATAAAATTGAAACCCAACACAGGGTCAAAAGCTAAAAATTATTAAATCACGGATCACTTAATACGAATGCCAATGAAGAATGAGATTTTCTTTGAACTAGTATTTATAAATTAGCAGAGTATTCTTGTATCTAAACTGAAAGAAATTTTATTCTTTCAATAAAAGGTAATCAATTTAATTTTCTTATTCTAGGTATAAACAGTTTTATATACTACATATATCACATCTAAACAACATAAAGACAAAGGGAAATTGTTCTTATTTACCTAACTACGACTTGTCTATCCTGCCTATTTATACATCTAGCGCTTGTAACCATTTGTATGTTTCAACATTTTTTATGTTATGTAACTTATGTTTATGTTATGTTATAAACATATATGTAAAATATATTAGGAGTAGTTCAGTAACCGTTACTTTGATTTTAAAATTTTTTATGGAGGGAAGGATAGAAAACGGTTCAAAAAGCAATAATAATAATACAAAAAGTGTGTGAACTGTTGCAAATAAAGCGTAATTTTGAAAAAGAAATACAAAATTTTACATGAAATAGCATTTAACGACATTTTATTAGCCAGCGTCTCTCAACCCTATGAAAGACGACAGCAGTTGTTCCGCATGCAGTCCAGCGTTGTTGCTTTATGAAACATGTGAAATTTGTTGTTCACATAGTTTTTAGTTATATTGAAAACTTTTTAATAAAAAGATTCCTTTAGAAACCCAAAATACTAGGAAAGGGTTTAAATTGATTTAACGATGTTGGATCGGACATAGTTGTCAAAATTGACTAGAAGGTCCGAGCCGTTTTGACTAACGCTGTAGGTACTAATAATATCACTAAAAAGTGAAATTTGTTCTATGTAAATTGTACACAGACCGCTTCATAAAGGCAAATTTTGTAAAGAAATTGGAAATTTTAAAATTTATTATTACCTAAATTAATCGATATCTAATATTCTTCCATATCTAAATCTCTTTATTTTAATGTTATCTCTCAAATCTCTTTGAGTTTTCTTTAATAACTACAATTTCTTCGAGTACCGGTTAACAAACTTGATTCACAAAATTAAATTTCAATTAGATGAGATTCACAACATTATTCACATATTTCATCAATTTATGTAATATTTTCCAATTGAATATTAAAGCAAAATATTACATTCTTATATCCAAAATTTGTTAATAGGCATACCAAATGATGTTTATCGCAAATTATTGGAATCGCCATATAATACGTAAAAGTATAAAAATAATTTTGAGTGAGAATAGCTGAGATGAAGGCTTAGTTTTCAGTTCCATCCTTAACGAGAGTATTAAAACACTTTTTTCATTTTACTTTTAAAATATTAAACAAATTTATGAGCTTTTTTTATGAAGGTTTGATCACTTGGGAGTGATCAAAAGCTTTGAATTCTGATTGGTCCATTAGTGGATCTCGTTTGTTTTTCAGCTTTTGATATTATAAAAAGAAGACTTCATAAAATAATATACAAATTAAATTTAATTTGTTATTTTCCTAGATAAATAAGTTTTATGTTAAGCTTTCAGTAAGTCTGAGAATTAACTTTTTATAAGTTTGTAAGAGCAGACAGTATAATAATTGGTATTGTTTGAAAAACCGTTAAAGCTTTTCAGTAAAAGTATGAATGTATTTGTAACAATTTTTTATAACTTGGATGTTAAAGAAAGTAAAAGGATCAGAGATAAAAAAATCTCAAGAATAGAACTATCCTGAAAGCTTACGGTTATATTATTTATTTTGCGAAACCAAATCATATTATATTACTTTTTTTTACAGCCAAGTATTTTTAAAATAAATACTTAAACATATAGAACTTCTAAGCGTTTTCGTATTAGTTTTAATGTAAGCAAACTTTCTACACTTTTCGTAGATTGATCGAAGCACGTACAATATTACTCTATGTTGAGCTTATTATGTTATCTTATTTGGAAAAGATAATTCTCATATCAGAGAAATGGTGTATCATCAAATAAATTTTCTAAAAATTCCTGTGGAACGATTTATAAAAATAACGCTAAATATAAATTCAATAAAAAGCTTAAAAGCTAAATTCATGTATATTTTACTTACCTTTGTATTATAATATAAAAATCTTACTTCAAATTTCTTGCAGTAGTTTTGTTTATTTAAATCATCCAAGTATAAAGATTATTTCATAATGCAGCACATAGTATAATGCTGTAATTGATAGTTTACAAATTTGCTCCGCATGAAACGTGTCACGATTGATTTTATTAATAAATCAGTATTAAACTACTAATGTTATTACTTTGCGAGGATTCAATTTTGGCACTAAGAAATCAAGTAGTACTTCTAACCACACAATTTTCATACAGCTGAATTTAGTTCACAATTACCCAAAATTTTAGAGCGGAGTTCAAAATGGAGAATAAACCTGCTTATTTATGACTAATCCTCAGACTGTTACTTGCCTAACAATATTTAAAACTAACAGAAATGATAATTCTCCAATCAAAATAAAATAACAAGTTTTCATCTTCAAAGACTCTCAACGTCAGACGGAAAACTTTGATGCCTCCAAACAAACCGCTTACTTTCACAATATTGCACCCGCCCTACTTGGTGATGCAATTACTGGTTTTAAAATAAATTTAATTCGTCTGGGTCAAAGAGAAAAGTAATTAAGTGCACTTACCTTTACTACTGTAATCTTACTAGTTCTAGTCGCGGGATTTACAATCGCCCAAAAAAATTTTTTTTTAACAGCGTTAACTTACACACAACTACGTTTATTGACTGTGTATTAAATTTAAATGACAAATCTGTTCAATATTTTGTAATAATATGATTGTTAAGATCAAAATTTTAACACAAAAAATAGGTTTAGTTTTAATACTTTGCTCCTCAATACTCGTTTTATAGCGCATCAAATAATTATCCTGCATGATTGTTTTTTTTATAACTTACTTTTATTACAAGAACAACCAATTTTGTTGGATATGAACTTTTTAAGGTGACCTGGAAGCCAATGAACACGATCTGCAGTGATGGAAATCAAATCGAGGATTACAATATTCGCCTTGAATGGTAATCAATAAAACAATAATAATTATTATTTCTTTTGAATATTGTGGCGCCCTAAATTACTAAATATTTTAAACAGGTTAAAATCAACGTCAAAGATCTTTGACTTGATCAAGATTTTTATATTATAGATCGATTTCAAAAAAAGCATTTTTTGTTGAAATTAGTATGGTGTTCGGAATTTAAACTTGCAATCCAAACTGCCCTTAATTGATGAAACTCTTCAACCACTTTAGGCAGTTTTGGATATAATTTTAGGTAGTCAATTTTAATTGTTCAAATGTACCCGATATGCGAATCAGTAATCTCCCATAGGTATTTTAAATTTTAACATAAATTAATCATTTGAAAACTGATGACTAGAGACCAATTCTCTAATTTTATTTCGAAGTACTCATATTTAAATAACGCTGTATAGACGAAAAGAAAAACTTTTGAACTATATTTACATATTTTTTTATATTTACATTTTTGATCCCTTTTCCTCAAACAATGGATTGGAAAGGATTTATACGCTTTAAGGCTGGGATCTGTGAGTCGGGTGTTCATTTAGGCTTGCGTGGGGGCGCGCGAATATTGGTATGAATATAATTAAATACATAGGCAACACATTTAGCTAAAATTAGTTCAACTTTTGATTCAGATATGTCGCCTTTGAAGTATAGAAATCAATTTTAAAACAGAATTTATGTTGTTTTCTACGAGTGTATCTATTTCACAAAATGTCCCTCCCTCTCTTTTTGCAACATAATTCACCTTGAAATAAAATTCTTAAGACGATAAGAAAACGTATGAAATGTACACCCATATAATAAGAATGTCTTAAAAGATAACTATCCTTATTTACATTACAAAAGTTTTAACTTGTAAAAATTAATAAATGTAAATTTTAATATTTTAAAATTTTCTACTTACAAATAAATAAAAATAATTTGAAATAATAGGTAATAAATACATTATTTGAGTATTTTTTATCAAAAATTTAATTTTCAGGAATTATAAACTTTAGCAATTTTTAGCAAAAAAATCAGAAAAGAAGAGGTAATAATTAATTCGTTTACGAGATAACGATGTATAAATAGGGAGTAACATGCGTAAATGCTCTTTACGAAGAAATGGAAAAATGTTTGCTATTAATAACACAATTATTTAGAAAAGATATTGTTTATAGATAACATAATATTTAAAAATTATTTCCAGTGGCGAGCAAAGTTACCTAAGTAGTGGCAGCTCTTGAATTTTTTCATGGTTGAGTGCAGAGAACAAATTCTGTGTTCAAATCGCGGACTATACAAAATTTCTTAGCTCGGTCTTCCAGTGGGCATCCAAAAGCTATGATGAAATCAATATTGATTTATCTGAACTATGAAATATAGAGACTAATTCACCTTGCCAATCGAATGATTTGTAATTCCAATAATAAAGGGAAACAGCAATATTCTACTTAGAATGTAAAAAGCTTAATGAATTTATAAACAAAAACTGTTTTGTCAAATCATTTTGTTAAAAGTGATTTATTAGGTACATTTTTACAGGTCCGGAAATTTGAAATTATCCTATTACTGGACTCTGTTTTCGTCTAAAATAAAATTAATGTGATCTATAAAGGCGCGTTCTCACGTATAAGTTATGTTGAACAATTTTAGTTGATCCACAAAACTTGAACGAAATCTACAGTGAGAACATGTTTCAGCAAAGTTGAACAACTTTTTAGTTGATCAACAAAAGATTGGCCCAGTCAATCTTTTTTATCGTTTGATTTCGTTCAAGTTTTGTTGATAAACTAAAATAGTTTAACAAAACTTGATACGTGAGAACAGCCGCGTTCAAGTTTTGTTGAACGATTTTAGTTTATCAACAAAAGTTGAATACGACTTGAACGAGTTCTTGTTCACACTTTTCACTTTTCTTGATCACACAAATCAATCATAAAAATTGATTCAATTCATAACACATTTTTAATTTAATTGGTTGTAAATGACGTCAAAAATAAAATACACATGCACGAGAGTTAAAAGCGAATCGAAATTGACGTTCAACTTGACGTTCACACGTATCAAGTTTTTCTTTTTACTTGAAAACAAATGACAGACGATTCGAAACTTGAACGATAAAGATTGACTGGATCAATCTTTTGTTGATCAACTAAAAAGTTGTTCAATTTTGTTGAAACACTGTAGATTTTTGTTCAAGTTTTGTTGATCAACTAAAATCGTTCAACAAAACTTGATACGTGAGAACATGTGTTTGTTGTTGAAAGCTAACTTGATACGTATAAACGTCAGTTGAACGTCAATTTCGATTCGCTTTCAACTTTCGTGTATGTGTATGTGTATTCCAACAATGTGTATTTTGATTTTGACGCCATGCATGTACAACTGAATTGAATTGAAAATGTGTGATTGAATCAGTTTTTATTGAAACGTGTGAACAAAAACTCGTTCAAGTCGTGTTCAACTTTTGTTGATCAACAAAAATTGTTCAACAAAACTTGATACGTGAGAACGCCCCTTAAGATTCATTTTGATAAATTATTTATAAAATATTTAATGTTTCATAAATACGACACCGACAATTTTAGAAATTTTAAGTTAAGATCTGACTTGTAAAACTTATTTTCCGCTTCAAGTGACTCCTACATTTAGGTAGGTACAATAACCCATATTTACAAGACAAAAGTTGCTATTGGGATGTGAATAAACGTTTATCAACAATAAATTATCTTACCTGTAACGCTATTAGACACTTTACGGTTAGACGAATAAACCGGCCCTTAAGAACAATATGCCCTCACTTACTGATACTGGTATTTTAATCCTGCGTACCTACATATTTCTTCTTCTCAGATTCCCTCGTCCCACGAAAGGACATAGTGACATTTTTTCAAATGTTCTCTAGGCAAATTACACCTCGGTGGTTTGCTGTTGCCTTCCGAGTGGAGGCGGTCAGAATAACATTCTTACTTCACTCGGAGTCAAACCGGGTTTTTTGTATTAGCAGTCTGTGCGCTTAATCGCTATGCTAACGACCGTCTCTATACATATACATCACCTACATATACGTCTTATGAAAAGAGGTGTCCATTAATTACGTAAAGCGTTTTTTCTAAATTGGACTCTCTCCTCTTACCTTTAATGAGATGTGATGTGCCCCCTCCTCACGTGAGATTTACCATATAATTTATTTTTAAATTTAAATTTTGTAATACAAAATGTTATCTGTTATAAATAATGTATATTTTCTGAATTAAAAAGTTGATGTGAGAATTTTATTGCCTTCTTTTAAATGAGATTTGGTGAAATTTTAATCCATTTTTAGCTCAAAATTATGTGAAGGTGCCCGGTACACTATTCGGGTAATAGGTACATGTTTCTTTTTGCAAAAAAGTGCTTTTACTAAAATGTAGTAGCTTTCAAAATGGCTTTAATACGTTAAGAACTATTGCTTATAAGATGTCACAAAATCCCATCAGATCGCTGTGAAAAATACAAGCAGAGATATTCGATAGCAAAATTCAAAAAAGTACCCATTACCCTGATCCGGGAACATTAGTGTTAAATTATATATTTTCATGTTGCCGTTTGTTCGAAGCCCTTATTTATTTATTAGTAGTATTTATATTTGAAAAATGTTAACGATATCTAAAATAAAATGCAGCAAAAAAGTATAATAACACGCGTGCAATGATTTGAAGTTTAACAAGCAAAACTTTACTTTCAACATTCTTTAAAAATAATACTTTACGTAGTCATACTATACTTCTAAAATAATAAATTACTTTATTTCCAATATGCAATTTACACTACTAAATAAATTTCATAATTGCACTTTTAAAATTAAATTTAATTACCTATTACAAAAATGTTATTTTAAACGCTTAGAAGGTACAAGATTTGCCATAATTCTACTATCAAGTAACAACAACAAAATTAGAGATAAAACAAGTGGAATTTGCACCCAAAGTCGTTTGCGCAGTGTTACTTGAATTAAAATTTAGCTTTATAACTTTTCTAGAAGTGTAGGTAGAAAGCTTAGCTAAAATAGATATCTGCCTATATGATTAACAATGCGCGATTGGAGAACCATCTGCGTAATAATAGTTGAACTATATTATTTAATTGTTGCTACCCGGGTGTTTAAATTGCCTTATTGTTATAATTACATTTTTAGTATGTTCTAGGTAAAATTAACTTTTGAAAATTTACATATGTATTCATTTTTGTTTATATAGTATTTCAATTAGTAAAATTTAATTAATTGATAAATAATATAACATTTTAAAATTATTATTATTGTTGTAAATAAAATTGTTATGTTTAAAAATAGCTGTTTCCCTGCGCATTGGTACCTTAAATATTATCCCAAAATTTCAAAATTATCAAATCATTCGCTTTCGAGTTAGTCATGTAAAACAAAATTGATTTAAACCCCCCCTATTTTTAATTTTATTTTTATTTTTAATTGTTTATAAGTAATTAATTTCACCAACTTAATTTTTGCTAAAAAATTTACAAACGGGTTATTTTAAAAAAATTAATTGAAAAACAATTTATTAAAAAAAATAAAATAGCTGAGGATCGTCCTTAAGATATCATATATATAATTTAAAAAATTTATGACAATCCATTCATCCGTTTTTGAATTACTCATGTATAATCTCGTGCACTCTTCAATATCCTAGCCTTAAACTGTGATATTTGATAAAAAATATATAAATTGAATTTTTGTTTATGTTCTGTTCTGCCCTGTTATGTTGTGGTGTAGTTTATTTTTAAAATCAGTTTTAAACTGTATCTTTTGTCACTTCATATGAAAAAGATTGGTGTGCTTTCATGAAACTTTTACCAGACTGGAAATAGTTTTCTTGCCATTATAAACTGTTGAACAGCATTCCAATTACAAAAAGGATCATGCAATAATGTTCTATATTAACCAGGTCACTAGGACTTTTTATAACAAATGTTTTTTGTTTGAAAATATTAACACAAATGATAATTTTGTTGGCAAAATCAACAGCCTGTCCGATTGCTGATGAAGGCAACAAGTAACACAATAGGATTTACGAGAAGAATGTGGAAATATTTTTGCAAAGTAACTAGGTAAAAATACCTATAGGTACTAAATTCACTTCCATACAACATCTTTAGAATGTTCCTTTAGACAGAGATCTAATTTCGCTCTTCTGTCACCAACGTAGACCCTAGAGCGCATCAATGTCAGTGTCTCCGTAAAATTGGCTATCGACTGTAACGGAGGAACAGATTTTCCACTTGAGCAACATAAAGCTTATCCCTACTGATGACTTAATAATGAAGAGTTAAGGATTAACTTCACCACGCATGAATATTGCTGGGATTATGCTATATATGATATTTTAATAATCCTTAGAATAAAGCTGTCATACAGATAAGAATTTGATAACCTCCAGAAATTTTCTCTTATAGGCCACTGACGATATCTTGAATAAAATCAAAATAATAATATGTAAATCGTTATAGCGGTGAGTATTTTGAAAATGGTTACAAATTACAAGCAGATAAATTTAAATAGCTGATGGTAGGTATAAAAATGACAATAATTATTACCAGCAATGTTTCAAATCATCTAGTGTAAAAGTTAGAAAGTAGAACAGAGCTTTACATTATGTGATTAGAAAAGCTTTTTCTTAAGAATTCTACATTATTTGTATTGATTAAAATTGTGGTATTGATTTTCAAAATTTACATTACAGTAAATTTTCCTTAAGCAGAGAAATTTTTCATCCTGTTCATAGATGGCTTCTGCATGTTGACCGTAATAATTTTATAAAAAAACCTATTTCTTAAAAAATACTTACAAAAAAGCGTACTTTCAGCTTTTTTGAGGTGGAATTAAATACTCACATTTTATTTTCGATATTGCAACTCTTAATTAAAAATACAATATTGTTTTTGTCATAATATACCAAATAATTATGCCAGTATCATAAATTATCATTAAAAATTACATAAAAATGTTTTTATGAATCTCTTATAATCATGAAGCCACAAAATTAAAAAAAAAGGAAAAGGAATATTCTTAAAAATTTAGCTTTTTATAATTTCAAAAGCAGCCTAATAAACTGATTAATTATAAGTCTTGGATATAGTACCATAATGATTTACGTCTTTTGGTTTGATAATGGATAAGGCAAAGTAATTAGGTAACTATTGGGAAAAACTTTTCGACGTTCCTTCCTCACAAATATTCAAATTTGTAAAGTATTATTAAAAAAGGTTTTTCATTTTACATAACAATTTTGTATTTAAATAATATACGGAATAATTGAGATATCGGGCTAGAATTTATTTCAGGGATAGTACACATGTTACATTTAAGTTTGGAATTCGATCTCGTATGTATATGAGCACCACGACCACCTTTGCTGCTATCGATTCTTTGGGGTGCTAATTTTAACACAAAAATATCGGCTTAAATTTTAACAATTTTGCGTTTGATATTGTTTCTGAGCTCCTCTAACATTGTCGGCTTGTTGGAATAAACCAATGATTTAACGTAACCCTATAAGCAGAAATTCAACGACAACAAAGAAATCCAAACCTTGATTGACGTTTTGACATTAACAGATTATTATAAAATAGTTTAGGGGTACGTTTGAATTAAAATACAAAATTGTTATGTCCTTATTGAAAAACCCTTAGTACACAGCAATTTACCTGTCACCTAAGATTTTCCCCAATAACTAAAAAACCGTGAGTGTTATCAAAAAAATCAAAACAAAGTAATATTTGTTTCTTTATTTTTAATATTTTTAAATTTTTTGATGTTATTGATATTTTCATTGTTTTGGAATTATTAGAGAAAAACTGGGATGAGTTTTACTGCAGATGTCGTTGTTATGACTATAATATACTCAACTCTGCTTGTTTGCCTCTGAAACACACGAAGTTGGATTCTATGCCACGTACGACAATAGAGAAAAGCCTCAATTTTATAATATTATCTTAATTACATCGCAAAACATACACAAAGTACGATTAATTTATAATATACACCAAAAAAGCTTTGGTTTATATTTATATACGTGCCGGTGAACAATCGTAAGTAACCATTCTAAAATATAGCAAAATACGAAGGCTGTTTTGTTCAAATTTTAGTAAGCTGGCAAAATCAAATAAGAGAAATAAGAGAAGTTTCAATATACATAAGAGTTACTGCTATATGTAAAGTATTTTTCAACGTAGTCGCCACCGACATTGAGGCATTTTTACTAACTTGAAAAAAACTAACCCTCGTATAACAAAACCTCAAAAGTAAATAAAAATAAAATTAAAACAAATGCAATTGAGAAACAAAAACCTTTGTTTAAAAGAACACAATTTAGGTTTGAGTACGAAAAACCGACACCGAGTGGGCGGGATTTCGGTGATGGCTGCAGCCAATATCATACCCGCATGTAAATTTTTCACTACAATTTAAGTAAGAAAAATGACAATCAAAAGATCTAAAAAGCTTTAAACACTTTGTTTTTCAGAAGCTACAGTTTAAAGAATAACTAAAGTGGGGTATATGTCTCATTATTTTGTTCTCAATTGTAACCGGAGATTAGAAATGATATTGAATAACAATTCGCAATGCTATCAGTTTTTAAATTTAAAATTTTCTTCAGCATACATATTTTTGACAAGGTAATTACCATGTCAAAGAAGTTTGAAGTGTAAAGCTATGTTTGACATGATTAATTTGAGCAATGTGGAAGACAGAATGTTTTGAGACATTCCCATGCAGAACACAGAAAATATAAGTTAAAAGACATTGTTTTAACGATAAAATTGATGAAAATTGCAAAATTAATTAATTACTAACTTTTTTGGGTTTCACAAAACATCGAGTAAAAACTGTAATATTTAAAATATCTAAATTAATTATGATTTCATAAATATTATACTGTTTAAATAATAACAATATTAACTCTTAATCACTATGGTGAAATAGTAGTTACACTCTTACTATAGTGCGGTCATAGAGACCGCGCTTTATTTGTTGATTTTTAATGTACTTACATTTTAATTTTTGGGTTTGTTTTACCAAAAATATCTTGGTTGGTATTCCAGTAAGTCAAAAAAAATTATAATGTAAAAAATTTTAAACTTTTATTAACATTTAAAAATGTTAAAAGATTAGGTACCGTATTTAGTGTGCATTTATACTATTACAAGAAAAAAATTTTTTTTAATTGGTTTGATGGATTTCTAAACAATCTAATAATAGTTTCTAAAAGACAATAGATGAGAAACTATAACTAAAATACAAAATTGAAAAAAAGAAACTGAATACGCAAAAATCACAACACCTGAAATGTTACAATTTATCCATATAATTGATGAATAAAGTCAAAATTATTGATTCATTGTTTTTGTGTTTTTTTCAAATTTCTTAATAAAACTGCGAAATATTATTCAAACTAATTCAATTTTTAATACAATTCACATAAATTGTACGTTTTCGACAGAATTATACGGTAGTTCACTGGATATTAAAAGGTACACTTACACTATGGTGCGGTCACAGTGACCGCTTGCTTATTTTAATCCGTTGTAAATATAAAACTAAGCGATCTTCAAAGGCCTTCTTCTGTGAACATAGTAGGAACGACGTAACTTAAAGGTACTGAGACGCTAAATTCATAATTTTGAACTAGGCCTGAAATACACACATTTTAAAATACGTAGCGGTCACAGTGACCGCACCATAGTGATTAAGGGTTAAATGATCATTAGGGTAAATTAGAGCAAAACAAAAATAAAGTTCAATTTGTTTTAAAAGTATAAGTTTGTGACTCATTTTTTAATTTCAAATTTGATTAGAAATTAAATTATTAAAAAGCAATTTTTGAGATACGAATGGTAGAAAACATTTAGCAATAGTTATAAAATAGCAGTTAATAAAATTTGCTAAAATCTTAGAGTGCTTCCAGAGTCGAGGCCGGTTTACTGACACCGACTTACCTGCTTATCTCCTTCCAATGTTACATAATTAATGTGGCCCACAGATAAATAAGTAGTAATAGATGGTCGACTCCGGGCGAAGGGGGTTGTTCCTTAATCGGTGCGGGGGGTATAGTGTAATCCGAAGTCACCAGGGTTAAAGTGGCGCTGTATTTTAAGTAAAATTTAAATATTTTAGTTATATTTGTGTTTTAATATTTACCAACTTGTATGATTGGCACTTTTTATCTGCCAAACATGGTTAACCATAACCTGCATAACCAAGTAAATAAGTAAATTATTTGATTGTGTTTGATTGTAAAAATAATTTATTATCTTGTCATGTGTCTTGTGCTTGGGTAGTAAATTAAAAGTGTTTTTTAAATATGGTTGTGATGAGATGTGTTGTTAAACGTTATTCCTCACATGGAAATGTTCGACATCATACTTTCCTAAAAAATTTAGAAGTTAGTAAAGTTTGCCTAATTTTTCAATTCAAATTCAGTATGAGAAAAAAATTCAGGGATGATTGTAAATTCATTGCTGATTCTAGAAATGGTAATAGAAATTGTTACCGAACCATTTGCTTCTGAACCAAGTGTTCCTGATGTCGATCTTAATCCGGATCCTTTAGTAGTACCACAGATACTAATCTATTTTAGTACCTTTGTGCAGCCCATTAAAAAGTATGTTTTATAATAATTATGTAAGTTGTTTTCATACTAAAATTATATATTTTTTAGGACGCGGTCTTCTGGGACACATAAAATGTTAGTCGGATAGACAGCTTATCACCAAAAGTCAAAAAATTATTGTACGTTGTAGCTTCTAACCTACGGAAAAAATTGAAGCGGTTTTCGAAGAGAACAAACAAGAAATAATCAAAAAGCTATGAAATTCACCGACTCTAGAATTTACAAGGATGCAATTGTAAACGATGTAACTGCAAAATTTTTAATTTCTTATTTAAAAATGCAGTTCAAAAATTCTCGTGGTTGCAGATCTCTTTAAGCGAATTTTAAATTTTAAGGGAATAAAACTTAATTTAATTAAATTTTCCAAGTCTGTTTAATAATATTCTGAATTGTGATAGTTACTGATATTTATTAAGTTATTTTCATATTCTAACTGATTAATTTATTTAGTTCTTAATAACTGCAAAAACTGATTTATTTTATGAAATTCTTTATGATTTCAAATTTTTATTTTAGTTATTACAAGTTGCTGTAGTTGTAATATACTACTCCTCTATGATTTATTATTCATTTAAAAATCTTTAAGCTTTTAAGCTGTTCTTGCTTTTAACTCTTGAATTAGTCATTATTTTTGTTTTCAACAAAAATGTTTTATCATTTAATTTTGTGATTGATTTGTAATTTAAACTTATTTTAGAAAATACTTAGGGATGGTTACAAAGTCAGTTGTACATTGTTAAATAAATATTAATAAATAACAAAATAGAAACATTTAATAGTTTTAATTTATTTATAAATATGAACAAAGAAAGAAAATTTGTAAATAATTATTAGTGGAAATTTTTCTAATTATAATTATATAAAATAATTATATATGAAAAATTTTCACTAATAATTTATTTACAATAAATTTAAAATCACAAGTAAAAAGTCAAACATTTAAATTCCCGCCGATTTTATCGCACGATAGCAGCGCCTTTTGCGAATTCGGATTGAACTATTACTTTGTCACAAAAATAGGTGGGGAGTCGACCATCTATTACTACTTATTTATCTGTGATGTGGCCAAAAATAGGAAAAATTGGTACCAGTATAGATATTTTAAGGCGCTTCTCTACCTGCTTGAAATGCAGTGCCTAGAATAAGTTCACTTTGTGCCCTTAATAATGAATATTTTTAAATGATTCAAAAAAAATTAATTAGATAAAACATGAATCTATTTTGGTACGCGCTTAAAATTTTGAAAATTCAATCAATTTCGAAGTAATACTGTCTTCAAATATGACGAACTTTCAGCGCTTATATATCATAATCAATGCAAGTTTTCGAAATTATAAACGCGTACCAAAATAGAATGAACCTTTATCTGTAGACTCTCAAAAAATGAAATGTTTTTATTCATTGAGCGAGCTTTAAAGTAAACTTGAAAAAAACCCGTTTTATTAATTTTTTCAATGCAATTGCCTATAACGTAGGATAAAATTCTTATTTTAATTTAAAAGAATTCGCGTAGGCATTTATCTAAGATACCTACGTGCTTTAAAATATAAACATATTCTCATATAACTTGCCGACTTGATATCATTTTTATAACATACGGGTGTTTTACAAAAAGTTAAACAAGTCGGTTTATATTAATCTCAACCACTTTAACTTTTTAATGCATTTCAATATTTTTTTATTTGGTAAAAGTTTAAAATTTTGAAAATAAAATTAATTTCGAAGTAATAGCTTCATATAGAAAGAACTTTTATTAGTTTTGAAGATTTTTTTCATTAAATAATATTGATTATAATAATTATTATTTTAGAAGATTAAAATTAAATAAACTTTAAGTTTTCAAACACTTTTCTACATTTAGAAGTCAATTTATTTACTCACCACATCACAAGCATAAAGTAATAACGAGCATAAGATGCACTAATATTTATATTTTATCAGTTTATACAATATCATTATTCAATTAGGTTTATTGTTAGATTCAGTTCTAAAATCCTTAATTTTTAATTTCTTTGGGTATTGTGAGTCAATTAATTCCGGTATCACACACTTAAGGGTAGTTCACACTACATGATTTATCATATGACTTAGTCATAAGAAAAGTCATGGCTAAAATCATACCATCACAACAGCCAATCATAAAAGCCATAACTTCTATAATATCAAAAATCATATAGTGTGAACGTAAAAAAATCCCTCATATGAGAAGTCATGTGACAAGTCATATGATAAATCATGTAGTGTGAACTACCCTTTAAAATAAAAAGTTTTTAATGGATTGATCATTTGATTCCAAAATTCTTCGTCTTTGTATATAATGTCTCGTTCCAATCCACGAGGAGTCCAGATTACAAACATGCAATATTCCTGATTTGTAATGTTCAGTTGGCCCTGAACTTGATAATAATATGGATGATGTTGTATTAACTTTACTTTGTTTTCTATAATTTTTGCAAATTTAATTTTTTTGTTAATAATCCCTTCTCTTGGAGACATATTTTTATCTGCAGCAGATTTGGGACATTTAATTTCTATTATACCATTTTCTTCAATTAGGCCATCCGGAGATGCACCAAGAAATTGGTTTTGCAGATCGATAAATAAACCGCACTCTTTAATACGTACTTGATACAAATTCTCATACTCCTTAATTGCAACAGCTTCGTGATCGTTTCCCCATTTTGTAGACTCATTGCCACGAAAAACGTCATATAAAAGGGCCTTAACGATATTTTCGCAGTGGGTGGTTACCTTCATACGACATATTCTTCCAAAGTTTGAAGCAGTTATTCGGAAAGCACGTTCGTCTTTCCACAAAATATTATTTGCTTGTCCAATTGTGTCGTGGCATAAATGTTGCAATTCTTCAGAAGTCTTGTTGGAAAGATTCAAGTATTGAGCTTCTCGAATTTTGTATTCCTCTTCTGATAAATTTAGTTGCTCCACGTCTCCCCCATAATCAGCATCAGGTGGTGCAATTCTTTTATCTTTACCAGGATTCTTCTTGAATAATCTTTTTTTAACATTCACTCTACGACTTCTTGCCGTTAAAGATTTCATGTATTTTTTTGTAAAGTATACTGGACTGCGATTACTTATTTTGCTATGAAGCACATGGGGATATTCTTTTGCTCCTACATTAAAAGAAATCGAGGCAGCTTCACACCGAGTTTCATACGATCTTCTTAAGAAAAAGTTTATACGTTTACCGCCTGCAAATTTACAGAGAACAGAATTATAGCGTTTTGCAACATTATTAGTCATATTGAACAGCAAACTTTCAGCTTTGCGAGCAACTCGATCTACAACAACCATTACATCTTGATATAATCCGCATTCAATTATTTCTGGTATCCTATTTTTTTCATTTGGCTCTTTGGTACCTGTACAAAAATAGCTTTCGCAGTTTTTATGATCCCAAAATTCGTGGTGAGGTCCATTTAGTATATCTTTTCGTAGTTGTTTTATTTTTTCCGGGTGAACCAAATCAGAGCAATTTTCAATTGCATGCTTTGCAGCATATATAATTCCGTAGCGAAGTCTCTTAATTTTATTATTTAATAAATTTCTTTGAACTACAGGCACTTTTAATCCTTTCGAACTTACAGATTTTTTTGTTAATATATCAAGACTCTAGCAATAACTTCGGAGTAGATGATTTTGACATTCTATTTTTTGAACTAACTTTCGACCATAGGGTCTTGCTTCTGCTAGTTTTCTAGTCACACTACTGTCTCCATCGCCAACTAAATAAATGTACTTTAATTTATTCATTTCTACACTAGAAATAATGCCTTCTAAGATTATATCAGATTCCATAGAAGTTGACGATGAATTCCAGTTTTTGCAGCAATTATGTTCGGTGGGTTCTTGCTGTAATGAAGCAGATCTTGCACAAACACAACAGTATTTGTTTCTTATTCCAAGAAATAGAATCTTTCCTGTTTTAAAACCTATTATAGCTCCTACTCCTGAAGATGCATTATAATTTACCCTATAAGAACGCTTGCTCCATGCGCCATCAGCTATTACGGTAATCATTGGAATACCATCTACATCGATCCTGTTTTCGGAAACTGCTAAATCATACTCTTCTTTTCCAGCATCTTTTATAACTTCCCACGCAATGTCGTGTATAGATGTTGCAATTTCATTTTGGTGGGTACTAAATACATTGCAGCTCATGCATGGAATATTGCAATGAGCAAAGAATTCACGCATTTGGCTATAACCTCCTCCAGTTGAAATGGTTTCAAGTACTGCTGCTTTGTTAATATCTAATGTAGAAACAGAATCATCTAAATATATCTGCTTTTTAACATGACACATTGTGCACTCTATAATTAATTTAGAATTAAGTCCTAAATGTTGCTCACTAATTATTTGTAAGTGTTCATTACGACACGAAAAAAGTTCTAAATGAGGAAATTTCTTTATGTTTTCAAAAAAGCCATTCAAATTAATAATACGCCTTCCGGTTGCTTTGTATTGCTGTTGTTCTTTTTTTGGATAATCAATCGAAGACAAATCTGATGTCGATGGTTTAGGAGAAGGGCTTTTTTTGGGTATGTTGTGAGCTACTTCTGGAGTGATGCCAGATGTTGATGGAAGCGAAAAGTCATCTAAATAATTAAAACGAGTGCATGTTAGTGTAGTGTGTAGATAGTTCTGATGGAGTACCTGACATATTTTCCTGCAGGATAGAAACGGAAGTTGTTGGCTGTTGAGTAAAACTGTCCACTAATTCTTGATTACATTCAAGTTCCGTTGATTGAGTTTTTATTGCAATTTCAACGGTTTTCCGCTTTATTCTGCTTCTTATATGATCCATTCTACGCTTCATGTTAAGACGTTTAGCACCCAAAAGATCATCTTTTCTTCCCATATTTAAATATAACTGTAAATAATTCTACCATACAGTACCAAAGATGTTATTCATTCTAACTATTATAAACTTACTTAGGGCCAGTTCTACAATGCAAGTATAAATTAAGAATAAGCTATACTGAGAATATCTCACATAGATTTCGTTCATAATCGCCATATAACGTTATTATATTTGTATAAATTACGGTATAATGATCTGCCCACGATCAGAGCCATAAGTTATCTAACAATTTATACAAAAAATAACGTTATAAGATGAGACATATTCTCAGTATAGCTTATTTTTAATTTATACTTGCTTTGTAGAACTGGCCCTTAAAGTTTTAAAGATTACCTGTTATAAAGTTTAAGGGGGGCACCCTGGCTTAGGACTTAGGAGGCTAAGGGTGACTTGTATAGACCTAGTTTAAAATTTTAAACTGTAGATTAACCAATCACAATAGTCAAAATCCGAGTTTAAACCATAGTTACCGGTTAAACTTGGACTATACAAGTCAACCTTAAAGCGAAAATTTTTATAAATTTTTTTGATTGACAATAATGGAGTTGAGATTTCTGGAACTTTTATAATATTGAACTGCCTATTTGAAAATGTTAAAAAAATTTTTATTGCAAAATAATGCAAGATTTAGAGTTTGTTAGAACTCATTTGTTGCTTGTTTCATCGGAACTTTCAAAACGATTGCCACTTCTTGTTCTTTTTTGATTATGTTCGATTCCTTGAGTAGGTACCATTTGATATTCTTTTCTAGGTCTTCCCCTGTGTTTGGTCCTAATTATTTTGAGTCGACCTTGACCGCGTATACTTCTTGTACAAGAACCTCATCGCCATCAACTTCATTCTGAATATCATCGATTCCATCTTCGATCTTATTTTCGACTTTGCTTTGGGATTCATCAAGTAGTTCTACCTTCAAACTCAGATTTTCTGGGTTTTTCGATAGAATTATCTCGGATTTCGCTTTTCTATCGGTTTTAACCCATTTTTCTAGTTTCTGCTGCGAGTTTGTTGTCGGTTTCTTCACGCTTCCACTTGCGTATAACCACATATCGTTTTGTACTAACACGGTTTCTATTTGAATTTTTCACGTATCCTAGTTGTCTTTGTTCAACGCATAAATTCTTGATGCTACCCATATTCAGTAATTTTCTGTTCTGACTAGTATTTTACTTTACTTACTATTTACTGTACTTTACTATATACTGTACCACTTACTGTACATTTATTCTATCTGAACCAACAACATGGTTAAAAAAACGTAAACTACAAAACTTTTTAGCAGCTGAACAAAAGAATAACATTTTTGAAAAAAAATTCCTTTGTTTTTATACAATAACAATTATTGAAAGTAATGGTTTTACCAATATTTGAAGTTCATAATTAGAAAATACATAAAAAATAATAATAATTTTTTTTGGTTTCTTTGTTTCACATCAAAATTGCGGGCTACATTTTTCTCGCAGATTGAATTGAAGAATCTCTGATTAAAGATAAGTACCTATTTACATCGCGGTATCATTTTGCAATTATTTTACATAATATGTAATATTTTTTTTTATTGCATATTGTCAATAAAAAAATCAATTTAATTAAGAATAGTATCTTGCGTTATGGAATGGGTAGGTATAATTTCAACAGGATTACTTCCCGGCCGACGTTTTTTATTTTTTGTTATCGGTACTCACATTTGACATTAATTTGTCAAAATTGTCATTTAATATTTAATTAATTTATTTGTGATAATTAATTTAACTTAATTTGTTCTTTGTTGATTTCTATTTAGTATTACCTACTTATTAATTTTGCTATATTTTTACTCCTTTGCCTTTCCCTCCTTTATAGTTGAAACATTCCATCATACTTACTTGCCATGATTATGATGAAAATGTAGCATCGAAACGTCGGCCGGGAAGTAATTCTGTTTAAATTATTCCCATTCCATAACCCAACATACTATTCTTATGAAATAATACATATTTGAATGAGATTGTCCCCCCTAAAAAATCAATAAAAACCTCCTTTTTAGCCACCTAAACCAGGTTGCCCCCTTAGAGCGCCTCTCTCACGTAACTTAAATGCAGGGTCTTGCACAAATCAAGAATGTGCTGTTAATAATAATCATTAAAAAAAATTATTTAGGTAAAACATAAAACTCTTTTGATACAGGCTTAAAATGTCGAAATTAAAATTAATTCCGAAGCAATAATCGTCAATATGACATATATACATTGTTTAAGCGCTATAATTGGTCGTATTTGAAGACAATTGCTTTGAAATTACTTTAAATTTCAACATTTTAAGCCTGTACCAAAAAAAATATTTCGCATTAATAATAATTTTTTTTAATCATTTAAAAATATACTCTATAATATATTTAAAAATATTTACATAGTTTTAACAGCACGAGTTTGACTTACAATTTTTGCATTTTAGGATAGGAGAGACGACTGAAATAACAACATGAAATGAACATTATATAATTAAAACAATAATTAAAGTTACCTATGTCCTAAATTTTTGTGAGTGGAGAAGTTCAGATTTCAAAAACAAAATATAAAAAATCGATGTTGCACTTTTACACTTTTATTTGTCGAACATACAATCGAAATGAAATGACGTTAGAATACAAACATACATAATTTGTTAATTTTTCATGTATTATTAAATTGTGAAAAATAATACAAAAATACAATTTGTGAAGCACATACATTTCAAAATGATACTTTTTATTAAAAATTTAAATGTAATAAATATTTATACTCTTTTTTTCATAATAATTTATTATAATAGTAAATTAATTATATTGTAAGTCTTCAACATTTCTGATGAGACCTTGTATAACAGTTTGTGATAAAAACTGATAATGTTTATAAACTTTGTCGAGATATGAAAGAAGTCTCTATCCACAATAGATTTTCTCTACTACACGTCATAATATATTTAACTACACGGCATGAATTACATTTATATAAGTCTATCATTTCTTGAACTTTGTGAGTGTCACCAACAATATTTTACTCAATAGGAAGAGTAGCACCTTAATGCACATACTGAAGCGGGTAAGCTGGAATCGGAAACCAGCATTTACTGTGTATGCAGGCTAACAAAACTTGAATGTTTAAAATTCAGCTGACTGAAAAAGTAACAAATTAAATTTTTTTAGAAGTTTGATAACAAAACACATTTGGCAACTAAATAAAAAAATTGTGTATACAATGTAGGATCAAAAGTAAATCGAACAACTTTAAGCAAATAAAGCAAATAAAAATATAAATAAATACTGTACCACAAATTGCTCTAATTTGTGTCGCTTGCCCCGCTGATCTGCGATGGAATGGCAGACAGGCCAGCTAAGGGATTACACCCCCGTCCAGTTCCAGAGCATGGGTCGCGCATGCGCGTTTCGTGGATTCTTTCACGTTGAGACTCAGACGATCTTTGGCAACTAACCAAGGAAAAAATATAATCGGGCGCCAGTTTTCTAAATAAAACACAAAAGTAGAAGAAAGGGTGGTTTTATTTATAAAACAAAAGTCAAGATAGAAGGTGGGGTTGACAATGCTTGATTCCAAAACTCCATATAGGAGACACACAAACACATAACAATTCAAGTTAAATCCAGAATACCCTGAAGGGATACCCTGGGACAATAAATGCAAAATAAAAGATCTAAAAAATTCAAATGAGTTGCCATCTGAAGACAACCCATCAAAAATACGGGGACAGCAAATTGCGCCAGCGGTCAAGGGTTTTTTTAATCCTACCCGTAAATTGCGCCAAAAATTTTTGCGTCTGACCGTAAATTAAGTCAAAAAAAGGTTGTTAAATTTTAATCCATTGCTTGTTTGACAAAAGGATTAGTACTATTGAAAAAAATTTGCGTCTTAATTTAACAGAGGTGTATTTAGCCCGTATTTTCTCACTGTGGGACTTTCACTTATTTTTACGTTAATTTAGACATTTTCTATTTTTGAATTTTAGCAGATACGTCACCTTTACCCTAACCCTGTTTAATATGCAATTCAAATTTAATATAACTTAAAGTTGGTATTATTAGGTCGTAAATCAGCATAGAGAGAGAATAGAAGCAAATTAGATAATTGCAAAACTTTGTAATTTTTGGGCTTCAAGTATGCAAGAAATTGTGAGCGAACGTGGACATGTGCTGTTGGTAGTTGGTGGGTTTAAGTTTCGTCAAAGTAACACATTGCAAACCGGTGAAATAAGATGGCAATGTACTGATAAAAATGTCGTGCAACTTTGCATACCACAGGAGAAGCTGGGAGTCGCATTCGAAGTAAAGAGAACCTTAATCATAATCATGTGGAAGATGAAGGTAAGTTAAATCGACAAATAATAAGTGTAGGTACAAAACGAAAAATTCTTGAAGATGGTTGGAAGCATGCACCACCGGCTAAAGTTGTCAATGCTGTTTTAAAGGAAAATCCGTCTGTTCCGATAAATGTTGTTGATATTACAAAGATAAAGCGCAATGCCTACAATGAAGTTAGAAAACAACGCCCCCCCCCTTCCAACATCTATTGAGGACGTGCATTCTGCATTAGACTCCATAGATATCAGAACACACCGCGGCGAAAACTTTTTGATGGTTAATGACAGTGTTCAAAATTTAGTTATATTTTCATCTGAAACCAATTTGAAGTGTTTATGCAATGTAGACAGTATATATGTGGACGGTACTTTTGATTCTTGTACGAAACACTTTAAGCAATTATTTACAATTCATGGATTCAAAAATGATCATTATATTTCTTTGGCATTTTGTCTCCTGCCGAACAAATCAGAACATACGTATATCAATTGTTTTCAAACGTTGGTAAATATCTGCCTTGAAAAGTTTAATATACGTTTCCAACCTAGATCGATTGTTGCCGATTTTGAACAAGCCATTCAAAACAGTATACGGAAAATTTGGCAGAATGTTGAAATTATAGGGTGTCGTTTTCATGTCAGTCAAGCGTGGTACCGAAAACTTAAAGAATTTGGACTTTCAACTGAATATCAAGATAAAAATTCGCTTATTGGAAATTGGTTGAAATAGACATTTGGGCTGCAGTATTTAAACCCCGCAGAAGTATCTGAAAGTTTTCATAAAGATTTAATGCAAATTATGCCCGTAGATGCCAGACTTTCTAAATATTCTTCATATCTACATAACACATACATACAAGAAAATTCTTTGTTCCCCCCAAACATTTGGGCATCGAATACATCAAATATGTTCCGAACAACTAACGCCTGCGAGTCTTTCCACAATTATTTTGCTAAAAATTTTCATACATCTTATCCAGACCTTTACACATTTTTGGACGCCGTGTTAGATATGCAAATTTCTGTTTACGTTAAAATCGATAGTATTAATCAACAGAAGCAAATCCGTACTAAAACTATACTCAAGCAAAAAACATTGCAATTCAACATAGCATTGTATCAATCAAAGGAACTAAGCAGATTTGATTTTCTAAAACGTATATGTCATCATTTTGCAGATATTTATGAAAAATAAATAATAATAATCTTCATTAATTATAATAATATTTTGTTGTTTATATTGTTTATATTTTGTTTTCTATATCGTTTTAGAAATGAGAGGTACAGCTGTGCGTAGGTTACAGTTACTTTTTTATATATTTTTCTAAAAATTATATCAAAAACATTTTCATTGCGTTTTATAACTAAAATGACCCCCCCCCCCTCACACAGTTACTTTCATACGGTTCACATATTTTGAAACCTTCTAAAAACTACGCCACTGTGGGAATTACATAATATTATAATTACTAGTAAGTACTCCACTTATTGGGTATTACAACTTAAGCTCCCTAACCAACCGCTGGCGCAATTTGCTAGTTGTCCTTAAGCTACCGATCAAAAAAAGGCAAGAAAATATTGACCGCTGGCGCAATTTACCGGCCTCCCAAAAATAATATCGCGCATCTAGGAAACTGCCCAACGCAGACATAACACGTCGGTAACATTGACTACAAATACTCATTCGCAAGAGATATCATCAAGTAGAATTAAATACAGTAATTGCCTTTTCAACTTACCCTTCCACTACAATCATTCCGATTCAACATCGCTATTCTTTTGGAACCTCTGGAATATTAATGGTTCATCGTGCAAACTGAGTTTCAGATGTAAAGCTAAAAATAACAAAACTGCAATAATTAAACAAGAATCAATTCACCTGCGAACGGTAACATCTCAATGTCGATGTAAATTATTGAAGTAAGCTAATTTCCCAAATGCGCTTTTAACAAAATAAAAATCCATGGTTTTCCGGTCATCCCACGTCGTCAAAATTATTAAAATCAAAGCCAATAGGGCGGCGACGTCAAACGGACAAGGTCAGCTCAAGTGGACTGATAAGTAATGAAACCAGATGCGGAAAACTCCATTAAAAACATCCATGGGAATAAAAAGTAAAACGCCCTCATGGAAATGGTTCCATCACGCTGATCGAACAATAGAAATATATCAGCTCCACTTTAAGTTTGCTTGCAATTTTAGTTACTTGTTTGAAGCACGATACAAAATTAACCACATCTTATTACGATGAAAGCACAAAAAAAAGTGAGTTATCTTCTGCATTTTTAAGATGGCCTCTTAACTTTATACAAAGATTTTTACTCAAAGTTCTTCAAAGTTTAATGGGTTGCATAGATATAGGAGTCAAAATGAATCGATTTCTTATTTTTCTCGCTCGATATACCTGACGTAATCCTTCCTTTTGCATGGAAAGCAGTTAAGGTCAAAATTCTAGGAAATTATTTATGAGAATCGCCTGTTATCACGTAGATAAATTCTAAAAATAACTGAATGGAGACGACCGTCTGTCGTTCATACGAGGTTTGTTCAAATAGTTTCTTAAATTGAATCGAAATTTTAATTGAATTTCAGGATTGTTCGACGTAGTCGTAACAAGTTGAAAACCAAAATGGACGAACACAGAAATGGACAGGTGGTAATAAAAAGCTAAAATTTATCAAAGTCAAACTTCGTTCAAAATGGAAAATATCAATGTAATGCTTACCCACAAACATAAAACTGAAGGTTATTAAAAAGATCACTTCATTAAAATAAAGTTTGTGGCTTTTAAAACTCAAACACTACACAGAACAAAAATGAAACCTCCATTTTAGATGGTGATAAACGGAAGAATGCCAATTTGATAAATTTTCGAAATATTAACGCTTGCGCGTGATGGACATACACAGGATGATGCGTAAATTTCAAACCAATTTAAATAATAGCATTTGGAATGCTACAATACCAATATTTTGTTTGTTTGATTTTTACATTTACTATACCCAAATATATAGCAAAAAAAAGTATAATTATTATTACTTAAACAATAATTATTTATTGTGGCACCGAATGTATCTTTCAACCGCATTCGAAATTAAATCAAATTGGTAAATTTTTAATAAGATTATAGGAGTCATCAAATGATATTGTACTATTTGGTGCCATGGGAATTTATTTTAAGCTTTATGTTCAATCTTGAAATTAATGGAAACAATTACTTCACTTTTTGTATCTCTATTACATAAAAAATTAAAGTTAGACGAAGTCAAACGAACAAAAGAGATTATCTTCTTCCGTAATAGAAATGTGTTTGTTGATGAACAAAATGCAAGTAGGAAACTCTTGGCTTATTTTATGAGAAGTAAGATTAACAAAAATATTAGAATTACTTATACTCGCATGTGACTACTTTGCATTTACAAAATATTTATTTCGGTAATTCAATTGTTACATTACTTTTGCTTGATTTATAGCTTGACAAAGAGAGCCACGTAAATGCGTGCTCCAGTGCGAGGTGCGTAACGGCTTCCTTTTATGTTTGTATGTCTTCTATTTATGTGCAATAACTAGTGTCTGTGCGTAGAGGTAAGGGTTAAAATTTATTCGAAATAAATTTTGAAAAAAAATTTTAACTTTCAAATTTATCTTTCCGATAAATTTAATTGCTTTACCGCCATGGTATAGCTTTCATTATAAATCTGTAGAAAACCTGATGCTTTTGTGTTTAGTCACTTACTTTGCCTGATCAAACGCAACACTAATTGCCTGCTGTCATACAGAAAATATAAAGTAATTTTACGTTAACAATCTAGATTAAGTATTTAAAGCAAGGACAAATTTCTTACTAATTAATTAACAATTTAATTGATTGCAAAAAGTTTTACACGTTTCATTTGAGCTTTTGAAGTTGCTTCAAGCGTGAAACACGCAATATACTTATACTCGTATGTATGTTAAAAGTTTTTTTAGAAAGATATATTTCAGAAAGATTTTATGTTTCCAATTGCTTTTATTCTTTGATAAAAAAAACGTTTTTAATAGACTATTTCTTTAAGTAAATCAATTTTCCAATAACCAATTTTTGTACATAAACAAAAATTTACAGCTTAACGTGGAATCCAAACCAGAACACCAACAATTTGTTAATAACTAAATTAAAAGCATCATTACTCAACCTGTGGGTTGCGACTTCGCGTTTAAGGCCTAAAATCTCTTTTAAAATAAAATGTAAATGCCAGGATAAATAACAATTTATTAAATTTAACTACCTAAATACAATAAAAAAATAAGAGAAGTCATAGCATAAATAAATATAATGACTCCCAACTGTAATACTTTTTAAATAAAATAAGTGGAATATTATAATTAAAAGTGTACGTTTTCGTAGTACAAAATTTTTTCATATGTAGAAAATGAAAATTTTCAATTTTAATTAGCTTTTCATAATAACTATAACATAAATGTAATTTTAAATTAATTATTATTCAAACCTTAAGAGAAATAGACAAGGTAATACATTTTAACTTAAATGAGAATACCGTTTTAATACGAACATGCATTCCTAAGAAAACTGAAGTTTCATTTTAACTTTTATTAAGGTTTTCACGTTAATTCTGCTTACTTCAAAGTTGCTTTATTAATTGCATTCCGATATGAAATACCTTTTCAGTTGTGAAAAATCTCTAGTAAAGGTAAATGTTAAAAATAAACGTAATAAATAACATCAATTATTTTTGAGCTCGTAATATTTCTTGTTCTCTCAAAATTTTGTATACTAAAATATCGAAAACAACAAATAATGAACCACAGGGTGAGTTATTACTTGCTGAAAGAAAAGATCTAATATCCGTAATTATCACTTAATTTTGTTCGTAGTTTACAAATTATCCGTATAAAACTTGCCAGAATTGATTTTATTAATTTTATTCAGAACAGCGTACGATATAATTTCAAAAGTATTAATTTATAGATATTGTTGTATTATTGGGTATTTTGTAATTTTGGGGTGCTAAGCTGTAGTGAAGGTACTAAAAAAATTTAAATTTTTTTTAAATTTAATTGCTGAGTGTGGTTAAGAGAGCCAAGTTTTCCAGCACACGGAGACTTCTGGAAAAAAAGAATTGCATAAAGTATCTCCATTCTTCTTCATCTACTTCATGAAGTACAACTTACATGTGTAACATCTTTTTTGTAAGAACCATGGTTACTTTGGTAACTTTGGGAATTTTGAAAAACAAAGGTTGGCAACAAGGGGATTGGCAATCGAACAAGGAAGGAGAGTGGTCGAATTTTCTGGAAGTGACTTCTTTTTTGTGATTTTCCTGGATCAATCCTTGATCCAGTTGTGCGATTTGCATTTTTAGTGATAGCTTGTGGTGTGAAGTTTCTTCTCGAATAATTACGTAAGTAATTTTACACATTTTCCATTAACATCTTTTGGCTGCAAATTAAAAATCTATTTTGTTGGTGATAAGTTCTTTATCATCAACTGGCGCCCAAATTCCATCATTGCAGATTGTGTCATCTGTGGGCACTAAGAGCTTCTTGTGGTGAATGCTCTAGATCATTTTTTCAAGAACCACGAAACGCGCTGTGCGCGACCCGTTTGTTCTCCGGCTGCGGTTAAGAACCAAAGCTTAGCTACCTTTTTTTTTATCATAAAAGGATCAAGTGGCATTGTGACCATCTTTACTGCCAAAGATTGGTGCACATGAAACATAACACCGTATGGATCTAATTAATTATCCTAGGAACTTTGTGCGTTGATTACTGTACACAAATTAGTATTTTTGAAGGCAATGAAGTATCTTCAAAACGCGAAAATAGTGTGGTATCTTATGCGAGAACATCGATGTGTTTTATGGAAATTTTGGTGGCTTTCTTACTATTAGTTAAAAATAATATTAAAAATAGAATCATTGCTAGTTGGATCATTCAACGATTGTATTACCCGTTTGTACTTGAGAAATTTTCCCCAAATCTTATTTATCAAAATTAAATAAGGCAAGTGAGATAGAACAGTATATAATAATAGTTATGAACCTTATTACACAAGATGTTATAAATTTTTATTTCAGGATAATGCACTAATTTTCTGACATGACACGTGCATATTTATAACTGATATAATTTTACAAAGCAGCTGTTCACATATAGTAAATGTCTTCACGCTATCGATTTGATATGGCATGTAAGTTGGAGTTGTTTCGACAATAATATAATTTTATTAAGAAATTATTAGCTGAATAATTATATTATCCAAATAAATAGTACCTACAATAAGTAATTCAGTAGAATTTCTCGCATTATGATTTTCAATAAAATTACAAAACTTACACACCCGGGGGATCCGTGCTGGCAATTCACGATAACGGTTATAATGAGAATGTATTATATCGACTGACTGTCCCTTTAACATTGTCAATATTAACTGAATTTCACCTTTTATTATGCTTTGTATGTACCACAAAATTATATAACAATCGAAAATGAACTTAGTGAACAAAATAAAGAAACTTTGTTAAAGCCATATTGCACTTTTTTGCTATTAAATAATGATAATTTATTATTAAGAGGCTAATACCAAAATACTCTTAATGTACCTATTATTAGTTATTAAAATGGGTTAAGGTCTAATATAATGCGATTAAATTTAAGCCGATGAAACTTTGTGGTGAACTTACTTTAGAATGTCTCATGAGTAATTTAATAAAGATTTTATAAAGATTAAAATAGTGAAAATGCAACTCTTATGTCATGTGACACGGGCAGCGGTTCACCCAATAGAAAGATTTAAAAGTAACCTTGCTTCGACCAATAGTATTTAGTTAGCACTGCAGGACCTCATTTTTTCAAACTTAGCTGTTAGACAAATATCTGATTGTGAGTGAAGAATTTACGAGATCTATGTTATCGACACTGAAGATGAATGCTAGACGCCTTAATGAACAAATCAGCCACGAGGAAAATGTAGGGGTTGAGTTGCGTTAGTAGCTGTACGTTTGAGTCAAGTTCCTGGGGAGTAAAACAGTAAAAAAGTTAATTTTGTTAACTACATAGTTTTTTTTTGCTGTTCAAATCAGTTGACCTTGCTGTTCTTATAATAAAATTTCTTTTAATACTGTAAATAATTAGGGTCAAAAATACAACAAAAACTGTAACACGTAAATTCAATTTAGGGTTACAATAAATTGTAAAAAAATTTGTTGTAACGGAAAGCTATCGCTAGAAAAATAATGTAACTTTCTGCTAACTCGAAACAATTAATTATAGACCCTGATATGTATAAATTTTGAATGATTATAGTTTTGATTTGGTGATGTCGATATGGTAATAAATTAAAATTTTTATTACTAAAATGTCAATAAAAAAAGCAAGATTCTTTAAAAAAAGTTGTAATTTTGCATTGCATTTGCGATACACTATATTATAGTGATAAAATTACTAATTTCATATAATATCACCTTATTGGTTACAATAAAACTTACCTTTTTAAAGAAAGTTCTATTTTGCTATATTATTTTAGCAAACCCATATAATATAAAGTTATTATTTTAATTGTTTAACATTAAAATTTAAAAATATTACAACATTCTGTGTATTTGGGTGGAAAATATTAAAGCAACTTTTGTATGTAAATTGTAATTTTAAAACAAAACAGTTTTCATTGTAATTAATTAAGCAAGAAAGCTGTAACTATACTAACGTATAATAAACTGAAATGATGCAGACGTAACCTGATGAGGTCTTACTCCTAATGAGAGAGCGCATCTACAGATGCGAATGTTTCAAATCAGTACGAAGTGCCTTAATTCCGGTTACCTGATCACTAGCCCTGATGATAGGTATAAGAAAACTCCTTAATTGTGGGGTGGTAGGCCGCAGGTCCCAATTACTGTGTAGTAAAGGTAATAGTTTCGAACCTAACCCAAAATTAATTAAACACTAGAAATAAAACAAATGATTTTTAATACTTATCTAATATAAACGAGTGATACAAAATGAATTCAGAAAAGTTTCTCTGTGCTAGCAACTTAGAAAATGCGATTATTGGCCACTAAATATACACTGTTGCAAAAATGATTATTAATTACAGCCAAAACGCGCCGATGACCACTAATAATATACAAGCTTACTTCTATAATTTTTTCTATATGACAGAATTGCCAATGGTGGCTGACCATTTGCCTATTTTTATTTCATTCCTTATGCCGATCTCATTTAAACGCACGGCTGGAGTGCAATTGTGGATAAGCTGCAACTTATCAGAAATTTAGTTCCCCTAGAGCGATTGAAAAAGCAGTTTGATTGAACGTATACGAATATTTTTGATTCCAACGTCATTGCTATCGTGCCAAATTTAATAAACTACTTTGAGGAATTCTTTTATCATTTGGATGATCCAGCTTAAATCAGCATCTCTAACATCCATTTTTTCACTGATCTATCAGCTTCAACATTAGCAAGTATTGTTTAAAATACAGTTTGTCAAGTGTGATGCGTTATTTTAAGACAAGTTTTAAAATTTCAATTGCGAAGTCACACGTTCTATCTCGATTGGAAGAAAGTGCCTATCATCTTTTATTATGTAAACTTGCCAGAGCTCTTACGTAAGTAAATTTTGGTTTGGTTTTTTATTTATTTTGTAATAACCCTTAGAGGTCATTGAGTGTAATAAAAGTTTAATTTACAGTGAGATCATTTTATGGCTATACTTTTATTATACTGTGTGTATATTTTTGCACAGTCACAATATTGCAATTATTGGAACCATCTCTCAAATTTTATTATCTATTGAAAGTACTTCTGCTATCATTTGCGTTGTTTTTAATCTTTTTCCAAGCTACCCTTATTTTTCAGAACCAACAGCTTTGCCTCCGCAGTGATCAAGAGCTGGTCTATTAACATCGAGGATAAAAAAACTGGAAAAATTCTCTTTAGATTATGACAAACACTGGTCTCTGTTTTAGTAAATTCTTTCATTAGGCGTTGCAGCTCAGAGGTAGTTTGCTTCAAGTCGCACTGGACGTTTAAGGGATTTATCACAAAATTAAGATGTATATGGTTCAAGTTTCAAAGGTAAGTAGGTACGTAGATTGCTCTAACCTGAACTAGGTACAACAGCAATTTGACAAAATATCTCAGAGAAAACGCAAAAATTAAACAATACTCTCGATCGTGAAACAAGACGTCCACACATAAGAACTCAAAACGTTACTCAAATAAAAATAGTGCATCGGGTACCTTATCCAAAAACTTTTTGGTTTTATTTAATTTACATATTTATTATTATTATTTTATTTAGATTACAACTTTACGTCACTGATGAGATCTAATAAGATCGAAACATGTCTGTCGTTGTTGTGGTTTGGTTATAACTGATTAATCTTTAAATGTGTACATTTTTTCAGAAGCTAGTTAAGCTTCATTACCATTACAGTGACCTTGGAAAAGTCACGACTCTTGATTGATGGTTTATCCTCAACACATTTAGTACATTGTCTTAATGACATGTTTTCACGACTCCTTACTTCCATACACATATGAATTAATTTTACATGATTTCTTGCGTGTAGAAATGCAATTTCAAATGCATTGTTTGAACAAACACTTGAAAATATTTAAAACAATGCTATAAAAATTGCAATGTGCAAAGGTCGTTCAAAAAAAAAAACGTAAATTCTCTTTTACCACTAAAAGAGAATTGTTGCATTAATTGTAATAATGTTTCAAACATTACAAAGTGGCAGTTAATAGTTACAGTTTTCTAATTTAGTTTAATTTAATTTAATTTAATAAAATTAGATGCTGTAGATTTATTGCACATAATTTCGCTTTCAGCTCATTCGGTTCAAAGAGTTGATTGATTCTGTGATACTTAGCGCGTCCAAGTTTTATTCAGGCTGACCATTAAAACGCAAATAATGGTATTGTTTAAATATCGCTTTAGCTCATTGACAATGGTTCGTTCCTGACTTTTTTTTTGATATCAGCGGTTTAAAAGCGACTAAAACGATTACGGGGGTTTCTCGATTGATACTATTTACAAAGTGTGCCTGACTCTGTGAACACAAAAATTTAAGTGTCAGTTTAAGTTTAAGAAATAGCAACAGTTACACGGAGCTAATTCGGACAGGATGGTAAAACACAATGACTAGCATCCAGGACAAAAGCTCGATTGTAATTGTGATTGGATGCGTCGTCGTACACAGAAAAAAAAGGTGTACTTAAAAGTAGAACAATTTGTGCCTAGATTGTCTACAAGTACAAATTGGGTGAAAATTAGGTACAATTGTACTTAATTTTAGTCAAATTCAGTCATCTCTAGCGCAATTGTACTATTTTATAGCACAAATTGTGCTAAATTTTTACACAATTTGTACTTGTAGACAATCTAGGCACAAATTGTTCTACTTTTAAGTAAACATTTTTTTCTGTGTACATTTGATGCATAAAATTAAAATCAATTCTCTTTAGACGTTAGTGTTGTAAAACCATCCACGACGAAATACAACAAGACCAACTCAGTTCTGGAACTGAAATGTTTGTTCATAAGTATCCGTTGGTCATCGGGGCAGTGGCACAAATTATAAGCGGTTTATGTTGCATATTTATGGAAATTTGTACATGTCTCAGTACATGGGTACTGAGAATTTCAAAAGTATTTATTTTTCTTATAAATTATTACCACTTCATTGGAATTAGTAACACAAAACACCTCAATTTGTTTAGGTGCATAACATAACATTCTAAGTTTGTTTTAAATTGGCATACCTGGTTAACTAATGAAAACTTATCTGGTATAACTTTATTAAATAACAGTTACCTTAAGTAAATAATCACCCCAAATAGATACAAAGTACATTTGGCAATTCATGAAACAAATCCCTTTGGGCGCAATTATAGAGCCCAAACTATTTATTTGGCTAAGATAAATAAACACACGTATTCAAACCAATTTTTACATTTTCACAGTTGCATGCCCCAAATATTCTACTAATTTATTGAGTTCAGCAAAACTACTAAGCCTTGACATGAAATTTATGTTCAAACTTTTATAATTTATTACCTTTTTAAGGAATACAGGAAGCCAAAGTTATTGTATTTATTATTTAAAAAATACATTTAATGCTGGTCAAATTTAAAATTTATTACTTATGTATAAATCAAAAATCCAATATACTAATAGACGGAGAAAAACTTACGAAAATTAACGAGACAGGCCGTGCGGTATTACAAACAGAAAAAAATTGTTTTAATTTTCGGATCACGTTTTTAATACTAAACTAAATCAATCTCCTGGTAATCTTTTAATCTATTCTTGAAGAAAACGTATTTTTCAGAATTTTCATATTTCAATCACGACTTATGTTACAGCTCATTTTGGTGCGGTTGTCTTATCGTGTTTAAGTTGACTGCATCGAATTTCGTCATTAATTTTATAAATTAATAAAATGTGGGATGTCATTTAATCACGTCAAAAACCTTAAACGATGAAAAATTATTATTATGAAAAGTAAATTTGCTCCGTGAATATTATTATTATTTATCAAGTAATGGTAAATTTTGAATATCTAGTTAGCTAATGAAAGGATCTAATCCTATGTAACCTTTGTTAACTATTTCTAAATGGTTGAACATTATTGGCGATTTATCGATTGCTACTTTGTTCTTGGTGACCTGTCATTCATTGTGTTATCTGTAATTTAGGAGCTGTTGATGTTGATGACAGCCCATATTAAAATGTACTTGACAAATTAAACCAAATAATTATTTTGATATACCCACGTAGTTTACTTCAATTATGCGGTAATTTAAATTTTTTATCGAACGAAACAACCTTGTCATAAGGCTGGAAATATGGAGAAAATATATAAATTCTTGTTTATAAAAAACTAAATCTTCAATGTGTATAGGTTTCTTGTTCGCCGTAATTTTTTTACTTTTTGTTTAAAAGGAGCTGCAATATATAATGAAAGAAACTGAACCTACTTTTAGAACTTTTCTTAAGTATTGGCGTAACAATGCAATAAGGAGTGCTCCTTTGGAATTCGGGTAAGTTCTTTTTCTAAATAATAAATTTTAGAATTCCCCAGGTTGTGGATACTCATAATGTTATAATGTATTTTTATGACAAAAAATTTTTATAAAAAGAAATGGTTTCGGTTTAACAGAATGAGACAATGAATAAACAATTTCTTTTTAATGTTATTTGTTGGTCTAGACATTAAAAGTTTATAAAGCTAAAATCTTCATAAAAACAAATAATATATTTAATGGTACATACATATGTATTTATGAGTAACCGGTATAACCGGTACGTGACATGAGATGCACCACCGCATTTTCTGGAACTGGCTCAGACACGACAGGGTTTATTTATATTTTGCAGGCGGTTGGATAGGTTAAGCCATCCGTAAACTAAGCCAAAAGTAGCACAAAAAAGCATAACAGTAAGGATAAATAAAAACTCGTTAGTCCGTGCCGCGCGTCACTTGAAATAATTTTGATTTATTGATAATATTGTATAACATACAGGTAAAGCTTTTTTTTTGTCCTTATTATTAGAAGTTTTATACGTCAATACTACGTTTTCTTAGTTTTTATAAGCTCTAATTTTATTTATTCCTACACTTCTATACAACTTGGCTGAATAATATAAATAGTCTACTCTGGAAATGTATGTTTCCATACAAATAAAACTGTTCTAAGTACCCCATTATAACTTTTGTGCCATTTAATAAGAAAAATGTATTGATATATCTGCACTGTCACTGTCGAAATAATATTATAAATGTAGCAAACATAGTAATCAAAAACCATAAAAGCTCGGTATTGTTTACTTTGTTCTTAAATCCGTACAAGAACTTGTGCAAAATATATTTGCAAGATCAATAGACAACTAACCGATGAAAGTATAATTTAAATTTTAGTTATTATTCCGGATACTATAAAAATTCAGAGTACATAATATTATAAAAACATTTATAATTAATTTTATCAAACCGCATTGTTTACTTGTTACGAAAATTAATTGCTCAAGTTATAATAAGTTAGTATTCAGGCTAAAATACTACAAAAAAAACATTTTAAACTAACCAACCACTTGTAATGTAAATCCAACTAAGAAATTTTATTAAACTGTAATTATTTTATTATTAAAACACTTAAAAGCCACTAAAAATTACAGAAAAATAAATAAAAATGTTTATGGTGTGAATTATAATATTTTCAAATATTTATAATGGAAATCCAATTTTCTTTCGGTATTTGCGTTGTGCTTAAAGAGCGACATGTGTTTAATCAAAAATTGTTTGCATTGAAAATAATAAATTTGTTTAGAGAAATAATTCACATCATGTCTGCAAGAATGCAAACAATTTCTACATTATGGATAAGTAATTGAAGTTTTAAATAATTTAACGAAAATGAATATTTTGTTGGATTAAAGTACCAATTTAAAAGTTTACTAAATTTTAAATTAATTTTAAATTATATTTTCTCACTCCTATATGATTTTATTTTTTATAGTATTAGGGTATAATTTATTTGTTATTGTAGTTGGTTTTTTACATTTTATGATGAATTTTCATAATTTATAATATTCTGTTTTAAATAATTTGTAAACTATGTAGTTTGTTCCATTTACATCAAGTTAAGTTGACAAGCAAACAAGAGGTTCAACAACGACATACTAGAAAATACGAGGGTTGTTATTGTTAGCATTGCATTAGCATAATGTTAACATTATCTTTTTATAACTTATTTTTCGATGTCCTGTTTGTTCCAAAATACACCGTGAGATTTATAAGGACAAATTCGTACTTACTTACAACAATACATAACTTTATAATAAATTCTTTAAAAAAATGTTAACGTATATTAGTTGAATTGCTAGAATACCTGGTTGCCAAAAGAATAAATTATAAATTACACCAACTTAGAAAGGCAACAGAATCCTTTAATCCTTAGAAGAGAAAAACTCACTAAAGCTGGCATCAAAGCTTACACGGTTACAAAGTCTCTAATGAGTGACAAAAAATAGTTCTCAAAGTTTTGAGAAAAAAATTAATAAATAAAATACGGGAAGGAAAATGCAAACTTTTTATTTTTTTATAAATTTAAATTTAAAAATCTCAAGTTTAAATTTTTTTTTCTAGCTAAAAAATGAGTGAAAATTTTTTTTATTTGCAATTGCTAAATACCTACTCAAAAGTTATATATTTAATGGGAAAGAAATAAGTCGGAAAATACAAATAAAAATCGACTAAATTTATGATATTATAATATATCAAAATAACAATATAAATGTTCCAAATTTTTCAATATCTACCCCAAAAGGCATATAAACTGCACCCGTATAATTTAGTAGATAAATATAAAATTTACTTGAGGAAAATATGGCTCACTTATATAAAATTTCAATGTAGAGAATCTAGCACTAAAAGTTTAACACTACCCGGGAAATTCAATGAACGAAATGTAAAGCTACAGGTGGCATGGTCGCAAATCCACAATTTTAATTCTTCAATATTGAATCCAATTTATTATTTCTTAAAGAAGTTAAATAACCGTAAATGCAGATGTGTAGGTGTCAAGAAGCAATAATAAATATTGAAACTATCTGCTATATTTTAATATTATTTAATCTTTTCTCGCAGTTCAAATACGATTAAAGAAAATTATATTCACCATAAAAGTAAATGTCAGCTTACGTCAGTAGAAACAACAGGAAACTGTTCAATCTAAATTGATTTTAAAGTGTGGTTACAAAAAAGAGAATAATTAAAGCAAATCTACAAACTAAACTTATTTAACAGCTTCCAACTTTTAACTACATTTGCAACATTTAAAAACACCTCCGTAACGTTTGTAACAGCAACAATAAAAATTCAATTCTTTACAAATAAAAACGTCGAAATATTTCGTGGTCATTTATTTGGTTAGTATCATTTGTTAAAAATAAATTATTATATATTAAATAATACCATTTTAACTATTACAACAGAACAACAAATTATTCAGGTTGATAAAACTGGGCAGAAATCCAATTTGTAGGTCATTAAATTCACAATAATCTTCAATTTATGGCTGCTATATCGCGCAAACTATAGTTTTTATGGAAAATTGTAAATATAATTTTTGTTCAAAATTTTGCTTTTAATAATTTGACCCGATGTAATAGCCCAAGTATTTCAAAAATAATCAGTAAAAAATCATTTTTTGATTGTTTCATTGGTAGGTTAAAATAAAAATAAATATTAAATCGAATCAAACAAATTATGAATTATTATTCCTTTTTCCTTGTTGAATAACGTCCATGGAGAAATATTATTAGAATTCACTTCTAACACCATAAAGGAACAACAGCAAAGTTGCTGAAAATTAAGCGTATCGATAACAAAGACATGTTTGACTAGATTCCGTCTACATCAGTTTATGATATGTAGGGCCGGTTTCACCAACTCTGATTAAGTACTTTAATGTCGGTTAGTTCCACCACGTATTTAATCATGGTTAAAGTAAGTTAAACATGGTTAAAAATGATCGACCAATTTCAGTTCATTAGCTGAATTTAACCAGAGTTAATGCTACACTTATGCGCATTTCTTGCAAAGAAATTTATAGTTATTTTTTTGAAAAACATCATATAACATCTTGAATATTTCGTACCGAATTGGTATTAGATATTGATATTAATCTTGGTATTAGATAATATATTAAATAAATTCAAGATGTATGATTTTCAAAAAGTAAATAAGAAATTAATTTTCAAGTCAAAATTTTGAAAAAAAAAGGGGTTTTAAAACATGATTTACGATAACACTAGGAGTATTCACACAAGGTTGTTTATTGATGTTAACGTCTAGTAATACACAACTTTACTTGGCGTTGCTAGGATAAATACAACGGTGTAAAAATATTAGACCATTTACACGTCAGTGTGAATACCTCTATTCTATCGTCATCATATGATGAAATTATTGTGAATGCAATTTATAGAAGACCACGAGTTTTAAATCCAAGACAGGATTACTTTGAAAATTATGACAATCTTGCGTTTTTTCAACGTTTTTGTCTACAAAAACGTACCGTAAAGATCTGCCTTTATAAATCCACCCTAAATTAGAGCACATTACCTTAAGAAATAACGCTATTTCTCCTAAAAACAATTGTTCAAAATTGTTTTTTGATTCCAAACTTGAGGTTATATTCTGTTAACACATTTGTCATTGAACAAAAAATGTTTACTGTACGGTTGGTAGCCTACACAATCACAATCTATCAACCAATCAGAATAGCTTTTACGCTCTAAAATTCAAATATACAAGAAGTCCAACCAATTTACTAATCAAAACTCCAAAACGCTTGGTGGAACGCTTTCAAGTTAATGTCGGTTAAATTTTTCTAATCATGGTTACTTAACCAACAATTTAATCAGAGTTGGTGGAACCGGCCCTTAGTCAACAAAAAAGAGGTAATTCTTTGCATTGTAGCATTTTTCACTTCTGACTGAATTTTGAGACCAAATATTCCTATGTGCATCGTCTTTTTATCTTAATTTATTAAATTTCAAAATTGAATTAATTTCTTTTGTTACAATCGCATTTCATATAATGTTTTCAAATTTTAGTGACATTAGTCTTCTATTATCGCCACCCTAAGTATTCATTGGATATAAAATGTATAGGTTGCTCTCATATTGGTGTAAAATATGAGCTTCTAATTAATGTCATATCAGTTCAATCGAATACTGTCATACATTTGCGATTTTTATTCAGTCCAGTTGATCCATTTGATTTGTAAAATCAATAGATGTTTTTAATTGAAAGCTTTTACAAAATAAATTGCAAATTTACGAATTGTTCAGTTACAAAAATTAATTAGAAATGTAAGATTAAATTAATGAGACTACAGAAAATTCAGTATAAAACTTGGTCAAGTACCTACTATATTAAATGTTTTAGTATTTTGCATAATATAGTACTCGTAATATGACACGACAGTGAATAAATTCATACTTTGCCCTATATCTTAAATGCAGCTTAATTTTCTAAGAATATTTACTATTCGTGTACTTTTATTTCACACTCTTCAGTGTACTCGAATTTCAAATATAAGATATTTTATGTTTTGAAAGAAAAAAAATTTGTATTGCTAACGTCATTTTTGAAAATTTAATCTATGATCCTTCCATGATCCCAATTTTTTTAAATTAATTCAGAAGATAATTTTTGCATTTTTAAATTGATATTTTGTGGTAATTCATATTGGCAGCTTTCTAATAATAAAATGTTGCTATTAATACCTGATTGGTTTAGGTTTTGATATTTGTAAATAAAGGTTTCTTTTAGATAACAGAACTTCTGAGTAGTAAAGCTTCTGTTATGCTTCCTAAATTCTTGACCCTTACCCGATTACGTTTCGTTTCAAGTTTAAGAATTTCGATTAATCTAATTTTGAATTAGGCTACCCTTTCAATTAACTTTTACAAAGAAAATCACATCTGTTGTTTAGATTCCAAGTTTAATTATTTTGATTATCCCGAATCATAGTTTTAGTTACCTACTCCAACAAATTGCGTATTTGATCAAATTTCATTTAAAATTAGCCACTCAAATGCAACTAGCAATTACAACTTTGTAAATTGAACAAGTCACGATTATTTGCAAAAACCTAAAATCCGTTAATTTGCTCTCATTTTGAAAGCATTTCCATAGTAAGTTTAAAGTTTTGACATTGCTTCAACAGTTCCGGATTCAGTAAATTGTGTTAGCTTGTTAGAAATTTAATTTGTTTGATTGCATTTAAGAATTTTAAATTATGTACATCTTAACTTAATTTTAAATGCACATAAATTTAAGTCTTAAACACAATTAAAAGATATTTTATAAAAATTTACTTTAACATTTTAGTTAGAGCCACACCACCTTAATTTGTCTAAAATGAGTATAAAATTAAAATAAAATTTGTACCAAACTCTGTTTAAAAACTGATGTTTTTCCACCATTGCAAATGTCACGGTAAATACAAAATCATTTTTATTATATAACAATATTAATATCAAAAACTAGAAATGGATAAGGTTAACAGTAGTCGTAAAATAGCGCAATCTCGTTAATGTATTCATGCGCGTCATTCGTCCACTTTTACATTTTCTTGAATCAACTTTAATTAAAAGCTACAGTAACGCTCAATGAAGCTTTAAATATAATATTTTTTGACTTTTTATAAAAAAAATTTGATAGCAGGGCATATATAAATTCTGATATTATTTTGAGCTAATGATGTTATTAACATCTACTCAATCGACTTCTGTAATTACAATTGATAAAAAGACTGCACAGTTAATAATTTTAATAATGCAACGGCTTGAACGTTAGAAAATTCAAAATAAATAATAATATATATATAGCAGCTGTTGTAAGAAATAAAGTGGTATTTTATGAAAGGGAAATGTGCAAGATCAAAAATAGGAGGCAATTATGTAGTCTCTATAAATTATGCTTTCTGCGTGCTTATCTTTACAATCAAGAAGAAAAACAACATTTTTCCAGCAAATGTTTTCATTTTTCAATTATTACAATCTGTGTTTATTCAGAAGAATACCGGATAATTTAGTTACGCATTTACCACCATCAATCCGAAATTTTAATAAATACTCTGCTGATACTTTATCATAGTTAATTGTCATTATTAGGCTATCGGTCTACTCTTTTTCCTGTTCTGTAATTTTGCTTGTTTGTTCGAGATAATAATAATTGTATAAAATAAGTTGTGTGAAAATGTCGTCCTTCTTAATGATCCGCTATAAATTAATATTATACCGGGCAGTTTCGAAGACTAAATAGGCTGTAAAAATAAAAAATGGCAGCTGTGATGTAACTCTAAGAGCAACGCAAATTGTAACATATGAAACCTTTTTTTATGTCTGTCAGTTTAGCAACTTTTCAAATTTAAACCGTAGACATTTTCTCAAAACTATTATTGACTTTCTGAAGAAAAATAAAAATGTAATTCAAAATAAACTTAAATTGCAAATCAATAAAAATGGTAAGTGGCACCATTATATATCACAGTCAGCTTAGTTTAGCTTAGCAATAAAAATATTTTAAATAACTTGTCAAGCACAGAAAATTTATCCATGTTATTACTATTATTTTTCAAATTTAAAAGCTTGTGCACTGCTTTTGTATACCGGAAAGAATTAATATGCACTAAAGTGGAACACTTTTTCTGACATTTTGCTTATTCTTTTTCAACCCAAAGTTCTTTTAAACCTTCTTTCAAACCTTTATTCAAATAAATTTTAATTAATAATGTATAATATAAAACTTCATTTACTGTAAAAGAAAACAAACAAGAACTAAATAAAAATTAATTAGTTGTTCTTCACTGAAAGGAAGGAAACTCAAAGTAAATTTTATAAGTTTCGTTGAAGGAAAGAAGAAACTAGAGATAAACAATTAATCGAAAAGGTTCAGTTTAATTTAAACAAACTGGCAGAATTAGAGACAAATCAAAATCTGTTTTAATGTCGAGTGGTCAATGCCTTAGGGAAATTTAACATCAACTTAAATTACTAAGAGACTCGACCCAAAACTGTGCAAACAACAAATAATAGATATTTAATTTCTTCCTTATCCACCAATCGCAGCGCCTTAAGTCACCTGAAACTGAATTTGCTGTAATTTTATTAGATTTAATTTAATGATAAGGTTAATAATAATATAAATTTTTTTTTATTAGAACTATAAACAATTTTTATCTTGTAAACTTTCAGCTCTTGCTTTTAATGTACAGTAGGTACTCTCAATTTTTAAATGTAGTTTATTTCTTTTTAGAATATTAGTTATATTATTCAAATTGGTAAATTTACCTTTTTAAGGTAACCACACACGAACATGCAGGCTTCTTATATTACTTCTAATAAGGTGAACTTTAGCAGTGTAGAACCTGATGAATTCCCAATTACAATAAATTTTTTTTTTATGAAAATAAATCAAAAATAGGTTAAGTGTTTCAGCGCATTTATTCAAATGGGCCCTAATTTGTAAAAGCATTGCATTTAAAGTTCATTTTATTACAATGTTATTTAGATAGACAATGGAAATTTTCTTTAGTTGCAGTAATAAGAGTGTCAATCCCGCTCCTTTCTCTTCATAAAAACATTGCAATAAAATGAACTTTAAGTGCGATTTTGTTGCAAAATAGGACCTATTAGAATAAATACTGTTAAAAAATAATTATCGAAGTTGCACTGCTAACGCTTACCTTATGCCATTTATAGTTCCAATTTAAAGCAAAAAATATATGAGTATTTCATGTTAGAGCGTTCCGTGATGTTTATCTGTTATAAATAATAAAGTACTTTCATATTTGATCATATTCGTAATTTGTAGATTTCATTGAAAATAACTTTAGGTATATAAAATTTAAAAAAAATAAGTCATTATTTTTCGTTCCAATTTGCTATATTTAGAAACTGTAATGAATGGTTTAGTTAGAACGGAAAGGAGCATAATAATAGAAGAAACCTTGTTAGCTTGATTTGATATGTAAACAACTTGAGTAATTCTTCTGCTTATAAAATTATTTTGTTTTCAAATATCAACATAATAAAGAATAATAAAATAATAGGAAATCATTGGCTACAAATTTATATACCAAACAATAAACGTAAAATGTTTGTAAATCTTTTCCTAAATTCGACAGTAAAGTAGAATTTGTTTTTTGTTTAAAAGACTGCATTTATGTTAAACGGAAAATTTTTATTTATAACTTTTTTGTCAATTATTGTAAAAACTACTCTTACATTAACTGATGCCGCATATAAATTTTAGAATAATTCTTGAAATTACGTTTGAACTTACGATCCCAGCTTTTGAAAAATCCTGTATGAGCTCCGGGCCTTGGCCTTTAAAAAAATTACTCGCAGCTTTATTTTCATCAAGCTCTCAAAAAATAGAAAAACAGAAATAGAGAAAAGTATAACTGAATGAACTAGAACAAACAAGTAACCTCTTTTTACTTACTTTTGTTGTAAGGTAGCTATTTTATTAAAGATAACTATTACCTTAATTTTTCTATGAAATTCAGATACCATAAATCTTGTCAAGTCGGGTGCAATAATTATTATGTTAACCATTAAATCATTAAATGGATGAGTAGGTCTCTGTGCAATATCCGGATCAATGCTTTAATTAATGGTAATCCAGATTATTTATAGTACAGGTATAATCTTAACTTTAGAAACCTATACATTGATACTTGGGAATATTCGAGTATGGGTTCTTACTTGGTAGAAAGGTTTTCTGAAATTAAACAACCTCTAAGGATAAAGGTATTAATCTTTTATTAAGCTTAAAAAAATTAATAATCCAGGTAAGACAGCATAATAAACTTTTGTTGCTATTGTTGTTCTGACAAACGTATCATAGGAATTTGTAACTGCAAGAAATATCTCGACGTTCTGAGTTTATCAATAAAATATAGAACTGCACTTGGAAACACTCTAATCATATTCTACCGATATTGCAATACCATTTTTAAACTAATGTTTTCAAACTTACATTTTAGAAATGAATTCATAGCCGAATTTGATAACTTTAATAATCCTTCAAATTTGTATAAAAAATACAACTCTTTTCGTCATTACCCATGTCTCGCTGCCATAAGTAACTGTAGGCACGGACATCACCTTATAAAATTTTAGAGAAGAGATTACAAAGCAGATTACAACACGCTGAGATGAGATTTTTAAGAGCTATCATGGGATACTCTCGAAGAGACCGAGTAAGAAACACAGATATCCGAAACGCCTTGGACATTTTCAACCTAAACGAAAAAATAGAGGAATACCGTGGAAAATGGAAAGAGCACCTAATGAGGATGAACGATACCCGCCTTCCAAAGCAGCTATACATATACAAACCTACAGGACGGCGCAGTGTCGGAAGACCGAGGAAAAGGTGGAGAGACCAATGATTGAGGGTGTCGTAACGGGTATTCAACCTAACACGTGCAGAAGAAGAAGAAGAAGAAGAAATACAACTCTTACAAAAAATGTTTTATTGTTTCTATGTAGACCAAACCCAGCAAGTGATGACAGTGACGACTAACCACAATTGCGTAGTTGATGTCATTAACAGAAAAGTGCAAAATTTTGTTTTTGCACATCGGGTCATCACTGCCATCACTAGCTGGGTTTGATCTATCTACGTATTAAAGAATTTCTATTATTTTTCAATATCATACTTATTGATCTGTCTTGTATCGCTGACGTATTACAGCGATTTAAAAGTTTTCTTATTAAAATAAAATATACTCAAAAACTTAAGCATTTGTGCATCAATTTAAAGTTAGATCAACCGCAACCGAGATGACCGAGGTGAAATAAATTTCATTTTTATTTTTGAAATAAGTTTTGTGTAATATTGATAGCAAGTAATATTTTGTGTTACGATTATTATAGTACATTTGGTTTTGTGTAAAGGGAGTGTGTGCAAATAACAATATTTTTGTTTTTTTCACTAATAAGAACAGATAGCTTTAATATCCAAAAAGTTGAAAAAACAATTTTATATTTAGTGTTCATCAAATCGCAATTTACCCGAAAGTTGTTGACCTAGTCCTAAAGCATACTTAATTTAGTGTCAATTATCACCCACAGGTGAACTCGGTAGAGCGTACAAACATTGTTGTGGGCTATCATGTCCCACATTCATTTGTTGAAAAGGACCATTATTTCTGAGAGTTTCACTTAACTATACAACAAACGCTGCAATTGCAATTTGAAATGCTGTGACTAGATTAATTACATATATTCCTTTAATTAATAATTAATTTCCACTAGTTAAATACTTAAAAAAAATTTAATAACCATTTTTCTTTTTAAAGACTGTTATAAGTCAAATTCAAGTTTAATTTCAAGTGAAGTTATTAAATTATGTTTTACTTTGTACATTTTAAAGAGTAAGTAAGTGTAGTAATTTATATCAAACATCAATGCATTTTAAGTAAAAATTAAATTAAAATGTTCTTTTAAACCACTAAAAGTACTAATTTAAACAATCTCGATTGTTCGGTTTACTCTCCTTTATAAAATATTTACTTTTGCGCATTTTGCTAATTATTTAATTACAATTCCTGCGTTAATTAAAACTGCGACTGTTCAATTAAACCAATTAAATGAAAAATTCCATTTGAACTTTTTGTTCAAACAATCATCTAAAATAAATCCTACTAGTTTGAAGTGCAAAAATTGGAAAATTAAAAAATACAGCAACAAAAGAAATATTATGTTGGTATAATTTTAACTTTTCTGATCTTTTATTCTAAGTTTAGCCTTTTTTCCAAATAAAGGTTTACTTTAGTTTCTTCGTTTAGTATAATTAGACTTAATTATATTTTGAGAAATTTTCTTAAGCATCAGTAGTAATGTTGTCATTACTACTTTTCGCTTTTTTTTATCTTTAGTTTCTGGTTTATTAAGTGTCCTAGTATTAAATTTTTCAGTATAACCACCGTATTAATTTAATTCAATTTAGCTTTATTGAATTCAGTGCCTTATATAGGCAAATAGGTAATTATTTGAATGAATACTAGTGAATTACATTTATAGCAATAATGCTTACGTAACAAATCTCAAAATTAGTTTGTGTAAGTTCAAATTAAGCTTTAATCTGATAGAATTATGCATAAATGTAAATTGGATAATTAATATAAAGCTGTTTTGATGATTCTTAGTTACTTGTAACCAAAAGGTTACAAGCGTTCTGCTGTGCTTAAAGCGTAACAACAAAAAATTTTACTTTAAACCGAATACACGTTTATAATTAATTTTAATTATTTTACCTAATTAATCCATGCATAAATAGGTGTACAGGGATGCTTATTTACAGAAAATAAACACGATATTTGAATTCTGGGGTTATTATGAATATCTGGGTTTATAATATTATCGTTTTTATTTTTTATGCATTTGTGTCGCTAAACAAAAAAATTATTAATATTTGTTATTATTAAATAATTAAAAAAAAGCTTTTGACTCGTAAGAACAAGCCAGAAAATAAAACAAAACTAATGAGACTGCAAATGATTGCTTTAGAAAGAGACGATTGAAGTTCAAATGTAGTTGTTGAGTTGTAGTTCTTGCGTGCGTATCGGATGCCTGCGGATATAGTACGTTATACCCCTATGGAGTAGTTTAGTCCTTGTGAGTTATGTAGGTTTAAGATAAGTTATATGATTTCAAATAATTACGTTTATAATTGCTATTGATAAGTACTTATGAGTAAATTATGTAAATATTTAGTTAATTATATTTGTTGACATCAAAATGGTTTTTCCTACTAATTGTGCTACATTACCCTTAAAAAATAAAATATTTACGAAAATGCTTTAAGAAAAAGATGAAAAAATCTTCCATTGCAAGAGAATTAATAAAAATAAGGTACAAAGAGAAATGCATCTTTACAGAATAATAATCTGAAGCTGAAAGAAAACTAATAAAGCCGGGATATTCTATGTTAAAATTACTAATCAAACAATCTTTGCTGAAACGTGTACCGAGCGTGTTAGGAACACGAACTCAAATATTTTGTGAGATGATGAAGCTTGAGAAGTACATGTAGTTTAATCAAACTTCTCGATTAATAAGTAGTGTTGCGGGAGTCATTAAGAAATTACCTCACGTGTAATTAAGATTTTTCTAAAAACTATTTTTAGTATAATGAAAACTTTGCGATAAAGTGCTTTTAGCGGTCGGGAACTTTCTAGTAAAGGTTTCTACAACGGTTAAATAGAAAATTAATTGTTTAAGTACCTAATTTTTTGACCAACTGTTAGTATTTTCAATTAAAATTTCAACAATTTTTGATTTGGTTTATTTTCAAATTTGAATATTGTGCAGTTAAGCGAGGTTATCTTACCACCACTAACTCTGATGGCCTGTATTCCCAACATGACACCACACAGCCATCAACCCGCAAGGCAGGAACTCGTCGGTTGATATCTGTCGCTTGCAGTAAACATAGGTACGACATAATTACCTGTTGGTATTCGACGCACCGTCCACAAATTTTGTAATTTGTATTTAATATTAGTTTGGTATAAAATGAAGAAAATCGTGTAGAGCATTAAAATTTTAATAAAACCACTGATTTATTCTAGTTTAAATTAGTTATTGATAAATTATTGGTATTTTTCCTTTTAAACAAATAATAATAAATTATAATTCAGTACTCAGTAATTAACACAGTAATTAGTACAGTATTCAGTAATTAAGTACTTACTTTATACGTTGAACTTTTAAAATAACTATGTCTTTTAGCTTAATTTATCAACTAAAAACGGATCACTTTATACAGTAAAACAATTTAGGTTAATTCTAGAATTCAGCTTGAGGGCTGCAGCTAAATATACCATTCAGAAAATTTCTCCGAGTTAGATGTTTCCTTAAAATTGTAATTGAATGTTTTTGAAAGTGATTAAAAGGCTTGGTTTTCAAAGCAATAGTGATGAAATTACACCTATACTAATTGTGAATAGGATATATTGCTGTTATATCCTACAATATAGGGTTGATTCTTTTGTAAAAACCTGGTTGTAGTTTTCTATTTAAGTCCCCAATTTAACTGCTTACTTCAATTATAATTTAAAGTTTAAATTAAAAATTGCACCTATAAATTTAAATGGAGGTCGGGCAGAGTATAATTTTTGGCTCATCTGATGAGTATGCTGAGTAGCTAGTTAGGATTTTACCCCCCCCCCCTTTTTGCCAAATCTAATTTGAGTTGCTTTGAGCGGTTTGCAAGTGTCTAATATACTCGTAAGAGCACATCTTAAAACAATGTAAATTACAATATTCAAGTGAATCATCTTTTTTCGGACTGTGCAGAAAATCCATTGTTGATCATCTCAACAGTGTTCAGGAAAATACTAAAATATAGGAACGTTAATAATAAAATTCCCTGCAAATAGTTACATACCACTATCGATGAAATTACACGTGATTACACAAATGAAGATTAAGTCATATGTGTATGGTTTCTGCTACGTCGAATGTTGTTTCGCTTAGTGTAGATAAAACGGCGAGGTGAGTTAAGCCTAGCTACGATAGAAAGGAATGGAGGAATATATTTAGCAATTTTGATAACGTATTCGGTTGTATTATGCATACAAAATGAGACGAAATTTCTAATCTAATTCTAAATAACTAAGTAATAAACTAAGTAACTAAATAACTGAATTATTAAAATTGATGTTAATAATTGCAGTACTGAACAATTAGCTTAGCGATTAAGCGCACTGATTGCTAATGTAAAATATTCTGTTCAACTCCGGACAAAGTAACAATCTTATTTTGGCCATCTTTTTTCGGAAGGCAATGGCAAACCACCGGGGTATGAATCTTCTATGAAAGCCTTTGTTAACGGGTCATGACGCTTCTATCTAGAAATATACGACTAAAAAGAAAAAACAATGAAAACTAAGCAAAAGAGTTCTCGTTAATCCTTGAAAAATATTATTTTACCATCTCAGATAAAGTAAGTATAGAAAATTTTAAAATGTAAGCGATGTATTTAATTTCTGTTCAACATTTTTGCTAAATCAGCTTAGATAACTTTCATTTTAAAGAAGTTTGAGAGGCTGAATTTGTATAATTAAATTTAAAATGTTATAAAAAAACCTATGTTAAGTAGAAAATACCGAAGCGAAATAATTAAAAATTTAACTTTTTTAAAAATTAAATTAAAAATAATTAAAAATATAGCATTTTAAGGTTTTGCTTCACCCCTACAACTTTTTTAATTAGTCATCTAATTTCATTTATATATTAATTAATTATTGCGTTATTAACTGTTTACCACGTTTAATAAAGTTGTATCTAATATTTTAGATTAGTACCTAGTTTGGTAAACATTAGTGATGGGCACTATCGAAATTTTTTGACTATCGATAGTTAGTTACTAATTTTGTTTTACTATCGATAGTTAGTAACTAAAAATTTAGTTACTAAATACCAAACCGAATAAAAACTATCGAATAAAACTATCGAATAAAAACTACCGAATAAAAACTATCGAATAAATTTTTAGTTACTAATAAACTATTCGAATAACTTATTAGTTACTAAAACTATTCGAATAACTTTTTAGTTACTAAAACTATTCGAATAACTTTTTAGTTACTAAAATTATTCGAATAACTATTTAGTTACTAAAATTATTCAAATAATCTTTTAGTTACTAAAACTATTGTATGAATTTACTACCAATTACAATTAATGGCTTTAGATTAGAGGTTCCCTCAGTTTATTAATCTCTTAAGCCCCGGTATGACATGATGCATAATTTTGCATAAAATTTACATGTAAATGGTAACTAACCAATGAAAAACGTCCGATGGCTACTAATACACTCTTTCTATTGGTTAGTTCCCATTTACATGTAAATTTTATGTAAAATTTAACATCGTGTCATACAGGCTTTAAGGGGGATAGATTATAGATCTCAGTTAGACTTTAGTCGTTTTTTGACCCCCCCTCTGTTTTTGCATTTTTTTTTATATTTTTCAAATATTTCTGGTTCTACTTTCTTATTGGTTCTTCTTCGCTTACAATTAAAATTCTAATATTTTTATATTGGTATATGGATTATCTTTTACAATTCTCTATTAAGCCCCGGTATGACCGATGCATAATTTTACATAAAATTTACATGTAAATTTTTATGTAAAGCTCAATTTTTTTCATATTTTCATGCAGCTAAAAATAATTTTTTGTATGCAACGAGTGCAATTTTTTATGACAAACTTAGCACGCGCGCTTGCGTATTAAAGTTCAAACCAGTGTTGCCAACTCTTAAATTTACGAAGTCCTTTAGTAACAATCAGTGCCGGACTTTTGGCAATTTTTACAAATTGTCACATTTTCTGTCAGATAACCTTTAGTGAAGCTAGAATTTCAGTTATTCGCTAAATGATAGCTTTTCACCGCTAAAGCAACTTTCAATAAGTCATTTCTAGCCGGAAAACCGCTCAATTGGCAGCACTGATTCAAACTGGGCGGACTTTAGGCGGAAAAATGTCTACTGCGCACATTTACCTCCAAATTTAAAACATGTTCTAAATATTATGATTTATATTATATTAAGATTTATTTTCTGTACTAGGGCAATCGCAAGGTTGTTATGTGTAAAGGGCGGATTTATATGCAATAACAGACCGGTCTTAAGATATAGAGTTATAGACTAATATAAATCACCAATAGAAAACGATTATTAGCGCTAATAAGAATTTTATGTTGATAATACACTTTGCTTCACCAATTACTTGAGAGGTTTTACCATTAGACGGGGTATTATTATTCATAATATTGTACCATTTTGTTTATTTGGGATCGATGGGTAATATAGTAATACTAATCTAAAAGTTACTAATTGTCATTGCTAATTGATAATAAATTCATTCGATAACTAAATATTTATTCGGTAGTTTTAGTAACTAAATAGTTATTTGCATAGTTGTAGTTTTATATAAATAAAATATAAAAATTTATAAATATAACTTTAGTTACTAAAACTATTCAAATAATCTTTTAGTTACAAAAATTATTTAATTAACCTCAAAAGTCACTAAAAGCTATTCAAATAACTTATTTGAATAATTTTAGTAACTAAAAAATCATTCGAATAGTTTTAGTAACTAAAAAGTTATTCGAATAGTTTTAGTAACTAATAAAAAGTTATTCGAATAATTTTAGTAACTAAAAGTTATTCGAATAGCTTTAGTAACTAAAAAGTTATTCGAATGGTTTTAGTAACTAAAAAGTTATTCGAATAGTTTATTAGTAACTATCGATAGTTTCAATGAAGACTAACTATCGAATAATTCGATAGTTTTTATTCGATAGTCCCATCACTAGCTAAACATGCATTACAAGCAGGATAGACGCTGAATCACTTTATACTAATAATCCAAACAGAATCCTGTAGCACCATATTGTCATACATGTTTGGCTCCAGGATATCACACAAATATAAAATGTGATCGTTGACAGTGATGATATTAAATTGCAAATTACTATCTCGTTATGAATTGCAATAAATTATTATTATATCGCAGATACACATATCATTTTTTCGATTTTCTCTCGAAAACCTAAGGAACCAAAAATAATGCAATAATACAAGATTGTCATAAAAAATACTTGAGTCGTTTTAGTGCAATACATTACAACAATAAACTTACATACTATGCTTCTTAGGGGAAACTGGCGTCAATTGTAACAGGGAAAATTGTAGAGTCACCCTCCATAAAACTGGAAAATAAAACATAATAAAACAAGATAAAAAAATCCAGACTCTGTCGCAATCAAGAGAGAAGCTTTTTAGTTTAACCACGGTCTTGTAAGCTAGCCCTCAATTTGTTGGAAAGCAAGGTCGAGAATTCTAAAAAAAGGTGGTGTGGGGAACTAAAATAAAATACTGGCTATGTTTGCACCGTAAAATGCTTGGTTAAAAAGAGGAAGGGGATAGTTCGATTGCGATAAAATATAGTTTGCAAGTGGTTCGCAAATGTTTACACCGTACACGAGAACGAAGGACTAAAATGTGTTATATAGCCTACAAAAAATAGTTGTTTGACCACTTTATAACTACGATTATAACCTATAAAAATTAAAGATGGACGCATTCGAAATTAAAAATACTCGAGTGATGTCGAATGTGGTCAAACTCGTCGAACCAATTTAGTTCAGTACTCATATTTTAAAGGACTGCACTAAAGCAGGACCAATTTAGTTCTCATACGTTTACACCAGGCGGACTAAAAATGTAGTTAGGATATGGTCCGAATAGTTCTGGTACGGCTTTAGACCGCGTACCAAGTATACGGTGTAAACCAGGCCATTATTGCGGTAAAAATTATTTTGATGACAAGTCAAAAATAGTTGAGAGCTGTGTTACAATTCCAATAATTACAAATTACTACTGTGCCAACAATACACACAATTGTTAAATCAACCTCAGTGTCAAAAGGTGTTGATTACACAGGTCAACAAATTCAAAAAAAAATTTTGGTGCCGAGATATTGTTAGTTATTTTGTGTTAGGGGTGCATTGGCAACACAAAAAATATTTTTTATTTTTTTTCCTACGTGTCATTTTGGATCTACCCTCAGTTTTAAATATTGGCTGTAATCAGTACTTGCGTTTGCACAATTTGCTTTCTTATCGATACATTTCTAAAAATAAAATGATTTTATATCATGTCTTCATCGCGAAGAAGTTGTCTCAATGATCCAAATGTGTTTTGTTACATTTGTGGTGAATACACAGTTGAAAAGTTCAAAAAACCTATAACAGATTTTATAAAAAGTACTTATTTTTCTTACTTTAAGTCGGAAATTGTGGATGAATACAAGCCGTGGATACCCCAAATTGTTTGTAAAATGTGCTGTGAACACTTGAGATAGTGGATCAATGGTTAAAAAAGTCGTATGAGGTTTGGAGTGCCCATGCAATGAAAAGAATAAAAAATCACTTCGATAACTGTTGCTTCTGCTGTGTTAATTTACGCGATGTTAACGTTAAAAAAATGATTTATTCAGATTTAGATTTGGCTAGAAGACTCTTACCATATTCAGAGGAAGTATTTGTCCCAACAGTTTCTTCTATTCGTGAACCAGCATTTGAAGAAAGTTAGTAGCGCCAGTGATTTTAAAAGAATACCGTCTACAGGTCCCCCCCACCTCCACCTATGGACACGTTCTTGTAAACACCAATGGAGTATTTGTGTTGATCTAAAGCAAAACTTGACCAATTCCCAGACAATCTTGGATCCTACAGCAAAGAACAAGGGGAGAGGTTTCACTAGGACTTAAAAATTATGGAAGGAAGGTAGGTACCAAGGCCGATGGGATCAACATTATGATGGCTGATTATTGCTGGGAGATGCAACGTGATAGTCCCACTACACCTCATTCACAAAAGTCGAGAAAAAGAAAGATTTTATATACATAATAATGTAATAAATGTTGTTTTTGATGTAAATTTGTGTTTTTCTGTACAAGACAAAATCTAGGAAACTACACGTAAGATCTCAAAATTTTTGCTATTAATGTAATCAGTATAAGGTCCTAACTTAAAAAAAAATACAACATCTCGGCACCAAAACTAGTGTTGACCAGTGTTATAAACAACAAAATAACAATTGCTAAAATTTGTTACAAGATCTTAGTTGTGATATTTCGATTTTGCGCCATTTATTTTGTTAATAAATAATAAGCCATCGCAAAGTCGAATCTTGACGACCAAGAGACACTTTTATTTTTGTTTTAAAAATATGCCAATTTTAATAAATTGTTATACAGCAATTTTTTATTAAATTATTGAATTAAATGGTGCCACTGTTTTCCTTTATAAAATTAAATGCTTTTGTGCAATTTTGAAAGTGCTTCTTTAATTGGAACAAAAAGTAACATTTTGCTTCTATTCAAGAAGCGTGTCTTTATTTATATGAAAACCGCAGCAAACACAGCTCAAGACAGTGAAAATTCAACAGTTATTACTTTATTATTTTAATCACAGAAGTTTGTCATTTTATTTAAGATGGTAAGAATTAAATTAATAATTCCAACACTCCTCTTAGAGGGAAAACCACAATTTACATCTTGTAAAGAGTTCTAAGCTAGCAAAGATTTAAAATTTACCTCCCTCCGGTTGCATAACTTTTTAAAACATTGGTGAGGGTCTGATGCTTATTTAGGCTATTCTACGGAAATCAAACCCTAGATGGACAAAAATATGTCTACAAGTGGCCGATACCTCCGGGGCTTTTATCCTAAAGGTAACTTTTGGATAAAAGTAACAAAGGTAACTGGAGACCGTCATTTGCCTTGCAGGTAACGCGATTAACTGCGAATACGAAGTACCGGGTTCAAATCCGGAAAAGGGTAACTTTCTTATGACTAGTCTCCGTGCTTTGGAAGGCACATTAAGCCGTTGGTTCTCCTGGGTTATTAAATTGCCATTATTAACATAAAAATCAGGGTTACAGGCACGTCTGGATACAAGTCTTGCAAACTACCTATTGGACGTTAAACACTTTATATGGTCACAGATCTAGCACTGCCAAGGAAACAACGCAGTGGCTCGAAATAACAAGCTTTAAGCTTAAATTCAGTTGAAGAAGAAGAAGAGGTAACTTTTGTTTTGTTTAAACTAAGTGAATTGTTGCATAATCTAGATGTCAGTAAAAACACTTTTGCTGAGGTCAAAATTTACTTTCCATCTTGGTTGCAGCTGTGCTTGCTATGCAAAAGTTTTATTGGTTTGCTACAACAGGCTTAAACTTTAAGAGCCCTTTTGGGGTTACTGAAATACTATGTCTCGTGGTTCTATAAGTCGCTGAAAACCAGCTTTGTCCATGTAAAACTCACTGGGTAATTGGATGAGACCATGATGGTATTTGATAGTAGTTTAAGAATGAGATGGTCATTTGCATTGTAGGTATCGCGATCAACTGCAAATGCGAGGTTCAAATCCGGAGAAGGCAAATTTTCTTATGACTAGTCCTTGTGCTTTGGAAGGTTACGGGCGCTTCTGGAGGCCAGTCTAGCAAACTACCTATTGGAGGTTCAACAATTTATATGTTTACAAATCCAGCACTGCCAAGTAAACGACGCAAATGCTGAAAATAACAAGCCTTTGGTTTAAATTAAGAGGAAGAAAAAGTTTAATGATATTTCCATCTAATTACTTATACTTTGATACTTTACTTATACTTTATATTTACTTTGATCATGACCACGAATAACTTTACGTGTAATTTATTTAAAGCATACCTGAAGATTTTTAAAATACAATGCAAAAAATTAAAGGTAACGTCAAGATTAAAATAAAAAATTGTTAATTTTTGTATGAGGATATACATACTATAAGATATTTGTCAAAACTATTTCATGTTTGTCTGTTTAATGGAGAATCGTTTGCCGACTTCTTTAGAAGTTTTTACAATTCATTTGCCGAGGTGAATCACTTCTCGTTTTCTTTTCTTTGATACTCTAGATCGATTTCACCATAGCGTGTGGATGCCCACTGGAAGGCCGAGCTAAGCAATTCTGTCTAGTCCGTGATTTGAACCTAAAATTTCCGCTCTGTACTCAACCAGCGACCACATCACTCCACGGCTGTGGCTGTTATCCCATCAAAATAAATTCACCACGAATAATTAGCATAACCTCACTAACTACTAACGTACTGCATAACCTTTATACTTACATACAGTCCGTCTGACAAAAAATACGTCACAAAATTGTCAATAGAACAATCTTTGACTTTATAGCTGAAATTCGTAATTTTACACAATTTTTATTCTGTAATGAATTAACAACACAATATTACAGCTAAAAAAGATTGAAAACATTTTATCTCAGAACCACAAAAACCAAATAGTAAATATTTCCAGCCTACGTTGGTTGGTTAATTATACAAAGCCAAGTAAGTGAATAAAAAAAGCAATGGTTTAACATTTGTCTCGCTAAAGTTTAAAATAAAATAACCCTTTAATCTCAAGCATTTTTTTAATTAAATTGCATTTAATTGGCCCCCAACGTAAAGGTGTAATAGCAAACTTGACATTGTCGGAAAAACGTACATATAGATACTTGACATTTTAAAAATATTATAACAAGTAATTGCTAAAACCATAATCATAGCATTTTCTGTATTAAATCATAAATGAAATAAAATGAAAATTTTTCAAATAAATATGTTTATTCATAAAACTCTACTCAATATACTTAAATAAATTGTTTATCTATGATGAATAAAAATCGGAATAGCAGCAAATCAAAATATTATTTTAAATATCAAGTTTACGTCGACATAAAAATAATAATTATTATTATTGGCACATCAATTCAGGAGGAGTTTCAGGAGCGGTATGATTATGTAGTTAATCACCAATTAGTTAATTCAGATCAACTATATAGCAAACAACTAATCAGTGATCAACTAGTATACCATATCGTTTCTGCAACCGGCCAAAATATTTAAAAGCTTGATTATTTACTTAATTTCAGTAAATTAAGGAAAAAATAAGAGACAAATTTGAGTGTCATCGGTAGATATCGTAGGATTTGTTAAAATTCAGCGTGAAAGAGATAAACTGGTTTAAAAAGCTAAATCGTAATTGCTATGGACGTACAATGAAAATGTAAGCTGCTGCACAAAAAATTGCGCGTTTTAGGAATGTAACAAAATCATGGTACGGTATCTGACGTTTCCAACGCCGCGCCGCGGCATGATGGCATATCACTTGAAATTGCTCGACTTTTTACGTTTTAAAAACAATGAAAGATGATACAGTTAAATTTTAAAAGTTAATTTAACTTTAAAGCATCATTCTTTTTTATTATTTTATTTACCAGTTAAATTTTAAAAATTAATTTGATTTTAAAACATCATTTGTTTGTATTATTTTATTTATCAGTTAATATTTAAGCAATATTTAAATAATTATTTCTAAAACAATTTTACTAAGTAGTGTTTAATCAATGAAGATGTTATTCCTAAAAATATCGGTTTAGTTGTCTGGAGCTAAAACTAGGTACTTGTGGTTTTATTCAAATTTACTAGTAATAGAGCTTTAGAAACCCAAAGTTTAATAAAGGTTCAAAGAGCTCTAATAGAATTAAAAAAAGTTGTGAAAGAGCAAACTATTCAGCGTAATGAACTTCACCAAAAGCATAATGTAAATATTAAAAAGATATGCAAATATCTATCACAACTTATAAAATGTTTTGTAACAATTTAATAAAAAACTTACCGAAGTAGAAGAAAGCTTTCTTGGAACTTTGTATAACAAAATTAGCTCTGCATGAATTTTATTTTAATTTATACAAAAATTGGTCTTATTTATTTTCTTATCAAAGTTGAAATGTTACCTTCTGATGGCAATGGAAAAAACCACTTCATTATTTATGATTTTGTTAAAATTGTCTAAAAGGGAAAACTTTTTGCTTAGTTTCGCATACAAACTCGTACAAGAAACAATGAGAATCACAATAAAATTAATACGATAATTTTTGTTAAAAAATGTTATTATCTCTGAATTTTCATATACCTTTTAGGATGGTCACGTGAAGAAGAAACAATAACAGCAAAATGACATGAGTTGCAAGGGTACAAAAAATACTGAAATTATTTGCTTTGAAGTTTCATGCAACTGAACTTTTTCTAAACAAATGCAGGTGACTTTCTGTAATTTAAGCAGAAATGGAATTTAAAATAACAAACTTTCAAAAACAAAATCAAACATTACAGGCATTAATGCACAATTTACTTAATTGAAAATGTAATACAGAGTGAAAATAATTACATTCTAGGGAGCTGTTACTCACGTGAACAAGATAATTAATGCTACAATAATTTACTAATTTCCAGGCATGCTGATAGTGATGTCTTTGATATCGATAATTTTATTTAGTGCTTTTTCAGTTTGGTACTACATATTAGTTTAATAATTATAGGCTGGAAAATTTACAGCTTAAGGTAATATCCGGTTACTGCGAGTGTATGAACACTCACGTTGAGTTAAAATTTCTCTAGGCAACATCCAATTAGTGATAGCGTAATTATTGATGCTTAAAGGTAACTAAGGATCTCGCATTATACCTGGGGATTTTTTCACGGAAAATTTTACTGATTTTTATTAAATTAATATTATAATGCCTGCCCAGCTAATAAAATCTGAAAGCTTTAAAGCAGTAATTGTATGTCTAGTTTCAGAATTATTGCTGGATAGATATTTTTGAAAGTTTGGAGGTAAGTAGGGATTAAAGGGTTAATTGTAGAAAAATATTGCTGTTGGAAATTTAGCAGTTGCTTTTGTTTTTTAATCTGAATTTTAAATAAAGTAATTATTACAAAACAACTAAATCAATCAACGATTGTCGATTTGTATACAAATTTATTTCTTGTATTCTGGCATTACAATAAATCTTTTAAACCTCATAATTTTACACCGTCTAGTAAAATATCACTCTAAACACTCTACAGGTGATGTGATTGATGGCATTTTTCTTTGATGGTAATAACTGAATTAACCAATTAGAGACACTTCTACAAATAACTCTAGGAGGCGCTTTCTAGCAAATGAGTATATTGGATTTGTTAACAAAATTTGCAAGTATTTAGTTAAGAATCCTGACTTAGATTTCAAGATTTTTCAGTCTAAATATTACGCTCAAGTTAATAATTTGCTCGAGAAAATACTTTTAATTGCATTCTGTGACTGAACTCGTGATATATTATTCTTTTGATTGTTATCTTTCACTATATTTTTATAAACCTTTTTGTTTGGCACTATCAAACTTCTAAGTCAACCACTGAATAAATAAATCCATAAATTTAATAAGTCTAGGCTATTAAATTAGAAATGCATTTTCCGTAACAAATCACCTACTTAATCTTCAACACTGAAAAAGTTTCGAATTGTTCTATTTTCTGAGAAAATTTTAACAAATAAGATCTTACTATATCTTACTGCAATAATAGTAAGAAAAATGAATATTTTTAAGTAAACCATTTCCACGCTCTTGCCATTGTAGGAAAATGCTTGCACTATTAGAGAAACCTCAAGGGTCAACGAATGTGGTGGATTTCTAACTTTAAACTTACCGATAAGCTTTCTTTATGATAGCAATCGATAACTTCTTTTGTTATAGGAACGAAGATAAGTTTTGTTTAAATTTAAGAAAATAATTTTTCCGTCTATTTTTTATTATAATATATGCTTACTCTTTAACAATATCTAAAGCTTAAATACATAGGTTGACATTTATAGGAAATTTATAAAATTAAAATTTTTATTTTTCATGAAAAGATTCCAAAGAAATGCAGTTTTTTGCTCGTAACTTCTAAAGATCTTTTTCCAATAATAACTTTTATTACAAATGAAAGAAGTTGAATTTAATTGAAACTCAATGCTCCATTAAAAATATGGTTAGTAAATTATTTTAAAAAGGCAAAACCGATACTGCTATTAAAATTATAAAATGCTCGTCAACAGCTATCAGCATTTTTGAAGAAAAATAAAATTGGCATAAAAATATTAATATAAATTGTGCAACATTTCTCGCTAAGTGCACTACGAATTTGCACATTTTTAAACTCACTCGGCAACACCTTAAATGTTGGAGAAGGTTAGGAAATGCGAAATAAAAATCAATCCACTTAGTTTACATAATAAACGATTTAACATTATACATAAATTCAAAAATACAACTTCATAGGGTTTCAAAGAGAAATATTTATATTATATTAACAAGTCAATTATTGCGGAAAAGATCATTTTGTAAATCTTTGATTATAAATAGTAAAATAATGGCCTTAATTCAATAAAAATTTAAATACATTACACTAAAAGCAGGTACATCCCATTAATAATTTTAAAATAAAAATATTCAGATTTAAAAGATCCATTAGAATCGATCAAAATTACAAAAAGTAATCGCATGTGTCATCTAAAAGCTGCAATGGAAGGAATCGCTTTATCGTAAATTGAACTAATTAATAATTAAATAAGACTTATCTTGATTATCATCACCATGCGAAATTCAATTTTTATGAAAAATAATTCAGGTATGACCACCTCGATTACGGTGAGCATTCGTAGATTCCTTGAAATATTGTTATAGTGATGATCTGTACAACACAAAATATTGGATTTGTAGCTTACAAACTTTCTTGGACTTCTTCCAATCCAGTAACATATAGTATGCATATCATAGTAGGGATTCCGAGCTGTGATGGACTTGGTGAGTGCAGCTTAAATCAGATCGAAAGCACTCTGTTTTGAAAATTCTTTATATTTCTTACAGAAAAGTCTAATATTTTATATTAACCTTGCTGGTGATATCACTAATGCGACCTTCAAATTCCAGTATCTGAAAAATTCTACTAATTTAGTATCCCACAACTAATCAAGATTATACAAGATGACACTAATTATTTTTAACATATTTTTCAAATTAATATTGCAAATTAAAAAAGTAATAACATTCGACTTTCTCAAACAATATTTTTAAATTATTTGTTCTCTAAAACATTACAATTTCAGAAATGCTGCAGAAAAGTAATAAACGAAGTATTTACCCATATACTACATTGAAAGAATTTTTATACATTTTTGCTAATTGGAATTGCCAATGTATTTCCAATACTTTTTAGTTACAGTTTTAGTTACATTTTCATGAACAATATTCAACTTTAATGGCTATAATCAATTCAGAGCAATTAACGAACTGATATGTTTCAATACCAAAGAAATCATAATATTCCAAAACTTAGTGTTAATTAACTAATGCGCTACATTTGCAAAACTGTCAGTAAATAACTAAATACATAAATAAATTGTTTGTATATAGTCAGCAGTGTGGTTTAAATTAAGTCGGTCTTTTGATAGCCAAATATTTTACAATTTACGTTATGCAATTTATCATAATATTTGATACAAGCAACAATTTTAATGTTTGCGGTGTACAATTTGACGATCAAAAAGTGAACTCGTAAGACAAAACTGAATCCAGTTTTTGAAATTAGAGATACAGGATGCCACTCTTAAGCCGCATTCATAATGAAATAGAGTCTTACCTTACTTTATGATTATGAAATTTAAAAATTGTTTTTATATTTTGCGTATAAAACAAAGTCATTACGATAAGCAATCGCGTATCTTGCTTCGCGGCTCGTTTTCTAAACAGATTTTGTGCAATAAAAGCTTTGATTATAAAAATCGTTGTTTAATATACTATTAGCCACGGCAGTGGAGTGATGTGATCGCTGGTTGCGTTACGAGCGGGAATTCTGAGTTCAAATCTTGGACGCATCAGAATTTCTTAGCTCGGCTTTCCAGTGGACCTTCTCAGTCCGTGGTGAACCAAAAACCAACCAACCAACCAAAATACCCAATCCAAAAAAACATAAACAAACAAAAAAAATACTGAACAAATTAAAATTAACATTTAGAAGTGCTAATAACCCAGTAGTTGATGCACGTTAAAATATAAATAAAAAAAAATATATACTATTATTTTGATTGGATTTTGCCAGCTTTTTACCAACGCAAGACAAGATCTACTTCGATGTGAATGCAGCCTTAAAACGCGTTCACAATGACTTTGAGGTCTTGTCTTGCTTCGGTAGAAGGTGGCACGCGCCAATCAAAGCGATGACATAGCAAAGGATAGAAAAAAATACATCGCTTTGATTGGCGCGTACCACCTTCTACCGAAACAAGACAAGACCTCAAAGTCATTGTAAACGCGGATTTAGGACGGCGGTGTGAATCGCACCAAATTGCAAAGTTTTGCCAAATTTTGGAATTTTTTTTCTGCCTTTGGAAGGAATCGTAAAAAATAATTGATTTTGTAAATTAATTTTTTCAAAATTATCCAACTATTTATTTTCAATTTTAAAATGGTTTTCAAGTTTGAGTTGTTGGTTTTCTGTAGTTAACTAAAGTTTCAGCTCAATTCCCATTTTAACTTTTTTTCTATTTGCATTTACACCTTCTTTTAAAACTTAAAAAAACGCAAACTCAACTTTTAACTACTTTTGGTTACTCAATACAGCAGTTTTATTTTTTTTTATTTCATCAAAATTCAACTGGCATTGGACATCAGGATCATTTTTGTTTCATCAAAATCCATCAACCTATCAACCAGATAATAATCAGCTGAATAAAAAAACTGGTGGGCATAGTATGAAAAACAGGAATTCTGAAACAAATTTAATAACTTTCAGATGACAGAATGATGGAAAATGGTGCAAAAAGGAATTAAATAACAAAAATTTTGAGGACTAGTAAAAATAGGCCTGTATTTTCTTTAAAAATTTATGCAAATACCGTGTATTGGCTAATGCAATAAAATAAGCTTAATTCCCCCCATTCCCAACATACAATGTTGCAATCAATATTGAAATCAATATTGAGCCAATATCGTGATTTGAATATTTTACAATATTGGTGGTTTTCAAAAGTTGACTAAGTTATTGGCAGAATATTAGACCATTATTAGGTAAATATTGGCAGCAATATTGCTTATTAATATTGGTCCAATATTGCACTAATATTTTGCCAACATTGTGTGATACATAAGCTAAAGATCAAAAATTACTTGAAAAACGTTTATTTTGATTTAAAAAAAGTCGGTTTTTAACACTAGCCTAAGCTCTGTCTTTTAATCTGTCTTTTAACGGTCTTTTAATTAAAAAAGGGGTTCCTAACACTAACCTAAGCTTGACTTGTGGATCTCTCATTTAAGGGTAAAAATACCTCTGAACCATGAAATTACTGCCAAAAACCATGACTGCTTTTCAATTACATTCAAATTCTGTTCTTTAGGAACATGGTAGTATGCAGTGGAGTTCTCTCTCCCACCTGCTTAGAGACTGCCAGAATAAATATTTTACTTTGTCTGGAATCGAACCGACCATTTCGAGTCAACAGTCAACGTGCTTAACTACTATGCTTTGACCGCCTCAATCTTCACTTTAAACGCTTTATTTTAATGCATTCCATCAAATTAAATTGAGTTTTCATTAATAAATTTATTATCCACTGGATCTGTTTCGCGTGCTGCTACCAAACTTGCAAAATCTTAGCTTTTGGAATTAGATTTAAGAACGAAACAGAATAGTATACTAGCAAAAAAATTTAAATTTTTAAAACTTGATTTAATCAAATCAAATTAAATTCAACTTCAAGATTCTCAATAAAATTATACTGTTATTCTACTAGTTAAACTGGGAATTCCAGTTAAACTTGAATAAAAATTGACCTATGATTGTTTTGATTGCAATTTATATGTCAGTTCTCCTTTCATACATTTTTCAAGTCGTCGTGCAATATCCCAATTTTATCAATTATTTACCCGATACTTTTGTATTTTAACTATTTTTTATTTACCTATTACTAAATCTTTTTTGGTGCAATATTTCAACTCAGAAACAGCACACCAACAACTTGAAAATAAATACCTACCTAAAAATAAAATTTTGCTAGAAATTAATTATTAATCTGGGAAACGAAAAAGTGCAATAAATAGATCTACAACCGTCGAAATTTTTTCCATCACAAATGGTGAGAGGACGCATAATAAAAATTCAAAGGCCATTCTAAAGCAAAAATCAGCCCGATTTTCCAATTCATTTTCTTATATCTGTTGCCGCTCCCACTTGGATGCAATGTTTTCGTAGTTTTTCAGCAGTAATCAGCGTCAGTTATTCACTAAATTACGAGTCGTAATTAAATTAATTATTATTGAGAATTATAGCGTAGAAGCTTAAATTCTTGCTGTGTTTTTTCTAGCGAAGAATTTATTTTCGTACGTGAAATACAGCTCTCATGAATGAAATGACTTAAATTATTGTAGGTCAGGATCGGCGTAGCCTCACTACTGTCATAGTATAAAACAAATATTATAAGTTTTAAAAAGTTAAAAATAAATCCTACAGGATTAAAATTTATGCAATAATAATTTGTTCTGGCTAACTTTTTTACTCCTTTAAAATTTATTTAAAAATCATAAAACAACAGGATTTTTAGTTTTATTAGCATTTTTGTAAAAAAAAACTGTTTTTTAAGAAAAGGATTAGTTTCAATTGTATACTGTCACTTAAATTTTAAATTAAATTATTATTTCAGTGAGTAAAAATAATAATTGTGTTTTAGATACTTGATTTCTTAACAGACATGTTTGTTGCACCACAATTTCATCCTGTTGAGAGATTCTGCGGAAATACGAATCCTGCTAAATTTGTAAGCGCTCAGTTTAGTCTCATGCAGTTGGCGCGCAACTTTCATTGAAAACAGTAGCTTGTAGTTCGACATACGAAAGTTACTTGTAGTACTACAAAAAATTTTCTTCTTTTGTATCTAAACTGTTGAATATATAATTAAACCTATAAAGCCTTTTGCAAACTTTCTTAAACTTTTTCGTAAGTTTTTCACAAAAATTTGATACGTAGGTGCTTAACAGGCTTAGAAATAGAAACTAATAAATTTGATTACTGATAAACTGTGTACTAATAAAAAATTTATTAGCTCAAGTGAAATAGTTTATTTTTATTTTCAAAAGAATTCGACTAACTAAAATTGAGACTTAGCGTAAACTAATCAAAATGACTAAGCAAATGTTTTGAAAACTTTTAAACACCATTATTCACCTATAGACAAACCTTCATCAGGTAAGTTTTAGAGCCTTGTTTAACAATGTTCATTCACTTAACACAAACTTTTTCTCATAATTTATAAATAAAGGTAATTTTAATTTTTAATTCGTTTTATATTTAAAACTTTAAAATTTTAAAAATACTCAAATCAATTGGAAAGATTTATTATGTTTTATCAATATTTGTGTTAATGTGTTCGCTGTGTTTAGGTTATAGAAAATAATAAATCTGGAAAGTTATACTATCGAACTTGTTTTTTTCAACGTTTTCATCTTGAAATAAATTTAAATATAAAATGAAAAGTAATATATCGAATAAGTTGTTATAAATTCAATTTTGTCCTGTGGCGCTTTCTGAAAAAATTTTTAACTAAATTTTATTTTTAAGTTATTTTAATAATTAAAAATAAATCGTGTGTGCCTGAAAGTTAACTTTTTAAAGCTCAGAAAACTTTGTTATTAAAAAGCACAATTTTAATACTTTTAGGTCATTTTTAGTTGCAGTAATCCTGCAAGTTACTAATTAACGGTTAAAAGTTGAAACCTTATAGATTATGAAAAACTTTATTATAGGAAAAGCTTCATAAAAATTAGAAAACTTACGTGAAATTCGTATTATTCTTAAAACTAAAAATTTATTTAAAATTACAATATTGCAATTAATTTTTGGTAATTTACTGTTGAGGTCACAAAATATTATTAGTTATAATACCAAGACTTTACCAAATATTATGTTGTAATTACTAAGTAATTATTGTAGGAATAAAGTTTTACGAACCATCCCGTCATTAAACCACCCTGATTTAACGTCAAATCAGTGTCAATGTTAATTTTCAAATTTTCGCGTTGGTTTGGTGATGAAAACTGAAAACAAATTTTACAGATTGCGGGTTAGATGATTGCTTGTGATACAATTTTTAAATTTAAATTTCAAATGAATCTGCGTTTTCGGTTTTAACAATATTGTAATCTGGAGACAAAATCGTGTCCAGTACTGAATTTTATATAAACAGATGTTATAAATTTATACATGAACCCATAACTCCAAAAAAAATATTTGCTTTACAAAAATTTCCACTTCAAAAATTTTCTTATTTCATTTCTGATTTGACATGTTTTGTGATCCAAAAAACAATACACCCGAAAATGAAAAGTAAACACAAATTTAAAATTAAACTTCCTATTTTAGGCGTAGAAAACTTAAATTATCTGTTACCAATCTTTAAGAACTTCTTATCGGCTTTAAAAAAGTTAAATGCTTTATTTAAGGGTTTCAGAATCCACCCTTTATTCAATAAATTTTAATAGTACTTTCGAGTCCAGTTAGTAAATTTTGTTATTTCGGAATTTTGTTTTCAAATTAAAATTTCTGACATAAATTTACAGATTTTGATTTATTTTCGTATTTACTTGAATAATTTAATTTTAATCTTGGAAAATTTGGTGTCAAAAGTACCAAAATATAGAACTATTTATTGATTGCTCAAGAAATTTCAAGTATATCACACGACTAACCGAAGATTGGTGGTAATATTCCACAAGCTCTCCTATTTCAAGGAGCTTATGTTGCTCGACTTTCGATCTCTGTGTCGGTTATGGTGTGAAAAGCGATAAAAATTTGTTTTCTGTCAAGTGGAATAACTTAATTTATTCTTTAACTTGACTTTTGAATGTGTTACAAATTCTCTCCTATTCCAATTTATCATTCGTCTAAAAAATATTACGTTTTTTATTAACTCTATTGACAATTTTTAATAAAACTTTCAGTTGTACTGCGTTAGGTGAAAATTGTTATAAGTGGTTTTTAAATTTACCCGCCTGCAATTCAAAACAGATTAGATTAGCATTCTCTTTTCTCATAGCTTGCGCAGTACTTCAATTTATTGTAATTTGGCCACGTAGCATCAGGTGTTTTTTCCAGTAAAATATAAACGGTAACCTCCAATTTGTCCAGTGATTAAACTTTGTGCATAATTTAACGTAGTGATTTAGTGTAAATAAAATCATGGACCATCAAGACTCAAAATTTACTGTTAAATGTCATGGTGATTCGTATATATCTCTGTGCAATAGTAAAGGATTCTCGATACATAAAATAAGAGATCGTATAATATCTTCCAATCCTAAAGAGAGCAATCTTAATATAATGATTTACAGCGAAAATCGTGAAAACATAAAAATAGTTGAACTTCTATATTTAAACTTCAGTTCCATGATTGCCTTAGTCGAGCAAACTGAAACTAAAAATATCTTGGAAATCAAAAATTTTAAGAAGAAGGAACTATTGTACAGGAGTCAGAGCTATCCAAGTCCAATATTATCATGTACATCAACTGCAAACCATTTAGCGATTTGCTTACAAGATTTTATATACATATACTTTTTTATAAGTTGTGAACCTCTTACGACCAGACAAATTGATTTCAGAGCCATGATGGATCAATATGATAAAATATCAATTGGAGCAAATCCTACAGGTATTTTGGCTCTTGGTAAAATTTATTATGCTTACCCAAATTCTTTATTAACATCAGGAGTAATTAAAATTTGCTCATTAAACAATAAAAAGCGCATTTCTTTCATAACGACTTTTGATGAACCTATAAGTGTAATGGCTTTTGATTCTAGTGAAAACTATATAGCTATCGCATCACAATCAGGTATCATGATTAGGATATTTTCTTGCAAATGCAAAGATGGCCAACCACTTTATCGATTTTTTACATTCCCCAACCCTCGGAGTGCCTTTCCAAATATAATATCATCTCTTAGATTTAGTGATAATTTTAATTACTTTGGTTGTGGTAGTGATAGAAACAAAATACATATATTTTGTTTATCTCCATATAAACCTACATTTTCTTACGAAGCCACATTGCCAAAGACTGAACTGAATTGTAGCATGATCATCAGATCAACTAATCCCTTAGAATTGTTTGTGGTCACTAACGAAGGCTGGTTAATATTGTATAAAGAACACACGAGCTTTGTAAAAGGAAGAGAATTGAAACTCTCAAATCAAAAGCAGTTATGTGTACCACAATTAGGTAATTTTGCTATTGCCAGAAACGAAACGGATGGCGTAATTGGGTGGTTTTTTAAAACTTTTTGGAATAGTTCGTTGAACTTAGGCTGTCTAGAATAATTTAGTAATGATTTTTAGAACTTTTATGTTCATATTTTTTGCAACTGTTAATGTTTTTTTTTTGTTGTTTGTATACTAAAACTATTATTGTTAAGTATTTAAAATTTTATCTTGAACATTTAATTAATTTGTTAAAAATTGTATCAAATTCTTTAAAAAATTTTCCACGGTTGATATTATGATAATTTAATAAAAATTTGCTGAATTATGTGTAAATAATTTTTTGATTCAGTAACGCATCAAATTATGTTAAGGTAAAACATTTAAATCATAAACATAAATAATATGAATCTAAAAATTAGCAAAACATTTAACCATTGATGTGTAATCGCTTAGCAACGGATTTACCGTAGCTGTCCTTTTAATGGCTCGATGTCCTCTTAGGAGAGCTAAGTGTAAGTAAAAGTGAGCTGATCTTAATGAAAAGATGAAGATAATGAGAAAAGATTCTAGGTAAAGTTTTTTATATGTAAAATTAGTCTTACTATGTAAATAATTCCGTCGTAATGTTACTTATTTATCTGTGGTAATGTTGTAGGTAGCAGGACCTTAGTCCAGCACTGCGATCACTATATAAAGACAAAGCTCATAAGAGTATTGTTAGATCAAATGTACCATTTGACATATTTACAAAATTTTACTTTTAAAATTTCATACAGGAATTATTTTCAAATTTATGTTATTTATATGAATTTTCTGCATGAAATAAGCTCAGGAATTATATCCTAAAAGCTTTGCACTTGAAAACACTTTTACTATTAGAATGTCATATAAAATTACGACTTTTAATTTTATGTTTAAAATTCATCAGAATATTATACTATTTAGGTTTTGTATTCATCCAAATGGACTTAGTACATAGTACTTACATTGACTTGTAAAAGTCCTTAGACACCTAATAATAATTGCAATAATTTCAATGTACTTCGATTGTTTAAGTCATTTAAAAATAAAAAGGGTATCAACTTATGATTTGATAAAATATTTCTTAAGGTCACCGATAGCACAATCAAGTTTTAATAAATTCAACCACAAACAGAAATTGCAAAGGTTTAATCATTCTATAGCTGCATCTCTAATTAAGTTATAACCTCAAATGAATTTGAAAGCTGTACACTGTTATTACTTTAAAGCTTCTTAAAAATGTGCAACAATTTTAAACTGCAGTTACAAAACTTTGCAAATATTAGAGATAGCATCAATTGCAAACATCAGGAAAAATTTAGCACAATAGAGCTTAAATACACCAAATGCACAAGGTTGAATTAAGACAATTAATAAACTTTCATTATGCAAAAGGTACATTGTATCGAGAAATTTAATAAAGAAAATCGGATTAATTTCAAAGAAAAAAGTGACTGTCTCAGTAAATTAGTTGGGGCGCTAAATTTACCAATTCAAGTGCTACACAAAGTAGGGAAGAATGTGCATGTGGATACAACTTGCAAAGTTTTAAAAAGAAAAGAGTGGCTAGAAAATAGCCATTTGTAAGTGATGTGATTAGGAAGAAAAGTTTTATTTACCTCAAAAAGAGTACCTACAAAAAGAAGTAACATGATGGAGCCATGTTATATTTATAGACAAGCGTAAATACAGAGTGGGCCATCAAAGGGAGACTCCAATATACCGTTTTATCGCAAAGATGTTTTAAAATTAGTACTCTTTTATGGCCTACCCTGTATAATATCTACGATTCTGACAGTAGAACCATAGTGTGGCCTAAAGCTAGAGAACAGCTTAACCCTAAAATTTACTTGATAAGATTAAGTATAAACTTAAAAATGTCTGTCTTTATGGTTACTTCTTGACTCAAGGGGTGAGCAATTTAATTGTCATAAAACAATAAATTTATTTCAAAGTGCGGCTCAAATGGGAATTCAATACACTTTTAAATTTTGCAAAATTAATGATCCCAAACACAAATCCCGTTAACTGTCATTTGTGCTTCCATTTTTGTTTAATTTTCTTGTGTCATCAGATACCTTACTCAATACTCTATCAAATAGTAAGTTAACACCACTGTATTATTTTTAAATGACTTCAAGATATTGAATTACATTGAAAGTATTCTAATTTTTATCAGGTGTCTGAGAACTTTCGCGAGTCACTGTATATTTTCTGCATGTCGTAATCTACTATTTGGTGGTACACTATCAAATATCAATAGGAACGTAAAAATGTTCAAATATTTTAACGTTATATTTTCTATCCTTTACAGCTGAATGTTTTAACATATCGAAGGTGAAAAGGTAAAAATTCTTAAGCGCCGTTAGCGTTAACGCTCACATTAATTATGGGTGCTAATGTTGAGCAATGATGTGACAAACACGTTAATAACACCTACAGTACATTAAACAAGAACACGGAGTGCATGGGAGTGAACGTTCGGACACGATAATGAGCATTGCAGCTAATAACGCTTCAAAGTTTTTGCCTTTCTACCGTGCGTCGATATATTTTTAGTAAACTAAAATGACTTACTACCACATATTCAAAAATAAATCTTTCTTTATGTCAGCGAAAAATCTGTTGTCCTGTTCAGATTGAGAATATAACTGAACAAATTTAATTATTTTTATAGGTAGTACCAAAATTTCTTTATGATATTGTTTTAGCTAAACAATTTATAATTGCTCATAGTTACAAAATTTAAGAGCAAAAAAATAGGACAGTGCTATCAATACCTTCTTTTTAGTTAGATGATATAGTAATTTAAGAGCTTTATCAAAGGTTTTTAAGACAGAATGCTACAACAACACAATAGCTTTCTAGGCTCATGTCAAATATAAGAAAAAAAGAAAAGTTCTAATAAGATTTAGTCAAATTTAAAAAATTTTTCTTAAGCATAAAGTAAAATTTAGCAAAATAGCAAATTTCACTGTTGAGGGTTTTCACATCGAAGGTGATCCATTCTTTTCTTAGTAACACACTTTGACAAGATATCTTTAATTAGAAGAGCAGTAGTTAAAACGGCCGAAACTTGCAAAATGGAGGTGACATTCTTTCTTTCAGTAATTTTTAAAATTGGAGTACCGGTTACCGAGTTACTCCCGTTAAAATTAACATTTTCTTGTTAAGTAAGTTTTACTCTTTTGAATAACAAATACGTATTTACAGTTGTTATCTTGAAAGATGAAGCTTACTGGATATTATAATGATTATAATAATTATTATGATTTAAATTTATTATATCGAACACTTACTTGACTTACAATTTTCGTCTTATTTCATACAAATGCCGTTTATGACGAAGCTTCATCTTTCATGATAACAACTGTAAATAGAATAATTTCAATAGTGTAAGTTGACATGTAAATTTGTCACATTTACCTAATCAAGTATGCCTCACTAGATCTAACCAAAATGAAACATTGCGGAATCTTTCATATTTTTATCCACTTTCAATGATGGCACCCACACACAAAGCACTTTTATCAAGTTAACCTTCAAGAAAAATCAAAGCCAAAATGTGACTTGAATGTAACATAAATAATTTTGATTGCATGAATGGAAAAGCTTCTATCTACTAAAGATTTTATTGTTAAATCAAAATAACTTATAAAATATGGAATCAATGACTTTTATTAAAACACTCTCATTTTATCCAATTTGTGGTACTTAATGGACTCTTGTAATCTGATCTTGAAAGAAATACGGAAAAAGGGTTATTTACAGTAAAAGATTAATCACCGCTAAGCCACAAAAGATACTACCAAAATAAAAAGTAAGAGTATGTAATAATTCAAACGTCATTCATTCATTTTGTAAGTTGACACTATTGTAACTGGTTATAGACTTTTTGTATGCTATTTTAGGTATAGAGCCTTCGTTGCATTCTATATTTATAATTTTCCAAAGTGAACCCATAAGTTTTAGTGATTTACTCACATTTTCTATCATTTATTTTCAGTGCCAAAAAGTTTTTCATTAAAATTGCATTCATGAATATGCAAGTTGAATTTTACTTAATTTACCATTCAGCTTATCATATAAGGTAAACTTAATTATTTAATAGAGCAAAATTTAAGTAATTAGTAATACTTGTTAACTATTATCAAAATTTCTCGACCCAATCTACAATCCACCGTTAATCATATTTCCTTGTTTGCAAGTTAAGTTTTGTTGGCAGAATGTTACTAAACCAAAATTATTTTACGGTCGAAGTGAAGTCCATTTTACAGAATTTGCAATTTTTTAATAAAACCATTTTGTTATCCTAAAATGTTAAGTCAGTATTAAATTTTTTTAAATTTTGAATGGGTAATTTTTAAAAGTTATGATAATTGCACTTCAAATTTTCATGCGAGACGTTCTAGTCCATGTTGAAATAAATTTATAATTAAATTAAAATTTGAATTGCCGTTGAAATTGGGTTTATAATTAAAAAATAACTTGAAAATTTTGGTTGTGCGAATACATCGAGAGGACGCAGTTCGACTTTCAAAACTTTTTCTAATGAGGTACTCAAAAATATCCTATTAAATATATTTATTATAATATAAAATCAAATTATAAAATCAAAGGATATATAAATTTAAATTTTAATAAATATGATTATTAGCGAGTTGATCTTGACCTTCCATAATATTTAAATATACTAATGTATGAGGATAGCGGACAGCTCATCAAAAAAATTGTTGTTATCTTTTTGAAAAAAATATTAGTGTTCAAAATCTGTAATTGACATAATATAAAATATATAAACAGAGTAGTCGATCCGCGATTTCTCTAAAATGCAGTTCCAATATTTATTAAGTACTCAATGAACAACATTTTCTAAGATGTAATTAAAAAAAAAGAATTTCAAGATATGGTGACGACGCTTTTTATCAAATTGCATTGAAAATTCTTGAACTGGTCCATTATACTGCATCCAGAATACACAAGCTGCATGAAACTATTTGTAAGGTAAGTGACAACTTTTTTCAGTTTGTTGCAAAACAACAACTCAACAGAAGAACTTCTTTGGTTCTTTGACTTTGACCTCTCCTTTTTTCCAAAAAACTTCCTTTCCACATTATCAATATTAAACATAAAATAAACATGAAATCTTTATTACTACTTTACTTTATGAGAAGCTGGCGATAAGGCAAAAATGTAATCCAAAATTACCTAAGTAGTTTCTTTAGCTTTAACAAAACTTATTCCAAATTTGAATTTGCTGCAATCATTTTCTCCATTCAAAGCTATCAAATTATAGTAAAAAGGACAACAGAACTACCCGATACAAACCATTATCTATTTTGTAATAATTTTGATTAGACCTCATAAAATTTATTTGAGCGATCGACGCCATTTACTCCCTTAAGCTTTTAGTAAGTTTTAAAATGCTATTGTTATTGGGTTTTAATTACATACTTTAATTATTTGTAGGATTTTTTGTTTTGTGCTTTGCAATCGTTTAGGATTCCAGTTCTTTATTCTAATTAACCATTAGATATTTGTGAGAAATGTGTCCTTGTTGTTTTGGAATTTTTAGCTTCGACAAAGATGTCAGATATCTGCTTGGTTTTGAATTGTAGTAAAAATTCTTTTCTGTGGTCATGGTTTTTCTGTTACATTGAAAACAGAGTGTCGAGATACGACTTTTCAATATAAGTCCATTGAAAAAATTAAATGTAATTCATAAAATTTGTAAAAGAAAAATTAAAGCTTTGATGTTTATTACGCAATTGTATTCTAAAGCTTCTGTTTACTTAAATTGTATTGAAATATGATGAAAGAGAAAAAGATTATATTTTTAATTAGCTATAAGTATTTGGCTATAGTAACAGACGCAATTCAATTTTACAAGTAAGGAAATGTTTAAAAAGACAATCAGTAATTAACAGATTTCCAATTAAAAAAAATGTTTTTTTAAATATTGCTCATTTCCATAAAGTTACGTGCAAGTTAAAGATAACTATTTAGCATACAAAATTAAATAACTTCATGGAAAGGCAATATTGGTTATTCTCCTGTAAATACACTCCCCTGGGAAAGTTTGATGAAATTTAATTTTTTTTAAATTAAAAACTCCAAAAGTTAATTAGTGCGTAGATTTTGGATTACAAAATTTGTATATTTTAACAGTTGTTTTTGAAATCCTAAAAACGGATTCGCAAAACGTATTTTGAATGCAATTCATTTTCACGGAAACGGAAACCATTTGATTTAAATTCTTCTAAACGCAAAACGAAATAACTGTTTGTTAAAGGATTGTTTTCCTCATCAGATATTCCTTTATATCTAAACAATTTGACTATTCCTTGATTTTCGGGTACGTTGGAGAAAAATTGTATTACACATCGTAAACCGTAACTTTTTGTATAACCTTACTGTCCTCGTGCTAGATTTTGTGAGGTATCTGATTTTCTTTTCAAAAAACAGATATATTTCATATTTCCCTTCGTATTCTAATTTACGTCTTTAAAACTGAATTTAGTGTATCTTATTTTTAGATGTAATTTAATTAGGCGCGTGTATTTCAGATGTGCATTTTCTTTCCTTCGCAGTTTCTCAAGATCTTGAAATTCTTCCGGAATTTTTTAGGGGCAGCTTAAGTACTTAGTAGGTATTATTAATATTAAAGTGAATTAAAAGGTGTTCTTTTAGTACAGCAACTTCCTACATTTATTTTCAAGTAAGACGTATTTGTTCTCATTTAAGTTTGTGCATTAGAACACGAGAGGTGGCGTATGACTCAACCAACTGTTAATGATGTGCGAATTAGCGCACAACATGAAAATTTAAATAATAAATTGATTAAAAGTATTGCTTATATTGATATTATCAACTCTGATTGCATATCCATTAATTAAGATTGCACATTGTAATAATCATGAACTAGGAGAACCTATAAAATTTAAATGTAAATGTAACATTACAGTACATTGTAAGTAAACAAGCGCCGTTGATTACTATCATGGCTATATTAAATTACATTGTAAAAGAATTTATTGTACAGATATCCAATTTAATAAATACGTAAACAAAGCTTGGTAATTTATGTTATAGCACCGCAGTATCACATTCTTGTATAATGCACTAAGCTAATTAACATAAAAACATTACTTTATTTCCAAGCAATGAAAGTGTCATTGCCCAAGAACTCTAAATAGGAGCTACAAATAATATTCCAAGTGAAACTGTTATATAGAAATAAGCAATTTGCTTGGAAACTCAATGCAATTGGGAAATTTGGCAGAAACATTAATTTCTCTCAAGTGGCAATCAAAGTTAACAGCAAAGTAACTTTTTTTTATTATAACCTTTTCGTGTCGCTAAACTTTTGTATATTTTTCAAATCTTTTAGTTTTTGATTTTTAATTAAGTTTTCCAAGACAAATTTTAATCCTAGGTACAGTTTTCTCACGAAAATTGACGAAAAATTCCTTTAAGTGCAACACACAAAAATGCGGTTTCCTCTTCCTCGGTTCTTCCTTACGTAAAACGTAATATTATTATATTACATTAAACCAGTGTTTCCCAACCTTTTATGTGCTACCTTTTTTACCCAAATTGCCGTTTTAAAATTCATATGTTTTTATGTAACATTTAGAGGAGAGTCGGGTAAAACCGGATAGTAAGGTAAAACATTAATTATATAAATTATACCGCAATTATATCATCAATTTTAAATATTCTGTAAATTTTGTAATCAGTTTTTTACACGGTTTTTGTAAAATAGTACGCAAAATTTTAAGTCAATTGGTGTACCTACTCGTTTGTTCATAAACGTAAGCGAAAGAACTTCCGCACACAAGACGTCCAAACATTATTTCTACTAAAATAATCTTTTGATCTCCTTTGAAATCGAAATTCTAATTGCCCTCCCCTAAGTTAGTTTTTATACTTTCCTTTAGCATAAAAAGTGAGCAAGTAAAAATAATGTCATTTATAAATTGTTTTCTGCCATTTAAATCAAGTATACGGTTTTAGCGAACTTGTTGGATATTTTCTCATTTTCTGAAAAATTAGATATGATGTAATGACCCGTGGTAATTATCCATTTGAGAATTTCCACAATTAAAAGTTTAATTTGATCTTTTCTTGAATTTGAGTAATTTTGATATTTACTTGAACGAATTGCGGTTGTATTGTATTCAGTTGTTGTACCTATTGCTTGGTATGCTGAAAACGAGATTTTTACAGGTGGAGTATTGTTCCGAAACCTGAAAGAATTTAAATTAACCAGATGTGACTACGTTTTCTTTAATTAACTTTTTTTGTATTGTTATTTTACTTACCTTTTTAAAACAAAAGTGAGTGCGTACGAAGAGACCTGTAATTTCGTGTTTTGTGCTAATAGAACTAGATGGTGTTAGAAGCAATTCAAATTTGAATTAAATTGGTAACATTTAATTTCTTTTGAAAATTTTTCAAATTTGGCTGGCTGAAATGACCAATCGGCATGAGACACGATTTTTAAAAACCTGGAAAGGACAGGAAGTGAAAAAATTTTGTGCAAGAAGGAATTGCTGACTGAGAAGCGGAAGAATAAAGTAGTGAAATCGAAGAGAATATAAAAATTCTCGATAATTTTTAAAAACGTAACAATTTTGAAAATAAGTTGTGAATTATGATGACAAGTAATATTAGTGAAGTATCAGCATAATGAAAATTATAATTTCTGGAAGATTGGATTATGGAATATAAAATTTGGAAAATTTACCTGATAAACTGGAATGATGGCCGTACATTTTGTGAAATCTCATCACGATTTATTTTCTTATAATGAAATTACTGGAAGTCATCATAGGGTAATTAGAATTTGAATTCTTTTATTTTGCGTTATTTCAACATTATTTATCTGGAATTTGAAAATTATGAATTTGAAGAATTCGAGGTTATACACGAGACACACTTTTTTAAACCTGGAATCTACGTTTATAACAAATTAATTTCACATTTGCACCAATTTTAAAGCACGGTTACAACTATTTAATTATTGGATTAATTCGTTCGTGGTTGTAAATAACTCTATTACGATAATTTTAATTAGCTCGTGTAGTGCTCGTTTAATTCTACAAACTATTGTTGCTACCGATGGCTGCGTTCAGCTGTGAATTACGCGTTTAATCATAGGTCGGCGCGAACATTTAAATCAAACAATTTTAATTTATTATGCGCACAATTATTTTATTTTCAGTTTGTATAATAATTACAAGCCACAGCAGTGGAGTGATGTGATCGCTGGTTGAGTATAGAGCGGAAATTCTGGGTTCAAATCGCGGATTGCACAGAATTTCTTGGCTCGGCCTTCCGGTGGGCATCTACACTCCTGTGGTGATCCCTGATGTTTGTGTCGACGTCATTACCGTTGATACGGCTGCGTCACACACGAGAGTTTACAAGACAGGTTAAGGTAGACAGGGAATGAAGCCATGGGCCTTCTAGGCCTGTAGAGCTGTAATATATATATATATAATAATTACAACGTACGATTTATTTACAAGTTATAGTAATAAATTTGACATAGTAAATGTGTGAACTTGTGAATCGATCACGTCAATATCTGATTTATTCTATTGTTGAATTTGATTTAATTACAAAAATTTCGTTTTTATTTGTAATCAAGACATTGATTAGTACCAACATTCGTTTAAGTAACTTTTTGTTAATGCCCTGCATAATTTTGTTTTATTTAATTGTGGAAATTTTAAAATCTCTATTGAACTCGCTCCCTGGGAGAGTCTCGTATTGCAAACTCCGATAAATTGGGCACGGACCTTAAAGAGTTGTTCGTCAGAACACGACAATATGTATGTATAGCTAAGGTCAAACAGATTTTTAAAAAACTTATTATAATCAATAAAAACTATAATAATTTCGCCACTACTTACCAATTTATCACAAGCATTTTACCAAAAACAAATTATTTATAACGCTTAAAACGCTAAGTATACGGTTTTACCCAACTCTCCCCTAAATAATTTTTAGATAATATAAAACTTCAAAATATCGAGTTATTATTAAATTAAAAATTGTTAAAAGCTAAATAAATCTTTTAACAATTTTTAATTTAATAATAACTCGATATTTTGAAGTTTTATATTATCTAATATCAACGAGTTAATAATTTATATATTTAAATAATTTTTAATATTGAAAAAATACATGCTGATTCAGCTTGAGTGCTAACTGAGATTTGCTATGCGGTTAAAATGTAGACAAATCTATTGCCTCTAGCCCCATCAAATTGTTTCTCTTTAGAAAGAAATTACGAAAGTTATAGAAGTTTAACTTACAGTAACTGTCATATAAATGAATACATTTCTAAATTTTAACATCAAAAGTATCTCAGAACAACATTTTTCAATATTGTCAAAAATATTCTAAATATTTCAAAACATTCAAGATTGAAAATGTTCCTTTTCTCCTCTCCCGGGTAATATTATTAAATAATGCTGTATTTTTTATATTAAATTAAATGTCTTTGTGAATCTTTTCAATATGTTTATTATTCTGGATATATGTTCTTTTTTTTTAATTTTGTTTAAAAATTTGTCTTGTTAGGATTTATTATAACAAATTGTTTGAAAATTTAGTAATTACTTTTTCTTTTGAATATAATAAATTATGATTTTTTAAATAGGTTCCTGTATAAAGTATTAAAAAGACTGTAAGCCACATTGTGTAAATTTTGTTGAAAATAAAGCTAAAAATTCAAAAACTGAACATAATATTATATTAATCAGAATTAAATTATCTTCATTCTATTCCATTTGCTTTGATGGAAATATAATACAAACAAATTTTAGTCATCTAAGATTATCACATCGTCATCACATGTCATTGATGATGGAACGGTTAGGCGGCGAGCGCAAACCAGCTATAGTATAATTTTTCTCCGGAGGCAGAAAAATTTTAGAGAGTTCTACAACACGTTTTATAAAAAATGTTACACCTCATACAAAAATGAATCTTGCAAAAATGCAAGGTTATGTAGAAAAATAGTAGAAAGTTCAGATTTCCAACAATGTAGGTATAATTCATTGCAAATAAATGAGTTTTTCTTTGTAAAAAGAAATTGGAAACGCTCGTCTAGGTTAATATATCTATTAGAATGAAATTTCCTTTTTAAAACAATAGAAAATTTTAGCAGTTGCAGCTTAACAATTGATGACTTTCATATGACATAGATACTTAGTAGCAAAATCCCGGTATTAGTAAGAGAAGGCTTATTGTTTTTAAACGACTACTCACCATCTTGCTTCCCAAATTTTTATTGGTTGATCTGTATAGATAAGTAGGAAATGGCAGGGCAAAATGGAATCACCATTATGACAGGGTACCTCTGCTATTTTTTGCTAATTTTGTGCTACAAGCTAGCGGTAGATCCACACTGCTTCACTTCCAAGTATTCCGTAATTTTGATTTCAAGTTAACCTTATGCGTTTATTTAAGTATCCAAAGTACCTATTATTAAAAATTGTCTTACATTATTATAGCATTTGAATAAAGTTGCCAACTTTTGATTGATTTCTCCAACTTTCTACAATTATTAGGAAAAGTTCTCTCTCTCCGCCCACCCCATGGAGCAGTCCCAGATTTCATTAAATCATTTTGTTGCAATAAACTTTTGTATTAACCATACAGTTAAACTAGCACTAAATAAAAGTTAAAAAATTATGAACAAATTAATCTGAGTTTTGACTAAATTAACACAAGTAAATTAAATCCTCTTTTAAATCTTCATTTAATTTAAATGTTTGTTAAATCTATAAATGATATTGATGCAATTAGCCCTTTAAAAAAATTCAGTGAAAAAGATACTAAATCTAAAATAAATTTTTTTCATCGTGGCTTTTTATAAATTAAATTACTATAAAAGGAATAATAACAATGTGAATTGAACCTAGCATATAGAATTGTGTTTTCTCAAGCGCGCTTACTTAGGGTATTGAAAACTTATAAATAAATTTTTTATTATTAAAAAAGAGAGAGAGAAAAAAACTGGAAAACAATCATAAGAATATGTGCACAAAAATAGTGCTTAAAACAAATCCAACTGCGATCTTGATTAAAATGTAATATTACGCAATTCAAATTAAGCCTTTAAGGCGTTCATATTTGAAATTAGTGCCGCAGGTGCCATTCCAATACATACATATAGAACAATCATGGTGAACAATCATAAAAGAAATAATATTTAAGCCATTAATTGGAATTGCAATTACCATAAACGTTATCTGAATTCAACAATGCACAATATTTGTGTAACTTTATGTTTAATGTCAGATATCAAAAAGTTACTATTTTGTTATACTGGAAAGGTTTTAATTATGGATTTATATGTAAGCAAATTGTATGAAGAGAAAGTTTCATTTAATTTTAAATTTAACCATGAATTAAAGTTAAACTACAGTCAAGTTTTTACAAAGCAATAATTGAAATTACTGACTGGCGCTTTCGGTGCTAAAGTCGCATTATTTCTTGGGAAGTTAGAAATTTAGTTAAAAAGAAAGTTAAGAAAAAAAGATGTAATTTAACTTTCGGATACTTGAAAGAATTTTAGTACACCTACATTGACAGATTAGATTTTAGAAAATTTTGTTCTTGTAACCGTGTATATGAATGGCTGTAATTTAAATACATACTATTTGGTTATTTGAAGACCCTGAGCGGTGCATAGTGAATAATCAGGTTAGTGTTTATATTTTGTATCTGATTTAAAATTTAAAAAAATTTATTACAAAATTACAAAGAATGATTATAATAGTATTAATAAATTATTGCTATAATTAATTAAATCGTAGAAGCTTAGGTCAAATACGTCAATTTTCTGATGAAAATTATTTTTCTGTGTGATTAAATAATCAGCTTCAAGTTGTCGATGTAACCCTGCGAATGAAAAGTGCACCCAATGTAAACAAAGCACTCTGCCCTGAAGGATTACAATTACATAGAATTTCTATTTTCATAACATTTACAGTTATTTCATATGGCATACATAAAATTTACCCTATACATATGCGACTGTTTGCTTTAATTCGAATACCGTCAACATTGAATATGTAAAATAGAGCATTCCTGTAAATGTTAACTAAAACTTACACAATTTACACAGTTTGTTTCATTAAACTAAATTATAAATCAACATAGTTTAATACATTTTAATCCATAAATAATATAAAACTTCAAAATATCGAGTTATTAATAAATTAAAAATTGATTAATTGATTATATTATTCTGATGACGAACGAAATAATCGTTTGAAAGCTAAATAAATCTTTTAATCAATTTTTAATTTATTAATAACTCGATATTTTGAAGTTTTATATTATTTAATATCAACGAGTTAATAATTTATATATTTAATCCATAAAAATATAATTTGTGATAGGTTTTTCTAAATATTTTTAATTGAAAAAAAAGAAATTAAATTTTATCTTTCACACTACAACTTTCGATGAAGTTCTGAGCAACTTTTCCAAAGCTATGAAAAGTGTTGATAATCTTTACAAGGATATTTTCACTTTTGGCACGACTTACTTTTTAGAGAATTATTACGAAACATAAATTTTGCTCTATCTCTTAGTTCCTGAAACAACTAAATTCACTTTTTGAATTTGTTTGTCTACTGGACATTCTCAAATTTACTATTGACTAATTAAAATAGAACTGTTTTATACCTATTTAATTTCGTCTTGAAGTGCAATAAATTTTGTTTTATCTATTTACAAATTTTTTTGTTATCAAATGAAGGAGCAGGAGTGTGGCGTAATGCATACATCGGCTGCGAGCGGAAAACTGCGGTTTTATTCAAGGTTGTGCCGGATGTACTGGTGCTATCAAACTTTTGTTCTATGGGCTATGGGAAATTATGTGAAAGCTCTACAATTTTTTGAATACGTCAATTAGAAGTTAATATGTTGTTTTGTTCTCATAGAACAAATTATATGTCATAGTTTATATAATTATGTATTTTATGTATTAATTTATTTCATGTCCGATAACTTGTGATTCATTTCAAATAATTCATATTATATATTTTACAAGTTAGAGGCTATAAAATATTTAAATATTTTAAATCAAGTTAAGAAGTATTTACTACCACATTTTTTCTTACGTTAGATATGATTGCATTTAGATTAATGATTCTGCTATCACACGTTTTAAATTTATTATTAAACTATAATAAATTATAAAACTTCTCATAAATATTGATAAAAAAACTATTAACATATTCAGAAAACATTAACTGCTTTTGATAAGCATTTTCCTATCGTGTGATGTTACTAATGCAAAATCAATATTTAAAGTTTACGCATTATTAAATTTCGAATATTATAAATAATCGCAATATTTTTACATACTTACATTTTTTTTGCTAATGACAATTTTCTTGGCTCATTTGAGCAGATGATCTACGGTTAAGCTATTAATTTATACTAATTTAATTATTTTTTCTTTTATGGGATAAATAAATGTAGTAGTAGCTACTAATTAGTATTTACTTTTGACAAAATATCAATAAATTGTAATCTTTTATTCGGTTACTGAAATTTGAAAAAGTTTAAAACATTTGTATGGAAATTTTTGAAAAATTGATACTTCTTCAAGATTTTACAATAGCAAATAAATAAAATATGTAAATAAATGATATCTGAGAAATATTAAAATGAAACAACGATTGTGAAAAGTTTCCAACCGCAGTAATTCATTGATTGAATAAATTACTTGACGATAAATTAATTTTGCTTTTTAATAACTTTTTGTAACAGAATTTCCTTTTTTAATTTTAAATTCTTAAATTATCATCTCTGTTTTTCCACACTAACGTTTGAACATCTCAACACACCAAGATTTCGTAAGTCAAATAGATTTTGCAATTTTTGTATAGAAAGTTTTGAAAAACTTTTACTTATTTATTTTAAGTCACAGCTTTAAAGGTAAATAAAATTTTTTCATTATAAACTCATTTTGTATTGGAGCTACAACAGAATATGAAATAAAAAATTTGATGTTTCGTTTTCATACTGAACAAAAAGCTGTTCTAAATACAATAAAAAGTTCATTAAAACAATGAATTGCAATAAAAGAAAATAATTCACTGTATTTATGAAAAATTCATGGTATTAATTAAAAGTTTCTTAGGTTTATGAATTAGTTCATTGTATTTTTGAAAGTTAAATAATTCAGTATCATTTTCATTGATGTTTTGAACTTCATATTTCCAATACATTAATATGTTGTGATTTGATTGATATGTTTTGTTAAATATTATTAATAACTATAATACGATCTTTTAATAACTTGATGCGTTCATCCATATAGTACTATAACCCTTTGTGGGTCTTGCCTGCCACCACTTTGGGCGGTCTTGTGCGGACTCTTTCCATGTCGTCTTGCCATCTCATTTGTGGTTTTCCAAGTGGTCTCTTGCCTTGTGGTGCTTTGTTCCATATTATTCCAAACAGTGACACTATCACTTTTATTTCATGCACTATGTCAGGGCAGCTATACAACTGTTGCCATTCAGCGTTCGTTGTTATTCTCCACTGATCTGTTTCTGGGTCTTTCATCAGTGATCCATATATTTTTCGTAGAACTTTTTTTTTCCAGCGACTCAACATCAGTCTATCTTGCACAGTCAACGTTCATGATCCAATAAATAGATGTTTTAAAGATTAATTGTATAGAAATACTTCCTACTATTCGTTCCATAGATTAAAGTGTTTCAAAATAGGAAGTAACTGGCTATCAAGCACAGAGTTTTACATTTTAGTAATTATTGTTTGAGAAAATACCGTCTATTATTTGGTAAAAAGTTTTTTAGGATTTGATTAAAATCCTTTCAGTTGTGCATGATAGTGATTATTAATTACGACATCAAATAATTGTTACAATCTTATACGTCACTACGACACCTGCAACAGATTAAATTGTCCGGTAGCTCGTCGTAGGGCCGCAGGTGATTTAAATTGGTGTCGTAGCGGTAGATGTTAAAATAAAAAAAATAATTAGTTGAGCGCCACTGTCATAAGATATTAATAAAATTTGCATCGGATTGACTAAATTAGATGACAGACTAATTTTCATCCGCGACGTAACTTTTGAAAATAACCACACCTTATAAAATTTTGTAAATTGAAATTTCCTTACAGTTGAGACTTTCCTAAAAATATGGTTTGCAAAATGCAAAGAAAACAAAAACGTAAGAACAAAATAACACATATATTAAAGATAATAAAAATAAACAAACACAAAAAGAAATATAAACAAATTATATATGTACAGTGTGTTATGAAATTAAATTTTATAATGTGAAGAAAAAGAAATAAAATAAAGTTATGAAATCTAAATGTAAGTAAACCTAAACATGATAAAACCAACTTGAATAATAATAATTAGAATAAAAACAAAAATCAAATGTTGTTTAAATTCTAATATTTAAAATTAAAATTAATAATAATAAATTTTGGGCCCAATAGATTTAATTAAAAGATAATAATTCTTAAAAATGAAATTATTAAACTAAATTTAATATTAATGAAACAAAATTTTAAAATTAATACACAAAACAAAACAAAAATCAAAATAAAACACGCACTGTATTTTCGACGATAAAAATATAGTTTTCACTTACTACTTGATGAACTTGAATTTTTCTTTCATCTCTGGAAACTCCAAATTACAAATGGTATAAGGTGGTTTTCTTTAAAATCGGTAAAATCGGTAGGCGGTATAATACTTCATTCAAATTAATTAACCATTGTTAAACACATCCCTCAATTTCGGAGGCAATTTTGAATAATACTTCAATTTTTGAACTTCACGAAAGTTTGTATAAATGTTGCATTACATAATTTTTAATTATTTCCCGAATATTGTCGGTTATTTAATAAAATAATATTTGGAAAATTATCTTATAATAATTTTCTTTTCATACGATACTTTAAATAATATGCAAACACTTCCGATAAAAGTTTTTAAATTTTCACAACAGTTTTAACTAACTTTGATTTGCCGATTTATTTTAAATTTGAATTAATTCGAAACACTTGTGTTTTTAAAAGAATTAACTTAATTGATTTTATTTCCGCATAAAGCGAACGAGTATCTTAAGTTTTATTCTCAAAAACTTGAACGAAACTCCCCTAATTTTTGATAACTACCTGTATATATAAAATTACTTAACCGTTCCCCCACTAAAAATATAAGAAAATTTTGGACATTTTTACAAACATGTAAGATTGTTAGCATAACTCTTAGGCGCTTGACTGTCCATCAAGTAAGAAAAACCATCCACCCCATTAATTTTAATTACTTTCTCCCCTAAACCCAGTGCTACAAAAACTATTAAACTTTGAATATGGTATTGTTTCTGAATTGTTTCCCATAAAACTAATAAAATTTTATTGCAATATATGAAAAAAACATTAAAAATACTCGAAATAAAGCAACCTCTTTTCAATTTTTAATTGCTTAACATAAACCCCTTAAGCCAAGATTTTGTTACATATGAATATGAAACAAAATGTCATTGTTCGACACGTGAAAGAAAAACATAATATTCTACAAAGAAGAAAAGATTGTAATGACTAATGATGCATGGAAGGAAAATATAAAATTTATATAATGAAGAATGGACATTACTAACACGAGTAAACAAAACTATTAAAATAATACAAAGAACTTAAGAAATTGAATATTGAAGTTTTAAAATGAATATAAAATTTATACTTTGTAGCAACTCAGTTAATTTTTTACTTATTTATTTAAAAAAACAAAGGAATCTCAAAATACTCTAACATAATCAATATGAAGAGTTACAGTTTAAATAAAGAAGTATAGTTATAATTTTCGGTCATAATGCAACTGACTACAAGTACTCGGAGCTGGAAAATTTATTGGTAAAATATGCATATATTTTAGTAATCAATGTTCTTACCAAACTCGTTGTGAAGTAGCATTAATATCGATAACTCAACTCCTAGACAATTGAGTGCACTCGTTCATAAACTATGTAGGGGAGACCGAGGAGAGTTGCAACAGAGGAGAGTTAAAACATCGCTGATTTCGCAGAACTTAAAACAGTTAGCAAGCTGGAAATGCTGGCATTTAGCCTCTTTTCACCGCCCGTAGGCCATCCAATTTGTGTCAGTGACTAAAAACTTGCGGTTAGGTCGTTCTGGCTCCTACGTCGTAAAAATAGTGAAATAGTTATTTATGTACCAAGTCCTGAAAGTGCATTTTTTTGGTATGATCGTGGAAAATTGCGCAAATGCCAAATGCCAAAAAAAACACTTTAAGGATAAGGTACATACACTATTTTATGTGTAATTGGAATAAAATGCCCACTTTCTGCAAAAAATGTACGATAATAATTATGTTATAACGAAATACGTATGTATAATGATCCAGTTGCTAAGCAATGAAATATTTAAAATTTACAAAATACGTCAAAAATATTTGTCAAAGTGTACATTTTAGTAGGATTCCACATAAAACATTTGAGGTTATGACACATCTGTACTAAAAAGTAAAATTTGACATTTCTGTACTAAAAACAGCTACTTTCAGTATTGTTTTGAATATGTGAAAATGTAAATTTTAGTACGATTGCACATAAAATTAGTTTTACACATTTTTTTAAGGTACCTATATTTTGATAATGCGTTTTTATTTTGATTTGGGTTAAATATGTTTCGAAAGCTCATTAACTAACGATTCCATTCATACCGCTGGTACAGATAATTTTTTTGTGGTTTGCTTCTTAATTTTTAATTGAATAAAAATTGGGAGGATTTTTGTTACTGAGGTAACCTCTCCTCGTTTAAGTTTGGTATGGCTGTAAAGAGAAATTCCAAAGAAAAAGTTGCATCAAAGTTAATAGAATCTATAGTTCCATATATGCTCTGGTTCGGGGTCCACTCTCAGGAGCGGCCAACTGGACATTTGTCCGAAGCGGCAAATCTAAAGGGCGACATTTTGACTATGAATATGACAAAATATTGATAAGTTTTATTTTATAGCTATATAGCTTTAGCTGGAAACGCTCTTAGGAATCATACACCCCCAATGTTTATTTTTCTGCGAAAAAGATTTAAGGGCTATTTTATAAGCGATGGACCCTCTAGATCAGTGGTCGGCAACCTATAACCCGCTGGTCACCGAGTGACTCATTTACTAATTGCAAGTGACCTACGTTAGTTCCGAAAAAAAGTAGATATAATATATAAAAATAAATTGTAAAACATGAAACGAATATTTTGAGAAAAAAATTAAACCACGATCACGTTACAATAATTGCTTAATTGATTAATATTTATTTTCAGATCTTTTGTATAGCTTTTATGTTTTATTGTATGTTTGTATGATTTATTGTAATAAATACCATTAAATTATATCATCATTTCTACTTTGCAACTCTTAATTCTATCTAAAAATCAACTGTTTCAACTCACCTCGGTATGAGGGGAGTTGAAACAAAATTACTTGTTTCGTTCAAGTCAATTTTTCACCACAGAATTCAAACTTATTCTTTCTTTTTGTGATTTATCTGAAAGTGAATGAAATGAACAATCGATTGGCACTAATTTCATACAATTTTTGTTTATGGATTTTTTTGTATGAAGCAAAATGTCAAAAGTGTTTCAACTCTTCTCGGTCTCTCTTACTAGCAAATACTAGTTCAAACTCTATTAGGGCCAGTTTTACAATTTGTTACGGGCTAATCCCGCCAAGCTGCATCTACCTACGCCCGCAACAAACGTCATCGCCTTTGTAGCTCTAGCCGGTTTAATAAGGGGGGGGGAGTCAAGATGGTACGATAATAAGGTAGACACGTTGCAAGGCTAAACGGGATGACTAAACATCAATCAAAATCGAGAACGGGAACAGAGTTGAGCGCCAGGGTCAAACACGGGGTGTCCTGGACCTAACATGCTGTGGCAAACCGGTAACCCAACGATTTAGAACACATGGTGGCCCTCGAGAAAAGCGTCATAAACAAATAAATATACAAAACGGGAACGTCGTAAACATTGTCACTACCAACCTACCTATGTCTGAAGATGGTCATACAGCTTCGAATCTTACATCTGTAAAGATAAACATGCACAAAGAAAAAGGCAGTAGTACTGATAACAAAAACTATAATGATCTTCAAAATTCGTCGTACAAAATACCTTACTGATAGACTCAGCAAGTGGCTCATTCCAAGAATTATAAATCCTTAAAAATTACCCTAAGTGAAACGAATTCGAGTAAAAGACTACCTAAGTCTAAATACAAAATACTACAAGTAATATTCTCTCTCTCTCAAATTCCTTCGTCCTACGAAAGGACATAGTGACATTTTTTCAAATGTTCTCTAGGCAAATTACACCTCGGTGGTTTGCCGTTGCCTTCCGAGTGGAGACGGTCGGAATAATATTCTTACTTCACCCGGAGTCGAACTGGGTTTTCTGTATTAGCAGTCTGTGCGCTTAATCGCTATGCTAACGACCGTCTCACAAGTAATATTGGAGTAATGTAAAATTACTCGAGCCCAATGGCTCACTTAAAATGGTTTGTCTATAAAGTGGACGTAAAAACGTAACTTAAATACGCAACTAAGATTACATCACGAAAGTGACACGACGGTAAATTTTACGGTGACGACCAACGCACGATCGTATACTTCAAACACAACAGTAATAAACGATAAGCTTAAATGCTACTTACAAAGTGTTGTCTTCATACTTCGATCGCTGAATGACTCATCTTATCAATACAAAATCTTCAAAACTGGTTGTGACATAATCAGAAATGACGATACGGTACTAAGGGATTTTCCAAATACGCAGCATCCATAATCAATGTAAAGTAATCCGAATTAAATCGTGGGTGATACATAGGATGGAACTGGCACGTGAATTCCCCAAACTAAATCTTCCAAATCAATATCCATAAAATGAGTAAGACGAAACGGTAGTTGAACTGGATCGCAGGTATCCGTACATAAGCGGGATCGATAATATAGGGAAAATTCCCCCAAAACATTTCTTCAAAGAGAACGGCACAAAAACTAGACTTTATACATATTTACAAAAACGTAAAGATAGTTTTTACATGATTAACGAAACTGTAACTTTAGAATACACTGTACGTAATTAGGTGAGCGTACCGACCGCTCACGATGATCACATCTTTAAGAACGGTACTTAAAACGGTGATAATGCAAATCAACGCAGGTCTGGTTTAAGCGAGAGCCTATAGCATACTCGAGTGCCTAAAGCACACTGAAGCGTTGAAGCCTCAAAACGTAACCTCGAGCGGTCCAAGAAAAAAGAGAGAGGGTTTCACTACCACTCTTTGACTTCAAATGCAACGAAATAATGCGGTTTCAAAAGTGACAATAACTGCAAGGGAGCTATTGGTTGAACAAAGATGGAACGACATAATTTAGCTAAACTTAAATATTCGATGACTTCTAACCTTTTAAGGCCTAAACAGAATGAACGCAAAACCAACGCGACGTAACGTCCGTCAAACGCTGACGTTACGCTTTCAAAACGATACTGCGCAGAATAGCGCGAAACCGACGCGACGTCGAAAACCTAACCTCACAGCCTAACCTGCATAGTCTTAAAATAAGTGTTGTTATTTGTTGACGCGGTAACTTATTCTCTTAGCTTATTCTTATTAAAATTAAACACATTCATTACAATTTTGTGGGGAATTTTGGACCAGGAAATAAATAAAAAACTTTTTATTTTGATCGACGTTTCGAAGCTATATTTTTCTTCTTCTTCAGGATCTAAAAACAATCATTTACACTCATATTCAGGCTACATCTAGTATAAAATTTACCAAAAAATCAGTTCCAAAATAACATTCCTAGGAGAGCACATCTACAACTTTTTGGAGGGTAACTCAATTATAGACTTGAAGGTTATTTGTTGATGTTCTTTGTGTAGGAGCGATTTATTAGAGTTCTATTATATATGGGAGTATCAGCAGGTGTTCGTATAGATATGATATTTTGTGGGTTATTATTCTGGTTTGTTCTAACAATGATTGTTTTACTAGTTGACGTATATTTTATTAATTTTTAAGAATTTTAATTGGTGTGTGTAAATTTTGCGTAAATATTTGATTGAATGATAAGTTGTAGATGTGCTCTCCTAGGAATGTTATTTTGGAACTGATTTTTTGGTAAATTTTATACTAGATGTAGCCTGAATATGAGTGTAAATGATTGTTTTTAGATCCTGAAGAAGAAGAAAAATATAGCTTCGAAACGTCGATCAAAATAAAAAGTTTTTTATTTATTTCCTGGTCCAAAATTCCCCACAAAATTGTAATGAATGTGATTAATGATATGGACGCGATGAACAAATGTGAAGATTAAAATTAAAGACAATGGATGATTTCGAACTATTTTTAAATTTTTACATGTTATATTTAATGTATCTTATAAAAATGACAAATAATGTTACCAACTTATATTATTAAAAATTAAATCACCAAATTGTAGTTGGTAGTGGTCGTTTCGCGTTAAGTTTGCCAACGTTCGACGTTGGGATCGCGTTGCGAGCGTTCATTCTGTTCGAACGTATTGCAACTTCATACATTTAACTTTTGACGGACGTTACGTCGCGTTGGTTTCGCGTTCATTCTGTTTAGGCCTTTAAAAGACGAACCCTGACATTTAAAAATGCTACGCTGTAAACACATGGTACAGCTGCAAATGGAATGTAGATAACGATACTCATATGAACAGGCTGTTTCTTGTCCAGCAAGCGTATGCGAACGATAAAATAAAATGCTAGCATTAATTTAACGTCGAGAATAAGGTTTGTGCGGAAAAGGAAATCAAATTTTAAGCAAATCTAATAAATTTGAAATTTAACGAAGCTTACATAAATGACTAGACAATTTTTCAATTAACCCGTAATCCCATTACAAATTGTATAGTCAAATACTAGTTAACTTGACTATTAGTTAACGGCGACTAGCAGTCGACGGAGTCGCCCGGTTTTACCAACCTTTTGTCAAATTACAACCAGTTCATATTAACTACATACCTGAAAAAAAGGTTTAAAAAGTAGGTTGTTTACCACATTTTGTCGAACGTTTTCAGGATGCTTAATATTTATCGTAAGTATTCTAACCTTACTTTGTGAGCGGCGTTGACAAATCAACTAAATTTGCTCAACCAAACAAACACGTTTAATTGAAAAATATAAATAAATAAATAAAAATTGACCAAAATAAGAAAAAGCTAGCATATTACTCGCTAATTAACGAAAAAAGAAATTGCAAATTAAGTTATCATTCGGGAAGAACGAGAAGTTACGATTCTCGTCAACTAATAGTTAACGGAATTGACTAGTCGACAACGTCACTTTTCTTTGACTACAGATTGTAAAAAGAGGTGGTAAAACCGGCTCTTAGTATAGAGTACATTATAGGTACATAAAGTTATAAATTTCCACCGCAATGATCAGTTCGTTAGGGAAAATATCAAAATGTCGTTGAAATAATCGACTGTTAAGAAAATTACCACACGAAGGTCCAAAGATACGGTCTTCATATTGATAAAAGTTTTAATTTATTAGATGATTCTCCTGTCCGTTTGGATTATTAAAGAAATTGAAACTGTTGAAATAACATATCTTGCTTTCAGGAATGATAAAAGATAAAAAAAATAAACATTTTCAAGAATTTTTTACAAAGTTATATGTATAGCAAAAATGTAATCTATATACCATAATGTCAATAAAAAACGTATTAATGCATGTTAAGTAACTTTTTTATCAATTACAATGAGTATGGATAAAAGTCGATCAAGCGAAAGCGCTTGACGAAGCGTGTAAACATTTCGTTTTAAAAGAAAAATGTGTAAATGGATTATTTGTAAATTTGAGATATTAAAGAAGTTACTGCTTGACATAATAAATTCAGTGCAACTTTATTATTTTAAACCTACGGTAACCTGAACTCCCAGTAATTCAAACACGTTTATAGTACAAAATTTTTAAATTAATTTTCAATTTGGAGATGATACTACATAATTAAGTTTTAAATTTTGTTTTAAGTTGAATTTGAAAGTCTTCAAATTAACTTGAATCGAAATGATTCACAAAAAGAGGGTTTTAAGTAATAACATATATGTAAAGTCCAATCATAGATACTGCTTGGCATTTTAACCAACCTATAGCGGTATTTATTGTGGTGTGTCAATTTAGTAAAATATAAAACAGTAAACTAATTTAACCAAACAATGATATGGTTAAATACGTGGTTTAAACTGATTATATGTTTATAGCTGATCGAGGTTTAACCGAGGAATAATAAAATAAAAGCACCATGCAGGTGCAACTTTTTGATGTTTATTTACATTATCTAAATTAAATAACAGAAGAAAGATAGAGAGTTGGATCAATATAGTAGAGAGAGCAACATCGTGGGGGGGGGGTTTACTGCAAAAAATCTAAATTAGAGTTGTTTGTTAGCGAAATCAACGTAGATATATTTGTCACGAGTATTTGAACACTACACTGATAGAAATTCTTTCTTAAAACAAACAAATAACGTTTAATTCAAACAAATAGCTTGTTTATATATGAGCAAGAACATATTCACTTAAATCAAGAATATTTTTTGTGTTTGATTAACGTAAACAAATCGCTTATTTAACTTAAACAAATCGCTATAGTTAATGTAATTGTATCAAATAGGTACTATTGTCTAGACACAAATAAAAATAAAGTCGCTATGAAAGACCAAGTATATACTGTCAATAGTAATTTTATTATCAAGAAGTGAAAGAAAACTTAAGGATATAAGGTTTTTCTGGAATTTGATTATTTTTAAGTAGTAAATCGAATTTACACTAGGAATAATTTATAACAAAAAGGATGTCGCTACTCAAACAAATCTCTCTGATTTCTCTTATAACACATGAGGCTTTAGATAATGATTAATGCTTATAGTCTTGCAAAACACGTTGATTTTCCAATTTTTTAGCTATTGAATTGTGCTCATATACTTGAGATGTCCTTTCTCATCAGTCACATATAACTCTATTACGCTGTTGAGCAGATAAATTTTATTTACTCTTTTTGTAATATACTATTTAACCTCACTATTGACATTCAGATGTTTCTTATTCGTGAGTTTCCTTAATTACTTTCCACATTTTCCAAGCTTATCCGGTTTTATTTTAGTAAAGTTTACATTAAGATGATCTCTTTGCAAGGACAGAAATCAATCTGAAAAGATAACAGAAGGATAGAAACTTTTCCTGATCTCCCCAGGATGCAAACAGCAAAAATCACCACATCAAAATCATCCATTTTGACAACAAGGGCACTTATAAAGGCCACTATAAAAAAATCTCTCATAAGGGTGTAGCACCCGGTGTGCTTTTGGGTGCTATTATTTATTAAATTGAATTCTTAATAATATTTTGCGCATGATGAGACAGGTTGGGAAGGAGGAGCAAGATCGAACAAGAGCAAGTGATGTTGAAAAGTCAATGTGAGTTCTTCTTTAGATAAATTATTATTGAACAATTGATTGATCAGATTTTTTATGGTAGTTTGGTTGAAAAGTCCTCTCGAGTTCACGTAAGTAATTTTTCATTTTGTAATTAACATCTTTTGGCTGCAAATTAAAAATTCATTTTGTTGGTGATAACTTTAAGGTTTCTTATTATCAACTGGGGCCCAATTTTCCATCTTTTACAGATAGTGTCACTAAAGACACTAAAAGCTTGTCGTGGTAAATATATTAGATACTTTCTAAGGACCCACAAAACGCGCAGTGCACGATCCATATTCTCCGATTATAGGTTAAAACCTAAAGTTATAGCTACCTTTTTTTATTTTAAAAAGACCAAGTGGCGTTGTGACCAACTTCACTGCCAAAGTTTGGTACAAGGGTCTTTTCAATTTGTGTTTCTACATGAGTAAAGTAGCAAAATCGCAATATTTGCAGAAAAAAAATTATATTGTATTACATACTATTGTACATACTTGTAAATGCAAAATATGCAATAACCAATTATACATAATTACCTATAGTTCCATCTTGGAATCTTAATCCGTAATTATATTGTCATATTTCGAAATTGGCGACAATAATAAATTAAGCGAGAGAACTTCTGTTATTTATACTTATACTTATATAATATTAAAAATATACAACAAAACGTATTCTGCTTGTAATGGACTTTGGTAAATGATTTTAGTACGTTATAAGCAAAAGTGTGTAATACACGAACTTATTTTAATCATTAATTAATACATTGATTATGTAGGAGATAACAATCTTAAAGAATTTGGAAACCTACTGATAAGATGCTTTCCCGGCTATGGCCTTTTGAACTTAATATTGTTAAGTACAAAAAAGGGATGATTTTCATAATACCAGTAGATATATGTATGCAATGTTTTTAATAAAAGAATTAACATAAATTATGATAGAGAAATTGTGATATTATCAACGAGCTATTTTATACAGTGAACGTCAGTACCCCTCGCTGTGAAGAAGTCTTTAATGTCATGTAGCATAGCAAATACCAAGTTTCAGAGTAGCACTAATTTCTTTATAAGTTTCTTAATGCTTCTCAGTCCGGCAGTCTGGCGTAAATCAAACACGGATGACTGTAGCGCGGGAAACCGCGGTTCAAATCCTGATTGCGTCTGAAATTAGCTGTAATTTAAGAGTACAATATTGATCTGTGGACTATGGGGAAGGCAACGGAAAACCACCCCATTAATATTTCCCTAGTAAAAGACTTCTTAGCTTTAACCAGTAGGATCTTACCAACGTCCGACAACGGATACGGTAGTCGAAGAAGAAGAATGCTTCTCAAATCTATTGAAAACCTTCAAACAGTATTATATTGATTAAAAATACAGTAACGCGAACAATTTTTATAGAATCATAACAGTCGTAAAATATAAAAGGCATTTTAAAATATATATAGTTTTCTATTAATCCATTGGGTCCCGTATTAAGATTTGAATTAAATTCCACAAACCGCATGCATTGAGGATTTTTACATCACCAATTAGCTCAAAATAACTCAACTCAATTTGGTCTTAAAAGCTACGGCAGAACCGAATGATTGCAATTACATAATTTTTAAAACTTTATGTTTCATGACTTGGTAAAGTAATTTTCTATCTGCAGTTCAATAATATGTTTAATATTAAACTGTAATTTTAAATCCTTGCTTTGTTAAGACTGGAACATTCTAACTTTAGTACTTGAAAGTTGAAAATATAATGGAACTTAAATGTCCAGTCGGGACACTATTGGAAGACGAGCGCTTATTTTTGTGTTATATGTACCTACACATAATAATACAATCCGCTTTGTTAAATTTCATAATTTTATTTCCTATCATTACTTTATCATAAGAAGCTTTAGATTTACATGAAATTGTTTGTCCTTTTAAAGCTTGCTATCACAACATCACTTGTTTTTATAGATTTATAGTGTAAAACTAATTACTAACTCGAAAGCTCATGCGCTGTTATGATCAAGGATGAGATTTTAATTGTTATTTTCATATTAGATAAATTTTAATTTCGTGTTTATAGGTCACTATCGTTTTTCACTATCAGTTTAACGTTGCTTGCATAATTTACCAATATTGATCGTTTCTCTTGTACTTTTGCATCCTAACACATCCTTAACTCCCTTTATTACAGTCGGTAGTTTGCTCATCATGACCATATCATTTGTAATGGAAAAGATTTACTTAATCCTTTGCTTTTCTTGAAAATTAATAAATTTTTATATAAGAATTTGCTTTACTCCATTTTAAAATTTGCCTAAATGTCCTTTTTCTTGATAAACGACTTTATAAAATTATTGGAAATAATCATTTCACTTTCAACTTTTATAATAATGTTGTAAGATAAACTTAATAAAAAAGTCATTAACGTCGTAGCCATAAGCACTTATTCGTTTATCTTTAACAAATGAGATTTGATTGATAGTGTGCATTATAATATTAAAGTCAAAATGATGGCAATTTGATGTAACGGATGATTAAGATATTTTTAGATAATTTTTTCAGGTCACTTGTATTTTTAAATTTAATTTGTGTACGTTTTCTGAATATTTACAAAAGTTTTTCTTGACATATTTTTGCTTATTTACCTGACGTTTAGTTGTCTCTCTGGTGTGCAATAAGTTCAAACATCTGAGATTTTCATCTTTTCAAGGAGAGTATCACCCTTGATTTTGGTGACATAGTTCTAGTATTTGCTTTTTCCATTTGTCTTTCAACGATTAAATAAAAACGTTTTTATGAAATTATTAGTAAAGTAGCAGAATTCTTCAACAAAGTACAATATTCTTTTGTACAATTTTGGTTTATTCAACCGATCTTACACCAAATAAAGTGGAGCAACATAATTTTCTAAACAACCGAGATTGCTATTACAATAAATAATATGTGTAGAATTTAAAAATTTGTGTAGAATTTTTGTTATTTATGTAGAAGATCAACTAACATTTTTTAAGAAATTTCAAATTAAAATTTCATTAAAATTTCAAATTTAAAACTTTTTTTATTTATAAATTCTGTTTGCAAAATAATATCAACCCAGTAATAAAAAATTGAACTTTAGTGCTTTGAGATATAACTAACTATTTAAGTTAATATCTACTTGAATCCTGCTGTTATAATTAACAAAAAAAATTGTTTGAAAATTTCAATTTAAAGTTCAGAAATTAAAGTTTTTGCTTCAACGCGAATAAAATTAATTAATTTTTAGCATTAAGTTCTACATAAATAGTGTATAAAATTTTGCGAAGGTAAACTTCTAAATGTGTAAAAAACTATAAGCTAAGTTACACACAAAATTAAATTGTGATAAAATGAAAGTTCAATATTTATTGTTCAATAAAAATTACACTTAAATATAGGAATTTTGTATAAATTACTAAACAGAACTGAAGCTAATTTTACTGCCATTTTTGTCGTCCTGATGAAAAACTGTTCAATCACCAGGTTAAACTGCAAAAAATATTAACAAACATTAGTCCGACCAAGCACTTGTGGAGCACCATCTTCGAATAAATAAATTTAAGTAAATATAAAACTACAGTCACTTAAGCACGCGGTTACAAAAAAATTAAAATCTTTCTTACAAAGAGGAGGGTGAGGAGGTGCAGTTCTAATTAACGTCGATAGTAAACCGCGCACATCTTAACCATCGATATAAGATACTTTAATATTTTCAATTGTTATAAAAATAAAAATAATATTAAAAAATATTACCTACTAGTCGTGAAGCTGCCACGTTCAAGCAGTACTTATATGGATTTCATTACAGATCTCTTTATTATTAATAGTATTTAATTTCAACATTTATTTCAATTTCATAAAGCTGGCATTCAAGTATCTGATAAGTTATTATAAAATGGTTTTATAAATTCCACATTTATCAGTTGAAAACTAAAGCATGCAGGCAAGTTTTAACTTTGTTTGAAACTTATAGTTGGTTGCACAAAAGTAATTTAAATATGTAAATTATTATCGCAGTAATGCGTTTTAATTGTTCTATAAGTAGATATTGTTTATAGTTACTAACTTGCTAAAAGTTTTAAATTGTTTTGGTTCAGCTGACTTACAGTTGTAATCTGGGACTTACGTCATGGCTATCTTAGCTTATTTTAGACTGCTAATTACTTAATACTAAAGAGAAACAACAAGTTTAATAAAGACTTTGTAAATGCATCTTGTTCTTGTTTTCGTCGAATTGGTATTGGTTGAACTGCTTGCTCCACTATAAAGAACAATCAGTAGTCTGTAGCAAATTTAAACGATTATGACGCAAGTCTCAGGTTAAAGAGTAGAACTATATGTATGTAAAATTGAAATATATAACTATATTTTTGAGTTATTAACTTGTGAAAATTATCTAATAAATCACTTAAAAAAGTACAACTAAAATTGTATTAAAATAAGTAATTTATTGTATATTGGATAATTCAACTTCAAAGTACCAAAACTTGTTATTTCTATATTCATTTGATGAACATTGGATCGGATTCAATCTCAAAAATTATCTTTTGGCACCAGCTTTACAGCGATACGTCTGAGGGCCAAATCATTAATTAAAATGTCCTGAAGCGATCCATAAACAATATTCAAATTCTTTTTTAGCTCTCTAGCGATTTGTTGTTTTCAATCAACATTTCTTTGATTTTATTCTTCGTAGGTTTTAAATGTCGACGGCCTGCCACTGCGTACACTATCCTCGACGGACTCAAGACTACTTCTAAAGTGTTTGTGCGACATTTGTTATCAAACATTAAATCCATTGTTAACAGAAAATTTGATGCAAACAATTGCAAAATAAAAATCTCATAATCTGCTCATGCGAGTCAGAATCGTGCGATATTATCTTTTGCTTGTACATCTTGAAAGGCGTAAAGATTTTAAATTCTAGATATAAATAAAACAGTGAAACGTGTTAATTGGCAGTTATCAACATAAAAGTAAAATATAATAGGTACATAATTTCTGTTTGTGGGATAGACTAAGTTTGAAAATACCTTAAAAGACGTGAAAAGTAATATGTAACAATTATTATCAAAAGTGAAAACAAATTATTTCAAATTTTGTATAAACTCTTAAACAATTAGGAAATATGAGTATAAATATAAACAGTGTTAATTTTAAGCAGTAAATTAACGAATATAAAGTAAATTTTAGAGTAAAAATAAAACGTTTGAAGCAGGAAATAAACAAATTAAATTTAGTTACATTGTATCATTTCACGAGAAAATATGTAAAATTAGAGCTAAGAACGGTGAAATACATATTATTAACACGTGAAAGTTATATGAATAGATTAATTAATTTTGTGTAATAATCAAGTAAGTGAAATTATTTAAAAGAAAATATCCGCGTCTGTTGATAATTTTAGAACCATTGTTATTTCTCCTACTAAAGCGAGAATATCGTATTTGATTCCTAGTAAAATTATGCAGCAAAACCTAACACCACAGCCGTGCGGTCTAGAAGTTAATATTATTTATATTATTCACTTTCAGTGGTTGAACGCCAGCCGTTAAGACCGTTCTTATGAAGTGGATTTTGTCTAAAGCACACGTCATATACAGAATTACATCACTGTCAAATAAGCAGAAATGAATCATTAAAATTTTATTACTGTGGGTTCAAAATAAGTTGCTAAAAGTATACTTACTTCAGTAGCATTTTAGTTTTCAGTGAATATCGAAATAAAACGTATACAAGTGACCAAGCGTAAAAGAGATATATCCAGGCATACAGAAAATCCGCAACTGTCGCACCGACAAGTAGCAAACTTATTAAATTTTCCCAGATCAACTGTGCAAAGTATTGTGGCTAAGTTTAAAAAAAAAACTGAATGTGATCGAAAAAGAAGTTCGGTGGTTAAAAAAAAAACTGGAAAAAAGTAATCACGGAATTAAAGCTGATGCCAAACGTTTCATTTAGGGATGTTGCGGATTAAATAGGCATATCACACACAATTCCGTGCAATAGATGAAAACTCATACTAAAGTACAAAGTTTTAAAGTACAAACACTGTCAAATGGTTCAGCCAAGCAAAAATTAACTGCTAAAGCCAGAGCTCGAAAATTGTACAAAAACTTTTTATACACGTTTTCAGGTGTTGCAATGAAATTCTTCTATGGCAAGAATTTTGCGTTTCAAAAATTATTATAAAAAACAACAAAAGTTTCAAAGTTTTCAAAAAGTATCTGGTTTGGTAGGCCATTTGTTCTTGTGGTAATAAATCCGCAACTTTTATAGCATTGGTTAGTACAAATAGCAAAAATTATATGAAAAAGTGGGTTAAAAAATGTTACTACCCTTTTTTGGAATATTATAACATTCCACCATTGTTTTAGCCTGATCTGGTTACCTGTCTTAAGATAATAAAAGTTTTGAGGTTTACAATCAAAATTTGAAAACATTTATACTAAAGTATGCAAAAATATCTGATACAACGGCCGAAAACACTAAAATATTTAATAATAAATTTAAAAAATTACAGATTCGATAAGCGTCGTTGCTGAAGTACAAACGCTTAAAGAGTGTTAAATTTTACCATAAAAGGATAATAATTATCTATAAAAATATTACTCAATGTTATAGAAATAAATTCTTTTTTTTTATTATAAAATTCAAAGTGACTCATTTTCTTCTGTTCCACTTTGGTATGTATTATACTGTTGTTATTTTATGATGAAGATATGGAATAATTTTACTACAAATGCATTCCACGCGTAAATAAAATTACAAGCAAATTGAAATTTACAGTCGGTTAATCTGCAAGTTGATATTTTCTTAACTATAAGAAGTAAGGCAAAAACTAATGTAATTTTCGCTACTCTTTTCAAAGTACTTCAAGAAATTATTATAAAAATGTAGTCGGCATTTTAATAAAGTGCATTTAACATCTCGAGAAAATTGAGTTACTGAACTAAGTTACTAATTTTTTTATGAGAAAAACAAAAAGTATGTCTTTCAGAAACAGAACACTATTCAAAATAGAAACTTAAAAGATCCATATTTTACTCGTCGCTCTTTTGAACTGTTTGGGATGTGGCTACGGACTTATTAACATTTAATTTTTGCATATAGTTTAGAAAAGGGGTGTGGAAGTTGAACTGTGAGCTTATGACTACACTATCAGTTACCAAGTACATATATATGTAAAAAAACGTTAAAACGATGTAAGTAAATTTGTAAACAAAGCATTCAGTTTTAAGATTGCCCGAACTTCTTATAACATGTTGTTAGCTTAGTTTAACTCGAGTGGAACTATACCGTTAGATCGGTTTAGTCTTAGTTTACCTGAGTGTATACATGAAAGGATTAATAACTTTGAGCTGAGTTAGGTTAAGCTAACTACTGCATATAATATATGCATATTACATATGCGTATATTATATTATACTTGCTTCGTATATTATCCAACTATATGTATGTATCAGAACAGATCCAAAAAGTTTGTTCCAAAAAACTACCAAACATACATTCGGTTGTTATTCTTATAGAGGTGGAGGTGACTGTAGTAGTTCTGAATCAAACAAATCAGACTAAATCGGAATGCCTGTAAATTATGTAGACACCATTGACAAATTTATGACAATGAAATCCCATTATGATATTTTGCTTCAAAATTTTGTAAAAAAGTAAATAATATTCATTAAGCTTTTTACGTTCTAAGTAGAACATTGCTTTTCCCTTTTTGGGAATTACAAATCCTATTAGCGGGGTGGATTAGTCCCCATATTACCTATTTCCAATCAATCAATATCTATTTCACCACACCGTGTGGATGTCCACTGAATGGCCGAGCTAAGAAATTCTGTATAGTCCGCGATTTGAACCCAGAATTTCCGCTCTGTACTCAACCAGCGGTCACATCACTCCACGGCTGTGGCTCAAATAAGTAAATAATAAAGTTGTAAATAATAAATTTTTATATAAATATTAATTAATAAATAAATTTACTTTTGATCTGTTCGGATCTGATTAACGTAGTCCCACCTTAATGATCAGAAGTTTTAATCTCGGCTACGGTAGTATTATTTTCGCCGAGGTTCAGATTCCACGTTGAGTCGTAGCTCGTATTCAATCACAATCAATCAGTTCAATCTGTATGTGTTCAATCATAATCAATCAGTAAGTAAAACCTGCTGACGTGTAATTCATTCTAGTGAGTTTACTCTTCAACTATAAAACGGTGAAAGTTTAAAAAATTCTGCATTCTACTCATTGTTTCCGTTAATTGTTTAAATAAAGACGATAAGCTAATTAAATAATATTAAAACTTCAAAATATCGAGTTATTAATAAATAAAAAATTAATTAAAAGATTTATTTAGCTTTCAAACGATTATATCGTTTGTCATCAGAATAATAATCAGACTATTATAATCTTATTATAATCTCGATATTTATTATTTATTAATAACTCGATATTTTGAAGTTTTAATATTATCTAATATCAACGAATTAATAATTTATATATTTAAGCTAATTAAAAAGTATAAGGCAATTGATGGGTTACAAAAAATTATTTACATCATTTTTCACGTGTTTACCCGACTAACAAACTAAAAGTTTTGTGAAAACTCACCCGCCGAAATTATTGCTTTATGAAAGTGAAAAACTAATTTTGCTATTATATAACAATATTAATATACTCGTAATAACATTAATTTACGATTGTGTCTTTATTAATACGAATTTTTTTGCTAAAACACAAACAAAACTAATAAATTATAAATACTTTTAAGGCAAAAACATAAAAACCATTTTTAAGTTATGGTTGTTATATCTGACTACGATATTTCTCCCTATATAATAGTAAACAATTTAATAATCTAAATTGCTATGTTATGGACAGTTAAACTTTGCTTTTTTGTATCGATTATATCATTCTCTACTATATGGCACTACAAACACATAAAGATAATTGCTTTTATAGTCTCGGATTAGTAATTTTATCTATCGAAAAAGTCGTTGATAAAAGAAATTGTACAATGAAGTAAGAATTAGTTGAAGCCATGTTAACAGAAGAGGTCTTGGTTACTTTATTCCAAATTGATAACAAGTAAAAGTAACATTTATTTTTATTTCCGGTTTTTTTAAGTTAAAATAAAATAATTAAAAGTAGAATGAGAAATTCTCATAATTAAACCAACAATCAATTAGTGTAATTTTGTTTTATCCTAACAGTTCGGTAATTCTTGAAGTTACGTTTTTGTTCAGTAAAGTAATAAAAAACTTTTTGATTGCTAAAACGCTACATTGGCTTTTTACCGTTAACTAATCGTTACGGCAATACTGATTTAAAAATTCCTTTTATCTCTTAATGTTAATGAGAGTTACAATTTAAATTTGTTTAATATGCATACTTTGACACGTACTTTGATTATCCAGTAATTTGCAAATGTGTAATATTTACTATGAATATGCTTAAAATTTAACTATTATACATGTTAAAATAATTTTGAGTGACCAGATTTAGCTTGCAGCGGCTATGAATATTAAACGGAATAAACACTTTTTTCACAGTTTTTACTCCAAAAATTACCCTTGATTCTCTTTATACCAAAGCAAATTAAGAAAATAATTATGTCTATTTAAAATGGAAATACATGAGATAAATGTTGGTAAAATAACAAACATTGAATATAATCTGTATACTTTACACTAATTCGAAAATTATCGCTTTCATCGTAAACATGATTTTTGTGTAATTAATTCTCCATTTAATATGAATTTAAATTACGCTTCAATGAATGAAAAAAGCGTTAAAGCATAACTTAATGCAAATTTGGAAAGTTATTAAAAACTTAGAGCTAATTTTTTATTAAAAATTTTATTTTTACGCATATTAAAATCTTGGTATTTTAGGTTTCAATAATGAATAATTACTCTTTAAGGCAATATACATAAAAATGTTTTTTGGTTTTTAAAATTTCTTATTATACTGGACTCACGTGTTATATTTACCTATAAAGTTTTTTTATTTTGTGATTATATTATGTAACTAAAAATTTGAAATAGCTCGAAAATGGTGCTATTGTCCCGAAAGCAATGTACGAAATTATCAAAATAAATTTGACCAGTTTATTAATTGTTGTTTATTTTTCGGCTTTGTTTGAATTATCTATAGATTCTCATCCGTATTTTGTACATGCAATACAGTACATACATTGAAATGTATCCAAAACATTAACAAAGATTAAATAATGATCTGTAGTCTCTTCAATTGATATGTGAAATATAAATTAATGTAACAGCAACTCAAATACGCGATTACAAATAACTCTTATAAATCTCGAGTGTTTATTGTTCTAATCGAAAAAAGTACCAAATCTATTAGACTCAATTGAAGGAGGTAAAAGTCCGAAAGGTGCTTAGCAAGATGTGATCTATATTAAATATCTAAAGAAAATTGTAGATAATAAGGATTTGGACTTTATTTTAATTGCATTGTATCGGTTATAGTGTCACCAACTTGTAGTTAGCAATGAAGAAGACCAAAACCTATACTTAATTTACTTGCCCTCCGATCGTAAGACAATCACTTCTTTTTCGACCTTGCGTTCTCTCCGTTCTGAACTTTACTCCCTACTTCGAGGTCTAACTTGAAACTGACGAAGGTCAAATGAAGATTTGGACTTACTGCTCTTAAATTTTTTTTACGCCAATAAGTGTGGGCGTCTCTTCTCTGGACGATCATGCATCACAGCCCAGCGTTTTTCCTGAAACTCATAAAAACACAGACATATTATACCTTGGTGATGTGCATCAAGGCAGTGTTTTCATTAACGTTTTATTTCACTCATTGTGCCAAAACTTGTTTATCATAAAATACTGTCGTCCTCATTATACAACATCAAAGAACTCGGTAAACAGATTTTACGTGAGATTACTAAACTGAAAGCTAATCTTAAAATTGTAAACGTTTATTTAAAATTATGTTACCTACGATTCCAGGTAAAATCTTTTTATGACCCGGAATTTTCAGCAAAATCTGAAATTAAAAGGATCATTTCTAAAGCTTCGTAACATATAAATAAATATTTTCGCTATAACCTGTCCGACAAAACCCGCTGACCAAACTTCTGTCACTGTAGCAAACAAATAACTTCTCAGAGGTGAATATATTTGCAAATATTTGTACACTATAGAGTCCTTTCAAATTTGTCATTTTCAAAGTTAACTTTACAAGCTTGCTTGCATAAAATTTGGATTTAATGAATCCTTATGAAACATCTAAATAGATCAAATTCCTCCTGTTTTAGCAGTAGTAAGCAATCCAAAATTTAAATAATCTTTAAGTTTATTTATAAATTTAAAGTTGTATCCAATTGTTAGAAATTACACTGTATCATTAAAATTATAAGTAGGTGAAATAAACAAAACTAAAAGTTTTACTTACGACACCTGTCAGTAATAGCATAAATTATCATCATCATTTCCTTCATGGATTAGGTCGTTGATCTGTTTTTGCCCATCTTTTCCTCAGTCATCCGACATCTCTGCGTTCTTGAGGTTAGTATTTATAAATATGTAGAGGGATTCTATAGTTTTCCATTCTCTGGAGGTGTTCTTCTCATTTTGTTCGGTTTCCCACTACTTTATCATTCAAGTTAAAGATTTGTAAGTCGTCTCTCATATGATTATTTCTTATGCGATATGTTCTTTGGATATTTTTTAGGAACTGCATTTCGCCGGATTGGATTTGTTCTTTATGTTTAGTAGTGGTGACCCCTACCTTCTTCACTGCCGTATAATAATGTTGGTACAGCTGTTGTCCTGCACAGTTTTATTTGGGTTTCTGTTCTGGATTTATTTTTTCGGATCTTTTTGATTGTGCCACACATGTATTGGAAGCGATTTAATTTATTGTGTATATCATTACTGTAATCGTAACTGATATCACATCCGAGATATTGGAGAGATTTCATCCATGTACAGGCTAAACAATATCGTAAATGCGCTGCATCTTTTTTTAAGACCCTGGTGGACGGTGATTATATTTTTTCTTGTAGCCATCTTTATTTTAGTATTTTGATAAAGAGACTTTGTTGCTTTTATCAGGTGTGAAGAAAAGCTGCGTTTTTCCATAATCGTTCATAGTTTTCCTCGTATGACTCTATCGAAAGCTTTTTCAAGATCCATAAAAGCTATGTGTGTTTTTAAATTGTATTTACGTCTTTTCTCGATTAGTTGTTGTATAGTAAATTCGTTATCTATACAGAAGCCCCTCTTACGAAATTCACCATGTTCTTCTAATATAATCGCCTCTGTTATGAATTGAAGTCTTCTGGTGAGGATTTTAGAATATATTTTATAAGTCGAGTTCAATAAGCTAATTCCTCTGTAGTTGTGGTACTTGTTACGATCACCTTTTTTATATATTGGCTGAATGATACTAATTTCCCAATCCGAAGGAATACATGTACATCTCCAACACACGTTAATAAAGTGCAGAAGTCTGAGTTTGAAAAAAACTCCTGCATATTTAATTAGCTCTGAATTAATTTAATCTGTACCTGTGGCTTTCTTGTTCTTTATGAAAGTGTTTCTGCTATTACAGCTATATGTATATTTTTTGCCATTAGTTCTCTTTCAAGTTCTTCTTCCTTGCTATTTAGACCTCTTACATTTCAAGTGGCTACTCTCAGTGTTTCCTTCGTCTTTGTTTTTATTTTTAAATTTTTTTCCCATATTTCTTCTGCTTAAGTCGTCATCGTTAAATCCATCCGTATATTCGAGGCTATTTTTGGGCTTGCAAGTAATCTTCTTTACCCCGGTGAGGTTACCAGCCTCACGCGAGGTTTGTTTTTTTTTTCCCTTACTCTCGTTGGTGATCAAACTTGCTCCGCCGAAGAGATTAGCTAGCACAACATTAGAGCGCATCTGACTGACGGGGTTCACCACGTGAAGGTGAGAGTCGAGTTGAAGTGTAGAGGCATATAGCATAAATATTTGAATATTTAATTTAATGTAAGCATTTGTAAGAAAACTATTATAAATAGCTTAGATACGAAATCCTGAAAACCACAATTTCCACTCTGAAAACTCCGGTGAGTAAAAAATCTACCAATTCCAAAAGTATGCCATTGAAAATTTCAACAGAATAAAATTTTACCAAAAACTAAATCCTGACAATAAAGTCTTGAAAATACAAATATCTTTACAAATTAATATTTTGACCGAGCAATAATAATGGATTTATAAAAATATTTGATTATTATTATATTTGACTATGAACTAAAGCTTGTTTGGTCTGGGAACAACTACAACTTATTCAATAATTACCTGTATCAATAAATTATAGAATTGTTAAAAAATTTCTAATCGAAAGCTTCCCATGTAAACTGACGTTAATATTTGCAGTAAATAATATAAAAATTAATAAGGTAGTTTGAATATTCAAAAGTTCTGGTCCAGACATATTCACTATTTGCATAGGTAATGGAGACTTATTTTAGACACCAAATATGGATAATAAGTAATAACTTACATCTACAGATTCGTATTTACATAATAATATTGGACGACGCGACGCTACGGTTACATGAGAAGCTCCATTGCAAAACAATATTAAACTCATTGTAATAGTTGAATCACTACTAAAGTTTTACAGAGTTACTACTAAACGTCAAACATTGTTATTGCTATTTCAAAGTTAGTTTCTGTGAATTAAAAGTCAGTAATTAGAACAAGTACCTATATTTTATCGTGGCATCCAAACCACGACAGCCACACATTGTAATCAAACAGATTTTCTTTTGGACAAATAAATACTCATCAATTTATAAGTAAAATTACTAAATATAAAATTCTAAAAAGACTGTATTTGTGCACCTTAGCTTCACAATAAATTTGTAGCCATACTAAGATTTCAATTTTGATTTGAATTTTTAGCTCTGAGGGGCGCCGCTTAATTCCATATTATGCACTACACCACATTCACCTGCAAGAAAGTAGTAGAAAAGCACTTAATTGAAAATTAAAAATAACTTGACAAATCAAATCTCAATTTTTAAATCGTGAATAAATTTATAATTGTAGCTTTAAAGCAATAAGTGGAAAATTTAAAATTTGGTATTGTACACAAACGAAATCATTAAATAAACATGTGTAAACACAACAGGCGTGAAAATAGAAAAACGAAATTAAGTGTAGAAATAATTAATTGGTTTAGCCAAGCCACGTAGGAAAATAAATTTACAATACCTTCATTAAAATGAAGTGACTTTTATAAAAGAAAATAATCCAACAATTTGTTTTCATTAAAACGCAAATTAAAATTAAGAAATTAATCTGGAAACATCTACAAATAATTTATTGTATTAGAAATTGTATAGCATTGTTCCAATAAAGTGTTAAATTTATGCAATTATCCGCTTTACTTCAAATTTAAACGTAATTTAATAAAAATGGCATGAAGCTTACAAAGCTTTAAATAATAATAATTTATCGTATTGACAAAATCTGTAGTACTGTTGAACGTTGCTTAAAAGTAATATAAATATTTCTATAAACTTTTCTGTTTAAAAAGAAATCTTAAGGATCATTATTAATCTGGATATATATTTCTCGGATGTCAAAGGTTGGAGTCGGTAATTTCCTTGCAATTTAAAGTTCTTTCTTTTTGATTGTTTGAAAAATCTCTCTCAAATCGGAATTTTTAAAACGAAACATTTTACATCACAGCATAGAAATTTATGGTTAAAATCTCTTTGAAGTGAAATTATTAAAGCTATGTTAAATCTTTTAAATTTTTTAATTATTTGCGCAAGTTAACTTTTATTCTTAATGTAATTTTTATGCGTAGGTACACCCGTTTGAATACTTTTTCATTAAATATGCTATAAAATTAAATTATATAAATATATTTTATATATCCATTTCAGTTTTTAATTAACAACTTGTTAAAAAGTTTTATAAAATAAATTGTAATTCAATGAAATTTTAATTATATAGTTATAATAGGTAGCAATTTTCATCAAATGAAAATAATTTCCTGGAAACTTTTAAAAATGTTATAATATAGTGTACCTAATTAGATTTTTGTTACATTATTACCATTTGGGAAGTTCTAAGAATAAACGCGCCTGTTGTCTTTTTTTAAATCGAAATCAAGAATTTTACATTTCTAATGTAGATAGTTGCGGTAAATGTGTACCTATGTATAGTTTGCATTAGCAAAAAAATGGTTTTTTGTTTAGCACAATCTTAGGTTTGATTGACCAAAATATGAATATTTGGGACTTTGCTATTACAGTTTAAAAAATATATTTTTTATATTCGTTTTTTATAGTTTAACTAACTAGTTAAAAACTTATTAATTTATTCTTACATTTAATTTATAGTTTAACTGACAATAATTACAGAACCATTCCAGTTCTTTAGGGGTGAATTAAAATTATGGAATATTATGCAAATTGAATAAAAATAAGATATTGATATTCTCGGCATTTCGTATCAAACTGCTTGTTGGAAGAACAAAAAAAAAAAAAGGAGAAATAAGCACGGTCAAAAATAAAAGTAGCTAAAGGAACTTTAAGAATAATTAAATTATAAATAGAGAATTGTATGCACATTACAAAGCGGTATTGAATATTTTCATAAATTACTTGAAAATAACGTTCCCGTAAGTTACAGATAAGTTTCAGTTTTTTACCTTAAATATAATTCAATGTTAATATTTACTGCAGAAAATACTTCTATAAAACTTCAATTGCTTGTTAATTTATATTACTTTATGCAATTTTCTAAGTTTATGTCGACAATAAACTGCAATTTACAAGAAACTGTTATTACATCTGCAAACAAATAAAAGCCATTACTGGTTCTCTCGAACTGAGAAGTTGATAACTCGTTGCAACTTCGTTTTTATAACAAATCGTTGTTTGATTTAAATTTTATTTACTTAAACGAACCTTTATCTAATATAAAGTTAAAATTTATTTATATCTACTTTTAAAATTAAATTTTCAAAATAATTACATTATGCAGTTTTACAAATTTTTTCCCTGTAGAAAGTCCTCGTTCAATGAGTAAATTATGCTTAAATTACTTTTAATTAGTTCGTAGGCTAAGTCTAAAGTGTATTTTGCAGAATTGAAGAAATTAAACTAAAATTAACATTAAAGCTTAATTTCAAAATAAAATTTACATATTTACTTTTCGTTTAAAATTTACTCATAATTATTAAGCTTTAATATTTAGATTAACTTATTCCAAATTTATTACAGATTTTGTCCTGACTAATTATGTCATTAAAATTATTTAATTATAAACCTAATTAATTTTTGTGTATAGCTCGGTGTATTAAGTTAAAATTAAGTTAACAATCTTTAAGAAATATCACGACAGCTTTATTAATCTATAACGAAATTTTATTAGTAAGACACGCGACATAACGAACTTTTAGATGTCATTAAGTTTGAAGATGGGATTAAGCTTTAAGAAACGTTAATTTATGCGTCTTGTTTGGAAATTAGTTAACAGCTTTTCTTATTAAATTGTATTGAACATACCTTAAGTGGTTCTTGTTTACTTTTATAAAAGTTGAAGTTTTAAATTTGAAATTTTATAAACCATTATTATCTATAGAATTTAATTTGTAGAACTAAAATGCTCAACATTATATAAATAAAATATACTGTAGGTCAGGGGTTCCTAAACTTTTAAATCCCAAAAATTTGACGGAACCCCACATCAAATGATTACAAATAAAAGACCCTGCAATTTAAATATAACTTTCAAAAATTTATATGATTCTCAAAAATCAAAAAAATATTCAAAAATAAATAATTTTGCGGAACCCCGGTAACTTCTCCAGGGTTCCGCGGAACCCACTTTAGAAACCGAGGCTGTAGGTAATAAGTTTTCGTCATACTACAACATCATCAAGCGATTTAATAAACCGAAAATCTTGTAATATTTTTTTTAATCTACAGAAAATGAAAACAAAATTTAGGAAATTTAAATCGATGAAAATTGCCGAACTCTACCTCCATGTTTTTACATTTGATTTAGTTAACTTTTTGGTTTTATTTAATTAACAAAGTATTATATCATAGTTGGGGTTTAACAAATTCTATTCCAAAATCAGGTATAGAACACACAGACTTAATATTCAACACAGTCAGTAAAATAAAACAAAACCAGTTTTACCTCACAGAGATATAAAAACAAACTCAAGCTAGAGCTACGTCAAAACAGAATCAAAATGCTGATGAACAAATACCAGAGGTCCTGGCCCAGAAATTATGGAGTAGCTAGTTTTGATTCCTTCAATAATGAGCAACAATTTATACCGTGCAGTAGCTGACGAATAAAATAGAAGTAAACTGGATTACTTTTATGCAGCTATTGCAGCTGCCTAGCATTTAATTAGATTTATTGGAAGATCACCCAAAACAACTGAAACGACGAGCCACCAGAATAATGAAATACATTTGAATAAATTAATTGCTTTTGACGATGAGTCGACTTACTATCACTTAAAGAACCAAGCTGTTTAAATTTATATTGAATACCGTTCACTATATTATATAAAATTTGAGTAACGTCAAATAAAAGCTACAAACAAGGCTTCAAATTTAAATGTCAGAATCAATGTTACATAATTCGTGCAAGAAGTTTACCTGTCACAAACGATTCACGTGTAACAAAAAGCATTTGAACTGAAAAGGTGACAGTTTTTTTCAAAAACAAATTGCACAAGTTACGTACCGGCGCCGGCCGACGTCAAATAACTCGGCACTAGACATCTCATGAATATTGACGACAGTTTGGTATTTTAGTATGAAACGTCGGTAAACTACTAAATTTGCTACTAAAATTGTCAACAACTAACGCCAAGATGAAAACTGACATTTGAAATGTTACATAGTTTGATTTAAATAAAGATTCAAAAATACATACAAATTGTTAAATGTTACTAGCACAATAGAAGGTACATCTTAAAAAAAATAAAATTTCGGTTAAATGAAAGTACATCATATAACCTAAAAATAACACTCTGAAAGTCATGCCAGATTGATATAATTCTGTTTTTGTAAAGAAAGCAAATGTAACATTAAAGAAACAAAAAATATTATAAAAATAAAAATTAAGATACAGTAGATACAATTCAATGGCGTAGTGTAAAATAAACAGTTTGGCAAAATTAATAAGAATAATAACACAGAGTACATGCATATTATGGTCAGGCTCAGCTGAGTAATAAATTAACCTGATCAGATCTGATGTGCGGTCTTTTACAAATGATCAATCATTCAATCAAGACTCTCATTCTGATTATAACAAACAAAACTAATCAAATTTTCTTTACCAAAAAGTTTTAAACGATTTCAACCGTAAAGCATTTTACTTTGTAAATAAATTAATGAACTATAAGATCGCTGTTACTTTTTATCAAGATCAGAAGTACTATGCCAATTTGACATGCCAATGAACAGTAGCCTGCCAATCCAAATGACTCGAACTTGGTTAAATCAAGATGGTGGTTTAGTAATTGCCTGCAATAGCTGTTCCAAAAATAAGTTATCAAAAGTTTCATAAAGCTCTTGTCAATGAATCAAAATAAATGCTTAAAATATACTATTGCAGTGCTTCAAAACATGTTGGCATTGTTACATGTGACGAATCGTGGATCTATACTTATGATCCAAAAAGAAATAGTAGTCCAATGTATGGATTTTTATAAAAACTAACTAACTTGTTGGCGCACGAAGCACATTGCCTGTTTTTTTCTTGAAAAACTGCACATTATTGCAACCGTCTTATTGGTAGAGACGGTCATTTGCCTTGTAGGTAACGCAATCAACTGCGAATGCGAGGTACCGGGTTCAAATCCGGAGAAGGGTAAAACTTTCTTATGACTAGTCTCCGTGCTTTGGAAGGCACGTTAAGCCGGTGGTCCTTTAATGAATTGCCATCATTAACATAAAAACCAGGATACAGGTACATCTGAAGGCGAGTCCAGCAAACTACCTGAATGTAAACATGAATGTAATTATAAATGTAAAAATATTTATATGCTTTTAGAACCAACACTGCCAAGGAAACGACGCAGATGTTGGAAATAACAAGCCAAAGGCCAAAGGTCAGATAAAAATTTAAATCTTGGATAACTCTAATCAACTGATAACTTTGATTTTTAACTTTATTGCTCTCTTAACTATTTATCAAACGGTTAAATTTATCAAATAGATAAAGTTAATCAATCAATAACTAATCAAAGGATTTAAAAAATGTAAAATTCTTTTACAGCTCTGAAAAAGTGACAGAAGCTTTTCTTCAAAGCTGTGAAAAAATTTAACATTTTTTAAATCCTTTGATTAGTTATCGATTAATTAACTTTACCTATTTGATAAATTTAGCCGTTCGATAAATAGTTAAGAGAGCAATAAAGTTAAAAATCAAAGTTATTAGTTGATTAGAGTTATCCGAGATTTAAATTTTTATCTGACCTCTATAATCTCGAGCCTTAAAAGCTTAAACTAAGTTGAAGAAGAAGAAGAAGTCTTATTGGTTCAACGTAGAGCAATCAATTCTGAATAGTACACAACCATTTGTTTGCCAGAAGTCTTCAGGAAAATAGTGAAAAACAACAACCGAAAACGGATCATTCTTCACCATGACAATACAAGCTCTCACACATCGGCTTCATCAAATGAGTTTCTGAGAACTTAAAACGTCGATTCGATGAGCCATTTGCTGTATAATCCCAATTTAGCACTCAATTACTTTTTATTTTTCCACATAAACAATAAATAGTGAGGTCATCGTTTTTCGACTCCTGAAGAAGCGGTTGATGAATAGTAAAATGCATATTTTAGAAGTACTTTAATCGTAGTAAAAAAAGGGCTTTATAAATTGAGTCAAACGTATGCAAAAGTGTATGATTTTCATGGAGAATATTTTAAATAACAATAAAGCCATTTTTAATGATAAATATTTGTAATTGTTTTCTAATCTCAAAATAAAAAGACAATCCTCGAAAAAACAACGTGCATTATTGCTCTTTTTATAATCACAAATTTTTCAATTTAAACTTTTATCGAAAAGTTAGGTATGTAACTCGATTGTTGTTATTACAACGTGATAGGAAATCATACGAGTAAAACAAATAATAGGTACACCTGCTCATAAAATGAGATATTCTAAAAATTCTAAAAAGTGTCGAACTTGATAGGTTCTACTGCATAAAAAATTTTCAAACATTTTTATATAAAGAATCGAAAGTGGGTTGTGGCAATTTTTGACAAATATTGTTAGATAACACATGTTGAATTGAAGACTTAATCGTCCATAGTTGCATATAATAGCGGTGGCGAACCTATGGCACGCGTGCCAGAGGTGGCACGTATGTAAATTTTAATGGCACGTTAACAATTTACAAATGATATCATTTTATACGCGCTACAAATTAAGTAACGTGAAATAATATCATAATATCAATAGTCGAATACATTCAGCTGTGTAAAAACGGCTAAGCAAAAGCAATAGGGAGCGAGAAAGTTTCCCTCCTCCCACGATAAAAGTTCATGACAAATGATCACTTAAAAAAAGTTCACTTCTTTAACGCTAAAAGGCGCTACCGTCAAGATTTCTCGCTATTTCTTCAATAAAGGAGCGAGAAAGTTTGACGTTAGCGACTTGAACGTTAAAAAAGTAAACTTCTTTTATTAAATTTTTTAATTGTAAAGGACGCTGATGTCAGCTTTCTTGCTCCCTTTGTTGGAAAGTAAGGCGATATCCAGTACTCTGATTTTAAAAATCTTTACTGGCCAGAATGATACAAAACGGTACCAAAAGCAATTAAAAAAATGGAATATCCTCCAGCCGCAAGTAAAAAAATGTTTTCTCAAGAATTATCATCATTTTTATCGTCTTCGACAAATTTGAAAATTCATCTCATTAATTCCATGGGGGCAATACCCCCTTAGACCCCCCGATTTCACGCTTGTTTCTTAACATTCTAGAATATCTAGCAAAGACCCCCTAAAATTTAAAATGACTGACGTGAAACCGGGGGATCTGGGGGGTATGGAATACTCTCCAGCTATAAATACGAAAGAGATATTCACTAAAGAATTAAATTGGCTTCTTTATAAATTTTGAAAAGTTACCTTGTTAGTTCCTTGTGTTAAACCCCCCGGTTTTACATCAATTTGTTCACATTTTAGAATAGATTTGTTTTGGTTTAACCATACTTTTAATATTGTATAAATAAATAGTATTTAAAAATTTTTTTTTAAACCGCGAGGGGAAGTAATGTATTCAAATTACACCGCTTACCATAAGTACTTGTTACGGCCCTGGGGAGAAGAGTAAATACAGTTTTTTTGAAAATCGTATTGTACATTTTTAAACGATCAAAGTAAATTTTTTAAATTCGTAGTTTTCAGTTCTTTTTGAAAATTTTTCAAAAATACAATAAATTCTGAAATAAAAATGTTTTTTAAATCTTTTTTTATTAAAAAGTGCTCGGCACGGGAGCAACTCGATTAATACTGTTTGTAAATTTTTAGCACTCGTACATAAAAAGGTTCGCTACCGCTGGCATATAATATCAAAAGTCACTGTGTCTAGACCGTCCACGTAATGCCGACTTCATAATCTAAAAGTGGAATACCACCAAATATGTGATTTTCTATTATCTAAAAATATTGTATTTTGTTAACATTTTCGGATATCAAAAGTTATCAAATAATTCGTAAGAATAAAGATAACCAAAGTGGAATAAATGTAATTTATATTAAAAAATTATCTTGATCGTGATTTTCTAAAACTAAACATTTTGAAAATTAACGTTAGTTATTTTATGAGAAAAATGGTGCTCCGATTAAATTATGAAAAATTACAAAGTAATTAAAATTATTTTCGTAAAAATTAAAATATGGAGTTAAGAACAATTTTTGTGATTTTAAAATACAGGTTAATATCAACTTAATACTACAAGAACCACAAAATAGTTAATTAATAATTTTTATCATAGATACCTCGTGGTGGAATTTATAACAAAAAATTGTTTACTGAAAATGAAATAAAATTAAGATTTCCTAAGTTCAGTTACATAATAATACTCTTAGGTGTTTTCAAAAACTGATATGGATGATATAAAACGGAGAAATAATAAAAAATGCAATATTCTTCTTATGGCGCTTTTCCTTTAGTCTAGCAACAGATTTAGAACAAATCCGTAGTGCGAATAAATAAAGCAAGGATTGAAATCGTACAGAAGTTGTTGGTTCATATCGATTATTACATTTCTATACAGAAATTATTTTTGTTAACAAATTTTTGTTTGAAAATCAACTAATCGATTTAAAAATTTGTAAATAAACTACGCACTAAATTAATAAAAAGCTTTACTTTTTATTCTGTTATTTTTCACTCTCGACTTAATTTACCTCTTTCGTACTTAATTATAATTTGATTGGCACGTAAAAAGTGATAATTTAATTAACAATCGTCATTATAATCAAATTGTCATATTTAATTTCGTTTATATTTTAGGCATTCTTTGTAAATTTTTTGAGTTTATTTTAACTGACCGCCCAAAGAAAATTATAGTGACAGGAAGTAAATTAAAAATTTGTAGTTTGCAAACGTTTCCACTATCCATAACAAAAAATTCGAATGCCAGCAATAAAGTAAACCGAATTGAATAGTGAACCGCCTACCGAACTTGAAACGCAGGAAACCGTCACCCTTAATCACAAAGAAAAAAAGTAAAATTGTCTTAAAAAGCAATTCTGAATAAGGTTATGTTTAGGTAGGGTAGAAGATGAAAATGAAAATCTTATAATAAAGTATACTTCACTTTACATATTTTTATGCAAGTAATTTAACCTTAATGTAATAATTCAAGCAGGAACTTTTTATACTACGGATACGGAAGCATTTATTAGTTTAACATAAATTTATTCGGCGGTAAATAGAAATTTAGAATTGAGAAGAAATTGCATTGAAAAATCCTATATATTATTTTTAAATTGTCGTTCCTTTTTAATAGCTTAGCGCAACTTTCGTGAATATAAAATAAACTGGTTTAATCCATACTTTTTGAGCTTCAATAATAATAAAAAAATGTGTCCTTACGCGATCAGAGTTTAAGCAAATTGAATTATAATTTATTTTTAAGATCAGATGCTTGAAAATTCCCAATTTATACGGTATTAATAAATGCACAAGAGTATTATTTGTTCTCAAGCTTACCAAATATATTTCGTTTTTATTAAAATTTTAAAAGGATCATCGCAATTAATTTCATAAAGATGAAAAGCAGTTAGGAAAATATGCGTTTCAAAAATATGAATTTATGTTGTTGATTTTTAAATTCAAAGCTTATTGGCATAAATTTGATATTCTTTCACTGTGTTTTTTCAATTTTTCTAAAGTATGCTTATAGCAAATCGACAAATTTTTACAAGTCAGCAGAAGTGGTATTATCACGAGTTTGGAAGGCAATAATAGTTTACAACTTTTAAGCACCATTCCAAATCAGAGACGAAGTTAATCATTAAACTTTATCAATCCTGTGATAATCAATCGGTACTATAAGTGGTTAAGTAAATTTGAGTTGTTTAGTTTATATTGAATAATTAATTTATGTCAACCCTTAGGAGAAATTACGTAAAATCAGAAACCAAATGTTCCTAAGAATTAACCAATTAGTGCTTATTGTTAGAAAATGATGAACGATCTAGTAATTTGATTACATTATAAAAATAATTTAATCGTTTAGAAAGTAGTTCTGTTTAACCAATAGAAATAGTCGTAAATAATGGAGTAGAGGTAACATCACCAGACCAAAGTTATCAAACAACTTTAAAGAATAAACATTTACAAAAGTCCTAGCCTTAAAGGCTTACCTGTCGATTTACTAAAACAAGCTTTTACAAGATGAGTTGTTGTTTGGTTCACATCATTAACTTTCGTTTTTTAATGCTTTATCTGTCAATAACTGCTTTCAACCGAAAATAACCTCAAATTATATAATAAAAGAAAGGAAGTTGTTTATTTATTTATTAACTGAGTGCAGATAAATAAAGGATAGGTAGATATGCTAATGAATTAATGATTTTGTTCTCACGTCTTAATGCGACTCGCAATCAGTGAACTTCGGCATCAAGTTTTTGTCGTGCTTATGTTTATTCGGGGATTTGTAGAAGTTATTGTTACACTTAGGAGATTGTGTCCAATCAAAGATGCATCTACAAATAACATAGAGGTGAAGATTTCTAGCCGATATTAAATATGTATCTGATCATTATTTAATAAAAGTTTGGAAAACCATGCAGATAAGTTTCATTTTTAAAAAAGTAAATACAATTGAGTGTAATCTTAAATCTTAGCAACAAGAAAGTCACATCTGTAGTAGGTAGGCTCTCTAGTGGGTTTTGCTGATACAAAATGGTGATATCCTCTGCATTTAAATCGTGAGTTTTGTCTTAATCTCTGACGAACCCTTACTTCCAATATTACAGCTCTTATTTAATCAATTAAACTTAATTAGTTAAAATTATTTCATAACGATTGGTAATCTGTTGTGTCTGTAAAGTTTAGATTTTCCAATCCGTACCAAACCTTAATACCTTATCAGATTTTCAAAATATTGAGTTTAGGTTTAAGCACTTAAATAACCTTTTAAATACTTTCGGAGACAATAAAACTTCTAAAATTTGTGTGCTCGTCAGGATCAAGTTTTAAAAGCATAAAAGTTTTTAAAACTGTTGATATACTTATATACTCCATATTATTATGTTCCACTTTTGATTGCTTTTAAAAAATAAAAAAACATCAATTTTTTATTTTACTCTGTATGGAATTACAAAAACAATAAATAAAGTTTGCCAATACAAAAATTTGTAGAAAGCTCATTACAATATTGATTAAAAAATAAAAATAGAAAAAGCCGTTCATTATGTGGAAAAATCGGACTATAATTAACCAATACTGTAAACTTTTTTCTATTTGTATGGACGTTCGGAACATTATTTGAATGTTGTGTGTTAATTTATACTTGTTTTCTAATTTACCACCAAAATACGACCTAATTACCTTAAAAATGTGGGAAATTTTCTCTCAAATAAATTTAAGTTACGAGAAGCTTTTATGTGAAAACAGTCAAAATATTTTGTGATAAATTTTAGTAATTACAAACAAAATTTATTTTAGTCATCCATGAAGCCTTTCATTTTCTGTTTCTTTGATCATCTCTGTAACTCGGTTATAGTGGCAAACATGAGCCCAGTTAGACACTGTATAATCTAATTTAGTTGCAATGCAGGATCGTGTTTGTAGTAATTACCATTTACAACTTTACGATTAACGCAATATTGGCCTATCAAATGCCGAACACATCTTGTACATAAAATGTGCACTTTTGAAATTAGGTTTCTAATACGCGTTTATTGCAATTGATGAAAATTGTAGGAAAAGAATGGGCGTTTTATTTGAGGGTTTTGCAATTTCCAGAAAATATTTTAAGTAAAAAATATTTAAAAATTTTTAATTATTTAGAAACAAGCGGAACAAATGTTAGTAAATTACTCCATTGCTGATGATGTTCTTTAATATCTTAAATGTTCAAAATGCTTACCACCTGCTTCAAATACAACTTTAGTACAAAATACATGTTTATTAATAATATTATGTAAATGAGTTTACATAACGTGTGCTTTTTTATTTTTCTCTAAATTAATATGGAACTACATTGTAGCCTTTAAAACCAGCGTTGATATAGTAACTTTTTTGTGAAAAGAAATGTAATATATTCAAGTTGCTTTTAGCTTTTAATTCGAGTATTAATTGTAGCAAAATTTTATTTTGTAATTTGAGTACTTGTAGTCTGCGATAAATTATGTTATGAAAGTTTTGTGCTTTTTATTATAATTTTATAAACTCACAAGAGAAAGGATTTTTATGCACTTCAAAAGTGGCAAAATGTATAACTGAACAAAAGTATCGACGGAATTAATTAATTTTTTTAATTTATCTGCTAACGAGCATATAAATTCCTGTTCACAGCGCTATATTTTATACAAATGGTAACCAAAGGTTTCTATTACCTAGGTTACAATATTTAAAAATTTACGGATGCCTATCTTTCACATTAATTGTTCATTACAATATGTCCAAAAAAATGTACAATTATGTTCTGAAGCTTCAAAATATCGAAACGTCTAATAAAACTCTAATATGTAAGACAAAGTGCATGTAAATCCGGTTTCTACCTAATAATACCGGCGACATCACAACGTATGCCAGTACTTCCACAATACCCAAGGGTGTATGAAAATCTAAGAATCTGTTTAAAACTATGAAGAGTCGTAGAAGTAACTTCTCACGTCTTTACATTTACTTACTTCTTACTTACTTCTTTGAATAGGTTGTTGGCTGGTGTTCAATTTGGTGAAATGATTTCGTTTATAGCGTCCATATTTGAGTCGTTCAGATGCAAACCCAGACATAAACAAAAAATTTTTTGTTTGAGTGTTTGGTATCTAACTACTCGTAATAATATTATAGGTCCCTAAATACCAAAAACTCAAAAAAAAAAATTTTTTGTCAATGTCTGGGTTTGCATCTGGACGATGCAATTACTTATACATTTATACAATTACTTATATAGTGTTTTAACAATGAATAATCCGACAAATATATTACACTGAAAAGATTAAATACCTAAAACAATGCAAAAAAAGCGTCAAGATAAAAAAAATTGGTGCCGACTCAGGACCACTTCGACTTGCTACAGGTATCACGTGATTTTGCACGCGAACAAATCCGAATGGAAAATCGGCATAACCAATAAATGACATCATTGAATAAAGAAACCATCGCACTCACTCACTTTCAATTTCGGAAATATTTACATACCTGTAATTGGGTCATTAATGAAAATTATAAACGCGCTCACATTGTACAGCACAATCCAAACTGAAAACTGCAAACGCAATTTACGTCAGTGGTTACCAACATGTCAGACGACAAAATAATTTAGCCGACACATGCGCCATCTCTGAGAAACACCATGGTGCCGACTTAACCCGCAGTGCCAACTTTTAGGACCACCCTCCCCTAATATCATAAATTTAAAAATTTTAGGAATTAATTTTTGCAGAAAAATTGCTCGACATTATGGTATTCAATTTTTATTATTTAAAATAACTTTGTGATTAAATTCGTTTTCTATGTTGAATAAATAATGTGACAATAGATTCATCATTATTACAAAACTTTATTTTGGTTAAGTGAGACAAAAACATGTATAATTTATTATGAAAAGTAAATAAAAATTTGTATTCATGTGTAACAAAACAAACTTTATCGCCTTAAAATTGTTGATGATAATAATTCTCAAGTATGATTCCCAAGTTGAAATTCAGTTTTGTTATATTTTTATAGATCACAGTTGGAACCTAAACTGTAGAATCAACTTGATGCTCAACATGATACATTTCAAAACAATCTTTTGAAACTACACTTCACCTGTTGAGCAAATAAAGTCTGAAATAAAGAAATAAGAATGTTAAGCAAATCTTTTATTTTATTTTAATTTTCCGTTATATGTTTTAGGATAAAACCTGAATACCGAAGATTAAATAAAATCATATGAAAAGCATCAAGATAGTCTAAAATATTTATACAAAAGATCAAACAATTTTGGTATTTTAAACAAACTTAAGAAAACTTTTATAGTTTTATTTTTGAGTAATTATAATTACCCACAAGGAAAAATTAAAAAGTTATAAATATTAACAAGTTCATAGTTAAAAATTCTGTGCAAATGACTCTTAAGTATTTCAAGGGGCCATTTCATGGATGATAAGTGCTCATTTTACTGCAAAATTTAAGATTTTAATAATCCTGTGTCCCATTTTTCTAACTCAAATCCAATATGTTTTTGATAACAATCTATCGCATAAATATTCATAATTATAAATTAATATAAATTTTGTAAATCATTAATCTATAAAGTTATTCAACATCCACTTCAAAAATAGGACAATGAGCAAAGTTTGATCGACAATATTAAATAACAAGTGTAAGCTTCTGGTAATTGGAACTTACAAGTACAGCAGTCAGAAACAAATATGATATTACAATAAATCAATTAAATATAATCAAGCAGCAAAAAACTTACAATATAAATTAAACACCTACAAAGGTCAATTTTCAAGAAAGAACATAAAATAATAAATTATATAAGAATTTTTAATTAAAAGCTGTCAATCAGTAGTAAAAAAATAATAAACACTGCCCTCATGGTCCTTCCGGCAAAAATGCTTTAATATGTAATCACCGTATGCGTATGTTATCATTCAGCAGGTTGGTCAAGATCAACCTTCAAGCCCTGGTATGCAGTCGTAGGTATCTGACTAGTACTACCCTAAAACTAACCAATCAAGATTACTTGCTTAACACTGCCTACTACCAGACTTATCGTTTATTTATTTAGAGCACCTCTTTACATCCTATAGTAAAGACAAAGTACAAATTAATTATAGATAATTTGGCTAAAAAAAATTCCTAATATAAGAAGTTATTTCGGAAAGCATGGGGGTTACCTGGAAACCTACTAAAGAAGGGGTCAGGACTTTGATAACAATTTTAATTTGTAAATTTAATGTAAGTTTCTGACATTGTATTTCTTTGATGTAAACTTCAATACACGACGTTTTCGAAAACAACATATCTAGATGCACAACTGAACCAATTTAAAGTCGCTAGAAACTAATTAAACTATACAAGTAACGCTACATTTCAACAAAAAGATGCACAAAACTATATGCTTTTCCCACAACATTTTAATCAAACTTTTGCATAATTAAGAGAGAAAGATTAGAAACTTTAATTATTATAACTTTAATTTTTTACATAATCTTTATTGTAATAATTCAACAATAACCCAGAGTCCCAGCTTGACGCGATACTCTCTTTCTCAAAGATAGGAGTGCCAAAATTGTTTCAAATAATTATTAAAAATGAAAAATGATTTGTTTTTTTTCTTGTTATCTGTCTGGTATTATCTTATTTGTTAGATTTAAAGTTTTGTTGAGCGGGCTGATGGGTCGGTAGTTAGTCGGTTGTGTAAATAATGGCGTTTTTCTAAAGGGTAAATGCACCAACAATCACATGCATCTTTTGCTGTATTTTCGATTGTCTATGCAGTTACCAAAAAAAAGATGGTGTGTGAGGTATAATTATTAAAAGACATAAATCCCGATTCTGCAGGATAACCATCACAGCCGAATATTGGAAAATGTTAGATTGATTGTTTTTAATTAATAATAATTTTGTTAATATTAAATAATAAACAATAAACTTTATCAATATTAACAATCTTCCTTAATTTACATGCAAAATTAATCTAAAATTATTAAATTGTGTGGAGAGTGTGGGACGAGTAAATTGGTAGTAGCTCACAGTGACATGATTAATTTCAATTTTTTGATGTTTAAAATTACCAGGCGGTATTGATTTCAGTCGCTAAAGTTATTAAAATTGTTTGAACAATAAATTACTATAGTGGAAAGCACGCGCATCGCAATGCAGGATATTGGAAACAAGATTTCTTACTTAGTGGCAATTTTTGACTACCGTGATGAAAATTATCTTGCGATCTTTTTATATATTCAAGTCGAGCAACTTTTTTCATGAAAATTGATCTTAGGGAAAATAGAAACATTTATTTTGATCAAAAGATTTTATGACATATATATTTTTATTACTGTTGAAATGACGTGTAAACTATATTTTTATAGTCATTGACAAGCAAAATGTCTTTGTAAAAGTCAACCTAGTAGAAGTAAATCTGGGTAGACATCGTTTTAGTGTTGTCTATTATTACCTAGCTTCTGGTTTCTTTACCACCGATATAATTTGCATGCATTAAATTCACCTAGACTATTAACAACTTAAAGTTGATTAACTATCTAATACATCGCATGGTTATAATTAGAATTTAATAAGCTGAATTAAGCTATTTAGAGGTTTAAATTTGGTTTCTTTGGTGGTTATTAGTCAACTTTTGTAAAATAAACATCAAAGAGTGAAAATTTTATGTAAAATCACGTTTATATTGACTAATTTATGAGTTTTTCTGTCTGATAAATTGTTATGCGAGGTGGCTGCTAATGCGGATGAAATATGTTGAATTGGGGAAGTCAAAATTTCACGTATACCGTTGGAAATTAAAACGTGGTTTTATAAGGTCGGTTACTCCTGATGTGTAGGTAACTACCTATATATTTTAGTGAAGTGTCATAATACAACACTGGTTTCATTTATGATGAATAATGATCTGATTGTGACATATTTCACCAAAGTTACTTTTACTGATAATGTGTAATATTTTTGAATTTGATTTTAACATATTTTTACAAGATTTAATTTTATTTTTGTCTGAATTACCAAAGGTTTTGGAATCACAGATTTAGAATAAGATAGGAAAAAAAGATCTCTCAGTCATAGAGGTCAAGCGGTTTCTTTACGAAAGACCATGGATAAGTAAAGGCAAGTTTGAAAAGTTGCCAACTTCTACCGTTCCAAACAGTACCAGAATTAACTAGAAATCGTCTGACGAATGAAAACTCGGGGTGTCGACCAACCCAACTTGACTCAAAGAAAATTGAGATTTCGATTCCAATTTTTGAACCTAATTTGTTTGTTATCAACTTACTTGCAGACTAAATTCAGAAGATCTAATAAATGTAAAATCACTCTATATAAAACTGTCTGTGGCTTTTAATTAACATTTAAAAATGCAAACATTCAAACTTTAACAATTTAGTGGGGTTGTTACAATTTTATTCAAAAATTGACTATTTTTTTTTGTTAATTTTTATAACATTTTTCGCTGATTTTATCGTATCGTTGTTAACACTATAAAAAGTAAATACAATTTGTCAATATCTTCACAAGCGTTTTGAAATCTTGTATAATGTATATCGAATTACTGAATTTCTTAATACTAAAGCAAATAATTGAGTTTCCTGAGACATACTTATTTAGAAATAAACAAAATACAAAATATTTCTAATAAAATTTATTGATTTTCCAAATTTCGTATTTTAAAAGAAAAAATAAAGTGTTTATCTGTATACAAAAATAAATAATTTCAATTACGCTATTATGTGTACCAAAATCTAAATAACACCTTAATATTTTATTAGTCTAGTTTCTGTAAAATTTAATAGAACTTCTTGTAGTACATTTAGTTTGAGGTTATAGTAAACAATTTTAATGCATTTAATAAATTAATGCAAATTTTGTGATATTTATGCATAACCACGTCATCTTCTAATTATATCCCTGGTGTATTGTTTTTAATTCGCTCCAAAATTCAAAACAAAGTAAAATTTTATATTAAAATGAAGGATTAGTAGAAGATTATGCTAAAAAAACAACCAGTAATAAAATTTGGCCATAAACGACATGAAAATTTAATAGGATGAAAGTAAAAATAACAGATTACCAGATTCTGAATTAAAAATCTTTACATTTCGTTTGTTAAAAGCAATAATTTACATAGGCATCACAAGAATGCCGTTGTTTCTTTCGGGGAATTTTCTGTACCGTTAGCTGCTCTGAGCAACATGCGGCTTAATAATAATTTTATTAAGTTTATGAGTTCTTTTGCAATAAATTTAATTTTGTTGTTACAGGTTTTAAGTAACTGATCCAGGCAGACCAATATCATCATCTCATTGGTAAGATTTTTAGTTTTAAAAAAAAATTTATAACTGAAATTCGCAAGATTAACTTTTGTAAGAAAAATCACATTTGATTCTGCTTCAAATTGCGGTATTTCTCTATAAACAAAAAATCTGGTAGAGTTTGAAGTGCTTATCGGTAGAGGCTTAACAAAGTAAAAACGGAAAGAACATCCTAATCGATATTTCTAATGAAAATCCGAGAATATCCTCTTTAGCAGAAATTCGGCAAAGTAAACTCCAGAAGCATGTTAAAGGGCTTAGTTTATTACTAAACTACAAGTACAAGATTGTTAGTGAATAATGCACTTACCGTTATAAATAATCAAAAACGTTAAGTCTAACAAAGTTTCATTATGTCTGTGTTAAGTACAGATAATTAAGCGTTCTGTTCTAATCGTTCATGCCTGTCTGTTCCTAAACCGACGTATTACATAAGCGATGTCTCGTTGTTACAACTTGAATTGCACTTTTGTGCAGTAAATTGCAATTTAAAAGTAAGATACATACTCAGCCAGCTTTTTAGATTTATGTCAGGAAAATTAGAATTTTTCGTTTGAATAAATGAGATAGTTAATACTCGAAGCGAGTAGGTAAAATTACAGTGGGGTTAAGTGTTCTATGTTATTATACGGTTTTGCAAAACCAAATAGAAGTTATTACTTTCACATCTTAAATGCAATCAATTATCTGCTTAAAGTTCAAATGAAGTTGCTCATCTGGAAGTGCTTGAATATTTGATTATATTTTAAAAATTAATTTAATGGGAATTTAATAAATGAAATTAACTAAAACTTTAACATAAATTAATTAAACTTTAAAAACTGAAGATTTGAATAAATACGTTTTTTAGCCTTTTCAATATCGTTATGTTGAGCGATATGCCAATTCCCCTTTTAAGGGATTAGTTTAAATGATTTGCCAATTTGATTGAAAAAAATAGAATGCACCCATACGCAGGCCATTTGACTCTTTTGGGAATTATATCCTGCAGTTTGAACAATGAGGCATGAATTTTTGGAAAGCTGGAAATAATTGAAAACGCCTAATGCAATGGTTTGATTTTTATTTATCGATATCTCATTATAATGTCTTGAGGGTTGCTTGTTTTTTGTTATATGTTGTATGTGTCTTATAGCTAATCTTGAAAACAAGGATACCAACCCCACCTAACGTTTAAGGTTTAACATATTAGCCATATCAAGGTAATCGTACCAAAACTTGAGTATTTTATAAAATATTCTGATACACTAAAGTTGCACAAAATCAATAATATAAAACAATGAAGTTATTTACTAATTTATATAATATAATGCAGGTACAGTTAGTTTAGTACAGTAGGTACATAAACTCAAAAGCTATGGATTGTATTCCTTGTCGCTCCCAAATTACTTGTGCCGTGGTTAAGATTACAATACATTATGTGAATTTCCTATTTAACTTAGTAAAGTACATAAACTGATTTTGTTTGTTTGATACCTACCACTCACATATTACGCCCTAAACGTTTATACCCTCAAACATATACCCATATATTGTAGAAGTTAGAAACTTAACAAATAATTTTAATAACATTATATGGACAGGTCAGAAATGAGGTTATGCCGATTATGTCACAAATGAGTGAGGTTATGTCGGAGATAAAAATCTTATTTCAATTTGTACGTCGAATATTAATTTGATTGTAATTCATCCATAAATCTTGAAAATTGGTTCATACATAAGTAAATAAATATTGCATGTTTAATCTGACCTAAAGAGCGTGGGTACACGTACATAATTTTTTTTTTATCAAATTTTATAGGTTATTTTATTTTACTATTCTAAAAATAGAAAGATGTTACAGGCAGGAAAAATCAAAAGCTATTAAAGGTGGCACAGGATTTTACAGTGGGTATTTATTTATAAATGTTAACTGGTAAGCTAGATGAATTATGTGTAAAGACCGCGATTAATTTTTCAGGGTCTCTAGTGATATAGTTCCAGTTACGTATTAATTTCCATTTTAAATTTCAAATTAATATAGCTTAATCTTTGGTTTTCACAGTAAAGCATTAAACTGTATTACTTATAAGTACATTTCGAGTATAAAATCTAAAAGTGGAATAGTAATGTATTAAGAAATAACATTTCTTAAGAAAAAATTGTATTTATGAAAAATTTATCACTAGTAGGACCTAAAATTATTTTTTATTGTTCATAATCCTGATATATACTCTACAAAGTCGTTTGGGAAGAAATTGTCCAAACGACTAACCCAATATCAACTGTCAAGCTACTGAATGAGAGTAAACCGTAAAAGATCAATAGGTACAATAAATATTAAAAAAATTGCTTGTACTTTACCCTCAAGTGAAAATAAAAATTATAATAATATTATGATCTAATAAAAAATTTAATAGAATAATTTTCAGACTTATTTGCATAAAATATGACCCATCAATCTACACTTTCAGGCTTAAAAGTTTAAAACTTATCTTATCTCAGCGAATTTTAAATTGACCTCTTTAAGTACATATTGATTACTATTTAAAAGTTGATTCAACCCTTTAACGTCTGACATTTTAATCACAATAACAAGTAATTTACACAAGACTAACATTATTTTACAAAATAATAATCTTAATGCTTATAAAAAAATGTTACATTTTATCAGCAAAAGTCGATTTAATGCAGTTAGACAAAAAAATTTCCTAAGGTTAAAGTGTCGACAACTTTTCTACTTGATGAAATAGTGCAAAAACTGAATAAGGGCTGACATATTACTCAATAAATTTTAATCCAACTGAAAAAAAAAGACTAATGTTTCATAGATTTTCTTCCCTATGTTCGTTAAAATTCTAGTTTTAATTTTATTAAGCTATTTTATATACGTAAGCGATATTAATTAATAAATTCCAGTAATCAATATGAACACAACGTAGACTAGAAAATAATCGATGTTACCTTTATTATCATCAACTCATAACTTATAGGGTCAAGATCGCGTCGCTGCATGCAAATGACGGATCCGTTCGAACCTTCATTTAAAATTGGTACCCACTATTAATGGATGGTGTATAAAATTAATTTAAATTAATGTACGAATGACGTTGACAATATTATCAATTATTTAAGGCACAATTTTCTTTTTCTGTTGTTTTATAATACAAAGCTCCCTTTGTTCAATTTATAAAAATTAAATATTCGCAACAATGCAGTATTCAATCAATTAATTTTGGTCTTTCAAAAGGATAAAAAAGGAAATAATATCTTTTAATCTATCGTTTGAGCGCAATTACATGAATTCAGATCACAATCTAAAATAATTAAATTAGTACAAATTCTTTCATTAAAGAATCCTATTTAAAGCAAATTAATTTCCTTTGCAATTTACCTTTTAAGGAGCACATTGGCTGACGTCAACCTTATAATTTATTTTTTACTATATCTGTAATTAAAATTTTGTGAGCATCTTGCACACAGGATTTTAACAAATAAATGGTAAAAAAGTTGGGAAAATTAAATTGAGCAACAAAGTAATGATATCAAAATATTCGTAATAAAAAATGAAAATTTGATTTATAAAATTCAATAAATAATTACGTTTACTGAGCCAATATAAATTCAATTTACTTTAGTTTCCAATACATTGTGTCAACGTTTTTCGTAAACATAAGAAAATTGTAAATACAACGAACCCCTGACAAATAAAACACAGAAGCCGTAAGAGATCTGATTGTGTATGTTTAAATTTCAGGAACTACTGAAACAGTTTTAGCAGAAGGATTTTCGATGTTTTTAGGGATGTTTTAGTAACGTGGGGTTTTAAATGTTCGCTCAAACAAATAACAGTTATGTAACTTGAGCAACTTTCTAGTAATCTCATTTTTGAAATCCCTCTCTTGGCAACATTGCGTTAGTATCCAGAAAATGGACAAACTATGCTGGGAAAGATCACGTAAAGCAAGTTCTACGATAACTCTTACATAGCAACTTTAAAAATAATAAATTTAAATTTTTAATAATATCGTTTTCCATAAGGTCAATACTAAATTATAAATAAAACGCGAAAGAAATTTTTTTATTAATTTTACTAGCGGAAAATGCTGAAATGTGTATGCGACAATAATTTTCGCGAGTTTTTATTCGTTGACATTCTTTAATATTCTGTTTTTTGCATTCTTACGTATTTTATCCTATTATAAACTCTTTTATGTTCAAAGAAAAATTCAATTTACTTTCTAATCTGGTTAATTTATTATTCTTTCGTGTGATACGCTCTGAGCTTTCCTAAAATATTGCTGTTTTTTTTAAATATGTACTTACACACAAGTTAAATAATTGTGGAATTAAAAAGTAAAATTATTTACTTATTAACAAGCAAAACAAATATAAACAAAGATTGCAGTTAATATTTGCAAAATCAATCACTTCATTAAAACAAATATTAAACTTTGAATTATGCGAATTGAAAAAAAGGATAACGGATCCCTTTAAAGTGCTTTTGACATTTGGTTATTATATTAATACTACCTACCTACCTTGAGGAACAACTTGAAAGACATGAAAAGGATTTCTCCTTATAATACAATAATAAAAAATCTGCCAATGGAAGGAATTGTAACCCCTGCAAAGGTAGAAGAATATTTAAACAATAAGAAGCAGATAAATGTTGAGGTGCTTGATGTCTTTAAATTGGGAAGAATAATCAAAAAACAGGTGATTGTCGCAAAATTGAAAACTAATGCACAAAAGCAGATAATAATGGAAAATAAAAACAAGCTTAAGCAACTAACATTTATATCTAAAACGATATGACCAGCAGAGAAAAGGAGATACAAAACCAAATATGGTGATTGGCTAAGTTCGAAATGGGAAAAAGAGAAAAAGTAAGAGTCGGATATCAAAAAATGATTCTTAAAGCAGAATAAAGTTTATGTTTGGACCGAACTAACAATGTTTTAAAGCCGAAGGGAGAGCAAGTAAAACCTACAAAAAACTAAAAAAAAAGTAGGGGGAGAAGTGTCTGGACCTTCCCAAACAGATATTTCAGGAAGGTTAGCCGGGGAAGATACACAGATAGGGCACGAAAATGAAGTAATAGAAATGGTACAAGCGGATGAAAAAAGACGTAAAAAGATAAAAATATGAAATGGTAGGAGAAAGGAAACGATCCGAGTAGCGACGTAAATGTGAGGACACTTTTAAGACCGGGAAATATGAGTTAGGTAGCGGAAGATTTAAAGAGATACAAAGCTGATATTACTGCACTTCAAGAGATTAGTTGGGTGGGACAGGGAGAAGTTGTTACAAAGGATTTTTCGATACTATACTTAGGTGAAGAAAAACAAGGAAATAGAGGCACTGATTTTGTGGTATCAGCAAGACTACGTAAGAATATATTGCAGTTTAAACCAATAAATGGCAGATTGGCATACATAAGAATAAAGGCAAAACCATCGAATATGTCAATAATATTAATTATTATTAATAATAATAATTATCAACGCGTATGTGCCAACAGAGGATGGCAGTGATGCAGAAAAAGAAGAGTTCTACAGCAAGATAGAAAATATATACGAAACAACTCCTAAGAGCGACACTTTACTGATGGTAGAAGATTTCAATGCACAAATAGGAAAAGCGACTTACATCGGAGAAGTAGCAGAAAAACAGACGATACATAAAAAAAACTAACAACAATGGGAATAAAATGTGCAGCCTGGCGATGGCAACAAATATGGATATCAGTAACATCAGATTTATACACAAGAAGATACACAAATTAACGTTGGTATGGCCTTGATGAAGCAATGAGGATGGCATCAAATTGACCATATATTGATCTCGAGAAAGAAGAAATTGTTGGTAAAAAACGTTAGGTCCTATAGGGAAACCTATGCAGACACTGATCATCACTTAGTAATGGCAGAAATTCAACAAAAAGTAGAGACAAACAAGAGAAAAAGTAAGGAAAATAAAAGAATAGCAACAAAGAAACTTGAAGACATGGTAAGGCAAGGAATAAATAGCAAAAAAAATTGACCAAGAAATTGACATAATTATAAATAGTTATATGACGCAACGGACAATGTCTAAAGCATGAAGATGATGATGAATAGTTTGAAAGAGAAGCCTCGAGAAAATGGTGGGATACGAAGAAAGGAGGATACGTTCAGAATGGTTGATAATGAATGTGCAGAGGTGAACAGGCAAAACTGAAATGGCTGGGTTCGAACTCAAATGATAATTTGAGAAAGTTTATAGAGAATTCAGCAAAGCAAGCAAAATGTAAAAAAAGAAAAAAAATTATTAATAAGAAGAATGATATAAAGTAACCACTTTACTCCCGGAAAGACAAAAAAAAGTTTTATAAGACTTCTTCTTCTTTATTAGCGTTTTTTGTTTTACATCCATTTTTGGATATACGCCTTTTCAAGTGTTCAACTTGAAGGTTTAGGCCATATCTTCCCACGCTGGCCTAGTTGTGGGTTGGGAAGGGTTTTATAGTCCGCAGATCAATTTTGGACTATTTAGCTCACAGCACATATCTGACGCAACCAGGATTAGAACCGCGGTTTCCCGCTCTCTAGTCTATCCGTGTTTGATTTACGCCAGACTGCTGGTCTTTTGTCTTTATAAGTCTTTATAAGACTAATTTGATTTATTTAAATTGTGATTTTTTGATTGAAAATTAATAAACCTTTTATTGTAAAAAAATTCTCCGACGGATAAATTAAACTAAAACTAAATTCAGGTTTCAGAAAGCTTTTAAATCCTATTACTTAGTGTAATACCTTTCCATAAAGTTTTACTATATCCGTTTAGCACATAATATCCTATGGTGTAAAAACCCAACTAATACATAATTTTCTTTTTCAGGCAAAAGCTGAATTAAATTTCGTTTGTTAAAACGAGCTTTTAAGTTGCACGTGTTGAGACTGTTGTGCTCTTCTTTTTACATATCCCGATGTACATCCTCATATATTTACTCTACAGCACTCCACTTTTTAAAAGAATAACTAATGAATCCATTTTCCACCCAGTTTTTATTTCATTCATCAACTTAAGGGATAAATATTCCCTAAACATCTTTCTTTGGGAGAATATTACTAAAATTTAAATTTTTTATGTACTTTTCTAGAAACATATTTGCTTTAAACATAATTTAATTTTTTTTTTTGAATGCTGTATACATCGTTACTTCTAAAGAAGTATAAGTGCACTTAAGTTATACTCTATCATGTTATTGAAAAAGTTAAAATGTTTCTGGATGAAGAACCTCCATTACTCGACGCAAAGTAAAATTGCCAAAATAATTTGTATTACTTTTTTGTAAATTGCGATATAAGTATAAGACACGTATAAGAAAACCCATATTTCTTATAAGTTAAACCACCTTCAAGTCTCCTAACAACATTGGTTTCTTATATACCAAACTTAAAGATCCTATCCCTTTTGAGAAAAAATCTGACCTTATATATCAAGTGGACTGTACAAATTGCAACTTGGTGTACATTGGACAAACCAACCAATGGTTGAAGAAAAGAATTGGTGGTCACATCTCAACCATCAGATGTAATAAGCCCGAATCAACGGCCATCGCCAAACATATCTTGGTAGATGGACATACTGCGGACTTCAAAAACACCAAAATCATCAAGTCTGTTCCAAATTATAAAGATCGGCTGGTACATGAAATGATTTGTATAAAGAAGACCAACAACACAATGAACCGGCAAACTGATATTGATGGCTTAAGCAACATTTACAGCCAATTACTCCTTTAAGTTGTTTACGTATTGGAGTTAGGTTTTCCTTCTTTGCCGGAACACAATTTAGGTTTTTCCTAACTCACGGTCCTAGATTTTATCTAGTTACCGTTCAAATGACAATACTTGTTCTCGTTTCCATGACTTGTTTACATTACATTTGTATATTATTCTGATGACGAACGATATTACGTTTGAAAGCTAAATAAATGTTTTAACAATTTTTAATTTAATAATAACTCGATATTTTGAAGTTTTATATTATCGAAAATTCTTTAAGTTAAATTCATTAAAAGTATAATTTCGACACTTGATCATTATATAGATTTAATCATTTGATTTAATTTTCTTCCTTAATTATTTCCCATGCTGTTAAGTTACTGATCATGTTCGATTGGGACACTTGATCACAAGTAAGAGAGGAAGACAAGATCCCACAATTAAGTAAAATCACAACATATAACTAAACTGTTTAAATGTAAGGTTATGATATTAACTACTAGATTGCTATTGTTTATCTAATTTTATAACAAAATAAAAGAAGAATTAAATTGGAAACATACCAGTAATTATTTCAGTGGAGAACAAGAGTAATTAAATCAAAGGATCTATACACTACACATTGTGAACACTAAATTGTATAATCTACTCAATTTGTTGAACCTAAACTTTGAAATGTCAACTTTAATTTAAACCTAAACTTTAATTTTAAACTTGCAAGTTTTATAACTAAGATATAAACATTAATTGGTTAGTAAGTTTCAAAACTAACGCATAAAATTAATACATAACTGTGTATTACAAAAAATTAATTTATCAAAACTGCCGTAAATTTTAAATCTAGATCCAAACTGATGAACTCTATAAGGTAATATTAAGATGCTTGGTAAACATGTATTATGGTTAGAATGTTTAGTTACACTTTTGAGCAATTAGCATATCCTTAAATATGAACTTAATCCAATTAAATCAGCTACTGCTAGTTGTAAAAACATTAAAAAGTAAATCTTAGGTTAAAGTAGCAACAAGTGTCTGCTTGGCTTTATCACGTAATATTTCATTGGTTTTAATCTTCTATAATTTCTTTGTATTATATTCATTTATTTTATTTTCATGTAAATTACGCGTCAAAGTGGTAATATAAACTAATTCTAAACTACTTCGTTTTTTGCCGCATTGTTTGTTGACTTTTTATTTATTTTATAGTCAGATTCTTATATTAGGAAAAACCAGTTGTAATGAAAATAATATTCAAAAATTGAATAAATGAAAAGATTTCATTTAAATCAAACATTAATTTCAATTTAGCCAATTAAATAAAATTTACTTGCTAAATATTTAAGTTTTTACCATTTAAAATCAGAAGGTGACAAAATATAATTGAAGTGCAAATGTAAATCACTTTTTGCTAAAAGAAAATTATTATATGAAAATTCAACAGAAAATTTATCCGTTTTTGAAGTACACTATTGTGTTTAAAGAATTACAACTGTTGGTTCTACCTATTTATACCTGCATAGAACCCAAATGATACTTTTTTGTGGCACAGCTTTAAAATTTTGCATATTTCAAAAAAAAATTTTGCTTAATTTTTAAAACGACTTCAAAAAAAGGAGTTTCTCAATTCTTCTGTATATATTTATTTATTTTATTTATTTTTCTTTTTAACGATGTTCGAGCATAACTTTTTACAGAGTGTTCCGATTTTGATGAATTTTTTTTATTTGATAGTCTACCTCTCTACCTCCAAGGTGGTCCCATTTAAATTTCCCAAAAGAATTTCGCCTGTAAGAGTAGAATATAGAAGAAAATTGCACCCGTAAGAGTAGAAAATAAGGGGATGATTGATATTTCACTTGTTAACTATTCTGTTGAAACTTTGCATGGATGAGAAATTTAAACCAAAAATATTAATTAATTAATTAAGATAGTTAATTAGGTAGTTTAGTTAGTTAATTAATAAGTTAATTAAGGTAAGTAATCAATTTATTAAGGTACCTACTAATTAGTACATTTTTACCAACTAAAAATTGAAAAATAAAAACTTTTAAACAAAAAATTAAACCGACCTCAAAAAGGAAACTAAAATGCATAAAATAAATATATTACATTTTGAGTCTTAAGTAATTGTAGGGTCGGCGGACGTAAGCACATAAGTCAAAAATTCACAATTTTTTTTTATGATGGCAAACTGCGTTTATTTCAATAACTCACAATCTGACTTAAGTACATAAGGTAATTTCGTATGTAGCTCACCTTTTGGTGATAGTTAATTAGGTAGTTTAGTTAGTTAATTAATAAGGTAATTATTAGGTGTTTTCTTTCAACCATTATATTGTTACCACCATATTCGTACCAAAGCACATAATTTGACTTAATGTGGAAAGTGAACATTTTTGACTTATGTGCTTATGTCCGCCGACCCTACAATTTTGAGTCGGTGCAAAAAAAACCTTATCATCATTAAATTACTCTAAAGAAATTATCAAAACCAAAGTCACCCACTCTACACCGACTCAAAATTAGTTACTTACATTACTTATTATGACTTACAATGTAATATATTTATTATGCTTTTTAGTTTCCCTTTTGAGGTCGGTTTAATTTTTTGTTTAAAAGTTTTTTTCTGTGTAAATGAGGTGCAGTGATATGGCAGTTCTTATTTGATTAAAGACTGCTACACATAGGTTTTTCAACTTGAAAAGTTTTTCTCTTTTAATTAACAAGTCGATGATGCAATATTCGTCAAAAAATTTGCTACAAATCTAAGAACATCGCAGGGATGGTTGGGTGTGTATGTATAATACTAGCAAGCACTTGTAGTACTTCAAAGTAGAGTGTTGATCCGCGCGAAGGCGATAATCAACCTTTGATGAGTAATTTGAGTGATTCACGAGTTCGAATGGCCGAAGCAACAGTAACCTCCCAAAAACACAACATCGTGAAGCCCAAAAGGGTCCGTTGAAATGATAAAGGCGACGCAGTCGCAAAAAAGAAGTGGGATTGTACGGTTGAAAATAGTTTTCTACCACATGCCCGCAGCGTCTTACTACTAGTTCCCTTAAGAACTAATCTAGGGTGGTGCCAAGAATTTGAGTAAACGCCTTGGCTGTGACCCTATTATTATTTTTTTAATTTACAACTGAAAAAATTCACATTTCTTATCTACATAAAGTTAATCCTGCCGCAGTGAGTCTATTAAAACCTTTGGACAAACTGACTAAATGAGCTTTAAAATTTAGAGGATATTTGTGAAGCAGCTTTAAACCAAATTAAAAACTGTCTTGTTTTAGTACTATATACGGTGGGACCCGCTTAATGTGATCGCGGTTAATGTGATCATTCGGATATTGTTATCACTTTTGCAAGGAACGCAACGGACATAGCTTATTACACATAAAAAACATCGCTTATAGTTATCATAATTCGGTTACTGTTATCATATTATTCTTAAGATTATTTACACCGACGAGCAAAGTTGAATTTCAGTTACAAGCAATTTTTTATATTGTGCAAAGTCACCCACATAATTTAAAGTCAGGTGTTAGCAAGAAAATCTGCCTATGCTTTATTTTTTTCAAAGACGGAGTGGATGTAAATAAACCCACGCCACGGTGTGATTCTTTGCATCACCGTCACATAATGATGTGAAATCACATTACATTTTTATATTTTTATGAATTCCGTCGTTTCAATACATAAAAAACTTCACAATGAATGACTATTATTAATTAATTATTGTAGATAAGATAATCAATATAAAATTTTTTCCTTTATTGTTGTCAATCGGTTATTGTTATCACAAACTCCAAGTCCCGATGTGATCACATTAAGCGGGGCCCACTGTATAAAGCAAGCCCATGCAGGCCCAGGGCTGATGACGATAAATTGCCATTTTCTTGCTTAATTTCTCTCGTAAAATTTTGCATATTTCTAACAACCGCTATACCCATCAGAAGGGCAATTTAGGCTTATGCAATGCATAATTTCAACAACACAGTTTTACACAAACTTTTTTTTTGTGTGTAATTGAGGGTTAAACTTTATATTAAATTATTTTTAAATATATAAATTACTATCTTTTCAATTTTTCTAATTAAAATATTTTTAATTTAGGTTAAATATAATTTGGGAAATAAAATGTTTAATAAACTATTGAATCTTGTTATGTTAAAAATGTATAAATAAATTTATATATAATACGCATATTTATTAAAATTTTGATAAACAAAACTTAATTGCAAATTTTACGTAAAATATCTAACATAATTTGTACAAGCTTTATCCATTTCGGTTAATGTAATTCTGAAAACTTTTAGGAAAACGCTTTCACAAAACTGCGGTAGTTTGTACACAAAATATATAAAAGTCAGAATGAAATACCTAATAAACTTTTTGCTGTTTCTTTTGACTTGTTTTTATTGAAATGGAGTATATAATTTGTTTAAATTTAGATTTTAATTAATTAATTTAGAACGTGGAATATTAGAATTCTAGTGAAACTTGGCAAATATGCAGAAGAAGCGAACAAAGAGTGTATATATAGATGCAATAAATAGAAGAATATAGGTTGAAAAGAAAAGAGTAAAATTATAAAAAAATACAACACTACGTTCTTCTCAAGCGAGAAAAAGCGGGGAAGGAACGGCACGGCACAGAGTTTCTAGTAGCAAAAAGATTGATTGAGAATGTACTAGTTTTCAAAGCAATCAATAGAGGACTATCATACCTTACAGTAAAAGCCAAAACAAATTTGTCAATAATAAATGTATATGCGCCGACGGAAGAGATCTGTGAGAGCAAAAAAGAAGAATTATGAGACGGCATACCTAAACAATATGTAACAATAATACTTAGTGAATCATTATTTTTTAAAAAGATAGGCAAAGAAAACTCTGTAAGCTCTGTAGCAAGAAACATACAATACACGCAGGAACGACTGACAACGGAGAAAAAAATAATTATGTAACATGACAGAAGCATTGAATACCGTAATATGTAGCACTAAGTTCCCGTAAAGAAGATACATAAAATTACATGAGTTTGGCCTGACGGAGGAAACGAAGACGGAAACCAAATAGATCGTATACTTTTTTCGGGTTTACGATTTGCATAATCTTAAGAACACAACTATTATGAGAATATATAATACAATTTTCCAGGTATAAAATTTTTTATATTTCTAACCAGCGCTGTACCCAACAAAAGCGCAATTTAGACTTAGCAGTGCTTACTTTCAACAGCAAAATATTGTGCAAGTTTAACATGAACTCATTTTCTGTGTAAATGTGGTTTCACCTTTTCTTCTTAACATAAATTTTGGTTATTTTCATTAAATACGTCCCTAATTTTTCTAAGTAAAATATTTTTGATTTACGTAAAATTTAAATTAATTTAACCATCGGACGTAGTTGCGTAGTCAAAATTGACTCTACACGCCCTTCACTCCGTCCCGCCACCACGGACGTTACTAATTAACTTATCTTAAACGCTTAACTTTAATGTTATCTATCAAATTTCTTTGAATTTATTTAAATAAACAAATATAATATGTTCGAGTACCAATTAAAGCTGTGTTCTCACTTAGAATGAAAATACGATTTTAAATAGAAAATGAATTATTTGGTGTACAATAACAGTAGCTGACCAAAAGCGTACAATAAAAATTAAAGTAATGTGTAAAAAAATCGCAAATGCAAGAGATGCGCGCATTTTAGCGTTAATTTTATTTACAATTTTCTGACTTTATTTTTGAAAATAACGCGTTAAAATTTTTACAGTATATCTAAAACGTTATTTGTAATATTATGTCATGGCTAAATTTTTTTTTAAATTGCAATAAAAACTTGTTTTTTGCGATTTATTTATTAGTAATAAAAGCGCTTTCACATAATATTGTAAATAACATTTCAGACATACTGTAAAAATTTTAACTCGTTATTTTCAAATATCAAGTCAGAAAATTGTAAATAAAAAAGTGGTTGCGAGAGAACAGTCTTAACGAACTTCGCTCGTCAATTCTGACAACTGCTTTAAGTTTTTAAGCGTTCCATAACTTGATAAGTACCACTTATTTTGTTATAATACCTAATGGTGTATTACCTACCTAATAGTTGTCAAGTGGAAAGTAAACCACACTAGTGGTATAATATGTAATTTAATAAAGATTTCTCTCCGAAGACTAAAGAACTAACCAGAATCGATCCATCACAAAAGTATTTATTTCTACCACGGTTTAAAAGTGAGCTGTATAAAGTTAACATACTACATTAGAATTTTCATCAAATAAAATCACGTATTCGTTACAAGAATAGCGCAGATATAGTTAGTTGTAGTACTATATTATACTTAATTATGTAATTTGCCCCACTAACTGCATGATAGCCCTGTTTTATATTCATTTCTTATTTTTACTTCAATTTATAGTTTTGTTTTATTAAGTATCTAATAAAAGAATAGTCTCAACATATTTGGTGTTGTAAACCAAACTAACGACCACATTTGTCTTTTTAAAATACTACAACGATAACATTAAATTTACAGCTGGTGTAATATAAATTGATACTTGTCATTCTCACCGGTTTTTTCAAATTGCAAGATTTTAATTTTTGGAAATTGGAAAGTGTTGTATTATAGACTACATACAATATGTTGTGTCCTAGTTCCTAAATGACATAAACATGAATTTATGGAGTGATCAAAACACAAAGAGTATAAAAATTGATATGAAAACATAAAATTTTAATTAAATGTGATCTTCAATAGCTGCAAATTTATTTTACGTCAATAAAAAATTTTATTAACCTAAACTAAAAAATATTTCATATTAATGGTTTATAGTCCAAATTAATGTGCATGTGATTGCATAACAAAAATGCAATCACCTACTGAAACAATAACTGTACCAAATGATCCAAAAATCTGTCGTAATCCGGAGAGGGTGACTTTCCAGTTAGTGGTGCCATGATTTTGATATTAACCAGTTCTTGGTGATAATTATCGGAAAGCGAGAACGTAGGTTCTCTGAATTAAAATGTGAATCTGGGAGTGGTTTTTCGAGTAAAACTCTGTAAAGGTAACATTCAGATTTATAAATAAAGTAACAATTAATTCAAATAAATACAAGGGGTACCTACACTTTGCAAAACCCAATACACGCGTTTTGAATGCAGCAAAACGTAGTCAAAAAGTGATCCAAATAATATAAAACAAGCCTCCACAAAAAAATAACCACTAACGACAACAAAACACGTCAAATTACACGAAGGAAAAATAAAAAGTACGTACTGCGAGCTCAAATAAGTTTACATAGTAACGGGAACATAAGTTTCCTTCAAAAGATGAAAAATTAATAAAAAACAGAGCTTGTTTCAAATAATCAATTACCACCTGACTCGTCACTCACAAACGCGTATCACAAACAAGCACTGCAAAAAGATAATACTGAAATCGTAGGAAGCGTAGTTGTAGTAACAAGTGGCAATTTTAATCTTTTTTGATGTAAAATAACTCGAAAGTTGCAAACTCGACACTTCCAAACAATTACAAAACGTTAGAGATTGTTGTTTGGTTTTTTGATAATCGTCGAATGACGTAGTTGAAATCCGTAATAACATGACTGCTTGCAATCTGTCTGTACCTTTGCAAGACTATTCAAATTCGAATCGCCTTGACGAATGAAATAATTACTTTGTAAGTAAAACTTCCTCTCCGCACACCCAGTAGAACAGGAAAAATTCGACGTGCGAAGACCCTGGTGGTAAATTAACTAGTTCAATAAGTAATTCGGAGGCAAGGTGACGGGTTTGATCTATTTCTTCTCAAAGTATCAAAACAAAATAAATATTAAATAGCCTTAATATATAAACACAATAATATTAAAACTTCAAAATATCGAGTTATTAATAAATTAAAAATTAATTAAAAGATTTATTGAGCTTTCGTCATTCTGATGACGAACGAAGTAATCGTTTGAAAGCTCAATAAATCTTTTAATTAATTTTTAATTTATTAATAACTCGATATTTTAAAGTTTTAATATTATCTAATATCAACGAGTTAATAATTATTTATATTTTATAATTATTTATTATTTATTTTATTATTATTTATAATTATTTATATAAACACAATAGCCACAAGAAATCACTTGGTATAATAATGCTGAAATAACCAAAATTTCTGTCTGAAGGCACAACAGGTGTCTAAAACACTGTACATCAAGCATCGTGGTGTCAAAATTTAACCTAAAACAACTACAATAAGTTACAATAAACTCACCTAAAGATCTCAAAGTGATTACACAATCTATTTGTACAAAAGTACTCATATATAGTGGTTGCTATCACGGGACAGGTGTTAATACAGATTGCCACAGGTGTTCATAAAATAGCCGTCCTAATATTATCTTTAAAAACTCAAGTACAGCAAAAAATTCTTCTCCAAGGAAGAAAAAAAATACTAATCGCTACAGGACAGTAGAAGGTAGGGTAAATAAAAAAGTTGATAGAACGTTTTGTCATGTACAGGGTAATTCAAATGTGGTTAAATTAAATGTATTTACTTAAGCCTACTTGGCAGCATTTAATCTAATACTATGGGAACGAAAATTGATTAACTTTAATTAAACTTAAGTAATTAAAAATCACGCCGGTAAATGCTCTTGAAGTTCAAAAATTCTCATTGGTAAGAGTTCCAAATGGAATTCAAGTAGAGAAATTCACTTCAGAATAATTCAAGCATTTAAGAATAAGTGCAATAAACTACTCTTAACTTTCAGTTAAATCAAGAGTTTAACAAAATTACAAACCATCTAATGTGAAACAAAATAATAAAAACAAATTAACGTAGTAACGGTTAAATGTGTGGTGTGGTCCTTAGCAGGATAATATAGTTAACTCGTACACGCGTTATTTAACAGTTACCCGCTCCTGTGAAAATGCAAAAAAAATTATTTTACTTTGGATCAAATTTTTTATATGCTTATTTAAAATTACATTATGCAAAATAACAGAAAGAACAAATTTTCATAAAATTTATATCAAAGCAATTCTTGCTATTTCTCATAGTCTGTATATTTGATTAAGTGGGTACATTTTATTGGAATAAATTTAGTGTAAAATTGATTGGTATTATATTTTTCCTTTCATCTACATTTTACGACTTTTCAGTTCCAATATCCAATTGGCCTTTTCCTGGTTACGAGAGTAAAATTTTTATAAGGTAAATTTGTATGGGTAATTTTCTGAGTTACGTGTAAATAACATATTTATTTATAAATTTGTTATAAAATTTTTTTTCGAAGTAGTGTTTTTCAAAATATTACATTTACGATGTCGCGATGAGAGCGTTCAGTGTCATAATAAAGTTAGAAAAGTTTATAAAGAGAGTCGAGTGGAAAATTACTTTTATTTTGATATCATAAAAGAATTATAAGCAAAGGCTTAAGTGTCTTTACCACACACTAATAACTGCCATTAGCTAATTTAGAAAATTTAGTCTATTTGTAAATAAAATATTAATAATCCTAACCTTTAATTATTGGAGTGCCAATTAGGACATTGTACGAAATAACTTTTTAAAAAAATAGGAAAATTATTAAATATTATAAATTCTATCAAATAAAAATTTTTTTTACATGTCTTAATATTTAATTTAATTTAGCTTTACCATCCAACAGTTAATCACAGTTTTCGCTCTACATATTAATTTCTCTTTGATGTTAAGTACTTTCAATTTTGACATCATTAATTATTTTGAAAAGGGTCTGCGACATAAATCTAGAATGCCCTTCATTTGTTTAAATATGGTAATCATGCGAATTGCTCAGAAAACCCAAAAAGCGTCCTTTCTTCTCGTTTCCTTTTATTTAATATGTATTTAAGTTGTTTTCATAATATTTAATACATGATAAGCTCATTTGAACAGTTTTATACATCATCAATTTTAAAGAATTTTATTGCCTGGATTGTATTGTAATTTTTGAATTTTTAAACAACAAAGCACAGATAGCCTAAAAAGCAATATAGAAAGTTGATCTGAAGATATTGAAAACTTTGAACTCATTTAAACATTTTTATACATCATCAATTTCAAAGAATTTTATTGCTTACATTGTATTATCATTTTTGTGTTCTTAAATAACAAAGCATGAATGGGCTGAAAGACAATATAGTTGATCTGAGGATATTGAAAAATTTTATGTTTTCATTCAAATTTCAAGCACGACCACAACGTCAACCGAAGTTCAATCATATTCTTGACTTCTTTCTTATCTGATTTCTTTGTTTTCTCTTTTCCTATACGTGTCCGTATTAACTTTTATACTTTTGAATTATATTTTCAATCTTGAAGGTAGAGAAAGGAAATATTTTCTTAACTTAACCTCAAAGTGATTTAAATTATTCACGGTTAACATATTAACATAATGAGAGTCGACAGGAAAATATTTTAATTTTTGGGTTTATAGAATACAAAGTTTCCATTATGGTTAAATTATATTACGGAACAGAAACGCATGTTATAAAGAACCGGAAGGAGACTAACGTTCATGCAACATTAATATAAAAAAATTTATCACAACGATGATAGTTGTATAAATTTTTATTGTGAAAGATAAATTTTTCAGCAGATTGTCCTCAGATAAATTAATACATTGGTTGTTTTAGATTCTAAATATTTTATCGACTTAACTTTTTTTAAGTTCCATACTTTCAACTTACTAAGTTAAATATTGCCTAATAATTTTAAGATTGTTGAGAAGTGGTTGGATGTACGACGGCAATTTTTATAATTATATAACTTTGAAGAGAAGTTAAATGAGATATTGAGATAACGATGATAAAGGAGGTGCTTAAACGTTCCCAGAATGTCCTCTTGAGTGTATAAATTATATTTTGCATTTGTAATACACAATTAAATTACACTTGCAATTCGTACAAGAAGCTAAAATTAACAGGATTAATCTACGTAAGTTTTAAAAAAATTGTGAGTTTCTTGAAAATAGTGAAAAATAAAACTAAGTTATCCTTATCGCTTCAAGAGATTTCAAGATTTTTGCTGAAAATATGTGACACTTTATATTTATTACTTGGTTGGACAGTGAAGTGCACAAGCGGGAAAAAAAATTTATTTTTCTTTTTATTTATTTTATTTTTTCCTCCACAGTATAAACAAATTTTGTACCTATCGGCGATTTTAAGTTTATACAAAATAGTGTAAATCGTTTGTTCTTTGTTTTTATTTGTTTGTACCACTTTTATTTTCTGTTCCTCCATTACATTTACTATAAAAAAAAACTGTTAAAAGAAGGGGCTAGCAAAATTCTGCCCCCTCGTTTTGAATATAAATAAGTCGAAATTTATTTTATCTCCTTTGATTTTGAAATACAATAGACATGTTTTTTGGGGAGAGGAGAGCTGACAAAAAACTAGCCTAGTTAAAATATTATTTTAATTATAATTTTTTCTACTCGTTCCTTAATTAAACAAACAGTATAGTACATGAAATATCAACTTTGTAATATAATTCGTGTTATTTTATTGTTAACAAGTTTCTCATGTCAAAATTAAATTAAACTGCGATATGTTTAAATTAATTGTTTGGAATGTCTAAATTAAACTAATTGTAAAATGTATTTTGTTATAGCGGAATTTCTATTTCTAAATTAAAAAAAATTAGTACAAAGTTTTAAAGAAAAACAAAAAGGCTTTTTAAATGTTTTGTCAGTAAATATGTCTATACATATTATACAGGGTGGGCTTTCCAGTGCTTCATTTGATTTACCCAATTTTTGGGTTCATTTTTGATTGTTTGAGTCTTTATCTCGTGAACGACAGCGTCGATTTCGTGTTTTAAGGTCTCAATGGACTCGGGATTGATTGCGTAACGTTTATCTTTTACGGCGTCCTAGAGATAATAGTATAACAGAGTCAAATCGCAGATCTTTTGCGCACTGTGTTAGAAAACCCCATAATCAGCCAAAACTCGAAAGTCCATTGACCGCCTCGCAACTGCCATTTGATCCTGTTAGACTATTATCTCTGGAGCACCATAAAAAATAAGTGTTACACAAACAATCCCGAGTCAATTGAGGCCTTAAAACACGATCACGAGATACGAGGCCCAAACAATCGAAAGTGTAAAAATTGAGTAGATCGAACGAGCACTGTGAAGCAAGTCGTTGAAGCCATTTGAAAAATGTTGTGTTTCATAAATGTCAATGATGGGCCTTACCAATAAAATCATAATTTTGAAAAAAATGTCTATTAGAATTTTTTTTTAAAACGAAATTAAATTCCAAATTTTACATGGCCCACCCCTATATAATTATGATTGGCATTTAAAACAAAACTCAAAACAATTACAGGACTAAACTTGTACATTTCTAGGTGGAATGTGTCATTCGATTCGAGTTGTTTCCCGAAAGCAAATTGAAACTTCTGTTTTATTAATAAATTTGTTAATTAGTTTTACTTCATTACTAGTAATGTCTAGTCTAAATTTTAGTATTCTATAGAAAATTTGGGTTGAGATCGATAACTGAACCCCGGAATTTAAAAATTTTCTGGTTCTGCCAACCTCAAAGTTTCTATAATACAAACTGCGCAGTGTACAATTTTCTAAAGTTTATAAAACTAAAATTTTAAGACATCATAAGCTTTTCGATCTTTTTTTTTTAAATTTTGCCATCATTAACGAAATTCAATTTAGAATAAAATTTTAGTTTGATGTCAGTTGCACAAGTAATCGGCAACCCCGTGTAAACCTTGCTCTAAATATTTACCTCGAGTGCACGTACCGTCAACAGCATGCAATAACTTGGCGGTTCTAAGTAAAAAATCAAAACTTTACAATGCATAAAGCATTGATAAATCGCATCACGTAGAATTTTTGTCAAAAAAACTATAATATCATTAGGGTACAGTTATTAAATAAAAAACTAAAAAAAATAATAATTAAAAGTACCAAATACAAATAGGGTAAATCTACATATTATTAAGCTTTTAAACAAAATTGTTAAATTTCCTGAAAGTAGCTAGAAAAAAAAACAAGTTTTCCTTATCGCTACGTAACATTTCAAGATTCTTGCTGAAAATATGTGACACTTTATATTTATTACAAGTTGGACAGTGAAATGCACAAAAGCGGGAAAGATATAAGGTATATTTTTATTAAATATTTGAAGGAATTCAAACAAACTCGAAATTGACAATTTAAAATAGCATTATAGGGTATAGAAAGCTATTACTTTTCAATCACATCATCTGCATTGTTTCACCAAAATGATTCTTTTCCGGTAGTTAACCTTGTGGTACTATTTATAAATTTTAAACACCTACAAGAAATTAAATTATGTGTATAAGTGTTTGTGTTAATATATCACAAAAACTTCACTTTTGACTCGAGACATTTCGGTAACCACCATAAACTTTCTGTAAATAATTTTATCAGGTCTGGTTTTGATGTTTTAAACCATATATAAGTAAATACGTCATCGTGCTTTCTATTAAGTGGTTTTCAGAAGAAGGAAAAAAATAATTTAATAATTTCTAAAATAAATATTTCTGTTCGTGAAACGTGAGTATCGTTAATCGAATCACTTTGAACAACAGCCAACTACACCTGACAATGTAATTTTTAAAATTTCAAGTTCAAGTTTTCTCTCTTGCATAAGAGTAAAAATGGCGTCACAATAAATCAACATTTTATTTTGACTCTGTTTCGTGCGTAAATCTTGCGGTTATCATTTTATATCTTTATAAAGTGCAGGATTACGATAAAGTGGATGCCTGAAATGGAAGTTTTTGATTAATAACTATAACATTAAATAATTTTTTTAATTTAACTTTCACTTCCGAGGTATTATTACTAATATTTATAACTGTTAATTTTTTCGTCAATTTCGCTAAGTGATACTAAACGCAGTTTTGTTTCAGAGTGCAGGTGTATATTTCAATTTTTCGCTATGAACCTTCTACTCACGCCAAACTCGTCTTGGCTGGAAAATGAATTTTCAACAGAAGAACCAGATGATGTATATACTCCCTATCATCAACGTCTAGAAACTTATCTAGTTCCCGTTATTTTTTTTATCATATTTGTGGTGGGAGTATTAGGAAATGGAACTTTAGTTATTATTTTTCTCAGACATAGATCCATGAGAAATATACCAAATACGTAAGTACTTTGAAAAATCACTTTAATAAAATGTTACTTGAAGTTTTCCATATTTTAAAATTAAATTAATTTTATAAGTAAAATATTTTATCATGTCATTTAAAATTAAAATATTAGTTTAACCAAAGTTTAATAAAAACATCTAAATTATTTATAATGTGTTTCATCTATTGTGATTCATTCCGATGTCTATCTAAAGTGGTTATCTGGGTAATTTGGTACAGAAAGGCTCATATAGGTTACAATGTTCAAACATTTTATTGTACACAGTTTATTTTACTTTAATATTAAACTGTTAAAGAGCATTCATTAGTCACCTACAGATTTGTTTGGTGGGAGAATCCTTACCTTGAGTGGGGGGCGAAAGTCTAAAAACTTATTTTATTAACTAGCTCAGTAGTTCTTCTTAATCGCATGTAAACTCTAATAATTGTGATCCTATTTATTAATTTTATTTTATAAAATTCACCATTCTAATTAATTACACAAAATTCAATTAGCAATTAAAAATCAAAGTTTTTGCTATTTACTGTACTCCACCATAAAATGTGCTCCACATAAAATGAAATTTATTTTATGAATTTTATGTTTTCAGTTGCTGAACTGTACTACGGATACGGTCCTAAACCATTGTATATTTTAGAGTAAAATAAAAATTATTAGGGGTATTCACGCTGATTCGTGTATTGGTGTCGTATTTTATACACCGTTGTAATATCCTTAGCAACGTCTACTAATACAAAAATTTTATTGGCATTACTAGGATAAATACAACGGTGTAAATATGCAAGATGATACCAGGGTAAATACACGTCAGTGTGAATACCCCTATTCTTTTTAGGTCAAAATTTTGATAATACTTGATTACTAATCTCAAAAGTAAGCATGTCAAATAGCAATATACTTAAAGCCTCCCCTACTAAAAAAAAAACTTCTTTGGCTTTTATTCGCGTGTAAAAAGTTTTAGGTCAAGTTATATTTTTTTAATTTGAAACTTTTAATTAGATATTTTTTATGAAGTTAATCGACTTATAAAATTAAGTATCTTATCATTTTTTTTCAAAATTTCTTACTTTATTCCAAAATTTAATGTCCTGCTATAAATATCTGTAAGTATTTAATAATATATGCACGCATTAAATTTTATAGGTAAATATCAACAAAATTTTTTAAAGGGTACAATTTATAGGGATATAACCCTTTTGGAAAATCCGCAATAACTCCACGTTACAAAGTAGCTCAAATTCCTTTTAGAAGTTATTGTATTGGTGTATAATTTATAAAGGATGAACTTATAGCGTTATAAATTTAGTCAAAATTTGGTTTAATTCATACTTTAATTTTGAAAAAATATTTTGAGTTAAAACTTATAATAAAATTTAGTTTACAATTTTTTTGACGTTGAACTTATTTCTTTTTGCAGATACATCCTGTCTTTGGCGTTGGCAGATCTCCTAGTTATAATGACTTGTGTTCCTTTTACATCTTTAGTTTACACATTGGAATCCTGGCCATGGGGAGTTACTGTGTGTAAATTATCAGAAACCGCCAAGGATATATCTATTGGAGTCTCCGTTTTCACGCTGACGGCGCTTTCAGCGGAGAGATACTGTGCGATTGTCTACCCAATGAAAAAGTTTCGTGTAAGGCTCAAAAAGGCGTTTTATATAATTCATTGTATTTTATTTTATCGGATAAAGCGATTTTTAGCTATTAAAAATTAATAGGTCTTTTTCATTTATTTCAGACAAAACCGTTAACAGTTGTGTTTGCTGTTTTCATATGGGTTTTAGCGTCGGTGTGTGCTCTGCCCGATGCAATTTCATCGTCTTTAAAACACATTGAATTAGATAATAATATAACTATAATTATATGTATTCCATTTCCTCAAGAAAGTTATGCAAAAGAATACGCAAAGTACCTTGTCCTTACAAAAGCTTTAGTATATTATATTATACCTCTTTGTATCATCGCGTTTTTTTATATATTAATGGCTCAAAGACTGCACGAAAGCACTCGAGAAATGCCTGGAGAAGTTCAAGGTGGTCAAGCAATTGCACAAGCGAAAGCTAGAAAACATGTAGCGGCAATGGTTCTGGCATTTGTTATAGGTAGGTAACATATATTTCTTAATGAAAATTAAGTTGAAAAACTTGAGGATTTAAAGTAAGAAAAAGCCTCCGGATTTTTATTTCGTTTGACAATTTTGTAGACAATGCCGCTACCGTTCATCACTGAATCTTTAATGACAGCAAAGAAAATTTATCATACTAAAAGCTTTTTTTAACCATTAATCTTTTTAATTTTTATACAGTTTTCTTCCTGTGTTTCTTCCCACACCATTTGTTTATGTTATGGTTTCATTTCAACCCAGACGCAGAGTCCGAATATGATGATTTTTGGCACGCTTTAAAAATTATTGGATTTTGTCTGAGGTACTACATTTCTACTGAAAAGAAATTTGCGAAAAATAAATTTAACTTAATTTTCAGTTTTCTCAATTCTTGCATAAATCCGGTTACTTTGTATTGCGTCAGTGGAGTTTTTCGGCAACACTTTAATCATTACCTGTGCTGCTGTGGTTCCCGACGTTTACAAAGGAATATGCGTTTGGGTACAAATTGTGAAACAAGTTTCAATTCAACCTACAGACGACACACACAAGTAAGTTAACACCTTTCCCTTTTCTACACCTAAGCAACACAAAACAAATTTTTGAATTTTCTGTAACGTTATCAATAAATATTTTAGTATTTCATTTGAAGCAGGATTGTAAAATCTTTACAGAAACAAATCAAAGTACTCTTTTAGAAAGCAATTCTCTTATATTATATACCATACGATCTTCGTCTTATCAAATTTTTTATTAGGAGGAGGTTTATATTCTAATATTTAAAAATATCTGAACGGCTTTTGGATTTTTTCGAACGCAAATTAAGACACTAAAATTTTTGAATCTCTAAAAACTTAACATTTTTGTAAATTTGACAATTATAAAAAAGATTGAGTTTACCTAAAGCATTGTGCCTATTTGCTTAAATTATTAATTTTATATTTAAAAATAAATTTAAATTATTAAATAAAAAAGAAAAAATTAATTGTAAAATAAAGTAAATAACAAACCATTTTAGCAAATTTATGCATTTTAGCACAATAAAAAACAAAAATTTTAAACCACGTTTACGTCCATGTCGAAGGGGCGCTGTACTAGACATTTCTGAGCGGCCACTTGAACGAGCAAGATATGTTTTTGGGATACCGCTTCCAAAAAGGCTTGAAATTAAGCCAAAAGTAAAGAAAATTATTGTGAATTCCTGCGGTAAGCAAAGTCAACCAAGAGAATCTGTGTTCTAAAGAGGTAAGAGTAGTTCTTCCTTTATTTTACCGGTTTTTTCAAAAAATAAATTTTGTTCCCCAAAACTTTTATATCCATCCAATGCACTTATTCTGAATTACCGTAAATTGCATTTTATTGATAAAATTAAAAAAAGATTAATATTATAATTAAAAATGAATGCATATGAAAATAAACTGTGAAGATACAAAAGTTAGGATTTAAAATAATTAATATTGAATGTGTGATCGTATTTTCACTAAAGCTCTTGATATGATAATAGAAACTACGTTTCTTAAGATTTTCAAAGAAAACATTTGTATTAAGTCAAATTAATAGACACAGTTAAATACGTTTAATAAAATTTTGATTTCATTTGTTAGTACATTAATGCATTATTTGAGGTATTGAACCTGCATACAAAATTTTGAGTTGAATGTATGCAATTACTGACTGACCTAGTTTTTGAATATAAAAGAGATTTTATATTTCACCCTACTCATTAACATCCCCAATTAATAAATTTTACAAACGGACTTTTAAAAAATTTTAATTTGTTATTAAAATTTATAAAATTGTAAAAAAATTATAAACTAAATAGATTTGTAGAGTACAATATTCAAAAATGCAATAAAACTATTAACAATATTCAGACTTTGAAATTTTAATGTATTAATCAAAATTTCATAAAATGCACTATAAAATTTTCTTTAAAACCGTAAAAATGCGCTGTAATACAATGAGAAAAACTAAAAATTTCTTTTAAAATGCTAAAAGTTTTTAATAATATCAAATAAAACCTTACAAAAGAACTAAGTTTTTAATTATAGTAGATAATTAAGTTTATGTAAATAAAATTACCTTTACTTTTAAAAATCTATAACTTTAGGCTGAGGAACTTCAAATAAAATCCTAGAAATTCAACAAACTCTTATTAAAAATATAGAAAGTAAATGCTTTTTTACAAGTAAAACTTATTTTATCTCCAACCATGACTGAAAGATTTAATTTCACTACGTCTCCCACGAGAATAATCTACGTTTTATTATTCTTTCGAACCATTTGGATCCAAATTTCCTTCTATTTTATTTGAAGCCGACTACTCGGATGGCACCTATCGTCGCTCCAACGCATTTGTGGTTTAATCATATCCCTTATTCCTATTCATAGCTTCTAATAGATAATAGACGGGTTCCATCTTTTTGTAGCTCTTTTGTTATTCTCAGCCCATCTCCTGGTTAAATGAGCTATTGCTTTTACGGCATTGTTCACTCGCGTAGTGTTTTTTGTGAGGTCTGTTTCTGCAATTATCTATAATGATTTGAAAACTATCAGATGCATGAGTAGTTTTGAATTTTATTGGATTTGAATTTTAATCTGCTCATGCGCATGACACTTTCAAAACAGTTTTAAGTTTTTTTTTAAGAAAATGAATTGACATATTTTGCAAGAATAATGCAAAAGGAAAAATTTGTGCCAAATTTAGCCTCAAATTTATCAAATGTGCAATATTGCATTGATTGTAACATCAGTTACTTTGGGTACTATATTTACATAACTGACAAATTGATAAATTAAACCGAAAAAGGCAAGAAGAAACGAAAACTGCGAAAATATTTCGTTTTTGTTTATAAAACAGCTTTACTATTAATTTACATTTGCTTCCACTGTGGCTCTATAACACTTTGGTGTTTAGAGCTCAACGACAATTAAAATTTTAATAATTATAATTTTCAAGTATTCAATTCACAAAGCTTTTAAAGTTGCTTTTATTTAAATTAATACTACTAACAACGTTTCAGTCAGACGCAACTTAAAAGGTCAAAATGAATAGCCTTCTGTTTGTTTACGTCGGTTTTACGGTTAGCTAGATCACCAATCACTTACAATCATCAACAAAAATTTAAACGTAATCGTCTAGTCCAATTACTTATTTAAATTTAATTCGCTAACTGTGAGGATTATTATAAAATATCAAGAAATCGATTTTGTAGGAAATTAAATTTCCACCAAATTAATCTTTGGTTTCTAATTCAACGATAAATAGTTCTCGAAATATTCTAAATTTCACAATCGACGTCAAAGAGCACTCGTCCACTGTTCCTGTTCAAAATTTTAGACGATTATTTAATTCTGCAGTATTTATTCAATACCTACGTACGAGTACATTGAATAATTCCTACTGTTGTCATTTCCTTTCAAAATTATAATACAAAGATTTAAATAATTGTTAGTTTCCACCAATCCAATCTAAAAACATCTGTTTGGCTTTTTGTAATAAGACGACTTGTAAATTGAAAATGTGACTTTCGTATAAATTTGATTTTGCTTCATTTAATAAAATGATTATAATTTTCCGAAAAATTTAATTTCAAAAGTAAGAAAACAAAAATAAAACCTGAAAATAAAGAACTCTTGAAATTTTTCTTTGTATTGCAAAAAGTATGCGTATTCCAATTAGCTCAATAGCTTTTAGCCCTTATTTTATCTACTAATCGCATCAAATTTTAATTCTGTATGGTTTCACTTTTTTAGTTTTTTAATTCTCTTTTAGTCACATAATATAATTATGTCTGCGTCGCGTCGTTTCGCGGCGCTAGCAGTGTGTTGTCTCTAAATTTCCCGGCAACGTATAAATTCAAGTGCATGTGAAATTGTCATAGTTTTTAATTTCCTTTAGTCGACTAAATGTTAAAAATGTTTGTTCATTAGTGAGTTTATGATTATTAATCGTAACTTAATTTTTAAATGTTACTGTTATTCCCATTTTATGAATATTCTTATGGTATTTGAATAAGCTACTAATCTTCTCTCGGTGATACTAAATTTAGGTTGTATGACTCGGACAACATTAAAATCAAGCTATAATTTATAACTGTATACCATACTGAACGTTTAATCGTTTACATGCAAATGAGAATTTGATGTCTCTATAATCGTAAAGTTGAAAGTCAATAACTTAAAGAAAACAAACCTAGCCGTTCATATGCACTGAAAAGTACAATAAATTATTCCGGTGTTAACTGCATAATCCCATATTGTTAAAAGGTATTAGTGCGTATGTACTGATTGGAGTTAAAAATTTAAGCGCTTTAACGAGTTAACTTTAATTTAATCTGAAAGGTTAACACTTCCAACAACTAAACGTTAACAGTTAACACATGTCAGCGTGGGGTATTCCGTGATGGAATGTTAAACTTGATGATATTTACGTGATTTTGGGTTGAAAAAGCAGAGGAAATTCAAAAAGGAAAACGAGTATCAAAAGCTTATATTTTTCATCTCAAGTACTAATATTTTTCTAACGACTTCTCAAATTTCCAAATAATCCGTTCAGCCAAATTTACCCATTTTTCATTACACATTTCGCTTTAAATGAAAAATATGTAAATTTAGTTGAAAGTTATATAATATTATCCTTTTTGCTAAAACTAAGCGACATCGAATTCCTTTTCGAATTTTCGTTGTACGTCATTCCATATTGTATTATATTCTAAACGTTAAAGTTGCAGCAACAAGCCTTGCTCTAACTATACAAACTATAAGTAGTATTTCCAAGGTTTTTGATCTTAAGGGCTACTAATCTTTAACTCCAGCGTCGAGAAATCGGTTAATGCTTGCAATTTACGGTTTGTTTTTGAAATTTTAAAGACCACGTGAACTAATAGTGATCTTAAGGTATAGCCAGGTCAAGCAGGTCCAGACGTAATTTTCTCGTCCAAATGTCTCAATTATAAAATATTTTTAGAACACTTAAAATGCATTGAACTGTTTATATCACAAAGTTTTTTTTTATAGTTTTAATGATGATCACATGATGAGAGACCTTCAGTAAAGCTATCAAGCTGTGTTAAAAATATCAATTTTATGTTGAAGTTATCCAGTAAATAATTTTAAGTAGAGTACTAGATTAAGCATATAATAACGAGCACATACTTTTTAGATAAGTTTTAACCGGATTGTACAATATCGACTTAATTGGTTAACGAGACCATGTTGAAGTTATCTTAAGCACTCGTTACAAAAATTACAAATTATAAGTGAAAAACTTTCTCATTAGCATTCTCAAGTTTTTCTCATCATTTCTATTAGGCTTTCTGACAAACTTTTCCTACAAGTTTTAATTAGGCCATTTCTGCACTCGTAAACATTTTTTAATTAATTTTAAGTTAATTATGTTAGGCAAAGAAAAATTATATTAAGTACTCATAAGTATCTTTTAAATATTATAAAATGCATCTCTTAATTTTTCCTATCTCTGTTTACCATTGCAAACAAATTTTGAGGTATTGCAGTGGCGACTCTTAACTCTTAATTAAAGTGACAATATAAAATTTACTTTAGGTACACTGAAACTTTAATGTAACGTAATTTTTAATATTGTGATTTTCTGATAGGAGTATTAACTTCCAATCTTGCATTTTTATCGCACTTTAACAAAAGAAAATTTAATAACACAAATACTATTTTGACATAAAAACCAACTTAATCACGAAGTTATTTTATAATAATTAAAACAAGATTGTAAATTGGGAAGTTTTTTAGGATTTTGTGACACAAAAAAGGTTGAGAAACTACGCCTTAAAGTAGTAATTATACTTTCAAAGTGCTTCTTTATGAAGTTTAAAGTTTATTCTTATTACAATTCAATTATCGTATCTTTTCTCCTTGCATAACAAATATACATAAATAAAAATTTGTATAAAAATTTATTGACCGGTATATAATATTTTGTACATTAAATCCACCTAAAGAACTTTAACAACTGTGAAACATATGTTAACGGTTCATTTCGCCGGGAACTATTCGCCGAGAGCTTATAGCGTCATTTGTTAATAATTTTTTTTTTTAATAAATATTAGGTACAATCTGTCCGTAGATATTGGGTAATTCATGTGGCAAAAGAAATCGATAATAATTTAAGTAATATTTACTTGTGGATAAAATAATTTTCTAATGTATTCGTATAATTTGTAACAAGGGCGGATCCAGAAACTTTTTCAAGGGAGGCGATTTTATAGATTGTTAAGAAAAATATCAAAATTGATAGCCCCTTCTATCTTTTTTTCAGTAATTTATCTTTTTACGTTATATATTTATAATTTTTCTAAGGGGGGGGAGGGATCGCCTTCATTACCCGCTTTTGGATTCGTTCTTTATTTGTAAATGATTCTTAGCCTTAGATTAAAAATGCCATAATTGACCAATGATCGTTCCCGGCGAATAATGGCCGGCGAATTGTCTCTCGGCGAATTGTCTCTCGGCGAATTGTTCTCGGCGAATTGTACTCAACCCGAAACATATCGTATGTTGTAGATATGTAGTTATTCCATCTTTCTTTAAAATACACTTTGATTAGTAAGTAAAAGATTAAAAGAATTTATCGTACAATTTCTGAACCATACTGTAGTGTATGGTAACTTTATCCATTAAATAAATTAATTAAATTGTGTTGCAATCTGTTTTAACCATCATTTGCATATAGTAGTAGTAAAAGAAATCAATTTGAATTTGTTGTACAAGTAAATATGTTTAATTCTATTTATCGCAAACTGATTACAGCGGAAACCGTTTGAAATACTTTCTCGAATTAAAAGTTTAGATAACATACAGGGCCGTCGCGCCCAATTGTGCACAGTGTGCAAGTGTGCAAAATCCCTGAACTAGGGGTTAAAGGGATCATTTAGTTTACGCCAAAGAATAAGCAGTAGAAATTTAGGATTAAAAAGAAAAACAAAAAAGTCGACTACAAAAGCGGCCAAATTAAGATTTGCACAAGAACGGAAGTTCTCCTAGCAACTCTTTCAATTTACTAAAGGTTATAAGTACAACATTTTTAAACTGCAACATTTGTAAAAGTTTGTAAAATTTTTCTCAAGACAAATATAGGCACCTTTATTTTATATCCAGCTTTTTATACAAAAAAATTTTGGTAGTTTAAACACGCATGTATTTTTATTGTAAATATTTTGTTTACTTATTTATCAGTTTTTAACAGTGTTCTTCTTGGTCGGTACGCTCGAGTCCGGGCATCGAGACAGTATTCATGCTGAACAATGAAACAAAATCTACCCTTTGAGTCTCAACCCCTAATGATGAGAAGATTGACAAAAACAAAGACCAGAGTCTGTCGCATTCCGGAAAGAACCTCTCCAGTTTGTTTAGCCACGATATTATAAACCAGCTCACAATAATTGCAAAAGCAAGGCCGTAGCTTCTGAAAGAATAAGGGTAGTTTGGGAAACTCCAATAAAATGCTAAAAATAATAAAATGCTTTTAAAAAATAAAATTACTTACATAAGCGCTCGGTAAGTTTACAAAGTGTAAGTTGACAAGCACTTTCTTCTAAACGAGTGGGACTTGTGGTTTCGCAAATGAAATGCTAGAATCCTTGTCAGTAATCAGCAGGTGACAACTGACTTGACACTCACAAATACCGAACTCTGCTTACTGATGTTGAACGCAGCTGGACCAGTGAGAGATGACAATATTAAAAATGGGCAACAAAACTGAACTATCCAGATAATATAAGATTTCCCAAAGAGATCTAGAGATCTTAGAATCTCCTAACAAAAAACAAAATTGGTGATGGTTATGTTTTGGTTGTCAAACACAACACCAAAACGTAGCTACTCGTGGGAGATCGGAAATGATCGCCAGAAATGCGCCGCGGATCAAAAACTGTGTAGCAAATTGCACAGCAAAGAGGTTCCCCATATATCTTGAATCTTGACATATGTCGTCAAAAACAAACAGAAGCCAAGCAACAGTTAGATACTGGTCACAACATACAAACTTGGTACAATAACAATGACTTCGGAATAATTAATATTTGACCACTTCAATTAAATCGGCACTCAAAATCGCAGACCACAAATAAAATCAAACTTTTAGTTCAACCGTTCAAGGGGAACTGAAATTTGCACCAAAAATACATGCATTCAATTTATTACGCATGCATTAGAATATTTGAGTTAAATAAAAATGCAGGAGCGAATCGAATATCGTAAAATAAATTAAAAAGTAGAACCACGTAACAAATGCAAAAATTTGCTACAACAATTATTTTTGTCACATCATAGAGATGTTGATGCTAGATTTTGAGAAATATTGCTATCTTGAGACCATGTACGTATGAAGTGGGGTTCCATCTCCCTTCTGCATAGAGACGGTCAAAATAATGTTTTTACTTTGTCTGGATTTAAACTAAGCATTTAGAGTCAACAGTCAATGTACTTAACTGACATGCTCTGACCGCCTCTTTTTAACAGTTAAACATACACATAAAGATGGTGCAGAAAAATTTATCTCTCTGTATCTTGCCTGCTATCTCTGTCTGTCTGTTCATCTATATTACTGTTTTTTTTTGGACGTTTAGTTAGTTTCTTCCTACAAAGACCTAATTAATAGGTATGTTCCAACAAGCCAAAAAGCTGTAAAACTTGTGAAAAATTGTAAAAATATGTGAGCTCACGACAAAAATTCTTGGACATTTAAAATGTCTGAAAACAAACATTTTTTTGTAATAAAATGACAAAATCTATGTACATTTTTAATATCAGACTTATAGTTATAATACCATCTGCCTATTTTTCGCCATAGTGGAAATAGATCCCGCAAATAAGTGACGTTTTTGACCGTTACTACTCACCCAGTCGGGTTCACGATCATCTGATATAACGATTTTATAGAATATTGTATTCTTTTCGGTTGTGAATCTTAATTAAGAATGTTTACCATATAGCAACATAATAGGTTATACGAAACAATTTACATGCAATTTGATAACGATGAGCTTCATTAGCTAAAATTAATTATTGAACCCACACACAATCAAAATTCAATACATCAGCAAAAAGTGTTCTAAGAAAACATCTTGAAGTAAAGTAAATTAAAAATAAAAAATAAATTGTCATATAAAGACGAAATTATTCAAAAATAAATTTCCATAACTAAGTAGGAGACTCTCCAACGCCAGACTAGCAATGTTGTAGTAGTTAATAAATAATACAATTATTTGAAAATCACTGCAATTGGTCTGAATCATTATTTCAGTTTTTTCGAGCATCCCAGAAACCCTGGGTTACTCGTTCAATTGCGTTCCAGGTATAGCTAAACATTGCTGAAACTGGTAAGTCGGATTATTTGCTAAAAGTTGCGTTCGATTTGGCATAAAGATTTTTCCCAATAGCTTTAAATTCGTAACCTCAAAATCGGTGTTCTTCTAGAATCTACTAGTGGAAGTAGTACTTCACTTCACTTCACAGTGCCTTATTTGGGCATGCGTGTTAGTTTAAAAGCTTTATTTTTTACAGTTGGCACATTTCATTTTTTAGTATTTAAGAAAATTTCAACTATGCAAATAAATGTATGTTTAAAAAAGTATGTACATACATCTTGCATGTTTATGCAGCAGTAAAGCATGCAGCACAACGTTTATCAATAATAATGATTCAGTTCAGTGTACATAATATATTAGGTAAATTATTATCGATATTGACATAGAATATGAAAAATTTAATTTTAATTATAAACAAATTTTGACTTGCTAATAACCTAAAATGTAGGGCAACCTCGAACTCGAATAGCTTAGTAAAAATATGAATTTTGCAGAAGTTCGAAGAATGAGATTATTTTTCTAAGCGTTAGATTGTATTTTAACTGTATTCACTTGAGAATACTTTATATGTACTCGTGAATGAAATGATATCGAAAAAACCGCAAGTTGAAGTTTATAAACTCAATGTTTATTATGAAACTTACATTTGAATATACACAACGTACATCCAGAACTTATACGAATAAAGAAATTGTTGGAAATAGGAAATAGCAGATTGTTGTGTTCATTATAAAAATTCTCAATGTTGACTCTCGATATTACATTTTTTTGTTAAATTCTTTTTTATTTTGATGACTTGAATATTAAACACAAACATAATAACGTGGAAATTTAATTAAATTTTTATAATTACTTCATTAAAGGGTACAACGATGGAGGGTCAAAGTATATACAGAAGAGGGACATTGGCGAGGCAAAACACGCAAGATACAACTGTTATCAATTTTGAAACACCCAGCAAGAAAGAAGCCAATAACATTGGAGTAACCCATCACAATAAAAATAGCGTGGTTATATGATCGCACATTATTATAAACCACCGGAAGGTGGCGTTTAAGGAATCTAAATTTTAGCAAGGTGTTTAATTTAATCGATGCATTGATGGTAAGCAAAAATTTTAATTTTTCCTCAATCATACCCGGATCTAGGAGAGTAAAACTGTGTACTTTCTCGAGCGTTCCGAAATTCTTTTATTTGAACAGCCAACATATTATTGGGTCTAAAAGGGTGGTTCTTGCTCCCCTCCCCTTTTAAAACTGTCGTAGATTAGGGTTGCATTTAATAAATTTTTTATTATCATTATCAGTACATAAAAAGTTATTAATTTTATATTTTTTATTGCAGGGAACAAATAAAAAGACTTTAAAGATGTAAAGTAAATTATCGACTTAATTATATTGCAGAATCTTAGGGCTCGGTAGTGTTAGTGATGAAAGACTATGTTGTTATTTATAATTTGTTACAAATTTGTTATTAGACGTAGTATTCGTTATACAGGGTGAACATTCCAGCATTAATGACGAAAGCATTTAATATACCAAAAATATTTTCTCCAGTAATTTATAACAGTTTGTAATTATTGTCGCAATTTAAATTGTTGTAAAACCAACGAATACTTAGCAACTTATTTAATGAAATGTGATAATTTTTTAATTTCAAGTTTTGTTACTGTAAATGAATATAAATCCAAAGGGGAAAAGATTATGTGCTTTAAAAATGTAGAAATTTTATGTTTAAGATAAGTAGAAATAATTGTAATAAATTATTGGTAGATACATATTTATTATGTTGTAAATGTAGAGCTGTAAAATGACAAAAATGTGGTTTCAAACTGGTGTAACTATTTTTCTACAATAAACATATCAATAATATTAAAATTGCAGTCTTTCCTATTGTTGAGTATTATGAAGATAAAAAATGAAAAATATATTATCAAAATTTTTGAAAATTAAATGACTTTTATTTCAAGGTGTCTAATGGAACTTTAGTTTCATGTTGAATTCTTTTCCTGCTTTCTATATTTTATAAGCAACTCGATAGGTTCTACATGTTTTGGCCAATCCATTTTAAAGTTTGAATGAAAAGTTTGTTTTAAGTTACCCTTGTAACTTACTACTCTATTTTCTTTTAAAATTTGAAATTAACTTTTGCCAGGATTCTGATGGTATCATAAGAGAATGGATAATTAATTTGTTATTATTGAGTACATTTTATTGGTATTACTCCGCACGCTCGAATAAAAAATTGTACCCAGGAGTATAATCCTCACGTTTTGAAAAACTAGGAAACCAAAAATAGTTGAAGAAAAGAATTTTTATTAGATTAAAGTAAAATCTTTTTTATGGAATGCAATAAATATTATTGCTGAATTTATATTGAGTTGAAAACTTGACCCAGACCGGAAGACGTTCACAAAATGAACTTGAAAACTTTTAGACCACCTTTATTTTCTTGTTGAAACTCACAATAAAAGGTAAGTAACAAAGAAATTTAATAGCATTTTTCTGTTATTCATGATGTGCAAGACTAATCAAAATGACTGCTCCAAATTTAAAGTCATCATTTAAAAATAAATACTGCACTTGGAATCCCAAATAATACAAATTTAGGTTATACGTATGTTACATACCTAAACCTTGTTTCTGTGATGTATTCGAAGCAGATTAATCTCGAAGGATATAGCTTCTCCCCGGAATAATAATTTCTAAGGACCATTGAAAGACCGTAGTTGACAAAATCAATCTCGCTCTCTTTCAGCTTAAAAAGCTATCACAACATTTTTTAAGAACATTGTTTTATTTGAATTGTTGCGAATCGTTGCGGACAATATAAAACGCAAAAATGCATACAAAAGCTTGTTTTTCTCTAACCAGCTGTGAAAGCTATCTTTTCTCTCGCGGTTGAATTTATAAAAGTGTCATTTTGCATTTGAAATAATAAATAAACAGAATCTTTCCGTAAAGTACTTACCCGTCGGATTTTGAGAACAAATTGCATAATAAGCTACGTTTTCTCTAATTTTGAAGAAATTGTACGTTCAATTTTTGTATTTTTGGTTAGAAAAAAGAATATACTCTTCTATTAAAAGATTATTTTTTGGACACTCACACTTCTAGACTCGCCTTCGGCTCGTTTTGTAAGTTGTGCGTGTAATCTATTAACACAAGTGTAGTAATTTTAAATTAAAGAACAAATTTAAAAGGTTACAAAATATAATACTAATATTCTCGGTAGCGCAGCTACAAATTAAGAAGATTAATTAAAATCCATATCCAAGATCATATTTTTTATATTACTACAATTTATTGCTTCTAGTCAGAAGTATCTTTATTTATAAAAATCAATACAAAATCAACAATAATATTTTACAACACAAAGTGAGCTATTCGCACAAGAAAGTTTGCTTTTCTTAAACCTTCACACAACTAGAGAGGTGTCTAATTCATTCGTTAACAAGTAAGCAATCATCAGCTTTATCGGTTTCAGCTGGCAAACAAACATTCATTACAGACCTACACAACTGAGGTAAAATAGAAACATCCCATTGGCTGAATTTAAATTAATATAAAATTTTCCTGCAAAAAAAGTAAGAAAATCTAATTTGGCTAGAAGTACGGCTTTACTTTTACTTCTAAACTTTTAAATTTGTTTTTAAATCTAATATCGTATATTACTTATAGTAATAAATAAAACCTCGTATTTTTATAGCCTCGTAACTTTTAAATTTCTGTTTACACTTTTACTACCCACAAACCTACAAACACGGATTTTAAGCATTCAAATGCACTATAACATAAAAATAATTGTATAATACAAGGTATAAAAGAAGCTGCACAATGACAATATAATATTTCATGCTTGAAAAATAAAATAAAATCATAACATAACCGACGCTTTTGAAAATATAAAATTAAATTATTTAAGAGGGAAAGCCACTGTGACAGTCCAAAAAGTAACCTAGTTTTTAAGATTTATTTTCACATAAGTAACTAATTATTTAAGGAATCGGATTATTGTTATTTTATTAAGTGTATATTAAACTTGTTTTATATAAATTTATATTTAATTATTTTAAAAATATATTAACAAAACTATAAGACGTTATGTCTAAAGACTGATAAATAAATTGCCTCTCCATTGTGGCATCGATATTTCGGTGAAGAGTTATTCGAAAATAAAAATGAATACTTTTCAGAATTTAAATAAATGTAGGTATTGCCGTTTTTTATTTTTTTGATTATTTACAAAATGGCAATAGATTGAAATGTATTTTAATTTTAAAACTCCTTTTTTTTTCATTCAAGCAGTTTATTAAAATAAAAATTATTAAAATTTTTAGAATCGGCTACGTACAACAATAGCTACATTTATTTAAATTCTGATAATTTTTTCATTTTTATTTTCGTATAAATTTTCACCGAGATATCGATGCCCCAATGAAGAGGGAATTTCTTTATCAGTCTTTACATAACGGCTCATAATTTTGTTAATATTTAAAACAATTAGATAAAAATTTATGTAAAACAAGTCCAATGTACACTTAATAAAATAATAATAACCTGATTCTTTAATTAATTAGTTACCTTTATGAAAATAATTCTTAAAAACTAGGTTACTTTTTCGAATGTCACAGTGGTTTTCCCCCTTAACTTAGATAAAATTAAATAATAAACAATGAGAAATAACAAAAAAAAAGGTATCGGTAGATAACTAAAGCACAAAATTGTTTTTCGGTCAATGACATGCTTCTATTTGCTCCGGTTGTATAGCTTTGTAAAAAATGTTTTTGTCTTTCCGGGAGTAAAGCGGTCACTTTACTCCCACTTTTGTGGGAGCAAAGTGCCACTTTTCTTAGAAGCGGGACGAAAAGCAAAGTTGCGGAACGAAAAGTAAAACAGAGGGACAAAAAGTAAATTTATTACTACGTCTAAGATTACAAAAATGCATACGGTATTTTAGCAATGATATTATGTTACGCAAACTACCACATCTGGGGTAGGCAATAAAGTGTTGAACACTTTAGCAATTTAGAAATAATAGCTACGATTTATGGTTATTTTCAAGGAAGGCATTAGACTCTTTTTGTAAACAGCTTTGTACTTTTAAAAACATAAATTTTATTTTAAATCGTTCTAGAAAGTTCGAGTTAGGAAAGTTTGATTGTACTTGCTTTTAATTTCGTATTTGGCTTTCGGAAAGACAAAAAATAGTATATTTGCGCTTGGGAGCAAAGTGACTTTTCGTCCTTCGGGTAAATTTTTCGCTCGACTGCGTCTAGTTTAAAAACCTTTACCTTCGTGACGAAAAGTGGCACTTTACTCCCTCGGTGTATAATATACTATTATAAACCTACGGCGTGGATAATCAGTTACAGACTCGCAATCAAAATGTGAGTATATGTATATTTTAACTAAACCAATTTTTCTTTAAAAAAATATCTTTTTGGGGAGAAATTCTGTTCATTTTAGACCACTATTTTCAAAAACCATTTTTCCCACACCCCCGAAAACGATTTGGCTATGAGTATACTCAGTTTTGTGCACTTGGATACATTGATATTTTCTCCAATATTTGTTTGTAAATGTAATTCTATTAAAATTAATAAAAAATTATTAATAATAATAAGTAAACTTAAAATTTGACAAGCCGCTTTGGGGTTTCCAACTATTGCCACTTTTCCGCTAACAAGGGGCCAGCCAACATTGGCATTTACCAATTGGCACCATTTTTAATATAACGTTTAAAATCTATTTTGAAGAACGGAAGTTCCCATTAATTTTACATTGCATACATCGCGAGTAATATTTTATAACGGAAAATGCACTACGTATGCATACCAGCCAGGACTTAGCTTCGCGCTAATTTTCAGAGGTACGCCTCAATAAAAATTATCCGACGTAACGTTGCGGGCAAGCCCGCAACCTTACTCTTCAAGTCTGCGAAGATATGGGGCAACAGCCCTGGTGCTTTGCACCAGACCAGAATAAATGAACTACGTATGTATTACGGTTATGCAACCAATGATGTTCTCATAAGAAATACATTGATAACCTTGATATGCAATTTATGCAGCAACTATACGAATTTTTTCTTCAAAAAGATTTTTAATTTTAACCTGATGTACAACTAATTATGACCAAACGATATATTAAAAATGATGCAAATTGGTGAGAGCCAAATGTTGGCTGGCCTCTTGTAAGATTAGAATAATATGTTCTTCAGTAAAACACCGACACTTTATTCGTGTGATATTATAAGAATAAAATTAGTACATCGATGTGCAAACAGTGGGTATATATAATAATCAGTGAATGTAGGAATAATGACTTAAAAGCGCCTTTAAAAAAGCCATTTGTGTTTCTTGACTGAATCAATGCTTTACGTTCATTTGAATCAACAAAATCTACTGAAAGAAAACTAAGGAAGATGTATCGTATAGAAAATAATTCTTTAAAAAGATTAAGAAAAACAGATTTACACCATAATAGATTATTGTTTTATTTGTGGATTATCCTACTTGTAGACCATGACGGGATGCTTTTATTAAAATTTTAACTTCATCTAATCACTATTTTACAGCCGGTTGTTTAAAATTTTTTCACAATTGCTCCCTAAATATTGCTTCTCAAAGAACCCAATACTTCATTAAAAGCAAAGTATCTCGTAGTTAAATAAGGTAGAAGATTACTGGGGATAAGTTGGACAATTTTTGATTAACAATTTTTCATAAAAAAAAACAAAAACTACTTTTTGAGACGCAAACCCTTAGTGAGCGGGTTGACTAAAACAGAAACCAGAGTCTGTCGCAATCTAGAGAGAACCTTTCCAGTTTCTTTAGCTACGATGTAATTAGACCAGCTATCAATTTAGTACGGAGGCAAAGTTGTAGATTCTAAAATAGAAGATACTTTGGAATAGAAAATAATTTGGAGAAAATTCTAATAAAATGCAAAAGATAATAAAGTTATATATAATTGATTTAATTTTTAATTGATAACAAAATTTGAGAGATGTAATCACAGTTTCAATAATTGCAATGTATAATTACTACTAAAATATACACACAGTAGAAAATGAATAAACGGTGTCACAAGCAAAAAATCCACCCACGTGAAATAAAAAAGTTCGCATTAACAAGTAACCACTAAGAGTTACCCCAAAATGAATCCAAAAAGCCAAAACACGTCAGTAACACAAATTAGAAAAAATAAAATTTATCTACTGGTAAGTTTACGCGATAAAAGGTGACAAGAACCTTCCAATCGAAATAGGACGTGTGGCTTTGCAGGTAAAAGACTGGAATCCTTGTCAGTAATCAACAGGCTGTACTGATTGACACTTGTAAACACAGAACACTGCTTACAGATACGCAATGCAGCTAGACCAGTGAGAGATGATGGTAGGTGACGCCAAACAAAACTGGACCATCAGGATTATGGAGAATTTTTTAAAGTAATCCGTGGCCTCCAAGAAAAAAGACTTTTAAAGGTTAACCTTTATTATTAAAACAACAACACAAAAATTGCTAGAAAATCAAAAATGATTGTTAGACTGACTCACCAAAACTGCGTAGACCTTGTGGGCTTGAAAAAGCATGTCTGATAAAAACTCACATTAGATGTTGTGATACAAGAGCCAGAAGATACCAAGACAACTAGGACGACTAGTCACACATGAAGTTGTCACGATAACACTGACGACAAAACCAAAAATATTCGTAAAAATTACTTTGCACAAACTTTAAGATGAAAAATAAAAATTATACAATCAAGGTTGCATTGATAGATAATGCAAGATTAGTTTTCAAAAATATTCGTTTAGTCTGCGATCAATGAATCAATTAAAAATTTGTTGGGATCAAATATAAAGCAGCCTACTTGTCTAATCTTTTGGGTCGGACGGAATTCATACGCGGCGGTTAACCCATAACTATCAGCATCAGCAGACTTTGGCGTGCAATCTCAATTGAAATCAAATGCAACAATATTTTTTGAATTAATTGTAAATAAAAATATAGGATCAGATCGAGGAATTATTTGAAAATAAATAAAAAGTTGAACTACGTAACTAGTGCCAAAATGTGTCTAAAACTTTTAAAAAAATTAAAAAAAAACACTAAAAGACTGGTTAGATGAACCAAAAATATCATGGAGTAACTTAGACAAATGACCATTGGATCCGCATACGTTTAAAAATTATAAAATATCATATTATTCCATTACCCATGAAGTTAAGAAAAGTTTATTTATAAAAGAAAACTGAAAAACTATGTTTGCTTTAATTTTTCTTTCGTTTTTCACTCTTCTTGGTAACATTTTTTAAATAATAAATTATTTTTTTTAATAAACTTAATTTAATTATTATTTTGATTTCCCAATTTTATTTATAATTTTTGGAAAACTAAAATTTTGTGAGACTTGTTTAGTTTAAAATTGGGTGTGGTGTGTAACATAATCTAAAAACTTCTTAAATGAAGAAGTAACGTTCTGAATGCAAATATGTTTGTGTTACCGCATTGAATTGAAAATGCACTTAGGTATAGATTTTGAATAATTTTGCTTAAAGTATTTCAATTTGAAACATTTTATCTGAAGTGTGCACTCACTTATATTTTTTACACTACCAGATAACTACTTTTAAAATGCCATAAGACTGTAATTAGTTAAATTATTTGCAAAAATTTATACCGCTTGGACTGAAATTTCATCAAAACTCACAAACTTGAGGAAAAACGCTCAATTATATTAAAAGTATCAATCGATGTAGTTTTCTTTATTTTTTAAATATTACACTGTAAGGAGAGAAATTATAATTAGGTAGGTACTTAATTTACGTTACTTGTAAACTTACGTTATATTCTATAGTTGAGAGAAAAAATGAATCCCAGGTAAAATTTTACTAACTTTATTTATATACTCGCATGTTTAAATTGTGTTTTAAGGACTGTTCATTTTACTAAGCGGACAGCTTTAATCGGCTGTAATAATTATATTTGTCAGCCGATTTTTTCCTAATAAGCTTCATTTATTTAACACAAGTGTCAGCTATTGCATACTACCTTTGGTTCTTTATGTTTATCAAAAATTAACATTATGGAACGAATTTGCTATTAAGCTCGAAAACTTATCTCGCAAAAGTGATGTTCTGAAAAATGATCTATTAGAATTAGTGCAAAAATAGTACGATTTTCAAAGTCATAGGTGTTCTAAATCACTAAAATAATTTGTAAGATCTATACGCTTTATAATATACTAAAATGATTACATAGATAAGGGGCTGGAGTGATGTAGCCGAAGAGAAAGTGTTAAAACTGCTCAGTTTAGCAGAAATATCTTTGTACAAGAAATTTCAAAGAATTCTAGAGTTAGTGCGGGCACAGTGCAAAATATTAATGAAATAAACAATATTAAGACGTATAAAAACCAAATAACACTTATAAGGTTCACAGAACAACAACAAAGGTCAGAAAAGAGGTGCAAAAAGTGATGCACATTTTTCCTGGATAACAAAAATTGGTGCACTTTAATAGACGACAAAACTTACGTCAAAATGGACACCAGAACATTAAAAAGCTTAAAATATTATAACGCTGTAGTAGGAGAAGATGTGGCTAATGAAATGAAGATGGTCCAGATGGACAAAATTGGAACAAAAGATTTTATATGGCTAGTGAATAGTGATTCATTGATGTGGTGTGAAAAGTTCAACAATTTTTGCAATTGGAACACTTCGAGGTGAAAATTACAGACAAGAGTGCATAAAAACACGTTTATTGTCTTTGTCTTGGAAGCAGAACGCTTTTCCATTATTTTTGACAGATCTAGCTGCTGCTTACTGTGCTGGTGCTGGGCTTGAACTTTTGCGTTGGAATAATGTCGTTATTAACTAAAGAGAAGACAATCATCCAAATTGGCCTAAACTTCGTTTTATTGGTAGATATAGTAGGCTATAGTTAAATGACACTCAATAAAAAATGTCAGGAAGCTACAACTTTAGAAAAATTTTATACAATGTGGAACGTAGCTAGTCCCAAAGTGACAGCAGAACTGGTGCCAAAGCTTATGCAACACGTCCTCGTAAAAGTTCGATATTTCTACCGGACGTGAACTTACAGTGATCATCAAAGAAAAAATATATTTTACAAGTTCCAATCTTCACTTTAGTTAAATATTATACCATTCTATTGATAACAAAAAAAGTTATATCAATAAATGTTTGTCCGCTTAGTAAAATGAACAGTCCTTAGTTACAATCATATTCTATGATTAAGATCACATCTGTCCGAAATTGTCGAAGAAAAAGCAGCCAATATTTTTATTTACGTATAACTTTATCGAAATTGGTGCATTTAGTTTCAAGTTATGACCGACAAGACAAACATCCATAAAATCTAAAAAGAAAAATACAAGTACCTACACAAAACCCAACTACCATTTTAAAAAAAGAAAAGCATTTAATTAGCACAAAATTATGACAGAATTGGTTTCAAGTTTTGAGAAAGTATTGATTGTAGGTTGTTATTAAAAAAATAAAAAAAAACCGCATAAAAATGTTACTCATAATGTCAAAATATTTTCTTGGTGTTACATTCATAATTCATTGTTTAGCCACTTAGCCTTAATTAAAAAGATATTTATAAATTACTTTCCATTATTTCAAGATATTAAAAGAAAAGAAAACTAATAAAGTAGCAATTATATTTCGCAAGTTCTTAAGTATAGATAACATAAACAACACCAGATGAACTATCACAAAAAAGAGAAATTAAAAATGTGGGTTTTCCATCATTTTTCTTTGTTAGTTAACCCTGCAATAAATAGACCCTTTATAAAATGTTTTTATCCCTAGTACAAAAACCTCTAAACGTGCTGTATTATATTAATGCAATATCAATTTACCTAGTCCTGTCTTCCACGAGCTCATGCCAATAGAATAGACAGCAAAAAAGAAAACTTATTATTCTTCGTGTCATAAATCTCAGACTTTTTAAGCTGTCTATCTTACCACGGGAAGACATTCAATTTTTAATTTTTTTTCCATAAATCAAAGTGTATTTCTACAAACACATCGCTTTAAAGTCGGAGAGCTTTTTTACTTAACCTTTCAATTGTGGAATCGAGCTTAAACTTTTATCGACAGAATTGCTCCGAATAATATTGTAATCAAACAAACGCATTAAATAAGAAGTCGGCCGTATTGTTAATTATATTATGCCATCATAAATTTTCAAAAGCAAAACAAAATGGAGATAATAAATGATGATTATATTTATTTCCTGAGATGCACGCCTTAAAATCGAATACCCTACAAATCAGACGTAAAGAAGTACAAATGTAGACAATTTATTCCGTTCCTTATATTTGTTTGTTTCCTAAATACACTTTTAAAATATTACATGTTTATTGCATTACAACAATTTTAAAGTAACAGTGACTGAGACGTACAAGTAAATTTGTTTATTACATTAACGTAATCAACAAACATAAATTCATTTCGCGTATTTAAGTTTTTATCAAACGTATTAACATAATTTTCTAATACATTCTCAGATTCAATTTCACAATTTTGCTTTGCTTTATTTTGCACGAATACAATTCCTTCTAAAATTTCTGCTAATATATCGTCAAAGTATTCGTCGATCATCCAGTTGCAAACATTCAAAAATTTTGAAATTACAGTTGGTGTTTTTTCAGAAGATATTTCTACGCTACTAAGCAAAATATTTAACATTTTTTCCGAATACACAAAGCATTCCCCCTGTATTTTCATTAAGATATCTATACAGTTTTTAAGAATGTAGCTTTCGTGTTCCATTCTGAGATACAATTTAATAAACGGTGGTAATTTTAGTATGTACTTTTCCATTACTTGTGGAAATTCTTGCTCCTTTTTATTATTTTCATTTTGTATAATGATAGATATTTTAGAAAATAAGTACGAACCCACATCTGGATTAACTCGAAAAATTTCTTCTATGTCGCTTAAAATATCATAAACCTTTTGTTTGCTAGATGAAGAGACAAATTCGACTACATTAATTACAGTTCCAAGTTGTGTGTCCACATTTGTTGAGTCGTATTCGGCTAACGATAAAATTATTCTTAAAATTTTCATTAGTAAAAACCCAGAATCGTCGTATTTGTCTTTAAAAAATCTTGCTGCGTCCGTTACATAAACAGCAGTATACAGTTGCGATTTTTCATTTTGCAAAAGTTTCTCTACGACTGTAACGATTTCCAGTGCTTCTGCTGTCTCTGATGGTGGTAAATATTTTTTTAATACAGCTATCAAACGAGATTTCGCCATAGGCTGTTGGCCAGAAGAGTAATCTAAATAAAATTGAAAATTACCTTAATTTTATTTCAAATAATTTTAATACTAATTTTCGGGTTAATTTAACGCAATAAATATTAAAAATATTTATGAGTTTTCAGCTTATTTAATTAAAATTTCTCAATTATTTTTTTGTGTACTTACGTAGTATATGAAATAATGCAACAATTAGTAAACATTTACCCAGCATCTTGACCAAGTAACTAATTTAAAATACCGTCATTTTTAATCTCCAATGAATCGTGATTTATCAACTTTTAAATTTGTAAAGTAATTTTTAGTTACTAATAATCAAGAAATTATTTTGTTTACGGTGAAATCGATACTAAACTATTTACGTTATGGTCGGAATAAATTGCAGTTTTTTTTAGTTTTAAGTGTTTACAGTAATAGCTTAACAATAAAATACAGAACTATCGAGAATTTAATTTACAAACTTACCAAGACAGTTTCCGATTTTATTTTACTGTCCAACTTTTCCCTAACTTATTGTGGTATTTCCTCAGGGTACTTTAAAATTATTTCCCCCGCACATTGTACTTAAAATCTTGACTACTTTTAGATAGGACGACATACCTGAAGATCCCCCAAAATAAATATTTTGTAATAAAACTGCAAAAATTTCGTCACAGATGTCTTCTAATAAAAACGAAGAATGCCTTGTTCTATTTGAAAATTTCTCATATCAGTATTGTCTAGAACATTACATTTTTTGATAGTTATAATGCGTTTATATTTATTATGTAATTTGTTGTTTTTTTCATTTTTTTAAATTTTGGTACTAATTATAATCATCACAAAATCAAAATAACGCGAGAGGTAGAGGTCAATGATAAGTATATTTTTGTGGCTTAAAATAGAAGACATGGATCTTAACGACATGTGGTTCCAGCAAGACGGCACTACGTGCCACACATCACATGCAACTGTGGATTTTCTGCATGGTCTCTATGCTATGCTATGCGAATAAGTTGTAGATGATTGATGCCTTAAAAGTCAATATAACCAATGGCATTGATGACATCAAGCCCGATTTTTAGTAAAGTTTAATGATTCTAACACAAACTTTAAATGATGATTTGCCAAACATTAATTACCATACCTTCTAAATTTGATAGCTGTAGCTTCACAAATATGTCTTTAGTTAATTCTAGTTTTAACTAGTAGAAATTCAGATAAAACTAGAATTAACTAAAACAGTTGGATAAAATACAATTAAAACTAAAATTTACTAAAAAGGTTAGTTAAAATTAGAATTTACTAGTTAGATCGGGTTTTAACTGATTTCTGGTTAGAACTGTAACGTATACAATTTTTTGTCTTTCCGGGAGTAAAGCGGTCACTTTACTCCCACTTTTGCGGGAGCAAAGTGCCAGTTTACTTAGGAGCGGGACGAAAAGTAAAGTAGCTGGACGAAAAGTAAAGTAGCGGGACGAAAAGTAAAACAGCGGGACGAAAAGTAAAAAAATCAAATTTATTACTACGTCTAAGATTCCAAAAATGCATACGGTACTTTGACAATGATATCATGTTACGCAAACTACCACATCTGGGGTAGGCATAATAAAGTTTATGGTTATTTTCAAGAAAGGTCGACTACCTGAACCGCTTTGTATTTTTGAAAACTTAAATTTTATTTAACAAATTCTTCTAGAAATTCGAGTAGTTGACGAAATTAGACTTCGAGATATATAAATAATCGATTTATAGCAGAAAGACAAAAAATAGTAAATTCGCGCTCGGGAGTAAAGTGACTTCTCGTCCTTCGGGTAAATTTTCCCCTCGACTGCGTCTCGGATAAAAACCATTACCCTCATGACGAAAAGTGGCACTTTACTCCCTCGGTGTATAATATACTATTATAAAATAAAAATTTAAAATCAAAATGCTTTCTGTAATTATTATCTTGCTATATCCAGTACGTGTTATAAAGGAATTCTACTGTAATTTGTATTATATAAAAAAATGTGTTTTAACGTCACGAGTAGGTATACTAAAATTTTTATAATAAATAAAATAAACGTACTTCTGGTAATAAAAACAAGATTTAATTGTTTTCATTTCGTAGGTAATAAAATAAGCATTACGTGAGCTTTAAAGTTAATAATTTTAAGCTTAATTATAATATAAAGTACATTGTTACATTTTTTCAATTTATCACGTTGAAAAGTTTCATATATTTTCAACAAAAAATTAAAATTAAAAATAAATATGGTAAAGATCTTTTAATCCATTCATTAAGTACTTTTGAGTGAAAATATCCAGAAAATGAAACGATTCTGCTCAAATCTTTAATTTCGTCTCAAAAAAAGAACTCGCAAAGTTTTCAACTTTGGACTCAGGCCACAAAAAGTTGAAATTTTATGGAAAGTGATAAACTATAATAATTTTAATTTTCCCGAGTGAGAGTTGGTAGAATTTTTTGGAAAAGGCGTCGACGCAAGTCACTTCTGATCAGAAAACTTCTTGGAGTGAGAAAAAAGGAGGAAAGGGTATTTTTTCTACGAAGAATTTTAAAAATTAATTATTTTAAGTACCGGAACAGGCAACAATGCCTACACCATGAAGCGCAGAAGAAGAAGAATTATTTTAAGTTTCCTTGAAATCTGAGCATAATTCTGAAAAGAATTAATCGATCAGTGATCTGGATAGCGTCAACCAGTTGATAATTACTGGAATATTGGGTGATTCTTCGATTCTAAAGTTAGAGAACCGCATGGAATGTTATTTATAGTTATGGTGCGAAATTTTTAGAACAAATTAATTACAATTAGGGTAATTAAAAGAGCGGTAGTTAGTCGGAAAAATTAAAGAATATGTTACCTAGTCGTATATAATCTAAGGAGGTTAACCCAACAGTTTTCTATATATAGATAACTCAAATTGAATCATTCCAAAAAAATACTCAAGCGGGAGTCCGAGGATTAAAATCGAAACGACTCTTATCAATGCAACTCACAAAAAGTCCAATTTGGTTCATGATTTTATTAAAAACTTTACGACAAAATCGGAACTAATCCAAATCCCTTATGATCAGAAATTTCTTATGGAATCTGATAAAAACGATTTATTTGATCTGCGTTGTTTTGATGTGCATCATTTCCTCTTATACGTAACCTTGAGGCAAATAAATACCATCGAATGGTGTGTGCACGTTTTTTGTTTTAAATTTTTATTTATATCTTTTTTGGCTTTTGGTTTAATACTTTTCGTGTTTTATTTTAATATTTTGGTAATTTTTTCTCAGCATTGTCGTGGACCACAAACTCAAAGATATCTTTTTCTATATTTATATTGTCGTGAAACGCCTTTAAAAATCATTTTTTCATCTTCGATTTAGATAAAATTAAGTCGAAATTATTAATAAATTTTTTTACTTCACTTTTTTATATTATTACATTTTATCAAGGAGACACCAATGAAAGTGAATTGTAACTTTAAACACAAACAAACAAATTTTATTTAAATTTTTGAAAAATTGAATTTATTTTGAATGGTAAGCGATTTGGAATTTTAAAAGTTACGCACGTAGTGATGTGATGTTGGGATTCTTAAGTTTAAAGGACGCTCTAGACGATCAATCATTTGATCAAAAGCTTGAGTCAATCGATTGTATCAAACGTTTAGAAACCCGCTTGAAGCAAGCATTGACGGTGATTGATAGAAAGTTTGAATGACTCAAGCGGTTGAAGAGAGCGCTTAATCGTCTAGAGCAATTTTACAAGAAATATAGGATATAAAGTACTAAAAAACATTTCTACTATTTTAAGTGGTCAAGATGTTCTTGATTTTAACATGAATCCACTAATTAGGGGGTTTTGATCAAAAGACTGATAGGCTGATTGAGGTTGATTGAAGCGCGCGTCAATCGATTGACTTAATTGCTTAATAAAACAGATTGATCGTCTAGGGCTTTCTGTAGACCAGACAAGCTACAATACCTATATGATGCTAACCGCAGCAGTAAAATGAAGCTGCAGTAAAGTCGACAAAAGCACCTTATAAGGCCTGCAGTGATTACTTCATTTTACTGCTGCGGCTAGCGTCATTTTATAGTTTGTCTGGCCCTTAGACAAACAGGCAAGTTTGGGCAATATCAAAAATGCACGACTATAAAGAACGCAAATTTTGAGAAGAAGAGAAGTCAGTCAAGCGAGAGTCGAGGAAGAATCGACGCTTAGTCATGAGAAAGTCAACTTGGAAACGCCAAAGAAGTTGAGCCAGAAGGTTATCTTGGTCGTTGTGGGCCAAAAATTTAGTAAGTTAGGATTGGCGTTCAACCAAGAGTCAGTGATCATTAATTTAGAATCGTTCAGAATTTGAGCGACGATTTGTTTAGTGCTTGGAGAATTTTAAATTTTCTGCAATTGGTTAATTTGTTATTTGAATTTAAAAGTAAATTGGGAAAAGTATTAGTTGTGCGCTTGGTCAATGGCTCGACGTTCAACGTTCCTGAGTATCAAATGAAGAGTTCTCGATCTTGACTAAATTCTACCTCGATATTTTAATTTTAATTTCTAATTGCTCTAGTAAATTTCGAATGTATAGCATCATAATTCATAATATAAGGATGTAACTAGATAATTAGCGTTTCTGAGTTACTTGCATTATTTGAATCAGAATTTAGTTCATATTTGTATAAGCCTAGTTTTAACTTATAAGATAAAAATAATAACATACTAAGAACAAAAATTAGAACAGCAAAAGAATTTTGAGTTCATTGATGTAAGTAACTCAGATATGTTAGTTTTGTAGTTACATCCTTATGATACTACATAATATCCTTGATTTGTTAGTGATCTTTTGTTGGTTTAAAACAAATGTATTAAGGAAGTCCTTTTATCCGAAATTAGATTCAGAATAGTAGCTCAAATATACTTTTAAGTTAATCTTAATGAATGACTGCTGTTCCTGTATTATCAATGTTGCGTAAAGATAAATTTAAATTTACTAATTTCTTTTCTTTGGTTCGGTCACAATTCGGTATGGTTCAAAGACTTTCGTTAGTTTTTTCTTATTTACTGCAATATAAAACTTAAAATAAATTTGGTAAATAACATCGCAGTATTCAAGTTTCAAACATTTATTTGGAATTTTTGCTTAGAGAAAGTCAGGTAACAAACTAGAAATGCTATTCTGGTTTGCCAGCCAAGCATTCTGTTCTTTGTTAGTCAAACCCTTTATAAACTATTTTATCGTAAATATGCAAATAAAGCAAACACTTATAATTCGTAATTCTAATACTTCTACAAAGTTTATCTCGTTTATCGAAACTACCAGTGTTCCAAGCAGCACGGCCATGAAACAAGCAATACAAAATATTAAAATTAAAGAATATGTATAAAAATAATTCAAAATAATGAATTAATTAGAAGTTTCAAATTGAAGTTATTAAAGCCACTGTTTGTTGAAAAGGGATAGACTCTGATTAATTAAGACGAATAAGTTTTACTAGTGTTCTACTGCACATCCTCAAACACTACAAAATCTATACACTACCATCTGCTATCGAAATTAAAGAAATAATAACCACTACCCTCCCAATTTATCATTTTCGAGCCAATAACACATTATCTATCAATAAAATAAAACTGCTAACTGCAAGTCACTATAAGAATGAAACTAACTAAAAATTCTGTTCTCTACTTTCAAGAAATTTTATAGTAGTTATATTTATATAATATATTTTTAAATATTATGTAAATCTAGTTTACCTTTATTATTATAAGGTTTACTTCTTCAGTATCATTGAAAATCTTTACAATATAAATTTTCATGAATATAATTTCACATTTTCCTTTATTACGACATTTTAACGTATTGTCTCTATTTCAGTGTACTTATACTCAGCTTTAAATCTTTATTGAGATTAATTTAACTTGCAATATATTATTAATTGGCCATTAGTATAAAACCATGTACACAAATAGATTTATTATTAGTATGCGATTTATTAGACAGCAAAATGTAATTACGTAAAGAACAATAATTATTATTATTGTTTTTAAAAACGACTGCTTCAGCAATAGTAGTTTTCGTCACAAGGCTGTAAAACGAGATTTTCCACGCGAGGGCGGAGATTTGAAGACGAGGCGAGCGTGGCGAGCCGAGGTGCACGAACCGCACCGAGTGGTGTAAAATCTCTTTACGGCCGAGTATCGTAAACAGCTTTTCGTTGTGACAAGACTATCTCATTTTTATTTGGCTGTAGTGTATGGAAGCCGTCCTTGCACAAGTATAGTCCATTTGAATATTAGGGGTGCTGATTGGTTAGTTTGGTTTTTTTACTTCCTAGAACGTGAAAATTTTTTTTACTTTCCAGAGCGTAAAAAGGCACTTTTCCATCCTCAAATAAGGCCGTAAACCACTCATTTTACAGCCGGAACAACAAAAATTGATTTTCAAATATTACCAATCAGCAGCTTTCATAGTGTTGTTGGTTAAATCGGTTAAATTTACAAAAAAAATTAATAATAATAGGTCTTAAATAATAATCTACAGGCAGTTATTAATTTTTACTTCTTACAAAACATTGTAAGAAAAGCAGCCATAATCAAGACCGTCTTCAATATTCAACGTTCATTGGAACAATTAGCAATAAAAATTATAAAATCAAGACAATTTTTCAGTAAAATCCTGAAAACGGTCCTGATTATGGTTGCTTTTGTTACAATGTTTTATAAGAAGTAAAAATTAATATATACCTGAGGATTATTATTTAAGATCTATGCTCAACTAACTAAAACGTTTTAAGTATTTTTAAATTCAAATTTTGAAACATATTTTTATTATAAAATTTGTTTTCAGTTCAAATGTGCTTGTAATGAAAAGCTAGTACGCATTTATCTATAGTCTAGATTAAAAATACAGCTTCACTTATTGCAAGTGCTTTGTAACGTTTGAACTTTTTGTAAATCTGATATCGTATAACATTTATATAGCCCCATAACTTTTGCGCCACTGTTTACACTTTTACAACCTAGTTAAAAAAAAATTTAATAATAGCATAGCAAAATAATAGATGTACAATATTCATTGATATTACATTAATTTGACAATATTAATAATAAAAAACAAAGAAAAGATAGAAGATCATTGGATTTTAGTCCTATTAGATCCACATTGACTTGCAGTTGCAGTGTAGATACCCCATCTGTCAACTGTGTAGAACTGTAAACGCATCTTAGCATTCCACACTTTAGTGTGCATATAATGTGCACATCTGTAAATTGTAGATACCCATTTACAATGAAGAGTATGACACTAGGAAAAAGAAGAAAAAGATGAGACTGAATGAGAACTACCCACATCATCTAAAAATGCGACTCTATTTAAGAACAGCCTGTATATGTTTTGCTAAATTAAGTTCTTCTAAGGGCTGTCAAGGACCTTAAAACCGGCACGGTTGCTGAAACCAGATTTTAGTACTATTAAGTACATTATATTGAATATTTTACTACACGATTCTCGTTTAAAAAAACCTGTTTTTGATGGAATTCCCATTGTCTAGCTTGAAGGGTAATTTCAATTCATTTCTTCTTATCTCAAATTTGCTTCAGTGCTCATATACTGGAAATTTTAAAATGTGCGATGAATTTTGCACTTATATTACAATGTCAGTATTGAAATTCTTATGTATGAATATTAAAGTCTACTTCTTTTTAAACATCCCAAATGTTGTTTAATACAAATGCAAAAAATTCAAAAAGACAAACAATAAAAGATTCCATATCTGCACTGCAAAAAAAAATGAGTCATTAAATCCATTGGTAATAATATCTAAATTTTCTTCGAAGTCAAATAGTTTTAAAATTAATTTTAACTACCGTACCCAATTAATAATACTTACTTCTGAGATTAAAGAAAAACGTAATAGTTGCACGAGTTATTTAGTTTCAAGTGGAAAATTCATTTAAAATTTAAACTACGACAGTTGGTTTAGGTTTTATCAAAGCTAATAAAGCAGGGTTGAATTTCTCTCACTTACCATCTGCACCCCCGATTGTCCTACATTAATTAAACGTGAAATTAACCCTACGTTCAGTTCGTCAAATTTCCAATAAATTTAATTGTTCAATTTTATTGCAACAAAATAGGAAAACATTTTTAGGAAAAAATAAACAAAACTGACATTTGAATTTTGTTAAAATCTCAGCTTGTCAAGAAAGTTTAATTAATTTCATACAATTTAATTAACAACAGTGAATTTTACGACAAAAAGCTTTTGCATAACTCGAAAATTAGCATTTTGCAATTCAAAATTTGGTTTTCTGAAATTTGATACAGGTGGATATGAAAATTTTATTTAGTTGTAGCTGTGTATTCCACTGAAATATTTGCCATAAGAGCACATACGGGAACTTAGCAAAGTTACTCAGAGAGCAGCTGCCATACTCGAAAATCTCACCAGGTGAACGCTACACCATGCTGCATAATATAGACAGCTGTCAGCAAACAGCTGCCAGTTCGAGCATAATCAAAAAGAAGCGGCAAACAAAAACAACACTTAAAATTATATTTAAAAATCAGCGCTTACCATAATTTATGAACAGAATATTACTGAAATTAGATCCACTTTGTAAACACAATCTATATACGTCTTCCTCGATCGCTCCTATATGAGTTTAGTGGAACAGGGTAAGCATACCGTCAGGTTGAGGAAAAGTTTTTCAAGTTCTTACACCTACTATTCCAATATCTTTGGGAGCACACTTAAATGTTTGATGTCTGAAAGTTCACCACGTGAAAGTGTCTAATAATTTAAATGTCATAAAATTGCAAACTATAACATGAAGTGTCCCAAACGTGATGACAGAAAGAGTGCAAGTAACAAACGGAAGAATAGAAACTTGAGAGTAAGTTTATTAAAAGTTCATTAAAATGTTAATTGACTCTTAAGTTAATGAAAGTGGGGTGCTTCAACAATTAATTACCATCAGTTTCAATTGTCACCACATTATTATTTTACCCATTCAGGAGCCGGATCTGTTACTTTTTATTAATAAAAATTTCAGTGTGTTTTTTATTAATTTTATGAAAATCTTTCATTTGGACTCATTCATAAGTATCTGGATTGTAGTAATACTATAATAAAATTAACTTTTAAAGCAGATAAATAATATTTCATAAATTTTGTAAAAATTTACATTGTATATGCCGAACAAAATTCTTAATTTAGTAACATTGTTTTAGTCGACATTCACGTGTATGTACATAATGATTAACTTTTAAATAGCCCTGGTGCTTCTATAATTGGAAAGCTAATTCCTTTTTAATAGTTTTTCTGTTAACTAAGCTCCCCATAATGAAACTTAACCATTTATGACATTCCGAAATACAATATTTATTTATTTTTTCAATGAGATTACACGTTTATGTTCTAATAACTTACCATTATTGTACGGATACGAAAATAAGAAAATATATCAGACAAAATAGAAAAGATTGGAAATTTGAAACAAGGAAGGAATGAACCACACATTTAACCCTCACGTGCCTACTGTCCTCACATGAGGACACATTTTTATTTCCATCATATTGATTTATAAGTGATTTTGATAATGATTCTACCATCCAGTCACAACAAAATGACACTACAAATAGTAAAAATTTGGAATATTTTGAATCATTTCATATTATAAAATGATGCAAAAAAATAAGGCACTAAATTCAAATCGTTCTATGCTTTTGTTAGGAAGCAATTTTTTAACATTGTAAATTTTTTAATCATGTTTGTACTTTTAATAAATAATTATCCAGTGTTTCATTAAAAATAAATGGCTTATAATTGAAACTTTTCCATCGAAACTTATTTATAGTTTGGTGCCGTAAACGCATAATGTCTTCATATGAGAACATCATTATTTTTATATACAGGACAAAAATTTTCAAAAATAAATAAATGCATGTTAATCAAATACTATTAAATGATATTTTATCATGCCTCAAAATTTTTTAATAAATTAATATAAATTCATGCACGAGAGGGTTAATTCATAAAAACATAAGTTAAGCTAACATACACCAATATCAATCACAATGAAAGTTACTCACCTTTGAAGTAAATTTTCAAATTGGTATACAATAAGTAGTGATTCACAGGTCAACACGATTTTTGGATCTGGCTTCTGCATATGAAATTTTAGTTTTTCCTACGTTAAAAATAAGGGAAAAAATAATTTTTTTGATCAAAGTTTGCTTTTGTAGAAACTAGACCAATTCTTTAACTTTTTAAGAAAAATTACTGATTTATATACTTTTTTCCATAATTTTATTTTAAATTACGATTAAAAAAGTTTTTGCTGAACACTAGAGTCTTTTTTATTCAAGAGTTGTGATAAACAATAGCAAATAACTTTAAAATAACAAAAATTCAAGTTTAAAAATGAATATTTTTAGTGTTTTTTTTATGTTTATATGGGCTGTCTCGCATTAAACCCCAAATGTAATCTCCCATCATATTCTCATTTTACTGCCCTTGGTAAGGTCGTTCAAAGTCCATCACATCTTGGTGAAAACGTTCTCCTGGTAGGCACCCATATTATCTTTAAATTGGTGGTCCAAGTGAGAATGTAAGATGTGAAGTTTTTGGGATATTCTGCAGCCCATAATTTTAAAGCTTACAAGCATAGTTTCTATCAATTCTTCATAATTGTCAGCTCTGTTGTTTCCAAGAAAGCTATCAACTACTGCTTTAAGACTTTACCAGGCTTATTCTTTATGAGCATTGAGAAGATTTGTGAAATCATCACTCTTTATTATTTGTTTTATTTGCGGCCTAACAAAAATACCCTTTTTTACTTTAGCTTTAGTTAATTTCGGAAAATTTTTTTTTAAATATTCAAAAGTATCAGAATTTGGATCCAAAGCTTTGACGAATTGTTTCATTTGGGCTAATTTTATATGTAACGGCGGCATCAATATATTCTTAAGCTCTCAGATTGGTTCCGACTTCACATTATGTTTTCCTATCTTCAATTCGAATCAATCAGGCCATATACGCCGTTAATGTATTGAATCTGCTTTGCTATCCCATAAGCAAAGGTGACAAGGGTATTTAGTATATCCGCCTTGCATTCCCATAAGCAAAACAATCATCTTAAAATCACCTATCACTGGCCTATGGTATTCTGCATATTTTAACTTTTCAAGCATAATTTTCACACTTTCACATTGTGATAGACAAGTAAACACTCACTACTGTGCACTTGACATATAATATGCAATTTGCGATAGGGTTAATCAAAGTGCTACCATCAGTTGCTCATAAAATCAATTATAATCTTTAAAACTTACTTATCGGCGTGAATCAGCCAAAAGCAAACTTTATAAGCTAAAAATTGAAATTTAAGTAATTTTCGATGTCTAGAATCAGAATTTAAGCATTAGAACAGAAACCCAAAAAAATTTGGTTTTTGTTGACCTGTGTATTGTACAAAATCTTAATGAATATTCACTTGGGAATGCGCGAGATAATGCTTTAGTGAGCTTTTGAGACGTCTCAAGTCTTCACCTGCTTTGCCACTTGTTTAGTGACAGTGTAATAAATAAAAGTTAAATACGGTTACTATCAGAAATTTTGACGCAACGAGTCAATTTTCATCATCATAAAACAATAAAAAATTTTAAATTACAAAACAATCATTAAAATGACATTAAAACTTCATATAAATCAGCTTAAAATAGTTTTCGGCACTTTAAATTGTGATTTGTAAAGAAGAAATGAATATTCAATTGCGTTTACCTCAAAACTAGAAATTTGCACATTCGCTATTTATACACTGTAAAGACGAAAATAATGTATATACATAAATAGTTAGGGTACGCATTCTTAAATTAAATATTCAACATTCTACCCATAAAATATTGTCGTATTCGTTAAGTTTTTATCAATTCATGTTCAGGTTATAAAAAGAATTATTTTATGTTTTTTGAATCTCGAGATCATTTGAACAACTGTTCAAAGTATTACCATGTAGACTTGTGGTTTTGGTTCGCTTAAAAAGTTTCTCGGGGTGAACACGCTAACCGGGTTCACAATTTAAAAAATATTTTATTGTGTTTACAAGTGTAAAATTTAAATTTTGCAGATCATTAAAAATTAGAGCTAAATAAAGCCAAAAGTTATAAAAATAATATGCGAGTATTGTATTGGTTTTTGTTATAAGTTTAGCTCCCCCCACCCTCAGTGGATTTATACTCGTAAGGTACAATATGCAAATTTTCTTTAGTAAACCACTTGCTATCCGTTTGATACCACATAACAAAAATCGAAATCCCAGACCGCTCACTAATTATTGCAAATGTATTCCAGGGCCTACATATAACCTAAATCGGAATTAATTTAAGCTGACTGAACTGCTAAATCGTGATATCAGTTTCACAAAATACCATCACCTGCGGTATAGTCCCGTCCCTTTCGAAGCCTTGCTGCCAGTATTTACACCGAGCGCATGGACCGTCAAGACAAAACTGTAACCATCGAATCGATTATTGCCTAAACTAGTCTATATTTGGTGTCTATCTTAATTATTGTAACGCTTTATTTTAATCTTATTTATCAGATCTCGTTGAGGTTTTATTTAATAACTACAATATCTCCTGGTTAAACGGTTTTTATTTACTTTTTATTTTTCATCATTTGGAAAAATAATCACTTTTACTTTTCCTAAAAAATAAATAAAATAATCTACTATTTTATTAAAAATACTTGAAATATTTGAATTTATTTCTTACCATTTTCGTTAGTTTAAACTATCATCTGCCATGTTCAATGCTACTCCAACTACGGGGATAGTTCAGACACTTTCCACCTCTACGCTTTCTTAGTAGTAGGCACAGCCTTACCAATTTTTTCGACACCCTGAAATCCATCACTCACATAATTAACCGTGTTTCTGGCTCGTTTTGCCGTCATCAGTACTATATACAATGTTAAAAACTTTGATTTTGAAGCACATTTAATAGGCTAACGTTTTTATTGAATGCAAAAAGAACCGCAAACACAGGTAATTCGTTTCACATACAAAAGTATGCCGCGTGCAGTTCTTGGCGCATGGCCACCAATGTGTAGAAATGATAACAAAAATTTTCGCAAAATGCGTTAAAATTTAAATAATAATTAACACAATTAAAGAATAAAGTAGTAGACACAGCCTTACCGATTTTTTCGACATCCTGAAATCCATCACCTACATAACTGTGTTTCTGGTTCGTTCTGCCGTCATCAGTACTACATACTATGTTAAAAACTTTGATTGTGAAGCACATTTAACAGGCTACCGTTTTTATTAAATGCAAAAAAATTGAATACTTAAATTCTGTTTAAAAACGTCAGATGCTAAATTGTTTGGCCTCACTTCGGGTGATTGGAACATTCGGATGTGGTCATCAAACATTACTTACCTATTATGTCTTGCAGATTATAATAATTCAATATAAATTACATAAAATGAGTAGAAATTATATTGCGCGTTTTAGTTTTTATTTTATATTTTGTCTCCACTTTTAGCCGCTCCTAAAAATTGGCGCTAGTGTGCGGTGAGCATATTGTATCAATGGACGACACTATCAGCTTACCTTTGAATATCTATTGCATAAAATAAAACAAGATTTTTTTAATCAAACCAATGGAGTCTTGTTAATCTAATCATGCACGTTAGTATCTTCAAGTTTACTTAATCCAATGTAGATCAAAATCTGTGTCGCATTCATTTGCGTTGGTTTGATTTGCTTTAGATCAACAATATAAAATCTAAAATTTGATATGCCTCGGTATAATTCAGTTTGTATTCGTTCAGGCAAAATAAAAATAATAGTTTTGGAGTTTAAATTTTTCGACGCAAATTGTTAATCCGGTATAATATAAAAATGAACTAAAGAAATAACTTCAATTATTGAGTAGATCCAAATTTGTATTTTCTATAAAAAACTAAAAAAAATTACAGCTGATCATTTTAAAATTAAGTTAATAAAAATTAATTTAAAGTTAAGATAGCGGTTATCATCTGTCAATTAACATATTAAACTGCTAATCCTATAGTACTAGGTTTAAATCCGGGAAAAGTCAATTTTTTTTATAAACGTCTCTTTAGAGAGAACGTATAGAGTCGACCCCCCCTCCCGGATTGATAACGTAATAGCAAAATGCAAGCTTATTTTAAAAAGACGGGGTGGTTCATTTTAAACGAGGCTCGGGTGCGCGCACCACCTTACCGTTTATTGTGATGGTGTCGAAATAACTTTTTAAAAAATATTATTGGTATTCCATAACTTTTAATTTTTTAAATTTTATTTTCAGAATCAGTTGCCTAATAATAAAGATCAAGTAACAGAAATGCTTAAAGTGTGTCTTCAAAAAGTATGTGAACTACAGGCAGAACTTCAACGGTCTGATGATCAAGAGCACGACGCGCAAGCTGCTGGATATGCTGCGTGTGCAATCGAAGCTTTAAGATTTTTATCATCAGAAGGTGTATCTCAGGACCATCCCATGGTTAAGACATTGACTCAACATCTTTTACGCGATAGAGATCAAGATTACTAATTTAATGAAGGGTGCTTATTTTGCAATTAATTGTATAAAATTATTCCTTGGATATATTTACATTTTTAAGATTAATAGCGGAACAGCCCAAGTTGAAAAAAATTTTAGTACTAATAATTTTGCATGTAAGAAAAAACAACAAATCAACGAGAAGCTGTGTAGTAAGTAGTCATTATTACGACGCAGACAAATGTAAATACATCAAATAATTTTATACAAAAGAAAATACTATTTATTCTAGTCATGCTATTTGCTATATTAAAAAGTTTGCTTTTATACAAAATGTATAATTTTAAGTAATAACTTTTTACCCGTTCATTTGTAATATTTACGCAATAATGGATAATTTATTTTTCAAGTTTGAATCTTAAAATTTGTACGCTTGCGAAAACAAAAATATGGGTTTTGTCTAATTTATTGACTACATGATAAGGACGTGCTGAACATACTTTATCAATTTTGGTTAGCATTTTGCACAAAATTTACGTTTTCAGCTCTTCAGTTAACAGCAAAATACATCCAGATCCTTGAAAATAAATAAGCGTATGAACTGCTTTTCACACAAAATTGAATCAATTCTAACTTTCGCATTAATTTATTTTTTTACGTTTATTGGTTTAAATCGAAAGAGAATGTTTAGCAGTTTTTTCATTTGGTAGGCAAGAAAAAAGACTGATTTATTCTAAAATTTATATTTCTTCCTAAAATTTTTTTTTTAAATGCAGCTTATATGTAGAAATAATGTAAAATTTCAAAAGTGACATATTTCCAAATTGGTTATGCTCTAAAAATTCAATAACTCCGCTTTCGTTCGTCAAATGAAACAGAGAACGTATCCATTTTCCAATAAGAAGTAATCGATTTGATTTGATAATAATTCAAGAAGTAAATAGGAAAGTTAGAATTTCCTGTGCAAAACTATATCTTCATCGATGCTATTTCATTAAACATGAAGCACTATATTGGTCAAATAGCAGCTTAGGCTTTTTACCATCTTAAGGGCTACTAGCTTTTGACTCCAGTGTCAAGAGCTGGAATTTTCTGGATTCTTTACTCAAATAAATTTCTAAAAATTACTTGTAAAAAAATAATCGGGCGGCTGGTAATTCAATAAAACGAAGAAGTAAAAAGTTTACTACATTTAATTATTAAGAGAAAAGTTGAAAGGGGTGACACTGAAATAATATAAGAACTGAAACAGAACTAAGAAAGTTTAGGAATTATTATGATGTAAAATTGTAAATAATTAAAAGAGGCTATTCGATTACGCAAATTCTGAATTTGGTTTAGAATTTAACTTGTCTATATATTAGATGAAACCTTTCAGTACCTACTAGGACAAGCACTACATCTGATGAATATATACAAAAATTAAAAATCTACTTGCGTATAGAGTACTCTCAAAAATTTAGTAATTTTATTAATACCAACTACTTTTGTTTTTCGAAGCAATGTATACTGAAACCAACTAGCAATGGATTTTTGCAAGACTTTTCCAGCCATATCACTTTTCGCATTTTGAATCGTCGCCAGGTTGTACACATAAAGATTTTCATTCAAGTAGCACCAAAGAAAAAATTCTAACGGAGTCAGTAACAAAAACTTCGTGGTCAATAGACTAACTTTTCTGAAAAATATTTTTTCTAAAATATAGAGTTCAAATCAGCGAGTGGATTTTGGTTGATAACATATGTATGTGTGGCAGGTTGCATTATTCTGCAGAAAATGCCATAGAAAATATTCAAGTTTAAAAATAGTAGCATGAACCATTGACAGATTACTTATCCAAAAAGTATGCTTCAATTTTAGAGTCAATTACATCCGTTCTCAAAATTTGATGCAATGTGGATGCACTTCTAGAATCACTTCCTTTTGATTTTTGCAGTAAGAATTGAATAGTGTAGCGCACTCCATTTCAAAAAAAAAGTGAAAAGTTTAAATCGACTACCTCTTACTGGACATGGACACCCTGAAGAAATTAAAATAAAAAAACTGAAATTGGACGTAATTTCTTAGTATAGATATTTATTGTAAATTATTGAAACTTGAAGCGTTATTTTTTTTTCGGAGTTTTACCTCTTCATACAAAACTAAAAAAAACTTAAAGTAGAATTGAAAGTACGCATTTTAATGGAGTTTGAAGAAAATTAAATTATAAAAGTTTATTTTAGCTGATATTTTTAATCTGAAAAAGATCGTTCAAATTGGTCGTCATGTTTAATAACACGCTGTATATACAAGCATTACTCAAGCACGTGTACTCCTTCGAATTGTTTTTTGAACTCATTAATTACAACAACACAAAAATTGCAAATTTTTTATTCACTTATGTAATATACTTCGAAGAAATTTACAGTTTTTCTTTTCAATTTGATGACAGTCCTGATGGATAGAATTACACGATATCCTGTCATATGAACCAACTACCCATGTATACAAAAACTGCATATCACATTTCTATTGCTTATTTATTACAATAAATACAATTAATTAGGTTTACTAATATAAAATAATTTTATTACAATTGTAGTAGCTTAATCAGAAATCTGTAATCTAGTCAAAGTAATGTAAGAATTTATACTATAATATTTATATTTTTCTAGTCAAATATATTTTATATTTATAAAATTTGTTTAAATAATATTTATTTATATTAAAATTGCACTATCACTATTAAGCGTTTTTTGGTTAAACATCTTGAAAACACAGATTGGTTCCTCGATAAGCGTAAATAAGCAATTTATTTCTTTCTTCCACAGACAATTCCAAATGCTTAAATTTTTCCAACATATCTAGCAATTCCACGTGTGCCTGCTTTTTGTAAAGCAAAGTTTTTAAATTGGGATTTTCCTTAGTTGCAGTCAAGACCCTTTCCCGAAATCCAGCTAAAGGTAAGTCGTTTTTACTATCCATTTGAAAGCTTTTTACTAAAATTAATATGAAACACAGAAAGTATTAGTTTGCTCACTGGTACAACACAACTAATGCTTTTAAGTAGAAATTTTATTAGAGGGTGGTAAAGCTCCACCGTTGTTAAATCGGTACGACTATTGTTAAAACGCAATTTGAACATCTGGTTTCTATACCCCCAACATTATTTACTCTTCAATACCACCGTTAGTAAAACTGTCGAGGGTAAAATCACACTCTTTTATCATTTTATAGCTGCTGGTAGATAAAACTACAAACGATTAAAGAGTAATCAAATTTGTGACTCACTTAAAGAGATACAAGTTTTAAATACGTGGAATAAAATATTCTACGAGTAGGTACAAACTCTTCAATTTTGTCACTTTTATGTTAGCGAAATTTAGTTTGAAAACTTCATTGCTACACTAGTATCTTATTAAATCGTCGTGTCGAATATAAATGTAAAATTGGTATACTTTTATGAACCCTTTAGGAAAATTGCTTTTCTTGACAAATTGATTTTACAGGAGCAGCACAAAAAGTGGATTGAATAAAATTTTATACTTGAAAATGAATTTCAAATAATGATTTGGTATAATTTAAAAACTTAATTTAGTATGGAAGCTTGAAACAGATGCTGACTAGGCTTTTCACTTTGAACAATTAACCAGCTGCTCCTAAAACTTTACTTTTTTCAACAGCTGTCACATTTTTGGTTTTTCAAACATTAATTATAACGATACAAATCGACACATTTTTTAAACGTAATTAAAAAACTTACAAATTTTGTTTAATTGCAGTAACGATTTAAGTAACTACTCGCTTTAACTTCCAAGTTGGTTCCTTTCTGCATTCTGTTGACATGCGAATATTTCTTGTCTTTGTTTACAGACCGGATTTTAATTAATAATAATCCGCTTTTATTCGGTATTAATTGTTCAAAGAACATCAACACAAAATAATGCAAAAGATTTACTTTTGGTTTATAGGTACCTACCGTTCAGTCAGTGGAATGGGTTTTTATTTACAGACAAACTTTTCAAATATAATTTGAGATCAATCTTACAAAATTGATTCAATATTTTGTTTTAAATAGGTAGATATTTCCGCATAAAATGATTTTCATATTCTGAACGTAAAAGAAAATTTCAAAGGAGTTATAAAATATGTACGTAATAATTTCATACAACAATAACAATGAAGTCAAAAATAATAATTTACAAAATAATTTAGCATGAATTTTGGTAAGTATAATCTGACCATAATACTACTTTAAAAGCAGTGGCGTAACTATAGACATTCCGTGGGAAAACGGTCCGGACTTCTGGTCCTTAAAGAAGTCTTTTTTTTAGCTTATATGTACCTACACATTTATTTGTTGTTTTTCGTAACGCTAAACAGTAGATACAACAATAAAAAAAGAAAAAAGGTGAAAGTTTAATTTTGTCAATTTTTAGTTATAGTTTGTTTCTTAGGTAAGGATTGCGCTGATTTAAAAAAAAATTGGCCTTGAGTCGCAATATATGCTGCTTAAAAGTATGCTAAACTAAAAAGACGGTGGTCCTGTATTAAAATAATTTGAAAAAGCCCTGTAATAGACACCTGCCTTTTTCAAAAGTTTTGAAAAATTAAAAAGGTGGTAGTCCTGTAAAATTCAGCAAAACGAATTGTGATAGTCGACTTGCGAAAGAGTTTACTAACACCATTCCTGACCAATGCTAAATCATTTTATCTCCGACAGCTTTGGACCTTTAATTTTACCATCCATGATAACGTCCTATTAGAGGTAAAACTCACTAAGTACATACGATTCTTTAAGCACTTAGTAACTTTTACCTCTAATAGGACGATAATACCGCTTCGGAAAATCGTTATATGATGTGGGATGAGTCAATTTCGGGAAAAGCTGTAAATCAAGTTGCATCTTCTCTAATGAAGTGGATAATTACTTTCCCAGATGATGTAAATACAATAACGATTTGGTCAAAGAAATGTGCTGACCAAAATAGGAATACAATGCTCTTTTCTATGTATCTGTATGTCGTTTAAAACCTGCAGCATATTAAGGAAATAAATCATAAAGTCCTCCTCACTGGTCATGCCCATAAGGAGGTTGATTTGATCCAAAGAATAATGAAAAAAAAAAGAAAAAACTGTACTAGGAATGTCAATTCAAACTCCGAGAGAGTAGACGCAGTTTCTGAAAACGTGCCAAAAGTAGAACAAACTTTTTATAGTGCATGAAATGGCTTAAAAAGATTTTATCCAATATCTCGCAATAATAGAGGTATAACTATGGTTTTTTAAATAAGTAAAGTGGCATATAACTCACTAAGTGAGTAAAGTATAACTCACTAGTGAGTAAAGAAACTGGGGATCACTTACATTTTTTTAATAATTCAAAGACGTATTAAAAATATATTTTTTCAGTTTCTATTAGGAGTAAAAGGTTTAGCTCACATGTTTTGTGAAAAATGAAAACATATTAACACATTTTTAACCAATATCTCGTAATATTTAATAGTTTAAAATGACCTATATTTTACACCTACTATGGTTTTCAGAATTTAAATTTGTCATTTTAAAACGTCAAACATCAAAAATTTAATTATATTTTAAACTATTATTACGAGATATTAGATAAAGTTTTGTATGCCACGCGTGTGTTAATAACAAATAAGTCACTTAAGAAAATAGCCCACTCGGCCTTACGGCCTTGCGGGCTAAACTTTTCTCGCGTGACTTATTTGTCATATAACACACTTGTACCATAAATAACTATTATTGATTTGGCCTGTTTGTATTCCAAATCAGGATTATTAGTGGTTCGGAAAGTAAGTACTTTAAGAGAACCGTTTCTAATCTCTACAGTTATCTACTTTAAAACCCAAACTGATCATTCTGACAATTTTCTTTATAAAACATCTTTCGATGAAACTAAATTTAACAAAGTTAGCTATAAGCGCAAGAACAGGTAAGATCTGCACTTATCTGGTAATTTGTTACTTATACGATTTGGCAGTCTTTTGCCAATAAAAAATCAAAAATACGACAATCTCATGAAACTCTTCCAATGGTAGATTCCAAGCATCACGATTTTTATAAAAATCATGTAAAAAATTATTTATAATGGTAACAAGAGGTGAACATTTAAATTTGGCGCCATTTATGCTTCGGTGCTTTGACAGCCAATCCATTTTATGACCGTTCAGAATTAGACAGTACCCCATTATTAACAATGGATCGCTATTGGACGTAACAACGTATTCTTATAGTTAAACAGTTTTAACTATAAAGGCCGTGTGACACTTGTGTAAATTTGTTAGCAAATTTGGTAATAACCCATTGATTGGTCAAACAAACCAATGTTGATACCGATGTTGGTTGGTTCAACCAATCAATAGGTTGTTAGCAAATTTGCTAAAAAATTTGTTAACAAATTTACACGCGTGTCACCTTAAGAATTAGAACTAATTTTTTGTAGACAAAATGTTCAAGAACAACAATTGCGAGGAGATTAATCAATCAATTCGAAGAGACTGAGTCAATTATTGATGTCAACCCATCGACATGTGTCTGTCGTTCCCAGAATGAGGCCGATAATCAAGGAACATCCATTTAGCATTTTGCTAAAAAATGCAACATTTCAAAAAACACTGTTAACAACGTCAATCTGCATAGTATAAGAGCTAGAGACAGTTTTTAACCCAGCTTTCAGGAGCTTTGGAAATTTTATGGTTTATAGATAGATACCCCTAAGTACAAAACATCCTTCACAAAACGTACAAAATACGTCCTGTGAAATGTAGACGTATAGAAGAATGTTGAGAATTCCGTGGACGGTCCATTGTACAAAAGTGTCTATTTTAAACGAGTTGAAGATTGAAACACTGTTGTCGACTAATTGTAAGATTAGTCAGTCTTATTTACGGTATTTCAGCCATATTGCACAAGAATCGGAAGCAATTTGCGTTTTACATTACCGTTGGTGACGCCACCGTCAATAAAAACCTTACGTTTAACAGCAGTTTGAATTATTCCGTGAGGTGGCGTTTTGTTAATGTAAAACGCAAATAGATGAAAAGTTTATAATCCAGGGTAAGATCGAAAAAAGAGTTCAAGACAAAGGTCATCTACAAGATGCATAAGACAATCAAAAAGCGTGAAGCGACTTGTAAAAGACGGGTTTAAAGAATCTCAAAAAGAGAAATACAAAACCAAAAATAGTCGAATAAACGTGCAATAAATGTTTCAAAATTGCTAACGCAATCTATTGCAAATGCAAGATACCGTGCTCAAACCTGGAGAGAATCAAACTTTTTTGTGACCAACTTTCTGTGCTTCAAAGGGCACGTTAAGCTGGTAGTCCCCTAAGTTGATGAATTATAATTTATTACTATTAATAAAAATCAGGACTACAAAGACATCTAAAAGTTAGCCTTGCAAGCTACTTACTGGATGTAACACAACTATAGTCCAAAATGGATCTGCGGACTACTCTCCATCAACTCGTCTTTGCGTCGTTGCGAGTTATGGCCGAAACCCCATCAGAGAGAAACAAACCTTTGTTCAGGAGTGGACAAATAACGACTGAAGAAGAAGCAATTGCCAATTTTAACTCTTCTTTCAATTTTACAAAATAGTTATTTATGTATCAAGGGCATTATGGAGATGTTTATGTAGAGGGCAACCAGATTAAAAAATCGAGAGTTTTTAAAAGGCCCGAGAGTTTTTAAGTTGCCCGAGAGCATAAACATCGAGTAATGCCTGTGATGCATACAACGTTTTATATTTCACTGCATTTGAATTAGTGAACATTTAACATTTTTATAAATTTTGAATTTGATTTTGCTAAATTTCCTAGTTTGCCGTGGCTTGTATATTTGCTTGTATCTATGACGATTTGTTTGTTTTATGAATGAGAGGGCATAATAAGCGGGCATTATGATTTATACGCCTTATGGGTAATTTACACGGGTTAAGTAGGTAAGTGATTAACTAAATTTTAAGCAAATTTTAGGTTAGAATTAACTTAATTTTAACTTAATTTAACGTGTGAACAGTTTATTAAGTTGTACAAACACTTAATTCTAACCTAAAATTCGCTTAAAATTTAGTTAATCACTTATCAACTTAACCCATGTGAATGAGCCTTATGGGCATTATAGCCCATATAATATATCTCGTTGTCAAGGTATAAAATACAAATAATGATTCAGTGCAATATAATAGTTATTTATGGTACGAGTGTGTTATATGACAAATAAGTCACGCGAGAAAAGTTTAGCCCGCAAGGCCGTAAGGCCGAGCGGGCTATTTTCTTAAGTGACTTATTTGTTATTAACACACGCGTGGCATACAAAACTTTATCCAATATCTCGTAATAATAGTTTAAAATATAATTATATTTTTGATGTTTGACGTTTTAAAATGTCAAATTTAAATTTTGAAAACCATAGTAGGTGTCAAATATAGGTTATTTTAAACTATTAAATATTACGAGATATTGGTTAAAAATGTGTTAATATGTTTTCATTTTTCACAAAACATGTGAGCTAAACTTTTTACCCCTAATAGAAACTGAAAAAATATATACTTTAATACGTCTTTGAATTATTAAAAATGTAAGTGATTCCCAGTTTCTTTACTCACTAGTGAGTTATACTTTACTCACTTAGTGGGTTATAGGCCACTTTACTCATTTAAAAAACCATAGTTATACCTCTATTATTGCGAGATATTGGATAAATAAATTAAAACATTCTGATTCATATGGAAATTTTCGAGAAAGTCATTTTTACGTCACTTTCATAATAAGGCATTAGTAAGGATGGCAAAAATAGAGCCTAACATGTTGAGCTATTATGACATATATAAGTTTAATTTTGAATTTCTAATTCAATGTTAAACATGAGTGTTCGACATCAATCAATTAAAACTCATTATGCACGCACTTGCCTTGGTCGTAAATAAACTTTCAAATTTTTTTCAAATTATAAAAATCAATGTTTAACAAATTATTATTTACCATTACATGAAGTGCATAACAATATTTGTTTTAATTGGTTATAAAAATGACGTATTTCAAAAAACCTATTAAATTCATTAAGATAATTTAATAATTAATAATAATAATTTAAATAAAACATAAATATTAACAACAGAATTTATTTATTCTTTATTTTTAAACTCAAAATTTCCTATTAGGATTTTTAGGTTTCCTATTGTAGGCACCTTTCACAAAAAATCCATATTTACATTAAATTTTAACCTATTAGCTAACAATCAACATACAAGATAATTTAAATATGCTTGTAATAAAAACTTGGTTGTAATAGTTTATAAAACTTATAATAAATTTTTAACTGTACATTTTAAATCACCCTGTATATAAAAGCATAGAAATTCAAAACATTTATATTTTGTTTGATGCTCGTTTACACCACTTGTACTGAAAGTTCTAATAAACCAGTAAGTGAAACTTACCGACAGTTTGGTAACCAATAAGCAGTACCTGGGGCACTTAGCGATTCAATTAAATATTACTAAATAAAAAATTTTACTTCGAAAAACTTTGTATCAAATTAATCACAATACTAACCACTGTTAGTGTAAAAATTAATAATTCCCACCCTTTTAAACAAATAATTTACCACAGCCATAAATCAATTTTCTGCAAATTTCTTAATTTTTAAAATTCCTTGTTATTTTCTGTGTGGTTGTTGCATATAACAAAATTACGGTTTTTCTATTATTAAATGTTTAAATATAATATTAATAATTGCATGAAATTTGAAGTAACATCTGTAGCATTACGAATATTATTTATAAAATTTAACAATCTCACTACAAACCTTCATGCAAATATATCAAAAATTTATAACAGCAATACTAAATTTAATACTACAAAACTTACCTATTTAATTACAAGCTAGTAAAAAATACAGATTATCTTAGAAAAGCATAAGGAAAGAAAAAAACTAAAATAAGTACAAGCAAAGATTTGGCGTTCTTCTCGCTGCCACTGGCAGAATATAAAAATATATTTTTAACCACGATTCTCTCTTCTTCTCCTGGATAAAGGGGAGATTTTAATTTTGCGTAACGTGCCACCATATCGATATCATTTAACTTTTCTTGAGCGGTGTTGTATGTTTTATCACGTAATGCTACATGACCATCTCCCCCAGACAATAAAAATCCAGTAGTTATTATTCTGTAAGATTTATGCGGTGCAAGAGGTTCATAAACGGGAATTTTACAAAAACCACAGCGAATTTTCACGTCTGACACTCGCGAATAAATGGGTTTAGCAAAATCAACCTTATACTTAATTCCAGACACTTGCAAAAATTCTCCACGTGACGTTTTACCGTCAGCTCTTACACCAATTTCTAATGTTTGTAATAAATCTGTTCCGTTTATTGAAGTAGTAGCAATCACATCATCAAACGGCATTGCACTTAATAATTCACCACGTGTAAAAGTGCCATCTTCCATTTTAGGTTCGATAACGCCTCGAATTGCTCCTCCATTGATGATTGCAATCGGCGCATCGGTCCAATAAGCGCCTGAATAAAAAGAGACGTGGTAATCGATAAATGCGTCTGTTATAAAGTTTCCAAAACTGCATTCTCTTACTCGACATGCTTTTTCATCGCCATTCAGAACGACACGACTATTCCCAACAATTCGAGCTATTACAGCATCAAGTTCAGGTCTATACGATTCTAGCAAGTTGAGCACATATTTATCTTGTGGAATGGTATAATTTAGAAACAAAGGTTGTCCTACCATATCTACAATATTTCCATCATCGTCAAACTCTAAATCTAGATGGCCCATGTATTTCGTGTAAGCATATGCTTGAACAACCGGAACTTTTTTACCACTGGTTTGAGTTACAATCGACGGATAAGGACCCTCAATTTTTTCTATGCTAGGGGCACGTCCGTTCCACAAAAATGTGTTTGTATGTCCACCAATAACTAGATCTACTAGTGGAACTTGTTGCGCAATTTTTTCGTCGACATAAAATCCCGAGTGGCCAAGAGCTATAATAATTTTTACTCCTTCTTTGTCTAAACGTTCGCTCTCTTCTTTCACACTTAAAATTTCATCTTTGAATATAATATTCCCAGGGGCTGCGATTTGTGCGGTTTCTCCAGTTAGATACCCAATTACTCCAACTCGGTGATCTCCAACGTTGAGAATCACGGATTTGGAAATATTCCAAGCTTCCACATCAGGCTCTTTTGAAAAATCCAAATTAGCTGCAACGATTGGAAACTTGGCAGTATTAACGAATGGCGTAACACCAGATATACCCAAATCAAACTCATGATTTCCAAAACTCTGTAAAGAAAAGTTTGAATATTATTATAATTGACTATATGTCGATGGTAATCAAAGTATGAATATTGCATAATATATTTTTAGGTGTCAAATTAGTACTTTAAGGTTATTACAACCAGGTTCTTCAAAAAAATTTAAAATTTGTGGAAATTACTGGTGATATGATTGAGTCACCCTAAACATACTTGAAGAAAAAGGAAATCAAAAATGGCAAGAATCGCAGTCAAGTCGACTTGGCGATCTTTTTAGTTCTTCTAAAATCTTGTTATCAGTTGAAAATCTAAAATGCACTTTTGTAATTTTAAAATGATTATTTAGACTCTGGAGGGCCGCACAAAAACGTCTCGTGGGCTGAAAATTTCACAGGGTTGATATACTTTTACACTATTTTATTTCTTTCTGATTATATTTCGCTAAGCGTAGTGCTAATACGATTAGTATAAAAAATAGTTTTAAGTATTTTTAACTAATAGGTGAAAATTGTTACTAAATAATGATATGGATGACAGAGTATAGATTATGGAAGTATAAAATATTTAATAGGTTATTGTTATTTAGTTCAAGTACGGACGTAATATTTTATAATTTGTACCCTGGTACCGACCTAGAAATATATCAAAAGAATTTTTAGAATTAACATACCGTCACTATTCATTTCTTCTTCAATGTATTTAATCATTTGATGGTATTTTTCCATTACATTTGTTACAACAATACTGAATAATTATTAAAGATGTCTAAATTGCGATATTATTTGCAAGAGTTTTATTTGCATTGTGTGAACTAAATATATTAATAATTATCTTATAACTGTAAATATAGTAAAGTAAGTAGGAACTTTGTATTATAAAATAGTACATAATATAAACAAGTTCACAAGAAATTAAAATTTTAAATCTACTAATAATTTAAATTTTTCAAAAATGACAAGTTGGAATTTAAAAAATTCTTCTACATACGATTGATGGTCAAGTACCAATACCAAACACACAAGTTGCGTAATGATATAATTGCGATCGCCCATCAGTCGAGTTAAATTATGCTAGACGAATAATTATTTTAATAATGTTGATATTATCAAATATAATATGTAACATTACGTAGTAGGTTAATGGAAAATGTATTTTTTCACAGTATTATTTTTAAAATAAACATTTATTTTTAAGCGATTAATTGCTACCAGAGTGTATTTTACAAATCCATCTGAAAAATGCGGTTAGATCTAGAAAATTTTTAATTAAAATTTTTTTTAAATTAAATCCTTTAAATATTGACCTATTGAAGCCAATAATATAAAAGTATTGATCTTTTACAATGTATAGAATCTTTGATTCGCTTATCATATCCTCACTACATTTGTAATGATTTAAGAAAAGCAGTGATATAATTTTTAATTTATTGATGTGATTAATCCCACTCTAATAAAATAATATAAGCTTAGTCATTAAATTTACATATTTTATTTAATAAACTAATTTATTAAATTTATTTGATAATAGCACACTTCACGTACAAATAACAAATCTTTTATACATAATTTTCCTTTTCCTTAGCCCGGAGATAATTTTTTTAAATTAATTTTGAATAGCTTAAATTCGGTTTGAAAATTTTTTTCACGTTTTACTACAATTTTTTTCACATTTTTTTGTTTTATTTAAATTCTTAAAAGAAAAGTTGTAAAAGTTATACTACATTTTCATTTATTTTGCAATCATAGAGGGTCAAAATTTTGGCCATAATTCTTATTTTTTTTTTTTTTGTTAATAATGTCCTAAGTGAATATTATGTATGAAGAAATTAGAATTAAAGCTGAAATGTCACCCTATATGATTTCAAATAAATAAAAATGTATAAAAGTGGACTTATAACCTTTTGCCTTTTTACCACAAAATTAATTATATTCACAGCATTCATTTTGTAAAGAGACACCGAAGAAAATCATCAATCAAATATTCTTGTTTATATTTTGCTCGCTAATTGCTAAACTTTCGTTAAATCTTTAACGCCTCGTCTCGTTCTTATTTCAAAAAAAGGACCCAAAAAAGTCTCTTATCTATTGTCGTTAATTAATATTTATTTTTAAATTAAAAACGCGTTTTTTTTTGTAGATAAATAATGTATAAAATTCTCGAATCTAGCTCAGGATTGACCAAGTAAGCCGGTTATGCTTACCCGAGTCTTAGCTCTGATTTAAGTGTTAAGGGGTTAATGGAAACTTTACAACTTTGGTAATATAATTATCAATTTTTACTGATAGGATCAGAAATACTTAAATTATATGTTAACAAATAACTCAAAAGAAATGCTTGAACGAATTTTAATTTGTGTTTAATGATATTTATACATTAAGCGTCTCAATATCTAATTTCAAATATAAATTACTTATTTGAACAGAATGCATGGCGGTGCTTTTGAGAGACATACTAATTTGGATGCTCGATTTAAAGTGGTTTTGACATTGACGTCTCTAAATATAAAATCGACGTTCTAATTGTGTTTGCAAAAGTCAAGAAACTGCTTTGGCGTCTAACATGTTCTTAACTGAATGGAAAATTCGTAAAAGAATAATTAAAAAATATTTCAATGCAACAGCTAAAAATCAAAATTATGTAATTTGCCGACTTAGTTAAATAAACAATAAGTAAGCAATATAGTTATTCTTGCAAAAAATAATGAATTGATGGAAATTAACCATCGTAAATTTTTGCAAAAATTTCAATAATAGTTACTTATTCTTATTATTTATGTGCAAACTACCGCATAATTATTAAAATAATTGTTCGCTCTTTTATTTATCACACTTTTAACTTTTCAGTTAATTAAAAATTAATAGTTTTAAGAATTAAAGTTGATTGGTTTCGATTACCAATTTGAACCATTTTCAAAGAAATCAATCGCTAATTCACTTACCATAACATCAGGATGTAAAGTGTTCAAAAAATCAGAAACTATTTTCCATTTATGAATGCTGAACCAAGGACTTCCTGTATAAGTGTCACCAGCATTTAAATACAGAACATTAGGTCCTTTTCCTTCTTCGGCCGCTCTTCGGGCTTCTCGTATAACATGAGCAACTCTTGCAAATCCACCCACGCACTTCTGCATTTTCCTATCTTCCTCTTTACATAAACCTGACCATTCCGAAGTTTCTTCGAATCTCGCATGCATGTCATTGTTATGCAATATTAAAAGTTTAAAGTTTTCCGATGCACAAGTTTTCACGTATATTGTCACAACAAAAATTACAAAAAAGACAGACACTCTTGAAAAATTCATTGTGGGTACTACCACAAGTTTTTCAACTTATTCGACACGTATTTCAGCTAACACTAGAGTTCCGACTACTGAAAGTCAATGCCATGATATGTTATAAGGTTAAATTGGTGCTGTAGTATAATGATACAGTGTGGTTTCGTAATTGGTAGGGATAGGGTTTTTTAGTAAAAAAAAAATATTCTTAAAAATGCCCGATCTTTAATTTAGTCTGTGAGAGTGGACATTTTATTTAAGATTTTAATTGTTTTATTATCTTACATAAAACTTAATATAACCAACCAACTTTAAAAATTATTTTTAGGAATATTGTAGCGACACTTTCAGTAAATACTTCAACTTACACAATAATTAACTTTTTGCTCGTTTGTTTAAATAATCGTTGTGGTACTGTAAGTGATTGTTTCAAGAACAATTTTAAATAGATTATATTCATTGGTCGTAAACTGAATTGCAATTTATAGCAATGACAACATTCGTAATTTACTAAATCGCGTAATTTAAGAATCCAAAAATATTTTCTTATTACTTTTAGATAAATTCCTTAAAAAAAACACTAAATGTCCTTTTTAAGATAGAAAAAATTATAAAATTATTGAAAGAATATTTGTAGATTGCCAATTTTAAAATACTTTTTAGACCATGTTTATCTGCATTCAATAAAAAAGAGCACAAATATAAATCGATTTAAACTTTAATTATTAGAGGAATTCGAATTACCCTAGGCTAAACGATCGAGGTTGCACCGTATTTAAAATGTTATATACCTAAGTGGAGATAAACATAAATGACTTGCATTGGTCGGATTCTTGTTTTTTGATCTCTAGTCTAGACTTGAGTACAAATGCTTTATTTTAGTTGTACTATGAGTAGTAACCTAAAAAGCTTGAATATTTCTCACTGATGCTACATTGACTATATCTTTGATTTTATTGTATATGTAATTAATCTGATTATTTAAAAAAAAAAAAACTTTTAAATTAAAAAAAAAAAACATTTTTTGTTATTACAATTTTATATTTAAGGTAGTACTGTCGATACTGCAAGAGTCAAATATATACACTATCTCGTTTGACTTAAGCAGTATTTTGACTAGGCAACGTCGCGATGGTGTGACAGAGGTAGAGGTTATGTGTATAGCTTAGATCAGGGATGAGCAAACTTTTTTTACAATGGACCAAACTACAAAAAAAATGTTGTGCCGCATGTATGAAACTTTTTGTATTAAAAAACTGAAATAATCTATTTATTAACTGAATACATCTAGCTAGAGAAACATGTAGGAATTTTTAAAAGTTAAAAAATGTAAAATCTTTGAAGGGCACCACGGGAAAGTGTGTTGGGCCGCTCATCCTGGCTTCTTCTTCAGCCGTTATCTGTCCACTTCTAAACAAAGTCCTTCAAATCAAAGACAAGATAGGGTTTTGGTCAGAATTCGCCGCGATCGCTAAACGGGTTGGCAAGTGTAGTTCGCAGATCGATTTGTGACTATAGTTGTATTGGTTTTCAGATGTGCCTGAATGATATTCAGATAGGGCAATAGATGCCCTATTTTTTGTTAATAGTAGTAATTCATCAATTTGGGGGGACCTTCGGCTTAAAGTGCTCTCCAAAGCACGAAACGTGAAGTATGATAAAGCCCATGATGCTCTTCATGACGTGGTCATGTTAGATCAAGTTTTAAACAAATTAAACATTTCGAACGATGATTTACTCGGTTCTTTTTTCAATTGGAACGATGCGTGTAATAAAATAAAGATTTTGTAGAATTTGTCTAGTGCTATGAAAGGATTGCATTTATTAAAAGACTGTGTATCAATAGGTATTAAGAAAAAAATGGTCGCCGCAAACGTGACTTACGAAATGGTTAAAGAAGCATATAAAAAAAAAAAATATAATGGTTTATTACAAATTTTAGGCAAAGATGAGAACGGCGCTGTCAAAGTTACCAAAAGCAAAAAAATAATAAAAAACATTTTTACTTTTTTCGAAAATGAAGAACAAAAATAACAGCAATGTTTTATGAAAATAAAATATTACATAATATTTATTATAAAATATTATATTACCTATATAAAACCTCGTTCATGTTATTGTTAGTAAAGAATTTTTATGAAACCTATGGATATTTTTATATTCCAAGCATTTTTAAATTTTGCGCGCGTTGTAACCTCTGTTACGACGTTGCCACATGTAACACACTACGATACAAAAAGTAAATTTTTGAAATTTATTTGTTAATTACTACTATCACATGCTGTAAACGAGTACTTTTAAGTGTCTAAAATGTTTAACGTCTTACTTTCTCTCGTTGACTCTATTTTTATCAAAATCTCAAAGCTAGTTTTTGTAAAATTTAATAAAACATGTGATTTCCCATAAGGTTCAATGTTAAATGCATGAAATTTCAAATGTCTATATTTTGTAACTGGTTCTCAGTAGCTCTTCAAAAATTTAACTGCATGATTATCCTATCATAATCTACTAATATTCTAAATTTCGTTAAATTCTGAACGTTAATTCTAAAACCGACAGTACTACCTTAATTGATTTGCTTTTTTTTTTCATATAAGTAGTATTAATAATTCGAGGTATTGTTATTCGATAGAAATAAATTTTTATTACAAGCTTTTACTTAACTTCACATTGTGTTTGCTTATGTTTGCTGCAAATTTTGAAATCCAATTTTGACTTGCTTTTATATGCCTGATTGTCCTGAAATTTTGCACACATGCGTAGTTCTCATGACACAACAGTATTTTCAAAAAATTTGAGTGAATATTGATAATTGGTGTAATAATATATTGTGTTGTTTTCAATACCAACGAGCTATTAAAAATATCTATTATTTACTTTTAACCTTCATTTAAAACTAACATAAATATTTTACAACATTTTTATTAACTTCACATCGTGTTCGTAGATATAGAAAGCAATGGCCGGCGTCTATAAATAATTATTTGTAAGCGTAGACGTGTTTTTAAACATTTAGTAAAAAAGTTTTATTCTAATAAATAAAAAATTTAAAAACAAAGACTAAAAAGAATACAAAAATAAATAAAAAAATATTTATTATCAAAGCTTTTAAAAAAATAAAATTTTATAAATTAATATAAAAAAAAAAAATTTTGCGTTTCCAAAAATAAAGTAGTCAGATGACTAATAAAATGTTTGAAAACTTTAATAAAAACGTGAGGCTGATAATATCATCAACAAACAGTGCCTTTTTTTATTATTTATTTTTTAAGTTTTATTTCTTAAAAGCTTGTTTTTAAAAAATTTTTAAAGTTTAAATTTCAGAAAAATCATCAGAACACTCCCTAAAAAGTCACGATCAAAAGCCAAATAATACAAAAAGAAAAACAACCGTCACTATACAATAAAAAAATAAATCGGGAATTACTTCTACAAAAACTGAAGCAATGAAAACGGAATGTGATATTCACGTGACAGTCGATGGGGTAACTATAATAGTTATTTAAGTATCAAGAACAGTAAGGACATTTTACTGATCGAAGACAATTGTTTGGAGGAGGAGCGAAGCGACGACTCCAATTATTGTCAGAGATCGGTAGTCCTTAATGTTCGAGATGCTTATGACGTTTTTTGCGCGATTAAATTTATTAAAAAGCATTTAAGGTGGTTGGAGCGTTTCTCCAAGTCCATGGAAAAATTATAAAATTTGCAGAGCATATAATTTATGATTTACCACGTACGTAAAAGAAATTTTAAGCGGATTGACCAACTAATTTACAAAAAAATCAAATTTGAAATCTCCGAATTTAACATGGGGAGTATTGCGTGAACGCGGTTACTTGACACAATTCCCATAAAATAATATAGTTAAATCCATGTCAAGTAAATAAAAAATATGTTCAACTATAGATTAACGTTTTACAAAAAGCCTAGAAAAAATTTAAAGATATTGACCATCTAGTTTGGCCGTAAATAATTATTGAACTTAACGAAATTTAACTTTTTTAAAACTACAAGCGGCTTGGCAACGTTGGGATACCAACAAAAAACAATAACCACAAATTAAGTGACGTTACGCTTTGAAAATTTATAATTATGTAAATTTTATTATTTAATTGCATCGAAAATTACAAAATGTAACAAAGTTACATGGAAAAAGGACATTGTATGGATTGCATTTGCGTAAAAAAAACAGAACAAATTTTTGTTGTTGCCAGACCAAATTCTTTGTGAATCAAATAAGGTACTCTGAAAACTTTAATAAATAAATTCTTTCTTTCAAATTATTTATACTTTTGTCATTCGTTCGTTTTTAATATTATATTTGTATTGATACCTCTTTCATGATTTTTAAAGTAGTGTTAATATTTTTCAGTCACTATGAACTTAAAAACTAGCCGAGTACCGCTCGAACCACCTTAAATAAAATGTACTTAAAAATAAAGGTATGTACTATGTAGTCTCTCTATATCAAATTGCCTTAATGTCAAAATTGACATTCCGTTGCAATTTGTAACAATTTGTAAATAACTGCAAACTTTACAGTGTTTTTGTGAATATAACATTGAAAAACCAAAATGAATATTTTAAGTGAATCTGAAAATGAAATTGATGATGTAGAAAAAGCTTGGATTGTGGGACGTACGGCTCTCATTCCTGAAAAATCTAGGGAACGCTACGAAAAAACCTATAAAATTTTTAAAGATTTGTGCATGAAGAAACGTATCCAAATTTGTGAAAAATCTTTTCTGGCGCACTTTGAAATTTAAATTAATTGATGTCACTTAATTGTGACAGCTCACATCCACAAGAGTCGCACGAGGTTCCAGTAGATGGTACTAAAATTTATCATTGACATCTGTTCTCCAAAAATGAGATTCCGTTGACAATTGGAAATTGTAATAATTGTACCTTCAATATTTATGTTAATAAATAAATTATTAAAGTTGTAAGTAAATTGAATAAATTTACTTACCGTTCTAGAACGCCAAGAAAACTTACCGTCGTATTTTCCTTAGCAACTTGTAAACAAAACTTACTGTCTTGGAAACACATACGGTAAACAACTAAATAGAGCATAATCGTGCAAAAATATTTAAAAAGCAGCTTGGTTTGACAGCGTTAATACCAAGGCAACTCACAAAATAGAGCAAATCTGATATACAACAATAAAATTGCTGAAAAAAGAAAAATTAAGAAACAATGACAAGAAATGAAAACGACGAAAAGTAAAACAAAACTAAATAAATCAACTAAGGAGTTAAAAGGGATACTAAAGAAAAACAAAAATCAAGGCATCCGGAACTACTTGAAGAGTCTAACTCTAACAGAAGCTACATCATACTACTCTCCCTAAAAGGCAACCAGAAAGCTTAATAAACCACAAGTACTAAATGCATAAATTTAAGATTATAGCAACAAGGGGAAGAAATTACGAAGAAAAATAAAAACACTTAACAATTCATCGAACAGCTCTTCGTAGCAACCTTTAGTCTTTCTTTTTTTTTACCCAAGTATTCTTTTGAGTTTGGTCATCTTCCAATAATATAAATCAGCACTCCACGATAGGTCTGGTCTTGATTGGCTTCTGACCTACTGGGTGTCTGGTTAAAGTCCAAAACTGCGAAAACACAGCTCAGCCGGAGTTGAGTAGCACGAAGGTTTTAAAACGGCCCCAAATAATGTTGATAATTCTTTAGAACCTACATACGATCACGGACCAGACAAGAAGGGGGTAGCAACCAACCCTTGAGACGGTTATTTTGAGTCGTACGACGGATGCGTGTTTTTGAACCACACTTTAAAACTCACTCATACCAAGTAACTTTCAAAAAAAAGAGCAAAAATATAAAATATCGAGAACTTAAACAATCCAACAGGTCAAGGATTTACATCAATTGTTGTTGTATTATTGGTAATATTATGTGACCTTCATATCGATTTTTGTTTAAAAAACGCGATACAAAAAGAACTTCAAAAAACCTAAAAAAATTACATAGGATTTTTGCAAAATAAACTATTTGGATTGATTGGCCAAATAGTGTCAAATATGTTTTACCTTTTTGATCAAATAACTTGTTTATATAATTTAGGTAAATAATTTTTTGCCAAATATTTGGCAAAACACCGATATGTGTACTATCCCTGTCAAACAACTTTGACAAAATCAATATTTAACAAAATTACATAAGCCAAATATTTGATCGTTGGTCAAAGAGTGTACTACAGGCTTAATTGCCTTAATTTCTCAAGGACGACTAGGCACAATCTTTGACTTTTCCGACTAGCCACGACTCTATTAATTACTACGCTAATTGTAATGAATGCACCAAAATTTTAATAAAACACATCAATGAAAATAAAATTATTGATAAATTTTTTTTTGATAAATTAAAAATTTGAAACTCTTTAACACAGCTCGACTGATATCTTTTTGTAGATGCAAAAAAAATATTTATTTTATAATCAAATTTACATCCCATATTCTTTCCATTTAAGATGAAATAAAACTGAATAAATAACAGCACTACGTCCGCCATTTTGTATGCATAAAAGATAAAAAAAACATTTTTATGTAAAAAAATTACAGTATACAATAAAGCTGATGTTAACTTCAATTTTTATTATTTTATTATTATCATTTGCTACATATAACAATAGCCACACCAGTGGAGTGATGTGATCGCTGGTTGAGTATAGAGCGGAAATTCTGGGTTCAAATCGCGGATTGCACACAGGGACGTGCTCATGGGGGGGGATAAATGCAATGTTGCAGAAAGTTGACAAAAATAGCCAAAAGTTGGTCAATTTTCCATTTTTTTATGTCAAAATTTACCAAGTGCTGCAAAACTTACAAAAAGTTGGCAATTTTGAATTAATTTAGTTGGAAAATTTGCAAATTTGAAATTTCTCCCCCCCGAACAAAGTTGGCTGGGCACGTCCCTGATTGCACAGGATTTCTTGGCTCGGCCTTCCGGTGGGCATCCACACTCTGTGGTGATCCCTGATATTTGTGGCGACGTCGTTACCGTAAATACGGCTACGTCACACACGAGAGTTTAGAAGACAGGTTAGGTAGGCAGGGAATGAAGCCAAGGGCCTTCTAGGCCTGTAGAGCTATCATAATACATATAATAATAATTTGTCAAATTAGGAATTGTTTTACACGTTCTACTGTGGCATTAGCCCTTAACTTATTAAATTTAAATTTTAATGCAAATTTAAATGGATCTAAATGAGCCTTTACATTACTGTTATATTGTACAATGTTACGTATGAATAATAAAAAATTGCACTGGCATTACGTAAAGTAAACGGAGTACTTGGAAGCTGCTTTAAAAATTAACAACAATTAATTGTACTTAACAAACGGAACAAATGTTTTTAGATTATAAAAAAAATGTTATGTTGAATTATACAATTATTTATTTAATAATAAATAATACGTAAATATCTACAAATTGGTTAATTTTGTGTTTCAATTCTATGGTTTTATATTTCTAAATTAATTTTCGACATTTATATAATATCTAATTTTAGTCGTTACAAAGCATTCAATTGATTTAGATTCAGAATTTTATGTCTTAAAGTTTATATTTAAACGTTTTTTGTCTAATAGAAGCAACAAATTACAAAAATTTGATTTTACATGTTAAAATCCTAGTATGTTCGAAAGTCACGGTCACCATCAGGTGTAATTAGTTTCAATATATCGTTACTAAAACAATCTCTATATCTCAATTAATCTATTAATATTCAAATATACATACCATATGATATAATATCTTTCTAAAGAAAAACAATTACCTTGCAGATCTTTTTCCATATGGGAAAAAATTCCTATCCGTTATTCAATCAATCAATCCACGTTCACATCCTCAGTTTTCTCTTTATCACATCTTTTCCTCTGGACCTTGGTATATCTAATCTTTGTGTTCTCAACACCATTTTAGATTTTTTATCAATAACGCTCTACCTTAATCATATTTGCAAGATTACCCTCCATTATTTTCACCAAAAAGCTTTCTCTCTGTTTCATATTTGCTTCCATTTTTATTTATAATTAGTTTTATTGTGTTCAGAATAACTCAACAATATTGTTATTATTGATAAATGATAATATACGTATTTTGCACTGACTTAGCTTTTATTATCTTTCAAATGCATTTAAAAATCACAATAAATAAAAGCGTTCTATAAGTGATTAACTCAAATTGGATATGTAAAGCACATACCTACTTATAATGAACTATTCCAATATATGTTTTTTAAAAATAATATAATCTTTGTAATTTAGCTTTAAACAAAATGATATAGTATCATAGAACGTACAAATTTTATTATTATTGGCTATACAAAGTCAACAGTAGTATTAGTAATTAATACTAATAGGATAATTAAAATGATGGAAATAAATTTTAAAGTAAATACAAGGTTATTCATTACGCTAGTAAGTAACAGTTAAATTTTTAAAATTTAATAAATAATGACAATAAACTACATCAGTTTCTTAAGTGTGTAAATAAGTAAATAAGAGCTTAAATTTTTTCGGAGTAGCTTATTATTTCTGGGTGTCCATTAAGCTTCGCTACTTTTTAAAATAATATAATATCTTGCTAAACATACGAAGAATATCAATCAAACTTATAATATCAGTGCTTTTTAAAAAAGTTTTTTATTGTTTATAATCCTTTTATTACACAGGTCAACAAAAAAAGGATTTCTTTTTGTGTTTCTGTTGTAATGCTTAAATTCTGATTCTAGATATCGAAATATACTTAAATTTTCATTTTTAGCTTTTAAAATTTGCTTTTGTCTGATTAACGCCGGTAAGTAAGTTTTAAAGATTTTAATTGATTTTCTGAGCAACTGATGGTACCACTTTGATTAACCCTATCGCAAATTGCATATTATTTGTAAAGGGCACAGTAGTGAGTATTTACTTGTCTATCACAATGTAAAAGTGTGAAAATTATACTTAAAAAGTTAAAATATGCAGAATACCATTAGCCAGTGATAGGTGATTTTAAGATGGTTGGTTTGCTGATGGGAATGCAAGGCGGATATACTAAATACTCTTGTCACCTTTGCTTATAGGATAGCAGAGCAGATGCGGTACATTACCAACGGCGTATATGCCCTGATTGAGTCGAATTTAAGATAGGAAAACATAATGTAAAGTCGGAACAAATTGGAGAGCGTTACACATAAAATTAGCATAGATAATATGGGTGCCTACAAGGAGAACGTTTTCACCAAGATGTGATGGACCTTGAACGACGTTACCAAAGGCAGTACAATGAGAATATAATGAGAGATTACATTTGGGGTTGAATACGAGACAGCCCATATAAACATAAGAAAAACACTAAAAATATTCATTTTTGAAATTCAATTTTTGTTTTTTTACATTTATTTGCTGTTGTTTATCACAACTCTTGAATAAAAAGACTCTAATGTTCAGCAAAAACTTTTCTAATCGTAATTTAAAAGAAAATTATGGAAAAAATATATAAATCTGCCATTTTTCTTAAAAATTCAAAGAATTGCTCTAGTTTCTACAAAAGCAAACTTTGATCAAAAAAATTATTTTTTTTCTTATTTTTAACGTAGGAGAAACTAAAATTTCATATGCAGAATAAAATTTGATGATACTTACCTATACCAGTATTTTATAAGTATTAAAAAAAAATTAAGATTTTTTGTAGGTACTAAAAAATACACGTGATATGGGGTGGGGGAGGGGGGTTAGCCCTGAACCTCACCATGTATCACCAAGGGGGAGGGGGAGCTAAAAATTGTCAAAAAAAACATCACGTGATTAATGGGCGGCCCCTTAATCACAAACAAAGCAGCTGTGTTTCTGTGCTGTTTCGGTGATCTTTTCCCGAGAAAATTTATAATTTTAATTTATATGCTTAATATAAAATCATTGAATTGAGCCAAATAAAACTGGCAAAAGATATTCTTGTTTTGCTGTGTCTGTAAAACTCAAAAATTTAAGATTCTGGTAAAATAAATAATAAATTATAATAGTTAAGTTATAATGCGATAAACTTACATGATATTATTAATAATAAAAATTTATAAAAGCTTTCACGATAAAGTTGGATAACTTAAAAACTAAAATTCTTTGATATTACATTTTTAGTGAAAACCTCAGAACACATAACGTGATGATATCGGCACTTATTTTACAGTTTAACCATTTTCTAGAATTTCCATGTTTCAATACATTTAATAACATAATAAAAGTTGTTTATCATTTTTTTGCAACCATTAAAATAGACAAGCAATAAAAATTATTACAGGTAAATAGAAAATACACAAAAACATTCAAACGTGCCTTCGTAAACCGACGACATTGAGTTAAAAATATGGAGCAGTTTTGCTTGAGAGAAATATCTTGCCAAACCACAAAACCAAGCACGTGGTAGAATTTACTGCGACATTTGCACCATACTATATCACCATTATCTGAATTTTTATTATCAACGCCGTATAGTGGCAATTTCAAACTTTTATTTTGTTTTGCAAATATTTTTATAAAGCAATAAACCATTTAAATCTTTGCTTTAAGTTGAAGTACAAATAAAATAACTAGAACACGGAACGCTTGTTTCCCAAAACGGCATAGCACTGCTTAAGAATTTCTTGAACATCCGCCAGTTCCTTACAAGGCTTAGATTTTTCTAAAGTATTTGCTAATGTGGGTAACTTTTTCAGGCATTGTCTTGCAACTTGAACATTTCCGTTTCTCAAACTTGTAATTACCTCGTCGTCGATTCCAATTTCAAAGTTAATTTTTTGTAAATGATGATATAATTTCCAATTATCTGTACACGCTTCACACTGGCAATCAAAAAAATATTGATTTTTTAAATATTGAAGGCGATCTTTCCTAGGCATTACCGCATGATGATATCTAAAAAAAGTAAAATTAAAACAAATCGTTAATTGTAATAATAAATATATTACTACCCATAGTTATCCAATAACTGCTCGCCTTCGGAAATTGGACGTAAAGCTCTCAACACGATACAACTTCCATAACAATGTCTTACGACATTGGGAGAACAGGAATGATTTAAAAGGCTTAGAAATCCGTAAGCTCCAGAACCAACTTCGTTATTTTCAAAAAATCCATTATCAACTTTTACAAGCTCCGATATTTCGTGGAAATTCGAAGGCCCAGTCTGCATATGCAAAAGTAGTAACTCTTGAAAAATAATTTTCGTGTCCGGGTGATCGATAAAATATTGAGTGAATTTTTCTACCAATTCAAAAATGATAGCTGCAGTGATAGCCCTTTCAAATAAATCGGCGGTCGATCTAAATTGGGTGTTACTTATTAAATTATGAACTTCAAGATAATTTTCAGATTTATAAACTAATTGATTTAATAGTTCGCCAGAGTTAAATTCGATAATACTTCCGATGTCACGGACACTCATGCAAATTTTCGACGCCACAAGCGTCAGTTTGCTGACTTCCAAATTAATTAAAGTAGCCAAAATTGAACATTCGTATTTATGACATAATGTCCACGATTTCTGTTTACAATGGTCCCCACAAAACATAACTAAAGAGCAATTATCACAAGCGATTAAGTTATAAGAAGGTCGTAAACACTCGTAACAATGTGTAAAATAATTTTCCTTTAATAATATTTGGCAAAATGGATTTTCTCGTGCAATTACGTCTCCAACCATTATATTTTTTGCAGCCACAATGTGTCTTCCTAAGTCTTTATCGCATTTTATTTCAATATAGTCACTAGCACATTCAATTACTTGGTTAGATTCGGAACTTAATGATGGCAGAACTTCGTGATAATTGAACGGTGATTGGCCAGATACTAAAGCGTCACATTTGTTCTTTCTTTGCAATAACTTTTCATAAAGATGTTGGGGATAATTGTAAAAGAAAGCGTAAGCTATATCCTGAAAAATAAAAGAAAAGTTAACCTTTCATACCAAAATAAGAATTAAAAGTTACACATTTTAAGTAAAATATTAAATTTTTATAATCAAATTGGGAAAAACTTTCTAAAACGGTTCAATATAAACTAATGTCTATTTGGAATATTATAAGAACCGCAAAACCAAGGCACGGTTTCTATTAATTTACAGTTGAAGTAATGCTGCAGAATTTCGTGCAATAATCGCAATAAAGTTTAATTTAAGCTCTCGATTAGTTATCCTAAGGCTACTAGTGCCATTCTACATTATAAAGCTTACGGTATTATTTTGTTGTCTACTTCATATGCTACCAAACACTTTTAGCTGAATGTACAAATTATGTACAACGCGCAAAGCTATTTTGTAAGAAAGTTTAGTTACAACTAGAACAGCTATAATAATGATAAACTGAAAGTTATAAATGCACAATTATTGTTAATTTCAAAACGAGCTACTAAACAAAAATTGAATTAGCTGCCGATTTCTTATATCGTAATAATAAGTAGGTTATTTTTGCGGCCTACGTATTTTTAACTTTTAAATTTCAAAATTTGCAACAGAAGTGGCAAAAAATAGTATATGTGCTTCGGAAGTCAAATTAACTTTTTACTGTTTGGAAAAAATAATAATTCCCTCACTTGACACAAAAAGTGTCACTTTGTCCACTTGTAGCATAATGTATGATTATGCATTCTCGGGACTTGAACTGTAACTCTGTGACTTTAATTATCAAGCTTAAAATATTTTTTAATTCGAAAGACTTATGTGAAAAAAATAGATTGTTTGGAAGACAACATTCCACTTCATAATTAAAATTATCGGGCGGTACCGACCCCGTTGAGAACCACTGGTATTAGCTAATTTATGATCCACTAGATTAATAAGGGTTTGCAGTCTGAAACCCGCACTGGAAATACTTTCTGTTTTCTAATAAATAAACGCACCAATCCTCATCAGTCACAAACCGAGCATTATGGACGCACGTTACTAATTATAACGATTAGCAGGTCAGGCAGCCGTACGGCCGCGGTGACTGTGATTGATATAATTGTGGGGATTGCTAGAAAGTTTACTTTTACCTCATATATGAGCATCGTGGACATAATATCATTATTAACTACAAATAAAGTTTCTCAACGCATGGATTTCGGTATGGAGTGCGGCATTCGGCCTCCCTAGAAATGGATTGTAACAAATTATATTGGTAAACTTTTTTTGGTTGGAAATATACAAATGACAAATGTACTACGGATGTAATGCCATGGCAACTTCATTATCTACGTGAAACGCATGCAATTCAATAAAAAATTTGGTTGAAATTGATGTCAAACGTTTGACCTGAAATGTTTAACCGATTTTCACATCGATAGCTTTATCGTCAGTAGCACAGGCTATATAGCTGTACAATACTGTAATGCGCATGAATGGACTAGCAAGATTACTACTTAAATACTAAACTGATTTTTATAAAACTTGACAATTAATTAAAAAAAGAAATAACTACCAAAAATAAAAATTATTAAAATAAAAAATTTTATTCTAATAAATAGAAAATTTCGACTACGAAAGATACACAATTAAAAATTTTATTAATACAAAGTTTCGAATAGTCGACTACGACATTTTCAATATTAGTGATCAGATCCGTAACTAAGGCGTGGTAAGGTGGTGCAGGCTATCATGGTATCATATGCTGAGACAGATTGGAGGTACAAAAGCTATAACTACCTTAGAAAATAGAAAAAACACTTAAAATTGAATTAAAATTAATTATCATGTAGGTAGTTTATGTTCCTGAAATAATCTTTTTCTGACCTGGAAAGTACTTCTAAAAGTAAACAGTGAAAACCAGGAAATCTGGAATACCTCCAGTAGCAAATTAAAAAAAAGAAATTCTCTCAAGTATTAAATTTGCTTTTTTTATCAATTTTTAAAAATCATCTCGTTACTTCCTTATGCTGGAGGGTATTCCATACCCCCCAGACCCACCGGTTTTACGCCCATTTTTCACAAAGTAGAAAAATTACTTAAAAATGAGATAAAGTTAAATATTGTGTAGTTCGTGTTCTTAAAAAAATCTTTCTTTGATCTAGAGCGTTCTTTTAAAAATAAACAATCAGAAAACTGAGAGGTATGACAAATCATTCACTGTTGGGCAAAGAAAAAAAATTATTTATTCAATTTTGTAAAAAAAAAAATATTTAACATTTAAAAAAATCTGTAGTTAGAACGGTCGGCAGAGCTGTATAACGCAAATTAAGCCATTTGCCACAGCCGCTTTTACCCTCATTACGGCTCTGTTACTGATGTGTATTCCTGTAAATAATTGCCATTTCTATTTATGTATTTCTACGTAGTCGAGTTTTTTATTTATTAAATAATTATATTTGTTATTTACCATGTTTGTTAACTTGGGTGTAGTAAAGTAATTAATACTGATTGATAATTTTAATTTGTAAATCTTGTATTCAAAGTATGAATTAAAATCGTAAAAGAAAAGTTGTAAAATATTTGGTGCAAAGCATTTTGAAAATTAAAACAAAATTGTAATGGTTAATTCCAGAGATTAAACGCAAAGCTTAAATTAGATTATCCTAAATAAAAGAGGGGAGAGTCTTATGACACTCCAAGTAAGGATGCTTCATATAAATAAATATTTTATCTATTTACCTTTAAGCATTCCTGGTATAACTTTTTTTCAAACAAAACTGCAGACCGATTTCCAAAAGCTAAGGATAAATTGTCATCATCTTTTGGAGCATTTGCAATACATTTTGTGTACCTGGAGAAAGCCAAATCATAATTTTTTATTTTAAAATAGTTATTTCCTTCTTGACGCAATCGTAAGGCAAAATTTGAATTTTTGGAATTTCCCACATTGTTTGGAAACAAACCATTTCGTTGTAGTAATTCATGAGCAAAAGTAACGCGGGAACTGTTTGAACTAAGACTACCGAATTCTTTCGCCACGCTAACAGTTTCACTATTAACCGCTAGGCACCGACACAAACTGATGAATATCGTCCGAACAGTTTTATCGCTAACGTTTGATTGTTCCCACATTGCAAATTGATTTTTTGTTCATTCACAACAAAATGTCACTGTACACGACACCATTCCTTGTTCTTAATCTTGGTTCCGAAATGATTTTTGTTATTGCCCAACGATTGCAAGCTCAAGGTATATGTCAGGATAGAGCTACCATCGGTATGATAAACTATTTTTAATCACGTTTACAATGTGCACTCACGCTTTACTTTTATAGCAAGCGCGCCAATTTTAAAGTTGTTTGGTCGAGCGAAATGAAGCACTGTATGTTTTGAAAGCTTTTTTGTAAAAGTCGTCACAGTTTTCGTTCCGTTTTATATTTTTTATATTTCCCGATCTATATATTTTGTATTAGTTTTAGATGAAATTCTATCTATTCTCATTTCTGGTCCGTTAATTGCCGAGTTGACTAAACCCCAAGCTTCTTATTCCCACGACGATGTTCGCTCTATAATCCAAGACATAACGCAATCATCTATAATGCGTTTAGATAACCATAGTATGGATCGTTTATGGGATCTAATCACTATGGTGTTCAAATGGCAGGTCACACTGTCATCAGATATAATAGCAATAACTCTTCGACATCTTTACGAAGTAGAAACATACTCGATAACCGAACAGACGCATCTTCAATTACATAAAGTTCAAAATATATTTGAAAATTTTAACAAAATATTTACCCAAACTGAAAAACATCAATTACGAGATGATGTGTTATCTTGGTTGCAATGCTACAACATACGAGTGTCACTTCTTCTTCGCATGGGGCTACAAAACGAAGATGGTGGTTTTGTGTACAACAATACCAACCCCATTGCTCAAGAAATGCTAAAAAATTTAGGCGAAAATATTTATTTAGTTACTCAAAACGGTAAAATTTTAGAACAACAAAATCAGCAAGAAACGGAACCAGAAGACAAAAGTTACGAATTACAAGTTTTTGTAGATCAAATGCTTGGTGATCGCAAATTAAGTACCGGGAGTGCCGAAAATGCTCCCGTTCTTAAATTGATGATCGACTCCGAAGTTGATAAGGCCAACGAAATAACTGTACAATTATTCGATAACATCGATGCATCGTCACGAGATAATGCTTTACAAAAAATATTTAATGATTTGAAATTAGATGAAGATCAGTCACAATCGTCAGTTAAAGACGAGTTATTAGAAATAATCGGAAACGATGACGAATAATTAGCATAAAGGTAACATAATTTTCTTGCCCAACATTGTATTATTAGTTTTAATTGTACCTTACAAAGGGTATGCTAAAATATGGGGTAAATATTTTTATACTTATCTTAGAAGAAAGATGGTCACTTTTTAATTTTGATTGCCTTGTTTTAGCAACAAACTAATTAAAAAAAATACGTTGAAAAGCAGCTGCATTCTTATCAGCTTTTCAAATTTTATTTATCTTTTTTATCTCTTAAAATAGTACAATTTGATTTGCACATTAGGTCAACGCTTCATTAGTACAGCCAAATTAATTTGCATTATCCTGGTTGCTCCGATGTAAATACACTCAAGATTGTCAATTACTTACTGTGCGCCCTGTATATATTTTAAATTAGCAGTTAATAAGTTTGTTTGTGTTTCTATTATACATTATATTTTCTACGTTTATTGTTATCGATTAATAATTTTATATTAATATATTGTAGGTGGTACATAAGTATCCAATTAAACGTCTAAAATTAAATTGTCGATTTTCTTAACGTTCCAAGGTCAAAAACCATACCGTAGTGAATATTTTAAACACTTAAAACATAAAAGTTATTTTTAAATTAACGATATCGAAAGTTCAAAATTACTGCAAACACAAAAGAATTCATTAATTTTTTATTCACTGTCCAAATCCAATAATGTTTGAAATTTCAAAGGAAAAAATCGGTAGGTAATGCAGTGTTCTGTTTTACGCAATAAATGACATATCGATTTTCTAACCTTTAGTTTTAGTTGCGTCTTGTCACAAATTTTCAAAAATTAATTCAAAAAAATTAAGAAATGGCAACCGCTACGAAAAATATATTTACAAAATTATTAAAGGTCGGTGTGAGTAGTTCGAATTTGTGGAAACACCAATTACGCCACAGCAGTGTGTTGTCTTCCCAGCTGATTTATTCGGAATATGGTGACCCGGTTAAAGTGATAAAAAAATGTGATAAAGAAATATCTGTTGGTATCAAACCGAAAGAAATATTAGTAAAAATGTTGGCTGCACCTGTAAATCCTGCCGATATAAACACAATTCAAGGCAAATATCCCTCTCGCCCTGTATTACCGGCAGTAGCTGGTAATGAAGGAGTCGCTGAAGTTATTCTTATCGGTTCGGAAGTTGACGAATTTGCCGTTGGAGATCGCGTAGTTCCACTTACCAGTAATTTAGGAACCTGGAGTACCCATGCAGTTTTCCCGCAAAATATGGTTTTTAAAATACCAAAAAAATTAGGGGTGATCGAAGCTGCAACGTTAACTGTAAATCCGTGCACCGCGTATAGGATGCTTCGTGATTTTATTAATTTAAAACCTGGTGACACCGTCATACAAAATGGAGCTAATTCTGCTTGTGGACAGTATGTAATCCAAATTTGTCGCGTTTGGGGATTAAGCACTGTTAACATTGTTCGAGATCGGAAAGATATTGGAAAGTTGAAAGATTTCTTAACGGATTTGGGAGCAACGGTTGTTTTAACAGAAGAAGAATTACGAAAAACCGATATATTTAAAACTGATAAGTTGACAAAACCACGTCTTGCGTTAAATTGCGTTGGAGGTAAAAGCGCGATGGAAATTGCCCGACATTTACGACATGGATGTCCAATGGTAACCTATGGTGGAATGTCTAGAGAGCCTGTGATAGTTCCTACATCAGCTTTAATTTTTAAAGATGTCCAAATTCGAGGATTTTGGATGACTCGCTGGACGCAAGAAAATTTTGAGAGTGAAGAAAGAATGGAAATGCTGGACGAGCTAGTTTCCATGATGACCTGCGACGAATTGCGTGGTCCAGTTGCGGAATTTATCAAGTTTGATAAATATCAAGACGCATTGGCAAATGCATTGAATTCACAAGGAATGACTGGAAAAAAATATATTTTAGATATTAGTGGCTGCAATGCCTAAATTCTGGTAGTTATTTAAGTGTCTTTTCTGTAATTTTAAAAATTAGTCTCTATAACAGTTTAATTTTTGTAATCTTATTTAGAAATATAAAATTGTTCAAAATTAAATTGTGTTAAGTAATTTGTTTTGTATAAAATCTTGAAACGAACAAAGGAAAAGTGAGAGAAAATTATAAACTGGAAAGTTTTTTAACGTAGCTTGAAGAACACTCTGTATTTTAATCATCCAAATGAAAGAAAGGTAATTTTCTTTATAATATTTAATAATAGTGTAAACAGTCTCGTAGGCACACATCTAATAATTAATAAAACTTGAGCATACAATTTAAGAGTTAGATCGGCAGTTAAATCAAGTTTTGTTTTGGTCATATTTTCCTGACGGCAAACTATCACATTAAAAGTGATCTTCCATTAACTTATAAAATGTAATTTGAAAGAAAATGACAAAGAACTTGCTATAAGTAAGAAATTCCTTGAGCAAGGTTAAGATGCTTATCTTTGATAGATATTGTAATGGCTTATGGAAAATAAAGAATCTTCATGTTTATAATAGGTGGGGATTAAAATGGAATCATAATTATAGGGTGTCAGTTCTTGAAAAAGCGAAGACAATTATTATTATTGAAGCAGATAATATTATTAATCCACGTGTATAGCTTCTTGCAAATTAACAAGTAGTAATAATTTAAATAAATTGTTTATTTGCAGTGAAAAATAATTTACCTACAGCCTTATCTTCTGACGAGTAATTTTCTTTATGTACATTGCAATAAAAATTCAATAAAATACTAAGCTTAATTATGGATGTGTAATCCATTCAGTAAATCAAAATTATTGTACCCGCAATAATTTAAAATAATTAAATTTGCGTAAATATCTATGCTTCCAGAACAACGTTTTATGCGGGTGCGTAAGAACATCTAAAATATTAGAGAAGAAGACTTCTCCAAAAGCTCAAATTCATCATATTTTTCTAGTAGGTATCTAACGGTACGGACACAAGGTAAGCCGGTTGCTTGTTTTGGTTGAAAGTGCTAAATAGTTATATAATAGTTGGCTAATAGTTATGCTATCTAGTTATTATAATGAATGTAACCACCCAGAAAAGAAGGCAGGTAATTGGACGCTGTTCGGCCGGCACTTAAAACTTGTCTTTATCACAAAAATCGTCTTTATTAGTTTCAGTTTATCTCGATAAGTCTTGTCGCAATTTTCGTCTCGTTGCTCTACTATTTTTACACTTTACAGCCTTGGTGTCTCACTAAATTACTATTACAAAATGTTTTTCTTTTTGTTTGAAAGTTCCATACTTTCTACTCTATATTTCATTTGTAAGAACTAAGATTAGGAAAGCAATGATCCTTTGGTTTATTACTTTTCTTAGTCAAATGGTGGTGGCGTTAACTCAGCAAACCAGACTCAAGTATCTGGATTTGCTTTAGCTTCCTATCCTTCCTATATCTTTATTCAGCTGCTGCGATTGGGATGTAGATAATTTAATGCCTTCTCTCTGATGTCATCTCTGGGAAAAAACAAGTGTAAAACTTTTTTACCATGATTTATCTTACGATTAGTTTATAATATGATGTTGTGAAGCATCTTGTGTTTTATACGTCTGAAGGGCTTGTTTCTTTTACTCACTGTAGCAATGAGTAACGTGGTTGGATTCTGCTTAACTATGTAATCAAGAAATTTGATAATATGGCAATGAATGTGGGTAGAGATGATATAAAAATTGTTGGCAAGGTTGTGGAGATCGAATTTTTCAATGTATCTAGGTGCTCCGGTAATTACTCGTTTTTGCATTTATTTTGGACGACTTGTAAAATTTAGATATTTAGCTTTGCTCCAAATAAAACATGTGTACAGCAGGATTAGAAGAATCTGTTTTTATGGATGAGAAGTGGGTAGTGAAACACAAACAGCCTTCTGTGACGCAACCCTTAATGAAAGGGTTGCCCAAACTAAAGATCCAGATTCTGTTGAAATCTGAAAGCCATGATTTTGTAAATTAGCTCTTAAAACTTTGGCAGATGCGAGGTCCTGAATTCTGCAAGAAAAATAGTTTGGTTATTAACAAATTAAATCAAAACCGTAATACGTAAATTGCGCGAAAGAAAAATATTTATAAAATATTGCTTACACTAAGATTTAGGAAGTTTACACAATAATAAGATGACACCAATTCACTCCAAACGCTTGACGTGCGGCTACTAAAGTTAACAGATGGCTACATTTGATCCAAATCAACAGGCGATACCTCACCGTTGTTAAGCGGAAACATACAGAAACACTTTTCGTAGATGTTGCTGATCCTACTACTGAACCAGCGAGAAAGCTCTTGTTGGTAGCACAAAGCAAAACTAGATCATTCAGATAATGAAAAATTTCCCAAAGTAATATATATTGTATCAAAAACAATAACATAAAAAAAACAAATTACAAATGCAAAATTTTGTTACAGCAAAAGCGTAAAGGGCGTTGGTGGTTTTTTTGCCACTACTTAAATATGTGTTTTGAAGATGAGTTTCTGGTCTGAAGTAACACCAAGGTATTTTGTCGTCGAGGTCTCTTGGATGTCAATGTGCTTAATCGTCAGTGAATTTTTAATAGAGCTCTTTCTTTGTGTAAAAGTAGTCATGATGGTTTTGGTCTTGTTGATTTGAAGTGGCCAGTTGTTGCAGTATTCATGAAGTATGTCGATGTAAGCTTACAGATTTAAAATTGTGTCATCATTTTCTTTTTGCTTATTTCAAACCATATAAGTCTTCGGGACCAGACGGGATATTTCCCGCTTTATTATAACAGGGAGAGGAAATTCTTTCTTCCCCTTTCTGCGCTATGTACAGGGCAAGTATTGCCCTCAACTATGTACCCACTGGTTGGCGAGAAGTCAAAGTGGTATTTATACCCCAGCCGGGGCGTGCTTCATACGACCAGGCTAAGTTATTTCGTCCAATCAGCTTAATGTCATTTCTTCTGAAAACTCTCGAGACTCTGATTGATAGATATATCAGGGACGATGTCTTGGTGTTAAAGCCACTTCATCGATACCAGTATGCATATCAAGCAGGAAAATCGTGTGAACTAAGTATCCACGAACTTACCCGTAGGATAGAGGAGGCTCTTGTGGGTCAAGAAATTGCCCTAAGAGTATTTCTTGACATAGGGAGGGGGCGTTTGACAACACGTCTTTTGACTCAATTGAGACCGCACTTCAGAAACGGGAAGTGAGTCCATTCATCATAGGATGGATAAACTCCACTCTGAGGAATAGAAACATTAAGGCTACTCTGGGTCTGGCAACTTTGGAGGTCTCCGCGGCGCGGGGGTGTCCGCAAGGGAGCGTTCTGTCGCCCCTCCTGTGGTGCTTGGTGGTGGATGAGCTCCTGAGGGCGCTAGAACAGGGTGGAATACATGCGCAAGGTTTTGCTGACGACATAACAATTCTCGCCGTCGGGAAGTTCGGAGGGGTTTTGTCTGCATTAATACAGCGGGCCCTGAGAATTGTCGAACGGTGGTGCACCAAGGTAGGATTGTCGGTAAACCCGGAAAAAACCGCCGTGGTAGCCTTCACTAAATGCAGAAAGGAACTGCAGGAAGTGAGGATGCCCATACTCTAGAGGAAAAATCTGCAACTAGCAGATGAAGTCAAATATCTGGGGGTAACCTTGGATAAAAGGCGACTAGGGCCATGTGGGCCTGTAAGAGAACGATCGGTAAAACGTGGGGACTTAAACCTAAAATGGTCCTTTGGCTTTACACTAAAGTGGTGATACCCACAGTAACATACGCTTCCCTTATCTGGTGGCATAAAGCCCAGAAAAAGAAAAGTATTAAAAAACTTAACAAGTTGCAAAGACTAGTCTGTCTAGGAATAACGGGGGCAATGGCAACAACGCCCACCGCAGCAATGGAGGCACTATTGGGACTGCACCCACTACACTTGGTAGTGGAAATGGAGGCCCAAATGGCTGCATACAGGCTGACGATTAAAGATCAAGGGGGAGGAATCTGTAGAGAGGGCCACCACACCATGATCTTCAACTCCAACAAGAGTAACAACACGCTCTGCATGAAATCGGATAGCACTGTAAGAGACTTCCGAAAACCTTTTAAGGTTATAATTCCTAAGAGGGGTTCGGAGGGCGGCGAACAGGAGGTGGGAAAACGATTCGAAACCATCTGGTACACAGATGGATCCAAAACTTCTGTAAGTACTGGAGCAGGAATAAGTGGTAAGAGACCAAGGGATGCTTTTAGCATAAACCTGGTCCAACACGCAACTGTTTTCCAGGTCGAAATTCTGGCAATAATGACCTGTGCAGAGGAAGTGATTCGGAGAGCTTACATAAATAAGCGCATCTGCATCATGACCGATAGCCAGGCAGCATTAAAAGCTCTGGAGGGAGTAGAAATACACTCCAAAGTTGTGAAGAACTGCCTTGACACACTGGTGAGACTGGCACAAAGCAACATGCTAACACTGATGTGGGTGCCGGGACACACTGGTATCAGTGGCAATGAAAAAGCTGACTCCTTAGCAAGGGAGGCTGCATGTAATAAATTAGTAGATCCAGAACAAACTTGCGGGATTGCATACAAGACTGCAAAAGGGACTATCAAGGAACTACTAAGAGAGAAACACCTTGTGTACTGGAGGAATCTTCAGGGACTGAGGCAATCGCGGATGTTTATTCGGGAACCCTCCGGGGACAAAGAGACCAAGGAAATACTCCGACTGAGCAGAACTCAGTTGAGGAAAACAGTAAGACTATACACAGGACACTGCTGCTTAAATAAACACCTCAATAATATTGGGGTCGTTGAAGATCCTACATGTAGTATGTGTGGGGAGGAGGAAGAAACTCCATACCATCTTCTATGTGTATGTCCAGCTCTTGCCACCGTAAGGCATGAACACCAGGGAGTCGATATGCGACTACCGAGGAAATAAAAAATTCATCCATCAATAATGTACTCAACTTTGTTGAGGACGTGAACTTGTTGGGGTAAAACTAATAACGCGGGGTACAATGGGCCAGGAGCCTAAGTGCAAGGGGGAGTAACTTTTACAGACCACACCCGTTCAGTAATAATAATACCACCTCTTTAAATACAGCGACCACTATTACAGAGTAGCGTAACTTAGAGAGGTAGACTATAAGAAGGAAACTGTAGAGGTAGTTAAAATCGTTGCAATACCGAATTATGCGCCGTCTTGTGGTGGCGAAACAACACCGGAACCGTGGAGCGTATCCTTAAGCTTTTACATTCTAAATAGAATATTGCTTACTCTTTCTGGGAATTACAAATCTGATTGGCGGGGTGGATTAGTCCCCATATTACATATTTCAGATAATCAATATCGATTTCACCACATCGTTCCAGATGCCCACTGGAAGACCAAGCTAAGAAATTCTGTGTAGTCTGCGATTTGAAACCAGAGTTTTCGCTCCGCACTCAACCAGCGGTCACGCCACGGCTGTGACTAGTATAATTAATATAGCCATAAAATGTTCCCACCGTAATTACACAAGTTTACACATACACAATAATCTACAAGGGCTACCCTAAAATAAACTTAAAAAGAGCCAAAAATACGTCGGTGAACACGAATTAGAAAAAAAAATTTACTTACGCGAGAGCTCTAGTAAGTTTACACAGTAATAAGGTGGCAGGTACTTCCTTCCAATCAAGATAGGATGTGTGGCATTGCAAGTGAAATTGGAAAACTATGCAACGCTGGCATACTTGCAAAGTATTGCTTGGAAATGTAACGAGGGTAACACTTGACCAACTCTATAGTTGCATAAAACACTGCTTGCTAATGTTGTGGCTGAACCGTGAAAGAGTCAATGATTTGAGATGCTAAGCAAAGCTGAATCATCCAGATAATAAAAAGATACCCCAAAGTGATTCGTCATCTAACGGAGAACGAAGTTTTAAGGTTAAGCTCTTTTAGTGTGTCTTAATCGTGTCTTAAAAAGAACAACATGAAAAACGCTGCCAACAGTAGATAATTGGAAAAAGTCGTCAGAGTGGCTTACCAAAACTACGTAGAGCTCGTACGCATGAAAGAACCTGTCTGAGAAAAACTCACATCAGATGTAACCAAGAGTCAAAACCGTACGCTGGACCACTTGTTACAACCTAGCATGAAAAACAAAAGCGTCTCCACCGAAAAACTATTTGCTAACGCAAAACTCAAACGTCAGCTTTTGGCTCTCTTTATCGGGAGACTAAATTCGACGTCCTCATTCAAGCAATCAATCTTATCAGCATTTGCACGCAAATGCATGCATGCAGCATGAATTTAAATTGCATGCATCAAAATATTTGAATTAAATACAAATAAAAGTGCAGGATCAGATTATGAAATTATCGTAAAATACTATTCACGGAAGAACTGAATAACAAAAAATGCAAAAATTTGTTACATCTGACAGTACACACCAAGGTTGTAAAAATATACTTTTGTATTGTTGGGGTAAACTTAAATATATTTTAAAAACACATTACAATTTTCAAATTTTTAAATTTCACCTTCTCAAAATTTTAAAATGAGAGGCTACGGATGAGACTTTAATATTTGAAAATTACAAATTAATCTTTGTTTGGGATAGAAACTCTTGAAATAAACAACCCGGTGTTATACAGGGTGAATGAGATCACCCGTATCAGTAATTTTTTTCAAAAACGGTTAGTCGTAGAGAGTTTGGTCAAAAAATTTTATTATAAAAGCCGTAATAAAGAATCAAATGGTGATATTATTATTCCGGGAAAAGTCGGCATCCCGGGTAGTTTGCTCCAGAATATCAAAAACTCCAGAATTTTAAATAGCACTATAGGTCTAAAATAGTATTTTTGAAAATATCTTTTAAAAATAAGCAAGTTTTGAAAGAAAAATTTTTTTATTACTGCCACCCCTTTTAAGTAATATCCAATTGAACTTGGTCAATTTTCAATATTTTAACTTGAAATTTGTTTCACATATTATTGAATATTGTTACTTTGACAAAATGTGAAAAAATAAAAACTCGATTTCTTTTAAGTTTACAATGGTGGTGTTTCCCCTGATCAATTTCAATTGGATATTACTTAAAAGGGGTGGCAGTAATAAAAAAATTTTCCTACAAAACTTGCTTATTTTTTAAAGATCTTTTCAAAAATACCATTTTTGACCTATGGTGCTATTTAAAATTCTGGAGTTCTGGATATTCTGGAGTAAACTACTAGGGATGCCGACCTTTCCCGGAAATAATAATATCATCATTTGATTCTTTATTAAGGCTTTTATAATAAAATTTTTTGACCCAACTCTCTACAACTAACCGTTTTTGAAAAAAATTGCTGATACGGGTGGTCTCACTAATATAAAACTAATAATAATTTATAGGTACTACTAACTTTTACTTCTGCCAATTTTTACATTTTTACTATTTTGGCCCCGTAGCCAGAGCGAGAGTATTAGAGTACGTGCCCCCTCCACCTAAATTTATCATTTGTTTTTTCAAAACAAACGATTTTAAAATTTTGTTTAGCAAAACCAATATTTTGAAAATTAAATTTTTTAAATTCTATTAGTTCTAACGCATTTGACCTTAAAAAATCAAAAAGTTTGTTTTTGACACTCTTTCTATTATTCTATTCCATGAAGGATTTAGTAAAAGATTTAAAAAAATGTAAGTGCCTCTCCTTGCAAGAAAAAACCTTGCCATTGGCGTGCTACGCCGCAACGTAAACCCATAATTTGGTTCACCTGATCTGGAAGCAATTTATCTACATGATTAGTTGGAATATTCTATAAATGAGATTTTCCCAATATGGGTTACTATGGAATCTCTTTGGAGTGGTATTTAAATTCCAACCTCCTTCTGATACCAGATCGGTGGACTCCAATTAATTTTGCTGTGTGGGAACCTTTCTCTTTGGGAGTTAATATTTGAATAAAAAATTTATTTTAAAATTTGCATCTTCATCTTCAACTGTTGTATTTTCTGATTTAATTCATTATCATTATAATTTACGTACATATAATTTAATATACTAATTCAAACTTTTGTATTCATATTCGGAGTTATTATTATCAAAGACCACATAAGAATACGATACTGTGATATCAAGCCCAAAATTAGAAAAAACGCCATTAAATTGAAGGAAAACCGTAGTTTGTTTCTCACTCTTACTTTTCTCTCATACAATCTTTTTGATTAGGCTAGTTTGATAGCCAACTTCTATTAAAAACACGCCACACATAGAAAGAAGACAGGTTTATATGGACACTGATGATGATGGCCTACAGCGAAACTGTAAGAAAAAACAGACATTAATTTCATCACATAAAAATATAAAGATAATAACTAAAATAACAAAAAATTTAACCAACACTTTTTTTTACCAAATATTAGAGTGATTGCAAGTTTGCTTTAACTTAATATAAATTTATGAGTGCATTTTTTCTTTTCGATGAGAAGCTTCGTTTCAATTACATTAGTAACTACATGTACGTTAATTTTTTTTATATATAGTAGGTTTGTAAAACTATAGCAGACATTGGTAAAATTCTCATGGTATGTTTATCTCACCATTGTTTAACTTTTATTCCTTTATCGTAATACAAATCATTGCATGCAATTTTATTTAATAAATAATTAACTCATTATTATATGATTATTGTCTATTACACAGTATTTTAAATGGATGGGTAGTTACATTTCTTTGTTTAATTTTTAATCGCATGTTGAACGCAGAAGATTTATATAACACTCACATAACCTTAACTACATACAAAACAATTGGTCAAAAGTTCACTGTTCACAAACATGAATTGCTTTATTCTTGAATTCTTACATCTTTGTTTTTTTATCTCATTATATTTTGTCTTTTCTTTCATTCGAATATTGCAAAAACTTATCGGTTAAAATCTTGCTGGGAAATATTTCGGTACAATATAAAATTAATTTTATAATTTTGATTTTAATTAGATTTGCCTAAATATGTGTAAAAACTGTAATTTCGTTGTAACCAATCCCCCTACAAGTTTTCTAAAAAATAGTTATCCTTAATTTAAGGAGGTATTCTAGAAAATAACAATAAAACTCTTTATGTTTAATTAATTTTTCTTTACAATTATCACCTGTTTTTAACGTAGATTTTATTATAACAACTTTTCTTGTATTGTTAATTATAGTCTTCGTATAGCTAAATGATAAAATCTAATCTGTCTATAAGTGACTATAAAACATTAACGATTTATTAATTCTACTGGCGGTCACTTTAATGACGTCTGCAATTCTATACGCCATGCACCAAAGAGTCATTCAATAAAAATTAGACTGATGAGAAAAACATACCATCACCGCTTCTTTATAAAAAAAAAAAATTTTTTTCTACAATGAAAGTATAAAATTGCAAATAGATATTCTCTGTATAACTTATTCGATAATTTATTCCGAGTATAAAAGTTACCGTGTTCTACAATGTTCTACTCGTACACGGTCGGTATAACTATACCTGAAAAGTAGTTCTTCCGCACTGCTTATAAGTCATTTGACATCGTTGTGAAGTATTAATTTGATTTATTGGTTATAGTTTTTATTGTAAAAGGTGTTTAACAAAAATAATTTTTAAAGAATGAATAAGAAGAAAAGGTGTAATAATTTTCATTTGCTTCTGCAACTCTGAAAACATCAAAAAAAACTTCAAATCATCATTAACAAGACATTAACATCTACCGATATTTAACCTCTTGATGGACCAATGTTTTTGGATTCTTTTTTAAAATTTATGGTTATTTTATAATTTTTTATACCGCAAACTGTAAACACAAAGGTGGGAAACCTTCCCACAGATGCCTCCTAGAACAGTAATATATAAAACAATTTTTACTGAAAAGATTACCTTCTTTGTAAAAGTGACCTTAAAAAGCGGTTATCTCGCGGCCTTGCAAAATAATCTCACTGTAAAATTCCAATTCTAATTATTACAAAAATTTTTTAATTTTAATTTTTTTTTATAATATACTCCTAAAAGAAATAATGCACACTTATTCCTCACAAGATTGATTGATATTCAAAAATCAACTAAATTTTTACAACATTTACATTAATTAAATGTAGGTAATTAAAATATTACAAAAATATAAAAGACTTTGCAATCAAAATACGCAAACATTTTTGGGTCCAAAATAATACGGCAATATTTATTTATCTTTCAAACAATTACATGGCAATTAAAAATAAATATAAGGTTTCACTAAAATATGATGTCTTTTGTAATAAAAATATCAAAGTATGTAGGTATTGAAACAAGAATTAAACTTAAAATAATATAGTATTTTATTGCCAAATTTACACGCTGAAGATTTAACGACAAGAAGCGAAGAAAGTTAACAATTGATTCACATTACACCGATTTGGTCGAGATGTTATTTATAATTAATTCGATATAAACATGTACTTCCTTACTTATTATTCTTCTCAGTGCAGAGTATAAACTGCAAAATTATCGATATTCCATACAAAGGTAAGGTTACCTTTTACCACCTGTAATATATGTATTGATAATTAATATTTTACACATCGTAAATTTCTAATAATTTAATTTTTCAATTTGCTACTAAACAATTTGAAAACAATAAATTCCATTTCTTTTCCTTTAAGTAATACTTTGTATAATATAGTACTAATTCCACTTGTTTTTTGTTAACTTCTTCAATTTTTCAACATTGTTTAACCTTCTTCATTTTTTTAACCTAAACAATGTTATGTGTAAATTTTAGTTAAAAAAATTTTGGGGTAGCATTTTTTCCATGATCCATAAGAGTTCTTATAATTCATTTTTAGACAAATTTTTTTTATAACGCGCATGAATGGTGAATTAAAGAGATTCTTATTGCATTTTTATAAGGATCTAGAAAAGCAGATCATTGTCGTCAAGAATACGATAAAATGAACAAAACCTACGTCTTAAAAGCAAATACGTTTTAAAATATTATATTCAATTTGAAGGACGTACATAATAGGATTAACGAGATTCACACTGTCCCCCAAAAAAGTAGTTTTTACTTAAATTTTCTTATAAAATTATTTTCTTATTAAAAGTATACAAATACAGACCCAGAAGTAAACGAAATGTGGGACGACCCAGAAAAAGATGGAGAGACCAAGTGACGCAACGGACAATGTCTAGAGCGTGGAGATGATGAAAATTATTTAGAACTATTACTTCAAATTATTTCTTCGAATTATTGTATAATTTTTACGAATGACATTTTAGTTTTTCCCCATACAGTTATTTTCCAAGACGTTTGATTTTGTTGCAAAATGACAATTTTGTACAATAACGAGGCGATCTAAACGTGGTATCCGGAATTAAATCCGTTTGTATTGACCCGCTTGGAGGAATTTAAAATTATTACTCTTCAATTTTCCGTTCTTATAACTGTTTGGTGTGAATTGGTGTCAGATGCATGGGCGTCCATTATGGGGGCCAAAAAAGGCAGCTGTTTATTTTTATTTATTTTCAGTAAGTATTGACAAATTATGATTGAAAGGCTTAAGCTAAATTTTCTTGTATTTATTTGTCCGTTCATCCGGGAGCGCTCTTATTGGTCCAAGTCTTTATTCGACAATTATGACATTTCAATCGAATGACAAACGTACAAACGGACACATGAAAATTTAGCTTTACGCTGCAACAACGTTTACAAATTGTTGAAATTTTTTACCATAATCACTGAACTGTTTGCTATTTAATTTTATGGTGTACGTAATCGACTATCCGAGTGAATTATTTATTGAATTATGGATAAATTTAAAACGCAATTCACGTTTCTAGATGCCAAAAAGCAAACAAAACAAAGAACTGTGCGCATAGAAGATAATATCGTTACTGTAGACGTTAGTGTTGGCAAATATTCAACTTTATCAATTCGTTGGCGTGCCCACGAGGTTGGACTTCGTGTTTCCACTATGTGGAAAACTTTGTGTAAAGATGTTATGGTATGATATCACAAGATTCAGCTCTTGCAAGAACTGAAGCCGCAATACCATCGTTTGTGTGGTACCTACATTTGGTGATTGGGTTATCTTCTGTTTTCCAGATGGAACTCATTGGAGTGCTTTGCTGCGCAGAGGAAGTCCAGGACAGAAATGTCCGGGGAAAAACTATTTAAATAATCACGGACAGTAGGGCGGTCCTTGCGGCGCTGAACCGCTGCAAAATCATCTCTGGTCTTGTGCTACAATGCATCGAGGCACTGAACGTGATATCCACTCATAATGTTCTAACTCTCAGTTGGGTTAAAGGGCATGAAAGAAATGAGGGCAATGAGAGGGCTGATGAGCTGACGAGGCTAGGTTCTGGAAACGTGCCGTGCGGTCCGAAGCCTTTTTTCTCGCTGGCTGTTAAAACCCTTGATGCCATCATAAAAAGGGAGACCCGCAGACTGCAAATTGAAAGGTAGGAGAATGTGGCTGGATGCCGTCAGGCTAAGGCTGCAATTAACATACCATCTGACAAACATGCAAAATATTATCTGAAGTTGTCTCGGACAACTTACGAGTTATCGTGGGATGTCTTACAGGGCACTGTAAGCTAAACAAACACCTGCACACTATGGGACTGGTTGAAAGCCCATTATGTCGCGGATGTGAAAAAGAAGATGAAACAGTGGAGCATGTGCTTTGCAACTGCCCAGTGCATCAAAAAGAGGATCCACGTTGGGGAGCTTCTAGCCTAGCATGGCCAGTATTAGTGGCACACCGTCCTCTAAAGTACTCGAGTTCCTCCTGAGTTTAGGGTGGCTTGAGGAATAGGAAGCTGGTGGGCTGCTAACAACGGAGGTAGCATAATGGGCCCGATTATGTGGCCTGAGTTCATGTGAACCATGGTTTGCTCTCCACTTTCAATCCAGAATCCAGAATCTAGGTGATTGGGTTGGATATCATTTGCAAGTTGATTCTGTGGTTTACCGTAAAACTTTTTTTTAGTAATGTAGCTCATTTTTAGCTCAATGGTTACTTTAATAAGCAAAATTGCCGCATTTGGAATATGGAAAATCATCAAATAATGGTGCGATGATCACTGATTATTTAGATAATTTGGAAAAAATGTGCTTCCAAAAGGATAGTGCCACATGTCATGCAGTCACTATAACAATTGATTAATTGGAAGAGCAATTTGGCAATAAAAATATTTTGAAAAGTGACCTGTCCACCAGCCATCAAGTTTATATTATTTAACGCTTTTTGGTTACTTTCTTTGGGACTACGTTAAATCCTTGGTTTATACCGATAAACTGGCGACGATTGAAGCTTTGGAAGCCAACATAACTGGAGTTATTGTGGACATAAGGTCCCAAATTCTTGAAAAAGTTGAACAGGATGTTAGAGGTAACCGCAGCGGACGTTTGTCTGAAATTATTTCAAATATTAATTGATATCTCAATTTATTGTTGTTTTATTTAGATTTAAAGTTTTGTCGCATTAAAAGTACACCCTTTACAATAGGATAAAAACCTAATTTTGTCAAAATTCAATAAGCATCTCAGCGCCCAAATGGAATACTTGTTTAAAGTACAACATTAAATGATTTCTGTTTGGAAGCTTGTAGAAAAGTTTTAGAATCACTGTTAATGTTTAAAATAGTATACCTGTCTATGTGACACTCGAAAAACTTACTCAGTCAACATTTAAATTAAATTGAACATGTAAAAGAAAAAAATTCAGAAACACTTAAGATGAATTTGGATGGAGCTGCAGGGATTCAGTATCGGATTGGAAAAACGCAATTAAATTCTCGACTTTATAGAATCAAACAAGAAGAAAAAGCCGAAATGAGAATGCATAATACGCTTAAACAACGATTTGTAGCAAAATATAGCAAACCAAGTATTGATCAAACTCTCGATGTAAGTATAAAATGAAATTAACTAACAGCACGTGGCCGTTACTAAATTTTTTTTGCTTATATTTAAAAAAAAAAAACTACTTAATAGAAAAAATTTTAGCAAAATTTGTGATGTAGTCAAAATTTAAGAGGAAAGTTCACAATAATTTACACCTAACATTAATTTTGACGGTTTAAATTATAAGAAAATAATTAATGTCATGAAAAAAAGTTAAAAAACACCGACTTATGTGACCTTGACAATTCGTTCCTTTAGATATTTGCGGGGGCTAAACTAAAAATATGCTTGAATTTGGAGGGTCATTAACATTGCAGAAAGCTTGTTTCAATAGGATCAAGAAAAATGATGTCACAAATGAAAACTTATTAGGATTAAAGTGGTAGTTAATAGTTCAACACTTTTTGAATTTAAATTTGCACGCCTCAGGTTCTAGATCTGCTTTATTGTTACCGAAACTAAAAGATTCATAAGAAATAGATAACTTTTCGTGCTTGGTCTTTCATCTTCCAGTGCAGCAAAAATTAAAATGAATGATTACTTTTTAGCAAAAGTAAATTTTAACTTTAGGTATTACCAAAAATAATTTTGCATGAATGACAGCGACGCCACGGGCGCCTTACTTCCGAGTCATTGTCCCACCTGGATGTTGTTGGGCGCCAAGTACTAAATCAGAATTTTTTCCGTAATTTGTTTGTTTTCTTTCTCTTGGGATTAAATCTAGTGACGCCTGAAAGCCAGGGTATTAATGGACTTTAAAATTCAAGAATTCGAAAACTCCAAACATTAAGCTGGTTCAAATCAGCTAATTCAAACATTTAAAAAAACTATCGTGTTTCATGGTCTGAAAGTAGAAAGTTATCAAAAAAAATAATATATAAGATCCAGGTTACACATTACATCTTACTTAGATCGGTAACGAAAGGATTTAATATTTTACCGACTGTAACGCCGTAATTTATCTTATAACATTTTAATATTTTTGCTACGATTGCAATTAAGTAGGAAAAATTAATAAGACTTTCTTTCTATTAAATTAAATAAAATTAAAAAATATGAATATTTCACAGTTTATATTTTAACTTTTCATCGAATTTACCTTACACCGTAGATACCTAATACGGTGTCTATGTCTAGACATTACCATTGTAAGTTATAAAACCATAAACCATCATAATACAAATTTTATACCTATGCAAAAAAAAAGGATGCTTAAGTTTAAAGTGGGTCAGTTATTAAGAAAATTTTAATTAAAAGAGACAACAGAAGAGCTACTATAAATTTTATAATCCAACATCATAATAAAACACCAAAGATGGTTTAAAAACTTTAGATCCGATGTCAGATTATGAGTAGCCCTTCTTCTTAAAAATGCATGAAAGCTTCGGTAACTGACATTTTCATAATTTAATTTGATACACCAAAACAACTTGCAAAGCAAGTAGATTAATTAATTGTAAAAATATATTGACTGCATTCTTGCACTAATTTATTATTAATTCTTTTTTATTTTTAGGCTCCATTTGTAAAAATGTATGAAACTCATACTCCTGGCTTTTGTTACCGAAGAAATGGTGAATGTAGAATACCTCAAGTACAATCAATTTCGTCTTCTATAGATTTTGAGGTACAGTTTTTATAGGTTATTTTGTTAGATACCGTACCTAATTATTTAAAAATTGCAAATAGAATATTCATAATCTATTATTTACTAATGGACAAGTGGATATTGAAAAAGTACTATGTCTTCACCTCTTAAGTGCTCATAAGACGGAAACTCTTAAACCACCCACGAAAAATGACAAAGCTCTTAGTTTTTTAGCAAGGGAACAATCACCTTTGGAAAGACTAATCGAACGATCAAAAAAAAAGTATCAAGATGAAAGTCTTACGAAGCTCTTGCCAAGATATATTTTAGGTTAGTTGTAATCATAATTCACATCAATCAACTTATTAATATACCAATACGTTACATTCTTGTTAAACCCGCAAGACCACATTATAAATTAGATTAATCAAGTAATAGGTTAGGTAATAAGATAATAGCTAACGTAATCAATAAATTGTGGCTTTATACAAGGTCTCCCATAATTTCATTCCAATGATAATGGTGATCAAAAAACATATTTAGAGATGATCATTTTAATTATGGCTTTTAAAATTGCAAAATGAGCTCAAAATGGCCAATTCTTTTTTATAAAAATGAAAAATAAAATAAAAATGAACATGTTAATCAGCACCTTCAGCTTTTCTAGCTTCTAAGAGAAAAACTGTGGCACTAACCCTTAGGGAGACTTGTTGCTTTGCTATAATTATACAATTATTGTAGTATGATTCCTCTCCCAAAAAAAAAATTGTTGCCAAAAGGAAAATTGTGAAGGTTTTATTTATAATACCTAATAAAAACAAAATGTTGTAGAAATAAATATAGAAGAATTAAGTAATGTTGTTGCTAGGGTCACTTAGAGTAAGCCTCTTAAAATTAAAATCAACTTATTCATGCGTTTTTCTTTTTTTTATTTTTAAATGTCTTGAAATATTGAATTTATTTCGCATTTTGCAACTTTAATTTTTTTGTTGAATAATTGATAAAACTTAAAAAAAAATATAGCACTGAATTCAGGGAAGAAAAACCTTTCAAATGAGGTGTTACTTGCCATGTCATCCCTATTAACATTTCAGGGGTTGTCATGACAGCGCAAAAGGATGAAACAATACGGGAGTGACATTGGTCGCAAAAGTTGTCCCCCTCGATGATAAACTTGACGTGTTTTTGCATTTCTTAAAAAAAAATTCTGCTGGCCACAATCCCGTCTGTTTCGTTTTCAAAAGGCCACCCTGTATATAGATTTGCCACTTGTAAGCTTAATTTGCATGTGATTGATTATTTAGGCAATTTTAATAATTCCTAATCAATCTTGAGTTAATCTTTCAGAAACTTTACAGAATCACACAAAAGCCAATATTTGAACTAATAAAATGAACTAATTTTTTGCTTAAAAAATATTCTGACAATATGTTTAATTAATACAAATATTTTCATCACAAAATTACATTGTCGGGTAATAAATTCTCTGTTTTTATGCATGTTAATATTGTTTTGTGACATTCCAACTGTCGGTTTTCCACTTGGTATTAGTTGATTAATAATTTTGACTAATAAATAACTAATTAGTAGCATTAACAACAATTTTAGCAGATAATTAAGTTTACGATGCACTACAAAGTGTTATGTTTATTAGATTTAATTTGGAGGTTACGTCGCACGATGTATGAAACAACTACTTTCCCTCCTCCTCAGTTATCCAACATTCAGTTTTAATAAAACAAGTCAAATTAATTTGTTTGTCACCGTTCGCTTTGTGTTTAATTCAAAGCCACAGACAGTTTTGTAGAAATGATTTTGTTTTATTTAAACCCTGCTTTTTGTGTTAGTGGCTTTTAACACCTGGTTAAGATTTTCTGTTAAGTATAATCTTTAGATTAGAATTCAATTATGAAATTCTGATGGGTACTGGTTCACTTAATTACCAGTGAAATTCGACTCATCACTATTGTGGTTTTAATGTCCTTTTTACTATGGTCAGTTTTTATGGGCGTTTTGTACTTGAGAGGTTGCCATCCAGTTCCGACCGCTCCGATCTTGACGTTCTACGTCACATTTTGTAAGTAGCTGCGGTGTACTTTTATACGATGATCGAGAATTTCTTTTCAAGCAACTTTTTCCTCCCTAGATTAGCGGAAAGGTAAAGATTTCATGGTCTCGTATTCGTGAACGGCTTCCGTAGAATAATTTGTCCTTTTTTACAGAGGTCTGACAGGTCCAAACGACTTCAAAATTTAAAACTTTACTTTTATTTTTGGATTTCCTTTTCTTAAATCGTAAGAATTGGTAAGATTAAGCGATCTTCAGATACTAAGAAAATAATCATAAGAACTAAATAAGATAAAACAACATAATTTTATGTTTGCTTGGGGTTGACAAACTTGTCAGTAAGACCACAGTGTATGCTTACATTTTGTATAATATTATGTGTAAGTATATTTACACTACGGGTGTTTGTTTATAAATAAAGTGCATGTTTACACTGTGGTTAGATATCCTATAAAATTACGCGTGTAGTCAAACTTCTACATAAATATTGTGGAGATTCAATATCACTACATAGCATTGGAATGATAATGTTTTTTTTATATCTCCCATTTAAGTGCCACTACCAATCTGAGAATATGAACTTTATGGTTAAAATCGTCTGATTTAAGTTTTTTTCAAGTTTTTGATTTTACTGTTTTATTATGAATGCTATGTAAAACCTTGTCTGCAAAATAATCCGTTTATAATGAATTTCAAGCGATCAAATCGTTAGTACATTATAAGCGAGAAATCATTTTAGCCGCAATAGTCTAAAAATGTAAACATTTCAGGTAAATATTTAATGCAGTTGAGTCCATTATAGGTGAATTATTTAATAATTTATAGGTTATAGTAACCTACTCAACCGGATATGTATGTCACAATTCATTTTCAAATTATTATGACTGGATGGTGTTAAATGTGTTTCCTTGCACAGTATACCTAATATAGTTCTATTACCGGCCACTCCAAACGCTTCGATCGATCACTGTTATTTGCTTTGTGGGAGGGTGGTATGGACAGAATATACAAGCAAGACTAAAAAACTGAACGAAAGTTAGCATTTATAAACAGCTTAAGGAAATTTGAGACTGGATTCTAAATTTTAGAATGATTCGTAAAACACAACCTGAAAAATTGCTGTGGTTTGGATTCCACGTTGAACTGTTGGTCCTACTTCAAATTTAAACAAAAATGGATTTATTTTAAATTTAATTGCAATACATACTATGAAAAAGAATATTATGGTATATTCATAATAATTAGAAGTACTTAATACTTCCTGTAATTGGGTTTGCTTGTTAAAAAGAAAACTAATTGTATATTATTATTCTAATAGTATATTTATATTATTATTATAAAACTTGGTCACAGGAAGTTGCGGATATACATTTTGCAGCAAGACTTTTATTCAACCTTCTACTCGTCAGTCAATTAAAAAAACAACAAATAGTTTAGTGTGCCTACTTCAAGAAAATTCGACCTATAGACAACCCAATTTTTCTGAAATGACTAAAAAAATAGTAAAAGATATAAAAAATGTTGTATAGGATAAAAGTGTTTAGCAGGAGAGAACAAATAGTTTTTGTTTTGATCATTTTTATATCATTCGGGGTTTTCGAGTTACTAGCGAAAAACCGGAGCAAGTCGTATTCAATTGATTTCTACCGCGATTTTGATAAAAATATTATTTTTGAGTCATAAGCTCAAAGATGTTTAATTGTGTGTAATTATTACCTATACAATTATGTGTCAACTTTAAGTATAACAACTATCGTAGGTACTATAACGTACAATTATTTATGTACCAGTAGTTTAAAAAGTAAAAACTAGGTAAAATAGGTAATTTACATTTTCACATTTTCCAGAATATCATGCATATATTTATGTAAAAAAATTCATTCCAACACGTTTATGTTTAACGTTTAACAGTAAAAGAAGTTTCTTGCTATATAATAAAGAAATGAGGCGTAAAAAACGATGATAAAATCTTATTGTATTTAAACATTATTTACCAGAGAAATGAACCGTGTTCTATCTAATCCAAGTAACTACGTGCCTGATTCAAAATTATCACTTTTTAAATTATTTAATAAATTTATATCATTAACATAAAAATATACATTTCTTTATGTAAGTTGTTTTGGTAGTTGCCATGAACAATAATTATCTCGTTAAGATTAGACAATAGGATTCTGAAAACAAGCAATTTAACAAGGCGTGCTCATTACTACAAGAATGTTGTGATAAAAAATTAAAATCATAATAAATGTTCTTACAGATGTCAAATCTGGAAACCAAATAGACAGCTCAGACATTGTTATCAGAGATGGTCGATTGGCAGAACGAGTTATTATTAACGATAAAATTAATCAACTTGTACATACGGTGTTGTCTGCATTACAAAACACAAATCCTGATAAAATGAACGAACTTTTGGAAATATCCAAAGATCCTCAGAAATTAACACATATTTTTGATAAACCTCATATTCAAAGATTCATTAACACGTTAAATGGGCAGCTTCTCTTGTATAGGTTTGAAATGGAGTATCTTCTAAATCGATTGAAATCTTTCAGTTCTTTTTTATTTTCAGTTGCGATTCATTCCGATTAACCCAACCATTTAAAGCGGTGACAATTCCTCTGCACCTAGAAACTAAATCCAAAGGTTTGACACACTTGGTAAGCCACATTAGGCGGAACGTATTACAAATGCCTATGCAAAGCACTTGGAAGACTATGTATAACACGCAGGTAGTTGTGACTGACGATTCCGTTGCTAGCATTCGTGAGGATACCGAAAAGGACAAAAAATTGAGCGGTAATTCTGGTAATAATAATGCGACGAAACCTAAAACTGTAGAAAGCAGCAAACGTACCAAAAAAATGGATGAAGGGGGTCGTCCTGGAAAACGAAACAACTCGCCTACTCTAAACGAAGCTTCTAGGAAAAACAGTGACACCACCGTCCAAGAAAAATCACACCGATTGCCTAAATATATGAATTTTATGAAAGAGAATGCAGCAAAACCAACTACAAAAGAAACTCCAAATGATGAGGAAACTCGTAAGCATGCCGATAGACCCAAATCGCCAAATGATAGCGATGGTGAAACGTCCAATTCTCCCATGGAAGAATACGTTGTTAACAATATTTTCAAAAATGTGGATATAACAACTGTAGCCACAGTTTTAAGGTAGGTACACAGTAAAAATTATTTCATAATCTTCCGAAAAGTAAACTAAAAACTTCTGAGGAAAGTCTGAATTTAATTGTACTTGATTAACTTGTTAATTTTAGATTGTAATCTAATAATGGTCACATAAGAAGTGAAGTCTTTGACTATCTTTCTTCGGATAATAGTATAATTAAAATTTGCATACTACATACTTCTTCTATTCGCTTCAATATTTACATTGTTTGAACTACTACGTGTTAGGTTTTAAAATGTCCATATAAGTTGATAATTTTTATTCAGGTCTTAGTTTTTCAAAGAAAGTTTACTCTTTGTTGTTTAATTAGTATTCAACAGATTATTTTAAAATTTACATTAGTTGAACACGGTATATTTTTTATTCATCGACTGAATAACAATCTACAATTTTTAAGATGCATGCTAAATGTAGGTACTAAATACATAAATATTCCAGTTTAAAAAGTTTTAACTAAATAAAATTTTACGTACTAAACTCTTTTGGTTATTAAAGGCGAGAATCGCTTGGATTTCTTTAGTGTATACTATATTATTATTCTTCGAAGAGCTAAATAGGCTCTTTATAACACAAGAGATGTCTCTTTATTCAATAAGGAAAATAAAGAAAAAAATTTTATATACACGTCTGTTATACTTCATTACAGAAATGTAAAAAAAATTAGATTCCCCTTCCGGTTTGGTTTCAAAGGATAAAGTATTCCTGAATTGCGTTTGCCCCCACTTGGCCTCCTTCGTGGCTTTTTATAATCGTCTCCAGTTGCATAACTTTATACTTTTTGTAACTGGTTATAAAATGTTAAATATTATGCAGTTGATTGTTTAAAATACAGTTAATACTCCGAACTTACACGATAGGTGGGACTGAGTGATAACCGCGTAAGTTGAATTCGCATTAGTCGAATATGTACCCTACATATAATTTATTTTTAGTTAGGGGCCCGGAGACAAAAGAAAATAATAATTTAGAAAAAATAACTGTTTAATAAAATCTTGGATAACACAAATACAAAATTGCAAACCGAAGTTATTTTGATGTAGAATTGACAAGATTTGAATATCGTCCCACAATCAAAAATATTTTTTTATTTGAAATTACTACCTCAATTAAGACCACAAAATTTGAGAATCTAGATCACATGTAATCTGAAGACAGCAGTAACCTATTGCTGACCGCTGATCAAAAGCATTTAGTTTTTATTGGTTAAGCCAAAAATTACACTAAAATTTAAAACAATCGCCCTGATGATTTACGAATGTAGCAGTAAATAAGCTAACTGCTGTATAACTAAACAACATCACATAATTAAATATTGCACAAAAATAGGTTTAGAAGCCCTCAGATCAAACAATAGTTTTAAATAAACTAACATCACTGTAAAATTGCCGATGGCTTCGTAAAGATAACAAAAACTAAACAAAAGGCGACATTAGTATCGTTGTTAAAAATTCTAACACGAAAATGACAGTTGATAATGGCAGAGGCGCTTCTCACGACTCTCGCATACCGAATGTGACATCAGTAAAAAGATGCATTGGAAATAATTCGACGCCCTGAACTAACTTATAAATTAAATTAATCTATTTTTCTAGATTATAATTAAAAGTTATTTATCAACCAAAGCCAAATTTGAAAAAATAGCATTTACTTGTTTAAATGTTTACTTGGATTACTAATTTTTAAACATTAATTTCACAAGTTTAACTGGAATGTTTCTAATATAATAATAATTAATTTATAGAACATCCATGTGACTTTATGCTAAATAAAAGATAAAATATATTCACGCCCTTATAAGAGAAGATTATTACTTCCTATACTCACTGGAGCAAAGATGATGCACCATTTAATTAGACGACTGGTTGAAGATCACGTTCTAGGCTATCAAAATTTGATTGATAAAAAACGACAAATAAAAATTTTAAACTCATAAAATAAATTGAAATGGGTTATTTATTACTGATAATAACGATTTACTAAAAATGAAATTGAAAAAATTGCTATATTAGCCAAAGGAAGCAAATCACGTTATTATTAAATTTTTTTTTCATAAAAAAATGAATAAATAACTTGAGTTATAATATTTAATATAATATTCAAATTTCTAATAACGAATAATATTATATATTTTGGAAAAGAAGCACATGCTATTATAAATAAACCATCATTTGTTTTCTTAAAAGCCTACTGTAATGCCTTCATCCTTTTACAAAAGCGATTCAATTATTATGTAGATGGAGTTTCTGTTTCACATTTTTAGTATATGATAATACTAATAGTATTGATATTATTTATTACTAAAATCAGTCATTGTTGAATAGAATGTTTTTATCCTTTCACTATCGTGTAGCAGCATGCACTTAGATAATCTTTTTACCAAGTCCGACAGTTATTCGAATAATATTACATAAAATTATTGAACCAAAGCGTATCACTTTTTATCAATGCATTACAGTTAGCTACTTCTAAAATGAAAAACCTTAGAAATTGTAAATTATAGTAGTAAAATAAACACTGTCGAACTAAAAATATCTATTTGTAGCAAGAAGGCGGAAGCGGCAATAAGAAAAGATATGGAAGAACTTGAAACTAGAAGTATCCACGGAGCAGAAGTATCAAAAACTCAAATAAAACCAAATTTAAAACCAGCAAAAGTATCGATTAAACAAATGAATTGTATAGCATGTTTAGAAAAATGGAAAGTGCCACTCCCAAATCCAAAAATACCTAAGCTAAAGAAAGTTTTAATGCCAATTTTGGATGAATCCCATTACTCGGATATTAGATCAAACAGCACTCATCGCTTATCTGTAATGATTGATAGAGAAATAAAAAAGTTAGATTCTGAAAATAGGAAACACGCACAACTAGAAAAACAAAAAGCCCTAGTTCAACCGTACAGAAGTATAAGAGATAAACGAACTCCTACAATGCAATTTATGGAAAGTATTGAAATCGATATTTTGGATTTAGCCAAAATCAGCCAAGAAATTAAAGAGAAAGAAACTAAGAAAAAATTACAAGAATTTCTTAACACCAAAGTGTAAATTCTTTTAAGTTTGGGCTATCTATGGATTCTTCTTTATAATTTCCAACAAAATATTGTTTTTTTATAAACCATTTCTAAAGAAATCCATGTAATGTTTACACTTTTTTATACTAGGTACATAAACTAAGGTTTTAATTTAAAATAATTTGCAAACTTTATTTATTATTTCTCTACATTTTTATAACCTGCATCAGGTTTCGACAATAAAATCAGAATCAACAAATTAAGTACATCTTCAAAGTTTTTCTGAATGTCGTCTAATGTTTAAACGTCTTTCATTTCTTTTGAAAGATGACTTTAGGTGGGGAACTGATTTTGCAAAAATATGTTTGGATAAATTGAGAGAATTTTTAGCTAAACAAGGACAACGAGTTGTAAGGTTGGATTGCTTCCTACTAATACTTAATGTTGGTTCCTTTAATTTTGGTTTTCTTTTAAGATTGGGTTTTAGAGTAGTAATTTTATATACGTGTCTTTTGAGATAGTTCCAGTCGCTTATGTCTAAAATTTATTTTACTCATATGAAAATACTAGAAAGTGACCAAAACTTACAGCGTTTGTTACTTGGCATAGGTCCATCTTCTACTGGAGACAGCAGTTGATTTTGTATGACTTGAGAGGGAACCGTATCTATTGTAACAGGAAAAAACTTTTAGCTTAGAAAACGTAAATATTTTCTTCTCGTTATACCATAAATCCATTTAGTACAATTACACCCAATGAATGTTACATATTGTTTGCAACATCTGCATTCCAGTCTACGAAATGAAAATGGAGAAGGTGTATAAATACTTGATTTGTAGATCGCCAGTTTTGTATTTAGTAAATTATGAACCACAAAATTTAAAATTAGTTTCATGTGAGTTACATACAACTTAAATTTTTGGAGTGGCTTATTAACTGTGTAAAGTTTTTCTTGAATGATTTTCACGGCCTTTAATATTCTTACTAATGTTATGACGTTATCTGTGAGATTTGATGCTACCTTACGAATTTGTCCAGTTGTTTCTATTTTTTGTAAATCATTAGTGGTAAGGAATATTACTTCTTCGAGATTTTTATGCAAAAGACGATAAGCACATCGAATTGGGTTTTGGTACTGGCAGCATAATACTATTGGAGTTATATGATCGATCAAATATTTGGATTCACATCTGACTTGATATAGCAATTCAATAAATGACCTATAATTTTCTGGAATTGATAAAATATCCGATTCGCCTACCAAAATGCTGCTGCTACTTGTGCTCAGACTTGTTGATTCGGACTTAAATAAATGGGAAAAACAATAAATAGCCAAATTAAGCTTACGACCAGTGGACAGTGAACCTTTATGTCACCTTTACGTAAAGGATATTGTAGAAAATATATAATCATACTCTGCAGTACAGGTTAGGTTTTCAACCACAATATAATTAGTTGAGTTTTTTAGCCAGGTAAGATCATGTAGCCAGGTAAGATCAAGGCAGATGGCCTCAAAAATAGTTCTGAAGACTACGTGATAATTGCGAAAAAAAACTGCAGTTAGGTAAGTAGTGGTACCGATTTGCTAAAAATGAAGAAGAATAGTACAGTCTTCTTCAGTTCAGCGGTAGGCAGAAAGTATCTGATAATGAAGAAATACATTTTTTAGTAAGCAGTTCACGTAAAGGTTTTTTTAAAAGCTCATCATAGACGCGTTCATTAATCTATGCACACTTCGTACCGTGACGCAACACAATGTCACACGATCCGGATTGGATAACCGACGTCTGTGCTCAAGTTCAACATTGATATATGGGCCAATAGTAAAAAGTAATTACAAATGAAATTAGTGCAATCTGAACATCAGTCAGAAAAATACTTTTTTCTACCACCGATAGGTATAGTGCTACCAGAGTAAAAAACGTGCACACAGAATGCACACTGTAGGGTGTAGATGTAGGGGTAGTAAAAATATTTTAAAGAGAGTTTTCAAGATTGAATTCCACTTGGAGCCTCTCAAGTGCTAAGGTGGAAAGGTAACAGAAATATGCCATATTAATTACAGTTAGATACAAAAAGAATGAAGCAATCGGCATCGTTGATCGTGGTGTTTCATTACTTTAGAGAAGTGTACATAAACCAAGGAGTAAGTAAGTATGGTACAAGCACAGATATTAGGTACAAGCATAGCGAAGGTTTTCAACAAAATACTCACCTCAGAACTCTCGGTATTAGTTAAACTTTGACTATTCCTTCTTTTGTACTTTTTACTAGAAGAGCTTCTCGTGATCTAGTAGATTAAACGATATTTTTAGATGCACTTAATTCTATATAATAACAAGTAATTGCTCACTGTTTTTCTCTTTCGAAAATTCATTTTTTCTAATTAGAATTTGATAGTTTTATTGTAATACGAATGTAGTGTCAAAATCAATGACATCGAAATTGACAAAATATTGAGAAATATAAAAAGTTTGGTACAGTAATTTTCTAGTTGTTTTCAAACAACAAATTTTAAGCTTGAAATCGTTCTTACCAAAAATTACGTAATTTCGTTTTTCATTACAATTTTTTTTCAAAAAAATCCAAACAAACTAAAAAAATGCCTGATTGTTGCTTAGAAACCTAAAACCCAAACAAGTAGTCCAATAATTAGATTATGGAAGAATACTATCCAATTTATTTTCTAATGGCGATGGAGTCATTACACATTAATGATTCTCCTCCTCAGTCCTGTAAGCTTTTAGTGACTACTTCATTTAGCAAAAAGTTTTCTTGGCAGATAGCACCAATGGTTTACCATTGCGTGCCACGAAGAGACGGTAAGAAAAAAGCGTTTGTTCCCGGATTCAACAATAAATAGAATAATATTATAAGAAAGGAAGGGATGCTATCTGTATAGATATGGGTATAAAATGTAAAGGTTTTGAAATCTTTAAAAAATCGTATGTTTCTAAGGCAAAATAAGTTTAATTGGGACCACTGATCTGAAGGTAGATTCTGTAGAGAAAAACACAGAGGCTTTTTCTTCGCTAAAGCTGCCACCAAATAATTTTTAATACAAATTAATGGGTAAATTTAAAAATGAGCAATACAAAATATAAAAGATCAAAATATGGTGGACCAGTTGTAACCTGCGGGTCGCAATTTATCCACCCCTACTACATATATACTGATAGTATCGTGAGGATTTAATCTTCTATAATTATACCTTTCATCAACCAGTAACTATTAGATTCCACGTTATACAACATATTGTCTATCTCTGAAACTTGAAAATATTCTGTGCATATAATTATGCCATGTTATTTTGTATTACCACACCAAAAAAATTATATTCACTGGCTGAAAATCAGCGCTTTTATAAAATTTTTTTTATAAATTTTATAAAACTTTTTCATTTATTCTAATTAATAATATGACATTGTTTTAGATTTTAACCAGTGAACAGAAATTTATCGAGTTTAAATTTACTTACTTTATTTGGTGCATGATCTTATATAAGGAAGTGGTTTTGGGGATTCGACTTCCTCCCCCTAAGATATAAGTAACTTTAAAGAATTGTTATTGTGTTTCTATGTGTCCCTCTCATATGGTCTGATTTGTTGACTATGACTTTATTGTCAAAACCTGATGAAAGTTTTAATGTTTTGTAGAATAAAAAAATTGTAAATATTACATGGAATTTATTTAGTTTTAAATATTTTGATTGAATATATGATTTTTGACCAAAGGATTGCGTAGATATGTTAAAGTAAACTTTTGGACAGTGGTGTAGTAAAGAACAACAAATTAAATAAATTCTCAAATTGGTTTGGTGGAGCACACTTTCAGATCAAATAAATTTCAGCTTACTCTCGGTGCAAGAATTATTATAAAATATAAATAAAAAAAGCGGTCGGGAAGTAATAGTAAAGCACATTGACTACGAACGCTCAATACCCGGTTCGAATCCGGGTGATGGTACAACTTTATTCTGGCCGTCTCCCTGGTCCTCCAGGCTGGGGGTTCCACGTCGGGCTGGCTCCTCGTCGTAGGTAAAAAATGTAAAATGCTTACAAAATCAAATGCCGTCAGGCGATGTTTGGGAATCGGAAAACGTCGTAGAGCGTTAATAAAACCGAATAATACATACATAAAAATAAACCAAGGATGAATACTAATTAACAATACTGGTGCGCAAAATTGGTTAACAAGATTCTCACTTTTGACATGCGGAGTGAATACATAAATAAGTTGTTAAAATTTTTATCTCCAAATAAGATTGAATAATGTAAATTCACAACGTCTGGTATTGGGTAATGAATTCATCGGTAAGTGAAATTTACCACACACACCTCGGATTTTACGGATTTTACTGTATGGTTCATATTACAAAGTGGTACGTTTAAATAACAAAATTTTGAATTGTAATTTAGCGCAATTCTGTTCTGATTATCACTTCATTTATGCGGACGGTTAATGAAAATGACTCATTAGCATCACATTAAGTTATAAAAACATATTTCTAATCAAAACCTTATTTCGCTGTATTAATTTTATAGTACAGTTTTAATTGTGTTTACAATAACTTTTATTAAATTCTGGCTTTTTGTCGAATTAAATGAACGTGGTTCTAATTTATAATGAAAGTTAATTATTGTATTCTGTTTACAGTTAATTGCATTTTTATAAACATAAAAACAATTTATAAATGTAATAACATTTTTATTTAAAAATGCTAAAGTTAATTGTACCATTAATTGTAAACCATACATAACGATTAAATAATAGTTATTTCTAAATCCTTAGCGCCAGTAGTAGCTACGCCACATTTTCACATGATACAAAACAATACTGAAAGTAGCTATTTTCAGTAGGGACACGTGATATTTTATTTTTTTAGTACGGGCATGTGATAACTTCAAATGTTTTATTTAGCGGCCTGTATCCCCCCCATCCTAAAATCATATACAGTACTTTATAATATTAATATTAACCACAAAAACAAAAAATTTTAATTTTGCGTTACCTTTCACATTTATGCGCCCCCCGCATGCGTCGATGGTATTTTTAACGAAGATTTTGTACAAACTATTTTATTATCCTATTTTTGTCTCGCTTTGAATATTTTATCCTAATTATGTAAGCGTTTGTAACACGAAACAGATAAGGCAAACTCAAAAAAGAATTTAAAGTATCTTTAGAAGCCAAGAATGTTATTAATCAATGGATTAATAAAATTGACGATTTTCCTGAAGACCTCCAGATCAAATTAGGTGCGAACAAAAATAAAATAGGCAGCAACAATCTAGATTTTTTTGAATTCAAAATTTAGGGGGGGGACGTGCACGTGCTTTCTTTGTTAATTTAAATTTTGAAATATCAAAATATTAAATTAGTTAGTTGGCTAAATAGACGAAAGTAATGTTATTTTATCTCGTTAGCTTTGACGGAATTTTTAATTAATTAGTAGGTATTGTTAATAATTATCCGGGGTAGAAACGATTAATTAAACGTTAAGTCGGTAGCAGAAAACGGTGAACAGTTACGGTTAATAATCTTGAATGTGCACATAATATTTATTTTGTATAAAAAAACTCTGTTGGTACTATAGTACCTACCTATGCCATTCTACCCGGAAAACATTTCATTTGATGATGCCATACGAATACATCGTTTACATTCGCTCATATTCTTCAATTTTATCTGATTATATCCCATGTTGTAGTACATGATACTCAAGGATACGCAAATTCCTCCGAGTACTTCAACACCAAAAAATTAAAATTTTTCACTTCTTCATAATTACAAAACAGAATTATTTGTTTATTCTCGAAAGAAAACATTTGATCAATCAAAAGTGTTTACCTTCTATTTTCTATTTGTAATGGATTTATCTTTAAATAGACAATACTGACAAGTCGTGCAAATATTACTTATTTGCAAATGTTAACCTTCGAATTCCAATCTGGTATTTAAATTTCGTAATATAACACCTGTATCATTAATACTAAAATGATGACGTCTGTTAATTTGTACGATTATTTATTTACTGTTTTTAAAGATCTCATCTGAATTGTTAAAATCAAAAGCCAGAATAATTGATAGTTTTATTTATTGCGAAATTTATTTTTATTAATTTCTGCGTCTATTTATCACCTCCTAACAACTTCCAAAATACGTCCCTGTAATAAATTTAAATTACACAAGTTCCTTTAAATTTCAACTTTATCATCTATATCCAACATTGTTATTGGATTCTGAATTGTGTATTTTGGCACAACAAACTTGCTAATGAGTTTTAGCCCTATCTAAGAATCTAGGATCCCGATGGAAATTTATTCTAAAGGTCATATAATATGGAATGGATGGGATAGGCATTTTAGAGTTTGAAAGAGTAGAACTTGGAAATATCATTTTGTGATTATACGAGGAAAGTAAATGGAAACTTTTGCATAATTTCATTACTGGAAATTTTGGTCTACGTCATCTAATGTTTTCAATGTAAATTTCTGAATCTTTTAAATAAATCAGAACGAACGGAATTTAGTTAAATTTCAAGAAAAAGTTAAGCCAAATTTGGTAGTGTATAGGCATTTAAATAACTGTAAAGTTTACAAACTACTGGTTTTACACCTTTTAAATCTGTCGAGACATATTTTTTCAAAATATAAATTGTCTTTTTGTTCAAATGTAATAAATAATTTTTTCTGCATCTTCTTATTATAATGACATGCCTTACATTTTGACGGCACGTCTGGACAACGATTATACGGGCGTCTTTCAGCAAGATACAAAACTGTTATAAAATGTTTAGAAGTCAAAGTTTTTATAATTGTTCGAAAAAATTGACTTTGTCGGTTCCTTTATCGGCACCTTTAAGGTCGACTTAAGCTTACCTAATCTTGTATAATTCCCATTTTTGCAAAGAAATAAACAAATTATCTTAATAGAATATTTTATGGATCAATTTTGCTTTTTTAAACCGAAAGTAATTTAGTACACTGAACACAGGTTTCCGTCATCAAAAATTTCTTACTTTTTGTATGGCTAGGAAATAAACACCGGATTAACAACCTATTCAAGTGATGCCAATTTTTATGCACACAAATTTAAAAACTTTTTACGATTCTCAATAAAATCGGACCAAGCCATAAAAATTAAAACTTAAACACCTAAAGTCAACTTTAGAAATTGAAAATTTGTTTATCTGTTTGAATACTGTAAATTTTGTTCAAAGAAATGTAAATTGATTTTAATGCCCGCTGTACACTCTCGGCGAGGCAGGGCGAGACATGGCGAGAACGAGAGTGTAGATGGGTGCATTCGCCATGTCTCGTCTGTCTCGGTGTGCCTGGTAGTGTGTAATTTAGATGGTCGCATGATCACGTGACCTCTCGGCGAAACATTCGCCCGAGAGCACTCGGCGAGAGTGTACAGCGGGCATAAGGTTTAAGAGTTTTGTTGCGTTGAAGGGATTGACAGGGGTGTAATAAATTTCCGCACCTGTTATTTTGAAAAACAAATTCAAAAAATAAGAAGTACGTAATTTAAAAAAGTCAGAAAATTATTATTCAAAATATTGCTGTAAATATGAAGAAATTACTGTGCTAATAAAACTTCGTAATTACAAATCCATAAACAATAATTACTACTCATTTATTCAGCATCTTCTTAAACTTATAAAATATAAATCAAGCATCAATAGAAATTTTAACGGGCACGTAAATCAAAATCATAAAAGTTAATACTGGTCATCACAAACAACATTTTGATTAGATACCATACAATTTAAATTTTTTTTATTTTGTACTTAATCTTTTACAGAATCTTGCACCTCTTGGTCATCAAGCTGTATACCTAAGATATTAATTTCTATACAAGTCCTTAAAAAAGGGTCCACATAATAGTGTAAGGTACATTTTAAAGGTGAGGTAGAAATTTTTCCCATTTAAAAATTAATTCATCTGGTTGAAGCAATAAAAACTCATTAAATTTTTTCAAAAATGGAAAATAAAGCTGTGGTTAAAAAAAACTATTTTTAAAATTTCAGTTATAAAAAAGCAAAGGCGACGTTGAAAACAAGAAGAAAATAATTTAGAAATCGTTTTGAGAGAATAAGCAAAACCACGAAGAGTCTGGAGATAATTCTATAGTAAGTTTGAAAACAAAGAAGCATTTTATTAATTTACATTATGTAAAAATGTACATCATAATAGGAAGCTTCCATATCCTGTACTAATAAAAGTGCTGTAATAAATGTACTACTACTAAATGTGCTACTAATAAATGTAGCTATATAGCTGTGTTGCTATCTGTCTGTTAGTTACGTGAAAGATCGTGTAGAACCAAAATTTAAAAGGTTTTTGAGGTAAAACCGTTACAAAACTAGGAAAAATTCAAAGGATATTTTAATTTTACACTTTTCAAGAACAGATACGCCAAATTTCAGAAAGAACTTTGCACATTTTATAAGTTTATTATAATTTATGTAAAACACTGCCTATACCTTGAAAGGAAGAAGAAGAAGAAGATTATAATTTATGTTCTATATCTTTGAAACGATTGATTCTACAAAAAGAGTTTAGGAGCCTTTTTTGTGTAAAATTTTACATACAACAATAATTTTTATTAAATTCACTCCTGAAAAATAGAAAAACCATTGTTTAAATTAAGAGAGCTTTTAAGTGACAGTTATAAGTTTATAAGTAATTCAAAAATACAATTTTTAACCTTTGAGGTGGTGATAAAGGACACTTTTCTAAGACAAATTTTCAAATAAAATTTTTGTCCAAGTCCAAACCCTTAGAAGGTACTACCTCTCTTTACAGCAATTTTCTGAATTTGTGATTATAAACGGCCATAACTCCGATGTTATTGATTTTTTAGGCTTAATTAATTAGAACCTTCTTAAGGACCATTTGCTTATCTACAAATTAGGTTATAATCCATTATTGTCTAAAATAAACGGATTTTGAGTTATAAATTAAATAAGGGAAAAAATGTTAAAAAAATTCAGATTTTATTATTTTTACTTCTCTTGCGAACCCCGTATCTCTTAAACGAAACGTCTTAGTAAAAAACTGATGGCCTAAACCGGATAGGGAATTTCACGGGCTACAACTTTTATCCAATAAATTTTTTTGAGAAACCAACCATTTTTACAGAAATTTTGAAAATAATGAACAAGGTGTTGGCAAAAAAAAATAAAGTCAGAAATTCAAAAAATTGCTTTGAAGGGAGGTACCCCCCAAAGATTTGGACTTGGACAAAAATTTTATTCGAAACTTTGGCTTGGTTTACACCGTACTCTTGGTACGCGGACTAAAGGCGGACCAGAACTATATTGAGACCATATCCGAACCACATCCGAACTATATTTTTAGTCCGCCTGGTGTAAACATACAGGTACCAAGTTGGTCCGGCTTTAGTTCGGTCCTCTAAAATATGAGTACCAGACCAAATACGAACTAAATTGGTTCGACGGGTTCGACTGCATTCGACATCACTCGAGTATTTTTGATACCGAATGCGCTCATTTTTAATTTTTATAGGTTATAAAATAAAATTTATCAAGTAAGTAGCTTAAATTTAAACATTTTGGTCCTCGGTTCTCGTGTACGGTGTAAACACTTGCGAAGCAATTGCGAACTATATTTTGTCGCATCGAACTATCCCCTCCCGTTTAGGCCGATCGGACCGAACCAAGCATTTTACGGTGTAAACGTAGCCTTTGTCTTAGAAAAGTGTCTTTTATTACTACCTCAAAGGTTCTCCACGGTCACAAAAACACCCTATATCTTAAGATAACAAAACGTTTTAGTCAAGTAAGTGGTGTGATTCCATGATCTCATTACTTGAGTAGTCAGAATTTTCATATCACCGGAAGATAAAGTAACTTCCTTCAAAACCTTTGGAAAAAAAATAGAAAAATAAAAGAAAGAAAAGTTTGCGTTTAAATTAAAAGTTGTTTTTAACAATTAAAATAAAATTGGGTTATATTAACATTTTAGTTTTAAGATTATTAAAGTTAACTTTTAAATAAAGTTTGTTTGACATTTCTTCTGTGTGTCCTTTCTACTAATCACATACAACTTTTTTTTATATTACCTACATGGTCTAGTTTTATTTACAAAAACAGCTTTTAGCTTTTATTTTAGACGATCTTTAATCAAAACCCCGAAAAACATGAGTGAGTTAAAATTTTCCCATTTCAAGGTAACTTTTGTCTCACTTGATAAAAAATTTCGTTTTTTGCAATAATTGTGATGTGCAAATTTTAAACTAAACTTTAAAATATATAGATATACCTCTTTTCTATAATATGATTTATTGCTAAATATTTCAAATAATTTATCTAAAATGGGCCAATGTTACTATTTTACGTACTTTTTTGTAGAATTAATTGCATAAATTACGCACAACTCGTAAGCGAATTACAATTTCGGTTGACAAAAACCAGTTTTTAAAAAGTAAAAACCTTTATTACACAGGACTTAACTACTTCTACAGTGAATTAGAAAAAGCGACTACTGATGCTCTGCACCTCTATTTAACACCTTTGTTATCTTAAATCTAAGAAAAGCGAATGAACTACATCTTATCATTCTACGTATAACATGAATATCGTAACTCCTCTGGCCTAAGATGAGAACTATGGGTTACCAGAGTTCGAAGATAATTTGATGTTGATCTCCTTTTTCGGATTACCATTGTCTTCTTCGGCTTCCTCTGCGGAGGGCTTCAAAATTTTGATTCTATTATAATAATATTTAAAAAATACATAAATTAAAATTACAAAGATTATAACATAAATGATTAATGTATATCCACTAATTTTGTGGAAATGAACCGAAGTATCATTTAATGAATTTAATTTTTCTTTTTGATTTGACAAGTCACTAAAAATATTTTTGATTTCATCGACATTTACTGAATTTAATTTTTCAGTTTTAAAATTAAAATCGTTCTGTACTTTTTGATTTTGACTATAATATAATTTAGGTAATTCAATATTTTTAAATTCCAAATTTAAATTCTTAAAAGTCTTTAGTGTTATCTCTTCTATTTTCACTTCACATTTTGTTTCTATTTGAACTACGTAACTCCCGTTTAAATACACACTGTCTTTGTCATTACCGCACTTGTTCGTAGCAACAACACTTTTTGGTGTAATGATGATCCATTGATTATTTTCCAATTTTTGAATTTTGATGTTGGTTATTTGAACATGAATTAATTTACAATTCGTTGCATTTTCCGAGTGTCGTAGTAGTTGGATTTCACATGGTGCATCTTCTTTGAAATCGATAATTTCTCCATTTTGACATAAATATTCCTTGTTCGAAATTTCAAGACATCTTGCAGTAAGAAATGCATATTTTTGCTCATTATAAAGGAGGTATTCGGAATGAGGAATTATTGTTTTGAAGGATGTATCGGATAATATTGGCAAAGGATATAAATGATAGTAATTGTAACTTTCAGTTTCTACTATTGGAATTTCTAAAATAAAAATGATTTGATTTTCTTTACTATAACTTTTTATTTCCATAATTTTTTCAAATAAAAGAATATTTTTAATTTCTGGTTCAAATGGAAATTTATTTTTATTATTCAGTTGTTTATTAATTATTAAAATTTCATTCAGTAGTTCTTTTGGATCTAACATTGAATTATGAAATGTGTTAATTTTTGAAAAAGTGATAGCTACTTCAATTTTTTCCAATGAATCGTAGATTGTTTGAAAGGCTGACATTATTTGTGAAATAAACATTTGTATAAGAAAGAAATGATAAGTTTCGATATTTTTAAATTCTATTGTTTTTAATATCTTCTCTATTTGTAAAATTTTGGATTCTAATATTAATTGATTTTTTGCTAATGTTTGAATGTTTTTCTGATAATTGCCAATTGAATTTTGTAATAACGTTATCTGTTCTTTTACTAATGATTTAATTTTATCTTGGTTTCCTGAAATTGTCATTATTGCTTTGTCATATTTTTCCGCATCATTTTGATCTAAATTTCCCGTGATTGCTCTAATTATGGATCCTAAACCGTCTACTAAACCTCGTTTGGCTCTATTTTGATTTAAAGGATTTAATTGATGAATTTGTAATGTTATTTTTCTTTCTAAAATATTTATTAAATCATAGGAATTATTTAATTCTTGTTTATAACTTTCAGTAAGATTTGTCGAACTAATTTCAAATGAATTTTTTAATTGATTTAATTTTGTTTGAAGTGAATTGAATTCTCGTATGGTATCAGTAATATCAAATATTTGAATGAATGACCAAGTATCAATTTTATTTTGGGCATTTCCTAATTTTAAAGGTAAGATTCCAGGGTTTTCAGTTATTTTGTGGAATTTTGTAGAAAAGGTTGCGGTTAACAAGGTGAATCTGAAACAAGAGGCATCTTAAGTTCTTTGATATGAATAATTTCGTTCTTGTTTTGTTTGTTAGTAATTTGTACTCTATTTTTATCTAAAATTTCGGTAATTTGGTAAGGTCCAATAAATTTGTTCTCTTTCTTATTTCGAGTTTTTGGATTTTTCTTAAAAACAGTTTGATTTAATTTAAAAATGTCATTAGAATCTCCGTGAGTGTTATGTTTTGAAACTACCTTACGTTTCTGGTCAAATTTTGGGGGATTCCAAAAGAAGTGAAGTATTTAATTAAAGCTTTGCTAATGTGAATAGCAGTTTTACCTTCTATAAAAATTGCTTGAGCAAATTTAGTCAATGAATCTACTAATGTTAAATAATTTTTATTATTGAATTAAAATTATTTGTTCTTCAGGGGCGGTTACAGTATTAACTCTTTTTGTACATCTAATTAATTTTGGTTTGTTACCAGTAAAATATACTAAACAAAAATCCTTGTACAATTGATCATTGTGAAAATACATGCAATAAACTTTTTGTGGGTCCGTATATTTTTTCAAAAATCTAATATTAGTTTGTTATTTTTTTTTCGGTATTTTTAGAGTAATTATTTTATGATTTTCATAACTATCCTGATTTACATCCGCTTTGTGATAAACGTTCAGGAACACTAAAATTTAATTTATTTTGTTGTTAATGATTTCATCACTAGATTGAATTCCGTCATTTGTATTTTCGTTTACGTTAAAGTGCGCTGTGTTAAATACGGGTATTAGCATTTTTTTATGTTTTTATTTAATAAAAGATATAAACAATCTTATAATTATGTAATGCGAATTTTATTTTCAAGCTTTATGTTCTATTAGTTAGAGTTTTTTTTTAAATTTGAAATTTTATTTTCAACTGAATAATTTGAATCTAATATTTCTTTGAAATTTATAAATTTGATTTCTTTTGGTTATCAGTTTGAATTTCTAAAGGTTTATTGAAATTTTATTTTTATGCAATATTAATTGGTCCATTATTTTTATGTTATTTGTACCTAAATTTAGAAAAGCGAGATTATATATTACTACTAATAAGCAAAAGATATTATAATGTATGCTACGAGAGCGAAATCCTGGAACTGATAAAGTTCTGGAGGCAAAAGAATACAATAGATTCCTACAAATTTGTTATTTAATTTCTTTCTTTTCATATTTTTAATTTTGAAAATTTGTAGTTGTATAATGTCTAAATTGTAAGGATTATTAAAACAATTTTGTTTAAAGTTTGAAAATTTTTTGTTTCCATAAATTTTTGGTAATATTTGAGGGTTGAAATTTAAATTAAATTTTGTCAACTTTAACTTGTCTTTTAATTCCGGTATTTGTTTATTTTCAAAATTTGGATCTTTTAATAGCTTCAGTTTCCGTTTGTTATCGTCGATTAAAAGTTCAATGCATTTTTGAGGATTGTTTAATTTTGTTAAGTTTTTTGTTTTCATTTTGATCTGGGTCGAGTTAAATAATTTTGTTGGTGTTAAATTTTCTAAATTGTCATCTTTCAATTTTATATGTTTGTTTGCCAAAATGGTATTTTGTAGTAAGGTTAATCTACTAGTATTTTCATTGAATAAAGTTTCTATTTGATTTTTGGAATCTTGTAATTTTGAAAGCAAACGTTTTGTCTTAATTTTTGGGTCAGGGGTTTTAATTTGGGTATCGGATAAAATTTTAATTTTTGGTTCTATGTTTTTACTAGTCGAAAGTTGGGGTTGGTCTGTAATATTTTCAACAATACATTCACATAAAAATTCAAGCGTATTATCATCTGCTTCTCTAGGATTATTAATTATTGATTTGTTTTCTAAATCGTTAATTGAAATTCTAGATAAACAATCTGCATTTGTGTTATATTTCTCTTTTTCATTGCAATGCTCTAATCTAATGTTTTTAAAATTTTGTTTTGATAAATTTAAATTTTCTTGTTCTAAATTTAATGGTTGATGATCTATATCTATTTGGTCAACAAAGTTTAAGTTTACTAAATTTCTTGGTTCAATTTTGAAATGATCTGAAAGGTTTACTTTTGATTTATAATTGTTAGAATTTTGCATTAAAGGTTTCTTATCAGTATCGAACATTATTGAAATTTCAGTGCATGTTGTTGTTAATCTTCTTTCTGCAATATTAATTTGAGCGTCTAATTCATCGAGTAAGTCAAATCCGATTAGTCCTTGGTAGTTTTCGTTTAATTGAAAAAGATAAAATTTATGATTTTGATTTGTCTTAAAAATTTGAAAGATGGGAATTTCGGCTACTTCATAATGATTTGAGATGTCATGTGATGTTTGAATATTAAAATTTTCGTTTGAAATGAAATTATTGTAAAAATGATGAGCTAATTTTGGATCGATCAAGCTTTTTGAACTACCTGTATCTATCAAAAATTTTGCATTAATTTCTGGTATATAAATATAAGGTAAGTTAGATGCAAAATTATGTAATTGTACTATCTGGGTTGGTTTGAATAAATGACTTCGCGAAAATTTGTTTCATTATTATCATTGTTAATGTCGTTGTGTTGACATTGACCCTCGTCTATAAATGTGTTATCTTGTTGCAAGAATGCATCTTGAGGGTACAAGTTACATTCTTCCGGCAGGTTGTTAAACTCGTCTTGGTTTACATTTTCCGTATAATTAAATAAATTTTCAAATTCATTTTCGGTTTCTTGATTTTCGGTTACATTCTGATTAAAAAGGTGGTTCATAGAATATTTTGATCTTTCAAAAGTAGCATGACCACTACTTGTATCCATTGGTTCGTGTAATCGATATGCAATTTGTGTTCTACCCGATCGGTTAAAATTTTGATTCATACCTTGAGAAGGTCTAGGTTGATTTTGAAAAGTTTTATTAAAATTAGGATTTTGAAATGAAGGTCTTTGATTAATCGCAGAGTTATTTTGAAATGATGAAAATCTATTAAAATTTGGGGTGTTTTGAAATTGTGGCGTTTTGTTAAAATTTGAATTATTTTGAAATGGTAAATTTTTATAAAAATTTGAGTTATTTTGAAATTGTATAGGTTTACTAAAATTTGAAGTATTTTGAAAAGGTGAAGACTGATTAAAATTTTGCGAATTTTGATACTGTGAAAATCTGTTAAAATTTTGAACGTTTTGAGTTGTTGGAGTTTTATTCAAATTAAAATTGGTTTTAAAATTATTATTTAATTTTCCAGGTGTTAATCTTTGTTCCGGTCTAAACATAATATTCGAATTTAAAGTGTTACTTTGGTTAGTGGAATAAAGAAAATTTTGTTCTTCTAATAATAAGCTCATTGCTTTTTCAAGACTATCTGGATTTCTTAATCTAACGTTAGTTTGAATTTGTCCAGTTAGACCTCTTATAAAAGTTTTTAAAGCTAAATTATTATAATTTTTTATTTGAATCGCCATTTCTTCGGGTGGCATTGATGTTGAATTTAAATTTGACGTGATTAACGATCGTACGTCTTGACAACGCATGCCAAAATTATAAAAAGATTCATTTCTATTTGGTTTCAAATCAATTAAATCTTGCACGAGACAATCGATATTTCTTTGATCTCCGAAACTTAATTGTAATGCTGATTTTATAGCTAACCAATCGTTGAGTTCGCTACGGGAACCAATTAAAATTAAAGCTCTACCTGTTAATTTGCCTAATACTGCTCTTAACAAAAATTGGTTTAAAGCGTTATCGGTAGCACTTGAAAATGTATTTATTAAATTTTGACAATTATCTATAAAAATATTCAAAGTGTGAGGGTTTCCCTCGTATTGTGAAATACTATCTAAATGCAATTTTAATAAATGATAATTTGTTGCCATTGTTGATGGTTCTAATTTTATGTTACTAAATAAATTTGCTAATTTTTCGAAATCAATTTCTGGGTTCATAAATTTATCGTACGTTTCTTGAAAGTTACACTTATCTATCTTATACTAGGAATTGAAATGATATGAAATTAAATGAGACTTACAATAATGCTGTTTTCATTCTTTGCGGTTCGTTTTCTTAGTTGCTAATGCCTATAAGTTTGGACGATGCTTGTTCCTTCCTCAGGACTTCCTAAATTAATTGTCAACAGTTCGGACGATGCTTGTTCCTCCCTTGATGACTGCTGTGCTGTTTTTGTCCAAATTGAATTTTTTTTTTCTTCGAATTCCCAATTAATCGATGATACGAAAATTGCTCTTGCGATAAGGTCAATTTTGGGAATACTACCGACTGCGCCAATTACAATTTCGGTTGACAAAAACCAGTTTTTAAAAAGTAAAAACCTTTATTACACAGGACTTAACTACTTCTACAGTGAATTAGAAAAAGCGACTACTGATGCTCTGCACCTCTATTTAACACCTTTGTTATCTTAAATCTAAGAAAAGCGAATGAACTACATCTTATCATTCTACGTATAACATGAATATCGTAACTAGCGGGTCGATGCCGAAGGTTAATTTTTTGACTTCTTATCAACATTATTTATACAATATATAAATTTTTTTAGCTAATTTAACCAAAACCAGATTTACGTATAAAATTTATTTATTTCATCATGATGTAATTTTCAAATTTTTCAAAAATTTTCAAAAAGCTAGCATTTTGGTAGTTGTTTACAAAACCACAGTTTGAGAAAGGAACTTTGGGGCTTCACATATGTTTGTAGAAAAAATAATAGCTGACAAAAAATTTTACCTTTCCAATAATTGCAAAAAAAGCTGTTTGATAGTCGACCTCTGCACTTCCATCAGGAAAGCTGTAAAATAAGATTTTAACTTTTAAATAACTTTCTAAAGCTCAAATAATTTTTGAAAATTATAAATATTAAAGCGAAATTGAATTGAACTATCATTTATAAAGTTTTTAAACAATTATAATAGTGGACATTACTTATAAAGACCATTATTTTTTTTATTTAAAAATTTTTTACTTTAAAAGTTAGAATCGTCTGGGTAACCCTATTAACTTTCTAACTCGTGAAATTAAATATAATTAAAGTTTATAAATTGAGTTTATTGAACGTAATAAAAATCAAATATAATTTTATGAGTTTATTAAATTGTATTTATAGAATCTATAACATTTAACATTTAATAACGTTATTATGTTCTGATAAAAACAACAACAATATTGGCTGGAAGCTTATATTTGATTATGTTAAATTAAACAGATAGTTTTTAAATGTTAATTATAAGAAATTGATTATTACCCAAATGGTGATTAGGGTAAATACTGCCAAAACAGTTTAGAAGCACTGGTTTATCTTAAATCGCTTTCAGGATATAATAGTGAATGTACGAAAATATAAAAAAGACTATAAAAATTAGAAGTATAGTAACTGCATGTAAAAAGAACAATATACATACAAAATTGCTATAAAAAGTAAATGGTATATTTTAAATCAATTGACATACTAATATAATTGACAATTATTGTAATGTAGTTCCTGTGTATTGTATAGGTAAATAAGTATGCAATTTATTGTAAAAAGAGCTATGACACTATTTTTAGTCATAATAAAAAAAGCTTCTACTGTTTGCCAATAAGTGAAAGTGTGCTATAGAAATACTATTTATGAAGGAAGTTAAATCAGTGATAGTTTTGACACTAAAATAATTATAAACTCGTTTGAGAACGCGTAGTTTTTTAAAAAGTTTCTTATAATGAGTATTAAATAACTAACACATTAGCAAACAATAAGTACTTTTAATGCTGAATTTTATTAGTATTACTTGAACTTTACCGCTCACTCACGAAGAAGTTATTAAGAAAACTGTAAATTAGGAATTTATGCTGTTATATTATGTTGATTTTACATATTTCAAATTGCACTTTTAATTTACCTAATTAAATTAATCGGCAAGGTTTTAAATAGTAAATGCAGTGCACAATTTTAAATATAATTTAGTGTGCCTAGTTTATTTCTGCAAGAGGGGCAGTGGTGGACTTGCTTTGCCCCCCCCCCTCCCCCCAGATAAAGAGAACTAATAACCATGCATACCTACATATGTTTTACATTTTGACATCTACCCTTTTTAGTGAGAGAGAAAATTTATCAAAATATATATTAATTTCAGGATTAATAATCAATCTTCCCAAAACATTTATCCTAGTAGCTTATAGTGATAAATTGTACAGTATTTTTAAATTTTTACCAGACGAAGAAGACGCGATGGTGATAGTTTGGTAATTTATTTTAAAATAAAACTTTTTATAGTGTTGTATTATGTAAGCCATCAAACTAAACTCAGATAATATTTTTATGTAAATTAAGAGTAATGTTAATTTACTATGTGACCTCATATTTTAGAAAAGAATTGGGTTAAAAAAGCTTAAGAGGTTAAAATACGATATAAATCATAAGGAATCCCATTAAGGTCTATATAACATTTTATGTTTAAATCTCATCATAATCCGTAATTAAAAAGCCTGTTTAGATTAAAACAAAAAAATAAACTATTAAATTTAAAAATTTAATGCATTAAAGCATCCGAACTAATGAAAAGTATATTATCCTGAACATGTGATGTAACGAATAGATAATTGCAACATTAAAGTGAGAATACGAGAATTTTTATTTTAACGATAGAGAAATACAAAAATGCGCCCTGTGTTATAACCACAACAAACCCGCTGCGTTCTTTATTTATCAAGGTATATTAGACCTATTTAGTTACCTACGTGAATCCAAAAGCAATAAGAATGAAAAAAACAGGAATAAAAATGCAGTTCATCATCTTTATAAATATTTGATTCTCTTTACACCTGCCCTGCTACCTAATAGAGAAGCAATAGACAAAGTTGAGGTACGGTAAAAGAAAATAAGGTATGCTATTTGAATGAGTTATTGAAGTAAATTAATAAAAATAATTAAAATATTGCCCACTATTCCAAAATTTTAATATTTTTTTAAAACTCGTTATTAAAAATAGTTTGAATATATTTTAAAATATTTTGATACTTGCATAGTTGCATACAACATATCACATGCAAGAATTCAAAAAAAAATTAATAAAACACCACCACTCTTTTGAAAATCAAAATTCACAATCACATTTTTACCACATAGGTAGGTAACTTATATTTTATATTATTATATTATAAAAAAGTCATAAACTCCAACTTTTGTTATATATTTTATGTATAATAAATTTAAGAAATGGTAATATTAAATTTTTGTATTACAGATTCTTTATTAGCTCGACGACCTTCAATTGTATCAGCAATGAGTTATGTTATTGTCTATTAATCGATTTTAAAGGTAATGTATACAATTAATTTATTTGAATGATTAATATCATTTAAAAATTTCGTTAGAATGTTTACTATTTTTGTACGGCTCATTGCAATTAAAATTATAATTGGAATTGCAATTAAGATTAAGAGTAGGTAGCCCAATGTTAAATTTTAGCCCTTATGTAGTCTGTATGAACTACAAGGAATGCTATTTCACTTGTAATATTTCAATATTAATTAATAATTACTAATAAGGTAATTACAAAGACTAATAAGGTAATTTAATTTAGAAGGGTGGCATTTGTTGTAACCGAATATCTACATTTATCATTTCAAATTTTGTTAAAGTTATGGATATAACAATCTCCATTAAATGGTTTTTATTTTAAAAAATTTTAGAATGCACATGAAGTTACGAAATTCAATGTGACCAAATTTGCCCCCCCCCTCTTTTTAAGTTTTACATTTTATTTTACATTATTTAATCAATAACAGCAATAGCTGTGATAAACGGCGTCCTTATATGATTCCTTACCAATCATGCCAGTCAATTTCAAATCTATAATTCCTTGCACGGTTTTACAAAGTTGGCATAAGTGATAAACATGTTGATTTTTATAGTATGGCAGACACGTGCATTCACACTATCTATAGTTTAAATATTGTTGTTTTTGTTTTGCAAGTGTTCGATTCCTTATTTTGAAGTTGCCATTAGCGTATAGGTAGAGTTAACGCAAAGTTAATTGGATCTTCAAGTACAATAAAATATCTGCTCATTAAATGTGGAGGGAGAACGTACGTACCATTGCCGTCGTGATTTAATTTACTTCTGAACTTTTTAACGCTTTAGATTAACATCTTTCAAATGCAAAGATGAATTCGACCGGAGGAATTTTCGTATCTGGGCATTATCACCACTGATCCAACTTAAATTGGCGGAACTGTATCAAATTTGTTACAATATACTGGATGAACAGGCTAAAGAGGAATCCTTCCTTAAGTTGGAAAACACGCTCTAGTAATTCGCTGATATTTTGCTTAATGCTGAAAAAATTACACACAAGTAGCTAGTATTTTTAAAAAAAGGATACTTGGACACAGACAGCCAAAAATGTTAAAAAAAAATTGAAACAAGAAACAAGACGGTCTATGTCTGGGTCCTTTTTCAAAAAATATATAAGTACCTTTTATGCAATTTTTATTTATAAATCTTACTTGATGATAACCAGTAACACCAAATAAATAAACTATCTTTTACAAATTATCCTTACAGTTATTGTCAGTTATTTCACAAATAAATAAACAATTATTAGAATTTTAGATTGCGTATCAGAATTCTGGATTACAATTTCTAAATTGAAATATTTTCACTAAACTAACTAGAACTATTGAACATTTAAGGCACATCAACTCAACAGGGTTCACCAAGTTCCAAGTTATGGAATATTATGTATATTGTACCATTCCAAATAAGCATTATATTTATAGTGCTTGTCAAATTTTGCCACCTGAAATAAGTTCAAAATTTATTTATCTGATAGTCTTCCACCATCAGGATCTCCATAGACCCCCATTTAATACAATTAATAAGTTGGTTTATGATTAACTATAAGGAATTATTATAAATGAGTTGCTATTTAGCTAATTTTCCAATTCTCGTTCTAGTACTACTGGGAAATTACCGTGTAAAAGTTTTCCACGATAATTAAGACGTTGAGATTTTGCAGAAATATTGTCATTTATTTTTAATTAAAAAACTTTACACGTTACGAAATATATGCATGGCTTATACTGTAACGATGTTTACTAAAATATTTCTTGTTTTTGTTTAATATCCCACCACCTTTGATTTTAATATATTTCATTAATTATTTATTTAATTAATTTATTTTTATTGGCACCTATTGTTTATAATTACAAATTTGGTTTAAATTTGAATCGCTTGAATGAAACCGATCACCGTGTTATGTGTTTCAGTATTTTTTTATGTTTTCTATGATTAAGTAATAAAAATAAATAAATAAATAACAACGGAAAAAAAAAATTTTTTAATTTTTCTGATATGATTTTGTAGTTCGAGTATATATCAGAATTAAATATAATCTACACCCACTCTTCAGTTGGCAAAAAAAAGTGTAGGTACGCTTCCTACACAATCTGAATAAGCTGAAGGCAAGTTTTCAAATTCATTCAGTAATAGGTAACTTTCAGAACTTGATAAGTAATACGTAATAATATAATATTACCTCTGTTCTGATTAACGAATTGTCTGGAATGAAATACCTCACTCATTGTGTGTCATAGCTTGTAGTTACAAAAAAGCTATCTGATTATCCGAGCAATGACATAAAAAATGACATAAAAATGTTCTGGCCACAATTTTTCATAAAATTTTAATTAAATTTCAATTATATAATTTTCCAAAATTCCCAAATAAATTTGCCGAATTATTTTTTATCATATATCCCAGCTTAGCTCAATCGTCTCAGTTATCGCACACTCAAGTGCGCGATCTTGCAAATAAATCAAAAAACTTTCTTTTTAAAATATTAAATTCTTCTTTTCTAAAAAAAAACACAAGAAAACTTCTCGCTGTACTAAAATTTTATTACGTTTTCAAAAATTACATTTAATCTCGCAATTTCACATTTTCGCGACTTTGCAGCACCGTGGGTCGCTTGCAAGTCCTCTTCTAAAATTAAAAATTTCCCCCACCTTGGCTACTACACCATAGGCGTAACAACTTTAAATTTTAAAAATCCAAATACAAAACTTAAACAAATAAATAAATTTCTTCATCCAAAAATTATACGACAATACGTATTTTAAGTATACGACGTGGACAATACTGGTATAGAAACTTTAAGAGCTTATATTAATTTTTATTTTTTCCAATAAATAATAACACCTCAAATTATTTTTGTATCATGTCTAGACAACCCTTAGACCTACATATCATTAAGTGTCGGTCGTGCCAAATATAGAACTAATTATATTTATGATGCAATTTTAATCAACTGCAATAAAATTATGTGTAGTGCAATAATTAAAAATAAAGAAAAACAAATAAAATTACATTATTATTATTATTGTTATTATTATGATCCGAAGAACAATAATACTTCTCATAATATCTCGTATCATAATTATTATGATGTGAGATATTTTATGTAGGTGTAATTATCATATATAGAGGGCGTGTGCAGGAGCACAAAATCCTTCTGGTTTGGAGTATACATCAGTTTTGCGCATCTAAGTAAGTAACTTTGGGCTGTAAGATATTCTATCTTAAATTTTTTCTTTACCAAAGTTCCACAAAAAATTGTGAACATCTAGGAATCTTAAAGCTTGTTTTACCACGTTTGGCTCGCGAAAAATTCTAGATTTTTTGGCTTACTATATTTAACCCTGAGTTAGTAGTATTTTCATGAACCTGAAGTTTATCTGGCCTATCTTTTAGTTTACTCTGGATTAATACAATTAATTATTCTTCATGCGGCGATAAAACATGTCGTTCGTTACTATGCATTTATACAAAGTTAAAGATTCATTTCGTGGCTGTCGCAATGTCATGTGATAATTTTTTAGAGAGCGATCTTTTTCTGCCTCCTGTGGTAACAGAATTTTGAAGTTTGAAGAAAAAAAAACATATTTTAATCGAAATAAAATAAATTTTATGACTCATCAAACTATGTCTGTATCTGTAGTCAAATTACAGATTTGACACAAATAAACAAAATTAATTTAGACTATATTGCGGCAGTGATGACGTATATGTGCAGAAACAAAAATTTGTGCGCTTTATTTACATGACAGCATTTTCACATTCTCTCTCTACCCGCACTGCACATAAGATGAGTCCATCGCTGCAATGATAAATTATATAAATTATTTTATTTATTTGTAAGAATTTTGAAGATATGTTTTTCCGAAAAACCCTCGGAAAAACCTTAATAATATAATTATTCATATTACAATTTTTGCTTAAAATTTTGTTTTTGGAAAAGTATTTCGACTGATGTCAATTATTCCTTCAAGAATTTTCTGCTTTTGTAAAGGTGGGTTGACCGTCGTTATATTATGGAGCTGGTTAACATGTTTTCTAACAAAATTATTTCTAAGCTTTAATAATAAAAGATTCAAAAATTTATTGATTCGTTATAAATGTAGAAAGTTAAAACCTCGTTAATCCGTTCTGCGCGTCAAAATTACTAATGTGTTATTATATTAACTATTTTAAATCCAATTAACAACATGCACCTGAATTTTGCTTTGATTATCCTTTCAGGAATTATGCGTTTTTAATAAACTATACACCTATGGTCATTACACTAACTGTAGAATTTCTATTTGGTATTTACCCATTATTCAAATGCACGACTAGGTGATTTGCATGTACTTATGTTAGCCACTACAACTCTGCGGTGAGTTTACTTTTTTTGATATATTAAAAAAATAAATTATTTGCCCCACTTTTTTTAATATTTCGCATGTTTTATAAAATGGTAGTTTGTTTCTTTAAAAATTTGTTTATAAAGTAACTTGTATTAAAACTATTTTAAATATATCATAATAAACATTCGTTTCCGGTGTCTGACTTGGATAAAAATGTAATTATACACCCGGCTATTTTTTATAATATTGATAATTTTGTAGTCGGAGAAGCTCACAGCACCCACTTCCCTAAACTATTTAACATAATATGCAATTTTTTAAGTGACCATTATTATTTTTTTTAACTAATCGTTAATCATTCATTGACACTACAGACGTAAATCCATTGTAAACCTTAAGAATAAATTTTCAAGAAACCTAAATGAATAGAACGGAAAAGAGGATTATATTTTGGGTAAAACCAATTTTAGCCAAATGTTTCTTTGCATATCTGTGTTGTCATTAAATTTGTTTAATTTTCAACCATTTTACAGGTAAAACTAAATTATAATCCATGGAAGTGTCTGCTCACCATATGATTGAAATATTTTGTCATTCAAATTCCAGCTTGCCACGAAAGCTTTTTAAAATCTTTTTCTAAAGTTAACTGTCAATACCAACTTGCAGCACGTGACACCACAATTTCTGGTATTATTTCAACCATCGCCGATGTCATTAAATTAATACGTCTCTAAAAAATCAAAATTTCAAAAAATTGTGTTCCAAGAAAGTTTCATTTCCTAAATACTTAATAATTGAACCCAAAAATTGTATTATTATTAACTATACGGTGTGCTAGAATTATATCAAAAAAAATGTTATCCCTATAACATTATAGAGTTATTAAAATAGTGGAGAACATCTGAAACTTAGGACTTCGCTGGAATTCTAAAAAATAATTGACGTTAGCAATATAACCTATAATTATTGTTAATAATAATTGCTATGACGGCATTCTTGTAAAAATACCGAAAAAAATTGTTTTCTTTTAAATTTAGCACTGACATTGTATTGTAAAGAAGAAAACATTCATTATGTTTGATGTGGATCAGATTAGCACCTCCGAGTAAGTTACGTACAAGTGAAACCTCTATAAGTCTGAATAAAAAAAAAACAATCCGTGTCAGAAAATGCTTTTATTACGCTGGTAACAAATTTGGGACCACGAAAAACTTCCGTGGTGATAAGATTCCGACTTTTCCAGTGCCGTACAGAGGTTTCTGTACAGGTCCAGTACAGTACGTAGGTGATATTTATAGTAATACTCGTACACATCAAATCTAGGAGTAGTAAAGTATGCCCATTTTTACTACCGCTGTATTATTTTAAGTTCGCCTCTGCGCGATTTTTAAAATTAAGTATCAGTAATTATTATTAAATAAACCTTTTAAAACATTTTTTATTGTATAATTTAAATTGTTATTAGTCATTGATTTAATGTTAATAGAATTGTGACTAAAGAAGAATTTAAATTAGTTGTTAACGAGTAAAACCGACAACAATCGAAACATCTTGTATTTCTTCCAACTCCCAACGTTTTTACCTGTTGAGCGTTAAGCGGTAAAATTTAAACCAGTACACTATCAGCGTTTGAGTGAGTGTGTGGTGATTAATTTGGAGAAGGCACATTTTACTTGTTGCTGTTCTCGTTTACGCGTACTCAATTTAAAAATCAGTTTTCCCGATATTTGTGTTTTTTTAGTAATTATAAATTACGAACAAAACTTGAATTTATTGAACAGTGGAAGTAAAACTGGAGCCTTTAGTTTATTGAGTGATTTTTACGGTGGTCTAATAAGTTAGTGTTTAATGAAGAGGATTTCATTATTGAAGTGTTTATTTTGCAAACTTGCTGTATGAAATTTTTGGATTTTTCAAAACTTGTTTTGCTATAGGGGAATGATTTTTGAAAGCAGGTATAATAAAACTGTTCAAGTATTCATTATAAGTTGTTATATCACAATTTGCCTTTGGCGAATTTTTGTATAAACCTATAGCTAGGATGTTTTTCTGCAAGTTTAATATTAGCGACATAAAAAGGAATTTCATTTGATACATTATAATTTTCAGTTTTTAGTTGAGTTAGTTTCTTGTTTAGTCTACTTGCGATACCAACCTATAATTTAATAGTAAATAAATTATTGGAATTTTTTTCCTTCCTTTTAAAAATATTGCATCCAAGTACCTTGTTAAAAATTTTTAATCGGATAGGAAATATTGCAGATCATTGTTGATAATGTGCCGAAAGCTTCATGTTTATGCACAATGGATTCAATTTCAGCTATTGATATATTACGACACGAAAGCGTTATTAGTTATTGATTTGTATCCTTATTGTTTCGTTTTGTACAATCAATCGGGTTAATAATAAGTTTATATTTCCTCTTAAATAAGCTTTAACATTTTCGCATATTTGTCAAACCAAAAACCTCACCTCGGTACATTTTTTTCAAGGATACCTGTCAGGTGTTGATGTGTTCATAAGTCGTAAACTTCACTTTGCACACTCAGTAGGTGCTATTGTTGGCATAAATATAGGTGTAATAAGTACTTTGAATACATAGACTAAATCAAAAATTTGAATTTCGCCACCAAAACTTCTTTAGATGGTGTGTTGACGTAGGCTTTAATGATATGGTGTGATAAAATTTCAGGTTCGACATAATTATTAAAATATGCACCTATAGGGTCTCAACCTATACAAGTCGCCTGCTACAACAGGTGCAAGCACATATTTCATTAGTAGGTAGGGTACAATGAAACCGCCAACTTCTTCAACTTTTAGCTTTTAAAAGTAGTATAGGGTATAATAAGAAACCACAATAATTTTTTCTCAAATTCTATCACACACGTACAAATTTTAACCGCGCGGAAGAAATTATTTGTTCGAAATCGGTTAAAACTGTGAAGCGACAATGTTCTGTTCAAGTTAATTAAAACAGATTATTAAAATTCTGCATTATTTTAATGGTTCAAAACCGTTTTGCAGTAAAAGTAAAATTAACGGTCAAGTTGAAGTATACGCGAGCTGTAGAATGTTCAAGCCAAAACTATTTTTCTACTTTTACGCTTTTAAAACTTTTTACTATTAGGTAATATAGGTTGTTAAATTATCTTAGTTATAAATGTCACTAATTTCCTTTTAATGATCATTTAATTTTCACAATTTAGACGCAAATGTTATCAATGGTTTTTTACCTTCCCTCTTGAGTTTATTGCTTTTACATCATAATTGGTTATTCTTCTTTAAGTAAAAGCGTAATTACCAAGAATTACAAAATTTTAACTGTGCGCCATAAATTTAATAATTTTATAATGTTCGTTGTTTCTATAGTATGTTGATAGCTAAAAAGAACTTAAAAGTCATTATGAGACAGTAGTACAGTGAGAATCCTTACACTTTTTATTTTTAATATTTTAAGAAAGTGTCAAGACAATTTCATTATCTTTTTGTGCAAGGTGTCTCACTGTGGACTACTCTTCCCTATTTAATCAACAGTAGTAAATCTGTTAGGCTAAAACGGTCTCTGACTTGCCTTGATTTCATAAAAATTAACTAAACGATTGTAGTTAATATCCACAATTCTTGGGAATTAACAATTTTTCACAAAAAAAAAGTCCATGTCCAACAGTATAGGTGTGGAAAACTCGCGAATATATAATTAAAAAGTTTAACGATAAAACAATCTGAAAAGACCTCTTCTTTCCAAAATTAAAAAAATAAATATGTCATGGACTTTTTTGTACGAAAAATGTTTTATTATGTATTTTTAATTGTTATTCTTATCATTTTTGTTTGAATTTTTTCGAATTTCGTATAGTTTTTGCAGCATTTCGAATGCTTTTTATATTGCGTATTTTCAACAATATTTAAAATAAAACTTAAATAATAGCTATTTATGTAACAAATAATCACAAACTGATTACAATCTTGATTTCTATTATGTTTAATAATAATAATTATTATTATTAAAATTTTATTGAAATAAAACTGCTTTGATTGTTGACAAAATAGTTTCGTGTTTATTTATATTTTTCAGTTTGTGTATATAATTATAATGTCTCTTGTTTATTCCAATTCAAAAAAAATTCTTTTATGATTTAAACTCAAGGTAAAATATTAAAATTTCATCATTGACATCAGTACCCACTGAATTTATACAAATATGTTACAAGAAAACAAAAGGGGTGGAAATTTGAAACCATTGCATTTCAAGCGAAATCTGTTTTTAATTAAATTATTTTTTTTTTGGTTTTGTGGTGAGCGAATGGTGGAGTGGTTAGCGTGCGAGCTTCTCATGTTTCAATCACCATTATCTTATCTGGATGTCCCAGATAATCAAAAGCTTCTCTGGTTTGAAATTACAAATTCTTAATACATAACCGGCAAGATGCATTATTTTTGTTAACGGGGGGCTCTGTTTAGTCTCGCGAGGACCGTAAACTCATATAATAATTATATAGTAGGTACTAGTTGATAAAATTTTGGCAAGAAAATTTCATAGTTCGGAAATTATGTAGGTATGTGTTTACGAATTATTAGGAAACTTTCGATGAGAAATTTCTATCATGGAAAGTGAATTATTAAATTAGGATGTTTACAAACTGTCCTGTAGTATAACAGGAAAATTAATTTTAAAATGTCAAGGTTCGCTGAAAGTTATCGTTGTAATTGTTTCTGGAAAATATTTTACATTTGTTAATTACATAATTTTTCTGGACGGGAAACGCAAGCGTCGACTTTAATTAATTTATCTAATGGTAAATTAGTTGAAACACATAATTGCATATTATGTAGGAATAAAATTAAAATAATTCTTAGAAAATTACTTATTTTTTTTCAAAATTTTAATAATGCCAATAAGGCGGTTAATGAACTTTAGACCCACTCCCCAAACTTAAATTTTGAAAAATTATTAAGGAATAATTTAGTCATCAAAATTGCTTATTATTCACCCTGTTGAAGAATACCGTAGTACCCTAAGACTTTTTGATTTTCACAATTTTTTAATTTTGTTATTTAAAAAGTGGGACTTTACTTTTCTTTCAAGTTTCTTTGAATTAAACGTTTAATATAAGAAAAAAATTTACAAATATGATATATTTTTTACTTGTTCTTGAAGGTAAGATCCAATCAGGCGCGCAGATTATTTTAAATATTAAAAATTTTTGTTTTAATAATTTGTTTTAAAACTTCTAAATTCTGTTTTGATACTAATCAAAAACTTATAACTAGCGAAACAGGCCGACTAAACATTTGTAATACAATTAAGTCAAAAATTATAGTTACACGTTGCACTAAATTGAACAAATCAACATTGTTACTTTCTATTTAAAAAAAGCATGCCTAAATGCACGATAAACGCTCGAAATAAATTAGATTATAATTTTTAAAAACTGAAGATTCGTTTGAGAAGTCAAGCGCGATCTGATGTTTTAGCGTTAATTTCTTGCTTATTTCAGACCGCTGGCGCTGTTTTAAAATTATCTTTCCTATATTATACAAGTTTATTTACAACTTCAAAAGTTATTTTAAGTGGTAATTAAACGAAAAATTAAATTCTTATACTCTTACATACTCGAGTGACTATAATTAAAAGTTTACCTTGAGTACATAATTTTTAATGAACAGACAGACATCTTTTATGCTCGACATACGTCTTTGAAAATAATTAACTTGTCTTCAAATTCATTTATAATTTCTCTTTAAAGTTGTAACGATTAGTTAAAAATATCGGGATCCTCCAGATGCGCACGTAAACCGCTGTGATGATTTTTACTATTTACAACTTCACATGATTACACTTACAATCCGTGTACACTAAAAATATTTTACTCATTTTTCAGTGGGTCAGTTCAAAAGATATTTAAAAGTTGCAGGTATCTAAAAATAATTTAGACTACTTTTTTTCTAATGTCGTTGTGATTTCCTACATTAAGCAATTAAAAAAAAATTAATTTTGGAAAACTTTTTTTCCCTGTCAACGTCCAAAAAAATTTTGGTTTATAAATTTCCTATAATTGTAAGAATTTCCGAAAAATAGATGAGGAAGTGAATCAACTTCCTAATTTGGGCTTGGTTAATTTCCAATATCAGGAGTTATTGAAGAAGTGTGCTATGTGTGGATAAAGCGAGTTTTGGAATGTTTTGAACTTTAATGGCATTAATAAAATATCCTTTTATTGGAATAAATTTTTAAAACACAATGGTCGGTACGTTTTTGAACTGGGTATAATTTGCAATTACAAGCACGTTTTAGATTTTCTGTTGGATTTAGAAGCTGTTCAACTACCACATTCTAGAAATTGTTTTGCATAATGTTGTTCTAGCATTTCCTGAATGACGACAATTCAGTTATCTTCTTCTTATCCTCGAACCTTGAATAGACGTAGTAGTTTATCCCACGGAAGACACGTCACTTCTAACACTTCCCTTTTGTAAATTGATTGATCAATTCGGTATTATTTAATTTCAAGAGTTTCTTCCAATGTTCTTCCTCATTTTTTTCATCTAATCGTTTATCCAATCTGAGGCTATCATATTTTCATTAAGGTTAAAGACGAACCTTGTAGAGAAACTTCCATAAATGGCGTATCGATAATCTTTGAAGGTATAGATAATGGGCTTAATAAACATAACAATTAACCATCTTCTGCCATTCCTAAACACTTAAGTCTAACCAAGTGTATTCCATAAGTGGAACTGTAAGTTATAAAGCAGATTTTCGAGTAAGTTAGGATTATAAATATTTATATAACCTGTTTTTAAATTTGAATGAAAATGTATTTATACATTAACGCGTATCTTCGTTTAATATTCCTTGCATAGTAGTATCATGTTATCTTCATGCAAACAAGTTGCATTCATAATTTAATAACCAATCTTGCATTAAGCTTACATTGTATCGTAAACCTTATCAGACATTTTGTAATGTATGTGCTGGTAGGCTGGTACCTGTAATGGAGTTTTTATTTTTAAATGGAAAACATCAATATAACTTACCTCGATATTTTGGAAACTACCTTGAACTAGAAAAACTGGTCTTATTAATTTTAAAAATAGGTTAATACACTTAAAATTGAAATTTCTTGCTGCCGTAATTAAGTTTTATGGTTGGTATAGTTATTTGTTTGTAATTGGCGCCATGATGTAACGCTGATAAATACCCCCAGGGGGAAATCGTGTTTGGAATGTTGTATCCAAAATATTGGGGATTAACGGTTGATCTATTTTTTAATTAATTGGAAAAATGTGTAGGAGAAGTCGATTAATGTTTTGCATTATTGTTACATATGCTGTACATTTCAAAACTTCTGGCGCTAACGGCGTTTACGGTTTTTTATTTCGAATATCAAAAACTTATTTAAAATATTTTTAAGTGACCTTCGAAGGTCTTAGGACGTCTATAACGCAGTTACAGCTACGAATATAATCATTGCAAAATTCCATAGATTTTGTATTAATATTCATGAATCTCGAAACCCACTGAGTTTTACGTGAATCAAAACATATAAAGTATTGGATACCATTAAAATATATATGGTTTTTGGAATTCATCCATTGAATATTTTATTAATTTATAGATAACTTGATAGATTTCGAACCGGTTTCAGAATTTGTATTAATAAAACATTTGTGGTGGCCGTGTTGCGGTCCCCCCCCCCCCCCCATAAAAGAAGATCACTTTAAGTGGTTTCGCTGATAATATTACGTGAAAGTTCATTTTTATTATTGTTTATATAGTAACCACTTATAAGCCCACGTTAATTGTGTGCGACGCTGTATCTAAAATGGTTAACCAAAATGTAAAATTATGTATTTATGGGAGAAACTAATTTAATTTTTCTAAAGTTAATTTTATAAATAATAAATTTAATAATTTTAACCTAAATTAAAGCGGCGCATCAAATGTAAATTAAGTACCTTCAATTTCATGTTATTTTTAAAATTTATGTCACACCACAAAATATAAATTACCAGGACGGTTTTATCGAAAACGCGTGTAAGCAATTCGAGAATGACGCTGTAAAATCGAATGTGAAAATTTTTGGAACATATTAATTGACCTAACGTTTTGGTAATTTGTGTAATAAGTTTAAATAAATGTATATCGTTAAAATACCGAAATGTCAACCTTGATGAATTTTAAAAATTTTAATTTAAACGGTCATAAAATGGGTGATGTCCTCATCTGCTACTTTTAGCGTCAGCAGCTTCATCTTCATTCAACTAGATTTTGGAAACTTGAAGAACCAGTGGCGGACGTCTAATTTTGAACATTTTTCTGCCGTTTAAATAGATTGAAAATCTCCCCCACTTTGCTATTTCTGTCTGACCATGAATATTTGATAGATGTGGATCTTCTTCCTAAGTGTAAAGCCTACGTAATGTTTTAATAGTCGATTTGTCAGTACGATAAAGGTAGCCAAAGACAAAAATAAACGATTTTGTCTTTATTAAAGTTGTAGTCATAAACAGCAACTATTGAAACCGGTATTTTGAAATTGCTTGTTGTCGCAGAAACCAAATTGTTGGAGATTCAAAACCCAAACATACTTATAAACAAGGTTTCTGAACTTGGGTGTATAAATAAATTTACAAGTTTTTAAAAAATTTCGTTTGCAAAAAACCTCTCAGTTTTGTTTACTCGAAAATAAAAAGAATTTCAACCATTATAAGGTTAAAGTTAAAACTTGGCCAAGTGAGGTCAAACAAAATGATATCACTGCCATCTTTTTCGTAGTAATTTATTATAGTTTTTTTTCATCTCTTTAGTAAAAAGTTGTAGAGACATCTTTCTACTTTGCATATCAATTGCATACTTTTTTAGAGGTAAAATAAAGTCATGGTGATAGAAAGGTGGTAATTACAATAAATTATGGTTCTGATTTTAACTGTCCAAGGATATGGAGTTTTTAATTATTAATTTGAGAAGTCCTACCGTGAAAAGAAAATTTATACCTTTTGGTGTTTTGTTGAGGTAACCTTGTCAGCAAGACACCATCATGCATTTTAAAAGGATTAGAAATTTTGGAATTTATGGAAGTTTTGCATACTTTAGTACACATTCTAGGAATTTTAAAATTCCTAGAAAATCTTAAACTTTGGAAGTAATGGGTAAAACGTGCACAATATTATTGGAAAGGGTTTGTCATTTTCATCTTCGTTTAGCCTAAGATGCGCTTAGAAATTAAATATCTTAAAAATTATTTATTGGTCTGCCTGTATGTCTGTTCGCGTTCCAGTGCGTAGCGTTGTTACTGAAGTGAAAGAAATTATGTCACGATTTGTTTTCGTAACGGCACTGTTAGAATTGCTCTCCATTTGGTGTCATTAATAAATAATATTAGACTTCAAAGAATATGTTAATCCGGAAGCAATTTTGGATTCGGAATTTACTGTAACAAATGCTCACGCAACAACAACATTAAATCATGTTTGTTGTGTGCATACATTTTTTCGTTGGCAGTGTCGTGTTGTGTGATAATTTAGAAATTGGAGCAGCAGTTTTATAATAAAAAGTGTTACATTTTATTAGAAATGTATTACGAAAAAAGACAGATAGGAAAACGTATTTATATTGAGCACTTACTTCATGATTAACAAAACGAGACCCATGACAAGATTCATACTGGACAGAAATATGTGGAACGGATACTATGCTGTTAAACCTGATTATTAGTGCCATAATACCGGAAATTGGAACTTAAAGTGAAAACCAAATAATGTTTTGTGTTTTTTTAAAGAAATCCGCAAGGCAAGGTTTAAAAGATGTGTGAAGAATTTCTCTAAGGTGAAAGGAAATAGGGATGTAATTTTTTATGATGCCTGTTGTGTGAAATTTATTATCGTATTTAGCTGTGAAGTCGGGATATCTTAAAAAATGCTAAGCATATAAATTATAATATCTTATTGGTTTTCAAGTAATTATAGCCGTTTGAGTAATGTGAAAACTTCTATAAATCACTAAATAACAAGTATCATGTCTGGTTTGTGTCTTGAGCAAAATTATCAAGTTTTAGTAAAATTTTTCCTAGGAACATAGCACCTAAGTGGTAATACGTGTTTGGTGAGTATAAAATAATAAAATGATTGTGTACAGTTAAACCGCATGACCTAACATCAACATCTTCCATGATGTGACATGCAACGTGATTTTTGCACAAATTACTTTAATCTTGTAGGATGTCACTTTAAATTTTAAAATTAGTTAGCTAAGAAGATTTTGGCCTGGTACGGAGAAAATCGAAAGACCCACAACCAAGCCTTTCCACTTAAGATGCCATTTTGCGTAATTTTCTATTCAGCTAATGACGATCATTAAATGTGATTTATAACTTATAAGTTAAAGAGTTAATATATTCCTGATTTGGTAAGAATGGTGTTACAAAATCAAAAGGAGCTTCCGTCAATATCGTGAGAATAAAAAATTTTATTTGACGAAAAAGTTTTACGATTATTTTTATGACAAATATAAATGCAATTCAATTACTTTGACCGACAGGTGTTTCAAATTTCTAAAGGATTTTGTTAGGTAACCCTCCAAATTTTTAGTTTCTTTGTATTGCAGTCGAAAAGTTATGGAGGTTATACAATTTGCAGGGGTTTATATCTTTTTACCTGTAATATTATAAAATCAGAATGAAATTTCAATGGGGGATTTATGTTTTTCTGTCTCACATGTCAATTAAACAAAGTCTTTATGTCTTCTTATTAAATTTGACACCTAATTTAATATTAAAAAGTTGGATGAAAGGCTAAAAACTTAAGACTTGGTATTTTCCTAGAACGGACACAATCTAGAAGTTATTTCTTTATCATCAGCACCAGCTGAGAGACTTCTTCTTCGTGGTGAAACTTAAGTGACTCATAGATTATGGTTGACATGTAGATAATGAAATATTTTCAACACCAGTAGCTAGAGTTGCTTATCAATTGTTTACTGTTTGGATAACAAGGATATGTTTGTGAACCTTTTGTTGGGTCTTGAAATTTCGTGTTCTCTCTTACAAAGGGTAACAACGCACTTACTGACGAAATTACTGCTGAAATTTTAATAATCATAGCTGTTTTAAAATTTTTTTTTGTCCATGAAAGACAGTAGAAAATAACCTTCATACTAAATTAGCGGTAACCGATCGCATTCTTCCGATCACATTGGATGAAAAAGTATGACTAATAGTGAAAAGGTTATAGACAGTATTCTGATGTGGTCAAAATCGATTATTCAAGAACATGTCTAATGTGTTTTGGTCGTTCTATTAAAATACTTTTAGTGTCATCTAAGAGTTATTCGAAAGTTTGATAAATCACTTATAATTTATCGATCTTATAATGGTAGTAGCATCCTAGACGGTATTGTATTACGCGGACTCTATCGACCTCATCTCGTTAGAAACCTATTGAAGTGAACATACAACTACATTAAACCCTGCAGGGCGTTAAGATTCGATGGATAGTATTGCGAAAACAGAAAACAATTATTGTATTACCGTTACATATCATATAAATAGAGTGTACTAATAAGATCAAACAACTTTGCATGCAATTGAACCTCTAGGCCTAAAATAGTTTGATGAAAGACTTACAATTTGACGTGGAATCTAAACCACGATGGATGAAATTTGAACATCTTTAAGCAGGTCAAGATTTAAATCATAATATAGGCTAAGTTCTCAAATTTTCGGACCATTAGTAATGCAAAATTCCAACTTGTCTAAGGTCGTCAAAACAGCCATATCATAATACCTAATTTGTAATACCGTACCATGTATCTCAACTGGAAATAATGTTCTCAAGGTATAAATGTGTGTGTGAATGTGAGCTTAGGTAGCAACACAATCAGTGTAGCGTAAAACGGTGAATTATGTAATGTTTGAAGTTTCTTATCTGAAAATTAGATTTATTTAATTAAACGTGAAGAACTTTTAGTTTGTAAATTATCCATTTAATAGTTCTTGATGTGTAAAATGCGTTGGTATAATGTAAAATAAAATGTTCTAATGCATTAAAGATGCTGATCATCCCTAGGATAAACGTTGGGTTGAAACATTTTCGGAAGCTTTTATTTCCTTGTTGAACCACATTAAATCCGAGATAAACTGAAAGATTATACCTGGATTTTTTCTAATGGTTATTAACAATTCTTCTATAGAAGCGAATCGCCCGTCTAGACTGACGTAAGAAGAGGATGATGATAACCTACAGTACGGTGTTATTAAGCTTTTTTGTTGTTGGAAGTTTTAGATTTGGCGTCTATTGGCCACGGTCTCGTGACCAACAAATATTGGCGTCATTAAAAATTCGGCTTGGTTTTTGTATACAGAAAGCTTTTTTGTACTTCATCTTCATGATAATGACTGTTTTATATAACGCGCTACGAGAATAAATTGTCTCAGTAATCAAATTAATCATTTTCTGTAATAACGTCTTCCTGGCTTTTATGAAAGAACACACATGGGGACAATTAGTTTTTACTAGCTTTCAGCTCATAATAACATAAAGTAGCGTCTCTTATAAATAAAACCCAATTTTTAACCACCCGCAGCGTCCGTTTAACTACAAACCTTCAACCAATCGTGAAGATCATCCGTGTACATTTACTGTCTCATCTGAAGGCGATCTAGATAAAAAAGTGCATCACCTGAAATTCTCCGAAGGTAAAAAAAGAAACCTCTGATTCAATCCTGCATATAATAAAATATAAAATTGTATACGTACACCTGGTGAAGCGTTTTTCTTTAAGTCAGTATCAATAATCGCAAGTGAGACAGGTGAAACTTGTGTGAAACGAAACCGAGCATGAGCTGGTAATGGAATGCAGTGTGGACTTGCGTGTCATATCTTAGGCGTTCAGATCAAGTATAACCTATAGAAGAAGTTCTACGATTTTGTACCAAGACTTAGCAGTTTATTCGTAGAGGTGGTGTAGTACACACCGAAATATTATTGTCACGGATTATTAGTCACAGGTACAATTAGTCAACTTTTCATACTACTCATTTTTAACCATCACTTCCACCTACATTTTTATTCATATTCAAATTTGAATCACTTTTGTCTGTTGTCTTTGGAAGCGCGCCATTTGGAGAGTACTCATGAAATTTTGAACAATACAGCACAATTTCAAAGATAACCTGATAAAACTGCTATTTAGCAGCTTTTATTCCATAATTAAATATGTATAGGGTGGTTGGAACAGTTGAACTATATTTTCATTCAGTCGGTCCACAAATTTAGAAATCCATTGTTTGTTTTCCAGGTTTGAGCGGCTCGTGCTTTATGTGCTGATACAATGTCTTTTTGGAAAACCAGATACGATCTTTTATTTATGCAAACATTGATAATGTGAAACCGTAGACCATAAATGGGTGATCAACTATTTTCAATTTTAGAATGAGTAGCCATTATTGAAGTCATGTAAATGTTGAGATGAAATATTTGAAAGAAATGAATCATTTAAAAACCATTTGAATTGCACTATGTGTCATAGGTGCATGTCGCTGCCCCTCCCCCCCCAAATAAAATTTTGAGATGAAATTGGTGTCAATCGTTAGAGCCTAAATGAGCTTCTATTTTTTTCGTTTGAGCCTCAACCGTTGCGGAGATATTCGCGAAAATGTTTGGGGGGGGGCTGTAGACACGTTGGCCCCCCCAAATCGAATTTTGGATTAAAAATTATGTCAAACGTTAGAGCTTCGTTAGAGCCTAAATGAGCTTTCATTTTTTCATTTGAGCTTCAACCGTCGCGAAGATAATCGCGAAAACGTTGGGTAGGGGGGCTGTAGACACATGTTTTTCTATTTTCGCCCATATTTTGAATTTTGGGCTGAAATTGGTGTCAAACGTTAGAGCTTCGTTAGAGCTTAAATGAGCTTCCATTTCCATAACTTTAACTTCATTATCTTAAAATTCTTCTTCTTCTTTTTCTTAAAATAAAAAAAATTTAAAATCTTAAAATTTTAAAAAACTTTACGATTTAACGCATGTTGCTCAGAGTTTAGTCGAAAATTTCTACTATTCATAACTTTGTATAAAATTAATTTAAAATTTTGCTCACTGAAGCTCTTTCAAGCTCAAACGAAGCTCTATCGGCTGCACACATATAGAGACGTGCCCACGTTGGGGGGAGCCCCCCCCCCAAAGTTTTAGAAAGTTGGCAGAAGTTGGTCAATTTGGCATTTTTTATGTCTAAATTTACAAAAAATTGCAAAACTTACAAAAAGTTGGCAACTTTGAAGTAACTCAGTTGGCAAATTTGAAATTTTTCCCCCTCCAAAAAAGTTGGTTGGGCACGTCCCTGCACAGCACACATAAATTCAATATGAGAGGGAAAATTGTTTTTTGCGAATAACTTTTAACTAAGATAGTACGGAGTACTACAATTGCCAAAAAACCAATTCATAGTATGTAGTTTACAAACAAAAACATACATTTAGATAAAAACATACATTATTTGTAGTTATTACTTTTGATTAATAAAATTTATTTTGTAAAATTAATTTTTCCAGTTTTATTTATTATCAAAATTTATTATAATGGAAAGCAGGATTAGTTCTTTTAATCGGATTAAATATTTTAATCTAATGTAATAGAAAAAACTTGAGGATTATCACACGGAACTTGCTCGGAGGCTAGAAAATGTCTGTAACTTTGTAAAAAATGAAGTTAAAATGATGGAAATGGAAGCTCATTTAAGCTCTAACGAAGCTCTAACGTTTGACACCAATTTCAGCCCAAAATTCAAAATATGAGCTAAAATAGAAAAACATGTCTACAGCCCCCCCCCCCAACGTTTTCGCGAATATCTTTGCGACGGTTGAGGCTCAAACAAAAAAAATGAAAGCTCATTTAGGCTCTAACGAAGCTCTAACGTTTGACACAATTTTTAATCCAAACTTTGACTTGGGGGGGGCAACGTGTCTAAAGCCCCCCCCCCCAAACATTTTCGCGAATATCTCCGCAACGGTTGAGGCTCAAACGAAAGAATGGAAGCTCATTTAGGCTCTAACGATTGACACCAATTTCATCTCAAAATTTTATTGGGGGGGGGGCAGCGACATGCACCTATGTGTCATTTCTTAAAGGCTCTCGCAGTCAATCGACCCCTAAGTACAATACAATACAGTTTATACCATTAAGCTATAAGTGACCTACTTTCAGATTTTTTTACCAATTTTTGAGTTGATTCGAATATTTTAAGTTTTTAACCACCAGCAGTACAACCTTGACCCTTTGCACGCCTAAATCGGCTAAAGTCGCCTGAATTCCGGTGTTTTAGTCGATGGGGCGTCCAAAGGGTTAAATGTTCCGTATCAACCAATCTACCTATTATATTTTGTGGAGAATCCAACCATAATTTGACTTTGATAATTTTTAGCCTTGTTAAATTTTAACAAGGTTTTTTAATTACAAGTATTTTTTATTTAGTTGTATAATTAAAAGGATATCTTTATTTAACCTTCTGGTAATTTTTAAAAGTAGTGAACATATTAAATTACCATAAATATTAAAACTCAGATAATAATTATGATTAAGAATTGAATGCAGAATGCTAATCTTACAAATAAGATTGAGCCAGGTGTGTTTCACCTTGTCAGGGATTATTTAAAATTTTATATTATCCATTCTTTAATATTGTCCTAATTTATATTCAGCAAAAATGATTTTCATTTTGTGAAGGTAAAGATGAGTGATTTAACAATCGAGAATGTTGAGACACGCCTTTGAATTCCACAACTAAATAAGTAACGTCTTTAATCGCTATTTAATAAATTGTGGTTAAATTCAATTTTGAAATTTTGTAAAAATTTTCTTTATGCTTACTGAACATTTCAATAAATTCTAAGTACCAATTAGGATTTACATAATCGGATTGGATTTATAGTTTCCACTGAAAAAAACAAAATATGGCAGCATTGCATAGAGCAATCTAATTTCAATAACAAGAATTGAATTGTGTAACAAGTTTTGTACCAATAAATTTTTATTATGTACACATTATGTACCAATTGTAATATTTACATAGATATTATCTAGAATTCTACAGACTTGACCAAACTTTATAAACCATGGGAAAAATATTACCTTGTATGTGGAAGCTCTTCATCACGTAAATGTTCCTCCCGCACTGTAATCACTCAAAATTTAACAGTTGTAATTTTTTGATATTATGGATATACCTAATACAAAAAGCACTTTCCTATTGCAAGCATTGAAAAATACTGAAATCTTTTTCAAATATTTTACGCTTGTGCCTTTCGACAAGTTTAAACTTGCAAAATGTTTGAGCTTCCACCACCCTTTGGAACCGAAAATGTTAAAATTTTAATATTTAATTTTGGAAGGCATAGCGTGAGTCTCTGGAAGTTGCTACCATTTTCAAATTATGAATGCAAAAGTTAATTTCTCAAAATTGCTCTCCGAACTGGAAATTATGAAAATTATCTTGTCTTATTAGTGTTAATTACTGGATTTGCGATCTTGGGAAGTAAATTATACCAGGTTTTTGGACATGTCGTTTACAAAATGTTATGGAGCATTACCCGATTGCAAATATTTTTTATTGTTTCCGTTTGGGCATTAGGCAATTAATATAAATTTAGGAACTTGGCAGATCAATATTTAGCATTTATTTAAAAAGCATATTGCATCAAGCGTTTATTATGTAATGAGCAGTAGGACACCTGTTACTAAAATTATTTAATCCTAAATTTATATCCAACGTGCAATTTCGTAATCTCACGTAGGTACGTAACTAGAAAGTAGTATTTATGTACTACTAATTGTAGCATCTTCAAAATATTATTTACAATTTTAGAATGCATGGAAGACGGGCACGACTTTCACGTACGGATTAAAAAAATATAAATTACATTTATAAGTTGACCGATCTAAGTCTCGGGATCAAATTTACTGTAAATTTATTTCGTAATGAGATTACTTTCATGAGTTATGGGATATACTAAACGGTTTTTAAATGCACCTTGGTGCAATCGAGTAACTGAAAACGAAGTGTGAGATCATGATTTACTTCGTCTTCGTTCATTATAAAGCACGTGTCTCCATTTTCCGCTCAATGGAAGATACGTAAATCTCTTCTTTATTAATCAAATTAACTGTTGGTTGCACCACCAGCAACTGGCACTCCAAAAAATGTTAAATAATATTTTTAATATTCTAAAGAATATTAAGAATACCTTTTGAAATCCTAATTTGGATTTACAAAAAGTTTGGTACCTGGAGTTGCAAATTTTCTTGGCTTTCTTTTACAACGCCTACTTTATTATTAGAGGATAAGTTATATTGGCACTTGGCAATTTAGTCGGTTTTTCGACAATTTGATTTTATCTGAAAAAGGACCACGAGGGACCGAGCAAAATATTAAAATTTGACAAGTTTTGTGGAGTAAACAGGTTTTTCGTGGCAAATTTGCATACCATCAGGTATACTAAACGAAAATTGGCCTGATTGGAAACGAAGGAGGCCATCTTTTTTGGTGCAGTTTTGAAAATTAAAATTCAAGAGTGGAGTTTTGCAAAAATGAATCATTTTATGAATGGAAAACAGTAACGAAATGAATCACTTTTCTATGATATAAAGTACAACAATGGTACTACGTTGAACGTTGCGTTGTTATTAGCAAATTCTGTCTGAACAAATTGTCATCATAATACCTGCGTCAATATACCTCCCACATAATGAGTTTTCAAAATACAATGTTATTCGTTTTCACGTGTAAAGTAAATAATTATAAATAAATAAAAACTGTATCAGAATCAAATATTATGTAACACATTCTTGGCATAAAATTTTTGGATAGGTAAGTAGGTTCGCAAGAAATTTTTAGAAAAGTCAAGGTCGACTTCTGCAAAAGGTGTGCGCTGATTAGCGTCTCGAAAAAATGTTTATACCAATCAAACCAATGTTTGTGTGTAAACTTCAATTTTGGATGTCAGTATAATTCTTATATTTGACTTGTTAACGTTCTTTGACACCAATTGAGCGTTTGCAAATTATAACTTGAAATTCAACTGTGCAACGCGGGAATATGATTTAAAATTTAAATTTGCCTCCAGTTAAACACGTGTAAATTACACTTCGCTGCGGCAATTTGCCATATAATTTTTCTTTATCCTATTGTATGTAAACAAAACAAAATGGCGCTTTTCTCAGAATGTTGAGAACTGACTGCGAGTTATTTCATTTTTCTTGTTTTAGTCAAATTCTGTGAGAATAAGGAACAAATTTACATAAAACTTTGATCGATATCAGTAAATTTATTCATACTAACTGTCGAAAAAAAGATTTGAATTTTACAGAATTAAACTGTTTATTATTTTTTATCATTTAGATGATTTGGACAGTTTGAATTTTGAGTCTAACTCGGCCTTTAATGTATTAGGTACTACGCCCCGAGGTTGATCGGTTTTAGAACCAACTTAGTTTTCACTTCTTTTTCAATTACTCCGTTATTTTTATTCATTCTTTGGTCTTGATGAACTTAGTGTACTCTCAAATGAGGCAACCGATAATTATCATCTTTCCTGTTATTAGAACTTCACAGTCGCCATAATTTCTTTTACTTTTTTTTGATATTAAGATTAAAACTTGATTTTATCACGCACTGTAATTAAATTAGTTTATTCGTCTTGAAAATGAAAAAAAGTAATTACAAATAAAACTTGTATATTTAAATGTTAAAAATATTGCGAATTAGAATGTCAATGAACCAATATAATGGTAATTTTTCATTACAACATTATTCTACAGTGTTGAAATATGTATTTTCTACTATTTTAATAATTTCTTCAAGTGAAGATTTATACATATTTATTTATTTTTTAAGTATGCGTTTTAATGTTATTTTATATAAATTAAAATAATAAATACCATTTACATGAATCATTAATATTTCCTGTATTTTTAGTAAATAACATAAGCTACCTATTCAGTAGATAAACAAATACTTCGACTGTTGAAATCTGCGCTTGTATTAATTTATTTTTTTTTGTTCCAGATTGTCCAAGAACATAAATTACAATTAATTATTAATCCAATTAAAATTTTCTAATTGGTGTTATAAAATTTACTACTACAAGTGATAATAAGTCAAGGTAAATTCATTCATGTTTCGTAGTATACAATCGCGACTTTCAAAAACCGCAGTAAATAATCTAAAAGCTCACGCATTTTGTTAGATAATAAAGTTTAAAACTATTTCAAGGTGAACGTCGTACTTGAATTTAATAAACATAATGTTTAAAACTAAGGACGAAAACTAAATAAAACAAACGCTGCAATGTTTCGATAGTTTTTTTAATTCAAGAGCTAAGAGTAAAATTGAAAATGTTCGATAATTTAATTACGAGGATTACTAGTCCAAATACGCGAAGGCGATATACGTATCATTGCCCTGAAGTGCATTCAGATCCGGAAGATAATGAACCTACCCCTAGGAAGCCCAGGATTTTGGAACGAAAACGAAAGGGGCGGAAGCTTATGGAAATTGGACTTCGGCAGGCGAGAAGTCTTGGGAGATTGGATGGCCTCAAAGAGGTAAGATTGTTTATAAAATCATTTGTATTAAAGGGGAACTTACTGTACGTTTGCTCCAATTTGGGGTTTTAGTATTGATGGATGTAATGGGACAAAAGCAAGGCGAAGCTTTTTAAGTAAACCGTTACATGTGATCTAATAACCAAGTATGTACTTAATTTGTGTATAATTAAATATTTGTTCCTTGGCACAACAATACAAATAAAACTAGTCAAGGTGTGTTATATATTTCAATGGTAGTTTAGAATTAATAATAAGGCGGACAAACCATGACTATATAATTTTATGAAGATTGTGGGTTGATTCATTTAAATTGCAAGATGACACTTTTATATTGAAAAAAAAAGTGGACACGAAATCCGCTAAATACCCTGCAAACCGCTCACTCCAAGAATTCTTAGAAAGAAAACTGGAAACACGAATGCACTTGCATTAATTTTTATTTAATAAATTTTTGAAAATCGATAAAATGTTATTATGGGCACGATGCTCGAAGGTAAATTAATAATCAAACCAAGCCCCTTCACGATTGCTTTTGTATAATTAATATTTCTCTTGTCTTATTTTCCTTGCTTCTGTTCTCTCTTGGTGGTCTTTTACGATTCTTAATTTTTTCATTATTTTTCAATAATTAAATCCATTTGGTATTGAATCATCTGTTACTGTAAAACCAATATAATTTTTGTTTCGTCCCACAGTTTTATCGTCCAAACTTAATGTGATCAAATCGAGATCAGAACTGTTCAAATAGAAAAAGCAATATCACTAAAAAAGTATATAATGGAGAATCGTTATAACTGTACACATATTACGGTTTGGGCACTTGAATAATAACAAATTTGTGCCACACTTTTTTGTTTTCAACTTATCAAGTTTAGAAGTCAGCACTATTAAATCATCAGTATTTTTTCTGCCCGCTTGGGGTCAATGTAATATTGTTACTTTTATAGTTTTATAATTAATTGTCTAATTTGAATTATTCTAGGAAAATAATTTTTTAAGCTTTGATAGCGAAAGCTTCAGGCGTCTTGTGCTGTAATTAAGGGTGTTAAGCGTATAATTAAATTCCATGAATTTTTTGTTCTTTACGATGGATGAAGGTATTGGAATTTTTTTGTTTTGAAAAATTTGTTGTTAAATAATTATTCTATTAGTGTTCAGATTTTTTTGTAAAAGATGCATTAACATATTAATTAATTGACGTTTTTGCTCATAATGGAATATTCTCTCTAAAAAAGCATCAACTTGTAAGTGATCCCACGATGCGAGTTGCATGTCTTATTTATTTTTCATAATTTTCTGCAACTAGTTTATGAGAATAAAATTTGAAATGGAAATTATCAAGAGTCTGGATTTATTTTACTTATTTTATTTTACTTCGTAAACATCTTAAATAATGAGACGATCAAGATATTATTGCTGCTGTACCTACAATAATTGAAACGATTTGTTTATTATATGCCGAGGGTGTACTATTTATTATGCCGTAATTATTGTGCTATCAAAAGTAAAATATTTGCCATTAACAATCATTAATACCTTACAGAATTAATAAGAAGTTATTAGAACTAATAAGAATTTATGTAAGTACATACATTTCCAGCTTACTTAAAATTTGAAAAATTACCTTTGATCGTGGTAGTATACAGTTAAAATACAAATTCCACAAAGAAAATTGTCTTAAAATTATCTATTTGCTTCATTACTCTACGGTAGTCATGTGCATTACATTCGAATGTATAAATTATCCTAAACACAGGAAATCAATAATAATTGCAACTTTTAAAATTTTAATTTGTTTAAATATATTTTTTAATTTTACTTCCAAATAGTAGATGGTTTTTAACGAATTGCTAAATTATTTGTTTTTTTGTCAAGCTTTGCTCATTTAAAGGATTGTTAAATTAACGAGTTTTATATGCAAATGAAACAAAAAAAAGAATTTTAATAATATATGGTCTAAGGACGTTTTATTTAAATGAAACCGGTTAAAAAAAGTGGCAAAACGTTTTCATTTGAATCATCCTGGTAGAATTTCTAATTAATCAATTTAAATGCAAGAAAACGTGAAGGACGAAACGAAATGGTTCACCAAATTAATTTTTTTATATTACATTGTTTCAATCAATATTTTATAAATTAATTAAACATCTACCTGTTAGTTGACTATTCTATACTACCTACAAGTTAATTATGGTTTATTTAAAAAAATATTAATAACCTAGCGATTTAGAATTTTAATGTTTGTGACAATAAATTAAAAATTAGGTTAAATGCTAATAAATTATTGGTTTAAAAGTTCATATTATAAAAATCCGTTATTATCGCTAAAACTACATAAATTTATGCTTACTCTAACACGATTAGAGTTATTAATGTGAACAGTTGTGCACATTACCATTTTTTAATCGAAAAATGTTAATTTTTTTTAAACAAAAAATAAATTCTTTATTTAAGATTAATTTTGATGTTTCACGGAGTTCATTATAAATGAATTTCAAAGTAATAGCCTTTTCTGAAAAAAATGAACATAATAATATAATGCAATTAAGCGCATAATAATATACTCTCATTATCTTAATGTTGTATGCCGAGATACTAAAGTTGGCTTAAAAAATATTGATAATAAAATCGAGAATATAAATCTGCAATAAAATATCAACAAATTTTGTTGTTTTTCTTCATTACTAGTGTATGCACCTCTATGTTTTTATTTTCTAGTCTAATGCTATGTTCTCTTTTTGGTGGTATTATGTCAGGCTATCACTGCATCCATAAAAGTTATCTTATTGTTATATCATACGTTCTACTTTCTTTCGGGTTTCTTTTGCTTTCTCTTCTTCTTACCAAACAAGTGCTTTGCTTTATCTATCTAAATATCTTTACGTTAAATATTTGAACTGTAATGTCGTATGTAATGAAGAGTATGCAGATGAAAGTTTAATCGAATATGTGCACATGTTTGGAATTAGTAGGATGCAACTACGATAAACAGGAAGAGTAAAGTTGAATTATGTAAGTTATTTTATGCTATAACCTTATAAGAGTATCACTATCTCACAATAATTTATACATTATGTACGGTATGTATATAGTTTGTACTTAAAACCTTGGGCTGTGTTTGTAAGTGTAAGTACGTAGTACACCTGTACATTAAAACTATGCAGATATTTGTATTTTATTGAATTAAGCAACGCCCACTAAAAATATTATTAATGATACTTATGCATTTACTTTAGGTACTTAAAACCTAATAGGTACTTGGCAGTGTTACCAATTAATCTTGTACGATATGTATAGGAGTGTCTGTTATTTGTAATCAAATGTCCATATATCTAAGCTTTATAATAATAGGCAGTCATGTTAGATGAAAGGAGGTCATAAGTATATTACATATCGTAATTTGTATTTATCAGTCGGGTTTGTTCTTTACGATATCATCCACCACCTTTTAAATACCTTGTAAATTATAGCCTCTACTGGCGGGTCATGGTAACTAAAAGGAATTTGCTTATCACCATCTAACCAGGAAACACCGTTAATCCACTGATAATTTCAATTACAATGCTAATTGATATCAATATTAATTATGAACATAACCATATTTGCCAAAAATGGCACCGCCAATAACATTCTTTATGTAAGTCTAAGAAAAAAATCGAAAGTACGCATTATATATTCAATTAAATCTATCCATTAAAATCACTACAAATTTATTCTAATAAGCAATGAGTCGTTAATTTTTATTGCAAGTTAATATATAATATAAATATCAATTTTATCGACATTAATCACTTAACATTTAAACTGTCTCATAAAAATCTTGTCACACACTTTCTTACCTCTTTGGCACTTTCTTCCAATACGTCCAATAAATCTGCATGGTTCGTTTCACAACTGTGCCTAATACAAATTTTTAAACAGTGGGTAATTGAATTGCCGTTCTATATAAAACTAACTCATTGTTTTGAATTTCCGAATGCAGTAAATGAAAGCAAGAAGAATGGTAAAAACATTTAAATGTCCCCATAGTTCTTGTGTCATCGTGCAAAAACTTTATTTATCGTTTTGCTAGTTACTCACCCAATCATGCATCACATATTCAACGTTTTCTATGTTTGGGTGGTTTGGAACTTGGAATTCCACTCTCTACGGAGAAAGTGTTTGGATATGGGTATCCAGCATTTTTTCCAAATTTTGACAAGTGCTCCGTTTTTTCAATTATATGTTCTAAAATTAAATTTAATTCAAGAAATTATTTCCAAATTAATCTAAATTATACCTTTGCAGGTATTAATCTTTCGTTACCTTAATGATTGCGGCTATTGTGTTAGAAGACAAATTTGTTTTAAATTCGTGTTACTTAAGCGTTTAAAAATGTATGTCAATGATACAGGCTCTTAGAGCAACTATTAATTCTAAGAGGTTTCATGTGATGCCATTGTAGAATCTGGTGATCTTTTGACACGTAACATAATTTCGTTGACTAATCTTCATTATTACTAACCAAATAACAGCTTCTAAAGTTTAATAGTGCACTAGAGTGGTAAAATACATAAATGAGTGGTTATTTATCATTGAAAAATTGTTGCAGGAGAGATGTGATTAAAGATATTCTTGAGAATGTAAAGTAACGGTAGGTCTTGTTAAATTGCTTCTGCACTAGTGATATCAACGGAGTCGTATGTGATAGGCTAAAAAAAGATTAATTGAACTTCTAGTTTAATAGGTTGGTGAGGTAATTATCCGAGTATTTTGTTCTCTTCCAAATAATTAAGTAATTATTTAAAAAGGAGATTTTTTAACTAAAATATTTTCCCACATTTGAAAGCTCACTTGGGTTAAAAGATTTTCGGTCATCACGAGATCCTTTCTGGACTTCGTATAAGTAACTTGAAACTTATAATTAAAATTTTAATTAATAACTTCTACTGTACCTCGTTCAATGTTATTTCGACCTCGACTGCAGGAATTCTCCGCAATCCACACACTGATACATAATTAAGCTTTGCAAAGGTCATTTTTAAATAATGAGATTGAGCCTAGCGACCATGTAAAACGGAAATACATTGTATAAAGCAATTTTGACACAATGTGCTCAAAAAGCGTGAAGGAGATAGGCTAGAAGAAGGAAATAAAGTCTGTCCCATGGATGTCAACAAGGATGAAACTAGGGCAAACGTACTTGGCAAAAGTGAGAAGACTATATTTGGGCCGAAAAATTTTTACAATCAGCAGTCATCCTTATTTCCTTGGGCGTTATAAATTTGATTATGTGGATGAATAATACGAAAAATGCTATACGACGAAGTAATTTATTCGTCTTAAAAGTTATTGATTGATATAAACCATAAATGTGAAATAGAGGATACAGTTAAAAATAAATTTCACTTTTATTTGCACTTTTAAATTTAAAATTATAACTTCATGTCGTGAAGAATGTGCAAACACATAAAGTATATTTTTTTTATACTTTGAAACGTTCGTTATTCAAAAATAAAATAAATTCGTTGTAGGGGGTTAACAATGTGTTGCAGAGTATTGCGTTTAATGTTATGCCATTGCCCACCCACACACATGTATTCACTTGCTAAAGACACCAAACGTCAAGTTTTGAATATAAATTACTTTTGGAGAAGTTCATGTATTTTTTATTTCGATTTTATTTTAAATGACCACTTAATTTAGTACGTAATTATTATTTTATAACTTTAAAAGATGTGCCTATACTGAACCATAAAAGAGAGTGCGTTAAGAAGATAAAAAAATATTTAATTTTTTTTTTAATTCTTAGTTTTTAAATTGTAAATAAATTAATATTTTATTATTAAATTTCTAATTATTTCGTAATGTTGAAAATTCATTTTTAAATTTTAATTAAAGTTAGAAATTTTTATAAAAAATTTAGACCAATTTAGATGTAAATTTAATTGGAAACTAAACTTCTGTTGATTGTTTTGTATTTTGTTTTGCAATTTAAATATTGTAGTCATTAAAACTGTTAATGACTATACTATGTAATAAATGTCACAATATTTGAAATAACAAATAAATAGAAGTAATTTACTTAATCACCAGGCATTTTTAAAAATGTATGCTATTCGAAAACCGGTCAGGAATCGAATTTTTTAGTGGTACATTATTATTATTTTAAAAATCCATAAAAAAGTAATGAACTCAATGAGGTTGCTATATTGTAACTAATGCAACAAAGAAAAATTATTTTTGGACGAGTTAAAGGGAACCCTAAAATTAAAAACCAATTTGAAGAGTTTTCTGTGAAAATTATCTTGCACCCTTAAATCATTACTTGATTTATTATAATATTCATTATTATGTTTAATAGTCAAGAAAATGTGTTAACAGTAAAAAAAATTATATAGTAGGAATTTAATAGTTTTTGTAAAACTGAAGAACCTAGTACATGGAACAAATCGATTCTCATGTGAATATTAAATTTGTTTACATTTTACAGCAGACTTTGTAACTTCTCGTTTTTCTTCTAATACAATAATAATAATGTGAATACGCAAGAAATAATGATCCATCAGAACTGGTAACTTTGTATGTTATTATTTTTGAGATAAATCGATTTCTTCTAAAAAATATTATTTGTCTTATTAATTGTACCCTATAGCGGGGGAGGGAGCATTATTTTTAATTTCCCTATTAGTTTTTTGTTTATTTTTTTCTCAAGTCCTTTAAAATTTTTTTTAAATTTAGACAGATCAAAATAACTAAATTTAAGTTGTTTTCCAAACCCAATTTGAATCAAAATTCGCTTGTTTTTCTTTTGTATTTTTAATAATAATTAAAGAGTAAGTATTATATCAGGTAGTATTGTATATTTTTATTCGTCATGATAACAGATAAGGCAGATCATCCAGTAAAAATATTAATATTATGCACGTGATATTGCAAAAAAAATTTTGTTCTAACAAATGGTAGTTTGCCTACGTTTGTCTGACGTCGAATAAATTAATATAGAAATGCAACAGCGTGCTCGACAGCCAATGCTTTATCTGATTGGAATCGAATCTAACGTGAAACGTATACTTGACGTACTGTCGACGTATTATTTCATTACAATTATCGGCAAGCAACGCAATAACGTCAGAATCAAAATTACTGCAAATTCTTGGAAATATTGACTGGTTCCTCAAAGGCATGAAAAGAAAACGTGTTTTTTCTGGCACAATCGCCATTCTATTCAGCAGTGTTACTGCCAAACCCAAATAAAATTGCCATGGTGTTTGTCTCATAGTGCCCCATGTCCTGATGTACTACCCTACTCTCGCCTACAATGTATGGGAAAAATAGAATTGCGTGCAAATTTTTTAGTTTATTTCATTAAATTTTGCATTTACAGTACGTTTTTCCCTTTTACTCAATTTATTATTTTGACGTACAAAACAAATTATTTAGGTTAGATAGACCTTCAAGTTGATCCAACGTCAAGGTGTGATGTTTGTTAATACAACAATTTTCGTGTTTCTTTTATTTGATTTAAGGATAAAAGTTTCTTTATACATGCCTAAGTGAAATGTTGAAAATCCAAGTCAATAATAATTTCATATAATTAAAGTGCATATTTGTACAGTGATAGTGACACGATTAAGAAGTGAGTTAGTATTTTATGCTCTTGTGGCTTAATTGTAAACTTTTAAGAAAGCATACATTGTTAAAGCTTTAAGGAGCGCCCTTAAAACTCCTAATTATATTACATATGCCCAAACTCGCGTACAAACAATGGAAGTTTCGAAAAGGGTCATTACTCTCTTATTCGATCCGTTGTTTTATGATCGTATTTTTACTTTAATAACTGTTCTGTCAAACTGCAATGTGCATTTACGACATTTTTGAGCATTGCAATGTATGTATTTTTGACCTTTTTGAAGACCTTGAAGCGTGCTCATTTTTTAATGTATAAAGTGATATTTACAGGTGTAACGGTCCGTTCTTGGCGAATATGTTGTGCATTCCATAACAGAATCATGGCTCTTAAGATTTATTGTTATTTAATTATTATGGGTGTGAGACATTATACGAGTGAACTTACAACTTGCAGAACGAATATGGAAATAAGGGCAAAAAATTGTTTTTCTTGAAAATCGACTTTTATTTTTCTTTTTCCAAAGGGACTCCATTTGGAGAAATATGTTCTGCATTCTGCTCAATTTAGCAATCAATTCACAACCGTTTGATTTAATCTGCTACACTTTAAACATTAACATATTGAAGTGTCGTGTCAATTTCTCTATCAGCATATGAGAGGTTAATGTACAGATGAAAATAGAAAAATGTACGTACACACCTAATAACTAACATTTACGATGTATTATATGCGATATTGTTCTATGCGATACCTACAGAAACATTAAACTATAGGATGGGTATTTTTAAACAAACAGCAGTTAAATTTTGAATAGAAATTAGTTTTGGTTATTAAATATTATAACGTATAACCTTTCCTATTTGGTATGCTAATCATATTATGTTTTTTTCGGTGTAGGTTTTACTTTCACTATCACTCGATTGTTTAAAATCTGTTTCTTCAAAATTTTGACTGAGCAATGGTTTTGCATGAGAATTTGAATGTGATGAAATTTCACGCTCACGTTCAATTTTTAAATGAGAATGTACACAGTTTTGTTAAGAAATTTACACCTGCTACAAAAATACAGGTATGACAAGTCGTAAACCTTATTTTGGTACGTGCTTACTTTAAAAGTCACATTGCCTCTTAATTTTCTTCCAAACTTGTTTGCACGAATTATGAGAAAAATCAACATTGTATTGAACGACCTTTTCGTGGACGTAATATAAATATAATTATGGAGGTGCGTGCTGTATCGATTGAAAAGCTTTGACAAATCGGAAGGGTTTAACTACAACTTGAGGAACGTGACGTATATGATGTGGCAGTGATTATGGAGAAAGTCGATTTGAATTATTATGGATGTGTAAGTACATAATAACAATGCCACTATTGGAAAAGCGTAAATGAAATTTGTAATGTCTATATAAGTTAGTAGTAATAGATTTTCATTTCTAAGAAAACAAATTACACTGTGAAAGTTGCTGAAAGTCGTCTGCAAACGCATTGAAAACCTGTCGGTTGCAAGATGGAAAGCATTGAACTTGTAACAATTAATGCTAAACCACAAACTGCAAGTTGCTTGCAAAATTGCAAAATTATACCTTGCAGTGTATTTCAATGTGTCGATATAATTTGTAATATGAACAAGTCGAGACGCCGGCCGTTCCATCAATATTTTATAAAATATTATGATTGAATTAAATGGACAAGATTGAAAATTCTTCAATAGATCCTCAATTAATAATGGATTAAGGAAAAGAACATGGAGTGGTTTCTACTATAAATTATTGTAAGATGGTGGAGGATGTTGTTGTATAAATCGTATATGTATGCATGGATATATTTCTCGGGCGCGATAAGAGAAATAGGAGTAACAAATGGAACTACAAATTACATTTGTGTCTTCTCCATAATTTATACTTACTTATTTAACTTTTACAACTAATGTCGGAGGGCGAACTAGAGATCCCAGTTACATACGCTGCATACAAACTCTCGCTATAATGTCACATTGGAATGTACAAGTGCACTCCCTTGTTAGGATCTAAGATGGCATTGCCTTAAAACAATGCAATTCTGTAGAAATTATGTGGTCTTTCTTGAGAGACTCCAGTTTTTACAAAACTCGAAACATTTATCTAAATACTTGGCCATTTTTGTTATATTTAACGTTCATGAGAAGACAGCAAAATGGCTTAAATATACTTCTTGGCAATTAACAAGACTGATAGGGTTGAAATAAGAAAATCTACTGCTTTTATTGAGAAAGTGGAACTTTTATTGATTATCCAAGACCTCGATTTACTTATAATAGCAATTAAACGCCATTTAATTGTTGCATTCAATAAATTTGTTCGTAAAATATGTAGGCTAATGCAACGATTAAAATTTATCGATTCGTAAGCAGGAAAATTTTTAAATCAATATGACACAATTGAAATTTTAGGAAACAACTCATGCATGCATTATTTCCAATCAGAAAATTCAACGGAGCTATAAATTATTACATGTATCTTTAATGCATACCACAACTTTATAGTTTTATCGTAGCATTTTCAATTTGGTCGCGAACGTTTTTACAAAAAGTTTTTTCGCACTTTATTTGTACGGTGAGACAATTTGTGGTCCAACCGGTTTTCAATTACTAAATTTGTCATCAAATATATTTTGGTAACGAACACGATACCGTGTAACCAAGTTGGATGATCTTTTTTCGAAAAATAAAATTAGTGATAGTTATTAATAGTCGTGATGGTTCTTTTTTGGGTCCAACAATAATTTTTAATTATTTATCAGGTTGCTAATAACGTTCGTGGCATTTTTTTTTTAAATTGAAAGGCAAAATTTTTGAACTTGAATCAATAATAGGTACCTATATTATGCACCGTTTTATTTCGATCACCTCTCGCATTTCCATTAAGTAGCTTCATGATTGCGTTTTCAAAGACCTTCCCACTTACTTTTTAGGTCGAAGAGATGCTCCAAAGTGGTTCTTGCCTTAATTAGCTCTACATTATGAATTTGACAATATGAATTAAGAAATTGTTGAAAAGTTTTGGGAATTTTTTTCTGCTATTGTTAGGTAATAAATTCATTACAGCACTCATTTTTAACGTGAAATATTAAAAAACTGTTTTAATTAGCAGTTAGCTTGATTACAGAACATCAGCACGGACCTTCCCAACTAAGGTTTGGGATTTGAACTATTATAGATTTTTATTATAAATTCAAACAATAAACAAAAAATAAACAATTTAGATTTTCTTTTAAATTAATTTTTAATCAAATGTCAAGAATATTGTTGAATTTTATTTCGTTTATTGTAGTATTTTGAACGTAGAGGAAGCATGTAATATTTTAGGAAAATAGGTTAACCAAATGGAAATTCAACACTCGAAAGGGAAACCTTCATTTTCTCAATTTTTAAATGAACTCTGCTATTTTGAGATTTGAAATTTTTATTCGATGTAAAGAAATTCTGAAAATTATAAATTATTTTAATTTAAAGTAATTATTTTTTACGAATTGGCATTAAAATAAAGACGAAATCAGCATAAAGTTTAATTTTTTTAATATCATTATGATTTTGAGTTATGCAACGCAATCTGCATTAACTGATAATAATTACATTGAATAAATTGGAGTTAATTTTTATTTAGGATAAATTTTGTGTAGGTATTTAAGTACCCAATAAAAATGCAACACCTGGGTTTTGGATTTGAACCCACGAATAGCCAAAACGTCTTGTTATGTATGTTAACCAGATATAATTAAAATTCAAAATAACCTGCAGGTTAAAAACAAGAGGAAAATTATAATAAATAAAAGAAATCGTTGAGTACCTTTCTTGAAATTCTTTTCCAAATTTTGATCTAAATTTGATTAATACACTAGTCGAACTTCTTCATCAAAAAAAGCCATAAATGCACATGCAATTCTAAATTAATTAAAATCCAATTCCATCTTGTGTTAGACTCGTTAAATTTTGCTTACTAAAATAAAAATGAATAGATTTGTTCTGAAAAAATCCTCTTTTTTCCAATACTTTAGACTTGATATTCTGAGCTCAGTTTCCAATAAAAATTTCCACACGTTTTCAACTTTCAAAAATTCTCTTGTTTTTCCAGTATTTACACACTTCTAAACTTGGTTGTCACATTCGGGAAAATACGCCAAATGGGGTCTAAATCTGGACACTTGGGAAAACACCAGAGAAATACACGAAAAAAAAACGTAAGATAGAAGTCTGTCCGCCTTGCTGATCTGCGAAAGATAATCTTCTTTCTGCTTTCTTTGCCAATATTCAAAAACAAAAATTTCCAAGCACGAACACAACTTTTTAAAATTTCGTAACATTCACAAATTAATAAAAATGAAAGTTTTTCTCTTGGTGTTGGCTGCTCAAATGATTTTATAATGGCACAAGCGCCCTATTATATTATTCAACAAATAAATTTTTCAAAAATTTAAGAAAATACACCCACATTTAGGCCTGCCCATAATTCTTTTTATGATGCATTATTTTGTACCTTGTATATTTCACACAGAAGTCCGAAAGGATAATAAAAAGCGTCAGGCAGCTTGGTCTTTTGCGAGGCCTAAGCAAAAGGGACAAATGACTTTAATCGAATATTTTAAACAAATTATTATTGATTATTTAATTCAAAAACCGTAAATATTGGTTTCCGAAAGTAAAATTTTTAACATAGTTTAACAAAGCGATGTTCTTTACAATGTACATCCTAAAGCACAATACCAATGCCTTATAAGATTTAAGGGCGTATGTTGTACGCCTTTTTTCAAGTGAAGGTAAAATTAAGAAAGCTGTAGAAAGCAAACTTGATACTACATAGTAGGTACATACACCCATATTTCACTACACAGTATAAATTTTTTATAAAATGCATCCCATCATTGTAGTACAATGTAATTTATTAATTTATTATCATAATACGCGAATAAATAACAACTAAAAAAATTGATAAGTTATAATAACGCACAATTTTTATACAGATAAAGAATCGAGGTTCATAATTAACTTTCATCTATCAGTTAATAAAATACTTCACCCATTGTGACAATAAAATAGAAACCTATTTAACATGTTCGACAATGGAATAAATTTATTTTATAAATAATTTTGTAAACAATGGTTATTTTGGTTTATTTGTAAAGTAGGTTTGGATTTAAATTTTAAATTATAACGCGAGGTATCGAATCTGTCAATTTTAAAATTATGAAAGGCGTTTAAATAACAATATTAAATAGATTTCAATATTAATTTAAAATTTAATTTTCTATTCGATTGTTACCTGTAATTTTAAAACTAAATGTGACAGAAAAAGAAGAAAGATCATTGCAAGAAGGAATTGCGCCAACTTCTGACTAATACGTCTGACTATGTTGTTAACGACAAAATTTATTAAGTAGGTGTGTTTACTAGAGAGGCACTACTTTGTTGAAATAATTACAACTTTTAAGTGTTTAATTGTTATCGCTTAGTAAGTCAGTGCAGGTTTTTGTGTTGGTGAAAAAGCTTGGACATATCTACTATTAGGAACGAACTTTCTAAAGTGTATAATATGTATCATAATTTGCAACTTATGGAAATTGTTGAACGATAATTGCTAATTAGCTTACATTGTCATGAAGCAATTAGCTTAGGATTGAATGATCAATTATTGCTTAAGTAATGACAGAAGTGCTGTACGGTAAGCAAAATAATAACACACCGCAAAATTATAAATTAATCACAAAACTTTTACTTGTAAACTAATTTTACGATGAGTGAAATTTCATTTTTTTACTATTTGTAACACTTTCTAAGATAATTTTATTAAATCATAAATTGGACATTTAAGATGCTGCAGTAAATTTGCAATTTTGAGTCTCACCAAAGAGAAGGTAGAACAGCTTCCACCCCGAACAAGAAATTTTAATTGGTTTTCAAAATATTTAATTAAGCATACATTTTAATTTTTCAGCCATATATCAAAGGAACCAAGTCTGACAAAACACAATTTATCAAACTTGCCAGTTTCTTGATGCGCCCACACTTTCATTTCATCTTGATTTTTTTGATTCTGAAATGATTCTGCATTTCTAAATACCTGTCCGATTACAATGGACTGCTGCAACCTTGGAGACAGCAATTTGTAATTTTAGTTGTTGCAATAATTTATAAATATGATTCTATCCATCCATCCAAAGGATTTCAATGTAAAAACCCATCGTGTAGTTTGGTTACCTGGGTTACGTGCAAGCAGAGACTCGGTATTCTTGGAAGTTCATCTCAGGTACGCCCAACATCACATATTTTAACCATGATACATCTGCATCAACATAACGTTTTTTGAAATACCAGAACTTAATTTCAATATTATCAACATGAACTTTGCGTTTTACCAAATTATTTGTGCCATGGTTTGGATTCCACGATGAGCTGAACAATATTTTAATATTGACGGAATAAGAAACCTAAAGGTGTGTTTTTTCTAAAGGTGCATCATTGATTATCTTCGGCTAGAAATAAAACTTGTCATTTTCTAACTTTCGGTTTTAGTGTCTGTGTGTTAATTTAACCGATCGAACTAGCAATTTTTGCTTTCTCATAATCATATCTTTATGAAGTGGTTTGACTCTCACCTTTATGAAATATAAATTATCCAACTCGTTAGAATGATGAATTGGGTGTCATTCTTAGGTGAAAGTAGACAGTTTTTTAATTTTATTATTGATAACCCATTGTATAAATTATGCAATTTTGATGGATAGGTAGATTGTATTATTCGAAAATTTTCAGTGTATAGAGATACTATACAATCAAAAGTAATTCATAAAATTGCAAGTTCTACAAGTCCAAAGTTGGTCATAAGTTTTCATAATACAAATTGACAACTTTCACACACATGAATTGTCCATCAAGGTGTGTTAGATAAAAAAAAGTCACATAAGTGCTATTTGCCTTCCGGATAATAATTATCTGATTGCAAGGAAGGAAGGAAGTCATGCGTTCCGCGGTAATGTTGGGGAGAAATCAAGTCTATAACGACATACATTTGAGATACGTAATAATCTTCCTCATCTCTGGTTAATTATTGTTTTTGACCTCATTAGTTTGGTTCTGCTATTTAATTTCTTGGTTTATTATAAGGGATTATTATAAGATTCCTCAGAGAAAGTAGTCCATAGGTGTAAGGTCTGATGATTTCACAGGTCAAGCAACCAAGTTTCCTCGACCTATTCAATTGAAGACGACTGATACGGTTTATTTATTACCATTGGATCCAAAATGACCATAACAGTTATTGCGGATCCACGTTTAATATGCACGTATGTTGAACATGAACATTTCAGTATTCGAAGCTATTGTTATTCGTTCAATATGGAAATTTCAGGCGTAAATCATATAATTATTATTTACTCTGCTTGCTATTGAAGAAATATTTCTACTATTTTGTAACTTCATGCCATAATATTACTTTAATGTTTCAGGAAGATAATATTACAGTACTTTCCTTCCAAAATGATTTATACTCGTAAAGTGGACAAGCTTGACCGGACGTACTTAAAGTAAAGCTTTTTTGATAAAACTAAATATCCATTGTAACTCTATCAGTTACATCTTTAGAGTATTGGAAATTAAAATTTTTGTCTCCATACTACAGACATAGTACTAATCTCAACACGAAATTCAGAACGAGTTCTAGGATTATGTTTGCCCTGTGAAAAAATAGAGGAAGTTCATTGAAAGTAGTTTTATAATTCCATACAATGCAGTTTTCTTTTACCTCGATCTTAAAAGCCAAATTACCGTCATTATTATCAAGTTTACTGCATTGAATTAAATCTGGATTTTCAGACAATTTTATGAAAGTGCTATAACGAGAAATTATCGATGATGATGCCATTTATAGGGTTTAATTTACATTACAGTAAAGCTATTTAAAATTTCGAATCTTGGTTTATAAGGTGTGGTTTAACGACACCATAATATAATGAAGGAAATGTTTCTGCGCATACAAGAATTAAATATTTTGTAACTGTTATTGCATAAAATGTAATTGTGGTCACACAAAATGCATTCCTACTGGTTTGGTTGATTCTAATATCATTTATTGTGAAGATACGCAATTTTAATCTACGAAGATTCTCATTTCACTATTTATGTTGCTATTGTAACTTTAATGGAAGTAACCGAGCATATCTTCGCAATTTCCAAGTGAATTTATGCTTGACTATTAGATTAAACCATTAAGAATGCGCTTTGGATACTCACATACTTATTACATACTTGCTGATTCTGTTCAGATAATATAATTAATAATGATCCAATGGCGAGTACTAAAGGGCGTACAAGTCCACTTCATCTTCCTGCTTTCGATGAATTACCTATGCGTATAAAAGCCATAAAGTATGTGGAAAATGTTGGTCTGTTAATTTCAACACCGTAGTCTAATGTCCGGTTATATCTTCGACACATTGCAAATTAATGATCATTAACTTTTTTTTTAATCAGAGATGCAGAAAAAATTAAATTTATTAAATAGCTTAAACAAAGCGAGTATTTGTCATAATGTGTATCAGACTTGTAAAATTTCGTCTCCTTATAATGATCATTAACTTAGCAGTGTGTCGAAGGAAGAAATTATTTAAAACCTTTTGAAAGTTTGCGGCTGCGTTTCTATCTTTTGCTATTTTAATGACCTCTTTGAACATAATCTCCACGTAGGAATAACCTCAAAGTATCGGATGCGTTTTTGTCGCCCAAAAATGCATTTTGACTTGCCTGGGTATATGGAAATTTATTATTTATCCCTTTTATAGCATCATAAACAGATAAGTATGAAATTGCTCGAAATCAGTTTTGGACCAGAAACTCACAAAATTACCTTTTCAAAGAAATGTGAACCAAAATTCCATTTACTTGTCTAACTTTTTTCGTGGCATCAAAGTTATAAATTCCTCAAGCAAATTGTTAGTCTAACAACCTAAATTTTTTGTTGTTTTAATTTGCAGCAATTGGAGCAAATTTTGAAACGTATAATAATAGTCCAACAAAACTGGTGGCACTTTTACTTTTGCCATAAAAATGTTGTTTCTATTGCAGGTAACCATTACTTTTTAAAATATGTAACAGCGCAAAATTTTGCAAACCTGTTTTTTGGTCGCATGAACCTAATTATAATTGACTTATTTATTGTAATCATTAGGCTATAAAATCAGTACAAAAATTCTTGCTAAACGCGTTTTTTGAAACGGGTCACTTGGAACTGGCTTTATTTTCTCGGACAAATTAACTTGTCGTTAGAAAAATTTTAAGCAATTGCAGTTTCATTTTCGTACTTTTATGTGAAGTATTATATTATTTAATTCAAATATCTTATTTTGAAGTAGTAATTAACCGTACGTTTCTCTGTACATTGCATTTTTTACTTGATAAGTAGCGTCTCAAGGCCGTATCTGTTTCATGTACGAACTCGAATCAACTTTTCCCTTACTACCTTTTTTGCCTTAAAAAGCCGAATGATTATTCTGGGATGCTTAATCGAAGAAGAACTTCTCACTTTTTCGACACTTATCTTTTTATAAATTGTTATATTAGAAGTTGAGTTTATTAAGTCAATCACTGTCTTCGCATCGGTCGGTTAAAACCTGGTATGACAGCAAGTTACCATTTTGAGTTTATTTTAATGGATATAATTTAAAAACACCGACTTGCTTCCCAAACGATTGAATTGGCATTATTGCTTTTTTTTGTCTTTTTGACGAGTTGTCTTCCAAGCGAAAAATTACCCATGGGTACATAGTAATGAAAGTCCTAACCTAAAAACTATATTACGGTTACGGTTTTTCAATTTCGTCACAATTTAAATTCCGAATAGATAAATTTTACTTTCGTACGTGTTGCGTATTGTTCTTTAATAACTGGGTACTTTTAGGTTATTGTGTACCAAGATGATAAACGAAGTAATTACAGTTTATTCCACCATAAATTTCACTTACACTAAAAGGTAATTTTTCTGTGGGAATAATTATGCTTTTTACGGTAAGTCGACAATTGCAAAATAAGTGAAAGACTTTCACTAAAAGGGCGGTGACTTGGCCACTTGGCCTTTGGCGGTCGGCGAAAATTCAAATAATTCTCAATACAATCAAGTCGAACATCTGTTTACAGTTTTATTTTCAAAGATACGTAACCGAGGAAGAAGGAATTGCAAAGAAATTCTGATTAATATTTATGAAATGGGAATAAAGTCCATTTGAAATTTTGTAACTGGCAGTTCCGTTAAGATTCACGCTACTGTTTAATTTTTTTCCCTACACTTATTTATTCTTTTGTACCTCAACTTTTTCGCCTGCTTAATTAAGAATAATGAAATTGCGATTTCATTGCACATTTATAACTTGGACAGGCACAGAATAGATTTTGAAGTTTGATTATCACAACTATTATTATTAGCTCTTATTAAATAGTAATCAATTTTCTGGAATTTTTCTAACTGTAGATTCAATTGATTATATCCCAAGTTTTCTTCAGGAGCTTTTAGCAAAATCGAAAGTACAGGAAATAATTTAAATTTAATTCCGGAGATTAAGAAAATTATGTCTGCAAGTAAACGTCAAGTTTTTGACTTGCAGCCAATTACTTTCCCTATAAAATTATAGAGACGAGATCCATATGGACAGATTAATTTTACCACGAGATGCTTACTTAAAATTAATGATGAAAATAAATGAAATGTTCTTTTTTATGCTGGTGCTTATATTTTAATAGTAATTTCTTTATATGAACAAAATTAAATAATTATTATGAGTAATAGTCGGGAAAGTTGATATTTTAAATGTGAAAGAGAAATCATCTATACTAAACTAATGTCTAGTTTTTGTTTGATTATTAAGTGAAGGAGTGTCTCCGTGAACCAGTTTCTGCTTAGAAATCTAGGATCAAATATTGAGACTTTTCTACTTCTAAATTAAATCTTCATATTTATGTTTTGAATCACTTCCACATCTAAATTTGGTACTTGCTGATTAACAGATAATAATTGAAGTAATTTTTAAATGTTTGTCATTTTAAATTTCTCTTTAACAAACTTTCATTATTACCAGGTACTTATTTCTTCTATTGTATTGATATATAGCTATAATGCTTTAATCAAATTTGAGATAATAGGCTACTTTTAATCGTTTTTATTTGTAGGTACATAATATCAACATTATTTTTTATTATTTTATTTTATTTCACTGCAACAACATCTCATCATTGATAGAAAATATTTCATAATTTAGGTAAATCATTTTTTGGATTTGGTCACGTGACTTTAAACACGCCTGTCATTAATCCAATATCTCAGCTTACCATACTTTACAGTAGTATAATAAAAAACAAAATAAAGATGGACCATATGAAGATTATTCATGTCGCCAGAAAAACTACATGAGTGTAACAAATCACTGCTTTGCAACACAGGAGTTCCATATTGCATTATTTAGATCCAACCGCAAGATAGAGGTGACAATATTATTGAAAAGTGTCTGAAGATTGAAACTGTTGACCCCAATGGTCAACTTAAGTATTCAACAGCTTCCTACATTTTATTACGAACTTCCAGAATACTTCCGTTGTGTAATGCAACCAGAAATAGCAATAGATTGCCATCATAATCTCATCGTTACAAAAGTTTTGTCGGGTTCAAACACCGGAAATCGATAGAACCGAGAATTATAAACTTCCTATTTAATCTGAATTGTCATCAATTTTCATTCATCTCCAGTAGCGCTCATCACCAACAAATCATAAAGGAAACATTTGAACAAATTAAACGAACCCACTTTTTCTACTTCTCTTCCTTCCTAGTACCTACTAGCATTCTCCCGATCCACAAATTCACACGATTTAAAGCAAATTACTCGATGGTGATCGTTTTTTCACTCCAAGTGTGATTTACTAACAAGTTTTTAATTCAATTTTTTTAACATGTATAATACAATAAATTATTGCACGTTGTGCAATTTAATAATTTCTGACAAGGAGAGGGTCTCACATGAAAATAATGGAATTATGGATTTAATTCATTATCATTATGCATGTAATCATAAACAGTGTGATCCGAATCCACTTAATCAACAATGCTAATGGGGAAATGATGCGCATTAATGGATTGTCGATATTCTCACTACTAATTTACATAATGTCTCAATCTTTTTATAATTCGGTCTACTAATCCACTGGTAATCTCGTTAATCCAGTAAATTAACTCGAATCGATTTCAGATAAAAGAATCAAAAATTGCATTTAATTGTTAAATTATAAAATAATGTAAAATACTCATGCATGCAATATGAAGCGAAGCACGATAGAAAAACATCTCGATTCCGTTTTTCAAATTATATTTAGATTATAGTACCTACTTTAATTTGACGTGTTAGATAAAATTGTTCATTGATACCGTTAAAATTAAATCCAAGATAATTAAAATTTAAGTACTATTAAATAACACATGTAATTTTCATCCAATGGTATAAGAAAGTTTAATTTACATACAAATAAGACATAAACACAATTTCGTGACCAGCTAAGTTTAAACGTGTGTGTAATTTTGCTTATGTATTAAAAATTGGGCCCCCTTGTGAGTGAGTGCGCAAGTCTGAGATGCCGGAGGGTTTTGCTTTCACATTGTCTGTTACAATATATTAATATTTATTAATTATTCTTAGCAAATTTAGATATAACAAGCGTCGTGATCAATTTTAAAATACAATAGCCAGGCAATTTACTAGAAAATAATAAATCGAAAGTTCCTGTAGTTCAAAGGTGTTAAATGATTATTAAGATTAAAAGTCGGTTTAATTCTTTATACAAAATTATTCAATATTTGTGCGTAAAATTAAACAACGACAGCTGGTATTTTGAGAAAGTTAATAAACTCTTTTGTTTCGTTTCATAATTTTAATTGCTGAATTTGTAACGCCCTTTACTCACAATTAGACCAGAAGTGAAATTATCTTTTGGCTTAGTCAAGGAGCTGTTTATGAGAGTCCTTCCAGTTCTTTTTAAATAGATGGTTTTACTGAACTTACGACTAGTAGGGAAACGTAACCACAATATGCCGGAAATAAATACCCAATGTTTCAGAAACGGATTTGGTATATTAAATAGAAATGTATATATGACTTGTGTCTAAACTTAAAGCAGATTCCAGATTTAACACATCCACGTAAATAGTGTAATTGATATTTTAGCGTTTAATTCCTCTGAAGTTGAAATAAACCACTAATAGATGTTTAGTCAGGCTTACACCGTGTAATAAGAAAATATTTAAATTTCATATAAACAAACGACCTTATAAATATTTTGAAAAATATTTGTCTTTCTGACAACACCAGCAATACCATGTACCAAAAAGATAAATCAGATTGTTATAAACGGAATGCACATATTAGTTTAATGATAGAGCTTTGAGTCTGAAGTTTAAATTTATTGATACCTACCTATCGATCGATTCTTGTGGTGTAATATTTTTCTTTGGATATGGTGAATAAAACCACAAAAATTCCTGAAAGGTGGTGTAACGGTTGTTATTATTATTATTATTTTTAAAATGTGGGGTGTTCACAAGTGTACTTAAGTTTTATATTGATCTCTAATTGTAGCTCTCTATTGTTTTAGGCTGAAAGATTAGCAGATTATGGAAGATTAATGGGGGGATCACAACCATCACTGGATGGAAGAAAACGCGATTTAGATCGTATACAAGATTTGTTTCCGCAAGATTATTTAGGATTACACGAACAAGAACCTGCTTCTTACAATATTGTAAGTTCACAAGATTTAATTTTAGAATTCGACATTTTTATGTATTTTTTTATTACATTTTTCCAAGATGTATTCATAAATATCATTTAGAAAGACTCGTTACTACATGGAATGTGGCTTAACTCGGTTAGCATACACTTGTTCTTATTGCAAAATCGTTTTGTATGTACGTACGTTCGTACGTGTATGTACTCACTATGTATGTACAAATGTAAATTACAGACGCGTTACGTGTTTCGATTACTTTGAAATTTAAAATTTTTTAATTTTCGAGACCTTATTGATTTTACGTGCTTAAAATTTTTTCAAAACTTTTTATTGCATTGCTACCGATGGAAAGTGCATATATTTTAACGCTTATTATAAATTACATGCTTGAAGTTCGTATTTAGCCACATAAAACGGTAATAAAACGCATAAGTTATTACTTCTCTAACAGGCGCAAAGAAAATTTTTCGTTATACCGACCCTTAAAGTAGGTGTTTAAGTCCTGACTTCAGGTGCTTAAAATGCCTTTTTACGTCCTAGGCCGTTAAAAAGGGGGGCCGTAATTTTAACGTCCTAGGACGTTAAAAAGGGGGGGGTTATAAAATAAAACACAATATATTTACGCCAAAAATTATTTATTTGAGTGAAAGTGTTTAATTTTTACGACGCAATTGGAAAACAACGGACCTCTAAATTCGTTTGTGTTCTCCCCTGTGCTGTTTGAAGAATGCGCCTGCGGCGCATCCTTTTCATATATCGTCTTCGACTTCGTAGGCAGCAACTCTTCCTTTGCTTCTCTGGCGGCTTCTTCGATACTTTTACTTTCCATCTTACTAACACAACCTTTCACCACAACGTTACAAATATAAATGACTTAAGCTGCATTCACATAGGGGTATGTATATGGTTTTAAAAATGTAAGATTACCAACCTTGATTAATTACCAAACCAATCAGAAGAGCCAGATTTAAATTTTCAATACATAGCCTCTCACCACGATGTTGCGAATAAAAATGAGGTAGTTCCGGTAAAACGAAAAGCAGTTTATGCCACTCGGACGTAAACTGATTTTACACTCCTCGGAACGGTTCGTGCGTCTCGGCTCCGCTTCGCTTCGCCTCGCCTTCGAAACCCCGCTCCTCGGGTGTAAAATCTTGTTTTACGTCCTTGTGACGAAAACTACTATTTTTCAACCATGAAATATTTTTTCAGAAAACTAGAACTTTTCGAAAAAAATCACTAGGAGATTTACACATACAAGACCATGGTATTTGTCAAACCAACAGGATGTTTATCGTCGAAGCTCCTTGTGCAATGGCACCATCAAATGCTTCTCTACAAGCAAAAGCCAGACATTTATTTCTATTTTCTGATTTACTACTGGTTGCTAAACCACGCTCTACTGGTACCTTTAAATTGAAGGTATGTAAAATTAATGATCGCATAAATAAATTATTTCTTTGAAACACAAACAACCTTGATTATACCTACTATATTTTTTTTCTTTCTTCAATAGGAATGCGTAAGAGTTTCGGAATTATGGTTAGCCCCACATTCGGAATGCGAAACGGGATTTTTACTGGGTTATCCAGCCCCAGCAAGAACATACATCGTCACATTTTGCACACAAGCCGCAAGAGACTCTTGGTGGAGAGCAATACAACAAGCGTTAGCAGTTCAATTAAGATTGGAACCACCAACGACCAATATAAAAGTTGTTTACCGTGATCCCCTTAGCGGAACAGAATGCGTAAGTTTTTTTTAATATTTTTTTCATTAATAGTTTACTAACATTCGATTTTACAGTCAAAAACCCTTGGCATTGGCCCCGAAACAAACACCGGCGATATAGCTCGTCTTGCATTAGACGACTCTCGAGTGCCCGAAAATGGTTACACCTTGTGGGCGAAAGAAAGAGATTCCGCGCCTTGTCCTTTACTTGGAATCGAACGACCACATTCTATTCAATTAGCAAGGTACGATAATGTTTTATTTCGCCGAAAAATTATTTAAATTAAATTTATTTTTAGACTGCGCCAGTCACTTTGTACAGAAGAAGGATTTGATTTAACCCATTGTAACAATAATAGAATTCCAAGTGGAATAATTTTCGAACTGAAAGCAAACTGTAAACCTACGCCCAAAAAGTAAGTCCTTACCATTGCAAGCGCCCTATCTTTACTTTAAACCTTTTGTGTTTTAGAGCATCTTTAAAATTATTTCGTAAAAACACCAACCGTTTATTTGGTGTACCTTTATCAAGAGTTTGTGCCAATAACACGTTACCTCCTCCAATAAGTGTCATATTACGAGGCCTTTTTCAAAATGGGCCTCACACGCACGGAATTTTCAGACGATGTGCGTCAGCTAGAGCGCTCAGAGAGTTGCGAGATAAAATAGATAACCAATGTAAGTTTCCATCATTAGTGTTTTAATAAATTGAAACTTCACGTAATCGTTTTTACAGATCCAACAATATGTGAAGAATTAACGAGTACAACGCCACTTCTTCTAGCTTCACTATTAAAGGACTTTTTACGCAGTCTTCCCGAACCGTTACTCAGTGGGAGTGTTCAAGAGTGGTTAAATGCTTCCAGCACTGGACGGATAGAGCACGTCAGACGATTGGTGACTCAACTTCCAAGCGAAAATCATATGCTGTTGGCACATGTTATATGCGTTTTGTACCATGTTGCAAAAAGATCGCGGTATAACATGATGTCAGCTTCAAATTTGGGTAAGTTTGCTAGTAACAAAGACAATTATTTTCAAATACTAAATTTTAAACCTATAGGACTATGTGTTGGTCCAAGTTTGCTTTGGGATTCAAGCCAAAACGCACCAATGAGAACTTTACCGACTTTAATTGAATTACTCATCAATAATTGCCAGGTTCTTTTTGGTTCCCAAGTGGTCACCCTACTAGGTGAACCAGCAAATGACAGTGGTGCTGAAGAATCAGACAGCTTAAACTGTAGGTTATTTTTATAAATTATTAGAAACAGTTTTAATGATTATATTTTTAGCGCTTGGCTTATCGTTAGATAGTGTGGAGTTAAGCAAAGATCAAAAATCGCTAAGCAGGGATTCGGGTTTAACTCTTTCTGAAGATGATAGGGACAGTCCAGGTTTAAATTTCAACAGTATTAGTAACAATTTTCATCGTTCAGATTGGGCCAGACAGGCGGCACGTATTAGATCAATAGACAATACTTGGATTGAAGAAGATGAAGCTTTTTGTGCTTCAAGTGAAAGTTTGTGTGGACCACCTATACCACCACGTAGACCGCCTATGTTAAGGCACCTGCCACCTGTACATTTACCACCGATTTATCGTCCTCCACCTCCACCTCCAACAGTGACATATGCTACTGCAAGGTTATTATTAGTGACCGATTCTGAGAGTGAAAGTTATGTGTAAATTTTTACAATCGATTTTATACTTTTTTACGTTTGTAGTTTATTTTTTTATGAAATTTTTATAATATAAATTTGATGAATGATGTCTGAAATTGTATATATTGTAAATATATTTTTTAATATTTGTGCTTACTTATTGTAAGTGCTTTGTACTGTGTTCGAGCCATTAATTATGTTACTATTATATTAGAAAAGTTATATATTTGAGTAAAATTGTACTATATAAGTGTACCTCTATTGACGTTTAGCTTATATACAGAATTTTTTGACTTTTTTTAATTAAAAGAAGAAACCATTATGAAAAGAATTTTATATGGACAAAATATATTATTTTTGTTTGTATTGATGGATTTTATTTATAGAACTAATCCATATCTGGAACTGGACATTACATAAAATTTCATTAAAGTTCTTATTTAACTGTTATGTTATACATTATGGAAATTTTAAAATTCTTCTTAAAAAACTCGTCACATCTTAATTTCGTCCTCTTAAATTTTTTTGTAAAGTCAGAAAATAGTTTTATCTTCCAAGCAGAAATCAGTTAATTATACAGGGTGCGTAATTAAGGGGTTATACAGAGTGTGTATAAAAAAAAATATTTCAATAATGAAGAACGGTCTTTTGTGATGATCTTTGGCCTACTTATGTGTGACATTTAATCATTCTTCTTCTTCAAGTGCCTATCCGAACCCGGATGCTGGCGATCTTTCTGGCTAAGCCAAGAAGACGTTACTAGGGAAATGTTAATGGGGTGGTTTTCCTTTGCCTTCCCCCATAGTCCACAGATTGATTTTGGACTTTTTATATCACAGCACATCCGACGCAATCAGGATTAGAACCGCGGTGCCCCGCTTTCTAGTCTATCCGTGTTTGATTTACGCTAGACTGATGTCCATTTAATCATAATTCTGCATTTTATGTTTTATCATGGCTATTAAAGTTTTAGATCTTTCTTTTTTTCTGCAAAACCTTTATTAACTTCAATCAGAAATGCGTTCATCTGTAGTGACTTGATAGCAGCAGTGATGACAATACAGCCTCAACAGTTTGAGTTGGGGTAAAAACCCCTTTCATTTGCCCCACGTTGGGTTGGGTCAAATTCAATCAAAAATCAGTTGCATGTTCACCACTTCCCATGTCAATAAAATGCACTGATTATTTTGTTTCTGTGATTATTATGAATAACGTATCTTTGAGTTTATTTTATCAAGCGTTTATATTTAGTTTCAGCCCCTGAACGGTTGAAACAAGAGCGAAATGTATTTAAAAGCAAAATACTGCTTTTTTTGTACCTACTGGTACAGAGTGGCTCAATTTTGATGTCTGTTATAGGGAACTCTGTAACCATAAGAAAAATGGCATTTTCGATCTCTTTTTTGAGAAAAACTCGTTGGCAAAAACTGGAATTCATTATCTCTAACAATAATTACTGTAAGTAGAGAAATAGAAAAAAATTGAGAATTCCAGTTTTTGACATCGAGATTTTCTCTAAGAAACAAAATAAAGATCAAAGATGCGCTGTCCATTTTTCTATATCTCATATGGTTACAAAGTTCCCCATAGAAAACATCGAAATTGAGCCACTCTGTACCATTAGAGTATTTTAGAAAAAATAAGAGGCCTTAGTAATAAATATATTTGATGTTTATTTTCTCTCAAAAACTTGAAAAGGGGAGTAAGGAAAACATAAAATGTTTATATTTGTTGTTGAATGTCTTTTTATTTACATTTTTATTTCGATAAACGATATGAAGTTAAATTGGGGCCACCAAAACTGTAAATCTCGGGGCAACTACGCCTTCTGTTTAGATTCCATGTTAAACTGTAAGTTTATCCAACATTCTGTATTGGCGCAATATTGCCCTAATAAATATCAATACGCAAATAATAACAGTTGAACAAGGCAAAAACTACTCATTCACACTGGAGTACGGGAGGCGACGGCGACGGGCAAAAAAATACACTTTAGTTGGAGAGTAAGAGGTTTCTTCTTAGGTTTCAATTTCAGTAGTTCTTATAATATTCTTCTTCAAATTTTTGCTTTGCGTTTATAATTAGGTTGAGATAAAAGTAATCAATTATTTTGGGGTTTACTTTAGTGTTCTATTTAATAAGGTTACAATCATTCAACTTAAGCCAAACATATGGCGATTTGTTTGATGATGTGTTTCCATTGTGGTAGTAGTTTTATGAGGTTTTAGGAAGTGAGTTAAGTGAACGGGCTAAGGACCGGACTCTAGGCTAGAAGCCCTGGGTTCCGGGATGGGACGTTTCGGCGCGACAGTTTCGGCGCAAGCCGGTTCGGCGCGAGACCGTTTCGGCGCGAAACCGTTTTGGCGCAAGCCCATTTCGCCGCGAGCCAGTTCGGCGCGAAGACTTTTCGGTGCAAATAATTACAAACATTTAATATTCCTTGAATTTTAGTCTTTGAATTTTTTTCTTTGAATTTTAGTCAGGCAGACATTAGATACAAAAAGATACAACTATTCATCTAATAGTTACAAAATAATCATTTGAGTTTGACTTTAATCGCACTTGGTTAAGTTTTTTTCTGATAAAGACTAGAAGTTCTATGAACGTGGAATCGTTACCAGAAAGATGGCAAAAGGTCATCAGACAAAATGGAAAATATATAATAAATTGATTGAAGTTTATTTTTAGTACAAAAACAAATTGCAACAGAGACGTGCTCAAGAGGGGGGGGTTGAGAAAATACTAGAAAGCCGGCAGTTTTTAATCTAGAATTGGAGTTTTTGTATAATCGATTTTTGAACAATACAATACAAAAAAAAATTATTAACCACACTACATAATATTCATCAATATTTATAATTTTTTAAACTTTTTTTTATTGTTATTTTTGTTTTTATCTAATAGAATGTTAATACAGAGCATTATATAAGAGGGGGGAAGTTTGGGGGTTCAAACCCCTTGCATGACATAGCTATGAAGTAAAAAGAGTTTTAAAAGCTTTTTTTTGGTAAAACCCTTCTCGTAGCATAAAAAAAAATTTGTTTTAGGTAACCCCCCCACATGACTTATGTCTAGCTACGGTCCTGTGTCAATATGACATCCATAGTTTTCTGTAAGTTAAAATGCATATATGATTAATTGAATAAACCATTAATTAAACCGACCGATCAGATAAAAGTCAAATAATAAATAATTTTCTACATCCGCATAAAGAATGATTTATGTTTATAAAAAGTATTTTATGCCTATGATATTAAATTCTCGCCCCGAATCTGTTTGCACCGAATTGGCTCGCGCCGAATCGGCCTCGCGCCGAACCGCCTTGCGCCGAACCGTTCTCGCGCCGAACCGGCTCGCGCCAAACCGTCTTTGCGCCGAACCGTTCTCGCGCCAAACCGTCTTCGCGCCGAACCGCCTCGCGCCAAACTGTCCTCGCGCCGAACCGGCTTGCGCCGAACCGTTTTCGCGCCGAACCGGCTGCGTCGAAACGGTCGCGCCGAATCGGCTGCGCCGAAACGTCCTAGACCGGACGCGTAGTGATTATTTTCATGTGTCCAATCGTGTAATCGAGCCATCGATTACTAGACAACATTATTATAATGCTCTTGGCAGATTACTCTCGGTGGTTTGCCATTGCCTTCCGAGGGGAGAGAGTCATAATGAAGTTGGATAAATTTTGTAGCCGGGTTGGGGATCGAACCCAGGCGGTCTAGGACGATTGGACACATGAAAATAATCACTACGCGTCTGTTAAGACGGATAGACTGGAGAAGGAGTAGTTTTATGATTCTTTTCTCATAAAAGCCATTGTCCCTATTGGCAAAATACTCGGACAACTAATTTTTACAGATTTCTTTTGAGGCTAGTTTTACACCACTAAGAGGGCTCCACGTCTTTACGCCTAAAGCTTTACGCCTAAAAACACTTACAACTAAGTCAGTACGACTAAGTTTTTACTCCTAAAGAATTTTACGACTAAGTTTTTTTACGCCTAACATCATGTACGCCTAAAACTTTTACACCTAACTGCCTTATGCCTAAGTCTTTACAACTAACCGATTTTACGACTAAAACATTTATGCCTAATACATTTACGCCTAAATTTTTAAAAATAAAAGTTATGCGCAAAATAAGCACACGGAGTTCCCTAAAGACTCCACGTGCCTGCCCAAAAGAAAATTTTTGTTATATTTATATATTCGCTCAGGTTGGAAAGCTAAATATTTAAGAGGGGCATTTTTTCAGGGCCCTTTTAATTTAATCAACAGATGGCGCCTACTTAAATATTTTTATAAAATAAGAGGATTCTTTTGTATTTAAAATATAGCAAATTCGTTGAGATAATACTATTCTATAAACAATATTCTTGATCTTAAGCTATTTTGAGTTCGTAATATTTATTTATAAAAACACAATTCATAATTAAAGTTTAATTATCTTTTTTTGTAAGTGAGTGTGTTTTGACATACTCAATACGAACTCAAAATAGCTTAAGATCAAGAATATTGTTTATAGAATAGTATTATCTCAACGAATTTGCTATATTTTAAATATAGCAAATTCCTCTTATTTTATAAAAATATTTAAGTAAGCGCCATCTGTTGATTAAATTAAAAGGGCCCTGAAAAAAGTGCCCCTCTTAAACTAGTTATATATACAAATACAGAGATCGCCAAAAGTTTGGTATTTGTAATTTTTTTGTCGCGACACCTGTCGACGACGCAATATTTGTTTATGCGAATTTGCTCTCCTCTCAATTTTTTTACTTCTGATGTTATACAAACACTCGTCACGACCCATAAAACATACACAAAATTTGGTTATATTTGATCCAGTAGTTCAAGAGTTTATTGCTTACAAACAAACAATTTTCTTTTATATTTTATATTATAATATAGAAAAGAAAGAACGTTCAATCAGGACGTTGTGCACACACACAAACTTTATTAAGAAACGTATAATAGGAGATTAATAAAAATAATTAAATAAGATTCGGGTCCTTTAGATACAGGGTTTTATGCACATAAACAATTCTAAAAATTAAAAATGATTTATTTTAGGCGTAAATGTATTAGGCATAGATGTTTTAGTCGTAAAATCTGTTAGTTGTAAAGACTTAGGCGTAAGTCAGTTAGGTGTAAAAGTTTTAGGCGTACATGATGTTAGGCGTAAAAAACCTTAGTCATAAAATTCTTTAGGCGTAAAGACTTAGTCGTACTGACTTAGTCGTAAGTGTTTTAGGCGTAGTGGTTTTAGGCGTAACGACGTGATACCCACTAAGAGCGTTTGATATGGACAGAGAAAGATCATAGTCACTTGGTTCAGATTCAGGTTTAGTTCATCATTGAAACCTCGAACTTCTCATTCGAGCTCCCGAAATTTTTGGCAAGTCAGCACACATTGACGTGTGTAGCCTAGCATTGTCCCGATGAAAGACGACTCCTCTTCTATTAGATAATTATGGTAAGTCTGTCCCGACGAGTGCAACTCATAGTAAACGATTCCTTTCCAATCCCACCAAACACACAATATAACTTTTCTTTTTTTTTGTCTTTCTGCGGCAACAATAGCAACAATTGGCAACAATTTTGCCTTTCGGCGCACGACATTGTCGTCTGTGACCGAGTTTTCATCGCCAGGCACCATCGCTTTAGAAATGACTAAACTTTGTGACGTTTGGCCAAGGATTCTCAAATGAAAATACGGCCTATTAAGTTTTTTGCGTTAATTCGTGTGGCACCCAAACATCAAGTTTTTTTGAATCCAAAAATTTTCAAATGGTTTAAAACGGTTTTTGTGGTCGAACTTTAGCTCAAAGAAAATGCTACTGCTGATCACATACCGATGTAATTTAATCATTACCATCATTTTATCCACATTTTCAACGATTGGTCTTCCAGGACGTACTGCATCTTTGACATTGAAATTACCGGAACTTAATCAGCGAATTCAAAATTGCATGTGATTTGTTGTTACAATATCAGGACCATAAACTCTATTTATATTTTTAGCGGTCTAATTTGCATTTTTGCCTTTATCGAAGCAAAACTATAAAATACAGCAAATTTTCTCTTTGTTTACATATGTAGATCTTTGACACACTATAATTTGAAACTGGTTTGACCAATCGCAAAACTGCCAATTGCTTTTTTTTAACACATTTTTATCTTTCCAACAAGTACAGGTATTCCCCGATGCGATTAATAGATTACGAGATATATTTCACTAAAGCCAACTAGAGACAAACTAATGGATTACTTTTTTCCCAACCTAATATTAAAAGTTTATTGATATAAAACGCGTATTTACACATGATGGTTATCACTAAAGATAATTTTAGATAAGATAATAGAAACGCAACGTGAAAACCAAACTTGACGTAAGTAAACTACTTAACTCATAAAGATTAATGTCCTAAAATTGCTTTTGCAGAACCATGTGAAGTTTAAAATGTACGCAGTAATGATAATAATAGCAATATTGCTTGTCCATTTGAATAGTGTTCATTATCTCAATGAACGTGCATGAACGTTAAATTAACTTTTTTGTTAAATTAACTAATAATTATCCCGCACTTTAGTGAGGTAGATACGAAGAAAACTTATAACAGAAAGTTTGTTGTTATTTATCACAAATAGGATTTCCATAAGATAAACGTACTTGTTATTTTGTTAAGCTACAAGAATAATATGTTTGTGCAATTATTGAGAGATTTAAGTAATTACGGCCCGAAGCACATTACTAAATATTGTAGCTGACCTATAATACTGAGACACTTATAATGCGACAAGTTATTATTATTTATACACAAACAAATTAATAAACGACGGTTTGTTAACCTGCCGACTCGTTGATTTAACAGTAACTCGTTTAAAAGATAAAAATTAATTTATTAATGAGACGCCATCTCCTAGTCATTAAATGACTGGGGCCATTCCCGGAGTTATATGTATATCGTTTTGTGGAAAACTCGAATCTAACTATCTTGACTTTTTTCTTTTAAAAGTTTTATTTTGTTCTACCTCTGATGCAATTTTCCAGTTGTTTACTTGATGCTTGGTTGTTATTGTGCAATTTAGAAATTTATTTTTATTGGAATCATAAAATTTAACAAAAATATGTTTACTCGAAAACTTTTATTGAAAATTGATACATTGTAATAATTTTTATTAAAATTGCTTAGGTTATTTTCTTTAACGTACAAAATTGTTAATATTTAATTATCTTTAGAACCATAAATTTTCAAAAGAACATGTTTACTTGAAAACTTAAATTGTTACTTTGTAACAATTGTTAATTAATACAGCCTTAGCTAATTTTACATCAATAAAATGCAAAATTAAATGCGCATTTAAAAAAATTGTAGTTGTCTTGTTTGAATTTCATTTTGTTTGTTTCTTCTTGAAAACCAATAATTGCCAACAAGTTACTTTAACAAATTAAAATAAATTTGGTTAACAAACGCAAATATAACTTAATTTGTTGAAAAACAGTTTTTATTGTAAAATTGTATTAAAGTGGTAATAATTTTTGTCCATGACTTAATTTTTGTTAAATTTAATAATAGTCGTATTCTATCAATATGAGGCATACATAATTTAATTATTAAATTTTAAAAAACTTTTTTAACGAATTTCTTTGACAAATTTAAATACAGGAATTAATTAAAATTATTAATTGAAGTTGTCTTCAAGTTTTGACAACAGACAAAGTTGTCTTTGACTGATACGGTCATAGCCTAAGGGAACGTACCCATACTACGTGACCTAATTTTTACAATTTTTTACTACCCCCCCTCGGTGACCATCCGTAGTATATGCCAAGACCCCCCCTCTCCCTGTTTTATCACGTAGTAGTTCATAAATATGGTTTTAAACCATTTTTTGCAAACACAAAGTTAAAAAAAAATTAAATTGGCTCATATTTGTCTTTATTTAAAAACAAAAGTCTTCTTTTCATTTAATTTTGAATATAGCTCAAAGATTTCCCTAAAAGATATTGACTACGTGACAAAAACTTAAGCCCCCTCCCCCGCCTCGGTGACCATGCGTGGTATTTTAAAGATCCCCCTCCCCCCCTAAACGGGTCACTTAGTATGGGTACGTTCCCTAACGTGATCAACTGCGAATATGAGGTACCGCGGGCTCAAACCTGGGAAAAGTCAAACTTTTTTATGACAAACTCTCTGTGCTTCGGAGGGCACTTTAAGCTGATCGCCCCTCTAAGTTAATAGATTTCCGCATCATCAACAAAGCATGTATACAAGCACATTTGAAGGTTAGTCTAGCAAGCTACCTACTGGATGTAAAACAACTATAGTCTAAAGTCAATCTGCAGACTACACCCGCCAACCCGTCTGGCCAGCTTGGCGAGTTATGGACAAAAACTCCCTATGAAGAGGAGGCCTATGTCTAAGACTGGCTTAATAAGGACATTAAAAAGAGAAAAGTTGTCTTATTATTGTTTTTAAAATAGTTTATGAAAAAAACATTGGAATATTTAGAAGATTGAATTGGAAGATATGATATTATATTTAATTACTGTAAATCAAAATGCCAGTGTGAGATCCACAGCAGCTGATTGCAATTTTGGAAGAGAAACTGTTAGAACGATTAAAAACAAACACAAGTACCTTCCTTTTAAATACCAATGCCACCATGAAACATTTTTGTGTGACAAAGAAATCAGGTGTGTATTTTGTGAAGAAATTCAAGCATGTGGGAACAGAGACAGAAACTTCTCGAAACAAATATTACATATGTTTTACAGCATCGCTATTGGTCTGTGCTAAATCCAAAATAAAATTTAATGACAGGCTTATAGTATCCTCACAAAATTAATATTTAGGCTTGCATTTATTGAAATATTTAGCTAAGGAAGACGCCGTCTAGCGGTGAATTTAGAACTTAAACTGGAGACATAACTATTAATTTTAATTTTATATTATAGTCTCATTTGTATTGTATTGTAAACAAACTATTAAAATTTAGTACTGTAACTCACTTTATACAATAGAAATACAATAAAATATGCTAGTTTTATTTGAAAATCTTTCAATGTCGTTTGATCTAGTTAAATTTCTACCATAGTGGCGCTGCAATCTTAACATTAGATCTTAATAGTAATTGTATCATTGGTTTATTTGAAATAATTGGTAATTTAAATGCAGAAGTGTACTTATTTTTAGATCTGATCATAAATAATACTGGCTTTGAGTTAGACGAAATACCTCATGAAAACCAAAAGGTCAAGTTTTAGCAAGAGAGTTTTTCGGTACATTTTGGGATAAATATTAGAAAATTTTTACACTAAAAATTTCCAAATCAATGCATTGGTCGTGGAGGTGCTTTAGACTGGCCAGCCAGATCTCCGGATATGACACCATCTGATTTATTTTTGTGGGATGGTATTAAAAGCAAAATTTATAAAACCGGTCACCCAAATATTGATTTTTTGAGAAACGGGATCTTTGCAGAATGCAAACAGATTACTCTACTTTTAGCTAAAGCTGTGTTTGTGTTCACTGTAAACAAAATTTGTTTTAACCTGTTACAGTAACTTGTAGGCAATTATTGGTTTTCAAACAAAAACAATAGCAATGAAATTTAAACAAGCAAACAAGGCAACTAAAACTTTTTTAGATAATATAAAACTTCAAAATATCGAGTTATTATTAAATTAAAAATTGTTAAAGGATTTATTTAGCTTTCAAACGATATATCGTTTTTAATTGATTGATTGATTCATCAAGGAAATACTATTAAATACATGTGGACGCAGAAACCTACTTGGTCCGGTAGATATCTGAATTATAATTCCTACCAACATAAGAGCCATAAAATTGGGACAGCAATTGGACTTATCGACAGAGCTCTTAAATTAACGCATGACGATTTCAGAAAGGATACTCTGAATATCGCAAAGCAAACTTTGATAAGCAATAACTATCCCTATCCACTTATAGTTAAATTAATCAAAGACCGTGTTAACAGATTATACAATGGGCATATGGCAAGAAGAGAAATTCATAACAAATATTCGGTGATTCCATTTGTTAGTGGGTTAAGTGAACAAATCAAAAGAAGTCTAAAGGAACACAATATTGAAACCACCTTCAAGTCTCCTAACAACATTGGTCTCTTATATACCAAACTTAAAGATCCTATCCCTTTTGAGAAAAAATCTGATCTTATATATCAAGTGGACTGTACAAATTGTAACTTGGTGTACATTGGACAAACCAACCAATGGTTGAAGAAAAGAATTGGTGGTCACATCTCAACCATCAGATGTAATAAGCCCGAATCAACGGCCATCGCCAAACATATCTTGGTAGATGGACATACTGCGGACTTCAAAAACACCAAAATCATCAAGTCTGTTCCAAATTATAAAGATCGGCTGGTACATGAAATGATTTGTATAAAGAAGACCAACAACACAATGAACCGGCAAACTGATATTGATGGCTTAAGCAACATTTACAGCCAATTACTCCTTTAAGTTTTTTACGTATTGGAGTTAGGTTTTCCTTCTTTGCCGGAACACAATTCAGGTTTTTCCTAACTCACGGTCCTAGATTTTATCTAGTTACCGTTCAAATGACAATACTTGTTCTTGTTTCCATGACTTGTTTACATTACATTTGTATATTATTCTGATGACGAACGATATATCGTTTTAAAGCTAAATAAATCCTTTAACAATTTTTAATTTAATAATAACTCGATATTTTGAAGTTTTATATTATCTAATATCAACGAGTTAATAATTTATATATTTAAAACTTTTTTAAATGCCCAATTTTTTCATTTTATTAGTGAGTTTTTAACAGTAATTAAAGAACAAAATATCTAGTATTAAGTATCTAAGCAAAAAATAAAAATCTCTTTAAATTGATACATTGGCCATTCCAAACCAGGAATTAATAAAAATATTTCTCATTAATTTCATATGTTCAGATCGGCAGTCGGTCTCCCTGTCTGTATTAGTGCTTTTTTTTTATCTAATTTTGAATTTCAAACATGCCAATCCTACTTCATTAGGTTTTCATTTTGATTAGGAAAATCCAAACTCTTATTTATTAGGCAAAAATCTGAACGAAAAATTCAGAAAATTCAAGTTTTGGTTTTTGACGCTAAACAGAAAAGTTAGTTGCCTTTTGGTCAATGTCGCTAAAAATCAAGGACCATAGACAAGTATAAGGTTGAACTCTGCCTCATTAATCATTATAATATATTATCATGACAATAAAAGATTTTTATTTCTATCAATTTTTAATTAACGAGTATTTAAAAGCTATATAATAGCCAAATCATAAAATAAAGCGTAACGTATTTAAATATAATAATGTGCAATTAATTATTAATTAAAGCTCTTTGACAAACAAACATTTCTAATTTAAATTATTGTTCTAAACCATCGCTGTAAGATCCCGGGCTATCGATTGTACTCGAGGAACTTCCAATACTTTCACATGCTTCCAAAAACAAGTCCGGATTTACCATTTCCATCACTCTCCAAGCCAGCGATTTTTCTAAAATTAAAAATAAAAATCAAAAATCTGTCAAACATTTACAATTTCAATATTTTTAAAAATAGAAAGCGAAACTCACCAAAATGAACATTTTCTTTGATAGTATCCGTATCTTCGCAATAGTGAAGAGCAGCTTTTCTCAAATTCTCGCATCCGTATTGATCTGCCAATAGCAAGATATTTGGAACATTGGTAGGAGTCATGCTTTCCAACAGATGTCTTTCACATAAAGCTGTTAATCCTGGTAGATTGAGACGTGTTGATAATGGTAATAATTTATTTGCATGTAAATCTGTACTGTCGACTTTGTCGGTGTAGATATATCGAAAAAGTTCTTTCACTGTATCATAATTTAATACTGACAGATCCAACTTGTACTTTATATTCTAAAACCAATGTTAGAGTAAATAAATATTTTTAAACATAAAATAGAAATTATTACGGGATATTGAGAATCTTGGTGACTTTGTAACATAGAACTAAGTTTTTCACTTCTAGCCTTAATAAGTAAACTATTAACTCTAAATGGTTCTTCTCCATTGTGTGATGAACACTCCACTACCGTATCACAGTACTCTTCAGATTCTGTTGCTAATACCCTTGCTAAATCTTGTGATAAACTATGTTTCTCCTCTTCACTTTGTATAATTTGAACTTTAACCATTATTCTAACGTCTTTTTCTAATATGTAAAAATTTATGGTAAAATAGGAAAACATTTAGAAAAATAAAAACTTACGACTATCCACGTGTCGGTCGTGAATTCCAAGCGTTTTGTATCCAATTGATAAAAGATCACGACTATTTTCTAAATTTAAAATTGTATTCGATATATCACAAAATTCCCAATATTTAATACTAGCGTCCCAAATTCCAAATTGATAACGCACTCGAGCTTGTCCAGTGTCTTCCGTTTCACAACCGGCTAAATTTAAGCACAATACCAAAGGATTTGCAATCTTTTTTCCGTTGGGTCCTAAAAAATTAAATAAAATTAACATTTATTTCAAACAAAATAATAAAATAAAAGTTAGTATAAGAAAACTGCCTTACCTTTCCAAAACCGAACGGAGACATTCCAATACGTGCTCAGTCCGTTAACGGAGCATCTAAATTCAGGACTATCTAAACAGTCGCGTTTTGCAACCAACTTTTTAAAGTTTCTTATCCTCCATATTTTTCTGAATACGACATCTGAAGCTACTGGTACTTGAAGGTCTTCAGATACAGTTCCAATATCGTAATCCAAAAGACTGTTGGATTTCGAGTTCTTTGATGAACTCTTACGCATTTTTGATTTGACTGCAAAGAAAACATATTTATTAGACACAACAGTAAAAGGGGCCGTTAAATTTAGAATACAAATTTAAATTTAGAATGTAACTTAATTTTGAGTGCCATGGTTGTAACGTGTAACAACAAAGTTGCGTAGTAAACGTATTTAAATTTATTACTTTATTTATAATAAGCGGAAAATTTTCAAAATACTCGTGAATAAATTTATCGTTAATGGAATTTCACATTGTTCTGTTTTATTTCAATCAATTAACGTACTTGAAGTATCAAGTGTTGACTTTTTAACATAAAATTTATGTTATCTAGGTAAATTTTGACCTTGGCTCCTATAAAAAATTTAAAATTCTGCTGAGAAAACAAAAATTAATCTTTATTGGATTAATTGTTTTTAAATTCTAGAAAATGTAAATTTAATGGATTTTGATTATTATGTAATAATAAATTTCTATTAAACGGTCATATGACTAAAGTTTACACTTTTAATTAATTGTATTACAAGAATTAAAGACAATTAAACGAATTGTTATTATGATTTCTAGAAAATGTTTTATTTATCACATGACGGCCTTAATTATTTATCTGGACTCCATAATTTGGACGTTGATCTGTACCGTGACACATTTTTATCAGAATGCCTTTTATGCTTCGATTGTTATTTTGTGTTAATTTTTGATAACGGCTATTTTCATTGAAAGTGAAACAGCCTATCGTGGTTTTTACGCGAAAATTAGAACTGACTGATTAATATGTTTTCATAAATAACTGGAGATGATAAGGTAATTCCTAAACGACAAAGTCCCGTTTTGTTTGTTGTCCTTCATAGTGATAAATGATAACTTTTATTTGGCGTATTTCAGTGGCGTTCCTACTAAAAAAATACAAATGGAAAAAGAAATGTCTTTCATTACCTTGAAGTAGCCGAAAAATGTACAAGTGTACAATGTACAATGTGAAAAGCTATGATCAGCTGAAAATATATGGGGAGGGTGATATTTCATAATATTAGTAAGTGATCATAAGAATTCCCAACTCCCTCCTAACCGATTTTGAAACCAAAGATCAGGGTTTTAGAGAGTGCGTACACTCCACTGATCCAATATCTACAATTTAAATCACGCGTGAATATAAGATAACCTTATTATTATACCGATTATAAAAAAAAATTAATAGGTTTATTTGTTTTGGGCGATATTGAAATAATTACAATTCATTTTCCTGGCATTTTTTACTGTTAGCAAGAGGAAGAAAAATGAATTAGAAACAGTGTTGACCAAGGTTTTGTGTATAGATTAAAAAGAATGTTGAAATAATAAAATGATGCAATAATACTGATGTATACCTTGAATCAAAATTACACGTGAAATGGTGGTATAGTTTGTGTAAAGAAGAGCATACATACTAAAATATTGGTCACATTTATTTGGCCTCTTATGGTATATACTGAATCTGAATATATCTAGAAACTCCTTGAGTTGGTTTACAATAAAAAGTATTTAACTAATCGACATTGAAAATAATTTCATTGTTTTATTGGATTTTATCGATTGCTATTCAACAGTCAATTGTTACTTTTCAAGAGTACACAATCCTGGCAATAAAATTAAATGACCTGTGAAAAATGAAAAGGAAATTTTGCAATTAAAAAAATTTCTTACGCAGCAAGGAAATGTATGACACAAATTTGAACATTAACCCACAAACTGTTACCACGTTATAATATTATTACTCATTGATTTTATCATAACTTCCTTTTAACTTATAGCGGATACCTGATAAGGACTGCATTTTAAATTTATCGTTATGTGAAAAAAATTAAATATGTTTTAGTACACGATCTTCGCTTAAAATATGTAAAATACAAAAAGGAAGAATTAAGGCGTCCGTTTTGCCAATAGGGTAGCTCGACAAAATATCACAATAACGAAAAAATAAATAAAACTTACCTAAGAAAAATGTAACACTTGCAAAACTGATTTCACTGCGTGAAAAGTGAAATTACTTTCTTCGAAATGAAGAAATTTGTACACGAAATAAAACTTGAGAAAATTTCCTGGTGTGCGATGCCCACTACTAAATTTTAAGTTTTATAATATGCAACCACAATAATAATGATTCGTATAAGTAGTCTCGGAATCCCTCTCCTCGTGACGTAATCAATTGATATACTCAGCCATTCATTGACCACGTGCATGAGTAGCACACAACATAGTCTAAATCGCTCAAAACTTTACAATACAACATCATAATAGAAATTTCATGGACTAGACCGAGCGTCTGTTTTCATATCGCACTTTCTAAGAAAATATGTTTTCTTATAGTATTTCAATCTTGTATTTGCGTAAGATTTTGAACGTCTTCGTTCATTCGTAATAATTAATTACGATAGTGATAATGACGTCACTTGATTCCATATTAACATACAAGTTCAACGCCTTGTTTTGTATACTACATTTTCTTCAAGGTGGAACTGAAAGCTGATAGAAGAAAAATGAGTTATTCGGTTTGGGTTGTCATTCAGATGCATACATTTTGGGGTTTTTATTTTTTGTTAATCACCATAATCCGGAATTTATTTGTTATTCTCTCGCCCAGGCGCCGTCTATGCTAATATTTTTACTTATTTTCTGATAAAAATTTAAAATTCCAGTTACTTTAAAAAAGGTTGAACACAACATATCTGTTAGAAAAACATAACACGAAACTGGTAGATGCTTTAGGAAAAAAATGTATTAAAGTTTTCCCAGACTTCAAATCTTACCTTGATCTTAAATACTTGCTTGGCGAAAGGTTGAAGAATATTATGTATGATTGTGAGTATTCTACCTATAAGTATAATATAAAATTTTCATTTTGCTGTCTGTTTATTTTGTAATACTAATGAGATTGTGGAAAATTTTTGCAAATATAATAAATTTGTTTTCCTTGGAAGCTCTATATTCGAAGCTCGATGACCCGACATCCGTTTATTCACTTATTGCAATTTTTCCAGAAAGAAGTCAATTACGATTCTTTGATCTAAATTAAGGTTGAATCTCTCAAATTTTTTATCAGTGAATTCGAAAATTTAAGTGGCAAAATTTGTATAAAATATCGCATTAAAATTCAAAAAATAATAATTAATTAATAAGGTTTTAGTATGCAGTAATTCAATAATTACAAAAAAGGTATAGCCACTCCCCTATTTACTTGTTGATAGTTGCAATTATAATTTAAAATAAGTAAACAACAGTTATTTATAGCTTTGCTTATATAATAATAATAATATTCAAGATAGGTAAATTACAATATAATTTGACAGGTACTATAACTTTTATAACAGAGATGTAACATATGAAATTGGACCATTCACTTAAATATTGTATATAGTAGGATTTTTAAATATGCGATCCAAAAAGTAATTTTTTGTGACTCATGACGTCAACAATCGGAAAATTTTACGCCAACACTGCACCGTATTAAAAGCAAATGATACAACATAATATGGTAAAAGGGATTGCATATTTATATGGCGCTCTACGTGGGGCAAAACAGATAATATGTAAATAGCAGAAGTCATTGTGAAATTGACATTTTTGTACCTAATTGCAAGAAAAATTTAGGCTTAATTTTGCAATATTGATTAGAGGAAGTTGTAAAAAATTATGCGAATTTGAGTATTTTTAATAGGTAATTTATATAAAAAGCAAATAAACATATAAACATAAATAGCTTCTTTGCATTAAAATATATTAAGTTAAAATAAAATAATTAAATTATTATTCTGAAGAAGGGCATACCCACGTCTGAAAGCTCATTAAATTATATTAAATAATTTAATTATTTTATTTTAACTCGATATATTATTTTAAAATATCCTATTTGATTATTATCACGAGTAATTAACTTAACAATTTAAAATCATTTTAATCAGGACTAAGGAATTCTAGTAATTGGTTCATTGTTTCCATACGTCACTAAAATATAAAATCTGATGCAACACAACACATGACTTTGACATGACAGTCAAAGCACTTGACAAGCAAACGAATATTAACATGACATATCTGAAAGCTATGTACTATTTTTTTTAAATTAGCACTTTCACGATCATAAGAAGCAAAATATTAGAATCAGCAATATTAACTCTTTCTCGCATCCGTACAACGAGTAAAAATTCAAGTCGCGCAAATAAGAAAATACGGGCGGAGTGCATAAAATTTAATTTTTGTAAATAGTATTAATTTTTATTTGGGAATTGAAATAAGTAATACTAAATGTGTGATCGTATTTTCACTAAAGCTTTGATATGATAAAAGAAACTGCGTGCTCTTAATTTTTTCAGGAATTATGATTTCAACTGTTAAATTAATTTGATTGTATTATTTAACATGAAGAACCAACAAAATTCCGCAATCATTGAAGACTAATACGGTCATAATATTTATGGACCACTACTTGGAAAATAAAAAATAAATTTAAATTGATGATCTTGTACAAAATTTCATAACTGATAACTTGTAAAATAGAAATGACGTTTCTAAAGATTACATTTTTAGTATTACCCATGACCAGCAACGATAAGACATGTTTAGGTCTTTTGTTTAAAATCATAAACAAAAACACTCAAATCGATCTTACAAAAATTTTAGGTAAACTTATTAAGGACATTAGATTAATTTGAAGTGAAGTGCGTGCTGTCACATTTTTAATCAAAGTCGTATAGTTGAAGGCTGTAGATTTAATTTAAAAATTAAAAAATATTAAACAGTAGATAAACTGAAAATTGATGTATAATTAGTTCATAAACATAGCTATGTAGAGTTCATTTTTGCCAATTAACATCATTCGAGCATGTAAAATTAAACCGTATCATCATAAAGGTTAAACTACAGATATGAATTATGAGATGCTGATAACATAGATTAATCCATTATTAACAAAATACTGTAAAAAATGTTATTAGAGGAATATACCCACGAAAATTTTGCAACCTTGGGAAAATATAAACTGCTATCGTAAATTTGCAACTCAAGTAAATCACTTTATGCAAATTATTCACTATTCATATCCGCAATCTGGTTTTGTGTTGTTCCAAAAATGTAAGACTGAAAATCTGATCTGAATCGCAATGTTTTCATTTGCATCCTTTGTCTTATCGCCTAGAACTGATTATCTTCCGCATCTTCTTTGTACAAGTGAACATTTTTCATCGCGTTTGCACTTTTAGTTTAATATCTAATCAAATGTTTTAAATTAGTAATAAAGCAACCAATACGGATATTATTATGGGGTCTTGTGGAAAAATGTGATTTGATATGCGTTGTTTCGTAAAAGAATTTTAAACTAATTTTGCACTAACTTTACCACATTTTCCTTTTTTCATTTCAATAATTTTATTAAAACAAAATATTGCTTCACGTGACTGAAAGCTTTTAAATATTTGCAATTTTGTTTTAACGCAATTGAAGGTATGTGCCAAGTAAAACGCAATCTGAAGGAGACTTCGTCAGGTGAAATAACACATTTCTCTTGATAACACATCCGCTTTAAAGAAATCGAATTTTTAAGTTAGTGTAATCTTTAACAAATTGTGAAAACTAATTTCATTAACAAAAAACAAGAACAAAAAATTTTTATGTTCTACTTTAAATTACAAACGTTATGTAAACTATTAACATTATAAGTATGGCTTCAGGGAGATATTTAGAACAAATTCTAACAAATTAAAATAAATTAAGAAGTGTAAACATACTATAATTATTTTGAAAAATACAAACTACTATTAATCAAATATTTGTTAATAGTAAAACTTAAAATTTGCAATAAATTATTGCAGCAAAATAATTAAGAATTATTATTAAAAATAGTACATTATCTCTACTGGCTAGCACAAGCAGCTTCTACCCACCTGTGGTCCTTTAGTGTCTAGTGCATGATTGATGCGGTTGTTCGGCCTTTGGCCTCGCTCAGCAAAATTGCGACCGTACGTAAATTTTTATATTTACAATGAATTAAAAACTAATTAAGCAATTGAAGTTTGTTGATTGGTCTAAAATTAATCTCGATTTTTTTATGGGTGAGTCAGTTTGTCTGCGAATAAATTACTGGGGACTCTGAGCTTCATAGTATGCAAAATAATATAGATTATTAATATTTATAAAATACGATTAATTTTTTGATAATGTCGACTATGATAAGTAGTCAATTAAATCTATTCAAAAACCTTTCAATGAGTTCACACAAATTATAAAATTATTAGGAAGGTATCAGAAGTAAAGTTGATCTCTATCTTAAAACTCATTCCAAATATGGGGGTACTGCCTATTGAAGGCACCTATACAATGAGTAATTCTGTACATCTGCTGGGTTAATTTACTCTTAATTGATTGTATTAAGCCACCAAGATAATTTGAAAATTTTAGAAAGTATATTTTTAAGCGTATGTGCAAATGTGTAATCCAATTATAAATAATTCTAAAAATATCCTGTTCTTTCACTGCAGTCATCGAACTTTTAAAAGATATCCATCTAAGTCTAAGTGATCGATAAGAAAAAAACAAGTAATTATGAATTATGTGTTGATTAATGACGAAATGATTAGATCCTTTCTAGTGCAGAAAATTTCTATTTTTATTGTTTTTATATTTGCTTAAAGTGTTCCATTTATAACACAACTTGTTTTTTTTTAATGCTTAAATTGTGTTAATTACTGTATTTTTGTCCAATTATTTATTGTAATAGCAAGTGTGAAACATCACAATTCACGTCCTTTAATTAATGTTATATTTTTGTTGCATAGTAACACTGATGTTACTATTTGTTTCAATTATGTAATTAAAACGAGTCAAAAGTCCTTCTTTCTTAAAATTCCCGTAACATTGGAAACTGTTAATTTTTTATTACTGAAGATTATTTATTTAATTGTCGGTAATTACTTAACATTTAAATGCAATATTCTCTAGGAATAGCTTTTAAATCATTATAATGAGGAATAAAACAGGAAATTCCGTTCGGTGCAGTCTGGACATTTTGTATTTTATTTTCCAGTACATTATAGCAAGTTTGTTATTTCAAATATGTATTAGGAGTCTGAATTACTTTTGAGGGATTCTTTTAAGTCCGGCATTATATTTCAAACATTTGTTTATTATTTAGCTGCTTCAGGTCTAGGCATCCTTAGCTCATTTGGTATATGAAGAAGGAAAAGATACAATAGTTAAAAAGTTTAATCAAAAGAAGTTGGGTTAACTTGCACTAGAAATTAGTCACGAGTATAAAAAAAGAGTTCTCTGGATTCTGGATTGAAAGTGGAGGGCAAACCATGGTTCACTTGCACTCAGGCCACATAAACGAGCCCATTATGCTACCTCCGATGTAAGCAGCCCACCAGCCTCCTATTCCTCAAGCCACCCCAAACTCAGGGCAAACTCAAGTACTTTAGAGGGCGGTGTGCCACTAATACTGGCCATGCTAGGCTAGAAGCTCCCCAACATGAATTCTCTTTTTGATGCTAACACTGAGCAGTTGCAAAGCACATGCTCCACTGTTTTATCTTCTTCTTCACATTCTCGACATATTGGGCTGTCAACCAGTCCCATAGTGTGCAGGTGTTTGTTTAGCTTTCAGTGTCCTGTAAGACATACCACGATAACTCGTAAGCTGTCCCGAGACAACTTCAGATAATTTTTTGCATGTTTGTCAGATATTATGTTAATAGCAGCCTTAGCCTAAAAAAAAAGAGTTTGTGAAATGTTAAAAAACAAAGAAAACATTACTTGTACTACTAATTCATTTAGTTTTAAAACTGAGAATTGTTAAAAAAAATGAATGAGCGAGGTTAATATAATTTTATCCAATATCTGCAAGTAAAATAAGTTTTACATTGTCATTTCCAAGCAACCAAAGTGGGATTTTATTTATTAGTGAGCGAAAATTCACTTTCGCTCACTAGTGAAAAATGTTTTAGTCCGCGAAATCTAATTTACTTCTAATAACTTAAGTTTATAGAACTTATTTAAAGAGATTGAACATCTAAATTATTAACACCAACATTTCCATGAAAATTAATGGCACCTGATGATAATTTTGATGTAAAATTGCAGAATGTTATTAAAACTTAACAAAAAGTCTAGTGTGTCAAATTGATTACTGTCACAAAATTATAATGTCATTTCAAATTTTTGATTTTGAAATTTTCATTTTACTTGCAGGTTTTGGATAAAATGTTGTATGCCACTCTTGAGTAAAGATATTTTTATCCACTCACGGAAGATAGCATTATACTCGGCGCCCAAGTAACATTTTAGCCTGGGAATTTCCTGAGAATTACCTGTCAGGGAAAATTCAGCCAGGACCTGCACCTGCGTAGGGTATTTAGCAGTTCTGCTACAGGTCCTGGTCTGGGTAAAATGGCGCATGAATTTACCGTAGACAGCCTTGTGACAAACTTGGTTAGAAGCAAACAGGTGCTGGCGCAAACCTGCAAGAGGCCCTTATAAACCAGGTAATTAATTACCTGGCGCAAGCCTGAGATAGGTATTAAATTTGATTTCACGTGTAAAAAAATTATTTATAGATTAAATTTTAAATAATATTTTTAAATTTATTATAAATAATGTTCATTAATTGAATAAATGAATTTTTAAATTAATCTCTTTTTTTATTCATTTTTAGTATTATTGCTTCTATTATTTAATTTTTTATTTAAATCTCATATTTTTTTCCGATTTTCTCCTATTATTGTTTGATTTTATAGTTCGTCCTCCTATTTTGTGTGATTGGATGGAGTCTGAAAATAAATTTTAAATTTTTTTAAGTGTTACCTTTTACCTAACTGGTGATTGAACCTCCGACCTTTGTTTCGTTTATTTGGAAGCCTGCGATGTTAACCACAACGCTACAGTTTGGTTGCGAAAATTACGATGTATTAGTAATATTTTCTTTAATATCCTAATTAATTTTCTAATTAATTAATAACTAATTTTTTTTAAGTAATATTTCATATTTTCACACCTCGTGCGGCTCTTCAACGATTTTGAATTTGATTTTTTTAATTTCTACAGTGTCCTCTAGGTTTATTTTGTTAATATAGAGATATGTTGAGTATCCATATTTTATTGATATTTTACATCCGATTGGTTAAAATTTGAAATTTTATGTACATTTATGAATTAGGCCTGAATTCTATTGTTAAGTTCAATTATTCAAAAACGAATAATAATAAAAAATTGAAATTTTCAAAATATTCGTACAATTTGATTTTACTTACCTAAACTATTTTATATTTTTAACTAAAGTATATTTTATTAAAAACTAAAAAAAATTTTTTTCTATATTAATTTTTATTAAATTAAAAACTATAAATTTTTTTAAAAAAATTATAAATTTAACAAAATTAAATTAAATTAAAAATCTGTAGTTAGTGTCCTAAATAAATTTATTTGACAAAAGCAAGTATGAATTTCAGCGCATATATACCAAACACAGGGACGTGCCCAAAAGGGGGGTGCGGGGAAACTTAAACTCCCAATATTTTAGAAATTTGGTAAAAACACTCAAAAATTGATCGAGTTGGTATTTTTTTATGTCTAAATTTACAAAAAGTTGCAAAACTTACAAAATGTTGGCAGTTTTGAAGTCAGTCAGTAGGTAAATTTGCAAATTTACCCCCCTATTCTGTAACTTTTTTGTTACGTTCGTGCCAATCGTTAAGAACCGTAAAGTTTGGTTGACACTCAGAATTTCATTAATGTAATAATTATTTTATATGGAAACCAAAACCTTTACCGTTTTTAACGATTCGATAACGAACGTAATGAAGAAGTTACAGAATAGGGGGGGTTAAGATTATTTCCCCCTGAAAAAAATTGTTTGGGCACGTTCCTGACTAAACACAGTAAACACACGTGGTAATTTATATTTCTGTTTGTGGTTTTACGTCCCCTTAAATTTTTTTAAAATTTAATTTCAAATTATTTAATTCAAAATTTAAAAAAAATTGTCAATTTTTCATTAAAACTTTTCAATATTTAATAATATTTTTGACAAAAAATTACGTTTTTTATAAAATTAAATTACTTTTGTTTATATAAAATTAAATATTCCCTGAGAACAATAATTTTTTGTAAATATTATTTCAGTGCGCAACTTAACAAAATTAACTAAACTTTGTCACATGTTTTAACAATTTTTTTTGGCCCGTGGAAATTAAAATCATTGCAGGATTTTTTCAGGTTTGCGGTGAGTGTGGTACAGGTTTGTGATAGCACCTGCTTGCTTCTAACCATGTCTGTTACAAGGCTGTCTACGGTAAATTCGTGCGCCATTTTACCCCAACAGGACCTGTAGCAGAACTGCTAAGTATCCAACACAGGTGCAGGTCTTGGATGAATTTTCTCTGACAGGAAATTCACAGGAATTTCTCAGGTTAAGGGCAGGCCAGACACAGGGGAAGAACAGCAAATTCTCAGGTATAGGTGAATAACCTAAAATTGGCTTGCGCCAGGGGAAATGCAGGAAATTCTCAGATATCGCTAAATAACCTGCAAATTATTATTTACTTTGTGTCAACCAGGCCTGACGCAGGCTTGACAGGTAAATTTTGATTTTGCAGGTAATTGCCAGGATTGAAATGTTACTTGGGCGTTGCCTTGTATGCTCAACTTTCCGTTCGCGGATAAAATTTATCTTTACTCACTAGTCCCATAAGTTACTATTGTGGTTGTTTTGACGATTAACCAGACATTGATATTACAGACAGAGAGTGGATAATAATTGACAGTCCAACTTTTCACGGTTTAGGTGTTTAAAAATAAAAAGATCTCAGAGATGGCTCTACTTATCCAGATGAATACAAGATAAACTAAAGTGAAAATAGATTTGTTAAGCTGAAATTCTAGCAATTTAATTATTTTAAATTTAATTTATTGTAGCTAAGTAGTAGAGTGTATTTCATTTTATATTTAACACATGTGCATAACATCTATAATTAGGTACAGTAAACTAATAACATTTCTGCAATAATTATAATAATTTTGAAAGTAACTGTGATTGTAATCTAAAATGAAATGATAATATAAAACTTCAAAATATCGAGTTATTATTAAATTAAAAATTGTTAAAAGATTTATTTAGCTTTCAAACGAGATATCGTTTAATATACACATTTGTATATTATTCTGATGACGAACGATATCTCGTTTGAAAGCTAAATAAATCTTTTAACAATTTTTAATTTAATAATAACTCGATATTTTGAAGTTTTATATTATCTAATATCAACGAGTTAATAATTTATATATTTAAAATGAAATGATAGTGCGAATGTGGATAATATTAATATAATGCATTTCAAACACTTAATACTTTTATTAATTTTGAATTTTCGAGTATAAGTGTGGTGGTCATAATTTTGTTAAGAAAAACAAGTATAAGAACAAAAGTACTGACGCGAATGAATGGATTAACAAAATTCTCTTTTTGTCATGATCTTCGCGTATGGGATGGTGTCATAATTTCTCGGCGGGGTTTGCTAAAAACAGTGAAGTACTTTCTTGCGTTTGGAGAGAGGAGAAATCTCGCACGAGACACCGCCACAATTGGTAGAGATAATATCAGACTTTCACTGACTAAAACCTCTCCGTAGCACCCCTGATTTTGCAAAACCGCCGTTAAGCATTACTTTCACAACTTTGGCCTTTTTGAAGCTTTTCTCTTTTGCTTCGTGTCATAGACTTCTTAGTGCTCGTGGTGGACGGCTTCAAATTTCTTTATTTTTTTATTTAATTACAGACGTTTGATCACCACATTGTAGATGGGTTTTCATTCAGTCCACTGATATTTTCCGTTCTCTCGGATCTTTTTCCTTCTTTGTTTTACACTTTTAATCTCTCATCATGGATGTGCACTTGGATGTATCCATCATTTCTTTTGTCTCTTGCATGTTTTTTTTTATTTACTTTGACTTTGTTCTTAAACTTCTAGATACCCAACGTAGATACCAACGATAATTGTATCCAATTATCCTCTTTTATTTTTCTGCTCTTGCAAGATTTTGTTGTTGTTTGTTAGCATATATGCACATCCAGATCGCATACTTCGCGGTGCATATTTTTCTTGCACTTGGCAGATTATCACATTCTGGCCTTCAGACTCGAGGTGCTCACCGGTATGCCAATCTAGGCTGATTATCGCCATATTCTTTTTGTTATGCGTAGTTTGGAGTGCTCTGATAGACATCTGTCCATCGCCTCCCACCACGCCCCGGATTTTTCCGCGGTCTGACGTCTTTAGCCTGGAATCTATGTTCTCGATCCGTTTCTAAGTACTTGACGACATTTTAGGTCAAATAATGAATGGCTATTGTATGGCTATTCAGTCACGGTCAAACCGAATGTGAAATCAGCAGTTGCTTTTTACTGACTATTTTCAACAAGGACCTAAAACTTACGGTCTGACGAGATTGTCCTGATTACTTCATTATACTTGTATATCAATAACAATGTAATATTCGTGCATAGTCTCATAGTCATACAATAATTACTTACATGGGATGCCAAAATTTGCAGTGATTAACCTCCATGATACGATAGCTTTATAGTTCATAATTTAAGTTGAAAATTTACAGTTGTGCAACTGGATAATCACAGACTTTAATAGATAAAAATATGTTTTGTTTAGAGTTTTTCAAATTTATTTTTATAATTAATTGTGTACTTACACTGTTCAAATTAATATTATGACTTGTTGATTTATCGTAAACCAACGGATGTAAAAATAAAAAATATTATAATGAAATCATAATTCTAGGTATAAACATAAACATAAATATTATTTTTTGTATTTAAATTTTATCAATTGAATCAAATGTATTTAAAATTGTAGTACTTTTAGATTAAGTTTAGCAGGAGATTTTTATATTTAACCACAATGACAAACAAAAGCAGGCAACCACTTGTAAAAATTTTCCTACATAAATTTACCCTAGTGTAACCTCGATATTCCAAACTCTCAGTAATCTACTGATTAAATTTGGAATACTTCGGCATTATTTTTTTGTAATTTTACTTTAAATTAACTTACGTACAGATGATAAATAAATAACCTATTAGTAATAAATTCAGTAATTCGAACACAAGATTCAATTAATTAGTTCGAATTATCGACGTTGCCCTACATTAGAAAAATAATTTTTTAAATTCCTAGAAATTATTTATAACGCAATTGGCTTTGACATTATCGTAAAACTATTGTTGGTATATAACTGATAGTGGTACCGTTAGGTATTGACCAATATACATTATGTAGTGTATCAAGTTTTATTGTTTAGTTACAATATGAATGAATTAAATTTTATTTATGTCTCGGCTATCCAAAAACCTATAATATATTGATTTTTATTAATTGTTATCGCATATTTTGATAATATTTAACGAAAATTGTAATCACATTTGATGAAAATAAATAGTTCATGTTTACCGATTTATTGATTATTTTACTTGAACTTTTATCAGTATCTCTACAAAATTTGAATTGGAAAAATTATATAATAAAGTATAATAAAGTAAGAGATGGTCGGAGAGTAATAGCACAGATTAGTATACAGATAGCCAACCCTATTGTAATACTAATCTGTGGTAATAGTCAAGCGAGATGACTACAAACGGTCAATTCCCGATTCGAATCCGGGTGAAGTACAACTTTCTTCTGGCCGTCTCGTTGATCCTTCCGATTCGGGGCTCTACGTCGGGTTGGCTCCTTGTCGTACGTAAAAAATGTAAAATGCTTACAAAACCAAACGCCGCTTGGCGATGTTTGGGAATCGGAAGACGTCGTAGAGCGTTAAAAAAAACTGATTAATAGATATAATAAAGTAAAAAATATCAAATAACTTTTGCAAATTTTGCAGTTTAATTTTTCCAATTTGTTATAGTATATAAACAATGTAGTATGTATAGGTAGCTCAGAAAGTCGCGTTTACTGCGCGAAGAGGTCATTTCAATCTCTCTTCAGGTTTAATTCTTTATTAGTGACCGATGGATGCCCAATCATATCTTTAAATTTACGGTCACATACATTTTAGGAAATTGAGCCCTATACATCACTCAAATCGAATCGGGAGACGGTCATTTGCCTTGTAGGTAACGCGATCAACTGCGACTGCGAGGTGTCGGGTTCAAATCCGGAGAAGGGCAACTTTCTTATGACTCGTCTCCATGCTTCGGAAGGCACGTTAAGCCGGTGGTCCTCCTGGGTTAATGAATGGCCATCATTAACATAAAAACCAGGGTTACAGGCTCGTCTGGAGGCTAGTCTAGCAAACTACCTATCGGACGTTAAACAATTTATATGCTCACAGATCTAGCACTGCGAAGGAAACGACGCAGATGTTGGAAATAAACAGATCAACGGATCTAAAGTAAAGTTAAAGAAGAAGAAGACATCACTCAAATGAAGCACCCTGTAATTGTAAATAATTCAATGTTTGCAATTTCTTCAAATGCGTTTTACACATAATATTTTTTGTTTAGAAGCTAATTGAAAGTAATGTTTATAAAAATAGCTAATAAATCAATATATCAAACTGATAAGATTATAATTAATAAATTTTAAAATTTTTACTGTTTTTGAAAAAAAAATGATACATTATCTTATCTTCGCCTTATATTTTGTCAAAACAAATCAACTACGTTAAGATTATCAAATTTGACTTGATGACCTTTCACCTTAAAGTAATTTATCGTTTTGTCTTGGTATTTAGGTTCCTGGAAAAACCAGCTTCATATTAAGATTTCACAATTCAAATTAATTAGTGTTTTCCAAATTTTCCTAAATTGTTTTCCAGAAATAATTATTATGCTACAGGTTTCAGTACATTAATTTTATGTACGAAATTATTGGAATGTGATGACTTGCAAAAGATAGTCAAAAAGTTAGGAATCAGCAAAATTATGATCAGATTTTCTAATCGTACTATGATTTGAAATTAATCAAAACATAATTTTTTGTTGTTTTCAAATTATATCTGTTAATTAATTAACATACAATAATTATTGAAATATAAAAATCGCGCGACTTTAAAAACACACACGTGTTTCAAATTAATAATGCTAAAGTATTAAGTTGTTTACAATTAAGAAATTTATGTAAAATTCATTATTTACCTATTCCGTGTGTGTAAATATTGTTTGTTATTTTCACGTCATATTTTTTATTTCATATGGAGATTAGTTTTTCTTTATAATAATTCACTGTACTACATTATGTAAGTATCTATAAATTTAACTGTAAAACCAACAAGTCAGCCAATTGGAAAATTGCTGACGAAGACTGGATTAACGAGATTCACAATGGATTAGTAGACGAACTGTTGGCGTTAATCTAATGAATTAGTAGAACAGATAGAATTTTGTTAATTCATTCAAGCGCGTCATTTCCAAATTGTTCAAAAGAATATTGTAAAATTATTCAACATCTATTTTCTTGAAATTTTGAACTTTATAAAGTTCTAGTTATATGATCTGCAAATTTGTACATTTTGAATTTTTAAGTAAAAAATTGTTTTAATCAAACTACGTGACGGTGAGAATGTTGCCTTTTTAATTTGATTTAGATTACGAGTTTCATTCTAAAATGTTTTCTTTTGAAATTTAAAAAACAGAAACGCCATCTATCTAACCATCATAATATCGTCACTGATTGGTTAGTACAGTCTATAGGAGTTCTGTTATCTCTGGTTAGTATAAAACTCTATCGACATTTCGAATTCATGTTAGCTTTTAGAATATAGATGTCGCTAGTTACTCAAAAGTTTTAATTTATTTTATAATTTTAAAAGTTTTTTAAAAGTTTGATATTTAATTATTTAAAAGTAAAATTTCTTTGGAACCCTTAAATATGATATAATTATATAATTTGTAATCTTTTTATGTACATACATAGATAAAACAACACAGATCAAATAATTTTACAGAAAGATACCTACATCAGGTTTATTGATTTTATTTAGAGTTTTTTAGACAATTACAATTTTATTATTCAAACAGAAAGTTACCCGTTCGGTAGAGGTTCACAATTAAATAAAAACAAAATGTAAATAAAATTATATTTAAAAAAAAAATTATTATTTATTTCATTACACAATTCGATCACTTCCATGATTATGTAGGCCATAATATTTGTTCGACTTTACTCATAATTTTTTTTTAATATTGGTAATGTTTTTAATCACAACTAATATGGGGTGCGTTACAACAAATGATGTTTTATATGTATGTAATTATAATACAATCTGTAATTCTATAAGATCATTGATTAATTTAATTTATTGTTTTTTTTTTAATTTAATTATTAATTTAAGAAGCTACTTCATCTTCATGTATAGCGAAGAAGTATTTCAATTAGTGCTTCATGATAAAAATATAAAGACACTAGAAATTTCTCTTATAGAAATTCCTTATTTAATTGTTGTTTAACTTTTTTTAAAATTAGACAGTTTTTCAATTCAACGAACGATTTCCAATAAAAATAAGAATAACATGGAAAAACAAACAATAAAGTGTGTTATATTTTATAATGAATTACTTAATTTATTATCTACAGTTTATGTTTAGATGGAACTCTTTTAGTTTTAAAAAGATTAGCTTGGAAATTTTTTTTACTGAAATTTGATCATGTGCCTCCGTGGCGCAATTGGTTAGCGCGTTCGGCTGTTAACCGAAAGGTTGGTGGTTCGAGTCCACCCGGGGGCGATTATTTTTTCAAGTTAAAAATAATAGGTTATTATTATTAAAGAGGTTTAGGAGTTAAGTCAAAATAATGAGATCAATTAGAAATTTTTAGAATAGACAAAAATATAATTGATACGTGTTCTGTGAAAATTTCAGAGACCTAGGGTTCACGGTTTTTTTTTAAGACTAGATTAAAAATCGTTTATTTAACATTGTAATGGCATACTAGGTCTCACATCTACTCACGTTTTGATCAATTTCATAATGAAAAAATAATGAGAAATGTTTGAAAAACTCACGGTGCATAGAAAAAACATTGCTAAAACTTTTGAAAACATAAAATCACGTTGAGGATACCTAGTTATAAATATAATTAAGTTTTAAAAATGTAAATTTTAAAATAAATATCAGCCATGGCTAATGTGGGTTATGTTGACAGCAACGTCGCAAATGGTGGATAGCGCGGGAAATTTCAAGTTTCACGAAATAGCTTAAGACGGGTGTATTATGTACAATTCTTTTCAAACTTTTTTATTATTTCTTACGAAACATAACAAAATTAATTAATAAATAATAAATTGCTATAGTCAAATTCACCTAAAGTCGAGTATGACTCATCGAAAAAATTATATGCATCAAAATGTACAAAACGTACGTCTTAGAGTTCATTAAATTAAGAGATATAACCTCACAAATGTGTGCTTATAAAATGTAACTGTCAAGTTTTTTTGCTCATTTGCTGTCAAGTTCAATAGATTGAAGATTAGGAATGGTTAAAAGTTTCAAGTACATTTAAAAGAAATAAATGTAAATAAAAATTAAGCAGTTTAACGAAGTGACAGATGTAAATGCAACGTACGTTTATTTCATTTACATAACAAAGTTACTCCGCGCAAACGAGGCTGGATCTGCGACGTTGTCGAAATTCTTATTAATTTCAAAAGGATATTTAATTATTTTATTTTCTTATTTTACTTAAATTTCCTGTTAACAATCGAAATTTTATGTTCTAATTTAATCTTATGATTCATAACATATCGACTTTAACATGCTAAAAGGCTGTTATTGCCAGCTGAAATTTTTAATTTTTTGAAGTACACTCTTGAGAAAAGTTCATTCTCTACGGGTAGGCTCATACTTCTGTCATGTACAATTTGACGGGACTTTCTGACTGGACTGTACGTCATATACCTCCTTAAATATTTAAATTAATGTTAAAATTTGTAAAAATGAAATGTGATTTTAAATTATTTTATGTTTTATAAATTAAAATTTCCAATTAGGCAAAATTATAAACTTGATAAGCCCTGTAATAATTAAAATATTTTGTTTAGTTAAATAAGAATTTGATACTATTTTCTTGTGGCGGGCGGTATGAAACATAAATTAACCCTCAACTGATAGCCCTTAACTGATAATAAGAGGGTTGTCCAAACAAAAAATGAATGAAATGTTACAATATGGAAAGCATTGCTCTCCAGTTTGTTTTGCCTCAAAAGTCGTATAAACCAACCCCTGATGATATATTTCTGATGATATATTGTGTAAAAATTTAGCACAATTTGTGCTATTAAATAGTACAATTGCGCTAGAGATGACTGAATTTGACTAAAATTAAGTACAATTGTACCTAATTTTCACCCAATTTGTACTTGTAGACAATCTAGGCACAAATTGTTCTACTTTTAAGTACACCTTTTTTTTCTGTGCAGTTGTATAAAAGAGGATCGTCTTTGACCATGGATCAAGCTCCAATTTAAACCAATCAGTACAGTTAAAATTTTATTTTAAGTTTTCCATTGGTTTAAATTGAAGTTTGATCCATGGTCAAATATGATCCTCTTTTATACAACTGACCCTGAGGGCCAGTTGTCCATGGACCATGGATCAAGCTTCAATTTAAACCAATAGAAAACTGAAAATAAAGTTTTAACTGTACTGATTGGTTTAAATTGGAGCTTGATCCATGATCAAGGATGATCCTCTTTTATACAACTGGCCCTGAGAGCTGGGTGGTGAGTTCCTGCAATAATATGTGGTTCGGGAAAGTTTCTCAAATAAAACACTGGATAAGTCACAACAAGCTTAATAATAATCTGTAAATTGGTAAAACAAATAATTTTCCTGAAGATTTTTTAAAAAATTGATATTTTTCTTTGAGTTTTCTTAGAATCCGTACATGATTCTGAAAAGAATTAGTCAACCAGTAATCTGGAGAAGCCACAGCCGTGGAGTGATGTGACCGCTGGTTGAGTACAGAGCGGAAATTCTGCACTTATACAGAATTTCTGAGCTCGGCCTTTCAGTGGACATCCACACGGCGTGGTGAAATAGATATTGATTTATCGGAAATAGGTAATATGGGGACTAATTCACCTTGCTAATCGGATTTGTAATTTCCAAAAGGGAAAAGCAATGTTCTACTTAGAACGTAAAAAGCTTAATGAATTTAGTAATTTGGAGAGTGTTTTTTGTTTCATCCAGACGACATTTCTTGAAAAATTGGTGAATTTCTTTTACGTTTCATTTTTTCGATATCATATATATGGAATGATTGATAATTCGAGTGAGTAATTTTCTTATATTTGTCATTTATGTAATGGTACTGGATGGATATTGAATTCAATAATACTAATTTCAACGTAAATTTTTAAAAACCATCAAATAAAAAATCAACCTACATGTAAGTGTTCATTTATGGATCTGTTTGATTATGAAGAAATGATGTATAATATTCAAGAAGGGCAAAGGGGGCAGCTGCATTACCATTTTTGTTTAGACATTTCATATTTTACCAGCGTAAGTTTTTACAATTTTTTAAAGCTTTCGGTTTTAAATGATTACAATTCTTTTATAATAAGAATTTTTTTTATTCTTTTTATAAAATAATAATATGAACTCTCATGATTATACCTTTTATTATAAGGAGAAAAGGTAGTCGTTTTTTTATGCAAACATTGGTGCAAGTTGAAACTAACGAGGTAGAGTAGAACATAGGGTTTTTTGTTATAACCTGCAAGGACAGTGGCGTTTCGTTTGGGACATTTAAGAAAAGTACCTAGAAAAAACAATTTATTTTCTACAAACATTTTTGTGTTTTATGTGTACAATTTCATTTAATTTATTTTACTCTTTTGTAGATGCAAAAGAATAGAATAAATAAATTTGAATATATAAATTATTAACTCGTTGATAATAGATAATATTAAAACTTAAAAATATCGAGTTATTAATAAATTAAAAATTAAATCGTTTGAAAGCTAAATAAATCTTTTAATTAATTTTTAATTTATTAATAACTCGATATTTTTAAGTTTTAATATTATTTAAATAAATGTTTTTTTACATTTACGATAAGATATTAGTTGAAGTTAAAGTTATATGTTAAAGAGTTCCAAATAGTAATCAAAATAAAAAATCTGTCAGTTTTAAAGTAAAAGTTTAACAACAGAAAATTGTTTATTTCTTATCCAATTAAATTTGTCAACATTTCATTATTTTATTAAGATGTTTCATTATAATTCTGGAATTGGTCTTAAAAAAATCACTTTAAGAATCAGAGTTAGCCGGTATACAAATATTGTTCTGTCTAATCGTTCATGAGAAAAGTTTTCCTCAAGATTTATTTTAAAATTAGAAAAAAGGATTAGAACAGTACAATATAAGTACAGATCAAGGACTGAGTTGATGATAAATCGCCTGTATCATGTTTAATCTGTTTTGAAAACTTCCGTGAGTAACGCAGCCTTAGTTACAGTAGTGACGTCAACACAAATATTAGATTTTACCACTGCATGTAGATCGGGATGGGACGTTTTGGCGCAGCCGGTTCGTCGCGACCGTTTCGGCGCGACCGTTTTGACTCGGCCGGTTTGGTGCGCGCCGGTTCGGCGCGAAGAGTTTTTGGCGCAAATATTTACAAACATTTACTTTTCTTTGAATTTTGGTCAGGGAGACATTAGATACAAAAAGATACAACTATTCATCTAATAGTTACAAAATAATCATTTGAGTTGACTTTAATCGCAATTGGTTAAGTTTTTTTCTGATAAAGACTAGAAGTTCTACGAGTGTGGAATCGTCAAGTTACCAGAAAGATGGCAAAAGGTCATCAGACAAAATGGAAAATATATAATAAATTGATTAAAGTTTATTTTTAGTACAAAAACAAATTGCAACAGAGACGTGCTTAAGGGAGGGGTTGAAAAAATACTAGAAAGCCGGCAGTTTTTAAGCCAGAATTTTGGTCTTTATATAATCGATTTTTAAACAATACAATACAAAAAAAAATTATTAACCACACTACATAATATTCATCAATATTATGACATAGCTATGAAGTAAAAAAAGGTTTAAAAGCTTTTTTTTTTGTAAAACCCTTCTCGTAGCATAAAAAAAATTTGTTTTAGGTAACCCCCCCTCCATGACTTATGTCTAGCTACGGTCCTGTGTCAATATGACATCCATAGTTTTCTGTAAGTGCATATCTGATTAATTAAATAAACCATTAATTAAACCGACCGATCAGATAAAAGTCAAATAATAAATAATTTTCTACATCCGCATAAAGAATGATTTATGTTTATAAAAATTATTTTATGCCTATGATATTAAATTCTCGCGCCGAATCTGTTTGCGTCAATCCGTCCTTGCCCCGAACCGTCCTTGTACCAAACTGCCTTGCGCCGAACAGTCCTCGCGCCAAACCGGCTCGCACCAAACCGGCTCGCGCCGAACCGTCTTTGCGCCGAACCGGCTGCGCCGAATTAGTCGCTCCGAAACGTCCTAAACCGATGTAGATGCTCACTAGAAGGCCGAGCTAAGAAATTCTGTAAAATCCACAATTTAAACTAAGAATTTCCGGTTTGTAACTCACCCAGCAGTCACATCAGTCTACGGCTGTAGCTTGACATTAACTTACCGCAGTCACAAAATAGTTCTAGTAATATAAAACAAGCAACTTTAAAAATGTAACCACTAACGATTACTATCAGAAACAATGCCATTAAGTGGACTTTTTTTTTCACTTGATGGAAGAAATAAAGATGTAAGAAATTTTCCTACGCCAGGTTCCTTTTGATGTCCACAATCTTGATGACACTGTTTCAGACTGTAAACGCAGTGTAATAGATGTCGATTTTCTCAAACCAAACTGCATAGAGATGCTGAAACACAAATGAGCACAAAATTTTAATTTGACCAGATTCAAAGCAAAAACTGAAAATTTATTTGCTAACAATACAACAAAAATTTGTTATAATTTGTTATCCATATAAGTTGTTAATAATAATATTTGTTATCCAAGTTCTTGGATGGCAAAGAACAGAGAAACTTAATAAGCCAAGTCTAATCGTATGGCGTTGTTAAAACGTTACATGCATGAACAGTAAAGCATGCATCAAGAAAAATCTTTCCAAATGTTTAAACATTTCTGCCGTCCTAAGCTAAAAAGCAGTATCTCCAATTTTTACAAATTTTAGTTATATCGCTTTTAGGATTATTACAGCAATATCTGTTATCCTGCAACACTAAAAAGCAGTAAGACTACTTAATATCTAATATGACTAATTAATTAATATGTAAAATTAATAAATTATTTCTTAGTGACCCAACCATAAATACTTAAATGTGTGTTTTCTCAAAACAACGATAAAAAGTCACAGTAAATTTGAAGCCTTGTTAAATTTAAACCTTTAATTTTTTTAGAGCAGCGTTTATATTATTATAAATTGAAAAATCCTACATCCAAAAAAAAAACAATTTACATCAAATTGTCTTTTGAAAAATACATCAAATTTTCTATTATATTGACAAGCATAATTTAATGGATTGGAACTGGCAAATTGATAGTTCAGCACAGTTTGATCCGCAATACAGGAAATGTGGCAACAAATATCAGATTTTAACAATATCTGCTTTTCAGTACATCACAAAAAAAAGACATCCACTATAGCCTTTTGTGTAGTGGTTAGAAAGTGGAGTTTAAATTCCGGTCGCTCCCAAATTTATATGTTCCGTGTTTAGGATTGTACGTTTAATTTTAATCTAATTATGTCGTTTAGTCAACAAGGTAAAAGCTGCTGACTTGTTAATCGGTCTTGGCCATCACGGTTTTACCGGATTTATCCAATGTTGCAGTATTTGAAAAATTGTCGGTAAATGCCGAGTTTATTAGATGAGTCGTCGTTTATAATTTTATTATCTATTTATTTAAACCTATCTATATTTTAAAATTGTAAGTAGGTAGGGAGTACCTATACGCTAATCAGTTATCCCATTTTTAGGTATATTCTTGTGAGAAAATAAAATTTATGGTTATAGCACATCAGTGTTTGTGTTTCAAAATTTCACATGTGAGCGAACCCAGACTTTGTCATCACCAAGCGTTATATACACTTGTGTCATGAAATGCTAATATCACAGATAAATCTTCCGAGTTAGTAAGACAACACTGACCAAGCTTAATATGGAATAAATTAGCTTGCTATAAACTGTACACTACGAAGCCGTTGGATAACTTTGTGGTTTGAAATCTGAATTTTGATTTTGCTATCATGTTTATCCACATTCAGAACGTGCACTGCTAGTTAATCACTTTAGAAGTAAATTAGTGAGACACATAATCTGTTCATTGATTATGGATTATGAAGCTGCAACCGCATTAAATTTACGGTTGTAATTCTTGTTATCCACTTCAAATTTGAGTTTCCTTTTGTTTATTGATGGCATTTAACTAGAAATGTCCAGTTTTCTCTTTAATTTCTGCCAAAGGATTTCATACAAACTATTGATTTCAATTTCGTTGAAAGGATTGACCGTGCTTTTCGTACAAAGAATTCTTTGCATCAAATGATACTAATGGAATTCACATTTGTTTAAATGAAAAATCGAGTAAAGAAAACCAAGTAGCATTGCAGTGTATGTTATTGTCATATTTCAGGGTTATATTGAGGTTACCAAATAGAAAAATTATATCTAGCAGTTAAGGGTTACGGTAGTGACCGAATGACGTTTCTGTGTAGGTACTCAATCTTTTGCTCTTTTTTAACAACTTTAATATAACGAAATTTAACTTTGGCCTGTCACATCCGTGCACATTTGTCAATAACTGCTGTGTGTATGAATGAGTTTTGATGTCAATTATTGCCACATTCATAGACTACAATGAATCAATAAAGCATGGCAGACTACAATAAACATTGTGGTTAAACCGACTATTAATGAATTACCTACTCAATTTAATTAATATAGAAAAAATTCTTTAATTAATAATTTTATGTCAAAAATAATAAGCTAGCTTTATAAGACTTAATAAGGAAGGAACATTAAGATTTTGAAGAAATTTCAATTTTCAGTTGCTTGCTATTGGAAACGAAAGCTTTTGAGAAAAGTATCGGATTAATTAAAATACGCTTTGCTATATGCTAACAAGAATTTACTCAAGTTTTGATAAACAACCCAACTTATATTAAATTAGGTCTCTATGGAATATGGAAATCGATCACTTCCCAGAAGTTCTATCATATTTAATTGAATATGAAGATTCTATCTGCACTATAATTGCACGAATACAAAGAGCTTAAATTCGCTGATTTGTGGTCTATCCCCATGCAAGATAATAATTCAAACTGCACGTAGGCAAGCGTCACAGGATAAACAGACAGGATTTGTCTTGCGCTTTAAGAACTCCCCCGCTAAAATTTCCAGTATATAACCGACGCCGAGCGTCTGCGAACGCTATGAACTCTTTCACGTCTCACGAATATTGTTGGTTTTATTTAATTTCTGTTCGTGTAAAACGTGTTGCATATAAAGCAACAGTGTAAATTTTTAAAAACACAATCTACTATTTTTAGATATTTTTGAAATCTTTCTTTTAAAATAATGATTTATATTTATTTTCCGTCGAAAATTTTATTATCAAGTGCTGTTTTGTGGTTTTTTGCCTTTGTTGCGGTAAGTGGTTTTTTTCAAATTTTTAACTTAAAACCCAAAAGAGATAATTTTTTTGAAAAGGTGCTGAAAGCAATCGCGTAAAAGCTTTCGATACCGCATTTATAAATTTTAGTTTTACCATTCATTCATTTCACTCCAATACATTCAGATGCTAGGCTTATTCTTTAAATTAAATATAACCCTAAACAAATTGAGAATTATCTACAGTTGTGGAGTGATGTAACCGCTAGTTGAGTTACGGAGCGGAAATTCTAGGTTCAAATCGCGAACCTCGCAGAATTTCTTAGCTCGGCCTTCCAGTGGACATCTGCATCAAGGCTGTGTTGAAGTGCTAATAACCCAGTAGTTGATGCACTTCGAGACCCCCAGCCACAGGGGTTAAAATAAAAAAAAAATAATTGAGAATTACAAAGTTAAAATATTTTAGTTATAAATTTAAATAATTATATCAAAAATTACCACTTAAAAGTTTAAATGGAATGAGTGCAAGGCGTTTTACAGAAACCGTTTTACCTCTACGTGACGTAATTAAGCTCTAAAATCCTGTTAAATATTGATATTTAAATTTCACATAACTTTTAGGCGCATGCATTAAACTTCAAGTTTATTCAGTAAAGTGGAAAATTAAATTTCCTTAAAAATATTTCTTGCATGTTATGAATAATAAAATTATTCAAAGAGGCACAACCGATTACCTAATAATCAGCACGTGCTCTTATAAATTTCCGCAATGTAAACACTCTTAAAATGCATTAGGTAGCAAATTTTTTGAAAAAAAGCAATAAATAAGGCAACGTGTAAAATTTGTGATAAAAATTATTTACACCTTTGTAGCGCACAGCTTTTAAGCTTTTTCTATTAAATTAAGCAATTTTATGATTATAAAATGTAAATTTATGTTTTATCTATGTAAAACATAAAATTGAACCACATACTTTTTGAACCTTAAGATTTTAATACTATTTACTTAAGGCTGTTCTCTCGCAACCACTTTTTTATTTACAATTTTCTGACTTTATTTTTGAAAATAACGAGTTAAAATTTTTACAGTATGTCTGAAATGTTATTTAGAATATTATGTCGGAGCGCTTTTATCGCGAATAAATAAATCGCAAAAAAAATTTTTTAACGCAATTTTAAAAAAAATTTGGCTCCGACATAATATTAAAAATAACGTTTTAGACATACTGTAAAAATTTGAACGCGTTATTTTCATAAATAAAGTCAGAAAATTGTAAATAAAATTAACGCTTAAATGCGCGTATCTCTTGCATTCGCGATTTTTTTTACACATTATTTTATTTTTAACTGTACGTTTTTGGTCAGCTACTGTTATTGTACACCAAATAGTCCATTTTCTATTTAAAATCGAATTTTCATTCTAAGTGAGAACACAGCCTTAACGTATTGTTTCATCAAATAAAGAAGATTTATGAAAGCTTTTCCAGAGCTTGTAAAAAAGAAAATAATTTGATTTTCAAATCTTTGCATAAGTCAATAGTAATTGATATAGCTTTTGACATTCTTTTCTGAAACTAACTTTTAATGGTTTTAGTTTCTAGAAATTAATTGGTTTATTTAATTATCTTCCCCAAGTATTAAAAATAATTTATTCATAAAATATATTCAGATATTGTAATTTACTCTTTATTTATATAAACTAATATAGGTTATTAAAAGTTATCTTTTATTATGTAGGTACTACATTATATAACTTTATTAAGATATTTTTAATTAAATGTAAAATTGTATCTAATTAAAATGTTGAAATTTCAAAAATTGGTGTGCTATAAAGGAAACTTTTAAAAAACATTTAAATTTTCAACTTATCAATTAAAAAACATTAAAATTTAAATATATTATAGGTTTGTGGCAGCATCGTTCATTTTTTAATTAATAATTTTGATCAAGTAATTAAAAATATAAAATAAACGATTTTTGATTTGTTACTAATAGGATATAATAAAATTATTATTGTTTTTGTTTTTCGGTAGACATATTTAGTAAAAAGGCTTGTAATTTTATTTAATTTGAAAATACCATATAATTTGAAAATACTTCATGAATAAACAGCAACAATATTAAAAATTGATTTTAATTATTTATGTGGTGAAAAACGCCACAGGTTGTTTGAACCCAATAGGGAGAAAAAATAACTTAAAATTTTTTTTTACCGTTTCAGAATACGTAAACAATTCAATAACTTCTTATTTTGTACTTAAAATAATTAAATACGGAATAAGTTGTTACTTTCAGACTTGTTTTTCATTCAATTTTTTATTTTTCTAAAAAAAGATCGTAGGCGTGATATGACATACTCAATTTGTTTGCTTTTTTCAGAAAATTTTTTTATTTCAGTTTGTAAGAATTAAAAAATCTTATAAAAAGTGTGAAGCTGTCATTCGCAAGTTTATATAAAGTTTTACATGAAAAGTAAAGTTTTACACTGTTACTTATAAACGATGTATAACTTTTATAATAACCATATACCAACCTTAACTAGAAAGTATTACCTATAAACGGTGTATAACCAAACTGTGTATACGTTTGTTATAACTATTCTTAGGCTTACTTATAAACGATGTATACATTAAAAATGTTACCTATAAACGGTGTATAACCAAAGTGTGTATACACTTGTCATAACTATTCATGGTAATTCTTATACACAGCTTGAGGGTAGTATAACGTTTATATAATATCGTCGGCTTACTTGTAAAACCTTGTAAGTCCGATTTTAAAAAAAATTTATGTTCAATGAAAAACCTTTAAGTTCTCTAATATGGAAATTATGAAATCAACGTAAAATATTTTGATGATAAACATGAAATTATATTCTTGCAGTATCTCATAAAAATTTCATTAATTAGAATTCTAAAATAGTAGTAGCAGATTTATTATGTCTCTTGAAAAGTTTTGTCAATCGGACTTAGAAGGATTTTTATAAGCAGTTATAAGTTATAATTTTGTGTTACAAGACAACCTATAAATTTAAGTTTTTTTGACAAGAGCATTTTAAAAATGGATTTTTATAATGATTTGATATTGGATGCTATGGATATAAACGACTTAAATAATGGTGAAAATGTACGAAGACGAAAAATGTATAAAAGAAGAAGAGATCCCTTTGAATTAAGTGATGAAGATATTTTTAATCACACGTTTTAATGGTTTCAAGAAATTTAACTTAATGAAAATGTAGATATCCTACAAATACGTTACCGACACAGCGTTTTAATGACGTCAGTTATGACGTAAGCTATGACGTATTATGACGTTTATCATTGTTTATTGTATAAACTGCAAATAGCTGGTGTATAGTAAAACACTTCTAATGCAGCGTTTATAGGTAACAGAAATATACACCTCTTATACACACCTTATACATTGTTTAACTATACACTGTATAACATCTGTATAAGTGAATTTTTATAAGTAAGACTGTTAAGCTTTAAAGCTTGTACATACATTTTGTTTCCAATATTTATTTCTTTATTTACAACTATAATTGACTGAAATGCGTCATATTGGTATTTCTTGTAACCCTGTTATTGAAAACGTCGTCAAAATTGTTTTATTTTATTATGTACACACCTACAACTGTAGAGTAGGGAAATTTTTATGGGGGAGAATATAGACGAGAACTAATAAAATAATAGTAAAATATAATGCTAAGAACTTCACGTAAGTCCGATGCTGTAGAAATCAACCGTAAGAATTAAGTTGTACCGACTTAAACTATCATGGTGGGTTTCATAAAAATTGCTTGAAATTTGTTACAAGCTTAAATTTAAGAAAAACTTTTTTACTTGCCAATAGAAAACATTAATTCGCTCTAATAAACGTGTACTGTTGATGAGTTAAACTTAAACCTCTAGTAAATTTTAAGTGATTTACAAGCCACCATTAGACATTCAGTATCAAAATTTTTATTTAATATTATTTAAAACATTTTTTGTTAAGATTTGTTAAGTGACAATTTATTATTGTCTTCGCGCAATGGAAATAACAGCTCTCATTAATAGAATACCATATTCGAGAAATTTGCAAAATATGTATGTAATACTCTGGTCACCAGGCTACTTTTAGAAAACTTAGCCTTCCAATAATAATTAGGTGAAATATGATGTTTGAATTTATTTAACTTATAAAGTTACATAATTTAACATTTTATAAAGTTACTTATACTTAAAAGACATCAGGGACTCATGTAATATAAGATAACTGATGCTTAATATAATATACCAAAGAACAAAAGATTGTATCAAATTCCGCCTGAAAAATTCTATTTGTCGACACTAATATATTTAATTTGTACTCAAGGAAGTATGAATTCCAAATGCCCTTTCATAGCCATTGTGCATTTAATTTAAAAATTCATATAAAGTAATTAAATAGAAATTCGTATAAGCTGTAATTATAATGTACATATATTAATTTATCTGCAAGTTTAAACTTTTTGGAGATTTAAGCAAAACTTATATTATAGAACATTCAAAAATATGAAACTATTCGAGTTAAATTAAAATTTTTGTTAAAATTTGCATGTAGTTTAAACTTTAATTAAATTCAGAAAGTTTTATTTTAGTAAAATATTTTATAACTTACAAATCAAGTTAACGTTGAGAGCACTTACCTGCCTGTTTCCGGATGACTTGAAATATCCGAACCCGATTTTTTTATGTTAAAGGTAATACTTTTTTGTACTTTTTCTTTAATATAATCCAAAATATAGAACTTTATCTTCAGGTATTTTTTTGCTTTCTACGGTTATTTTTAACAATTTAGTTAATACAAAAATTTTTGATAAGATAATTTGTTTACTCGTGGATGGGAGACCTGAAACGATACTCTTACATTAGCTTTATCTATTTGGATCTATATAGATATATCACGATTTGCATTAATTGAACAATTTAAGTATAATTTAAGTATCAATATATTTTACAAAAAAATTTACGCGGTTTTCCGGATAGCAAATTTAATGTAGTTACAAATGTAGTCTAGTGAACTGCTTTGAAAAATCAATTCATTTTGCCAAAAAATTAAAATTTTATTATATAAGGCATAAAGCAAGTAATTTCAGATTTGTTGTAAAATGGATCAATTTTTTAGAAAAGTTTAAAATTGTAAGCAATTATTTGTTATCCAAAAAGCGTCATCCATTTTTGCTGTAAATTTGTAAAATTTAATTGTTCAATATACCCACAAAGCTATAATATGTTTTGTTTTTAACGTACAAATATTTCAAAATAGCAAACAATAAAACTTTGAATTTTCAACATTGCTTTACGTAATACTTAATTTACCTACTTAATTTTAAACAAAAAAGAGTTACATTCTAATTTGAAAAAATGCACTCTTTTGACCGTTTAAAGATGGAATATCACTATCCTAGATAATAATAAAGATAAAATCTCAAATCTTTTATGTTATTCCTGAGCAGTTGAGTTGGTATTTTATATTTACTACTTCAACCTCAACACCTACGAATAAAAAATACCTGCATGTTGGTAATTCAATAATATTGCAATTTTTTTTACTATTTTTTTTAAAAATAAGCGATTGAAAATATATTTTAGTCGTTCCATATTGTAAAAATCCGCTTAAAGGATCTTCTATGATCATACAGAAATATTCTGAGAACATCCTTGATTCCTCAAAAAACTTTTAACAAAGTTTTAATAACTTTAAAACTTTCAAGACTATTGACAGTTGAACATTTTTTACCAAATAAATATTTTCTTATCAGATTTGTTTAAATATCTACTAGCGGGGCCGTAGCTAGGCATGAGTCATGGGAAGGGTTTTACTTAAAACATTTTTTTGTCTATACCATGGGAGGGGTTTTATAGAAAAAAAAGCGTTTTTAAACTCTTTTTCTCATTTTTGAGTAGCAGCGCGATGTAAAATAGCAGGGCATTGTTGAAGTCGTATACTTGTTTATTGTTATTCAGTTGGCAGTTGGGCTTTTTAAAACCTATAATTATAAGTCTTCACTTTAAGCTCTTTTTTTTCTATTCTTCAAACCGACTCACGCGAGATTTCAGTTTCACGAGCCAATTTCGCATCGATAGACCCAGATTTCGTTCGATCCAAAGTTTGTTGATGTTATTATTCCTGTAATCGCTGTTTAGTGTTTTTCACAGAAAGAAAAAAAAACAAGTTTGTCCGGGTTCTTGTTGGTCTCGCTGTATTTATTATATAATAAAAATGCAGCCAAAAAGCAATTTTAATTAAACTAATTAGGTAAACATTTTAATAAAAAAATTACTTTTGTGGAAAAAATTTTTATTATGGATTGGATAAATCAACAGGATATATCAAGAGTTGCTACGTAAGCCGATTTATATAGATAAGAAAGTTTTTCATTTAACCAGAAATGCAATTAATGTGATATATCCCACGATAAAATAAATTGATATACGATTAGGTTTTAATCGGTGCGTGATACAGATTATCTTACTGACAAGCACAAAGCTCTTGGGTGGTGCTAAAAGATACATTAGTAAAGAAAAGAAAATTAGAAACTTTTGTGTAAATCCAAACTTTTAAAGGTAACCCTTATTTCAACAAGTATAGGATTAGGACTTACAAAAAAATTTCAGTTTAAAATTTTGTTAACATTTTTTAAAATTTGTTTCTACAAAATTTCTACTAAGTAGTACAATAAATTAATAATGCACATAATGCTTATTTATTTACCTAGGGCGTAAAATGTTAGTTTAGCACACACAGAATAAATTGACAATAAATTATTTAAATTATCTAAAGTTTTTTGAACGAAATCAAATAAACATTAAACGAGTTCATACAATCTGCACTACGCTCATACACGGAAAAAAAAAATTACTTGGTTGAAATAAAAACTATTTAAATCAAGAAAATCTCTTACTTGAATAGCCGCACGAAAATATTTTCTTTATTCAAGAAAAAAATATTCTTAATTTAGTTTTCTTAAATCATGTAAGAATATAGTTAAATTAAACATGGCTTTCTTAAATGAAGTAATAAAAAATTTACTTGATTCACATAGCTACCATTTTTAAATCAAGAGGTTCTGTTTTTAATAGCCGCAAATGAATATTTTCTTGATTTAAGAAAAATAATTTTTTTAAACCACGTAAGTTTATTGTTGAATTAAAATATGGTTTTCTTCAATGAAGTAACAAAAAATTTATTTGGTTCAAATAGATACCATTTGAATTAAAAAATTCTTTTTTAAATAGCTGCAAATAAATCAAACAAATATTTTAACATGTTTTATTATTATAATTATAATATATAATGTAACTATACTAGTACTATTATAGTACAAGGTTTGTATACAAACAGACTTACAAGTACCTACTATAACTAATATAACATTATTTAATGAAAACAGAATACTTATAAAATTTCTAGAATTACAGTTAAAGATTCTGATGAGGTGGAGTATGGATCGGTTGATAATGAATCCGCTTGGCTATCCTAAAAGAAATAATAATTATAGTTATTAAAGGATGTAAACATAAGGGAGCAGAAAAGCTGACGTTATAGCGTCCTCTAAAGTTAAAAAATTTCATGATAGAAGTTCAATTTTTTAACGCTAGAGCCTCCAACGTAGAGCTTCGAAAAAGCTTAAGGTAGCATCTCGAGCGTTAAAAAAGTGAACTTCTGTCATGAACTTTTTTCATGGGAGAGGGGAGCTTTCTCGCTACCTATGGCGTTAACTTTTGTCTGTTTATATTAGCAATACTCTGTATACACTTACCACCGATTTCATAAAAGCTTTAACTGGCCGTTAAAAATAACGGTGAATTTCTATTGGCTTCTTATAGTTAAAGTTAGTTAAATTTAGCGCTTTTTTTAAAACTTTTATGAAACCGGGTCCAAGAGTAGTTGCAACACACGGAGTAGTTCAGTTGAACGTCAGCCAAGTAACTGAAAGTTAGTAAGTTTTTTAAGTAATAAATTAATTTATAATCGTTGCAAATATTTCTATAAATGCTAATTATTATTTTTAAAATAAGTAGGCAAAAACCGGGGCTGGGACAACTCGCCGCAGCCAACTTGCCGCGGTCCAACTCGCCACCGTGAACTGAAAAGAATTTGAATTTTATGATTAAATTTTTGAACGCTTAAATTTGGTCAAGTCCCCGGATATTTTCTACTTTTTGACGATTAAATCGATTTAGTCCATGTTTTTTTTTTGCAAAAATTTGCATGTTTCAGATCAGATTTTATGTTTTGTATCGAGAGTTCAAAGAATTAATAATTGAGTAACTGGTTGGAAAATCACTTATTAACAAAGACATTTAATAAATAAATTGCATTTTATGGCTGCATGACACTTGTACTGATTTGTTAACAAATTTGGTAACAACTCATTGGTTGGTAAAACAAACCAATGTTAGTACCGATGCTGGTTGTTTAACCAATCAATGGGTCGTTACCAACTTTCTTAACATAGTACAAGGGTCACAAGATCTTTATGATCATTGATGATATGATGATAAGATCAATGGGTTGTTACCAACTTTCTTAACATAGTACAAGGGTCACAAGATCTTTATAGTAATCGTTAATCATTTAACGACCACTTAACGATGATTTTCCGACCAGTTACTCAACTATTAATTCTTTGAACGCTCGATACAAAACATAAAATCGGATCTGAAACATGCAAATTATTGCATCCATGGTTTTTATACGAGAACTTCACCAAATTTAAGCGTTCAAAAAGTTAATCATAAAATTTAAACTATTTTTAGTTGACGGCGGCGAGTTGGGTTAGCGACGAGTTAGTCCGGGGCAAGTTGACCGGCGGCAATTGGTCCGCGGCGAGTTGTCCTAAACCCAAAACCTTACTCACACATTCAAAGATTCAAGAATTGCTTTGAAAAATTTAGTAGTTCTACTTACTTGAAGTTGGAGATAAACTTTGGATCTTGCTGAAAATTTTTTTCGTACACCTTAAATTGGAATCAATTCCTTAATATCCTTTTCCTCCAATTGATTATAAACAATCCCATCAATTTGACTTTCTTAAACAAACCAAACTTAGTTAATATTCGTACATTAATTACCAGTATTAATTCAATCAAAATAATAAATAAATAAAATTAAATAAATAATTTTCTGTGACTACTACGTTAATTGAAACATTAATTTATAAAACATTACAATCGTGTTATTACTTTACATGATGCACTGTTAAAAATGCACAATTGCAAGATCTTATGTTCGAACTGCGTCATCTTGTCGCACGGGGGGTTCACAAAGAGGAGGTTCATAAAGATGTTCACACGGTCTATAAATAATAGAAATAAAATATACCCAAATAATATTAAAATCATTTTGAATATTAAACAGTAACAAAAAATAAATTAACGTAACGTTTACTTACTTTCAAAAACCTTCTGTAAATTTTCCAAATTCCCTTTTAACAGTTTATCACTTACAAATTTATCCATAATAATATGACACTAAACCATTTATAACTAAACTTATAGTCACAAGCAGAAAAATTACCCAATTTTTCAATAAATTAAAAAGTTGTACAATAACAATACGATACATATAATATGTACTTATGCAAATACGCAACAAGCTGGAATGGGATAATTGGATCGGGTACATCTAACCTGCATGAATATAATAACATGCGCATGGTTCATCCAAGTTTTTCTTCTTTGCTGACAACTACAAAATGATTTTACAACAATAAGTTACTCATTTTAAGAATACGTTAACATTTATATCATTAGAAAAATAGTTTTCTTTGTTCAAGCTAAACATTCTTGGATCAAAATTATATTTCTAGTAAATTATATTCTTTCTTGAAGAAATCAGACATTTTTATTACCAGCATATTTTATCGTGTTAAGAAAACATATTTTTAAACGAAATAAATAATTTCAAGAAAATATTTATTCTTCATTTAAGAAAACCTTTTTTTCCGTGTAGGACTTAATTAGGTAGATATAGCCTTTGATGTGTACATTTCAAAGTATTATAATTATTTGCAAATGTTGTATACCGTTTTAAATTTTTAAACAATTTACTTTGTAGTTTGTTTTCTAACTTCACTTTTGCTTATAATTAATTTATTCTGGTGATTTGCGAGATCGTGACGTTACAATTTAAATCTCAACGATTATGTAAAAGTAATTCTTTAGAAGAACTTGTCGCTTGTATTAATTAATGTGTGCATAAAGTGGTTAAGTCATTTAGGTTTATGTAGTAAGAATACTGCTTAAAATAGTATATACCTCAGAGTAAATTCATAGTTTGGGAGGCAATTACAAATTAGTAATTAGAATTTCAACCATTAATTTTGAGGTACTCGGTTCGAGCCCAAGCAAAGCAAGATGTTTATTTTTACCGCCTCTACTCGCAAAATAGTGACAAACCTCCGATGTAATCTGCCATGATCCTTCTCGAAATGAGGTGTATTACGTTTACCGTGATTCGAAGCTTACTTTACAAGGTATGTGAAAACCCGAGTATTTCTCTCATGAATATTTGTCTCACATACATAGGAGAAAATGCTCATTGAAATACTGAAAGTGACCAAGTTTCCGCTTCAATTTTCATCGTATAGCCTCAATTATAAATTAAACGCAATCGGCTGTATTCGTACTAGTTTAAATCATCTAGCTAGATTTAGATTTTGCATTCAGCATTTCACTTGTGTAGATTTATGTGTGTAGATTCTATAATTGAGATTAGATTGTCCTTATATTAAATAGTAATAGGTAATTAACAAAATGATGTTTTATGTTGCGCCGACAATAGATAATTTGAAAGCAATTATTATTAGCAATCACTGATGATGCAATAAATCCTCATATATGATGAAATAGAAAGTCGAATAAAATGAATCCAAGTTTTAACTTCAGGATATAAATGTTACCTACATCCATAGGGAAATCGACGAAACTCAATTTAATTTTATATTTTGACTTCTTTGTCTTCGTAATATCCATTTTAATGCTACAGAAGCTAAAGCTAATCAAACAGTAATGCAAAGATTTCTATATACTTCAAGTATTATTTATTTTAGTGAATTTCTCTTTTATTTTTTTCAATATAATTATTTTTTTTAATCAATTTTATGTCACTGAAATTTTTCTGAATTTACCGACTAAAAAACGTCAGTAAATGTAAATTGTATAGTAAGTATTAAAATTTTTAAATTGATTTTTAAAATTTCATTCCGAGAGTTAATTCAAAATTCCACTTCAAATATTGAACATAACAAAAGTTGGAACATCAAATATTTTCGCGTCTATTGAATTTAGTGAGCCTTATATTTTTAATTGAATTTTACTTTTCTTACTTTCGAATGCTGATTATTTTGCTTTATCTAAGTGTAATTGCTTATGAAATTAAATTATTTACATCTTCAAAATTCAATTTTTTAAAGAAATGATGAAGATTTTAATTTATAATACAATTAAATCTATAATTAAAAATATATCCAGTATAACCAAGAAGTGTTAGGTAACTGACAAGAAAAATTTTAATGTAAAGTCATATCATAAAGTACCTAACATAAATTTGGATCTGAGTCTGAGTTGAAAGCTTAAATCCAAAATGTATACCTACCAGTTAAAGTCGAAAATGCTCTAAAGGAACTCAAAATCAACTAACTAAAATAAAGCCGAAATAAAATAAATAAATTAGGTACATCAAATACTCATTTCTTAGTAATGAACAGCCACAAATACTTACAGACAAATACATCCAGGTTTGATTCCTTATTAGTCTTTACATTCCAGCAGTGCTATTATTGTGGGTTATTTCTACGTTGTTTCTTCATTCGGATTGGAAGTACAGGGTAAAGCTACAAGGAAAAATCGACTACATACCTTCAATCAATCAAAATTAATTTTTATTAACGGCTCTTAATTCATAAATTAATATTAACTAAAAATAAATTAGACACTTGACGCTAAACGAAAATCTACATTTGAAATGTCACACCTAGTTCACCAGAGAAATGAAAACAAATAGTAAAGTACAGTTTAAGGAATCAAAATTGTTCCAAAAATTATATCCAATATATCTCAAAAACTCAATTAAGAGAGGTTTTACGGGAGAGATTTTTACCAAAATCTAATCAGTTCTTTAGATTAGACTGTTTCTTCAAACTAATATTGACAAGTTCAAGTTAATTCGTGCAGCGATTGTTCGTAATCGTAGCCTAAAAACCATGGTTCCAAAAATCGTTCACAATCAAAGTGATACCTATGAATAAAAATTCTAATGCACCTACTCAAAGTTAATATTTGATTCGATTATATTATACAGTAGAAGCTCGATTCTGTGAACACAAAAATCCAAAGGCATGTTCAAACTAACGCAGGTGTTCACGCTAACGGGGGTGTAGAAAAAATAGTGTTTTACGTATATTTAAGACATATTTATTTCTTATAAAACGTATATACGTTGTGTATGTGTAATGTTGCAAAATTCATGAAAAAACAGGGGTTTTTCACAATCATGAAATTTTTCAACATCATGAAATAAAAATATTACATTGTTATGTACTTTCTTGACTTTCTTGTTATTATGCAAATATGCATTTCTTTCATTTAAACACGGGTAGGTACCTTTATTTTATATTTAATCACGTACAAGTGATAAGAAGTGGCTGGTAGACATTCAAGATATTTAATACACAACATTAACAACTGTTAACTTTCTTTGTTCACGTTATCGAGTGTAATAATGTTCACGTTACCGAGTAGCTATTGAAAAAATTGGGCGTTCACAGGACCCAGATGTTCATAAGTTCGAATGTTCACATTATCGAGCTTCTACTGTATTCCTAAACTACGTAAATGGGAAAGTAAAATAAGCAATCTTGTCAAAATAATTGACATCAAAGTTTGCTGGTGCATGTGACCCGATATTATTGCCTTTGCATGTTGTAATTTAATTAATAGCTACATTACACAGTGTTTTATGTTCATAACATGTTTTAACATAAATGAATCAAGATATGAATTTATACAACGTATTACATCTACATATGTAGTAGTAGGCATTGTCATATGTTGTATCAATGCTGGGAGAGAATTTAGTGTATCCTACAATGAGATAGGATAGAACGTGAAAGGTTTAATTAAGTTTTTCGTTGAATAAAAGTTTAAACAGAAATAACATTATTCAAAATTAAAAATAGTTCTTTTAACCATAATAACAAAAAAGCTGCTATTTTTATGTGTAGCCTAAGGTTAGATTGTCCAGTTTTTAATTCGTAAAATAAATAATAATTTGTGAAAAATTCAAGAAAAATATCTGAAAACTCAAATTATTTTAGAAAAAATAAAATATATTTTTGTTGCAGACAAAATCGGAAGCTGTGCTGTCAGATTGCGATATAGAGAGATTATTGAAACCATTGCTGACATCCCCAAATGATCACACAATCCAGGCGCAAGCATTGCGTCAACGACTCGCTAATTTAATGCGTCAGGGTATTAACGAACAAGCTGACAACGGAGTTGAAGAAAAACGTTCAATAAGCTCTTTAGCGAGATGGAATGACTTGCCAAATACTAAAAGAAATGTGCAAGCGTTAGCAAGGGCTGGTTATTTGAATAACCTACGGTATGACATCGATGCAAATGATAACGACTCGAATTTTAAACGCGATACTTTGTACACGAACGACAATAATGATAAAGAACAACTTGATGAAATGTTAAAGGAGGAGACTAAACGAGGAATACAATCACTTGCTAGAAATGGTGAGCTACCTCATACTCGTCAACAAATCGAAGAGTTAATAGACGAATTGTACGAAAAGCGAAATATAGGAAGCCTTGCACGTGATTATAATTTCCCAAATTATGGTAAACGATTTTTAGGATCATTAGCAAGAAACGGTGATCTACGATACAACTCAAATAAACGAAATATTGCTTCGATTATACGTAATGGTAAACCAAACACAAAAAATAGTTTACTTTACGGATACGACGAATATAAACGAAATATTGGTTCATTAGCAAGGAATGGTGAGAAGCCTGGAAAGAGAAACGTCGCAGCTTTATTGAGGCAGGATAATTATCTCAACAGAAAGCATGAACAAGAGTCTAATGAAGACACAGAGCAAGATATTGAACAAGAAACTGAAAGACCCTCCGAAAGAAACGATGAAGATAATGACACCGGATTTAAGCGTAACATAGGCTCCATTAAGTCAAGTTACAAACCTAAATATAAACGATCGGCATCGATTGATTCGAATAATTATAGAGGCAAACGGCAAGCTGATTATTATGACGATTTAAACGAAGAATATTTACAACCAGTTTATCAAAATCAAAATGGTTATTATGATGACTTGATTAACGAATTGGGTGAATCGTATCCGACCGCTGATAAAAGATTTTTAGGTAAGCTTACCAATTTTTCTACTAATTTAAATTAAACTAACAAAAATTAATTAAAATTAATTAATTAATGACTTATTTTATTCATAAATCATGTGTTTTGTATACGATTTAAGTACATTAGGATTTCAATTTGCATCGAGAAATTTTAACGGATATTGAAACAACGCAAATTGAATCACACATTTTTACAACCACAAAAAAGATGCTGACTGTGATAGCCAAGAATCTATTAATAAAAATATCACTGCTGAAAAGTAATCATGCCTCGATTTGCGTTACAAAAACGACTGAAAATTTGATTTGAGTGGAAAGATTCACTTTCAGTCTTTTCAGATAAAATCAAACAGTTTTACATTATGTAAATAATTACTATGTAATTGTATAGTGATTTGATTACATATGCATTCAATGTGCGTCGGAATATAAGTCCGAGGTAAATCAAGACCCTTGTGTATTTTAATAAAATATTCAACCAAAAATGTTGAACAATATTCAAATTAAAGCAAATTTAACAAAGTAAAACTTTCCAAATATTAAGTTACTATATTAAATAATAGAAAAAAATTTTATTCTAACAGAAGGTTTTTTCAAAAAAATTATTTCACCAAAAAATTGTTTTTTTCTTGTTTTATTATTGTACATACAGTGCAAAACAATTCTATTTATTTTATCTGAAATCATTCAAATTAAATCACACCGGCATCGACGCAGATCGGATCTTCAATTTTACCTTTTACTGCAACGTAAATTGAAACAACGTAAACCAATGTTAATTAATGCTTACATTTTTCTAACGTAAATGTAATCAGATTTCACGAAACCTTAATTGCTTAGACTGGACTTGATGTGAAATTAGGTTCAAACTTCGATGTTATCAAAAATAAAGTATAAATTACATAGGATGTAAAATAGCGTTTACTGCTTTGAGCAAGTTTTTAGTTTTTCATACATTAGATCAATACGTTAGTACTATTTTGTAAGATTTGGTTTCTCAGCTACATTTTGAAAAAACACTGAAAGGAATACGGCAATTAACAGATGTACCACAAACCTCAAAGATTATTTAAATTTAGTGAAAACGTCAAGAAACGTTGAGAAAGCGGATAAATGTTCTTGGCTTTATTCATTAGTGATAATTCACTGCTTAAACTGCCATGCTAGAGCTTGAAAGCAGAATTCTTTCACCAACTTGGTATGAATATCAAATGAATCAAAAGAAGGGGTCCCGTGATTTCTACTTAAAAAGTCCCAATTCTATTCTTAGATTAAAATCGAAGAAATGAACTTCGATTATTTAAATTTGTTTATTCACTTTATTACACACACGGAAGCTTTCTTGACAAATTTAACAAGAGAAAGACGATTTATCGTTAACTCAGCTCTGAGTCTGCATGGCCTGTATACTCAACTTTTACTGAAAATTGAGGTCAGACTACCCCTGTTTCATCTTCGTTTACCCTGTAATTTGAAAGAGCGACTAGCTTTTAGAGCTAGTGTTTTGGATTTTTCCACAGTGTTATTTCAAAATTTGGTGCAATACTCAAGCACATAACGTAAACCCGTAGAGATAACCAAATCTGAAACTAATAATCTTAATATATCCTTTTTTCTACCGCCACGGTGGTCCAAGAAGCGATTACTACTCACCAGGTTATTTCCCTTTATGACGGGTGAGCTCCAACGCTGGGCTATGGGGTGAATTACTCTGAAAATTAACTTCAAAAATATACACACTTGGAAATAAAACCACCAATTAAGTTAAAGCAATGTGATGAAAAGTTATTAAACTCATGACTGATCTTCATGATGTGGTAAAATAGAAATGTGAACAAGTCAAAAGACATGAGCTGTAACTACCCGGTCAAAGATAAGGAAAATGCTTTCCGCATAACGCAAAAACTTAGCGACTTGTAGATAGACAAACTGAATTACTAAGAAAAATTTCTTACCTTCACTTCTAAAGATCTTTGTAGAAGTAAGTTTTCAAGCTTTTGTCTTATACAGTGTTTAGAAAACAAATCCCCAACTACAGTTGCTCTGAAGATGTTCATAATAAAACTCCGGAACTGATGGTGACAAATCTCGACTTTAAGAAATCAAAAGACTATCCAGTACAAGTTTGTTGGATTCCAGCAGTAGCGGATTTTCAAAAAAAGCCTCATAAATCAATGAAGCTTCAAAATTCAGCTTTTTTGGATCATCAGTATGGTGCATACCAGAGTAAAAACGTGAGCGTAGAATGGACACAGTATGGTGTGAGTGCAGTGAAAATATTTAAAAGAGGACCTTAAAATTGAATTGCGCTTGGGGCTTTTCAAGTACTAAATCCGCCAAGGGATTGCAGGATGCACTGATGATAAAACACCACCCAGTAGTGTATTGAATGCAGTGCTGATAGCTTCAAGCCATGAGTTTGTACGAGCAATATAGTGATAAGGCGTCGACAGATTGTATGCGTAATTTAAATAAAAGCCTAAGTTAAGCTCTTATTTGCAATATCAGAAGTGCACAAGATTAACCCCACAAGGACAAACCAATAAAAGGAACGTAAAAGCGTAGTAGCCGGTATCACAATAATAAATATAAGACGTAGATTACGGTGTGATACACTCGATTTTAATACTATACTTGGTAATTTATTACCGGTCTTCCAAATCACGTCTTTTTCTCTTAATGGCGTACTTAGTATTCCGTATGAAAACCAACGTTGCATCTAGTATATATACAACAGAATTGTTTTCTTATAAACTAAATTATAATGAATCGAATAACTTATAAATAAATCAAAATACTGTAGGTAGGACCTTTTTTGGCAAAATCTTCTTTAGGTGCTGTTCCAAACAGTTGACGACTGTTTACGATCCACTTCACGATCACAAGCGGACTAGCTGATGGATTATGTTTAAAATATTAAAAAAGTTACACTCCGGTATAGGAACGTCAAAATCAACGTAAATCCGTTAAACAATTAAACAATATCCAAAAATTTGAGAATAAATGTCTTTTTAAGAAAACTTTTAAATAAAATTTCCAAAGAACGTCGTCGTTGAGTTTCCATAAAAGTAATAAAAATGGTGAATGAAATGAAAGGGCTCTTGGAGTCAAACAGCTCATAAAAATTTAAAGATAGAAATTTCACAAAGTTTTAAGTCAAACCATGTAAATAAATCCAAATAAAAAGAAATCAAAAGCTAAAATTAAGCAGATGGTTTTAAAAGCTAAGAAAGGCTAGCTAAACAATGATCATAAATTACCTGCAAATGTCCAGTTGCAGTTTATATAAAACTGTATAAAACGGAATATTTTCGCTAACAGCATTTTAAAATTGTAAAACTTCAAACATAATTTAAATTGACAAAAAGATTTCTATCAGACCCTCTCACATTGATCAAAAATTTAGATCTACCCTACCACATCTTCCTGGATTCTGAATTCACACGGACGCAGACAAAAAACTTCAGAAAAATATTTAAAGAAATTTTTCTTCTTAGAAAAAGGGCTTGCATTTCCGAAAATATCTATTTATGTCGTCGATTTACTTTTTCTGTTTTATAAATCAATTAATTGGTAACGTCAAAATTGCGATGTAAGTTTTGAGGCAGGGTGAAAACTAATTACACCATCGTGAAGACAAAAAAATAATTTTACATTTTTTACACTCTTTTAACTAAAATTTTTAATTAAAGTTTAAGAAATTATGAAGTTAATTGCAAACAATAAAATTAAGTGTTGTATTTTTAGCTTTTTAATTTAATTTTTTTTAAATATTTTTATATTTTGACTTCTAGTATGTAATATAAATGAAATTTATGACGTTTCACATTAAAGTTTCGATAAACTTTCAGTATACGGGTCATATTTTTATCAAAATTGTTTTATTTTTTTGCAAATACTGTCAGACCGAATTATTATAGAATAATCTTTCACAGAAATTAAATTTAGTTAATCCTGTACAACAAATAACACGTGTAAAAACGTATTATTATCGTACTTATGTGATAATGACTGCCATTAGTTGCATAAATAACCACTACATGCTACATATATTAAGTGAATTACAAATCGTACTATATTTTCCTGAAAACTTCAAAATTAAGCTCTTGTGAGCCAATTTTATCCCCATGATCCTCTTTCGGATTAGTTGAATCAACTAAACTGGTGTAAACACATGTACTCGTATGGTTTATTTTCGGTACTTCCTTCACAAAGCTGGTTTTGATTTCTAACTTTGACTCATCGAAAATTTAAAGTTTTCAAATAAGCGCACGTCATTATTTACATTTTTTATGTGGGTAGGCACATCTGACGCAGTAACATACTTTGGCTTACTTAGTATGTGTACACCCATTACATTACATTGATCAATTTTATGCGGCATACGCTGTTACACAACAGACTGTCGGCCCTTAAAAATGCGAAATAGTACAACCAGCCCTTACGATTTTAATTTTTCAAATATGTTAATTATTTTAATATTTATAAACCTTCGCCCAATTAGGCGCTTACATAACTTACGTAGAATATTAAGATTGAAAATTATTGAACATCACACGGCACATAATGTGATCACTGAAATCCAATTATTATAAAGTCTAGAAATTGTTATGTTTTGTTAAAAATTGTTTTTTGAAATAAAATATGTCAGGGGACGGGAGAAATAGGATCAATAAAATTTATTATCACATGAAACTTCCTGGCAATTTTATTATAACAAACATTATTTAGCAAACGAGATTTTCATTCTATAGCTATTGATTTCCTTTTGCGACTATTGGAAAAACCATTTCAGTGTTACAGGCACCTGATCGTATAATGTGGAGAAATCAGGAACATATTTAATATCCGGAAGCCTGTGATTATGTATAAAAATTTAATATTGGTAAGTTAGCTTTAGTATCCAGGTCGCTATTTTCAGAAAATAATGCAGGCTTTTATAAATTTAACTTTTCATTATAAAATTTTAATTTCGCCGTAATTGCTACTTATCGAAAACTTTTATTTTTATATAAAGCAGTTGACAAAAAATATAAACCCAAAAGAAGTATGAAGTTTATAACCAGCGCTGTTAGTTTGCAATAAACTTGGATTAAGCATGCACAAGTTAGTTAAATTAAACAAAGTGGTTAAGTTTTGTTCGTTTTGTGGATAAACTACTACGTACTTTAGAATACATAATATGAAGTTGCCCATTTAAACAATTCTGTAATATGAGTTTCTAAAACAAATAATTTCGAGAAAGTAAATATTCCATTAAGTTAGGTTTACAATAATTAGGTTCAGTAGCAAGAAGCGGATGGCCATCTTCTCTAGTCAAATTCAACGGTCCCGAAAAAAGACATATAGGAGCGTTGGCAAGATTAGGGTGGTTACCCTCTTTAAGAAGTATTAGAAGGTTCAACAGGTCTGGTAGATCTACAAACTATGAAGATTATGATATATGCAGGTCAGAATGTGTGCAACATCCTCCCCATCTACCTATAGATGTTTTCTCTTACTTTTTGATGTTAAATGTTGCATATTTGTAGTTTATGTTGTAGAAAAATTTCTTAAATGTTACGGAAACAAGTGGTCGCAGCAATCCCTTTTTTATTTTCAATTATTTGATGCTATTATTGTTTTCCTTTGCGTTATTATTCGGGCCAGCATCAGCAGCTCCAGTACAAATTTGATCGTTAGTTTAGATTTATGGACGACATTTAGAAAATAGCATTATTATAAGAACCCACGTTTTTGCACAACACATTTCAATTTCCTGTTATAGTGCTTTATAATAACTTAGAGCGATTGTAATTATTTTTGTGTTTTATGTAGGTTTTAGTAGGAAAATAGAATTTTCTTAGTTTCCATTAAAGCTTAAAATTGTGCTGTCTTTGCGAAATACTAAAATCGTTTTCAATTACAGGCAGGCTTCCCCAAATGGGCAAAACGAGAAAGACACCTACACCAAAACTTCGTCGGAGAATAAAAGAATCTATCTAATTCCTTCCGCCGATACTGTACGAGTAACAAGATTTCCAATGGGACCTCGCCACTATTAAATTACATTTCAATATTAACGAATTAATTATTTTCTTAGAAAAAAAAGTTAAAAAAATCAGATATCAAAATCTAAATGATGAAACTTTTGTTAACATATCTTTCAACTTTATTCCATATCAATTTAATAAAATATCAAAATGCTATTCGTCGTAACTATTCAATCAAGAATATCATATGAAACATATTCAGTAGAATATATTTTAAAAGTAGATGTTAGAATAGCAAGATTTGAAAAAAGGTCATTTGATAAGTTTTGTCTATATATTTTTCTTTCTCTTTTGTAATTTTCGCCGGCTGGACTTAATATTACCAAATAAAATTGTAACTTTTGACAATATATTTGATAAGAATGCTGTGTAAGACAATAGTTTAGAAAAACATACTAACATTCTGACAATAAATGTTTAAATATAGACAATAAAAATATGTCGAACGTAATTATATTATTATATAAATATATTGACTTTTGTCTTTACATGTTTATTTAGTGTTAAATAATATATGTGAAATTATGTAAGAAAACTATAAGTACAATAAATACATAATAAAACACAAACATTTGTATTTTAATTATTTTTCAGCAAAATTACGTTTGGGAATTATTCATAAAGTTAAATATAAAAAATAAAATTAACCTCACATTAACCCAATCAATCACATGCTGAGCTCATAACCTTCGATTAAAACTTAAGTCATTCAAACACATGGTTACAAAATTAAATTATCTACAATTTAGTTTGATTATATATTATGTAAATGTTAAGTAATTTTATTTCAATGATGTTTCTATAAAAAAAATAAAATCAATTCACGTAGTATTGCATATCCCAAAAAATATATATGATCACTGTGAGACTGTGAGAATGAGCAAAAACATAAATGCTGAAAACGTTTTTAAAAAAGAAAAAAGATAGTTTCAGGTAAGGCTACTATATAAACACAATTCCTGCTGGAATGCATCTGAAGAAAGTATTTGATACTTCAATATTTTTGAAGTAGAATTTTTGTCTCATGAGACAATAGCAAAAAGCAACTAAAAAAGAGACAAAAACATTTTTGTCGAGTGGGATAAAAAAATCTCATCAAAATATCTCATAGTAGATCTGTACAATATAATAGCTCTCAGACTTGATAATGTAACTGAAATATTTTTGACACGATATCACAATTAATATTATGATTAATATTATATATTATAGATGTGATTTATTCAATACATCTAATCAATCAATGAAGTCAAACAATACAATTTTTATATTTAAATAAGATTAAAATAAATTGATTCAAAAACACACATTTTTTGTTTTTTTCCAAATGAATTCTGAAGGAAAATTTTTGAGGTTTTTGGGTGAGTAATTAGATTACAGGATCATGAAAGTAATTTGGACGCACTCATTTTGTATTTTTATGGATAGAAAATCTATTCGTCTGCGGACAACAATACACCTGTTAACTACATTATTTTTATATTAAGAAGATTGTGCAGGTGTGTCGATACAAACGGGTATTGCCTTTTCTTCAAGTGTATGGGACATAAACGTAACACTTCGAGATTACAATCAGGTATTAAAAACATTTGATTTTTGTTATAAAATTTTATTTTTTGGTTGTACAAAATTTAATTTGATATAATCCTATCGTACATGGAAAGTGTAGAGGGGTGATTTAAATTAGGAAATGTCACCTTGCACTCCGTGACAAAAGTAGTGAGACGGATAATGTAAAAGGTTCCATATTGCAATTAAAAACAAATAATCTGTTGGGTTATTATAAAAGGAGTAACAGCATAAAATTGTTTTTTTGTTCAAAATTAAAATTTATTTCTCTCATCACAAAAAGTTTTATTATGTTGCTCTATTGTGGTTTGGTATATTCGATACAGCGTTTAAAATAAAAACAAGAGCCATTGCAAGCCGGCGTAATTAAAGAATTTATTTCTGATTCGTACTTTAGGAAATTCCCCAATCTTGTCACATCAGTAAATAAAAGATGATTCGGAGAATATAGTATAATGTATTCATAGTACCCCTATTATACTGGTGGTGTTACGGTTCATAGTTTCTATTATCATATCAACGCTTTAGTGAAAATACGATCACACATTTAATATTAATAATTATTTCAAGTCATAGCTTTTGTATCTCCACAAGTTCAAAATAAAACTAAAAATTTAACATTTGTATGCGTAAAATGTACTTTTACGAGTTTTACGTAGGTACTTCGCCACTTTCTTCGTATTTGCACAAAATTCGACATAAGAAACCTGCTCCTGATACTCAATTTTCCTTTAATTAAGCGCATTCACTTTTTGAATAATCTGGAAGCCCAGCTTTCTTCTTATCATCATCATGCACGTTTTATATTTATTGTCTGTTACGTCTCTGTTAGACATCTCATCTTTTTACTTGAGTCGGCCTACATTTCTCTTGACTCTGCGTTTATATAAAAAGATTAGTCTAGGTATACGGACGTTTTGCATTCTTTGTAAATGTTGTTTCCAACTTTCTTCTTATAAAATAATAAAATAAAAATTAATAATTTAAGCAAAGTATGCCACAATGCTTCAAGTAAAGCCAATCTTTCTTGGAGAAATTTCTCCAAAATAATAAAAAATAAATGTTGTGCTAAATTGTTCTCGATATCTGCTACTTTTTACTACTGTAAATTTTAAAATTTTATTTTGAAAATTAAGTTGAAAAATTTTTCTTAGAAATTATTTCAAGTGATGCTCAAAAATTGTTTAACGAGATTCTACCTAATGTTAACTACTGTTATCTTTTTTCTTGCTATACACACCCCAATTTAACTACCTAGTTAAAGATAGGTGGAAACTCGTTTGTTCATTCATGCGGATCACTTGAATTAATTCAAATGGATTATTCTTAACTTAAATTGCTAAAATATTAAAGTTATAAATATTAAAATATTAAAATTCAATAAAAATTTCAACTTTTCCAATTATTGCGCCTAATTTGATTCAAACTAATTACAAAGTTTAATAGGTAAGATATTAAACTCATGACTAGCTTTTATTTTCAAGTTTAGATCTTAAAAAAAAGATGTGGTTTTGTAGGGAAAACAAAAACTCAGGCATTTGAGTTGCGTTATTTGATAATTTTAAGTATTTTTTCATTTATTTTGTAGTGCTATTCAAGGAATTCAAGAAATGATCAAAATTTTATATTATAAAGTAAAAAAGTTCTTAAGATTTAGTTCCAAAGAAATCCGTAGAAAATGTAATACTTTAAAATAAATTTTTATAATAAATTAATATGGTGTACTCAAGTCATAAATTTTTTTAATACATGTGCAATTTCCCAACTTGAAATTACTATTTTTAAACGCGGAAAATTTTTATAAGATAACCTAAAGCATTAACGGCAGTGCTGCGTTATGTGAGGGTTCAGCGGGGAAGCTAATAAAAAAATATTATTATAATCGCTTTAACTTGTGGTAATTTAAAAATAAATAAAAAATCTGCCTGTAACTATGCAAAAAGATAAAAGCTAATTTTAAAAGAATTAATTTTATTGCTTTTAATTAACTTTTTAATTTTTAAATTTTACTTTTATGTGGAGTTGATAAATAAATATGAAATTCGACGCTACGTACTGTAAAAATAATAATTTATATAAAAAAATATGTAACAATTATTTACGTAAACACAAAAAAGGTGTTTTTTTAGATACCGATACAAAATTTTATTTAAAAATTTATTAATATATACACAGTGTTCCCTAATAGCCTCTTTACATTTTTATAATACAAGAACGTGTCAAAAATTTATAAGTTTCTATAAAATAGAGTATAATATTTTCCTAAGCTTACTAGTATAAATTTTATAAATATTTTGATTGGTAAGTTACACTTAACAAAAATTGCAAACAGAACAATTTAATTATTTACAGTAAATTTTATATAGAGGGTGTTTTGAAATAGAATTATTAAGGCACAATTATTTTAAAATTTAAATTTTCCTGCTTTTACGATTAGCAAAATAGATATGCACGATTCATTAAATAAAGTACAGCTGAGTTATCAAGAGGACGACGCGACAACTTAATAATTTTGATAAAATTGCAAGGATAACTCGCAAGCCGCTCATAAATAAATGACTTTTTAAAGAAAACTAAAAGAATATAACCTCAAAATTTCTATTCAACCCTAAAACAATTCCTCTTGAAAATCACTACTAAAAGGTTAATTTTTTTATATGCAAAAACAGTTAATTAAAATATATAAATTACTAGTTTTCGACAATTATTAAAATATACATATTCTAAAAAATTAATGAGCGAAGTAAACAATAGCAAAATTTTAATTAATTTTATAAAATAAGCTTTCCACAAGCTAGAATGTTATGTTAAAATTAATTAAAATTTAATTATTGTATATTTAAAATTTGGCATAGTTATTAATATGTCGATAAATTATTATCAGTACCTACATAAAATTATAAAATTACATCAACCAGAGTGGTATAAGTGAAAGAAACTAATTAAACCAAATTTTAATTATTAGGAACTTCAAAATAGTAATTAGGTTGGTGTAACTTTTAACAAACTATATTTTATTCTATTAATAAAACACCCTCTATACAGTCATAAGTTACATTCCTACAAGGCAGTAAAATCACAATAATTTTGTTAAAAATGAAAGCTCATATTCGATATTCACAAAATTTACTTGAGTCTAAAATAAAAGCACTAAGCCCAATAATTTTTTGCAGCATTAACTGAATATTGTGATTGAGCAAAAACATCGTTAACATTGTAGGACAAATTTTCAGGCTGTAAATTCATAGATAGTTGACTCCATTCTCCAGTTTTGTTCCACGATGTAGTCGCTTGAGAATTTTCTTGATTTCCTACTCCAATTTCCTTTTGTTCGGGTTCTTTATGAACGCGACTCACGACACTATTAAGATTATTTAAGTTGTTTGCTTGCGCTTGAGCAGCTTGCGCTTGTGCAACCTGAGCTTGAGCAGCTTGAACCTGTGCAACTTGAGCTTGAGCCATTGCGTAATTTGCATCAAAAATTGCCGAATAGTCAGTTCTGCTAACATCTTGATGGGACGGATTAAATGAACTTTGTTGGAGCATGTTATAATTAACAAAATGGGAGTTTCTCCAATCGTGTTGTCCGCCATCGGTAGTATACTGACAAGCCATATTTGATAATGGAAGAGATGCAAAGCTCAACGCTGCGGCAGGATTTGTGTTTCCAGCGTGCTTCCGTAAGCGTGCTCTTCGATTTGAAAACCAAACCTGTGAAAATGAAATCTTGTTAAAACTCAGAACCGTATAAAAATATATTTTGCTGCCTAACCTGAATTCGAGCTTCAGTGAGACTCGTTTGTTGAGCAAGTTCTTCCCTGGTGTACACATCTGGATATTGGGTTCTCGTGAAGGCTCTTTCTAGTGCTTCAAGTTGTTCCCCCGTGAAAGTGGTTCTTGAACGTCGCTGTTTTCGTTTTAAAGGAATTCCAGGCTCAGACTCGGTATCGCTTTCATCTTCTCTTCCTGTATTAAAAATTTTGATAATAAATTAAGTTTATGAAGCGTCTCAAGTAAAAAAACAATTTATTTTAATATTGATATAGTGCACGGCAATTTTTTTATGTTTGTCTTTAATTTATAAAATCAGGTTTACACATCGCGCATATAATTGAAATGAAAACAATGTTTATGAACCGCTTTGTCGGCAAACTTTATCGCCAACATATTTAGAACCGCCATCTTGAGAAAGCCTCAGTCGTTTCACGCTGATTACGCTATTGTGATATTGTTTATTTTCTTTGAAATTGAGATGTGATTGAGTACGAATGCCTAACAGGTTGATAATGAGTGTGCACGATATGCATTTTTCTATAAGTTGAAAATCAATACGCTATAATGCAAAACATATTTATCATTTTGCAAACTACTCGATCCATCAAACGCGCGTAAAATTTACCGTTCTATTTTGACTAAATAACGTTTAATCTTTACCGTCGACAAATTAGTTTTCTGAATTCCATTCCGGAAAATGAGAATTAATTAAAAAATTCTTTCAAGTAAAATAAAACTGCTGTTGCAACTGTTTTAGCTACCCTTTTCATCATTTTCCAATTTGCAGCTAATAAATTGAATCATAACTGTAACAAACAGAAACAGAGCTGACCATACCTGTGTTCTCAAGTGACTCTCAAATACAATACTGTTGTATAATAATTAACACCTAATTATTTTCCAATACAATAAAGTGCACGCATAATGTGTTAAATATAAACAATAACTAACATAAAATAAACTTCTTTGCTAATGTGCATCAGTCAGTAAAGCACGATACTTACAGTTTAGTATCTCAAAAGCAATTTTATTTTTTTCTTGTTATTTTTCTTAAGCTTGGGTTCACCGATCAGAAGTGAGCGATTCAACCACACTATTGCAATGTCGATTAAATTAAGTAGCCGATTAAATTAAATGCTCGAAACCAGTGGTTTGAAACTTACGATCTGTTAATACATTAGTCTGCCCTACGGATTATTTCCCTTTATGTAACTAAATAAAATCTGTATGGCATAATATTCTGAAGTAATGTACAATTATAATGTTTAATTTTAATTAAGTTCAAAATGGAAATCTTGTGAAAATTACATTACAAGTTACTTTAATTTTTTTTTATAAAAGTGTTAATTACCAAGACCTTGTAGGGATTCTAAATTTAGTAACAAATGCAAACGTTTCATGTAACTTAAAATCATCTGATGACTGCCTTGATGACCTGATGACTTAACCTTTTAAAAAATTTGTTACCTTTGATAAGCAATTAAATAAGGTGACACTTTGATCTTGGGTTATCAAGAGAAAAACAAGGCGAAAATTTTTGACAATGCAAATATATTTTAGGAGGAATATTGAAGAGAGGCTGAGGATTTAGTAAATTATTTGTCAATAACTCACATTTTGTTTGTTTTTCTTCATAAATTTTATGATAAATAAATAGGAATAACCCCAGATTTTTCAGTCAATATGAACCGTACTCATCTTTGCAGGATGTCTGTTCCTTTAGGAACTAATATCGTAACAATTGATAGAAGTTATCCACAAAAATAGAAAAACAAAAACGTCCAACTTCAAAATTAGATAACAAAACAAACGCCGCTTTCTCCCCAGCTGACTATTTAGCTAACAAATAAGCGCAACCAAGCCAATAAAAAAGAATGGGATCCCGTAAAAGTAACAAAGAAAAAATGAAAACAAAGACAAAGTCCGAAAAGAAACTTTTTGACTTGTCTGAAGATATTAAATTTTAATGACATTAACCTCCTTCCAGAAATATTTATTATAAACCTTTAATTTGAGAGAAGTGAGTTAAGTGGAAGGGCCAAAGACCGGACTCTAGGCCAGAAACCTTAGGTTTCTGTTGATCCCCAACCTGCCTATAAAATTTAACCGACTTTTCTTCCCTCGGAAGGCAATGACAAATCACCGGTGTGCAATTTGCCATAAAAGCCTTTTTTGAAATGCTCACGACGCTTCTGTCAAGAAAATGTTCTCAATTTTCAATCTAGCTTTTAATTTCAATTACTGTTCTCCGAAACCGACATCTGAATTAACACAGAAGACCTTGTACAAATTTACTCACATCACTTCTGACTGTTCGTTCTACAAATCACCTAACTTATTATTTGAAAGTTTGGACTGCTTTTTCGTGTTTTGGATTTGGATGATGCTTTGTGATTAGGATATAGGCCTTCCGAAAAATGAGCGGTTATTGGTCATAATAACTCTCCACGCTGGCCAGAAAGATTGGCGAGTGTAGTCAGCAGGTCGAGTATGTAGATTGCTAGGTTGGTTTTCTGATGTGGCTGTCGCCCTGTTTTTTTATTTCCATTTGTATTCTCCAACATTTACTCGAAATCTGTTTTCATTTGCTCCAAGCATTGATGCGGTAATCTGTTTTCACATCAAAACTTATAGAAGCCTAAGAACTGCAATCATCCAAGTTCAATCTAGTGTAAAATTAATATATTATCAAATTTAATTATAACGGTACAATACTACTATTGATAAAGATCTTATACTAAGTCTTTAGATTGTAGACCAAGATCAGTACTTTTTGGATTCATTTCTCTATGATGAATATTTAAATGTTACTTTTTGTAAAATTTAAAAAATCGATAAAATAGATTTTGTTAAAGATATCCATAGATAGATCATTCGTGTAGTAAAAAAACTATATGTTACATCACCATATAAACACAGCAGGACATATAATAAATTTAATATTCTATACGAGAATCAATATTTATAACTTGATACCGGAGGACATTCTATTAATGGTTTTCGAAAATGTAAGAAGAAAAATATGTATTATGTGTACTATATAAATAAAATTGTCAATTAATTTTGAAGATAGATGTTAATTATTTTTAGTGATATAATATAGGTTACATTTTTCGGTTTTAGAATATAGAATTTTTTATATACTTGCTGCTCTAGGAAAGTTCAGAACTATTTTCACCATAAAGGTAAATTGATACCTTCAATTTTAAGTCAATTTGGTAGGTATTTGCATGTGTTTCTGTCGTGTCTCAAGATTTTGCATGAATTGTATACTTTTTGGCATTAGTCCATATTGCAATCAACTTCATTGTGAAACACCATAACAGACGTGAATTTTCAATATATTTGTCATTTTTCAAAAGTGTAAAGAACCTAAGACACGGTCGGAGAGTATGTTTACAAACCCTCAATACACAAACAACTTTATTCTGGCCGTCTCTCTGGTCTTCCAGTTTGGAGTTTGGAGTTTTACGTAGTAAAAAATGTAAAATGCTCACAAACTAAACGCCGTTTAGCGATGTTTGGGAATTGAAAGATGTCGTAGAACTTTATACAAAACTGAATAATACACTCGTAAAGAACATGATATTTTTGAACTTTGAATATGTGAATTTTGTACCAACAAAACTGAATTTGCGAAAAGCATTACTTTCCAACTTCCAGTTTAAGAAAACTCTTGCTGAAAATCATATTCTACTTTAGAAAGCTTACGGGGAACATGCTCTATCTGAAAAGTTTTGCCATAAACGAAAATATGTTATGAGCTGCTGATCAAACCATTGAGGGGTAAACCACCAGAATACGCAAAAAACCACTACAAGGTTATCTTGCACAAAATAACGTTTATTCTCATGTCACTAAACCGGTCTAAGAAATTTTGAAAAAGCTTAACTGAGATGTTTTACTCTACTCATTGTATTCGCCAAACATTACTCTTTATAATTAGCACTTGTCCCAATCAATGTAGAACCACCTGCCTGAGCAGCGCTTTAGTTCTTACAAAGATATTAAACAATGGATTGGTCAATTTATCGCTTAAATGATTAGAAATTATTTTGACAGGGAGATGGGAAAATGTCGTAGTTAATGCCCGCTGTACACTCTTGGCGAAGCAAGGCGAGACATGGCGAGAACGAGAGTGTAGATGGGTGCATTCGCCATGTCTCGTCTGTCTCGGTGTGCTTGGTATACTCTATTTTATTTAAGAAAAATGTAAAACGTTTGCATTAAACGGATGACATTTAAATGTTAACCAATGAAATTGCTTTGAATAAAGACTCACTCACAATAAGGAAATTATACGAGATTTAGTGTTTATTCAAAGCAATTTCATTGGTTAACATTTAAATGTCATCCGTTTAATGCAAATGTTTTACATTTTTCTTAAATAAAACAGAGTATAGTGTGTAATTTAGATGGTCACACGATCACGTGACCTCTCGGCAAAACATTCGCCCGAGAGCACTCGGCGAGAATGTACAGCGGGCATAACGGTAGACAACACTTTGAAGAACATGTCAATTACATTTTTGTATGTTAATTTTTCAAGTTTATTTTCATCAAAAAACGGTGCAAATAATATAACGCAAAAGATAGATACAAGCAATAAACAGTGATGCAATATAGTAGTTATGGTATATTATGGACTGGTTATTATGGACCGTTCGATAAAAGACTTACCAAAATTTTAAAAAATGGATACCCAAAACAAAAAGACACGGCGGAACGCCCACCCAAGAAATGGCCACAAAGTTAAATCTCATCATCCGTTGAATGAGAAAACAAGAAAAAGAAAATCGTTTACGTAACAAACTCAATGTCATACCTTGAATATAAGTTTGCATATAACTATTTAGTAAACGTTTGTTTAAACATGTACTTTTATTTTATAAGTATGCCAAAAACATTACTAACCAAGGCAGTCTTCAAGATTTGAATTCGTTTTGACAATTTTGATAGTTTCAATGTAAATTTATATGGCAATTCAGCCAGTATGGGACGAACAAAATCAACGTCACGATTAGAATCGTGAACAAGACCGAAACATGTAATTTGTTATAGTTTTTTTGAATTTTGTCATTCTTCTTGTTAGTTTATATAAAGACGATCTTGATTGTATAAGGTTAATGAAAAATTTTAAACGTTTTTTGTTATTTTATATTATGTTAGTTGAACCTAGCGAAAGTAGGAAATATGTAAGTAATTAACTTTGGAGTTGCTGTGTAATTCATTTTATTACAATAAAGTTATGTCCGCAAACTATATAAAACATAAAGTAATGTTCGCAAGTAATATGAAAACTATTCCGTAAACAATACAAAAATCTGCAGTTTTGCAAAGAAAAAAATATTAAAATTAAAAGAGAAAATGCTAGATTTTCCTTTTGACAAAAGCAACATATATTGAACTGAAAGCTGTGAAAGATTTATTTTTAAATCTGGATAAAATTAATATTTTCATAACTTGCATTAAGAAGAATTCATTTTTCGTGACTGGCGGAGGTTTCATGGTTTGGGGATGCATTTGAATGAAACAGGAATGTGTTTAAGAATAAATTCACCACATTGCAGTTTTGCTCCCTAGGTTCTGAACCCCCGACTGAACAGCCTTAATTTAAATTTGCATAACAAAGTTTTGGAATGTTTCTAATTGCATAAATATTTAATTTAATTTACTAAATAAATATAACAAAACTTGACAGTGAACTTATGGATTGTTTTAATTTAATTCAAAAGTTGGAGAACAAAACATTAAGAAAAGAAAACTTCCATAAAGGAAGTGCAAAATAAAAGTTTTAAATTTAAACATAAATTTCGACATTTTTAAACAGAAGCAGAAATAATTTATGAAATTCAATGGTTTGAGTAGTGTGATCACATAAATTCATTACATTAGCATACATTAACATTCATAAACGGTTTAGAAAATAAATTTTAAAACAACATGACATCGAGTGTAATAAACGTAAAACCATTACAAAACGGTATCGTGGAACTTTAACGTTCTTTTAATTAATTCCAAAATTTGTTGAATACAACGTAATCAAGATATTTAAAAAATGTCTTTAAAATTTTTACTACACTTCAAAGAAATATATAAAAATTTATGTAATAATTTTAAAAAGTAAATATAATTTTTAGTAACTAAAGAGTCACTTTTGTTCCCAAAAGAATCGGGAGTGCAAAAATGGTGTATTATGTACTTTTTACGAAACCAAAATTGCCTGAAAATGCATTTCTGATTATTATTTACTATCTGAACTACCTAATGCACCGATTTTAAAACACATTTCATCAGTGCATCATAATATAGAATGTAACTAAAAACAAAAGAAACAATAAGAAATAATACCTTATATACGTTATTATTGCAAAGATAAATAAAATGCAACGATGCGTGATTGAAATGAAATTTCAAATTAAATAACTTCCTAGTTTATACTTGGTATTTTTGATTGCTCTTTGACTTGGGTGGATAATTTCTGAACAATAAATATTTAATTTTTTTTATGTTTAAATAAAGGCCGTGTGACACGTGTACTAATTCGTTAACAAATTTGTTACGAAATTAGTATAAATGTATTACATGTAGTACGGAAAACTAAATAAAATGAAAAAGTTTGGAAAGAAAATCTTTTATAAGCACTTTAGACTTTAATTAGATAGGTGTTTCCTTTCCGCTACCACGCATTCAAAATTAACTCGAGCATGCAAGGAGAGAGAAAGAAGGAGACAAAATATAATTTAAAATAATTACACTAAAATCACTTTTCTTCAATAAAAGGTTTTATACGTTTATTTTATTTTTAAAACACGCCCACTTTTTAATTATTAAGTAATAACTTGAAATTTTAGTTTAAAAACAATAGATCATAAACAATATTCTTGTATTTTTATATACAATGCAGTAGATGCATGTAGGATTAGGTACCTAAGATAAATGGGGCAATAAATATTCGCCATAGTTTACAATAAGAAAATTTCGTTAAAGCGTTTTATTGAATCAACCCATTTTATACGTATGTGTGGTCTTTTATTTAAATTGCAAATTTGTTGTAATTTATGGTGAATAAAATTGAAATATGTTTATATATTTTGATTAACGTTATATGGCAATATAAATCTAAAGTGACGCCAGTTATTAAATATTAATTTATTTTAGAATCTATCGATATTCTATGATTGGCCTTATAAACTAGTAGACGTGACTGTGTATGGAAAATAATTGTATATGCTTATGATTAGGAGCCACAGCTTTTATATACTACATAATATGAATTGTTTGATTACCAGTTCAACTAGAATAATAATTATCGGTGGTATATTAAATCCAAATGAAGCAAACATATAATTACTTATTAAATTGTTCATTGTTTTCATCAATTCAGTTTCAACTTTTTACTTTGTTGCATTGTGATTATGATTACTTTTACGCAATTATCAGATAATTTTTTAAGAAAAGGCAATTTTCTACGCGAACTACTTATTAACTTATTATAATTTGTCAAATTAGGAAGTAGGTCTTCCAATTGATAAAAATTCGTTCAAATATGATCGGATTAATTCATTATTGCTTTAGATTATGCAATGCAGAGAAACTTGATTAAATTTTATTGCACTATATACATTTGTTTATAAACCAAATTTAATTAAATTCTGTTAATTTCATTACTGTTTCAGAAACTTTTATTCTCGTTTCAAGTAAATAATGTCGAAGAGATTAAACCATACCTTAGGGAAAACGCTTTTCACTATAATCTTTATCACATCCTTTCATGTAGGATTACAGCGTACGGAATCTTTTGAATAAACTTTATTTTTATACCTCCGTAATATTGTACTTTTAGTAGGATCTTTAAATTTTATAACCTAAATACCAAAAATATCTTTGATATTTTCATTCAAAACTGAAATTTTTCTGTGCTTATTCACGTTAATGTATCCTTAATTGAAAGACTTTTATTGAAAATCAAATTTGTAATATAAAAAAGTTTATAAATAAAAAACACGAGACATTGATTGTAACGATTAATCAATAATAATAGAAATGACTACTGTAATAGTTCGACATGGAAATTAATAAAAAAGAAAAGCATTACTTTTAAAGTGCAAAACATCATATAAATCGGTTATGAATATTTAAAAGCAATTTTTTTGGTAATATTCTATGACAAATGAAATATTTAGTGCATCAAAGTGTTAAATGATAAATGTTTAAATTTAAAAGCATTGACCTTAGGAGGGCAATTTGACTGGACCCCCTTGAGGAGTTAGAATGGCTAATGAATCACCTTTAAAAAATTATAATTGGAGTAATTAATAACAAATTTTCTATTATTATTACTATTATGTTTCTAACAAAATTAAATTAATAATTGTTATTCATATATTATAAATAATGTCCGAAAGTTTTAAAAAGTGAATTTTTATAAAATATTTTTGACCAAATATGTTTCAACTCGATTGCCTAAAAATATCAAAATAATAATTTTTTTCCACTATTTAAACCCAGCTTACATCATGATATTATGTTATTTCTTGTAAGTAACACTGAAAAATTATTTATGTATTTTAATGAAAATATATATCTAAGAAACTTTCAAATTAAATTGAAAGTTAGTTTCACTTTGATTATTATCTATAGCAGACGCTTTTCACGACTTGGAATTTGGATTTTTATATATTACTTGCTTTATGTTGGCTGTGTGTTTATATTTTGTAATCACACTTATAAACTCCAACTATTACTTTGCAGGTTTCATTTAGACACTGAAATGTACATGTAATAAACCAACGGATTTATATCCTGTAAAAACTGTGTCAAAACGTTGATAGTTAGCTATCCCTAAGTCGAATTTTTAAGTAAAATTGATATCAAACTTGTGAACAAGATTTTCGAAAATGTTAAATATCTATTACTTTATAGAACAATGAAATTAAAATGGTGAGAATTGAAGTTTATTGAAGCTCAAAGACATCGACATCAGTTTCAAAAAAAAATTCAAAATGCAAAAGAAAATATTAACTAATTAAAAAATTACTCAGTGACACATACTGAAGAGAAATTATAGCATTTTTTACCGCCAACATTTCCAAATTCGTTCTATCAGCCAAACTTTTTAATTAAGGTCCAAGTAACACACGTTTGTATAATAGACGTATATTTTTGGAATATTTAGGATATTTTTAGATTTAGGACAATTGCATTTGTGCATTCCACAAGTAGGTTTTTCAAATATAAATGTAAAAATATTTTATGAAGTAAAAAATAGAAGGTATATTATAATTAAAACAAGAGTAGATAATATTTTAGTTAAAATAATTTTGATTCTTCCTCAAAATCCAAATCATACGCTAATTAAGCTGCTAATAATGAAACGTCCAATTTAGCAAACATCACAAAAAAATCTTCAGGAGTCGTATTAGGTCCTTGGAGATTAATTAAATTTAAATCTAAAGATTAGATACTTTTCGTTTAAAAGTAAATAAAAATTTGAATATTTATACACCCTCTTTATTTTATTTTCCTCGAAAAACGGAAGCTATAATAATTTTAAAATTGCAAATGTGAAAAATTGCGTTTTTCTTCCAATTCGTAGATGATTTTCTTTTCATAATAAAATAAGCTAAGTGACAAACTTTCGGTTCAGTGGACAAAATTTTCTTTGCAAATCCAATTAAATAAATCCTGATAAACGGACTAAGGTAGACTGAAATTTTTATTTTGTAATTTCGCGAAGTTAATGTGCAGAAACGAATATTCGTCCAATCGTTTCTCAAAAGTTTTTGTGATTAAACACTTCTTGAATTAATTTATTGTTTCAAATTAATATAAACTAAGTTTGTTAACATTGAAATGATTTACCATGAATTTGTTTGAATAGTTGGTCCACTTTTGAGATGGGTGAATTCTTGCTGAAATTTTTATTTATGATTTCCATTTTAGGATCATCCGAGCTGTTTTTGATAATCTTTTTTTGTTATGTTTTGATAAAATGTTTTTATGATAAATGTTTTTGATAAAAAAACAAAAATCAATTTTTATAAATGAGCTGAGCCATCAGTTTGGCGCTCAGTACATATGTAAATTTCCAGCATCAAAATCTTTGATAAATTAATCGCTTACATTGCATATTTCTTACTTACAATTTTTGTAGTGATGACTAAAGCACTTTCAGTTAAATATCACTAGATTCAAAAGCATAATCAGTAAATTTTATCACTTTAGACTGGGAATAGGCAGGAGACAATTACAAGTTTACAAGTGATCTGCCTGGACTTTGGCACTCCTTTCTGGCATTGAAACACAAACTGTTCCAATTTGTGCCGCTTGTCCCGCTAATCTGCGATGGAATGGCAGTCAGGCCAGCTAAGGGATTACACCACCGTCCAGAACCAGAGTGTGGGTCGCGCGTACGCGGTTTGTGAGTTTTTTAACGTTGTGACTCAGACGATCTTTGGCAACTAACTAATGAAAACATATTTGGGCCGAGTTAAAAAGTGGGGTTGACAATGTTTAAGCACTTATGGCTGAACACCTGAGGTTTTTTAACACCCCAGCATATGCAGTATATCTATGTACATTTAGGCCACTTATTTGAGCCCTCTGTACTACCTCTGATTTCGCCACAGCGTGTGGATGTTCACTGGAAAACCGAGCTAAGAAATTTTGTGTAGTTCGCAATTTGAACCCAAAGTTTTGCTCTGTAACTCAAGCAGCGATCACATCACTCCACTGCTGTGGCTTTACACAGAATAAAAATAAAACTTCCATCTTTGATGGTGATAAACGGAAGAATGCTAATTTAATAAATTTTTGAAATAATAACGCTTGTTTGTGACGGATATGCACAGGATGATACGTATACTTCAAGCCAATTTAAATTTTTACTTAACAGAAAATGCCAAGCAAAAATAATAGCATTTGAAATACTACAGCATTTTGGACATAGACAAAAATTTTCTAACAAATTTCTTCATTATTCTGTGTTTTGTTGTGGTATTCAGTTGCTTTTGTAACAATTCTGAACCAAACTTGTTTAGGTTTCTTCTATTGTAGGTAAGTTTTACTAATAAATTGTTGTTATGTTTGGTACCTCAAAAATAATACGATAATATATAATAATTGTTTCATTAACCATTATGTGGGAGAAATTCAGAAAATTATTCAATTTTTAATTTCACATTTTTTCTATAAATTTCTAGATTTTCGCCTATGTTACCGAATGGAATCCCAAACATGAAAAAATGAAGTTTTGAGGCCCAAAATTCGATTAGAAGTGTAAACGAGTTTTATAGCTCCCTCTGCAAAGGTTTCTCAAATATATCTGCAGCGGTTAAAGCTTAAAAGAAAAACTATAAAAACTTAGCTAAAGCGAAGCTTCAATGCTTTCTTTAATTTTATTCAAAAATTTGATTTGAAAACCACATTTCTATAATGTGGCAAGAAAATAGTAATTTTATTTTACTTGAATTCCACGGTAATCTGTGTATTTGTTTTTCTCCAATATCTTATAATTTTATCACTGAAATTTTAGACTTCTATTTTACAATGATTACTTTTGCTTTCAGTTAGGTGTCATGAATGTTTCAAATATTTCAAATATCTCAGGGATTCTCAAAATTTTATCAAATTTTGCACACTTGGGTGCAAATAAATCAACTCACTTCACACTTTTAGAACTTAGATGCATTTTTTTACAAATTACACATGAAATTAAATTGAGCATAATTTATTAAGATTTCTTTTGTCTTGAAAAAATTATATGAAAAATTCAACCTTTAGAATAAATAAAAATATTATTTATGATAGTATGCACTCTTCAAAAAGGTTAAAACTAAACTATCAACAATATAGTAACACAGTGAAAAGATGCTTTTAAGGACGACTTCATGGATGTCATAATTTTCTTTGTTCAGTTTACGTTATAGATTTGTTTCACCGACTCATGCATTTTGGCGACCCTAACTCCACCGTGTATTTGGTGTGTATTTGGATTTAAGTTTGAAACCGAAATATAAGAAGAAAAATTAAGCTGAATAGAATGAAACCTGAAAGAAATCAGGTGAGGAGAACGACTGATGAAGAACAAAATTGATAATGGTGAGATTCAGAAAATGGACGCACAAATCTGGAGAGTAAAATGGACCAAACAGAACAGCATGGAAAGATATTAATTGTTACAATTATATTAATAATCAACCCTATGAAATTTAATTTAATTTTATTTAATTTGCGATAAAAACTAATCCTAATAAAAATAATTAATCAAGAAAAGGTTCTGTTTCCAGATGTATTTTAATAATAACAAGAATTATTAAAATACAGGGAGCAATCAAAAATATTTAATACTTTTAAAGACGGGGATCTGCAGTCAAAGATGAATTAATAGTTTCAAATATTTTGGACATCACCTCGTATTTTAATAATGGGAGCTTTTGAATTAAGTGAATGTTATTTTTGTCATAAAATTTTACTTAGATTTCAAATAATTTGTAATTAATTTTCTTTTATAAGAAATTTTATTGTTTTATTGCTATATTTAGTTTTTAAATACACAAATTTAATATGCCAGTTTATTAATTTGACTAGATTAATTAACTAGCGCGTTTGTTATTTCAGTTTATGTTGACGCTGAAAATATTTCAATAATAACTGTAGTATTGAAAATTGTTTTCTACGTCAATGCGGAAGTTGAAGTTAATATACACCTCGAACAATAACAGCAAATTTAAATGAGGAGTAAACGTATAAAATCTTCGATTTTCACTTGTTCTTTCCTTTTCTAGCCTTTTGACTACAATAGTATGTTTATCCTTGTTTCATAATATATTTAATCACCGAACCTACTGGGAACGCCTGCTGGTCAATTAGACAGGTATTTGAGGCCCACACAGGTTGGCATTGTTTCCTAAACTATAATGCAATAAAGAACAAAATCATAGTTTTTAAAAGTCGCGCCTTAAACACATTCCTGTCCACTAATTACTTTTTCGATAAATTTTAGACAAATTCTTGAAATCTTTTCAATCAGTTGATTTCGTCAACGTCCTTTTTCAAATTTGAATAACAATCATGCGATAAAGTTCTCCTCCTTATTCTTCTCATAAGAATAATGCAAAAACTAGGAATTAAGGGCTTTTAGTTAATCTTCCTGAGTGCTACAAGATCACACTTTCCTATTTTTCGAAGCAATTTGCTTAGTAAACTGCAAGGGTGTTAATATTTATTGTTCCACGTAGTTTTACTAAATTGCTTTTGAAATCCTTCGTGAATGATAAAATTGTATTTCATTTTTGAGAATTATGTAACACTTAATAAATAAAAAAGTGTTAAAAGTCCATTTGCAAAGATTCAAGCAATAAATTTGCCAACATAACCATTAGGTTAGCCCATTAAAAAGTTTGAAGATTAATTACCTGAAGCTCAACTAAATCACACCTGACTAATTTTTCACGTAGATTTTTTTGCTATTAATTAGGTAGAAACTCTGTCCACTCAAAATTGAATCTCCACAAAAAAACGTGTTTCTAAACTTAAACGGATAAGTTTCTTCTAGTTTTTTGTTACTTGTAAAAAAATGAAACTAAATACTGCAAAAGTCAGGATTTTACGACATCAATCAATGAAAGCTAAATTTAAGCCGGAAGGACGTTGACGATTTATATTGTAAAGAAATCAGGACAACTTAGAGAATCTTAACATATATTAACACTGTGGTTTCACACTCTGGAACAGGTCGGCCCCTTTGGCGGTCTGTGCCCCAACTAACTTACAATGGGGCTTATTGTGGTACCAGTGTCCTGTTCTAGCGGCATCTTTGGCGGCAATACTTGGCGTGGCCACCCTCTGAGATCGCAAGATTTATGAACATTACGCTGTTTATAGGTTTGTGGCCCAACATACACGCTAAGGTTGACAAAGTCCCTTGTCGGATTAAAGTTAATCAGAACTTTTTTGATCAAATTCTTCCTGAAATGACGTTAACCTGACACATTTAATCACTCCGTAAACCATGCACTGGTTATAACTTCATAAATCCAAATTTCTGTGTTTAAATTTCTGCAAGATATTATGTACGTAAAAAGCTAATTACTACTAACGATTAGTCTACAAACTGCAAGTTATGATCATTAATGCATTTAAACTTTAACATAGTCTAATAATGAGTTTCTTCCACATATGTGTAATCTCAACTTGAAATGGCTCATTTTCTACTTATATTGTAAAAAAACAATAACTTTTTAGTTTAATTATAAATTTTAAGCACCTATCTTATACCCAAAGATGATTAATATTGTCGCATTTGGAAATACTGGGCACAACTTTTAAATACAAAAAATCCAAAAATTAAATAGAACTTTTGATAAAAACCTTCAAATTTTTAATTAAATTAGTATTTTTCTTATTCAGCAGAAAAATAAGAAAATTCTCCGCATTCATATTTGTTGTTTTTATCTAAACATGTATTAAAAAATTCAAATAAATGGCGCCGTAGGCGATTTATAACTTTGCTACAAACTCCATACAGTTTATTTATAATTTAGATAAAAATAACCAATGAAATTATAAATTTCAATAATATATTGTACTGAGTTTTTAAAAACTCATGAATGAAAACTGCGTAACTACATTCTGTTTAAATTTACATAATATGCAAAAAAACTGTAGTTTTTACTGTACTCATCATAATTTAAAATTGGCAAGAATGTTGTTATCTATATCTACCCCTAGTCCTGTTATTCATCAACAATTTGATGATATATGTAAAACGAATCTAAAAACCTTGGAAGGGGAATTGTCACTGGTGGTTACGCCAGAAAAACTCATAGAACCTCTTAATTGACATTAAATTTGGGCAGTAAGAAAGCACATGTTTACCAGTTTCTGATTGGTTACCAACAATCAGAAATACTGAGAAAAACTGTGTTTATAAGTTGCACAGTTTGGGTCCAGACTGTTAACAAATCCAAATTGTGTTAAAATTGTGTAGGTGTAATTGTATTCTTTTCTAGCACAATTATTGTTCTCTGCTCTAACACAATATTGCATTCTTTTATAAAACAAAATTGTATGTTATTTTAACACAAATTGTGCAATTTTAAGTAACTCATCAAATTTATTTGTTTGAAATATTTAGATTTTTTATATTTAAAATATAATGGAAGATGGTCAGAAAAATTATTGTTAGTTCAAATAAGCCCTTGGCTATAGTTTCTAAACCAAATTGTAAATTCTGTGTATTGTTTTAACAGTTACGCTTTTATCAAAATTATCGTCCCCTGCATCAGTGGAAAAGGGTTCTTGTAATATTTTGATAATTTGTGTAACTACAGATTATATCAGCAAGGATAACTTAGAACAATAACCCAAGCAAAAGAAGTTGTAAATTCTACATTACATTAGTATTACATATACATTAGTATTACATAAATGCTTTAAATTTATAGTCGTTTTTCTTAAAAGTTAATATACATAAATTAAAGTTTTCTAATTGGAAAAGGTAAGATATCTGCTACTTGAAGGTTGGGAAATCAATGCGTCAATTCCATTTTAAGATTTATAGCAAAAAAATCATTAAGTCTAACTGTAATATTAAAACCATAATGTTAATCGACTCGTTTGCTCAGAATAGTGATAAAACTGATGTGCGTTTTTATTTGAGCATAAAATTTTATTATTTTTCACTTTAAGTTTTCACTGTGTTATACCAAGCGCTGGGAAAAATTTCTAAAGTCAAGATAAAACTCACCATAAATAAAATGACACAAGATATAAAAAATATATTTTTACAAATAAAATGTAACTAGTTTGACTGAAAAATAGAAATGTTTCAAAAATAATGATTTAGTTGTATACAGAGTGTAATAAAATTGTTTGCCTTGCTCATCAAAATAGTGATAAATGATGGAGTTTTTTATTACCATATACTTTAAAAAATCTTTCCGGTTTGGTACCCTTTGTTAGTTTCCGGTTTTCCCGCTGCAAAATAAAGTAGTACAAAGACTTGAAATGTTTCAGTAATTTAAAAAATTTTATATTATTAAAATTGTTCAGAAAATTCTGAAATATTAAAACCTTGAAATGCTACTCTTTTCTTTTGAGAAAATAAAGGAAAAGGAGAAATATTTGTGTTATTCTTATTCAAGTAACAAATTAATATCAAGGATTTTTCAAAATAAGTTCAAAAATTACAAATAAACCACAATACCCTCTTTAGAGTATTTACAACAAACATAATTCGTCTACACATTGTAAATTGCATTCAAAGAGATTTTCCTATTCTCGATTCCAGGGTATGTGAAGGAAGGCGGTATTTTCACAAGCAATTGACTGCATTCTCTGGTATTCATAGTATTCAGATAGTTGACAAGAGAACAACGCTTTGCGGCGCTTTCATGATCTTTTGCAAGCCGCCCTAAACAGTAATGGTGCAAACTTGGAAGCCTTGACTATAAAATAATCACTTACTACGTAAACTGACAATGAGTCAGATTTGTACAATTTTAATTGTTATTTGCAATTTTGCAAAATACAACTACGCAGTTTTAAGTTTTAGTAATTAATGTTATTTTAAAAATTCCTAAGATGTTTCTACGCGATCTTTATTAAAAGGAAGTGGAAGGCAGCCAGGAACGCCTCTCTTTTACCTTTGCTGTGGTAGACCGACCGGCACCAAATTGGGCCACCCCGAATTACTTTGTTGGAGTATGAATTACGATCGAATATTATATAACAACTTCAAAAGCCAAGTCTTTTCAATAAAAACTTGTGAACTATACGACAAATAAGATACATAATTATTGCGCTAATTAAATGATCCAAATGAAATCTTCAGACCTCCATTACTCGAAAAAAATTTAAATTCATTTTATTGCATTGAATCATATATTAATTTGAAGCTGTTAATTTATAAAACGGAAATTTACACAAAATAAATTTGGAGGTCTATGGTGGGCGCTAAATAAATCGATTTAATAATCTTTTTCCAAAGTCGGTAATAAGAACACCAATAAACAAAATTATAAAAATGTATAATGGTTAATTAAAAAAATAATTGATCTATTATATTTTGAATTGTGATTGTTATAAGTTTAAAACTGTTTAGTTTTATTTTAACTGTGCGGTTTAATTTGTAAATTATTAATCTCGTAAAAGTTTATGGTTAGCATGTACACTTCAAATATAAAATTGCTAAATGAGGCGGCTGCTTTGAGCTATATGACGAGCCGATGGCTTTCTCATTCGAAACAGAAATGCATTGAGCTGCGTTTTCTCTCCTAATGTTACTGCACAGAAGTGTAAAAATGATCGACGTGTGTGAGTTCAGGGATGGATGGAATATTGTCGGTGAAATGGTTTAGACTTCTAACGATCAAAATTATATGAGTTGAAAAGAAACTAAAGCTTGATTAAGGTTGTCAGAGCGAGGTAGAACGAACACGTGTTTCTCGAGAATCTGTCTCATTAACATATTAAGACATTTCTTTGAAATTTTGCCGGCACAGTTTAAAATCATTGATTATATTTTTTAAGTTTTTGTTGTCGGATATTTTAAATTTTTCGTATTGTACAAAGCTTGTTTAATATTAAAAAGTTTTTTGTCACCGTCTAAAAAACTCAGTTCAAATAATATAATAGATATTTTTCTCTCTCACCTCCAAGAATTCCATCAATCGTGTAATCCTTTTTTCCTTCCGGATCTTCACGTCTTCCGCCTGTACCACCTCTTAGTAATCGACTAATTGATGAAACACTGGGGGGATCGGTAACTCCTTCCTATAACGAATTGTTTTTGAATTTATTAAAACAAAGAAAATTAATTAAAATTTAAAATGTGCTCGTAAAATTTAATAATATAAAATACAAAAATACAATCGATATTGCCATTTGTGTGGGAATCAATGCAAGTAGCATAGAAAACCAGTTAAATTAAATGAAAGAAATACTAAAATTTCATAATTTTTACTTTAAAATATTTCTTTTCAAATTTTGGCTAATGCCTGTTAAAGTTTATTAGCATCTAGTTATCAACTTTACTAAATGGTTTGATTTAAATTAATAAAAATTGCTGTTAATTAAAATCAAAACTAATTGATAGATAAATAAATATTCATTCAGTTTTTATAAAATTTGTGAAAACCTAATTGTTAAATTGTCTAAACCATCTAATTTATTTTACGTGATAAGATTACATCATAATAACAGCCGAGCCATATATTTCGATGCAACAAAAGTCGAATCGACGCAAATGGAGACCCCGATATACATACCACATAAGACTTAGGTACACATTAAATTACACATATTTGATTTTTACTGCGTTTGGTAATAATTTTTAAAATTTGCATTACTATTCATTTCACAAGTTACAGTAAGATGTACCTATAGTTTAAAATTTAATTGCAAGAACTGTAATTATAAAATATCAATGACAATATTTAGAAAATTAGAATAAAGTGCAAAACAAAAGTTATGAAGTTTAAAATTAAAAAAAAATATTTAATTTAATACTTTAAAAACAATTCCAATATTTCCAATTACTACTTGGTTAGAAACTCATAAAAAGTAGCAATTTCATTTTCCCTGACAATTTTATAAATATTTCTCATTATTTTAAGTGCATTTTGCAACTTTTAGTATTAAAAGTAATTAGTTTCATTAATTTTAATACTATTTCTTCCGTAACTGCTTGATAATAATCAATTATAATAATGAAATAGAAAATACAGTCGTTTGCTGATTTTATACTTTTTCGTTCGTTTAATAGATCTGATGAATTTCACCGTTAGAAATTAGTAAGTATTTTGTCGGGTTATAGCGTGTAATAATCACATGTCTGTATTTTGACAAATAATTTAACAAAAAATCAGTTTTAGTCTAAATCTCTTAGAAAGTTGTGCAAAAAACTACTTTTACGCCGTAAGGCAGAAAAGTAAAGCTATCATTAGCAACAAGCAAAAAAATAATTTCCTTTATTAGTAATCCATAAGTGCAAGACAATTAATTTTGAATTAAAAAAAAATTTTTATAAAACTTTGTTTCAATTATGATTATCTTGAGGCTAAGTATAAATGAAAAATATTTTAATTAACCATAACCCGATTTATTGTTTTTATGTTAAGTTATCCTTTTAGTTGTAAACAAAATAACTTTTTACCTTTTACAGGATTAAAGCGAGGCCAGAAATTGGATAGAAGTTTGTTTTAAAATGTAAATCTTCAAGATTAGTAAAGTTGAAACAATTTTAAATTTTAAATATTTTGTGTTTGTTCAGGTTCCATCCAGGAAAACTTTCTTTATTAACGTATAAAATATTTTATTTACATTGTCAACTTTGAGAGTGAAATATGTCGAAAATTTCATTATTAAAATTAAGAAGAAAATCATTTTTAAGCATTTTAATAAAACGATGTGGTAATAAAGCTACATATTTTAGATAAAAAGAAGCAACAGATACGATATTAAATTTTACACTAAACAAAAGAATTTTTCTTGTTGACATTTGATGACCAAATAAATGTTATGAAAAAAACGTATAATTACTTTGTAAATAATTAATTAAAGGGTGACGAAAACACTAGTCTGTCTGTCTGCAAATCAAATTAACTTTTACAAAGTAATTATAACTTTTCCATAATAAAATTTATTTAGTCGCAAATGCAATAAAAATTGTTTTATTTAGTATATGATTCACTTTTATCTGTTGAAGCTCGTATAAAATTCTTGATAACTCGTATTTTGAGTCTTCAGAGACCAGAGACATCTTGATGGTGTACTGTATCTAATTAAATCAAATATAAAAAATAGAAGGCTTTGGTAAAAGCAGCACTGTGCAAAAAGGTCGTGCCTTACTTTCCTCTCCAAAAAATTAAATTATTTTTAAAGCACTTAAATTGTTGAAAATTAGGATAAAGGTAGTATTTTTAATTTCAGGAATACAGAAAAGTATGGATTACTTATGGATTTATTTAAAATATTAAATGCTTATGGATTCTTCTTCTTCTTGAGCCGTTATCTGTTTTAAATTTTTGGCATAATTTAGGCTATAGTTCTTTTACATCCAATAGGTAGCTTGCTAGGCTGGCTTTCAGATGTGCCCGTAGCCCTGTTTTTTGTTAATGGTGGCAATTTATCAACTTAGGAAGACCGGCAGCTTAACGTGGCCTTTGAAGCACGGAGACTTCATTAATTTACCAGAAAAATTAGAAAATTCCAAATTTCCTTGAGAAATACACATTTTGCAGTTTAATAATTTATTGTTTTTTTAATAAAATTTATTATTTATTTGGTAATTCACCGAATTTAAAACAAGTAAAAGTGATATAAAATAGTGGAAACAAAATAAATAAAATTGGAAAATTTGTCGTACACTTGTTGCACAGAATTCTTAATTAAAACTGAGAATACTCTCAAGTCTAGAGCTCGAGCTTTATTTGAAATTTCTATCCACCCAAGCATTTTAGTGCGGAAAGATACAAATTATGGTTCCTATTTCTGCGTAAAAAGAAGTATATAATTATAATTCATTTTGTTCATTTTGCAACGTACGGTAATTATTTAGAAAGGAAATTTAATTTAAACCCATTATAATCACAATAGGTTTAAATGTAATTACAGAAAAATCATTACTTTAGTAAATAATAGACGACAATCGATATTTCGAAATCGTTAAACCGCTGAAACTGCTGAAAAATATATCAACTTCATTTCCATGTATTTCTCTCGCGCAATGAAAATGTTTTTATTAAATTAAATTGCCCTTTCTAAATTTTATCTATTGAAATTGTATTATACTAATTAATTTTCGCCGAGTATGACTATTTTTAAAAATATTTAAAGAAGAAAGTTAGAGAACCGATGAGTTTTTTTAGGAGTACCTAAGCTTAATAACAACTGCAGAAATTGATCTAGCTTTTAGTTTATCTTTATTTTAGTTTAATTTAGTTTAAATAAAAAAATAATTTAGTATAGTTTATGAAAGTTTATCTAGCAATTTTTTTCAAGAATATTAAAAATAATAAATGAAAGCAAAGAAATTATTTTTGTACTACTTACTTAAAAATTAAAAAAAATTAATATTAATTCTGTTTAGTTTAAGTTTTCTTCTTGAGTTCAATAATTATAAAGTTTTGCAAAAACAATTTTTCAGAAAATAAACGTACTCGTACTATTTATAAATTATTAGTAGGTGCAATATAATTAAAAAAAAATGTAATATATTTTTCAATTAATTTTTATAACTTTAATATTTATTTTATCGACTACTTTCAATTGTAGTGTACTTTCAAAGTGTAGGTACTAGTAAGTCCACAAATTCAGTAAATAAACTTTCAAAGTTTATAGTACCTACTTACTTAATCTTCAACTAAAAAATACTTAAAAGAAAAAAAATTTAAATGTCTTATTTAAAAGTGGAAGTAAAGGAAATTACCCATATCGTAAGCGTGTGGGCAAGTCGTTACGTGCAAGTTGTGTTATCGCAGACATATAATAAGCGGATTCAGATTACTTTGTGACAACTTACTTTTAAATTAAAAATGTTTTAATTCGTGAAAATAATAGTATACTTTTGAGGTTGCCCACTTAATATCATTGTAGTATAAATTTTAATATATCGTAATGAAAATTTGATTACATTGCACCGAGGTGACTAACAATGAAAACTTCTCTTTATTAAATAAACGTTCTGCTTTGTAATACGAGGCATTCAGAAAATGTTATGAAATACGTGAGGTTTGATAAATAATTTAATTTTCTGTGAGATTTTTCTAGTGTTAGATTTTGCAAAATTATAATCTACAAGTTGATAGGAGTTAAAAATTTGAATTAGATTGATGGATTAATTCGCATCAAAAAATAATGATAAGGATAGTTGATGTCGGCTTCTAGTATCTAAAGAAAAGTTTTTGATAGGTAATATAATTTAAACGTAAAAATATTATGATAATTTCATACTAGAACAAAAGAAGCATAAATAAACTTGTATTTATTAGTAGTGGTTCATATATTATCTGACCGTCACTTTGCATTAGGAGGCTATTAACTTTTGTTGTGATTGCTAAGTCATTCATTTACACCCTGTATATAGTGCTCTTGATTCTTGCTGTATTCTTCATTTTTTTTGTCATTTGTTTTGCTACACGTTCTGACTTCTTCCATTTCTTACAACAGTGATTCTTAATTTGGGAGGTTCGGCTTATTTTAAAATAGGACGCAAAAATAAACTACATTTTTCTGATTTTTTACTATTCTGTTACAGTAAACGTTATTTAACTACGAAATTATTTCATAATAATCAAAACAAAATATTAAGAAATGTAAATAACTGAATCAAGCAATCTGAAAAATCTCTCTCTCTCCCGAAACAGAAATGATCTTTTTTTTATTCAATCTGATGTCTTCTATGTTAAAAATTAAATCTGATGTCTTCTTCGTTTATCCGACGACCTCCCTGAACAGAACTCCAGGTGGTCGCACCCCACGCTTTGAGAAGCGCTGGTCTATTGTTCGATATGCATAAAATTGTCCACGATAAAAGCATGACTTGTTTACCACATAACTATGTATTGTATGTATTTCCATTTGACTAAATATCGATTTAAGAAATTTTTTAACGAACTCATTATTGATTTAACACAACGTAATACCGTCGACTTTCTGAAAATGAATAATAATCATTAACATTTTTCTAAATCGGAGATTTGTGAATAATTTTATTTCTTAAATAACTTTCATAATAGTTGAGTAAACAATAAAATGATTGGTATTTTCAATATTTTTCATATGTGAAAATCAAATTCTATCTCAAAGAATAATACAGGAGAAATAAGTTTTCAGGTGCAACTGATTCACACAAAGACGGGATTTGAACTTCTTAGGGGCTGTCCATTAATCACGTGAGGCTCAAAAGGAGGGGGGGTCAAAAAAACACGAAATATCACATGGGGGAAGGGGGGTCTAGTAATATATCACGTGTATTTATTTTTTCGGCAAACGCGCGATACTGAACCGAAAAGCGGCGTTACGTGTTTTTATTTTTTCAGAAAATACATACATACACCATGTATCACCAAGGTGGAGGGGGGGTTAAAAAATGCCAAAAAAACATCACGTGATTAATAGACAGCCCCTTAGTTCGTTGTTGGTATCTTTTTGACATACTAAATATTTAAAAAAATCTAAGTGCGCAAAATGCGTTTTTTAACCTAGCACTTTTAAAATAAAAAAGCGAATGAATGGATTAACGAGATCTTATTGGTGGCCAAAAAACTGAAAGCTTATACAGTGTTAAATGTCATACTTTTATTACCTAATCAAAATGCGGTTTATACTACAAATGCATATTTATTTATTTTTTTCAATCTATAGAATTTTTTTTGGACAACATGAATTTTGCCCGTCTCTTGGATTTTTCTAGACTTCTAGTATGTTAAAAAATACCAATAACAAAACTAAAAAATTCAAACCCCGTTGTTGTGGGAATTACATAGTTAGACCTAACACCTATTTTTTGCGTATATCTCATGTATTAAGAGAATAATCTTACATCCCTTTTCGACAAGCACATGTTGCATAGATTTAATATCACGTTTTTTATCACTGAAGTAGATGACTGCAAACAAATATTTTGTGTATATGGTAAATCAAAAGTATAAGAATATCGGTATCGTCAGCAACAACTATTATATGCTTTTCTTGTATCAAGGTCAGTGCTTAACAGTGTCAGAATCATTTGTAGCATGAATCACAATGGGACTATTCGCTTCTAAGAGTTTTCAAGCATGGTAATAAAGCATTGTTTGTTTTGATTATTAGAAAGACAGGGTCCTTTGTCAATAACAAGTGGAGAGCTCTCGGTAAATTTCACTCTTACTGGTGATTGTTTTGTGCGTATCTGATGCTCTGCATCTTTTCTACCAGAGGTTGCATAGCCAGCAAATACAATAAATTGTCACAACTATAATATTTATCTTTCTTCCTCGGTTTCCATCGTCCTGCGAAAAGACATAGTAACATCGCGATGATAACGTCTTCAAAGAGTGGCTCTACGGTTCCTTGCCACGCGCTGCATGTGTTGCTTCATGTAAAATTTGATTTGGTGTACTCATCTTGTATAGGACCTTTCGATCTTACCCTGGATCATAAACTTCTTCATTGCTTCTGATCTTAGTGCAATATGGCCGAAATACCACAAGTAGGACTGACTGGTCTTATTCGATAACCGTGTTTCAATTTACAACTTGTTTAATGTATACAAATTTGCACGGTGCACAGTCCACGGGTTTCTCAGCATTATTCTATACGTTCACATTTCAAAGGCCTTCACTCTTCTTCTATACTTTTCAGGGACGTGCCCATGGGAGGGGTTGGGGGGAGCTTCATCCCCAATGTTTTAGAAAATTGACGAAAAGTTGACAAAAACACCCAAAGTTAGTCAATTTGACATTTTTTTATGTCTAAATTTACAAAAAAATTGCAAAACTTACAAAAAGTTGGCAATTTTCAATTAATTCAGTTAACGCAAGTTTGCAAATTTGAAATTTTTTCCCCTCGAAAAAAGTTGGTTTGGCACGTCTCTGATCCGCCTTTCTTCATTATCCATATCTAGGTTGCATATGTGGCCACTAGGAATATCAGTACAGTCAGAAGCCTCATTTTTGTTGTCTTAGTAACTGTCGTATCCTTCCATATGTTGACGAGTTTTGTGGTTGCCGTTCTTGCCATGGTCAGTCGTAGCCTTGTATTTGGCGTACTCGCTTTAGAGTTAGAAATCGGAGAGCCCAGTTGTGTACTACTTTAAACCTCATGGATCTGTGGATATTGGGGAAATTATTATTAGAGAGATCCACTATCATGACTTTCACAACTATTATATTGTTTAACAATATGACTGCTACGTATTTATTTAGTTGTAACACATCTAAAAAATTTCTAGTTTTTGAAAATGGCAATTTGTGTAGTAGTACAAGATATATATACGCAAAAAATAAGTGTTAGGTGTAACTAACTCTCATAAATATTAGTTTTAGTTGTTCTTAGTATCTCTTTGACTTATAATAAAAGAAATGTTACTATTTAGTAACTCATATTATATAATTTAACAAGTTAATATTCATATTACTTTAAAATCTCTTTGACTTATACTAGAAATTTAGAAAAATCTGAATTACCAGAAATTGATCAGAAAGCCAATTGACCAGAAAAAATAAATATGCATTTGAAATATAAATTAATAAAAGTATGATTTTTAACACTGCATAAGCTTTCAGTTTTTTGGCCACCTTTTAGACAATATGATTCTTGTTAATCCATGTATGTTCGTCTTTATTCTAAAAGTGCTAGACCAAAAAACTGGATTTTTCGGGACTTTCAGTATGTCAAAAAGATAACAACAACCAACTAAAAATTTAAACCCCGTCTTTGCGGAAATTATTTAGTTGCACGGAACACCCATATTTTGCGTATTTTTCTTTCGACGTCGTATGCTTCTTGACAGAAGCGTCGTGACCTTTTAACAAAGGTTTTCGTGGTAGTTTAGCAGATTACCTTCGATGGTTTGCCATTGCCTTCCGAGATTAAAGGGTTATAATGAAGTCGGCTAAAATTTTTAGCTGGGTTGGGGATCGAATCTGGGGTCTCTGACCTAGAGTAAATGTTTTTAATTTTAAGTAACTTTAAAATGATTGCGTAAAATAGTTCTTATGTAACTATTAAATTTTCTTTCATTTCGACGTGGTTTCTGCAAAAATCCCAAGTCCAATGTACATAATATTTGAATCAGATCGATAAAATTCCTTCTGTAACTCATTTTGATTTTGATTCGTCTAAGCTACGAGATGTTTTGTAGCCGCTCCGACATGGCACTCATAATAAATTTTGGAATAACGGATTGCGTTTTCTTCCCGAATAATAAATGAACCAGCCGATCAAATGCGCATCTAAATATTATAACACAGAAAAAGAGAAAGAGCTTTATAACAAATATTGGATAGTTGACACAGGAAGCCTTCGCTTGTATGTAATGTTGATGGAACCAGAACATCAGGATCAGGAGGTTAAAGTTATATAATTTTTTATACACTTTGTCAACAAAATCATAATAAAAATGATCTGTACTTTATTTCCGCGTGCAAAGTTGATGGTTTTTATAAGTAGTGGACTAAAGTCGAATTAATCGTACAAAGAGTTGATATTTTATAGAATTTTAATTTGACCAAGTAAACAGAAAATTTTGTGATAAATACAACATTTAAAAAATAGAAATAACGAAGTGAATCGTCCAAAAGTGAGAAGTAGAAAGTTACATGGAATGCTTCCAAGTCAACTTTTCCATTAATTAGTTGCTCCAGAAGTAAGCAGTCTGAGTGAAGCAATTCAGAAAAGCTACTTAATTACCCAAGCTCTTGAAACTGCAGTTTAACCGCCTCTTCCAAGATTAACCGAGTGACCAAACAGAAAAACAATACTCTAAATAAAGACACAATTTTGAAGAAATTTATAAATTTATTGATCTAACGGGCCTAATGTAGCAAACAACAAATTACTACAAATTTGAAAAAGAAAAAATAGTACCTACAAGAATAATGATGGCTAACAGAAGAAAAAATACCATGGCCAAGATGACTTTATCGAGTACTAGAAGATCTGAGAAAGATGTGAATCTATAACTGGAAGAAGATAATATGAGAAGAGAAAAAGTAATGTGAATGTTAAAACGTTACAACAAGAAATAAATGATAATATTGAAATGAAAGAAGAACAAAGCGAGGAGATGAAAATAAGGAATCTGCCTCGTAAAATAAATTGGATAGAATTTAGATAGACACCCAGGGATGAATTATTATAATAATTAAAAATACAAAATTCACTATAAGCAAATTTCACTGTAAGTTGATAATCCAAGTTTCAACTTGTGAAGCGAATCATTATGGAGATAAGTTATTTCAAACTTTTAGGACATGACAAAAGGGTTGAACCCGAATTAACCCTTGTAAATTAGGTATATTTATTCAAAAAAATTCTTTAAGTTGTAGAGATCTCAATATGGCTGAAACACGTCAATATCTTTATTTCCAAAATCTGTCCGGAAAATTTGATAAGTCGTCTTTTTGTGATAATCTCAATTTTATGCTGAAACGTTCTTTATTTAAAAACTGTAAGATTACATTGTCAAGTTTTTCATTAGCTGAACACGTAACGATTTGCTCTAAATTAGAAATTAAACGCAATTTTATTTAGGAAGTAAAACGTGATGGAAATAAACTTCGTTATGATGTTTTTTAACTATAAGAAAATATTTGGTCCAATATAGAGCGTGAGTTAATACACCTCTTCTGTGTCTGAATTCCGGTATATAACATGGGCGTAGATAAATTGAATGCCCTGAAGTTTGTGTCGCAGTTTTGTATAGCAAAGATTATGCAAATTATTTGCACCACTTTTTCTCCGTTTTTTACAAAACAGCATTTTTCTATTTAAAACCGTCTAATTTTAACTGCCAATAATTTAACCATAATAATAATAATGCAAGACCACTTAAATATCGCATAAATGTAGCAGTTAAGCTGCTGAATAAGCGTCATGAAACGCACTTAAAATAAGTGTAGTTCCTCTAAATCTCTTTAAAATAACCGATTTTAATGTTTACTACGTGTATTAAACAAACATGATTTAATGTTTTAGCCATTTAAATAGATCAAAGTATTAAGTATTAATTAAATTGTTCTACGTGTAAAATAATTATTATTGGAAAATTTTAATTATAATATTAAACATATATTATACTTTTTTATGAACATAATAAATTTACTATACTTGCGATATTATACCAGTAATCTTTATAAGTCAGTCTGCCTGACTTATATCTTCTTTTTATTGCCAGTTAACAATATAAAATATTTATTATAATTATAGCTTCTGGCCTCAAGTATTTAATAATTTTATACACCACCTAATTAAATTATAAATTATTATATTGATTATCATATTGTTTTTATTTAATTAATTCTTTATTAGTTTTTTATTTAATAATATTTAATTTAAGACAACGCCTTTGCAAAAATTTCAACTTAACTTTAATAGAATATTTCTATTGTTCACCAATGTCGACATTTAAATAACTAAAAATTAATCGTTTTTTAATATGAGGGTCAAAATAATAATCATATAACAATAACGAGTATATTGCTAATACTACATATCGTTTTTCAGTGTCTGAAAACTGCAAAATCAATGCGACTTGTTTTGAATTATATTACAAAAATTATTGAATTACATACAATACAAGATACGCCACTGATAAACAATAAAGTTGAAGAAAGGAAGGCGTTTCTGTACGTTTATCAGCCGCGGGGGCAACATTAGATTGCAGGCTTTTCGAGATGATATCGACAGATGTCCAGCAAGTAATTTGAAGGCGGTACGGCACGTTCTTCATGTCCGAGTTACATAAAAGAACTATTATTGCGATCTGTCCTCTGGCACGCGGATTCTTTGATACGCGCCGCCAATATTTAAAACAACTTGCTTTCAACAACGGTTAGTCATATGATTTTTATCTCCAAGTAGCACAAAATAACTTACAGATAACATACCTTGATGAGCTTCTCTCTTATTTCCCATGAAAATATCCCTGGATTTTGACGTTTAATTTGTTCTATGCGTGTTTCCACTTCTGGGGTTGCTACGCGTGGTTTCGATCCCCCAATAACTCCGGGTCGGATGCTACCAGTTTCTTGGTAACGATTTAAAATTTTTGATACACAGCCGTGCGACACCCTTAATTGCCTAGATATCACACATGGTCGAATTCCCGCTGCAGCCATTTCCACAATTTTTAATCGAATATGATTTGGTAATGGGCGACCGTTAATAAAAACTCCCCCAAGTTGATTTATACGACCTTGACCTAAAAGTACAAAAATTTTAAAATAGTTAACTAATAATGACTATTTTGGAGAGGAAACTCGCTTTATGATGCTATATTAGTGCTGAGTCAGTTATTAAGATAGGTCAGGTTTTTGGATAACATTTTTTTGATTCATTATAACTGTGGATTCTAGGAATGTAATCTCTTTTTCGTATTTTAAGCACAATTTTTGTAATTTAACTAGGCGTAAGTTTTTTAACGATTTTTTTTTATACAAAAAGTTGCTTAATTACTCAAATCCACCGAAAACTTCATCAAAATGCCTATTTTAAAATGGCTTTTATGGCATTGTATTTGTTACCTACGAAGGGTTGCCAACCCGACACAAAAACCCCCAGCCGGGAAAACTAGAAAGACGGCCAGAACAGAGTTCTAAATTTTTCGCACTTTGTCTGGAGTTTAATCGGGTTCTTTGTATTATTTAGTAGTTTGTACACTTAATCTTCATACTAATGGCAGTAATAGTATAATATTTTAATTGTATAATAATAATAACATAATTATTATAGTACTATCGCTATTCGGCGTAGGGGTATACGTCATAGTATAAAATAAGTATAAGGAACTTATACTTCTTTTACACATCGAGTATAGCGATTATGCTACAGAAAAAGTACGTAATATCAGTATAAAAGTGCACATTTTTCGGTAAATGTACACTTACGCCGACGCTTTATAAATGGTAAATGCACACACAAACTTATTACATTTTTTCTAATAGAATTAGGGAAATGTGCACATAGACCAAAAGCGATGTTGGCAAAAGTACATCGAGACTTTACAAATTAGTATATCAAAAGATGTCTCAAAATGAACTGACATTTAAAATTTTTCATTATAAAGTACATATTTTATTTATTTATATCAGTAAACATTTCAGGTTAAAATTAGGGAAAGGTACACAATCGAACAACGATAAGAAATTATTGTTAAAATGTGTTTATTTAAATTTATATAATTTAAATTATAATTTGTAACACCCATTTTAAATTAATTTATTAAACTTAATTGAAAACAAAAAGCAGTTTAATAATTTTAAATTAATTTTTATTACAACACAGATTGCGTATTAATTAATTTTTTTGTTTTGATATTTTAAATTTATTAATTATTTTATTAATTTTTTAAATATAAATTTTATTCGATACGTATAAAATTTATTAAATTAAATTTCATATTGATGCAGACCCCACAGACATTTAGAGGTCATGTTTACAATAATACTGCATTCATCGACTTATTTCTACCAAGATTCATGTTCACATGTGTAGGTACATTCACCGGTAATTGTAAGGATTGCCCTGCTTTTTTAAATTATTTAGCGCACCCTTTAATTACAATCAATTACATCAAAATTGCCAACTTTTTGTAAGTTTTGCAACTTTTTGTGAATTTAGACATAAAAAATGCCAAATTGGCCAACTTTTGATTGTTTTTTTGCTAACTTTTTATCAAATTTTTAAATTATTGGAGGAGGAGCTCTCTCCCATCCCCTTCATGGCCACGTCCCTGAGTGGAATCTATGCATATGTAAATGTATGCATTTTGGGGTTAGAGCAAACTTAGGCAGAGAAAAATGGGTGTATCCAAATTTCTGCTCAGTAGATGTGGAGAAAGAACGTACCTTCATGTAAACATTAGAGTAACATAACCTAAAAAAAACCGTTATAAATTATTTACTCCACTGTTAAAGTTGAGCCGGAAAAAAATGTCCGGTCCGTTTACACGATGGCACTGTTAAATTTACCCTCCACATCTACTGCGCAAAAATTGGCTACACCGGGAGATTTTATTCCGACTCAACTTTACTTCTATCACGCAAAGTTTATTTATCGAATGTAATGATTTATATGTTACACTTAAATATAGATACAATTTTAACTATACACGTCCACATGATGTAATTTCATTTGAATTGCATGCCTTTAGGGCTTCGAACTCACATTACACGGGGTGTTAATTTATAGCATAATATTCGTGTGCTAAAATAGTAATTTCTATTTTTTCACATTTCAAATTACTGTAATCTGTTCTTGCTTCTTAATTGGATGTACACACTACGTTATAATAAAGTGGGGCCCGCTTAATGTGATCGCGGTTAATGTTATCATTCGGATATTGCTATCACTTTTGCCAGGAACGGAACGGACATATATTATTACACACAAAAAACATCGCTTTTAGTTATCAGAATTCGGTTAATGTTATCATATTATTCTTAAGATTATTTTTTCCCACGAGCAAAGAAGTTGATTTTCAGTTACAAGTATTTTTTTATATTGTGCATACCACCCACATAATACAAAGTCAGGTGTTAGCAAGAAAATCAACGTCACACATGTGATATCACATTACATATTTATGTTTATTATCAATTCCGTCGTTTAAATACATAAATGGACGATAGTTTGCTGTTAATGTGTGTTGTAAGATTCAGTCCTACTTGAAAACTTCACAATGAGTGACTATTATTAATTAATTTTTGTAGATGTACTCCAAACTAATAAATAACCAATAAAAAATTTTTCCTTTTATTGTTATCAATCGGTTATTGTTATCAAAAACCTCAAGTCCCAATGTGATCTAAGCGGGCCCCACTATAACAAAAAAATTTCAGAAAGTATATCATATAGCAGTAAAAGCAGAAAGACGTGGACTTTCACAGTGTTTAAAAATAAAAATTTCAATATTTTATTTAATATGAACAGCAATTTGATATACCTAGTAGCTACTAAAGATAATTTTAATAAAATTGTTTGGAAAATATCTAATAAAAGACGAAATCTGTCTGCAAGAAATGTATAATAAACAATATATCCGTCTTAAAAATTCTTCTACTTTTCTCATACTTAATTTTAAATATTTTTCATTTTCATTTATATTGGCAATAATAGCTAAAATGAATCTTCTAGGCAAATTATTAGATTTATAGTTTGAAGTTCTCCCGGTAAATATACAGGATAATTTGTAACGAGTAGGACACATTTTAACAATGTCCTTAGTGAATATTAGTGCTATTCTGGAATCAGGAGTTTAGTAGCGGCTGATCGACCTTCTTACTTCCCCTAACTCAGGAGAACCTAGAGTATTTTGAAGGGCAGTATGACACTATTCTATGGCTACGACAGGATATAAGTTTCCCAAGATGGATTCTCACTTTTGACAATGTTTGTTAGCAGAATTATATAATTTACAGTGGGTGGTATTTATAAAACAAAGTACATACTACACCGCATAGTAGGTACTACACCTGTCAAGTAGGTGCTATACTGGCATTTGACAAGACCTTATTTTCAATTTTCACACTTAACTACTAATACTTTATAGTTTACCTCTATGTCTTAAAATTGAAATAATATACGTTTAGCCAAATTTTAGAGAAAAATAAGCAAGAAATAATTTAAAAATCTAAAACCAATCGTTCAATGCTGAAATCATTATCACGTAGCAAGCCTGTGGTACACCTGCACGTATTTGTTATCGCTATAATGTGAACAGTTGGATTATTTACTATGTGATATAGTATGTACTTCATTTAGGTAGAACCCACTTCAAGTATTAATAATATACATTGACACTGTTTCAATTAGGTACAGCCAGAAATTATAGTTTTATTGTCGGTGCGGTAAATCTACAAGGTAAACATCAATTTACTGTATAAAAAGCAAAAATTTAATAGTCAAAAATTATTGTTACGTGAGAATTAATCAGATACACCTTTCATTTATTCATAAAAGTATGAATTTAGTACCTTTAGTATGGTAAAATTGTCATTTTATCTAGTGATGCAACTAACTAAAACGGCAAGAAGTCTTTTTCCAAAATCTTTTTTAAAATTTTAAGAATTGCTAAAATTTGTTTTGCTCGTAGAAAATAAGTGATCAAATTAAAACTAAAGGTAACTAACTAACCATCGCAATTTAAAATATTATATTATAGTTTACTAAAAACTACAAACTTTATTTGAGTTTAAATTCCTTTACACTTTAGTGCTTGAATTTAAACAACATAACCTGAATACTTTCAGAAATTGTTTCTCATAAAATAGCAATTATGCATACCTAGTAATCTTACATAATAATTTTAGTCCAGCATTTTTTAAATACTATGGGATAATTACAAATATCCTTGCAATTAATTAAAATGTTAAAATCGCTTGATGTAATTATGAAAATATTCAAGAGTTTTAGAAAACGCTTTTGTATCAAAGAAGTATTTTTTACAAAAATGACAAATTTTGCATCACGGGGGTGGGGAGACCCTAAATAACTCATTTCTTACGATCTAAACAAATCAATGAATATCTTTTTAAAACATTATTTATTAGCTATACTGGTTTTGTTTTAAAATATTACCGATAAATACGTCAATGCTTGGAATTATCATCCAGACTGTCGCATGACGCATCTCTGCACTTACTGTAGTGAACGGTAATGAATTAACTTTATGGGTAGATTCTTATAATATGATATTTGTAGTATTTTATTTTTTTAATGGTCTACCACATCGAAACAATGACTTTTAGATTTATCTGTAATTAGTAGCACAATTACAATTGTAAACCACTCTGCTATAAAAATATGTGCAGAGAACATTTTTAATAATATAATATTTTCCTACTTCGTCGGTACGCCCGAGTCCGAGCATCGTGACAGTATTCATGATGAACAATTATTTTTTTTCACATCATAGATGTCGATGCTAAATTTTTAGAGATACTGATGCTCTTTTGCAGTAGGGGTTCTTTTGCCTTCGGCATAGAGACGGCCAGAATAAAGTTCTTACTTTCGTCCGAATGTACTTAATTGCTATGCTCCAGTCGCCTCTTAATACAATATTAGCACCCTAAAAAATCAGATACACCTTTCATTTATTCATAAAAGTACGTTTTTAAAAGACCCATTACTAGTGAATATTGCGAGAGATATGGGAGTTAATTTTTAGGCTTTACGCCACCAGCCTGTGGTAATATATTTTGGTATTGGTAGTTCCGAATCCGTTATAGATGTGATGTCAAAATATGTATTACATTTCTAGAACCACTCTCAGCCCCCTTACACTCTTGGTGATATCTTTGTTATTTGCCTGAATCATTTTTGTGATTTTAAAACCTGGCGCCATTTTGCTGGTAGCATCCAAAAACCAAAAAGCGACAAATTCAAAACCTGCTGTTGAGGTGAAAGCACTAATATCTGTCACTGGTGAAGGTAAAACAATCACAGATTTGTAAAGTCTAAAAAAAAACTAATACTACCTACTAGCATAACTGCAGCTAATAATAATAACATATCGTATTGTTTACATGTCATTTACATGTCATTTGGCTGTCAAATTTAAATTGCCATTTTTTTAGTTTTCTGTGCCGATCTATGCGCACGGAAAAATTGGCCGTGAGATCTACAGTATAGTGACATTATTTATTATACCATATTATATTCTTTGATAATAATATGTCTGAAATGTGTGGGTTGTGGGTTCAGATGGGGCATATAAAATTTAATGTGGATTTGGAACCACGGAATAAATAATGTATAAAAGAGGTTGGTACATTGCCCACGGTTTCAGTAAATGTGTGTAGTATGTAGGTCAGTCTATTTCAGTCTAAACTATAATTTCTTTCTAAATTTTGGAAATATTTAGTTAGTAAAAATAGTAATATCAAAATTCCACGCAATTTAAGCATAAAAAAACCTTTATGATAAAAACGAAATACCTATGTACATAGAAAATCATCACCAACCTTTGTAAACAATGATTTATTTATCAGTCTAAAATTATATGTCATTACTCATGTTATTTTACATATAATTTACATGTAATTAGGCCATAATTTTCCAGCAAATTTTTTACAGTGTACAATTGATCTGAAAAACTTCGTGAAGAGGTGTAAAATCAGAGTTTCATTAAATATCTTTATCTTTATTGAATCCTGCAGAGAAAAAAGCTTTAATACGAAAAAAGCTAGTAAAATTGTGAACAGAAAAGATTCTTATCTGTTTTTCACAAGAACAACTGGACGTCGGTTTAGTTATTAAATCGGAGTAGAAAATTGAGAACGACAGGCAAGTTTTTTTAGTACATTTTATGTTTGTCCACCCTAAATAATATTGCAAAATACGACGAAAAATAAAACTGTCACAATGCATTCAAAACTGCCGCCTTGTAATAAAAATGTAATTGGAAAGGCATTTACATTTAATGATAATGAAATTAAAATGTTGGTGGTGGCTGAAATAGTTGGTGTCCAATGGAATGCGTTTTAGATTAATTGTTATTAATTGTAAAAAGAGAGACGGCATCTGAACCGTAGGTACAGTTATTTTATGCAAAAATGGTTGATCTTATGAAAAAATGTTTTAAATTTTCTTTTGTATTATAATTATTTTAGTTATAGGATTTTCATTGTTTACATCTCTTCGTTATAGATTTTGCAGATGAAGCTAACCCCAAATGAATCAGAACTATGCTTTATTATTTCTAATAACTAAAATACAGCAGCTCTACATCAGAAGTGCAAATTTTTTAAGAGATTGCTTCATTATCTCAAAGATATTGATATATACGAAGCATTTTATCATTGATTTGGAAAACACATTCGATATGCTTGAGGCGGAAGGTAAAGGCACCTTATTTGAGGAAGTTGTGACAAAATTATTATAATGCTTGAGAGATATTCAGAAACGTCTTTCAAATTCTTCTTTGAAATCAAACCGTGAAAATGATATTTTAAAATAATTATTATTAAATTATGAAAATTTTAATTGTTTCTGTTACTTACTTATCAACCTCGTAATGATGTTAGCGATTACTACGACATGATCGTTATCAAGGTAATGCTATTCTGATTGGCTAATGTATTAGGTATAAAAATATACGAATTTAATTGGCCTTATGTTAAGAATATTTATCATAGTAATAAACAAAGTTAAAAATTAACAAAATTACGTAGTTGAAAGTTTAAAATAATTTTATTTTAACTGCAAGTTTAAATTTCTACAAATTTTCAACTTGAAGATATTGCAAACAATAATATAAATGACACATAGAGGTATTTTGAAATCAATAAAAGTTGGAAATCAATAGCTTACAACAAAAAATTGTTATTTCGATATTACATTAATCTCCAGAGAAGAATATTAAAAAATTTTATAAAACATTTTGGTAGAAGATCGCGATCACGTGATTGGAGTACATTCTTATTTTATATTTTTGCGATTAACTCTGTCAGGGATTATTCTAACAGTGAGATTAAAAAAATAGCAATATCTATGTCTGTAATAGGGTTAATTATGTACATATCATAGATACATACAGTAATTATACAACTAAAGCTGCTATCCCTATTCCCAAATCGCCAACGGCGTTTGGTTTTGTAAGCAATTTATATTTTTTACTTACGACGAGGAGCCAGCCCGACGTAGAACCTCCAACCTGGAGGATCGGCGAGACGGCCAGAATAAAGTTGTAACTTTACCCGGATTCGAACCGGGTATTGAGCGTTTGTAGTCAAATCGCTCGACTATTACTCTACGACCGTCTCTAAAATAGCAATAGTAGTATGAATTAAATGAATGTTGACAAAAAAGAACAAAACAGATGACGATAGAGAAGAATACAAATGGTCATTATTGGATAAAGAGTTACTGTTCCTCTTCGTGTGCCAATGAAATATGGTTAAGACCAAGAGGTCTTCTAGTAGGGGGTTGTAAATGAAAAGATTTTCCGATTTCTTGCCGATTAACTTAAAGACCAACCTTGGACTTCGGATCACAGCAGGTGATGCTAGCAGGATTGCAACCACAACTTCCTACTTCTCAGTCTCCCTGCCAATGTATACTTTATGCTACACCACTGCTGTTAGCTATTTTAAATTATTATTAGAAGGAGTATGGTTGATAATTAAGAAATAATTTTATTACGGATTTCGAACGCACGTAACGCTGGGTAACATCCTGACACCGTAGGCGGAGAGTTATGGATTATATATCTTATACGATGATATTATAAGAAATTGATATAAGAATTATTGCACAAAAGAGTTTTGAACGTGACAAAATTTTACTTTTATTTTGTGACAAAATGTTACTTCGTAAGACCTGCTTTACAAAAAAGCAATTTGCTTGTTATTTGCATTGTAATAAAATTATAAGGTTTAACAATGCTCTATGAATATTTAAATAAAATTTTTATAACAATTCCATCGACAGAATCACTGTTTACATCACCAAACTGACGTGAAAATGATTTTTAACACTATAATGAATATTAAAGTTTGTTAGTGTTTTCGTAACCGGGTGTTAAATTGGCGGTCCGCGGCGTACATTTTTGCTGCTAGAATGAACTGTTATAAAAAGTTATTTACTCGTAATATACCTACTAAGTACCTACTATAATAAATGCTTTCCCGATGTCCCTAAGTGTTGTCTTGGGACACCAAAAAGTTTCTTTTGCTGGTTGTAGACCATACAACATATTATTCAAAATGTTACCCTGAATAAACAAGACACAACTACTGCGTTACGAGGTAAAATTACAATATCGCCCTGTATATTTTAGGATAGGCATGCCGTTAAAAGATTGTCGGTGGTTAAAAAAGTCATTAAGTAAATTTGACACCCCTATCTGATGACATAAACGATGGCTATAACTTACCTGTTCCTAGATTACTGTTACCAATGTAATGTAATTTTAATCAACAAATTTTATACGCGTGGTTAGAAATGGACGAATTTAATTGAAATTCCATATGAAAATGCAAATCAAATAATTTAAAATGACAATGGAAACAGAAGTAAAAAGATAAATAAACATTTTAGCATTAAATATGTATCTTTGCTTGATGATGGTGGCCAATAATTTTAATACTTTTTTTTAAGTAGTTTGATAGAATAGCTAAAGAAGTCCAGTTTTACAAATTTATATCTCCCACCAACTTCAGCCGAATATCTCTAAGTCAAATTTGAGTTGGCTTTTTTTACTTTGAATATCAGATTTTGTCATAAAATAAAAGTCAAATTAACATTAACGTTCCGGTTCGACTCTGGACGAAATATGAACTCTATTCTGACTGTCTCACCTCGGAAAAAATAATAAACAACCAATGTACCTATTAATTTTGCTGTAGTTAAAAGTCCACGTTAAACAGTAGGTCTCCTATAATTTTGATAAATGCACTGATGCGGAACTGAAAAAATTTGCCTACGCACTGTAAACTACATACGGTCAAAAGAGGATAAAGATTTTTTATGACGAAAGGTTTGTAATGCTTTTTATAATTATGAAACATCCAAACCAATATTTCTAACGGTATAGTTTCTAACTTACAGTTCAAGATGGAATTGGAGTCACAGCATAACGAAAAATCACCATACGGCAATTAAAACTCGGTAAAGTGTCCGCACTTGGACTAGTAAAACTAGGAAAAGAAAAAATTTCATTCATAAATATTACTACATTATTTCTTCGGTAAGCATAAACTCTTTGGGCGACCTAATCTAATTTCAAAAAAAAGTTTAATTACATTTTTTGTGCATAATGAAACAATTTTGGTAACCAAAGTACATAACAGTTATCTTGGTGTATTCACATTTTACTTACTTTTTTGTTTCAAAACCGTTCAGAAATATAAACTGCGCTTGACAAATTGAATATAAAAAGGAACGTCTTATTAATATTTGGCGGAGGTTTTGAAGTTTATTCACCAGAAAATATTTTTGTGGCAAATTCATTTTTTAATGAATTTTTAATCATTTTACAGGGGTGGGCTTGAGTAATTTGGAAGTCCATGTCGAATCTTGACTACTATAATTTGTGTCAGGATTGGAGATTTGCCTCAGGACATAGCTTGAGTGATAGATGAACTGCTTTCCTTCGTCGACATATATTAATTATTTTATTTTGTAAACAGAGCACGCAATAATACATAAAATAGCACTTTAATTTAATTCTTAGTTAGGTGTATAGTTTTATCAAGAGCATTAAATTTAAAAATGTGGAAATTGAATCGATAATTGAATAGTTATTTATATTAGTTTGAGAGCTGTTCTTGAAAAATATACTTACAAGAATTTATGTTTTATGTAGTAAAGAACACAGAAGTTTTTATTAAATTGAGCACTAATATTGAGTGAAAATTGAAAAATATCTCACATCTGTCACATAGGTACCTCTTTTGTTAAGAAACTTCCGTCTACTATTATACTTACACAATGGTTTACGGTTTTAAGTTTTCATACAATAATTCAGTTTTGAAGGAAACGAAAGAAATTTTGAGATAAAAATAACTTTTCTTTTTAAATGTGAAAACTCGAGAATGACACGTCTTTAGGGTTTTCGAACAAGCAAATCGAAGGATTCATATATGAAAGTGATCCGGCGGAAATCGATATCAAGTGATATTGGGTGAGTTTTATTAAGCAATACCACAAAAAGTAATCTTCGATAGCCTAAGGCACAACAACAACAGTTTTGACACCATCAACCAGTTTTACAATCATCCTTACCTTGGAAAGGATGTCCACCAAATATAGGCCGTATATCCATACTTTAACTTACAATTTCACGCAAACTTCAGGCTTAACGATGTATTTAAATTGATAGTCCTTTGATTTTAATAAAATCATTTGAAATTTCGCGAAGTTCGGTTTAAAAGTCTCAACTGAATTTTGAAGTCATTGACTTTCCGGATTCGAAGTTTTTTATTAGAACATACTAGAGTCCTTGATTAAATTATGCAAATAACGCAAGTTTCGAAATTTCAAACAATTCAACACTGTTTTATACTATCACTATGAAAACTGTACATAAACTGAATTATAAAGCATAACATTTTCAATTGAAGGAAAAAAATAATTTTGCAACTGGTTGTAAAGTGATCTTCGGTACCATTGGTTAGAAAGACTCATATGTCCCATTGTATTACGGGAAATCAGTTTTGAGTAAGTATTATAACACCTTAATGCACTTTTTCAAAGAAACGCAAAACCAACACTTATTTCTATGCAGTTTAAGTGCATACATGCTAGGGAGGGACTCGCTATTATTATTTAGATGCAACTATACCGGTGGGTACTAATGGGAGGTACTGTAAACTGGTACAGCCTTGCAACATGCAAAATATTGGTAAAAAGGTTATTAAATTATTTTTCATTGATTACCATATATGGAAATAGGTGAAAGTTTTAAGATGGTTACCAAATATAATATTTTATTAATCAAAAGTTGCCCTTTGTAACACAAGAAGTGCAATAAATTAGAAACACAATGACACTCGTCAATTGTAAATTTTTCGATTTGCACCATATATACACGATGTTTTGAAAATATATATGATTGAATGAAATTTTATCAATTACACTTTTTGTATTAGTTTTTAACACTCAAAATAGCAAGCGAACACAGAAAGTTGGAAACTTTTTTGTACAAGCCTATCCTACGTTTGAAGTACATGATTTAATTATTACAGAATTTCTACATTTAAATTGGAACGGTGTCAAAATTGTCCACAACAAAACCCAAATACATAACTAAAAAGTTATAGAGTTCTGCGGAACGAACCAATTGCAGTCGTTAGCTCGAGCTTAATGTTAGAGCGATCTAAGGCAGGTCAATTTTAAGTTTGCCGTATCTGCGTATACATGCATTTAGTTAGTTCGAAATAAAAGCAGTGTTCCTAACCGATCAGTTAATCTGATTGGATGAGCCAAGCTCAAACTGCGCGTAGTTTGAGCTCAGAATTCTACATTCAATTTTAGATCGACCTAACGTCCTAGCCCACATTTTTAGCTTGGTTTAACTTGAGTCGATCTATACCATTAGGTCGACTTATCCTTGGTTTACTTTACCTGAGTGTATATTATGAAAGGGCTAACAAACTCGAAACGAGAAAAGCTCAATTTTCATGTATCTGTTGTATACATTTGTATCCAAAAGTGCTCTCGTGGGTCCAGGTCCTTTGTCGCTGTTATTGCCAAAGTCACTATATTAGTGAGAACGCTCCCGGATGATCGAAAAAAAGAAAAAACAAATACATAAAAATTAAGCTTTAAGGATAATTTGATTACAGATTGACAGTCATGACTGAAATTAGTTGAATTTCAGAAAAATTGTACACTACATTCAAGTAAAAAAAATTTTATTCAACAACGAAATTCTGTTTCCAGTAATATTTTTAAACAGCTTTTTTTTTAATTAATTTGTTACAAGTAAATTATTTGTAATAAAAAATTCTAACTATATAACATAACAAAAGAATTTAAAATGTTAAATTATTAACTCGTTGATATTAAATAATATTTAAACTTTAAAATATCGAGTGATTAAAAAATTAAATATTTGTAAATCTTATTCTGATGACGGATGAAATAATCATGTGAAAGCTCAATATATATTTTAATTGATTTTTAATTTTTTTTAATAACTCGATATTTTAAAGTTTAAATATTACATAACAATATTCAATAATTTTACACATCAAAATAAATAAAAATTTACAAGGATTCCTCCTTTGGTTTATAGCTACTATTAGGTTTCAGTCGGTATACCACATGCCGCTTCATGATCCTTGACAAAACATAGAATAACAGAAAAATATTTGCAAATTTTGTGATATCGCATATTCAATGTATTGATGATAAAATTGTATGGATTGTATTTTGTATAAAACATATAAAATCCTGTTTATTTTTCTACAAAAATTTCTTTTCCATCATATAAATATTTTGAAACGTTATTTTTAGTTTTGTTACTCTTCAATGTTTTGTCACACTCTTTCATAACGTCATAAGAACTTACGTGACAAGGTTAATAAAAATTAATGATAGGTAAATGTAAAATATAACTTGACATCAATTTTTATTCTAAGTGACATAAACTCGACCAGTAATTTTGCTCCATCCCCACCCCGAAAATCTTATTAACATGCTTTTTAAAAATTTCTTTCACAAATTCGCATGTAATTTTTGGTCGATTTTTATTTGATTTTTCAATGCCATAAAATTATTAACGCTAAAAGTACCTGTAATTGAAATAAAATCAAATTCTTTTTCACATTTTCAAAAGCTTATTTTTTAATTTTCATCCATGACCATACTAATTAAAACAAGAATTTATTCTTATCATAATGCCCAAAACCTCAAACAATTTGCACAAATTTGTAAGCAATTGGTGTATAATTTTTTAACTTCATTTTAATTTGTTTGATTTTTCAAGTTGTTACGAATTTTTCTTTGTCTAACGCAACTTGACAAATTTGTATTTAAAGAAAATGTTAGAAATACAGTTCAAAGTTTAATCTAACACAGAAACTAACGGTAACGAGGACTGGAAGTTGATGTTAAATCAAAATGTAACATACCAGAATAAACAGTAATATGTGTCTGACGTCAATTGGTGCATTTCAATATCTTTGCTATTCTATGTACTTACATTTTTTATGTGCTGTTTTTTACACTTATTAATAAATGAGAATTTTCAGGACTTACAACCAGAAGTAGATAACCTGCTTTCTTTCTGTAGATACATAGGATGGGATATTAATACATAACTAGTTATCTTAGCTTCAAACAAAGAAAATGTTCCATTTAAAATGGCGACAGATCCGGAAAGCCCACTTCAGTATCAACCCAAAAAAATATCGATGCAATCCATGACTTAATATTAAGAGACGGTCGAATTGTACCTAATAAAACGTCGTTATAGCTGAGACCTTGAGGATTTCATACAAACACATCATCGTATTGTTCATGTCGATTTGGGATGACAAAGTTTTTAGAAAAATTAATTTTAAAATGCTTTAATGCAAATCAGAAGCAAACGTGAGTAAAAAGATCGTACTCAATCTTAGCCCGATATGAAAAAGATCCAAACTTTCTGAATCGACTTGTCACTATGGATAGAACTTGGGGAATTTCTACGATCCAGAGACAACACAGTAGTCTAGGTTTCCAAGACCAAAGAAACTTCTCGTTTAAAAATCTGCTTAAAAAGTTTTTGCTTCACTTCAGTGTTTTGGGATAGTTGTAGCATCATTCTCATTGATTACCTGGAAAAGGAAAAAACCATAACTAGAGAATATTTATCGCATTATTAGGAAAAATAAGCAAAACAACACCAAAAAAAAAAGACTCGGAATGATCTTCAAAGTAGTTTTTATTTTTCAAGACAATGTACCAGCTTCCAAATCCAACATTGTCATGAATAACCTTCCTAATTTGGGATTTAAATTGGTGAAACACCTGACTTGACTCCATTGAATTATTATGTTTCCTAAACTGAACAAAACTTTAAAAGGTATGAAATTTTCTTCCTATGAAAACGTGAAACTTTTTGTTTTGGGAAGCTTAAAACACTGTGCAAAATTTTTGCTGTAAAAAAATATGTTGAGTTAAAAAGGAACTATATTATAAAATAATAAAATGTTTTAAAATTTTTTGGCTTTGTAGTAGGCTAAGAATATATCAATATCCCCTCGTACATCAGGACAACACAGAATGAATATACCTACCTAAAAGTTTATAAAAATTATGTGACAATTTTAAAATATTGTAGTAAGTAAATATAGTTAAAATTCATTTCACCCCTTTTAAGTAACATTCGATTCTCTCTCTCAGATTCCTTCATCCTACAAAAGGACATAGTGACATTTTTTCAAATGTTCTCTAGGCAAATTACACCTCGATGGTTTGCCGTTGCCTTCCGAGTGGAGACGGTCAGAATAATATTCTTACTTTACCCGGAGTTGAACTGGGTTTTCTGAATTGGCAGTCTGTGTGCTTAATCGCTATGCTAACGACCGTCTCATTCGATTAATAATAATTCGAATAAACATTCGATTAAAGTAATTAAATTTAAATTTTATAATATATCGAACTTAATTTTAGCAGTCGGCATTAAAAATCTAGGTACCGGTTACAGGTTAGACAATGTCACAATTATCAATAATTGCAATTGTTTTATCCTTATATCGTAAAATCATCCGTTGTTCAAATTGAAAATTTATTGTTTATAATTGATAAGTGTTTGTGCACACAATGACAATAAAATTAAACTTAAAATTTATTTCACTTGAACGACTTATTGGAAAATGTTCCTCTTGAAATGCAAATAATAATATGGTTACAACAAGACGGTTATCCAGGTCATTTTTTATTAGATGCAGGAACACGGAAAATCAACTATTTTTCAAAGCATCAGATTGTACGCCTCTGGATTTTTTTTAAGGCCGGATAAAAACCAATGTTTATGCAGAAAAACCTACAACAAAAGATGATAATATGAAAGCTAAGAATTCGCAGTGCCCGAAGTACTACTTAGAAGCTACTGATATATCATAACTAGAAGAGCTCCACAGTGATTAGAAGTAAATGGAAGATATTTTGAACACTTTTGACATTATCTAATCTGGTAGCTTGGATTTTAAATACCAACTTTTAAAAGTAAGTTTGTTACATTAAATTTAATAACTGTAATCGAATATTACTGAAAAAGGGTGGCAATAATATAAAATAATTTTTCCTACAAAACTTTCTTATTTTTTGACGATCTTTTGAACAATACCACTTTCAACTATGGTGCTATTTAAAAATTCTTGAGTTTTAGACATTCTGTCAAAGAGTTGGCGAGTAGACCGCATATTGATTTTGGACTATAGTAGTTATTTTACATTCAGTAAGTAAGTAGCTTGCTAGGTTGACCTTCAGATGTGCCTGTATCTCTATTTTTTGTTAGTGGTAGCAATTCATTAACTTAAAGGAACCGCCAAGCCGATGTAAGGTGTTCTGGGAAGCATGGAGATTTGGTCATAAAAAGTGCGATTCTCCTCAGGTTTGAATCCGGTCCCCGCACCTTTTTAATTATATAAAAGTAAATTGCGATTATTAGATAGTAGTTTTTAAAAAGTTTAAAAAAAATTTAATACATTGCATACTAAATATTTGCAATGTGCATTAGTAAATTGTAAGATTAATTTTGAAGCAAAATTTATTTATTAAAATAAAATTTTACCTGTGTAATATAAAAACTACTGTAAAATATCTACGTAAGAATATTTTATTACCAATTTCATTGGTAACCTTTCATTTATTGATGTAATTCAATTATTGAAGTACACGTTTTAACTAATCAAATATCGTTTATGTATGGTTGTTATTATTATTTCTATTTTATTTACATATAATTATTATCAGAAATGTTATATTATTAACTCGTTGATATTAAAATCTTTAAAACTTTAGTTAATACGAGTTACTATAAATGAACAAATTCAATTAAATTATTTATTAAGCTTTTGGAAGAATTCATTCATTCCTTCGTCAGAATAATATGATACAAGTCTCATTTATAGTAATTCGTATTAACTAAAGTTTTGAAAATTATATAATTATTACCAATGTAATATATTCATATTTTTTACAAGTTGTAACAGAATTATTAATAAATACTCCACTTCCAAATTCCAACATAACTGACAAATTTTGTTTAATATAAATAAATATTGAAAATTTATTTTAAATACCGACAGACTTAACGAGATTTTCTGTATGGGATATGATTATTCAAATTTGATCAAAATTTGAATCAGCCCAAAAATCTGTTCAATAGCTAGGTCTTTTGCATTAATCGGAAATCAAAACACCAAAAAAATTTATAATCAGCAATATTGTCGTTGTCGTCCGAACTGAAATTATTTAAAATTAATACCACGTAAAGAAAAATGACGACGTGCAAGAAAGCAATTAGATTTTCAAAGTTTTGTTTTTACCTCCAAGGTCCAAGTGCTAAAAAAACAATAGAATGTTTCAATGAATTGTTTTGATCTAAGTCTAACGATAGGAAATTAAGCGACGAATCTTATTAATCTATAAATAATAATTAATAAAATTAGGTTATTTGAGATATTGGAAGAAGGAAATTTGATGTTTATATTTGTGGAGAAGCGTTTAAAATGGTGAAAATATGAAAAAGAATGAAAACATTTAAATTTATCTAATATACCGGGTGCTGAATGAGTTAGGCGAACATAGGATATTAACGTGTAAAAACTTATTTTTGCAAATTCCTGCTTCCCTAATTATTTTAGAGAAAAATTGAAAAACACAAATATAACGTAGAAATATAAAATAAAAACTACGAGTGATAAGAGCATTAGATTTTATCTAGGTTTTACCTAAAAGGTCAAAAAATGCTTTTGAAATTGTTAAAATTTTGATTTATCAGAGTGGCCATGGAAGTTTCTAAGGTAATATTCCATATTATGAATTTGATTTTTATTACTTATCAAAAATAATTACCTTGGAAACTTACATGGCCAGTTTGATAAATCAAAATTTTAACAATTTTTTAAAAATTTTTTTTATTTTCTAAGTAAAAGCTAGATAAAATTTAATGATCTTATCATTCGTAGTTTACATTTCTACATTATATTTGTATCTTTCAGTTTTTCTCTAAAATAATTTGGGAAGCAGGAATTTGCGTAAATAAATTTTTACACGTTAATATCCTATGTTCGCCTAACTCATTCAGCACCCGGTATAGACGAATACCCTCTTAACTTTAAAACTATTCTACAATTTTTATAATGATTTCTTTTGTCTGGTAAGTACTGGACGGAATATATTAGAAGAAACTAATTTTGAACACAATTTTTCCAATATGGTGTAAATCCTAGTGGTAAGTTGGAAATTTGCTAAACTACATCATTCCTTAAATATTTTATTATTATTAACAGTTTTTATGTAACTTGGCCATCTTGTCCCACTGTCGGTTTATTTTTAGGGCATTTGCAGTTAAGCAATTTTGCTAAAATCTTTTGTACTTATGTGTGTAAATAAGATGAAAATCCAGCAATATTCAGTAAGGTACCATTATTAAAGAATCAGGTTGACAGTTGTGACACTTTTATGAGTGTTTTCTAAACCTAGTGATGAATTTTTAATTATAGTACCCAATAAAGTACTACTTTTAAATAAATACTATCTCATTTTGTAGTAGATAATCTCAAAATGTTAAAAATGTATGAAGAAAAATACAACTTTAAATAAGTTTGTTTAACTTTAGTTTTAAAATTACTCATTAGTAGTTGTTAAAAAGTGTTGTTAAAAAACTTAATAATTTTCAAAATACAGGATGACAGTAAATAATCCAAAAAGCAAATAAAATAAAAATTTTGCAGATCATTGCAAAAATTAGGGCTTATATTTTCGTAAAAAGATAAAAATTATGTGAGATGGCATTTAGCAACATTACATTGGTTTGTAAATATTAGGGTTCATTTAACACACGGAACGAATTTTAACCGAGTTCCTTGATAGAGTTCTTTCATTAGAAATATCCCAACCAGGATATTAAAAAAATGTGGGTTTCTAAAGCTGCGTACACAGTGGAAACCGGTTTACCGGCGCCGACGTACTTGCTTATCTCCCACCAATGTTAATTAATGGAACCGAGGGCAAACGAATATCGAAAGGGTAAGGCGGAATCGGAAATCTGCTTTTACTGTGAGAGTACCCTGAGGCATTTCAACTCATTAAAAGTAGCTGGTGGATTTCTGTTTTAGCGGTATTAACAAACAAAAATTGTTTCCTAACACTAATCTGAGCTAGACCAGTAGATCTCTCTTTTAACTGTAAAAATACTCCTAATCTGTATAGATACTACTACTGCTCTCGTAGTTGTTCGCCACCCCCACGCCCAGCCACAAGCCCAACTAAAAGCATACAGGGATTGGATTTTATTGTGGAGGGCAAGACAAGCTCGCACGCACTTAGGCCTCTAAACTACTACTACCTACTACCTTCGATTTCCCAGCAGTGTATGTGGCGCGACTAGGAATGGAACTGCGGTTTTCCGCTTCCTAGCCTGCCAGTATATGCTTAAGAGCACACTGCTGGGTAAGCACACAGAGAAATGCGGTCATTACGGTCAATATTTGCTTAAAAATGTAAATATTAAAATCGATTTTTGGCTAAACTAATCAGTATTTGGGCATAATCACATAACATCTACATATAAGACTCGACTTCATCCAAAAGATTTAGATCCGACTAAAAAAAATAAAATTAACCTAGAAAAAACAAAACAACAATAAAAATTTTATGAAAAATATAGGAGTAAAATTTCTTAGTCTCTCAAAGCTACCTAGCACGTACCTGGGGCTACTGTTTTCATACACAAACAACGTTACCGGATTCTGCATTATTCTAATCAAGACTGATATTCGTGTTTAACTACTGTAACTGGTCTATTACTGTTTAACCTTACTTTCTACTTAAACTGTTACTAGAAGATACTGATTTAATTAGGTTACGTTTCTTGCTTACATAATGACGTTATGGATAAAACATTGGTAGAGTTGACGATAGAAATAGATAGGTGGATTCAAATAAGTTCCCTATATTTTATAAAAGAACAGCACTTTTCAAACTTTTTTTAGCGACCGCCTTTTTTATCGTGAATAATTTTGCAGCCACCCAGAAATAGGAAGAACCTATTTTCTTTATTTTTAAGACAATTAAACTCACAAATATGAATCACAAATACTTTTATTGTCCCATTTCATATAAAAAGTAATATAAAATAAATAAAAGTTTTCAAGAAATAATTCTGATATCTTATTCATTTATTTGACGACCCCCGTCGTTTGAACGGTATATTCTTTTTTGAAAGCTAGCGTGGGGATTTCAAATAAAATTAGCATCATAACGTTGATAACTATGTAATTGTATTTTGTTTATTTAAATTGCGAAACAGATTTGGAGTATATGGCTGAAATGCTCGTTCCATGAAAGTGTACGTTTGTGAAGTTACGATCTTATCAAAAATTGTATAGAAATCGACATAAGGTGATCAAAAAGAATCCTGATGATCCCTATATTATTTAGTAAAAAAAATTTTGAGATCATGTTATTGCCTTAAGCTGCTTCCAGAGTGAAGAAAGGTTTACCGGCGCCGGCTTACCAACTCATCTCTTTTCAATGTTAATTCATCTAGCCGACGACAAACTAAACTGGCAACCAAACAAATATCTCAATGTAAAAATCGACATTGGTAAACCGGATCAAAAACCAGCTTTCTCTGTCTATGGCTAAATCGTAAGCTTTCAGGAAAATCTTAATTTTTGAAGATCGGCTACTCACAATGCAAGATATTCTTATATATTTCAAAAGAGGTGAGTGATATTATCACTTTTTAAATGTTTAAGGTTATCTCAGTACCTATCTCATATTGTAGGCTCCCACAGATAAAGTTACATTTTTGGTAATGCTTAAGTACCAAGTGAATTTATTATAATTTATTATTATATTTATGAACAATAGCCGATTATAGGTATACTATAGTAAGTAACATAATTATTATAATATTATATTCCATATTTTTTTCTGAATTTAAAAAAGTCTAATACAATTTAAAATTATCTTCCAGGTGGTCTACGATTTTTCAAAGATTCATACAATAAGCCAACAAGGTGTTACATTAGTTATGGTAAAGCCCCGTTTCCTTGTCAATAGCCCACTATTAGTAGAAAAGTATCAAAAATTCTTGAAGAAGTTTTGCAAAAAAATCTCTTCGTTCTAAAACTTGTAATGCAGAAGTGAAAATAATTCTGATTCAATAATTGAATTTTGCAGTAGTTACAAAAAACTTCATCAGAAAGAGGTACATGGTACATGATGGGTTAAATTTTCAATTATGAAAGGATAATTAAATCATCACAATTCAATAAAGATTTTCTGTTTAAATTATTTAAAAAATATTATCAAGTGCTGTAATGTACATAATTTGTTTTTAATTACTTTGTTGTATTATCGCCAGTAGCTTACGAAATGATTTTTCAACCCATCGTTTGTGGTAAGACAATGCCGCCATTACTTGAAAAATTTAAGTAATTGGTAATTACCCCAGTAAATTAAATTTTGATAAGCTCCACTTAACAATAAGAAAAATTTAATTAGAGAAAAAAATAATAACCGCCACAAGCTGCTTTAAATAACAATAACACAAACAAAGAAAGAGTCGATTAAAATTAAAACGTAAAATTTATTACGATTTTAATTTACCTATTTGAAGCCGAGTTTTGATTTAAAAAATTTGCTTTACGTTTACCATGGAGCTTTTAAGCTTCGATGGGTTACACTTTTTTAACAATACATACCGATAGTTGTCTTTTAAAACGACTTTTTTATGTCCCCCGCAGGCACCGGGCTCTTTTTGCTTTCAAACCGAGTAATTTTTACTTTTATAGCATTTGTGTCGTATTTTGATTTTTTTTCAAAGGTTTAAGTGTTATTACATTCGCGTCCTTTACTCTTTTTAGCTAGGCAAACGTAAAATATATAGTAAAAATTAACTGAATTCCTTTTTCCCTAATTTAATGTACAAAATATCGTAAAATAATTCAAAATATCGTGTAGGTGTTTATTAATGATTTAATATTTATTTGTGCGTAAACGTATTCATCTAACCCACTTTTATTACACATAAAGATTTGATTTACACCTTAGATGTCGTAAAAATTACTATGTATATAAAATTATAGAAAAGAAAAGCAGAATCACTTTTTATTAACAATTTATTTCGTTTTTTGACTTTGCACTTTTAAATATGTAAAGGTTGACCTATAGATGCAGTTTTATGATATTAACTTTTAGAATGGACGTAAATGAGAAGATAAAATTTATTTATAGCATATTAAAATTTCAATACAAAAAATCAAGCTTGATCTCACTTATAACTTATAAGTCGACGTGATTTTCAATATATTTAACAACAGTTTAGGTTACATTATGGCCATTGTTGCTTGAACCCGGTTTGAATGGGTTTACGAAGTGAGTTTAAGAAAATAACTAACAATGAAACACATTAAAGAAACCGCAGAATTATACAGCAACTATTTGATTTAATTAATAAATGTGTAATCGATTTAAATTTAATTAAGCCAATAATACAATACGATACCATTTGCAATGACAGTTCAAACTATACTTCAAAATAAATTAAACAAAAAGGCCACATCATGTCCTTTTCGTTACGGATTATTATAAAATAGGTTCCGCTTTTTTGAGAAGCTACTGTAATTTTTACGCTCCTAATATCTAACAAACTAATATTCCTACGAAGGTTATTTTTCAATTATGTTGTCAACACTTTACTATTTAGTCTTATAATAGCATAAAATTAAAAAAATATCAAGACAGTTGTAAATTTTTTTTTTTGCAATTCTGGAGGTAAAGTACTCACTTTACACCCCGATTTGCAGGTGTAAAGTGGCACTTTTTTACCCTGAGGGAGTAAAGTAACTAAATCTGGTGATTCTTTTATTTTCCTTGGGCAATAAAAGCTTTTTTTACGCCCCCGCTAGGCCAAATGTTAGTGCGATCTACAATGAAATATATTGTTGAGTTAATAAATATAAATAAATAAATAAAAAGTACTTACTTTTGCTATTAAAAACTGCGCACGAGACAAATTTTCCAAAAGATTTGACACGTAGTCTGATGTTAAAACGCCCGATTTTTTGACCACTTACCCTCATTTTTTCTTTTCATAAAGGCGGTCAACTTAACGGGGTGCCAATTGCTACTTTCTAGTACTTCTTGGTATTACACTAGTAATATTATCATTGATTTTCTTGATTGTATCATAAAAATTTGCACTATTTTTTGATAACAAAACACAAATGGTTGTGAATGCTTTATTGGCGTTCCTACTTTACCTTCCGGAATTGCAAAAAACAGTATATGCACGACGGGAGTGAAGTGACTTTACTCTTTACTCTTAACCCAAAAAAAAATGTACTATTAACATCCTCAATTTTTACCTTAGTTACAGCTTTCTGCAGATGTTTAAATTAAACAAATTCATGGAAACAAATATAAGGGTTAAAAACTGTATATTTAAGCAGGTTTATTAAACTTCAGGGTGAAAAATTCTACCAAACCGTAGGGTAGAAGTGCGGTATCAGTAAATCTATATCAAGTGCTTTGTAAATTAATGAAGTGTTCGCTTTGCCATCCGTATCCATCTCTATCAATCAAACATTTAGTTCAATGAAGTTTTACTGGACCTACATCGATGACATCTGCAATTCTTCTATAAGACACTACCAGGCAAGAAAATAAATATAATAGCGACATAAAAGACATTTCCTGTTAAAAAAAAGAAATTTCTTTTTTTTAATAAAATAGCAAAAAATGTTAACATTCTTTCGCTTAATTAAAAAAATTTATTTTACACCAATCGTAAAGTTTCTTTTACAGCCGTTGCTTATGTACTGGAGGAAGCTAATCAAGTTGTTATAATATTAACATTTTACGGTGATATAATAATATTATAATATGGTCGTGAGAAAATGAAGTTTTAACAGCAGTTGTGTGAAATTATAAGAAATTTAAACAAATAATAAATTTATTTTACTTAAACTTGTCGTAATTTTTCAGTCGTTTATAATTTTTCTCACACACTGCTTTAGCAAAACTATAGGAAAATATTTGAAACGTTTACGGTTAATTTATTTAATTATTAATAATAACATTTTTACAAATAAAATCTGCAAATGCGTAATACGTGAAGTAGTAATTTGGAGACTAATATTTTTACTTCTAATTAAGTGGAAAATTTAGTAATCTTTAACTACATAGCATAGACATGTTCACAAAATTATCCTACTTTTAATATTATATTCGATCGATCTGGAACAAATTATTCACTTCTTGTACGTTGTAAAATAATAATATTCATTCTTAATTATATTTCAATAATAATATACAAGGGACTAAAGAGCAATATTAATCCTGAGCGTGAAGTTAATTTACACGAGGCGTCAGCCCAAGTCAAATTATCACACTTTAGTCTTGTGGTATACACATAATTTTATACATGAAAAATAAAAAACCAAAACGACGAAACGTTTTAATTCCATTTTTTAAATTTTATTTCTATCTACAAATAAAGATAAGTTTTATTTTTACGTTTTCTTTATTAAAAATTGTTTTCCGAGACAAATTCTCGCTTCGTGAAAAATGCAAAATCATCAAAGATTGCGTCTATTTTCATATCAAGAAAGTATGAATTTCCTCTCGAATAACATTATTTTATAAAATTTTCAAATGCAAAAGTGTGTATTTGGCATAATAATATTCATGATTTATACAGTAATAAAATATGAAAAAAAGCGTTTGATTTTCATGGTTTCAAAACCACGAAAAATTTAGATTGAGCTAGAAAATATAGTTAGTTATACACGTAGTAGATACTAAATTTTCAAAGATAAATTTTTAATCAATTTTCATTCTCATTGCAATTTTATAGTAAATTTAGTGTATTACGTTACCAATACTGTATTAATTCAATTTAAATAGTACTACATTTCAATTTAGTATGAATAATTATGTTCAATTTTACTGTAAGAAATAGAGGAATGCAATCGGAAATTTCTATATAGAAAGTGATAAATGACATATTTTTAATTATAGAAATTTCATAAGGATTCTTCTTTTTAACCTCTGCTTGTAAATTAATTACGTTTAAATTAACGTAAAATATTTGAATTTGACAGTGTATAAGACCGTAAGAATACCACATTGTAAATAATTTGACGTAAAATTTTGCGTAAAATTGCTTTCTGTCGTCAAATTTACTGGATATTTAAGAGTTCTTTGAATCAGTAGAAAAATAGCAGCTATTTTTCTTGTTTAGCGTACGAAGTACCTCTTTACGCAATAAAACTAAAATACTTTATTGGAAGAGCCGGTTGGATTTTGACGAGCCGTAGGCGAGATCTCAAAACTTTTCTGCAATTTGCAATAGCTCCAAAAAAACTTTATTACTAACTTTTAATTAAAATTAATAATAAAAGTAAGTGAAAAATTATAGTTAATTGTAAAACCAAAGATAATAAAAAAAAGGACTGTTCTGATCGGACAGATTCCATTTAACTAAATAAGCTAAACGTTTCTAAATAACTTAACAAAGCTTAAATAAATATACTCGACATTTGAATACAAACTCGTAATCACAAAGAAAATTTTAAGAATGAAAATTTGGTTACCAAAAAGATTCCGTTGACTACATCATTCTCAAGGAAATATCTCGTTTATGTATTTTCTTACAAATTTATTATCTGAAGAACCAAATTTGTCAAATTTTGCTGATAGGTTATTTTTAAAAATATACAAAAGAATTAGGAACACAAAAACAATTTTAAAAATCTGCTTAAAAAGTGCCGAAAAAGTGTTACAAAGCTCATTTTTGTTTTTCATTTTCGATAAATTCAATTGTGACACTTTTGTTGCAAGGTATTTATTATAATAAATTTTTCTAATTTTTTACCTACGACAAAGAGCAAGCCCAATAAAGAACCTTCAACCTGGGAGATTAAAAAGACAGCCAAAACAAAGTTCTTACTTCACCTGGAGTCGAACTCGCTTGACCACTATGCTCCGACCGTCTCTAGTTTCTTTTATATAAAAATTTAACATTATTGGAACTGGAAATTGATTGCTTTATTTTTATCTCTTAACTTGCAATATTTTTTCTGTAAATATCTATTTACTAAAAACAAGTGTGAAATGAAAACACTATAAATAAATTTTAGCAGTTGCAGACCAAGCGTCTCAAAGATGAATTCGTGAAATTTTTCATGTTTTGGTAAACTAAACCCCTTAAAAATATATCTCAAGATTTCGGCTGAGTTTGCTTACATCTACGGGCACTGAAGCATTCTTATTAATGCTGGTTAACTAAAAATTTTGAAAATGTATGCTAATTAACATAATACATTTTAGACCAACTAAAAATGCACTAAAATACTTTTAGAACTATAAATATATAGTTAACTATCGCAATGTAGAATATAATGCTGAAACTATGATGATATCATCAGGTTTTTAGACAGAGAGTTTTTAAATTTTGATTTTTAAATTTGGGAAATTTTAAATTAAAAAAAAATTATTTTTTAATTATTTAACAAGGGGGATTGATATTTTAATCTATTGATTTCCATAACTTCCAGAAACTCGAGCTTTTTATATTTTTACTCGATGTGCAAAACTTTATGGCTTTGTTATATTATAATAAATCAAATGCAGAGAAAGCAAATATTTAATAATATCTATATTGCTAATTCTAAAAAATCTGATGTGACACAACACATAACTTTCCCATTTAAAAAAGTAAAAGTAAATAGTTACAAATTAAATCTTTTAATTTTTTTTCCGACACTTATTGCCACTCCTTAGTTGCAGGTCTACTTAATTTTCATTGATCTACTGATTAACACCTGACCCACACTTTCAAGTACAAAGAAATGAGAAATTGCGTTAAAAAATTTTATATCTTTATATTTTAAATGAGCATACAATAATCTGTCATTCTTTACAAAGAATTTTTTGAAACAAAAAAAAATTTCGTTAATCCATTTGTGCGCATCATAAAACATCAGCGACTTACAAATAAAAGAGGTTTTAGCGGAGGGATTTCAACCAACAGCTAATCAGTTCATTACAATTCAAAGTAGTGTACAAAATTTTATATTTATTGGTGAGCGCCCGCGCTTGTTTGTAATCGTAACCGAAAAATGTTTACACACACGATAAACGACACACACATCCAGACATTGTTCCAAAAATCGTTAATTATCGAAGTGATACCTGTAAACTGAAATTCTAATGTGCCTACGCAAAGTTAGTTTAGACTCGATTACAATACTTTCCTTTACTACGTAATGGGGAAAGTAAAAATGAGTATTAAAAATTTGAGTACCTAATCATAAATCACTAATTTTGAAAATCTTCAGATGCAGTAGTTAAGTATTTGAAAAAACATAACCACAACAACGCCTTGAAAACGGATAATAAACTGAACTACATAATTAATTAATATCAGAAGAAAATCAGATATTTTAACAAAATTCAGAGCATAGGAACTCACATGTCAATTTTCTCAAAAATACATTAGTTTATACTGGCAGAGCTTTCCAAACTTGATTCAATAAATATGCTAGATCCTATCGATTAAACGACGGTAAATCCGTATTGTGAAATAACCACAAACAATAAAGTCATCAAGTCATTCAAATCAAGTCGAAAACTAAAAAATTATAACTAGCTTTTGGAAGCTATGGAAATATTGATTTCTATAGCTTTCATAGATTAAAATATCAATCCACCTTGCCAAATAGGTAGTCAAACTTAAATAACTCGTCATTATTAAACATTTTCAATAAATATTTCCTCTCCCAATAATCAAATTTTAAAAATGCCCTAGCTTACTCCCTCCGTTTCTCTTTTTTCGGCATCACACACAGCAAAAGCGGTCAGAGGCACCATTTTTGCATTTTGCTGGGAACACTTGCCTCACTCACCGTACTGATCAGACTTGGACCTTTCAAGATTTAGTAAGGCATCTTCCATACTTTTTCAGATTTTTGCAAGAAAATTCAATCTGGTTTCATATAAACTCTTAATTCATTTTCCAAATTGCAGGGTTTTTATGAATTTTTGTTTTAATAGTAATTTTTTTTTTGAATAGTATATATTTTGTTGAATATACTGAATGGATAAATAAAGATATAAGTTAAATTAAATTTTTGTTTTTTTAGTTAAAAAAACTTTTCTCAATTTTTTTCTGTGTTTTTTCTGAGATTCTAATATGAATTTAGTAAGGCATTTTCTATGTTTTATTCAGATTTTTGCGATAAAATTGAGGACTGGGAAACCGTTTGTAAAAAAATAAACATTTGGCCAAACTTTGAGTCGCTGACACATTTTTTGTTCAATTTCAGAACCCAGTAACTCGAGTTACTAAATTTTTTTATTCCAGGGTTCTATAAACCAACCTAGCAAATATATTTCTTGGAACAAAAGCAGTTATTTACCAAGAGAACCAATAAATGGCTGTGGAGCATCACTGGGGCCACTATTAGTAAACACAGGTTCCAGTCCTAATATAAGAAGTCCATATATTATACCAAGTTTTACGATGATGGCACAAGCAATTGATCGATACGAAATTCAAGAAAATTTTGTTTTAAAATTTGAGATATCATAGGCACAATGGTACCACAACATGATTTAACTCAACTGCTTACAAAATTATATGCTAATAATTATACATCAAATGAGTCCATCATAAATAACATCCTTCAATTAGTTTTAGCCCATTATTTCTAATCCAAAAGAACTAGCTTCATTTTTTTGGCAAACGTGAGACTTTTTTAGAAATCCATTATCGACGTTATAGGGCCCACAAACGATCAACTTGGTATCATACTTAGTCTCCAACCACTTTGTAAAATTTCATTTGCCGACACGAGCACGTGTGTGGTCGTGTCGGCTTTTTCGAATTTACAAAGGATGTTGCATACTAAGTTGAACACCAAGTTGATCGTCTGTAGGCCCTATTAGAGTTGGTTTAAAATTTTACTTCTTAAGACATTAATTGAACAATTGCAAATAGCTATAAAAACATAAATTAATTAAAATTGTCAAAGAGAATCTGTGCAGGGTTTATTTTGAAAAAAATGGTGTTAGATGGTTTTCTAACTTTTTTCTTAGTCTGTAAATAACAATCTTTAAAGTTACAGTGGAGAATTTTTTAATTAAATTAAATAGCTCAAGTTGAATTTAATTTTAAAGTAAAAGCAGTGTTAATTAATGGAAGCAATGTGTTAAAGAAAACACAAAGAAAAAAAATTAACTGTGAATTGGTGGATAAGGTTGCTTAATTAAGAAAAGGTTTCAAGTTAGTTATGATTGAATAAAGATAAAAGTAAAATGTTAGGTAACTAAAATTGCGTTTGATTTTAAATTTAATTTTTTACAGATTAATAAATTTAATAAACAAACAAGAAATTAAAAAATAACTAATAAAAAATAAACGTATAGTATAAAAAAATCTAAAGGCGACAAAACTAATAAATGAAAAATTTTAGAAAAAGTTTGATTCAGCTTTTTTATAACATAGCAATAATAATTTTGAATATATTATTAATTTAGTATCAATTTTCACATTTTATGTGAATTATATCTTTATGTAGATAATACTATGTTAGATAATATATGTAAATAAAACCTTAATATGCTTCATTAACATCGATGGAATTATTAAGAATGTAAAAAATATCCTGGTCACACAATGGCTGGTTTCCGAAACAATATGACTTAGTTAATCACTGATTAGTTAATCCAGATCAACTATGGATCCAACAGATAGCGTTTATACTAGCGCTGCTGGTCTTTTTCCATTGATTCATAGGCAATCTGGATTAACTAATTAGTGATTAACTATATCATATCGTCTTTTAAACCAAGCACAACTCCTATTTAATTACTCACAATAAAGTAATATTCTTAATAGTACTTACATGATGAAATTTTTTTTATAAATTTTGCTGATAGCTACGTGCGTGAGCTTTAGGTGATATAAAAGTATAAAATATCTGCACATCTTTTGTTAAAGCATGCATTGTGATGTATGATCAACAGATTATATAAAGTAGATTTGAATGGCACAAAGAATTGGAAATCAACAAATAGAAATTTGTAATGCTGATATTGAGAAGAAAATGAAAAATAACCACTCACAATTCTACACCATAAATAACAAGGAGAACTTGCAATATCGATCAATTAAATGCTTTTATATTTTTAATTTTTCAACATTTTCAAAGAAGAGTATTATAAGATAACAAACAAATTTCGTACACGAAGGTCGCATTATATGAAAAATGTATTATTTTAATTGATATAAACTAGAATACCTATAAAAAAGGAACTAAAAATGTATAATTAATATTTTTAGTTATATTCTTGAAATTAATTGGATAAATTTATCTAAAATTATGTTATTGAATTATAAAATAATTGAACCAAGTATTTGAAAATTTAAAAAATAATTAATATGGGATTTTAGACGAGTAAACGACAATTTTAATATTTTTATATTTTTTGTGCAATGACACTTCTTTATTAACTTCGCCCAATTATCCCAAACTTACATTTAGCTTTTTAATAGTTTTGAAGAGCACGTAGTAAATTTTATTTGTGCGTATCTATTCAATTTTGTGTTTGTAGCTGTAAATACACATTTCAATGATATTAACCCTAATGTTCCTGGATTGTAGTAGCGGGTACTTTTTTGACTTTGCAGTGAAATATCTCCGCTTGTATTTTTCACAGAGACCTGGGATTTGGTGACATCTTATAAAAAATAGTTGTTAACGTATTAAAGTCATTTTGAAAGCTACTATATTTTTATAAATGCATTTTTTTTGCGATAATAAAAAGTTAGGCAACTAAATTTTTGGTCAGTATTTTTATCATGAAATGGTCAGTATATTTTAAAATAAATGGTCAGTATTTAATAATATTTTGGTCAGTATAAATATTTAAGTGTTAGTATTTAATTGAATTTTGGTCAGTATAAATATTTAAGTGTCAGTGTTAAATTCAATTTTGGTCAGTATAATTTATTATTTTGGTCAGTATTATTTATTAATTTGGTCAGTATATTTTTGTTATTTTGGTCAGTACACTCTACTGTAAGTTGCAGTAAGATTTTGTTTGATTATTAGGTATATTTTTATTTTATTACTTTTTTTTTAGCTAATTTTTGTTGTCAGTAATCATTTTTAATAATATAAGAAATTTAAATAATTATTGTAAAAATTTTATTTCATTAATTTATAAACTGAAATACGGAATTACTTTTTTTATTTTTATAATTTATTATAATATAGAAATTATACATAAAATATTTAGAAGATTGCAATTAAAAAATATATACAAATAAATTATAATAGTAAAGGAAATGTTATATAATTAATCCACTAGAAGAGCTCGAGTAGCTAATTTTGGCCTTCCCCTTGAACGCTTTTCACCGATAGGTATTTGTTTAGCTGCTGGGGGAGGTTTGACATATTTTAAACGTATATCCAAGCCTATTATATGCTTGCATATATATTTCTTAAAGAAACCTGGACAAGTGCAGCGGCCATGAATCCAGTTTTCTGTTTGTTTTGGAAGATTCACAAACCATACTTTAAATGCTCTTTGTTTGAACTGATCAAAAGGGTTCCAGCGCATTTCTGATACGGCTGAAATTTCCTCCTCCGCAACAGTAAGTTCTTCATTGGATGGACAAAAATATTGAATTGAATCTTCGCATGTCATTGATGAAACTCGGATCTAGAAGGGGGGGAGAGACTGCAAGGGTGCCTGTTCTGAGTGGTAGCTAAAAGAGCTCCAAATTCATATATTGAAACTTTTAAACTTATTTGATCTTCAAACTCAAATTATGTAGAAAGGAAAAACCAATAAAAGGGAAAAAATATTTATAAAATGAGAAATAATATTTGGCAAGTAGTGACCATTTTCTGTTCCGCACATTCATGCTCATTTCATACATTTTCCATAACTTTTGCTTTTTATGTGTTTTTAATTTAAATGTTGTTTTTTCAGCTCGGACATGGTCGCTGGCTTATTGACGTACAACTTCTTCTTTCAAATAAAAGCATTCAAACCATAACAATCGTTTTGCGTCACCCTGTATATACTGATATGTTTAAAATAATGACCATTTATTTAAAATACTGATCATTTATTTAAAATACTGACCATTTATTTAAAATACTGACCATTTATTTAAAATACTGACCATTTATTTAAAATACTGACCATTTATTTAAAATACTGACCATTTATTTAAAATACTTATTTTTTTTTATTGACTCCATATTTTTGTTACAATCTGTCCGAGACAATAAGCAACATTGTTTGATGTATTACAAGGTAAAATAAAATAAAATGTCATATTGGAAAGCTTGCCCATTGGCATGCCTCCCTTAAAAGAGATAAGATTATATTGCACTCACGCACTCAACACTTATCGCGTGGACAAATCCATCGGTTCACGCCGTTTAAGTCTTCTCACTTGTAGCCCAGCAAGTAGATCACTCACTAGTGCGTTGGGATGATCTTCGAGACGAACACGATATTTCTTGCTCGTATGATTTATTTCTTCTCTGACACTTCTGATCCGCAAGTCCGCACTAATAATGGTGTTGGGGATGTACCAAGGTGCATCACAAATATCATGCAACACTTTAGATTGGAATCGCTGGATTTTATCAATGTTGGACTCACTTGCTGAACCCCACAACTGAATGCCGTATGTCCATATGGGCTTCAGGATTGTCTTGTATAGCAATAATTTGTTGTCAATAGATAAGGGTGACTTGCAACCCATAAGCCAGTACATTTTGCGATGGTTGAGACCCAGCTGTAGTCGCTTTGACCAGATGTGTTTGGTCCAGGTTAGTCGCCGATCTAGATGGAAACCTAGATATTTAACAGTTTCTTGTACTGGGAGTGTTTCATCAAATAGTACTACGCTAGGGCAGGTTCCCCTTCTGAGTGTAAACGTGGTGTGCACCGACTTTGTGGTGTTGGCCTTTATACGCCATTTCCTCAGCCAATTTCCTATCTTATTTGTATGCTCCTGTAGGATCTGGGATGCACGAATTGGGTCTTCATCTGAAACCAATATGGCCGTATCGTCCGCAAATGTGGCTATTTCGGTGTTGTCACTTTCCGGCAGATCTGCAGTATACAGAAGATACAGAATCGGTCCAAGAACGCTACCCTGAGGTACTCCAGAGAGCATTGGTTCCAAGGCTGAATAAGCTTCGCCAACCTTGACAAAAAAGTACCTGTTTGTTAGATATGATATTAGCAGGCTGCTGTACGGATAAGGTAAGTATATTTTAATTTTGTACTTCAAACCGTCATGCCAGACTCTGTCAAACGCTTGCGAAATGTCTAAAAAGGCAGCTGAACAGTACCTCTTACTTTCCAAGTCAGTTCTGATCTTTTTTATGACTCTATGCACCTGCTCCATCGTTCCGTGTCTGAATCCGAATTGATGGTTGGGGATTAAGTTCGTGTCTTCTAATATGGGTTTCAATCTTTTTAAAAACAGTTTTTCAAAGATTTTGGATAGGATGGGTAGCAAGCTTATAGGTCTGTAGGAAGACGTTTCAGCCGAGTCTTTCCCCGGTTTCTGGATCACGATCACCTGCGCCACTTTCCGTTGTGAAGGAAAATGGCCATATCTAATGATTGCGTTGAATATGATTCTAATTAGTTTGAAGCCATTCTCTGGAAGGTTTCGTAGAATCTTTGCCGTTATCAGATCATATTCTGAGGCTTTCTTTGATTTTATTTGCTTAAAAATTACGTTTTTTATTTCATTCATTTTGAATTTTTTTATTTGTGGGCTTATTTGATATGGCGCTGCGAGTTGTTGTTGTATGGGATATTCTTCTTCAAGAGAAATTTCTCTTGGTGGTGGTTGGAAAACCTTGACCAAATGTTCTGCAAAAATTTTGGTTTTTTCTTCGTCATTTCGAGCCCATTCTCCGTTGGTTTTTCTAATTGGTTGATTAGTCTTCTGAGTTTTCTTTGTGGCACGCGTAACCTTCCATAAAGAATAGTCGGTTGCTTCAGTTGCTGTAAGGTTTTCAAGTTTTTAAGGTTTTTAAATGACTCAATATGATATTAATACACTTTAAAAACATAAATAATAGCTTAAAAACCCTAATAACTGCAAAAAAGACCACAGAAAACACTGAATAACGTGAGTATTATGCCAGGGTACCGGGTACCTCATTCAGGTAATATATGTTGTATTTTTATTCAGTAACATGAGGGTTAAAGCAAATTCCTAGGAATTTATAATTTTTTTAATTAAAGTCAGATAAAAGTACAATAAAATTCAAATAATTTTATACCTTTTAAAATGTTCACCTTTTGCTACGACTCTAAAGGGTTTTTTAAAAACTGTAATTTCTAAAATTTGTAATTTGAAAACATTCTTATCTGATTATAAATCCATTAACAGGCAAACTACACCGTGAACGATGGGCGACATGAATTTTTTTTTATGTAGGAATGTAATTAATGAATAAATTATACGAGCAGTTCTAATTCTACATACATACATAATAATTATTATGTCATAATGAAATAGTGTCGTATAAAATGTCGTGCTATATTTCGTCTATAAAACAGAATCACATAATATTGTCCGTCAATTTAATTTTATAAATTAAAAATTAAGTTAGATAGCAATTTAGTCTAGTTATAATTTTGAATCCAAAGTTCTTGAGTTAGAATTTTACGAGTTTTAAAATTTACTAATGAAAAATGTCATTCTTTGTTTAATTTTTAAAAACCATGTTTCTCTATCACATTGTAACACAAATTGTTAACTTATTTCCCAAAAAAACTATAAAAATTGATATTCTAATATGTTTCAACAAAAATCCCGGCAAAATGTTTTCAAAACCCTGAATAAAGAAAAGGAAGGACAAAGAAGAAGTGACTGCCAAAATGGGAAAAAATATTATAAAACCACTTATGATGAAATCAAACAACCCTAAAGTATTTGCTTAGAGTAGGTATAACTGAAGGAGTAGAAGTAAAAGTAGTCGATCATGAATTTGTTGCGCAGCCGGAAATGAAGGTTTCCACTCTTCGAGAATACCTGCATATAAGTCATAAAATTTAAAAGCGTTCTTTGGGAATGAAAAATTATGAAACTTTTTACCTTTTTTTTAATTTTAAAAATTAAGGAAATTTTCTAAATATTCTTGATTTAAATAAATATATCCTTGATTTAGGCCAATTATATTCTCGCTCATAATATACAAACAAGCGATGCTTGAGTTAAACATTTCTGTCTATCAGTGGAGTTCAGGGAAAAATTTTAATTTAAACCGGGGAAACCTTAGAAATCAGGAATGTAGAATATTATATTTTTGTAATATAGTTTGCTTACAGTTTTGTAATATTACTGAACTAAACAAAAGTAATTAACAGAATTAATGAATTCTGTCATTTTTGTCTTTTGGAGAATGTAAATAACATTTTAAAAAACCAAAACATTCTCTGGAAGCAGAGGATTCTGAAAGAATAATGCAAATATTCAAAAATTAAAGTTAGGTACCTCTTAGCAGAAAAGAAGAATTCTGTGGCATCTTAAGAGTTCAAAACCCAATTAACAAATCAACTGATTCATTAGGTTGTAACGTCGTTTGCGAACAAATGCGGCTAACTATCTAAGGGAACACACGCCCGTCCAGTACCAGAGCTGGGTCGCGCGTACGCGGTTTGTGGATTCTAAAAATAACTTACCTCACTCAGCACAACTAGCTTAAAGTTACTGCTAACTAAAGAATAAATTGTGTCGGCCAGCAAGACAAAAAAAAATGAGTAAAAAGTTTTATTGTATTACAAAAAAGATGGTTGATCAGATCAACCAAATATACACAGATGAAAAGTAACACTGCTATTACAAACAATACAGTAAGCCGGACTCAAGGTCCCAAACAGAAATGTTTGCAGCTGAAGGCCACTAAAGAAAAAACCACTAGGAGACTGGTTGGTTGCCTCAGCAATAGGCTTACTTTAGTAAAAAAAAAGTGAAAAGCACTACCAGTGAACGATGACAAAAGGTCACTTCGCTCAACAAATAATATAACCTTAACAGGTAAGATTGAAATAAAATTTCTAAAATTGGGTTAACAAACTGAATATAAATAATATTAACCAAGTGGCCTACCATATATCTGCTTACTCTGGTAATTAATGGGCATTTATTTAACACCAAAACACTATCTTTTGGCAGAATCACTTCCTTTCGAGATCTCGTCCAAAAGTTCCTTCCACCAGTGCTGAATTTGATTTCAAAAGCTAAAAATAAAGCAAACACACTTAGAAAATTATACGTATTCCTTCTCTGTCACCTCAAGCGTTTCTGTAATGAACAAGTATTGGTTGAGCAAAAGTAAACACAGTGTTACGCCACTGGAGTGCGGTAAATAATGACTAACTAATTATTAACACTTGATTTTTGCAAAACAAAGTTGAATAATTAGGATGGACTATGTACGGTACACAACGTCGGCCAAACAAGACAGACACGAAAGCAACAAATGGTTGACACGCTGGAGGTAGAATATTGAAATATGAAACGATACACAAACCGTCGTGGTGCTGTTGATCGTAGCTGATGAATTTCAAAATTGAAAATCAGCTGTTTGGATTGGGCTTCATTATTTATGTTTGGAATCCTGATGGATCCCACCAGAAGGCGATTTATGCGGTTCCAAAATATAAAATTCGCTTATCAACAGATGTGACTCCCAGTGCTTATCTGTCCTACCGTGTGGATGGTAAATTACATTCTGACGACAGTGTTTTCGGGCTGTAGTCGGAACGACCAATTAAACTCAAAAAAATTGTGAAAATTTACTCGAAAATAACTTAAATACATTCAAGCACCAAAAATATCAACTACTGCCATTCATTGATTATTAATCAAACAGCCTTGAGTTCAATTGACCAATCCTGAGCGTTCAAATTTGATAAATTATATTTAAACTTTAAAATATCGAGTTATTATAAAAATTAAAAGTTAATTAAACGATTTATTAAGCTTTCGAGTTATAATAACTCGATATTTTAAAGTTTAAATATAATTTAATATCAACGAGTTAATAATTTATCAATTCAAATTTGATAAACCTTAATCAAAAATAATATACACGGTACGTCAAGAGAAAAATACCAGAGAATACATAATATGTGCATTCTGTATGAGACAACGTTAAAATTTTTGACGAATCATAAATGAGGCGTCTAGGATCAAAACCGGACATGTCACATTTTTAAAATCAGAGTTAGTTGCTGCATATGAATCAGAATGTAGAGTACTTTAAGCCTATAAAATATTAAGTTTCAAAACAGAACAATTTTTATATATTTGGCATAGCAAAGTTGATGCTTGGTAACAGAAGCGGACGTGTCCACTATAGCGTTGGGAGCAATATCGGACATGTCCCTATTAGCCAATAGCGAAGCACGGAGAAGTGGCGTGATTAGCCGTAAGTTACTTCTGTTATATTTTGCAGTATTCTATTATTACAACAACGTGTAGGTTGTTTGTAAAAAGGTGGTCATAGATATTCCATGTTATTTAGGGCAAAACCTTCGTTATTTGTTTATTTTTTTACATTTTGAGAAACTTTGTCCAAATTTGACTGTGTCTTGGTTAATATTGAGTTTAAAAATTTGCTTTACCCACCAAATTTTAGCAAATTTACTACTCTATAACTGTAATAATCTATGGTACCTAAATTATACTCAGTTTACGAAATATAAGCAAAAAACCGAAAAAAGTTAAAAAAATTTGAGGATTCTGCCCTCCCCGCTTAAGTTAGCACAGGGTCTTTGAGGTCATAAACTTAGGATAGACTTCCTAGAGTATCCCCAAACAACCTATCAAAATTCCATTAGCTTTGGCAGGCCCGTAGCCAACGGGGGAGGGGCACCTGGGGTACGTGCCCCCCTTCCCCCAAAATGTTCAAAAAAAGAATTTTTTTTGGAAGTAAAAAATTTGAAAGAAGGTAATTATTATTAAAATAGAAGGAAAATAAAGTTGGTAATGGAAAAGTTTTGGCGTTATGACACGAGGAACGTGTCACAATTTTTTCCATTTTTCTCAAAATAGTGTTCATGTGACATTTCCGGTTTTGATCCTAGACGCCTCAAATATTTGTTAGAAGGTTAAAGGGATCAGGAAGGAAAATTAATTGGTTTTTTTGAATTAATAATTATTGTAAGGAAAGTTATAGTAAATAACATGAAAAATATACGTTAAATTGAAAAGATAATAATATGTAAGTTTTCGGATCTAAATTCAAAAATAACGGTGGTACAAAGCTGGGAGCACTTTTGCGTACATTGCATTAGAGTTTTGTTATTACACAGTAAAATACAGAAACGTAATGTATGTATTTAATTTAACCTAACATTAAATATTCTAATTTGTAATTCTTAATACAATTCTAGAAAGTACGACAGAGTATCTTTGATTTAATAGTCCTGAGGAGATATCTTCCTGCATCATTTTTATAAAAAATGTAAAAAGGAATTAAATACTTACTTATACTATATCGTTAATCTTTTTTTTTTAATTTTCTAAAGATATCATTTGTACATGAGCTTGTTGCAAATATTAGATATTAATATAACATAAATATGGGTGTCCCATTAAAACCGCTTTTTTGAATTTAGCCCCATTTTTTAAGTGTCGGTCGTCCAGCACGGTTATTTGACAGTTTGTCTCGTGTGAACATTAAAGTTTGTTTAGTCATGAATCATTTGATCCATAATGATGCACAACGCATAGAAATTGTAAAAATCCACTACTGAAATGGTGAGATTAGAAAATAAATAAATGAAAAAAATGAAATAAATGATAATTAAAAAATGAAAATTTGTGGATTTTTCGATCACCATAACGCACATTTTGAGTATCTAAATTTGGTATAATCTAATCAAAACTGCTAATAACAACTTCAATACATTACTTCCTGCTCCTTTGTTCACAATTGATGAACAGTTCATCAAAAAACACAACAAATATAATAAAATTCAAAGATTTTAACGAACTAATGTTACTAATAGATTCTATACTTCTAAAAGTATCAAGTAACTTAATAATGGTAGGTATTTATATTAATTATTGTTATGTTAATTTGATGAAAGTTTATTTTTACTGTCCTTTCATGTTGTGAATGAGCTAAAAAAATCAGGAAAAAACCATAAATTATAATATAAAATCCTCAAACATTTGATACTAATTTCACTCAATTAGAAACTTTTTTTGGAGTGGTAAATAAGTAAAACCATGTGGTAAATAAGTAATCAATTTTTTCATAAAATTTATTTAGAAAATTTGGCATGCTGTGTGCAAGATGTCAAGCATCGAAACAATATTGTAATATATAAAGATTTCTATGTTATAGAAGCAAATCTATTCGTATTCAGTGTGTAAATATATCGTATAGACATCCGTAAGACAGGAAGCTACATTCTTGACATATTCCACTGACAATTCAAACTTCAAAATGAATATAAAAGCAAAACGTATTACTCCCAAGCGTACTCAAACAAGCAACCAATGTTAAGAGTTTTTCTATTCTTCTGACCACTTTTATATATTTTAAGCATCAGGGGAGTGATTAATTTTATTTTAACATAAAAGCAGTTTAAAATGTACGACAACATTTAAGTATCTACAAATTTTCTATTATTATATCTAAAATAATTTTAGTTTTACAATAATCCAGTTTAAAATAGTTCTTTCATCTCAAAAAAACATTGTTTGAAAAATCGTGGAAATGAAAACTCCCAGTACCCACCATTTCTTGGCATTTGACTGAAAGCTTCAAAAATTTTTAATTAGATTTTATAATTTAATGAACTGTCAACAAAATCTTTTAATTTTTTATAATGAGGTCTAATTTTGTAGCAATTCTTTCTATTATTTGGTAGGTAAAAACGGCAATTAATAAATAATTTAATTTAACTGAATATTAAATAATAGAGATTCTGTAAGGACGATTAGTAGCCGGTAAATTTTCATCGCTCTTCACCTATAAATTTGACATTAACAACCATTACAATTTGATTATTATACCTCATCTATCTATAACAAACAAACTTACCTTATAATTTATTATTCGCATACTCGAATAATAGATTTAACATTCTAGATTTATTTTACTTTTTGGTCACAATTTTATTGTTATCTATAAATCAAATTTATTAATAGATAAACTTAAATCAATTTTAGCTATTATTCTGAATATCAGTTAGTAACTTATATGGATACGAAGTGACACATATCAAAAATTAATTTGTCAAATTTAATTAAAAATTGATTTATGTTTTGCCAGTTTGGTACCTACCACTAAAATCAAATTCTATCTAACCATGTAAGTTTCAATAAAATCAATAAGATTTAGAGAATATCGATTTTAAGTTTTTACAGTACCACACTCAGAAAAAAGATTTGTCGATATGACAAAGATGTTGTCAAAACAACAATTATTTTGGTTAATATTATAATATCAACAAAGTGCTTTAATGCTGTAACAAAAGCAAATATTAAAGTTTTAAATCGCAGTCAATAGCATAAAGGGACACTAAACGAGGTCAACCCTTACCTGCGTTTTTAAACCAAATTTGTTAATTTTTAAATTATTTTTAATCTCTTTTGATTTAGTGTCCCTTTCTGCTATCAACTATGATTAAAAAGTTAAAACCGTCAAATACCAAAAATATATTTTAAAAGACTAAATTCTTTCGTGTTACACAAAATAATATTCATTTTTTGAGGCGTTTATCACGAAATAAACTTTTACCTAATAAAATTGTTTATTCTGTATCCATTTATAGTACACTGCAATTCCAACTTTTATCTCAAAAATCCAGTTCTAATTAATTCCTCGCTCTAATGTGTAGGTAAATTTGCAGTAGCAAATTGATTTCTAACTCAATTCTTGTTGAAAATTATCTCTTTCAAAGCAAAGTTCTTTTAATTACAGTTTTATGTAAACAAATTATATTGGATTAACAAATATTAGTTTATTTTAAAGATTATCTAATATTAATAATTGACATTGTTTTATTATTGCGTTTTTATGTTTTCGGAGAAATATAATAATAGGTACAAAATTTAAAAATTATTCGGTCAATAAAATTAATTATATTCTCACGAGCTTTCAGATATTTTTATAACTACCTATAGTCAGATAGTCGTAAATATTAGGTTTTGTTTATTGGCAGTTACAAACATAGCTGAAAGCTCATGAAAATGTAATTAATTTTTATTGCGTTTAATTGATTTGATAATTTTTAAAATAAATACTGAAGAGGTTAATAGTCATTGTAACATATTTTAATAATTTTTTATAGCTTAAATTCAGGTATTTGAGCACCGTGGCTGCATCAGTTCCGTTTTGACTCCTTTTTTCGAGCATTTGTTGGTCTATGGCCAGAGTCTTCACATATTCCATATAAATAGACCAGCCGTCTCAAATCACAAGATTTGAAGTTGCCAATCGGCCAATTCACGAAGTACTTTAAAGGTTTTTTGTAAATAAATTTTTACAATTTAAAAATTGCACTCAAAACAAATGACAGCTCATTGGAAAATAGAAAGTTATCTCTCTCCGGCAACTGGGGCTTCTGAAAAGAACACCCTTTATCTAGAAAAGATATCGTGGGCTATTACATTTTAGAAATCCATTAACAAAATTGTCATAAATTAAACTGAAACAATAGTTGTTCATTTTTGAATTTTTAATGTTTATTATGCACCAATCAAGTGATTTAATACGAGTAATTTAATTAATTTTGTAAAGTACAATGGATACTATCTTAATAACAATGGCGTTGTATCTTAATAGCATTTCGATTCCAAAACTCTGCAACTATAAAAATAATTAATACATATTTTTCTGTAGCAAAAGAAACTCTTCATCTGATTTTTACTGTAGGACGTTAAATTTTTCTAACATGGAAGTGGTATAATATACATACCACTATTATGAATATTATATGGCATATACATCTGTTGTGACATCGGTTTGCAAATGTTATTTTAACTGGAATTAATTAAAATTATTGTTTTACAGTTCTGCAATAACCTTATATCTATGTAATGAAGTAACTTTTTACAAAATTTAAATTACCATAATGACATTATATGCTTAATAAAAGTAGTATATTATAGCTTTTTCAAGAAATGTCTTATTTTACTTTTTATTGCACAACATAAGAACACTTATGAAAGTTTAAAATGGACAGCAATTTTCTTCACTTGGTTTCAATGAAATTGATTAGATTTCTCTTTACCAGTTTCCATGAATAACATATAAAGTTGTGATATAGTCGGATAATAATAGTTTCTATTATCATCATAAATTATTTCAAAATTCTATTTTTGTTGCAATTATAAAAAAACTTGTTAACCTTTTTTAACAGTAAATTAAAATAATTATAAAATTATAAATGCAAAGATTTTATTGCCAATAGTCTGCACAACACCATCAAGGGTGGCCCTCGTCAATGAAAGACTGCTGGTTTGGCGCCTATGGGTACCAGAGGACACGGTGGTTTAACCATCGCTCCGCCTTGTAACTAACGTACCAATCCCAATAGTTAACTAAAATAACAAAGAAAACCGACTCGATATAGGCGGTTCTTGCTAACACCTTCTGGAGGTGTTGGATACACCGACGGTCATCAACTTGGTCAGTTTCTTCTAGAAGTTCGATACTGACGTTCAGTAGGTTCCCAGTGGTACTCAAATTTTTGACAAGTTTCGTTACCCAAAATAGTTCAACCACTACGTATTTGTGAGTTAAAAAGTGTGCAGTACTCAGTGTTAAAAAGTGCAAGTTTTCCAGTAAATGGCAGCTTCTGCTCTAAATATGGCACCCTATTTTACTGGCTATCCATTTCAAGGTAAATTCATTTCATATGTACAATTTTCCTTGACCTTTTTGCGATAATAATTTTAATAATTTTACTAAAACCTACAAATCAAATAAATTGCGAGTCTCGTTAAGTTTAAATAACACTTAACCAAAGAAATGGGAAACTGCTAGGTTACACCGTCATAAATTTTTCTAGTAATTTGCTATCAAGGGATTAATATATTTAGGGAAAATGTAACAGTTTCTGATTGGTAGTGGGAAAAAGTTTTGCTTCTTGAAAAAATTAAACAACTTTTCACATATAAGCGTATTATCGCACAAAGAATATTTCAAAATTATAACAGAAAGTAGACGGCTGACAATCATATAAAAAGAGTTAATGAATTCTATAATGTGTCGGATCAAGATGGGATATAATGTTGTTGCCATGTTGGCTTATGTCAGGTTTACTTGAGATAAACATCATCTTTTAAAGCTAGAGGTGATTGTAATGCAGCCTACACTATGTTAATGCCCCTAATGCATGTAAAACTTGAGTTAAATCAGTATTATTACCTTATCTATGTATCTTGATACAGACGCCCATAAATTAAATATTCAAATTTGTTTTACACACCAGTCTTCACATCAAAAATTATTATGACTTGATTGGTACTTTACATTTTGCCGTATCACATTTTTAATATTAATTGAAATAAAACACAATATTAGTTTAACATAATTTTATGTAATAAAAAAGAATTGGATTTACATAATTAAGTGTAAACTTTAATTATAAAAATGCTCAACCACCATGGGCAATTTAATTAAAATGTTATCATATAAGTTGGGTTACAATTTACCATGTGGGGTCTTCAATGGTTCAGTAGGTACCTACTATAACATATGACCATATGAGGTACAACGTTCAATTATTTTATATTTTTAAAACTAATATTAATTAATTAATATCAATTAATTTAATGACTTGCATTCTCACATCGATAATAATAAGTAGATTAAACTTTTATTATATTTTTGAAGTTTAAATGGATGCTTTTTCAGTATTTGAATAGACCGCCTAGCAAGGCTACTTGACTTGAGTTATTGTTGCCCATGTTTACAGTAGCAAACTTTTCATTTTATTTTGCTAATGTGAATTAAAATTTGTGAAATATTTTACAACTTGGTCATATTAAGTTACTTTCTCATTAGTGGAAAACGTTTAACTTACCCTAATTTGAAAGTATATTTGGATGATTCAGCTTGTCCAAATTACCATAACCTAGGGTGTTTTAACCTACATTACGCTTTTGAAATGCAAAACAATGGAATTAAATTTAACTGCTCACAAAAAAATTTTTAATTTTATTTTATTTATCATATTCTCTAATACATATTTGAGTATATTGTACTACGCATATAGCATCAAGTCTGTACTACGTACCTAATACTGTAATGTAGTATACTAAATTAATATCTATTTAAAAATTAACAAGCTAAGCAAATACTACAATATTATTCAAATTATTTTTGTACATAGGTACACAAAACAATTTTTTTTTTTATTTTTAATTAACTAGTACTAGTATCTTAATACAAAGTTGATTTATAGTCGCTAAGCCCATAACAAGCAACCAAGTGCATATCAATAAGGCAATAACGAAATAAATCGATGTCAAGGAAATAACAATAATAGTGCAATTAAATTAAATATGTACTATACAATTTATTATTATTTTATTTTGCTATGAGATTCGCTGAGTTAATAAAAATTATAAAACTTATTTAGTTAAGAACCGATGCATTAATTTATTTTATTTATGATATCTGTATTATAACATTATATTATAAGTGTTAAACTGTATTATGTTATTCTTCTAAAAAGAATATAATTATTTCAGAGGTAGTAAAAGCTTAAATAAATAATAATATATTTCAAACAGATATTTAATGGTTATTTATCATGCAAGTCAGTAAAAAAATATTTTATCCACGAGAAGAAAGTTTAATATGAGAGGCGTAGCCGAGTGTGCTATAAATTGCATTTACTGAAGCGCAGCATCCACAATTTTATCCAACACATTGAGTAAAATTACGGCTATATAATATTGAATGAAATATACAATTTTATATAGAACTTTTGACAATCAATTTGATGCACTTTAGTCTTGTGATTGAATTTTAATAAGCGTAGGCTGATGTCAGTGTCAGGTGGAAATAATTTGTAGTGCAATGTTGTAGTAGTGGTAATCTGGTATGTTATCTCTAATAATAATAATAAGAAATAATGTAAGTAGATAATATTATTTTCTTAAAGCAAATTTGTTTTCGAATTTTTGACATTCTTAATGTTAATGCGAATAAATTTAAAATTCGAGATTTTATAAAACTTTCAACTCACTTTTACGTCGACTTTGATCTTGAATCATTTTCATGTGCATCAGAAATTAAAGCTTTTTAATTTCAGATGTTTCAAAAACAGAAAGAAAACAGCATCACTTTTTCGAACACCCTGTAGATGTACTTTTAAAACAGATTTGCCTCCAAGTATCTTTGACGTATCCCGCGTGCTATTTAAAACGATTAAAATAGCAATAATCTGGATTTAATGGATGGAGAAAAACCTTAATTCTTGATGTAGACTTTGAGTATTAGTTTTGGATCCTGATGTATTCGGTATATGATATTATTTCTTGATTAATATTTTAAAGCCTTAATTATCGCAACTTAAGAATATCCTAATCTGAAAGACTTAAATTTAAAATGCCTATAAAAGGTTATTCAAAAATCGAGGTAGACGTTGCTGAAACCGTCAAAGTTAGATTTCTTGCCCTCTTTATATTACCATTAACATTTCATACAGAAGTACGTAGTATAAAAGTTGACCTCTCTATATTAGTGTTTAAAATACTGATCTGATTTTGATGAGACTTCCACTAATTAATAATTTAATTGTCCTAGAGTAACATATGCCTACTCTCTAATTTGCGCAATTCTGACTCAAATTATAATAAGTAACGCGCATGCCTGGATTTAGATAATAAATTGTACTAAGCAATTGTAATTGTTGAAGTTTGACGTAATTTTCTTACAAACAGGTACAAGAAGTTTGGTGTAATCGTAACGAGAAACTTTGAATCTAAAGGTTCAGTTTTCAAATCGCCACATTTTCATATTTATTTGTGCGAGGTTATAGGTACGTTGGGCTGTATATTTTACTTCTCATTCCATAAGTAATAAAATTGATTACTTTTCAATGTACGATACACAATAGAAGAGCCTCGAAACATAAGGTAGGATGTCATTGGATACCTTACTTTTAAACAGTATAATGTCAAATATTTATTGGTTTTCAAAAGGACTCATGATCTAACGTTCCCGAGATACAGATTTTAAATATGCTTATGATGTGAGATATTTTCTCAAACAACACTTTGGATGCTCTCCTCAAACAATGTACTCTAAAAACTCACGCCTGTAAATGGATACAAAGAACTTCGACAACAAAGCAACAAACATGTGAGATATTAACTTCTAAAGCTATCCAGAGTCAAACAATTTCAGGAATTTTAACTGGATACTGCAGATTAAAAAAGCCACCTCCACACAATGGAGGTATGCAGATGACCCTATATGTCGTGTATGCAGTGAAGAAGACGAAACAGCTATAAATATGTACTTTTTTACTGTCCCACGTTAACTTCAATTGAAAGAATTCTGTCCCAAAATGACCAGAATCAGTAACACTCAGTCAGCCAAGACCCTGGAGTTTATTCTACAGCTGGAATAGCTCGGGGAGTGGCAAAATCAGGATGAAGCTAAAAATTTGAGATAATACAATAAGCCTGATTTAGAGACCTAAATGTTCGTGAGTTTATCTTGCTCTCTACAACAAATCCAGAATCCAATCGTAACACGTTTTATGCTTGTATACCGATACAAAATAGTATCGGTAAGTAGGTAATCAATGTTTATGAATATAATGCTACTCACTTAACTCACTAATTTTAATTAGGATTAGGATTGTACATAGTAAAATTCACGCAATAAGTAATTATAATAGAAAACACAGGTTTGTAATTAAAAATTAAATTTTTTTATTGATTCATAAAATATACAGTATAATTAATTATTATGTATGAAATAGCATATCGGGTTCGACGGCTTTGCTGGCACATACAAACTTTTCATGACTGCTTTGTATAAATGTGGCTGAACTTTGTTGATATAGCGCTCAATTTCCTGTTGTTTGATTTAAACTTTAAATTTCAAATAACGCATAGACCAGCAGTCTGGCGTAAATCAAACACTGATAGACTAGAGAGCGGGAAACCGCGGTTCTAATCCTGGTTGCGTCAGATTTGTACTGTGATCTAAAAAGTCCAAACTTGATCTGCGGACTACTCGCCAACCCGTCTGCCCAGCGTGGTGAGTTATGGATACAACCCCTTCTCCCCCCACTTGGGGGGAGTTTAAAAGTCGAGGCTTATATCCAACGATGGATGTTATAGCTGATGATGATCAATAAATCGCATAATCTGGATTGATACACGACCAGGAATGAATGATTCATGCAGTAATTGAATTGTTTCTCGGTCTGTGTAGCATGTGGAAATGTCTTGTTGAAACCACATGTCGTCCGCATCCATATCTTGCAATTCAGGCAATTAGGAACTGCAGCTGCCAAACTTTCATTATTTTGAAAACGCGGTATTCTTTCGTGCAGCGCTCCATTTTGAATAACCTTGAACTGTCGGCTAGCTTTTGATACTCTCTGTTTTTCGTTGGGAAAACATTAAGCGCAAACATTGAAATTATAAATCATTTCAAACATCCACAAAGTAAAATTTGATATAATTATTGTTTTAAAACAGCCACAACGCATTTAGGATCATTAAAACTTCTCAAAATATAAAATTAGTGTTATAGGACTGCTTATAAAACTGAATCACATTCTGGCATGGACTATTTACAATTATTGCAACTTATTATTATTACATATTATTCTTAATTTTATGTATAAGCTAGAACGCCGTGAATACTATAAAGCCCACGGCTTGCACTGTAATAGAAAATATTGTTTAAATTGAATAACAAAACTTCAGAGTAAGCAGAGATTCATTCATCATCCATCGTACAGATGGATTAGGTGCGACAATACCGAGAGCGTACACAGTGGAGGTGTACTTAGTTTTCATGTATAATGTATAGTACATATTTTGTACGTTTTATAAGCCATCACAATGAGATTTACGTGGGTTTCGTGGTAGTATTTAAATAATCTAAAATCTAGATCGTATTGAACTGTCTTAAAATGACTACAATGCAAAATTTGCTCTTGGGATGTTTGACATAGTAAGGCTATGTTCTAGGGAACGCGTTCTGATCTCTCAAAGATTTTTGGAATTGATTTAGCAATGTAGCTAAAATATAAAGTTGTGGATTTACATCTTAAATCTAAAGGCTAAAGCCATTGATTCCCAAAATAATTCTGGATTCATTTTGGAGAGCAAGACAAGCTCACGCGCACTTAGACCACCAAATCGGGCCCATGTACTACCTCCGGTTTCAGTTTCACCCCGATCCTGACATTCTCCAATAAACCAATCCAGCTGTAGAATTAATTACAAAATAATTTTTAGGCTTATACGTTTTATTGACGTGATCAGCATATCATAGAATCACTAGATCAACAGATCAATTAATAAGGCTGTAAAGCTACAGAAGGTGATTATTATAATATCAATAAATTTACACATTATAATTTGAAGCGTTCTGATTGGGTGTAAATGTAAATTATTATCCGCACGAGTGGATAAGGAGCCAGATCATATTTTATATGATACTGCATAATATAATGAAATATGGGAAATAATTTATAGTTTTCTTTATTGTCTATTTTTAAATTTTCATAAAATCTTCGAATTTCTCTTAAAATAAATTAACTGTTTTAAGATTTTAGTTTATTATTTAAAAATCAGTTTTAATGTAAAAACTGAAATTTTCGCAACTCTAAAGACTTGACACGAGAAATTAATAAAAATTATAAATTTATACTGTAAAACAGCTGTTAGTATACCGTGATGCTTCCTTTACCATGAATCCATTGTGCAAAATTGGTATGATAGACTGAGGTGTAATATTTAGATGATATTTATAGAATTAATATTGTGCTTATTATTATGATGTAATGTAATATCGTGATATCTTTCAATACCAAATAAATAAAATTAAATTTATAGAAACCATTCTTCCTTTTATGTATGTTCGAGCTGTAATGCAACTATGACTATTAAGTTCAACCAAACAATTGAATATTATTGGATTCGAACTCACGCTTACTTGTATGTAGTTGATTGCACTTACAAGTAGACCACACCATAATAATTACTACTATTCTAAAGATATTTTAATTATGTTGTTACTAATAATTTTTCTATTAAACTTAAGATTGTCATGGAAAACTTTGTTTGTCTGTTCTTAACGTTCTCTCACACTTCTGATTGGTTTTTTTATTAATATCAACCCAAAAAGTTTTACACCAACTGCTTAAATATAAAAGTTAAAAATGAATATATTAGCTTTTAGCTAATGTTTGTAGCTATCGCTAAAATATGAAAAAATTGTTTTATAATTTATTTCAAGTTGATACAGATGACAGGGTTTGAAGCGGCCAGTTTGGCCTAAGAATGATTCGGTGCGGTAGACTTGCTCAATAAAAAAGTTAATTTTCAAATAAAACGTATTCTACATACCAAAGCCATGAAGTATTGCCAATAAATCCTACGTAGATTGGACTAAACCAACGTCAATATTTACTTATTGATAAGCTACCATTAAAAGCACACGTCGCCATCGTTTAATTTAATATTGTTTTAAATGAAGTAAAACCACAAATATCGATAAATTGTAATGTAATACAAGAAAATAAAGAATTTTATATGCGGTCTACCATAAAATGTAACTTATTGTAGTCATATCAATAAATAAAAATATGGCTGCTGAAATACTATCACCCGTTTTACAATAAAAACTATATTTTAACAAAGTAGCCATAATAGTTTAATTTATCATAGATTATTAAATTATAAAAACATTTCAGAATCATAAAAGAAAATAAAATTAATTTTAAAAGGGTTCCCGTCGATCATAAATTAATTCCAGCACACTGTCCACCTCATAACGAATTCGGCACAAAGTAAGCTACTTTTTGTGGAAAAAAAAACAACAAACTCAAATGTCATGTGTAACTTTATTGTATAATAAATGGCATATTTTTTACGAAATGACCACCACAAATGCTTAAAAATGAGCAAGAAGTGTCTGAGTTACCATCTGACTGTATTACGTGTGTGATATGCGAGGTGGGCGTGCGGACGTTTAAGAAAATGAAAAGCCGGTCCCGACCAGCGGTTTCTTTGATCTCACTAATGCCTGTTTTCATCAGCCAGATACTACACCTGATACCTGATGCCATCTCACAAAAGCGGCACTAAAATATAACCCAATAAACACTAATTATGTGGAAGAAACCGTTACTACTCGCACTGTAATTGTCTTAAAGAGCTTTTACATTCAACTCTTTTCGATTCATCTCATAAATTGCAGCCTCTCTTTCTAAACACTAAAATTATGCAAAAATTGCATAATTTGTGCACCATCAATTAGAAACCAAAAATTACCCTGTAAGTCCATGAACCACAACTGATGATTTATAATTCAGAACGCATAGAAGCCTGCAAGAACGCTTTTGGCCAAATTTGATTTATCCAAGATTTGCTAAATTGTACGTTTGTAAGCCTTTTAGTTAATAACGCTAAATTAAACAAAAATGCACTGCCTTAAGTACCCAAATAAAATTCGTGATGCACTTAATTTAAGCCCAAAAAAGTAATAAATCTTATTTTTAACATTGAAGAAAGAAGGAATAACGAAATCGATATTATGAGTGTTGAAAATTAAAATTTATTTCACACTTTACATTATTTTAACAACCGCAACTTCAGAATGATGATCCTAATTTAAACATATTAGTCGAAGAAATGAAACAACACCTCTAGCTAAAATTTATCATTCATTTCAAAATTTTGTTAATAAAAAGCATATTTTTAGCTCTTTAACGTCCACACAACAAAAGAATTAATAAGCGGCGACTTTATAAAATAAAGTACCTATAAGAAACAACACCAAATTTCTTAATTTGTTTCGAAATTTCAAACTTATAAAATAATCATTAATCATAGTTTCAGTCATCTTTGCAACTTGGACGCCATTTTTGTTTGATAAAAGTTTATATTACCGTTGTTGCATCCTATCTAAAAAGTGATCATTCAAGCTTGAGCAAAACTTGTAATTTACACTCCACTGGTAACATATTAAAATGATATACTATCTACAAAGTAATAATATTAAGATTATAGAAACAACGTTCCAGCGAAGAAAAATTTATCAAAATTATTAAATAGATAAAACTGAATACACTAAAATTAGATTTGTTTATTTCTTTGTCCAAAATCCATCCGTTCAATCTTTTGTCAGTCGACCCACATCTTCATTGCATTATTCCAAACTTAATACAAATTATTCTATATAACTTACATCTGTTAACAAAAACTCAAAAAATGATTAGATTATTATAATACCTACAAGATTTAAATTTTTTGAATCGAAATCTCTTTTGTACACCAGAAATGACCAATAGAATTTTTCACCCAATTGAATTTGGACACATACGTTTAAATTTAAGACTTTTATTGTAAACATTGTCGGGTGGTCTCTTCTTTTCTTCCTTTCATGTAAAGTAGTCTAAAATGCTCGGTGAACGCACGATTGACCAATTTTCTGTTCGATTTGGTTTCCTAAAAGGTGCCTATTGTTACACTCTGTGTATTTACAATCCTCATTCTTTAATCATTAAGTTTCAAAAGTATCTGCCATACAATGTAAAGCTCAAAATAAACTTGATTTTTTCATCAATTGAATAAATTGTAAGCATATTGGTTTCTGTTTTGAGGCGTAAGAATTTTTAATCATAGTTTTAATTTGTTTCAGGGCAAGGACGTGTAAATCAATTAGGTGGTGTTTTTATCAACGGGCGCCCTTTACCAAATCATACTCGTCTACGAATCGTTGAAATGGCCGCTGCTGGAATTCGCCCATGCGTTATATCAAGACAACTTCGAGTATCTCATGGTTGTGTATCAAAGATCTTAAATCGCTACCAAGAAACTGGTAGTATCAGACCAGGTGTGATAGGAGGATCAAAACCAAGAGTTGCGACTGCAGAAGTCGAAACCAGAATCGAACAATTAAAAAGAGAAAATCCCGGCATTTTTTCGTGGGAGATTAGAGATAAACTTGTCAAGGTAAGATTTTGGTTTCTTTTCATGTTTATAAAAACAACACTTAATCCGTCTTTCAAGTTGACGTATCAATCTTTGATTATTTAATCCCAAGATTATCAAAACACCAAAGTTTATTTTGCTGATGCTTTACTTTCAGGAGGGCATTTGCGATAAAACCAGTGCACCTTCCGTTAGCTCGATCAGCCGCTTACTTCGTGGTGGCCGAAAGGACGATTTGGATCGTAAAAACCATTCGATCGATGGTATATTAGGTGAGTTTTGTTTTTGTACAAGTTATACCAGAAAATTGTTAAAAGGGAAAAAACAATTTTCAAAGTTCCGTATTTGAAACGCAAACAAGTTTTTGTTTTTGAATTGTTCCGTATCGTGAATCCGCCATAAAAAGTAATAATAATTTAATAACAAAACGGCTTCATTAAAGTGAAGCGTATCTATCAAAAAATCATGACACCTCTTAAAATTTACTGTAAAATTTTAACGCACGTTTATTAGGGACCTCACAAGTTGAATAAGGGAATGACGCATCAAAATTGCATCTTCATTCAAGAAATTTATAGTATTGATTATCGGTTCCCGATTAGCATCATTGTAATTGATAATCATAGTTTGATGATTGATTTTGTCGTTTAAAAATAAATTCTATATCGACATAATTCTTGTCGCGTAAAATAATGACGATTGCTAGACTCGAAGAAATTATTTTATGCCAGAAACGGTAAGCGTAGCAAACTGAAATAAATCTAAGAATGTACGATTATTATACGAAGAAACCAGTTGGTTGGCCGACAAAGGAATTGCAAAATTAAATAACAATCAAGGAATTAAAACAGCAATTATATGTTAGTTATTCCGTCGAACCATACATATGGTAATTTGATACTGTTTGAATAGCATTTTACTTTGAAAAACGCCGATAAATTAGCTTTTACATTTTTTATTTAATTTAATTAACGAATCGGCTAGGTGATCAAAAACGTTTCTTTTTGAATTTCAGGACCAACTTCTTCTTGTGAGGATAGCGACACCGAATCGGAACCTGGAATTCCATTAAAACGAAAACAGCGTCGGTCAAGAACAACTTTTACAGGAGAACAATTGGAAGCCTTGGAAAGGGCGTTTGGAAGAACGCAATATCCCGACGTTTATACACGGGAAGAACTTGCCCAAAAAACTAAACTTACCGAAGCTCGTGTTCAAGTTTGGTTTTCTAATCGACGAGCCAGACTACGGAAGCAATTAAATTCTCAACAGTTAAACGCGTTTAACACCATGAGCCTTCAATCAGCTTTTCCTGTGCAACATCAATATTCAGATCCAGCTTTCAATCAGAGTTCGTGGCCTTCCCAAAGTTATGCTTCCGCAGCTGCTTTAAGTGGTTCTTCTCTTAGTTCTTCTCTTTCTGCCAGTGCCTTACCCCATTCGAGCCTTGCATCGAGTGCTATTGGAAACTCTAGTATAGGAAGCACAGCAACGTTAGGTGGAACCTCTTCCAGTACAACCACAAGTGCCCCATCACAAACGTCCTTATATAATTCCTACAACTCATCTCCTTTGGAACAAAGCAATGTTTTAAACCCAAATCAGTTTGGATACAACATGGCGCAAATTTCACCTAATCAACATGGAGTTGGATCTCAACAGTCGGGCGTTTGGAGCAGACACCCGTCAAATAACAAAATGTCTGAAAACCTATCCAGTTGGCACGAAAACTATGGGTAAGCTAAACAAACATTTATGATACACCTACCTTGTTGTATTAGTTTTGTTATCAATATTTTAATACTTTAATTACTTTGTAGTGCTTTCTAAAAGAACTAATTTTAATTTTATTACGTATTGTTTAAACTAATCCAATCTGTATTTAAAGAAATTGCAATCGCCGATTCAAACTCTGTTATGACAGTTTTCCTAGCCATGATTAGTACCTGTTAACGAACAATGGCATTAAAGTTTGCAATTTAAAACTATTTAATGCCGATTAGATACATTTAATCTTTGAGTGACTGTGGAGTTAAAATATTGACTGGTGCTGGCATTTGACATTTTCACATTTATTATTCATCTGCAGCGTATTTTGTTTCTTTGTATTATCGAACGTACGTGACTTTTAACTTTTAGTGTATTGCATCTACCATGTAAAGGTAATTTCTATGTTGCAAAACTTGAATAATGTTACGTACCTATGTATGTAGTCGGTATATTATAGTTTACTCATTTAAAACCAATGATTACGCTCAAGAATATTTTTACCTCTTTTGTGGCGTAACTAAAATTATTTTCTTCTTCTTCCATTTACACTTTAAAATGCCGAAGAAAGGCGTTACGCCACTGGGTTTTAACTTTTAAAAATTCAATTAAGTTTTTAAGAAAATAATTTGTTTAAAAACAATTTCTTGTTCTCAATTCTTTCAATATTGGTGTAGCAAAACTAAAGAAAAACATAGATAAGGCAATCGCATTATACTTTTCCCTCGTGCAATAAAAATGTAACTGAATTAAAAATTTTTATGATCAATTATTTTTTTTTTTAATGAATGTAATTTACTATATCAGCGCTTTTATAGGTTTTAAGAAATTAAAACTTTGAGCTATTTTCAAATTAGGTTTTAGAAAGGTGAAATAACTGAAATAATATGGTTGCATACAAATTAGAAGAACGTGCATTACGATTTGATTAATTTACAATTTGATGTACCTATATCAATAAAAACTGCGATTAAAACATCGTAAATATATTTGTATAGTCATAACTACGAGAGCTCGAGTATGACTAACCATTCAAGTTTCAAAATTATTCGTCTTTATTTGCTAAACGCTTTTGGGCTCTTCGAGATATTGGAGCAGCATTTTTGGTTCCAAAATCCGACGTTTCCGAAATAATTTGGTAATTTTCAGTTTAATTTGATTAGCTACGAAAAAATTTGAAGCATGAATTGAGCAATATACTAGCGAATTTTATTTCAAGAAAGTTTCTCTTCCACATTGTATCATCAGTGGTTAATTTAATCGTCACACCAAGTTTTCTACCGTATAATTTAATCTTTGCACGATGTTCGAATCGCACTCAATGATTGCGTACTTTAGTAGTAGATCTATCTTAAAAAAATTCTTCATGACAAGATACGAGTTCAGTAACTCAGTTAAAAGTAAAATAAAAATTTTTGAACTTCCTCATTTTAATGATGTACAAGAATAATCTGTTCGACTTTATAATTGATAGTTGCAATGCACATTCAAAATAATACGGTAGTAGATGCAATTAATTTGTGTCGGTTCACTTAATGAAAGCTTACTTCATTTTACTTGTCTTAAATATGCTTGGAGGTTATTTATTAAAGATATATAATTAATTTAAGCAATAATTTAAATTAATGGCCACTTTTAAATATTTGCCTTTTGTTAAATTTATTTATTTGCAAATATATGACCTATATCTGCCCCGTGACATATAAATATTTCGCAAAATTAATATGCATTTATACAATTTTTCTGAATAAATTCTTCTGTTTTGTAATATTTTTGCATTATTTAAATTAATAATTCTTGTTTATAAGCCTTTAGTTATGGTTATCATCAACTAAATGTAAATTTTGCCTTTTTATATTTTATTAGATTTTTTCATATTATACGTAACAAATTAGTTGCTGCTTTAAACTTACATAACTTGTTTTTTTATTTACAAAATTTTCCTTTTTTTCAGTTTCTTTGCTGGCAGTCATTACGGTGCCCATTCACCGAGCGAAGCGAAATCTGGATACCCATATTTTGGAAGTATGGAAATGTGCACTAGTCGAGTTCACTAAATAGCAATAACATTCTTTATAATAATAATTGTATATTTTTGTATATATTTGAACTTGGCAATATAATTACTACTTTTGTGATTTTTACAATATTAAAATTTTAAATACTTATGCATGGTGGTACTTATATAAGCGTATGATGGACCGCATAAGTTGTAAATATTGATTTGTAAATACAAATTATTTATCATACAAACAATAAATTATCCGCTTTAACATTCATTGTTTTATTACATATAAATATTTGTTAAATTACCCATACATTAATTAATAATGGATAATTTATTAAATGTATAAGAGATGGGTATAATTTCAAAATAAGCGGGTCAATTGAACACACTGCTTGCGTAAAATTTTTATAATATAGAAACAGAGCAGCCGCTTTTGAAATTTTAGCAATTATCTACGTATTGAAGTTAATATTAAATTGAATTTTTTTTTAATAATCGCTTAATAACCGCTTTTTATCGACTTTTAACTTGGTGCTTAATCATTCACGGTGGTCCACAAACCACACCTTTATAACATCGGTAAACAAGTGATCCAAAATTAAAAACACCTATTAATTTAATACTCTTTAATTTTATATATTAAATTATGTATTTTTCAAAATTTTTTGATTAAAGCTCTGAAATAAATTGAATCATCACAAATTGTGAAAGCTTCATAAAATTTATTGTGTAAGTTTGATTTATAGTGTTTTGTGTCAAATATAATTTAGTACCCTAAGGTGGGTTAAATTAATTTTGTGTGTTAATAAGTGCGATAAAATTAGGTCACAACACGAATTTAAAAATATAATTCGACAAAACACAATCTTCCATTGTTAATACCTAATAATCGTAAATAAATTTTACTGTGGTAAGTCCTCATCAGTAGGTAGGTTAATTTCTTATAATGGCAAACACAAAAAAGAATATAAAGAGGTAATTAAGTTTACAAAGAGAAATATTTAACAACCGATAAAATAAATTAACAAAATATTTAACTGCGTTTTCTATAGTTTATTTTATTTATTTCCATTAAGTATACAGAACGGTTTACTGTCGCTTTTTCTACATACCTACGTTTTCCCAAGCTATTAAATATTTCCTTGTAATTGAAATATTTATTCTAAAAATATATCTTTTACAGTTCCTCTTTGCAAAAATTTTTCATATTCCTTACGTAAAGTTGAAGCGCAACGTTAAAAATCTGCTTTAAACGAAAAATTTTGATATAATTTATTGTAACAACGCATTTCCTGTCACCAATCAATATTTATGTTATTTCATGCCTGGTGTAATATAAAATGAGCGTAAAATCTGGTTTGAAAATATCGTGTAAGAAAATTCAATTATTTTGAGCTTCCTTACATTGTAGCTTAATTAGGCGTCAGGTCGCTCAATAAAACAAGAAAGAAAAAGAAGGAAAGACTTTATCGTTTACCAATATTAAAAACTGAAATACTATATAAACTGATAAGTAAATCAGTTCCAAAGACCATATACAAGGAAAATCAATAAATTTGGTTTTATCTTATCTTGTAATATAAAGACTCCAGTCTTGATTTTACAATCCCGGTTTACTTCTAAATTGTTTTTAGTGAAAGTGCAGATTCCTTGTACACTTCAACTTGGTTTATTTTTCTGCACTTTTTCTTCTTTTAAAAATTCTATCACGCGCCTTGAACGAGGCATTTAATTTTATTTAAATTTTTAAAAACAACTCTTTAGTTTGGTTTTGCTTCAATTTTTATAACTTCTTTCTTTCTACCGATTTTACCGAACTTTTTGTTTATTTATTATATAATATTTTATATCTCCCCTAGTATTTAACATTTGACAATGACTAAAATATCAGTATAATTTTTTGTCATGTAAATAACTTTTCTTCATCTAATTTAAATTTTCTAAAATTAGAAAGTTTAAATATTAGCAACTAACGTCTAATATTTTTTATAAAAAATTGATTAACTATTTCTTCGATAATGATTAGGTAATTTTTATTATCCTCTAAGTGATATAATGCAAGTGAGAATAATAAATTTTCTTAAAATATTGCAAAATTAGGAACACTTGCGAAATAACGCAAGTCTGCTTACCCTACCTGATGAGTTTTAAATGCTTTAATTTTTAAAATTAATTTAGTAATATATTCCAAGCCTATATTTTAAAGGTAAAACCATACAAAACTCATCAAGTAAAGCGGCACGTTGGAGTTATTTGTTTACATGTTACTTTATAATGAAAATCTATTTAATTGACAATTTGAAAGATGTCAAGACATATCAACTAAGTGTGACGTGTTTAATTGTTTTGACTCATAAGATTAACTGCAATTTGTATCCTGAGAATGCATAAAGTAAGTTTTTTGTTATATAATTAACTAAAATCTTAATTGAATTTTTACCCACAAAAATTAACATTTAAATGAAGCGTTTAAGCTATGGTAGAAAATCAAATATCGATTATTTTATCCAAAAATATACTCTAATGTTTACATTTCTACACAAATTTAGTTCTTATTGGAACCATTCTATTGACGGTACGTATCGTTTGTGGGACCACCTGCAAAAATAGATTTTAAAGTTTACCGTCAACGTGGACCAAGATCAGTTCTTTTCAAGAAGATGCACTCTCGGTATGTATTGTGAAAGTTATTTTTCCGCAGTACACTACCTGCCTTACTCCTCTTTTATCATTCTTAAGTGCTCCAACTTAAAGATCTCGGGGAATGGCGCCTGCGTCTGTCCCTTATCTATTTATCCGACGACGTTAGCATTGACTCGCTCATCCAACACCCGAACCGTCTGCATGCTGAACCTATAACTATAACCTAAGTCATTGTCATCATCACGAAGCAAATGAAACGAGCTTTGGTCGTGAAGTGCTCCGTACAGAAGCTGCTCTATGCTATTTAAAATTTACTTTCTAAATTAAAACATAATTTAAAAAAAATTAAGGGGGAGGTAGAAATAAAAGTGAAATTTTTGAAAAAAAAAACTAAAACTTTAAATATGAAAATTTACAGTTAATGTTCAATGAGAACTTTCCAGCGCAGTTCAAGAAAGCTTTTTCGGCCAAAGACAATTTACAATTTTTGATGAAAAATAAAAAACTTAAAAATTTAACATAATTTCAACTTTAACGTCCACACTGAGGTAATGATTGACTTGTCTTATCATTTTTGATAGTGCATAGCTTCCTAGATTTTTTGGGGCACTTGGGTGGACTGTAGGTACCTACTACCTAATCAGTTGCAAAATAAAGTTTTTATTGTTTTCATAAAGTTAACTAGTATTGCAGACAACCGGCGACAGTTATTATTCTGAATGTGATTACTCGCACATTTTAATTATGAAGCCTAAATTGAATAAACGAAGAAAAAATGTAAAATGCACTTTCAATTTGATTTCCGAGACGAGATGATGTAAAATTACAAGTTTTACTTGTAGGAGGAGATAAACTTATTTTATGTGCATAATGTGGAAAAAAATGTCGTGATGATAAAACGGCGGCGATCAAAAACTATATATCTATTTAATTTTTATTAGCCTAACCATTTTATTGAAAAGAAAACCCAATTGAAAAATTGACATAATAATAATTTATAGTATCTAAAATTCTTCTCATCAATAAATAGCAATACAAATTATTGCCGTTTAATGTTGCTTAATCCAAAGATTATTTTATTCAAAACTGTCAGCAAAAAGAAACTCCAACCGTAATCAATATCGTCCTGGTAGCTCCCAGACTAAAATAGTATTTGTTAAAGTAAGTTCTTTTTGAGACGGTCGGAGGGTAATAGTCAAGCGAGTTGACTACAAACGCTCGATACCCGGTTCGAATCCGGGTAAAGTTACAACTTTATTTTGGCCGTCTCGCTACTCCTCTAGGTTGGGAGTTCTACGTTAGGCTGGCTCCTCGTCATAGGTAAAATATGTAAAATGCTTACAAAACTAAACGCCGCTTGACGATGTTTGGGAATTGGAAGATGTCGTAGACCTTTACAAAAACCGACTAATACATACAAGTTGTTTTTGTGTTTTTATGCATTATTTCAAAAGAAAGATCTTCTACTACCACTAGTAATATAAGGCCTAATGTTTTTGTTAATATTTTACAGTAAGTCAACCTGGTTACCAGCCATAACTATAAAATCATGATGAATGATACTGTAATAGTTTAACGTGGTAAATAAACCTCAATAGCACGGTATAAGTTTTTACTCTTTGGATGGTCACCCATTCAAGTACTAAACATGCAGCAGATAGTGTTCTAACGACAACCGGTACATTCTAATGTACCAGAATTGCCCTGGTATTTTAAATATTAGGTACTATTTCTAAGCGTACTTTTAACATTTTATGGGTTATTCATCTTTGTAAATGATTTATTATTTCAAAAATTATAAAAAATTGTAATACGCAGACACAACGTTTAGTTTCATAAAACTCTCTCAAAGTTAATGCTAACCGACGATTTTTATTGGTTAGTTAGTTTTAACGACCTGTTAAAAATTCGAACCGGAAAACTGGAAACAAAAACAATAACTAAAATCAATTGTTTCTCGTATGGGGTCAAGAAGCACAAATTGAAATTTTAAAATAAACAACATTTTTTTGGAAATTCAGGAAAATGTGGATAACATAAAATTAGATAATAAATAATGTTCAAAAAAATCTCGCATGTTTTTCCTTCCGCTTTAAATAAATAGTTCTTCCGATTTAAAACTAAAAGGCATGGCTTTTTAACTTTCTAAATCTGAATTGAATGTGTACCTGATCTATAGCTACCTTATAATTCTATAAGATGAGATAGTGTTGCGGGCCCCCCACGGTGGTCCCCCGGGAGATCTCATACATTCTTGTCGTTGAAAAACACCACTTTGCAGGTCTCACCTTATTGTACCTTTTATGTTGTTGCCATTGTTGTAGTTTGTCAACTATACCGCTGTCTCTTCTTGTATGGTGCTTGTTGACAACCCAAGATATATTTCTTCTGAAAACGAACACTTGATTTTATGTTATGACACCAAACATTACTGAAGTGGAAATTTTGTATTTTGAAATTTTTTTCAAAAATTAGAAACAATACCAACAGTGCAGTATTAAAGGAAGTCTGCTATTGAATATCAGTTACCATTTATGGTAAACAACAATAATTTAAACTCGATACGTGTAAATTACCTATAAATATTTTGTAAGAGACTTACAAAACCACTTACTTAGTTGTAAATTGCAAAAATGGATTGATTTATTTTCAGTTCCAAGAGTTTTAGCTTCAATGCACAACCTTTACGATTTTACGATACTCTTTCAGTGGAAGATGTTCATATTTTCCAGAATTTATGTATAAATGCAATTAGTGAATACGAGAATAGCTAAATAGAAGACCAAATGGGAGCTAGACGTAATCAAAAAATTATACCTTATAAGTTCGATTAAATCTGTAAAGACCACTAAAATTTGGTAGTATTTTGTAAAAATTTAAATTGTTAATTTAGCGAAATCAAAAAAGTTATTCAGAATTTGCAGTTACTATAAATCAGTGTCGTTTATAGAAGCTTAAGATGATGAATAGCTAACATTATAGTTGTAGAATGGGTGTTCATCTTCTAAGTAGACACTAAAGATGGTCATTTTGGTTTATGATGCTACCAATAATTAGGTATATAATAAAGTAAAAATATGAATAAAAATTAGTAACGGCTATAAGATTAGAAGGACACAGCAAAATATTATACAACAGCACAAAAAAAGACATACATTTTGAAGTAAAGCTAACGACTTCGAGTAAGTGATCACTTTACTACTGGGTAATAATTTCGTCAGAACATCCATAAATGCCTTATATTTCAAAGATTTAGGGCAACATAAAAACATCATTGGTAACAGACAGTTTTACAACGCCCTGTATAAAAATACCGATATAACCATAAGCTCCTCTTAATTGTTTTACAACTTCCAGTTTTTGCTACTGTATGTGTATAGATTTTGGAATTTAAAGCTCGCCATCATAAATCGTTCTATGTCGATAATTCAGCAGCTCGAAATTGAAACCTTACAGGAGGAATGAATATATTTTTAATGAAATACCGACACGTGTGCTTTGAATAAAAATAAAATCATAAAATTGCGGAATATAAAACTATAGCAAAACGACACGACTCAATAAAAGACACCTGTACGACATTCTTTGACAATTATTTGCGCTCTCGAATTTGATACGCACATCGAACATAGCCGTGAAATAGTACGAAAATATAACACAAGAAGTTACTCGGTATATGCAATCTAAATGGCAATTGCTATTATTAAATAAGGAATAATAATCAAACTGCACATTTTACTCTGAACGCATCAACAAGAAATCTTGAACTCCAGAGAATAATCAATCATAAGATTTTACAACCCACAAATAATCACCTTTTGAGGGTTACAAGGCAAGACCCAAAATTTTATTTCATTTCAACTAATAAACTATTCTACATCGAACTCATGGTGGCCCAAAACGTTGCAATGCAATGTAAAATAGCAAATGTCTAACTTATGAATGGGCTATAATACCCAATAGTAGAACTTAATTTACCATAACGAGTATTGGCCTTTTGAGGACAAAGTGCCGCTCTACTTTATATTTTATAATAGACGATTCTTGTGTGGGCATTATACATACGTATTATAAAAAGAAAAACACAAAAGTAATGAGAACAGTATACAAATTTTTAGTTTCATAATTCGCACACATTTTTTTGCAAATTAGCAATATTCACCAATGCAACATTTTAGTTATCTTATATTTTGGTAATTTCTCGTTTTTCGGTAAGAATAAATATTTTGCAAAATTTATATCAATTATCAAATAAACTTGTTTAATTATCAATCAAAAGGAAAATTAAATCTGAATTAAAGTTCTTTTTATATCAAGGAAATCCAAATGTTTAAAACTGTGATTTAAAATAAATTGACATCAAAATTTTAATTTAAGATTTAAATAGTCTAAAATGTTGATATAATATGGCATACGGTCAATTTATTTTAATTAAAAAAATTGATTTTTTAACTAAATTTGTTTTTAACTAGATTGCATTCAATGTAATCGACAAATCTCAAAGACATATGAAAAGCTTGATTTTTATACAGTAAAAATGATTTAAATGATAAATATAATTTTTTTAAATAATATCGAGTTATAAATAATAATCAAATTGATTTAATTTTTTTATTATTATTATGAAGAAAAGCATTTGCGCTCGAAAGATCAATGAAAATATAAATCAATTTGATTATTATTTATAACTCGATAAAATTTTAAAAATCATATTTATTTAATTTCACGAGTTAATTATTTTACAATTTAAAAATGATTTAGAATAGATAATAATTGATTATATTATTAATAAGATTTAAAATTAATTTTGACTTAAGAAAATCTGTAAATAATATTTTAAATTGCAATTGAGCAAAATTAAATGAATTTTATTTTTGTTATTTCAATCGTTAATTTTGATATCTAAATTGCAATATTTTAAATTTAACAATGTTGATGATGAATTAAATTAGTTTGGTTTTGTAAAACATGAAATTTAAAATTTTATTTTTACTTTTAATTCTGTATCCTGATTATGAAAATGTTTAATGGTCATAACAGAAAAAAATATTTTTATAATCTGGAAAAGAGGAAATACTCAGGACTCGGTAGAGCTTGATTCTAATATTAAGTAGATATTATTTAGATATTATTAGAATGAAGCCATGGGCCTTCTAGGCCTGTAGAGCTGTAATATATATAAATATTGTAAATAAAATTATATAGGAAGTTTATTGGAGTTTCTCCAATAAGAGACATCTAGCGGTAGAAGAATGAAAAAAAAGTTTTACCTAGACTTGCCAAATAACGAAAAAATTAGATGGATCATTATTCCTAAAACATAAAGAATAGTATAAAAATAGTATAATATATTGAGTGATAAATTATACTAATATTTTTTCTTGATATTTTTTTAAGTTTTTCTATACTGTTATCAAATTGAAGATGTTCAAAAAATAAAGAAATTACATCAGATTCTTTTGGTTAATAAAATTTTAATTTACTCAATCGATACTGCATGAAATATCTATCTGTACTGGTATGTATTGTAAAATTTGCCCCAAAATTTACGTTTTTAAAGAATCTTGTAGACGGGCTCTTGCATCTTTAACGGCTCACACAAAAAGCTTGAAAACTGGACGTAAATCAACTTTAATAATTTGAAGTTTTGTTATAAATTCAGCTGGATAATTTGTAACTTTGCATTTAGGATTGCTTTTGAACTAAGTTTGTTTATGTTTTGTTATACATAATTAAATTTTGATCATCAATTTTGTATTATGACAATATATTACTTAAAAATTTTGGAAAAATTAAATACGTAAATAGAAAATTGGATATCAAACGTAGTTTATAAAAGTTAATGGCTAAAGTGCTTCCATATATACAAATAAAAGAAAAAGCGGAAAAGATTACTTATTTTTAAGATTTTCAAATTTAGCGCAAATAGAAATTTTAAATTTATTTTTATAATTTAGTAATTTTATATTATACCAGAATATGGAATTCAATACCAATGTGGTATTTTTTCAAAAACATAACATACATTTCTTTGAAATTAAAGATTCATCCATATCTTGGAGAATGTATAAATTTGCGACTATTCAGTGGCACATTATAGAAGCCGGTAAATCAAACAAATTTAGTTTTAAATTATTCAAATGTGGTAGAAAATCTCTTGACAACGTGATTTATTTATGATAGTGTACCAGTTTCGTATCATCTTAGCTTTAACATACTCAACTATTAATTACTATTAAAGGTTGGGGTATGGCGAACGGGGTTAACAGACGAAAGCTTCTTACGTTAGTAACCGTAAATACGAGTAACATAATTTAAAATTCTTTCTTACCATTAAAGAAACAATTTTTTTTATGCTAAATGTGGCTAAATGCAAAAAAGAATTTTTCAAACCAACAAAGTGTCACTTTTAATCCCATTGTCACAATCTCCAATTTACCATTTATTATAATCGGAAAACATTTATTTTATATAAATTGATAAATTGATAAAATCAAAGTTTTTAACAAAAGTGATATTACTAGGTTTTCCATAAAAGCTATAATCCATGTGGTACAAAGGTCAGAATTGGGTTATGAATTCTTGGCAGCTGACAGTCTGCTTTCTGCGTTAACTTTTCTTTATTAACATGCAATAACAAACTTGATAAAAATTAAGAAATTTTTTAAATATTATACCAAATTTTAATAAACTTTTTATTGTTCCGGAAAAGCGCAATTTACTAATTCCTGAATGTTTATTTTCAGAAGCAGAATTTTGTTAAATTTCTGAAATTGAGATAGAATTTTAATGTTTTCTTTTATTTCAGAGAAAGTGTAAATTGGAAAATTACAAGAAGAAAGAAAATTATTTGATTAAAACGTGATGGAAAATATAGATAAAATAGGAAAATTTACCAAGCGAATGCCAATATCACTTTGCAATATTTTGTTACCCTGTTAACCGATCTGATTAAGACAGCACGTCACTGTTTTCAGTCGACTTTTGTCAGTCTGAAATAGGTAAAAAACCGAGTAGCTGCAAAACTGATAACGATTACGATTTTTATCGTATCGTAAGAACATTTTTGTCGGTATTGTAAGTGATCCCACACCGAAACGATGTGAAGTTAATGAGGAACGTTAATGAAAAATATCTATTATCTTATGGTGGGTTCCACGAAAGTGATTTAAAATCTAACCTACGATTTAAATTATACCCATAGTTACAAGAATTAATATACATTATAGTTTTAAATTATTGTTTATTAACTTGGGAGGTAATAAGTAAAACCGATTAAATCCTATATTGTTTAGGTTGAAATAATCATGGAAATATCGTAGCTCATTTTCAAGAAAAGTTGTAATGTACACACAACTTTGCCTTCTACTTGGCTGGAAAATATGACAGAATGTCATAATAAATTCTCCTATTTGTAGTTTTCTATTCACATTTAGAATTCAAGTTTAGATTTAATTGCTTTTGCTTGAAATTGACTAATAGCGATCAAATGATCAAACCGACAACGTAATGTAATAACATTGAAAATGTCGTGGTTGATCATTATGCGCATTATTATTGTGGCATTTTTACTTGTGTATTTTTTAGTGGTTACGATTCTTCTTTTTTTTCTTTTTTGTTAGGGCTTGACCATGTTAATTTATCATAGTATTGACTTCCTGGGATTAAAACGTTCAGATGTCCTTCTATTTTTTTGGAGGTCTTTCGGGGAGTTTCCTGGTTTTAGGTCTTTGCGTCATCATTATTTTTGCGATACTCGCATCATCCATCCTCTCCACATCGTCTCTCAAAAATCTTTTTCTCGCTCTGGCTCATCTGACAACGTTCTATATTTTGCATCTTTTGTGGGTTAGCTCGATTCTCACTCTATTTCACAGCATTACTCCTGTTATCGTCCTTAGTTGTCATTTCTGTGGACCTCTACGTTTTCTTAGAGATTTTTTTAATTGAATTAAATTTTTTTTCAGGATAAGTTTTGAGTTTTCTGAAAGTTGAAAAACTCTCTTCTATAGTTGCTGTGATTACAAGTAAAACCAATAAGGAGTTGGAGCAATACTTGGAAAAAATATTTGAAACTTGGTACAGACATTAAGGCAAATTCTCTCAGTGCATGATTGATAGCATGTTATGGAATCGCCTTTACGCCATGTTATCTCTGGCTCCAAACATTTTAGGTAAAATAATATGACTTATAAAAAGATTCCATTAATCTTCTCCACTTAGCATATTTCCTTTGCTTCAATGCAATAAAAAATCTAATGTGAATATTACATGAGTTTTCTATTTAATTAGAAATTAATTGTAATATTTTAAATAACCTAATAGGTAGTTTTTAAAATATAAAAAAGAATACAAAACCCAGAATTATTTAAAAAAAACTTGTAAATTTGAAAATTTTTTGTGAAAAATTGTCAAAAACAGTTACGATTACAAGTCCGGTAATTAATAGATGAATCGTAAAAAACATTTGCTCGGCATTAAATTTTTTTTTTATTAATTAAAATTAAGTATAATGTCAAAATCTAATAATATGTATTTGAAGTAAAAGTTAGACTTTTATGACGAAGAGATGCCTTCTAGAGACAGATACAGTTTTTGTCTGCCGTTGGTTGACAAAGTACTACGTGACGTGCCAAAAACAATAACATCAAAATGAAACGTTAATCTTGGGTACGCAGTTATGTCTTCGGCGTTAACCCTTTGAGAATTTATCTAGGTTCTACCGAAGTCATCTCAAAGGATAATATAAATAGCAAATCACTGACAAATTAATTTGATTGTAGGGTGTAATGTTTTCATTTAGTTCCGGTATAATGGACCTCCAATTGTGTGCCTGGGTGCGTTGTTCCGGTTCTTAAAGGGTTAAAGAAACACCTTCATTCTAAAAATAATGTTACAAATTAATAAGTTTAATCTATACCATATATTGTACATTTCAGTTTTAATAACTGCAGTTGGAATCTACAAAATTTTATAGGTTTTCTACGAATTTTCCTGATGTTATGCACTTCCACTGCAGCAAGTTGTGATTTATTACCTAACTAACAAATTTGTTAGAAAATGTTTCTTAGTAAATTTTTTTCCAATAAAATTATATTGTTTTTATTTTAACCAAAACTCATTAAATTTTAAATATCTCTACAGTTCCTCTAAGTATTCTCTTTTGATCTCTTTTCTATTTTATGCATATGAAATAGTTATTGAATATTACTTTTTATTTGGGATATGAGTTGATATTAACAACTGGGAATTATATTTTGCAAGAAATTTCTGAAAATAATTATATTGAAGAAAATTATCTGATACAAGAATTTGAATGAAAAAATTACAAAGGAGTTTTTTTTCTACGCTAATAAAATTTAGTTATAAAATCTTTTTAACAAAAAATTTCACCAACAAAAGAGAAAACTAATAAAAAGCAAAAAATAAATAAAATATCTTTTGAGTCTTAATAACTAACAACCTCCTAAACTAATGTAAGTAACTAATTTTGAGGCAGCGTGAGTGAGTTGGAATGGATTGTTTATCACTAGATCTAAAGTTCTCAAGTGAAAAATTAATCATCCTTTACTTTCTACTCTTGGGAATGGAATTTGATTCTGAAATTTAAATCAGACCAACTAGGAGATATACCCTATCCAATAAAAAAAGTTATGCCCAAACATAAAAAAAAATACATACAGACGAACATATAATCTCCTTCCTTCTTATTTTTCGTCGGTTAAAATTTCAAATATACGTGGGTTGCTGAAAAAGTTTCCGGAATTTAGTATTTCTAATGATGTCAATGTTTTTTAAACATTATATTCGTAAAATTTAACATTTTTTACATATTATTCAGTTAAAAATTTGTACTTAAGTAAACAAATTTTATTTACACAGTATTTTAAAGAAAGCGACTATCCCAAAAATTGAACTTTTGTATGAAAATTTTTGTGCCATGATTTTGTAAGATTTTAAATGTGGTCTAAAGCCGAAACAATTCATCATTCAGCTTGTTTTGGCTTTTGGAAATAAAGCACCATCCAGCAGTACTGTTTATAGCTGGTTTTCAAAATTCTAGCGTGGTCGCACCACTCTCAGTGACGAATTTTGTTCAGATCGACCAGAAACTTTGTTGTTGTCGGCGCTAATGTTAATGCTGGGCGTTAGATAATTGAGCGATATTGGCATGTGACATACCGAGAGATTCGAACATCTTTAGACATTGACATGAAAACAACACAAGATTTTGCATGATCATTTAAACGTACGGAAGCTTCTCAGTCGTTTTGAAACCCATACAATTCGACATAACTTAAAAACTCAAAAACAAAGTCTTGACAAATGGTATCAAGAAATGGTCAAGAAATTCAACTGCGGCCTTTCAAATTTTGTGTACAATATCTTTACTGATGATGAAATTTTAATTTATTAGTATGAACCCGAAAATAAACCATCGTTTTTGGTACTCGGTAAGGTCCATCGCTTTGGTACTGTTGAAACATTTTAAACGCTAGTTTCTGAGGTATCAGCTTCAAAGTGGTAAAAGTGTTTCTTTAAATTGGTTTCACCGTTTGCAAAAAAGTATTAATGTCCATGGCAAATACTTCAAAAATCAGTAAAGCCATTTACCAAATTTTATTATGTGTTTTATCACATCGATTCCGGAAACTTTTCCAGCAACCTACGTATTAGCGTTTAGATAAATATTTTCTTAATATTAATATTTCAACAACATAATATATGAAAAGACACAAGGCTTTTGAGTCACGTGATTTTCTCAAACTTCATAATATTGGCAGGGTCAGATTTTTATATTATCATTATTTAAATGAGCCACAGCCTTGGAATGATGTGACCGCTGGTTGGGTTCAAATCGCGTATTAAACAGAATTTCTTAGCTCGGCCTTCCAGTGGGAATCCACACGCTATGCTAAAATCGATCTAAGGTATCAAAGATGAGAAGACGAGTCGTAATTCACCTCGGTAAATAAATCGTAGAGACTTCCAAAGAAGTAGGCATATTCCGAATGGAATGGATACCTGATAATAATAAATCATTAAAATGAATTAACGAGATTCCTTCTATATATGAAATAAAATTTACTTAGAAGTGCACTTTCTTACTTTAAGGTTTTGTTGTGCCAATGATCGTACTATAATTTACCAAGTTTGAAAATACTTGACTTGAAAGCCTAGCTTAGCCAGTGCAGCTTAATAATAAAATAACGTACTAATAATTAACCAACCGCAATAGAATTGTAGCGACAATTTGCACATGTGGAAGTACAGAAGTCATTTCTTTTCTAATTTATTGTTTTGTAAATTTTTAATGGTGTTTATCAAATTAAATCCAACATGAAACAAACAAATTCATGAATTTTAAAATTTAATTAACAAGCTAAAATTACAATTATTGTAATTTAACATACTTGTAACACTATGCTTCATGCAATAGTTTAGGTACATAAATATCAGCTCGTGCGTTCAATATTAGCCTTCCAGTCCTTTTGTCACTTATCTCGCATGCATTTGTTTGAGAAAATTGTTCTTTGCCTTTGACGATACACCCATCACCCTAATAATATTCAAAGTAGATTTCTGAAAAATATTATTTTGATTTTTCTTTAAAAATGTACTTATTATTTTCTACTATGTATTACTGAAAATTATTTATTATTAATCTTTATTACATATAATTATCTGTAACAAACTTCAGGGAATTTCGTAACTCTAAAACGTGTTTTGTACTCTCAATAGTCGAAAAAAATTTTCAAGATTTCAGACCAACAAAGTGGCTTAGAAGGCAACGGTTTAATCTCACAACTTTTCATTTTAAAATTGTACAAAACAATTTTATTTACTTTATGTAAATTGAAATGTCAAAATATAGAATAAAATTAGAAGAAATTACTATAATAAAAAAGTTCAAGTTCAATTTCTTATAAACTCACTGAACGTTGAAGGATTATTCAAGATTCTCTACATTTTCCGCTCTTGAAATTAAATTTAAAATTGCGGGTATACACCTACTCCTGTCACATAACATAAACTACTGAAAATAACTTCACCCTACAAAACTGCTTTTAAGGCATTTTATGAAGTAAACTAATTTATTTTAAAAGTTCAATTACTTTCGTTGTATTTTTTCAATTTAGGTAGGTATTTAGAAATTGCTTTACTTCATTTACAATTAAATGTTAAATCAGTAATACGCGAGGTTCTTGAACAACAAAGGAGATAATTAAAGAAAATTATGTATCAAGTAAACGCATTTTTTTAAAAAGTATGTTGAAATTTAGTGCTCGGAGCAAATCAGAATATATAATACCTGTTGTTTAAAAAAGGGCGTGTGGTTTAACGTAGGAAGTTAAATATTAGTTTGCGCTTGCTTGTAATTTGCAAAATTTTTCGTTCGATGATAAATAGTTGACAACTATCACCGCCATGTTGTATTAAATTCTACATGTAAGTATCGAACAATGCAAAACTAAACGACCCGATTTTAATGCTGATATCCCATTGGTAAATCGCATTTACAGGGATATTCTGACACCATTGTAACTGATTTCACAACGGCAGCTGCGATTTTTCCCTTACACTTTTGATCTTTATGGGTTTTGCTCGTTGATTGTAAACGGGCTAAGAATAAATGTAAATTTGGCGTAACGCGAGGAAGTGATTGAATTTTATGATCCCTTAGACCTGACGTGTAGGACGATAGGACATGTGCTTAAGTTCAAAGACGAATTTTGCTACAAAAATCGGCGTAACTAAATACCGAAACATTTGCCTTACCTTTTTCAAAATCCGCAGCCCAAACAGCTGAATTCAAAACTAAAAACTCCACAGTATTAATTTTTAGTACCGGCTAAAAAAATTTGTCATCAAAAATTTAAATTGTTTACATTCTTGCTTACTTGCAAAAATATTAACAACAATTTAGGGTTACTTACTGTACTTAGAGAAGAAAAATATATTGGCGTAGGGTGCTACCTATTTTTCACACAATACAAAACATATACAGGGTGGCCCTTGACACCCGTGCTAATCAAGTTTGAAAAGAACATTCGAATACGAAATTTTTAATCAAAATTAAGCGTGAAGCGTGCAGACCGGCAGCTGAACGCTAAATATCTACACCATCTCATTTTATCCTACCTTTAACTGTATACATCTTTTTCGCTTTAGTACATATTTATTCCTATGATAACGATCAAGAGAAAAGCATGAGAAATTCCCTTCATCCATAGTTGTAATATTTGTTCGACAAAGATGGAACACTTAAATAATAGAAGCTAATCGCTGCCTTTTCCGTTAAGTTTGCGTATAAAATATGGATGAAAATTATCATACGTTCTGGCTACGCTTTCTTTAGAAATATTATGAAAAAGCTACGACGTACTTTTAGAAGTTAATACGGAACATTAGGGGAAAATTTTAGAGAACGTGTTTCGAAAATTGGGGATATTACGCTTAAACTACTTGATACCTTGTCTTAAGTGTAATAATTGTATTTGTTCTGCCTTTTTAGTACCTCAAATAATCATATTTTATGTGTGATTATACAAATAAAGGAACCGTGGTAAATGAATAATCGGTTCTATCTATAACCTGAAATTTTGCTCATTAAATTTATATTTTCTGTAGGTAATTTAATTTTGGATAAATTCAAATAATAATAAAAACCAATCAACTTGAAATTAACACATCAAAAGAAAGTGTACTGCCGCCCAAAACAAAATAAATAGTAAAGAAAAACTTGAAAGCATAAAATAGAATTAATATGTTTATAAATTTTGCCTTCGTTCTACAATTCTAGCATCACTAATTGTATAGGTTACTAATTTTGTATAAGAAATACACCACAAAAAGTAAAAATTTGAATAAATATTAAATCAAAAAACTGTAGTCGGCGACACTATTTGCGAGACAAAGCGTCGTTTTCATTTTGGTATTATTTTACGATTATGTCGGACATTATTATTGACATTTATCTGCTTTTCGTTGTAATGTAAAGCGAGTTTAAAAGAATAAGAAGAGAAAAGCGCAACTTTTGCTGCAATGCAATCATTTTTGGAATCGACGCGTGAGCTTTAGGTCTTCACGCTGATCAGCGGCAGCTTTGGCTTGCCGACGAAACAAAATATTAATCGGTTATTCCGAGTCGCCTTTGAATTTTTACTATTTTCTTTGGCTGTTTGCGATTAATCAATAGTTAAACTATCTAAGCTATAAAATTGTTGCTAATTTGATCCTATGGTAAGTATTTTATTAACTATTTGAAAATTTGTGGGTATTAATTTTAGTTTCATCTGGGCTAATTTTCTATGAAAATTTCTCGGAAAAAAAACATAAATGAAATTTGTTCTGAGACATCTCGACTTTTTATTTGTTTACGCTTTATTCTTTGAGAAAATTATACAGTACCTACTTGTAATTTGTGCAATTACTGATAGTCGCATTACAAGTTATCTGTTGAAGACGTAACATGTTATAAATTACCATTTTTTTTTAATTATATGTGATGGAGTGACAGTTCATAATTCTACAGGTTCTTTTAAGTTGCAAGATATAATATTTTTGACTGTTCCAATTTTGAGCGACCACATAAAATTTGATACTGTACATTTGCGCAATGATAATAAAATGCTTGTTTTACTACAAAGGCCATGGCTTGATATAAAAAATACTTCGAGTATTTCATCGCCCATAAATTCTCAGATATCCAGGTGTGGGACATAAATCCGGAAATAAATAAATCATTAGTGAAAGTTGGAAAATTTACTGCTTCTCATTTTTATGCAACAGTGAATTAAAATCAGACGACTCCAAAGTTTTGCTTCCAGTCTCATAACAGGAGAAAATGAACAACCAAATTGATTATCGGCAGTGAAATTTTATAGTCTTAAGAAAATGCACTAAACACTTCTGAAAATATTAAAATGTACAAAATATTGGCAAAACATACACTGCAAATATATTCGCTAAAAATCTTTTTGTTTTCATTTCATATTCGTCATTTTACGCTGAACACTTTTGGCTAATTAAATATTTTTGATATTAATATAATGGATAAAATATAAAACAATTTCTTGTTAATTCTTGCATTATGTACCTCCAGACTTCAATTTAGTACACCGACAGCATTTACAATGTTACATTTCTGTGAGGTATTAAAATTTTTATTTGTGTATTTTATCGTTGCTGAAAATTTTATTTATTAGGTAATATTCTTTATTTTAACTATTTACATATTTGGTAGATTTTTATTTTAATTTAATTTTAAAGTTTTGTTAGATGGGTTTAGTATTTCAGTGGTAATCTCGTTAGTACATTTACGCGCGTCGCAGTAGTGAATTCTTCTGCAGCCTATGTTACTCATATGAGTAACTTTAAAACCTCACTCCTGTAAAAGTGTTAATTCGGATTTTACAAGTGTTTACAAATTCAACCTCTGTCACTGTTCAAAAAAAAAAACTAGAGAAAGAAGTCCAAACAGGTCAAATTCCAACTTCTTGGAACCACGTTTGCACTCCAAAATTAGAGATCATGTGAGCTGGAAATTTTGTTTTCAAGAAAATTACTGTTTTACGTGTGAGGTGCAGGTCGCGGCATTCTGTTAAAACCACTTGTTATTTAGATCAGTTCCATCCAATTTCGAGCAAAAACACTTTGCCAACATACCACGATAGCGATCACTATTGAAAAACACAGAGTGACCTTTATTATTTTCAAAAAAAGTACGGTGTGATTAACTCTCCTGCCGACATAGAACAATAAACTGTAAGTTTTTGAGATACATCAAAAGTTCTTGCATGACATTGAGCCGATGAGAAGAAAGTGTCCCTCATCTTACAGATCACTTTGTTATGGAATATATAGTCAACTTTGTATTGTTCCAAGATCCACTTCCACTCGAGGAAAATAGAACAAACCAAATGTTTATGCGTTAATTTTGAGAGTAGCAAAATCAAAAATAAAATGTGTTACAAATAACACAATAGAAGAAGAACTTTATAGCCAATAAGGGACACTCCACCTGCCAGGATCATTGAGTTCATCCTAAAGCTGATGGACTGGCTTATTGGGGAATGACAGGATTGGAGTGTAACTGAAACCGGTGGTAGTACAATGGGCCCGATTGGTGGCCTAAGTGCGCGGGAGCTTGTCTTGCCCTCCAGAACGAATCCAGAATCCAGAGAACTTCATAGCAAATTATATCCCATTTGAGCTTTTTTGCTATATTATGTGATTCCGAATTACGCCCAAATATATTTATAGATCAGAACTGCTTAATACTAAACCAAAAAAGATATCTGTAGACTTTTGATACTCCTGGATGCCAATGGCCTATTCCATATGTTACTCTTAACGGATATTGTTTTGCCACGTGTCCCATCCAATTCCACCACGAATTCTATCCACAAATCAATCTTGGGATTTAAATGATCCATAGTCATGTGTTCTTCAAATCTTTCCATTTACTAGAGATTGCCGCCTTGTAACGACGACTTTCAACTCTCATGTCATCTTTTGTGAGAGGAGGAAATCAAATATTTAATACTAGAGCTTAATGCTTTGTGAAAGGCAGTGATGATGCGATGTACTACACATTATGTTTACTGCACATAATAACCACACCTTTGCCATTCACAAAAAATTACGCTCTACTACTGATGATTTTCCGTTTGTCCTTAATAAAAATATGTTTTCTATTCTTTAGGATGGATGGAATCTCGTCTGAGACACCGCCCCAATCTGTGGCGGTATTGTCAGACTTTACTGACTAAAACCTCGCAGCCCGCAGCCTGAAGAACCTCCTCTCTGAACACCGAGATGTAGAGCTTATAGTGGCATTACTTACTTTGAATAGTCAAAAGCCTCAAAATTATTTTTAATAGCTCCATGACATGAAAATACGTAAATAATAACGTACTAGCAGATGCACAACCGTAAACATTTTCCGTAAAACTAACAGAACCATTCCACCTCCCTCTTAGCGGATTGTAGCGACTCAACGACTCTCAGTCGCAGCGCTCCGTGAATTGCTTAACGCCGGCCCTGCTTATACATAGATCACGAAAACAATAGCAAAAGTTGGACTAGTTTTACAAATGGTTAAATACATTATATGAGAGCATATTAAAATTAAACATCAGTAACTCATATCAATTATCAATCGGAGGAGCTTCAGGAGGTTTGGAATTAGCTACACCTATCTACGTACGTAGTTACACTTCATGATTACGATGGTCAAGTTGATACGATTCAACTATACTCCGTATACCTTACACAAACTTTCATTTCCTTCTATTAAAAAATATTATTAAACAGTAAATTAATGCACTTCGCGTTTGGCATCTTTAATTTCAATAAACTTGATGATATTGCCGTTGTCCTCTAGTCTCAGTTTAGTCCTTAAAGATTTTGCATTTTGCTAGGATTAACATTTACATTTATTTTTTCTGGAAAATTTTGTTTTATTTTAAATTGGTTTTTAAGACGTTCGTGAATAGACAGCATTCGCAGGGCTTTATAATGTTGTCTTATTTCAAGTTTCATCTTCTATGTCTACTTCATAATTTATCTAGATTGATTTTTACTGCTGTGCGATACTTTTGATGTATTTATTTTCAATTTAATTAAAAAATACAAATTTTTTTTCTGCATTTTTTTTCTTATTTTAAAATTTCAATCTTTGTATTTTTGTAATAAATAATTTTTATTTGAATAAAAAGTTAAAATTTGTAAAAAAAAATTAAAAAATTTTTATAAATGAGAAAACAATCACCAATAATAAAAATTAAGTAAATTTTGCATGAAACGCTTATGAAATTCAAAAGCATTTATGATGTCAAAAGACTAAAGAGGCATCCACTTCCATCAACTTTTTGCGATAACAAAAAATTTTAATTAAATCAATTTAGCTTTTTTCGTTTAAATGGAAGCAAATTATCGCAAAATCTCCAATCAGTTTTACTTAACCACTGTTGATAGGCTTTCATTAATTCTAATTTAATTTGGAAAAAATTAAAATTGTTTTCAGATACGAGTATACGTAAATAGGTTAATATAACTTTTATTGCGTATTTTATAAAAAATAATATTCATAAAATCTTTTTTTTTTATTTCAATTTTGATAATAACGTTAGAAAAATAATAAATGAAAAACTGCAATAAATAGATCATTTGCTATACTATTCAATTTTGATGTTAAATGTAATATGAAATTAAATACAAATATATACCTATTTAATTTATCAAATAGCAATTACTACACCAGGATTCAAGGTCCATCTAAATAATCCAGCATTTTCTGCTATTAACCGTCGGCTTCTCAAATAATAACTACTTATACTGCAGTAATACAATGTATAAATTGGATAACTTGAGAAAAAGTATAAGCATAATTCAAACCATCAAGCAAATAAGCTTTAGGAAACTTGCAATAAAGGTTAAAATGTACTGGTAGAAATATAACTTGATTTGCCAGAAAAATCATTTTAACATTGGAATATATAATTTTTAAGTGTCATTCATCACTTTCAATAATAGCATTATCCTTGATGGGATCTCTTAATTAACTTGGCTTAATTTCCTTATAACTGGTGAACCACAACTGCTGGAATTTTTAATTTCCGGAATTATTGCGATGCCTGATGAATATTGATTGAACCTATGTGATTATTTATATAAAACAAATAAGAAACAAATTTTATCAAGTGCAATTTTACTTTTAAACAAAATTTAAATATTGATATCACAATTATTTTTTATGGAGAAGTAATAATAGTAATAATATATAAATCTAAAAATCAAAAAAGGTTATGACTTTTAAATCGATAATTAATTTTGTTTTTATTATAATATAGATAACCTTTATTGCTATACTTTATTATTAACAATTACTTTATAGAACGTAAGATACCAACATGTTCTTCCGAATAGTAATAAATTAATATTTTATGTAGGCTAATTTTATGTTCCTAACGATCAATTAGTTGTGTTGCTATACATTAATTACTTATATTACTTTGCCATTGTACCTACCTTACTTTGATGTATGGAGTCTTGTGTTACAGTAATTTAATTTTAATAACATTTTAATATTCTAATATATTAATACAATTTTAAAATCGTTCATATTTTATCGGATATGTTGGTAATAATAAATTGTCACATCTTGTTTTAATTTGTATAAAAACAGGTATTAATGCTAGAGAAAAAAAAGGTAAATTGTTATACTTCAAAATTAATGATCAAAAGCAAAGATAGAAACAAAACTATAACATTTGTTCTGGCTACAGTTGTGAATTGTGTAAATAAGATTTTCACAAACAAATACAAAAAGTGGATTTGCATTTTTGATTTAAATGTTTAATAGTTTTTTATAGGAAATCTAACGCTTTCAGATCAAAACACCACGTCTGTGCTCATGAAAAGAGTTGAAAATCAAATGTAGAATAAACCAAAAGTCACATTGATCTGTTAATTGTTGTAAATATTGTATTACCATAATAATAAATTTTTGAGTGAAAATTTAATTAGTTGTAACAATTTCATAAACAAACTTAGTAAGGAAGCAAACCAATGTGCGGTGTTCTGCATAGCATCCAAATTATTTATAACAAAACTCAACTTGCCAACTTTTAACAACAAATAAATAAAGTTGATTTACGTCCAGTTTTTAAATCAGCTTGCTGATTGCTTTTTGTTTTCTGAGAGCAAATTTCTTCACAAGATTGACAAATAGGGCGGAAAGAAATTAGTATGTGTAAAAGATTAACTGGTTCTACAAATGAAAAAGTTGTCATTGTAATAGTCATTTTCTGCAATTTTAGAATACGAGTAGGTACCTAACAATTTGCAATTTTTTAAATTGGAAAAATTACACTGCATAAAATTTTCATTGCTAATTGTAAATCTGGATATCAGAAATCATCCTAAGTGATGATCAGCTTCATTACGTTTGCCGATAAAGTGGCATCATCACGTTTATTGAAAATTAAGATTATTGAATATTTTCACACAGTTTTAGCGAGAAAATGTTAAGGTTATTTTTTTTTAAATTGCCTACCTATTTGGATTAAGATTTTTTGGTTTTCATTATCACCATTAAGATTCACAAATATTTTTATTAACTTTCATAGTGACTGACTGTGGTTTTGGTATTATCTGTGTATTACTATTAAATTTACGCCCTTGGTACCACAATAGTATAAGAAAATGTAAGTCAACTCATTCCATTCATGTAATCGGAATTAATTCAAAACATAAGCATAATATAATAATGCATTCTTTAAAGTAATTTGCCAGCGAATAATTTGCAAAGAAAGTTGGATTTTTATTATGACACATCAAAATAACCAAATTTAATTTCTAATTTGTAAAAAATTATTTTGAAAAGCAAGTCTGGTTTTTTCAAAAATCCTCAAAAAGAAATCATCTTACCGTAGTTATTACCTTATTTTACATGTAAGTCTAGCCATCTATCCATTCTAGTCTAGTACAAAGAAAAACTTTATGAGATATTGTTAACAATAACAAGAACAATATTTCCATCATTAAATCTGTTTAAAAAATTAAATTGCTTATTATGATAGTTAATTTAAACGTACCTACTATAAATAAGGTAATAAACTTTTTTCTTTATTATTATTTCATTGCTAAATATTATTCTCGTTTTGATGACATGCATCACAAAAAGTAATAGTGCTAATTATCAATTGAAAAAGGTCTTAAATTGCCAATAGCATACTGGCGTCATCAACGTTAAAAATCTCAATTTAATTTTCAAGTTACACTTTTATCTTTAACCATATTATAACAAAGTGTGGAAATCTTTAAAGTGTTAATATTACTTCCATCATCATCATTAACCAGGTATTGTATTATTAAAAACGTTACCTAACGAAGAGATTTTTTAACCCTTCGGTAAGCATGTGTGTTCTTTCGGACCACAGGATGATATTTTTGTACATAATTTTGAAAATTGGTAACTTTGTTAGAATATCTACAGAATGTAAATTTTTTAGTGAGATTCAACTAAAACCACTGGAAATTTGAGGAGAAAATTGCCAAAATTAAAATTACTTAAGATTTTCACCTAGGATCTTTTGGAACATAAATGTACCTATATACTTTTAAATATAATATCTTTTTCAGTCGTTATCTGTTCACTTCTTAACAAAGGCTTTTCACTGGAGTGAGGCCGTAACTCTCTACGCTGGTTAAAGGATTTAGCGAGTAGTCCGCCGATAGATTTTGGACTATAGTTATTTTACACCCAGTAAGTAGCTTACTAAGCTAACCTTTAGATGTGCCTGTAACCTTGTTTTTTTGTTAATAGTGGCAAATGATCAACTTTTGAGTTTGACTCTCCCTAGGTTTGAACCCGGTACCCCGCAATCGCAAATTGATCCCGTTAGCTGCAAGGCAGTGACCGTCTCTAAATGTAATATAAAAATCATACATTTTTTAATAATCCCTTTAAGCAATTCATCTCAAAAAATCCCAGGTGCCAGTTTTAGTTTAACCAGCACAGTGTAGCATTCAAAATGCTGAGTTTTTGGTCTACGTGTGTTGTTTAATAATTTTTAATAAACCATTAACATTTGAAATTTTAGTTTGTTTCTTTTGTTAATGAATATTTTAATTACACCACCTTTTAGAATTATCAGGACTCAAACCGCAGAGGCCTATTAAATTCGTTTTAATCTACTTGACGTTGAGTAATAAATAAAGAATGGTTTTAATTCAATTTTTTTTAATATTAATATTGGAAAAACAATAAAAGAATACAACAAAGAAAAAAACATAAAGTTTTTAACTAATTAAAGCAATTTATTGTTCAATTTTAAAATTTCAAATTTAATTAAAATTATGAAACACAGCTTAATCTTATATTCATTAAATTGATAATATACTAGCAATTTTAAAAGTAATCATTTAAAAGTGATTTACTTTTAGTAGTTATTACTGAAAAATCTGTTTTAATTATTCTCATACAGGTGCTTTAAGAATCGGATGGTTTTAATCATATTTATCAGGTAAACACAGTCATATTTGATGAGTACCCGCATAAATTATTGAGATTATCCTTATCAACTTGCGCTGAACTGGCTCTCGTGAAGAAATATGCACACGCACCTGTTTAACCTATTGCGAAAAATTTTATTCGTCAAATTATAACTACGCTTACAGCCAATGAAAATACGAAAGTATTCTATTATAATGATATACTACAACTATATTATAGTAACGTTTAAGTGAATTTTAATAATATGCAAATAAACTATACCATGGGCATTTTATTACACTATGAATTAATTTACGAGTAGGCAGTATTTAGATTTTCTATACTTGAACAAAATATAAAATTAATTTACGAAGGTACTGCTCATTCTTTAGTGTAACTTTTGATTATATAATCATATTATAGTGTACGACAGGTAAACCGTATAGAAGTTTTAAACACATCCAATGTAGATCAAAATAATATCAACAGATGGTGCTGCTAGATTGGAAAGCGATAAACTCGCTAAACCATGAAGACCAAGACCAAATTACGACGTAGTCGGATGATAGTTTAACGTGTAATCCTAAACACAGCATAGAAAACTTGACAGCATAGGGATTCATATGAATTTTAGATTTATAACTCTACTCCCTGACCACTACACCAAATTACCTGCTCAAAATTCAAATTAAAATTAAATTACTGTTTTATTGCAATTATTGGTTACTATTGGTCTTCCGGAACTTCTATAACTTTTGCCTATGTGATACTATTTAATCTAGATGCAAGACACTTGATAAAAAATCCGATCGTTTAAATAAAAAAACCTTGAAGTGAAATGCAAATCGTGATCAAGATAAAGCAATTGAGCTTTAAAATAAATCATAATAAATTCTTTCTGAAGAAGTTTTATTGTTTTATTATCAAATCTAGAACGCTTCTGTTTGTTTGCATTTACAATTATTATTAAACACAATACATTGATTTGTTAATGTTACACCATAAATTAAAAATATTTATACCGGAATAATAATTTTCAGTGAAAATTTAGCACTGCTACACATATTTAATGAAATGGAAAACCAACAATGATAGTTGAATCATCGATGATTACAGTAAAAAAGGAAATTATTTACCAATAATACAGAGCATCGTGGTATTGGCTAATTTGTTTTAGACTCAGAGAAGATGAAAATGCAAACATTTCTCTAGATAATTAAAGGGAATTTATGGTAGTTATTAATTTAAAGCTTAAGGCTACATAATATTTTGTAATGTGTAGATTTCACTCTATATTTCCTAATAGCATCCTAAATCCTATTTTTGCGTGAAAAATTTGACAAATTATTTTTGCAATTTCTGATAAAGGTATAGATACATTTCAGTATTAAAAAAATTTTGCACACTAATGGCCGGTTTCAGAAACAATATGATTTAGTTAATCACTGATATTAATATATACCTAATTAATTAATTATAACTTCATAGTTCAAAGTTATAAAGAAAAGCACAAACTACCGAGAATTTTACAAATTGATAAGTACTCCAGTCGAATTGCTACAAACTTTTAGTAAATATTTTCTACAGTATTACAAATATTAAAGCAAATAAAATTATCTGAATAAGTGCTAGAAAAAGTTTTACAATAAATTGTTTTCGGTAAATCGTGGTTTTCTGTCTTTATAGATTCTTCTAATTTCATCTCAAATTCTTCTTCAACTTAGTTTAAGCCTTAAAATAAAGCCAATAAACCAATATTTTACCTTCATTAGGTAGCTTGCTGAGCTGGCCTTCAAATGTGCCTATAACCTGGTTTTATTGTTAATTATGGCAATTCGCTAACTCAGGAGGACCACCGTCTTAAAGTGAATTTTGAAGCACAGAAACTAGTCATAAGAAAGTTTTACCCGTCCCTGGATTTAAACCCGGTATACTCTCTCGGTCTCAATGTTTAAATGCTTAAAATTGATTTAAAAATTTCATTTTTATATTAATTTTTAAATATGATATAGGTACCTACTTTATTATATGAGGCGTTCAGATCTAAAGTGGATCAAGTCACAAAATAAAAAAAATTGAGCTAAGTCCATTTTTAGGATTACATACACACATGTAATGTAGAAATGGAAAAAAAGGCTCAAATTTTTTTTATATTGTGTCTTGATCCACTTTAGATCTGCACGCCTCATATCTGCAGCAATGCAGCATCTAAACATTGAATTATGAGATCCACTACTTCGCTTTCAAAATATAGAAAAATTATTAAAAATTTAATTTTTGGGATTAAATTGGACCACTCAAAAGAGTGGTTTATACATCTCAAATTGTGTGTATGTTAATTGTACACTGACTTAATAGTACGAAGCGACGTTGTAACTTACCAATTTTTGACACTAATTAAAGATCTATATTTCATGATTATTACATTGCGATGCAACCGCCTCACAAGTTAATCTGTGATTATCACTACTGAACCATGGCCCAGAATGGTATTATTTTTCAAAGTGTTATATTATCAGTTTCAATTAAAAAACAAAAATTAATTTGTTATTAGCAGGTATTGCAAGTTGCAAATCTTGCAAATAATGTACGTGCGGAAGTTACTCAAGCTCGAATATAAAAATGTTGAAAATTGAATGCAGCATCTAAACATTGAATTAAAAGATTTACCATTTTGCTTTCCAAAAATAAATTTGTAGGACTAAATCAAACCACTCAAAAAAGCATCACTAAAGGCGCCCTCAAAACTAGTAGAGAAAGGAAAAATTTGAAAACATAATGGGTCTGTATGGATTAGGAAAGAGGAACGAGAAGGGGGAGCAACTAATAAGTGTATTTGTAGAAGAACAACGGCTTGCTATAATGAATACATTCTTCAAAATTTCCAACAAAAAGAATGTATACGTGGTAATGGCCTAGAATTCCCAAAATGATATTGTCCGAAATCAGATTGATTATATTCTTATTAGTAGGAGACATCAAAACTGTATGACCTCTGTAAAAACATACCCAGGAGCTCATATATAAAATCAGATTTTACCCTATTAAATTTTGACGTGAGTTAACTTAACAGTAGCGCATCGATAAACTTAATTCTACTTTTGGCGATAGAGTACCATCAAGAACAAGTATTTATTGCTGGTTTACCAAATTTAATTGTGGTTATAGTTTGCTCAACGACGAATTTCGTGAACGTAGTCCAAAATCGGCTGTGATTTGGTCGTCATAAACATTTTTTCGCATTGGATCTCGCATAATTTTAAAATTACTCCAAAATAAGCTTATGTCAATTGGTCGAAAGAAATACTCAAAATATAAGATCGCGGTACCTCAAAACATGTTTATTGCATTGTGATAGGTGACAAATCGTTGATTTATTGATCAACGATTTTCGGGCATATGAGCCCGAGAATAAACAGTAGTCGAGTGTATGGGTTTTTTAAAATGAGGAAATCCAACAAAACTGTTTGCGCACAAAGCACTTCAAAGCAAAGAATTGCCTGTTTTTCAAATTTTCATGTTTTAAAGAAATACATGGTTAACCTTGACATAATCCAAATGCAATTTATACAATAATCATACGAATTTCTTCCTCCCTTCCTCAATTGCCCGAGATTACCTTTTTCCTTTCCCATACAAATCTCTTCTTCGAAATCAATTTTCTCCGAATTAGCTGAATTACGGATTTTTAAATTTTTACTTCATGTACTACTAATTATGACCAAAACGTATATTAAAAATGGATCAAATCGGTTAGTGCAAGTGTTGGCTTTCCCCCTGGGACGTGCCCATGGGGGGATAGGGGGGGAGTTTCTTTCCCAATGTTTTAGAAAGTTGGCAAAAACACTCAAAAGTTTATCAATTTGGCATTTTTTTATGTATAAATTTAAAAAAAGTTGCAAAACTTACAAAAAGTTGGCAATTTTGAATTAATTCAGTTGGCAAATTTTGCAAATTTGGAGTTTCTCCTCCTCCCTGAGAAAAGTTTGTTGGGCACGTCCCTGCTTTCCCCTCGTTACTTAAAAATTCATTTGAAATAGTTGAATAATTCTGAAAAATGTTATTATTTATTCGGTTCCTTCGATTACTGAATTTTGGTTGTAAGTTGAATTATATACAATATTATTAATTTCTAACACTAATTGAAAAGAAAAGAACTTGTTTTTATTGTTATTTGAAGAAAGGTGATACTAATAGAATTCAATTTGCAACCAAACCCCAGTAAATTAAAGTACTTCTACTGTAATATCGCCTGTCCAATGCCGGATCGAAAGGTCGAGTAAGGGACTGAGCGCTCCAGGCACCAGAGATATAAAAGAAAATGCGTATTTAATAATAATCTATTCAAAAGCGTATGTTTCTTATTTTCTTTTGATTTTTGTAATAGAGACATCTGTAATGCGCCTATCCCTAGCGTCGTTTTTCCATTTATTTCTTTTTTAAGTTATGTATACCTATTGCTAATCTTAAATTTGGACAAACTATCCATTGCAAAAAAAGCTAATGTGATCAGTCAATAGAATTCTTCAGGGAACCTTATTTAAGTTTTACAAATAATGTATTTAATGATATGAATATTCTAATAAGCTTTAGGTCACAACTACAATTTTGCAAATTTGTTGATTATTCACTTACGCCCTAAGCCAGGGGTCGGCAACCTTTTGATGTAAGAGGGCCAAATATTTTACGTGAGGATTAGTGCGGGCCGCACTTCTTGGAAAATCCACTAAAAATGAGCGTTTTTTATGCAAATTCACCAAAAAAAGCTTTTTTTAAAAAAAAACGTTATTTCTGGGGAGTCTTGCGGGCCGCACTAAGACGCCTCGCGGGCCCCAGGTTGCCGATCCCTGCCCTAAGCTATTAACTTATTAAAGTCTGTATATAATATTTTTACTTTTGAAATAAATAATAATGACAAAATATAATAATCTTCAAGTTAATGGAATCCAATGTAAATCAATTCTTGTTTATGAGTTTTCAGCAAATATGGTTGGACAATGTAGGTACATTATATTATTATCTACAAACATCAGTATCTGAATGATTTTTTTAATAATTGACAATTTTTACTACTGGAAAATTTACAGATTCTTTTTTTTAATAAAAAATATAAGCTAAATTCTGTAGCTAATACCTACTTGAGACTCTTTAAACTACCGTGAATGGTTCTGCTTGTTTTAGAAATCAGAATAAAATTCCTTTCACACAAAAACATAAATTTTTATTACTAAATTTTCGGATATCAGATAATAATAATTGATGTATTTTACTTGAATACAAAATTGACGCTTTAAAATCAGATGGTTTAAAATATTTAGTTTCATAGATTTTATCGAATGTTACACCGAACAATTTTACAAAGCTCATTTACAGCTGCAAATATCTAAGCTCACTCACTAACTTTGTTAGTGAATTGTTAATCCAAGTTAATAGTACCTAAATACAAATAAAATTACATAACTGTGCGGCACTGTATTTATTTCAGTCATTTGATGAGATGCACATATCCTAATCCAGAGAATTTCAATTGAACAACAAACGTAATTAAAATTAATTTTTAATTAGGATGATTTATAATAACATAATATTGAGTTCACATGTGGTGATATAATTTTATGGTGCGTAAATTTTCCAATTTGGAAAAACGAGAAATAATACTTAAATTGCAGAAATTCACTTAGCATTTTATGTGGACAGCTTTTACATTTGTAGAACAAAAAGCTTATACACATATTTTACTTTTTCTACCGTTTTTCACTTTTGTGAAAAAAATTGCAGTAGCAATTTAGTTATTACATCAAGAACTGGACGTAAATCAATTTTAATTTGTTTATTTCTAAAGGTGATAGTTGGAATAATTTAAGCTATAAAGGCGTTTTGCTTAGTACACCACAAATTTTGGTTTGTTTCTTCAGAAAGTTTTTTTATAAAATTGTTACATAATTAATTACTTTTCACTTCAGGTTCAGACAACTTTAAATTTTCAACGCTTATTGTAAGCACAGATTGCCTATTTTGACCTGAAAATGTCGACTTTCTTATTGTAAACTTATGCAACATGGTTTGTTTTTTACACTACCGAAATATCTCAAGTTTAATTTAATTCTTTCTTTGACTAACCAAGCTGTAAAATGTGCAATTACCATAGAAAAAGTTAAAATTGCTTTTTTGAAAATATAAAAAATTTTAACTTACGATAGTTTTGAACCAAGCGGATAAGATTATTAGCTTGGTTTCTTGTCCATTAATCAGCACATACCAAAATTGTAAATAAAAATTTGGAAATGTTATATGAATAACTAAGCACAATCTTTTTTAATGAGAAGCAAATTAGCTACTGGAAGTACCTACCTACTGAAATCACCAGGTGTTGGTTGATTTCAAATTAACTTATTTATACTCACTGCATTTGCCGGTCTAAAAATATCGGATTTTTATAGTATAATATTTTAGACTACCTATCTAAAAACGAACATCATTTAAGTAGTACTTGCATTTTCTCACCATAATTTATACATAAAAATGGGATACATTAACAATACCAGAGTCAATATCGCTAATAATAATCATAATATATCACAAGTATTTAAAGAAACATTTAAAAATGTATGTTAATAACAACCCCTTTGTTAGTTCCCCAGTTTTTACAGGACGAATTTAATATAAATCAAACGTATAAAAGCAATATAGTCAGTAGCTAACTGCGTGTGACGAATTTGAACCATTTCGTGAACGGAAACTAAGTTATTTGCTCTTGTCCTATTTCCTATTTGGTAAGGCTATAACTTCGATACAGCTTCACACAAAACAAATTCAGTGACTTGAAATATTTCAACATAACCAAGAATTATGTATGTTGGGAGCAATAATGAAACTTTTCCTTCCAAATTTAAAAAACTTCAAAATGTGTAGTGACAAAAACAAATAAATAAGTACCCAGAAAGTAAGTCTATTAAAAATCTTTTCAGAATCTTTCAACTGAAATTGAGCCGTCACAGAAATAAGTAAACTAGGCTTTTTTGAAAAGGATTAAGCTGGAAGTTTTTAAATGAAGTGTCACAACGTTGTAAGGATTAGACCATTTATATAGTTAAAATAGTCTTAAAAATGTGTCACGTGCACCAGACATCGATTATTGACAGTTTTTGACTCCTACCATACACATCAATCTAAAAACCTCAAATATTTTCATTTGTGACTCACACAATTTTCAGTGACACATTTCTTAAAAGAGGTTATTATGTGTATTTAATTAAATGTTAATTTATTTCTTGGAAACTTAAATTTTTAACACTATGCCGGTTAATTCCTTTTTTTAAGCTATATGAGCAAGAGCATCTCTACAGGTACCTATAATTACGTACATTGATTTAATTTAAGTTAAATCACCGAACGCATTTGTTAAGTTACCCTCATTATTCTCTGTCATTTGAATTATAAGTATTAAGTCAGTGGCGGAACAGAATTGCAAAAGCAGGAAGGTGGAAAATGCTAATTATATTATACGCATTAATTATATTCATAAACATTTATTTACTTCTAAAGTAAACCAAATTTCGCATTCCATATCATTAGGTTGTTTAACTGCTAGTAAACTTTCATTTTTTACAAAACTTTATAAAATGTGAACTTCGGATCTGTGTCGTAAAGAAAATCAACACCCTAACCGCCAAATTAAATGGTTGGCTTAACAAAAGTATTTAATGGGGTTTTAGTGAGTATTATTTTCAAAGCGAAAAGCGACTAACAGAAAGCTCTCAATTTTATATTTTTTATTTACTACACTCAGATACCGCAGAATGAAATTCATATAAATTCCATAGAAAGAATCTTGTAGTTGGTTAGTTGATTTAACCAAATAAAATAGTTGCACTTTATCATCCGATATGTTGAAATCGACATGACCGTGGTAAATTATTACCTATACAATATTTCTGGATTAATATTCTACCCCTTTTAGATTTCCCCTCACTGGCTATGCTATTTATACTACAATTTTGGTGCAGTTTTGACAGAAATGACAATGTTAATTTGTAAACCTATTAATTTGTAATTTTATTCTTTATGATAATGCCAATTTAAATAATAATCCTAACCTAAAAATCCTAGAGTTAAAGTGACAACTAATAACAGTATCCAATGCTCCAAAGCAGCTAATCCAAGCTGCTTGTCAATTTATTTGAGATCAATTAATTTGTACAAATAAGGCAAACGATAATAATTTCTTATTTGATTACCTTCTTAATTTATCGTCCTGAAAAACAACTTAAGCTCACTTATTTTCAGTTAGGTGTAATAATAATAATTAATCAAAATAGTGTTACCTAAATACTCGATCTACGCCCCTGATTATATTTTAAAGCTAAATCTCGAACCTGTCTCATAAATTCATCAACCTTTTCTACCACTACTTAAGTTTTTTAATTTTTAAGTGACCGCCTGTTTAAGCAATTTTTCATAAAAATTAGATGGAAAAACAAAACGTCGCTCCTCGCGTCTGCCCAGCTTAATATAACCTTTTGAAAATCTAATAAATGACAAGTAATTTATTTTTGTATAATAACAAATATTAAACACACTTTTAATAAATAATTGAGGTCTTTGCGGTATCTTTCGAAGAACCTTAGCATTATGAATAATTTTCCAGCAAGAATACGACCTTCGCAGGTTTGAGTTATTTATGAGGCATTTATAAAAAACTGCTACAATTAACAAATTAGATATCATTTTTCAAAACGATACGGTGTAACTTTTGAAAATTGAATTTTAGTTGCTTTGAAACTGATAAATTAGGTGTTTTGTAATTTTTTGGTTCACACATTAACTTAAATTAATTTCCGAGCTTCTAAACCTGTAGCTTTTAATATTAACTTTGAATATCAATAACTTTCTTTTTTTATTTTCTAAACATTAAGTTCGATATTTTTAGTTATTTTTAGGTTTTAAAAAGAGTTGCCGTGCGTGACTTTGATAAGGGTTGGTATTTGGTGCTTTTTAATATAAATTCCACCTATGAGAAAAAGGTCTTAGCAGCTTCGAGTCAATATGACAATTGATTTTCTTTCGCTTTAATGAAGCTTAAGAACTTGACTGTCGTAATACCAAAATAATGGGTACTACAGAAAATAAATTTAAAAGTTTTCCTTTTAAATATGGAAGGAAATAAGTAAATTTGCACAGTCTTTGAAGATCCTCGTTATTGATATTATTTATTTGCTTTAGTACAAAAGTTGGAAAAGCTTTAGATGACATAGGATAGTTCAAATATATAATTGTGCATTTGAATGAAAATGTTAGATTAGAAAGATACCTAAAATGAGTTTAAATACTTTTAAATGGATTGCAATAAAACTAAAATAGATAAATCAATTATTGATTCGCTTGATTTGCTTGATTGTGCCTTGAAAAATCTATTAAAATACTGATATGAAAAATTAATATAATAATTAATAAAATAGATACAAAATCTTCAATTTTAGAAATTATCTTTCCAAAGTAATAAAACCTATTTCAAGCTAATTGATGTTTCAATAATTTTTAATTTTGTAAAATTCAAGATATTGATTTAACGAAGTAAATTAATATGCCTTCTTTGTTAATATGCATTATCAAATTTAATACAATATTTAAAAGTATTGAACGTGACCTCTTTGGAGAAGTAGACGAAGATATTATAGCTTCAAATAAAATTTAGTGCTGCAGATAATCCTTGACGGAGCATTAAATTGGTTATACGGCCGCGTAGAGGGTGCCACAGTGCTATTGGAGAACAATTTTATACATTTCCTAGATGGCGCTTGTATCATTTGCTTATACTGCAACTCAATATACAGTAAAATAACATCACACTGCTTCAATCAGCATTTCTAACCGTTTCAAAAAGAATTTAAAAATTAACCAATCTTTAATTCAAAGTCATAATTTTCCAGTGTAGATATAAACAGTGAAAAAGCGAAAAGAAATTTATTACATTTGTATCACACAATAAGAACCGCCTATCGATGTTTAGAATAATTTATTGTATTCTATTGGCGGCTAAATCCAAAGAATACGGTGCGTAGAATATTGTAGGCCAAATTTTTAATTTTGGAAGTTGAAATTCGAGACGAGTGAGCCGGAACATTATCGTGATGAAAAAGCAGAGAAGACAAATATTTAGCTCATGCAGGTGAAATTCATTAGAATTCTATTGGCTGGTTGCAGAAAATTATCTTTTTTTTTATTTCTATGCAAAATTAATCACAGTATGGCAAAAACATAAAAAGACGTTCAATTGGAAAAATTAATTTTCACAACAATCTCTGGAATAAAAGGGATCGTTTCAAAAACAATGTCTGCAACTTTTTCTGAATGTTTAACTACTCTCCCTTCCCACTGTCATAAAATTAGTTTTTTCTGTGGCCTTTGCACTTATTCGTATTTTTTATGCATCGTATGAATAGGCCGAAGAATGAAGATCGAGCTATGTTAAAAAAATTTATATGTAAATCGACAGATTACAGTTATACCTAGGTTATACGAACAAAATTAACTTTAGTATGGGTATAGATTTATTAAGCTGAAAATATGATTAAATTAAATATTATCTAAAAAAAATGTTTCACCGTCATCACGGATTTTGATTATTCTTAGTGTATTTAATACGATTTTAATAAGTATTTCATGAGAAAAAAATTGGCCGACAAACTTTGTTCGGCCGCAAGGGTCTGGCAAACCCATTTAAAGAAGGTTAAAATTTTCGTAAGGGTTAAAATTTTTCTGTTACCAAGCAAAAACTTTTTTTTAAATTTCACTTGTTTCATCTTCCTTTTCTTTTTCACTTTGACTGTGACTAATGAATTTTTCAACTTTTAACGGTGCTGTCGAGTCGTTTACCGCATTGGTGCCAATTTACAGGACTAATAAATTTTCCATCTACATTCAGTCAGTTCATATAAAATACAAATTGGTTCAGCAGCATTTTGTCACATTGTATTTACAAAAATGGTGGTAAAATTGAGTGATTTGAGTGAGTAAATTATGTGCAAACAATTTTATGTTATGTGATATATAGATAGTGCGATGCCGAAGGCTGAGCTATGTTTTGTTCTGATGGAGCGTGGCGACCTTGAAAAACTGAAGAAACGTTTACTAACAAAATGGTCACCTTTGCTATAAACCCACCTCCCCCAAGATCGTCAATGATGACAAATTAAAGCCCCCCTTTTATTTTTCTAAATTCAAACTTTACGAAAACTATTCATTAATTAATGAATAATAAGTAAAGCCACTTGTTTAAGAGAATTTGACCACTCAATATTGAGCATTTGGGCACAAAATATTTTGATTAAATTCATCAGTTAAGTAAGTTAAGATTACAAGCCTTGAGAAGCTTATTTGAAAGTAGATATCATTCAAAAATCCTTTTTCAAGATAAAAGTCAAAAATGAATTTCTCAATAATGAGTTGAAACATTCAAGTAAACTTTCTTATTTTTAAGATGTATTGATTTGTGGACATGAACATTGCTAGTATCCTTAGGTAAACATCTCATGCGTGTTTTTGAAAAAATAAGGAAAAGGTTCTGAACTTTTTGGGTTTTAAAAAAACTGTTTTACTTTGAAAATTAACCATGCATTTAACAGTATAATTACAATTTCAAATTACAATTTCACTTTGTACGATCACCTCGACAGGCATGGGTTCTAGACCATCCATTAAGGTGCTCTTGATAAATAGAAATATTTTTTGTTTTGAACCCTAAAAACACCTCTGTTTTTAGTAATTTTACTCTGTAAATATTTTGATTGGCTTTGAATGAATATGTTGCAGTATGAAAATAAAAACATTATAGGACTTATTGCAGTTCTATCATCAGGGGCGTTTTCAGTCAACTACCTTAGGGGGGGGGAGGGGTAATTTATCTATCTCTATATTGTGGTGAAACGAACCCAATAATTTTTATTTATTTAAAATTTTATTATTTATTCATAATTTTAAAAAAGAAGGAAAGCAGCAATTTTAATTTTATTTGCCGTCATTAAAGAAAATTTTTTAAATATTTTAAACGTAATTGAAATTTATACAAGAGGAAGGGAAAGGTTTGTTCTTTTTAACACGACTGTTACACAAATTTTATTAAAGACCATTTACTGTGTGTGTTAGAAAGAGAGCAAAAGGTTGTTCCTGGATTATTGTTAAAAATAGAGTGGGACTCTGGAAGACGTGATTGGTTGAAGTGCCGTTGGGAAGGGAACAATAATGTTAACAACAAAAATTATAGAGGAAGTGATTTTTGGTCAGTTACCTTTCACCTTTTGGGTAACAAGTTGAGCTTTGTTTGTGAAGTGGCTAACGACCACGAACCAAGTAAAAGTTTTCTTAATAAAAAGTGCGATCGTACAAGAAAAGAAAAACCTGAGAAGGAGATTCCTGGACCCACAAGTTTCGTTATAAGAATCCAGAATTCAACAAAAAGGGTGAGCGTTTTACTTCCAACTTCCATACATCAGCGTTCCACACAACAAAACCAACGACGGCAGTTTAACGAGAATTTTTTTGATTTAATTTGTAAAATTTTGTATTTTCATTTTTATTGTAATTTTATTCGTAGAGGGATTAGTATTAATTTTTCATTTTTTACACTTGACACTGAGAATTGGTAATAAAAACAACTGTAGTAGAAATTTGAAGATCGTAAATGACAGGGTGTTTTTGTTACCAATTCAACACACCTGTTTTTACATCAACCTTCGGCCAATTTGTGGCAATAACCAAAGATTTCAATTACGTTTTATTTGTTTTTCATACACGATTTGTTTAATTTTTAAAATAGAGTTTTGCATAGTTAATTTAGCGATTTCCTTTTTCTTTAAATTTTTCAAAAGCCAGAACCACCCCAAGAGTGGAGCATTAAATTCATCTCAAGCTCACCGTAGAAAGAGTAGTCGAGGCAATTTAAAAAGATAGGTAGGTAGCAAAATTTTTGCACGCAAACCACCATAATATATATAAAAATCAATGCAACTTTTCTTTGTAATTTTAGGTCTGTTTGGTACCACAGTCCTAGTGCTACACTAACTACACTACTACAAATTTATTGGCGGTACAATTACCAACCCACTTTTTACACCAATCAATTTGTAGTAGTGTAGTTAGTGTAGCACTAGGACTGTGGTACCAAACAGACCTTTTATAACTCAAGAACGGGCTCACTAATCCAAACCAAATTTTTAGTGTTTGTTCAGACTATTTAGTAGATGGTTTCTGTGAAGTTTGCACAAAATCGGTCAAGCGGTTCTTTATTTATCACATTTTTTGTGATGAATTTCAATGAATTTAACTAATTTCACAGATGGCGTTCGCAAGCAACCTACCGTAAATCCTATATGACATGCATACCTCCATACTGTGTTCGGTAGAGGGCGATACCTACATATGTTGTCAGTTATGTTATGTTCAACTGCCTGCATAAATCCACTCACCAACAAGAAAAAATGCGAGACAGATTAATGCAAGCCGACCCCGATCCCATCCCCCCCGCCTCTTATTTTGAAATAAAGAGTGCCATAAAATTTACTTCCCCCAGGAAAGCCCCCGGTCCTGATCAAATTCCCAACTTAGCGCTGAAAAACCTTCCTAAAAAGGCCATATCAGCGCTAACTGCGATTATCAATGCCATACTTAGACTGAAGCATTTTCCCGGCAGGTGGAAGTTGGCAGATGTCATCCTCATACCTAAGCCGGGAAAATGCTCGTCCAATCCCCTCAACTACAGACCGATATCTCTCCTCTCCTCCATCGCCAAGATAGCGGAGAAAATCATACTCTCCCGCCTTCTTGGCGAGGTGGAAAGGCTCGGCATCCTCCCCGACGAACAGTTCGGGTTTCGCCAGGGTCACTCGACCACCCATCAAATTCTTAGAATAACAGAAAAGATTACGGAAGGTTTTTCCAGAGGCCATAGAGGTTTGGCTGTCCTGCTGGACATAGCCAAAGCCTTTGACAAAGTTTGGCACACAGGTTTACTGTATAAGCTTTACATGGCTAGAGTTAATCCAAGCCTAGTGAGGCTTATCGCATCCTACCTGTGTGCCAGAACCTTCCGTGTCAAAATCAATGCCCAATTCTCCACGATTAGACCTATACACGCGGGGGTGCCCCAAGGATCTATCTTATCCCCCGCGCTCTTCAACATATATACCCACGACATCCCCATTCCCCAAAACGTAACGATGGGTATTTTCGCTGACGACACTGCGATCGTTACAACTCACCCGAGACGAAAGAGGAACGTTACTATCGTTCGTGATACGCTGAAGCTTCTTCAACCCTGGTTCTACAAGTGGAGACTTGTAGTAAACCCGGGGAAGAGCGAAGCTATCATGTTCGATAGAAAACGACACCCTCCCGACAAAATCGAGATGTTTGGCGAGGTAATTCCTTGGAAAGACTCCGTCAAATATCTCGGGGTCACCCTCGACCCAAGACTAAGCTGGTCCAAACACATTGCGAACTGTGTATCCCAAGCTAAAGCCCTTAAGGGCTCCCTTGCTCCACTGATCGGTAGAAATAGCTGCTTGCGCCACAAAGATCGGATCAGGATCTACAAGGCGGTCATCCGCCCGGTCCTTACGTACGCGGTCCCGGCATGGGGGTTCGCATCTTCTAATCAAATGAAAAGATTGGAAACCATGCAAAACGTCTGCATAAGACAAGCCATGGACGCCCCATGGTTTGTCACTAATAGACAACTCCAGGCAGCTTCCGGAGTCAAGCCCCTGGATTCTTTCATAAAAGACCTAACATCTAAACTGTACTTGAAAAGCTCCGACTGCCACAATCCACTCATCCAAGCCCTGGGTCGTTACGACACTAACGACTACCCAAGGACGCCTAGGCCCAAGGATATAATTATCCCTAAAACAGTTGTATTGCCTCCCCACCCTAGATCACCCCAACAAAGCAACCCAATACCAGACATCACGTATTCAGACTCTGACTCCGAGGACGGCGTGTTCCAGTGAGGAGTGTTCACGCTGCCCCGGGGAGGTTACAAATATTCGTCATTGTCCTGTCCAATTAATCTTCTTCCTTTTCAGCTTGTGTTTTTAAATTTTTTTTTCAGCGCCTATTAGATTATTGTTGTGTTTGTAAATTGTAAAAAATTATTTTTTTATATTAATAAAAACGCTGTAGCAACGGCGCGACCGAGGCTCTGTTATTGTAGAAAGGGCTCAAGGTAAGCACATCGCGCCGCCGCGGGTGCGGGGATTGTCTCACCCGTGCATGCACGCGCGGACAATTCGACGTTAGCCTCCGGCCCCGCAGTGCTTACCTTATAGCGAAATAACAAACAAGACACCGGCTCGACGCCGCTCCTCGGGTTTGAAATCCCTGTAAAAAATTCTCAACGTCAGGTTTCTAATCAGACGAAGGAGATAAGCGGGCTATCGCCCGCATCTGCTCCGCAGATGCCAAGTGTCAGCTACAGCTACAAGAAAAAATCATCGAATGAAACCTTCGATCACTTTTTGAATTGTTGGCATCGAGAATATGTCCCCGGAGTGTGTTAAGCAGGGCCAACACATGGGTCGCTTTGGCGATAGCATACTTCGGCACAACTTTTTTTGGTGCAAATGCAGTTTGACGCAGACCCAATTCGGTGCGAGTACGGTTCGGCATATGCCCATTTCGGTACAATAGTAAATCGGCGCAGAAAACTTTAGCGTACATATTACTATGGTACTCTTTGGAACTCAGTTCAATAAAAGTCCCCCCCCCCCAAAAAAAAATCAAAAAAGTAATAATAATTAAAAAGCGCATTTTCATATTTTGGTTTTTCTAAAATTCTGCTGAAAATCGGTCAAGCGGTTCGTTATTTATCACAATTTTTGTAACTCAATTCAATGAATTTTACTAATTTCATAGATGGCGTTCGCGACCAACCTACCGTAAATCCTATATGACATGCATACCTCCATACTGTGTTCGGTAGAGGGCGATACCTACATATGTTGTCAGTTATGTTATGTTCCACTGCCTGCATAAATCCATTCACCAACAACAAGACCAGATCGAAAAAAATAGTCAAAGAAGATAGATAGATTCCCTGCCAAGACTCAAACTGTCATCGAAGAATATGTCAAGCTCCAAGAAGTTATCGGAATTAACCGAAGTGGAACTCCAGCGCATGCTAGCCCATTTGGAAGCTTCCCTATTGGAGCAGGCCAATTTGGCAGCCAACACGAAGAAAGAATTAGACGCGTATGGATCGAGCCCGACGAAGGCGTTTTATCAAAGTTTAGGCGAAAGACCGGATAGCCGCTCTTACCAAAGGGTAAAGGCGGTTTACGATGACGCCATCAGCACTCATAAGAAGCTGATGGGTTACAAGAACCTGATCACCTCGAGCCTGGAAAAGTTCGAGGCCAAAAGGCAGAGCACGATTAAAGGAAAAAAGGTTGTTTCGAGCAACCCTGTAACCGTGCAAAGTGAAGAAGCCACGATGTCCACCGAAGAGCCGGATAAGGAGCAACCGATATTACCGGCGAACCACTCAGGAAAGACCAAGTCCAGCCAATCAAAAGTGCAGGATGGGCCAAAAGATGTGGAGAGAAAGCGCGACCGAGAAAGTAGGCGCAAGCTGCAACAAAGAAAGACGAGACCTGCCTCAAGCAGTATGTCAGGAAGCCGAGATAGATCTTCAAAGAAAAAGAAGCCGACTAACGAAGCACAGGTAAGTACTAACCAGACGGATAATCTTGTTAACCTCCCTCCATTAGAGGACTTTATTAGCTCCCAATTGGCGGGTGTGCTCGACACCCAACCAATGTTGGTAGACGAGCAGACCAGCCAATCGGAAGAGCATGAACTACCCGGCCAATCACTCCCCTCAAATCCCCCCAATACAGACATATCACGTAATACTTCCCCAGCCCCTAACCAGACGTCCCGTCGAGAGTCCCCTTTGGCCGTTCCACTTAAGACCAGAATCCCTCCACTAGTTCTAAGGGATACTGCTAAGTGGAGCAGCATAAAGAGCGAATTCGTGAGGCGGGGGATTCGTTTCACAAAGGCTAAACTACTCGCTGGCGGACTGAGCATCACTCCCGCAAGCGAAAACGACTACAGGGCCATATACAAGTACTTCGAGGAAGTTCTTACTCCCGAAGAAGGTGGATGGTACTTCCACCAATTGAGAGAGGAAAAGCCCCTAAAAGCGGTCATTAGGGGCATCCCCATCAACATCGATGTTAAAGAGGTCCAAGAGGACCTCATTTCAAAGGGATACGACTGCACGGTAGGCAGAATGAGGAGCAGTCGGGGCAGAAGACCCCTTCCCCTCATCATGGTCACTATGCCCAAAACCATGACCTACGCCAATATTTTCAACGAGGATAGGGTCCATGACATTTGCGTCAAAATAGAAGTCCCCCACGCAAAAACCAAGATTGGGCAATGTCACCGCTGTCAATCTTTCGGCCACGCTCAGAGCTGCTGCAAGGCCACACCCCGGTGTGTAAAATGTCCAGGCCAGCACTGGACAGCCGAGTGCACCAGGCCCAAGGGTACGGCTACCTGCACTAACTGTGGTGGTGACCACCCAGCTAGCTACCAGGGCTGCAAGTCATATCCTAAAATGTGGAGAGCGCAAGCTCTCTTTCGACCAGTTCCCCTCAACAACCAGGCAAGACCGGTCACCAATGAACGTTCTTACGCTCAGGTGGCCCGGTCAAACCCCACCCAATCAGCTCTCTCCCAGAACGTCCAGGTGACCAGGTCAAAACTCACCCAACCAGCTTCTCCCCAGAATGTATCTGAGGCTCCCAAAAAAGACAAGCCTTCTAATAATCTTCCTGCCGACGACAACGGTAGATTCACCGCTTCCAAGCAAGAAATAGCCAGGGTTACTTTGGAGCTCGTCAGGTTCGGAATGTCCTCCGAGGAGATCCAGAAAACCCTCAGCCATTTCGCCAGGTCCGACTAACTTCTTTCCTGTCCTCCAGCTCACGCCATCACTTCTAAAATCTCATGACGACAACTTTTCCCGCAGCCCTAAAAGTCGTTTATTGGAACGCCAATGGGCTGACCAATGAAAAACGACCGCAGCCCCAGACGTCACGTATTCAGATACTGACTCCGAGAACGACGTGTTCCAGTGAGGAGTGTTCACGCTGCCTCGGGGAGGTTACAAATATCCGTCATTGTCCTGTCCAATTAATCTTCTTCTTTTTCAGCTTGTGTTTTTAATTTTTTTTTCAGCGCCTATTGTTAGATTATTGTTGACTTTGTAAATTGTAAAAAAATTTTTTTTTTATATTTTAATAAAAACGCTGTAGCAACGGCGCGACTGAGGCTCTGTTATTGTAGAAGGGGCCCAAGGTAAGCACATCGCGCCGCCGCGGGCACGGGGATTATCTCACGCGTGCGTGCACGCGTGGACAATTCGACGTTAGCCTCCGGCCCCGCAGTGCTTACCTTATAGCGCAATAATAAACAAGACACCGGCTCGACGCCGCTCCTCGAGTTTGAAATCCCTGTATAAAATTCTCAACGTCAGGTCTCAAAACCAGATGAAGGAGATAAGCGGGCTATCGCCCGCATCTGCTCCGCAGATGCCAAGTGTCAGCTACAGCTACAACAAAAAATCATCGAATGAAACCTTCGATCACCTTTTTGAATTGTTGGCATCGAGAATATGTCCCCGGAGTGTGTTAAGCAGGGCCAACACATGGGTCGCTTTGGCGAGAGCATACTTCGGCAAAACTTTTTTGGGTGCAAATGCAGTTTGACGCAGACCCAATTCGGTGCGAGTACGGTTCGGCATATGCCTGTTTCGGTACAATAGTAAATCGGCGCAGAAAACTTTAGCGTACATATTACTATGGTACTCTTTGGAACTCAGTTCAATAAAAGTCCCCCCCCCCAAAAAAAAACAAAAAAGGAATAATAATTAAAAAGTGCATTTTCATATTTTGGTTTTTCTAAAATTCTGCTGAAAATCGGTCAAGCGGTTCGTTATTTATCACAATTTTTGTAACTCAATTCAATGAATTTTACTAATTTCATAGATGGCGTTCGCGACCAACCTACCGTAAATCCTATATGACATGCATACCTCCATACTGTGTTCGGTAGAGGGCGATACCTACATATGTTGTCAGTTATGTTATGTTCAACTGCCTGCATAAATCCATTCACCAACAAGAAAAAATCATCGAATGAAACCTTCGATCACTTTTTGAATTGTTGGCATCGAGAATATGTCCCCGGAGCGTGTTAAGCAGGGGCAACACATGGGTCGCTTTGGCGAGAGCATACTTCGGCAAAACTTTTTTTGGTGCAAATACAGTTTGACGCAGACCCAATTCGGTGCGAGTACAGATCGGCATATGCCCATTTCGGTACAATAGTAAATCGGCGCAGAAAACTTTAGCGTACATATTACTATGGTACTCTTTGGAACTCAGTTCAATAAAAGTCAAAAAAGTAATAATAATTAAAAAGCGCATTTTCATATTTTTGTTTTTCTAAAATTCTGAAAAATAAGCGAAAAATCGGGAAAAAACTGAAAACCATTAAGCGCATGCGTCGATGCGCATTGGACAATTTTATCATACAGGGTGGAAAGTAACTTAGAATTCTAAATCTCATTTGTAAGGACCGCATTCAGGGTACAGTTTTTCGTCGTAATGATTTATACAGGGTGAAGTATCAAACATCTAAAACACATAAATAAAGAAATCTGATAGGATGAACCTATATTAGTTAAAATACATAAAAGCTGTAATAAAATTTGAAAATAAAAAATTAAATAAAAAATTAAAAATTTTTAAAAAATCCTTTTGTTAAAATTACATAAGTGCACTAAAAAGTAGAAAATAATTTTAATAAAAGCGTGGTGTTACGAATTTTGTACACCAACAGTTATCCTGCTTATCCACATTCTTACTGACCTATCCTACTAACCAATGAAAAACGTCTGACTGCTACTAATACGCTCCTTTTATTGGTTCCTAAAAATTTTGATCTAAATTTGGGTGTTTTTCATTCGGCTAGAAAGTTTACACATTTATCGATTCTCAGGCGAAACGAAGTTCTTATATGACATGCATACCTCTATACTGTGTTCGGTAGAAGGTGATACCTACATATGTTGTCAGATATGTTATGTTCAACTGTCAGCATAAATCCATTCACCAACAAGAAAAAATCAACGTCAGGTTTCTAATCAGACGAAGGAGATAAGCGGGCTATCGCCCGCATCTGCTCCGCACATGCCAAGTGTCAGCTACAGCTACAAGAAAAAATCATCGAATGAAACCTTCGATCAGTTTTTGAATTGTTGGCATCGAGAATATGTCCCCTCAATGTGTTAAGCAGGGGCAACACATGGGTCGCTTCGGCGAGAGCAGACTTCGGCAAAATTTTTTTGGTGACGCAGACCCAATTCGGTGCGAGTACAGTTCGGTATATGCCCATTTCGGTACAATAGTAAATCTTTGGAACTCAGTTCAATAAAAGTCCCCCCCCCTAAAAAGTCAAAAAAGTAATAATAATTAAAAACTATCCATTCATTGACAATATATCCGCAGAATGTTTCTATATACTTTTTATTCCTAAAAATTTACAAAAATTTTACTATGGTACTCTTTGGAACTCGGTTCAATAAAGGACTGCCCCCCCCCCCCCCAAAAAGGCTTAATAAAGTAATTATAATTAAAAACTGACAATATATGCGCAGAGTGTTTTTATTTACTTTTTACTTTTATTCCTACAAATTTACAAAAAAAAGCGCAGAACACTTTAGCGTAGATATTATGGTAGTCTTTGGAACTCAGTTCAATAAAACTTTGCCCCCACTACCCGAAAAGTCTTCATAAAGTTATAAATTACAATTATAAAAAACAATCCATTCATTGGATTTTACACAAAATTTTCATGTAGTACATGGTAACTAACCAATGAAAAACCATTTATACATGTACTACCTGACCCGCATGTTGTTCGGAGCAAATAACAGTGTACTGTGCGCAAAAATATATATACTTAATAATATATATGCACACATACGTAGTTTTCGTCACAAATAGGTGGACAACTTTTTTTTGTGTTTCAGTGGGGAAACCTTGCATAGGCGCCCGCCAATCAGAGGGGGGGGCACATTCTTACTGACCTATCCTATCCTACTAACCAATGAAAAACGTCTGATTGCTACTAATACGCTCCTTTTATTGGTTACTAAAAATTTTGATCTAAATTTGGGTGTTTTTCATTCGGCTAGAAAGTTAACACATTTATCGATTCTCAGGCGAAACGAAGTTCGCCGGGTCAGCTAGTATCAATGTAAATTTCAACATAGATTGATCTTTATTTGTTGAAAAATAAAAAGCAAAAGGTTAAATAATAATTCTTAGGAGGGGTAATTACCCAATTACTCCCCCCTGAAATCGCCAGTGCCTATCATATTTCCTAAATATTTCTAAATATTTTAGAAGCGACATCTATGAAACATATATAGTAGCCACCATAGTTCAGTATTCTGGTCATGTCTAAAGCTCGTTTTAGACTACACTAAATATTAAACAAGATCTTGAACAAGTTTTAAAACAATATAAATTGTGTAGTATCAAACAGCAAATTGCTTTAAAAATTGTTTTGCTTTGGTATTGTGTGGTAAATTGTGTGAAAAATAGAACATGTTCTATTTTAAAACAATTTCTTGAACAATCTGTCAAACTCAACTCAGGCATGCGCGCGTAGATTGTGTCGGGGTTGATTCATCATTTCTATGATTAGGACGAAAATTGTTATTTTAGTAATCACTAGCGAGAGTACTACACTCGTCGCCAACATTAGTTCTTGTATTTTCATGATTTATTGTATTACTGTATCACACATCAAACTAATAATAATAACATAACCTCCACGAAATATGTGGCCCACTGGTGTCAACTTTGAAAGATTTTCATTTACGAAAGGCAGGAATTTTTTAGGAAATGCGACTTCGAAGCCGCTGGCTTGAAAAACACACATACCAAAATTACTCGTAGACACAATACAAACATTAATAGTAAAAAAATTAGATTCGGACACGTGAATGTCAGATCGCTACCAAAAAATTTTATCAAGTTCAAGGATGACATAAACGTGGAGGATTACTTACTTATTGGAATCACTGAAACGTGGCTAAATGACCACAATCTAGACTCAGCTTATAGTATAAATGGCTATAATTTAGTAAGGAAAGATAGAGGCAATCGGGGAGGTGGAATTGCAATATATATAAAAAATACTATACAATACTCGGTAGTCGATCAGCCTAACGAAAACTACCCAGAAGTTGAATTTTTAATCCTGAAGATAGCCATTAAAAAACGAAACTTATTTGTAGCAGTAATATATAGACCACCTAACACCAGCTTGGATAATATCAATGTATTTAATGACATTCTATCACTATTTGCAGAAAATGGCTCAGCTGAATTTATAGTTATGGGAGACTTCAATATAAACTTTCTGAAAACTGATGATAGGGATGTGAAACGATTACAAGAGGTGATGTACATACACAGTTCCAAGCAGATCATTACAGATCCCACAAGAACCACTGATAGGTCCTCAACATTAATCGACCTAATGATTGTGAACGATGGATTCCAGGTAGCAAAATGTGGAGTAAGCGAGTGCACGATAGCTGACCATAATCTAATATACTGTGAAATAAACTCTACCAACGAAGCCAAATCTATTCGGCAATACCGGAATTACAAAAAAATCGACTCTAATGCACTACAGGAAGACGCAGAAAAATTAGACTGGTCCAGCCTATTAAATAAGGAGAACATAAATGAAAAAGTCGAAATTTTCAATGAAAAGGTTCTTGGTCTTTTTAACAAACATGCTCCCATAAAGAACTCTAGGATAACAAAGGAATATAGTCGAAAGCAACCATGGTATGATGAAACACTAGACAAACTGAGAAAAGAAAAGCAAAAATCATTTCAGAAATACAAAAAAACGTGTTGTGACACAGATAGAAAGATATACTGTATATGTCGTACAATATACAACAATCAAACAAAGCAAAAAAAGAAGAAATATTTTACAGAATCTTTCAGAAATATTAGTCGGAACAGTAAACAGGTTTGGGATAAACTAAAACATCTCAAAGTGACTAAGTCGATTGCTTCAGAATTACCAAAAGACCTACTAAATCCAAATTTAATAAATGACCACTTCATCAACTCTATTTCGGTAATCGATCCGGACCCAATTTACTTGAAGGAATGGAATCTGCAAGACAACGTCTCAAATGATACAATCTTTAATTTTATACCTGTGGAAGAGGAAGAAGTGGCTAACATAACTCTAAAACAAAAACCATACTTAGAGGGCTATGATAATATCTCGGGAAGAATGTTACAACTCATTCTGCCATGGATAATTCATCCCCTTACACATATAGTAAACTATTCCTTAGAAGTTGGAGTAGTACCATCATTATGGAAAATCAGCGTAGCAAGACCCATTCCTAAGAATAAAGAAATTAAAACATGCCTAGATCTACGGTTAATATCCATATCATCGGTATTGATGAAGATTACAGAAACAGTTTTACTAAAGCAGTTTACCGAATTCGTAGAAAGTAATAACATTTTACCTCCGGCTCAATCGGGTTTTAGAAAAAACTATAGTACCACCACCCTATTAACGTCAATAATGAACGATATTATCAAAGCATTAGACAAGCATCAACTCTCCATGATGATACTGTTTGACTTGTCAAAGGCCTTCGAGAATTTAAACATCGAAATTTTGTTAAAGAAACTGGAATACTATGGCATCCGTGGCAAAGAACTTCAATGGTTTCGCAGCTTTTTGATGGAGCGTCTACAGTGTACAAAAGTGGAAAACATCCTTTCGTTGCTGAAATATATTACTTCAGGGGTCCCACAAGGATCTATTTTGGCACCGCTTCTGTTTGCAATATACACAGCAGACATTATCAAAGTGCTAAAAATATTTATCATCTACATGTATGCAGACGATATACAAATACTCTGTCACTACCCAGCTAATGAAGCAAACATGGCTACTATAAAAATGCAAAAGGACTTAGAGGAAATAATCAAATGGTTAACAAAAAATTGTTTATTGATTAACACCTCAAAAACTCAAACAATGGAATTTGGATCGGGCGAAGGATGTGGAGTGTTATACATGAATGGTGTAGCACTACAAAAAGTCACGCTGGTAAAGAATCTGGGCATAATAATGGATAGGTCATTAAAGTTTAATGAACATATCTCTTTGTTATGCAGGAGAACTTACAGCGCACTAAGACACCTCTTTGCATACAAAGATCTTCTTCCACAAGATGTTAAATTACTGCTAGTTGAAACGTTAGTAATGAGTCAACTGAACTATGGAACGCAGGTCTATGGTCCTTGCATAACCAAAGAAAATAAACTTAAACTACAGAAAATTCAAAACTCTTCGGTAAGGTTTATAACAAAAGTGAGCTACAGGGACCACATTACTCCAATGATTAGGCAATTGGGGCTACTTAAATTAGAAGAAAGACGAATGCTGCTCTACACCTCGTTGGTTCGAAATATAATACATAATCGAAAAACTGAGTATCTGCAAGACAAAATTGTTCTAAGACAAAATATGCACGGACTTAACCTACGAAATGTCAAGGAAACATACAATATCAACCAACACGAAACTGCTAAATACGAACAATCCTTCTCTTATCTAGCAGCTTACCTCTTGAACAACCTACCAAAGGATTACTGGAACTTTTCAGCGCCTGTGTTGAAAAAGAAGTTCAAAGAAGATATCCTGAATGACATAATGGACCCGAACATCGACAAGTCAAAATTTTAATGGATTGAGTTGTTAAATTCTATCCTCATGGTTAAATTTATATCATGTTATTTACTATGTTTTTTAACCTTTTGTATCAAAATTTAATTTGTACAATAAATACTATTATTATTATTATTATTAAAATATATTAATTTCTAGCGAACTGCGCAGAATCGTAAACAAAATATTGTTTCAAAAATTGTACAGTGTCATACAGGTTGATATCGAAAACAAGCAACTTCTTGTTCAAGATATTGCACAATTTATTGTTTCATATCTTGTCCAATATTTAGTGTAGTCTAAAACGAGCTATAGTTTCCCCGAAAACCACGCTAGCGGTGGTCGTCTCTTGTACTACACGGTTTTGTCTCAAAAATGTGTTGTCAATTTTAACAATCTTGTTGGCTATCTGTTCAGTAATCTGTGGTATCATTATCTCATGGACTTTAAAGCGGTGGCATTCAAGACCATGTTGTGTACCTTTTCGATGTTTCTATCTATATTTGCAGTTTTGGCCGTCCGTCACCTAGATCATCTTTAAAATATGCTCATTTTTTAAAAGTGGAAAATAAAGAGTAGATTCTTTATAAATCTTTACCAACTTGAGATTAATTTCTGTTTCCGATATACCGTTCAAAACCAAGAATTTTAGGGTGCTTTTCTTCTAGTTTATCCATTTCAGCAAAACCAACACAAATCAACTAGGATCACAAAATAAAAATTTCAATGATAATAAGTAATAACAATGCTTTCTCTGTACTAGGCCGAGAACTTTTTACCTTACCCTCGTACATGGACTTAGAACCTTCTAAGCCTATGCTTTCGTATAAATAATAAAGTTTCTAATAAAGATAACATAAATTATTATTTAAAATAAATAAAGATTCTAAATTGCTTTTAAAGAATGACCACAGTTTCGATATTTTCAGAACCGTATTGAGATAAGAAAACACACAAGAAAAACACACAAGAAAAACACACCAACAAATAACATGAAAACATCATCAGGAACATAACTTCCGATTACGTTATTACTAAAGGTAACAAAATTATATACCTAATTCACTAAAAAAAATGGATTAATTTATTTAGTTAATAATATAATTAGCCACAGCCGTGGAGTGATGTGACCGCTGGTTGAGTACAGATTGGAAATTCTGGGTTCAAATCGCGGACTATACAGAATTTCTTAGCTCGGCCTTTCAGTGGACATCTATACGGTGTGGTGAAATAGATATTGATTTATCGGAAATAGGTAATATGGGGACTAATCTACCCCGCTAATCGGGTTTGTAATTCCCAAAAAGGGAAAAGCAATGTTCTACTTAGAACGTAAAAGCTTAATGAATAATATAATTAATATTCACTACTTGTATGTACGTTATGTAACTGTTTTTATTGAGTTGAAAAATAGTAATTTTGCTAAATTTCAATATTTTAATGAAAGGAAAAGATGAAAAATGAGATCAAGTAACTCCGATTGACTATTACGTTATCACCTTCATAGCAAAATTTATAAAGTGAAGTAAAAAATAAAAATATCAAAATAAATTGTTGCTATTTTTACTCAACTGTTGATCAATCTTCTTTTGTCGATTAACTATTATAATCCTCAAAACTTAAGAAATACATAATTAGCATTATTTCAAACTATAACTAAACCTTAACTAAATATTTCAAATTAATTTTTATTTTAAAATTATAATTACTTATGCAACAAATGATATAGTACATTTTCACATGTGTTGCATACAAAATTTTATCTGGTTCTGTTCGAGAAAGGTTTCTTAATAATTTCTAATAATAAAATTTAATTTTCTCATTTGTTTTTTTAAATAATTTTGGTCGAATTTTTTTTAAATGCTTTGCTATAGTGTAAGCTTTTTAGAACCACATATTCTTTAATTTTGAATGACTCTGTACACATTTTTTCAAACAAAGTTTTAAACTAAAGATACGTTTTATTGATAATTACGGATTGCGGATATTAAATCTTCTATATCGACATGCAATTACTCACGCTATACGACTATGGTGGCTATTATTTGACGATAGCGTGAGTAATTACCTGCCAATATAAGAGATATAACCACAATTATCAATAAATTGTGTCTTTTACATGTTTACAAAATGCTACCCGTTAAACAGATGTAAGATGTAATAATTACATTGTCATATATTGCATTAGGTTACAACTCGGGTTACAATATCACAGCAATAATGTGTGCCATTTTTATGTGAATTATTGTATACAAGAGGTCTAGAAAAGTGTGGGGATGTGCGTGGAAAATGAAATGTACAATCGTAATTTCGTAATCCGAGTATCGTGGCAACATTCGTGTGTGTTTATCGCACATATCATATTGTTCATCATTTGCGAATGCTGCTCTCTTAAAACAAGGTACGTACATCGGCGTCCATAGGATCATTTTCAAGGGGGACCAAAATCAAAAACAAATGTATTATAAAAAAATTGTACTAATCATTTAGAACAAAATAAATTATGCAGCCAAGATCCAAGGCTTTATGTCACTTCTGCATAAAGACAGCTAAAATGAAGTTTTTACTTCAGCCGGAATCAAACGGGACATTTCGAGCCAACAATCAACGTACTCAACTGCTATGCTGCAACCGCCTCATATTGCCTCAAATCTGTATTATCTACATGTAATTTGTGGAATAATTTTTATTTATATTGTCGTATATTTTTTTGGGATGAAGAAATTTATTTACTTATTTTTATTTTAAATTTTTACTTTAAGAATTTAAATTGTAACGCCTCTGGTTATGATAGCAAAGGTGGGGGAATTTTTGATTTTGCAATGCATGGAGAAATTGGCGAACGGAGAGTTCGACCGGATGGTCGGAATTTTTCTTGTGGAGATTTTTGATTTTGTATAAAAGTGAAAGAAAGTGTGAAAATAAAATTTTTAGTGAAGAAAATAAAATATTATTGGTTTTAATTTGAATTTGTTTAAGTAAAATTTTATTAACGTGGCAAGGTTGCACGTTATCGAGGAAGAAAAAGTCCGATTGAGCAAGCTGGGCAAAGTTACTGAATAATCCTGCAAATTTATTTTGGGAATTTTGGAAAATTATAAAATCGAAATTTTATTTCTTTTGATGAAAAATTTGAACATTGGATTATTTTAGTACAATATCTACAATTTTCTGTTTTGAAATTTGAATTAACTTTTTGAATATGTTCCAACATTTTCTAAACATCATTTTGTGTAAAATTACACAATTTTGTGTAAATCAATAACTTTATAATTTTACTTGTACGTTCGTATAATATTTGTATAATAAAGAAGATCTAAACAAATCTTTCAAAATCGTACAAATAAGATCACGGCACCCGCACCAAAATTCGCGCCAATTCAAATTAAAACTGAACTTAAATTATTATTTATTATAGGTACAATTTAGACCACCCTATATGACAATATTGATTATTGATTCTTTTTATCAGCACTTAAATAGTTATTAGCTTTGTGGTTAACAAGTCTCTGCATTAAGATTATTTATTCATATTTATTAAAATAACTTTTAAATTACCATAAGTAAATACGAAGTTAATTGGTTCAAAAACAGTAATTAGTTTACATACGTATTTTACGTAACTTCCAGACGTATGCATTAGATTCTTAAACAAGTCACAAAACAAAACAAAATATTTTAACATTTACAGATAAGAAAAAATTAATAATATTTGTGAAGTTTTTAAAACAACTGGAAAAAGAACTTACTGCCAATTTAGTGTTTGGAAATTGGAAAATTCTTGCATTATTATGATTTTTTTCATAACTATAGTTATAATAACCATCGCTAAATTAAAGTAGTACGCATCAGATGCTTCTGAAAACTAATTTAAAAAATTTAATATTTTTATTTACTCTAACAGTTCCGATAATTACTTGGCTTATTTCTTATGCAAGTGATGTTAATAACAATTATTCGTTAGTAATTCAAGGATATTAAATTAATAAAAACCCTATATATTTGTTTCGCCCCCCACTTTTCCTAATAATGTGATATATAATATAAGCAACATTTTAAAATAACATTAAGTACCATCAATATTTTCGTGAATAGAACGACAAATTTAAGAAAAATGTTTAAAATTTTGTGTGTAGTTGTCATAACATTCAGTTTTACATGTAAGTAGATAAAGTGATTAGTTTTTTAAGATGATACGTACTATTTTGTATATATTATAATTATGAGACTCAAATTCAAGGATTCCTTCTAATAATTACACCGACACATAAATCATTTAGACGTAGTTAAAAACGAAGACGTAATAGCGAAAAAATTTTTAAGATTTTTTAGGAATTTTTGTTTTTGTGTTGCTCTCTGTGCTAGATATTTGATACTAGAATGGGACACCGGCCTACATATTGATAAGCGGGTTATCACTTAACGACTTCTAACCTTTGTCAACAATAATTGTTTAATGATTTTTGAATTTATTTTAAAAATAAAATTCGATTTCTAAAATAAAATAGTTATGTTTTTTTTTGAAAATGTGACTTTCTGCGTTAGTACTACATTTTAATTCATTTTACTGAAAATAATTATTAACTGGAATTCACAATTTATAAATCATTCATTATTATATATTTTTAAATTGCATCGTCAATCAGTTAGATTATTTATAAATAAAATATTACCATCAGCAAATTATAAAAATTTGAATCAGCTAAATAAACTCTAAATTTTCTTTCAATATTTAAAAATGTTATAATAAGTAAATTTTTAATTTCGGTAATAGCGTCCATATTAAAATTTATTTTTGGTTAATCTTTTTTTTGTGGGTATATTGGACTTATTAAAAAATTTTTAAATAATTTACAAATAATAATAAGTTATAATAAGTTTTTTTACTACTAAATTAAAAATTTATTGATTTCATGTATATTATTTTCTAATTATTATAAAAATATAATTTTTCTTAAAAATCTATACGTGAAACTATCTGCATAAAATGCAGATTATTTAAGTATTTTAATGGCTATGGTCAATGGTCATTGAAGTAATCCAACAGGCTGATGTGGAATTCGAACCCATGACTACTTGGCAGCCATACTACTTTGATGGATGTAATTTATTTGATATACTTTTAATTAATTAAATTCTACAACTTTTCAAATTAAAAAATTAAACTTCTTTTTTTTCTTAAGCAATTTTGCAAATAAAACTGATGTTTTCTCTCTTTTAGATGGGCAAGAATCGCTATCCATACCATCCTTTGATGGATGTATACCAAACAAAGAATACAAAGTAGAATGCAATTCGTGCCTTTGCAGTCCCAAAGGAAAATTGGGAGCTTGCACATTAGCAGCATGTCCACATGGTAAACTATCAATTTTAAATTTAAAAGTTCATTCATTAAGCTTTTACATTCTAAATAAGTAGAATATTTTTTTTCTTTCTGGCAATTACAAATCCGATTAGCGGGGTGCATTAGTCCCCATATTACATATTTCAAATAAAAATATCGATTTCACCACAGCGCGCAGCATGTGGATGTCCACTGGAAGACCGAGCTAAGAAATTCTAAATAATCCACGATTTGAACCCAGAATTTCCGATCTGTACTCAACCAGCAAGCGGTCACATCACTCCACGCCTGTGTCTAAATTTTAAAGTTAGTAAAACTAAAGTTTGAGCACTCAACTATCAATTCCTCAACCCCAATATTGGCTACCGTGGGGTTTCTAACTCTACAATTTAACTAGTCAACAATAATTTATTATTTTCTTATTGTGAATGTTCGGGTTTTTCCAACAATTAAATTATTAACAAATTAAACTTTTTTGTACGATAATTAAAACACAATTTCAAATATTACATAACAATATACTTTTAAACTTTCCTGATTAATTCAATTATCTAATGAGCAGATCTTCAAAAATGTTCTCCGGGTCAAATACAATTTGATGGATGTAACACTTGCAATTGTGCAAATGGAGTTTGGGCCTGTACCGACAAATTTTGCTTTGAAGGAAACCGTCGAAAACGACATATTGGTAAAATAAATCAATATATTTTATTACCTACACAATTTGCACATTTGCACATGCAGTTTGGAATTCTTGGTCTTAAAATGCAAATCTCACGTATAATAGTATAGTTTGTTAGAACACATTTCCAGCACACAAAAATGTCATCATTACGTATATGCCCAAAAATTTAAACTTTCTATATTTTAGGAACAGAAGAGTGCAAACCAGGTGACACTAAAACGGATGGTTGTGCTAGCTGCTTTTGTTTTACCCCATCCCATAACAGGAAATCAGTATGGGCTTGCACCACCACTTGCGAAGACGACAATCTATTAAGATCAAAACGAAGTAAATCTTATATCAGTTTTTCTTAAGCAAAGATTTTAATACCATTTTTAGGCGTTCAAAGGTGTCGGGTAGGTGACTTCAGGTATGAAGACTGCAACCCTTGCACATGTACCGAAGATCAGTACGGAAATACGTCATGGTCTTGCGCAAGAATGTTTTGCCTTCCACGACGACGTAGAGGTACGTTTCATTTCTTTTAATTAGTTTTTACTAAGTATTTGTAAAGCTAAAGCTTGGTTATACTAAACTATAATGAAATATTCACACTTGTAAGAATTCCAAATAGATTATTTACAAATACTTCGTAATAAATTTCATTGCCAAATTGCTCAAATTCTTACAAGTGTTATATTGTCCTCAGATGTAGGATCAGATTTTAAAGACACCCCTTGCGCTCCAAACGATTTTTTCCAACTCCCAAATTGCATAACATGTTACTGCAACAGCGCCAAAACTGGATACTTATGCAGCGACAGTGTTTGTTCAGATGATAATAATTCAACTGAAAGTAGTATTAAAAATTCAACACAAGGCAGTTCTTTAAATCTTGACAATAGCGGTGTGACCAAAAGCTCAACCGAAACGTCATCAAAGTTGAACGATGACGTGGTTGTAACCAATACCGCAACCGAAGAAACTTCAATCGAATTGCTGCAACAAACTCTAAAAAATAACGATGTAGTTGAAGAAACTAGTCCAAGCGTCGAAAACTAATTCAATTTAAAGAGATTCTTATTGTAAATAAAAGTAACGCTTACCTCATGTTTTCCTTAACGCGCCAAAGATATATGTGCCATTTAAACGAGAAGTAACCCAGTTTTAGCTATTTAATTGTTAGAATAGAAATTTTTCAATGTTATTGTATATTACATAAATGTAATTTTAGGTATTAACAATATGGATTAATTAAACCACAAAATAAGTATTGTAACATTTAAATTCCAAGTATTAAATTTTATTTCTAATGTACCAGGTAAACATAACAGGTAAATAAAAATTTAAAGTATTACTGATGTGATGAAGATTTTTATTTAGCAACCTTACTTCAACTTCACAAGTTAGTATAAAAATATAAAATAAGAATGATGATCATTAATGAACAACAACAACTTGAAAATTTTAAATGCTATTGAACTTCTTTTCACTGCAACCATACAATTGCTGAGTATTCATAATTAACTATTACTAAAAATATTATTATAGCCCAATTAGTATTAATTTTACGGTTTCAAATGTAATGAACACAGAAGGAAAATTTGGTTCAAAAATTAATTTACTTCCAATTACTTCAATTAAAACATAATTTGATTGTCATCTTCATAATAATCATCTGGTTCATTACCCGTACTTTCCTTCATCATGTCTAAAGCCGCTTTAGCTACACTGATATCTTGAGAATAATCTGGTTTTTTGAAGCTTTGTTCTTTGTCATTTTTGAATAAATTATTAGGTACTGAAGATTCCTTTTGAATTTCCTTTTCATTGATTTTCGTGAACTTTAAAATGTTATCCGTAGAACTTTCAAATTTTGTTTGGGGCAATGCATATTCTTTGGCTGATTCTTTCTCAGCGAAAGTGTCACTCTCGATGTATTCTTTAAAAATTTTAACCGAATCAGCTATTTGATTTTGATCAAGTAGTGTTGAATTTGAAGATATTGGGCTTTGAATTGTTTTGTTAATTTCTGTAGATGAATTTTCTATTGGTTCCAAGAAGTTATAATCGTACTCGTAGTCATCGCCAGAACTGACCATTTCATCGTCGCTGTTCCCAGAACCTTCTAAAGTTGTATCGGAATGGATAACTTCAGTTGTTACCATTGTTTTCGACGTATTACTATCTTCATCATTGTCAATTAAATAAGTATTAGTGTTGGAATCCTCCACACGAGATATTGTAGAAATCCAGGAAATTGTCGTAAATGGAATTTGGTTAGTAATTGTTGTCGTGTCATCATCCTGAAGATCATAGTAATAATCATCTTCCAAACTAACAAATTGTTTATGTGTGCTTACCTGTGGAATACTAAAGGTAGACAAGGAAGAACTGTCTTGATCGGTATTGGAAGAAATTGATGATGTGTATCTATCGGTAGTACTTTGGGCTGAAAATTTGCTATATTCCTTAGTGAAAGAATTAGTTGAGGCTGTTTTTTGTGAAGATAACTTAACGTTTTCACTGCTTCCACTTCCTTCAACATCATCTTCCCTAAATCTTCCAAACTGTTTCCAATAATGAGCAGCATGTCTAAATAATTTGTTGTCATTCATCAGTTTTACTAGAGCGATAATATTTAATTTTTCATTTTCTCTGATAAAATCTCCTGAACCTACCACACTTTCATCGCCACCACTGCCTTCATAATAATCAACATCATCCTCAAATCCATCAGAAGTTTTCATTGCTCTGTTAATGTTTTTAATAACAGATTTTTTAATATTTTTCAAAAGATTATATTTTTGTTTGTTGTATTCATTATTTTCGACGCTTTTCTCGGTGGGCGAAATTACTGAAGATAATGTGTTTGTTTCATCCTTATCGCTGCTTCCTATTTCAGATTTAATTTGTTCAGTTGTTTCTTTGTTATAGTCTTCAGTAGCATCGTATTCTTTTCCTGCATAGTTTTTGTACGTGGAAGAAATCGCCGAAGAACTTGTAACTTCATATTTACTTTCCTCATCAATTTCTCTATTATTTTGGATATTATTGTATTCTTTCCCTAAGTAATTTTTGCCTGTGGAAAAAATTACTGAAGATGTTGTTTCTTCGTTATCACCGCTTCCTTCTTCATCAGTGTCTATGTTATTATCCCCAGAACCATAGTATTCTTTTTTTGTAAAGTAGGGAGTTGATGAAACTATACCATCGTCATCGCCACTGCCTTCAAAATAATCTGTATCATCTTCAAAACCACCAATATAGCTTCTTATTTTTTCAATATTATTTTTTATGAGGGGTAATTTAATGCCTTTAATTGGTCCACTTTTAATTTTTTTGTGATTTTGGTGATCTTTTTCTTCCTTAGCAATAAAATTGTTGCTACTTTCGGCATCAGTTGTACGAATTGTTGTAGTCCATGAATCTTTATTATCAAAAGTTTCTTTGTCACTCTCCAGATTTCTTTCAATAATAGGATCATCAATGTTGATGATATCATTATTTGCCGTAGGTGTTGATTTTTCGGTTGATTCATAATTTTGAGTAAGAAGTTTCGGTTCAAATATTTCATAATTGCCAATAATCTGTTCACTACTTTGATCATACTCTTTCGTCTTTTCCTTAAATTGGGTTTCATTAATAAATATTGGAATGATGTAACCCGAATCTTCGTTACCTGTTATTTCGGATTTTAAAACAGTAGAATAGTTTTCGGCTAAAAGTGCTTCCGAATCATCAATTGAGGTAGTTTTCAATAATGGTAATATAGTTGCCAGTGATATTAAAGATCCCGGTGAGTTAAAAATGAGGTGATCACTTTCATTCGCAAGAATCTTCATGAAATTTTCTGAAAGTTTAACGTTAATATCGTCAAGTAACGTTGCATTGGAACTATCGAACAAAAGGGTAGTTGGTAGAGATGCATTTTTGGCAGGTGCCTCAAAAAATTGAAGCTTTTTGACGTGATATGGCTGAACACACACTTTATGTAGTATGAAACATTCACCAAGACAGCACTTGAAACCACCAGGACAGTTTACATCAGAACGACATCGATACTGAACATCATATTTTAAGGGTTGGTAGCACGGTGGTGGTTGGGGACAAATAGTTTCGTCCATTAATTTAATATCTTCTATTTCATAATTCAAAATTTTGGAGTAATTTTGCAATCCTGTTAAATATTTTACATAACTAAGCCTGTATTTACTTATCTAAACCATTGTAATACGTACCTATATTTTGAGAATTAACGAAAAAAACACAACACATTAATAAAATAAACACATGTAACACATTAACCATTTTTACGTAAGTACTAACTTTGGGAATATAAATAATAATGTCTCATAATCGCAATCTTTCTCTTTTTATTTGCATTTTGATAGCACATGAGTAGCGAGTTCTACCTTAATAAGCAAAACGGAAATTGATAAATATTCAAGAATTCAGTTCGATATTTTTAGAAATTACTATAGTAAAATAAATTAAACATGAAAATACCAGTAGGTATTAGTAATTCACTGTGTACTAACTATCAACATTATTTTTATGAGGAATAATCTATAAATTTGTTTAAATTGTTCCTACCGCTTTTCTAAAGACTTATGTTCGTTACAGATTGTTTAAATAATCTGATTTATCAATAGCCCAGGTACATATTATTTAAAGTTTGCCCAAGTAAAATAAAGGTGTGGTAAGATTATTATTTCAAGGCTTTAATAATGCATAAATTTCATTTTTAATTGAAACTAAAGCTTAGCAAGTAACCTGGAAAGTTTTGCAGTACTTCCGAAATGCAAGCTTTGCAGTAAATGTATATTTAATTGTTCTATTCAGGACCGTAACTAGGCGGATGAATCAGGGGTACATATACAGGGCCCCGGACTTGCAAACCAAGGTGCCGTAATAACTAAAAATCCGTCGGAAGATAAATGGCAAACAGTTTTTTCTGGATTTATAGGTTGAGGAAGGGTATAATATCGATTCATCGTCCTCTTACGTGGAAGCATTTTCTTTGCATTTTCATCGGAATTTTCATTTTCTGCAATCATTTCTACAATATCCTTCGTCACGTTGCAACGAATTTCTTTCGATTTGAAACCTCTACAATCAATTATAACCTAAAAATTGAATATTAAAAAGGTTTTTCAATTATTTTAAGATGAAATTTGAACTTGAAATTTATCTTTTTGAAACGTAACATTATCGATATTTTTTGTATGCTTGTCAGGTTCTTGATTTCCACAACTACAGCACAAGGAAATCCATTGCGGTGCTAAAATGTAACACAAAATTAAACAAACAAAAATTTTCAAAAACTCACATAATAATTTTATTGTTTTGGCAAAAATGCGATCTCGTGTAAATTCTCCACAATTTTTAACAGGGATATCATACAAATGGTTACTTTCGGTATGAGTTGTAGTAGTGTCGAGACTCATTTATTTTTTAATGAAGAAATGAAATTACAAGAATTTTATATTTTTTTTGATAATGAAATATAATGATTATAAATTAAAGTGACATTTTTCTAAAAATTTTGAGGTATTTCCATGGTTTTGCTTCCGCGTCAAGCTGATTTCTTTCAGAAAAAATATTTTTTGACAGGTGAAACTTCGGTCCTTTGATGGTATAACTGCCTATTTAAGTTACTAACCGCAAAGTTTTTTGTCTTTATGGTAAATGTAACATGAAGAGCTTTCTCACCATTGCTTCCAGATATATTGGAACCATTGCGCATTGCATAGTTGGGATACAATGCAAAACCCAAAAGCTGTTTTGTTTGCAAAGATATTGGTCCAAAGTGAGTTGGTTAGTCAATTACTTAGCAAGTTAGTTATGCTTAACTAAAAAGTGTTTCTTTCGAGTGTAGGCGGTTATTTTAAACTTTGCGCCACCTGACAGTAGTAACTTTTTGGTTACAACCAGAAGGTTGGATACTTGTAAGAATGTACTTTTATGTTTAGTTGAAAAAGTAGTAACGAATTTATGTGTGCCAAATACTTATGTTAATTTATGAAACTTTATGGAATTTATGTTTGTGGAAATAAATCTAGTTTAATTGTTAGTATTTTTTATAATCGCGCCAGCTCAGCCAGCCCTACACGAGTAAGTGTTATTTTAATAATGTGTAGATGTTGTACTATGAGAAGTGTTCTTAATTTATAATTTAATTCATCAGCAGCACCTGGTTACGTGGTTACATATTTCTAAATTCATATTGATAATATGAAATGAGTCCAAAATCATAATAATGCAATAAAGCTATGTCCTACTTTTTGACTGCGACTATAGTTTATGTTGTAGGAGATCTTGACTTATTATATAACATTTCAAATAAATTAATCTATTTAGGCTCATTTTTAGGGAGGAGAATATAAACAATATTCATATAAACAATAAGAACCCAAGAAATTATCAAGTCGATTAGTAAAAATTATCATCATCCAAAATAATTATAATTGCTACTAAGTTTAAAATCTAAAAAATAAACACATGAATCTGATTTGTCACAATTCCCTCGAGTGAATCCCTAAGCTGAACAACTATTGGTCGAATCCCTCATAAGAAGGCCAAAAACCAAACAGCCATGTGTACATTTGTAAACTTCCACGAGGCATTCGATTCTATTGAAATATGTGATTTACAAAAATCTGTGAATCGAGCCAGAATAGATTCCAGATACTCTAATATAAAGAATGCGTCACTGACTATTAAACTGGAAGAAGATAAAAAACTGATAAATATTCTTAAAAAGGTGAGTACGGCAAGAAAGCACAATATCTCTAAAATTGTTCAAGTTGGCTTTGGAAGATGATTTTTTTAAGAATTTATGATGGGAGAAGAAAAGCATAAAAATTGATGGGTCATATTTGAATCATTTAAGATTTGCGGACGACATTGTTCTGGTGTCTAGTAATTTAAAGGAGTAACTTAATTAAACGACTAAAAAATAGTATTAAAGATTAGTAAAGATAAAACCACAATGGTGTCTAGACGACGTAAATACTGTTATGGAAAACCACACAATTGAGAATGTTCCAGAGTACATCTATCTGTGACTCACCTAATTAAACTAGGCAAAGACAACAAAACGGCGGAAATAACAAAAATAATTAGAGTAGCTTGGGTAGCGTTTGGGAAAATAGGATACATTTTAAAAAGCACAGATGTACCAATTAATTTAAAATGGAAAGTTTCTATCACGTATATTCTACCGGTGGCCACGTATGCCCTACAGATAATGCCTATAACAAAAAGGACTGCAAATCGCCTGTGAGGACTCGTGATGGAGAGTGCAATGATAGTTATCTCTCTGAAAGAAAAAATTAGAAACTGAGATTAGATCAAGAACTAGAATGATAGGCGTAGTTCGACGAGCAGCAGAGCTGAAGTGGCACTGGACAGGGCATGTGAGTACGGAGAGTCGTGGGTCGCGCTTTGCGCGATTTGTGGGTTTTTGGATGTAGCTAGTGTATTTACATGAAAAATCTCTGTAGCGCCTTCAGTTGCACTATCCGCGAAAGATAGAAATTAGGGCGTCAGTTGATAACAAGAAACCAAGAATGATAACTTATCATCATATCATCAACAAAATAAATTTTTATGTTACAGCCAAAGATGTTAAACTCGAGCGGACTCTCAACCAAGCTACCATTAAAAGCTCCTGGTTTTTTAATCATAAAACCACCATGTACGCATCCAAAAAACAATACCGCACATACACGAAAACCATCAGTTTTTGCAGTAATAACTTTTTGATCAAAACCAGTAAACAGTCATGCATAAAGTTAATCAATTTGATCAATAATTGATCCAAAAATCTAAAAAAAAATCACTCGAACTTTTTAACACCCTCACCTCAAATCGTTCGATTCCTCTCTTTCTGGTCGCAACTTTGTCACTAGAAAAAACTAAAAGTATTTGAAAGTAATTATGGTTGCATAGTTTCAGGCGCAAAATATCCTTAAAACTTAAATTCAAAATTTGCAATAGCGCATCAAAAGAAACAAAGAGCAGATAAGATGGAGAGACAATATCAAAAAATCGGCAAGTAACGGCTGGCAACAGTTAGAGCAAGATAAATAAAGATGGAAGAAAAAAAAGTGATCTACGTTCAGGAGTATACAGTTAATGACTAAAAAAAGTACATTTAGAAATTGCAAAACTTTTAACATTCTGACCTTAGACTTGCTGATTTGAATGTTATATTTTGGATTATCTAGTTGGCCACATGTCAATCAGTAATCACTCCAAAAAGGTGCGTTTATTGGTGGCTAAGCAAAATTATTTTTGAGCATCCGCGTCAGTAAAGTTGCATTGAAAATATTTAATCCACAAATTCTTTTTCCAGGTTTGCTGGAACCTGCACCTAAAGTCCTCCACCCTTCATCAGAGGTCGAGTCGTGACGGTCATTGCGACAAAAACGGCGGCACTCTTAAACTAAAATTAACCATCTACTCATCGTAGTCGCAACTGTTAACAGTTTCGTAGCAAGAACAAAGCAGATAGCTAAATTATATACAACTTTTGAATTTTTTGAATTTTGCTACCTACCTATCTTTTTAAATTGCCTCGACTACTCTTTCTACGGTGAGCTTGAGATGAATTTAATGCTCCACTCTTGGGGTGGTTCTGGCTTTTGAAAAATTTTAAAGAAAAAGGAAAACGCTAAATTAAATATGCAAGACTCTATTTTAAAAATTAAACAAATCGTGTATGAAAAACAAATAAAACGTAATTGAAATTTTCTGTTATTGCCACAAATTGGCCGAAAGTTGATGCGAAAAACAGGTGTGTTGAATTGATAACAAAAACACCCTGTCATTTACGATCTTCAAATTTCTACTACAGTTGTTTTTATTACCAATTCTCAGTGTCAAGTGTAAAATGAAAAATTATTAATATTAATGCCTCTACGAATAAAATTACAAAAAAAATGAAATACAAAATTTTACAAATTAAATCAAAAATTCTCGTTAAAAACTGCCGTCGTGCTGGTTTTTGTTGTGTGAAACACTGATGTTGTATGGAAGTTGGAAGTAAAACGCTCACCCTTTTTGTTGAATTCTGGATTCTTATAATGAAACTTGTGGCTCCAGGAATCTCCTTCCCAGGTTTTTCTAGTTGGATTTTTCACGTTGATTTTTCTTTCTTGTACGATCGCACTTTTTATTAAGAAAACTTTTACTTGGTTCGTGGTCGTTAGTCACTTCACAAACAAAGCTCAACTTGTTACCCAAAAGGTGAAAGGTAACTGACCAAAAGTCACTTCCTCTATAATTTTTGTTGTTCACATTATTGTTCCTTTCCCAACGGCACTTCTACCAATCACGTCTTCCAGACTCCCACTCTATTTTTAACAATAATCCAGGAACAATCTTTTGCTCTCTCTCTAACACACATAATAAAATGATCTTTAATAAAATTAGTGTAACAGTTGTGTTAAAAAGAACAAACCTTTCCCTTCCTTTTGTATAAATTTCAATTACGATTAAAATATTAACAAAATTTTCTTTAATAACGGTAAATAAAATTAAAATTTGCAGCTTTCCTTCCTTTTAAAATTATGAAGAAATAATAAAATTTTAAATAAATAAAATTATTGGGTTCGTTTCACCACAATACATTCAGTATATTAAGGATCATCAAAACCTAAAAAAAATTTGGTCGAGGCATCGAAAGATACACTTGCACGTCTCCCAGCGAGAGAACTCCAAAAATAGTTTTGAAGAAGATCAATAAGATCAATAAGACATTCAAAGAATTGTCACTACAAAAATTTTAAATGCATCCGCACTATTATTATGAGAAAATGTTTAGTAGATTTGACTGGTTTTTGAATATGTTGATGCAATTCTCACCATTCTGAAGAAATGTCTCAATGGGTAGGACTTGATACAATGAGCAGTTTCAGAGTTACAAGTCTTAAAGGATCCATATTTAACATGAAAAAAAATAGTGTTTTGACTGCTTTTTTTTAGTGTGTGTGTATTTCTATTTCTTTTTGAATAAAAGCCAATAAAACCTCTTCATTATTCCTAATCTACTTCTTTCCGACAGCTGACTCCAAAAACTTAGGTTAATCAGACTAGTCACCGCAAAATAGAAAAACTACACACCCAAAACCATCGGGATACAATGTCACAGATGTCAACAGTTTGGACATGTGTCAGCAAATTGTAACATTGCCCCAAGAAGCGTCAAATATACTAAAGCGCACTTAGTGACATATTGCCTTCGAAAATGTAACGATGACACCGTTAAATGCTTTAGAAGTCGCCTACACCGGTTATTTAAAAAAAATCGCATACTTTAATTTCTTATTATATTGACAATAACTAAAAAACAAATAACTGTAGTTATAATTTTTTTTAATGATTTGGAGCCGGCGCTGGTGTTCTTTGCACACCTTGCACATGGCTAGGTTACGCCACTGCTGTAAACTATAAAACACATTCTGGAATTTCATATTTATTTTATATTTATGATTATTGTAATAAAAATTAAATAAAGATAAATTTTATTTTTTTAAATATAAAATTTTTAATTTTTAAATATTTTCCACCTATCGAAATTTTAATTTAAATATTATTTTAAAGAAAATGATGTAAATTAAAATTTTCCATTTTTAAAACAAAAGTCCAATCACGGAAGTCAAGCAATGTTGGGCGCGGTTAGTACTTGTATGGGTGACCGCTTGGGAACACCGCGTGCCGTTGTCATTTTTTTTTTGGAAACAAGAAACTTTTAAAGTTTTGTAATTTACTTCTAGCTTCTTAGCGATTTACTCAATTAGCAAAAGCAATTTATTTTATCTATAATTCAATATTCTACCTATTAACATGAGCTTGGGACCTTGGACTTAAAATGCATTTCCGTTTTAATAATCGGAAAAAGAAGAATTATTAAAATCAAATTTATTTTAAGATTTATGTTCACAGTAGGTATTTTTTCAGTAATACAGAAACTTACATTGATAGTAACTTTGTCTGACAACAGCTGGCAGACTCCTCGCTCAAAACAGTATTTTTCATAAAGAAATTTTACTTTGATCAATGTTGGCAGTTCAAAATAGCATTCCAGATGGCGCCACCCATACAAAATAATCAAAAATAATTCTTAGTACAGTATAATCCTCACTAGGTGGTAGATGCGTTATATCACTAACAAATTTGAATTTCAAATCCGCATAAAATATACTAGGTTTAAACTTCATTTCTCTTTAATTATAATTTTATTTACTTATTTAAAAAAAATCGATTACATTTTTATGATAAACAAGATTACTAGTTTATGCAAAAATATAAGGATTTATGACGGATTAATACAAATACAAGGGCATCAGACACAGTGTAAATTAAGAATTTATTAAATTATTATTTGTTATAAATGTTATTTATAATTTAGAGCTTTGTAACCCATTTATTTTATTTTGATTTCGGTTTTACGTAAAACTTGACCTTACCAAATTTGGATCTGTGCATAAGTATTTTCTAAACACTAAACTTCAAGTACCTACCTAATCACCATAAATTGTTGGTAAACATCTTTATCAATTAACAGCATACTTAAACTACAAGTTAATTTTTGCCTAAACGTTAATGTGTTTTTGTTAAAAATATAAATGTGTCATCATTAGCTTTTAAGGTACACATAAGTTACTATTATGAGGCGCCAGTTTAATAAGGACACCATCACTGGAGGGCGCGTTTTGTCTGGAAGAAGAAAGGACCAACATCTAAAAATGTTTATAGTTTATACCCTGGGTGCATTTAAGGAGCTTACAAATTTCAGTAATGGATAACAGAAGGCAGCTTTCTGAAAAGTAAACCACCACGTGTAACAGAAAGTCAAAATTTGTTTACTATTATAATAATAGTTGTGCTCAAATACTTTTTATGTGACCAAATTATGGAAAAAAATCTCTTAAGTAGTTTATTTCTTGTTTAATTTAAATTATATGCTTACCTCAAAACCGTAATGACATCCATAAAGACCTTCAGGATATACTTAATCGTATGCGGTGTTGAAATATACAATTAGAATTTTTAATCAAATTTTAATTTCAGATAAATTGGGTAATAAATTCATTCGGATGTTTTCAAAAATATTGCGGCACATAAATAGAATCACATATGATTGTCCTAATTTAAAATAAAGATTATTGTTAAGTACATGCGTAAGAAATAAAAATTTATAATATAATAATTAGAGATACGACTAGAGATACGAAGATTAGAAAACATTTTTATTAGGTACCGTTGAACATTTTAATTAATGGCGACAATAAGTAAAACATGAGATCGACTTGATTGATAAAAATTTTGGATTAATTGTTGTTATATTTTATTTTTAACATACCTTAACCCACACGATTAATTTAATCTTAAATTTAAAAAATTTCATGATTTTGATAAATTAAACAAATAATTTAATTAAGTTTCTGAACCACCTATTGATTTTACTAGTTAACTAATTGTTTGTATTTCTGATTAAGAAAAATAATAATAATTAAAAACCCTGTCAAAAGTGTCAGCTTTATAAAGGTAGGCCACACGTGTTTATCAATTTACATTTAAAAATTGTTTCAACTATAATGTAGGTAGATAACCAATAACTTTACATGAAGTATGTGTTTTACAAAGCGACCTTCATCTTCTTATAAGTGAAGGTCAGATAACTTGGAAAGGTAACACGATTATTGCCCAATAGGCATAATTTAATTGCGATTCGCTATCACAATTTTCTAAACGTATTTTAGTGGTTGAAAATCGCTTGAAAAATGAGATATCCGTGATCGCAGTGATCATTAATTTTCTAAAAAAAAAACTACTTAATTGCGAGGTGTGGAAATCTAAAAATTATAAATCGTGATATCTTACAAAAAATCTCAACAAATAAATTTTTTATGCCCAAGGAAGTCGCTGGGTCGTACGATTAATAAAAAAATTAATTAAACTTGTTTGTGCGTTCAAATTTTTGGACCGATATTAAAATTAATAATTACATGTTCAAGTCAATCTATATTTTAATTATCCATAACCAAGAGGTAGCCACATGTTTAAATATAATTTTTTTCTGAATGGAACTGAAACTAATAGTCTCAATCTTACCAAAATAAATTAGGTAGCTTCGATTTATTTTAACTCATTAATCGTATAATTCACGTTGTCGATGAAATTGCCGCTATTTCAAAATGGTAAGATCATTAAAACATGTAAAACACCCAATGTCGGTAATTACTTACCTACTCCTTTCTTACGGCATACAATTAACGACATGTACAGTACAATTAAAGCGAATTTTCTTATTGATTACAATGCTATGTAGAGGAAATACATAAAATTTTATTCTCCATTTAGGAAACAACTTGCAGAAAATTTATTTATGTAAATTAGACTTTTGCACTATGCAATTCTGCATTCGACTTGCAGTGCGGAAATGACACAAACAAATACTTACAGATTGAGAATTTCAATTGGAATTAGCGGTTCCTTTTTCTACTCCAAGTAAGAATTTTTACAACTAGTGGTAATTTAGAAAATTCACAATAATTGTAAAGAGCATGTTTTGAATCGTCAAGTAAAGCATTTTCTTTTAGACACTTTCTATTTATGGTTGTTAGCTCTATAAAGAAGTATACATTTTAAATTTACGTTCTTGGTAATTTTTTTAATTTATTAATAAAAATATAATAAATTTCAAATCAATAATATTAAATTAAATTTGGAATCATAAACTTTCTATAGCGGTAGCTTTTTGTTTCTTTTATTATAATTTTTTTCTTTTTAATTATTTATTTTCTTTTAATTTGAAAAAGACAACAAAATTTGTTGACTTTCGACTGCATTTAAGTGCATACGATTTAATTTCAGTCGAAAGTTCATTTAACATGCTGGCATTTTAGTTTTGTTTATAATAAATTAAACAGTAAATTATGACTCTAACTTAATAATAATATTAAATTACCTAAGTAAATACATAAATCCTAATATCAATTTGCAATGTTTACAAACATTTTTTATTTTTACAGCGTTTTTTCTTTGGATTTTTAGAGCTTTTTTTAGTTTTTACAACATAATAATATGATTTTTTTAGGATTATTTTTTATTAGTAATAAAATAAAGTAATCCTTCACCCTAAAAGCTTATTTACTGATTTTGCATTTGCAATACAAAAATGGCATTCGCCTCAAACCAATAGTGTCTTTTATTAGTCACATAGTAAATTCTACTTTCAAAGCTTGATACTTGATATACTATTAAGGTAATCTCTAATTCGATTTTAATTTATTCTCCAAAAATAGGCTTACATATTGAACATACCGTCATTTTGTTCCATTTCACCAAATGACTTAGCAGAAGCCTTTGGATCACTAATCGAGTGAGAAAAGTTATCTCTTCACTATTCTTACCTCCCTATTCTGTAACTTTTCGTTATTGTTATAAAATCGTTAAGAGCCGTAAAGTTTGGTTTACACTCAGAATTGCATTAAATAGTAATGTAATGGTATGTAGAAACCGAACTTTACGGTTCTTAACGATTTCATAACGATAACGAACGATAACGCAAAGTTACAGAATAGGGGGGTTAAACGGTTTTTTTAAATACCGGAATTAATCATTTTAGATAATGTTTGTCAAAATGTTATTGAAGCTAATAGTTATAGAACTATAGCATGCAAAATATCCCAACAATAAACTTGGCAATTTTTATTTCTCATCCACGAAGTGTTTTCGTCCTCAAAAGAACTTTTTCCGAATTTTTTCACCTAAGGTGTCTCATGTCCCAACGAATGATGAAATTCAGCTTTTGCCTCATTGTTTCAGATCATTGGATTCCATATCTAAGATTATTAGTATCAATTAAATATTAGATCAAATATTCCAGTGGCATTTTCTAATTTTAAGCTTTCCTAATATGACTCATAATATGGTCATATGTTTTGCCATCTAACATTTTGTAACACTCTCGTCCGATTTGAATAGTAATTCTTTATTATAATGAGTTTTTTCTATCATTAATCTGAAATAAGAAATATAAAAATAAATTAAGTCTTGAGTGATCGAACATATGCCAGATAAGATCCCGAGAGATGGGCGTATTAATTAATTCACACTCGACCGGGAACCATCAAGCAGAACGTGGAAAAACTACAATAAAGTGATTCTTGGATGATATCAAGAAATGCGTAGAAAGACTGTGGTTTCATCTGATCAAGAGCAGAGAGGAAGAAAAATGGAGAAGTTGAGGAGTTAAAAAGATAAGGAAGAAGATTAGGCTCAACAATAACGGACCTCTCCTTGCCAGGTTCCTTACCTTGTCATCTGTGAAGAGAACTATTTTCCAGCAATTTGCAGTGTACCAACGCACTAACTTTATTCAAATATTTTCAGTTTTTATGTAGTTCCTTCTGATATCTACACCTAATTAATTATTATTTTAACTGAGTTTCATAAATTGGCAGGAATTTGAAATTTTTGCACTTGCCTGGTCAACTAATTGTTCATTATACATATAGATTTGTACAAAATGTTTTTTTCATCTTCTTTGCTAACCGAATTGTTTCACTCGGAAAATACTTTCGGTATTACGTATTTACTTTCCGAGTGATTTAGTCTTTAGATTAATCAAATTATCCTAGTGAGTAATTTTTGCATAAAATAGCTAATTTTTAAATTGTTATCTTTAAATTGGGGGCTACTTGGACACCTTTCTTCAGCACATTCTTTGTAATACTATTAATTCTAAAATTAATAATTTTTTTTTATATAAAAATTTAGCTGTACTAGAAAACCAAAATACATCACCTAATACCTTATGCAAAAAGTTGAAAACTTTAAAAGATTCTTAAAAAGAAATAAAACATTAAGTGACCAAGTTACCCCGGGATGGGCCTACTTGGACACTTTTAGAAAATTAATGTAAGTAATCAAAATTATACGATTAAAATATATAAATATATTTTGAGTTATTAACTTTTGAAATAATATTATTAAGTTACTAACATGTAACACTTACTTTTCATCAAGTTATAAGCAAAAAATTTACTAATGAGAATATTATTATATAAACTATGACAAAGTTTTGCTTTTATTTAAGCTCTTTAGATATGTAGGTATAATATAAAATCATAAATAGTTTTCTAACAAATTAAGTTGAAATCTGAATTATAAAAAATAATTTATTGAAATAACAATTATTTAAAAATAAACTTACATTTGAATTTTGAATTATTACATAGGTATTGTATTATATATTTGTCGTAGTTTATAATATATTCTCATTATTACTTATAACTTGATAAAAAAAACAGGTAATCAAAATTATATACAAGTTTTTTGTGCCATATTACCCAGGATTAATATGATGTATAATATGTTGATACAAAAGTAAGCCCCTCCTTAATTTTTTTTTTTAAATATTGTTTTAAATATTCGTATTTAATAAAAAATCTCCTTGTATCTAAGCTGGTTAACAAAAATTTCCAATTAACCATAACACCTAGTGTTATGCATTTAATTCTTCTCCGCAGGATAAAAACTGCAAATGATCAACTGGGCCCAGATTTCTTCTGAGAAGCTTCCGATTTCCTTATTTGCTGCCATTTTCTCTTTTATGAGCTTTTCTTTTCCACAGCCGTGGAGTGATGTAACCGCTGGCTGAGTACAGAGCAAAAATTCTGGGTTCAATTCACAAACTATACAAAATTTTTTAACTCGACCTTTCAACGAGCATCCACACGCTGTGGTGAAATCGATATTGATTTAACTGAAATATCTAATATGAGTACTAATCCACTCCGCCAATCAAATTTGTAATTCCCAGAAAAGGAAAGCAATATTTTATTTAGAATGTAAAAAGCTTAATGAAGCTTTACCTAAGCTTGAATTCTATATCATACTATATTTTATACCAAAAATGAAAAAATTAAAATAAGATACTTTTTTTTATTTTATTACTTTCTCAGGTTCCTAGTATCTATTTCTGGTAGTCTAAATTTATGTAATTTTGACTGTGAGATAATCAATGCAGAATAAAATGAAGAAAACCAACTTAAACAATATGCAAAGCAAAATATTGGGTAAACCATAATGGAAGCAATCGTCATTAAAAATGTTGTAAAAAGATAAAAGTATATAAACCTGTAAGCGTTAAGGTGTGGGGAATTCGAAATTCTAGAGAGAATAAATTCATACCTTTTACAATGGAAAAACTGAGAAAGCTGTCAAAACGACGCGTGCTTGGAATTTTCCAGGTCCTGACATAACGTTACAGTAGAAATAAAGTGGTAAAATTTTTGAGCTGTGAGTATCCCAAAGATATTTTCAGGCTGACCTGATATTTTCAGAGTGACCAATAAACAATTGCTTCAAAAAAGATGAATTCTCAAATATCTGAAAGAACACCAAATCCCAAAAAGTTATCTTCTGGATCATTCTTCAATAAGCTTTTAGAAGTCATTCTGGCCAAGCTGCAGGACAAGTTAAAAAAAGTGGGTTTTAACCCCAGAGAGATCTTGCTAGTAACCACCTAGTATAACTAAATACTAAATATTATGTAACAAATTTAGAAATTATCTGACAGCTACATCGATAAGCCAACGTGGGTTTTAGAGAACTTCAACGATTGACACCCGCTATCTGAAGCATATTATTGTTGCGTAAGAGTTAGGTTTGAGTTAGTTACCGCAGCTTAAACTGCCGCATGGTTATAAAATTGCAAGCTTTGAAGGCGACATTGCATTCCTAATCGTTGTAAAAATCACCGCCAAGCTCACAACTTTGGCCAATACAGTCCATCACAGTAGAAATAAAATATAAAATCCTAGATATCTTGCCATTATCATTTCGCCAACACAGGGATAGTGTGGTCTAAAAATCTGACGATGTCTGATGCCCGTTTGCACCACTTATCCTTAAAGTGTTAAGCGTCCCATAAATCAATAAGTGTCACTTATTGCATTGCACCACTGAATTAAGTGCCACTTAACATCGTAAGGATGTTTATTATTGGGGAATTTAAGTTTCCCTTATGATAAAGGGCGGCTTAGCTAAGGGTCAAATTTATTCCGAGGTCGTGCAAACGGGCATGAGAGACCTAAAAATACCCTAATGTGAATGGATGCTCTGGGTCATGAATCCTAAAACAATTAAATCATCGTCTATAATTCAAAAAGTGATTTTACGAATATTCTGATTAGGCAGAATTGGTCACAACTATGACAGAGAGACCCACAGAGACGGTCATTTGCCTTGCAAGTAACGCGATCAACTGCGAATGCAAGGTACCGGGTTCAAATCCGGAGAAGGACAACTTTCTTATGACTGGTCTCCGTGCTTCGGAAGGCACGTTAAGCCAGTGGTCCTCCTGGGTTAAGACGTTAAGCAATTTATATGCTCAAGGATGCCAACGAAACAACGCAGTGGCTGTTTAAGGCAAACAGGGTTGACCCTAGCCAAAACTAAAAAAAGAAGAAGGTCACAACTAGCTGACAGGGATGTCGCACCTTATTGTGCAAAACATACGGGCAACCAAAAATCCTTCTTTATTTTACGCCAGGGAATAAGTAGTATAAAAATTTAGGAAGTTGTATTGAAAAAAAACGAACAAGTCGACTACAAGAGCGATCAAATTAAACTTTGCACACGGGTGAAAATACCCTTAGCGACAGTCCTGATAGTTGAAGGATAGCGGTTCTTTTTATTATAGATAAATTAAATAAGAAGACCTACAGTATCATTTTCGATATCTGAAAATGAGTTAAAGCATCATTTGGAGAAACAAAGTTCCAAATAACCTAAGCAACATCCGGGCAGAAATCCCTCGAGAGATTTATCAAGTCAAGTAGCTTGATGATTTTACACATTACTTGACGACTTGAAAGCTTTCCAAAAATTCACTACTTGGCTTGATTTACTGTTGTCACTACTTGACTTGATATCAAGCAATCAAGCTACTTGATGTTGCCTGTAGAGATAATTCAAAGTAAGAAAAGAAGCGAAGCTAATGTGCAGAAACAAAAATCCGTCCAGTCAGATTTATATTATTTGTAATGAAGGGTTTTCTTTTTCAGGCTGAATTGCTACTGCTTACTATCTGTTAGAAGTAAATTAAATTCACGACGGCACTGATGGCACGTTCTCCTTCACAAAAATTTGGCTTTGCTCTTTTAGTTATGTACTTCGTGTTATTCGAATTATAAATAAACAAAAAATAAAAATAAATAAATATTTATTTAAAATGTGTGTTATTTTTTAAACTCGCAAACAAAATTGTTTAAATTTGGTAAATATTTCTTATTTATCTAATAATGAATGTTTCTATTTATTAGCTTTATATACTTTATGGTTTATTACTTAACTTTACCCAAAAATTAGTACTATTTATTATTATGTGGTCACGAAATTTGTCTTTTTACAAGTATTATAAACTTGTAAAAGGCCACATTTTTAATAAACTTCAACCAGATTTGCTGAAAACCGTTCTTTTTATGACTTCATTAATATACTTTTATGATTTAAATATGGATAAACTAATAAAAAATTATTGTATCTCGTATCTCCCTAAACTTTTCATTTTTTTAAATATAACATCAAATAATTTTTTAAGCTATTTGAGATTTGATTTATGAACTGCTTGCCTTGATATACAAATTTTCAAGTCAAGTAAACTTCTTTCTCAAACACACTCAAATCTTTGCAAATTAAGAAATAATAATCTTCTATCAGAAGAAGGATTTGTTGCGGTGACAAAGATTTTTGCTGCTACAACAAAACTTTTTTCTGCCCTAACAGAACTTTCTGTAGCTACAAAAAATGAATCAAGTAACTACCAACCTCGTCAAATTGGCGTTTGGTTTGCTAACATTTTATATTTTTTACCTACGACGAAGAGCAAACTCGACAAAAACTCCCTAACCTGGAGAACCAGAGAAACACCCAAAATTATGTTCCGGCTGTTCCTTCTTTACAAGATTCAAAATTAATGAAATTGTTTTCATGCAGATTTGACTTCAACAGTTGAAGGGCTTATAACAATTATTATTGTTAGAACGTAATAAACCGCAAAATTGAAATTTTAAGAAATACTTGCGGATCCAAAAATGTGTTTTGCGGGGCACTAGTTGGACAGCGCTGCTTTAAACAATAAATGTACGTAATTCTTTTGGGCTAATTGTCGCAACAGTGAACTCGATAACCTATACTAGTATAGATAAATTTAAATAACCATTCAGCTTAATTTGTGCCAGCAATTTAATAATGTAAGCGTAAGATGTGTACTACATTTGGTTTATTTAGTGTGATAATTCTTTTATGGATTCACTTAATTGGTAAATTAGATACGAGTAAACTATTTTGCGTAGATTGTCAAACAGAAGTTAACTTTGGTGAATATTCTTGCTGTGTAAAAAACATTGATAAAGTACCTCAACTGGAAAATGATTCAAATCAAATAAACCACTGTGTGCAACTTCCATGTAAGTGAAATTAATTTATTTATAACTGCTTACTTATTAAAAATATTTAAAAAAGTTCTAGCGGCACTTTTATTTTTTGATTAATGGAAACTCCTTATCATTGATTAACTTCTTAGGTCGTTAAATTTGCTAGACGCTTTAATTTATTAAAATTCTACAAATGAAATATTTTATTCTTAGTTTTACGATGACCCATAAATTTTGTTTACGAACAAGTTTAAAGTTAATTTGTTATAAAGGGTGTTCACCAAGGATTTTGCATACTAGTATTTAATTTAATTTTTATATTTTTCCTACAGGCTACACGAGTTCAACATCCACTTCCAATGAAAGTCCTTGTTCAATTACGTCCACGCCAATAGTAAACAGTAAATATTTTATTTATATTACGTTTCAAATTTTTAAATTTTGATTGTTTATATTTAGGATGTCCTGAAACAGGTCAACACAACATAAAGCAATGCGCTTTGCATAGAAGGATATATCCGAATCCTGGACGCTGCTACTTCGACTCCGATTGTTTGGAACCGTTTAACGTGTGCTGTTTTGACAGTTGTTATTCAAAAAAAATTTGCAAAACGTTTGGAATAATTCAAGAAACCATAAATTAGTTTTAAAAAAAATGGAATTAAATTTTATGTCGACGTTGCGCTATTATGCTATTGAAGTCCATTTTAATTTATGAATTCAATTTCTAGTGCCTACCTACCTAACCACAAATTTTTTATTACCAATTTTTGATTGGACATCGTTAGAAATTTTCATCGGACGTAAATGACACTTTTAAATGAGTTATCAAACTTTTTGATTTACATTTCCACAATTGGTTTTTAATTTGCAACTAATTTTCAATCCGCCTTAAAAAATTGATTTGAATTTTCAATTTGACTACTAAAACAATTTTCTAGATCTCGTTCGAAATAGCAGCATGTGCAACCTGTTTACATTCACACATTGGATACGTTTGATAATAAACTTTATGCCAATTTAACTTTTCTTGGAGTATTATGAAAACGGCGTAATTTTTTCGTCAATTGAACGGTTTTTAATTGAAAAGTAATTGGGAAAACTTTGTAGTCAAATTTTATTTGATCGAGTAAATAAAAAGTCAAATTTGAATTGGAAACAATTTATTAGAAATCTTTTCAGATAAGAATCAAAATCTGTAGAAACTTTATAAAAATCTTAAAATTCTATTTCAGGTACAAAAATATATACAACTTATTCTAACATCACAATATTAAAGCTAAAATCGTTACAATAATTTTATAACACAATATATGAAAAATAATAAACAAAGTAAAAATTGTTAATATTTAAAAAACTTTTACATTTGCTTAAAAAATTCTACTTTCATAAACTTAAATTTAAAAACTAATAACGTCTAACATTTTTTTAAATCACATCACCAGGGCCTCCACATCGGTACTGGAATACTTGGCGCCACCGCGGTGCCAGGGGATGTTGGGGGTGTGTAATTTTGGGAATATTGTGCACTCGGTGAATCACATTCTAATGAACGAATACACGAACCCAAATGTTGTAACAAATTTCTTCCAGCCACAGGATCTGCAGGATCCGCTGGGGAAGTTAAAAATTGAGAAACTTCCTGAGCACATTGCGAAAATCCGGCACGAAACCTGTCGGCGTATGATTGTTCCCCTGGTAACACAAGTTGATGTTGTCGTTTTAAACTATGAAGATGTCGAACTGTCAATTCCAAAATGTCAGCCTTTTCTAATTTCGAAACATTTTCACCTTCACTTTGAAGAGCCGTAACCATAAGTTCTTTAAGTTCATCCAAACAACGATTTATTCTTGCTCTTCTTTTGCGTTCCAGCATGGGCTTCATTACTTTTCGGTATTGGTAAGTTCTGGAGATGGGTTCTTCTCCAAATTCACCGTTTTGTACCATATAAGCGGTAGGTGCCATCGCACTCGTAAACTTTTCTTTTCAACACAACACAAAATTAACAACACTGTTAGCTGCTCGGAGCTCGGTTAGTCAATGTGTCTTCGATACCAGGCAGAAATGGTTTTATATGAATTGAGGTGGAGGGGCGCCCTAAAGGAATTTTACACCTAAATGAAGTACGGCACGTTGTTTTTTATGTTTACCGTCTTTTTCTTACCCATTGTGGGGTTATATTGTTATTTTTTAACAACGTTATGAATGGGGCGTTTTTGTTGAGCACCCTTTTATTACGCCGAATGACCGCCACATGCTTCTACTTCATGAGAACTTTTGTAATTTTTTAAAACGATTACCTACTTGATTAAAATTTTTAATAGTATTAAAATTTTTGGTTTTAGAACGTAATTTTCGAAATTAGAAGGTTAATCGGGTGCGTTAAAGGTCAACAGTTTAGCTACCTCCTTTGTTATTTTCAAAATTAAAAATACTACTATTTTTCAATTTTACTACTTTTTGGTTGGAAAGGTAAAATTTTTGAAATCGTTAGCCAATTAATTTATGGAAAGAAAGTGAAGAATCAATTTCTTATAATTGAAAGCTAAGGGGTAACTATTTTGAAAGGGACCACTGTTTGACTATCACCGTCTTTATCTGTATTATGCAAACGTGATGTTTGTATTTCAGTCTGTTAGGTGATAGTCGCAACGTAACCAGGTGCTGTCGAGTGTGTCTGTAAAGGCATCTGTACATAGCCCGTGGGAACGGACCAAGTCTTCACGTCCCACGAAAGCAGGCAGTTGCTAGGATCCGTGTAGGATGTGGTCGTACTGTGCGCTCGTGCTTTGTTTTCATGGTTGGGCACGGTACCGGCGCGGGCCGAACGGACGTCGCATTTTAAAAAGTTTTTGCATCGGAATTTGGGGTAACTTTTCCTCCATAATAAATTTTAATTCTTCAACACCTTCATTTATTGGACTTAGATTTCCGTTTCTAACTCGAAATCGGGACTATTTATAGCAAAAGTCATTAAGATAAAGTAATGATATGCTAAAAGAACAAATAAAAATTAAAATTATGATGGAAATAATTAATAAAAAATAAAGGAAACGAAAGACATCGAGTCATCTACGTTCTACGACACAAAGAGACTCGTGAGAACTTGAATTTGTTTAATTTCTTGAATAATTAAATCTTAGCCATATTTTCTAATACTAAACTGTATACAACATAATTAATTGCAATAAACTGTCCAACTGTTACTGACAGTTTCAATTTTGAACGTGCCGTATCCTGTTTATTATCATACCGATATTTCAAAATGATTGGGTTATGATTACATTTCTTATTTTTATTACCGGTAGGTCAAAATCGTTTAACTTTTGCAAGTTAGAGGTATTCCGCCAATTTTCTTAAGTTTGACCGAAAGAAAAAGGAAGTCATAATTTTTTGTTGTCTTAACACACGCACGGATTGATGTATAAAATTTCTGAACTTTCCCACGATATTTCTTGGTTTGCCAGTCGCGTGGTTGCGATTGAGTTTAGCTTCTTTGGAAATTCTCATTTCGTCACGCAAATATAATTCTAGACAAGTCAAGGCTTTAATGTTTTTCATACAGTGAAGGATGAACATCCACAAGATTGCATGGTTACATCAAGCTGTTGCCGTTCTATGCAACCCTTTCTAACGTTACGTTGTTTTGATTTATTTTCTTCTAGATTTTAATTGGTTTGTCATAAAAAGGTTTCCCACAAGAAGCTTCTTTCACCTTTTTAATATTCACACGTTCATTAAAAAATGAGAGGCCATTACATTAACGAGTGCATCTACCCAGCTATGCTATAAAGCAGATTCCATAATTATAATTTTATTATCAATTAAGTATAAAAAACTTAAAAATCTTCCGAACTAAAATCGATTTAAAAGAAAGGTATTTTTCTTATCATTAAATAAATAATTACACTTTAATTTCTAAATCTCATAAGGAATTGGAAACTAGAAATGAGTCAGTAACAATTTATGGTAAAAAAAGCACAGTTAGGTTTCCATACCTGTGGAAAAAAGTGCATTTCGCCAAAATCGCTTTTAAATTTTAAAAACGATTTTCGATAATACAAAAAATAATGGGTGCTTAACAAGGATAGTAGCAAAAATAATTACAAAAAAGCAATACAGTAATGCTTACCTTGTATCTGAGTAGGAGGTTTGGCATAATTAGACTTCCGTTGGATCGTGGGAAACTACAGCAGGTGCTACAAACTCTCCATCTTTTTTCAGAATTACATTAACACACATACATTAAACAAGGACTAATAAAATTGTGATTTAATTAATATGACGTTTCTTATGAACAGCTTTATCAAAATTAATGGGTACAAATCTGCAATCAATTTTTAACTTTTACATAACGATAAAGTATTTTGTTATTTTGATTTCTTCTTAGAAATTGGTGTGAAAATCATCTATTCTGAGTTTTTTCTAGCAGTATCTTAAATTTAAGCTTTAGGGTACTGCATCTCTTTTATTTTGGATGTTTTGGTTTGCAATAATCCAGCACTATTATTTTCTGACCACAATCTGCTACTATGCATAAGCAACCTTAAATTATATTATTACCTCCAGCTACTACTTAATTTTTCGAAATGATTACAAATAATCAAACCACACGATGAAGATGTGAAATTTTATGTTTTACCAATATTTTTCAATAAGCTTTTTTGGAAGTGAGGCAGAAAGCTTCGAGCTAAAAGTCGTTTTGCATCGAAATTGGCACTGCAAAACCAAAAAATAAAAGCGAAACCAAATCCTTAATCAACTTGGGTTTAATTTAAGCAACGAAGCGCACTGATTGTAATTGGCACATAATTGTGGGAGAGGTTTGTTCAATCAGTTAACGGAAGCAGTAATCAAAGTCTGCTGTGAGGCACGGACGGTTTGATTCTCACGGTGCACGAGCCCCACGCCTTCTGCCTACGACTGCATGTTTATCACTCTTGTTTGTTGTTACAGCAATTTTATGGACTAGCAGATAACAAATCTTATTTTCTAACAATTTCTACTGGTTGCAAAAGGAATCCGATTATAAAAGAATAATATCCAATATCCTAACGGAAACTGTGGAATCCGTAAAAAACATGAACTTTGTAAAGTTGTTATTAAATAAAATAAAAAATTATATAGTATTGTGTCTAATTCCTACACTATCAATCAACCTGCAGTATAGATAAAACATAGTTGAACGTAGGCACATGAATAGAAACGATGCGATGGTACATCACTTTTATGCAATGGAATGCTCATAAATTATCTGGTATTGTTTACAAATTAGCGTTATGTAATTATCTATTGTTTCCATCTACAGGCTTCCTGAAAGAATGCAAGTCCTTGGGAAGGACTTGACAACTCAAATTGTTTCAAATCACCAACGGTATTACAAAAAAATGATTTTTTACTGGTCCGTTCAATAAACACTAATTGGTACGGACAAAGAATGATTCAAATTCCTATATATCTGAATCATCAAGAAAACGATTTACAGATATACAAAGAAAATTAATGATTTTGACTAGGGTATTATTAAAAACCCACATACTATAAAATTTATTCTCAAAATTCCGGTGAAACATACGATTAAATTACGTCCTATAGCATAATCAAATCTTTTTTAAAGTACACAGCACAGAACCGGCTTCGGTATATTATATGAAGCAACAGGTTATGACACGACGATATTTCTATAAATTAGCTCAAACCAGTGACGGATCTACCTAAACGATGGTCAAATCCAACCCCGACATTGATTTTATTTTATCACTTTGTTTTTGGTGTTCCATTTTTAGGTGTATTTTGTTCAATTGTATATAAAATAATAACAGTAGAGCCCCCATAACCTATTTATCTTCTGGACCAAAAAAATGCTAGATCCATGACTACATCATGTGTTTGGTCTTGGCTTCTGCAAAACAGAACGTTCAAATATAAATCCAAATGAAACAGAATGTAGGTTACTTTTTCAAATAGTATAAAAAGTTTTGAGTTTATGTAATCTCAATTAAAGTTTTGTTGATTATTCACGCGCTTGAGGTCACACGTGTGCTGTGATTCGCACTTAGTTGCGTAGTTAGCACATTTAGTTTAAATGTGCAAGTAGCTCCACTTTAATATTTTGGTTCCCTTTCAACTCAAAATTTTATTAAACAAAAATTGAAGAAAATCCTAATGACCAAGTTTAGAACAACTATCGCATCTCTAAACATACGCCGAAAAGTAATTTTATTTTGATAAAGTAGTGTCCAAAAGTTTTCAATCCATCTCTGTGTTAAGAAGCCATCATAAGTTAGCAGTGTTAGCACGTGTTAGCGGCAGGTGCGAGTCGCACGCGGTAGCTTCTTCCCCTTACCTCTGCAATCCCTCACAAGCCATAGCAGAAGCGTGGGAAAGGCTTCTCTCATAGCTTCCCAAAACAGCGAGCGCATCACAGCACACGGGTGACCTCACGCGCGTGAATAATCAACATGTCTCTTTCTATTACTCGTTTTTTAGCCTGTCCGAAGCATATCCTTTCTCTTTTACTCTTGTAAGTATTTCAAAAGATGCACGAGTGGTAATGGACTTTATAGCCCCGTGCCATGCAATATCAGTCATAATGCTGTGCATCCTTTTCCGATACAATCATCGCACATGGGTTTGGACGTGTTCTCCATTCTGATTTTACTTTCAGAAAATAACACACGTTAGTATATCTCCATTTTTATTTAACGCATGGTGATTCAACAGGTAGTGTTCTCTGTTTATAGCGAACGAGATAACGATATAAAGGTAACATCCTACCTGACAAGTAACGCTCAACTTTTGAAAGTGGCAATGACAGAAACTATGCGTGTACTAATATAATTAACAAATTGATTTTGTACATACCTAATTAAGAGATTGATAAATTATTACTGCAAAAAGGAGTTGCCGCATAAATTCTTGCAAAAATAATTTATACTTACCAAAATCAATATACGAAAAAGTAAACCAATTTTTTTTGGCAATTAACCAATAATATTTATTAACTTCGCTTTAATTTAAAAAGTAATTAATATAAAGCATACGTGTATCGTAGGAAGGAATATGTTTTTATTAAAAAATTAATTTATTTTCTATTTGAAAGCCTGTCGTCCGTTAATAATTATTATTATAAATTTAAAAATTAATTATAATAATTTTAAATTTTCAATAATAGTCAGTCGCCCGGGGGCTAGAAAATTTATTATTGATTTTTAAATAACATTTTTATCCTGACGAAAACTGACGTAATTCGTAAGCAGTCCTGCGACTGTGATTATGATTAAAATGCAGTGCTTTGAATCATCGCCGCATTTATTATGATGACACCTCAGAAATTTTTAACCTACACCCAAATAGAACACATAATTTGCCACTTTCAAGTTGCCGAACCTCGTCGTTCAAACTGCATTTTTAATTTTCTTTTATTTTTAATAAATTATTAAAACAGTAAAATTTTCTCATTTGGGAAATGAATTAAGTACATACGCATTAAATAAATTAGTAGGTGGGTATTTCTTCCGATGCTTTGTTTTGTGCAGGTTGTTTAATTTAATATAAAATAAAAATTTCTGACCGCCCCCGTGCATAATTTCTATGTGCGCCCCTGGTGTGCTTTGTGTAAATTAGTCAAATGTTTTAAATGGAATATTGCGTGGTACTGGTTTTCTTGATAAGGTATGAGTCTCATTACTTCATAAATTGGACACTTTCGTTTTTGCCCACGTTATAATTATTATTATTGTTTGGCACTTCATGCAAGAAATTTTAAATAATCTCAACCATAAATTTAAAAAAAAATTGTTATTGGCGGTTAGGTCAATCAGTGCTACAGTATGTTGTGCGACGTTTCGAAGTTTAGTTCATTTGCAACGTTTGAAATTTGGCAAAACCATTTATTTACAAATATTTTTTCATCGATCTGAAAGCTTCGGTCATCTGCGACAGCACAATAATTACCCTAATCCAAAATGTAAAATTTGTATTTTAATAAAACAAACATTGTTGCTAAAAATATTATAAAATTTAATAATTGCCAAAAGTACTGTCTTATTATGGCATCGCCAGACATAACGTCATATCCAATTCATCTTTTACCTAATTGTCTGCGACGCCTTTGAGAATGAATGTAGGTACTTTCTGCTTATTGGAAGAATTAGCCTTCGGGACATTATGTCCACAATTTGGCCAATTCCACTGATTCATTTACAGGTTGATTCATAACTTTTTCATTTTTGGAACTGCTTGCAGCAGTTGTAATCATTATTATTATATTTTAAATATATTATATTTTGCATGTTCGTGTTGGGGTCGCCAAACTCGGCAAACTTTTTTATATTGTAAGATAATTTACATGAGAGTAATAAACAAAATTGATAGCAGGGGCGGACTGCCCACGTGGAGAACGCGAATAAATCTGCATCAGCTTACCTTGCTTAAGGGCCACTTTAATTGTTTTTCTTTTAATTTTCGTCTAAGGTACCCTTAAAACAAATTTAGGATTAGTTATACTTTCTAGGTATAAAATGGCTAAATTGGCATTGTGTCCTGAAAAAATAAGTTCGTTTAGAAAAATGATAGAAATTTTTCAAATCTGAAAAATGTCTTTTGGAGGTGCAAGTTGCACACAGATTAGAGAAAGATTATCATTTTTATCACATCTCGAAAAGTTTTTATTGTGTATATATTTATTACAGCAATTTTTGCAATCACTACAGGATGAAAGCTTTCTGAAACTGGGTGAAAAACATATTTTATGTATGAAAATTTCTAAGAGTTATGATCAGGAGCAGATCCAGCAACTTTTTTAGAGGGGGGCATTTCATTTATTGAAGAGAAAAATACAAAAATTGATAACCTCCATTTTTCAGTAATATTATTTTTTATGTTTTATATAACATAACATAACAAAAGCGTTCATTCCCAAGAAATATGCCTACTTCCATTGGAAGTCTTTACAATCCATTTCTTCAGGTGGATTACTCCTGATTGTCTGTTCTTTCTTCAACTTATAGTTTCATGCATGTTTTGGCTTCTTTCACTACTTTTCTCTATAACTTTTTGTTTCTGCACTTTTTTCTCCATTACTTAACTCCCATAACTTCGAGATCCTGCACAACCTCAGCAACCCATCTAGCTCTAATTATTTCTCTATTTCTTGTTTCGCTTGGTTCCCGGTCCGTAATTAATCTAAGCAAATCTTCAGGCATCTTCCTCATTAGATGACCAATGTTTTATACTATATAATGCTTAATTTTTCCAAAGAGGGGACAATTGCCTCCAATGCCCCTTCTGGATTTGCCCTTGGTTGTGAAAAAATTTGATATAATTTATTGTGTCATGTAATCTAGAGTGGAATTAATTACAACAAAGATTGTCCTTCGATTGCCGTTATTTTTTAAGCTTTTCTGGTTGTACGATAATTACTTAGAGTAATATTATGATTACATTGTTGTCTTTGACAATGTGAGTCAATCTTTCATCTCAATGAGAACAAACTATACAAATAAAGCTTTTATTTAGCATTATTTATTTCTTCTGATTTATGCTACTAATTAGAAATAATTCTTAATAATTAAGATAAAAATAATTTATTGTAGATTTATTTTTCGCATTTTTCTTTTGAAAGCAGTCGCCTTTAATAATAATATCAATATTCAAGAGTTTTTGCAGTTTTTTATCAAAACCATCTACCAGCTTCCCGTCTGCAATAATCTCTGCATTCTCCTGTAAAAATCTCCTTAGGCCAAGATCATGTAAATCAAAATCAGTTGTCGATTATTCATTGTCATTAATTATTATTAATTTACATTTTTATTAATGTGCCCGGGTAGAGATGTTTTTGGTAATACAATGTGGCGAAAGCCAAACATTTGCATTAATTTCTTTGACCTATCGCAAAGCTTCTTTGATATTTTTAAATTACGTTCTGAAAATGCAGCCTAATATAAATTTGGAATGTATTTTATTTTTTCTGTGACTTGATCACTACATAAAAATTTTCAGTAAGATAATTAGGTAATAATCTATAATTTTGAAAGAAGAACAACATGGGACTATTGAAAGTGTTACACGGGCCAGATTGAAACCAAAGGAAATAATTTAAAAAAAGTTTATGTACTGCTGAGATGATAATAATGTCTACTAGAATTAATTTTTATTCAAATCAAAATAAAAAAACGGCCTTTAGACCGCACAGTCCGAGCTTTAGAGCTATATAATAATAAATACCTTATTATTATATACCAATGTAGTTAACGTTTGACGAAAAATAATAAAAACAAACAAACCATTTTTTAGTTTAATATTCAGGCCGTTAATGTGATAAATTATTTTTCATTAACCAGCTGATAGTCGAATAGCTATGGTCTTTACATAATATGACAAAGATTTGGTAGTGTAAGGTAGAAGACCAAATAACTATTCAATTCACGTAATAAAATTTTGTAAAACAATTACACAGTTAGTAAGTTGCATGGTCATTCTTCTTTCATATTCCATCAACTTTTAGATATGATCTTTTTATAACTTGAAGGTTAAGCAATATCTTCCACGCTGGCCAAGTACGGGTCGGAAAGAATTTTTGCTCTGAAAAAAAGTCTGCGGAGAAGCGCTAGAGTGTCGAAAGTCGAATATATAACAACTGACGAAATTCGACAGAGAATGGGGGCCCGTGATACGGTAACGGATAGAATTGACCGCAGAAGTTTGAAATGGTTTGGCCACGTACTCAGAATGAATAAACAGAGATGGCCCATGAAGATCTGGAAATGGAAGCCTCCTGGGAGAAGAAAAAGAGGCAGACCAAGGAGATCATGGAACGACTGCATAAGAAAAGGGATGGAAACTTACCAAATTGAACAAAGAGGTGCTCTAGACAGAGGTAATTGGCGTTTGAGAACCGGAAGGCCGCGTATTGCCGTATAAACCGGATATGTATATAATATATTAACGTGGATTGTAATAGGTTGAAAATTCTGAAATTATCCACAATTAAATTTTCATTTGGTCAAAGTTTTGGTTTATGAAATTTTCTTTGATTTAATTAGATGAATAGTAGTAACCTGTTATTTTTCAATTACGTGCTTATGGGTACGTGCAGAGACGAGATTTTTAGGTTTGGAAATTTGTCCATATAGCCTAAAAATTAAACATTTCAAAAATGGAAAAAACGTTGAAATTCTGATTTATTTATTTTTTATTTGTTCTTGAAATTGTAACTTACGTTTGAATGAGTTGGTACAAAGGTAGCTACGATCGTTGATGCGGTGTTTTTAAAACTAAAAGTGTAGTTCGCAATTTAAAATTTAGTGACTTCAAAATGTTGAATTTGGCATCTGAAAATTCGAATTTCGCTGGAAAACCAACCAACCAGAGTGCGACACGATTTTCTGAAGGAAACTTTGTACAGGAAACGAGATAAAAAGTCAGTTGCTCTAGAGTAATGGAGGTGTGAAGTCTACAACTTAACGGCTTCAAAGTGTAATCTTCGAATGTGTGAAAATTACCCATTGGTAATTAATTTAACGATGATTATGAGCAACTGGAGATTTGTTTGATTGTGTGTGCTAGAAGAGTATTATGAAATTCGTGGTGATTTTTGAAGATTTGGAAAGTTTACGTACCAGACTTGAAACGAGGTCGCCATTTTGTTAAATCGTGGATGCAAGGAAATTGAGAGTCAATCATCAATTATTCAAGCCATCATCTTGGTAAATAATTTTTAAATTGTTTATTTACGCTATATCTGCGATTGTCTTCGATATTTGTTACGATGCAGCGGAAATTTTGAGGTTAGTTACAATGGACATTGTTAAATTTGCATTTCCAATCACATTTATCATCGGATTTTTACACTTAATTAATTAAACACATCAGTGGAACAATTTTAATAATTAAGTCGTGTTATTTGACTGCGAAATTTAAATTTATGTGATAAACTTTTACGTACGGGTTTTTGCGTATTTGGTAGTGGTTACCATATCAACAACGGTTATTTAATAATACCAACTTTTCGAACAGTTACAAAAGCGCCAATATTTGAAAATTAAACAATTTTTTTTCATTTTTGTACATTTTTTTTTATTACAGATGTTTTATTTAAATTACAATAGAACGTTGATTATCTTACAAATTGGAGATACTGTTTTTGAAATTTAAATGTGTAAATTTGTAGGATAATTCTTCATGATTTTGGAATAATCGATTGTGTCGATCAGTTTAATTACAAGAATTTCGTCTCGATTTATTTATTAATTAGATTATGAATACTATTATCATCCAATTAAATTATAATTCAACCCTGAGAATTTTGTTTCATTTATTGTGGATAGTTTAAGAGAATAAATTTATGGAACCTACTCCTGAGATAGTCTCGAAAGTGCAAACTCCGATAAACGAGCTACGGGCCTCTTTAGCACTTGTTCTTCAAAACACGACAATATAAAAAAAAGTCTGAAAGACTGCTGGTCCTTGTGAGGCCATAAACCGAGCCAAATATAATGATCATCGGATGTCATTTTTTGGTATCTAAGAATACATAGGTACATATCTTTTACAAATATAATATGTCTGCTAAATGATGTTTTACAATTTGTTATGGAAGTGCCAAAATTGTTAATCAGTGGAAAAAACTGTTTTTCTTAGTTTCCACTCTTTGAAGTGAGTTCACATCAACTCACATGAAACATCACGTCGCCTAACTTTCTAGCAGTAAAATAGATATAATTTTGTTTGTCATATACTAGAATTTAGTCTTTTCGAAAAAGCTGATCTTCTTGGAGAAAACTTTACTTTTCAACAGGATAACGCTGCAATACTTTATATTGAGCAATTTCTCGACCAGTTTACCAAGATGGGAAGCATTTTTAGTTTTCTCGAAAATTCAAAAATCGAATTCCGAGATATGAAGCAAACGGGCTTTAGTGGTAACCTTTCCTGACGGCATGACGTGATAATTCCATCCACCAATATGTTAAAATTAAAATCAGTAGGTAATTATACTACTCTAAAATATCTTTGAAAATTATTGGGTTTCTTGATACTGTTTTCAATTTTACTTCCAGCTTGTGTGTACTACCTACCTACTTTCAATTTAACGTATTATTGTTTAATATTATTTATATAACAGTAGTCTTGTCATAAATAAAATGTTTACACATTTTCTCTGCCTCGGGCGCACCGAAAAGCTATTATTATATTTTGATATTATAGATATTTATTATGGATAAGTATAAATTAAATGGTATCTTGGGTAAATATGACAAAAATGGCAACAGAAATTACAATAAAATTTCAAACGCCTTCTCACTTATACTACCTATTTTTAATGAAGGCAGCAGCAGCCATACGAGGAGCAGAAGCTTAGGTCCTTGAAGATACAATAATAGCTGCAATGTGAGGTTAATTAAAATTTTACGTTTAGACCATTTTTAAGATGTATAGTTTAGTTCTTACGTTGTATTGAATGTTTACTACATACAGGGTAAGTCAATAATTCATCGTAAGCTTCCTATCATTCAAAATGTAAAAAAATTAAATAATTTAAAAACGTTTTGTTTGTTTGTGTTAGTTAGGCTGCATAATTCAAAATCGTACAAAAATATTAATTAAACTTCAATGTTTAATAAAAGTTAAAAATTCAAAGTCAATTTGGTCAATGAATTTTTGGATTTTCATGGTGTTTATGTGCGATGATGTAAAACCCAAGGTATGTCATATAGTTCTATAGATTTTTCCGGCTTTCTAATGAGTGATTTACTTATTAGCATTAAAAATAATTTTTTTTTTATTTTAATTCCACTGATGCCACTTGGAAAAAATTCTATGGACATCTATGTTGAGTGAGATTAGTTCACTGATTTCAAAGTAAAGTTCAGGAACGTTTAATTCTAAAATTAATAATAAATATTTTAAAAAATCAGAAAAATTGAAATCTTACAACAAATTACATGTTTAGATGTTACTAGATCTAATTGGTAGCTTTTAAACAAAAATCTATGGAAATTAGTGAATTGGCTTTGTTTACAAGTAAAGTTTCAAAGCTTAATTTACAATTCATAATTCGCACAGTATTTGCCAGGTTCTACGACCTGCATTCAATAAGTATTGTACATACATAAACTGCACAATGGAAGCACTTTTTGAATTATTTTCAATATTTATAGCTTATAGAATTGCATATTTTTCTAAATTTTTACTATTTTACGTCTGCAATCTGAACCCTGACATTTTATCACATTCTTAACTTTATATTATTCACTTTATCCTTATGTATTAGTATTATGAATATAAAATATAAGGTTTTTGATTTTATAGTTAATTCAAGCTGTTGTAGTGCCACCCACAATACTAACCCATTACATAAATATCTTTTCTGCATCTTTATATGACAACTGGCTTGTTTTAACAATCGAATCGATTAAATACAAATAACACAAACGACATAAAGTTTTATGGCACCCAGAGATTGATTGTAATCACGGTATTCTATTTTATTTTTAAATTAGTGGCTTCTATAATTTACTGTTTATTGTTTTGCTTTACCACCCATAATAATATTTTATGGCAAAATGGCAACAAATTGTGGTGTAAGTGAAGTGTTAAAGTCCTTCAGTATCACCTGGTGTTTTGATTCCCCGGTAGTAGTTCCCCTAATGCTTATTGCATAATTGGTCACAATGAGACACTCGTTAACTTCCCTTATTTACTTCCGAGTTCCGGGTTTCTTATTGGTTCTTATTTTTATCCCCTTGTATGCATTTTAGTAGGTACTTAGTTTGGGATTGTGATTGCAGTATCTAATGTGATTTTGGCGAGTCCGTATGTCTCATCCCATGCTATTGCTTTTTGAACACGGAAAGGATGGAATAATTTGGTGTTACCTAATTCATTATAATATACAGTGCAAAATATACGTTTGGTTGTGTTCATGTTATGTGCACCTTTGTTCTTGGTGAAAAATGTTTGTTGTCGAAAAGTAATAAACCGCAATTGAATACAAAGTCTGGCGTCACACTTTTCCATCTTCATTTATCAACATAAATAATTAACAAGAAGTGGTTCATTAATTTTTAATAAACTTGTCTTTCTGAACTTTGATTTATACAGTTCATTGGCTAAAATTTTAATTTAAAATTAGTTTGCTTTAATTTCTCATGCCGATAAAAAAAACTAGTCTATTAATTACAAGAAAACAGACTGAATTCGACATATACATGGAGCCACATAAAAATTAAAAAAAAAATGAATAAAATTGATATTCGTAATCCGGTAGCTTAATAGTGGGACCAGATAACCGATTAAGAAACACCTGTCTAGAATTCTCACGGTCTCTCATCTTTAAATGATGCCCCCCTACCTTACAAGAGTAAAAAGAAGTCATTGCATCATGCGATGGTTTAAATTTGTAGGGTCGTTATAAGATTTTCTATACAATGTGCCGAGGGCAAATAATCTTAGGTTTTGCTGGTTTTGCTTTCGAATTAGTTAACGTTTTTTCTTGTTCTTTACAATCGTCGGGGGAGGAAGGGAAGCTGTTTTCACTTTCAAATTTTAAAGGGCCAAGATTTGTTCCCACATAAATATAATAGAAATTAACCTGTTTTGGTAATTTTTTATCTTGGGGGTAGCACCTGTGGACTTTGAATCAAAAATTGGTTACAATAAAGGTAATTTTGAATAGCTTTCTTTATTTAATGTGACGTAAGATTTATTTCTTTAAAAAAAAAGTTTATGGTGGGTAGTAAGTTCTTTTAAAACTTAAAAGGGGTTATATATTTTTATTATTGGCTTGTTAAAATCTCACGAATAATAATTTTAATCTTAATTTTTGTTGTATAAATGTTACCTAAAGGAATAAACGAACATAAAATGTGTTATAAAATCATATAAAAACTTAACTCGTTTTATAGCATCATAATAATTAAGTAAAGCTACCATAATTATGGGCAATTTTACTGCCATTTTAATTTTAGTGTATAGGGAAGCACAATCACGACGTTCTCCGGTAAAGCTATTCTTTCTCACATAGGAACTACACGAGTTTCTTTGGCTACCACACAATTACCTACACAACGTAGTATCACTTTTTAACATCGGATTTTATATTTAATTTAATCACTTTAATATTTTCTTATATCAAGCTTTGTTCCCAACTTGGTTTCTAGTTTAATAATACCTCAACACTCTAGGATCATGATACTTTAATAACACTTCCAGACTCGCAATTATTAAAATAAGTACATATTTCCACTACTTTATACCATAATATGTTAGGGTTTTCAGATTTTTTAGACCAATTTTTTCATCTACATCATTACATTTTTTCATCATGAAAGTTACGTTAGGTATAAATTTATGATTTCTCCAATTGAGAATTAGATTCCAGTTTACCTAACTGAAGAGCTTTCAAAAAATCACGTCCAAGTATGCTGAAAAGAAAGTTGTTTTTGATGAAAGTTACTGAAGTGCAAATTATTATTATTTTTATATCCCATAATCTTCATTATGTGACTTTAGATGACTACATCGATCACGAAAAAAATGGGGACATCTTCTAATAATATTGTTGCAGTGATATAACCAGAACCCATCAGAATCGTATGCATGTTGAAATTTCTGCCCTTTTGATATTGAAACGTGAAAATGAGTAGGTATACATAATAATTGTTTGGCATGAGTTTGGACTTCTAAATCGTAACCCATATTTTGACGTTGTTCCTAAAATTCATATTTTATTTTTCGCAATTTTTTTTGCGGATTATATAATAAAAACCTACTTGTATAATTTTGCAAAATTTGGTAAGTAAGAACACTTTTAGGTAACCCTTCTACGTTACTATCGTAATTGTGTACGAATGTTGCTTGGAGTCCATTTTGCCCACTGAAAAATTTAATTTAACATAATATATTTTTATTCGTGCTATTATATTTTTATAAAATATTCTTTGTACTATTGTTAGTAACGCAAATAGAACCAAATTTATAAACTTAACTACATTTGACATTTCGAGGTTGCTTTTTAGCAAATTTTACGTGTTGTTAACATTGAATAAAATACTGTTATAGGTACAAGATTTATAAATAGTGGTTTTTAATTTTTATTTTATGTCGTTAAATGGCTCCTTGATTGACCGATCGATCGCGGTCAACGTCTTGGCCACCCCATACGGGCGGTCCACACAGAAACCTAAGTGGATCGACGACACCAAAAAGTTGAGACCAAAATTTTGCAATAAATGAAAACAAGTTATAGAAGATTAGAAAAAAACACGAAGAATATGTTTTAGAAATACTCAATTTTATTGAAAACCATTAAAACGCCACTTCATCATAAAACTTCTATAAGCAGGTTTGGCTTTAAATTTTCTTCCATTTCTACGGAATTTTGAAATTCACGATAATACTTTTTGTTTGTCATTCCTGGCTCGACAACCTTTATGATTTTTGGTCAATTTTTAAAAATCATCAAAAGCTTGCTCTTGAGTCGGATCAATCATGCTAACATTAGTCAATCTTCTTTGTTCACACTAATTTTTCCACCACATAGTTTTGAAATTCTCTACCATAGCCGTGATAGATATTGTATTTGGACTCAGTATCGATGGCAAATAATTTCTTCTTTAAACAATAGAAAATTAAAGATACTCTGCTGATAATTCTTTCCCTTCTAAAAGTTAGAGCTTTTGATCTACATATGAAAAAACGAGTAAATTTTCATTCGCTGAGAGCTATGTTTTTGCCCATCTTTGACTTCTCTGAATATAATAATTAATAAGATCCCCTGAGGCGATGGGGACCCGGTTGTTTAATGCGCTTCCTGCAGATTTGAATAATTACAAATCGCTTACATTGTTTCAAAAACCGGGTTTAAAACACTGTGTTATACAGCGTGATTAAAGATCAATAATTAATTAAGCATTTGGTTATATATTTTAATATTGTATAAATCATTTTCTAATTCACTAAGAGGAGCATCTTCTAAGCCAAAATTTAAAAATAACGTTAAATTATTGGAATATTACAATCACAGAAATTTTATTATGTATCCTTCACTCACAGTTAAAATTCTAATATTTTAATGCTCAGTTAAGTTTTGTCAACAAAAAACATTATATTATTTAACTCCGATGAAAATTTACGTCGAAATTTACTTACCGTAAAATGCATAAAGGAAAAATAAGTAATTTTTGAAGATAATGTAAAAAAACGAGAATGAAGTTTGGAATGCAAGCAATGTTCTCACGTACTGCTTTGTGGTTTTACGTAATTTAGCAGACGGAATAATTTGGATATCTGCACTTAATTTTGGCATATTTGTCGATATTGGAAACTTAATTGCTTTTGTCGATTCTTGATATAAAATTTTTATAAATTCTAGCTAATTAATTTGGTCATATTTAGCATTAAGAAAAATGTGTTACTCACCAAAAAAGGAAATATTTGCAAGTTTGACATTCCATTTAGGATTGAATTAGTTTCGATTAATCATTTCAAAATACTTGTTTTGGTAACTTTTTCTCCTAATTTAGATAAATAAATTTGTTTTAATAGGAACGAGTATATGCTGAATATCTTTTTGGTTGCTATATTTCAATTTCAAATGTGGAAAAGGAATAATAATTATAACTAACAAAAATCTGTTTTGTAGAAGCTTCATGGTATTAACTTAAATTTTTGTTTGCTCTTTTAGTTTATGCTAATTAAACAGCACAAAGAGCTTCGCAGGAAAATAAAGCCTGTTGTTGAAGCAAATTGTGACTTAAAATGGAACAGTAGGGCAAAAAATTTTTTATAGGAAAGTTTAAATTATTCAAAATTGCTTTCTTTTGGGAAGGGTTTGGCGATACAAATCCGTATAAATTAGAAACTATAGGAATGAGAAAAATTATACACTATCTACAGTTAGTTTTTCACAACAAATGCGGGATATTTGATTATTTATGCAGTTTGTTTTACGATCATTTCTACATTTTTTCGCAAAAGGTGCCCATAGTCGATTAATTTTTTAAAATCTCAAGTTCAACAATCTACGTTAATTAGCAAATTAAAGTGCCTGTATATTTGTCTTCCTCATTAATATTTAACAGATATGAACCATGTGCCATACGTAGGCAACATTCATACAAAGGCGATTACTCTTAAAAGATACGTGGGAAAATCGGGCAGGTGTTTAGTGTAGTTTGCAACTACTTTTCTGTTTAGTGTATGGAATTATGTCTTTAAGGCATGTTTATGTTTTATAATTTATACAAGATTCATGAAATTATTTCTAGATTTTTTTTTATGTAAAACGATAATTGAATAAACTTAAAGAAGTCGTTGTCACCTTTAGCTTTTCAATGTCAATACCCTTAAAGAGAAATAAACAAAAATATTACACTTAAAAATAAGATTAGCTGATACGTGTGTGGTTATTATAAAATTATTCTTAAGTGGCCATATTCATTCATGATCGTACGTTATTGGTTAAATTTTTCTTCTAGCTGTCGCTATCTCGATAAAATCTGATTGAATTTATCTGTGTCTACGTTTTAACGATTTTTGGGAGTGTTTTTTAAATTTGGACTAACATTTTCCAAATATCTTTCGTTTTCTTTGTGAACTTGGGCCAAGTTTAAGCAAAAAAGATGAAGACGGTTTCCGCTACTTAGGAAGCCAAAACGTTAGTGCCCAGGCGTTTGACCCGATTTAAGCAATATTTATTGTAGTTTTTATCGGGTTCAACGAATTCGATATGCCAAAAAGTTGAAAATAGTTTCCGCTAAGTTAGGAGTTAAAACGTTTGCACCTATAGGTGTTTGACCCGATTTGGGTCAAGTTGAAGTTTTTATAGGGATTTAAAATTACTCCAATGTCTGGTAAAGTAATAAAAATAAAAATTAAAAAATCATTATTATTTTTTAAAATGTCTCGAGGTCTAATAATGGTGTTACTTTTTCTTTTCACCAACTTTCAAGTACAAACAACCTGCAATTGTCGTCTGTGTCTTGTGTTCGGCTTGTGACTAGCACGAGTTTGTTCTTCAATGGAATCCTTGAGCGTAATTGTTACTTCGTCAAGTTACTTTGTTATAAAATTATATTCTATAACCAACGTTCATTATAAATCTAAATTGTTTTGTATCGTTTCTGCCTTTGGCACTTTTACGTTAGGGAGTGTAATATAATTATGGTCATCCTACTTACAGACCATTATTTAGACGTCAAAATTATATTTCATAAATGTTAAAACTATTAATTTGTCATAAATAAATACCTATAGGAATTTTTATCAAATTTTGCAATAATGGAAGATTAACAAGTGTTTGACTTCCTACAAAAAATGGATAGCAAAATATTTAGTAACAACAAAGAGCAACTTGTCGTGTGCAATTTCAACCCTTTTTCGGTTGGTAAAATGCAACCGTTACACACGCGTTTAGCACGCCTTCCTCTCTCTTTCCGATATGTTCCATCTTCAAAGAGAAGATATCTAAAAGATGCTGTTCGCGTTATGTGTTCACGTCACGGCCTACTAGACCAGGGTGGCAGGTGCTGATGGACCCTGGGAACCTCGACTCTGTGCTCTTTCCCACACCAATGTGCACCTGGCTCTTCGCACTCTTGTCACACACACGCACACACGTGCAAGAGGGTGATCTTGATATCAAAATCTTTCGAAATTAAAAATTCTGCTGATTACCTACATATTTTCACAAAAAATGTGATCCATTTTTAAATTATGCAAATGATTCCACTCATGCAAAATTAATTTTACTTTCTCGAAATGTTGAAATTGTTAAATTAAAATTTGTATATTACGACAAAATAGATGAAAACCAGTTTAAGAATGATAATCGACTGGATTATTAATGAGCTGTCCACCTACAACAGAATTGATGAGGGCTTGCGGTGATCACTTTCTTCTATTCATGATTAGCTTAAATTTTTAGATTATTGGTAACAAAAATTTGATATATATTTCTAGAACGAAATACAATGAAACCTGATTTCATATGGTCCGAAGAATTTGCTATTTTCAAACTTTAATAAAAATTTATGGTTATCCACTGCAAAATTTATGAGCTTGACTTTTTTCCTATTAATTTTTTTGCTATTTTGTTGCAATCTTTAATTTGGCAAACTAATTTATATTAGGTTTTAATTAAGGTGAATTAATTTATATCGAGTTTCTCGTGCGTAGCTGCAGGCCATCTACTGAAATATAATACTGAATGGAGAATAACATGTTTCATCGGAGATGATGAATATTTAGTAGACGGACGATTATTATTGCTAAGCATTGGTTTGAAATTGTTCGATCGTGAACATGACCATAGTTTTGACTTGGGCGATTTTGACAGAGTTGAAAAAACCGAATATCTTTTTGAATTTTTCCAAAATCGAAAAGCGAAAGCTAAGCACATACGAAAAGTTTTCAACTTGGCAGAATAATTCATACCTGCTGTAGTTTTCTTCTTATTAACTTTGCATTTAATAAATCTTAAAATATACGAAGTATAATTGTGAGATTAACCTTCGCACTAAGCATCTCAATGAAAAAATCGTTATAGCCTGAAAAAATCTAACTGGTAATGATAAGGTATTCCAACAGTTCAATTAATCTTGATGTAAATGTTGAGAATAAACTTGAATTAACTAAATGAAGCTACTTAAAATGTAATTTAATAGTTATTCCTTCTAATCATTAATTTCTTGTTTCAAAGCTGCAAAAAAGATTAATGTAAGTAGAAAAGAATGTTATTATAGATTTCAAACACAAATTACAGTTTCGAGAAGTTGAATGAAAACATGGACATGTTATTAACAAATATGCAACAACATCAATAGCAACAAAAGCGACAGGTACAAAAAGTAATTTACAGAAGTAGTTTTCTTAATACAATGGCCTCGGAGTCAATCAAGACCTCTTCGTAACTTTTTTGTTCCTACCGTGTTTATTATACCAGCTCAAGCCCGGTAGCTGTTTCTAAATGGTTGAACAGCGGACAAGATTTATTTTCTTCGTCATATTATAACAACCACGACTTATCAAACAAAGAAAGACGGATACTTTATGTTTGACTATTCTCATCACTATTAAACTGGCATAATTTTAAAAATAACTTTTTTATATTAACATTAAATTGTTTCTCTTCCAACACTCCTGGATAATTTATATTTGGAATTAAATGATCGTCTTCTTTTGCCATATAATGTGGTCATTCACCCAACTTATAATTTCAAATAAGTATTATGGATATACAACCACAATTTTTTCTCTATTATACTTTAGGAATTTCTTTTGTTTCTTTACCTAACAGTGGGAAGCCTAAACTTTTGTTTTTCAAAAAGTCATTAATGCATCCCAAAAATTCAAGAGTGCAAAATCTTCTTTTATCACTGACTCATTTAAACCTTCAGGCGATTTGTGACCGTTACAAACGACCACCTACACTTTCAGTTTTCAGTATGTTACAGTTTCCGGTTTGAAGTTTCATTAAGCAATTAGTTATTACAAAATCAATAACCGCACTTGAATAATGGTTAAAGAATTTTTAGTGGGTGGATAAGTTTTTTTGTACAATAAAAAACTACAACATGAAAGCTTTGCTTTATTTTATGAAAAGAATCTTCGTTGGTGACGGTTAGAAAAAGCTCCCGCTATGTAGCTTTTAGGTTCTGCGCGCGCCTTGCGCGTGTGCAGCGCGCGCTAAAAGTGCGGCAAGCCTCAGGTTCTCTATGGACAGGTAGGCCCTACTCTACCTATAAAACGCTTACCTTGTGTGCGTTGGGCACACTTTGGTTCTGATCCTGTTGTAGTAACATACAGTTTTCCTTCACCTTTAATAAACGAAATATTTTTCAAAATGTGTTTCAAAAATGGTCATTCTGAAATAACAACAAAAATCGCATCACCAAGATCTGCATGGCGTCGTTTGATGAAACAGGTACAAATTTTTTATATTTTAATATTTACTCGCGTACTTCAAGTTCATCGTTCTAATTTACATTTAATTTTGCCTCGAGATTACTAATTAGTCTTTGTTTATTTTTGTTTACGTATTTTCGTGAGAATTTTTTGGAGACTTCGATGATAGGTCACGAGCGTAACCTCACAATTGTTTTGAAATAATTTATTTCTACATCGAATATTAATTAAAATTATTTTTTTTAGCCTGTAAAACCTCGTTTGTCACGTAAAGTCATCAAATCTGCAAGGGTAAATCTCAACCGTTACTGGAACAAGTTTGAAGAGATGGCAGTGAACAAAGTGCCCTTGACGTTTATGACGCCAATAATAGAGAATACAATAATTTCGTGCGTTGACAATGAAATCAATGAAAACATCTTAAACGAAAGGCAAGATTTTGGTAAATAAAATTAATATCCGCTTTCAACTTTAAAAAATTGTACATAACATGCACAGCTTTTATAGCTTTATTATTTATAAGAATTTGTTTAATTTGACTGAATATGATACTCATTAGTTAGAAATTAAACTTCTCTGTGATATAAAAGAATTTATTACTTTTGTAACTTAGCGTCGTCTTCCATTATTTAGGTATAATTGTAATCTTCTAACCTGGATCTTGCGTCATGGACACCTTAATTGATTAATCAGTTAAGTTGACCATGACGTCAGAACCGGGTCGGAAGATTACAACTATAGCAAGAAAATGTATATAGCTATAGAAAGCACATGAAGTAGTTGCTCAAGCTTTAATCTTAAATTTATAATTACTTTTAGGCAAACGGTTTTGATTTCAATTAAACTTTAATCATCGACAGAACTGAATTAATAAATAATTGAAATCAAAACTTTTAAATTTTATGATTATGTCGTTTCTGTGATAGGAAAGCTTTAATTAACTTTAAGCAAATTTTATTATTTTTGTTAATTCCTACTATCAAGTAGAACAGGCAAAAATTAATTTTGAAGTAGAGGAATTTTTATATATTTTATTAAAAATTTTATTAGCTTTAGTTTGGAAATCAAAAGGCCGCATAGTGTCAATTACTCATAGATTATAATTTTGCACATTTAATTTGTAAATAGGAAATTAGTTTTTAAATATAGTTTAAACATCATGCACTTTACCTTGCACTTGTACATCATAACACACGCGATTTTGCACTTTAGGTTGCCTCGGTATTTTAATTTCATTATTGTTTCGTAGTTTTACAATGCTCATAGTAAAGCTATGTGATATTTGGAGTATGAAGTAGGTTTTTCGGCAACTACGTATAATTGTATATGTATTTTGTTTAAAATTGTATATTATATCTGTGATATCAGCTTCTATGATTTCGGGAATTAGATTTAAGTTTCTTTTAAGTTAATATAAGTTTTAGTTTACTTTAATTTTATTTTATAGTAATTTTAGAATTATTATTTTAATTTTCCGGAGAAAGCTTTATAATGTTAATTTTAGGATGATAAAAAATGTTTACTTACATTATTATTATTATCTTTTACTGTAATTTTTTTACTTTTTTATTAAAATAAATATGATGGCCATACATAATAAATATTTTTATTTTTTATAAACTTTTTAGTTTTTATCTTGGAGGTTTTGATCCGCAAGGGCCGTAAGCATAAAAAATAAATCAACACAAGCAGAAACACTTTATGTTTACTTATTATAATAATTCTCCCTTGAGAAACCTAAGTGGTATATAGAACTAAAAATCATTTTTTCAATAGTTAATCTTATTAGTTTATTTCCCACATTGATTCCGTAAAAAATTTACATAAAATTGCTGAAAACTATAAATCAACGTTTTAACTATGTAAAAGAAACTCTAAGAACATAGTTAAAACATTGAAAATGTTTTGAAAAAATAACTTACCCCCTAATCATGAATATTGCAATTTATTCTTGTTAATTGATGATAAAACCTTGAATTATTTAATAATATTAAGATTCAACTATGGCAGTGTGGTATTGAAATTACCGGCAGGCTAATAGGGTGCGCAGTTTTATTTCAGATTTTTTCAAGCATAATTATGAACTTACAAATTAGGGAAATTTAAATAGGGAAAACCATCTCATCCAGATAATTAATTAATAGAGCTTTAATAATGAAAATTAATATTTTTATGCTTCATTGAACACTACCCATATGAAAAACCATATAGTCTGCAAAGCAAAGGCGATTTTATCAATTGAGCTTTTGGTGCTGATCAAAAACTTAGTTTAGAACCTACTTATTGTTAGATTAAATTTTGAAACAAATCAAATTACTAACGAATTATATTAGTCCAGCAGAGCTGCTTAGTGATGTGGAAAGTAAACGGTTGCAATCTGTAGATGTGGACTCGAATCTCATACTGCTTGTTGGATAAAAGTAATCACTAATCACTTTAGCAGTTAAAATCGCTAATTATTTAAAAATGTAATGAAGTTTTGTAATGAGTAATGAGTTTTTTTTTAAACCCTGCAAAAACCCTGCAAGAAAGTATCTGGCAGGGCTCTACAGAGATTTTTTATAAGGCTCTGCAAATTCTCTGCAACAGAGTACCTAACAGAGCTCTGCTACAAATTTTTTGCAGGGCTTTGCAAATAATTTCTTATAGAGACCTGCCAGGTATCTGTAAGAGATCTGTCAAAATAAATTCTTTTATAAAACTCTGGCAGAAATTTGCCAGGACCCTGGCAGAGAAATTTTAATTTTACCAGGGAAAAATGTTACTTGGGTAAGTAACTTAGTAAGTTACTTTTTAGCATTTTTTTTAAAAAGATTAAGTAGTCGAATGTAACTTTTCTCAAAGTTGAAAATAAAAAACCTATTCATAATAATATTAAATTATTATATCTAATCTTAGAAGTTATAATTACAAAAATTACTTAAATTTGTATATCTTAATGGGGTAGTTCTTAAAAAACTTTAATATGGAGGCAAGTTGTGACGTAGTTATTTGTTTGTTGACATTTCTTTAGGATTAATGAACATTAATTATTTAAATTAAGTATTTCTTCAACGTTTCGCTATTTATTTTAAGCTTTGTCAGGAAGTAATTACAAATATAATAATTACTTTGATAGTAAATATTAAATATAGTATAATCAAATGGATGATAACAATTAGTTAATTAATACTTAATTATACTAAAATATTCGATTCTAATGATAAAAAATTTGAAGGAATGTTCCATTATTTTATGTAGTTCTGTGAAAGTTTAGGGGAAAGACTGGAATTTTAATATAAAATTGTGCTACTAACTTTTTACTGGTGCACTCGTAAGCTGTAACTAATTTTTCAACACTAATAAAAAATTTTGCAAAGTTTTTTTTTTGGACGCCTTAAATCATTTGTTCAAAATATTGCTGCAAGGCTAACAACACATTGATTTTTGTGTATTGTCCTAATTTTCCCTTGTTTGGTTTCAGTCTTTTTAAGTTACTTCTAATTTTTTAGGCAGTTTTGGACCAAAATTATAATAAAAAACTAACAGTTGCAGTTGTCCTCATGCTGTATGCGTAGAGCGTAATTTTTCGTAGAAGGCAGAGGTGTGATCATTTATGTGCACATCAGGTCATCACTGCCGTCCAAAAAAAGTATGCTATACGAAATATTAATTGAGTATTAGTATTAATTAAAATTAAACTGCTTTTAAGATGGATTTTAATGCACAATTTGCAAATAACTAAAAAATTAATATTTGGTAATAATATACTATAGGCATTCATTTTAATTAGGTAGTTTTATATATTACTTTTCATTTTTTATGATGTTATGATTTTATTACTTGAACATAAATATGTATACATACCTATAAATTTATGTTTTAGCGTAATTATTCATGTATGTCATGGCAATAAAAATTAATTGAGATGTTCTTCTTATAAACAATGTAAATGTAATAATTTTAAGACTTAATATTCTTCTTCTCTTTTCAGTCGTTTTGCTTCTCGACAGAAGCATCGTTACCCATGGGCACATTTACCTTCTATAACTGTGATGTATGTATGTACGTTCAAGTTCACACGCATCGAGGATCTACGATTTAACGTGGAACTCAAACCACTAAAACTTGTATTAGAAGTAGTATGGTCAATGTTGACGACCATTCGACCATTCGAAAATCTTGAGCTTGTCTTAAGCTTGAGGTGACTCAAAAATCAGAAGGCAGTATGTGCTATTATTAACATTCAAACGGAGAATATAAGTCCGTTTTTTGCATTAGCATAGCAAGTTACTTTGCTCTCCACGTCCAGTCCAAAATTCAAAGTTTCTACAGATATTATGTTAATCGACAAACCTTTAGTCAGTAATTAGATGACAATGTAGTATACTATGAAATTGTTACCAGGTTGTAGAATTTTTTAAAATTATTATTTTCGACACCGGTTTCCCCTACAAGTTTCTGACTATACTAAAGGTACATTACATTATTATGCAATTATTTCTTCTACATACCTGCAAGAATTGTGTTTAAGACCTTGTAAGCTGTTACAAGAAAAAGTAGTGCGATAATATGTGATTCTCGTTAAAAAATGCATTATAATCGAATGTTTATGTTAATATTAAATAGGAAAATCATTAACAACCATTTAAAATTTATTTAACTACAATAGCATAAGAAGATTATACTTTTAATGTATATTATATTTAGTAGTTCTTAATTGCCTTCTTCTTCCGATGACTAATAAAACTCACAATGACCATATAAAACTGGAAGGGTTAACTGATACTGATTATAATGAATACGTCAGTAAAAGTAAAACAAATGTTTAAAAAGAAGAAGCTTACTAAAGTAGTAGTACTTTTTCTAATGGCCACAAATTTCAAAGTAATTTTTTTAGTTAGATTTATACGACGCTTTAAAAGTAAGCGTAAAATTGGCAGTAAGTTTTACCACGCTTATTAACTTTGAAAGAAATTCCGAGTAAGTATATTAATAAGTAAATAAATGATTTGTATTCATTTTGAATATAAATAATTATAATATGAAAAAAATTTAATAATATATTATTATTAAATTATTTATTTTATTATATTTTTAATTTAATGTGTTTTTTTTTTTACTTTTAGTCGACAGGTTTTAAATTAAAAACAAAATAGTTTTGAATATTAATTATAAAAGAAATCACTACAGGATGACCCAAAAAAAATTATAACAAAACTTTTTATCATAAAAACTTTATTAAACGGAGGAAAAACTTTTTTGCAACAAATAATAATAACTAACATTATTGTTGACAAAAATAATTAACTAGTTTCAAAATGGCCGCCTTCTGCTGCTATACACAACGTCAAACGCTTCCGAAAATTTAAGGCTACGCGCCGAAGCTCTTCCATAGATATCCGATCCCACTCACGGCGCAACGACTGCTTTAACGCCTCCAAACTTTTGTGTGGTGTCCCACAGGCTCTGGCCTCCAAAATTGACCATACGCTGTAATCCATCGGTTTGAGATCTGGCGAGTAGGGAGGCCATTCCGTAGATGTGATGAAATCCGGAAAATGAGTTTTGCACCAATTTTGAGTAGCTTTTGCCTTATGCGCTAGAGCAGAATCTTGTTGAAACGTCTAATTCGCATCGCCAAAATGTTGATGAGCCCATGGAAGAACAACGGCTTCGAGAATGTTGCGTTGGTAAACTTCTTGGTTAATTTTCACACCCTGATCCACAAAAACCAAGGGGGTTTTTCCAGTTAAGCAAATTCCGGCCCAAACCATCACAGACTGTGGATATTGACGGTGCTCTACGACAGCAGAAGTACCTGGAGCATTAACAGACCACATCTGGTCATTTTGACGGTTGTGCGCTTGCTCGACGGAGAAAAGCTTTTCATCTGTAAACACAATCCGATTCCACGATAGAGAAGCGGCGCGACGAAGGATCTGACGACATCTTTGAAGTCGCACGAGCTTGTTACCGTCGGTCAAGAGTTGAACTTTTTGAAGCTTGTAAGGCTTGACCTTAAGGTGCTCCTTGGCTATTCGGCTAGCCGATTCACGTGAAACACCGATCTCGTGGGCAATTTTTCTCATTGAGACCCTGGAATTTCGCAGGAATCGTTTCTTGATGATCTGACGGACCCTCGGCGTGTTGACTGTTCGCTTTCTTTCGCTCCCTGGATGACGTCCGGTATGGCCACGCTTCTCAATTTGTTTGATTGTTCGGCTGACATTTGGTGCCGCTATGCCGAGCCTCAGTGCGATGTTACAATTGCGCATTCCCTGTTGATGTAACCCTAAAATTTTCTCTCTTTGATTAGACATCTATAAAATAAGTAATAAAACACATAACAAAATTTGACAGTTCACCATACATGTAGCATTTTTAACTGGCAATCCCAGTGTGCTAAAACAAAATACCAAAAACAAAAAGCTTTTTTGTTAGGACCGATTAAACTTTGTTATCATTTTTTTTTGGGTCACCCTGTATTTTTATTTTATAAAATATGTACGAAAAGTTTTAATAGTTTTTTCTTCAAGTTATAAGTCGAAAATTTAAAAAAAAATTTTTATTATGTATTTTTAGTTTTATATTTTTTTAATTTATTGTTTATTATTCATCATATTGTTAGACGTTATTTGTAAGATCTTTCAATTTTAAAATAATTCAAGAAATCTTACCCAAAAATATAAAAATAGATATACCTACATATTTTCCAGTTTTGATAATTTGTAGAAAAAAAAATTTAGAAACAATGCAAAAGCACCGATTTGTTGTGTTTCAAAGAACGCAAATTGAATCAGATCGACGCAGATCAAATTTTTGTTATTACATTGTTGCTGCTACTAATTTTCTTAATCTATATTTCACGCCGCGTTTTTAATTTTTTTAACTGCCGATATTAATACCAATATTGTGAATTCTACTTCCGAGTCATTACCTCAATACTTTAAGTTCATTTCAGTGTATTTGAATTTTCCCGTCAGAATTAATTATTGTGAGTAAAATAGTAGTTGATTATCATTATCAAAGATTAAGCGACATGAGGCGATTGTTATCAATTAATAATCAGTTAGTTAATTAAGAAAGTTAATCGAAAACTTAAATGAATACATGGAATATAAACTAATTTATAATATTCATTTCAGTTTTCAAAAACTTGTTAAAAACTTTGGTAAATAATCTTTTAATTTCAAATAGGTATTATCTGATTGTTTTCGTCCATTATATAAATTAATTTATTTATTTTATTTTTTGAGTTTTTATTTTTTTATAATAATTATGATAACGTATAATTATAGTAATATAAATGTAAAATTGTCATATTGTGCTCTATCACTTTTAAATACTACTTTTAAGAATTTTTAGTCAATTATTATTAAATTGTTCAAAAAAACTCAAAAAATAAAATAATAAATTAAGCTATAGTGTCACAAATTAAAAATCCAAAATTTATTTATTATGTATACCTATAAATAAGCGAGTTTAAATTTTCACTTACTATGATGACAAAGGTTCATCAAATTGTAAATTTTTATGTTGGAACGTAAAACTTAAATGTTGCATTTTCATTTAACCGATTGCTCTTGAGGGGACTTTAAAGTCGCACCGAATTTAAGTTTTATTATGATTTTAAGTAATGTAATTGGTTAATATTAACTGTAAAAGTTATTATTTATTCAGAATACTAATTTTCAAAAAAAAAAAAAATTGTAAAAATTATTTAAATTGGTATTGGTTCGATCCTGATTCAACTGTAGAATTATCGATAAATTATGAAAATGTAAATTGACACTATAACTAAAATTGTAGTTAAAATTTTTTTTTTAAAGCACAGGTAAATAATTTCTTTAATAAAAGTAAATTTCCAGAGTGGGTAAGTAATACAAACTTGTTGATTTATTGATAATAATTTTTAGACATCTATTACTGATTGAAATATTTATTTTAGAACTTACAAATAAAGGTGTAAATGTAGAATTGTGATAGGAATCGCAAATAAAGAATTTTACCTTCGATGTAATTTTTTATTATATAAAGTAATTATACGGACATTATAAAAAAATGCGAATGATTTCTTCACATTACTGTTGCTGGAAAGAAATCTTTCACATCCATGACTAAAGTAGATATTATAGACAATTTAAAAATTTTATTTGCGTGAAATTATTAAATTATTGATAAGGAACAATTATATTTACACTAACATAAAAGATTGCAATCTTTATTGGGTACATTATAAGTTTTATTGATGTGTGTACATAAGACTTGACGACTGAACTAATCGCTACATATTTTTATTTTAACGATTGTTTATTTTAATTGCTAAAATTTATACAAATTAAAATTATATAAAATAGAATTGAACCAAAGTGCTTTCACGCGTGTAAATCAATCTAAATTTGTTCTAAGCACCAGATTTGTCATTTGGGTGACACAATTTTTAAATAACAATTAATGGACTTGAAATTCCAAGTATAAAAAGCTCACGTTTCAACAAACAAAACGCAATCCATACACACAAAGCTTCCTAACGTAAATATCTAGACGAAAATCTTTCAATCCCAATTCAAATTAATTCCTTAAGCTACAGGGATAATTGCAGAAGCCATAAATACATAACAATAGCTAAAGACCCAGGTTTGTACACAATATAACAACATAATAGGCATCCAACAATTGGTTAACCATTTTAAAGACTTTTGGGCATCTATTGTTAAATCACGTGTTGGCTCTTTGTTACTTTACTTAGAACGCGACAGTATACTTTAAATTACTCGAGCAAAATCACAAGAAGTTAAAGAAGGCTCACAGTATAATTTAAAAACACGTGCTAAGGTTGTAGTTAAAAACTCCATTGTTGTAGTGAGACGTATCGATATTCTTGGACCGACACATTTCAAAAGCATCAAAAGTACAATTAAAAGCTCAAGTTTTCAATAAAAGTGTTAACAAATATTTTTGACTGGATAAACAAGTATTCCTAATGATGTGATTATTTTTGGTAGTCATGTAGTGATAATTAAACTTGCTTTTCGAAAGCAGACTTATAAAAACCTTTATTAGCATAAATCAATTATATCGTTAATTTATCCATTTAGTTCATAACTAATAGTTCCGATACCTCCTCCAACCACCTCTGCCAGCCTACCCTTGAACCAAACCCACTTAACTAATATAAAGACCGTATGTATTTACTAATATTTACCACATGTTGATTTTCACAAAATATTTACAGCAACCCCTAAGTCGTTTCGTTCAAATTTTAAAAGATAAGCGTAGAAAATTCATGTTGGTTTGATGCAATTATGCTTTTATATTTTCCAAAGAAAGTGTGTTTCTTATTGGTTCAAGTATTAAATTACCGAGCGGTGTCTTCGCATTCCTTTTAAGCGACACAGGGGTTGAAACCAAGTTGGGTTGCAGATATATCTGCTAAAAATATTAAATTTCAGTCGCGTTCTCACGATGGCTGTACACGTGTATATCCAACACGTGGTTCGTTACTTGATGAACAGAAACCATGAAAAATTAACGGAAAGTAAACAAACAGTATGCATTTTTCAGCAAAAAAATGCTTCCAGGGGGCGGAAATACTTCACCACCCAAAAATACGACTTTAAGGTTTCTTTTTAGGGCAATTAAAATAACTTTTAAATTGTTTCCGTTCGTAGAAACATAAAAATCAAGTGGGTTTTAGTGATCAATATGAAATTCTATGGAATTTTTGCTTTTGGTCAACTAAAATCCCTACTGTTATTTTTAATAATCATCCTTTATTGTGGTTTTGCCGTATCTTTTAACATTATAATAAAATATTTAAATTTCTATGTGGGATATCGAAATGGTTTGCATAAACGTCTAAAAATTTGCACCTTTGTTCTACGAAAATGTCTAGGGTCGCAAAAAAAACGTCTTGGGAGAGAAAAAGTTTACAACGATTTCAAATTATTTCCATTTTTAACAGACAAAAGAAATATTAGCTTTGTATGTTTTTGCACGGGTAGGACTGGCCCCAAAATTTTGATTAGCTCTCAATGAGACCAAACAAGCAAACTTTAATTGTGATACTAATTTGTACCACTTTTTCTCAATATAACTCGAAAATAATAGTTTTGGTTTTTACTGTTGAAAAATCAATGAAAAAATAATTGTTTTTATACTTAAATCTTTACATAGTACTTTTTCATTTAATTACTGAGTTTGATTATTGATTATTAATCTTAGTTGGCAGTAATTCGTTATATGCAGTGAAATAATTAGCGTGTAATATCAAGTTTACAAATACCTTAATCATGAGCAAATGAACTTTTACATTATTTCATATAGTCAGGCATAATTAAAAATAAGTTCGTTAAAATTGATTTAAATTCTATTAGAATTCTATTCCATACCGTCCAGTTTACAAGTTAGGTATGAAAATTTTATTGTTGAATTTTTTCGATTTAATCGCTGTTTTTCCAAAATATTTTATATTTAGTCAATGTTCAAATTGGCAATTATTTTCTACGTTATATAAAGGTATGAAATGAGCTAACATATTTCTCTAATTATTGGAAATAAGTAATTAAAATACTCAGATTTTCCCTATAGCATAACATAATTTTTTTCTTATAAGATGGCGATTTGCAAGACGGAGTTTTGCAAGCTATTAGATGCTATTATCAGTTTGTTTTTGGAAACGCTTCATCCAAAATTAATATTACACTTGATGCGTCTCAGAATGGTAAATGTTCCTAATCTGTCAGCTCCTTTATCTTTGAAAGACTATAATGAGGGTTGTGTGTTCATGAAACTGAACTGTCTTAACAAATTTGAAATAAAGAGACAGTATGAGAGGAACAACAGGCACACGTTTCTTACAAATTTTGTAATTTGATATATTGTTTAGATTACAATTTCATGTTACATCCTTACATCACTTCGACGCAAGTATAGACAATACATAAATTTAAGTGTCATCTGAACGTGATAGGGAAAAAATTGATTACGAATGTACCCCAGTGCCAGGTCCACTTTAACCAAGCAAGGTTAACGAGGGCAAAATTGTCAAAACATCTTAAAAAGATAAAACAGTCATCAATTTTGAGATTTTTAAGTCTGTGTCAAGTACCTTTTTTATAGATACCATACAAATATTATCATTAATTTCAAGTTTTTGAGATACATAACATCGATAGCTGAAAACCGATAAGATAAAGTTTTCCTTAAAATATTAATTCCGATTTTATCTCTGCGTCAATTATCCGGATATGGTGTTAACGATTTCAGATTGAAGTTTGATAATTTTTTAAAATTACTTTTCATCGAATAATTGTTATGTTGAGCCATAACCGGATAAGTTTTCAATTGAGAAATAATTAAATTATACTACAAAGTCGATAAAAATGGTATTTAATAATCGGTTTTCACAAACAAGGTAGCTTGTTAAACCTTGCGTTATACTACCACCTACCTCGTTAATTATTGTTTTATTAATTACTGTTTTTAAACCATTCATTGAAAATTAAATGCGATTAGCGTTGCTCTTCTAGTTAATTTGGTTGAACGAAGATTTGTCAAAATGTATTGCAGCTTGAGATATTATACAAAGAACAACCTTAATATTGATGGAAATAATTATACACACTCTAACTGAAAGTTGCATGAAAATTTCCTAACGAGCTTCTTCATTGCGTTATTGCGTTAAAATTCACGCTACATTAAAGTTCCAACCTCTTACAATTTCTTTTGCGAAAAAGAGCAATACAAAAGTTAGTCTTCCAAAAATTCAAAAGTATTATTATTCAATATAGTGAACGTGCCGATACACAAAGGACCTAGTGTTATTGACGATGTCTGTAAATCAGTTGTGAGTTGCCGGCGGAGGTGGCCATTCGATCCGGTTGAACAAAATTATATACTGGACGTCGTTGTATCAAAGAAGGATAGGTTTCTTTTCCGACCACGTCGTTAAGTCCTCTTTTGGTATTCTGAACACGTGTTTTTCGATGAATTTTCGGCTAATATATTATCCTAATTATGGGTTTTCGTAATTAATGCGTCAAGTTGTTGCCAAAACTGCAGACTGATTAATTGTTAACTGCAACAGAATATTAATATATTAATTTGAGAAGTAGGGTGCTTTTCTTTAAGATGGTTTAGTTTTAAAGGTTATCATTATTAACAGATTTGCAGTTGCCTTTTAGAACGAGATTATTAAAAAACAATAATACATTCACTCAATTTAAGAGTAGTATTAATTATTATTATTGCATAACGATTTTCTTATAACTTTCAAAATGGATACATCTTTTAGTAATTTTAATTACATAAAATGTTAATAATTAATTGCCATAATTACCATTAGTTATAAATTATGAGCTTTGTAGATTATTAATTTTTTTTATATTACCATTAGGTAACAAAAACCTTAGTAATTAATTTTGCTAATTGAAGCTAATCAATTAAAAAAATATTCACTTACTAAATCCTGCTAATCTATTCTACCTCAAGTTACACAAATATATGCGAATATATAGAGGATAATTATGATCAACGATGGGTAAAGTTATTTGGTGGAATATAAGCGTGTAAATGCTTTAGTTTTATAAATGCAAATTATCAGAAGAAGCATGTAATTTATATAAACTGCAATGTAAACCATTAATTAAATTTTATTACACTTATATAAAGTTCCCATTACAAAGCCTCTGGTGGTAAATGTAAACATTATAATTAAAATATTAGTTTAATTAGTCGTGAACGACTCTAACTTATCCGTTAGGTGCACTAAACTGATAGCAAATATACTATCTAACAAATTGAGACATTTAATTTTGTGTGCCAATTAAAAGTTCTATTGGAACGTGACAGCAAAAAGTTCCTGGTGAATGAGGAAATATGCAAATGAATTAATGAATCGCTACCTAACAGCCTCCACCAGAATTAAAATGTTTTATTTTTTCTCACTTGTATTTTTTTTAAAATTAGTGATAAAGTTTGTTACAATCCAAAAAGTTTCATGATATTAGAGTAAAATAAAAGCTTATGTCGGGTTGATCAATAATTATGTTTTTCTTTTGAGTTTCTCATCTTTATGAGTGAAAAACTGCTCTAAGTCGATTTTGCAGACCTCCAAACTAAAATATATGATAGGTAATATGATGGTGCTAAGTCACATAAATACGGATAATGTGATATTTTTTGCCAAATCTGCAAGAGACATGCGGTCTGACGTTGTCCAAGCAAGGAAAACAAGTCTTCAAATTAGGCATATTTTCACGATTCTCGTCGATTGGTATCTTTAATTCTTCTTTACCTTAGTTTAAGCCTTATTTTTAACATCTGCGTCATTTTCCTGACAGTATTAGCTCTATGAGTATCTGAATATTTTACATCTATTAGGTAGTTTGCTGGGCTGGCCTTCAGATGTGTCTGTACTCTGGTTTTTGTATTAATGATGACAATTCATTCCCTTACTGAAATTAAATATTTTTGACTTATTCACAGATGAAACCTTAGAGGTTAAATAAATTTAAAAAAATTAAGTCGCTTATATAAATAAAAATAAATTTCTTAAATAAAATAAATTAAAACTAAAGTAAATAAAATTGATATTAAAAATTCAGTCCTTTATTGAAATTAAATATTCATGACATATTTACAGATGAAACCTTGGAGATTAAATAAATAAAAATTATTTCATTAAAATTGTCTGTTTTAAAAAAATTAATTACTTCATTTAAGAATATTTTAAACGTAATTTGTAGAGAATTTAATCCTCTAATTTTTATGCTTATACTAACACTTCAATAGACATATTAAAATTAAAAAACTGACACAAAAGTGACATTTTTACTCCTCATAAAAACAGCAAGAACAAAAAAAGCTGTTGAAAGCTTATAGTTAATAGATACCATAAAATTCAATTAGAATTTTATAGTTGTTAATTTAGCTGAATGATTCTTAAATGTTTTTTACGGTTTACGCTTTTACCAAATTATTATTATATATTATAAAATATATAAATTTTTAATTTGCAGAATTAATAATAAGATACATAACAATTTTAAAATGTTTTCGAGTTAACTATAACGCAATAAAATCAATTAGAATATAATTTGAGTTTTCTGTTGTGTTTGCAACTTTCATCAGAAGTGCGTTACCTAATAATTTCTGTGTTTTAATTAACACAACATTTAAAAATACTTTTTATCAATTTTTAACGTGTATCAATTGTTAGGTTAGAGGAGAACTAGGACGTTATGGGCAGTTTTTACTTTTGAATTATTTTCTCTGCTTCTATTCACATTAGAAACAAGTTATATAGATTAAAGGGTAGGCCGGTGTTTCGGCTATGAATTGGGATTTTTTGTTTTATCAAAAATGTACTTACTTCCGTTCTACATGCGTTCTCATCAACCCCGACAAATTGTCCAAAACATCCCGGAAAGAAGGACACAATGTACATAGGATAGAAACCCTATGGACACCCAAGAATTTAGACATATAAGTCATCTGCACGTAACCAAGTTGTCAAATTCTATCATTTTATTGTAAATTAAAAGATTTACCTTCAAAATTGAAATAAATCATGTCTTTAAAACGCGACTGTAGATCTTCGATTGGTTGTGGTAATTAAAACTAGTAAAACTGAGGGTTTCACCTAGTTATAAAATTTTATCTTGAACCTTACAACTAGCTTTTCGGTTACTGTTGCAACTTGCAACAAAATTCATCTTTTATGGATTTATTCTATAATTGTCAAAGCTGGACTAAAATTACTCTGTGAAAGATTGTATTTAAAGTTTGTAAAGATTCTATTAAAGTTATCGAGTCAGTGGTTTTCGTACTTACACCATACACCCTCAAAAAATAATCAGCGACTTTGAAAACAGAAAAACTTATTTCTGATGCGTATTTTGATGAAGACAAAAAATTGAGATTTTAAGTAGTAGATACCTATAATTTATTTACAGAACTTTTAGCAAAAAAATTGAAATCGTGTAGTTTCCTCCAATTTTTGTAAACATTAAAATATTTGCTTAATTAGTTATTAAATTTAACACATTAGCGCCCAGATTTTTTTAAATTTCTAACAACCTTGCATTACCAAATTTGGGTAAAACCAAGATATTTTTTAAGAAACACATCTATTCATTTTTAAACTTGATAGTTACAAAGTAAGTTTTTTTCACAAATTTTAAAGATAAAAACATAACAAAACGTTTTTCCGAACCTCTACTGCCGTACCCATATATAGGTACCCTAACCCAAATTATCAAATAAGTACATTTAGATTAATTATCGTTATTTTTCAATAAGAGTTTGGTGTTTCATAATATTTCATAAGTAGCTAGGTTATAATTTTTTTTAGAAGTACACATAAACCAGGCTTTTATTAATTATATATTATCAATATATTTCTAAACTAAAATTAATTTTATTATCTATAATTAAGTAAGTACTTCACATGGTTTTATTTGTATTAAAAAATTTGATTGGTAATGATGATCTGATAATAAAAAGCAAGAGCGGATTAGCGCTAAGATTTTGGTGCAGAGAATGTTGAAACAATGAAATACAAATAACCCATAATTATATTATATAATAATAAAAAATAATAATAAATAATTATCCCTTAAGTTATTGTCTTATAGTAATTTTCCTTCAGTATGTTACTAAGATCTCTACAAGTTAAACATGACCATCACGGATTTTTGAAATTTTGCAGCAAATTTTTACAAGAAATTTTTTCGGCATAATTCAAACCAAATTTTCACTCGTCGTAAGCAATATTTAAGTAATTATTACTAGAGTAAATTATTATTTAAATAATACCCTAATTCATCTTCATTCCTGACAGACAGCACCAAAGACATAAATCCATATTTTGGTTATATCCCATTTTGAAGATATAAATTAACTTATTATAATGAAAGAATTTGAATTATCCTCACAATTAATGCTTTTACAATAATTATATTCTAAGGAAGATTAAATTAAAAATTTACAATATTTTGTGATTGTACACAAAAATTCTAGCTACATTGCCAATTTTGATAGTCTCATAGTTCAAGAATTCAAAATAAAAAATAATCGAGAGAGCCCATGAGGACTTAGGCCGCCTTGACAATGAAGTGGAGTCTTGCCTTGCTACGGTAGAAAGCTAGCAAAAGCCAATCAAAATAGACACTTTTTAAATCATAGAAACAGATAAGAGTAAATACTTTAATCTAATTGGTTCTTGCCAGCTTTCTACTGAAGCAAGGCAAGACCCCACTTCAATGTGAATGCGACTTTACCAAAAATAGTGCATTATATATCACATGTAATTCAATAGATTAAATTTAATTGTTTCTAGAAGTACTCTTTCGTAATTACACGCGTGCCTTTCGGGACAATATGTTTTATGTCTAGTATGGAAAATTACTTCAAGTAGTTTATGTAAATACACTTGGAGCAAGTACTAGTTTACATTATTATATTATAGAATAGCAACTAAAGTAAAGGTACAATGGTAATTTTTATAAATATCAGAAACAATGTTGTGGTTACAATCATTATCGTCAAATACGTACATAAATATCAATAATAAATAGTCAGGCCCGTACTTAAAATCAACAAAAAATAATTTAAAAATTTATAAATTTTAAAATGTTATATTATTAACTTGTTGATATTAAATAATCTTTAAAATTGTAATTATTACAAGTTACTATAAATTAATAAATTTAATTAAATTATTTATTGAGCTTTCGGAAGATTATTTCATTTCTTCATCAGAATAATGATTTAATTGAATTTATTAATTTATCGTAACTCAAATAATTAAAGTTTAAAGATTATTTATAAATTTTAAATTCATTATAAGAATGCCGTTTCGATGTTATTCACGATTTTACTCATGTCATTACTTAAATCATATTCAATCTTAAATCAGGAATTAAAAAAAAATCAAAATAAATCAATTTTCCAATGATCGTTAACTCTTTCAACGAACCGATTTTAGAACGGTAATTGTAAAATTACTGGTAGCTTTCAATAGAGTAACATACCCGCAGAATTGCAAGCTCAATTTGCAATATCGCGTAAATTAAATTAATCTGTATTAACTATTTTATTTTATTAGTCCTGTAGTACAGTGTTTGCTTGCTGAGGTAAACGTAGTAATTATTTTGGAGTAGGTACTTGAGAGGTGAGCGAAGTGGACGGGCTGAGGACCGGACTCTAGGCTGAAAGCTCTAGGTTTAATCCCGGCTGGTTTAATTAGGCTTAATTAGGTTTAATTTATCTGACTTCATTTATTACATATTAAATTGGTCACGACTTTCAAATACGAACAACGACTACGAAGAAGAAGAAGAGAGGTACTACTTGAAGTGTGAGTAAATTTGAATATTTAAAGATTTTGATGGATAAGTACTCTACCATAGAAGATACTCTGTAAACCGTACGTAAAAAAAGTAACATTTCAATCCTGTAAATTATCTGCTAAGCCTGTGCCAGGCCTGCCAAGCCTGAGCCAGGCCTGACTTAGGCCTGGCAGGCAATTGCCAGAGTTTAAATGTTACTTCGGTGGTTATCATCTTAGTCGCGCCACATACATTGCTGGGAAATCGGAGAAAGTACAACGAGTTTAATTTAGAGGCCTAAGTGCATGCGAGCAAAATCCAGAAACTATAACAATTTATTAATTATACAAAAATATTTGGTAAATTTTCTGTATTTTATATTATACAACAAAGAAAAATTTATTTTAGACACTTTAAATCACATACTCAAGATTTTCTTGGTCATTCCAAGATGGTTCCATATTTTCTCGGCCAAATGTGCTCTTCCAACCTACATACGTAACCAAACCATTACCATACCAACCACCTTTTCTTGCATCTTTGATCACTCATTCTTCGACGTACTATCTCTTTGTTTTATTTTAGTTTTAATGCGTACATAGGTAAATAAGTAGGTACACATTTCAATATTGTAGTTTTATTGAGTGTTGCATGTTCTAATTATTTAAATTCTCATACCATTATAGATTTAAAAACCAATTTACACTAAATTATTGTCTTAATTTTAGCAGTTAAAGTGCACGATAATGAATGTTAAATAAACTTGATAGTTGACTTAAGAAATACATATAAGTAAAGTTAATTTGTAATTATCTGGAGGTTGTTAAACGTTTAAGGTTTCAATTTCAAGTGCTAATTGATTTTATTTTCTATTTTAATTATAAAAGAAGTGTACCTAGTTAATTTATATTGTTAGATCAAGTGCCTAGTTTATTAAAATGTATAAACTGATATTAACAATTAGAAAATTAACAAGTAATTATACGTTGTAATTAGCTTTGTTTTTATGTAATTACCGGAAAGAAAAAATAATAAAGTATTTGTGAATCACGTAATTCGTAAAATTAGACCACCAAGAAGAAACCAACCTACCACGCTCCAATGCAGATCATAATTGTAATAACCACCAAAGACGTAGTGGATTTTTTATTCTTAAATCTTTGTTGATTAAAAAAAAGAGATTAAATAATACACACAACAACATGAAAAGAAAAGAATTTAAATTGCCGGCTACTGGTTTCTAGGGAATCTATTTTAAAATTAAATTGGCTTGTAATTATTGTGATAAACTATAAGTAGCGGTGTTAAAGAAGGTTTTAATTGCATTAAATCTTCTTTAAATAATAAGGGTTGGATTTAATGACTGTTGATACAGAATTCCAAACAGGATTAATTTTAATTGCTATGGTTTTGTTATGGCTGCTTTGCTTTGTTAAAAAAACGGAAATGGGTATAGTTTTTCTTGACAAAAATAATATTTGGGCAATATTAAGCTTGAATTCCGGTGCAAATAAAAATTTATTGAGCGAAATCAAATATGCGTAAATTTGCAAAACTTAAAAATATATGGAATCAATTGTGGGTTCGAACATCTTTACAAATACCAGAAATATTTATTCGCTGAAGCGCAAAGCTTGCAATATCCTTTATATTTCGTTAATAAAAGAAAATATTCTTAGTACATTTTAAAACGTAGAACAGCAAGGGCAAATGTGTTATATTATATTATTATAAAGAAGTAATTTCTTCACGGATAGATGGTTAGCAAGCAAAGCCGAAATAAAATGGGCAAAACTGTAGAGATTGTATCTTAAGATTTTAACAATACTCGAGCCCGAGCCAATTCTTTCATAGGGTCCTTTTGACCGCCAATGTTTGGTTAGCTGTCGGTCGGATAGCAGATTTCGATACACAATAGCGTCTTGCCCTTTATGCTCCACAGATCCCTGATCGGATGAATACTGATAAGATGAAAGATAATTTTTATTTTTGAGTAAATCTATCTTGATTAGATCTCCATCGACAGATGTTTCACTGATAGATCTGAGATAACATCAAATCTCAAAAAATATATTCTTTGAATCACCTTTTTGTTGTATTGTGCTTTATCTTCGTGCTCATCAAGAACTTTATCCTCATCTAATCTTAATTAAATCTGAGATAACTTTATTAATGCTAAGATGATAATTTGCTAGGAGCTTCTAATGGGCATAAAATACACTACTACACAATGAGTCAAAGTAAACGCTTTGCAATAATTTTATAAAGTATGCAGTAATTTTATTTTTATTGTTTCAGAAAACTTCTGTAATATTTAATAATCGTTTAAAAATAAATCCTACGGATTATAACGATGATGAGCTTAAAATTTGACTAAAACTAAATAAATCAAGTCAAGGCATTGAAATTTGTAATGCATTTTTCGTGGTACGAATCTAAAATTTTTCGGTTTCTCTATGGTTCTTGTAACAATAGAAAACTTTAGTATATGCGTTTAATTTTATAACAAATACTCTAGAGTTGCCATCTGGTAAAATTATAAACGATTCTTAGCCCAAATTCGATGCGCAAGAATGGAAAGTATGAAAAGCTCAAAACGACGTTACTAAGCTAAAAAGACTTATGTTTATTGTTTCGTTTTATACTTAACGTTATTTATTGTATCCATTGTAGAAAAAATTGTGTAAAATAGACAATTACGTACTAATAAAAATAATTACTATCCGAAGTTTCTTTGAAGAACGAACGTGAAAAACTTTTTAATTTAAGCTAATAAGGCATACAAATGTTATTAGTTTTCGGTGTTTACCTTGAAAAACCTTTGTTACTTTTACAAACTTCACTATATTTGGAGTACGCAAATGGAAGCAGATAAAGAAAACAAATTTGAAAACCCACTTATCGGCCTAAAACATCAACGAATTTGCAAACATTTACCTAAATCTACAGGTAATGCTTTTATATTATTAAGGACAATATCGTAGATATATCTACGCGTCAACCAATATTTGGAAAGCTCGGATGAATGCGCATTCTCTAAGGTTAAAATTTCAATATTTACACAATTTTACGTACTAGATGTTTGCGTTAAGCTCTTATATACCTGAAAGCTTCTATCATGATCCTAGATAACTCTAGAGACGTATACAAAAATTTGAGTGTGTTTTTTCTTGTCAATATTTGAAATCAAGTGTGGTCGAGTGGAGTTCGTCTAAAAATTTCTTGACATTTCTAAAATAAACGAATTCAAATAAGCAGATGTTTCTAAAAATTTTTTTTTCTCAAAAGATTTTCTAATAACGCCATTACAATATTATTGGTAACTCAATATTTTTGTGAGATTATTTCGTGTAATGTAATGGCTTTGTTGTGTAATATTTTGCCTCATCTGATATATTATTTGGGTTTGTTATTCTATTGCAAAAGACTAAAATCATTTGAGCATATAATTGGATCTGTCACAAAAATATTATCCTTGCTTAACATAATCTACAAGATCTTTTAAAATAACAGTAATTTTCAGTAAACATTTTTTCGTTATACGTTTCCAAAATTTAATTTTTTTCATCTACATTTACTTGATTTGTAAACCACCCGACCGCCACACGTGTTGACAAAACCGATACGTTAAAGACCATAATTTATCTGGATTCTTTTTGAAATCTTTGACGTCAAAAATTGATTCTGTGTCATATAAAATGTATTCAAAGGTTTTTGAAAACCACACCAACCGAATGTGTGATTTCTTTAGTTACCAGCCCTGTCTTGCCCAGTTCGGCCTTTGTCAATCCCAGAACCCTTGGAAGTTTTAACACAGTTTTTGATTTTTAAAATAACACAGAAGCTGTCAGTAAAAGAACCTTTTGTCCATATATTAAGGCAACTTAAGAACGTTTATTGAAAGAAACATTCTATTTTTAATCGTTTTCAAAAGTCGTAACATAAACGTGTGAGTAGACAAAGATTTCTCCAAATTCAAGAAACCGTAGCTTATAAGGGTGACCTACAGGGGTGACATTGATTTTCAACCTTGTTTGAAATGGTGTATCGTTAACGATTGGAATGGTGGAGTTGTTACGTAATTATGTGAAACATTCTCACTTTTAAAAATGAGTCAAATTTCAACTTTTTTAAGACAACTTCCTTGTGTCTTCTTTGTGTGATCCACAACATGTTACGTCGCCTCCGGTTTAAATACTCAATAATTGAGTGTTTTAAAAACCGAAAGTTGTTGGACAAGCTCATTGCAGGATGCAGGACACAGATCATAATAGAATGTGATAACCACCCCCAATGAAGTAATTCAAAAATTAAGCCAACTTGTAATAAAGAATACAGGTATAAAGTATAACTTAAATATTGAATAAAGATCGAAAATCTTTAAGAGTATTTGTTAGCGCCCTGTTGTACAAAGACCTCATACAAGGTTACTATACCGTAAACTGATTTGCCTATTTTGTTGTTATCCTTAGACCTAGTTTAGAATTTTGTATGGATATACGCCACAAAAGCTTCTTTGTGTTTGATCTTAGGTTAAAAGCAAAAGATACGATGTTATTATCTTTTCTTTATTATTTTTTCTAACGTGACATGGTTGATACGTAACTCACTTGATTTACTTCTGCTTAAGGAAGTATTTACTACTCAAAAGGCGTATAACATTATTTTCTGCTTCCTTACTTTGCTTGTTTAATTTTTAGATTTAAAATAGATCGACGTTATTAAAAATTATACATGGATCGACGCATTCCACTTTATTACCCAGCGCAAATTCAAGGATAACAATCAATAAAAATGTTGTTTGGTAGTTAATGATTGCAATTTTGCTTCCAATTTCTAGACAAATCTGAAAAATAAATAATAATTAAAGGAAAGTTTTGTTTAGATTCGTTTATTTTAATGCTATTGGTTTGTATGTAATAAGCACAAACACATTAAAAAGATACACGTGTAAAATTACCGAATAATCAAAATTGTTGAATTTATCGACACACTTTGTAAGGTTCGCTAAGTGATATTTAAAAATTGTTACACAGTTGTAAATTTTTTTAATTTTATATAATTCTGTACAATGTTAACAAATTTTTTATGCACAGTTTTCTAGTAGACATTCAATTATTCTTCCACTCATATGTCTGATGTGTATAATTTTAATTTTTTTCTGAAAGAAACAAGTATTTCAACACGAGCAAGGGCTGGGACGAAGCGTTAATAATTGTACATCACGTAATATAATGATACAAAGATCAATCTTTTTTACCAATTTCTATTTTCTACGAAATGTTTAGCGATAACGGAATTTTCTAAGATATGAAATATGAGGAAATAACCACATTCAATTTTTCGTAATTTTAATGATATTATGATTCTACATATTATGATATATTAATATTATCATTTCCCTCAATGAAATCATCCGAATATTGCTTAATTTGATAAGTGAAATACATATATATTTAGCAAATATAGTAGAACCAACAGAGTTGCACGTCGATAACTCCTGTTTTATTGTAAATTTTAGATCCAAAATAAGCAGGCACTAATTCAAACTATTTTAATGCTAATATTAAAACATTTAAGTAAAATCTTGATAATCCAATCGTGCGCATCAGTATCAATTACTGTAGTTTTTCTTGACTTTCTCTAAAACTATTTGGTAACAAACATAAAAAAGATACAAATTCAAACATTTGTATTCAAACATTAAAATGAGAAAATGATGGCAATGTGCATGTAATTGAACAAGAATCTCTGATACAGAGATATTCTTTCATTAGAACATAGGTAACTTCAAGATTTAGATTGTCATATTTTATATATTTATTTCCTTTAATTTAACATGTTTATAAATTATAACGTAAATACATGGTCTACCGTGTATCTATAATCTATATAATAAAGACAAAAAAAAGTAATACGGAGTGAATGCCACTGATGACTGCTGTTTAAATTTTCACCTTGTCTTATGTATATCGTCCTGTATTATAATAAATAAGTAGTCTTGTAATTATTATACCGACTAAAAATTAATATATGTAACTAATTTGTTTCTCCATTACTTGTAAAGTATTCATTTGGAAAATCTAAAGTGTAGAAAATGGGTAAACGATGAGAACATTTTAACAGTTAAATAATATGGTACAACCAAACCGCATTACAAAATTTCTGAGAACTGTTCAACTACATCAAATTTTTGAAGCTCATTGAGGCTAAAATAATGCTCAAGCGTTTGACACTAATTTCACCAAAAAATTCCAATTGGGGCCAACAAGTCTACCCCCCCCCCCCCCCCCCCCGCCAAAGTTTTTGTAACTTACTTATGTAACGTAACGGTTGAGGCTTAACCGAAAATATTTGAAAATATTTTTCATTCAAGCTATAAAATGTTCAGTACTCTAAAAATATGATATAGATCTAAATCCGTTGGCAGCTCTCGCATGTGCAATTTACGATTTTTTTTATTTATGACGTACTTACTTTTATGTCTAAAATTTTAAGAACTCAATTTAGAATGAAAATCTATCGACATCTTTTTAGTTCACATTTGTTATGTGTTTGTATGTCTTCTATATAGAGTTTTGGAATCAAACATTGTCAACCCCACCTTTTACTTAACTTTGTTTTTTGAATAAAACCAACTCTTCTACTTTCGTGTTTTATTTAAAAGACTGGCGCCCGAATATTATTCTTTTCTTAGTTAGTTGCCAAAGATCGTCTGAGTCACAACAAGAAGGAATCCACAAACCTCGTACACGCGACCCATGCTCTGGTACTGGACGGGAGTGTAATCCCCTAGCTAGCCTGTCTGCCATTCCATCGCAGATTAACGAGGAAAGTGGCCCAAATTGGAGTAATTTGTGTTTCATCAGTAACGTTTTTCTCATGTTAGGAACACTTAAAAAAATTTTTAAAAAAATCTGAAGACTCAGTTTGACATCTACTTTCAAATAACAAAAAAAACTGTGAAACTTGTTCATTGCACTTGAGGCCTCTCAAGTGCTAAATCCGCCACTGCCAACTTCAAACCTTACAGAGACACCCTGTATATAATTAACTATTAAAATTAATTAGTTTCAAGGCACATAATATTTGTCTGTTTCAAAATAAATTGCATAAGTGGAAGGATGTAGATAAAGATTTTCCTCCGATTTTAAATTGACGCATTTAATGGTTTTTGGTTTGTACAAGTACTCAGAGGCAGTTTAATCATTTTATTAAATCTTAAAAGTGCATTATACTTAAATAATAATAATAATCAGTTGATTTTCAAGAGGCAATTACAACCAAAAAAAGAATTTGTTGCTATGACAAAGATTTTGTCATTCCAGTTTTAGTTACCCCTAACAAAATGTTTTGCTGATACTACAACAAAACGTTTTTCTGCTTTAACAAAATTTCTTGCAACTACAAAATAAATATATTTGTTCATATTAAGTATTTTCGTGTTAGAGCAAATAATATTTATTTGTTTAGGCGCGTCTTCGAAGAATAATAACATTATTTATAGTGTAATCACAGGAAATATTAATCTTATTATTTCATAGGTAGGGGAATGACGGGCAAAACGGGGTAGGAGCCTAAAACTGGGTACCCGTGTTTATTTCTAGCACATGTATAGTGCTATTTATGCGTCGATGTAAAAAAATATTCAGTACTTTGTCACGGATAAGTACATTATCGGCTGGACTTGCAGTCTTTGTTAAATCGTCATAAAGAATGAATTTTAGTTTAAATTTGACAAATTTACAATATTAATATAGATTTAACTCGACATTTAACTCAATGCAATTATTAGTAAATTATTTTATTCTACCGTATTATTGTTGCCCTCGCAAGTAGTATATTATAAAGCATGTCTTTCATAAATTTTGTTGCAAAAACAATAATTTTTTAATAAAAAAATCAGAACTTACTTAAGAATGCTGTTATAGGGCAAAATGGGGTAGGGTATAACGGGTATCGTTATTAGTATTGATATTTGATCATATTGGATATTTGATCATGTTTTTAGATAATAAATGTTCAAAGTAAACTAAAACAAACAAAAAAATCAAATGCAAGAATAAAAAAGTAAAATCTGAAACAGACTGTGATGTGAGCGGGATTGATTGTTTATATTGTGGAGGTTTTCATTCAACAGAGATGAATCTCTTGTTCAAATAGTCGTAAATGGGCACACAATTCGAGAGTAGATGTAAAAGATGACTACGATAAAGCAAGGTTTTTTTTAAGCAGTGTCAGAATAATTCTAAGGCCTAAACTCGACTATACCCCATTTTGCCCTCCTCGGCGGGCAAAACGGGGTAGAGTGCATATTTGCAGATTTAGGTTATTTCGTAAGCCATGTGTGCTTTTTTATTAATCAAAATCGCATAAATAAAGAGTTAATACTACAATAAGTCTGAGTTTTCATGTTCAACATTGTAAGTCATCAGGTTTTTATTTGTAGCCATTTTAAGCCTTAGATACCTCATTTTGCCCGTCATTCCCCTACTTATAAGAAAACTTCATAATTTTAAGACTTTTAGAAGTTTAGAATTTATTTTATTTACAAAATAAAGATAAAAAACTTTTTAACAAAAAATTAAACCGACCTCAAAAAGGAAACTAAAAAGCATAAAATAAAAATAAATATATTACATTTTGAGTCTTAATAAGTAATGTAAGTAACTAAGTTTGAGTCGGTGCAGAATGGGTGACTTTTGTTTTAATAATTTTTTTAAAGTAATTTAGTAATCGTTGATTTTTTGCACCGACTCAAAATTAGTTACTTACATTACTTATTAAGACTCAAAATGTAATATATTTATTTTATGATTTTTTAGTTTCCTTTTTGAGGTCGGTTTAATTTTTTGTTAAAAAGTTTTTTATTTTTTAATTTTTAGTGATTAAAATCTACTAATTACTACCTTAATTAATTAATTTGCTCGATATAAAGTTCTTCTCCATGCCAAGTTTCAACAGAATAAGTTGACAAGTGAAAAATCAATAAGTGAAAAACAATCATCTCCTATTTTCTACCCTTACGGGTGCAATTTTTCCCTATTTTCTACTCTTACGGATGGAATTTTTTTGTGAAATTTAAATGGGACCACCATGGAGATCTACTCTATCAAATAAAAAAAAATTATCAAAATCGGACTACTCTGTAAAAAGTTATGCCTGAACATATATAAAAAAAAACATATATACAGACGAATTGAGAAACTCCTCCTTTTTTTAAAGTCGGTTTAAAAAAGAACAAAATTTAAGTAGTATTAATTTAACACAAAAATAATAAAACTAATTAAATTTTTTTGTAAGGTTTAATAGATTATTATATAAAAGGTAATTTCAATAGCCCAAATTGAAAAAAATTTAAACCTTACGTAAAGAATACTTAACACCCCTTCCTCCCCTGTAAAGATTTGTAACGTTTGCCTGGGTTTACTAAAACTTTCCCCCCTAAATTGAATATAAAGAGCCCATCAGATGTAAATTAGAAGTTTAAGGGAAAATTAATGTACAGATGATAACCATGAAGTATTTAGGAGTTATCACCTCCAATGAACGTAATCTAAACACAGAAGTAAAACATCGCACAGTGCAAGATCAAAAATATTTGATGGTTACTTCAAAGTTTTCAAAAAACAAATATATGTCAATAGAAAGTAAGGCAGAAATATATAAAACAATAATGAGACCGATAATGATATTCTCGAGCTGAAACTCGCACAGAAACCAGCAGAACAAAACAAATATTTAGAACAACAGAAATAAATACCATAGTAGATAAAACCAGATTAGATAGAGTACGTAACATAGAAGTGAAAAAGGCGTGTGTTCGTAGATTAAAGTTCGTGAGACATCCTAGAAAAGAGTGGAACAAACATGTCAAAAGAGCCAACTAAGATCGACTGATTCCCATGAAAATATTGCTGACGTTTACAATACGGCCAATGCTTGACGTAGCACTGGTAAACCGACCGTTGGTACCCAACGCTGGGGCTAAGCTTAAGCCAAAGCTGTTTACCGATGCTTTGCCGGTGGTCAGCCTAAGTATCGGCGTACAATGGATGGCCAATGCTGGGTCAGTATCGTTTATCGTTACTTTGCCTGTTATCAACACTGGACCAAAACTGGGAGCCAATGTTGCACCAACGCTGACCTCTAACCGTAGGACTCTTGTTATCATTTCAGCATTGGACCAAGTATCTCCCAGTGGTGACCACCGTTGGGCCAATGTTGGGTTAATATTGGGCCAAATGTAAATATTTTCATAGGTTAAAATGGCAAGAGATCTAAAGCAAAATCCTGAAAGAATAGGATGTCCATCAAAAAAAGGATGTGAAAAAAACTAAGCTAGTCCCTATATTAAAAGAATAAGAAAAAAAAATATCTGGAGCTGGGCTTTAACCCATTTGACTTAGAATAATAAAAAAATAACCTACAGCTCAATGAATCCTCTTCTGTTTCTTCTCTTGTGAAGAGAAGATCCGCACCTCGCAGCGAATGTGATAAGATCGGCTAAAAACGTTGAATTTTTATTATATTTGAATCACTTGGAGAACATCGCAACTAAATACTCTAAGTCAGGGGTCAGCAACATGCGGCTCGCGAGGCGTCTTGGTGCGGCCCGTAAAACTCCCCAGAAATGACGTTTTTTTTAAAAAAAAAAGCTTGTATAAAAAAAGCTCATTTTTAGTGGATTTTCCAAGAAGTGCGGCCCGCACTAATCCTCACGTAAAATCTTTGGCCTTCTTACACCAAAAGGTTTCCGACCCCTGCTCTAGGTTCAACCAGGTTACGGTATGGCCCTGTCATTATTATTATTACTACTAAAAGTTATATTCTATTATTAGCCGAACGTAACAACCCATAAACCAATGCATCTGATAGATGAGCCTTAGTTGGAATTACTATTACTAAATATTTGCTTTAGGAAGTCTTCTGTTTAATACAATAGATTAGACAGTAGCAATTTCTATGTTCGTAAACAATAGGTAGAACATTGAATCAAGAATATCTCTCTGGAAAAGCTAAGATATGATTGAAATAAGGAAAGAGTAGCATGAGTCTCACCATGTCCATCAGTCAGGTATGGCCAATTTTGCAGTGCGAGTATGAAAAGCTTAGATATTTTGCATATCAGCCCTTAATGCTAAACATTAAAAGCATGTGAGGTATGGGGAAAAATTGCAGTGCAATATCGTTTGCATTCAGATTGCACGTTAAAGAAAAATCTTGATACTCGATGAACAACCTGTTCTACCTCCGTATGCTGTCGGCAAAATCTAAATTAAAGGTTTGGAATCAGTTTTATTTTTTTTAAGAAAAGCTTTGAGTTTTTCCAAAAGTAGTCTCCCAAAAACATTTGACAAGATTAGCGCCAAAGATTGATCGGATGATTTGATTAGTTTTCATGAACCTTGATCAAGTTTTTGGATCAGTTTAACCTATGCAACTTTCCAGTAGATCGGGAAGAACTTTAGTGTAAGCGGCTGATTCTTAAAAAAAATCGAAATTGATGTCCTTAATGATTTCTACAAACCAGGGTCATCAATTATGAAAAGTTTTTTTTTTAATAAAACTACTGTACTAGGTGTACAAAATGAAACAAATTTATTTCCTGTATGATAAACAAAAAAGATATGTCCAAGAAAGTACCCTAAAAATCATTCCCTCACTATGTCCCAACTGCTAAACTCGAAGATAATTATTAACTTAAAACGTAAAATTCCTTGCTAATTGTTTGTTATCTTATTTTTTACTTATATAGGATAGTATTGACTGTACCTACATGAGTTCATAGTTTTAAAAATGCGATTGGAAATATTTTTAAATATAATTCATAATTTGTCCTTGAAAAATCCATCATTTCCTCACCGTTTTGAAACAGTGTGATTGGAGCGAAATTAAAAGGCCTACCAAGCCCCACTTCAATTTTTTTTGTAGTTGGCAACATTGGCCTCGATAACATATACTGGAGCGGACGATTGAAGAAAAGATGTTTTGTTAAAACTAATTTGACAACAAGTTTTTTAAATATTACATTTTTTAATGTCATTCCCTTATGTAATTTTATCAAAAGGTAAGCACGTATTTGTCATTCCCTCATTTTCAAATTTTTTTTTAATCTTTATATTTTATTTAAACTCATAAAAGTTGGGGACCACTACATTATTTTCATCAAACGAAACATAAACTATGACTTAAGCAAAAAAAAATTCGATAATGAGTTAAAAAAAAATTGATCAACTCAATAAAGCCATTTTCTACTTTTTTTGAGAATTAGCCAATCATATTATTGAAAATAATTATAATTGTTGATCAAAAGATGATCGGATCTGAGAATCAAAGATGCCCACTGCTTATAGATTTTTAGTAATATTTATCCAGTAATCAGGTCATCTCTTGTCCTGATTTTGATGATTTAAATTTAGTAGGAAGCACCAAAAAACTTAAGTTTAAATTCTTTTTATCGATTTTTAATAATTTTAATTAATTGCAAACGGATTCCTAGCACTGGATTTTCGTAACTGATATGTTACAGCTCCCTCTAGTAAATAGCATCGGGACCATATACCCTCATATTTAATTTTTACCATTAAAATAAAATGTTCATACAAATACGGGCAAACATAAATTTATATTAATAATCTAAAAGATATAATTATATATGATTACCTATGTTTTTGATTTTTATTTACAAAATATGTTTTATACTATTATAATTTCCAACAAAGTTAACAAAAGCCGACAGTATTACAAATTTGTATTAATTAACTTCATTTATTAGTAACAGAAGTAGGATATAATTATAATAATCTTTAAATAATGTATTACCTTTTACCTTCATTTTATTATGAAAAATAAATTGAAAGCTGCTGAAAAAAAAGATCCTTTTAAAGAAGCCGTCCTTGAAAGAAAAATATAACACATTCTCAATATTACATTATCTAGAAAAAAATAATAAACGCAACTCCTTACAACAAATCCAATTTTTACAGCCCTCATAATCGTAAACCTCACCCCCAACCACTATTTCGGTAAAATCGACTAAAGATCGGCGTCTCCCCTATCTATTATCCTATAATAACTTGGCAGAACAAGTGAAGCATAAACTTATTTTACCTTTTGAATTGTACCTGTCAAAGGTACTACAACAATCTTACAAAAACGGTCCTTAAATAGAGGTTTCAAATGTCCCGTTTTTACCTGATGCTTTTTTCATACCGTTTTCTTTACAGTTGCATTGAATAATAGTCCTTCAATTTCAATCCAATCTAAAAACATAATTAATATCACAAAATAATCAAAGTAAGATTGATAAGGGTAACCGGAAAAATGCAGTTACAATAAATTAACACTTCTTTGACAAAATTAAAATCCAATTGACCCCAAAAATGGATTTAATTTACTGGCAATTACTTGGTTTTGTTCTTTCGATACTTAATTATACCTTCAACATTGTAATGGACATACCTACTACCAACTATAAATATAAAAACAAAACGGTATTTTAAGGCATTAACACCGTATTTGGTAGTAACATTAAGCACACCTGCCATCAGGACCTTTAAACTTTTTATCAAAAAATCTTTACAATCAAGTTGAATAGAACGCGAGTGCTCGGTGAGATTTAAGCTTTTTTCGAAATTATTATATCTCTTGGTATCTGAAACCCGATATTATTATTTTTTATATTTTATTATATTTCACACTTGTATGGTTTGTTTGTTTAGTGACACCTAACACCATGTATAAGGGCGCAAGTGTTTCGTAATAAAGATTCACCTCGCCCCATGTCGTGTATGTTATTACCGCGATTTTAAATCTTGATATTGGCAGGTTTCATTTTCACTTCTATCAGTTCTAACGTTTCAAATTATGTTATTTTTAAAAATTTTGGTGCATACATTCTTTTGGCAACTAAATCCCTGAACCCCCTTGCACTTCGTAAGCCTGGGAAAGATTTCCATTTTATTTCCTACCTTTATACTTACATAACTTTAACCCCCCATGTAATTGTTTAACGGACCCCTCAAATAGTCACGGGGTCACTTACATTTCCGCATAGCATTTGAATCATTCGTGTTTTAAATTTCGCTGATGCACATCGTCCTTATCTCAAGGAACGATCCAAGCTTTGGTTAATATTATAAAATTGTTTAAATTTAGTTTTACGCAAACGTTTTGCATTGTTTTCAGTGTTCCAATAAATTGAGATACAAGTTACTGATGAGGTCGATAAAAATCAAAAACACGCCATTTACAGGTAACCAATAATTTTATAAAATTAATTTATTGCAGTCAACTTCGTCAAAATCATTAATTCTTTTAAATTTGCTTGATGTATTAATTATAACAATTATTTTTGATTCCTACTGTATCGCAGTAGCAACAGGAAATAGGTAGTACCTATATGCAAATAAATATTTTACATAATCTTAATTCCTATGCAAAACGTTTCAAAATTAGCTTTTTATAATCTAATTTGCATAAAGTCTACAAAATGTAAAATTGGTTGTGATTTTTATTTTTTCCAGATGTAAATTTTATAAAACGCTGCCTTTCATCGCCATAGGAAGCTTACCATAGTTATTGTTCTCCACACGATAGACAATATATTTTGTGTCGTCGCTTTATTAGCAGGTAATAAATTATTATAATTATTATCCAATTAACTATTGTATAGTTTGATTGAAGTAGTAATAATTTTATTATGTTAATCATCAGATTATCATTTTGTTTTTAATTGACCAATCTCCTTTTCCTGCCTCCTCACTTTGCCCAAACATGATTTTTTCTCTCATTTCCCAAAAAACGTAACCACACGTTTTCGCTCCTAGACATAAAAGAAGAAGACAAAATTCTTCCGAAAAATTTCGCTTATTCCTTATATTGTTTTAGTGGTCAAAATTTAATGGTCGCTATAAAGTTTAATGGTTTTAGTCCTTTTGAAGATTCTTGTATCTTTTAGCCTACCTACACGGCTATGAAAATCCAGTTTTGCAAGAAAAACTAAAACCTATTTCAACTTCCATGTTTTTCAATTATAAATGTCAACTTTTTATACCTATGAATTTTTTGCTCGTATCACGACAACTGGAAAATATAACGTAATCAATAATTATTACGGCATTAAAAGTCCCATAAATTACCTTCTCCGAAAATGTATTTTGAAGTTTCAAATTACTTTCATACGTTCTGAATATATTAAGCATTCAGATTGCTTATCAATAAAACATTTAATTATAAATTTCTTTTGCAATTTAAATAATTTTGGTATCTTAAATATTTTGTCCCGAGTGTCACAAACGTGTAAAGACCGTCTTTTAAGCCGTTTATCAATATCAAGTGTATGTAGGTTAATGGAGAGTTCAAGTATCATCTTCAAAGCCAAATTACCTACCCACATATTTGAGAATATTTATTTTTTGTTTATTTGTGAATTTCATATTTGGGTAATGAATTGTCACATTTAAATAATTTATAACCTGTTATAAGCTTCGTATAAATTACCAAATTTGACAGGTAAAATTTAAACTGACAGTTTTGGAATAGGCATTTTTACATAGGACTTTTTTAATTTTAAAATTCAAATTTTTGATTAAATAAATGAGATCTTGGAGTTTCGTTACTTTGCGATTTTTGTGGGTGATTCAAAAAAATTTTGGTTCTCACCATAAATCGTAGTATTATAGTAGTACACATCAGTTCAATTTTCAAAGAGGAAGTAAATAATGACTTTGGTGGCACTTTCATTGTATGCAACAGGCCTTACGAGTGACTCATTTTCTTTGCATAGTATTACAATAATACCATCCCTATTGTTGTTTTTTTCTTGGTTTCTTTTTAGCTCGTGGGAGATATTGCGTAAGCTTTCAGGAGTTTTCAACTTTCCTTTCAGAATCTTGCAAGTTAAAACTTGTCGTTGCATCACCACCTGCACTTTTTTAACCTATATTATTTAAATTATGCATGCATACGACCTACCCCAATACTATTATAATTATAGAAAACAAGGACTTAATTAAAAACCACTTCCTTCCAAGTAAAATTAATGGATTCCTATTTTAAATGTATCGTGCAAAAAACAATCAGATTGTAAAAGTAATTTTGTTATAAAATTAAGTTGATTTTAACTATTTTATTTGATTGCAGGTACAATTTGTTATTTTAGCATCGATTAGTGGCGATAAAATCGACCTGAGTAATTACGTAATTTTACGTAGTTTAGTAGTGGCAGCTGCTTCAAAATGATTCACCTCATACAGGTTTAAACTTGTACACAAAATCTCAAGAATAAGGTAACGTGTTATTTACACTTTTTAAGCGCTTCCTTTATTCCACAACAATGACCACCGACGTGACGTTGGATTTTAATTTCTTAAGGCGAAAATTAATTTTGCATTTGTAGGTAAGAAAAACAACCCCAGCACACGTGCGAAAGGATCTAGACCATCGGTCACCCTACTTTCAACAATCCACGTCTTATCCTTTTGAATATATCAAAATTGCATTCTTGAGAGTGCCCAGGTAACTAAATTCTTGATTTTTCAAAGTTCAAAACAACCCTTAAACTGATTTCATTCCACATCCATGTACCCTTTGCACAATTGAATCCCTTCGATGCAGGAATTTAAATTATATTCTTACAGGTAACTGACCATACTCAACCTGCTTGTGACGTACGGACGAGTTACCGTAGCATTATTGCATCAAAAAACGGGTACCTAGTAGTATTGAATAGAATTCCCAATTTAAGTATAAAATGTATGTATGTGTATCAAATGTAAGGGTATAGGATCCGCAAGGAAATTTGAAAAGGGTCAAGAAGATTACAATAGTGCATCGCGGGTGTATTAAAAGAAATTGAAAGGTGGTGAGCAAATCTTTATGAAAACACCCCTACGCTTACCATCTGCTTTTGAATGTGTGGGAACATCGAAGAGATCGCGATTCCCACGCCCTACACACACATTTCCTATCCTTGTTGAATGTATACAAGACGACATATGACGGTTTCGCTTGGGGACCCAGCCGAAAATATGCACACCTGCCCCTATACTCTACTCTCATAGGTCCGGGTAAACTCTCGATGGTTCCCCTACTTCACCCTTAGGGCTTCTGACGTCACTTTTTCCTATATATACGCACACACTTGTTTGAAATTTTATTCCAACTCGTGGTTAGTTCGAGCTACTATATTGTGCAGTAAAAGTTTTACAAACGATTTATAAATATTCATCATGTCTACCTACAACGATTTTATCGTGTCGTCCAACAACAGCATCAACGACAACAAGTTAAACGCCAAGAAAGCGAAATCAACTATTCATCAGCTTAAACAGTTGTTGAAGCCAATTTTTGCGCTAATTAAAAACAAGAAGAAGAACACTTACAGAAGAAACGTTCAACCTGAAGAATTCGAATCTGAAATTGATCAAAATAACGCAAACGAACTTCTCGAATCACAAATCTTTGATGAGATCGATACCTGCGACGACTTCGCTGCAGTACCAGTTTACAACGATGGTCATATGGATCTGTTGGAAGTTTTTCGAGGTCAACGTTATATTCCAGTTCACTTTGCAAGAACTGAGGCTGGCACATTTTTCTGGACATCCATCATCGGCGCCGACTGTGACGTTTCACCTCACGGCGATAAGAATTCGTACACATCTCATCAGACTCCAGAATTACAAGTTCCATGCGACCGATGGGCTCAAGCATAAATTGTAAATTATGCAAACATTTAAATCGATGGGTGATATTTTTTGCTTTAATGTGCCTTAAATTTTATAGATTTTTTTATATTATAATGTAAATATTTTTTTACCTTGTGATTCGACTTTGAAGTCTTTGTGATATTAATAAATAATATTGTTCATAAATGTGTGATATGAGCTTTAAACATATTTTGTATTGTACTGTTATGTATCCACAATGTCTTCCGATTTAATTTTAAGAATGATTTTTAAATAAATATTTTTATAAAATCTCTTGCCTTTTATTGAAAACTTGGTAATAAAAAAGTGAAAAAGCAATAAAACAGGTAGGTAGCATAATTAAAAAAAAAATTGAAAAACAGGTTTTTATCCTCAAGTGTGTCAAATACCGTGGGTATTATCAAATCATTTGATTTGATATCTTGGTCCATAAAGTAAGATTCTGGTTAAATTTTTGAGGGAAGTGTCGTGGAATGTATCTCTGTAGCATGAATATAAAAATTCAGGTAACAGGTCAGTAGACCAAATTCGTAACTGTAACCATGAAGGGCGGTTTAACTTTCGATAGACGTTTCATTTCTCTCAGTTTATTTGGTCCACTGGACCAGCAACCTACCTGTTACATTTATGTAAGGATTTAAGCTGATTTCAGCCATGGATTTTAAGTACAGTCCATAGCTTAATTTTTGAAACTTCAGAAAGGCAATATCATAAATTTTTGATTTTGTGTTTATATAACTGTACCTTTCAAATCGATGCAAAATGCAGTAAATTTAAATTATAATCAACTTTGATCAAAATCAAATTTAACCACAAGAGATTACATTCCATCCCTTTTAACAGCAGGAATCAATCTCGAGATGATCGGTGTAAGTAAATACGTGACCCAACGATTTACAAAAACTGAAACTGTATTTTTTATTTAATAATGGAATTGAAAATTGGCTGGTAATCTTTTCTCTAATTGACAGTCAATCTCTTTTATTTTTCCCGTATCTCATCAAGAGTTTTTTAAAAAAAGGTAAAAGGCTATCGGATCATCATCGGTCTGGCCACAACCGTAACTAATCATTTACATCCTGCAGTCACCCTGTGACCGCCCACCTTACTTATACCTTTTTTACACCCTGAATACCGGCACCTAATAGACCTGCACGTGAATTGCTCCAGGCTACGTCAAAATAGTTCGAAATGGCTTGAGACTCAACTTTTAAGTGGGCACAAGGGTTTGGTATGTTTTACGATAAAGAAAACAGGAAAGAAAACTAACTTGTAATGACCAACAAAAATATAATGATAAATTGGTGTGGATGTTGAACAAAAGAAAGACTGATGAAGTGTCTACATCGTTGATCGTTTAGATAATAATGAAATAGTTTATTTTTGATGAATTCCCTAAAAGCAATGAAATTAAAAAAAAAGAATATTTGAACGAATAAATATTTAAACCTGAAGTCCAGACATTCATCGCTCATCTCATCATGAAACCTGACGATTTAGTCGAGAACATTGAACTCTTATTAATATTTTGATACGCATTTTTTTACCTTATATGCACGTTGCATAAAACTAACGAACACTAATTATAATTACTAGAGAATCTTAACAGTATTCTTATTTTTTTATAATAAGCGATTAGAAAGCCTTAAACCGTTTCAGCACGATTTTGAAAGTTATTATACCACAAGTAATCAAAGTTCTGAAGTTTAAAAAATGAAATATTATCGTTGAGTAATTTATATTTTTTAAATCAGGATTTTACATACTAGAATAAAATAAAGGATTTAAGGATTCATAAAATTGCGATAAACCACCTTGTAAACAGAAAAAATATTGAGAAATTCCATTTCTTCCCCCTCATTTGCGTAACACTGACATCTTAATTCTTCACTTTTTCATTAAATTTATATTACAATAGGCAGTTTAACTAGGATAATAATAAGGATTTAAAATTGTATACCTATTACATAAATTGAAGTTATCCTGTTTATGAATAATCCCTTACACTAAAAGCTTAGCAATGGTAATTTTGGCTATTGACATTTTACAAAATCTTGCACAAATTAGGATTTAAGATTTAAGGATTCATGAAATTGTAGTAATCCACTTTTCACATAGCACAAGTTTTTCAATAAAGAAGTGGTTAGCAAAAATAATATTTTTGAAATTCAATTTGGCGACGTTCAAATCCCTCGCGAGCCCAAATTTATTTGTATCGGCATTAGCATTACACATTAAGTTGTACTTCTTTATTTAGGTACTACTTATCAAGATTAATATTCATATAAAAAAAATTTGTTAGGGAAAATTCGTTAAAATAGGGAAATAAAATAAAAAAGTGTCTTTGATTTTTGATCATCAGATGTTTTTGAGGGGTCCCAAAAAAAGGCTGGTTACTTTGTTAGTAGACATGGCACTCTTTTATCTGGTTTTTTGAGGTTTTTCATCACAAAACATAGTTTGGGCTCGCACCTCTGCTCTTTACATACATAGCTCGGCCTTTGGTCTTGCACTTCACGAAAAACAAAATAAACATAAAAATGTCACATAAAAATTAATTGTAAATATAAATAACACAACAAAAAATCATTTAGAGCAGTACAATTTTCATTATTACAACATTAGTCAACAAAGAGTTGACACTGATGAACTGACTAATCAAAAATTGATCAGACTGACCGATGCTGATACGTTCATAAAAAATTGTAATTGCTTCAATTGAAAGAAAATTAAAGATTAAAATTAAAGAGATTCAAAGATAGAGAAGTGCAAAAGATGCAGTCTGAGCTATATGTTAGTCGGGAAAAAAAGAGAAGATCAATTGTAACATAGAGGGGAAGGAAATATCAAAAATTTAGAAAAAATTGCCTACATCTTCTAGAGACCATTCCTACATTTCCATGTTGTGCATTTTTAAAGAATACGACTTCAGTTATTATTAAAATCGCGATGTCTCATGACTGACGATTCTTCGAGAAAAAAAGTATAAAGACTCTTTGTGTAGAGAATTGCATCATTCACAAACTTTGTAATGACTATTTTAGTGAAAACACTTACCGTTTGAGAAATATTTTCAAAACACTGATTATCTGACATTAAATAAAATTTTTAGCAGTGATTACCGGCGAGGTCGAATTTTAGACATGTTATGTCGAAAAATGTTGTTTTTAAGATCTCTGTACCAATTTTCACTTTGGTAGAAATTATTAGTTTATACTGTTGTTTTGTCTTTCTTGACCAATACGTTTTTTATTATTAAAAGAAAGTTACATGGAGTAGTTCGGTATTTGGTCTCACCACGTTTAGAAACTCGTTCTTAGTACTCACCTACGTTATATAAGAAGAACTCGTGCAAAAAATGTGCTTCTAGAACTACCTGTTAAGACTGTGTATTGTCCTAAAAATAACAATAGGAATCTAGTTAATCCATTCACGAGCGTCGCTAATAAAGCGATAAAGCTAAGAAATTCTGTGAAATCTCTCACTCCGCGATTTGAATCCGGAATAATCGCTCTATAACTCAACTAGTAACACACCAAGTCATTGCTGTGATTATCAACCATGCTGTGATTATCAACCATGCTGTGATTATCAACCATGCTGTGCAGTCAAAGGCCGCACTTATATGTATTTGGTTTAGTTATTTAAATTAACCAATCCGAGATAAATTGCCGATAGACAAAAAAAAGGTGGAATGTTAAAGACAATTCTTGTGTAAGTTTATATTACTTAAAATGGATCACCCAATTACACCGTTCACTTACAGGGTAGACATAGACTATCGCTTTTCAATAGTAATAAAATAAGTACTCAGAATTTAATTAGCAATTTAAAATTGCACGCAATAATTTGTTGCAACGTATTAAAAGTTTAGCTCAAATGTTCTTGTTTATTTAAAAGGTAAAATTACCAAGAAAAAAATGTGAGGTTACGATATAAATTTGCTAGGATTATTTCTTAAAATTATAATTACAATTATTTAATAAAAATGTAATTCAAATTTTTGTTCCTATAGAACAAACACATCTTAAAAAATCAAACCGAAAACTGTCAAAACTCTGATAGAGTTGATGGTATAATATTAAGAATCCATAAAAAATACTGATGAGGAATACAGGACAAGGGTGATCCACGAATTGCTGAAAATGAAGAAACAATATTTAAGTGATAGAATGAAGACCGAATAAAAAGTGGATGGGTAGATGCAATGACTGAAGTCTCAGAAAGGAACAAACTGAAAAGTGAAATGTAACAACATAAAATCTTGAAAAAGATTCCGAACAAAGTGAAAGATAAAAGAAATTCTAAAAAAACCTAAGGATGAATAATAATATTTGGAAGTGGAGTTATTGTAGAAGTTTTCACTATCGATTCACCATGTGTACATCTCCAAATTTGAGATGAAGCAAGGAATATGAAAACTTCAACTATTTGCAGTAAACCTATAAAACATCGTAACAAATGCATTAACAATTTTACCTGCAGACAGAAAATGCATAAAAAACTATTTGCATTCTAAAGGAATCATTGTTGAATTTTTAAACAGGTGCTATTATATAAAGTTATATTGGATTATAGTGGCAGGTACCTTACCTTTTATTTTTTGGGGTAGCGACCTGTTCTAAAAGAACCGTTTTGCTAACGTTGATCAGGTTGAAATGAAATATGAAGGTAAATATTCATCTCATCCCCATCAATTAAAAAAAATGCTCAGCTTCCCTGTTTAACTTGGCCCACATATTGAGCTGCATACTTAAAATATTTTAAAATTGGGGAAGTAAAAAATATATAGCAGCATGTGTTATTTCTTATTTAAAATATTCCGTGATAAAGCTTCCCCTTCAAATTTAACTTATCCCACGATCCTAACCTTACTATTATAAAACACGTGGTAAAAGTGCGCCCTTTAAAAATTCCGACTGAAACGTGACTGAATATTTTCCCGCCATAAATAATAATAATCACAGGTAAATACTTAACATTTTATTGTCGGTTGCTTATTGATTTTTAACGACACTTTTCATGATTGCAATGCGATCCAATCGTCTAATAAAAAAAATAATTAACTTTTTCAAGAACTTCACCGAATAAATTTAGCAAATTTTTTTAATAAAAATAATGAAATGATGCTACAATAGAAGGTAATTTTTCTCATTGTGTTCTACAACGATCCTTTTAAATTTGAGTAATTCGTTTACCCACTTCACAATTGTTGGTCACGAGAAACGCTCACTTCTATCTCAAGCTAAACACGTGTTCGTTCTTCTTCCGTGGGAATAAAGGCAGATGTGCGTATCAAAGCCTTTTTCATAAAAGTTCTTTTTGACCCACACCTCAAGAATCATGCATATTAATCTTCGTGATCTTTAAGTGCATACTTGTATGCAACTGATCACTACCTTTCAATTATGAGATCATGTCTGTCACTTTAAAACTAATCAGGAAGTACTTAGGCATAAAAATAATCCTCGTTATTAATGACTGTAATTTCTCGTCTTAAATATTTTTAAATAGCAAACATCAAACTTGAAAAGCATTTTTCTTTTACATTTACACATTTAACATAATCTGAATAATTTCTGAACGATCACGCATGGCATTGTACACGTTGTAATATGATTATCGTTCCAATTCCCTTGATAAAGGTCACGAACCAATTTCCTCCCTCGATGTCCTCGACCTATGCGCGCGTAAGGGTAGGTTATCCCGGTAGCGATCATGACCGTGAGGTTGCTTGTGCAGGGTCGAGGACTTGCCCTGGCCTCACCTCGATGTACCCTTGCAAAATTGGACCGAATCCTTGTAACCGTGTCAAGGATTGTCCTATTTATCTTCTATTGTAATTTCCGTTTCCAATGTTTGACACGTGCGCTAAGTGATCCAAAAATTTAACATACAAAGTCTAAATTTAATTATAAGAATCACGTCAATTACAAATACACAATTTATCTTAATAACATTTATCGATCAAATTTTAATGTTATGTAGATTTAATAAGCATCACGATAAATCAATTGAATAAAAGAAAATCAAATATTGTTATTTAAAAATAGAAGTTCGAGATGTTCTTAATTTTTTAATGAAGACTTATGGATCAATACTCATCAGAATAAATGGGTTCAAAACCCATATTCGCCAATTTATTGAAAGCAAAAACAGCAGATGTAGAATTCGACCACGCTAAGCCCTTTGCTAAAATACTTTTAACAATATTAATTGCATCAAATATAATTATTACAAGTTCCAATCATTATTATTTACTTAATTAATTGATTCAAAAACAACTTTCAAAATTTTAAAAAAGGTTAAGAAAAATAAAATCAAAATTCAATTATTTTAATTACATAAACAGTGAAATTGGCAAACAATTTCTTAATTTTATATAATTAAGCTAAAAAATAAAGGGAGCTGATCAAGATTTCAAAAATTCGTTTATAAAAATGTAAAAGTTGCCGAACTTTACGATAATCATTACTTTCAAAACTACTTCAGTTCAATCTTTTGGAAAATTTGAAATGCTAACTTTCTAAATTTTCTTTTGCAAAACTGCTCTTCCCTAATATCACAACATCAGCTAAAGTTAGAAGACACAGAAAGCGTAACTAGATTTTTTTGAAAGTTTTATCGGTGCATAGTTTTAGCACATCGTGTCTCAGTATTAATCCGGAATTAAATCTATGAAAGTGTAAACTTAGAAAAATCTAAAAAATTCTTTATCTTGGTAACAGTAGCGATAAGGCCCTAAAGAGTTGTTATCAATTCATCATAGTTTGGTGTAGTGATTGACTTTAGATTAAATGTCTGATGTGTTCGAATCTTATTCGAGTCCAAATTTATTTATGCCGTGGATTAGATTCTAAGTTAAACTATAGGCATAGGGCCAGGCGCCAATGAACAGAGGGGCTAGAAGCCAATTCCCTTTGTCCAACTTTAGTCTTTCCATTTGAAATTCAAATAAATTACAGAGTTTATTCTATAATAAATAATTGATATACTAAACAAATTTCATATTTTCACTGAATAGAAATATTAAACTCTGAGTTGTTCATCAAATTTGCACATTGTTAACTGGACATGAATCATAAAATGACAACTAGTCCAGTCAACGAAGACCAAAAAAGGTCAAAAAGCGGAAATAATTCATGTAGAAGCCAATTTTGGCACAGTTTTGGGGGAAAGTATTCTTAACAACATACTAAAATTACTGATGAGTGAAGGCGGAGCTAAAGATAGGGGGTCTCTAATAAAAGTTCACTTTTTCAGTTTTTTGTTAATAACTCGAAAACTACTGCCTCTAGCAAAAAAAATCTGTTTTTATTCTTAAAAATGAAATGTTTATTGTTAAAAATGAAATAATAAGCGTTTAAGAACATTATCATCATCGATGCTGCCTTCCATACAAGGTTTGTTCTTACAGGAGCCGTAGCATACGGTACAAGCACCGGAGCAAGCAATCCGTGCTTTACGGCAACCGCAGCCCACTCCAGACTCAGTTGTCTATCAGTAAAAGATCATGTTCAAAACGGAGTCTGGTGCCACAGGGTCGATCGTGGTAATTGGGTAGAGGCTTTCATCTTCTTCTCTGGCTCAACCCGATTAGCTGGGTAGTAGCGGGTTGCCAAAAACTTCTTCCAGAAAACTCCTCCAATGACGTGCAGATGGCAGTGCCTCCCGATGGTGGCAAGTACAGAATCACTAATTCCTCTGGCGTCAGGCTACCTGAACTTTTCATAGAGCGCGTATGAGTTTGTTTTATTACCATACCGATCAAACTCCTGGCCAAGGTGTACCTGTGCGATTAATAGTGAAGTACCTCTTTTCTGAAAACTCCATGGCTGTTTTTCAGTTGTATTATGTCTTGCACGTATAGATGAACACATTTTGCATACTAGAAGTAGTCACTTGCATGAAAGAATAAAATCATCTGACTTCATTCTAATCGTTTTCCCCTCTCTCTATAGACGCAAATTATTGTGGTTCCCTCCGCACACAATTCTTCCGTTATATTTTACATGATTACACTTATGGTCTGAGCATAGTTCATTTATCATTAACACTTGATTTTTAACAATAAAAACCAATATTTTTATAATTTTCCATTTCCCCCCTCCATAGTTTCTTTAGTCTTGATCCTTTAATTCAGTATGTAGACATTTTTTTAGACAGAAGCAGTAGTTTTTGAGTTATTAACAAAAAACTGAAAAGAGAGACCATTGGAGAACCCTCGCCCTTAGTTCCACCCCACCCGTCAGTACGTTTAGTATGTTGTTAAGAACACTTTCCCCTATAGCTGTGCCAAATTTAGCTTCTACATGAATTATTCCTGCTATTTTTCCTTCATTGCCTAGACTAACAAAATGCAAAATTCAAAGTTTAGAGTGCTAAACGCAAAAACTTTCTGGAAACTTAAATTTTCGTACTGAAACATTTCAGAAAAACTAATTTTGCAGATAAAATCCAAATTTCGACCTTTAATCAAGAACTTGCATTGTATAACTTTAAAGCAAGTATACATAAGTAAAATTTTAGTTACGCCACTGACATCAACGAAAAATCCTTTCTGTAAATAAAAATTGATTAATTTTTTACATCGCCATTGTTTGTCGTAAATCTCAAGAAAAATATTATATTTATTATATTTTACTGTTCGGTGTGTTGGTGTTAGATGCCATAAAAAAGTAATTGATCGACTAACTAAGCAGCGAGTAGACTTAATAAGTGCCCCCGAGTTAAAACTTTGAATACAATATACAGTAGCGGATCTAGCTTCTTTGGGGCCTGAAACTGAATATATTGAGGGACCTTTTCTATAGTTATCTTTTTTAATAATACTGTGCAAATATGGAAAAAAATTATAATATATTAAAAAATTATTTTTATCCAAATAAAACAAATGTCCAGGCCCTTGTTGATTTGTATGTGACCCTTGTTATACGGGGTCCTTCGTTACCTTTTAGTTAAATGCGTCCCCGACTACAAATAACACAATATTGATTAGTTGAAGAAAGAGGTTTATCATCAGTTACCTCCGTAGGTGTTTCAAATTTCCTTATTGTTATAGATAAATAAAATTTTTTTGCTTTTAATGTTTTTAGAATTATGTTTCAAGTCGTTAAAAGCAGAAAAATGCTAAGGAGTCTACCCACGCAAGTTAGTTGATGACCTTTCTTCCAATCAAATATCTTTGTATGGTTCCCAGACATTAAAATGGTAAAGGCGTGTGTTGTTTGTTATTGCATTTACACTTGCGGTGATGCTGGATGGAAAGTTAAATAGTTCCCAGGAGGTGACCCGTGCCAGGGTCAAAGGTGGTCACGAGCTCAGCCACCGAACTTGCTATAAGCGACTCGAGGCTCTTTGTTTGTGAGTCATTCTTTAATGTCAGAGCACACGTTCCCATGCAGCCTACGGCTTCAAGAGAATTGTAGGCACATACCTACGTGTACTATTACGAGCGACCTACCACGAAAAAGGAAATTTCAAGGCAAATAAATTTATCTGCATTTTTGATATTGACAAAATTGCACCCACAACGTTGACCTCTTTAATGTACAAAATACATATCGAAAACGAGCCTTTCTTAATTAGCATATTTTGTTAACATTCTTTAGCATAGTTTTATTGTTAATTAGTGACACGATTGTGGAGTCGGGGAACTGTAGAGTGAAACGATGTATATGGAGGTGGCAACTTTAAGACCGTGGGAACGATCGAACGGACACGCTTCATGACTAAGGTATGCGGGCACGGCCCAGCTTGAATGTAATCAGTGAGCGGTTACACGCGTGCTGGGCACGGGATCTTGCGATCACTTGATTAATCTCGAGTAGAATCGTACTTCATTTAGAAACTACTTACTTGTTTGTCCATCGTCGGTATGTTTTCTAGAGTAATCTGTATACTATTAATTGATGTTGCAACGGATTTACTGCGATATTCTGATGTAACATTATGTTTATACACCAATTCTAAATCATGAGAATTTTGTTGTATAACTACGTTTGGAAAGCACCGATAGGTCAACTGATCTTTGCCCATAAATGTTGTATTATACCATTATGATGATGCAAAACCGACCAACTTCAATTTTTCAACATATCTGATCAAATACTTTTACCCATTTTTGGCCCACTTTTTGCATTGCCCAGTTTTTGCACACCAAACAAACTTGGTAATTAATATTTGAACTTTATTGTTTTAAGTTTTTAACTTTTCCCTAACAATTTAACTTTATACATACGCATGGTTGGGCGGAAAATCCAATTTTACCTGGTCAGCCTATTAATTTTCTATTTCAATTTTTTGTTCCCAATCCATAATTACTAACGGTTACTGTAAATTGTAGGTAGAAAAGTGTCACATAAAGAGTCGGATTGTGGGTAGAAAATAGTTCTACTTTGTAGTGTTTTTTAGGTTTTTACATACCCGAATTAATATTAAAAATATTTTTGGCTTGTGTAATCTGCTGTTTTAATGAATGTTGGACAAAACCATCAATAGTACAATTATTGTCCTTTAAAAGTAATTGTATTTATCTATTTTGCTCAACGTGGAACATAAACAAAATACTTGACTTTTGTTAATACACATCACTTGACTTTAATTTTTTTATTTGAATTGAATTTAAAGATAATAAAACTTTTGCCTTCAATTCTGTAAGTACATTGATGAATGATGATTGTACATATTCGAGGAGTACATACAGACGTGGTAAGTGCCATATTACACGTAGCCTACTATACTTACTTTAAGGAAAATATTAAATAATTGGGGGATTATGTATACTAAACGATATATTGGTAAAAACTTCTCATCCATCAGAAGTTTCGATTCTGATTTTAACATGCAAAATAATTCATCTTTATCTAGACCTCCTCGGGTAATCCAAACTCCAGAAAACTGATCAAAATATTGGAACCTATTCTGCAAAAACCAGAGAAAAGAAAAGTGTTTTATGCACGCACATATCTTTGTAGATTTTTTCCACTGTTCGTCTTTATACAGCACCTTATTTGTCCTTCTTTAAACGTAGACCTCATGGAGTAACATCAAAGGGAGCAACTTTGCCTAGCTTCCAAATGTCAGTTACACCAACTTAAAAATAATTTTTAAATAAATTTTGGATACAATCTTGAGGCTACATGAAGGAAAATTTTATTACAAAAACATAAGATGAGCAAAGTCGTCTAAAAGGGGTGATTTTGCCCACGATTATTATTCTGTGGTTATTGAATACTCATCATCATCACGAAATATTGTTTTTTTGGCCAGTTTCTCTGGTGGTATTGAAAGTTCCAAATTGTAAAGGTTGCCAACTGAATTTTGTAGGAATTTTGTTTCGGTATTAGACCGAACTATGAAAGCAACACTTTTTATGAATCAGTGGTGTAAAGTCACTCCTTCAGACAAAGTGACCTTATTTAGCAGTACATTTCATTCCTATTATGGGCCTGATTCTTCCATTAGTAAAATAAAATATGATGTTTCAAACTTCCTTTCAATGATTTCATGAAGGTTTTCTTCTTTAGTTGATAGTTGCAGCCAAGTTGATGGCTTACATTTTTGTTGAACAGATAAATACAACAGTCGGTTGGTTAATTTTCCAGTAAATTAAATTTTACAGATTTTTTTGTATTCCTGAAATCCAAGTGTATTAATAAATTAATATTGTTTTTCTTCAGTCAAATATTTCAAATGATGAAAGCTTTTGAAAATTGATATTTTTACTTTTATGCACAAATTGCCAGGGAATCAGAATAATAATACCCGGGGCTACCCGGACACCTTTTTAGTACATTTTTATTACCATGCTAAAATAAATCATTATTGCTATCGCTAAAAATTTAGTAGCAGTACCAGCAAAACAAAACTCATTTAGTTTGTGTAAAAATTTTTTATACAAATTTAAAACTTAAAAAAGATTTGTAAAAAATATATTAAAATATGGGATGACCAAATTACCCCAGCATTGGGCATTGGGTTTGGCATTGGGGCTATTGGCCCTTTAATAAGTTGATTTAAACAAAATTAATAACGTGACTTATGGCATGGTACCCCGGATTTATATTGAAAATGAAAAACTAGTAAAATTTAATTTTTGTTTTGTTTTAAATACTAACATTTGAAAAACAGTCGAGTTTCGATACCGCGGTAAAGTTGCGTAGTAGAGAAAAATGTTCTTGCCCCATTAGGCCAACAATGTAATCAAGGTTTGCTTGGCGAATTTCAGCGTATGTCTGAAATAAATCAACTGATGAGATTAGCTGAAACCATTAAATGCTTAAATACTTGCCTACCTACTTTACCTGTTACCTAGACATTCCTGGGATTTACTGTTATAAAATTATTATTTTTATTATTGCTGAGAACACCCCATGTAAATTTAATCGTATGTACATTTATAGATTCCAGTTTTTTATCACTTCTTGAGACCTAGAGTTTAACGTGGAATCCAAACCACGGCACAAGCAACTTGAAGGATTTTTGAAGTTTGAACTCATTTTTAACGTTGGACCAGTTCAAATGTACCAGTAGGCAAACTAAAGGTGCTAGTCAAATCGCGAACTTCCTGAACCTCGAAGTGTGAATGACGTTCAAATGTAACTTGCGTGTCTGTGCTTTTTCTCATAATGGTTCACGACTAAAAAACTTGGCAAACACCACAAATGGTGACAAAAAATATTGTCGCCTAATTTGTGGTTCCTTGGTGACCTTCCTCCATTGGATTATAATTTCAACAATTTTTTTCCATTACGTTTTTTTGCTCGATAAAAAATTGAACACAATATTAACGTCAGTTTTTTTATGCTAATAGCTACATCTAGTAACCTTCTATTATTGCTTCATTGCATTTTGCCTAAAAATTACATCTACGCTATAAATATAATAATTATTATTACAACTTTCACTATCATTAACTTTATTATTAACTTCCGTTAACTTTGAACATCAGATTCTCACGCGCTAAAATGTCGATGCTTTGTCGGACATTTCTTAAAGTGGTAACATTTAAGTGTTTTTACCTGTTTTATCTAAAAGTGTTCAAGTTTTATCCATTTAGTATTTAAAACGTTTCCATATAATGACATTAATTAGTAAAGAGAACGAATCAATCAAGTAGAAGTTAATTATTCATTTTCTCAAATTCGAATATTAATTTATACAAATTTCAAAATATAAATTTGCATTCGTAGGATGTGACGAACTATGAACTTATGGTAATTTTAAACTCTAAAGAATAACTGTTTTGTAAAATGTTGACTAACAAAGTGACCTAAAATTTACATGAAACTGAACGCTATGTGTATCAGATAAAAATATTATTGGACGGACGAGATGTGAAATCCAAAATTTATTTTTGCAATTTTTGTTTTCATAATATTTTCAGAACATGCCAATCAAATTAAAAAAGATTGTCAGCTATTATAAATCGTTCTTTATCCTTCATCAATCAGCTCCAAAAATTTGACACTCAACTTCTTATTAATGAATAATGACTTCTAAACGTGAAACTTGAAATTATGACAACTCCAATCTCAAAACTGTCGTCCTTTCTTCTCATAGTTAAAAACTTGTATAGTAATTTTGTTTTAGTTTGGGTATCATAAATCTGATAGATAATCTTCTTCGACAATCAGAACATAACCCGATACTTTTTAATTATCAAAATTTCTTTTTAAACTAAAATTATGAAGGATTAAGACTAAAATTCGTTCAATTAAACACCTCGTGCGATTAGATTAATTGGTGATATAAGGGAAAACGTGATCGATTAAGATCGAGTCCCAACGATAAACACGAAATCTTTTTCTTATCTAAACTCTTTGAAAAAACCGCTTATGGAATCAGACTTGAAAGAGTTATTTTATACCAAATTTTTATGATGATCGTACATTTAATTTACCTAATTTTATCATCATAAAAGTTAAATTATGCATCCTTTTCTAGAAAGGAATTCGAGGTAACTTAACCAATCTTCGCAGGTATTTAGGGGAGATTTCTTATAACAACTGCCCTTCTTTCCCACGATTTGAGACGCGTTGGCCATATGTCGTCGTTCTTGCCATAATAGGGTACGCACATACATAAGCGGACAAAAACTACCAAGGGTATAAGATGTGATAATTGAAAGGTGTTCTTTTAGCGTGGGAATGCATCTTCCGATGTGCATTATTTACCCTATATTTTAGTAACTCTTTTTGTTCCTTGCTGTTTTGTGGACGGAAAACTACCGGTTTTTGTACAAACGAACGTGCTCTGCACGCGGGTATTGTTGGTTTTTATGTAGATTTACAGGGTTGTGTATTTGTTACCAAGTGTGTTTAGAACGTGGAATGCACACTTTCGAAATTCATTTTCTTTTGTAAACAAACAGCTTTCGATTTCATAATTGAAATTTATTTATTGGATTGGTCCAAGTTCCAATAAACTTTGAGTTTGTTTGATTGGATCCTGGTAGGAATAAGTGACTTGTATTTTCTATCTAGATGGAAATACTCCACGGTTTTGAACTATGAAACCTTGACGTAAAACACAAAAAAAATTGATTTCGCATTTCATGTTTTTGATAATCTATAAGTAGGTATAGTAATCGATGATAAAATATGGAAAATTGTGTCAACTAATGTGGGTATAAGATTACGTTTTTTATTCGTCTCACTTCTTATATTGATGACCATTGCTTAATTGACAGTTGTAGTGAATGTAAAAAGCTCACACCATTAATTTCAATTTAATGGCGTCTTGATGTCTCACATTTCTATTAGAATCCACTTAACTTCACATTACTTTCAAAATCATGTACAAAAAAATTGATTAAAATTACGAATTCTTTTATGTTGCGAAGATTGTATCAATTTACAATTGATTATATGTTAACCTTGTATGCCAATTAAACGTGTTAACGATGGTAATGTCAAAACGGTAATTAGATTCAAAGGAAAAAATTGAATATGCAATTTTTCTATCTAACACTATCGTTATCAATCCAGCAATAAATTCATTAACTTCATGTCGCAGATTACAACCTATCACAATTTGGCATATGGGCGTTGAATGAGAAATATCAACATCATGGATAATGTAGTGATTAAACCCGTCTTTATTCAACCAGTTTTACCAATACAAAATTCTATCTTTCTTCAACTTCCTGTCGACTGTGGGAAAATGAGGCAGGTGCTAGCGTTCTGTTAATCACAGCATGCATAGGATTTTTTTACATACTTGATTGTCCAATTTCTTTCTCTAAAATTCTACTTTTTATCGATCCACACAGATTTTTATCTTATTTTAAAATAGTGCAATTTTGCATAAAATAATGATTAGTCGCGCTACGTAACTCTGAATTTTTTAATCAATTCGAGTGGTGGAGGACGCTGATTGTTTTCGCTGTATCTATTTATGTTCTTCCTACTTGATTGTGAGAAGCACGTGCTCGTTTCGCGTTCCCACGGTAGTTTATGGTCCCCCTTACGTCACCCTACATTGCATGGGTAGCGTTGGTTCATTGAATCACTGATTACGCTGCCTACTGCCGTTGTTCGTGACTGTCCGCAATATAATAAATGAATTACAATTATTTTTATTTAACCTGAAGAAAATGTTGTGCGGCCAGCCCTTTTGAAAGTTTAAGTCGCCCTCACAAAATTGATACTTAATTACCTTCATCCAGATAGGGGAGTAGGCGTTCTGACGCATTCAGTGGAGGAAGCGGCTATGTCTCAATTTATCAGAATTGATAACCGTCGAAGCTGACGGTAAACCACGCGTTCGCACACGGATGAATGGTGCTGGCATTTGGTCCTGGTTATGGTAGCCTTGCTAAGCGGGAACGCAAGGTCGCCATGTATTGTAAATGACAATGAATATACTTATGCCAGGCACGTGATATCCTGTTATTCATCGTAAAAATACAAACGCCACTAATTCCATTTGTCACAACGTCAATTATCGAATTAATTGTCACTTACGCAATCTGTTTGTTTGGTATATTGAACAATTATCAAAAAATTACTCTTAGAAAAGTCACTTAGCGCGTGTAAAAAGCTACTTAATTGTCAACATTTTGAGTGTGTACCTACGTTAATTATCGGCACACACGTACCCACCGAAATAATTCGCAATCCACTTAAAAACAAAAAATTCAAACATTCCACTCCATATTTTTCATAATCATTTTGTAGGAGTGTCACACCGCGTTCACATTTCATAAAATAACACCACCCCATCTCAAGTGGGTACTTCAAATAATATAACATATTCCATGCCGATGACGAATTCATCAACCGTGCCCAGGAATTTTATAATTGGTGTGATGATATTTTTTCCTAAACACCCCTCGAACATAAAAGTATAACTCGGCCTGTGGTCAGTCAGCACTTGATCCGTTCGAATCAAATTAACGTTATAAAAAATGAGGCAAATAAACAAAAAAAAATTTCCTTTTCATTAGCAAAAGAAAAGATATTTAAAATTACTAATTTATTGGATATTAAGGTTCGAAAGGTCGTAAATATGCCTATATTATAGAAGGTAGTTCACGTTATGATACGTAATTAAAGATTTGCTCAAATCGAATAGAAACTTGTGCGCGTAGGCGTACGTGTTCAATAATTCATAAATTATATTTTAATTAAACGATTTTCACTTCCTTCGAGTTAATTTTTGACTACGGAACAAAAAATTTGAAAATTAACGACAATTACTTTTAAAAGCCCAAGGGTGGTTTTCATAACAACCAAATGAGCAGGATCATAAGACACGTGTTAGAGAAGAACAAAACGGGTGAAGCAATTTCAAAATAAATTCGTGCACAATCTCAGCACGAGTGTGGAAAGGAGAAGAAAAATTTCCGTTAAGAGATGAGTAAACGAGATGGAATGTAGCGTTTTCTAATTCATTTCTAATGGTGATGGGTGCAAGCAAGACGTTTAGAAAGAGATAAATAATCACCAGCTGCACGCGCTGACACAGGTGGCCAAAGTGTGGGAACGAGCTGGCTTCTGCGATTCCCACGATCCGGAGCTTGGGCTTGCGACCAACACACACCTGGGTTTCGTATATAAGGCGAGCCCCTTCTACTTTGAGTCATTCAGAGCTTAACGCTTGTGGAGTTAACAACGTTTTAGAACGAAAGTTTAGTGAAGTGCGATTTATTAGTTTTGCGAATATTTTTCAACAACATGTCTTACGAAATGTTAGCCGTCGAAGAACCTCAACCGATTTCAAGAACCTATCAATACAGGAAGGTTATGAAACCAATGTTAGAAAGAAAACGAAGAGCAAGAATTAACCGTTGCCTTGATGAACTCAAAGAACTTATGGTATCTGCTCTACAAAGTGAAGGAGAAAATGTATCAAAATTGGAAAAAGCCGATATTTTGGAGTTGACCGTTCGTCATCTTCATAAGTTACGCCGTCAACAACGACTTGCAGCAAATCCAGTAATCGATGCGGATAGATTTCGCGCCGGATTCACACATTGTGCAAATGAAGTGTCGCGTTGTTTAGCAGCAGTTCCTGGAGTTGATGTGCAATTGGGTACCAAATTAATGACCCATCTTGGGCATCGACTGAACGAAATGGATAAAGTATCACCTTTGGTTATACAAGTGTCTAGTCCATACACACCACCAGGATCACCAGCTCCCGAAAGTACGCTGACAAATTCCTACGCAATGCCTTTAACGCCAGCGTCTTCCACATCTTCCCGCCACATCTTATCACCAAATCAACCTATGGATTGTTCAACAACGGGCTTATTAAAAGTTGCCCAAAAAACCGAAGAAGTTTGGAGACCATGGTAAACCAACTGACAAATTTAATAAAATTGTCGTCTTCCATTAATATTAATTTTTTTCAATTTGTTTTGTATATAATGAAAAAATCTCACTGTGTCTTTCAGTTTTATGTAGTTGGTTCATTTTGCTCAATTGCTTTAATTAAATTAGGTTCTAGTTTTAAGTATAATTCAAAGAGATTGATCTCTATTTATAAATTTGTAGAGCTTTAAAAATGTAAATTTTTATCTTATAATGGTAATTCCAATAATTGCCAAGTGATATACTCAAAGTTGGTACCTGTGATTTCATAATTTTGATGATGCACCACATTATCGTTATGTACTATATTTTGAAAATCAAAATTATTTGCCTTGGTGTAATTGTGCAAAAAATTAAAGTATTTGTATTATGCGCAATACTGTGATACATGTTTGTATTTTTATAAAAGATTTTCAAATAAATATAATTAATATGTTACTTAAAATTAAAAATTTCTTTTATTTCTTTATTTTCAGATATCTTAAAGCTAATTTTTAAATTCCAACAAAAAATTAAGTTGGTCGAAGGTGTTTCAAGCAAAATATTGACAAAATTGCACGGTAAAATGCAAAATTTTGGCAGGTATAATCAAGTTTTCCGAATTTCATAGAAAAGAAATTGTTCAAAACAAACAGAAAGGAAATGATTCATACTCAGCACAAAGAGCAAATAAATTGCATAATTTTTGAAATCCCTTGAAACTGTTAGAATATCCTTTAAAATGTGAATCATAAGGTGCTATGTAAAAACCCATTATGCACCCACTTTTACACTTGAAAACAATAAGTAGGTACTTTGGACGTTGGCTGATCAAATTATTTTGTGCATAGTTCAGTTTTACAGATTTGTATCTTTTAACATTTTTGAATATTCAAATTTTTTATAAATCAATTTAATCGTTACTTTTGCTGGGAAAGAAATTTAAACAGTTTGAATTTAAATTTTACAAGTGGGTGCGCCCTCTATAGCACTAAGGAAGAATTAATCTTTAGATTTACCGACCGTATAAAACTAGGATACCAATTCGTTACTACTTTATAGAAACCTGCACATATTTTATTTTTGGTACTTATACAACAGATGGTAGTATATGTATTCTGAATGAAACCAGTAGGTATGATGGTAAAAAAATATAATGCACGCTCGCGTGCAACGTGAACGTGCCCACGGAGGCGGATAACACAGATTAATGATTCATATTCACACGATATTTTGATTTATTACTTTACGGCACATAGAAAATAGAAATAAGTAAAAGTAAAAAATCTTAAAAACCTTGTTTTCATTTGAATCTCCGCATGCAAACAGGCAAAAAGGGATATACTTAAGTCCATCCGTGGGCGTATGTTAGATGAAGGTGCATGATGGGTTTAAAGGGTACTTTGAACGTTTTAAAATAGAAGGTAAGTTCTATATGCGATTGGTTGGTTTGCATGAATTTAATCTAAATGCTCATTAAATCACTATACCCTCCCCCGCAATAGGTCAATTTGTTTTGATTACATGCAAAACCTTACAATTCTTATGATCCTTTTTTAAGACACCTTTTACCCAAAACAAATTAACGTCAAGATCTCTTGCATGCATACGCATTGGCAAAAATGACTGGCTGGAACAAACCTATAATAATATCCAACGTTAGATTAAACACCAACACATGGAAGTTTTCTTTAGGGTAAGATAGTCGTTGGTTACATGACAATTCATTAAATTGTTTTTCACTTTGAGGGTTCTGTGATTTTTGAAACTAAGATCTAACATCCAACTCTTCTTCTACTCTTATGTTTTATTTAGAAAACTTGCCTCCGATTTCTTTTGTTTCTTAGTTAGTTGCCACACGATAGTCTAAGTCGCAACAGAAAAACCCACAAACCTCGCATGCGCGACAAAGCTCTGGTACTGGACGGAGGTGTAATTTCTTACCTGGCATGTCTACTATTCCATCGTAGATCAGCGGGGCAAGTGGTGAAAATTAGAGTAATTTCTGTTACTTAGAAAAGGTAAAATTAACATGATTTTTCTTTGCGTTTGCAAAGAAATCAAAATCTGATATTTTGAATAATCGAATAGAGAATTAAAAGCTTGAAATTATGTAGATTTGAAATGCGTGTTACGAACAACATCAAATTGATGGCTGGATCAAGTTAAGTTTCAGTTCTATTTTGGTGATGTATTGATCTTGAGAATATTTCAATTAACGATTACACGCGACCACATAATTTGAGCACTACAATAAGTAAAAGAAATACACTACTATTTTGGAAGGAAGAAAATAATCATATTGTAATTTATCACTCTAAGCCACAGCCGTGGGGTGATGTGACCGCTGGTTGACTACAGAGCGGATATTCTGGGTTCAAATCGCGGATTGCACAGTATTTCTTAGCTTGGCCATTCAGTGGACATCCACATGGTGTGGTGAAATAAATATTGATTTATCGGAAATAAGTAATATGGGGACTAATCCACCTCGCTAATCGGATTTGTAATTCCCAAAAAGGGAAAAGCAATGTTCTACTTAAAACGTAAAAAGCTTAATAAATAAATTTATCACTCACTTAAAATATTTTACGTTAAAGTGTGATTTTTGGATAATCTCTGGTGGATTTTCTATATGACACCATCCTACACAATCCCCTAGGAGCGCCAAGTTGTAAAAGCATATTTCAGAAGCAACAGTTTAAATGTTAAAAAACTTATTAATTTTAGTTCTTGACATTGACCGTTACGGTCAACCGAGACCGAGTACGGTCAAATACTTTGTAACTTTTCATACTTTTCAAAATCTTAAAACCTCTTACATAATGAGAAGGAAAGTCGGGTTCAAATAAATTGTAAAAATAATGATAATAAGACGTGGGCGTCGTTTAGCTTTATTATAAGAGTACAAAAATATTTGCATGTATTGCTGTCGCAGTTCAATAAAAGTCGTACGACGTTACCAATATTACTGTAAGTGCATTAGTTAAACTAGTAGTAGTAGTAGTAGTAAAAGTTTTGATTCACGTAGTGAAAATTACTCCGACTACGTTTTGCATGGTAAAAAAGTTTCAATTTGAAATTTTGGTGAAAAGAAATAAAGGAATAAAAACAAATAAATAAAAGAAACGACGCACTTTATTATACAGTTGTTTGCCCAGGAATTTTTAGCTTGATTTACACAATTTTAAACTATGAGTAGCTGCTAACTTATTTGAAGCCAATTAGGTAGATGAAAAAGTATTGTTAACCTTCCTTTGTGAGAAGCTAAGTAATAGCTCAGCAGTTGCATTAATGAAGCAGTTGCTTTGACCCAAAACAATAAATTCTGATCTTATTGTCAGCAGCATGACAATGTAGTTACGGGGTATTGATTCTTTGCCATCGAATAATTGCAGCTCCTAATACAATGTCATTCCTTTATCACACCTACAATTACGCTACGCTACATTAATAAAATTGTACTCTTTAGCAAAATATACTGTTTTAGAATTTTTTAACTATAATTGTGACTTATTAGTTTTTTCATCTTGAAGCTTTTAGAATTAATATGAAAATTTTCGAGTTTATTTATTGGATCGTTGAGAAGTAAAAACTACTGCAATTAATATTAAGGTAAGCCAAGAGCTTCAGTGCACGTGGACCGTAAGGAACACAACCCGCTCAGCAATAATCATAATAATAAGGTTTGAGGTACATGTAACAATGAGGTAACCTCAAGTCATATAAAAAAAACTGTAATATTTAATTAGTAGATGGGCTACGCTGGTTCTAGAACACTTTAGATATCAAGATGATTAGCTTTTAATTGAAATATTATTCGAGGATTAATTAAAATAATTCTGCTATTTGTTTTAATTAAGAAAATTTTCCAATTGGATTAATCCTTCATTGAGTTTTTGATTGTATATTGCTATTGAAATATTTCAAATGATCAATTAAATAAATAACTATCACTCTGTGGGTAATTAGCACACAATATTATGTACGTCTTATTATAAATTTATGTTAATTAACTCATTAATGATGTTGTGATTTATTTGTTTGAAATTTTAATAAAATGATCATTTTGTGAATTACAGTATTAAACAAGTGTAAAAACACCCTTGTATTATACTCTAGAGTCTAGAGCTTTCACAGAATGGTGCTTTTGAATGCTTTCCTGAAATTGTTTCAAATTTAGAGGATTTCAGCAACGCAATTTTTATTTGTTAGATAAGCAAACTTCACAATAAATAAAAATACAATTGGAGTTACAATTTTAATATTAAAGAAAATTAATTGTTAATTTTTAAAATTAGATTTTAACTGAGGAATGATTTTAAGGACATTCTGGACTTTTATTTTATGGAAGACAAGATAAACTCGCACGCACTTGGGCCACTTAATCGGGTTCTTTGTACTACTTCGATTTCACCATAGCGTGTGGATGCCCATTGGAAGAACGAACTAAAAAATTCTGTCAAGACCGTGCATTTTCTCTTCGATTTGTGTACTAAGTTTTCGATATGATTTCTATTGTCTATTCTATAATATTACAGAGGAAGTTAAAAAATGTGGATGAGTTGTATACAGAATTGTTAATATTTAATCTATTTAATTGTATACCTACCTAATGTTTAGAAAGGTCAACATATTTTCTTAAATACTTCAAGAAGAGGTTATCAAAAAATGTGTATTACTTAAAAAATTAAATATTTTTGTGTGTCTTTATATACCTAATTAGACATGTAAAAATGTTAATGCGATTATTTCGGGTTGAAAAAATGCCATTAACTAAATTCCGCAACAAAAAAGTCTATATAAACATAGCTGCGCCGAATTTCAGACACACTTGCGCCTTTATCTCGCAAATATTATGTTCTACCGTACCTGATTTTATTTGTTTAGCGTATAATAATTTTGATCGGCTGAATAAAGAATTTTGAAACGACATTGAAGTTATAAAATAATAAAGAAATACCTTCACCGTATATTTAACTGTAAGTAGAACACAATTTAATACTTTATCATTTAATAATATTTATACGCTTTACATGAATCTAGAAAAGCAATGAAAAACAGCAAAAATAAGGCCAAACCAACATTTGGGGAAAATTTAAAATATTATTTTTCGCAATACTGTGATGTATCGAGCATGCACGGCTTTAGATATTTAGGCGAACGCGGACGTTATATTTTTGAAAGGTAAGTTAAAATTTAGTTAAACTGCAAACAAAATTTACTTAAATTTGCAAGGATAATATGGATTTTAATTCTTATTGCCGTATGGACTGCCTGTGGACTTTTAACTTCTAAAATATATCATAAATGGAAAACTTCGCCTGTTCTTGTTTCTTTTTCAACCACCGAAACCTCAATTTGGACAATACCATTTCCGTCCATTACGATCTGTCCACAAACTAAAACATCCACTGATTTCAATTACACTTTAGCACTATTAAAAAAAAGTAGTGGACTGGATCTAACACCAGCCGAGTAAGCAGTAACAAAAATTATTTTTGTAACTAATTTAATTTTTTACATTCTTTAGACAAGATAAATTAAACAGCATGTCACTTGTATGCCAAGGAAAAATCATAAGCTTAATTTCAAATTTCACGCAACCTAACTTTGTAAACGATTCGAATATCAACTTATTAAAAACGGTAATTATTTATATACAATTGTACTTTCTTTTTTTTAATAAATAACATTCCACATTATGTTTAGCTAGCGTTACCCATATTTAATAAGGACTATTGGACCATATCTTGGTTAGGTCAGAAGATCCAAATGGAAGAGTTTGTTTATACCGATGCAGGCTATTGTTATAATTTTAATGGCTTGCATATTAATGAAATTTTAAGAAATCCGGAGTAAGTTCTATTCAACATATCTAATGATACGAAATAAACTTCTTTAGAGAATATTCAGAAATGGAAAATATTGATAATCAAAAAGTAGATGATTGGCTCTATGATGAAGGTTATCAGGAAGATGATAGGTTAGAAAAATATCCGCGAAGAACTTTTGTAGCTGGAATTTCTGGAGGGGTCAAATTTAGTATTTATACCGATAATAAACATTTAGACTATGCTTGTGAAGATGGTATACAAGGTTTTAAAGTAAATATCATCAGGTTTTGTGTTAGCTCGTAAATCCAACAACGCGCATGGCCCTGTATTTCTACTTATCGTCAATTTATTTATCTTTATTAGTACTTCAAAATACTTTTTAGGTTGAAATACATCACCCAGCTGAATTACCCGATATGAATCGCAATTTTATGCTACCATTAGATAATGATTTAAAAGTTTCAATAAAACCAAACATTATAATGGTTGATGAAGAATTAAAGGTGTATAAAGCACAATACAGAAACTGTTATTTTGCTGATGAAAGACCTTTGTTTTATTATAAAAAGTATACTCAAAATAATTGCATATCTGAGTGTATAGCAAATTACACGTTAGCGCATTGTAAATGTTTAGCGTTTTATATGCCAAGTAATTTATTTTAAGCTGATTAGTGTTTACTTTTTTCAAAAATTGTATAAATTTTAGAAGCTAGAGAAACTCAAATTTGTGGGTCTGGTAATCGTGATTGCTTAGAAGAATGCAAAGGTCTTGTTATTCTACAAAAAAGATTCTTGATTTTCTACTAATTTATATTTTTAGTTAATTATACTTTAACTTCTAAACCTGAAGATTTAAAATTGTCCGCTATTGGAGACTGTGATTGCTTACCATCTTGTGTATCTGTCGAGTACGATGTTGAAATTTCTCAAAGTATTTGGGATTGGAAAAAATTAGCAAGATCTCTCTCAAATTTAAATTCCAGTCTTATACCGAACGCCGATATTGACAAGTAAGGAAATAATTTTAAACTTCTCGATTGGTTTACCGAATTCTATTTCGTAGTGGACATTTATCATCGATGTCAATTTATTACAAGGAAACACAGTTTTTGACTTCAAAAAGACACGAACTTTTTGGAATTGTAGATTTATTCTCCAATATTGGTGGATTATTAGGTTTATTTATTGGATTTTCAGTAACTTCGGCAATAGAAATTGTTTACTTTGTTACTCTTCGTTTAATTTGCAACGTGAAAATATATGGAAAGCAATATTGGTCTGGTGATAAAAATTTAATAAATTGAAATTGAATTGACGACCACGACATTTAAAAACTTTGCAATAGGAAAAGAAAATATGTATATCATTAAAAATTAATTTGTGTCATTTTAAACCTAAAAAAAAAAAAACGATATTTTGGCCGTCTAAAATGATAAAATAAACATTTAGCTGATATTCACCGTTTATTTTTAATTATTTAAAAATATAAAACTTGTTTGAAATGAAGTTATTTTGTCTCCTGTCATTTAACACATGTTTACTAAAAATAAAATTGGATTGATTTTCATAGAAATTTAATACTTTACTTTCTTTAAATTTATTTTTGCAACAAATTATTTTTGGTATTTTCTGTTTAACCTGCGACAGAAAATTAAATTTTAATTTATTAAAATGAAAATATATTTTACTTCAATTTATTTACATTAAATTAAAATATATAAAATATTTCGAGTTTTTAACTTGTGAAAATTAATTATGAATTATTTTAAATAAATTGCAAGTTAGTATAGGTATAATACGTTATCTAGTAGGTATAATAATAAATTATTATTTATTACATTAATTTGTAATTTATATAAAATAATTTATATAAAAATTTATTAATAGTTGATTAAAATTTCAGCAGACCAGCAGTCTAGCGTAAATAAAACACGGATAGACTAGAGAGCGGGAAACTGCGGTTCTAATCCTGGTTGCGTCAGATATGTGTTGTGATCTAAAAAGTCCAAAATTAATCTGGGGACTACTCGCTAACCCGTCTGCTCAACGTGGTGAGTTATGGGCAAAACTCCTTTCCCCCCACTTGGGGGAGTATAAAAGGGAGGCTTACATCCAACAGTGGATAAAGAAAAGGTTGAAAAAAAGAGAAAATTTCAGCAATGGTTGTTCTTTATTACTTGGTTGGTTATCTAAATTTCTTTTCAAAAATAAAATTCAAAAACCGAATATTGCACTTATCCTATATAAGGAAGGATTCATTGACTTTCACTAAAAATCTAAAATACTGAATACCTATTTCAGTATCTCGAAAACCAAACGAGAAATAGAGGGAGACAAAGTTTTTTGCTGCTATAGAAGTATAGTACATTTCTGATGGGTTTAAAAACAGAAGAAACAAAATGACATTCGTTATCACCGTGTGAAGAAAACGTGGTAAGTGTAAACTACAATAATTAAATTTCAATCACTAAAATATACCACATTATAAAACAAAAGAATATTTAAATATTAATTTATACGTGATTTTAAAGAGGGAAATTGTAAAATAAAATAAAATTAATTTGTGTTAATCTAAGGTGGACCGAACAGTCAACCAGACAAAGTTTAGGAAGGATACGGCCCATCCACAGGCGACTATGTGGGTTCACTGTGTGACTCGCTGTGGCTAATATAACGAGTTATGATTATTCGATAACAGGAAACAATGCCTGATAAGATTAATACGAGTATAATAAAATTACAAAAATTATGCTAAATGCAATTATGCCATTCCCATCACCTTGGGTTGTAAACGAAATGCATTATTAGATAATGCTTTCTTTATAATTGGTTATTACAATTTATTGTTTGTCAAAAAAAAAATATTAACCACTTCATACCCACATTATTTATTTCTGATAAAAAACGTATTTACGTTTGATTCTTAATAAAAATATTAAATAATTTAATTTTTATTTTGTGCTTGTGGAGAGGCCTCAAAAAAGCAAGTTGGCGTTGTCTTATTCGTTTTTCGTCATCGGATTTTTTCCTGAGTTGGTCATTTCTTAATCCTGCCGTTTGTGTTCCCATTGCCTAACAAGATTTAAATTTCTTTATTTTGCTGTTCAGTAGGGGTTTGCATCAAAGCCATCACCCCTTTTGCATTATTGCACACCGTTGTTTTTACGAGGATCCTAATTATTAAGCCTTTCATCAAAAGTTACCCCCCCCCCAGTTATTTCGATGGTTTTAATCACAACATAATTGTGCCGTTCACTGAGACAGATGTTTGTGAGAGTCGCGTTCTGCGACACCTCGGTTTACTTTTTTTTTCATCGGTAGTAAGCAATCGTGACATCTGGTTAAGTAAGTGGCCGTACTTTTAGAAACTGTAATCTTTCAAGTACGTTAGTATTTACTTAACTTTGTCAAGAACGTTATGAGCCTATCAATGATAAAATCCGGTCTTTTACCACTGGTGAATATCCCAGCGTCATCACAGTACAATCTAATTTGAATGTAGGGGTCCACTAGGTGGGCAAGGTCGGTGCTTCGTGGTACGTAAAAAACGCAAATAAGAAGAGAGGATAGACTTTTGGATTACCTCTGCGAGGATATCTCTCAAGTAAATCGAACTTCCTCCATCTTTACCCGAAATCTTCTGTTGTTCATGTACGACGCTAAAAGAAGTATTAGGGTCAGTAGGATTTTTGACGCTAACATTTTGTAGAGTAGACCTTGCGGCCATACCCTATTAAAAGTTTTGATGATATTCAAGAAGACCACCCCCCGTAGCTTTGCCTATCTTCCATCTAGGTTGGATAATTTTCTCGCAAACCTTACCCAGTAATAGTAACAGACTGATTGGCCTCTATGAGAAATGAAATATTTTCCCAGCCTAGATGGTCATCTAAATAGTTCTCCTAACTACTATACAATGGATCCGCCATTATTTGGACTTCATGTAAGTGGTTAATATCATTTGACCTTATGAAAGTTCCGTGTCTAAATATCTAATTCCCATTTTAATTATTGTTATAATTAACATTAAAATAGCATTAATTATATCAATAACACGATATTATGTTATTTGCAATTACTGCGATTAATAACAGAATTTTAATATTCTAAATTAATTTTGCGATCTGTATCAACTCTCCTGCTATGAGGAATTACTATACCATGATCAATATAACCAAAAATTGTACAAAGTGAAAAGCTTGGCACCTCGAAATATCCTTGAACTTTTCTATGGTTTCTAAGGCAACATTGTCTAGAACAGTATTTATGGAAACAACTTATAGATTAATGTTTTCTTTCATAAATTGCAAAATAATGTGAAATGTGTAGGTTATAATAAATTTGTGTAATAAAACGGATGGTTTTTAAAGTAATTGGATTTATATAAACGTGTAGATTTGTTTTGATTTTATTGGAGATAACGCCATCTATAAAAGTATGTGTTAAACTATGTATTTATTAAATTTAATTATTATTGATTTATTGTAATAATTGTCGCATTGTACAAACAAGATGAAAACTGAAATCTGAAATCTTGGTATAAATGGTAGGCAAGGAAGAAAATAATGAAAGAACGCTGTTGGTGATCATATTTTGTGCTTATCAATTCGAATTAATGAGCACATAATGTTTTTAATTTTGTTTGACAAGAGTAGAGTCCCACATAGAAATCACTGATTTGTGCTATTATAGTAAATCACTACAATTAAATAAAAATGTTACTTAACAATCTTCAAATAGACAATGATGCCTATGAATAGATTAACGAGATTCTCACTAGTTTATTAATGCACTAAGAATCTCGTTAATCCATTGTTAATCCAGTTTTCAACGTCCTTTTTGTACTGTTTCTAATTTTTATTTTCTTTTTTCACAACTCACGACTTTCATTACTTCTATTTTAAAAATTAATATTATGTGATGTTTTAAGTTTTTTCTTTGGTTAAAGAATTTTCTACGAGAATAATATTGTAGGTACTATTTATTAATATGTAGTTGTTATAAATACAAAAAACCTGCCTAAATATTACTTTGCTTTTAAAAACTATTTATGTATTCTAAACGATTGTATTTATTATAACAGACATTTAAAGTAAGTATATTAATGATATTATGTTATATGATATACTAATAGTTGTCCATTTTTGAAGGGCGTTTCCTACCACAAAAATAGATTATTTTTCAAACTGGGTTAATCCTAATAATCCTTCACATCAAGCTAGTAGTAATATGTTATAAAAATTGTAAGTACTTTGAACAGTAGTTTATCGTTAAAACAGTTTTTGTTAAATTTACTTCCTTTTAGCAAAATTTTAGTTCTTTTTGTAGCTAATCTCTTATTATTTATGAAAATTATAAATATATTTCCTTTTCTTACGAAAAGTTATTACTGTTATATAGTTATACTTATCTTGATCTCAGGTTTAAAAAAAAGCAATGACATAAAAATAAAATTATGCTGTATTCGATTTCGATCTTTTTTTTGAAAAAAAGTTTGTAAATAATTTTAAATTTTAGTTTGTTTAAAGTTTATTTATACAGTAAAATCATAAAATCTTTTTTTTCAAAACTGTAAAACGAAGAGAACATAATTATTTTCTCCCCAAAAAACAAATAGTAGGTACAAATACAAACATGAAAAAAAGTGAAGTCCTAGTTTGGACAATTCTGAACGAATAACCTGACAGAAATGAAAAATAACAGTTGTATTATTCCGACATCAATTCCGTCAGATAATTTTTGGGTTGATTGAACATTTCCAGTAGGCTTCACCTTGAAGGCTTATAAACTTGATTCCATGTTTTAGATCTGGACAATTGCCAAAAGTTAATAAAAATGTTTTCAAATGCACTTATATTAATAAAATCTTAAATTATCCATAAATAATGTTTTAATTAGTCAATATTGCGAATCAAGGATACAAAAGAAATTTAAATAATTTGTTACCATTTTCAAAATTACCATCACAGCGTATGTACACAGTTCCGTTTAATTATAGATAACAATAGAAATTTATTACGTGCAATTATTTAATCTGGTAAATAGGAGGAAGAAATTATACCGAACTTAAGTTGGCACAGTAGTAGTTGTGTGTGCATTGTAGAAACTTGAATAATAAATTCACACAATGCGAAAATTTTGTATTATTTAGTCACATTGAATAAGGAAATGTAATTTTATCTAAATTAATGGTAAGAAAAATTTGTTTGTTAAAATTTCTAAATGAAACAATCACTTTAACTTATTGAAGATATTAGTTGGAATTTTGATTTTCATATTTTTAATACCTATGTACTATGGTCATATCGTGGTACTATAGGCTGAGTTAGACTCTCAAATACGGAGTTGCTATTTTTTTTTCTAAGTGTTTATATTATCTGTATCAAAAAATGCATTACTTGTATAACGAGTTTTTTACGAAGTTGGACGAATTATGTACTAGCTAATGTTAAATTGCAGCCATACGATATTCTACATCAGCTGTATCATTCTTGCTGATATAACATAGCGCCTATTCAAATCTACAGTAAAATTCGTAATTTCAAACGTATAGCAGTTGTCTTGCGAGAAGTTATTGTAGTAAATTTAATGTCATGTCAAGTTACGTAAAAAAAGTATAAAAGTTAGTTCTACATTAACAATGGAAGATTCGCAAGCAGGAAGTAAGTTAGGTAAGCACTATATTATTTTCGAGTATCGTAAATTGCTTATTTCCCATACAGCACAAAGCAAAAACTTATTCACCTACTATAACTCAATAAATTTTCCACCTTATTGTTGCACAAAAGTTAAATTTGAAAAAACATCCTATTTTATTTTAGATCGGAGTAGCAATAAGTATTCAGAAGCTAAATTTGATGTTGTAGAAGAAATTCCATTAAATTCGGATCCATCAAATCCAAAACACGATAAAAATTCACCTCGCTCGGAAAACTTACCATACTATTTTTCTCAATATTGTGCTGCTACCAGTATCCACGGAATTAAATATATTGGAGAACGTGGCAGATTTATTATAGAAAGGCAAGAGGGCTAATAAATGCCTCGTTGCACCAATTAACCTTAAAGTTTTAAGCGTTCCATAATTCGGTAAGTACCTCTTATTCAATTCAGCAGTAATGCAGTTTTTACCTAATTAAGTAGCGCTTAACACTTTAAGAGTAAGTTGTGCAACCGGGTGTTAATAAATGATTATCCATTACTCCATTACCTAACTCATTGTTTACAGAATATTGTGGTCTATTGTTTTACTCATTTTATCATATTTCTGCATATTTCTGATCGTTAAATCGTATTATAAATGGCAAACATCTCCTGTTATTGTAACTTTTGCCACAACCGAAACACCAATTTGGGAGGTGCCTTTTCCAGCGGTTACAATTTGTCCAGAAGTCAAAACTAATCCTGAAATTTTCAATTATACTGATGTGTATTTGAGGAAACTATTTCAACTTAACGTCACCGAAGAGGAGTAAACGGTAACATTTTTTATTTTGTAAAATTTTAATTAGATTTCTTTAGGGAAAATGCATTCAACAATTTGGCTTTAGTTTGTCAAGGAATAATTCAATTAAAGGTTCTTGAAAATTTAAAGACCAACTTGACTGTTAATAGCGATGTAATAGACGACATTGTGACGGTAATTATACTTATTTTTCAACATTTTATTATCATGTAACTCAGATTTTTTGAATAGTTATTTGAGTCTAGCTTTTCAAATGAAACAATTGAAACTCATTGGCTTGGAAAAGAAATAATTGATATGGAATATACAAGGACGTTGACAGAAGAAGGAGTTTGTATTAGCTTTAACATGATAAGTGCAGATCATATACTGAGAGATCCGAAGTAGATTTTTATCAACTCGCAGGTGACAAAGATAATAAAGTATAAAATTTTAGATCTTACCTTATGTCGGAAAATAATATGTCAAATGCACATAAGTGGAGCTTGGGAACCGGCTATGAGAGCGATGCAGGCCTTGATGCTAACCCGAAAAGGACATTTACTTCAGGTATAAAAGGAGGTGCTCAATTTTTGCTGTTCACTAACCACAGTCACTTAAGTTATATGTGTGGCGATGGAGTACAAGGATTTAAGGTAATAATAATTTTTAGGGGCAGGCCTATAAGTGACCCCACGATTCTTAAAATTTGTTGTTACTTTTAACAGTAACATCTGTGACCAGTTATTTTCCGTAAGGTTACATAATATACAGCCGAGATATTTAAACCCATGGTATGTCTTAACAAGCCTTAGACTAAGTATTTACGTCTAGTGCACGTACGGCCAACAGAATGGAGAAAATGGGACGTTCTTACGTTGAAAATCAAAACTGTACAATTGATTATTTCCAAGATTAATCGATATTTGATATCTGCTCATGGCTTAAACGTTTCATTCTCTGGGCCTAGTTATCATGCTCAAACTTAATTTTTTTAAAAATTTATTAACATTAGTATAGCAAGGTTTTTGATTAAAATTGTCTTATATCAACTTAATAATACTAACAAAGCTTTAAAGGTAGGTACACATAATTTTAGAAGATATTTAATTTTAAAATTACAACATATTTCAACGGTTTACTAATAGGTAGTACTTATTTAAAATTTTACTAACAAGTTTTTTAGCTATGTCATTGTGTTCAATCTACAAGTCATTAGTAATTTAGTAAAACGCAGCCTACGTTTTGTGCTCTAATTCATCATAATTTCGGAAGGTAATTCTCAAACCATTAATTCTATAAACGTATACTCATCTTGATGTCATGACTGAATTGACATCTCTCGGGAATTTTGTTGAAAATAAAGCAATACAAAATAAATGTTTGTTTCCCCTAATTTTACTTTAATATTATGTTAAAATTTTTAATAATCACTACATCATTAAACAAAACTAATAAATAATAATAAAAATTATGGTAGTGGAATTGGCTCAAACTAAATTGAATCATTATTTCATTAAGCTTTTTACATTCTAAGTAGAATATTGCTTTCCCTTTCTGGGAATTACAAATCTGGTTGGCGTGGTGGATTAGTCCCCATATTTCATAGTTCAGATAAATCAATATCGATTTCACCATAGCGTGTGGATGCCCACTGGAAGGCAGAGGTAAGAAATTCTGTATAGTCCGCGATTTGAACCCAGAATTTCCGCTCTGTACTCAACCAGTGGTCAACAAGTTGAATCATCGAAGGAAAATATCTTAAAATATGTTAATCATCCTTAAATGTGTAGAGAGAACGTGCCACTGTCGCTGTGATTTAATTTAATTTAAATTGAGATTTCTCAAATACCAAGATGGACTTAACTAAGGCTTAAACTAACTTGAAAGAAAAGAAGAAGATTATTTGTTGGCTCTAGAATATATTTTTAATGAGTTGAACTGGCTCAGAGAATCCTACTCTTAAAAATTACCGTTTAGGTGGTGGACGACTCCCTAGGGATATTTTTAATGAACGGACTGTCTTGGAGATCCACATTTTCAAAGATTCTTATTATTTATTTAGTTAAAATAATAGTAATAAAATAAAATAAAACTTATTTGGTCAAATAAAATTTTATTCTAGGTTATGATACATCATCCATTTGAACTACCAGATATTAATAAATACATTCGCTTACCATTAGACGAATACGTTCAGGTGGGAATTAAACCCAAAATGATGACAGTTTCAGAAACTCTCAAAAGTTACAGTCCCGATATTAGAAACTGTTATTTTTCGGACCAAAGACGATTAAAATACTTTACTAATTATACTCAAAATAATTGTATGAGCGAGTGTTTAGCCAATTACACTTTGAGTGAATGCAAGTGCTTGCCTTTTTATATGCCAAGTACGTAGATATTATTTACAAGAAAATAATAAAATGGTTATAATTCAAAATTTCAGAAGATTCTCATACTCCAATTTGCGGTTTAGGAAGCATTAACTGCGTGGAACAATGTAAAGGTAACTTAAATTTAACTTTAATTTGGCTATAATGTGTTTTGCGTATTTTCAATTTTTTTCAGTGGATATTGGCAATCCAGCAGTGGGCACAGGAAGTTGGAATAAGTGTGATTGTTTGCCTTCATGTGCCTCTTTGGAATACGATATTGAAATATCTCAAAGTAAATGGAAATGGCGGAATTTCTTCTTACTTCTTGAAAAAATTGCAGGCGAAAAAATTGATATAATTAATTTTAAAAAGTAGGTTAATTTTTTTAAGTAACTTTAAACAATTTAAAATTAAGAATATTTTAAAGAAAAAAGGAATAATGTGATGTTATTTTTAGAGATCACGTTTCATCTCTAACGGTGTACTACAAAGAACTTCAATTCATGACTTCCGAAAGACATGAACTGTATGGGTACGTGGATTTTTTTTCGAATACTGGAGGTCTGTTGGGATTGTTTATCGGATTTTCTGTAACATCGGCCATAGAAATTATATACTTTTTGTCTTTACGTTTAATATGTAATATTAAAATGCATGGGAAACGAGTTTGGTCAGGAGATTTTGAGTTATTACAAAAAGAAAAAGAAGATCAATGTATGTAACTAAATCTTTTTAGTTGTCGAAGTGTCTATTAGATAGATATTCAAAAATTGTTTGTTTTGGAAAAGTACTCGTAAAAACAAATTTTTAAAATTTTTACTTGATCTCTTTTTTAGTAATTAGGAATAAACACATATATTTTATTGGCGGTGCTGACGCTATTATAAAAATTAATTATTTTAAAAATTTAGTTCATGTCTTCGCAGTTAATCATACAATTCCGTAATAAAGCACTACTACTATGTTTATCAATATATTTTTGTTTGCTGCAATGATTCATTATATTATTAGGTTCGTATTTTCTCTTCTACATGTTTCAGTACAAAAAAGTTTTTGTACAGTCTACTCTCCTTAAATAAAACTCTCTTATAGTTCGAACTCTTCTCAAAATCAAATTTATTAATTCAAACTTTCTTTAAATCGAATTCAATGTTGGGAATTTGATGTCAATTTACATAAAATTCTCCTCTCTATATATCAAATTTTAATTAATCAATGAGGTGATTGATTTCTTTAATAACCCCGTCGCGTCTAAGATTTGTGATTTTTTCTCAAACTTTGCACAGAAAAAAATGTGTACTTAAAAGTAGAACAATTTGTGCCTAGATTGTCTACAGGTACAAATTGTGTAAAAATTTAGCACAATTTGTGCTATAAAATAGTACAATTGCGCTAGAGATGACTGAATTTGACTAAAATTAAGTACAATTGTACCTAATTTTCATTCAATTTGTACCTGTAGACAATCTAGGCACAAATTGTTTAAGTACACCTTTTTTTTCTGTGTGTTATATTTCTTTTCTTCTTCTTCAACTTAAAAGCCTTATTATCTGCGTCGTTTTCTTGGCAGTTCTATAACTGTCTAAGACAGTTCTGAGAACTGAAAGTTCTATAAGCATATAAATACTTTATATCTATTAGGTAGCTTGCTGGGCGGGCCTTCAGATGTGCCTGTACCCTGGTTTTTATGTAAATGATAAGGAGAAACACCTACTTAACGCGCCTTCCCAAGCACGACTACACGAGTTGACTGTAATTTTCCAAATCTTAGAATTAAGTTATTATTATATTTTACTTTTCAATTGCAATCAAATTTTGTAAAATAAAAAGGAGGCAGGCACAGGTTGTATATCAAAACTTTTCAGTCAAATATATTACATTATTTATAATCAAAGATAACAGATAAATCGTTTTTTGGACTTGTTGAATCCGCAGCAGGATTGCACCTTTTAGATATTTTTGATGATAAATTACTTCACTTATAATAAATTTGATGTACTGCTCTACCGGTTTTATTTTTATTTCGCCTTTGCTAACAATGATTTTTCAAACTGTGAAATGTATTGTTTGATAGGAATAGTTTACGCGGATATAACATTCATTTTCTTAGTATAAAATTGATAATATAGTCTGTCCCAGGAGAGCTCAAGTATGACTCAATCAATGGTTTTTTGTAGTAACTCGAATATGCTGAAAGATATTAAAAATGTCAAAGAGGCCAAAAGTGTTCAGTAGAAAAAGACCAATATTTTTTTGGTTCAAATATTTTAGATATCAATTACCGTTTTTACTCATACTCGAGCTCTCGTGGGTCAGACTACAATAAATATTTTTAGCAATTTTTTTAAAATAAATCAAATATTATGAAGGTTTGAAAATAAATTGTAGTGATGACTTAAAATGGTCACCAAAGTATTTAGATATAATGAATGAGGTTATGTAATAAATTACTAAATGAAAAGTTATGTATTATGTACATTGAAGCTCAACAACAATAATAAATAAAATAAATAAATTATTAATAAACACTAGGTCTGTTTGGTACTACAGTCCTAGTGCTACACTAACTACACTACTACAAATTGATTGGTGGTACAATTACCAACCCACTTTTTACACCAATCAATTTGTAGTAGTGTAGTTAGTGTAGCACTAGGACTGTGGTACCAAACAGACCTACTATTTATGTATGTTCATCAAACCATTATTTAATATTTTATTTAAGTTATTTATATTCATCCAGGAAGATTTTGTTGAAATCACAGAGCATAGAAAAATTAAATCAATAATATGTGATTTAAATTATATTTTATTTCAATATAATTTTTTAAGTTATATGATGTTTTTGCCTATACAGTAAAGTCCTGAATAAGACGTCTATTGAGGTCTCCCAAGAAATGTTTGGGTGAACGTCTGAATTACGAGAACAGCATTGTAATTTTCACAAACCAGAAGATTCAATTTCAGAAAATCAATCCACACTTTTACTATTGTCGAAATCGTCATTAAGTAATATTTCTTCATCGGAAAACATTTATCTGTCAGAAATATTCAATGTCTCATGGTGGCCCACTATATCAGTAAAAATTGTTTACTTATCTGTTATATGGTTCAACGTCGGTAATAATCCCACTTCTGATGTTAAATCCTTTATTAGTTTTCTTATATTATACTACCTATTACAATATCTACTCGTACATTCTGCTATCTCGTGTCATCTTATTCACTTCTCATTTACGTCTCATTCCATTTAATCTATTTCATTTCGCCAATTTGGCTTTTTATATAAGACAATTCAGTCGACTATCATCATTAGCCAGGGCCGTACTTAATTAATTTTAGGTTCTTACCGTTTATACAATTTGAGTTTTCCTTGTCTGTACCTATTACATTTTAAAAAAGTGTGATAAATACAGTTTAACGTGGATTCCATACCAGGAAAAGGCGCCGTGATATTAGGTCATCATAAGCACTAAAGTTAACCTTTCAATAATTATGTACTATATATAACGAACAAAGGTACTCACTGACACAGAATCTTTTCATTAACCCAATTTGGTTGTGGTTTTTATTTAATTTATTTATTTTTTTAATATTTATATTTACTTTATCTTTATCTATTGATTGGTGAGAGCCGTCTTGAATTCAAAAAGATCTCGATCAGAGTTCCCAATAATGTATTTTTAGAGTCACTAATTTTGGTATTAAATACTCTAGTCCAGTCTAGACGATGGTGATTTAGTAAACAAAGAAGCTTTTGAGTCTCCCATGACTTTTACAGTAACTATGGCTGTAGATAATTGAAGAATATTTTGTAAGCAACCACATGTTCAAAAGTTTCTTGATTTGAAAAATAAAAATTCCAATAATCAGAAACTGAAAACAATCGGTTGCTCCAGTCGAATGTCGTTTATACCTGCACAATCCAACTTATAATGACAATTGTCAAAACTGACAAATAGAATTATCCTATCTTCGTATTTTTTTTTTAAATTTAATGTAATATTTTATAGGTTTCATGTAACCTTAATGTAACTAAATGGAAAAAGTCTATCCTTATTTTTCAGAATACTGCACTGCTAGTGCAATTCACGGTGTTAAATATATAGGTGAACGCGGAAGAAGTCGTATAGAAAGGTTAGAAAACTTAATGTTCATTTTCTAAATTATGTTTTGAACAATAATATTGTTTTCTAGAATTTTTTGGTTGATGGTTGTATGCATTTTAATGTGGATATGTGTAGACTTAATCATGAAATCTTATCATAAATGGCAAACATCTCCAATTATTGTAACCTTTGCTACAACCGAAACACCAATTTGGGAAATACCCTTTCCAGCAATTACAATTTGTCCAGTTGTGAAAACAAATCCAAAAGTTTTCAATTATACCGTTGCGTATTTAAAGAAACTTAATAATACGGATCTTACCGCAGAAGAGTTAAATCTAATATGAAATTTATTTTGGATTTCTAATTGTTTTTTGTTTGCAGAGAAAAATTTTTTAATAGTATGGTGTTAATTTGTCCAGAGACTATCGAACCGTTACTTGAAAGGATTAAAAATAAAAGTTTAACTGTAGATGACGAAGCAATTAGAAATCTTGTACTGGTAGTAATTATGATATTTTAAAATTTCTACCAATACAATAATTTTAAGTACTTTGCTAGCTTTTTGAGTCTGTCAAAATAAATGAAAAAATAAGTGCATGGTGGCAAGGTAAACTCATTACTGAAGATTACACATATACACTGACCGAAGCAGGTATTTGCATTAGTTATAATATGATAAGTTCCAATGATATAGTAAAAAATCCCTTGTAAATTATTCCACTTGCGCATTACAAAATATTTAGCATACCAAATTTTAGTTTATTTTCTTCGAAATCAAGGCTAAAAACATTAAGAGCAAATCAGTGGTTTGTGGATACTGGATATGTGACTAATGCCGATATTGATGCTTATCCAAAACGAACATTTGTGGCCGGAGAAGCAGGTGGCTTACTTATTCAAATTGTAACTGTTGATAGTCATTTGTGTTACACGTGTGGTGATGGTGTGCAAGGCTTCAAGGTAACATTTTTCAACATATTATGGTAATAATATAGTTTGGTTTCTGGAATCATGTGCACATTTAAAATTAGAAATTTGAAAGCAGCCTGGGGCTCTCCTCCAGCCCTCATGGAGCTTGAGACCACGAGTTTTTACTCTATCTGTGAAAACTATCAGGTGCACGGACAATTTCGAATTCACCCTCGAATTTTTGTTTTTTTTTCAAACTTTTTAGGTAATAAATCCGCACCCTATTGTAAAAATCAATGATAATAGCTTTGCGTGACATAATTAGAGTTTGGGTTTTGATCTCCAACGCTAAACTTATATTTTTACAGGTTATGATTCATCATCCGTTTGATCCTCCAAATGTGCAGACAAATTTTCGTGTGCAGTTAGATGAATATGTACAAATAGGAGTTAGACCAAAATTGATTTCAACTGCACCTAGTTTGCTACATTATGATCCTCATGTTAGACATTGCATTTATGCTCATCAAAGGAAATTGAGATATTTTAATAACTACACCCAAGCTAGTTGTATCAAAGAATGTATAGCCAACTACACACTCAAAAAATGCGATTGTTTGCCTATTTATTTTCCAAGTATTTTTTATTGTAATTTTAAAAATATTTTAATATTATTTATTTGAAATTTTAGAGGATAATAATACTCCAACTTGCGGATTAGGAAGTTATACATGTATTAATGACTATAAAGGTAATACATTCAGTGAGCTTGTAAAGTTTGGGACAAATTTATTAAAAATCAAATCAAATCTTTTCAGAAAGAACTTTTAGTCCGTTACTTTAAAACAGGGGTCGGCAACCTTTTAGCTGTGGTGTGCCAAGCCACTCTACCAATATGATTCAGGGTGCCGCCTTAATTCTATTTCCCTATTATTATATATTAATATATATCCCTGATTATTTGTAGAGTGCCATTCAGAACCCCATCGCGTGCCAAGCCTGGCACGCGTGCCATAGGTTGCCGACGCCTGCTTTAAAACATTTAAAAAATTAAATTTAATAGAAATATGTTGTGTATTTGTTTTTCTAGAAAAATATTTTTTGAAAAAGCTTTTATTTTATAATTAATGAATTTGTTCCAAACTTTACAAGCTCACTGTATACTTGCTACAGAATTTGGGTGATACGACATCGAACATCAGATTGAACACCGGCACCTCCATTGGTTTTGCAAGCAAAATAGTTTCCGTGATTACTGATTAGTTGGGATAGGATGACTTATCACAAAGGTTTTCTCCCAGGATTGAATCTAATCACTCCGTTTTCTTTATTGGATAGGCAACAAACTGTGTATTTTATGTAGCTAAAACAAATTTTTTTACTAATTGCCTCTCACTAACTCTCTTCACACATACTTCTTTTCCCATACACTATAGGCGAAAAATATTAACAAAACGCCGTCTAGCGGTTGAAATTGCAAGTACAGTAATTGATTCCGCAAGCAGTCTGACAGCCAATACCATACCGCATAACTGATCTGACAGCTAATACCATACTGCTTAAGGCAGCCATTTAACATTTTTTGCAGCGCCCTCGTCGGTAATATTTTATGCCTATAGTATACATATACGAAGTCATGGTTGTTATTTTCTTCTTAAATCTTTCAATTGTTTTCTTTCTCTACTTCTTCCTTTTGATGCGTATCTATAGATCTTCCATAATGTATTTACTTTACTCTCATTCTGTCAACATGTCCAAACCAATACCAACGTGAAACAGTTCTGTTACTTATAGATCTTTTTGATTCATTGTCAATCCTCATTCGTTTATTACCATTCATTACTGACTATATCCAATTATATTTATTAAATAATTTATTGCAACTGTATTTAACTTACTTTTGATACCACCTTGTAGAGAAGACATTTGACTGTGCATTGATGTCTGTTACTGCAAACAGTAACATATTAGTAACTCGTAATAAATACAAAACAGTATTATATTGATGTTTCTTCATTATAAATTTTGTTTTCTTTTAGAACTCATGGGAATAAATAATAAGACTTTTTCGGATTGTGATTGTTTGCCAAAGTGCACTTATTTAGAATATAGTTCCGAAATATCTCAATGTGCTTGGGATTGGAAATTATTTTATTCACTTCCTGAAATTGCTAATTATTATCATAATATTTCTCATGATGCAGAAGATATGTTGGAAGAGTAATACTCAATTTAGTATTTTGTAATTATTGGTTTAATTTTTTTTTGCAGATTTCATGCATCAAGTTTGGTGGTATACTATAAAGAACTACAATTTATGGGGTCTGAAAAACGAGAACTTTATGGATATGTAGAATTTTTTTCAAGTACTGGAGGTCTTTTGGGTTTATTTCTAGGATGTTCTGTAGCATCGGTAATAGAAATTTTATATTTCTTTACTGTACGTATTATATGTAATGTGAGAAAATCTGAAAGACTTCAAAGAATACCTTCGTCGTCGGATATTGAAATGGCTTAAAAATTTTAGAGGCAATAATTTGAATTTTCATACTCTACCCATTTAGCATTTTTTCCAACAAATTTTATTTAATAAATTGTAACCACAAAAAATTAAAAGTTTTTTTGCATTTGTATTTATTATTTTTATTAGTTGATACAGCTATTAATGCGGAATTGTAGTAGTATAATATAAATAGTAACTATAGTAATTGAGCTCCAGAAGAGTGCATCATACAGTAAGAACATAACGTTCCAAAAAATCATTTTAACATATTTTTCTATTAAATCAAAATTTCAATTATTATTGGTCAGGTAGAAAAACCAAATTTCCAATGATGGAAAACCGATTACAATTATTATTATTGAATGCTTTAGAGTAGTATGTGCTTGGTGTTTTCACAATAATTGAATGCTATGCCAAAACAACGTTGTAATTTCCAAAAACTTATTTGCAAATAAGGCCTAACTTTTGGCAAAAACTGAAAAATTACATGAACTGGCGTTTAATGATATTGAATTGGCTGTAGCTTCTATCTCGACCGAGAAGAAGCCCAACTGTTCCGCTAACAAGAAGTTGTAATTCACAAGCTCCTGCTTAGTCAAACATGGAAAATTCATTGTTAAAGTACTTCTTAGTTAAGCTACAATTTTTTTAACGTACGGAACTAATTATTCACAGATCTCTGAGATAGTCCACTCATTAAAATCATTTTTGAGACACGTCCACCTTTTAAACTGGGATACTACAAAATGTAGATTTGAGACAGTGCAACTTATTAAGAATATACCCTTAAGCTAACAAATAAGGTTAGGTTTCAATGTTCTAATCTACCAAAATAAGGTCAAAAATTGTTTGTTTAAAAAAACTCAAGAGAACGTTTAGTTTTGCGAAAACTGAAGCATTTTGTTGAGGTTTGAAAAACTAAAACACTTTAAAAGTGACTTCATAATATGAACCCAACGATCCCCTGAACAAAATCGAAGAGTATCAAATAAATTTAAAATAAATTTTAAACACAGTAGAATATTAAATTTAAAGGTCATGGATAGTGCAATATAAGGTTATTTCATGGCGCCATTTCCAATCTTCAGTCGCATATAATCAAAGCTAATTTCTGCTTTTCCTTGAGAAAATAATCAGTAAAAATTGTTTTAATGGTAATTAAGTCACTTTGGGCAAAATTAAAAAATAATTTTAACATGCCCAATTAACTAGTTTAAATCTAATTACTTTGAACATTTCGTTCAATATCAATGATAATAGGAATGCATAAAAAAATTGGATAGTTAGAAATAATCAACATTAAGTTGAAAAAAATGTAGTAATATTGACTATAATGAAATTAATGGTGTATTAAATTAAAACTTAGTTTAAAAGTATAAAATATAAACGAGGAAATTCTACTTTAGGTATGTATTAGAAAACCACAATCATAAATTAATATTATGACAGATACGTAGGTTTAAAAATACGAAAAACTTAAATTTTGTGTTCCTTATTCATAATGTAAATAAATTTGCATTGACTGCTTTCAGCTCAATAAAAACTTAGGTTGATAACAATCACCTGAAATTTATTTTCCACCGTAAACTAGATGAGGTTACACAATAACGTTAATAGACCAATAAATCATTTCAACATGTAATCATATAATTAATAGTCATATCTTTCATTATCATATCCATTAGTAAGATAAATCTTTTTTGGATAGTTAACTTGCAATTATTTAACTTGTTAAAGCTCAAAGATGATATTTTTAAGTTTTTAACCATCACTTGGGTGGTTTCTCAATTGGTATTTTGCTTTGAAGTATTTATCTTTCCACGATTTGTTTGGAATCACGTCTTCTGTTCTTCAAATAAATTACAAGATAATAATCTGAAAACCAAAACTGTTCAGGAAGTAAACATAATAATTGCAAGAAGCTATACTTTGACATAATTTAGTGGAATAAGTAGAATTAATTTTTAGTATCAACGATTCAATTAATAAACCAGAAAATTTGGACATGAATATTGAAAACTTCAAAATGAACAAAGGTGAAAAATCAAATTGGACTAAAAACTTAAGTAACTACTTTTCCGAGTACTGCGCTGCTAGTAGCATTCATGGAATTCGATATTTAGGTGAACGTGGAAGATTTACTATAGAAAGGCAAGAGAAAAATTACAAAACTTAAAAACTATTAACTTTAAAGTTTTAGAATTTTGTGGGCAATAGTTGTGATTTCATTATCGTCTATTTGTTTATATTTTATTATTAAATCATATAACAAGTGGGAAATCTCGCCTGTTATTATAACGTTTGCCACAACCGAAACACCAATTTGGGAAATACCATTTCCAGCTATTACAATTTGTCCGGAAGTGAAAACTAATCCATATGTTTTTAATTATACTGACATATTCATAAAGAAGTTGGTATTGAAAGAAAATATTACAGAAAATGAGTACGTATTTACGAGTAATTACGAGGGAAAACTTGTGGAAATGCTGACGGGGAAAACATGGTACATTTGGCAGTGTATATCAAGCCTAATTATGTATCAATCCTCACACGTTTCTCCCATTTCTACATTCGCAGAATTTTTTTGAATTACTGGTATTATTTTTTAGAAATAATCTACTGTTAACGTTAGCGTTAATATGTCCGTCACTTATGAGCGCATATATCGCATATTATGAAGATGCTCAAAATTCAACTGTTGATAACGATGTTGCAGACGATATAATGATGGTAACAATTTGAAACAAATCTGCATTTTTTTACCAAATTATTTTAGCTGTTTGATCATACTTTGGCATTGGAAAAAATTAACATTCATTGGATGGGCGAAGTTGTAGAAAAATCAGAGTATACAAAAATTTTAACCGAAGAAGGAGTTTGTGTTAGTTTTAATATAATAAATCCCAATAGCATATTTAGGAATTCAACGTAAATTTTAAAATGTTTATAGATAGTTGGTTACATTTTTATTTTGGAAATTTTAGATCATATTTTGGAAATAACAGCAGTGCAACTAGGGAACCAATTCATTGGTCTTTGCAGCACGGATATTCGTCGGACGCAGGTGAGGATGTTATTCCAAAACGAACATTTTTATCTGGCTTGAAAGGCGGTGCAGCATTTTATTTACTTGTTAACGGTAGTTTTTTGGACTACATGTGCGGCGATGGTGTTCAAGGCTTTAAGGTGAGTTTTCATTTATCATCACTACTTCTTTATTAAAATCCCAGTGCTTCTAAAAGATATTAAATCTAAAAAATAAAAAAGTTCTGAATGTAGTATACCTACAAATACCATAATATTATTTATTTGAAAATTAATTTTAACAGGTTATGATTCATCATCCGTTTGAATTTCCCGATTTTAGTAAATACATACGTGTACCATTAGACGAAAATGTTCAAATAGGCATAAGACCTAAAATGATTACAGTTTCGGAGACTTTAAAAAGTTACAGTCCTCATGCCAAAAACTGTTACTTTCCCGAACAAAGGCAGCTACAGTATTTCTACAATTACACTCAAAATAACTGCATGATTGAGTGTTTAGCTAATTATACATTAAGTGAATGCGAATGCTTACCATTCTATTTTCCAAGTAAGTTTATTATATTTTTTCAAAAAATGATACAATTATTATTAATATTATATTGTAGAAATTCCAGATGTTCCAACTTGTGCTATAGGCAGCCACGATTGTGTGGAGCAATCTAAAGGTAACCATGGATCTGCATAGGTATTAAGAGCGTAGATATGCCTAAAAACTTCTTTTAAAAAGCAGTTGTTAGTTTGGTGAATTTTCATTGCACCACTTAAAGTAATGATTTTTAAGATTTGTCTTTAAACTTCTGTTCATGCAAAATATTGTAGTGTTCTTCTCAAGAAGTTTATCTACTCTATACTATAAAAAGATAAGGACACAATATGTAACGTTTTCATGTCACATTTTATGAAACTGAAACGTTTATAGTATAATAAGATATAAAATTACTTTTACTGCCTTGACCTTTATACCAGCCGATCAACGTCTCAGACCATTTGATCTGTTTAGTACTTGATGAGAAGTTGATAGGCCGCCGCCGTCGTCCCTCAATTGTATCTTCTAAAACATCAGCAGAACGTGAGAAGGAACTTAGGGAAAGACAACGACAGCAACAAGAATAATTAATAGGAACTATCAAAATCAAATCCGCCAGCAAAAACATCAGAGGAACCTTCGAATTAATGCAGAAAAAGTGAAAATCAGTCTAGATCAAATTACCATTAATTCCAAATTAGTAATAGTAGGTACTTCATGATGACAGATATATGACGGAAAAATGCCGATACTGCAGTGCAAAATTTTGAAAAAATAAATTTTGTAAAAAGATTAGACTAAATATGCAACGTTTTTATGCAACGCTTTAGATTTTAGAAGTTCGTGATTAGTTCTTGTCTTTTAACCAATAGCAAAATTTGCAGAACGTTTTCAAGAAATAAAAAAATAATAGTAATCGATAACATCTTTTATTTTAAATCAAGCTTTATAAACATTATAATCCGTTTAACCGTTCCTCCGTTAAGATATATTAATCATCGGAAAAAAATGTGGTATGAAAAGAAGTTTTATAACTTGAAGTTATTTCGTTTATGTGCTATTAGGGCCGGCCTGGGGGGAGGGGGGCGCGGCCCCCCTAGTTCACTTATAAAACTTTATTTTACTTACGTCTGGTTTTTAATTCTTTTTACTTTTACTTTGATTTTTTATATAAGTTTCTCATTTTAGCATAAAATTTTTGATTTTCAGTTTATGATTTATTATATGTAGTATAATAACACATATTAATTTAAATTTATTGCTTGCATTGGTTATGTATTTATTTTTATTTACTTTTAGTGGATTTCGGCAAAAATGAGCTGAAATATAAAACCTTGACAAAATGTGATTGCTTACCATCGTGTGCTTCATTGGAATATGAAATTGATATATCTCAAAATAGTTGGAATTGGCAAAAGTTTCTTTTGGTATTAGAAAGTACAAACAAATTACCACTTCCATCAGTAGAGTTTAAAAAGTAAATAATTTCATTGAATTATGTAAAACTTTTTAAGAAGTTATTGAAAACTGAAATAAATACAAATGGTATATAAACTATGATAACTTTGTTTAGAGCTCCTCAGATAGTTTTAATATTATAAAAACATAAAAATATATCATTTATAAAATTGAATAGATTCTAAAAATTAAGAAGAATTGACTTTCTTTGGTTTAACAGATAAGCAGTGAGTATACTAATTATTATTATTTTTTTTAGCTGTCACTTATCTCATTTATCTATATATTATAAAGAACTGTATTTTATGACAACAATACGGAGTGAACTCTATGGATATTTAGATTTTTTTGCCAATATTGGAGGTCTCTTGGGATTATTTATAGGATTTTCTGCAACATCAGCAATAGAAATTTTATATTTTTTAACTTTACGTGTGATATGTAACCTTAGAAAATACAGAAAAAATATTTGGTCAAGAAATTCTGAAAGCAAATAATTTATGTAAATAGTTTTATAGTAGGTACCTACTTATATAATACATTATAATACGAATACTTTTATACGTATATATATTATATATTATAATGTGTATAGAAATATAAAACTTTTAGAGTTTTATTTAGACCTTAGTACACAAAATTCTTTTCCTGTCGCAAGTTATTAAATGTTTACCACTCTCAGTTAAATTCATAAGACCAAATTTTGAACGGGAGAGACTCAACTTTTGGTAATTCTTATTAAGTCATAATAGCTTTCAAATATCAATTCTCAAAATTATTTTTAGAAAATCAAACAAAAATTTATTATAATCTCGATGTTTTATGCGCAAATTTAAAATACTACAATATACAGTTAAAACAGTGAAATTATCTACATACTTACAATTATAATTTTAAACAGTTAAATATAAAAATTGTTAATGTAATTAAAGTTGCAAGTGCATAAAATATAATTTTTCTGAAAAATTTCACATAAATACTTTTATCCGTTTTCAATTATATTTGGTCACTTCGGCAAAACACGAAAAGCATTTTAAAAATTTCAATTACTTTAAATACGATTAGTTAATCCTATTAATAATATTCAAATTGCTAGCCATAAATCAATATTATGTTCATACAGAAGATACGCATTTTTTTAACTTATTGAAATATTATATTAATTAAAATTTGATAATATATTGCTGCGCTTTAATCTGTAGTCTCTATTCATTCTTTAATAGTAGGGCATTTTCATCATTTTGTTAAAGATTTATAGTAAAGCATATTATTATAAAAGTTTTAGTGCAATTGTGCCAGGTATGTAGTATGTAAATTTACTAAAAGTAATTACATAAATAATCTAGCTAAGAAAAATAAAATAAACATATCAAATCGCAGTGAAAAAACCTAACTTTGTAACTAAAAAATCAGGTTTCAATTTTAGTTTTATTTAAAAACAATTATTTGCCAGCTGTAGATTCGCAACATTTAATATTTTGAGCTTTTAGTTTAAGACCTAATTTATGATTTTCCTAACGCGGTTTTCTTCAAAGAAGCGAACCGTGGAAATATTATGCTGCGCTTTGTCTTTGAAGTAAGATCAGGTTCTAGTTACATAACCGGAGCTAGAAAATTTTATATTTATTAAAGAAAACTCAACGGAATTTGATAGATAACATTAAAATGAAGCGTTTTAGATACAGAGGAATATCGTCGTATATCGATTAGTTTAGCTAATAATAATTATTGTAAACGATTGTAAACGATTGTAAACTTTCCAATTTCTGCGCAAAATTTGACTTTATAAACGCATTCTGTTAACAGTACGTATGGATTTACTTAGTCTGGAGGAAGAAAGGACTACCGATCATTACCTTACAGGGCTACAGTAATAAAAAATTTTTTTACAGAGAAACAAATTAACTTCCATATTAATTAAACAAGTAACAGAATAAAAAGAACGCAAAACTTTTTGTTCAAACACCTTGTGAATTCAAGCGAAATCAACGAGCATCACTCGTTGAATTCGTCATGAGTATGATGGGTTTCCTCATTTATTAATTTGATTCAAAGAGACGTTGACTTTCTCGCGCCGGAACTGCCCATAATTTGATTCACAAATCAATTTCTAGAAAAAAAAAAAACAAAATAGTAAAATATCTACTGCGCACATTAACGCTCACATTTACCGTTCAAGTTAGAACCTGTGCCAAATTATTATTTTACATGAAAATTTAGCACAAAATTTGCTAGTAAATTTGCTGTATGCAACGGTGCTTAATATTTGTTGCTTAATATAATATGTACATGTAAATTTTATGCAAAATTTAGCATCGTGTCATACAGGCTTTAGTAATGAAGATAATAAAACCGAAAATGGATTTGAAAGATAAAGAAATGCATAGTAATTATGTCAGAAAAACTTTTTATCTTATTTTTTTATCGATGTAAATTTTTAATTACAGTCCTAAAATTATAATTGCTCAATGCCATTAAATTTCATATCAGTTCCTATTGACATAATATTTTAATTTATTATAACTGCAAATTAGAAATAAGTAGAAATTTCTTTTGCAAAAATGCACTTTAATTATTGTTAATCATCAGTTACATATAACAAGAAAATAAATTTTCTCAATTACTTAAAATTCTTTTGATTTTAATACAGAAATAATATTCTAACATTTGAAAGTATGAAGGACATGCATTTTACTGAACCACATGAAATTGAACTGAAAGAAAAGGATGAACGGCAAGAACATAAAAATAAAGCACCTCCATGTTGTCAAAATATGTCTTTATACTTTTGTAATTTTTGTGATAATACGAGCATACATGGTTTCAAATTTTTTGGGGAACGAAAAAGAAATATTTTTGAGAGGTATGTAGTTCTAGCGTACAATTTTAAAATCAATTTTAATTGTATTAATTTCAATTTAGATTATTTTGGTTTGTCGTAATAACAGGATCAATATGTGCATCGGGATATTTGATTTACAATACTTACATGAAATGGATAACTTCACCTATAATTGTTACTTTTGCAATGACAGAAACTCCTATTTGGAAAGTTCCGTTTCCTGCAGTTACAATTTGTTCAGAAATTTATACGGATCCTGAATATTTTAATTATACTGATGTGTTTTTAAAATTTACAAATAATGAACTTACTACAGATGATGAGTATTACAGAACACATTTTGAGTTAGAAATTCACAAATTCCAAGTAAAACATTATTTTTTTTAGAAATTTGCTTTTTAACATTTATTCTATTCTATGCAACGAAGAACTGCAATTTATTAACGAAACTGACACTAAGTTCATTTTGGAAGAAGAAATCGTGTCTTTATTTTTTGTATAAGTCTGCAGGAGTTTAGACCTTATTATGAACTGTAAATTTTTAATTTTTAGGCCGCTGACCTGATGGATCTCAGAAACTGTAAGTGGTTAGGTGAACAGATTGATTGCGAGAATTCATTGTCATATGATACGACAAGTAATGGGTGGTGTAGAACGTTCAATATCCTTTCCTATGATGACCTTTACGTAGATATAGAGTGTGTATAACAATAAATTATTACCAATAATTTCTTTGCTCTTTTCTCTAGTCAAATTTACGAAAATCACACTCAAAATATAACAAAGGTAAAATCGTGGTCATTGGAAGACGGTTATCCTTCTGATGCTGGTTTGGACGCATATCCACGCAGAACTATGATATCGGGCGTTAATGGTGGTTTTCAAATAGATTTTGTGGTAAATGATGCAGATTTGGACTATTTATGTACTGATTTACAAGGATATAAAGTAAGCTTTTTAAATAAATACACCATTAATTTATTATTAATAATGTGTAGGTTACACTACATCATCCAGCCGAAGTTCCCGATATGGATAAATACTTTAGGGTACCGCTAAATCAAGTAGTCGTGGCAGGAATTAATCCAAGGATGATAACTACATCAGAAGAAATTAAATCATACTCGCCAGAAGACAGGCAGTGTTTTGTACCTGGAGAGAAAATGTTGTCTTCGTATAAAATATATTCACAACAGAATTGCTTGTTTGAGTGTTTGGCAAATTTTACGTTAGTTAAATGTAACTGTACACCATTTTACGTGTCCGGTAAATAATTGTATATCTTAGATATTGTTATTAGTTAATAACAAACTCTTTTATTATTTAGACAATAATACGATCTGCGGCGCAGGCAGTAGAAAATGTGTCAACAAGGCAAAAAGTTAGAAATAACTCATGCAATTCTACTTATATTGTTAAATATTTTCATTGGCATAATTATTGTAGTTGAATTTATTGAAAAATCTGTACAATCAAAAGTTAATAACAACAATCAAAAAATTGATGATCAGTGTGGTTGTTTACCGGCTTGCACTTCAATTGAATTTGATGCCGAAACTTCCCAAACGGATTGGAATTGGAGAAAAATAATTAAATTAAAACATAATCATACCAAATCCGACAAGGAGTTATATGAAAAGTTAGTTCATATTTTCTATATGGGGCAAGAGAGATATTGGGACTACTAAATTTTTCCGTTTTTAGGACACATAGATCGAGGTTATTGGTGTATTATAAAGGTTTACAGTTTATGACATCTGAACGACATGAATTGTATGGAGAAATTGACCTATTAGCTAACTGTGGAGGGCTTTTGGGCTTATGCTGTGGATTTTCCTTCACTTCTTTAATGGAAATTATTTATTATTTAACACTTCGACTATGTAGTAACGTTAAAAAATTTGGCTGGAAATTTTGGTCTGGATCTGAAAAATTCATTCAAGGTCAAAAACATGAATAGACAAATTGTAATTTTTTTGTTGATTTGAACAACAAAATTTTGTTAAATTATGTTAGCAATGCAAATATTTTATATTATTTAAAGCTACATTTATGGTTATTTTGTTTTGATTATAATAAAATAACTTTGTACTTTAATTTGTTTTCTGTGTTAAAACAGTGAAGAAATCTGAAACAAAAATTTTTTATTACAATTTATTATATCTATATTCCTATTATTACAGAAAAAATTTGTTGTTTGACTAATAAATCGTTTAGCATAAATCAAATTTCATTATATCAAAGTTTATCCGATTCTTGCTCTCCGCCTAACCCGACGAGCTTCCTGGCCTTGCTTGCAGACAAAAGTTTGCGACAGGTGGTGATTCCACAGATGTTTTTAATAAGTTGAATTGTCTTAAAGATCCAAATTAATTAATTTCGTGTGTTAAAACAATTTAAACTCTTCCAAGTATTTTAGATACGTAAATTTTGATTTATCGTTGTTTTTCGGACCGTTTTATATCATCCTTTACTAACTTCTAAATTTACGTGGACACTTACTGTGCTTTTTCAAAATGTTATATGTTTCTATAGTAAAAATGTCTTTGAATATATTGTTTTTAGTGCATCAGTTATTATTTTACATCCTGTACACAGAAAAAACTATTACAAATAAACATTAACATTATAAATAGCTTTAATATATGATTGGTCTGAAAGTGACATACAAATGAATCATAATCGACGTTTAGCTGTAAATCCCCTAATCGATACATTAATATTGCAATTTTAAGTATATGAAAAATTCTACTAAATCTATAAATATAAGCCATTTATTTAACCTTTTAATGGACTTTACATTTGGCACACTTTACAATCGAACTGATGTCATTCTCTTTTATGCTTTTAAATAGCGCATTCATTGTTAAGAAGTTGTAAATTTTTTTTATCAAAAGAGGAACTATTTCTTAAAATTTAGTTTATAATTAACCATCGATAAATTAACTCATGCTTTGTCATACATTAATTAAAAATCAATTAATAAAAAATTAGATCTGTTGTAAACTTTTGTTTAGTTTAAATTTTACAGTGGTGTATTATGCATTGGATGGTATTATGTGTATTATGCATCTTCTGCACAAACAAAGTTTTGGATCCCATAAACAATTTTAAAGGCTTTTAAGATATTCGAAGAAATCAAGAAAAAAAATTTTAAATTGAAAAAAATAGTGTGTTGATATAGTGCATCGCATATCTGTTTCAACATTATTGTAAATTATCAGTTGCATCTAATCAAAAAATAAATTCTACAACCACTTCAAATTTTATAAGACTTGAAAGTATGGAGGTCGTTCATTTTACTCAACCAAATAAGATTGAACTAAACAAAACTGAAGATAAAGAAAACAAAAATAATGCACCTTCATGTTGCTTAAATACGTCTTTATACTTTTGTAATTTTTGTGATAATACAAGTATACATGGTTTCAAATTTTTTGGTGAACGAAAACGAAATATCTTCGAGAGGTATGATCTAGCTAATATACATTTTTAAAAATCTTTCCAATTGCATTATTTTCAATTTAGACTATTTTGGTTTGTCGTAATAACAGGAGCAATTTGTGCATCGGGACTTTTGATCTACGATACTTTTCAAAAATGGATAAATTCACCCATAATTGTTACTTTTGCAACGACAGAAACTCCCATCTGGAAGGTTCCATTTCCTGCAGTTACAATTTGTTCAGAAATGAATGCGGATTCAAAATATTTTAACTACACAGACGTGTATTTAAAGTTTAAATATAATGAAAGTACTACAGATGAAGAGTATAATATGAACACATTTTGAGTTATAAATTCCCAAAGTATAAATATGTTAATTTTTTAGAAATAACCTTTTCAACATTTACTCTCTTCTTTGCAACGAAAAACTGGAATATATTAATACAATGGAAACTCGGTTTCTTTCTGACGATGACTTTGATGATTTATTTTATGTACAATTTGCCAATAATTGAAATCATATTAGTTGTTAAATTTTTTTATTTTTAGTCTTATGGCAGCATGGGTCTTGAAAATTGTAAGTGGTTAGAAAATGAGATTGATTGCGACGATTCATTGTCATATCATACTACAAGTGATGGGTGGTGTAGGACGTTCAATATGCTTTCATACGAAGATATTTACGAAGATATCGAGTGTGTACCATGAACCATGATATAGTCATTGGTGCATGATTTTATTTTTTTTTTATTTTAGTGAAATGTATGAAAACCATACAAAAGCAAGAACCCAAGTCAAAGCATGGTCATTAGAGGACGGCTATCCAGCCAATGCTAGATTGGATGCATATCCACGCAGAACCATGATATCAGGTGTTAATGGTGGTTTTCAAATAGATTTTACTGTTTACGATGACGATTTAGATTATTTGTGTACCGATTTGCAAGGATATAAGGTAGCTATAAATTTTAATAAAATACACCATAAATTAACAAATTGTAGGTTGCCCTACATCATCCAGCCGAAATTCCCGACATGGATAAATACTTTCGGGTACCCTTAAATCAAGTAGTCGTAGCAGGAATTAGTCTAAAAATGATAACAACTTCAGAAGAAATTAAATCTTACTCGCCGGACAACAGAAAGTGTTATGTACCTGGAGAGAAAATATTGACTTCATTTAAAACATATTCACAGCAGAACTGCTTGTTTGAGTGTTTAGCAAATTTTACTTTAGTTAAATGTAACTGTACACCTTTTTATGTGTCTGGTAAGTAATTTATATTTTCCACATTGAAATGACCGGTTTGATCCAATATCACTCTACGTGTAAATCATAATTAGGACTTCATCATAGTCTCGTATAGTACTCGTATATTAGTGAGAATCTTGTTAATCCATTCAAGTGCGTCAACCTTTTAGTAGATCTGCTGGTTTACTAATACACTGGAAAATTTGTTAATCCAGTGGAAAATGGATCAAATCGTGTTGCCAATGTGGGAATCTCATCTTGTTAATTGACAATAACCTTTTAAAACTATTTAGATCATAATACGATATGCGGTGCAGGAAGTAGAAGATGTGTTAACAAAGCAAAAAGTTAAGAATAATTTTTTTAATTCTACATAATTTTCATTAAAATTATTGTAGTTGAATTTATTGAAAGGGAGGTACGTCTTCAAGTCAAAGATGACGATATAGGAATAGAAGATCAATGTGGTTGTTTACCAGCTTGTACTTCAATTGAATTTAATGCCGAAACTTCTCAAACCGATTGGGATTGGAGAAAACTAGTTAAACTCAAATATAATCATATCGAATCTGACACGGAATTATATGGAAAGTAAGTTCCAAATTCTCATGAGGCAAGAAAAAATATTTAAACTACTCAATTTTTCCGTTTTTAGGACACATAGATCAAGGTTATTAGTGTATTATAAGGATTTACAGTTTATGACATCTGAACGGCATGAATTGTATGGAACAATTGACCTATTAGCTAACTGTGGAGGACTTTTAGGTTTATGTTGTGGGTTTTCGTTTACTTCTTTAATGGAAATTATTTACTATATAACACTTCGATTATTTTGCAACGTAAAAAGATTTGGCTGGAAGTTTTGGTCTGGATCTGAAGAGCTGGTTGAAGATGAAAATAAATAGAAAAAGTTTTGAAGCGAACAAAAATATACATTAAATATTATATGATTAAATTTCTTTTACTGACTATTACAATGTAATTAGATTAGAATTATTTGGGTTAAAATTTATTTTTGACATATTTTCAATTATGTACGTATATATATGTAGGTATCAAAAATGTCCTAATACTTATTTAAACTTATTTATCGTATTTCCCCTTTCTTTACCGTTTTCATGTAATTCTGCTTACCCCATGGGTCCCTGAAACAATTGCTATACTATTCAAAAATAAGAAGAGAAGATTAGCCACATGAATGGTATAAAAAAGTGTTCATTGCTTACTCTATGTATTAAGTACCACCTTTAGTTTTATTTAAATTTTTGGTTTGCTGTGAATTTGTTAGAAAACTTAATTGAATATAATTGAAAAAATAATTTTATAGCATGGTTTCAATATAGACAATCAATGTTATAGCAATATTGGGAATTATGAATAAAAGTGAGCATGAAGTATATAGTACTCAAAATTTTTAATTAAATACTTTCAATTATACAAATAAAATTTATAAGTAGATGCTTAGAATGAGTAGCTACGCTTATTATAAGAATCTACTCATATGCTTAATTATTTTTGATTTTTATTCATACAATCCCGAGAAATATTTCAAAATTTTGAGTATATACTTCATGTTCACTTTTATTCATAACTCCTATTGTTCCAATCAATAGGTATAGAAATTCCATATTACAACCAATATTGAATTTAAGAATTGTTCCAATATGGATAATCAATGTTGTACATATAGTACTATACTCTGTTTTATTTAAGAAAAATGTAAAACGTTTGCACTAAATGGATGACATTTAAATGTTAATCAATGAAATTGCTTTGAATAAAGACTCACTCACAATAAGGAAATTATACGAGATTTAGTGTTTATTCAAAGCAATTTCATTGGTTAACATTTGAAGGTCATCCGTTTAGTGCAAACTTTTTACATTTTTCTTAAATAAAACAGAGTATAATATTAGAATTAGGGGAAAGGTAGCTACTTTGGGCACGAAAATACAAATTTTACGATTGAAACCTCGATGAATTCTGAAAGAGTATATATTAAATAAGAGAATTAGATATGAACGAATGCCTTAAATGCCCCTGTTTTTTCAAAAATCGAATTTAAAAAAGCTTGATTTTCGAAGGATAAACCGCTTGTGATTGGTTAATCACGGTGGCATTCTGCGAGCGAGGCATTCTGTTGTCGGTACGCGTGGAGTAATGCATAGTAGTGTTGCACTTGACAAATTAGTCAGTAACTCTTGCACTATGGTAGGAATGCGTTCTCCTTTTTTATTTAATTTAAAAATTTAAAATAATTAAAAAATTACTTCAGAAAAGGGTTACTTAAATTTAACGAACGGTAGTTACTTTTGCCGGTAGGTCCGGCTCTTGCCAGGGTGATTTTGATGAAAATTGACTCTCAGCACCCTTCGGGCGCTTCGAGCCATTTTCATCAAAATGACAACTAATTTAAAAATATCCCTAGGCGCGACAGATCAATGAAAAGGTGGATCTTTGAGATGTGAAACTCGTGACAGTGGATTTTTAACGCACAGTACTTGTGCAAAGAAAAATCGACTTTAAGCACCTCTCGCTACGCTCGAGGGCTTAAAGCCATTTTTCCAGCACATGTACTATTCGGAAAGGTGGTTGTGCAAGGAAAAATCGACTTTAAGCACCTCTCGCTACGCTCGAGGGCTTAAAGCCATTTTTCCGGCACATTTAGGGTTGAAAATCATGATTTTCGTTCGAAGTGCACTGTTACTGCATCGCAATGCAAGTGTCGCTCCCACTCTGCGCAAAGCTAAGACTATATCTGGGTGCACGTACCGACAGAATTAACCAATCCCGAGCGACTTTGCTTTAAAATTTACTGCAAAAATCGAAGTTTTTAAATTCGATTTTTGAAAAAACAGGGGCATTTAAGGCATTCGTTCATAGCTAATTCTCTTATTTAATATATACTCTTTCAGAATTCATCGAGATTTCAATCGTAAAATTTGTATTTTCGTGCCCAAAGTAGTTACCTGCAACCTAGAATTACATAAAATTACATTGCAAGAAAAAATTTTTTTTGAAGTTTGGTACACTTCTTTATAAGATTTTCATACATATTTTGGTAATTTTGACATTTTTGATTGTCAAGATAATAAAGTTTAAATCAATACTATAAAATCCGTCTTGTAAATTTAAATTGACATTTTTTATCTCGATAACTAAAAACAGAATAAAGTTCAAACTATCATAGAATTTAAAAACTTTTCATATTACTTCAGTTTCCTTCTTTTCAACCTTAATTATTTTAAAATTTGACATTTATTTTTATTACTTCCCGTAGTTTCTCTTCAAATGTCCATTCAGTGTTCTCAACTCTACATTTTTATTCTTTGATTTTTATTGAGTTTAATAATTAACAATTTTAATCTCTGTTGATGACATAGCAGAGTTACGTAATTTTACGCAAAACTTTTGTTTGCTTTGTAATGTTTTTATGTTCTCAGCTCATAACACCGACAATTCTTCTGAGTGAGGTCGAAAGCCGAATAATCTATGGTCTTCAGATAATAATTGTCATATTCCACACGAGTGAGGCTAAATTTTGAACAACCACAGCAATGATAATATCTAAGAGATTCAATCAATTTAAGGTGGGGCTCTTTAAGGTCCAAATTCACTCAGTGTCCTGGACGTCTAGTTGGTAGTGTTCTCTTACGGTCAGAAGTAAAAGTTGAGTTGTAATAAAAATGGTAATAAAATTACAGATTATTATATTTAGTTATACCAACATAAAATAGATGACCAGTAAAATGTAAAAGAATTTGTGCTAAGTAGTAGATCGGGACCGTTAAGTACTAGGAAGTACAATGTGGAATTACAATGGGGTTTTTTCTAAAATTTCACTTTAGTGCAATTACAGTAATCTAAAAAATTTTTTGGTTTGAAAAAATTAATCTTATAAACTATATATTAGATAAAACCATTTTAAACTGTATAAAAATCTTTAATTAGTTTATCTATCTTATGTATTAAATTGTGGAATTACGAGGGTAGTTCAATAAGTTGGGTAAAAATGGTACAAAAAATTTTTTTTGGGGATTTTTTTTTATTATTTTTTAACATAGTCTTTTTTTAACTGGATAAATTTATTCCAACAATGTTCAAGTTTTTTAATATCGTCTGTAAAGTAAGATTTACTAAACCTTCAAAATATGAATTAGTTTTTACGGTTACTTCATCATTTGTTTGAAATCTTCTTTCAGCAAGCAATTTTTTCAGATTTTAAAACGGGAAATAATCGCAAAATGCCAAATCTGAAGAATATGGTGGATGAAAAAGAAATTCGTAGCGTAATTCTTCAAGTTTTATTGTTGCAATTTTGGACGAATGAGCTGGTGCATTATTGTGATCAATGACAAACGCGGCAACCATTTTGCTGATAGCTTTCTCATGTCTAAACGTTTGTGTAAAATTGAAATCATTGCACCAGTTGGAATGTTCATAGGTTTAGCCATCTCCTGCACTTTCAATCTGCGATCAGCCAAAACCATGTCACGGATTTTATCGATGTTTTCTTAAGTAGGACCTTCAATTTTTTTACCTGGACGTTTAGCATCTTTTGTTCTGGTACGACCACAACGGAATTTCATAAACTACTTATGTATCATTTTAATCGATGGTGCGGAGTCCGGGCAATATTTATCCAATTTTATTTTTGATTTTATAATTCTTTTTCCACGAAAAATATAGTGTTTTATTAATACGCAAAATTCACTTTTTTCATTTTTGAGAACAAATCACAAGTTGCTTTATTTAAAACGTTGTGACCACCAAAATAATTGACATACAATTTATGTCAATTTATGTTAAATAAATGACAAAACAATTGATTTACAAGATGTAATAAAAGCAAAAAGAAGCTCAACTAAATATAATATAAATTTCACACTTTATAGGATCAGTTTTCTGTAACAGTTTTATCATTTTATAATTCAGTTTATAATTAAATAACAAGCAATAACTTTAAAAAGCTAATAAAAAGCTTGTAATGACAAGCAATAACTTTAAAAATCAGTTAGATTAGATCAACAAGACAAAAAGCCAGATTACTTGATTTAAATTTTTTAGACTAACCAAAACTGTACATTTTTAGATTTGAACTAAAAATATGAAGTTCTAAATGCAAAACCTTTATACAATAAAGTACCTAATAAAAATATAGCACATCTGTTGGGCATAAGATGTTATATTTTGGGAAATTTTTATAAGAGGTATTCCTGATCTCATAAAAATAATATTTGCAGCTTTTAAGAATGAATTACAATAAATACGATTGAATAATTTCTTTGCGTTAAAATTGCGTCTTAAATTGAATGGTTAAGTGCTAAAAGGAAAGTATTGACATTTTTACCAAAATTGAGATATACATGTTTTATTATAATTTCGAAGTCGCCCGATTAAATATTGGTTTAGTATGCATACTACCTCTAGCCGCGGCTTCGTCCGCAAGCCCTTTTATTTTAACGGAATAATATACAGCTTATGTCTACCCCCTGAAGGTCCATTCTAAATATTGGTAAAACAATTTTTAAAATCGGATGAGTAGTTTCAGAGATTACCTCTTTATAATAAATTAAGAAATTATAATATTATATTTAAACTTCAAAATATCGAGTTATAATTAAAATTAAAAGTTAATTAAACGATTTATTAAGCTTGCAGACGATTATATCGTCTGTTAAATCGTTTATAGTCCAGTCAAAATGGACATAAAAATAGGGGTATCCTTGCATAAGGTGGTATTTAAACAATTATGCTTTAATTTTAAGAATAAAACTTTGTTTTGCGTAAATTTTGTAACTTTTTTAACAAAAAATTATGATTTGGTGCAAAAAGGGAAGTACTTGCCTGGTTGTCAAGATCCTGCAAATGTTGAAATTCCACTAATTCCAGGTCGCCAGGTTTACTTTATTATCCGAAATAATTTATTCTATAATAAGAAGTATTTATTAGGATTTACCTACGTATTTATTACGATATCTATGGGAAAACACAACGAAAATTTTCTTTAGTTTCTCCATAATACTGATAAAGTTTAAAGTTTTGATTAAATAAATTTTACGTTATAAAATTTACGATTTCTTTTTAATTTAACAATCTTTCGAAAGACGGAAAAGAATGCAAAATCAGATTTATTATATTTTTACCTCTTTTAATGTCTCAAAATTTAAAAACCTTTTCCAATTCTTGTCAACTTTTTTTACTACCTATAAAAATCTGGTGACTACTCATATACCTAAAAATTTATAACAATGACATTCCTGTTGACCCAAATGGTGACAATTTTATCATTTTATGGTCATAATCTCATAATAGAATTTAAAAATGTTGGTAGGTACTTTTACTGGCGCTTTTTAGCGCTGTCTATTTTATAAAAGCTGAACTACGTTCTGTATTATAATTACCGACTTTTACAGAAAAATACTGGTTTGCAGTGCAGATATAGAGAAAAAATGTCCGAACTTAAAAATTTTATTTGGAAATACGGGAGCAATTGAGCTGACGTTAATATGTGATTAAATATTGATATTAAAGTTTTAAAGTAAAGTTTAATATCCATTTTACATTATGTATATTTCAGATTTTTGATTTTTTCTTGCAACATACAGAAAAAACGTATGTATAAAAAGAATTTATAATTAGTGATTTTCAACATGCCATATTTTAGTTAATATAAATAATTGAGCGTTAAAATTTAGCTTATAATGTAGATCAATCTTTCTACTTTAATTTATGTATACATCATTTTCTTGTAAGTATGATACTTTTAGCTGCTCAAACGCTCCCGTTTTACACTAAAAACGCTACGATTAACATTGTATTAACAGAGGCCGAATTACCACCTTAAATTATTTTTATTAAGGTATAATTGATAAAGTTTACTGTGTACATTTTAAATTATATAACTATTAACCATCTGACTGTGAGAGGCAATTCATAGTTCATACCGCCCCGCTTCCCAGCGACCTTCTGAAATTAATGAAAAAACATACCCTACATTGGTCTTTGCAACAGGAGGATTGTGGGTATGGAATACTCTCTATAGTCTATATGTAGATAGAGTTATGAATTATTGGGTTTGGGTTTACTAATCATATGTAAAATCTGAATTAACTCCTCCACTCCACTTGTAAGGTGGAAATATAGATTTTATATTGAAATAAATAGAATTTATTAGCACTCCTCAAAATTTGAATGTGGCTTATATTATATTATACCGGGTGTTGAATGAGTTAGGCGAACATAGGATATTAACGTGTAAAAACTTATTTTTGCAAATTCCTGCTTTCCTAATTATTTTAGAGAAAAATTAAAAGATACAAATATAATGTAGAAATATAAACTACGAATGATAAAAGCATTAGATTTTATCTAGCTTTTACGTAAATGATCAAAAAATTCTTTTGAAATTGTTAAAATTTTTATTTATCAAACTGGCCATGTATAAGTTTTCAAGGTAATATTCCATTTTATGAAATTAAAATTTAATACAGTGCAAAACTGTCAACAACGTGCAATTGTTTTTTATTACTTATCAAAAATAATTACCTCGGAAACTTACATGGCAAGTTTGATAAATAAAAGTTTTAACAATTTCAAAAGAATTTTTTGACCATTTACGTAAAAGCTAGATAAAATCTAATGCTCTTATCATTCGTAGTTTATATTTCTACATTATATTTGCGTCTTTTAATTTTTCTCTAAAATAATTAGGGAAGCAGGAATTGGCAAAAATAAGTTTTTACATGTTAATATCCTATGTTCGCCTAACTCATTCAGCACCCGGTATAATAATATAATAATACTAACTGCAAAATTTCCGTTATAATTATTTGCTAGAAAATTTCTCCACATTATCATAGAACAAATTTCACGTTAGCAGTTATTTACGCGCTGCACAAATTTTAAAAATTTCTATCTACTGTCAAAAACATTGTTGTACGGTTTACAACTTTATTAAATAAAACGCCAGAATTCCTATGTTATTTTAAGCATAATTTAACTTAATTTGACAAATTATGGCATCCGATAAAGCCAGACATTATATAGGAATTGTCCTTTCGTCTTATTCTGCCACCAGTATGCAATAACATTATCCTTGGTGTTATATAAAAAATTGCGTTTTTTTAAGATTTCAAGTTTTATTCGATGTGTTATCAAATAAGTTTAGTAAAATTATTAATATCTGGTATCATCATGAACAATAAACATTCATTTTGTGTAAAACTTGATTTTATTTCATTATTTCACATTTCCGCATTTTTTTCACAGATTTACCAGCGTCGATCTTGTATTCAAATATTATCATTACCAGGTACGAATACTTTAAATATTTTTCTATATGAACCATTTTCTTAATTATGTCAAATTTATGCTTTTGCCGCCCCTGATGTCCTGCGCCCAGGTGCGGACACTTCTACTTGCCCGCTGATTATAACAATCAAAATTTTATCTAAATTTTATTGTTGAAAATGAGTAGTAGGAGTTTTGAGTCCTTGAATTTAATGGTGGGAGATTACTGATTTGTATGCAGTTTTATAAGTTGGATTAGTAGTATAATCCAAAGTTAAATTAAGTATGGTATTAGATATTAATTATGCCAGTTACGATATTCATGTTATACGTAGAATGATAAGATGTAGTTCATTCGCTTTTCTTAGATTTAAGATAACAAAGGTGTTAAATAGAGGTGCAGAGCATCAGTAGTCGCTTTTTCTAATTCACTGTAGAAGTAGTTAAGTCCTGTGTAATAAAGGTTTTTACTTTTTAAAAACTGGTTTTTGTCAACCGAAATTGTAATTGGCGCAGTCGGTAGGATTCCCAAAATTGACCTTATCGCAAGAGCAATTTTCGTATCATCGATTAATTGGGAATTCGAAGAAAAAAAAAAATTCAATTTGGACAAAAACAGCACAGCAGTCATCAAGGGAGGAACAAGCATCGTCCGAACTGTTGACAATTAATTTAGGAAGTCCTGAGGAAGGAACAAGCATCGTCCAAACTTATAGGCATTAGCAATTAAGAAAACGAACCGCAAAGAATGAAAACAGCATTATTGTAAGTCTCATTTAATTTCATATCATTTCAATTCCTAGTATAAGATAGATAAGTGTAACTTTCAAGAAACGTACGATAAATTTATGAACCCAGAAATTGATTTCGAAAAATTAGCAAATTTATTTAGTAACATAAAATTAGAACCATCAACAATGGCAACAAATTATCATTTATTAAAATTGCATTTAGATAGTATTTCACAATACGAGGGAAACCCTCATACTTTGAATATTTTTATAGATAATTGTCAAAATTTAATAAATACATTTTCTAACGCTACCGATAACGCTTTAAACCAATTTTTGTTAAGAGCAGTATTAGGCAAATTAACAGGTAGAGCTTTAATTTTAATTGGTTCCCGTAGCGAACTCAACGATTGGTTAGCTATAAAATCAGCATTACAATTAAGTTTCGGAGATCAAAGAAATATCGATTGTCTTGTGCAAGATTTAATTGATTTGAAACCAAATAGAAATGAATCTTTTTATAATTTTGGCATGCGTTGTCAAGACGTACGATCGTTAATCACGTCAAATTTAAATTCAACATCAATGCCACCTGAAGAAATGGCGATTCAAATAAAAAATTACAATAATTTAGCTTTAAAAACTTTTATAAGAGGTCTAACTGGACAAATTCAAACTAACGTTAGATTAAGAAATCCAGATAGTCTTGAAAAAGCAATGAGCTTATTATTAGAAGAACAAAATTTTCTTTATTCCACTAACCAAAGTAACACTTTAAATTCGAATATTATGTTTAGACCGGAACAAAGATTAACACCTGGAAAATTAAATAATAATTTTAAAACCAATTTTAATTTGAATAAAACTCCAACAACTCAAAACGTTCAAAATTTTAACAGATTTCCACAGTATCAAAATTCGCAAAATTTTAATCAGTCTTCACCTTTTCAAAATACTTCAAATTTTAGTAAACCTATACAATTTCAAAATAACTCAAATTTTTATAAAAATTTACCATTTCAAAATAATTCAAATTTTAACAAAACGCCACAATTTCAAAACACCCCAAATTTTAATAGATTTTCACCATTTCAAAATAACTCTGCGATTAATCAAAGACCTTCATTTCAAAATACTAATTTTAATAAAACTTTTCAAAATCAACCTAGACCTTTTCAAGGTATGAATCAAAATTTTAACAGATCTGGTAGAACACAAATTACAAATCGATTACACGAACCAATGGATACAAGTAGTGGTCATGCTACTTTTGAAAGATCAAAATATTCTATGAACCACCTTTTTAATCAGAATGTAACTGAAAATCAAGAAACCGAAAACGAATTTGAAAATTTATTTAATTATACGGAAAATGTAAATCAAGACGATTTTAACAACCTGCCGGAAGAATGTAACTTGTACCCTCAAGATGCATTCTTGCAACAAGATAACACATTTATAGACAAGGGTCAATGTCAACACAACGACATTAACAATGATAATAATGAAACAAATTTTCGCGAAGTCATTTATTCAAACCAACCCAGATAGTACAATTACATAATTTTGAATCTAACTTACCTTATATTTATATACCAGAAATTAATGCAAAATTTTTGATAGATACAGGTAGTTCAAAAAGCTTGATCGATCCAAAATTAGCTCATCATTTTTACAATAATTTCATTTCAAACGAAAATTTTAATATTCAAACATCACATGACATCTCAAATCATTATGAAGTAGCCGAAATTCCCATCTTTCAAATTTTTAAGACAAATCAAAATCATAAATTTTATCTTTTTCAATTAAACGAAAACTACCAAGGACTAATCGGATTTGACTTACTCGATAAATTAAACGCTCAAATTAATATTACAGAAAGAAGATTTACAACAACACGCACTGAAATTTCAATAATGTTCGATACCGATAAGAAACCTTTAATGCAAAATTTTAACAATAATAAGTCAAAAGTAAACCTTTCAGCTCATTTCAAAATTGAACCAAGAACTTTAGTAGATTTAAACTTTGTTGACCAAATAGATATCGATCATCAACCATTAAATTTAGAACAAGAAAATTTAAATTTATCAAAACAAAATTTTAAAAATCTCAGATTAGAACCTTACAATAAAAGAGGGAAATATAATACAAATGAAGATTGTTTATCTAGAATTTCAATTAACGATTTAGAAAACAAATCAATAATTAATAATCCTAGAGAAGCAGATGATAATACGCTTGAATTTTTATGTGAATGTATTGTTGAAAATATTACAGACCAACCCCAATTTTTGACTAGTAAAGACATAGAAGCAAAAATTAAATTTTTATCCGATATTCAAACTAAAACCCCTGACCCAAAAATTAAAACAAAACGTTTGCTTTCAAAATTACAAAATTCCAAAAATCAAATAGAAACTTTATTCAATGAAAATACTAGTAGATTAACCTCACTACAAAATACCATTTTGGCAAACAAACAAATAAAATTGAAAGATGACAATTTAGAAAATTTAACACCAACAAAATTATTTAACTCGACCCAGATCAAAATGAAAACAAAAAACTTAACAAAATTAAACAATTCTCAAAAATGCATTGAACTTTTAATCGACGATAACAAACGGAAACTGAAGCTATTAAAAGATCCAAATTTTGAAAATAAACAAATACCGGAATTAAAAGACAAGTTAAAGTTGACAAAATTTAATTTAAATTACAACCCTCAAATATTACCAAAAATTTATGGAAACAAAAAATTTTCAAACTTTAAACAAAATTGTTTTAATAATCCTTACAATTTAGACATTATACAACTACAAATTTTCAAAATTAAAAATATGAAAAGAAAGAAATTAAATAACAAATTTGTAGGAATCTATTGTATTCTTTTGCCTCCAGAACTTTATCAGTTCCAGGATTTCGCTCTCGTAGCATACATTATAATATCTTTTGCTTATTAGTAGTAATATATAATCTCGCTTTTCTAAATTTAGGTACAAATAACATAAAAATAATGGACCAATTAATATTGCATAAAAATAAAATTTCAATAAACCTTTAGAAATTCAAACTGATAACCAAAAGAAATCAAATTTATAAATTTCAAAGAAATATTAGATTCAAATTATTCAGTTGAAAATAAAATTTCAAATTTAAAAAAAAAAAAAAACTCTAACTAATAGAACATAAAGCTTGAAAATAAAATTCGCATTACATAATTATAAGATTGTTTATATTTTTTATTAAATAAAAACATAAAAAAATGCTAACACCCGTATTTAACACAGCGCACTTTAACGTAAACGAAAATACAAATGACGGAATTCAATCTAGTGATGAAATCATTAACAACAAAATAAATCAAGTTTTAGTGTTCCCGAACGTTTATCATATCACAAAGCGGATGTAAATCAGGATAGTTATGAAAATCATAAAATAATTACTCTAAAAATACCGAAAAAAATAACGAACTAATATTAGATTTTTTGAAAAAAATACACGGACCCACAAAAAGTTTATTGCATGTATTTTCACAATGATCAATTGTACAAGGATTTTTGTTTAGTATATTTAAAATATTTTACTGGTAACAAACCAAAATTAATTAGATGTACAAAAAGAGTCAATACCGTAACCGACCCTGAAGAACAAATAATTTTAATAAGAAATTATCATGACGGAAAAAATAATCACCGCGGAATTAAAGAATGTTTAGAAGCAATCAAAAGAAATTATTATTGGAAAAATATGATCGCGAACATAACAAAATTTATTAATGAATGCGAAGTGTGTCAAAGAACTAAGTATGCAAGAAATAAACCGTATGTACCATTAATGTTAACAGAAACGGCAACAAAGCCCTTTCAAATGGTTCACATAGACGTCTTCATATTCAATAATAAAAATTATTTAACATTAGTAGATTCATTTACAAAATTTGCTCAAGCAATTTTTATAGAAGGTAAAACTGCTATTCATATTAGCAAAGCTTTAATTAAATACTTTACTTCATTTGGAATCCCCCAAAATTTAACTATGGACAAAGGTACCGAATTTAATAATGAAACAGTTAAAGAAATCTTGAATCTTCATAAAATCAAAATTCATTTTACAACGGCAATGCACCACGAATCAAATTCCATTGTCGAACGTTTTCATTCAACAATTATTGAACATTTGAGAATACTGAATGAAATGTATCCTAATGAAAAAGATCTGATGGATTATGCCATTATTGGATATAACAATTCCATACACAGCGCTACAAATTATACCCCTTTTGAATTAACTTTTGGCCATACAAATTCTAGAAATCCAAATGAAATATTTAACTCAACTTCATTCTACACCGAATATGCGGAAAATCATAAAGATAAATTAAAACACGTTTACCAAGACTTGAATGAAAAATTAACCGACCAAAAACGTAAAGTAGTTTCAAAACATAACACTCACGGAGATTCTAATGACATTTTTAAATTAAATCAAACTGTTTTTAAGAAAAATCCAAAAACTCGAAATAAGAAAGAGAACAAATTTATTGGACCTTACCAAATTACCGAAATTTTAGATAAAAATAGAGTACAAATTACTAACAAACAAAACAAGAACGAAATTATTCATATCAAAGAACTTAAAATGCCTCTTGTTTCAGATTCACCTTGTTAACCGCAACCTTTTCTACAAAATTCCACAAAATAACTGAAAACCCTGGAATCTTACCTTTAAAATTAGGAAATGCCCAAAATAAAATTGATACTTGGTCATTCATTCAAATATTTGATATTACTGATACCATACGAGAATTCAATTCACTTCAAACAAAATTAAATCAATTAAAAAATTCATTTGAAATTAGTTCGACAAATCTTACTGAAAGTTATAAACAAGAATTAAATAATTCCTATGATTTAATAAATATTTTAGAAAGAAAAATAACATTACAAATTCATCAATTAAATCCTTTAAATCAAAATAGAGCCAAACGAGGTTTAGTAGACGGTTTAGGATCCATAATTAGAGCAATCACGGGAAATTTAGATCAAAATGATGCGGAAAAATATGACAAAGCAATAATGACAATTTCAGGAAACCAAGATAAAATTAAATCATTAGTAAAAGAACAGATAACGTTATTACAAAATTCAATTGGCAATTATCAGAAAAACATTCAAACATTAGCAAAAAATCAATTAATATTAGAATCCAAAATTTTACAAATAGAGAAGATATTAAAAACAATAGAATTTAAAAATATCGAAACTTATCATTTCTTTCTTATACAAATGTTTATTTCACAAATAATGTCAGCCTTTCAAACAATCTACGATTCATTGGAAAAAATTGAAGTAGCTATCACTTTTTCAAAAATTAACACATTTCATAATTCAATGTTAGATCCAAAAGAACTACTGAATGAAATTTTAATAATCAATAAACAACTAAACAATAAAAATAAATTTCCATTTGAACCAGAAATCAAAAATATTCTTTTATTTGAAAAAATTATGGAAATAAAAAGTTATAGTAAAGAAAATCAAATCATTTTTATTTTAGAAATTCCAATAGTAGAAACTGAAAGTTACAATTACTATCATTTATATCCCTTGCCAATATTATCCGATACATCCTTCAAAACAATAATTCCTCATTCCGAATACCTCCTTTATAATGAGCAAAAATATGCATTTCTTACTGCAAGATGTCTTGAAATTTCGAACAAGGAATATTTATGTCAAAATGGAGAAATTATCGATTTCAAAGAAGATGCACCATGTGAAATCCAACTACTACGACACTCGGAAAATGCAACGAATTGTAAATTAATTCATGTTCAAATAACCAACATCAAAATTCAAAAATTAGAAAATAATCAATGGATCATCATTACACCAAAAAGTGTTGTTGCTACGAACAAGTGCGGTAATGACAAAGACAGTGTGTATTTAAACGGGAGTTACGTAGTTCAAATAGAAACAAAATGTGAAGTGAAAATAGAAGAGATAACACTAAAGACTTTTAAGAATTTAAATTTGGAATTTAAAAATATTGAATTACCTAAATTATATTATAGTCAAAATCAAAAAGTACAGAACGATTTTAATTTTAAAACTGAAAAATTAAATTCAGTAAATGTCGATGAAATCAAAAATATTTTTAGTGACTTGTCAAATCAAAAAGAAAAATTAAATTCATTAAATGATACTTCGGTTCACTTCCACAAAATTAGTGGATATACATTAATCATTTATGTTATAATCTTTGTAATTTTAATTTATGTATTTTTTAAATATTATTATAATAGAATCAAAATTTTGAAGCCCTCCGCAGAGGAAGCCGAAGAAGAAAATGGTAATCCGAAAAAGGAGATCAACATCAAATTATCTTCGAACTCTGGTAACCCATAGTTCTCATCTTAGGCCAGAGGAGTTACGATATTCATGTTATACGTAGAATGATAAGATGTAGTTCATTCGCTTTTCTTAGATTTAAGATAACAAAGGTGTTAAATAGAGGTGCAGAGCATCAGTAGTCGCTTTTTCTAATTCACTGTAGAAGTAGTTAAGTCCTGTGTAATAAAGGTTTTTACTTTTTAAAAACTGGTTTTTGTCAACCGAATTTGTAATTTGCCTATGTTCTACATAATATAATACGATTTTACTGTCAGAAAACATTTGTTACGTAAATATGTATGCACAGTAGTTCGTGCGGTAAATAAGGTTCTTATTGCCACAGATAGTACAACATGTAAGTTTTTATATTTTATTCAAGTTTTATAAACAGCTGATTTATTTAAAATAATTGCATCCAATTAGTTTACATCATCGTATATATAGTAATTCATAAACATTTTATGAGTGAGTAAATATAGTACATATCAGTGTGTACTATAACACTTTTTATAGTGAAAGACCTCGCTGAAGTTAGAAACGGATTCGGATTTGGATTTAGATTCAGATTTACAATTTTACAGTGAACCAAATAAATCTTCAACAAGACATTAAATATTGTAAAACGAGCTTTTTTAAGGCAATTTTTGAAAACAAATAATGTGTATAGCAACAACTATGTGTTCTAAAGCGGGAAAAAAAATTGCATCTATCGCGAAGCCCAGAGTTTGCATTAAAACTAAAAATTAAAAATATTACGTATATGCTCACATTTAAACCAGTGTTAAAAATCCATTTTCCAGAGTGCACCGTTTTATAGATTGTCATAAGTGCACATATTCTCAATCTTTAATTCAGGGGTTGAGGGGGTAAATTTGTGTGTCAAAAATTAAAATAAAAAAAACTTGACGGTGCTTCACAATCGCACTACCCCCAAAAAATCGACGATATTAAGTAACATAAATGTACAAAATTTCAGTCTCCAATTCAGGGGATAAGGGGGTAGATTTGCGTGTCAAAAATTAAAATAAAAAAAACATGACGGTGCTTCACAATCGCACTACTCCCAAAAAATCGACGATATTAAGTAACATAAATCTACAAAATTTCAGTCTCTAATTCAGGGGATAAGGGGGTAGATTTGCGTGTCAAAAACTAAAATAAAAAAAACTCGACGGTGCTTCACAATCGCACTACTCCCAAAAAATCGACCATATTAAGTAACATAAATGTACAAAATTTCAGTCTCCAATTCAGGGGTTACGGGGGTAGATTTGCGTGTCAAAAATTAAAATAAAAAAAACTTGCCGGTGCTTCACAATCGCACTACCCCCAAAAAATCGACGATTGTAATAACATTTATATACAAAATTTCAGTCTCTAATTCAGGGGATAAGGGGGTAGATTTGCGTGTCAAAAATTAAAATAAAAAAAACTTGACGGTGCTTCACAATCGCACTACTTCCAAAAAATCGACGATATTAAGTAACATAAATGTACAAAATTTTAGTCTCCAATGCAGGCGATACGGTGGTAGATTTGCGTGTCAAAAATTAAAATAAAAAAAACTTGACGGTGCTTCATAATCGCACAACTCCCAAAAAATCGACGATATTAAGTAACATAAATCTACAAAATTTCAGTCTCTATTTCAGGGGATAAGGGGGTAGATTTGCGTGTCAAAAATTAAAATAAAAAAAACTCGACGGTGCTTCACAATCGCACTACTCCCAAAAAATCGACCATATTAAGTAACATAAATCTACAAAATTTCAGTCTCTAATTCAGGGGATAAGGGGGTAGATTTGCGTGTCAATAATTAAAATAAAAAAAACTTGACGGTGCTTCACAATCGCACTACTTCCAAAAAATCGACGATATTAAGTAACATAAATGTACAAAATTTCAGATTCCAATTCAGGGGATAAGGGGGTAGATTTGCGTGTCAAAAATTAAAATAAAAAAAACTTGACGGTGCTTCACAATCGCACTACCCCCAAAAAATCGACGATATTAAGTAACATAAATGTACAAAATTTCAGTTTCCAATTCAGGGGATAAGGGGGTAGATTTGCGTGTCAAAAATTAAAATAAAAGAAACTTGACGGTGCTTCACAATCGCACTACTTTCAAAAAATCGACGATATTAAGTAACATAAATGTACAAAATTTCAGTCTCCAATTCAGGGGATAAGGGGGTAGATTTGCGTGTCAAAAATTAAAATAAAAAAAACATGACGGTGCTTCACAATCGCACTACTCCCAAAAAATCGACGATATTAAGTAACATAAATCTACAAAATTTCAGTCTCTAATTCAGGGGATAAGGGGGTAGATTTGCGTGTCAAAAACTAAAATAAAAAAAACTCGACGGTGCTTCACAATCGCACTACTCCCAAAAAATCGACCATATTAAGTAACATAAATGTACAAAATTTCAGTCTCCAATTCAGGGGTTACGGGGGTAGATTTGCGTGTCAAAAATTAAAATAAAAAAAACTTGCCGGTGCTTCACAATCGCACTACCCCCAAAAAATCGACGATTGTAATAACATTTATATACAAAATTTCAGTCTCTAATTCAGGGGATAAGGGGGTAGATTTGCGTGTCAAAAATTAAAATAAAAAAAACTTGACGGTGCTTCACAATCGCACTACTTCCAAAAAATCGACGATATTAAGTAACATAAATGTACAAAATTTTAGTCTCCAATGCAGGCGATACGGTGGTAGATTTGCGTGTCAAAAATTAAAATAAAAAAAACTTGACGGTGCTTCACAATCGCACAACTCCCAAAAAATCGACGATATTAAGTAACATAAATCTACAAAATTTCAGTCTCTATTTCAGGGGATAAGGGGGTAGATTTGCGTGTCAAAAATTAAAATAAAAAAAACTCGACGGTGCTTCACAATCGCACTACTCCCAAAAAATCGACCATATTAAGTAACATAAATCTACAAAATTTCAGTCTCTAATTCAGGGGATAAGGGGGTAGATTTGCGTGTCAATAATTAAAATAAAAAAAACTTGACGGTGCTTCACAATCGCACTACTTCCAAAAAATCGACGATATTAAGTAACATAAATGTACAAAATTTCAGATTCCAATTCAGGGGATAAGGGGGTAGATTTGCGTGTCAAAAATTAAAATAAAAAAAACTTGACGGTGCTTCACAATCGCACTACTTCCAAAAAATCGACGATATTAAGTAACATAAATGTACAAAATTTTAGTCTCCAATGCAGGCGATACGGTGGTAGATTTGCGTGTCAAAAATTAAAATAAAAAAAACTTGACGGTGCTTCACAATCGCACTACTTCCAAAAAATCGACGATATTAAGTAACATAAATGTACAAAATTTCAGATTCCAATTCAGGGGATAAGGGGGTAGATTTGCGTGTCAAAAATTAAAATAAAAAAAACTTGACGGTGCTTCACAATCGCACTACTTCCAAAAAATCGACGTTATTAAGTAACATAAATGTACAAAATTTCAGTCTCCAATTCAGGGGATAAGGGGGTAGATTTGCGTGTCTAAAATTAAAATAAAAAAAACTTGACGGTGCTTCACAATCGCACAACTCCCAAAAAATCGACGATATTAAGTAACATAAATCTACAAAATTTCAGTCTCTAATTCAGGGGATAAGGGGGTAGAATTGCGTGTCAAAAATTAAAATAAAAAAAACTTGACGGTGCTTCACAATCGCACAACTCCCAAAAAATCGACGATATTAAGTAACATAAATCTGCAAAATTTCAGTCTCTAATTCAGGGGATAAGGGGGTAGATTTGCGTGTCAAAAATTAAAATAAAAAAAACTTGACGGTGCTTCACAATCGCACAACTCCCAAAAAATCGACGATATTAAGTAACATAAATCTACAAAATTTCAGTCTCTAATTCAGGGGATAAGGGGGTAGATTTGCGTGTCAATATTTAAAATAAAAAAAACTTGACGGTGCTTCACAATCGCACTACTTCCAAAAAATCGACGATATTAAGTAACATAAATGTACAAAATTTCAGATTCCAATTCAGGGGATAAGGGGGTAGATTTGCTTGTCAAAAATTAAAATAAAAAAAACTTGACGGTGCTTCACAATCGCACTACTTCCAAAAAATCGACGATATTAAGTAACATAAATGTACAAAATTTTAGTCTCCAATGCAGGCGATACGGTGGTAGATTTGCGTGTCAAAAATTAAAATAAAAAAAACTTGACGGTGCTTCACAATCGCACTACTTTCAAAAAATCGACGATATTAAGTAACATAAATGTACAAAATTTCAGATTCCAATTCAGGGGATAAGGGGGTAGATTTGCGTGTCAAAAATTAAAATAAAAAAAACTTGACGGTGCTTCACAATCGCACTACTTCCAAAAAATCGACGATATTAAGTAACATAAATGTACAAAATTTCGGTCTCCAATTCAGGGGATAAGGGGGTAGATTTGCGTGTCAAAAATTAAAATAAAAAAAACTTGACGGTGCTTCACAATCGCACTACCCCCAAAAAATCGACGATATTAAATAACATAAATGTACAAAATTTCAGTCTCCAATTCAGGGGTTGAGGGGGTAATGTTGAAATTAAATAACAAAATTATAAATAAGTTTAAAATTTATTAAAATATAGAAATAGAATAGAAAACAATATAATGTTAAATTTTTAATTTAGTAATATTGATGACTAACCATATTATGTAATACTGTGGTAATAAATAAATATGTATCAATGATTTTTTTTATTCTGCAATGTTACAATACTGCCCCCATCACTGTTACATCCGCCCCGGGTATGGGGTCGTGTGAAACACTTTCTTTGAGTTCTTAAATTTCCTCTTGGTGTTTTTTTAATACAGGTAATGCTACTATAACCGTAGCTATTACTAGCCCTTTAAATGAGGCATACTGTCAAATACGCTCAGTTCAAATTATTGCTATAGTAGACCAAGGGTAGCCAACCTGCAGCTCTTTGAAGGATTAATTGTGGCTCTCGATTAATGCACCCGACTCCTCTTTTCATTTTTGTGCTATTATATTTTAAAAAATTTATTACAATTTAAATTTATTATATTTTAAAAAAATATGTAAATAGAATATTTATTTTTTATTGTAGTTCCGTATGTGTTTCAAAATTTTTGTGGCTCCCGAAAAATGTCAAATTTTCAAAAATGGCTAGAGGCTAGACTATCAAAAAGCTTAGCCACCCCTGGAACAGACAGTGATTTTGTCGAAAACATTTCAATTGTCCCCGGTCTACCCTACGTTCAAGATAAATTAATACTAGTTTTGTGAGTCGCGAAATCCGTGATAATAAAATAATAATTTCGATGTTGAATTAATTTTTATTTCATAATCATAAAATGAAATATCATCGGTTTACTGCAAAACCAGATAACTTACAATCGGATAGTTCAACATACAAGTGCATTTAAATTGTTTTTGCTAGTTTCAATAATGATTAAATGGAATTTTTTTAATTTTTTTTAATTTTAATTTTTGACACGTAAATCTACCCCCTTATCCCCTGAATTGGAGACCGAAATTATGTACATTAAAGTTACTTAATATCGTTGATTTTTTGGGGATAGTGCGATTGTGAAGCACCGTCAAGTTTTTTTTATTTTAATTTTTGACACGCAAATCTACCCCCTTATCCCCTGAATTGGAGACTAAAATTTTGTACATTTATGTTACTTAATATCGTCCATTTTTTGGGAGTAGTGCGATTGTGAAGCACCGTCAAGTTTTTTTTATTTTAATTTTTGACACGCAAATCTACCCCCTTAACCCCTGAATTGGAGACCGAAATTTTGTACATTAATGTTACTTAATATCGTTGATTTTTTGGGGGTAGTGCGATTGTGAAGCACCGTCAAGTTTTTTTTATTTTATTTTTTGACACGCAAATCTACCCCCTTATCCCCTGAATTGGAAACTAAAATTTTGTACATTTATGTTACTTAATATCGTCCATTTTTTGGGAGTAGTGCGATTGTGAAGCACCGTCAAGTTTTTTTTATTTTAATTTTTGACACGCAAATCTACCCCCTTATCCCCTGAATTGGAAACCGAAATTTTGTACATTAATGTTACTTAATATCGTTGATTTTTTGGGGGTTGTGCGATTGTGAAGCACCGTCAAGTTTTTTTTATTTTAATTTTTGACACGCAAATCTACCCCTTTATCCCCTGAATTGAAGACTAAAATTTTGTACATTTATGTTACTTAATATCGTCCATTTTTTGGGAGTAGTGCGATTGTGAAGCACCGTCAAGTTTTTTTTATTTTAATTTTTGACACACAAATCTACCCCCTTATCCCCTGAATTGGAGACCGAAATTTTGTACATTAATGTTACTTAATATCGTTGATTTTAGGGGGTAGTGCGATTGTGAAGCACCGTCAAGTTTTTTTTATTTTAATTTTTGACACGCAAATCTACCCCCTTATCCCCTGAATTGGAGACTAAAATCTTGTACATTTATGTTACTTAATATCGTCCATTTTTTGGGAGTAGTGCGATTGTGAAGCACCGTCAAGTTTTTTTATTTTAATTTTTGACATGCAAATCTACCCCCTTATCCCCTGAATTGGAGACCGAAATTTTGTACATTAATGTTACTTAATATCGTTGATTTTTTGGGGGTTGTGCGATTGTGAAGCACCGTCAAGTTTTTTTTATTTTAATTTTTGACACGCAAATCTACCCCTTTATCCCCTGAATTGAAGACTAAAATTTTGTACATTTATGTTACTTAATATCGTCCATTTTTTGGGAGTAGTGCGATTGTGAAGCACCGTCAAGTTTTTTTTATTTTAATTTTTGACACACAAATCTACCCCCTTATCCCCTGAATTGGAAACCGAAATTTTGTACATTAATGTTACTTAATATCGTTGATTTTAGGGGGTAGTGCGATTGTGAAGCACCGTCAAGTTTTTTTTATTTTAATTTTTGACACGCAAATCTACCCCCTTATCCCCTGAATTGGAGACTAAAATCTTGTACATTTATGTTACTTAATATCGTCCATTTTTTGGGAGTAGTGCGATTGTGAAGCACCGTCAAGTTTTTTTTATTTTAATTTTTGACACGCAAATCTACCCCTTTATCCCCTGAATTGAAGACTAAAATTTTGTACATTTATGTTACTTAATATCGTCCATTTTTTGGGAGTAGTGCGATTGTGAAGCACCGTCAAGTTTTTTTTATTTTAATTTTTGACACACAAATCTACCCCCTTATCCCCTGAATTGGAGACTAAAATCTTGTACATTTGTGTTACTTAATATCGTCCATTTTTTGGGAGTAGTGCGATTGTGAAGCACCGTCAAGTTTTTTTATTTTAATTTTTGACACGCAAATCTACCCCCTTATCCCCTGAATTGGTGACTAAAATTTTGTACATTTATGTTACTTAATATCGTCCATTTTTTGAAAGTAGCGCGATTGTGAAGCACCGTCAAGTTTTTTTTATTTTAATTTTTGACACGCAAATCTACCCCCTTATCCCCTGAATTGGAGACCGAAATTTTGTACATTAATGTTACTTAATATCGTTGATTTTTTGGGGGTAGTGCGATTGTGAAGCACCGTCAAGTTTTTTTTATTTTAATTTTTGACACGCAAATCTACCCCCATATCCCCTGAATTGAAGACCGAAATTTTGTACATTAATGTTACTTAATATCGTTAATTTTTTGGGGGTAGTGCGATTGTGAAGCACCGTCAAGTTTTTTTTATTTTAATTTTTGACACGCAAATCTACCCCCTTATCCCCTGAATTGGAGACTTAAATTTTGTACATTTATGTTACTTAATATCGTCAATTTTTTGGGAGTAGTGCGATTGTGAAGCACCGTCAAGTTTTTTTTATTTTAATTTTTGACACGCAAATCTACCCCCTTAACCCTTGAATTGGAGACCGAAATTTTGTACATTAATGTTACTTAATATCGTTGATTTTTTGGGGGTAGTGCGATTGTGAAGCACCATCAAGTTTTTTTTATTTTAATTTTTGACACGCAAATCTACCCCCTTATCCCCTGAATTGGAGACTAAAATTTTTTACATTTATGTTACTTAATATCGTCAATTTTTTGGGAGTAGTGCGATTGTGAAGCACCGTCAAGTTTTTTTTATTTTAATTTTTGACACGCAAATCTACCCCCTTATCACCTGAATTGGAAACCGAAATTTTGTACATTAATGTTACTTAATATCGTTGATTTTTTGGGGGTTGTGCGATTGTGAAGCACCGTCAAGTTTTTTTTATTTTAATTTTTGACACGCAAATCTACCCCCTTATCCCCTGAATTGGAGACCGAAATTTTGTACATTAATGTTACTTAATATCGTTGATTTTTTGGGGGTAGTGCGATTGTGAAGCACCGTCAAGTTTTTTTTATTTTAATTTTTGACACGCAAATCTACCCCCATATCCCCTGAATTGAAGACCGAAATTTTGTACATTAATGTTACTTAATATCGTTAATTTTTTGGGGGTAGTGCGATTGTGAAGAACCGTCAAGTTTTTTTTTTTTAATTTTTGACACGCAAATCTACCCCCTTATCCCCTGAATTGGAGACTTAAATTTTGTACATTTATGTTACTTAATATCGTCAATTTTTTGGGAGTAGTGCGATTGTGAAGCACCGTCAAGTTTTTTTTATTTTAATTTTTGACACGCAAATCTACCCCCTTATCCCCTGAATTGGAAACCGAAATTTTGTACATTAATGTTACTTAATATCGTTGATTTTTTGGGGGTTGTGCGATTGTGAAGCACCGTCAAGTTTTTTTTATTTTAATTTTTGACACGCAAATCTACCCCTTTATCCCCTGAATTGAAGACTAAAATTTTGTACATTTATGTTACTTAATATCGTCCATTTTTTGGGAGTAGTGCGATTGTGAAGCACCGTCAAGTTTTTTTTATTTTAATTTTTGACACACAAATCTACCCCCTTATCCCCTGAATTGGAGACCGAAATTTTGTACATTAATGTTACTTAATATCGTTGATTTTAGGGGGTAGTGCGATTGTGAAGCACCGTCAAGTTTTTTTTATTTTAATTTTTGACACGCAAATCTACCCCCTTATCCCCTGAATTGGAGACTAAAATCTTGTACATTTATGTTACTTAATATCGTCCATTTTTTGGGAGTAGTGCGATTGTGAAGCACCGTCAAGTTTTTTTATTTTAATTTTTGACATGCAAATCTACCCCCTTATCCCCTGAATTGGAGACCGAAATTTTGTACATTAATGTTACTTAATATCGTTGATTTTTTGGGGGTTGTGCGATTGTGAAGCACCGTCAAGTTTTTTTTATTTTAATTTTTGACACGCAAATCTACCCCTTTATCCCCTGAATTGAAGACTAAAATTTTGTACATTTATGTTACTTAATATCGTCCATTTTTTGGGAGTAGTGCGATTGTGAAGCACCGTCAAGTTTTTTTTATTTTAATTTTTGACACACAAATCTACCCCCTTATCCCCTGAATTGGAAACCGAAATTTTGTACATTAATGTTACTTAATATCGTTGATTTTAGGGGGTAGTGCGATTGTGAAGCACCGTCAAGTTTTTTTTATTTTAATTTTTGACACGCAAATCTACCCCCTTATCCCCTGAATTGGAGACTAAAATCTTGTACATTTATGTTACTTAATATCGTCCATTTTTTGGGAGTAGTGCGATTGTGAAGCACCGTCAAGTTTTTTTTATTTTAATTTTTGACACGCAAATCTACCCCTTTATCCCCTGAATTGAAGACTAAAATTTTGTACATTTATGTTACTTAATATCGTCCATTTTTTGGGAGTAGTGCGATTGTGAAGCACCGTCAAGTTTTTTTTATTTTAATTTTTGACACACAAATCTACCCCCTTATCCCCTGAATTGGAGACTAAAATCTTGTACATTTGTGTTACTTAATATCGTCCATTTTTTGGGAGTAGTGCGATTGTGAAGCACCGTCAAGTTTTTTTATTTTAATTTTTGACACGCAAATCTACCCCCTTATCCCCTGAATTGGTGACTAAAATTTTGTACATTTATGTTACTTAATATCGTCCATTTTTTGAAAGTAGCGCGATTGTGAAGCACCGTCAAGTTTTTTTTATTTTAATTTTTGACACGCAAATCTACCCCCTTATCCCCTGAATTGGAGACCGAAATTTTGTACATTAATGTTACTTAATATCGTTGATTTTTTGGGGGTAGTGCGATTGTGAAGCACCGTCAAGTTTTTTTTATTTTAATTTTTGACACGCAAATCTACCCCCATATCCCCTGAATTGAAGACCGAAATTTTGTACATTAATGTTACTTAATATCGTTAATTTTTTGGGGGTAGTGCGATTGTGAAGCACCGTCAAGTTTTTTTTATTTTAATTTTTGACACGCAAATCTACCCCCTTATCCCCTGAATTGGAGACTTAAATTTTGTACATTTATGTTACTTAATATCGTCAATTTTTTGGGAGTAGTGCGATTGTGAAGCACCGTCAAGTTTTTTTTATTTTAATTTTTGACACGCAAATCTACCCCCTTAACCCTTGAATTGGAGACCGAAATTTTGTACATTAATGTTACTTAATATCGTTGATTTTTTGGGGGTAGTGCGATTGTGAAGCACCATCAAGTTTTTTTTATTTTAATTTTTGACACGCAAATCTACCCCCTTATCCCCTGAATTGGAGACTAAAATTTTTTACATTTATGTTACTTAATATCGTCAATTTTTTGGGAGTAGTGCGATTGTGAAGCACCGTCAAGTTTTTTTTATTTTAATTTTTGACACGCAAATCTACCCCCTTATCACCTGAATTGGAAACCGAAATTTTGTACATTAATGTTACTTAATATCGTTGATTTTTTGGGGGTTGTGCGATTGTGAAGCACCGTCAAGTTTTTTTTATTTTAATTTTTGACACGCAAATCTACCCCCTTATCCCCTGAATTGGAGACCGAAATTTTGTACATTAATGTTACTTAATATCGTTGATTTTTTGGGGGTAGTGCGATTGTGAAGCACCGTCAAGTTTTTTTTATTTTAATTTTTGACACGCAAATCTACCCCCATATCCCCTGAATTGAAGACCGAAATTTTGTACATTAATGTTACTTAATATCGTTAATTTTTTGGGGGTAGTGCGATTGTGAAGAACCGTCAAGTTTTTTTTTTTTAATTTTTGACACGCAAATCTACCCCCTTATCCCCTGAATTGGAGACTTAAATTTTGTACATTTATGTTACTTAATATCGTCAATTTTTTGGGAGTAGTGCGATTGTGAAGCACCGTCAAGTTTTTTTTATTTTAATTTTTGACACGCAAATCTACCCCCTTATCCCCTGAATTGGAAACCGAAATTTTGTACATTAATGTTACTTAATATCGTTGATTTTTTGGGGGTTGTGCGATTGTGAAGCACCGTCAAGTTTTTTTTATTTTAATTTTTGACACGCAAATCTACCCCCTTATCCCCTGAATTGGAGACCGAAATTTTGTACATTAATGTTACTTAATATCGTTGATTTTTTGGGGGTAGTGCGATTGTGAAGCACCGTCAAGTTTTTTTTATTTTAATTTTTGACACGCAAATCTACCCCCATATCCCCTGAATTGAAGACCGAAATTTTGTACATTAATGTTACTTAATATCGTTAATTTTTTGGGGGTAGTGCGATTGTGAAGAACCGTCAAGTTTTTTTTTTTTAATTTTTGACACGCAAATCTACCCCCTTATCCCCTGAATTGGAGACTTAAATTTTGTACATTTATGTTACTTAATATCGTCAATTTTTTGGGAGTAGTGCGATTGTGAAGCACCGTCAAGTTTTTTTTATTTTAATTTTTGACACGCAAATCTACCCCCTTAACCCTTGAATTGGAGACCGAAATTTTGTACATTAATGTTACTTAATATCGTTGATTTTTTGGGGGTAGTGCGATTGTGAAGCACCGTCAAGTTTTTTTTATTTTAATTTTTGACACGCAAATCTACCCCCTTATCCCCTGAATTGGAGACTAAAATTTTGTACATTTATGTTACTTAATATCGTCAATTTTTTGGGAGTAGTGCGATTGTGAAGCACCGTCAAGTTTTTTTTATTTTAATTTTTGACACGCAAATCTACCCCCTTATCCCCTGAATTGGAAACCGAAATTTTGTACATTAATGTTACTTAATATCGTTGATTTTTTGGGGGTTGTGCGATTGTGAAGCACCGTCAAGTTTTTTTTATTTTAATTTTTGACACGCAAATCTACCCCCATATCCCCTGAATTGAAGACTAAAATTTTGTACATTTATGTTACTTAATATCGTCCATTTTTTGGGAGTAGTGCGATTGTGAAGCACCGTCAAGTTTTTTTTATTTTAATTTTTGACACGCAAATCTACCCCCTTATCCCCTGAATTGGAGACCGAAATTTTGTACATTAATGTTACTTAATATCGTTGATTTTTTGGGGGTAGTGCGATTGTGAAGCACCGTCAAGTTTTTTTTATTTTAATTTTTGACACGCAAATCTACCCCCTTATCCCCTGAATTGGAGACTAAAATTTTGTACATTTATGTTACTTAATATCGTCCATTTTTTGGGAGTAGTGCAATTGTGAAGCACCGTCAAGTTTTTTTTATTTTAATTTTTGACACGCAAATCTACCCCCTTATCCCCTGAATTGGAGACCGAAAATTTGTACATTAATTTTCCTTAATATCCTCGATTTTTTGAGGGTAGTGCGATTGTGAAGCACCGTCAAGTTTTTTTTATTTTAATTTTTGACACACAAATTTACCCCCTCAACCCCTGAATTAAAGATTGAAAATTTGTGCACTTATGACAATCTATAAAGCGGTGCACTCTGGAAAATGGATTTTTAACACTGGTTTAAATGTGAGCATATACGTAATATTTTTAGTTTTTAGTTTAAATCAAACTCTGGGTTTCGCGATAGATGCAATTTTTTTTCCCGCTTTAGAACACATAGTTGTTGCTATACACATTATTTGTTTTCAAAAATTGCCTTAAAAAAGCTCGTTTTACAATATTCAATGTCTTGTTGAAGATTTATTTGGTTCACTGTAAAATTGTAAATCTGAATCTAAATCCAAATCCGAATCCGTTTCTAACTTCAGCCAGGTGTGAAAGCAGTGGTTTTCAAAAGTTTCTTCCAACATTTTTTACTAAATGAAAATTTAACCCAAATTGTTCATTATTAGTGATGTACCTACACGAAATTATCAACTCAAACTAATATACTCTTTGTGATGTGCTGATGCAGATGCGTTTTTGCGGGTTTCGAACCGGGGATCCTCTAATCGTACCGAGAAATTGTACTCGCTTAAGCCGCGTTCACAATGACTTTGAGGTTTTATCTTACAAGCAATACAAGACTTCAAAGTCATTGTGAACGCGGCTTTAGCCACGTTGGTGGGGATCAATATTATATTGAATTTTTAATTCAAACTGATAAACTTCTAACGGAACCACTCGAAGATTAATAAACAAATCATAATTATAACATAACTTCAAATTGTGATAAACTTATTTCGTAATCAATTTGTATTTAACGATATTGCTATATTACAGATGAAAACCATCATAAGTATTAGATGATAAGTCCTAAAGTGATATTCAACTATTTTGATTAGTAATAAAAATAATAATCGATTCATTTTCAATAACGCTTTGGATATGGAAGATGTGGAAAAAACTTATTTTACAAACCCATACAAGGCTAGAAAACCTGATGACGACAAATATAGTAAACAACGATCATGGGGTCAAAACTTGCTTTTGCATTTTTTGAATTTTTGTGACAATACAAGTATACATGGATACAAATTTTTCGGCGAACAGAAACGAAATATTTTCGAAAGGTAATAATAATGAAATTTTAAATTATAATTAAAAAATATTTATTTTGTAGAATATATTGGCTCTTGGTTATATTAGGAGCCATTTTTGGATCATCATTTCTAATTTATAATACATACATGAGGTGGGTTACCTCGCCTATAATTGTCACGTTTGCAAAAACGGAAACTCCGATTTGGAATATTCCATTTCCGGCAGTTACAATTTGTTCAGAATCGGCCACAGACCCATCAATGTTCAATTTTACCGATACGTATTTAAAATATGCTCAAAATGTAACCACCTCGGAAGAAGAGTAAGACTGAACATAAACTAAATTTTGTGTGTGAAAATACTGTTATTTATTTATATTTTAGTGATGAATTGTTTAAAATTTTTTCCTTACTTTGTAATGAAGATTTAGACTATATTAATGAAACAGAAACAAAGTATGTTACTTTGATGCAGATTTTCGAACTCTATACTGTAAATTGATTTTATGGTGAACAGCGACATTGTATAATATGTCTTTAAATAACATGTTTTAGGCTTTTTCTTATTCAGGATTAAGTTCCTGTAAGTGGATGGGAGAAAATATTGACAGTAGTAATTCATTAATCCTTATTCCAACAAGCGAAGGAATATGCTTTACATTCAACATGCTTGAAAAAAAAGAAGTGTTTTCTGTCTACGAGTACGTATAGTGGAGACTACCCTCTCATCGTTCCATAATTATTGTATTTTTTAGAGAACAATTGGAAAGTGGAAAGTTAAATGTACAAACTAAGTTGTGGACATTAGAAGAGGGCTATCCACCGAATGCTGGTTTAAATACTTATCCACGTAGGACAATTATATCTGGAGTCAATGGAGGATTACAATTGGATTTTGAGATAGGCGAAGAATCGATTGATCACTTATGTTCTGATATACAAGGCTATAAGGTAAAATTTTTATTTACGTTTAAAAAGATTAAAACAATTATCATCTCAATAGATAGCACTACACCATCCAGCCGAAGTACCGAACATGGATAGATTTTTTCGGGTTCCTCTTGATCAAGTCGTTATCACAGGAATAAAGCCAAGAATGATAACCACATCAGACGAAATTAAATCTTACAAGCCAGAAGAGAGACAGTGTTATTTCCCCGGCGAAAAAAATCTCACGATGTATTTAATTTATTCTCAGCAAAATTGCTTGTCCGAATGTATTAATAAATTTATATTAACTAGATGCAACTGTATGCCATTTTACGTGATTGGTAATTAGTTAATGAACACTATAAAATGATTTTGTTACTTACCAAATTGTAAATTATTTAGGTTCAGGTGAGAAAATTTGCGGAGCTGGAAGTACACGATGTGTAAATAAGGCAAAAGGTAACATTAATTAGTAATATTAGTTTAAGTACTAAACCATGATAGTTTAGTTGAATATCTACAAAATGAAGTAAATTTGAAGTTAAAAAATGGTAAGGATAACATTAGTAGCGAATGCAATTGTTTGCCTGCTTGCACTTCAATTGAGTTCGACTCCGAAACTTCCCAAAATGATTGGAATTGGAAGAAAGAGCACAGGATAATACACAATTATTCTGATGCTTACTATAAAAGGTAATATTTTAAATCTTGTAGAACATACTTAGATTTGCTTCTAATTTTTTTTTTAGAAATCACAGGTCCAGACTTTTGGTATATTACAAGGATTTACAGTTCATGACATCGGAAAGGCACGAACTTTTTGGAACTCTTGATTTTTTAGCTAACTGTGGAGGATTGTTAGGATTATGTTGTGGATTTTCGTTTACTTCGTTGGTGGAAATTGTGTATTATTTAACTTTGCGACTATGGAGTAATATTTATAGATTTGGATGCAAAGTTTGGGTTTGAAGAGTTATAGTTTAATTATTTTTGTACCTACTGAAAATTAATTTATCTAGTATAATAGGATTATTGTACATTCTTGACTAACCAAGTTGTAATTGAACATAGTTTTTTGTAAGAATATAGTAATTCATGAATAGAATATATTTTAAATTTTCTAAAAATGGTTTATATTTTCATGAACTTTTAGTTTATACGATTTTTGCAAATCAGAAATGTTAGACAGAATTGAATTGGACGATTATTTTAGGTGCATGAATATAGCTAAAATACTAAAAATTATAAGTTATTCACCAATACTATTTTGACCATTGGAAGCAATTTTTGACTTTTCTGAATTTATGACATTTAAGACATTAAATAAAGAATTTATGACTTTAATGTCATAAATTCAGATTAATAAGCTTAATATTTGGTTATCCAAAATGATTTAAATTCAAACACAACGTGTACCTGACATTCTGCAAAGCATTCAAGAAATACTGTAAGAAAAATTTACAGATTACATTACATTGAATTTCTCTTGTAATTGGACTGATACCTCATCACATCACCCATTCTTGGTGCAGGGTTAAGCGGCATTCACAATAAAGTGGGGTCTTGCCTTGCTTCGGTAGAAAGCTGGCAAGCGCCAATTACATTAAAGTATTTTCTTCTATCCTTTTCTATAATTTAAAAATTGTTCATTTTACAACAGAACGGCATTGAGAGAGCTTCAAATTTAATGGAAGCGTAGCGGTGCGGTGCTTCATTGTGACCTAAAAAAATAAATACATGTACTGGTAGATCTCAACCTACCTCTATTGAGCCGTATTTATTTCTATAATTTTTACTGATACTCTAAAATACATCGTAGTAATAAAAGTAGCACATTATTGTATACTGGTTAATTTACTTTTATTTGGTATAAAAAATTGCACCCATAAAGAACTTTCCGCCACTAACAAGGGGAAGGCCAACTTTGGTCGTCACAGATCTGCACCACTACCATTATACCTTTCTATCCTAGTTTCAACTTCATTATGTGAAAATTTGGCGTCCCTAAAGTGAGCCAATTTGAAAAATTCAATTTTTAAAAATTAATTAAAATCAAAAAGGTTGGTAGTTCAAATGTATCGAAATTCTTAACTCCCTACCTAAAAGAATAGTTGACAGCTTTTTTCTACATTTTTACATAACCTAACTTAATAACACCAATTGACTTGAATATTTTTATTTAAAAATATAATAAATCCATTTAATCTTTGAAATAATATAATATTTCACACGGTAAGCAAAAGTTACCGAGTTTAAATTAGATAATTATATAATTTTTATTTAGATTGCAATTCAAACAAGACGTTAATTTTAAAGATTCTATCGTAACTTCCCTTAGAAAATACACCGAAAATAAAATCATTCCATTTATTTTACGTGAAAGAAAATGGAATTATGCGTATTTAATTTGCAACAAGGAGCATAATACATCATTTGCATCTTTTAACCGTATTTTTGAAATTTCACTGTATGGCGAGTCTTCATCAGTTTCATTTTTTCAAACTGTCAAAGGGCCAGCCAGGCATTTCCGCATTTGTTGTCAGGGTAAGCTAAATTTACATGCACTACTTTCATTGTACTACTTTCGTTTTTCAGCTCTAGCCCCGATCCTTTCACCTTAAGCCCCTTCAAGAAAAAAAAAGGGTAAACTTAAGGATTGTGGCACATATTTTTTCATTAAAGGCAATGCCAAACAGTAACAAAGTACTTGCTCAGCAAATTCCTTCTTTTTGTTAAAAACGATTAACTTTATATTGTCATACTGTGATGATTAATAAAATACGCTCAGAATTTATCATAAATCTGTGACCACGACTTGCGATTTACTAATACCGATCAGAAAATTTTAAAGTGAATCAAGAATAATACACTTACGTACCTAAATTACCTACGTTGATGTCAATAAACACAATTATAAAAATTATTATTATTGTTATATGTAACACACAAATTTTTATAAGCTTAATACTCCGGCTTCAAATAAAACTCGTTTCAACTTCACTTCGATTTATTTTACAATTAATACGTATTGATGTTTATTTACAAATCAAGGTCTTCGTGTGACCATATATACTCCTCGAACGCAGGAATGTACCCTAGTGACCATCCTCTTCTATCTCTAGCCATCTTTGACGCGTATTTGATAGTGTGACAGCGCTTTTTGCAAACCAACTGAACAGGTAAAATATGACGTTACAAAAAATTTTGCCACAACAATTTTGAGGGAAACTTTAGAACAATTTGATAGTGTGACACCAACCTAAAGTATGATCGATTTTGTATCATCTATTTTTTCGATTGGAATCGCATGATATCAATTTAAATACGCTAATTCCATTTTCTTTCACGTAAAATAAATGGAATGGTTTTATTTTCGGTGTATTTTCTAAGGGAAGTTACGATAGAATCTTTAAAATTAACGTCTTGTTTGAATTGCAATCTAAATAAAAATTATATAATTATCTAATTTAAACTCAGTAACTTTTGCTTACCGTGTGAAATATTATATTATTTCAAAGATTAAATGGATTTATTATATTTTTAAATAAAAATATTCAAGTCAATTGGTGTTATTAAGTTAGGTTATGTAAAAATGTAGAAAAAAGCTGTCAACTATTCTTTTAAGTAGGGAGTTAATAATTTCGATACATTTGAACTACCAATCTTTTTGATTTTAATTAATTTTTAAAAATTGAATTTTTCAAATTGGCTCACTTTAGGGATGCCAAATTTTCACATAATGAAGTTGAAACTAGGATAGAAAGGTATAATGGTAGTAGTGCAGATCTGTGACGACCAAAGTTGGCCTTCCCCTTGTAAGTACTACGGTTATTTATATATTTTTTCCTTTCTTCTCATTTAATTATAATGCAGGCTTCTGCCGCCTCCGGTATTTGGTGCGAGGGCAGTGTTACAGTATATCTCCTGAGTGTAAATTAAACCTTTACTATATTTTACTGCTAAAAATAAGTAGTAAGTTTTTTCGCCCTTGAATTAAAATGGTGGGAACTTAAGTGAATGTGATTTTATAAGTTGTTGACATCATTCGGTAGTAGGTAGCAGTAAATCAAACTGAACAAGAGTACGTGTATACGAATTAATTATTTTTACGCAAAATTATATGATTTTCATTTGTTATGTAAACACATACGCAGTTAACGAGGTATTATTCGAGTACCTACCCATTTTTTGTAAGTTTGAATTTTATCCAAAAATAGGTGAAACAGCTGATTGAATAATTCAACAGGTATGTTATATATTGTATTTTGAAACTACAATACAATAGTAAAATTAACCTTGAATAAAATGTACTACTAATTTTTGATAAAATAAATGATTAAGTCAAGAGTATACACATAACTAAATTTAGAAAAAAATTTTAGGCTCCAATTAATGTAGTTTACATTTATTTAATTGCTTGGTGAAATTGTTAAAAAAATTCGAATTGTCTTTCATTTTCTTATTCAAAATTCTGAAATAAAATAATTCATTTTCTAATTTGGTCACCAAAGGGTTAAATCATTAAATATTTCCTCTACTATCAGTAGTTTGCGTTATCGTTTATAGTGTTCATAGTTCATTCAAACATTATAATATATAATATAATGTGAGTAAACATAGTAATTACAGAGCACTTTTTATACACAAACTTTGTATACAGAAAGTTTTATCGCATATTACATAAGTAAGGCGCAGATTAAATTAGCAAATTTGGACTTATGATGAGAGGTAGATATTTATCCTATACACATGGACACCAGCTTCCCTCCACATGTAATTTTAGGCCCGGTTACTCAAACAAAAATTGGGCCCTCTACCTATATAAATTTTTGCTCCTGGATATTCTTGCTCTGATTTCCTGCAAGCCGTGGGCCCCAGCAAGCGGAGAGCCCCTTCACTCAGTGGGTATAGTGAACCCACCCATGTAGAGGCCTGACATGACCAAATTTTAATTTACTCAGAAAAAGGCACACATTTACAATTTTTACTTTCATTTATTCCATACATTTCTTAAGAACATTTTTTGCTTAAATAGAAATCCTATTAACACCGTTCATTTCTTGTTGTGTATGGGACATAACCTATCAATAATAATCGTTATTGTATTATACAGACCTAAAAATCTCTTGTCTATTATTACCATGTGGGTATTAGCCCAATGGTTCTTTGCTGTAGCTGTAAGGATCTTCCATACTTACTGAACGATTGGACTGATTGAGTCAAGTGGATTTCAAAATACTATTGTTCATAATAGTAAATTGTTTAACCGAATACAATAAATAATATTTCATAATTAATTAGTAATTAGTAGTATAGCAGTTCTAATGTTATAACTACTATAAACTATTTAAATAGCAATAGTAGGTACTTAAAATAATCTATTGAACTTTTCGGGTCACATCGAAAACTCTTTTGGATATGGAATGGAAGGACATGGAAACAACTTATTTTACAAACTCATCTCAAGTTAGCAAACCTGATGATAAAAATAGTACAAGACCATCATGTGGTAAAAACCTACTTTTCAGTTTTTGTGATAATACAAGTATACACGGATATAAATTTTTGGGTGAACAAAAACGAAATATTTTTGAAAAGTAACAAAGAAGTAAAATTTCAAATACAAATTGAAAAAAAATATTTATTTTGCAGAATATATTGGTTTTTTGTTATATTAGGAGCCATTTTTGCATCGTCATATTTTATTTATAATAATTATAGGAAGTGGGTTACTTCACCTATAATTGTCACATTCGCAAAGAAGGAAACCCCAATATGGCAAATTCCATTTCCGGCGGTTACCATTTGTCCAGAAGCCGCCATAGATCCATTAGTATTTAATTTCACCGATACGTATTCAAGTTACTGCAACAATTTAACTACTACCAAAGAAGAGTAAGATGTGGTGTAAATGTGGTCAAAATGTCAAACTTATTTGTGTAATTTTAGCGATGAGCTGTTTAAAATTAGTTCTTTAATTTGTAATGAAGATTTAGACTTTATTAATGAAACGGAAACAAAGTACCTTTCCTTATTGCAATTTTTGCAGCTGTATACTGTAATTGATGTTTATGAGATCGATAACACCATATACTTTTTCGTAACATGTTTTAGGTTGCTTCTAATCTAGAAGCAAATTCCTGCAAGTGGATGGGAGATGACATCAACTGTATTGAATCGCTATCACTTCACGAGACTAGCGAAGGAATCTGCAATACATTCAATATGCTTGAATATAAAGAAGTTTATGTTTCCGTGGAGTACGTATGGTGAAGCCATCTTATCTGTATTCTGTAATAAAGTACTTTAATTTCAGTGAACAATTTCAAAACCGTCAATTAAATTTTAAAACAAATTTATGGACATTGGAGGACGGTTATCCATCATATGCTGGATTAAATGTCTATCCACGACGGACATTTATTTCTGGAATCAATGGAGGACTTCAAATTGATTTTGAGCTAGGTGAAAACTCGATAGATTACTCATGCTCTAATATACAAGGCTATAAGGTAAAATTTTCATTTAAGTTTAAAAGAATAAAATAATTATCATTATCATATAGGTAGCACTACACCACCCAGCCGAAGTGCCTAACATGGATAGATTCTTTCGGATTCCACTGGATCAAGTCGTTGTTGCAGGTATAACACCAAGGATGATAACTACGTTAGACAAAGTTAAATCTTACAAGCCAAAATATAGACAGTGTTATGTACCCGGAGAAAAAAATCTCACTCTGTTTCGAATGTATTCTCAGCAAAATTGTTTGTCTGACTGTATTAATAAATTTGTGTCAAGTAGATGCGGATGTGTACCATTTTACTTGGCTGGTAATTAGGTACTTAAAATTTTAAAAGCAATTGTATTTATTGCAAAATTTAGGTACAGGTGGAAAAATATGCGGAGCTGGAAGTACAAGATGTCTTAAGAAGGCAAAAGGTAAAATGATAGAGTTATTTTTGTTTAATTTCGTAACCATGATATTTTAGTTGAGTTTCTACGACAAGAAGCAAAAATAAAAATTGGTAAGGGTGACATAAGTGGTGAGTGTAATTGTTTGCCTGCTTGCACTTCAATTGAATTCGACTCCAAAACTTCCCAAACTGATTGGGATTGGAAGAAGCAACATAAGATGCTACATAATTATTCTGATACATACTACACAAAGTAATTTTCTTCTAGTAAAAAAGTGCAATAAAATCTATATTTGGTTTTAAATTTTGCTTTAGAAACCACAGATCAAGACTGATAGTTTATTACAAAGATTTACAATTCATGACGTCGGAAAGACATGAACTGTTTGGAACTCTTGGATTTTTAGGTAATTGTGGAGGATTATTAGGATTATGTTGTGGATTCTCGTGTACATCACTAATGGAAGTTATTTATTATTTGACTTTTCGTCTGTGGAGTAATGTTTAGTAATTTGGGTGCAAAGGTTGGGTTTAAAGAGTTAGTCGAAGGCAAGGAGGAAGAGAGTCCACTCCACTTAGTTACAGCTTCATAATGAGTCTTCATAAGAAGAAGAAGAAAAAAGTGTTCTATAAGAATACTTATAATGATATGTTTCGGTTACAAATGACCATCATCAAAACTAAGTATCATAAATATGACAAAAGGTACCAAATGAGTGAGATGTTTTTTATTGTAGTATTTTTATGATTATAGTCGAAACGCGTCACCACAAGTATCTCATTATAATAATTTACAATTTCTCCATATTTTTTAAATACTTTTATTGATTATGTATTTTAGAAAGAATTTTATGTTCAATTAGATAAATAAAAATCTAGGCTATGTAATGTGTATTTTATTTGGTAGCTTTTCATACATTGATCAACACAATAAAATTTTCATCGTTTTTTAAAATTTTTTTTTGTGTTATTCAATCATCAAAAGCAATTTATTCCATAGTCCACAATAACACGAAATATGTAAATATAAAATTTGTTGTTAATATTTCATTTTTAACTGGTAGGTTTAGGATCCACGTCCTTGTAATTGTAGGTGGGAGGCCAGTGTAACCTTATACTGAATCAAACCATTTCTTTTTGATAGTGTTAGAGTAATCTTTGTTTTATTTTTTATTATCAGTTTATGTTCTATTCCAATAGTTTATTACATAAGATTATAGATTAGTATGTGCTACTTACGTTGCAGTATCATAAAATTTGACTTTGTTTCCTAGTATGCAAAATTTAACACGATAGTTTTTATTGCTGATAAGAAAGTAATGTGTAAAAGTGCGTAGGTTTCAATACGAAGGAATACGCAATCTTCAACTTTCGAAAACAGGTAAAAATAATTTTTTTACATAATCAAATTTAAATTACTACTAATTAATACAAAATCTTACCTTGATATCGATATCTCACCATAATAAACATAGCCAGAGCCGGCTTTGATATTGTAAAAATTTTTAAAAAAGTACAATGAAATGGCGGTCGCGGTGATGTTAATGTGCAGAAACTAAAAATGGTCCGGTCCGTTTACACGACAACGCGGCACGTTCTTCTTTCACACCCACTGAGCAAAAGCAATACTACCCTTTTGGCCAGAATTTTTTACAGTATCTCTACCATAGTTGAATGTCTGAAAAAATTGAAAGTTTCAAGTAGTAAAATAAATAGGTTTTAAGACAACGAGGAAACTGGTAAAAAAATACATTAACCCTTATCATCGTTGAGCGGTTTTAGCCGTTAAATTTAAGTTTATCTAATTGAGAATAATGTAAAAATTATTAAATTCTGTACGATTTTTACTATTCAGTTGTGCCCATGAATGCCTTCAGAGGAATTTAAGAGCAAGCAAATCAATATAAAGTCGGACAGCCAAACTGCGATAAAGGCACTCGAAGCAAGTAGCTTTAAATCTTTGTCTACATGGGAATGTTGACAATCTCTGAAAAAACTGACAACGGACAACAAAATTGTCCTACGCTGGGTGCCAGGTCACAAGGAAATTAAGGGTATTGAAATAGCTGATAAACTAGCTAAATTAGGCTTAAGAACGCCCACGACTGGACTAGAACCATTCTGTGGTTAGAACACAGAAAAGAACACAGGGAGCTGGAGGTTCAAAAATGGGAGACAGAGAGCAAAGAAACTCTCTGGAAAAATGCACCAGGACAAAGACAGGCAAAGAAATTCATAGAGTACTTGACTGTAAAGGCTAAAAAGCTTCTTCTTTTGATAAAGAATAAAATTAGACTCATTACTGGGCTGTTCACCAGACATTTACCGGTGAGATATCACCTCAAAAAAATGAGACTGGAAGGAAATGACAGGTGCAGACTTTGTGAATCGGAAACAAAGACGGCCGAACACATCCTTTGTAACTGCAATGCCTTAGCCCGACTTAGGCTTAAACATATGGGACAGATACAACTGACGCCCAAAGAGGTAAAAAGCAAATCTATGAGGATAATTAGTAGAGTCATGAGCAAAAGATCAATATTGGTCGCAGTTCTGAAAGGCTCAGCAGCCAATCGACCCTCAAGTACAATAACAAAACTATTCAGTTATTTTGATTTTCACCAGCTGATATTAACCCAAAATTTCAAATGTGAATATCGATGTATTCTAATTTTAGCCAGATATACACAGAGAAAAAATTGAAGTAATTTTTACTATAATTGAAGTGCAAATCAATCTCGCACCAATTTTGAAGTTAATTTTATTACAATTGAAGTAAATTTGACATCAATTGAAATAAAATTTACTTCAAAATTGGTGCGAGATTGATTTGGAATTCAATTTTTTCTCTGTGTACCATAGTAATCTGATCCGCTATGGCACCTCATTAGGGAACGGCTGGCGCCGGCACAGCGCCATTATCTTTGTAATATATAAAATAGTTAGATTTTAATGATCAGATCCATTTATCTCTACCGGGCTCGCGCTTTATGTGAAATCTATTTTGTCATATCATTTAAATTATAATCTTAACAAGTAGACCGCGCTTTTTGATGGGTTATAAAAAATATAATGAATAAGATTATGTTCATTAGTAGTACACATATAATATTATGCCTCTCACTCATTATTATTACAGTGAGCAATTCACTTTGCCAGTCGTCGGCGCTGTGAATAATTTTTAAGTATATTCCTAGCGGTACTCCAAAAATAATTACTCCCAACTCTAAACTTCTAAATAATTGTAGAATATAATATCACCAATTTTCAGAGAGGTCCAAAGATGGAAGAAACTCCTTTTACTGAGCCTCATAAAGTGAAGGTAAAATTACAAGAAGCAAATCGAGGAAAGACAAAACCTCCATCTTGTTGTAAAAATGCCACTTTATATTTTTGCAACTTTTGTGATAATACGAGCATACATGGTTTCAAGTTTTTTGGAGAATCAAAACGGAATATTTTTGAGAGGTAACATAGATTTTAATAATATGTAACATTGTAATGTTGATCAACCATAATATAATTGTAGATTGTATTGGTTGATGATTATCAATGCAGCAATTTTTGGTGGCGGTATTTTGATTTATAATGCCTATGCAAAATGGGTTTCTGCACCTATAGTGGTCACATTTGCAATGACCGAAACTCCAATTTGGCAAATTCCATTTCCTGCTGTTACAATTTGTCCAGAAATCAATGCACATCCAGCCATATTTAACTATACGGACGTGTATCTGAAATATTGGAACAATATTAATACAACGGAAGAAGAGTAAAGTGTAATAGACAGTTAACAGCAAGTAATGTTATTTATACTTTTAGGGATAAATATTTTAAACTATTTTCATTAGTTTGTAACGATAAATTGGAATTTATTAATGAAACAGAAAATAAATATATTTCCACCGAACAACACCTCGACTTCATATGGGTAATTATTTGATAAATTCACTTGTACTAAATAATGTAAGCACTAATAATTATCACCAAACATTTTCTAGAAATTTGCTGAAGCGGGACTTCAAAATTGTAAATGGTTAGAAGATGAAATTGATTGTGAAGAATCTCTATCATATACTTCATCATCTGAAGGATGGTGCCGCACCTTTAATATGTTAGCCTACGAGGATGTATATGTGGAAACTGAGTTTGTATCAGAAGTACCTTGAATAAATTCCTTGCAACACTATATGATTGTATTTTAGTGAAATATATGATAATCACACACTAAATAATACCAAACTGAAATCATGGTCGTTAGAGAGCGGTTATCCAAGCAATGCCGCACTGGATTCATTTCCGCGCCGAACAGTAATTTCGGGAGTTAACGGAGGATTACAAATTGATTTTGAAGTTGACGATGATGATTTGGATTATTTATGTACTGATTTACAAGGATACAAGGTAAAATTTAATAATGAAAAACGTGTAAATTAAAAAAAAAAATTTCTCAGGTTGCATTGCACCATCCAGCGGAAGAACCCGACATGGATAAATATTTTCGAGTTCCTTTAGATCAGGTTGTTGTTGCAGGCATTAAACCTAGTATGATAACTACAACAGATGAAATTAAATCTTACAAACCCGAAGACAGACAATGTTATGTTTCCGGAGAAAAAACCTTAGGTTACTATAAACATTATTCCCAACAAAATTGTTTGGCCGAATGTATGCTGAATTTTACTGTAAGTAAATGCGGCTGTTCTCCATTTTATAGTCCAAGTAATATACATAGTAATTAACTTTTTAGTTTGTAAATTTCACATTGTAACATTTTAGTAAGCGATCCTATATGTGGTGCTGGAAGCAAAAAATGTACTAGTAGAGCAAAAGGTTGGAAATTGGTTTCAATTTAACTTTTTTCAATTCAGTTTCAATTTTAGTTGAGTTTCTTCAGAGGGAAGTTACCGATAAGATTCAAAATAACAAAGGTGAAATAAGTGACGAGTGTGGCTGTTTACCTGCATGTACTTCAATTGAATTTGATTCAGAAACTTCTCAAACTGATTGGAATTGGAAGAAAATATATGAATTAAATCCTAATAAGTCCAATTTTGATGAAGATTCTTTTAAAACGTAAGATCAAGATTTGTACCACCAACATAATATTTAGTCTCTTTTTCTTAGGAAGCACAAGTCAAGACTTTTGGTTTATTACAAAGATTTACAATTTATGACATCCGAAAGACACGAATTATATGGAACAATAGATTTCTTAGCTAATTGCGGAGGATTGCTAGGTTTATGTTGTGGATTTTCGTTTACTTCCTTAATGGAAATTATTTATTACTTAACACTCAGATTGATAAGTAATATTAATAAATTTGGAAGTAAATTATGGTCTGGATCTGAAGAACTAATTGAAGAAGATGATGATGAAGATTTGTATAAATAATAATTATTATGCTTTTGGCCATAATTTTTTTTACTGCCGAATAAAAGTTTCTGCCTAAAGAAGAATTTAATATTTTTTAATATAATTGGTCATGGTAAATAGAGATTATTCAAAGTAAGTCAAAAGTACCAGTGCTTACTTGTAAACGGACCGGACGGATTGCACATTAGCTACGCCGTTTTTCTTACTTTGGATAAATTCTGCTGGTTTTAACATAATTATTGCCAAATGTTACATTTTGTAAGAAACGTATTGATGTTAAGGGGGTGTTTCAATAGGATTCTAAAGGAATTCTTTAGAACCGTAAAGTTTGCTTTATACTCACAATAAATTGAATTAATTAATTAGTATTGTTGTAGTATCTAAAAACCAAACTTAAGGTTCTAAAGAATTCTTTAAGGGCTAGTTAGATTGGTTATTCATTTTACAAGTTTATAACTTATAAATTAACGATATTACCAGTATTGCACTAACCAATAGAAAATTTAATTCATTTATGCACATCCTCCTAATAAATAACATTAAACAGAATTTTTCAAAATTGATGTTCTTAAAATTTGCTGAATTTTTCTCTTACAGTTTACATCTGTTAAATTCCTACTCTTGACCTACACTTATTAGTACTATATCGGTAGTGCGACTTGCCTTTTGTTACCTTGGTTGAGCTACGATGACAAAAGTTTTTAGATTTTTATGTAATCATACCGGAATACGAACAATACATTAATTATTGCATGATAACATTTATAATTTTTTTCTTGCGTATAAGTAGAGGTTAAAGGTTAAAAGAATAATTCTGTAAGGTTAACCTATTACAGTAGTAACAGCAATTTTATTTTAAACGTGTTACTGTACAAAATAAATTGTATAATAACTGTTGAAGATAAGCATATTTGTTATTGTATAGAGCATATCGTATAGAGCTAGTTTCATCAAGGTAATAGCGCAACAACCGAGCGACCATAACATTCGAATGAAGTGATTATAAATATTTATAACGGTTTTGGCAACGAAATCCTGATCTATTCTATTCAAATGCACTAGGTGCCCTCAATAATGTCATCGATAGTTTACATAATTTACTTTATTGTTAGTCTCTTCTTGAAAGTGTTCTGAAAATTTTCATTAGTTCACCCTCCACATCTTTTTCTATGTAACCTAGTCCAGATGATTTATCTTTCATTGTATCAGGTTATTTTTCTATATATTATTATCAATGAAGATTAGGTAAGCTTTTCAATTTTTCAAGAATACTTTGATTCTCATAGTTTCAGAGTTCATTGTTCACAGTACAGTATTTCTTCTACAATTTTTTAATTTTAACTTTGGATATTTCACATTATTTGGAAAATCTTATCATTGGACATTTGACATCATGAATTACTTTTTTTTTCAGGTAGGGGCGCAGCTACCGTGGATCAGTTGGAGCGAACTGCTCCAGGCTTACTAATCATGGGAAACGCATAAATTTTAAAAAGTCGCGCGAAATTAATTGTTTGTTAGTGGTCATTGGGAAAAGGGGTTCAAAATAGCATTCGCTGTGCATAATTAGACAAAAAGAGATAAGTATATAGTTTACTATATACTATATAATTTATATTATATATATTGACATGAGCCGTGATAGATGAAAAATTTGAAAATTTCCACAATTGAAAATTTAATTTTATGATTTCTTAAATTTGAATGTTTTTAACTTTTGCTTGGACGAATGGAATTATTTGTAGTCATTTGTTGCACTAATAGTTATGGTGCGCAGAAACGTAATTTTATAGATGGATTCTTTGTTCCGGAACCTAAAAGAGTTGGATTAATCGAAGATGAAAAAGCGTTTAATTTTGGAAATGTAATTTTTTTTTGTTTTGTTTACTTACCTAATTTTAAATTAAAGTGTTGTGCGGTGGTAGCTTCTGCAATAGTTGGTACGCCTGAGAACTACAAAATAGTGTAATGATTTGTTGTATGGAAACTTTGAAATGTTTAACTTGGCAATGGATTCTTCAAATTTAGCGGGTGAGATTGACCAATAGGCGTTTGACACAATTTTTCTAAAGCTGGATGAACAGGAAATGAAAAGAAAAGTTAGTTGCTGGAGAGAGTTGAGTAGTGTAGGAAGTCGAAGACGCAACGACTTCGTAGAGAATTTGGATGTTTGGATAATTTAATCTTGAAAAATGGTTTGCAATAATATTAAGCAACTAGAAAATGGATGGATTAGTAAGGAAGATTTACCCGTTTGCTGTAGTGTGAGGCCATCGACAAATTTTTTTCAATTTATGGACATGGGAAGTTCATCCAACTCAATTTGATCTATTTGAAGCCATCTTATTGGTAAATTAATATCTTAATTAATTTAATTTTCGTGATTCCAACAATCATTTTTGATATTTTCGACGAAATGCATTTAAATAATTTTGAGGTTAACTACGACGCACGCTATGAAAAATTTGAATCTTCGTATGCATTTGATAATTTATTTGCTGCACATTACTAATTAGAATCACTACTGAAACTATGATAATCGCTATTTTATTTTATTCGTTTAAGAAGATTAATTAATGTGTTTAACTTTTCGATGTGTTACATGCGTGTTGGGTAGTTGCTACCAATTTCGTATCAGTAGTTCCAAAACTACCATCAATTTAAACTATTTGATTCGGCGACAGACTTAAATTTAAATGAAAACAATTTATAATTTTTTTTTTGTACAAATTTATTCCAGATTTATAAAATTTTATTGAACGCTATAATTGTCTTACAAGTTGTAGAAATTATTTGGAAATTAAATGTGTAAATTTGTAGGACAATTATGTGAAATATTTGATATTCCAACTAAGTTAAATGACATTAACGATAAGATTACGTTTCATTTGTATAATTCCTTTAGATTTGAATACAACATTCGTCTAAGTAAAGATTTGTTCATTCCCTGCATTTGAGTTTTATTTTGGTTGGGAAAATTTTCAGAATTTTAATGGAACCTACTCCTGAGATAGTCTCGAAAGTGTAAACTCCGACTAACGAGCTACTGACCTCTTTAGTGCTTGTTCATCAGAACACGACAATATATTTACTATATAATTTATATAGTAAATTTTGTTTATTGACGTCAATGGTATGAGTATAACCTCTATGCTATATGGCTGCAGCGGGTGAAAAAGAGGTTAAGTCATTTTTTTCAAAGCTGAGTTTTTGTCATTTTTGCAACCTATAAGCGTTCACTTTTGCATTGGTATAATAATTATTATTATACCAACGCAAAAGTGAACGCTTATAAGTTCAAAAAATGACATCAAAAACCCATTTTCGAAAAAAATGACTTAACCCCTTTTTCACCCGCTGCAGCATGCGTGATTTTAAGGATATATAAGGTTAAAGTAAAATGCAATCAGAAAAATTATTTTTCACAATTTTAGGAGTAAAGTGGTCACTTTACTCCTACTTTTTCGAGAGTAAAGTATCAATTTTTTTCAAAGCGGGAGTAAAGTAAACATAAAGGAATAAAGGAACGATATCCATAGAAACAAAACTTCAAATAAAAGAAACGTCACATTTTACTAAATATTTTTGCAAATTCAAAATCTCAAATTTAGTTATTGCCGATGTAATTGAAAAATTGTGAAAAATAGTATATATATCTTGGGACTAAGGTGACTTTTCATCCCGTGTGCGATTTTTGCACTCGGCTAGCCTCGTACAAAAACCTTCACACGCGGGAAGAAAAGTGGCACCTTAGTCCCATGATGTATAATATACTATTTGATAGTAGTGCAATTAGTATTGTTTGAAAAATTGAACTTAAAAATTTGCCCTAGTTTTTAAAATGAAATTTAAAATTCAAAAATATCACTCATCGCTTCAAATCATTTCAAAGAAAACTTTCAATGATGATTCAACCCAGTGGTTCTCAAAGTAGGCGATATTGCCTTCTGTAGGCAATTTCTGAGGGATAATGGACATGAAACAATTTGGGGAGCGTTCAGGTGTGGTTGAAGACTGAAAAACAGAACGAATGATCTCATTTTTAGCTCTTTTTAGTAATGTGAAGCCAATTTTTGCTAAAACATTTAGGAATGACATTATTCTTAGCCCCTTTTTCTTAGTAAAATTTATGCCCGAAATGTGGGCGGTGGTCCGAAAAACTTTGAGAACCTATGGTTTAACCGAACTGAATCAATCCTTTAAACCTTTTTGTTGCTTTTATATTAGGCTAAGTAAACCAAAAAAAATGGTTTTTTATCGTAGAATTAGTTTTTGCTCTAATAAATAAATAATATTTAATGAAGCAGAAAACTATTTCATCAATTTATTTCTTCTTTTTAACACAAGCTCATAACCAGATATTTTTTTTGGAAGAAGCACTCATGGATTTTGAAGATAATGGTATGCATGGCCGTACACAGAATTTTTTAGAGGTTATTTTTACTAAACTACTCGTAAAAGAAAAAGCAATAGAAAAATCGCCACAAATAATTTTTAAATTATTCAGGGTTAAATATTCTAAAATGAATTTTAAAAAGTTTTGGGATTAAAAAATATATTCTTGTAAATAATTCGTTTTGTTTAACAAAATTTTTATATTTATGAAATACCTACTGAAAGTGTCATTTCGCGAGGGTATGTGCCCCCCCGACCCCTCTGACTATGAGTCTGCCGTAATATCTTTTTCTTGGACAGATTTCTTTTGCACTGACAAATTCCTAGCAATGATCATAACTTCTTTGGGCTATTTGATTACTTTGTTTGATTGTGCTTTGATATGATTATGCACAATAAACTCAATTATAAGATAAATGAAATCTAGGTTAAATAAATACGAATTATTTATTCACCAGCAGAAATATGTAGTATACAATTTATTTGTTGTGTTTGGATAATACTCGTATCATAGTATCACTGGTAATTATCAGTTTTTAAACTATTAATGAAATTTGTATGGTTTCATTTGGCTAAAAATCTTATAAACTATACACATATTTTATAGCGCCGCATTATAAGTAGAAAAAAAATTAAAAGAGTAAAATCGGAGTCTTCTCCTTGATATTATATTATCTCACATAACTTTCAGTTTAATATTCTCATATTGTGACAAATTTATATAATATAAATTCAGAAGCAAGATGAATGTGGGGACCCAAGAAAAGATGGGATGACCAAGAGTGACGTAACGGACAATGAGTTTAAAACGTGCAGATGATGATGATGTGTAAGTCTAAAGATGTCCCGTTGCAAGATCAAATCTTGCAACTGAATTTTAAAGCAGTTCTCCTCTACTGATTAAGCTGAAATTTTGCATACACGTTTAGTTCGGATGACAATGCATGGTAAGCTAAGTGACGTCTTTCTAAATCCAATATGGCGGCCCCCCAAAATGGCGGACTAGTTATGTTTTATGCACTCCTATGATATTATGCACTCCTATGATATGGGTATCAAATAAAAGGGATTACTAAAAAGAATACGGAAAATAAAATTTAGTCACTCTAACTTCAATATGGCGGGCCGCTGAAGTTAGCGGAGTAGTTATTTTTTATGCTTCTATGATATGGGTGTCAAATGAAAGGGCTCACCAAAAAGAATACGGAAAATAAAATTTAGTCACTTTAAATTCAGCGGACCGCTGAAGGTGGCGGACTAGTTATTTTTTATGCACTTTCATTATATGGGTATCAAATGAAAGAGTTTGCTGAAAAAAATACAAAAAATAAAATGACATCACTTTAAATATAATATGGCGGACCGCCCAAGATGGCGGGCTAGTTATTTTTTATGCACTCTTAAGCTGCGTTTAGATAGCGCGAGTTTGCCTCGCGAATCTGATTCGCGCATCAATCCCCGCGTCGTGTAGACGGTTTTATGGCGCGAATCACGACTCGCGAGGCATATGCACTGCGAGCGGTCGGTAGGTCGGTTTCGACCGCGCGTCAAAGGTGCCTCGCACTTTGATACTCGCGCGGTGTAAACTTCGTGTTGGTGTTTCCATGTTATTCAGATACTGGCGGCTCGCCCTGCATCATGACTCACCATGCATCTATTTGTGGGATGCCTCGCGGGAGTGATGCGCGAATCTTCCTCGCGAATCTGACGCGCGAGGCATACTCGCGCTGTCTAATCAGAGCTTTATGATATGGATATTAAATAAAAGAGTTTGCTGAGAAAAATACAATAAATAAAATGACGCCACTCTCAATTGAATGTGTCAGACCGCCCAAGATAACGGACTATGTATTTTTTATGCATCCTCATGATACGGATATGAAATAAAATACACAGACTTAGAAACATGTCTAGCGATAACTAAAAAATAAATTAATAGTAAAAAAAATTTTTACAAACAAGCTTTTATTTAAATGCTCTAAAAAAAAGAAAATACACTTTAAATTAAAACAAACTTGCTAATTTATTACATTACACAATTTATATGATATAAAAGCTTGTCGCAAGATTTACTTGTATAGATAAATAAGAATACAATAAGTAACTTGATCTTGACATAAGTAATTAAAAAAAAACTAATGTTTTTAAAAAAATAGATAAATCTCGCGACAAGCTTTTATATCATATAAATTGTGTAATGTAATAAATTGGCAAGTTTGTTTTAACTTAAAGTTTATTTTCTTTTTTTTTAGAGCATTTAAATAAAAGCTTGTTTTTAAAAATATTTTTTTACTATTAATTTTTCAAATTAAAAATAGGAAAACAATTTACATTAACCATTGACTTATTAAGGTCCCCATTTAAGGTAGCGCCCTAGGCGTATGGTATGACCGTCTCTGCCAATGAGCTACTAATCCAAAATAAAATGTGGTGAGTAAATAATGCCCGTTGAGTAAAATTGGATTAGATTATTCATATACTTGAGACCTAGTTTTAAAAATTGATTTTTGAAAAAACTGGTTGTATTAAGGCCTTTTCACTTAGTTATTCTCTTATTTAAAATATGCTCTTTCAGAATTCATCGAGATTTTAATCGTAAAATTGTTATTTTAGCGTCTCAAGTACCTACCGCTACCTATCCCTAATTTTTTTTTGTGATATGCAGGTGTCGAAATCGCACCATAGAAATGGCTCCTAAACTTGTCTTGACACGAAACTAATAAATTATGTTTATATTATTTTAAAGATTACCCCTACCCCAAGGTAATATTCATTTCATTATTATTTCATTTTTATGTTTAATTGACCAAATATAACAAAAATATTAGAAGGTAACGCAAGTTGTATGTTCAAATTCTCATTAACTTATAAGTGCAATACTAACGGAACCTTGTCTCGCGGAAACTTCGTGGTTGTCCTGCGCTACGCCACGGTTCCACGGAACAAACTTTTAGAGCCACTGCATTATAGCAACATAAAATATTTAAATACATACATAATGCAGTTTGTTGTAAAATTTTAGCTTGCCTGTTTGGAATCTATGTCCTTGTAATTATAAGGTGGGAGACCAGTGTAACCTTATATGAAATTAAAAATCAAACCATTTCTTTTTTGCACGTGGTGATGTAATCTCGGTATTTATTTTATATTATCAGTTTTTGTTATACAAACATTCATCTACATAAGATTATGAATTATGTGCTATTTACTTTCCATTATCAGAGACTACTGCTGATAAGACATTAACGATTAACAGTGAGTGAGTAGGTTTCAATTCGAAGGATTACGCAGTCTTGAACAGGTAAAGTTTTTTTTACATAAATTTTCAATCATTTTCGGATGACTGCAAAATAATCTTATCTTATTTATATTTTTCAATAATAATTTTATTAATAAAAATAATTAAAAAAATATGTTAATATAATAAGTTATTATTATATAAGACACAGCAAGAGCCGGTTTGGAAATTTTGAGAGAAGGGCTTTTCTTTTTATAATAACCAATTAAATTTTTCTTTTGAATATACTAATAGGTATTATTTTCTATTAAATTAAATTTTCTAATTACACATGAATAATTAATTATTATACTATGCAGTACTATATAAATATCAGTCTAAAATTAATTTTCTGGCTCTTATCGACGCGAATTCCATTAGGAGATTACAATAACATAACCTTTTCCTGATTTATTTTCAATCGATAAAATCGTAAGCGCCAAAAATCTTTCTGGCTGATTTTCGATCTTTAACAATTTTTTAGTATTTTTAATTTCAATAAATATTTTTCAGCTTATGTCAATGTAACTATTATATATCCCATCGTATAGAGCGGATATTATTACATGTCCTATGTAAATAATTAGGAATTGATATCTGTTTATTTAAATGTTATTTTAAAAGGTACCAGCAAAGTATCACATCTGATTCATTCGTCCCGCATATAGAGCAACTTTCTTTAAAAACCATTTTTAGCAAATTAAAGGTAGATACCCCGCATAGAAAAACTAAATTCACGTCACGTAAAGGGAATAGGGAAATAAAAGCAGTGGTGTACTATTGATAAAATTTATTTAGTTTAACTGTTATTTTTTACTCATACAATTTCAATAAATTAGTCAACAACAGCAGGAAATGTGCTTGGTGAAATTGTCCAGTACAATATTTGGAAAGACCGTGGCATTCACTATTTGTAATCATTTATTGAAAGCTTCAACTTTGTTTGTTTTCAACTCATTTTAAGTATAAATGCAAGCAATTGTATGTTTTCTAAGATAAAAATATAAATGTTTTTTTTTGTATGTTAAAAGGGATTTTATTATTCATTCTGAATGTCTTCGCAATACTTAAGAAGTCCACGCATTAACAACCCAGTTTAGCTTATAATTTTGTAAACTGGAAGAATTTACAATCTCAACAATTGATAATAATAACCTCTAAAAAGTTAGAAAATTTGATTTATGAATTTCTAATAAATCGTTCAGGAGCTGTGGGGTTGTTCGTAGAGAACAATTTGTTTCAATTATTTTTTTTATTATGTATCTCGTATTATGATTATATCGCAGCATCAATGCAATAGTAACAGTCTTCGTCGCTTGGGCTTCATGAGATGATTAATCTTGGTTTGTGTCGTTGTTGGGTTGGTTGTTGGCACGTAGGCGTGCAGAGGCTTTTTCTAGGCTTTCTGCTCCTTTCTTTCCTCTTATTATCTTGCTTATCATTTGGTCGACTAACACCCAGTTTTTGCAGTTTTGCAGCATATCTACTTCTGTATTGGATTTGAGTTGCGTAACTAAACTTAGCTCGGCTTTCAACCGCGTGGACCACCTTATGCATGCAAAAACGGTGTGTTCTGCGGTCTTCTCGTCATCGCAGTAGTCACATTTTGCAGCAGGTTTTTTTTTTCAAACCGATAAAGGTATGCCTTAAAGCAATCGTCGCCAGTGAGCACTTGCGTGAGGTAAAAGTTTATTTCACCGTCAGACATAGACTCATTTGGAGATGTCTATCGACCACTGTCCACTGCCACTTGCGTTGCCACTCGTAATAGGGGAAAGGAAGATAACGTAGACCCTACAATAAAAATTTTTTGATTAAAACCTCGATTAATTCAGAAAGAGCATATTTTAAATAAGAGAATAAGGTAAGGAAGAATGCCTTAAAACCACTAGTTTTTTCAAAAATCTATTTTAAAAAAGCTCGATTTTCATAGCAATTTTCAAGTTAAGTCCGCTCGTGATTGGTGAATCAATGCATTCTGTGCTCCGTCCTTGTACTGTAATGCATAAGAGCCCCCTGATGATTACTTTTTCGCGTGGATACTCCTCGTGCCATGGTGGTTTTACTACACTCATTATAAAAATACCCCTGGGCCCGTGGGTTAAGGAAAAAGGTGGATCTTTCAGGGGTGAAACTCGTTTGCGTGGATTCTAAAAGCAGGGTGGTTGTGCAAGGAAAAATTGACTTAAAGCACTTTTCGCTGCGCTCGAGCGCTTTAAGCCATTTTTCCTGCACGTTTACTATTGAAAACCATGATTTTTGCTAGAAGTGCACTGTTGAAGCATCTCAATGCAAGGGTCGCTCCGGTTATCGCCGCTCGGCGCAAAGCTAAGACTAGTTCAAACTACACGCACCGACAATAGAATGCATTGATTCACCAATCCCGAGCGACTGAACTTGAAAATTGCTATGAAAATCGAACTTTTTTAAAATCAATTTTTGAAAATTTTTCCTCACCTAATTCTCTTATTTAAAATATGCTTTTTCAGAATTCATCGAGGTTTCAATCGTAAAATTTGCATTTAAGGGTCTACGTTTCCTACCTTCCACCCACGTCACCATTAGATAGACATAGAGTCAACAATAATTAAAGTTTTAGTTTCTTTGAGTTCTGTTACTATTGTATTGGTGGTACGATATGGTCCTCTTACATCCAAACTTACAAATTTTACATCTTTATAATATTGGTATAGATAGTAGATAGATTATTATTATTATTAAATATAGGAAATAACGATAAAGTTCTGGGAATATCATGCAGTATTTTTTAAATAAAGCATCCAAAGTAAATATCATAAAAAGTTATTCCATATTTAGAAAAAGTTTGTTATAAGCTAAAATGCATAAAACAGATTTCAAGTCGGTCGGTTAATTTTCACTCAAAATAAAATCTGTATATTTTTATTACAAGAACGCGTGAACGGTTTTCTGCTTTATGTAAACTATTTAGGTTGACTTGTATAGTCCAAGTTTAACCGGTAACTATGGTTTAAACTCGGATTTTGACTATTGTGATTGGTTAATCTACAGTTTAAAATTTTAAACTATATCTATACAAGTCACCCTTAAAGTTATTGAATGTATTTAGCAATTTAATTTGAAATCAGTGCAAATTTTTATTAGAATTTCAAATAAAAGTGGTAGCTTTATTCAATGATTGAAAATTAACATATTAATTACGTTAACAATCTTTTAAATTCCATTACGTTTATCTCAAAAATAGACACCAAATCTCCAAGGACTATAGTAATCAACATAATTAAGTTCATTAGTAGTAGGTATGGGATGTGCCCATCGCTCTTTACAGTGGCTAATTAATAATTAATTCACTTGATCGGTCTTCAATACGTTGATTAATTTTTACGCTAAAATGGTGTCATAAGAAAAAGAAAAAATACTAATTAATTTCATTTTTTAAAATTCCTTTTTAACTAAACGATTAGTCTAAGAAAATCTAAGAGAAAACATTCACAGCTTTTCAGAGTCCTAAAAGATGGAAGGCACTCCTTTTACGGAATCTCATAAAGTGAAGGTAAAATCGCAATTACCCAATCGAGGAAAAAAGAAACCTCCTCCATCTTGTTGTAAAAACGCCACTTCTTATTTTTGCAACTTTTGTGATAACACGAGCATACATGGTTTCAAGTTTCTCGGAGAATTAAAACGAAATCTTTTTGAAAAGTAACTCAATTTTTTGTTACTATTAGAATATCGATTATTATTCATACCTATTATAATTTTAGATTATATTGGTTTCTGATAATAAATACAGCCATTTTTGGAGGAGGTACTTTGATTTATAATGCCTATTCGAAATGGGTTGCTTCACCTATAGTGGTCACATTTGCAATGACTGAAACTCCAATTTGGAAAATTCCATTTCCTGCGGTTACAATTTGCCCAGAAACAAATGCAGATCCATGGTTATTTAATTATACGGACGTTTATCTGAAATATTGGAACAACTTGAATACAACAGAAGTAGAGTAAACTTTAATTGACTGTTAAGAGCAAGTAATACCTACTAATTATTATTTTTAGGGACGAATACTTTAAACTGTTTTCATTAATTTGTAATGATAAATTAGAATTCATTAATGAAACTGAAACAAAATATATTACCATTGAAGAGTACGCCGCCTTCATGTGGGTAATTATTTGATAATAATAATTTTTCCTGATTTTATTTTCGTATTTTGACAACACATATTTTAGAGCTTTGCAAAAACTGGACCTGAAAAGTGTAAGTGGTTAGAAAATGAAATTGAATGCAATGCTTCCTTATCATATACTCCAACTTCTGAAGGATGGTGTCGCACTTTCAATATGTTGTCTAGCGAGGATGTATACCAGGATCCCGAGTATGTTTTAAAAGTATATCTATTATACACAACGCTACGTCTCTTTATTTTAGAGAAATACAGGAAAATCGCACACTAAAAAATACTAAATTGAAAGGGTGGTCTTTGGAAAACGGTTATCCAAGTGATGCTGGGTTAGATGCATTTCCACGAAGAACAATGATTTCGGGAGTTAATGGAGGATTACAAATTGATTTTGAAGTGAGCGAAGACGATTTAGATTATTTATGTACCGACTTACAGGGATACAAGGTAAAGTTTGAAAATAAGAAGCTTTTAAATTAAAAATGGATTTTTATCGCAGGTTGCATTACATCATCCGGCAGAAGAACCCGACATGGATAAATATTTTCGAGTTCCATTAGATCAAGTTGTTGTTGCGGGTATTAAGCCTACAATGATTACAACAACAGATGAAATTAAATCTTACAAACCGGAAGACAGACAATGTTATGTGTCTGGAGAAAAAACTCTAAATTACTTTAAACATTATTCCCAACAAAACTGTTTGGCCGAATGTATGTTGAATTTTACAGTAAGTAAATGCGGCTGCTCTCCATTTTCTACTCCAAGTAATATAGTAATTTACTTTTAATTTTGTAAATTTCACATTATAAAATTTTAGTAGGCGAGACTATATGCGGTGCTGGAAGTAAAAGATGTACCAATAAAGCCAAAGGTAGGAAATTGAATTGAGTTACATATATAACAGGTTAATTATTTTTAACCTACATTTTAGTGGAGTTTCTTCAGAGAGAAGTAAATGATAGAATACAAAATAAGAAGGGTGAAATAAGCGACGAGTGTGACTGCTTACCTGCATGTACTTCAATTGAATTTGATTCAGAAACTTCCCAAACTGATTGGAATTGGAAAAAAGTGTATGAATTAAATCCGAATAAATCAAATTTTGATGAAGATTCTTATAAAAAGTAAGATAGAGTTGTGAATCACCAAATAGTGTAGTCTTTTTCCTTTAGGAAACACAAGTCAAGACTTTTGGTATATTACAAAGATTTACAATTTATGACGTCTGAGAGACACGAATTATATGGAACAATAGACTTTCTAGCTAATTGTGGAGGATTGCTAGGCTTATGTTGTGGATTTTCGTTCACTTCCTTAATGGAAATTATTTATTACTTAACGCTTAGATTGATAAGTAATATTCATAAATTTGGTTGTAAACTGTGGTCTGGATCTGAGGAATTAATTGAAGAAGATGATGATGATGATTTGTATAAATACTCGTAACTGTGATAATATGTTCTGCTCGGAAACAAGTAACGAAGTTTCTCAGCAAAGAAGAACTTAACTTTTTTTAATCCGTAGTATGTAGTAGTAAAATACGGGTTTGATATAATTTTTTATTACATGTTCCATTTTATGACGGATGTATAGGGTATTAGGTATTAACATGTTTTATATTATACGAGTAATAAATTTGATAATATTAAAACTTCAAAATATCGAGTTATTAATAAATTAAAAATTAATTAAAAGATTTATTTAGCTTTCAAACGATTATTTCGTTCGTCATCAGAATAATATACAGATATTATGTAAACAAGTCAATGAAACAGAGAACAAGTATTGTCATTTGAACGGTAACTAGATAAAATCTAGGACCGTGAGTTAGGAAAAACCTAAATTGTGTTCCGGCAAAGAAGGAAAACCTAACTCCAATACGTAAAAAACTTAAAGGAGTAATTGGCTGTAAATGTTGCTTAAGCCATCAATATCAGTTTGCCGGTTCATTGTGTTGTTGGTCTTCTTTATACAAATCATTTCATGTACCAGCCGATCTTTATAATTGGGAACAGACTTGATGATTTTAGTGTTTTCGAAGTCCGCAGTATGTCCATCTATTAAGATATGTTTGGCGATGGCCGTTGATTCTGGCTTATTTCATCTGATGGTTGAGATGTGACCACCTATTCTTTTCTTCAACCAATGGTTGGTTTGTCCGATGTACACCAAGTTACAATTTGTACAGTCCACTTGATATATAAGGTCAGATTTTTTCTCAAAAGGGATCGGATCTTTAAGTTTGGTATATAAGAGACCAATGTTGTTAGGAGACTTAAAGGTGGTTTCAATATTGTGTTCTTTAAGACTTCTTTTGATTTGTTCACTTAACCCACTAACAAACGGAATCACCGAATAGTTGTTATGAATTTCTCTTCTTGCAATATGCCCATTGTATAATCTGTTAACACGGTCTTTGATTAATTTAACTACAAGTGGATAGGGATAGTTATTGCTTATCAAAGTTCGCTTTGCGATATTCAGAGTATCCTTTCTGAAATCGCCATGCGTTAATTTAAGTGCTCTGTCGATAAGTCCAATTGCTGTCCCAATTTTATGGCTCTTATGGTGGTAGGAATTATAATTCAGATATCTACCCGACCAAGTAGGTTTCTGCGTCCACATGTATTTAATAGTATTTCCTTGATGAATCAATTTGACATCTAAAAAGGTTATGGCATTATTTATTTCTTTCTCTATAGTAAATTACAATCTTTGATGGAATTTGTTAAAAGGTTCGACGATAAAGTCTTCTTTGTCGATAGGGATTGCGGTAATGATGTCGTCCACTGTAATAAATTTGAACCGATTATACGAATTAAAGAAAAGAAATGAGACAAAACCATTATAAATATAAATAGCGTTTTTGCTTCCTGTTCCACTAATGTTGAACCTTGACCAGGATTGTACTAAACAACACATAATTAGGATTATGCATCTCACTTAAGTCGATTGCGCTGTGATTACTAACATTAAAGTTACCAAATTTTGTGTAACAAAGGAAGGAAATCGAAAATTTAATAGTACCTAGTTCTACATTATATTAATTTTTTTTTTATATTATGTATACCTATATGAAATGTAAATATAAGATGTAAAAAGGAAGGTTTCTGAATCAGCTTCACGACCTTTAAAAAATGGAACAGTTGTTTTATCTAAACGTATTACATACAAAATAGCTGATATAACGTTGTTGATGAAGTTTTTCGCGTTTTTCATTTGTTACTGTATGCTCTAGCAATTTCATCAAGGTAATAGAGTGACAATATTGTGACGTTAAAACTTTCCAAATATTATTATTGGTTTATAAAATTGCGATAAAAAAAGTGAACTTTCTGATTATGATAGATTGATTATAGCAGCACCTGTACCTAAATAATCAACTTCAAAATCACAGTTGTTGAAGATAATTTTTGTGCAATGTAACTAGAAATATTCACTTTCAAAATATCGGGGAATTTCGGGCAACGACATGCTACTATTTTTCTTCTAGATGTGCAGGTCTATAAAGGATGTTTGTACGTCTAGCTTATGGCAAAACTAGATAAAATTTAAAATCTCTACGAAATTAAGGTTCTTAACATGGTTTTCAAACCACAGTGTGCTCATATGCAATTATTTGCTTCATCATTTCAAGATCCTCTTGTTCGATCTCTCTTATAAATTTGAGAAGAAAGTCATCCAACATTTTCTGTTTTTATTCGTTAATATTTTACAGTTTTTGCCTAAGACAGGGATCTGGCTAGAGAAAAACCCCCAGTTTGAAGGCTCAGTTTTTGTTTTGGGGTTTATTCCCTGCGAAGTCGAAATGTATTTGTTTTTAATCACCTGATCTTTTCATCGCTTTGCCTTATAATACTATAATCAATTACAACTACTTTTAGAGGACATTATCGAGACCGTGGGAAAAATGTTTGCTATAAAAGTTGTCACGGAAATAAAACCTCTTATCTTCTTCATGCAATGTAAGATATGACTTACATACGTTACAAATATTGGAACTGTCAGTATTATGAGTTAGAGAAAGACACAAAATAAATAGTACTACATATAAACACACCTACTGTTAGTTAAAATTATTATTGATTGAGTATTTATGAGATTTTATGAGCAAAAATATCACGACAATAAATCTAAACAAATTTTAAAAAAGGCACTATCGTTGTAGAAAACTTTTTAAATTGACTTGCGTTGTTGAACCACATCTACGATTTTAATATAAAGTATTAAATTGTTCTGAATTGAACTAAAATATCTGTTGATTTTGGTATCCCGGAAAAGTATTACATGACTAATGCGGATATAATATGATGTTGCATTGTTGATAAGCGTAACCTTCCAATCAAGCCTGATGTTATTAAATTTTGTCAAATATCTAAAAATATAATATATCGATTGACTTGAATAAATTATACATAATATATACATCCGAGTTAGTGCAAATAACATTATTATTTAGGTAGTATTAAAATTATTATTTATATTTATTTATTTATCAAAATTTCAATTTAATTCATTTGAAATGATTCCAAATCTATTTGTCTTCTGGATGATATTATTTACTTAATTCTAGTATTCATTTTCTTTTCACATTATTCGTTTTAAATTCATTTTTAACTTTCCGTTTTATTGAAAGGTAAAGAACCATCAGGTTCGTGAATCCCGAAAGTAAAATATTCGTGTGCTTCAATTATTTAAAAAGAAAACAGCGGTACTAACTAATCATTTTATAATGCACTTCAACAAACACAAGTGCTGCCAGAATTGACATTGAAAGCAGTTTTAAATATTACTACGATAATAATCCAAAAACACAATTTCCATTTAGTCAAAGAATATCTATTATATAGTGTCCCCGTGACCGTGGAGAACCTTTGAGATGGTGATAAAGGACACTTTTCTAAAACAAATTTTTAAATAAAATTTTTGTCCTAGTCCAAACCCTTGAGGGATACCTCCCTTTAAAGCAATTTTTTGAATTTATGATTTCAAACGGCCATAGCTTCGATATTATTGATTTTTTAGCTTTAATGGATTAAAAATTGTTTCAAGATCATTTGCTTATCTACAAATTATATAATTTTTGATCGTCTAGAATCAACGGATTTTGAGTTATAAATTAAATTAGGGGAAAAAATGTTAAAAAAGTTTACGTTTAATTTTTTTTTACTTTTTTGCGAACCTCGATCTCTTAAACGAAACGTTTTAGTAAAAAACTAACGGCCTAATCCGGATAGGGAATTTAACGGGCTACAACATTGATCAAATACATTTTTTTGGGAAGCCAACTGTTTTCACAGAAATTCTGAAAGTAACGAACAAGGTGCAGGTAAAGAAAATAAATTCACAAAATTTATTTTATAAATCAAAATGGTCTCTCTTATTTTCAACACAGTCCAGTCATTCTACGAAAAAGTACGAAAATGATACTACCCAGAAACAAAAAATGGAATCGTGTAGAAGAAAAAATTCTAAGAAAGATAGCGTTTTTTGCATCGCTCTAGCTGATGTAGAACATAACCTAAAAAGTTAAAGAAAGCCGAAAAAACGGTTTTTTGCGATTTAAGGAAAAACGAAGTATCCTACATGAAAAAGTTAAACCGGGGAGTTGTAGATAATCAAAAAACCTATCTAATGCATTTAAAAAAATAAAGATTTGTTATTTATTTTCTGAGAAAATCAAAAAATAGCGTCAAATATTGCTGTTTTTGTTTTAGCTGTGTTTTTCACAATTTTGCATTAAATTATTCTTTGTTTGGTGAAAATGCTGCCTCTGTCGAGTAGAAAAAAATCGTTTTCTAAAAATGTAAAAAAATTAAAAAAGACGTGTTTTATAGCACAAAAACGAAAAAAAACCTTTTAGTAAATCGGCCATTCTTCACGATCGGAATGTCCTAGAGAATTCAGCCTAGGGTTAAATTCTTCGTAAGAGATAGTACTATCATACAATTTAAAAAAGAAATATTTTCAGTTACTGTATAATATCAGAAAAGCGGATGAATATGGTAACGTTTTTTAGGTTATGTTTTTGCGAAATATCTTTTTGAATTCTTATTAATTCTAAATTCCACGTATAGTGATCGATAGAATACACTTTTTCACACATTTATAAAAAAGGGCATTTTACAATATTTTTGATACAAAATAACGCATTTTTGGTTATTCCCGACATTGTTCATTTTTCTATAGAGCTGGTAACAATGAGATGAACTAATCAGGACATCAATGTAGGTACATTACAAGCTTACCTTTATACGTTAATCATTAAATTTCTTGATTTTCGTCTTCGTTATCTTGCTCAGTGGCACAGTTATCCTTATTAGTGTTTTTGATAATGTTTTTAGAAATTAAATCATCGCTGGTATAAATCGGTGTCAGAATGCCATTCCTTATTTTTCAGCCCCATTCAGTTACAATGCGATTATTTCCGTGCCATATCTGCATCTGTAAATATACTCGCATTGCATGCTGCTTTACAGCTCCTTCTGTGGGCGGTAAGTTTCCAATTGAAAGGTTGCTCTAGATGTGGATTTCTTAAACATATCGTATCGAAGTTTGTTTGATGTCTTTTGCCAAGTTTTACAATATAATCCAGCTATAAGCTTATACATGTTTTCTGATAGTTCCTCAGGATTGGCGTTGTCAGAGTAAAAGATATATAATAATGGAAGAAGACTTGCGTTTTTGTCTAGAAACTTAATAAGTTTTGTTTTACCTCTTGCCCATAAAAGCACGAAACAGTGTCGCAGCCGGTTACAACGTGACAAAACAAAACATCCTTTTTTAATTTGGGATAAATGAAGCTGTCATTGGAGTACTAATGGTTTCGTTCAGCACCTCGACCTTCTTCTGACTTGCTGTCGGAGCTAATTGCGACAAAAATAACCGCGTTTTTGCTCTTATTTCGCGCTTTACGCGGTTATTTTTGATCAAAATTAAAAAATTCTTTTAAGCACATTGAGCACAACTTGAGCACAATTGAGAACAACCAAAAAAAGTTGCAATATCAAAAAAAGGGGGGCTGGCGTCAAAAAGTGTTTTTTTCGATTTTTTTTGTTATTTTTGTTCAAAATCAAAAAATTCCTTTAAGCACATTAAGCACAACTTGAGCACAATTGAGCACAAATAAAAAAAATCACAATTTCAAAAAAAAGGGGTCTAACTTCACGCACATCTTTTTAACGTAGACTATTTTTTCTGCTCTAATAAATAAATAATATTTAATGAAGCAGAAAACTATTTCATCAATTAATTTCTTCTTTTTAACACAAGCTCATAACCAGATTTTTTTTGTTTGAAGAGGCACTCATGGATTTTGAAGATAATGGTATGCAGAGCCGTACACAGAATTTTTTTGAGGTTATTTTTACTAAACTACTCATAAAAGAAAAATACTCGTATTCACGGTTAAATAGTCTAAAATGAATATAATTTTGTAATTAAAAAATATATTCTTGTAAAAAATTCGTTTTGTTGAACAAAATTTTTAAATTTTTGAATTACCTACTGAAAGTGTCATTTCGCGAGGGTATGTGCCCCCGACCCCTCTGACTATGAGTCTGCCGAAATATCTTTTTCTTTGACAGATTTCTTTAGCTCTGACAAATTCCTAGCAATGATCATAACTTCTTTGGGCTATTTATTAAGAGGGTTGTGCAGTTGAAAATTTTTAATAAATAAATTAGACCACAGGATAAGAACTACCCCTAATATAATTACCAAAAAGAAACTAATTAGAAGATTTGAAATAGTTTATTGAATTACTTGGAGGTACTACAATTATATTAGCTGCCCGAATTATTTTGCGACTGACTGTATATTTTGCTTTAAAGTATATCTTGGAATAAAGTAGTAAAATTATTTAATTTTTAACGAATTTAATTTAAATTAAAAAATTTTTACTATTAAAAAAGTTATTTATTAAAAAAAAAATATTATTAAATGTATAAAAACTCTGATAACAAAATAGTTATTATCATATAGTAAATAAAAGTTAATGTATGAAGAGGAATAGATTTCTTTCATAAAGATGTCCAGTTGTGCAATGTCTTACTTTTTACAACCAATTACGTATAGTTAAATATTACGCAAAGAAGTTAGTACGTCAAAAATTTTCATTATACTCCAAATTTCAATAAAAAATTAACAAAAATTCACTTTTAATGCGAATTTGAATTTTATCTTATTTGGAGGAATAGTTTTTGTTAAAAATTAGTTAAAATTAACTGAAAAGTTTGTTTTAACATCCTTGCAGTAAATATGTAATGAGCAAGTACGTCTCTGTATACTGTTGCAAAATTTCTATATTTGTATGTCATTGAATATGGAAAAAATAAATTCACTAAAGATAGAACTGCATATTAATGCAGTTTGTAAAACTGACGGTCGACAGTACGTATTTGCATAAAAATAGCATAAAAATAGCTATACCCAGAACTTCAATTAGTCAAGCTAAATCCGTGATAAGAATTGCTTACAATTGCATGAGCTATTGCTCGAAATATTTGTGTTACAGTGTGGCAATTCATTTTTAATTACTTTAAAATTATTATGTTTCAGAACCGAGTAATCTTTGGTATACTATCAAGTAAATGCTAATTGAAAAACTTTTGTGCCATGGAGGAAACTGCTTTTATGGAATCATATGACTGGAATCCTAAAGCTAATAAAAGAAAGAAGGATCCAACGTGCTTTCGTAACGCAGTTTTATATTTCTGCAATTTTTGTGATAATACAAGCATACACGGTTTTAAGTTTCTCGGCGAACGAAATCGAAACATCTTTGAAAAGTAATAAAAATTAATTAAAGAATTTGAACTTGTACATGAAATGTTTGATTGCAGAATTTTCTGGTTTTTGGTATTAATTGGAGCTATAAGTTCATCCACATATTTAATTTATAGAACCTACAAACAATGGATTTCTTCACCTATTCTAGTTACATTTGCAATGACGGAAACACCAATTTGGAAAATTCCATTTCCTGCTGTTACAATTTGTTCAGAAGTGCATGCAGATCCGTACGTCTTTAATTACACGGACGTATATCTGAAGTATTCGAATGGACTAAACACAACAAAAACCGAGTAAGATAGATTAAAACTGAAGACTAACTATTAATATGCCCTGTTTTAGAGACTACTATTTCAAATTGTACTCTTTAGTTTGCAATGAAAATTTAGAATTTATCAACATCACCGAAACACAGTTTATTAGTTCAGATGATAGAGAAAAGGTTCTAGATGTAAGTAGACCTATCGTTAACAAACTTTTTCGGGATATTCTTAATTGGAAATTAGAAATTTTTTTGTAAAAAGGTATATTTTGTAATAATAATTAATGTATTTAGAAATCATCGAGTTTATTGAACGCAACAAGAAAATCAATTATATTATTTTTAAATACTCAGTTACGTGGGTAAACATTCGTTCTATGTAAATAAATAATATTTATTATTAGTAAATTTTTCTGTTGAAAGCTGCAAACGTAGCCGAAGAACCAAAATATTATAATTGATTTCACAAGATATATTTTGAAAAATGTATTTTTATTATAATGTTCACTATAATAGGTACGTTTTAAATTATTCCTACATTTTGAAAAAGCTTATTATTATAATTAGGGGAGAGTCGGATTAATGGGACCATCATAGATTTATCATAATTTAATTGCCATGTAATAATTTCAATTTGGTTATATAACAATTATTTTAGGATTCATTTAGTACTGGAATGGAAAATTGTAAATGGTTGGGTAACTCAATGGAGTGTGATAACACATTCACAGACACAGCAACGCAAGAAGGATGGTGTAGAACCTTTAATATGCTTGCTTATGAGGACTTCTATGAAACTTTTGAGTAAGTTTTCATGTTCTAAAAAATACCATAACTTTAATACTTATATTTTCTTATCTTACATTAGCGAGATATACGAAAACAGTACATCAAAAACAAAAAAACTAAAATCTTGGTTTTTGGAAGAAGGTTATCCTCCCGATGCTGGATTGAATGCATACCCACGTAGGACCATGATTTCAGGAATCAACGGAGGATTACAAATTGATTTTGAAGTGAACGACGAAGATATAGATTATTTATGCTCAGATTTGCAAGGTTATAAGGTAAAATTAAAGCTATTCATTAATGACAACTAATTTTTTGGTCAGTATTTTTATCATTAAATAGTCAGTATAATTTCATTTGGTCAGTATTATTTGTTATTTTGGTCAGTATTCTGCTCAGGGTGACAACCCTAGACAAGTGCAGATGCCATGCATTCAGTTTTTTTTTGTTTTGGGTGATTCATAAACCACACTTGGAATGCCTTAGTTTAAACTAGCCACACTTAGTTTCAATTGATTGAAAGTGTTTCAGCGCATTTCTGATACGGATGAAATTTTTTCTTCTGTAACAATAGAATTTTTATTGGATAAACGAATAAATATATTAAATTGAATTTTCTCATGGCATTCATGAAATTTTTACATTGGCTTTTGCCTTGATGATCATTTGCCCAAAACTGTAATTCAACTGTTGTCAAAGTCTTGAATACTCTACTTTTATTGGAATATTCTTTTGACCACCTCTCTACTGTTTTAATAGTTAATTCAAGAAATCTTGACAAAGCTAACTTGTCACAAAATGGATCTTCTTTTTTTATCACTAAATTGAGACTCCAATGCATTGTTTGTAGGAGTATAATGCGCTTCATCAATTACTTCTTGTTTTGGAGATAATTATTGTAATGTATCTATCTATAGCCACAGCCGTAGAGTGATATGACCGCTGGTTGAGTACAAATCGGAAATTCTGAGTTCAAATCGCGAACTATACAGAATTTTTAAGTTCGGCCTTTCAGGGATCAGGAATCAATTTGCTTGTTTATTTTATTTAAGCCGGCATATGTTTAAAATACTAACCATATTATTTAAAATACTGACCATTTATTTAAAATACTGACCATTTATTTAAAATACTGAAACTTTAATTAAAATACTGAAACTTTAATTAAAATATTTTAAATGTTTTAAAATACTGGCCAAATAAATACAAGCCTTTATCAAAGCGTAGTAAAATGAAGTTACTTTATTATAGGTTACAGTCCACCATCCAGCTGAAGAACCAGACATGAACAAATATTTTCGAGTTCCGTTAAATCAGGTTGTTTTAGCAGCTATAAAACCACGAATGATTACTACTTCAGAAAAAATTAAATCTTACAATACCTTAGACAGACAATGCTATATGCCCGGAGAAAAACTTCTTTCTCTTTATAAAGTTTATTCTCAAGAAAACTGCTTATTTGAATGTAGAGCAAATTTTACCTTGGAAAAATGTGGTTGTGTATTATTTTATTTATCCACGAACTATTCTATTTGTGGTTCAGGAAGCAAACAGTGTGTAACAAAAGCAAAAGGTAGGATACTAACTAATTAATTTTATCTGCGTATCTTACTTAAATATGTCGATTTTTAGTTGATTTCCTTCAAGAAGAGTCAAGTTTTAAATTAAATAATGAAAAAAACCAAGTGCAAGAGCGTTGTGATTGTTTACCCGCTTGTACGTCACTTCTATTTGATGCTGAAACGTCTCAAAGTGATTGGAATTGGAGATTTATAGAGTCAGTAAAATCCAAAATAAATGATTCTGATGACGATTACCTTAATCAGAAGTAAAGTTGATTACGTTTTATTGATACATATGAATATGATATATAACTGAGATTACTTTTAGGAAGTACAAATCGAGACTTATAGTGTATTTTAAGGATTTACAATTTATGACGTCTGAAAGACACGAATTATATGGTCTAATTGATTTTTTAGCTAATTGTGGAGGACTTGTGGGATTGTGTTGTGGATTTTCATTTACTTCTTTAATGGAAATTATTTATTATTTAACACTTAGATTATTTAGCAACTTGTCTAAATTTGGATATAAAATTTGGTCTGGATCTGAAGAATTAACTAAAGATAAAAAGAAAGGATAATTTATTATGACTATTCTACAAAACTCACCAAATCTTAATTTATGTAAAATAAATATTTAATAAAGTTGAACATAAATTTTTTATGTAAAATCTGGGTGTTCTTAATGCTAATACATATTTATTTTTTGTGTACTCTGCACTATATCCGATTGAGAACCTATAGCTGGTCTCTTCTTAATTTCGGTAATTTTATGTTTCTTTCCAAAGTTGGTCAGGTAAAGACTATTCAAATTTAGAAGTTACCAAAAATGAAAAGTTAAATTAAATCCTTTAGGTTTAACTGCCTGCGATATTTAACATTTCCTTTTTGAAAGTACAAATCACAACTTATAATGCATTTTAAAGATTTACAGTTTATGACGTCCTTTTTAGCTAATTATGAAGGTCTATTGGGATTGTGTATAGAATTTCATTTTCTCTCTAATGGAAATTTGATATTTCTTAACACTTAGATTTATTAGTTATGTTTCTAAATTTGGATATAAAATTTAGTGTGGATTTAAAGAAATAACCGAGGATAAAAGGAAATGATGATTATGGTTTATCATGATGATAAAGGCTTAGTTTTTGTTAAATAATTTTTTTTAATCAAGTTAAAATGTTTGAATTGGAAAATTTTTATGTAAATTTACCGTGCGCTTAATGTTAATATTTACTTTTTTTGGCGTATAAAGCGCATGTGTTGATAGATCTGGTATAAAAATTGTTTCAACTTGATCTATAATTGAAAGGTAAAACAAGATTAAATTAAGTATGGATAGAACCGTGTCAAGTGCTGTTGGTAAGTTCTAAACCTTTAGCAAATTAAAAACAAAGTATTAAATAATTTAATAAAATATGAAATTCAGGGTAATTATACAGAATTTTGAATATTAAGTTCAATAGTAGTAATTTATTTAATTTAAAAAATAAATTAACTGTTAACTTTAACAGTAGAAAAAAATAATTTTATTTCAATCTATAATATAAACAATTGCCATAGTTTACAATTATTTTTATGATTTTGTGATGATATTAATTCTTAATACAAGCCTCGTCAAGCGTTTTAACTTAAAAAAATATACCTATATAATAAAATTAGTTTTTGGGAAAGGTACCATCATAAGACATGATGTTCTTGCTTACGTTGAGAAGCAATTTTTTTATAAATTTAATGAAACTCTTTGTGTGCTACTGTATTCAGTAAACTATAATATTTTATTTTGAAAAAAGTAAAAAACACATCGGTTTTGGATTTCCTATATCTAATTAAAAATAATTAGATAATTTAAATTTTAACCCCTTAACACTTTAAGTGGTGCAACAGGACATGCATACTAAATAAAAATACTTACAGCCCACATTTTTTGGTATTTAGTAGTTTAAATTTTTCTTTATAATTGAGCAGTCAATTTGAAATTCATTTACGATTGTAACAGGCAAGTTTAACTTAATATTTATTTTTATTCTTAATTGTTATATTCTGTGTAGATGTATGTGTTTATTTTAGTATATATTTCGTGCTTCTCTCCCTCTAAAACCTATTTTTTTGGCTAACAATACTTTGAAATTATGTCACTTTAATTTAATTTATTTAATCTAAATTTATTTTACTTATTTTGTGTATTTATTTTACTTTAACATTTACTAATTACTAAAGGTAAAAATAAACGTTTTCCCAGCAAACATCTTATATTTACCACGTGAATGTAATTTGTACACACAGAAATATAACAGTCAATCGATTATGATTTCTTATTATTGAAGCCTAATGTTATAATAATTAGTATAGATAAACTAGGTAAAAATATGTAGAAACTCATGAGCTCAATTTAAATTACGAGTATCTTCTTCTGCTCTAAAATAGTTTTGCTTTATGTTGTTCTAATTTAATTTAGTTTATCTTTGCTTATTTATATTACCAGCTACTCATTTTCTACAAAATGTCCCGTTGATGTCATAATGCGATACTATTGTGATGAATATTAAGTATAATAATTTATTAATTTGATATTTCTTATAAAAAAAATGCAGCAATCTTCATTGCGACAAAAAAGTTATTCTCAAATTTTCAAAATCACTTTATTTCTTCATTCGTCAAGCTATTTCCAATTAACAAAATCATAACATTTTATTTCTACTGTCCCGCTATCGGCAGCACAAGTACTTTTACATTTGTCGATATTTTTTCTTTGGCATATCAGCAAAAAAAGTTTATAAACTCATTTTTATAGCGTATAGGTAATAAAAAATATCTTTTATTTTATTACCAAACATTATCAATCTCAATAACTTAGTACTTTCACTTCAGAACTTACAATAATACATCTATTAAATTTTTTAGGAAAATTAAGGCTACTAAACTAAAAATAATTGTACAAAGTAAAATTGTTTGGATAAGTAAAAATAATGTACCACATTGCTACCACGATTTGCTGTACTATAAGCAAATAAAGACTGAAGCAGTTTCAAATAGATATATAATTTAATTATAAGTAGTCATAAATAAATAAATCGTTTTATAATAATAGAATTTTAAAATTTAAACAATATCTATTTTTAAGATCCTTCAATTGAAGATGACAGTACAGCATATAAGGATATTCCATTATTAAGTTTAGTAAATGAATCTCCTTCACTGCATAACGAAAGCCTTCAAAATCCGAAAGCATCAAGATTGAATAAAACTCACTTTCGTTCCAACTGTTTAAATAATACTTTGTCGTATTTTTATAGTTTTTGTGATAGCACCAGTATACATGGCTTTAAATTTATTGGAGAACGACGAAGAATGGTCTTGGAAAAGTGAATACGTCCAAAACTTTTCATCCAATATTACTTTTAAGCTTCAATTTTAAGGTTATGTTGGTTGATCGTAATATGCATGGCAATTTTTTGCTCTGTCTTCTTGATTTATAAAACTTACTATAAATGGATAACGTCGCCTGTTGTGGTTACATTTGCAATGACCGAAACTGCAATTTGGAAAATACCGTTTCCAGCTGTAACGATCTGTTTGGAATCAAACGCTAGTCCATCGGTATTTAATTATTCAGATGTTTACCTTAAATACTTCGATAATCAAAACATAACTGATGAAGAGTATCTATTTCATGCTTTCGTTTATTCTAACAAACTGAAATTTTATTTTTAGAATTAAATATTTTCAACTTTTCTCCAATATGTGTAACAAAAAGTTGGAATACATAGACATCAACAAAACTAAATTTATGGATAGAAGTGACTATAGAAAATTTTTAGAAGTAAAATTACTGCCCATATTCGTAATCGGTGAATTATTTACATTCAATATTTAAGGCATTCACTGAATTGCAGCCACTACGATGTAAATGGTTAGGAGAACACTTTAACTGCAGCAATATTTTATCGTATACTTTAACAAGTGAAGGATGGTGTCGTACATTTAACAATCTTCACCATGACGAAATATACGTGGAACCATAGTATAAATAAAAGTCAGAAATATCTTAAAATAAATTAATTAGTTGTTTTAGTAAATATTTACACCGTCGGAATGCAAACCATAAAAAAACTCAAAAATGGTCTTTAGAGAAAGGTTATCCAGATAATGTTGGACTAAATACTTATCCAAGACGAACTTTGCTTTCAGGTGTAGATGGAGGCTTTGAAATAGTATTACACGTCAATAAAGAAGAATTAGATTACACATGCACTAATTTACAAGGATTTAAGGTTATTTGACTTACCAAACCAAATATTTTATTATAGTTTTATGCGGTAGGTCACTTTGCATCATCCAGCGGAAGAACCAGAGATGGATAAATATTTTCGTGTTCCTCTTGATCAAGCGGTTGTTGTTAATATCAGCCCAAAAATTATATCAACGTCTGATGAATTGACTTCCTATTTGCCTAAAAACAGGAAGTGCTATTTGAACGGGGAAAAGCTGCTTAACAATTATTTGGTGTATACCCAGAATAATTGTTTATCTGAGTGCTTGAAAAATTATACCATTAAGGTTTGCAATTGTACGCCCTTTTATATGTCGGGTAAGTATTTCGAAAAATTTAAAAAGGGAGTACGTTATAATATCTTTCTTTATTAGATGAACATAATACAATTTGTGGTGCAGGAAGCAGAAATTGCATAAAGGCCGCGAAAGGTGAGTTTTTAAATAGACGGGAAATTATTTGCAATATTAAAAAACTATGCAGTTTACCAAATTTTATTATTATTTATTCAAAATTTGAAATTGAAATGCAATATTACAGGATGTAAATAAACTTGTGACACTAAATTATGGCAGAGATATGGCCGTCTTCTGTGCTGTTGATAGTGAAAAGATAACTTGCGAGTGCTGTGGTATAAAGCGAGCCGACTAATGTTTGTTTCTGCACATTAGCGTCATCACTGCCGTCATTTAGTATCAGAACTTTACCTATATCGATTTACCCACCTTATTGGAAAATTATGCTTATGCCTCTGGAGTCTAGATAATAGTTCGTAAATAAAATAAAAAATAAATTTTTAGTTAATTTTTTATATCAAGAAGTAATTAATAAAACCGACATACCCAGCAGTGTTTGTAGTTGCCTACCAGGGTGCACCTTAATTGAATTCGAATATCAGACCTCACAAATAGACTGGGAATGGAAAAAATCAATAAGAAGTAAAATTTACATCAAGGACAATTTAGCAAATAAGTAAGTAATAATTACATACTTTTTCTGGTGGTTTTTACATTTATTTCTATTTAGAAGTCGTTTATCATCTCTATTAATTTATTATCAAGACTTACAGTTTATGACATCCGAAAGGCACGAACTATACGGTCAATTAGATTTTCTAGCTAATTGCGGTGGTCTTTTGGGATTATTTTGTGGATTTTCATTTACATCATTAATTGAAATTTTATATTATTTAACTTTAAGACTTTTTTGTAATATTAAAAAGTTTGGTATAAAATTTTGGGCCGGCATTGATGAATGATCAGATAAAATAAATTATTATTGTGAAGTTAATATTTGTGGTAAGATTATTTAATAAAAAGTTAACATTTTTATGATTTATCATTTCAATAGTATTTCCCATCAAAATAATTTTGAAAATTACTTATCAGACAATGTAGTGTAACTTACCCTCCGAAGTATAAACATTGAGCTAGACAAAAAAGAGTTTTTATGTCAGGTCTGGATAATAATTATACTTTTTTTTACTAATTATTTATTATACTAATTATACTTACTAAAATTCATGTGCAAATCATTCATTCGGTTTGCGCAGTTGTCGAATGTACTATGTCATAATAAGCTATTTGGAATTTTAGTGTGTTTGTTATCAAAATTGCATTTTGATTACTTCATTTAAACTAATTAATTTTTTGAAAGTAATATTAATAGATAAACCAAACTCAAAAATTTTGATAATATTGGGTTAAAATGGAACAACAACCGGGAAAACATTTAGGTATGTAAGTAATAAAAATAAATTTACATAATCGTGCGATATGCATCTTAGCCGTTTCAAAATTTGGAGTTATAGAAAGATGTTCAATTTAAAAGTTAGTTTCTTTGTTTATGCTAAGTTTATGTATCAACATTGTGTTGATGTTATTTAATACAGAACTAATACTAAAATGTATGACAACACCTTAGGCCTGAACAACGCCTAGGCCGATTAATAAATGGTATATACGCTGTTAATTGCTTTAATACACTAGCACTCTTGCATAAATCAAAGACGGATAGACTAAATTGCAGGAAATTGCGGTTCTAATTCTCATTGCGTCGGATATGTGCTGTGATCTAAAAATTCCAAAATCGATCCGTGGACTATGGTTAAGGCAATGGAAAACCACCCCATTAACTTTTCGCTAGTAGTCTTCTTGGCTCAGTCAGGAGAATTGCCAACATCAAGAATCGCACAGGCACTTGAAGAAAAAAGAATAATTGTTGTAATTTGATACAGGCTATCTAACCTGAGCACCTGAATCCAATAGCTCTGAAAATCTCAAAGAGGTTCTTATTTATATAAATTTTTAATAAATTTTGTGATATTTTGCAGCATCAACAAGTGATAAAACCAATCTGAAACACAATAAAACGCAGCCTGGGCCAAGGGTCTCTTAGATGCAGGGACAGGTTAACTATAGAACCAAGGCGATGATTTTTTTTTATTGCAATTAGTTTGATCATAACTAAAATTGATCTTTTGGCTAATATAGTTTGCTAACTTATATTTTTTATAAATGATATTTTCTATTTTAAACTTTTTAATACTTAAAATTTTGTACTCATTAAAATAAGTTGATAAACATTTTAATGATGCAATCGTCTTCATTCAGATTGGTACCGACTTGTACTTCCGCACGATACTTCTACTGTAAAAGAATATCATATTTTAGCGGTGCTATTTCATACTGTTTGATGAAGCGAACAAGAAATATAAATAATTTTATTTATTCCCAAACATCATTATCATTACTCATTAGTGTTTTGTGAATGAGAAAATCGCAACAGATGCTTAAGTCAGCCTCGACCTTTCTTTCGAAAAGCTCCAAAAACCATAATAAATATGAAAATTGATATTTAATATTTATTTTAGAACTGCATATTATATGAATATAAAAAAATAAAATTTTTTGTTTAATTATATATTAAAAACCATAGCTAGGGTGTGGTGAACGTGAAACAGGCCAAGGTAGCACATTTGAAGTGTAAAATAAACTAGATGCTCAGCTATCCTAAAAACTGCAAAGAATGCATAAAAATGAGATAAAATCAATTAATTTTTAATTATTAATGCAAAACTCACAAATCACCTATTGTTTTTACATGCGTATTAAATTATTTGGTAACTCACGTTTCACTTTAATATTCTGTAATAAAATCAAAACATGAAATTTGTTATGTTGCTTTATTATTAGAAAATTATAATTTGTTTGCCAGTTTTTCATTTCGCTCTATAATTCTAAAGCAACAGATTGTCTTTTTTGAGGAGGTTCTACTATATACACTGAAATAATCTGTTGCTGATCTTTAAAATTGCTTTTAGAAAATAAACTCAAAAATATAGAAGAAATTCCGTTAAATACATACAATTCAACAACACAAAAAGACAAAAATTTGCGTGAGTTAACATGTAAAAAAAATTTAAGTAATTATTTTTCCGAGTATTGTGGAGCAACAAGTATTCATGGTATTCGTTATATAGGCGAACGTGGTCGATTTATCATAGAGAAGTAATAGCAAAAACGCAAGTTACTAATAAAAATTATTAATTTTTTATGTTGCAGAATTGTATGGATTATTATTACCACTGTTATATGGAGTATTTGTCTTACATTAATTGTTAAATCTTACTACAAATGGCAAGATTCTCCTGTTATTGTGACGCTTGCTACCACTGAAACTCCAATTTGGGAAATACCTTTTCCAGCAATCACCATTTGCCCAGAAGTTAAATTTAATCCTGATGATTTTAATTACACTGATATAATAATGCGTAAACTGAATTTAATTGAGTTTACCAATATAACTGATTCTGAGTAAAATAGCAACTTTTTTAATTAAAATTTTTTTAATGTGTAGTTACGGCTTTTAGAGAACAGTATTTTGAAACTGCATCTTTAATTTGTAATAAAGAAATTATTCCAAATTTTTTTGACATCGTAAATAAAGATGAAGTTGTGGCGGATCATGTAATAAATAATATATTTTCAGTAGGTAATAATAATGATATATTTTACAAAATAATTTTTTGATTTTATTTCAGCTTTTTAATTCTAGTCTAAATGGTTTTGCTCTAACAATTGAGTGGGAAGGTAAAGAAATAGGTAACGCAAATTATAGTTTAACTTTAACCGAAGATGGGGTCTGCTTAAGTTTTAATATGATTAGCATAAATTCAATGTTCAAAACGCCCGGGTAAATAACCAGCAAACGGTCATTTTTAAAAATTAATGTTGGACTTGCAGCTTTTATAAGAATATTATAAATGAAAATCCAGAAATAAAGCATTGGTCTTTAGAAGGTGGGTATGCAAACGAAGCAGGAAGTGATGCTTATCCGAGAAGATCATTTGTATCTGGATTAAAAGGTGGAGTAAAGTTTACTTTTGTGGTAAAGAATAGCCATTTAGATTATTTGTGTGGAATCAATTTACAAGGATTTAAAGTAGGTATTATAAAATACGAAAATATAACAAAAAAAAAGTATTACAAAAATATGTTTATCAGATTGTGCTACACCATCCATCTAATTTTCCTGATCTAAATAAACATATTCGTTTACCATTGGACTCTATTGTTCAAGTGGGTATTAAACCAAATATAATGACAGTTTCAAAGCAACTGAAAAATTATTATCCTCATGTTAGAAAATGCTATTTTATAGAACAAAAGTCATTAATGTTTTTTAACAATTACACTCAAGCCAACTGTATGTTGGAATGTCTAGCCAACTACACTCTGAAACATTGCAAGTGTGTGCCATTTTATATGCCAAGTATGTTCTTGTAATATTAACTTTAGAGTGAACTTTCATTACGTAGGTACTTGTTTGAACTTTTAGAAAATTCAAATATTCCAACATGTGGTTTAGGGAAATTAGTTTGTATTGAAGAAAGTAAAGGTAAATCAAAATTAAATTTTTTTTCTTAATATTCATGTAATTTGTTTCTAGTGAATATTAGCATGAGATCGGCTTTAGATCATTGTGATTGCTTACCATCGTGTAGTTCTATAGATTATGATGCGGAAATATCTCAATCTAGTTGGAATTGGCGTGAGTTTTTCGCACGTATGTCAAAAATGTGTACTAATCCTAGTGCTGAATTTGATTGTGAACTGTAAGTGTGATAGAAATTTGATGTTATATTGGGTGACTCAAACAATCTATTTGAATAATTATAACTACGAAACATAGTAAGGTACAAATTAAAATTTTTGATGCTCTATAGACAAAAGGTTGAAAATTTGCAACTTTTACTATCAAGAAGTAAATTTAAGCCAGCAAATAAATTGCGAGAATGGGTACATGTTTTGATTTCTGGTAACGGAATACCTGTAACTGTTACAAATCCTACTTTGTTAAATGAAGTGCCATTATTACATAAAACTAAAGTTAATTATTGTCAAATATGTTTACAAATTTACGGTATCTATAACAACTAGCTAGAAATGTCACTATCGATCTGCCATATATCTACTATATATATCTGCCAACAACTGCTTTATTTGATTTAAGAATATGTAGTTAAAAAATAATTTAAATTATATTTTTCAAGTCTAATCATTAAATTTGTGATTCAAAATTTTGTTATATTGTTGATACACATAATGTACGCCCATGGAATGTATCTTAACGTTTTCCGTAGTTATAATCGTTCAAACAAGATTCATTTTTTCTTAGTCGCCCGGTATACTCGTATGTATGTACTATATTATGTACCTGCCTTAAAAATTGCTTTATAACTTTTAGAGATCATGTACAATCAGTGTGGATATACTATAAAGGAAGTCATTTTATGAAATCGGAGAGAAATGAACTGCAAGGTTACTTAACATTCTTTTCAGACATTGGAGGTCTTCTTGGTTTATTTATGGGATTTTCGGTAACTTCTGCATTAGAAATTTTGTATTTTCTTACTTTACGGCTTGGATGTAATATTACTAAATACGGAAAACGTTTATGGTCCGGAAATGCAGAATGCTTGAATGCAAAAGAAATGCATTATAAAAAATGAAAAATAATGCATAGATACGTTAATTGAAATTAAAATATAATTTTTTAAAACGATCTTTATTCCAATTAATTGAAATGAATTCTTAACAGGACAAGCCTATATGAATAACTGAAGTGTAAAACACATTGTAATTATATATTAAGTTTAATCTAGTGAAGTTCGACCCACCATATAAGGGCTAGACGGTTAACATTCCTTGAGAACCTCCTTTTGGTGCATGCAAAGGTTACGTGTACTTCCTAGCTCGAAATGTCCACATTTTGAACATTAATGTCTCTTAATTCGTAATTTTCACTTGAAAGTTACCATACTTATTCACTAACAATTTAATCTTATCTCTAAAAATGAAATATATTATACAAGCGATACAAATAATAATAATTATAAAAATTTAATAAAGAAATGGGTTACATAAATTTTACTATCTAAAACTTTTGTTTCTTTTTTTAATTCACTCAAATTATCTTAAAAGACGCTCTAGACGATCAATCTTTTGATCAAAAGATTGAGTCAATCGATTGTATCAAGCTTGATTGATCGTTTAGAAACCCGCTTGACGCTTGAAGCAAGCATTGACGGTGATTAATAGAAAGTTTGAATAACTCAAGTGGTTGAAGAGGGCGCTTGATCGGCTAGAGCAATTTTACATAAAATATAGAATACAAAGTATTAAAAAACATTTCTACTACTTTAAGTGGTCAATATGTTCCTAGTTTTAACATGAATCCACTGATTAGGGGGTTTTGATCAAAAAACTGATAGGCTGATTGAGGTTGATTGAAGCGCGCGTCAAGCGATTGACTCAATCGTTTGATAAAACAGATTGATCGTCTAGGGCTTCCTTAATGTTCTAATTGTAGTTCTACACCAAGTTCCGGTTTGTAGTCTTTGATTTTTTTCATTTTGCGAATATTTAAACGTAAAGTTGCCGAACCAACCAAGTTATTATAACTTTGCACTTTTATTTGCATTTATTTATTGGTAAAATCTTTTTACAACATATCATTTATTTAGTATTACATTTTACAACAAAACAACTTCAAATCTGTGATCATTTTACCAGAATAAACGCAACAGCTAGTAACGATTCTTCGAATGCTGCAACATGGGATATACGCACCAATACTATAATCAACATGGAATAAACCCGCTAAAACCATAAATAGAAGGCCAAGACGGAATTACAAGTCAGCAGTTTTACTTTTGCTGTCTAAACGTAGAATGATTAGAATTAAACAAACTTAACCAAACGTTAAAAATTTTAGAATTTTTAACCGTAAGAAAAGAAACAACATACAAGAAATTTTATAAAAAACACTTTAAAAACATTTGAAACTTTAGTGACAAGGTAAAACTAGATAAAATATTAGAAAAATGACTAAAATTTTGAAAAAAGGGGGGAGTGAGCAGTAGAATGATTAGTTTAACGTGTAATCTTAAACACACGGCACAGATAAATTTTCGATTTTCTTACACGTGAAGTTTTGCACCCAATGTTTTAAGATCGTCACTTGCTATTAGGCAGTCAAATTCATTTAGCAACAAGAAATATTATTTTATTGCTTATACCGTATACTTGTAGAATTTTTGTTGAAAACTTTGCTATGTAAACTGTTGATCAAAAAAGTTTTTTTTAAGAAATAATTTTTGAACTGTTCGTAGTTGGGTGATGATGGATTCATAGTAGAATTAGAAGCACCGGTATCTATTACAATTGTAAAATTAAAGTTAGAGATTACAATAAAATGTAACTTGGGCTTACTAGCGAAGCGTAAAACAAAAGTTACCTAACATGCATGCCAAGCTATACTTCGATATATCAATACTTATTTTAACTTATTTATTTTCATAAAAACTGCTTCTATTTTGGTAAGTGCTTGTAAAAACTGACTGTAAACATCAGTCAACTTAACCAATACGGCGGTAATGTATTATGTGCTGTAAATTTGAAATTACAGCTAGTGATCCATCATTGGCGGGGGTCCATCATAGGCACATTTCCCCTATTTCTTGAAGAAATCAACATAGGCGTAGGCTCCTTGTTTGGGTTTTGCGTTTGCGTATGTTTAAGAGTACTTTGACCTGGTGTCTTTTGAGTCATAGCTCGCGGAGATTGTCGATTGTTGAAATTAGGATTGAATTCTAATTATAGAGCCTACCAATTTTTATATATTTTGCATATAAATCAAAGAATTGAGAATTATACGAATCACATGATTATTCATTCCTACGCAACAAAATGTTTCGAAGCTTTAGCCATTTTTAATCTTGGAAATACGAATATGCATTCTTAGACACATTTAATCAGGTACAAACATTTAGTTAGTTCCGCCTAGATTATTTTCTTTTACAAACAATATTTATGTCAGTTAAAAATAGACCGTTTTGATATTTTGATAAAAATGTCCTCGCGTACGTTTGATTTCTCCCTTACTTTATTTTTCATTACCTATGGTTTCAGTCTGAAATCTTGAAACTTGAGTACCATAACGCTCTTTTACCACAGATGTGTTTACTGTTTTCCCACCTTTTGTTAAATTAATTAAAAAGTTTTTAAATTATTTAACCAATTAATTTAAGTTATTTAACCAATTAATAATAATTATACTGTTATATGTTTACTACATAAATTTATCTTATTTATATCAAATTTTAGTTGATTTTCGTCAAAAAGAAGCAATTTTTAAATTGAATAATGAAGGATATCAAGTGAAAGATCGCTGTGATTGTTTGCGTGTTTGCACATCACTTTTATTTGATGCTGAAACGTCCCAAAGGAATCGGAAAACAGTAGAGTCACTAAAATCCAAACCAACTTAAATTCTTTAGATTTAAGACGAGCATAATAGTAGAGGGGATTAAGTTAGCGGGTACAAAACTTGGATGGGTAAATAGTGGTAAATATATTTTATGTAAGAGGACGCTAGTGTATTGATATTTTTATATTTAATTTGATTTTCAAGAAATTATAAGAGCTGATAAGAGTGTGGAATGTGAGACACAGTGTTGCCAGGTTGGGGTATTTTACATTTTAGCGGCAAACGTTGCATATCTAGGAGTGGAGACTGGAGAACGAGTAAATCTGCTGTGACATGTGGACATATAGTGATCTTACAAGTTACAACAATTAATTAAAATTTTTTTAATATTATATTATAATATAATATTACCTATAATAAATTTTTTATTTTGCTATTGAAAGGTAAATTAATAAATATTAATAGATTATATTAATAGAGCTGTATATAATTTAGAAATAATAACGCAAAATGGGGAATGGAGCTAAAAATAAACAAAAAGTTACCAAACGAAATAAAATTTCTCAACTTAGAAAACTCCAATGGAAAATTCGAAAAGAACGTATGGACTGTGGTACTACTAGTTTTGGTGATGTGATTGATAGTGAAGATAATGTAAATAAGGGTTTAACAAATGGAATATTTTCGGACGTTTTGGAAGGTTTAAATAATGATGTTGCCATTGCTGGCCCCAGTAATTCAACTCTTATTAGTCCTCCGGATGATGTATTCTCACAGTCAGAAATTCAATATGAAATTAACAAGTAAATAAATAAATTTTTTTATCGTAATAAGTAAGTAATACAAAAAATGTCAATTTAATAGAAATCCCAATTGGTGTTGGAAAACCTACCCAGTTGTAAAACACCAAGAATTACCAAGCTTTCAAGTTGGTGGAAGAATTTCGTCTCCCGAATGTCAGAAGTAAGTAATTTTACTTTTATGTAGTTGGACCATGTTTTACCAACTCTTTATAACTGGAATTCTTTGATTTTAGAATCATGGACACTTCTCTTCATTATGAAACTGTACCAAAGGAACCAAATGTGATTACTGGAAACAGAATAGTAGAACTGGGGTATGTGTTAGATTGGGCAATTGGTTTGCAATATGAACATTCGAAGATATGTACTAGTGGCAAGCTGTATGTACATAAAGAAATGAGAACAAATAAGGGCTTAAGTAGTTCAATAATTTTCAAATGTACACAGTGCAATGTGATTATTCAGCATGAAACCGAGAATCACAAGTTGAAATCGGAAGTAAATTCTGGAGCCGTATGGGGTACGATGGCTACAGGAAGTACTTTTGGGCATCTTGAAGAATTGTTGAGTTGCATGAATATTCCGTGCATGTCTGCCAAAATGTTTTATGATTTGGAAAAGGAGATTGGTATTGTAAGTAAATATAATATTTATTTTATTTTAAAATGCAATGTTTGTACATTTATTATAGGAAGTTAGAAAATCATTATGGCGTTCTATGGAAGCGGCTGGAGTCAAGGAGCATAATAATGCACTGCAAAAAGGACAAGTTTGTGCAGATGGAGTGCCGTGGATTACAGTTTACGTCGATGGTTCGTGGAGCAAACGCTCTTATGGTACAAACTATAATTCTTTATCAGGTATGGTAGGAATTATTGGTCGATTTACCAAAGAGCTATTGTTTGTGGCTGTAAAAAATAAGTTTTGTAGTATTTGTACAAAAGCTGAAAACAAGAATTGTGAACCCAACGAACATATCTGTCACAAAAATTGGAACCACTCGGCCTCAAGTATGGAAGCACATATGGTTGTAGAAGGTTTTTCTCAAAGTGAAGAAGTGCACAACCTCAGGTATTTACAAGTTATTGCTGATGGAGATTCGAGCATGTTGCATAATGTCAGGCAGAAGGTACCATATGGCAACGATGTTAAAAAAATTGAGTGCACAAATCATGCCTTAAAGAACTATGGAAAACACTTGAGAAAAGTTAAAAGTGACACAACAATCCAATTGGCAGGTAGAAAAGTTTTAACCCTTAAGAAAATTGAGGCTCTAACTAAACGAGCAAAGTGTTCAATTTATGAACATTCCAAAAAAGAAAATCCAGATGCAACTCTTCTAAGAGACGACTTACGTCAAGGTTTGCACCATGTTTTTGAAGACCATGTAGGATGTCAAGAGGGTACTTGTAATGATATTGGAAATCAAACCAATAATCAAATTCCCATTTTGAAATCTACTTTTATCTACAATCACTTCAAGGTAATATACTTAATAAATAGGTATAATTTAAATAATGTAGAGGTGTATTTTAGGAGCCTTGAATTTGTTATTAAGAAAAGCTCATCTGCTTATTTCCAATGAAAATAATAATGCCGCTGAACGGTTAATGAACATTGTCTCTAGATTTAATATGGGAAAGAGACTAAACTTGATACAAAGAGGATCATATGAGAGGCGTGTTTATTTATCAGGATTACGATATAATAAGGCATTTCATTGGCATCAAAGCCCATGGAAAAATTATACAGGAAGTAATCCAGGACATTATTTTTCAAAATATATGGAAACCCAAACTCACAAAAAAGAAGGAAAAGCCAGAAAACGTTTATTCTCTGATAATGAAAAGGAAAACCTTCCAAAGAAAAAGGTAAAAACAACAAAAAATATCGATTACGGCAACTTTGCTGATATGTCAGGAAGACTTAGACGCCATACTGAATGAATCTGATTTGTTAATTCAAAGATTACAAGTGAGTTGAATTAAAGTTTAGAGGTGAATCATTACAGTAAATGATTATGTTTTAGGTTTCAAAGGATGAAATTGACAGGATACAAAAGCAATCTGTAGGTCAATTTGGCAATAAAGTATTTGAAGCTGAGAGGAAGCTACGATTGACAGCTTCATTATTTGGAAAAATAATTAATAGGAGGCCGCATACACCTTGTAACTCTTTCGTTAAGGCATGTTTGTTGCCTTCTTTCTTTTCTACAGATGCGACTGAGTATGGTATAGCAAAAGAAAGTGTTGCCATACTGAAATTAGAACAAACGTTGAATATTACAGTTCAACATTCAGGTTTCTGGATTGATGAACAGTATGGTTTCTTGGGTGCTTCGCCAGACGGTAATTTTAATAATAATTATTACATTGTAGTGTTTCTACATTTCATTATGCAGGTCTCGTCGGAGAAGATGCAATTGTGGAAGTTAAATGTATTTATGCCCCTGACAAAGACGCAGACAGTATAGAAAATTTGATTCCACACTTGAAAAATTCTTTTTTGATTAAAGACGAAAATGGGATATCATTAAAACAGCGACATAATTATTATTACCAGGTACATACTTCTTTCACTTTTGTTGGGAGCATTTATATTTATGCTTCGTTTTCAGATTCAAGGGCAATTAAATATAACAAAACGAAGTAAATGTTACTTCGTTGTGTATGTCAACGACAAGATTCCTATTCATATCCAGATTATCGACAGAGATGAAAATATGTGGGTTTCAAAAATGTTGCCAACTTTGTGTCAATTTTATGAACAATGTATAGCCCCAGAAGTCATAAGAGGAAATTTGAATAAAAATCAAAAGTGTGTAAATCCTCCATACATTGAAAGTGCAATTGCTGCTCATGAAAAAAAGAAGCAAAGTCAAGGAAGAACTAAAAACAACCCACCATTACATGAAATTGACCAGGGTTTATGATCTTGAGCTCTCGGCGGAGATGATCCCCCCCCTCTGGGAAGCTAATCCGTCAGCTCCGTCAAGGAAGCTAGAGTACGGTAGGTCGGGCAATAAGTACACCTTCTCAGCTGGGATGGTTAGTAGGACTTAGCGTCCGAGAGCCAACTCCATAGCTACTGAAGGCAGTTACGAAATCCACGACCGCGGACCAGCAGAGGAGGGGAGGTGACCAGGGTTTATTATCTTGAGCTCTCGGGGGGAGATGATCCTCCCTCTCTGGGAAGCTAATCCGTCAGCTCCGTCAAGGAAGCTAGAGTACGGTAGGTCGGGCAATAAGTACACCCTCTCAGGTGGGATGGTTAGTAGGACTGAGCGTCCGAGAGCCAACCCCATAGCTACTGAAGGCAGTTACAGAACCCACGACCGCGGACCAGCAGAGGGGGAGGTTCATTCATAAGTGACACCTGGCAGAATAATTGGAACAACTCGACCAAAGAAAGGATGTTGGTGGATATATTGTCCGCCAAAACACAGGATGAAGAGTAAAGACTCGAAAGGGCTGAACCTGGTATAAAGCTGAAGATTGTGCGGAAGATATGCGTTAGCGTTTCCCAGGAACTTCATGGAGTGGGGTTTTAGTCGGTAAAAATCCGACACTACCACCTAATTCCGAATTTTGGGTGGTGTCTTTTGAAGATTTCCCCACTCCCAACGCAAAAAAAAAAAAAAAAAAAAAAAAGAGGAGGGGAGGTGACCCCCCATTAAGATGAGCACAAAACCGCTTAGAGAGGCATGAGGGGTGCGGCTCAAATCACACCCCGACTTACCAAACTCAGCACCAACTAACCGAAAGAAGTAGAGGTATCAGGAATACCGACAGCTCCACAAACAATTAATGATACTAAGTATTTGTCACTCACTTCTGAGTGACAATTTGACTTGACAAAAGTCACTTCTTTAGTGACTTTTATCAGTCATCTGGTGACTTTTTTCACTTTTTTTTTTATCTAGACCTAGATCGAGGAAAATACACCGGACACAGCTTTTGAAGAAGTTCTGCCACAGTGCATGTTGACGCAAGAGCTAACATAGAAACACTCAAACGCCATGAAAAAAGCCAAATTTAGTAACTGATGATGTCCAACATGATCAACCTACCGACTACGACCTTGACACTTCCAAAAGCACCGGACCAAACCACAACAATCTACATTCAACTTGAAGATCCAAATACTAAGTATGTCTTGGATCATTGGGAGAACGATATGGTGGAAACTTTCAACAAATCAAGTGCTGTAACCAATGAAACAAAAACTTAAAATCTAACGGTTATCAACTTATCAATATAACAGGCTGCAACTTTTACTTTGGGAGAAAATAAATGTAAAAAAATGTCAATAGCAGCTACTCCGAAAGTTTTACTTTCAAACATTGATCTTTCAACTTTTTAAAACTTATCGAAACTAATTGACCTTTTCTTCTGAAAATAATTATCACAGACATTGGTGATTTTTGTAGAAAAATGATTACGAAATATATTTTTATACTTTTTCCGTACTTTTGCATTTTTATTTTTTTAAACAAAAAAAATTTCGTTTTTTTATGTCGGGGAGCTTCGCCCCAATATAGAATTATAGGCTATATTCCTATATAGAATTCCAAAGGTACTCGATTATTTAAAGATAATTAGTAAACCATATTTTGTATAAAATTTTCAAGTACTTGATTAAAATGTTGCTGCGATCGTGCAATAATAACATAACTCTGTTTTTGGAGATTTCTTATTCTTTGTACAGTATTCTGATTGAGTGACCAAAATTAATAGTTAACAAACTTAATTCTAATAATAATAATTTTAAACACAATTATTTGAATTTGGCGCAAATGTTTTGGACCGCCACCTATGTGATAATCCCCACACTAGTACGCCTACGTAAAGCGTGACGTCATAAGAAATGAAAATAAATTTAATGTTTGAGGATAAGAATATCTTAAATTACGTTCACTACAATCCTGTAACTTTACAATTGTATTTAGTATTTAATTAGCCGCAACTTGATCTATTTTTTATTAGAATCTGTTAGATATTTTTTCAAACATCTTGTACCGTTCAAATGCCTTTAATATCACACCTCATCAACATTAAAATCTAAAAATTAGATCACGTTCTAAGTCAATTATCACTTATTAATATGGTTTCATGAAATTACTTTGATTTTATTTAGTTAAATATATTTTTATCCTCAAAGTTAACAATAATTTCTACTGTGCCGCCCTCTGTGAAAAGGAAAGGCAAAAATCCACGTCTTAACAATAAATATTAACAAATAATTTGATTTTTAACCAATCTTATAACTCAAATTACTTAAAAATTTAATCTTTATTTAATCTCAACGAGGTAATAAAATTTTGTAAATTTTGAAAATTTTGATATAAAACTATGCGCTTATGTTAATATTTAGTTTTTTTGTGTATAAAGCGCATGTGTTTATAGATCTAGTATACAAATTGTTTCAACTTGATCTAAAATTGAAAGGTAAAACAAGATTAAAATAAGTATGGATAGAACCGTGTCAAGTGCTGTTGGTAAGCTGTAAACTTTTAGCAAATTAACAATAAAATATTAAATTACTAAATAAAATAATAATATATGAATTGCATGAAAATTACACAAAATTTTGAATACAAAGTTCAAATGGTAGGTAATTAATTTAATAATTAAAATAAACAATTACTTTTACAACAGAAAAAATAATTTTATTTGAAATATAATGATAATAATCTCATCCAATGTTATATATCATAAATTTTAACGGGATATTGGAAACGCAATAAAAAATTTTATTTGAATTTTTAAGCGCCAGTCATAGTTTACAATTTATTATTTTTATGATTTTGTGATAATATTAATTCTTAATACAAGCTTCGTCTTCTACAGTAAGCTAATATAATTCAATAAAATTACTTTTTGGGAAGGGTGCCATCCTGAGGACATGATGTTTTTGGTTATCTTAACAAAGCATTTTTTTAAGATTGTAATTTAGTTTTAATATTAATAAGATTTTTAAGCTCTACTTTGTGCCGTATATTATAATGTTTTGTTTTAAAGTTAAAAAATCTTAGTTTTAAGTTATTTAAAGTGAGCGTATAAATGGATTAACAAGATACTTATCCTTACAGCACCGCCGTGCTGTAAGGACGAAATACCACGTATCTGCTTATGCAATTCACCCTTTACGATTTTATTTTCAAAGTAGTCTGCTGATAATCTTTCGACGGAACAACAGGTGTTCCATGTGTTGCGTAGAAAACGGCTCGTTTGATGCTCAATGCATGAGTAAGGCCCGGATTTATAGGTACTAACAGATCCGAATTAGGAGAAAACCTCCTTAAGCCCTACTGGAACTAACCAATTGTAAAAGTTTATGATTAATAGAAAACGTTTATTAACTTTATAGACGTTTTAGACGTTTTTTAATGCTTATGAATCCGGGTCCCCATCAATGAGTAACCAGAGACCACAGATGAAAAAATTTAAAGTTAAAAATAACACGCTTTATATATTATCCATTTTGATAATCTATACGTTATTAAGAATAATTAAGCATTTAATTAATTAAGGTAATTAAAAGGTAAAATTACTTACAGATCATGTTGCTTTGATATTTGCTAGCTTAAATTGTTCTTTATTATTAAAAAATTAATTTGAAATTATCTTTCTACTGTAACATGCAAGTTTAATTTAATATTTATTATTCTTCGTAATTGTTATACATGTTACAGTTAAAACCCGAAATCAGTTAAGACCCGATCTAACTAGTAAATTCTAGTTTTAACTGAAATAAGTTTAGTTAAAACTAGAATTAATTGAATTCTAACAAATATCTTCAGTAAATTCTAGTTTTAGCTAAAATTATACCAGTTAAAACTAGAATTAACTGAACTCTAACAAACTTCTTTAGTAAATTCAAGTTTTAACTGGTATAAGTTTAGTTAAAAGTAGACTTAATATTAAATAAAAATTGTTTTATTAAGCAATTATTTTATACATTATTATTATTATTATATTCTACTTATTGCCACATGGCATGCTGTTGTAACATTTTGAATTGTAAAGTGCATCTGGCACTTGTTTTTGAGTCAAAAAAGCTTTAGAATTTTCTTTAATTTTTTTTTTGTCATCGTCACTTTCAAATAGGTAAATTTAACTTTTGTTCAGAATTGCATTAGATAGTAATGGAAACCATTACTTTACGGTTCTTAACGTTTCGATAACGATAGTCAATAACGAACAATCTCGAAAAGTTACCAAATGGGGAGGGGGAGAGGGTTAAGCTCAATTTCCATGTTGTATTCGTTTGTACGTTTATCCGATCATGCAGGAGCGCTCTCATTGGCCCACTTACTTTAAAAGTGACAATGACAAAAAAATTTTAAAAAATTCTAAAGTTTTTTGACTCAAAAACAAGTGCCAGATGAAGAAATTTGCCTAAGGACTGCAGATCAAAAAGCTGCCGTTGAATCTGGACAAGGGTTTGTCCGCTGTTCTTGTACAAAAAATTGCACCCCAAAACGTTGCCTTTGTTTAAAAAGAAAAATTATTTGCAATTCAAAATGTCACAACAGCATGCCATGTGGCAATAAGTAGAATATAATAATAACGTATAAAATAATTGCTTAATAAGACAATTTTTACTTTAATTCTAGTTTTAAACTGGTATAATTTTAGTTAAAACTAGAATTTACTAAAGAAAGTTAGAAATCAGTTAATTCTAGTTTTAACTAAACCTATTTCAGTTAAAACTAGAATTTACTAAGGCGGTTAGTCAAAACTAGAATTTACTAGTTAGGTCGGGTTTTAACTGATTTCGGGTTTTAACTGTAACATATACATACATAAAAAATTATATTCTGTGTATTAGATGTATGTTATTATTTTAGTATGATTTTCGTGTTTCTCTCTCTCTCTGTCTATCTCTCTAAACTCATAGCTATACCTATTATTTTGGCTAATGATGCTTTGTTTTATGTCAATAATAATAATTTATTTGATCTAAAGTTATTTTACTTAGAACACAGTTAAAACAGTCTTTAACGATATTCAACTTTTACTAAACTAAAGGCAAAACTATAAACAGCTCCTTATACGTAAAAATATTTTAAATAAACAAAAGGATAACTTTTTATGTTTACTACCTTGGCAACGGCAGCAAAAGTACTTTTACTTTCGTTGACACTATTGTTTTTGACATACCTATCAAAAGTTTAAAAACTCGTTATTATACTGTGGTAGTAAAAAATATCTTTTGTTCTATTGCCAATTACTGATGACAATCTCAATAACGTAGCACTTCCACTTCAAGACATACAATAATAAATCTATTCACTTTTTATCAGAAAAATTAAGGCCATTCTAAACTAAAAATAATCGTACAAAGTAGAATTGTTTAGATAAGTAAAAATACTGAAACACATTGCTACCACGATTTATTTTACTATAAGCAAATAGAGAGTATAATTATTTAATTATAAGTATAGTCATAAATAAATAAATCGATTTATAATAATAGAAATTTTAAATTTAAACAAATATCTATTTTTAAGATTCTTCAGTTGATGACGAAAATACAACATACAAGGAAATTCCGTTATTAAGTTTAGAAAATGAATATCCTTCACAGCATAACGAAAACCTTCGAAAGCCGAAAGCATCAAGATTGAACAAAAATCACTGCCGTTCCAATTGTTTAAATAATACTTTGTCGTATTTTTATAGTTTTTGTGATAACACCAGTATAAATGGCTTTAACTTTGTTGGAGAACCACGAAGAATGCTATTGGAAAAGTGAATAAATTAAAAAATTTACATACATTAGTACTTTTAAGCTTCAATTTTAAGGTTATGTTGGTTGATCATAATAAGCATGGCAATTTTCTGCTCTGCTTTCTTGATTCATAAAACTTACTATAAATGGATAACGTCGCCTGTTGTGGTTACATTTGCAATGACCGAAACTGCAATTTGGAAAATACCGTTTCCAGCTGTAACGATCTGTTTGGAATCAAACGCTAGTCCAGCGGTATTTAATTATTCAGATGTTTATATTAAATACCTCGATAATCAAAACATAACTGATGAAGAGTATCTATTTCATGCTTTTTTTTATTTTAAAAAACTGAAATTATATTTTTAGAATTAAATATTTTCAACTTTTCTCCAATACGTGTAACAGCAAATTGGAATACATAGATATCAACAAAACTAAGTTTATGGATAGAAGTGATTATAAAAATTTTTTAGAAGTAAACTTAATGCCTAATTTCATAAACAGTGAATTATTTACATTCAATATTTTAAGGCATTCGCCGAATTGCAGCCACTAAGTTGTAAATGGTTAGGAGAACACTATAATTGCAGCAATATATTATCGTATACTTTCACAAATGAAGGATGGTGTCGTACATTTAACAATCTTCACCATGACGAAATATACGTGGAACCATAGTATAAATAAAAGTCGGAAATATTTTAAAATAAATTAATTAGTTTTTTCAGTAAATATTTGCACCGTCGGAATGCAAATCATAAAAAAATTCAAGAATGGTCTTTAGAGAATGGTTACCCAGATAATGTTGGACTAAATACTTATCCAAGACGAACTCTGCTTTCTGGTGTAGATGGAGGCTTTGAAATAGTGTTGCATGTCAATAAAGAAGAATTAGATTATACTTGTACTAATTTGCAAGGATTTAAGGTTTTTAACTTACCAAACCAAATATTTTATTATAGTTTTATGTTGTAGGTCACTTTGCATCATCCAGCGGAAGAACCAGAGATGGATAAATTTTTTCGTGTTCCTCTTGATCAAGCTGTTGTTGTTAATATCAGCCCAAAAATTATATCAACGTCTGACGAATTAACTTCCTATTTGCCTAAAAACAGAAAGTGTTATTTATCCGGAGAAAAGCCGCTTAACAATTATTTGATATATACCCAGAATAATTGTTTATCTGAGTGTTTAAAAAATTATACCATTAAGGTTTGCAATTGTACGCCTTTTTATATGTCAGGTAAGAATGTCAAAAAATTTGAAACCGAGAACGTTATAATATCTTCTTCTATTAGATGAACATAATACAATTTGTGGTGCAGGAAGCAGAAATTGCATAAAAGCCGCGAAAGGTTTGTTTCTAAATAGACGGGAGTAGAGGTGTAGCCAAAGAAGTTGCTAAAATACTTTAATCTTATCTCCACTCCCAAAAACATTTGCAATTTTCAAAAATTACGCAACTTTTACCAATTTTTTTTGTGTATATTCAATCTTGAAACCAATGCTCAAACATCAAGTCGTCAAAATTCCGTAATCGTCAAATAGAATATCTATTCTTTTAATGGACCGGACAACACAAAAATGTGAAAACAATAATAATTAAAGTAAATATAGTAAAAGCTTCATGTAAGCAACCCAACTTACGCTATTTGTATTTGATTTCATTTACTGATTTACGCCTAAAATATTGTTAAGAAATCATAATTTTGTTTTAACAACTTCTGTTAACAAAACAAAGCAAACAAAGCGGCTTTGGATTTCAGGATCACTTTTTAATTTTGCATTGGCACTTTTTTAATCACTTACAAGCAATTGAATAAAGCCCAATTGCTTGATGATAAAGATTCTTTAAGTACCACATGATGTTACACTACCGCGTGAGGAAATGGTAATAATATCAGATTACATATTTCAGTAAATATATTATGTTTATTAATATAATATGTTTTATTCAAAATTTGATATTAAAAAATAGTGTGGTAATTTGAATTTGAAATGCAATATGACAGTATGTAGAATTTTGACACTAAATTATGGCTTTTGTGCTGTAGATACTGTGAAGGAGAATGTGCTAGTGCTGTTGGGTAAACAGAGCCGACTAATTTTTGCTTCTACACATTAGCGTCATCACTGCCATCAATTAGTATCAAACTTTTACCTATATCCATTTAACCATTTTATTTGAAAATTTTGGCTATGCCTCTGCATAAGAGTTCACAAATTAAGTAAAACATAAATTTTTAGTTAATTTTTTATATCAAGAAGTAATTAATAAAACCGACATACCCAGCAGTGTTTGCAGTTGCCTACCAGGGTGCACCTTAATGGAATTCGAATATCAAACCTCACAAATAGACTGGGAATGGAAAAAATCAATAAGAAGTAAAACTTACATCAAGGACAATTTAGTAAATAAGTAAGCAATAATAACACTTTCTGCTGGTTTTTTACATTTATTTCTATTTAGAAGTCGTTTATCATCTCTATCAATTTATTATCAAGACTTACAATTTATGACATCGGAAAGGCATGAACTATATGGTCAATTAGATTTTTTAGCTGATTGTGGTGGTGTTTTGGGATTATTTTGTGGATTTTCATTTATAACAATAATTGAAATTTTATATTATTTAACTTTAAGACTATTTTGTAATATTAAAATGTTTGGTCCAAAATTTTGGGCCGGAGTTGATGAATGACCAGATAAAATAAATTATTATTATTAGGTTAATATTTGTGATACAATTAAAAAATTTTTTTTTAAATTAAGATTTACATTTGAATAATATTTCTCATCAAAATAATTTTGAAAAATATTAGGAATTTCAGTGTAACTTAACGTCCGAAACATAAACATTTAGCTAGACCAAAATGAATACAAAAAATGGATTTTGCTATATCCGGATAAATTTTTTTTTTCTAATTATTTACTACCTTGAACTATTATAAAATTACATCCGAACATAATTCATGTGCGAGTAGTTCATTCTGCTTGCGCAGCTGTCGAATGTATACTATGTCATAGTATGAAGCTATTTTGAATTTCTTTACGTTGTTTATCAAAATTGCATTTGATTATTTAATTTGTTGGAAGTAATATTGATAGATTGTTCGAAAACGTGTACTAATATGAAATTTTATATTGTCAAGTGAAACCAAAACAAACTCAAAAATTTTGATAATATTGAGTTGGAATGGAACAACAATCAGGAAAACATTTAGGTATGTAAGTAATAAAACAAAATTTATATAATCATGCGATAAGTATTCTATGAATATGCCTAATCCAAAAGTAATTTTTTTTTATTTTTCTTAAGTTCTATTTTGTTCTATGTCAACGTTATGTTGATGTTATCTAATACAGGTTGTATCATTTTTAATTGGTTTTAAGAATTTAAATTTAGCAAAATATTAAATGTCAAAAGTGTGTTAATAAAAACCCATAAATTGTTGACTTTCAATGAAACCAATTTAGGCCGATTAATAAAGGGTATATACGCAGTTAATTGCTTTAATTACTATATGCACTCATCTGAAAGTGAAATAATAAAGTCATCATTGTGTGACAGTGATTATTCGCCACTGAACTAATTTTTGGGTCAACGATTAGGGGCAAGGTGCAGCTACCTATCTGTACAGCTGTTACAATGATATAGGACCATTATTATCAGTGAGTGATCAGCTCTCACAGTTTCAATAAAAAAGAATCTTTGATACAGGACCTACTTAGTGCTACTAATTTACTTTATTGATCAAAGAGCTCATTCTATAGTTTTTATATAAAAAAAACAAATTCCAGTTTATTTAGAATTAAATTTTTTATTAAAAGAGATGGAGCGACCAATTAGAGTGACGTAACGGGCCACCGGCTTGAAACCTGCAGATGATGATGATGGTGATTAAAAATGTTCATCTATCATCATCATGTGCTAGTGCCAACAGTTCCATCTTTGGACAAACTTCTCCTATAAAAAAAGATTAAAGTCATAAAGGAATTAAAAATTGTAATAATACAAAATTAATTATTCCTTATTTTTATGAAATGAATTAGCTTTCTAGTGATACCAAATTGACTTGGAGGTTTTTATGCGTTTTGAACAGACAGACAGACAGTTGGAATTTTATTAGTAAGATAAAACTTTTATTACAAAAGTTGTAGTAACATAAAATAATTAAAATATTTTAATTGCTTTACGAATTTTTTAGCAAATTTTGATTGGAAGGAAAAATATTGTTTTAATATTACTAAGTGCAGTTTACCACAATTAGTTTTTGTACAAGAATTTTTGCACAAATTATTATCATGAAACTATTGATTACCAATATTTCCTAAGATTTAAAAATAGAAAATAAACTGTGCTTGAAGTTATTTTATACGAAGATATTTTTAGTAGATTTTGTTTAAACCAAAAGGTTTCAAATTATGAAAATGTTACATAGTTCATTATAGATCTTTATGATAATGTGATCTTTCAAACATTTGAGAATGAAATGAAAAGCAAAAGATTTTCTCAAAATTCATATTATTATGGGAATGAAGATAAAATGCAACAGGATATTAAAAAATTCTATGATCTTTAATTAAATTTATTTGTATTGTATGTATCATTTTCGTAGTTAAAAGGGGTAGATAAAGTATTATTTATCTTATTTATTTAATTTAACCTAGGATATAATATTTCTCTTGAGGAAATGAAAACATTCCCTAATCGATTTTTCTACGGCGCCATGGGTGTTTTACATGAAGTGACAGTTAGCTGTCATAAAATCAAGGCAACATTTTTTTTTAATTGCAATTTATTTCGGGATAAATTAAGAGAGATATTTTGGCTAGTATGGTTTGTCTAAGTATATTTATAAATGATATTTTCTATTTTAAATTATTTAACGCTTAAAATTTTGTACTCATTAAAAGTTGATAAAAATTTTAATGTTGCAATCGTCTTCAGTCAAATCGGTACTGACTGGTCAGTGCCTCTGCAGTTACCATACTTTTATTGTAAACAAATGTCCTAACAGATGCTCAAATCAGCCTCGACCTTTCATTCGAAAAGCTCTAAAAACCATAACAAATGCGAAAATAGATATTTAGTAATATTACGTAATAATTTCGAAGTAATTCTTTTTGCCATAATTATGTGAAGTTTTAAATTAAACAAAAATAATTATGTAAAATAAAATTTCGATAATAAAATTCTGAGTGTAGCATTTGAATTTTATTATTATGACAATTTTTCCTCCAGAGAAGTTTTAATAGTTACAATAATTCATAAGTACCCTAATACGGTAATTTTTAACTTAAAAAGATTTATAACATTATAACAAGTTAGGGGAAATATTTGGCGATTTAAAATTTGAATTCTAGTTTAAAAACGAAATTACATAGTTACCATAGGAAATTACAGGTACATATTATTTCAGTCTTTGTGCGTTGGCGGGAAAAAAGTTGCTAATTATAAGTTACGAAGACGTCATTTAATATTGTTTTGAACTGTCTTCGCATTCTCGATAGTATGGGCTCGTATTAAATTAATGAACCGTTAAATTTGCATACCATTTGTATCACTACCTTCTTCAACATTTGCGATGGAACTGTTTGAAGCGATGGAGATACTTTAATTGAAAACCAAATTTATCTCAGTTAGATCATAATGTTTACGGATTAGCAAAACACGAACCTTCAGAGGTTAATTTAAACATAAAGCAAATTTTGCTTCCACCGTTGCTAAGTCATGGATTGGTTGTTAAAAATTAAGGACATCTAAAGCTAAGATGAAAAATGACATTTTTAAAATATAAATTATGTAACAGCAAAGCATTAGCAATAGCTACTTTAAGTAATTAAATAAAATTACTATTTGAACCTGTAAATTATATTGAGATTGCATCATTTGCAAGATTTTCGATAAAGATTCTAAATTATTAACAAAGTTAAAATTCAAATTATTAAGAGTTATAATTAGGGCGTGGGAAACGCGAAGCAGCCCACGGGCGCACAGATTTAAAGTGAAAAATTAGCTAAAGGCTTAAATATCTAATAATAATTAGCATTAATTCTTAATTATTAATGTAAACCTCAGAAATTACCTGTTGTTTTATATGTAAATACCTAATAGATTTTAATAATCTGTAATAAGATCAAAACATGAAATTTGTTATTTTGTTTTATTATTATAATATTTTTGCCAGCTTTTCATTTTGCTGTATAATTTTAAATATTGTCTGTTGGTTTCTGAGATGCACCCTATAATAGTAGATTTTACTATAAATGCAAAAATTTGTTGTTGATCTTTAAAATTGCTTTTAGGAAATAAATTCAATAATACAGAAGAAATTCCGTTAAACACATACAATTCGACTACACAAAAAGACAAAAATATACGTGAACCGACCTGTAAAGAAAATTTAAGTAATTATTTTTCCGAGTATTGTGGAGCGACAAGTATTCATGGTATTCAATATATAGGTGAACGTGGTCGATTTATCATAGAGAAGTAATCGCAAAATGAATTAGTAATAACAATATTATTAATCTTTTATGTTGCAGAATTGTATGGATTATTATCACCACTGTTATATGGAGTATTTGTCTTACATTAATTGTAAAATCTTACTATAAATGGCAAGATTCTCCTGTTATTGTGACGCTTGCTACCACTGAAACTCCAATTTGGGAAATACCTTTTCCAGCAATCACCATTTGCCCAGAAGTTAAATTTAATCCTGATGTTTTTAATTATACTGATATAGTAATGCGAAAACTCAATTTAACTGAGTTTACCAATGTAACAGATCCTGAGTAAATTAGTAACTTTATTGGTTAAAAATTTTCTAATATGCATTTTCGGTTTTCAGACAAGAAGAGTTTTTTGAAACTGCATCTTTAATTTGTAATAAAGAAACTATTCCCAACTTAATTGGCATCACAAATAAAGATGAAGCTGTGACGGATAACATAATAAATAATATATTTTTAGTAGCTAATAAAATGTGATATTTTAAAACGTAATAATTGTGATTTAATTGCAGCTTTTTTTAACTACTTTAACTGGTTCTCATCACACAATTGAGTGGGAAGGTAAACTAGCTGACGAAAATTATAGTTTAACTTTAACCGAAGATGGGGTCTGCTTAAGTTTTAATATGATTAGGATAAACGCAATGTTCAAAATGCCCGGGTAAATAATTTGCAAACGGTTACCTATAAAAATTAATGTTGGATTTACAGCTTTTATAAGAATTTCTTAAATGAAACTCCAGAAGTCAGCCATTGGTCTTTAGAAGGTGGGTATGAAAATGAAGCAGGAAATGATGCTTATCCGAGAAGAACATTTGTATCTGGATTAAAAGGTGGAATCAAATTTACTTTTTTTCTAAAGGATAGTTATTTAGATCATTTGTGTGGAATCAATTTACAAGGATTTAAAGTGGGTATTAAAAAATACGAAAATATAATAAAAAAAAATATTACAAAAATAATTATGTTTATCAGGTAGTGCTTCACCATCCATCTAATTTTCCTGATCTAAATAAACATATTCGTTTACCATTGGACTCAATTGTTCAAGTGGGTATTAAACCAAAAATGATGACAGTTTCAAAACAACTGAAAGATTATTCTCCTCATGTTAGAAAATGCTATTTTATAGAACAAAAGTCATTAATGTTTTTTAACAATTACACTCAAGATAACTGTATGCTGGAATGTCTAGCCAACTACACCCTAAAACATTGCAAGTGTGTCCCATTTTATATGCCAAGTATGTTCTTGTAATATTAAGGGAAAGTCTACTGTGACAAGGAAAGAAACAGGCCGATTTTTCGGATTTTTTTTTCTAACAAAATATGACTCTGGCACTCTGGTTGCTGGACTGGTTGAAAGAGTGCCACGACGGCAATTTTGAATATCATCATCATCATCATCATCTGCACGTTTTGGACTTATTGTCCGTTACGTCACTCTTGGTCGTCCCATCTTTTTCTGGGTCGGCCCACATTCCTCTTACCTCTGGGTTTATATATATATACTTGTCTAGGTATATATATTCGTTGAATATTTCGACTTAAAAATATTTTTACAAATACTTGAATAATATATAATATAGATGACGGTTTAATTTAATTTAATGTACGAGTAGCCCAGTCAATAGAGCGAAAAAAATAGCTCCACCTTGCAAAAGGTATAGGAAAGTTTATATTGGCATGATTGTTCAGTTAGGTAAGTTATATAAAATTCCAAGTTTTCGACCTTGAGGGGGTACCGCTCGCGCCGCCATCTTGGTTTGAAGGGGTAGAAAATTGCTTTTTTGCTATTATCTCGTTACTAGTCCTAGATATGTCAACTAAGGTTATTATAAAAATTGTAGAGCGTGCAATTCTGCATATTTCTTGTTATATACATTTTTTTTCTAAAATTAATAGTTACAGAGTTATAACGCGTAGAAAATGAGCATTTTTGTCAATTTCAAAGTATTGATATTCATATTGAAAAACAAGCGGGGTTCATTAAAAAAATGGTTATTTAAATGTACCGCTTCATCTCATTTACTCATATCAGTTGTAAAGGGTAGTTCACACTACATGATTTATCATATGACTTGTCACATGACTTCTCATATGAGGGATTTTTTTACGTTCACACTATATAATTTTTGATATTATAGAGGTTATGGCTATTATGATTGGCTGTTGTGATGGTATGATTTTAGCCATGACTTTTCTTATGACTAAGTCATATCATAAATCATGTAGTGTGAACTACTCTTAAGACCTTGTTTATTAATCTCTTCTTTGCAACTAAGTGTTGTAGTTTTTCTATATACAAAAATTGCATCATGAGATCTATTAGAAATCTTATCATCCCTTATACAGTGTGTCGCAAAACTCAACGTTATCCCTTAGAGGGCTGATAGACCAGCTTTTGGCTGACCAGAAAATCCAAAATATGACCTTAGTAAAAAATCGTTGGTTTTTGAGACATTCGTACTTTTAAGAATTTTGTGAAAAGCGACACATTAAATGAGTTATCGTGTGCCACAGGTACGAAATTTTTGTTATAAGGTTCTAATTTTGGTTAAGTATTCCTGAGTAGCCCTGCTATTGATCACAAATAAAAATAAAACTAATGGTGCCATAGTTTTTGAAAAAAAAAAATGTTTTTGTTCTACTCAAGAATTAATTTTTTTATTTGCTAACTTCGACTCTTCATTTTGTAAAAAAAATGTATCACACTAACCTAGTATGTTATTTTAAAAAATTGCTCGTTTAGTGCAGTTTTCGAAATTTTATAACTATTTGCTATATTTTATTTTAGAAAAAAGATATAGCTATTTTACTATAAAATGAGCTTATTGTGGAATTATTAAAATAATCAGGAATTCAAATGAAAAGACTAGTGTTAAATTAAAGTGACAAGTATTTATTTAAAACTAAAAAAAATACTATCAAAACTTAATAAATCAAAAACTATTAATTGTAGAAAAACAATATTAAAACAAAAAATATGCAGAATCGCAAGCTCTACAATTTTTATTATAACCTTAATTAACGTAACTAGTAGCGGTAACGAGATAGTAGCAAAAAGCGATTTTCCACTCCTTCAAACCAAGATGGCGGCGCGAGCGGCACCCCCTCAAGGTCGAAAACTTGGAATTTTATATAATTTACCTAACTAAACAATCATGCCAAATATAAACTTTCCTATATCTTTTGCAAGGCAAAAGTACCTATTGACTGGGCTAGAGTCATATTTTGTTAAAAAAATTCGGAAAATTGGCCTGTTTTGTCTCTTGTCACTGTAGACTTCCCCCTTAACTTTAAAGTAAACTTTCATTACATATAGGTACTTGTTTGAACTTTTAGAAAATTCAGATATTCCAACATGTGGTTTAGGAATATCAGATTGTGTTGAAGAAAGTAAAAGTAAGTCTAAATTAATATATTTTTTTTTTATTCATGTAATTTAATTTGTATCTAGTGAATATTAGCAGGAAATCTGATTTGGATCATTGTGATTGCTTACCATCTTGTAGTTCTATAGATTATGAGGTAGAAATATCTCAAACTAATTGGAATTGGCGTGAATTCTTCGTACGTATTCCAGAAATGTATAAAGGTAGATCTGAATATGATTTTGAAAAGTAAGTTAGATAGAAACTTGATGTTATACTGCGAGACTCAAACAATCTAATCCTATTTGAATACTTATAACTACTAAACATACTAATAAGGTACAAATTTAATTTTTTGATATCTTTTAGATAAAAATTTTAAAATTTGCAACTTATTATTATGATTAAGTAAAGACGGGTAAATTTTTTAAAAGCTTGGAAACGGAAGACCAATAGCTGTTTAAATCCCACTTTGTTAAATAATATTAATTGAAATGCCATTAATACATAATGTTAATCAACGGCAAATATGTTTATCGGTATCTAACAAAATACATTTTATTAAAATACAATAATTATATTATTAATTAAAATAATTTAAAAATAAAAAATTAAATTTTCTACGTTTAATCAAGTTATTTGATGTTAAGTTGTTTAATATATTCATTTATAATTTATATATTCGGAGTTATAAGCGTTCAAACAGGATTCGTTTTCTTTAACTGCCCGGTATATGTAGGTATATGTAACTTTTAGAGATCATGTGCAATCATTATGGATATATTATAAGGGAAGCCATTTTATGGCATCGGAGAGAAGTGAACTTCATGGATACTTAACATTCTTTTCAGACATTGGAGGTCTTCTTGGCTTATTTATGGGATTTTCGGTTACTTCTGCATTAGAAATTTTGTATTTTCTTACTTTACGGCTTGGATGTAATATCAGTAAATACGGAAAACGTTTTTGGTCTGGAAATATTGAAATATTGGATGCAAAAGAAAATGCTTTATAAAAAAATGAAAAATAATGCATTTATTATGTACAATAGTTGTAGTTTAAGAGCCGCGATTTCAAAGAAATGTGTTATTTATTTTTGGAATAAAAATTTGTAAAGTTTGTAAAGTAAAAATGCCTTACCATTCAGTCATAATCATAAATGACATTTGCCTTTGTGAAACTAAGCTAAATAGTTTAATCATTTGAGCTAAGTATTGGTTTTAGATGAATAATATGTGCCATTTTAATTATCATCGCCTTTCTTTATTTTCTTGTTTTAAATAAAACTAATATAACAAACACTTACAGATTTATGTTATTTTTATCTTCTTTTATTTTTTTAACTATTAATCCTGTAGAAAAATGGGTTAGATCGTTTTTGTACTAAATTCAAATGTTATAGTTTAATGTAATAAAAAATGCTTTTTTGCTAGAAACCCTAGTAGTGTTTGCGAGATACTTAAAGCAAACTGGTATATAAACGGCACATCAACGCTTATTTGCGTTACTATTTTGAAGTATATATGAGGCATTCTACACCAAATTGACCACTTTTGAACCCGACCCCTTTCAATTTTCCCGAAATTTTTACATATTATACTAACCCACCAAAAACAGTTTTGAAAATTTTTTCAAAATTTTTTACTGAATCGAAAAAACTTATGAATTTTTAGAGAAGCTGGTGGTTTCTTTTTTCAAACGATTATAACTATTTCAAAAATTGACTAATCGAGACGTTTTTTTGTTTTTTTGTCTTTAAACGTACTTTCAGGGAAAAATACAAAAAAAATATTCGAAATTGGAATTTTACAAATTTTTGAATTTTTTTAGAAAAAATCATTAATTTTTCAAATTTCGTCACTTTTGAAATTTGTTTTTATTACTTCAAAAAAAAACTGTGATTCATTCTATGTATAACACCGTAAACCCCATAATGGTCCCATATTTATTTCTATTTTTTTGTTTAATTAAAAAATTTCTTTTTGTTTTTTCTCAATCTAACATTGTAATAAATTAGAATTATTAGAGGAATAATTCAGTGAACGATCAATAAATTTTTGATATAGGTTTGATATACATAGATAGTATATCAAACAATCTATTCACATAAACAATCTATTTCACTTCTGTTTGCCATTTAAATAATTTACAAACTCTATATTGTTTTTAATTCAAATAATTTCTTACAATACGACAACCATCTGCATTCCATCATTTCATCAGTAAAATCCATCAATTTTACTAAAAATTCATAACTTTATTTTGGTTGAGTAAAAAATTTTGAAAAAATTCACAAAACTGGTTTTAGTGGGATAGTATAATATGTAAAAATTTCAGAAAAATCAAAAGGGGTCAGGTTCAAAAGTGGCCGAATTGGTGTGAAATCTCCATATACTTTCTTATTTAATAAACTTTTATTTATTACAGTCAAATAAAATATTATTACAATTCCATTATTTTACAATACCTATAGTGCAGAAAAATCTAGAAATGAGCTAAAAAAAATTAGTTTTTGTTTTCGAAAAAGTAAATTAAAAATCAAAAAAAAACAAAATATAATTCCTGACTTGGCAAGCATTTAATTGGACAAAATTTATACCAAACTTAAAATAGCTATTAAATCGTGATATATCTGAAGAAATGAGTAAATAATACAAAATATTTTAAATGTCACTTTTCTTACCAACCAACTTGTCGGAAACTTATGAAATTAATAGTTATAGGTTTTTTCCAGATCTCAGATCTGTTAATTTTTGCTAAATAACTAAAAGTTACTTTATGTTTAGTTGAAATACGAGAATTTCTATTAAACATATTAAAAAAAATTTTATTAAATGCAGGAACTAACAATAAGAACCCAAAACAGATTTAGGTTTAAGTACGATAACCAAACGCCAAAGCTATAGTTATTTCGAGTTATTTATGAAAATGCGATGGAATCTGATAGACAGCATTAAAATAAAGCGTTCAAGTTAAGGACAAACGTAAAATATCAATTAATTTAAAAAATTAACGATAGTAAGGTACCATTTTTTCAAGTAAGAACCGCTCAGTTTCCCAATCTGTTGACGGTACGTGCATTTGACGTAAATAGACCAGAGTAAGGTTTATTATGAAGTGAGGCTTACCGCAGTTGCTGATTAATTGTGGAAATGAAAATATCTAACTATTAATTTGATTTTAAATCATATTTAGTTAAATATAATACAAAATTAACCTAAAAACATACGAGGGAAATACATGAGCTTAAAAATTTTTGTATGCAAATTGCATGGCTTTCAGATGAGTTTTCTTCCAATTGAGCGCGCTTTAGAAAAGTTTTGTTTAGGTGGGCGGCCTTAAAAATCACGTTTCTGTAAGTTCAACACACTCGTGAATTTTATTATCAAATTTTAAGAATATATTCTTCAAATGTTGTAGTATCGACTTATAAAATAAAAAAGCAAACAAATTTTGTCATTTTAAATGTATATCCCCCTTAAGCTTGAACTATTTGTTACATTTATCCATTATTCCTGTGAAAGTCATTCATTCTAGTTACGTAGCTGGCGAAGATACTATGTATGCCACATGAAGCTATTTTTTTGAATTTTAGTTTGTTCGTAGGTATATCTAAATTGCATTTTGATTATTAATGTTATTAATTTAGTAAAATCAGTATTTATAGATTGTTCGGAAATGTGCAATTAATATGAAATTTTATTGTTTGGAATTTAGAAACATTGAATTGGAATGGAACAACCACAATTAGGAAAACATTTAGGTGCGTAAGTAATAATTAACAATTTAAATTCTTCTTATGCAGTAATCCAATTAGTGTTAGTATATCATCAAATTTTAGCTGTTGTAAATTTAAAAATAAAATAACTTTTAAAATTAAATGTTTTTATATTCAACGTGAAGTTGCTTTTCTAAATAAATAATTTAACTTATAAAAATTTCTTTATTTATAATTAATTGATATTTTGTTGGATATTAAAATATATTGCTGTGATGTAATAAAAATTGTTTAATTTTTACTTTGTGTAAAAATTCAAATTTGTTAAAATTTTGAACATCGAAAACTATGTAAAATAAGTAAATCTAAATAATAATGATGTTCATTATGACTTCGCCTCAACAGCTTCAAATTATTTTTAAAGTAAAGTAATAAAATCATCTTTGTGTGACAGAGATTATTGAACACTTGACAATTTTTTAGGTCAATTGATCAGGGACAAGGCGTAGCTACCGCCCTATCATTTCTTGTAAGGATCGCTTAGAGGGCCTACCAGCTCTTGCGAATTTAATAATTTGCAAATATAAATTTTAGTAGTTTTTTTGATTTCTTAAAATGTTTTTAAATATAATCAAAAATTTTTTTGATTGGAAACGGCCAATAGGCTACGTAAAAATTGTTGGTTTCTGTGGTTCAGAATCCACCGTAAAGTATAGGTAATCTATGATGATCACAAATTTTCAATAGTTCAGGAAAAAATAATAACTTTGTATTTTACAATAATAATCATCTATTCTTGAAATATATAATTCTATAAATACATTGTTTCTTTGAAAACTTGAATTTTATATCATTATTCATGTATATCACGTATCATGATATCACGTATATCATTATTTTCAGGAAATAAATTTAATAACTTAGAAGAAATTCCGCTAAACGTATACAATTCAACTGCACCAAATGCCAAAAAAATTCGTGAACCGACTTTTAAAGAAAATTTAAGTTATTATTTTTCCGAATATTGTGGGGCCACAAGTATTCATGGGATTCAATACATAGGTGAACGAGGACGCTTTATCGTAGAAAAGTAATATAGTAGAAAGAAAAAGGTAATTATTTACAAATTAATTGTTGCAGATTTGTATGGATTGTTACAACTATTGCTATATGGAGTATTTGTTTTATATTAATTGTGAAATCTTACTACAAATGGCAAGATTCACCCGTTATTGTGACGCTTGGTACCACAGAAACTCCAATTTGGAAAATACCTTTTCCAGCAATCACAATTTGCCCAGAGGTCAAATTTAATCCTGCTTTCTTCAATTTCACAGATGTATTCATGCAAAAAACGAATTTGACTGAATTAAAAAATATAACTGATTCTCAGTAAATTATTAATTATTATTTATATATTATAATTAGTATTGTTTTTTTTAGAGAAGAATATTTTGATACTGCGTCTTTCATTTGTGACAAAGATATTCCACATTTCTCTCAAATTTTAAATAAAGGTGAAGCCGTTGCAGATAACATAATATATAATATATTTAAAGTAAATAAAATGCGATTTCTCAAAAACTATTTATTTATTTTAATTATTACAGTTTACTAATTCTGCTCTAACCGGCATTGTTTGGCAAATTATGTGGCAGGGTAAAGAAGAAAACTTAGATTATAGCTTAACCTTAACCGAAGATGGAGCTTGTTTAAGTTTCAACATGGTTAATATAGCTTCTATTTTCAAAATGCCTGGGTAAATAAATAAAAATTGGTACTCTAAATAGTTAATATTGTAGTTACAGGTTCTATGAGAATCAATCAGGTCAACATCCAGAAGTAAGGCATTGGTCTATAGAAGGTGGCTATTCACATGAAGCAGAAAACGATGCTTATCCAAGAAGAACATATGTGTCTGGATTAAAAGGTGGAGTGAAGTTTACTTTCGTAGTGAAAGATAGCTATTTGGATTATTTGTGTGGAAGCGGTTTACAAGGATTTAAAGTAGATAGTCCAAAGTGCGAAGATAATCAAAAAATTATGAATATTTGTTTATCAGGTTATGTTTCACCATCCATCTGGTCTTCCTGATCTAGATGAACACATTCGATTGCCACTAGATTCAATTGTTCAAGTGGGCATTAAACCAAATATGGTAACAGTTTCAGAGCAATTGAAAGATTATTCTCCTCAAGTTAGAAAATGCTATTTTACAGAACAAAAGTTACTAATATTCTTTAACAATTATACTCAAGATAATTGTATGTTCGAATGCCTCGCCAATTACACTCTGGAACATTGTAATTGTGTACCATTTCATTTGCCTAGTATGTTCTTGTAATATTAATTTTAGAACGAGTTTTCATTATTTACTTACCTACTTATTTGAATTTTTAGAAAATCCAATTAATCCTACATGTGGTTTAGGAAAATCAACTTGTGTTGAAGAATGTAAAGGTAAAAATGACTCATTAAATTTTTTTGTGGCATTCATGCAATTTATTTTTTAGTAAATGTCAGTAGAAAATCTGCTTTAGATAATTGTGACTGCTTACCGTCGTGCGGTTCTTTAGATTACAATGTAGAAATATCTCAAAGCAGTTGGAATTGGCGTGAATTCTTTTTACGTATCGACCCGAAAAAGAGTTTTAAAACTTTAGTTGATCTTGATTTGGAAAAGTAAGTTTAATATAAATAAACGTTTTATAATATTTTTAATAGAATTTTCACAACCTAGAGATCATATGACATCATTATCGATATACTACAAGGAGACTCATTTTATGTCATCGGAAAGAAATGAACTCCATGGATACTTAACATTTTTTTCAGACACGGGTGGCCTTCTTGGCTTATTTATAGGATTTTCGGTTACATCTGGACTAGAAATTTTATATTTTCTTACTTTGCGACTAGGATGTAACATTAAAAAACATGGAAAACGTTTTTGGTCAGGAAATGCCGAATTATTAAATGCAAAAGAAAACGTTGAATAAAAACAAAATGAAAAATTATGTAGGGTTATAATAAAACCATTTAAGAAAGATCTTCCAGTGAAGAGATTGTGTGTAATTTATTCATCAATTCATTTCATGATTTGAGATTTTAATTTTACTTGATCGTGTACCTTTTGGATCCCATAACTGCAGTCTTCTGTTTTTTCTATTCGCTATGTGCATTCTTCCTGCTGCCCTCTGGTGGCTCAAATAGACGAAAATAAATGGGACTCTTGACATATAAAATTCACGGTTGCCACCGTGTTAAACTATCTGTTCTGTCGTGTTAACATTAAATTATTTTTGTATATTATGTTTTTATGTAATTTAACGAAATTCTGTATAATAATTTATTATTATATTATTATTATAAAGTATTTGATTTAACCCTTAGTGATAATAATAGAAGAAATTACTGTAAATTCAAATATATCATTGTTTATTGTACGAAACAATTTAAACATGTTTTGTTGATACTTTAAATTTTAGATTAGAATGAATATCTTGTTGATCAAGTACTTGATCGGAAAAGTTTGACCTGCTAAAATTTTTTGGGTGATTGGTGTTAACAAGCCTTTATAAAATGCAAATGTTCACTTAACGGACGACCACCACCAACCTAACGGCTGATTAAAAGTTTTATGAAACTGGTTAGTAGTCATTTTAAAAAAAGGAGAAATTGAAAAGTGCAAAATAGTCGATTACTATTATGAATAATTATAATAAGGACTGGGTTTGAAAAAACTAATTACGATATATCATTCCAAACACATAAAACTTGCAATCACTCTTTATTTTTACGTTATTATGTCAATTAAAAACACAGCAAGCTTAGTGACATATTTTAATTAAATAAACGTACATCACTAATCAGTGATTAGTCATCCTTATCACATAAAGCAAGTCCTAATTCAGTTCTATTACCAGCCACTCCGAACGCTTCGAACGATGTTCGTATCTTCTCTACACCTACGCACACATCGAATAAGCAATATCTAGAAGGAATTTTCTCAATATTCTGGATATTATTTCCAATATCACTCTAATGCATCTGATATCGATTTGTTTAACCATGTATTAATTTCATTTTTATCGAAATATTTACACAACTTCTTCCATTAATGCATTGCTTCTACCTCACTTGTTTGTTTTACAATATTTTAGGTTCACACACAACATCGATCTAACTATTCTTTCTTGTCTCCATGTCAGATTTTGAAGTTTGAGGAATGAGGTAGATGGAAAATAGATATATTTATTTTTTTTTATTCCTTTTCATTTTCAGATATATACTGAACATTTCATGCGTTTATGTTTAAATTTTTGGTCATAATAAAAAAAAGTAATATTGTAATCGATTTTTAAAATTGTCAAATATTAAGCTATGCGTGGTTATTAAATTCCTTACAAAACAAGAAAATCATGTTCAAAATATTAGAAGTAAGAAGTGGTCAATTTGTGGTGCTAATTGCTCTGAGAAAACGATTTACAAGGGTACCAATTATTTAAGTAAAGTAGACGGTCATTTGAAGTTGATCAGCTTCCAAACATGTCAAGTGACGTCGCAAACTAACAGTTTAAATTACCTAGTCACCTATTGTGCCAATAAAAAAAGCAACAAATTTTTCAATCTAAAATATTTACAGCAAACGAAAATATTCTAGTACTTGAAATTATTTACCAATAAGATGCTACAATTTTGAATAAACTAATACTTTAATTATTTTTTTAAATATTTATTATAATTATTGTTCTTCTAGTTTTTACAATAGAAAAAATAGTTCAGTAAGATCTTGTTAGCACTCTGTTACATTAACTGCGTTGGAGACTTGTATAAATGTTCCATAAAATTGTATCAACACTAATTCATAAGCCACAATAGTTCCAGCTATCTAAAATTAACGAAATAAATTGAAACTTGTGAATGAAACATTTTTTTCAACCACCTAAACCGCCAAGAACAAAAATTTTGAAAAACGGTGTTATAATATTTACTTACTCTACTAAAATGGCAAGTAAATACATTATAGAATTATAAGCTTTGTTTGGTATCACAGTCCTAGTGCAACTTGATCTTCAAACTACAAATCGATTGGTGTAAAATCACTAACCCACTTTTTACACCAATCAATTTTCTCAATTTTTTACACTAACTTACACGGAGTAGTTCGAAATAACATAACAAATAGACCTGTAATGTTCCTTTGTAAACTTTTAAGTAAAAAATTAATTAATGGAGATTTCCAACCGTGCAAATATTTTATTTAATTATTTCAAAAATTAGTGTAGTAAAACAGTTTTCTGTAGGGAGCGGGGCCCGTAACATTTGCTACTTCTGCTACCGTGTTAATCAGACCTTGCGTTTATTACTCGATTACGTTTCAGATGGTTGAAAAAATAGTGTAGGTCCTCGTTCCATATAAGTATTTTAGTAGTCTAAACTTACATTTTGAACTCTTGACCACAAAAATATTACTTACAGTTCTAGGTACGTAATATACAAAAATTAATTAGCAAACCTTACACTTAATATTAGTTTTCTGGTAACATTAAAATATCGTTTTCCGGTGAGGCACGCTGAATCAAAGCAAACGTGCAAAATAAATCTTCTTATCTTAAAGTAATTCTGTTACATTGTTCATAATTCTAAAATTGCTAATTTATCTATACCTCTGTGTTATAAATGGAAGATGCTACAGCGTTGAGATATTGCAACGGTTTTTCACTTTCATCATTTATCCAAGCACCGTACAACGATACACACACGGTGCGTCCAATTAATAGTCCAAAAGAAAAAAAGAAGTATAATTTTTCTAATAAATTTTCCATGTGTCTATAAAAATTATTGGTAAATTTTAGGGAAGTTCAATGCAAAAATTATAACCTCAAACTGTTAAAAAATTGTATGAGAATAAAAAACAGGTTACTGCTGAATGAAATTAAGACAATATTTGCAATTGATTCGTTCAAACTGCGACATAATCTGCAAAGCCTATTATAGTCTTCTCGTAAGCACCTCCACATTTGTTCATCGGAAACCTGGAAAACACAATTTGAAGCAATTGAAAAACACGTTGTTTGATGTTTTACTTACTCTTGTTTCCACGTAAGATGCAAGTTTCTCTGTAACTTGTATAAATCGCACTGCTATAGAAGAACTCATTAGCATAATAAACAAATCAATATACGTCCAAGAAAATGTGGCAATGATTACAATAAACTGAAACAATGGTAAGAATAAGATAGCTATTTTAGTAATCCTTACAGTTACACCTGCAAAAAGAATCCTAACCATATATTATAAGTAACGGACTTAAAAATTTGAGGAAAAGAAATTTTTACAAAAAAATACTGAAACATATCTACTTTCTCCGTTGCACATGCAGCTGATTGCTGAAAATGGCGTATTACTACTAAAACGTGCTCTGCTGTAAAAAAATAATTTTATTGTTTTATTAATAAATTTATGTTTATAAAAAAGTTACTGAAAGCTAAACCCATAATAACTGTAGTCATTAATTTTAATCGTATGTTTAATCGTGGAGATTTGGAATAGAAACGCATAGACATTTCCATCGAGTAAAATGATTTGATTAAATTTGCCCAATTTTGGGCAAGAGTAAGAAATAAAATGTGGACCGCTAACGAATTTCCATAAAATACTAACGCGGCTGAAAAATACAATTGAATATACTTTATTTTCTAATATTTGCTGATTATACTTACTAATACTGAAAACATCAATTTCACGAAATATAATTCTATAGAATGTTATGTACATTGGAAATAAAGTTGAAAAAATTATTATAGCAGTGTAAACTACTCTCCACGACTTCCAGTCAAACCTAACAGCTTTCTCCGATGAACTGGTTATACCATTAACCGGCATTAAACCAAAAACTTGTCCTAAAAGTAACGAATATTTAATGGAATGGTGCAAACTTTGGTTGGAAACACTTTGAAATGAGTTGTTTTCATGGCGTTTGGTTTTCAGCCACTGCATTTCATAACTCTGAAACAGATAAGATTAGATAAAATTTGGTTTTAGTAATAATCTTGCCAAGTAATTGTAGGGTAGGTACTACTTTTTTTTACAAGTCACTCCAAAGCTGCAAGCAGGTTTATTTTACATTATTGCTTTTCACTGGATAATTTATTACATCTATATTTCTTAACAAATCGTACTTTTATAGTAAGGTAAGCAAACATTGCATGTTGATCATTAAATTGATGAGTTAAATAATTGCTCGATAAACAGCAATTTTAACCAAATTGGGTAAATATCGAAATTAATAACCGATCAAGTGAATCAAAGTTAAAAATATAAATTATATACATTGGCCTCCTAAGTATGCACAATGAGTAAATACGAGCAAATTAATTTCTATTTATTGAATTTTTAAGTAATGTAATATTTTGAAAATTGTATAAGTACTCTGCAATTACATTTTATTTTAGCCCATATACTAAAATGTTAATTATTACATTGGACTTTTGATTTAAAAAACTAAAGTTAATCATCTGGATAAATATTTATGTACTACAGGATCGTCCCTAGGGGTACTTCCGCTCGTGTGCAAAGTTTAATTTGGACGCTATTGTATGCGACTTTTTCAATATTTTCAATACAATTTACTAAATTTCTGCTACTAATTCTCTGGGGTAAAGTAAATGACCTCTTCATAACCTACCTTTGGGATTTTAGTCGTTTCTACTTTTGGCCGCCAGTTTGTTTTTTACACTTTGCACAGTAGGGCCCGAGAGCCTTGCAAAAGTATTTAATTTAGATTGGACTAACACGCGAGTCCAAATTTACTTTGCAGTAGTTTGGATTTCACGTTAACATGTAGGTTCAACTTATTTTATACGCAGAGATAAAATTGTACTTAAAAGTAAGACAATTTGTGTCTAGATTTTATACAAGTATAAATTGTGTGAAAATTTAGTTCAATTGTACTTGTTTCTAGCACAATTTTAGTCTTCTCTAACGTAATTGTACTATTTTCTAATACAAATTGTGCTACATTTTCACACAATTTGTACTTGTAAACAATTTAGACACAAATTATTCTAGAATTTTCATTAAAATGTAATATTAGTATGTATTGTAAATTTGACAAAACTTAACTAAGCACTAAATTACTACAATTTTAACTTGAAGTAAAGAAAATATATAGTACATATAAAATGTATTTAAAAATATTTTAAAGACATTTTTCCCCTTTAGACAGGATAGAACTAGAAATATTTAAAAAATATGATAAAAATAAAAAAAAACTTGGAATTTAAAAATAAAGTTTCATTTTACAATTGAATTTGTGACATTATGATATTACAACTCAACTTTTAAAACTGTAAATTCTACTTTTGTAACTTTATCACGTTTTAGCAATAAGTTCTTTAATTATCATTTATAATAAATTATAAATTTGAATAGTTTGTAAGATTATACGATTCTACGTAAGATCTATGCGATACTCAATAATGTTTTGTTGCAGTTTTTAATAGGCATATTTTAAAAATTTACTTACCTATGGTTATTTCCTAAATAACAACAAATAAAAATATATACACGATATTATGTAAATATAAATAAAAAATGATATTTGGCAATTTAAAGTAAAAGAACCAACATATTCGAAATAAATTCAATATTGTTGTTTATAACACTACTGACATAGATTGAGATTTAATGTATTAGAAATGTCAATAGGAAGGAAAACACTTAAGGAATACAGAAAGAAAATGTATAACAATAATTTAATATTTTATTCACAACATAGGACACGATCGATTTGGAAGTATGCAAGCAGTAAAATTTGTAATCAATAGGTATGAACAAATCTTTAGATATGGATCTATATAATAAAATTTTAATAAGATAGACATAAACATTGGGGTATTCACACTGGCTCGTGTATTGGTGTTGTATTTATACACCGTTGTAATATCCTAGCAACGTCTAGTAATACACAACTTTATTTGGCGTTACTAAGATAAATACAACGGTGTAAAAATACAAGGGTGTATAGGGCATTCCACATCAAATCGACCACTTTTAAACCCGACCCCTTTCGATTTGTCTGAAATTTTTACATATTATACTATCCCACCAAAAACAGTTTAGTGAATTTTGTCAAAATTTTTTACTCAACCGAAAAAAATTGATGTTTTTTTTCTTCAAACGATCATAACTATTTCAAAAATTGACTAATCGGAACGATTTTTTGGTTTTTAAACGTACTTTTCAGGAAGAAATACAAAAAAAATATTCAAACTTGCATTCTACAAAATTTTTCATTTTTTCGGAGAAAATCATTGATTTTTCAAATTTTGCCACTTTTGATTTTTTTATTTAAAAAAAAACTCTGATTTATTTTGCGTATAACAACGCAAACCCCATAATGGACCGACATTTCTTTCTATTTTTTTGTTTAATTAAAAAATATTTTATTTTATTTTTTCGCAAAAATATTTTTCAATTAAATAAAAAAAATAGAAAGAAATGTCGGCCCTTTATGGGGTTTGCGTTGTTATACGCGGAATAAATCAAAGTTTTTTTTTAATTTTTTTTAATAAAAGTAGTTTAAAATGAAATTTGAATTTCATAAAAACGTGTAATAGTTGACCTTATACAAAATAAACGGAAAATTTATAGTTGAGAAGAGGTCTAAGTAAAAATCTACAAGTAGATTTTAAATTTATACTTCTTTTACAGAATTTATAACACAACAGTAATAAATATAGTCAGGACCGTCATCAGGATTCAAAGTTCATTGAAATAATTAGCAAATAAATTATAAAATCAAAAGACACCTTATCGGATTACATGTTTCAATCTTATCCACGATTCTACTCGTGAAACTGATATCATCAGACCCGCACTGGTTTTTAAGAAAATATAAGTTACTTACCAATTCTTCAAAAAAACTTTGGATCCTTTTGGTCTTGACTGTACAACTACTTTTGTAATAATAAATCTGTTAGAAGTTGCAAGTACCCTTTTTTAAATTTAGGGTTATGTAACTTGCTGTATTTTCCCACCTCGTGGAAATTAATAAAAGTAGTTTAAAATGAAATTTGAAATTCATAAAAACGTGTAATAGTTGACCTTATACAAAATAAACGGAAAATTTATAGTTAAGAAGAGGTCTAAGTAAAAATCTGTAAAAGAAGTATAAATTTAAAATCTACTTGTAGATTTTTACTTAGACCTCTTCTGAACTATAAATTTTCCGGTTAATTTTTTTTTTTTTTTTTATTAACTTCCTTGAATATTACAATCTGTCCGTGGACAATAAGTAATAATGTTGACAATATGTGAGGACATAGTGGAAATAAACCCAGTAGCTTATTCCAAGGAAATGCAACAAATAAAATTATTTACTTTATGACACTCATGTTCTTTGAGGTAGTTCCAGAGGGTCAATCCTTTTCAGTCTCTTGATTTGGGGAGGCACCAGCAAGTTTGCAGCCAGTGTATTGGGATGGTCGCCTAGTCGTAGCTGATATTTGGCACTCATAGATGAGATTTCTTCTTTGACTGTTTTAATGTTCAGGTCACGATGGATGATTTGGTTTGTTACATACCATGGTGCATCGCAGATACTACGCAGTACTTTTGACTGGAAGCGTTGAATTTTTATTATGTTTGAGTCGCTGGCAGAACCCCATAACTGAATGCCATAGGTCCAAATTGGCTTTATTATAGCCTTGTATAATAGGAGCTTATTATCTATTGTGAGTTGGGAGTGACGCCCCATAAGCCAATACATTTTCCGATAGGTGAGCCCCAGTTGTAGTCTTTTGTTCCAGATATGTTTAGCCCACGTGAGTCTCTTGTCTAGGTGAATTCCCAGGTATTTTACCTCTTCTTTTTGTGGGAGGGGGTTGTTGTGTAAAGTTACATTAGGGCATGTATTTCTCTTAAGAGGGGCACTTTTTTCAGGGCCCTTTTAATTTAATCAACAGATGGCGCCTACTTAAATATTTTTATAAAATAAGAGGAATTTGCTATATTTAAAATATAGCAAATTCGTTGAGATAATACTATTCTATAAACAATATTCTTGATCTTAAGCTATTTTGAGTTCGTATTGAGTATGTCAGAACACACTCACTTACAAAAAAAGATAATTAAACTTTAATTATGAATTGTGTTTTTATAAATAAATATTACGAACTCAAAATAGCTTAAGATCAAGAATATTGTTTATAGAATAGTATTATCTCAACGAATTTGCTATATTTTAAATATAGCAAATTCCTCTTATTTAATAAAAATATTTAAGTAGGAGCCATCTGTTGATTAAATTAAAAAGGTCCTGAAAAAAATGCCCCTCTTAAGGGTAAAGGTAATATGGGCTGACTTGCTGTTGTTGACCTTAATACGCCATAGTTTCAACCATTCTTCAATTTTATCTAGGTGAATTTGTAGCAGGCGAGAAACCGTTTCTGGATTTGGATGGGATGCCATTATGGCGGTGTCGTCTGCAAAGGTGGCAATTACCGTGTCATCGGTTGTTGGCAAATCGTATGTATATAGCAGATATAGCAGTGGACCAAGAATACTTCCTTGAGGGACTCCTGCTTCTATTGGTACGAGAGTGGTATAGGCTTCACCATGTCTAACCTGAAAATGTCTGTTAGTAAGGTATGACTCGAAGATTCTACTATACTCACGTGGAAGGTTGAGTTTCATCTTGTAGATCAGGCCCTGATGCCAGACCCTGTCAAAGGCCTGTGATATGTCGAGGAAAGCCGCTGTACAGTACCGCTTGCATTCCAGGTCGTTTTTTATTATTCTTGCTACTCGATGAACCTGTTCCACTGTTGCATGATGTTGACGAAAGCCGAATTGGTGTCTTGGGATTAGTTTCCGCAACAGAGGTTTTAATTTTCCCAAAAAGAGTTTTTCAAACACCTTTGAGAGGATGGGCAGGAGGCTGATCGGTCGATAAGATGTAACTTCTGATGGGTTCTTTCCAGGTTTTTGAATAAGTATTACCTGTGCCACCTTCCATTGCATTGGGAAGTATCCAAGTCTAAGAATTGCATTAAAGATCATGGTAATTACCCTGATGCCCATTTTTGGTAAGTTTTTCAGGATTTCTCCGGTTATCAAGTCGTAGCCTGGGGCCTTCCTTGGATGTATATTGTGAACTAGAACATATTTAATTTCTTTAAGTTTTAGACGTTTTATTGGTAGTTCCATCTGATATGGAGCATTTAGTAACTGGTGGATTGGTTGTTCCTTGGCACTAGGAACCTCTTGTGGATGTGGTTTGAAGACCTTGCCAAGGTGTTCAGCAAATGCGTCGGCCTTTTTTTGTTCACTCCGGGTCCAATCTCCATCTCTTTTTCTGACTGGGGGGTCTGTTTTCTGTGGCTGCTTAATTTTTCGTGCAACCTTCCATAGTGAGTAATCGGTTGATTTTGTTGCAGACAGGTTTTCTAAAAAAGTTTTGACACCTTGATTTTTGTGGTCAGCAAGTGTTTCTTTTAGGTTCTTGACGGCTTTATTTAGGTTAGATTTATCGGTTGGGTCCCGAGTGATTTGCCACCGTTTTCTAAGTTTTCTTTTTTCGATGAGTTTTGATTTTATATTGTTTGGTACGAAACCAGGTTTTATTGATTTTTTCGTTTCAGTAGTAGCACGCCATGCAGCCTGTTGTATAGATTTAGTTAGATGTTCAACCGTTTCATCAATGTCTTGCACCGTTTTTAGAGGTATGTCTATATTTAGTAAGTTAGTGAGAATATTACTAAATTCGTTCCAGTTGGTACTTTTGTTTGTTAGTGTGGGTGGCTTTGTTCGAACTTGTACCTGCGATTCCATTGAAACCATGATTGGGGTGTGATCTGACGAAAGATCAAGGCATGCATCTACTTTTAGGTAGTTGCGTGATATACCTTTTGTGATACAGATATCAAGAACGTCAGGAACCTTGTTTCTGTCAGTAGGTCAGTATGTAGGTTGACTCGTTGATATGAGCTGTAGGTTTACTCTCTGCATGGTGTAGTATAATTGTCTTCCACGCGGAGTGATGAGTCGAGAACCCCAATGGGTGTGCTTGGCGTTGAAGTCACCCCCGGATATAAAACGGTGGCCAAGCGTGTTAAAGTAATTTTCAAACTGTACTTTTTTAATTGGTATGTTAGGAGGACTTTTTTGGAGGAGGATTTTTTTAATAAAAAAATCAAAAATCAAAAGTGGCAAAATTTAATAAATCAATTATTACTTATTTCCGAAAAAATGAATAATTTTGTAGAATACAAGTTTGAATATTTTTGTTATATTTTTTCCTGAAAAATACGTTTAAGACAAACAAAATACAAAAAAAACGTTCCGATTAGTCAAGTTTTGAAATATAGTTATGATCGTTTGAAGAAAAAAAACATCAGTTTTTTTAAAAATTCTTAACTTTTTTCGGTTGAGTAAAAAATTTTGAAAAAATTCACAAAACTGTTTTTGGTGGGATAGTATAATATACAAAAATTTCAGACAAATCGAAAAGGGTCGGGTAAGTGGTCGATTTGATGTGGAATGCCCCATATACACGTCAGTGCGAATACCACTATTTACGACTAAAACATTTACGACTAAAACATTAAAATTGTGCGATTTCAAAATCAACAATCTGGCACCGACAAACATCACATATTATTTTCCAAAACTCATGTAATATGCTTTCTTCAAAAAAATCTTCTTGAAAGACCTTGCAAACAATCTCAAACCTTGGGCCTTAAATAAGCTTAAAGTTCTGTTATATACTTATATATTTTTGTTCTCCAATAGTTAATGCGTTGCCAAATCTTCACTCCATAAAAGGAAACATATATGCATAATATAGCATTTGTTTTACCCGATTTACGATTACGATTTAAAGATTCTTTATTGATTTTAAATAAAACAGATTATTGGTCCATTCGACGCATAGCGCCGTTTGGACCAATATTACAAATATATTTACAATAAGGGGCTCCTGTTGGCACGTATCCCCCAATTACTAAACGTGGAACCTACGCAGAGGTTTTTTGGAAATTCTTGTTTCGTCGGTTATGTAAGGACTCCGATTTTCGTTTGTCTTGTGGCGTCGTTTCGTGTTAAATGGTTGGAAAATTAAGAACAAAAAACCAACTTACAACAATTGGGAGACAAAACAGAATAAAATAACAATAACAATTAAAAGACTAAATAACAATTAAACACTAAATAACAACTAATAAATAACAAAAAAAAAAAAAAAGAAACAACCATAATAATGTATGGAGGAAATGCTTTTGTAACGCTTTAGCTCGGAATGCTACCGGTTTTCACTCGCGTCATCTCAAGGTTCAGGTATACCCGTCCATTGGCGTGGCTGCTTAAAAGTACATTAGTCAGAAGTAGTCGTATGCGTCTTAAAAGAAGGAAGATTTTGAAATGGAAGTAAATATTTGCGTCTGGTGTTGTCTTGTGTCATGTGTTTTGTGAGTGTGCTTTTTGGTATTTGCGTTTTATAGAATTTCTCGGATAGACGCGTTATGTGGTCCCCGAGAAATTCTACTTGTGTATCGTCATGTAGTGTGGTTAGTCTAGTGTACCGGTCCGCTTCTGTGACGAGTCGGAGGCATTTGTTTTGAAAAACCTGCAAGGGTCGAAGTCTTGTCTTAGACACGTTCGCCCAAGCAGGACAAGCGTACGTTATTATCGGTCTCAAGATGACTTTGTATAACGCACGTTTGTTTTCGGAAGTCATAACCTCGCTCTTCATGAGCGAGTAAAGTTTGCGCATTGTTGCATATGAGAGTTGTCGTCTGTTTTTTAAGTGTGTGTCAAAGTTGAGTCTGGAGTCCATCGTGACTCCCAGATATTTTACGTGTGTTTTTGGTGTTATAGTGTGTCCGTCCATTGTCAGTTTTTGGAAGACCCGGTGATTCGTACGCTTTCGGGCGAAGACTATTGTCTCCGTCTTATCGGCGTTCAGCCGGATCTTCCATTTGTCGCAGTATTTTTTAATTATGTCGATGTGTATTTGTGTTTGTTTTGTGGCTACCTGCGCGCTGAAGGAATGCGCGTAGATAGCCATGTCGTCTGCAAACATTCCCAAATTAGTTTTTGGGAATGATGGGGTGTCGTTTATGTAAATGTTAAAAAGTGTGGGTGCTAGTACGGAACCTTGGGGAACTCCAACGTGTATGTGCTTTGTTGTGGAGATAGTGTTGTTTACCCTGACTGCAATCGATCTGTCCGTTAAGTATGAAAGTACTAATTTAATTAAGTAATTACTGAATCTGTATTCTAACATTTTATATATCAATCCCTCAATCCAAATTCTGTCGAAGGCTTTTGCGATGTCCAGTAAGGTCATAACTGTTACTTTGTCCTTGTTAAAGTGGTCTATCACGTCCTTCACAATTCGGGTCACTTGCAGGGTCGTGTTAAGGCCCGCCGTGAATCCAAATTGCGAGGGATTGTTGACTTTTAGTTTTCGTATTTCGTCTAATAGTCTAGTAAGTATTATCCTCTCAGTTAGCTTGGCCATCGTGTTCAGTAACGTGATTGGCCTGTAACTGAGAGGAAGGTTGGGGTCTTTGCCTTGTTTGTGTATGGGTATTGTGTGTCCGTGCTTCCAGGCCGTCGGAAAGTATTGGAGCTTCAATATAGCGTTACAGATATAATGAAGCTGCACAATGGCTTTCCGGGACAGATTTTTGAGAATTTTATTCTCAATTCTGTCCGGGCCTGGAGCCTTGTTTGTCGGTAGTGTTTTAAGTATGTGTTGTATTTCTGTGGGTGAAGTCATGTAAGTGGCGTATTGTTGTGTGGGTATGTTGTAGGTTTGGCTTGAGAATTCCTTCACGGTGTCTTTTATGTGTATGTGTTCGGGTGTGTCGGTCATGTCGTCTAGAGAGTGTACTTGTTGGAATGTGTTGGCCAAGAGTTCTGCCTTTTCGGTGTCTGTCATGGCCGTGTTTGTGTTGGAGTTGTCTTGCAGAGCCGGGATTGGCTTATAGGGTTTTCGTAAAAGTTTTGTAAGTTTGTATAATGTATTGTCTTTTGTATTCAGGGACTTCAGTAGGTCTTCCCAGGTTTTGTTTTTGTGTGTTTTGATTTTGTCCTGTACCAATTGGTTTAAGTTCGTCATGTCCTGTCTGTGTCGAACGTCCCCGGTTTGTTGCCACAACTTGCGACACCGGTTTCGTTGCGTGATGGTGTTTTGTATGTCCTCTGGGAAGACGTCCCTGGTGTTGTCTTTAGTGTACGTTTTGGAATTCTCAGCCTTAGCCGTGTTTATGTGTTTTGTAAATGTGTCGATTTCCCTGTCTAGTGTTTCCCTGTCTGTGATGTTATTGTTTATGGTAATGAGGTCGTCAAGCCTTCGACGAAATTTGGACCAATCGGTATTTTTGTAGCTCGTAACAGGTCTGAAGGACTTGTTACGAGTGAAGTTGTTTATGTAAAACTGGACCACGTTGTGGTCCGAAGTCAGAGTATGTTTGACGGTTGGTTTTGATATATTTGTTAAATTCTTACTCAGGACCAGATCGATCGTAGTCGGGGTCGTGTTGTTTGATGGTATAAGTGTATGTGAGTCTGAGTGTAATATGTCGATATATTTTAATGAACAGAATTCGAGTAGTGTGTTGCCGTTTGAATTGGACGTATGGCAGTTCCAGTGGGGGTGCTTGGCGTTAAAATCGCCAGCTAGTACTACCTTAGCATCCAATCCAAACAGCGTGTCTAAGTCGTGATTAGTAAAAGTGTTTAGTGGTCTATTGTAAGCAACAACGAGTGTAGTGTTTTGTTGGAGTTTAATCCCCAAAACTTCCATACTATTACCTGGTGTTATGTTGTGTATACGTCTGTGTGGAATGTCGTTTTTTACCAGAGCTGCCACGCCTCCCGCTCCGTGTCCGCCTCTGTCTTGTCTATGGACGGTGTATCCCTGGACCTTGAGGCATCTATTTTCGGTCAGTTTCGTTTCTGTAATTAAGCAAATATCAATTTTATTTTTGAGCAAATGGTTTTTGAGTTCGTAAATTTTGTTACTTAACCCGTTAGCATTCCATAAGTTAATTTTCAACTTAGATGTCATAAGACTCTAAAGTTGAAAAGAAATTTATCGAGGCTTTAAGGCGTTCTGTTTTATTATTACAGCTCTTGAGGAGGTTGCTGTAATCCCTCAGAGCTCGAAGCATTTCCTCCATATTTGTTTGTTGGTTAATTTCTTCGCATAATTTGGCAAATTCCGCGAAAGTGTCTCCCATATTGTTGTCGGTTGGTCCCTGTTGTGGCAGTCGTTGGTCTTGATTCCTTTGTTGTTGATGTGGTCGGTGTTTAGTCCTGGGCACTTGCAGCGGTTCCTGTTGTCTTTCTGTTTGTTCCACACGTGCAGCTGTTGGGATTCTTGGAGTACGTAATGGGGGAAAAGCTTGGAATGACGTCGGAGATGGTGCTTGAGTAAACATCGGTGTTGGTGTTGTGTTCTTGTGCCATGGTGAGGTCGTCGGAAGGGGGGCCGGCACGTAACGCGGTGCGCTAATAGTTTGAGATGATACCCTGTTTATTTTTTTATCGTTTATTTGATTTATTCTCTTTATGTAAACTTCGCATTTTATGTTATTAGCGGTGTGCTCACCGCCACAGTTTGCACATTTTGGTTTTTGATTTGCTTGTAGTTCACAGATTTTGGTGTCATGGTCTTCTCCACATTTCAGACACTTAAAAGCACGCCTGCAATTTGCCGTTGCGTGTCCCCACAATTGGCACCTGTGACATTGTATGATGCCCTTGTTATTGGTGTGCCTCTCCCACCGAATCCTGGCATCCAATAGCTGCCTTGTATTTGAATTCAATGCCTTTAACGTCACCTCATTGGAGGTAACTACCAGAAAAGCCGCAGACCTTGTACCTTTCATTTGGTAAACTTTTGTTGCGTTTACTCCCTTCGATTTTAACTCTTCACATATTTCATTTGTCGTTGCGTCCTGAGTCAGACCCCATAGAACGAAAGCATGCGTCCTTTCGTCCTTTGGAGTGAAAGTGTGGTGCATAAAATTTCTTTTCTCCAATTGCGCCAATAGCAAGGAGTACTCTTCCTTATCATTTACGTATACCGCCACTGAATTGTGACGGTACGCCAATTGAAAACCTTTGGTGGCGTACGCCTTAATAATTTGACGGAACGCCGCCTGTTGACCATCGATACTTGTTTCGATAATAATGGGCGGTGGTTTTACCCTCCTTGCCGCCGGCCCTGTTACGTTATTTTTTTCAGTATTCTTCCGGGAATCGTCTTCTTCTACGATCATTTCTTCTACGTCTTTTTCTTCTGTGATTCGGGTATCCTCGAGCGTGGTTAAAGGCAGAAAACGGTTGCTTACCTGAGTAGCGCTTAAATTCGATATCGGACGAAACCTTGGTCTTTTCGTAACAATTCCTCCATTATTAACGTACTCACGAATGTCCAACGTAATTTCATCACCATTACTACGTTTCAAGGTACCACGATCCTTGTTAATAACGTTCAAATTGACAAAACCATTATTATTTGCCATTTCCTTATTGTTTCCAATCCCCTTCCTTGCTGGAACTAACGTTTTCCTTTGTGAAAATCTTTGCCACAGTGCCTCTTCCGCGTTCAACCCGCTGCCATCGTTCTCCTTGGTATTTTTTGGTTCACTTTTCTCTTCTTCTCCCATATTTTTGTTTGAATTCAAAGAAAACTTACGATAATACTTTGGATTAACGGTTGGTACTTCTTGATAAACGATATTTTTCCACTCGAATGCACGATTTTACGATAACTTTTTACTCTTTTTACTTTTACTCAAATTGTCCGTCGTACATAACATAATGTACGACCTAATTCACCTCCTCATTCGTTTACCCTAATATCTCGGTGATGAATGTTTTCAAATTTGGTATAACACTCAAAACCTCTTTGCAGCTATAAACCTGTCCCAAATCACACAATCACAAATCACATTGGTGCTGCTGGGTGCTCTACAATGGCATAGTGTTTATCAGCGCATTGTGGTAAATGTTCTAATTTTTGTTTTCAAGGTAAAATATAATATGCAACCCAGATATTTGTGTAAGGACATTGCCTTTGTGAAGGATGTACACATGTACCCTGTGAGGAATAAGCAGGACTTTAGATTGAATTTATTTAGGAACAATAGGGCACAGAACATGCTTTTATATAATGGTTTGAAATTGTTTAATAGTTTGCCTATAGAAATCAAAGAGGAGACACGGTTGTTAAGTTTTAAGAGAGAAATTATTAAGTATGTGAGCGAAAATTTTATTTGAGGATGGAAGTTTGGTTGTTTTTTTATTTCTGTTGTGTGAACTTTGTAAAATTTGTAATGTATATAATGGTTTTTATACCAAATAAAGTTTTAAAGAAAAAAAAAAAAAAAAAGAAAATCATAATCGCCTTCTTCTACATGACGATTGCTCCCTACCTTAGGATCCACCTCTTGTGGGCTTTCAACAATTTCCAAAAACGAGGTGTAGGCTACATACTACCAAAGCTCTTTTTTACGTTAAACCTGGTTGGTTAAATAGTTTGAACCAATTTCAAAATGACGTCATAAATTTTGCGACCGCTAACACGTATCGTTTCAAACGAGTATTTCAAAGTGTCATCTGTCATTTGTTAATCACCTAACCTTAAAATTAAAGGTTACAATTTACAATAGCTCGAGCAAATATTTGCCTATATAAAAGAGATATCTTTATAACATCAACAATTTTGAATTTGAACTTAAAAAAATTGGAGATGTGGCCAACACATGACTTTACCATACATTAATGTTATGATTTTTTCTTTCGGTGAGACATTATTAGGTGTCGCCCTCTACCGACCACAGTACCAAACATACTCATCGCGTCACTAATTTACTCCCAATCTTATGTTTCCGTGAACCGATTTTAACCAAAATCTAATCAAATCTAAGTTTCAATATAAAAGTACTAAATATAAAATTTGGTTAAGAAATTCCTATTAGTTTGAGCGCTAGAGCGCACACAAAATTAAGTGACATACAGACACACAGACATTTTTTGATGTTTGGTTTCTTTCAACTCGTTTGACCTCAAGAACTCTAAATCCGTGAAAATCTGAAAAAAAAAATTTTTTTTTAATACATAACTTTCCCATACTACGTATGGTATACTACGTATACTCATACTGTGTAGTATGGTAAAGTAAAAACAATGTACGGAATCCTACAGAACGGCATTATAATCACTGTCATAGTGTAGCGAGGATAGTCGTAGAGCATTCCTTTAGCATCTTGAAGTCCCGATGGAAAATACTTAATTATATAAATGTAAATTCTGTTGAAAAAGCAATCCACATAATTGCAGCATGCACGGTACTTCATAACTTTTGCTATATAAATAATGATTTTTGGGACACGTACGAGGTGGTTTACGAAAACGAAGAAAAAAATTGAAATAAAAGAATTAATATCTATTAATGCCGTAGATAAAAGAGAAATATAATTGCCAATAATTTAATGTGAAACTATTTATTATAAAAGTAAAGTACCTAGTGCTAAAAATTCTATTATTCTAATAATATTAAAATTATCTAAGAACAACATGTACGGTTTTAAAACACCGCTTTTCATACGTCCTTATATAAACCCGCATCAAGCTGGCGCCGCCACTTTTGCAAAACCTAAAAAATAGTATATGGGAATTTGTGGCTAATTAGTTACCGCAATCGCGAATTTGTTGCTCTTACCGTTGATGCAGATCTTATACAATATTGTAGCAATAAATCGAAAAATGTAGAGGCTAAAAAGAAAAAAAATCACAAGTTTGCGTAACACTGAAAACCAGAAAATAATGTAAAAATTTCTCAATAAACACAAATAAAAAACATAACAAAAACACTACTAATTTTTGGTTTGACACGCTCTCGTCGATCGTTTCAAAACAGTTCGAACCAGGTTCAAAATATTTCGTCTCTGACGTACGGTGCGCCGTTTTACTTTTTATTTTGTTTGTTGAAATTTTGTATTGTAATGAAAACAATTAATTTGTAACAGTTGTGTTATAATATAATTATAACATACTTTTTCAAGTGACCATCTCAGATTTTATTAAAATTTAATATATACATACATAGATAGTATGGAAACTAATAAAAATACAAATTCTTATTGAAATATCTCAAACGGTTTCCAAAATATCGCTACGTAAAATTTTCAAAAAATTGCCTCAATCGCATTTTCAAATTATCATAGAAACTCTCCTAATTGAGCTAGAGAGGTGAGAGTGGTGTCATTTTACTCAGTTTTGTATGCCCTTTTCAATGATATACAACAAAATATGCTTTATTATAAAATTACTTTTCAAAACTCAAAATTAAAATTTTGATTTTCTGAAAAAGTACATCATCAAAATTTTTCAAAAAAAATCTCTGAATAGTCTGTACTTATGTTAAGTGATTGCCAAAATTTAAAAGTGGGACGGTAATGGCTTCATAGTTAAAAATATTTATAAGTACATGGTGATTTTTAAAAAACAATAGCTATAGGGTTATTAGATTACATAGTCACTCTTTTAAGTGACCATCTCAGAATTTATTAAAATTTAGTACATACATAGATAGTATGGAGAATAACAAAATACAAATTTTTATTGAAATATCTCAAACGGTTTCCAAAATATCGCTATGTAAAATTTTCAAAAAATATAGCCGCAAGCGTATTTTCAAATTATTATAGCAACTCTCCTAATTGAGTTAGAGAGGTGAGAGTAGTGTCATTTTACTCAGTTTTTTATGCCCTTTCCAATGATATACAACACAATATACTTTGTTATAAAATTACTTTTCAAAACTCAAAATTAAAATTTTTATTTTGATTTTCTAAAAAGTACATAATCAAAATTTTTCAAAAAAATTCTCTGAATAGTCTGTACTTATGTTAAATGATTGCCAAAATTTAAAAGTGGGACAGTAATGGCTTCATAGTTAAAATAATTTTATCTAAGATGGTTTTTAAATATTTCACTAATTATGTAGTAAATACTACATATTTGAAAATTAAAAATTATTTTAACTATGAAGCCATTACCGTCCCACTTTTAAATTTTGGCAATCACTTAACATAATTACAGGCTATTTAGAGAATTGTTTTGAAAAATGTTGATAATTATTTTTTCAGAAAATCAAAATTTTAATTTTGAGTTTTGAAAAGTAATTTCATAATAAAGCATATTGTGTTGTATATCATTGGAAAGGGCATAAAAAACTGAGTAAAATAACACTACTTATGATAATTTGAAAATACGCTTGATGCAATTTTTTGTAGCGATATTTTGGAAACCGTTTGAGATATTTCAATAAAATTTTGTATTTTTGTTAGTCTCTATACTATCTGTTTATATACTAAATTTTAATAAAATCTGATCACTTGAAAAATTGTGTTGATTTCACATGGAATGACCCATCAGGTATCATCAGATCCGTACTGGTTTTATGAAAATACAATTTTACTTACCAATTTTCCAAAAAACTTGGATCCTTTTGATCTTGACTGTACAACTATCTTTGTAATAATAAATCCGTAAAAAGTTTACAAGCTCCCTTTTTATTAAAAGCTTTTATTTAACTTGGGGTGAGCGTCGTCCGGACCTTAAATCAGTTATTTCTGTAAACAATACAATTTTTCCAAAGTTTTCCTTTTGCTACCTTACAAAGCATTCCAATTTTAAAAGTAACTCCAGTAAGATGACGTCCGTTTATGTGTAGATATCTTTCAGAGAAAGCTTAAACTTATTCATTAGTAACAACTCTACTTTAAATAATACTTCAATCATTGATGAACGTAGACTTGAAACACAACTTGAATCTTCAACTTCCGGTCTTGATCGTGAAACGTTGTTCAGTTCGGTGAACAGAGGGGGGGACCATGCAATATTTTAATTCGAGAGATCATATGATTCGAAAATAAAGCATTAATAACATTCATGCTTACTCTTGCCATGTAGAAGGTTGCTTCATGCTGTTTAAAAAATGTCTACTTGTTTACTTAGTATTGAGGAAGTTGTTGAACGAAAGGTCACTTTCAAAAAAATATGGCCCTATGATCCCCGATGAAGACGTGACGCGCCATACAGTAACTTTTGTGGAATGGAGAGGTTACTGATGCAGTTGTCTAAGGTTCACATCATAACAAAACCCAAAGTTTTAGTTTTATATTCTTCCGACTTGTTGTTATGGTATAGGAAAAGAACATTTAACATTGTTAAGTCTTGTTGGGTTAGCAAGAAGAGGGCTACCTTTGGTAGTCACAGACCTGCACCACTACCAATACATCTTTGGATCTCAATCAGAACTTCGTGACAATTTGGAGAAAATCGATTTTGAAGGACTAAAATTGTAAGTAATTTTACACTGCATACATCGCAAATAATAATTTTTAACGTAACATGTAACGTAACTACTAATAAAAATTTATGATAAATAAAAGCAGTTGATTTCTTTTTTTCATTTATTTTACACATATATAATTTAAAAATGTTGCGATTATAAAATAGTATATAAAATAGGAAATAGAATAATACAAAAACATCACATTTTAATACAGAAGTAACATATACATACCTACAAGTATGTATATAACCTGCATACCTACATGATGTATGTATGCTTAATACTGAAGTAACAATTATTTCATTATCATCTTAAAACACAGATCGAATTTTAAAATATTACAAAGTTTGCTCTATAAGAGCGAACCTGTTACACTTACCAAAGAATTCAGTCATATCAGATACAAATTACGATTACATATTCAATACTTACTAGATAAATAAAATAGCTACCACTATTAGCTGGCCACTAAAACGCATGTTCCTACAATAAGTAAATAAATAAGAATATTACATGTAAAATTAGTCAATGGTGACTTTGCTTGCAAAAGACGTAAGAGAAGAAATTTCATTGGGACAAGGATCAGTAGGGAGTCGACTAAATTCAACTTCTTCGCCGTTTTCACCACAAATAGAATCAGAAGGCCATTGCTTATGACTAGGGGAGTATAAAATCAGCATAGCACAGATGTAAACATTCCACATTCCATAAACACCGGTAAAGAGTGCAGAAGACAATTCTAACTCCATATTTTCATCCCATTTATTCTGACCCTCAGCAACCTGACTCAAAATAAAGGAAATTATAGTTATAGCAGCACAAGCTACCGTGGCTAGCATGAGAAAATTGAAACGGTAAATTATACCCTCATAGTGTAAACGACGAGCTGTCGACATGCTAGGTAAAACAGATCGCTTAATACTGATGTTCTTGAAAACCTTCCAAATCATGTAACACAAAAATATAAAATAAATGCTTGCCGAAATTCCAGCCAAGATAATGAAAGATAACGCTAGATTTGTTCCAATCGGAGTCACCCAAATAGAGAAAAACGGATTATACAATTGAACCCCTCTTTCACACAAATCAAAAATTAACAGTGAGAAACAGCCTACCACAATTCCACTCAAGTGAGGCCAATAAATTTTTAAACTGTTCTTTTCGGGACTTTCTTGAATAAGCATGTGTTCGCCGGCAAAAATCAACCAAAATGAAAGGAGAGCAGCATAGAAAATTCCTTGCCGTATGTCACTGAGTAACAACATGTAAGGCATGTCAAAATGTAAAGTTAAAAATTCAAGAGGCATGTTTAAAAATACTAACGCACCCCCTAAAGTTACTAACATATATTCTAATAAAGCCGGGGTACGTGACAGCATGTGAACGCGTCTCCAGAACCAAATCATCACGGCCACAATAACCGGAAAGAAAACCGCCTTTAGAGACAACCAAACTTGAGTAAAACCGCCATTCATGTGAATAACATGTAAATAAACTTCTTTAATGTGTCCCAAATTGGCATTCTTACCCTTATCGTCAACCGGTAATCGTAGGTTAAGCAAATAATAATCGTGATGTAACGAACCAAGTTCAAATAACTGAACAGTTGTACAATTATAAGGATAATCTTCTTTTTTATTATCTGCATCCATACTACAATCCATTATCCTCTTCTCTTGAGCATCAGCATAATGGTTCCATTTATCCACTGGATCTCCCCTGTTTCGATAACCAAGTTTCGAGTCTAAAGTCAATTCGATAATATCCTCCATGTTTTGTTCCTTTTTGTAGGTCATATCAAATTGTAATATTCCAACTAAATTTTGTTGCCACCGTGAAAAATCGTTATTGTACAACGGCATCTGAACCACAAAAACCAAATTTTCTGCCTTCAAACCGATGAGCTCTTTTTCTAAGTTCACTTTAGTACACGATTGTCCAAACCATTTATTAGGATCTTTTACACCGGGTGTATCGTCTCGACAAACTGTGGCCAAGATGGTTTGAGCTCCGGCAGGAGCCGGTGCCACTAAACCACCAATTAGGAAACATACAACTTGGCAAATTAGTAAAATTGTTACTAAAACGCTAAGTTTTCTACCACTTAAATTTTCGAGAATTGTACCCGGCATTTTCCTAAAATGGGAATTTTAATATTTTTAAACTAATAAAGAACAATTTTGCATACCTTTTCTTATATTTAACAAACGTACAAGTTTTTGTATTCTGTGAGTCACTTGAACAATAAACAGAATTGTAAACCCACAAAACCTTCAAACAGGTAGATACCTGCTAAGAAATTCCATTTCGGTCGGAATCTCGGAAGTAAACACCTGATTACCAAGTTGTTGATATTATGTAGTTCCCTCTTGTGGCAACAGATGAAAACAGCATGAGAATTTATACTTCCGAATTTTCGTGTTTCCTGTAATCCTGGAAGTTCAAATATATCTTTCAATCATTATTTTCATCGCAACCCCCGCTGTTACAATAGCAATGTATACAATACAATAAATAATGTATTTTGACGCTGAAGCTACACTATGACCTTAGAATACAATAAGAAAAAAAGAGAAGACTCACAACAAGCAAAAAAGAACAACGTAAGAAACGAAAGTACCTAATAGAAGAAAACAACAATCACAACATCAGAAACATAGAGAAGAAAGTATGGAGCAACTGAAAGTGATGATAGGTGCACTGATACATACAGTTAACGATGGTTTTATGAACAACAACAAAAAAATTAAAGAGATTACAACAAGAACGAAAAGAATGGAGGAAAAGTTGAAGATAGAATAAATGGAATTGAAAAGTGAAATCAAAGGGGTAGAGGGCCATGGAAAGTCATATACATGAACAAAATTTGAGAGATAAAAAAAGAGGAAAAAAAAAGTGAAGTGTAATATTATTATTAAAGAAGCCCTCTTAGGGCGAAATGACATCTAGAGATGTGGAAGAAATCATAATAGATAAACTCTAAGTACAAGTAGAAGTTGTCAAAACGTTCAAGATAGGAATAATGTCTAGAAGAAAAATCATAGAGTCGCTAAACTGAGAAATCTTACTCACAAGATATAAATGTGATGGAAAATAAAAAAGAAGCTGCATGGAACCATAATTTACATAGAAAACAATGTAACACATTAGAAAGTTAATACAGGACAGGATTTGAATATGCCAGAATGGAGATCAACAGTAAAGGAAGCCCTAGACGATCAATCTGCTTTATCAAACAATTGAGTCAATCGATTGACGCGCGCTTCAATCAACCTCAATCAGCCTATCAGTCTTTTGATCAAAACCCCCTAATCAGTGGATTCATGTTAAAACCAGGAACATCTTGACGACTTAAAATAATAGAAATGTTTTTTTAGTACTTTGTATCCTATATTTTTTGTATATTGCTCTAGACCAGTGGTGCTCAATCTTTCATATAATTTACAAATTTTGGAGAAAGGGACTGTAATTGGGGTTTTCGTACAAACACAGATGTTACATATTATGAACAAAACATTTATTATTTATTTAATCAGTTTGAATGAAATTTTCTTGGGATCTACTGAAATTAGCTTTGCGATCGACGGGTTGAGCATCGCTGCTCTAGATGATCAAGCGCCCTCTTCAACCGCTTGAGTCATTCAAACTTTCTATCAATCACCGTCAATGCTTGCTTCAAGCGTCAAGCGGGTTTTTAAACGATCAATCACGCTTGATACAATCGATTAACTCAAGCTTTTGATCAAAAAATTGATCGTTTAGAGCGTCCTTAAGAGTGTGACATGGAAAGTTGCAATTGGAAGGAAAGAAGTATGTGTGGAGTAACAAAACTGCCAATTTAGCAGCAGAGGGTGAAATAAATGGATTACAAAAAAAGTGATTCCTGGAGATGGAATGACCGGAACGTCTCAGAGGGGAACTCCATACAACAAAGAAGAGATACATACGACGACATGCAATACAATGCAAATGAACATATGAGATGGAAATACGTGAGAAAAATAATAATATAATGAATAATACTACAATATAAAGAAATATAATAAATAGTAAATTAAAAATAATAATAAATGAAACCTTCTTTTTACTTTGCAAAGAATTAAATTACAGAAGCTTACAAAGAATGATAGATCCTAATCGAACATAGTTGCGTTGTCAAAATCGATTCTACTCTCCTTCCGCTCCGCACAGAGAGGTTTTCAGCCGTTTTGACTAATGTTGTTTGCTGTACTGATTACTAATATCCCTGGGGTAAGATGCTACTAAGAAAGAAGTGAATCTTTATTTTTTTTATTATTATATTATACTATATTGGCAACTATTGGCAACTTCAAGAAATAAAGGACTAGTTCATAAAACTTTTAACGGGCAGTTAAAAATAAAAGTGAATTTTTATTGACTTGTTAGACCTAATGAATCTTTTATATTGACTAGAATATTTTAGTTAAGTGGACATTAACGCTTTCATTATAAAATTGGCCTTAAGTAAAAAATTTAAAAAGGGTAAATCAATAATAATTGAACATATTTCAACAGCGTTCAAACGGCCAAATGTCGAACAAGGTTCAAATGTCTGGCCCCATTTGTTGTTATTCATTACTGCCATCACTGGCTGGGTTTGATCTACGCTCAAACATAAAGTAGTAAGACCAAAAATTGAAAAAAATCGACAGGTTTGTGTACCTAAGAGCACAAATAAATAGAAACAAAAACAAAGAACATAAGAAAAAAATTATTAAACTACCGGTAGCTGACGTCACACAAAACACACAGCTGAATATAAATTGAATATGAAATAAACTGTCAACCCTTTATAATACCATATATCACAGGAAATAAACATAACTAAATGATGTGATATCAGCGCATAGTCATGCTTAAATATCATTGGCGTCCAGTTTAAATGCTTTTTCAAATTTTAATTTTTTTTTTTAATATTATATTGTACTGGAGAAGTCCAGCGTCCTTCAGGCACGTTGACTTCCTATGAGTGTCAGATGTGGTTGTTCGGCATTAGGCCTCACCCGTTTCATATAAATCTCGTTAATCCATTCACGCTCGTCACTAATTAGATGGTAGGTTAAAAATCCTTTTTTGATAGAATTTTTATAAAACCCCTTTTTAGTGCTCACCTACGTCATATAAAGAACTTGTGTAAAATTTCATGCTTTTACATCCACCGGTTTAGGCTGTGCGTTGTCAGTCAGTCATTGTTGTGTTTTATTAAGTAAATGCTTTTAAATTTCCTTCGTACGTGACTTATTGCTTGTATACGTGACTTGGTTACTAACAGACAGACAAACCTGAAATTTAGAAGTATTATTGTTGAAATGCCAGAAAATCTTTACATAACACAGATATTTTACTGTTAAAAACCAGAAGTTTATTGATACCTAGCCATATCACTAAGTTTCATCCACCCTTATCAACTATGTAAAACAAACATAATAATAGTGTAGAAAACTCTTTTTGCTTGTCTGTCCCTCTCTCATGTCTATCACTCTCTGGCACCAAAATTTTTAGAAGACGAGTTTTTGGTTGTAAATCTTTTTGCTGTGGTTTAATGGATACTCGCGTATCAAAATTTGAGTTTAGTTGTATTTTTTGGCTACTTCTCTTTGCATTTTTGGCCAGATTTGAAGATTTCAAACTGATGATATTTTTTCAGATATTTATAATAAATGTTTAAATTTATCCAATAAAAAAATTCATGTTGAAATTTATTTCAAAACGTAGAAAATTATGAATTTTAGCTTGGCCAATAAAATTAATATTATTATATTAAAAAGTTAATTGTCTTGTAATATCTACAAGTATAAATTGTATTACGTTGCATATAATATTATTCTAAGAATTTTAAGAAACATTTCAATTAGTGTTAATTAAGTTATAAAAAGGTTAATGAAAATTTGTGCATAATATACCACTACAAAATATAATCATATCGTGTCAAATTATACGTTGCTCCTTTACAGGGTAGTAATTATGATCAAAAAAATGTCATACTTTTAAATTAAATTACCATATACGGGTATGTATTTCGAGCTAATAGTCATTCATGAGAAGAGACCTGAAAAGCAGATCTTAGTGAAAAGATTAACAAATTTGAAAAATATCATTGTTTCGTCACCAAGAGATGACTTTGAAATTCAAAAGGTAAATTTTCTGTTTATTTTTATTAAATAATTAGCGATTAACAAGTATATAATATCATAAATATCGTTTCTGAAACCTGTCATCAGAGTAATTTCTGTCTGAGAAATTATCTGACGAGGTTCTCGTAAAATCCAAAGATTCTTGTTTTCATTTACTTTATTTTAATTTATTAATTTTTGTATTTTTATTGCGAAATAACAGGTAATCCGTCAACCAAGTTTTTATCACAGATAATAAATTACTGAAAGAGTAATCTCACAATTTAATGAATAAAAGTGCACTCGTTCTCAGAGTTATTACTGCAGTTTTTAAATTTGAAAGCAGCAGAAAAAAAAAGTTTATTAAAATTTTGCTTATTTTTTTTGCAATTGTACGAGGGGTGTTTGAAAAGTTTTTGGATTGACACAGATAGGGCACTGCAATCTAGATCTATTTTCTTATAGGAGCTTAAAACGAGTGTAGAATCTTATTTTGCAGATCTATTGATACAAATCGGTCTTGAAATAGGGCTTCATGAAGTTAGAACATTGATAGAATAAATGCATTGCGCTTTAAAGGAAACTATGTAGGAATTGAGCTAAGTGAACGGGCTAAGGACCGGACTCTAGGCTAGAATCCTAGCCTAAAAATTTAACCAACTTCATTATGACCCTCTCCTCTCGGTAGGCAATGGCAAATCACCGAGAGTAATCTGCCAAAAGAATGTTATACGTCACCAAATCCTCATTAGGGTAAAGGACCAAGGAAGAAAATGTAGGAAAATAGTAATTTTAGTTTGTCAAAAATATGTTTCATTGACAGGTCGTAAACGTTTCAAACACCCCTCGTATTATTTTCAGAAATATAAAGTATTAGGTTAGACTAAATAAATGCAAGTTTTTAAAATGTGATACATTTCTGTAATTAAAATAATTACATTAGCAAATATACTTATTTAAATAAATTATAATGAATGACAAAAAAAATTGTTGAGGCTAATTAAGCAATTAGTTAATTAATTTATCTAACTATTTCTTCAAAATTTTATTAAAATAATTGTTTTCTATCGTGCAATAATTTTACGTTATTGACCTTACACGAAAGCAAAATGGTATGTTAAACTTTTGTATATTTATTAGAACATACATAAACACACCTAGAACTGATAACTACAAAGAAAACTTTTGTTTACAAAAACGTATCCTTATCGTTTTTTTTCCTAGAAAAAATAAATAAGTATTTGTATTTGTGTGACTGCCAATTATTTATACTTCTGTGTGATCTGCCAACGATAAAAATAGGATATTACATAAGCTTTCTTCTCTTATCACTTCTTTATAACAAGAACTGATTTACTATATTTACCAAAATAATTTATTATTATTTATCGTTTAGGCATTATTAGCTAATATTTTAAGGACATTGCACATTGTATAAAAGGCTAACAAGTTGAAATAATCTACTTCCAATAACAAGCTAACATATAGTAAAAGAAGAAGAAGAAGTAGAAAAATAGAAGATAATATTATAGTAGTTGAAAATCATGGAGAATACCAACGATTTGAGAAGAAAATCACACAAAAATGAGGAAAGTGTTAAAGAAGACAAAGAAGAACCTACGTGTTTACAAAATACGTTGCTATATTTTTGTAACTTTTGTGAAAATACCAGTATCCATGGTTGGAAGTTTCTTGGAGAGCGGCGACGAAATATTTTTGAAAAGTATGAAATTTGTTGTTTTAAATAAACTAATCTAAAATATTTAAGGTACAGCTTAGTCATATTTGAATAACGATTGCAGAATATATTGGTTGATTGTAATATCCATAGCAGTTTATACTTCCGGAAGTTTAATATACAACACCTATATAAAATGGGTTAGGTCACCAATCGTGGTAACCTTTGCGATGACGGAGACACCAATATGGGATATTCCATTTCCAGCGATTACAATCTGTCCAGAAACAAATGCAAATCCTGATATCTTCAATTATTCAGATGTATACCTCAAATACGTAAATCATGAGACAATTAGTGAAACAGAGTAAAGTTTACAGATAAACTTGATAAAAAATCATGAGCTTTATTTCATTTTAGGGCCGAATACTTTAAATTATTCTCATTGGTTTGTAACGATGATTTGAGCTTTATAGATCCAGAGAAATCAAAATTTTTTTCTGAAGAAGCCCAAGAAAAGTTTTTAAATGTAACTAAATTCTCCTTTACTTACTTATTCTTTGCATATTTGAACTTCTCATTCTGTTGCAGGGGTTTGCCAAAATGGAAATTGGAAACTGTTATTGGTTAGGGAAAAAGGTGAACTGTGATGAATCGTTATACTATGTTGCAACAAGTGAAGGATGGTGTCGTACATTCAATATGCTATCATATTCAGATGTTTACACTAGACCTGAGTATGACATTACCGCGCAATTAACATCTTTTGAACTGTCGGTAAATAAATTTTAGCCAAGTGTTCGCAAATCTATCGATGAATAGCACCAAGGCCACTATGTGGTCATTAGAAAAAGGCTATCCGGCTAACGCCGGATTTGACGCATTTCCACGAAGAACAATGATTTCAGGAATTAATGGAGGATTTCAAGTTGATTTCGTTATTAAAAATTCCGAATTAGATTATTTGTGTGCTAATTTGCAAGGATTTAAGGTCAAACATCAAGTTTACTGTTAAGTAATTAGTTTACTTCACAAATTTAAATTGCACGCAGGTCGCATTTCACCATCCAGCTGAAACACCAAACATGGACAAATACTTTCGCGTTCCTTTAGACCAAGCCGTGGTTGCGGGTATTAGGCCAGGGATGATAAAAACTTCGGAGGAAATTAAATCTTATGCACCAGAAGATAGAAAATGTTATTTGCCTGGAGAAAAACTTCTTAGCATGTACAAAAGTTACTCTCAACAAAACTGCTTGTTTGAGTGCTTAACAAATTTTACTTTAAAAAAATGCGCTTGCACATCTTTTTACATGCCTGGTAATTATCTGCATTACCACAATTAAATGAAATTGCAATAATTGAAATTTATTTTGCTATAGTGAATACTACTGCATGCGGTGCTGGAAGTAAGCTTTGCATCAACGACGCAAAAGGCTGGTTGAAATTAATTTTTGCACTAAAAATTTTTTACTTTCCGTTTAATTTATGTTTCAGTCGAATTTCTTCAAAAAGAAGTTGGTTCCAGGCTGATAAAAGATCATGACACATCTAAAAATAGAAGTAAATGTAATTGCTTACCTGCTTGTACGTCAATTGGGTTTGATTCCGAAACATCTCAAACTGATTTCGATTGGGGTAAAAATATATATTTAGGTGATTATAATATGTCAAATTTAAAAGGAACGTAAGTTTAATAAAATAAAGTACAGTGTAATTTTTTAAATTATATTTTCAGGCATCACTATTCAAGACTTGCAGTGTATTACAAGGATGCACAATTTATGACGTCAGAAAGGCATGAATTGTTTGGACGAGGAGATTTTTTGGCTAACTGTGGCGGATTGCTGGGTTTATGTTGTGGTTTTTCGTTTATTTCTTTAATGGAAATTGTATATTATTTTACTCTTCGGCTATTTAGTAACATAAGGAAATTTGGACGTAAAGTTTGGTCTGGTTCTGATGAACTAATGAAAGAAGAAAATGATGACTCTAAAGAAAAACTATAAACGTATATTTATAAATTTCGTTAAAAATGAATTGTATGTATTTGCATTTTAACTAATTCTATTTGAATTTAAAAATAAACTTAAAAGTCGTCAATTAGTATATTGTTCTCTACAAACTTCCCCACGACGGTTGAATAATTTATCAGGATATAAAAAATATGATTTGCTAAATTCACCTATGATGTTTAATATTTAGAAATATTTTCAAATTGGGAAAATTGCAAATTCGTTTCTTTCCTGTGAAGAACACAGCTTTTTTAAATATTATACTGAACAATCTCACAAAGCACATTTATAGCTGTAATTATCAAACTTGCTAATTATGTGAAATTGTGCAAGTCAGAATTAATATTATTGGACAAAATACAATTTATCAAATAATATGCCAGTTTTTTTTCTATTTTACCTACCTGTATTTAATTTGTTTATGTAGGGTATCTACTATTTGCCCTCTTACTATTATTCAAGTCGATCAAGTTTGTAAAATTTTAATTACTAAACAATTTTCTGTGACAAATGCTCTGGAAATCGTAATCTCTTTATCTATGTGATATTTTATAAAGTTAACCTCTTCTTTAACATGTCGTGTGTGATTTCTTTAACACTCAAACATTAAGATAATCGGATGTGATTTAAATAATCTTACAAGAAACCCGAAGTTAAATTCATGAAACAAAGACTCTCTTTTTTCATAATTATAAAAATTTTAATATTTTTGTAAAAACGTGTTGAATTTTCTATCACAAAATTTTTCGAAAAGTACCTACTCTCTAATTGCAGAAATTTTACTTACATCTCTATTTCTTGTGGATTGCACAATACTCAATGCAAAATTATTTTCTGCTTAGGATGGCACCTGCGGTGCATCCTGTTAGTTCAAAAGCAGACAATAAAAAGCAATCAGCCAATCGCTCTCGAACTAGGTGTAAATCAACTTTATTTGTTTATATCTCCAGGCTGGCAAATTAAATAATTTGCTGCAAAAGATTGAAGTATTCCGTTCAGGAAACTACAAATTTTAGTTTGTTCCTTCAATAATCTTGTACTTTTAGGTTTAATTATCACTCCGGATTTTAATATCGTGGCTATACAATATCTACAACAACAAACACATCAAGATGACTTTCTTTCAAGAAATCGGGTTATTTCAGTGCGAAGACTGCGAAGTAGATAGTGTTGATACATAAAAAGAGTGATTATTGGCACCAGGATAACAAATGAACTAACGTTCTAGTAGAGATCTTGTGTTGGATACAACAGAATTGGTCCGTTTAAGAAATTGGAGTTGAAGATGGTAAATACTTAAGCAAGAGGAAACGAGAAGGATTTCGTCCCGCAGTTGACAGAGTATTAGTAAAAAAAAGGATTATCCTGATATGTTGTGTAAAATATGCATTTTATTTATAACAGTTCGTTTAACAGATAAGTTAAAATTGTAAACTTCATATTCTTCAATCTTTATAAGCTAACAAGGTATCGTAAATTAGTGCCATTGAAATGCTACGTGTGCTAGCATTAGATAAATTGTAATTACTACAATACTGATGATCATGATTGGAAATCCAATCCTGTAATTTAAAACAATAATTTAGAATTATTCCGATTTTGATTTAAATGCTTACTTCATGTATTGCAAAAATGTAAGTTTATATCCGTGTTCTTCGGCTACCCCAGCACAAATTATATTAGAAGACGATCCAATTAACGTTCCATTTCCTAAAAAATAAAAATAAAGTTTCAAAATTTTTTCTCAATTAATTAGTTATGTACCTCCAAAACAAGCTCCAAACGAGAGGGCCCATACCAAAGGCTGTAAAGGTAATTTAAGTTCACTATTGCTCGCTAAAACTGTAACAACTTTAACCATCATAGTTGTAAGTGGAATGTTATCAAGAAAAGCAGATGCTATGGCGGAAACCCAAAGTATGAGAAGAATTGCTACAGCTAATCTTGATTCTTGCCCAACAGACATTATAATATTTTGCGTTTGTTTGCCTATCCATTCTATTAAACCCATTTTCGCCAAAGCCTAAATAACACAATTTTTAAAAATCTTTAAACTTATATTGGTGCAGAAAGCTACCTCCATCAAGATAAATAACGATGCAAAAAATAAAAGTGTCGACCATTCGACTCGAGAAAAAACAGTCTCTATATCTGTATTATCGATATCTATTAGTATAAGCAACAACAAAGCTCCCAACAATGATGTCCAACCTAAACCTAAATGACCTAAAAATGCATTCTCATTATTTACACACTATTGCAAAATAAATATGGGCTACAACTTACTGAAAATTGGAAGCGAATGGAGGAAAAATGAACCTACAATTAAAAGTAACACACATCCAGATTTAAAAAGAAGCGGAAAATTTTTGATTGGATACTACAAAATATTGAATAGAAAGTGTGGTAATTGATGCAATTTAGACTTACTTTAGCTTTTAGTTCTTGCAAATTGCTACAATAATTGCAGTTTTCTGCTAATAGAGAATTGGTTTGTTTGCTATTTAATTCGCCTAACAAGGCGTCGGTTCTTTCCTTTATACATTTTTGTACAGAATCCTCATCTCGACTGTAATTTCCAACGCAACCTCGTGCTCTTTTCCATACGGCTATAGTACGACGAAGTTCTACAAAATTATGATAAATTTTAGAGAATATAAAAAAGGTCATTCCAAAATTTTATAAAATTATTAATCGTTTACCTAACTCGCATTCACTTTCATGAAAGTGTAAGTCGCCAACATTTCGATAATAGTATTTTAAGTACAAGTATGTAACCAACGAAGCCAGGATAACACCAACAAACATATGAATCGTAAACGTGAAAAATGTGACCCCCTGAAAATGTAGGTAATAATTTAAAAATGTTAAAACGAGTGATCGTTATGTTTCCAAAGTTGAAAGATCGTTTTTCATTACATTTACAGCCAAAAGTAAAGCATAAGTTATAGCTATAAGTAAACAGCTACTTAGCTGCTAAGTTACTCTCACGCCTGTAGGCCTGTGGCAAATCTAACTTTCTGCAGGGGTCCAAAACCAAAAATGTTATGAACTTATTGACTAGTGATTGTTATTAATTTTACTGATAATTGTGTTGCCTTCCGGGCCCAAAATTTTGGTCACCCTTGGTCTAGACTCTAGAGCTAGAGGTTACAGGTAGTTTATGTGCTCTCGTTAAATGTTATGTAATTAAATAAATAAATTTTTGTTCTCAAAACTAATTATTTTACATGACCCAGATATAATAAAAACATTTGAAAACTTGTTTACCGATTTAACAATAGCGGGGTTATTAGCAATAATAACATTAGGTGGGTCACCTATGGGAGTAATGGCTCCTCCAATATTCGAATAAATTATCATACAAATTAGTACTGGTACGGGATCCATATGCATTACTTCACACAATCTAAAATTAGAAGTCAATAAATTGGAATAATTTGATAGATACGTAATTCTCACCTAATAGTTGTCGGGGTCAATAGCAACGCTGTAGTTACATTATCAAGAAAACAAGACGTAACAGCGGTAAAGAAACATAAAGCATTTATGACGGGCCATTCTTTTCCATTAGCGTACTAAAATAAAAATAATAATTTTATGATTTTATTGCTAAATATTCTTAGGTTACTTCGTAAGCTAAAACAGCGGTGTAATCAAATATTCCTGTTTCGCTAAATATTGTGACGATAGTCATCATAGAAAACAGTAACAGTAAAGTATCGATGTCAATCCACGATACTATTTCTTGCATGGTGGGTTTAGCATTCAATCCTGCCAAAATTGTAATTGAAAGTGTACATGCTAACATAGCAGCTAAAGTATGGTGGATTATCTCGGATGCAATTAAAATATATAGACCAATCAGCACAACAGCAGCATAAATCACACCATTTCCTACATCTATTGGATCCAAATCATAAATTAACTCGAGAGGTAAACTTGTTTCTATATTTGTTTGCATTTTAATTCGTGTAAAATAAAATAAGTTATCGTTGGACTTAAAATTGCTTAATTTGAATGTGTAACTTTGTTTTACTTCTGGCACAATTTCCATTAAATCGTCGGATACTAACGGAACCTTCCATGCTTCTGATATAATCTGGAATATAAAAAGTAAAAAGTACTCTTGGTTAATTTCTTCATATTTTATTATTAATTTTTCTAACCAGGTTAACTGATAAGCCGCATGATTCTAAGTATTTTTCTCAAGGAAAACAAGATACTAACTTGTGAAAATACAATGTTGGATTCTTTAATTTGTAGATTTTTATGCATAGGTTGCAATGTTCCTAGAACTTCTATCCAGACATTTAAAAAGTTGTGCGAGAGATTGCTGTAATACGAGGGTAATAAAGCTCCTTCCAACTGCACGAATAAGTTACCCTCTTTTGGTAACTTATCTATGATAATACCTTAAAATTTCCAATTACATAATTATCAGAAGATATGTAAGTGCAAATAATTAATTACCTTTATTGACGTCACGAGAAAGGCTTACTTGCTGGCCTTGCTCGATTTTTACGTTCTTGACCATTAAAATAAAACCACAGACAATCCAGAATATAATGAGTACACTTATTTTTAAAAATTTTGAGTATGGCTTTAGGTTCCTCGGTATGTTAGCTAGCAATTTATGAAAACGGCTAAAATTTTGAAAAATGTAAGTAAATAAATTTGTTTTGGAAAATTTAACCTTACTTCTCATTTTGCTTTTCATTGGGTTTCTTTGAGTCGGAAGTTAACTTTTCTGTTTCAATTCCATCTGGTATATTAATTTTACTACTGCCATTTTCTTCTAATATGGGCACACTAAAATTTTAATTAACAAATTTGGAAGATAAAACTTTTCGGATTACCTTTCACATAAAGTATTACAATTTTCAATAGTTACGGACGTTGGAGGATTTGTGATAGAATCCATTACAATGCAAACAATAATTCTATTAATTAATAAACATAATATTTAACAAATACAAAGCAACTTCAATTTTATTGAATTTGGTACACGTGAGAATTATCAAATCAGTCAGTTTTATTATCTTCTAGCACACATTTAAGCGGTATATCGTGGATTCAATTTATAATATACCCATTACTGGCAGATTTTTTATCTTCTTTATTACTCTTCGGCTTTGACTTCCATAAAAAACCTGCTTTTAGGAGATTTCTAACTTGACATGGTCAGAAAAATCAGTAGCACTCCACCTTCCAAAATCTTGAAGTTTATTCTGCAAGATAGGATGGCTTGGAAATTGACAGGGTGAGGTAGAGCTGAAAATTGGAGGTAGTACAATGAGCTTAATTTAGGTTAGCTACGTGGGAGTTTACCTTGTCCTCCACTATAAATTCAAAATCTAGAGTTATACAAGCAATTTTAAAAGAAATTTAAACTTTTTCTATCTTCCATATTGGGAATGTACAGATTGACGGACGCCGGTAAATTGCGCCAACGGTCAATATTTTCTTGGCTTTTTTTGATCGGTAGCTTAAGGACAACTAGCAAATTGCGCCAGCGGTTGGTTAGGGAGCTTAAGTTGTAATACCCAAAAAGTGGTGTATTTAGTAGTAATTATAATATTATGTAATTTCCACACTGGCGTAGTTTTTAGAAAGTTTTATTTTTAGAAAAATATATAAAAAAGTAACTTTAACCTACGCACAGCTGTACCTCTCCGCGCAAATTCAATTTCTTTGGCGTCATTTCTAAAACAAAATAGAAAACAAAATATAAACAATATAAACAACAATATATAATTATTAATGAAGATTATTATTAATTATTTTTAATAAATATCTGCAAAATGATGACATTTACGTTTTAGAAAATCAAATCTGCTTAGTTTCTTCGATTGATACAATGCTATGTTGAATTGCAATGTTTTTTGCTTGAGTATAGTTTTAGTACGGATTTGCTTCTGTTGATTAATACTATCGATTTTAACGTAAACAGAAATTTGCATATCTAATACGGCGTCCAAAAATATGTAAAAGTCTGGATAAGCTGTATGAAAATTTTTAGCAAAATAATTGTGAAAAGACTCGCATGCGTTAGTTGTTCGGAACATATTTGATGTATTCCATGCCCAAATGTTTGGGGGGGGAACAAAGATTTTTTTTGTATGTATGTGTTATGTAAATATGAAAAATATTTAGAAAGTCTGGCATCTACGGGTATAATTTGCATTAAATCTTCATCAAAACTTTCAGATACTTCTGCGGGGTTTAAATACTGCAGCCCAAATGTCCATTTCAACCAATTTCCAATAAGCGAATTTTTATCTTGATATTCAGTTGAAAGTCCAAATTCTTTAAGTTTTTGGTACCACGCTTGACTGACATGAAAAGGACACCTTATAATTTCTGCTAAAATTCAGAAAGAGAAAATGTCTAAATTACGAGTAATATCTAGTGCTTAAGTACAATTTTTGTGTTTTATGTAATTCATTTTCAGGACGTTACAAAAATTTAAATAATTGCTAGCATGCCAAAATCTTTTAACACTTCTTCATGTAAAGACGCTAAAAGCAATTGATTTATTTATTGGAATACCACGTTATCTGAAAACTAGAATGTGGGATTCTCCCCCCCCCCCAATTCTAGTTTTTAAATAACGTGGTATTCCAATAAATAAATCAATTGCCTTTAGCGCCTTTACATGAAGAAGTGTTAAAAGATTTCGGCATGCTAGCAATTATTTAAATTTTTGTAACGTCCTGAAAATGAATTACATAAAACACAAAAATTGTACTTAAGCACTGGATATTGCTCTTAACGTAAAAATCAGTGAAACTCCTACAATGTAAAAATATGGGTTAAATACACCTCTGTTAAATTAAGACCCAATTTTTTTTTTCAGTAGTACTAATCCTTTTGCCAAACAAGCAATGGATTAAAATATAACAACCTTTTTTTGACCCAATTTACGATCAACCGCAAAAATTTTTGGCGCAATTTACGGGTAGGATTAAAAAAACCCTTGACCGCTGGCGCAATTTGTGGTCCTCGAGATTGACGTGGGGTCGAATTCTTAATTAAATGTTAACACTTAACCTACCGGTAATTTTGTTCTAAAACTTACCTAGGCCACCGCCATAAATATCGTAAAGCTTTTACTTCACTCGATACAGCAGGATCAACAGGACAAAAAGAGGAGCGCAGAAGAATACCTTCCGTTGTAGGGAGTTAAATTTTACGTCGGTAATAATGTGGGCCTTCTTGACAAATTTTAAAAAAAAGGTTACTAATTTTTTTAAGTAACCCAGGTTGCGGCGAGTTCTGCGGACCGCACCAAGACGCTTCGCGGGCCGCGTGTTCATTATTTGACCGAGATCAAACTCAGTTGATCTTATGTGTTTTATAAAACACATAAAAACAAATACATGCAGCTGGCACGTGGTTTATGGGGTGGAACTTCACAGTGTACATATGGAGCAGGGACTAATCTAGGTTGTCCTGTATTATTATTGTACAATTATATGCATCTACTAAACTTGCACTGAAAAATTGCAAGTACGGACTGTGTATGGGGTTGTCTTGACCTTGCGAGCATCCAATCATAATACCGCAAGTAACCAGCATAATAAAATCACGTGCTTATCACGCACTGTCATTGTTTACATTCGTAGCAGCTCTTAAACGAATAAAGTATAGTGAATCTTGGCACAAGAGAATACCACGCTAACTGCATGATTTTTGCTATCTAATAGTTTGTGTAACAAATACCAGATATGTATTGTTTTTTGTAATCGGAGATCTACTGACAATTAAAAAAGACGTTTTAATACCGGTTTGGCAGTTTAAGTGTTAATGAAGATTTTCTAGTTGTTTATGTAATTACTTTTAAATAATCTTAAAAGTTTAATTAAGCATTAACATTTTAAATTGTTTGTAACTACTTTTTTATCCACGTAGTAAATAATTTGTATGCAAATATGTACTACATATCGAAAATTTTTATTAACTTTTATTAACGACATTAGAAAGAATTAACTGCGCTGCCCTTGCTATAATAATTTTGAATGTGGCTTTGGATTCTTGAGCATTTTAGCTAGGAATTTATTAAATGTTAAAATCTTGCCTCATCTCCTTTGTCGTAATCATGACCTGGAAGTTATTTTTCTATAGGAAATAACTTAAATACTAGCCAGAACAAAGCACAGCTTCAGCACGCAGACGAGCTAAAGTTTCGACGATCTAGTCGATTCCAACGGCGTCAGAATCATTGAACTTGAACGTCAGACAGACGTAGCGCCATCCACAAAAAAAACGTAGAGTTAAAAACACATAGCCCAAAGAGAGCTAAGGTAGGCAGTGTAGGGTAGACCGAGTACAATTGTAACATTTTCGACAAAATCACTGTTTATAACAACAATTTGAACTTAGCGTATTTGAAAATTGGCTTTAATTAAACCTTAGTTATTAGACTACTAAGAGATATGGTTGTAGTGACATTATCTGCATTACAAAAAACACCAGAAGGCAATGTAAAAAGTCAGAAAAAATGTTACAAACGACCCCATACCCGGGGCAGTTGTAACAGTAATTGGGGTCAATTGTAACACTTGCAAAATAATGCAAGTAATGGTTGTTATGTACTCGTACTTATTTATTAAAACATTATTACATAATGTTATACTTTTTTATAATTTTAAATTTTAAAAACATCTATTCAGTAGGTACTCGTAGATGGTTGTGATGAATCTGTACGATTTGTTGCATTATTTGTTTGTTTCAAAATAGAAGAACTTGTATCCTGTAAATTTTTACATCTTCTACATTTTTTTTATTCGGATTTGGCCGGTCGGTAACATAAGATGAAAGATGGCCCAAAAACAAGGTCCGTAAATATGTTGCGATTAAATGGGCAAATGCTAGTAGCGTGGCCCATGGAAGTTATGCTCCACTTTCATTCTGATTAGCCTCCCGTTTTCTTTGATAGCGAAGTAGTGACACGTAACATAATAGTTATTTAATAAACTAGTTTGTTAATGAAAGCGATTAATAATCAAAACTGTTTAATAGTTGTCTTTAATAGTTGAGATAATAGATGAATACATTAAAATGTTATTACAAAGTATTCTTATTCATTTATTTAAATAGTTTTTGCTACGCTACGCTTACCTTCTAAGGTAAATCTTAAGATTTGTAAACATTTTACAAAATATTCACAAATTATTAACTGCAATTATAGAACTAAAATACAAAAAACACATAAAATTTTTTCTATACCTGCTTAGAAAGAGGGTTTATGGTTCTGTATCATTGGGGTAGTTATCGTTAAATATACAAGAAATATAAATGTAACCATCCAATCCTTAAAAATTTGATAAAGTATAAAGAAAATTAAAAACTAGTTAAATATTTGTAAATATTCAGTAAGGTTTAAACGTTCCATTTGACCCCGAAAAAATTGTTACAATTGTCCCCGGTCTACCCTACTGCAGAAAAATTACTTTTACAATACATATATATCCAGTACCTACATCTTCTTGAGAAAAACTGATCTTGGTTTGCGGTGAAGCATTATAAACACCTCACCAATGAACATGCCACTCCTTTGAATGTCTTGTACGTAGTTTCGTGAATCACATGTCAAGGAATAATAAAGAATCAAACTTACAAACGTAATATTGCAATAAAGAACAAGTTTGATCGTAAAATAATATAATTAGGTATATAAACAAATATCACGAGCGATATTTATTCGAGAATAACCATGAGCTTGTGCATTAAAGACGTAACAAATTTTCAAAGATTTTGCATAAATATTGTCAGATGTGGTTCTCGTCCTAAGCATGTAGCTTTTATATTGGATGGTAATCGTAGATACAGCAAAAAGACAAATATTTCGCTGAAAGAGTCGTATCACTTGGGTTTCAACAAACTTTACGAAACTTTGATATGGTGTGATTATATGGGAGTTAAAGAAGTATCGTATTATCTTTTAAGCATACACAATTTTGAAAGAAGTGAAAGCGAAGTGGAAACTTTACTGAAAATGTTACGAATAGTAAGTAATAGTGTCAACAAAGAATTGGAAAAACTCTTGAAACGTGAAATTTGTGTGAAAATTAAAGGTGACACTTCATTAATTCCGAAAGATATAAAGAAATTGCTAATGGAAGCTGAAATGAAAACAAAAGATTGTACAGGAATCGTCTTCAATTTTGTTATATTTTATACTTCACAGCATGAAATAACAAAAGCGGTTTCTAAAATTGTAAAATCTGAAGGTATTCAAAGTGAAGATATTAACCAGGAATTGATAACCAAAAATTTGTATATTCAACGCGATGTCGATTTGTTGATCAGAACTTCAGGAGAAACACGTCTCAGCAATTTTCTTCTATGGCAAGTATCAAAGGCCCTTATTGTTTTTGAAAAAAATACTTGGCCAGAATTTTCATTCTGGAATTTTTATATAATACTCTTAAGATATCAGCGTTTCTGGAATTGCAAATCAAAATGATGGGTAATTGGATTATAAATGATTAATGCTTAAAATATGTTTATGATAAACTACTGTATTGGTATAGTAATATATTTTTGTTTTATTTTACGTAAATTTTCTGTTTTCTATCTCAACGTAATAAAATATTGCAATTTGTTGCTATTATAATTTTTTATTTGAAGCTTATTCGACATAACAATTTATTGATATAACAAGTGTTGAAATTACTTTACCTAGTGCGTCAGCAAACACGTTCTATTCAAAACGAAAAATAATTTTCAAAAATGGTGTTCCAACATCTAATTTAAAATTTCAAAGAACTAGATTTCAACATATTCCGAGGCTTTTACCACTGACGTTGGCGATAAAAATCATGTACTATGTTTAATAACAACTTTTTGTTAATGAAAATTTTTAATTCTTTTTGTAAAAATTACACTGATGTCGTAACAATATAAAATGTGAGAATTAAATGCTCATAATAAATGCAAGACTTAATTTCAATTTATATTAAATATGCAAGTTATGCAGTTAACATCGAAAATTATCAAGGCTACCGACTTATCAAAATAATTTTTCAAACAAGAATACATTTTTAAGAAATCTAAGAGGGATATTTACAATAATTAAAGAACAAGTTTGATCACAATAATAATATTGGTATTCCTTTTAGTATAAAAGTAAGAATTTTCATAGATTCTTCTTAGTGCTCCACCATGAACTTGTGTTTCAAAGATGAAGTGACAAACTTTCAAAAATATGTTTGAACGTTATCAAGTGTGGTTCTCTTCCATGTTGCTTTTATGTTGGCTGGAAATCGTAGATAGAGCAAAAAGGCAAATATTGCGTTAAAGGAATTGTATCGGCCGGGTTTGCACAAACTCTTTGAAACTTTGACATGGTGTTATTATTTGGACATTTCAGAAGTCACATTTTTTGCTTTAAGTCTCCATAATTTAGAAAGAAGTAAAACTGAAGTAGATAATTTAATGCAACTGTTACAAATTGCAAGTAGTAGTATAAATAATGAAATTGAAAAATTCTTGGAACGTAAAATTTGTGTGAAAATTAAAGGCGATACTTCGTTAATTCCGGATAGTAGGTACATAAAGAAACTGTTGATGGAAGCTGAAATGAAAACAAAGGATGGTAGAGTATTTGTCTTAAATATGGCTATATTTTACACCTCTCAGAATGAAATCACAAAAGCGGTTGCCAAAATTGTAAATTTGGAAAATATTCAAAGTCAAGTTAAACGAGGAACTGATAACCAAAAATTTATATATTCAACGCGATGTCGATTTATTGATCAGAACTTCAGGAGAAACACGTCTTAGCAATTTTTTTCTATGGCAAGTATCAAAGGCACTTATTGTTTTTGAAAAAAATACTTGACCGGAATTTTCCTTCTGGAATTTTTATAAAATTCTCTTAAGATATCAGCATTTCTGAAATTGCAAATCAAAATGATGGGTAATTGGATTATAAGGATTAATGCTTACGTAATAAAATATTGCAATTTGTTGCTATTACAGTGGGGCCCGCTTAATGTGATCACATTGGGACTTGAGGTTTTTGATAACAATAACCGATTGATAAGAATAAAAGGAAAAAATTTTTATTGGTTATTTATTAGTATGTAGTACATCTACAAAAATTAATTAATAAAAGTCACTCATTGTGAAATTTTCAAGTAGGACTGAATCTTACAACACACATTAACAGCAAACTATCGTCTATTTATGTATTTAAACGACGGAATTGATAATTAACATAAATATGTAATGTGTGACGTTGATTTTCTTGCTAACACCTGACTTTATATTATGTGGGTGGTATGCACAATATAAAAAAATGGTTGTAACTGAAAATCTACTCCTTTGCTCGTGGGAGAAAATAATCTTAAGAATAATATGATAACATTAACCAAAATCTGATAACTATAAGCGATGTTTTTTGTGTGTAATAAATAATAATATATGTCCGTTCCGTTCTTGGCAAAAGTGATAACAATATCCGAATGATAACATTAACCGCGGTCACATTAAGCGGGCCCCACTGTATTATTTTTTATTTAGAGCTTATTCGACATAATTATTAAGTGTTGAAATTACTTTACCTAGTGCGTCAGCAAACACGTTCTATTCAAAACGAAAAATGATTTTCCAACATCTAATTTAAAGTTTCAAAGAACTAGATTTCAACATATTCCGAGGCTTTTACCACTGATGTTGGCGATAAAAATCATGTAGGATAAGGTGACTTAAAACGGAATATGTAGGTAAAATAGGACATAGTTGTTTCTCGCATAACTAAAGCTAACAACATTGTGCATTTGCATAAACGTATAAAGCGTCAACGCTACAGTTAATAATTCGTCAACAAAATTGCAATACACGTGTTATTACGAAAGTTGCAGAGGTTTTATTCATTTCATTAAGCATTACTATATATTTGTATTTAACGGCATAAGCTCCTCTAACAGAACATCTTCTCATTTGACATTTTTAGTTGACTTGTTATTATCTATACAGATTAAGGTATCGTGTAGTGGTTATAGCTGTGATTCCAGACATCACCTGTTTTTTAAGCAGTAAGTTTAAAATATAAGTGCAAGTGTGGGTAAAATGGGAAAAACTCATCGCTGTAAAACGGGATAGTATGACTACTGTGGCGAAGGATGGATCATGTGCATTCGATGCCGCAAATGGGCACATGATGCATGTGCTGGTGTGAGTGATGAGGACGAGGAATATCAATGTGATATCTGTTTCCAAAAATAAAATTAATGTACCCACTTGAAATAAAAATGTTCTTAAGCATATTTTTCTATTTTAAATTTCTATCCCATTTTACCTATTGCGTTTTCCCATTTTATGTACATATTTTTTCTAATTATCGTATAGAATTTTTTTAGTTCATTTTTAACTATTTTCTTATTAATTATTGGGAGAGTTAATAACCATATTACGCACCTACGATTTTAGAAAATGTTTAAACAATTGAGGAGCAGACATTCTATATGCAGTATGTCCATTTTCTGAAATTTTCACGATAGCAGTAAAACTACCACAGGTTTAAATGATAAGTTATTAAAAACGTAATTTTTGCAATAACACAGTGTAAATTACACTATGAAGTATCCATAAATGAAGCAAATATTCGATTGGCGGTTTTGCAAAACAGCTAAAAAATGTATTGAACAAACTGCACTTTGTATTTTCTACATTGGACAAACTGCATATAGAATGTCTGCTCCTCAATTACTCTAGTCTGTACCCAATGGCAAACGCTAAGTATCCCATTTTAAGCCACCTTCCCTACTATGTTTAACAAAAACTTTTTGTTAATAAAAATTTTTAATTCTTTTTGTAATAATTACACTGTATATTAATTACACATAATAAATGCAAGACTTGATTTCAATTCTGTTTAAATATGCATGTTAAGCAGTTAACATCGAAAATGTTCAAGGCTACTGACTTTTCAAAATAATTTTTCAGACAAGAATAAATTTTTAAGAAATCTAGAAGGGATATTTACAATAATTAAAAAACAAGTTTGACCACAATAATAATTTTGGTATTCCTTTTAGTATAAAAGCAAGAATTTTCCTAAATGATTTTTAGTGCTCCACCATGAACTTGTGTTTTAAAGATGAAGTGACAAACTTCCAAAAATTATGTTTGAACGTTATCAAGTGTGGTTCGCTTCCAAAACATGTTGCTTTTATTTTGGATGGAAACCGTAGATACAGCAAAAAGGCAAATATTACGTTAAAAGATGCGTATCAGCTGGGTTTGCACAAACTCTTTGAAACTTTAACATGGTGTTATTACTTGGACATTCCAGAAGTCACATTTTTTGCTTTAAGTCTCCATAACTTAGAAAGAAGTAAAACTGAAGTAGATAATTTAATGCAACTGTTACAAATTGTAAGTAGTAGTATAAATAATGAAATTGAAAAATTCTTGGACCGTAAAATTTGTGTGAAAATTAAAGGCGATACTTCGTTAATTCCGGATGGCATAAAGAAACTGTTGATGGAAGCTGAAATGAAAACAAAGGATGGTGGAGCATTATTTGTCTTAAATATAGCTATATTTTACACGTCTCAAGATGAAATCACAAAAGCGGTTGCTAAAATTGTAAATTCGAAAAATATTCAAAGTGAAGATATTAACGAAAAATTGATAACCAAGAATTTGTATATTCAACACGAAGTTGATGTACTGATCAGAACTTCGGGAGAAACACGTCTCAGCAATTTTCTTCTTTGGCAGGTATCCAGAGCGCTTATTGCCTTTGAAAAAAATATGTGGCCGGAATTTTCATTTTGGAATTTTTATAAAATTCTTTTGAGATATCAGCATCTACATAATAGAGCATTATAATTAGATTAATAATGCTAATATTTAAATTTTTTTTATTATGTTGTACTACTTACTTTTTATCCAATAAATTATTTCCTTAATAATTCATGGTTGAGAACAAATACTTTTTAAGAAGGATCATATTGATAATAAGGCGTAATAAGTAGGATTTATTTTGATATACAGTAAATTGTGAAAGTCTGCACTTTGTTGCTGTTCACTATTAGTTAGTGTATTTAGTCATGGACGCAATTTCGTCAAATTGGTTCGACGCAAATCCATCAGTGAAATGAAGACCCAAGTGAATCAAAATATTTGATAAAATTTGTTATCAACTTGGTGATGTGGTAATTAGTAACTATGGAATTCCTGCTATTACATCAACATTGTTTGGTCAATGTGCCTATAGCGAGGATGATCTATTGGATGAGGTCATGGCCAAAAGAATAGCAAATTAAATTCTTCAAAAAAACTATTATTGTTTAAACTTAACATTGGGATCCTTGTCTACTAATACTCTGTATTATTCGTTTAGAAGTTTGTTATATGTAATATACTGTCGTATTATTTTGAAATGAAGAAGATTTAGAATTTTTGTTTTATTGTACCTTTTAATACTATGTAAATTTTAAAAATTTGTGGAATGACTCCGAGTTTTATGAAGCCGAGAAAGGGAAAGTGGTCAGAATTTTTTGAAAAATATTAATTATTTTAGTGAAATAAAGTAAAATTAGTAACAAAAATGTGTGTTTGATTTCTTTTGGTTTTCTTCAAAAAAAAGAAGAATTTTGGAAAAGTTGTAGAAAGTAATTTCGATTCATTGCAAAATAAATTTTGTAAAATTTTGAATTGATTGGGCTCAGTTGGCCGTGACGCATGATCGTTGATAAATTCAAGAAGTTTATTGGGATCCGTCAGATGGGAGGAGCCTAAAAAATATGGCTACCTTAAGAGAAAGTTTCAAATACGAGATATAGTTTACGTGCAATCCAATGATTTTCAAAGTGATTTTTTAATATATTCAGGTTCTATTAGTTGTCTAATTTGAATTTAAAATGTAGTAAGTTGACTTTTTGCCAACTTTCTACAACATTGGAGAGGGAGTCCCCCTCCATCCCCCCATGGGCACATCCCTGCATAACAGTGATAAATAATGATAAGTATAAGAGCAATATGTGATTGGGCTGGTACCAATCCTAAACAAAGGAATTTTGTGAAAGCAGAACGGATTCTGCAAGCCGGTCATATTGTAAAATGTCGTAAAAACAGAAATAAAAATGAGCGGAAAGACACGGTTAGTTTGTTAGTTAGACTTTGCTCGCGGAGAAAACGTTGCAGACTCTATTATTAATAACGCAAATATGCAATAAATTGTTTTTAATGTTCTAATTTGTAGGAACTTCACGATACACAATCAACTCACTACTGTTGCCGTGTTTAGCTTTCCCTTAATCTAGTGACATATTTCACCACCAGATGTCATATGCTCATTTGACGGATCCCAATTATTTTTAAACACTGAATATTTTTTTTAGAAATTTAGTAATTGAATTTTTTTGTCATCTGGCTTTCCTGTACGTGGGACATTTTGGTAACCAATATGAAAATATTTCCATATTTAATTGTATTATGATAATAAATTTTGTGTTAATTAGCCTGCTCTAGTATTATAATTACAAAATTCTTTATTTTAATTATTTTATATTTTCATATGCTTATTTGGATTAGTAATTATGTTTTTTTATTATTGCATAATATAAAAATTACTAATTTGATTATAATAATCTTGAATAAAGTTCAAGTTTGTTTAGACTTTAATACAATATTTACATATTAAAATTTATATGAAAGGGCTGCTCTAATTTTCAAATTCAAAAAATTGAAAAAAATTTCATCCTGGAATTTTTACAAAATTCTATAGATATCAACATTTTTGGAATTGAAAATCAAAATAGTGATAATAAAAATTATATTACAAGAACTAATTAAATAAATATAATTTTTTTAAATTGTATATAAAGTTATAAATAACGAATTAATTATTAAATAAAATTTTTATTTATATTATATTAATAATATTTTTTTTATAATAATTTTTAAATAGAATAAAAAGATATATAAAAAATTTGATTATTATTTCGAACTTGAGTCAATTTAAAAAATCATATTTATTTAATCTTCTTCTTCAAGTGCCTATCCGAATCCGGATGTTGGCGATCTTCCTGGCTAAGCCAAGAAGACTTTTCTAGGGAAATGTTAATGGGGTGGTTTCCTGTTGCCTTCCCCCATAGTCCACAGATCGACTTTGGACTTTTTAGATCACAGCATATCCGACGCAACCAGGATTAGAACCGCGGTGCCCCGCTCTCTAGTCTATCCGTGTTTGATTTACGCTAGACTGCTGGTCTATTTATTTAATTTCAAGAGTTAATTATTTAACAATTTAAATATATTATATTGATGTTTAAAATATGTGTAAACTATTGATTTTAAAATAATTATTAAAATATTTTTATAGTGATATATTTTTGTTTTATTTTCTTCAATGGTGGAAGTTTTAGTGACGTAATTGTACAATATGTGTAAGTCAATTTTTTGTTTCCTTTTTCAAGGTAATATAATTGCAATTTGTTAATTTTTATTTTGGAATTTAATCGATATATTATTAGTGTAAAGTTTTAATTCTGGGCTCGATCCCCAACCCGGCTACAAAATTTATCCAACTTCATTATAACCCTCTCCCATCGGAAGGCAATGGCAAACCACCGAGAGTAATTTGCCAAGAGCATTATGATCATGTTGTCTAGTAATCGACGGCTCGATTACACGATTGGACACATGAAAATAATCACTACGCGTCTGTTAAGACGGATAGACTGGAAAAGAGAGATTAGTGAAACCAAAAATCAATTTTTTCTAAAAACCGCAGTTTCATAAGTGAGTTGCTGCACTCTCAAAATCTCTTGGAAATAAAGACCAGGTGGGCCAGAACTGTTTAACGAAAGCAATGTAACATAAACACGGTCAAGATCACTTCCAGATGTAGAAGAAAGAGAAAACCTTTAATTTTGAAGGTAATTATTAACATAGCTAAAAAATTAAACAATGGTTCTGATTAGTAGAGAGGAACTCCAGGTAAAGGATCCTCCAGACTAAGTCGACCAAGCAGGAGGATATATTAACTACATTATATTGTTTTTGCAAACAGCTATTAAAAATATAAAATTTTCTAATTTTTTTCAAAATACTTAGAAAAAATCTTGAGAAAAATTGTAATGTTTTCTAGAAATATTAGGTACAAATTATTTTTACAAATTAATAATTAAATGTTTTAATATTTCAATACCAATTTTCGCGTTTGATAACAACATTTTGAATTTAGTGCTTTTATCGTCGCTTTAATGCTAGTTGAGAGTATCTGTTAGTAAAATCGTTCCAAATATCTGCACGTGGTTAAATATACTAATTTTTATTCTTTTTATTGTTAAATTAATTAAAACTGCAGAGTTGTTATATAAAATGAGGTCCCTTGTAAGTAACCATATTATTATAATTGAATATAAAGTAAACTAAAATTCCAAAAAAAAAATTTTTAAATTTTTTGTTTGGATTTAATTAAAATTTGACGATTCTTTAACCATTTTGTTGATTTTATAAACATTTTAGGAGTTCTTCTGTGTAAATGGATTGAATGAACCCAGTGATATAAAGCCAGAAATAAGAGATGAAGAAGTGGAATCTTATTATAATATTTCTTGGGTAAATAATAAGCGGCATATTAATGTCGCTTTTCAAGAGATTAAAGCAATTGAAGCGTAATACAAAGTTTATTAATGCTTATAACAATTTTATCTACCTTATTTTTATTAGAACATACACAATGCATAGTAATTTGACCGAAGAAGATCTTAATGTACTCAGAAACTTTTGGCAAGATACGGTTTTGAAATTACGGCTCAAATCCATTCCACAGTGGCCAGTTCAGCAAAGAAAAGAACCATTTATTGCAACTGTGGAATTGTATATGAAAGCTACTTTTGATAATGTGCGAGGTGATGAAATTCATTTTGTTGAATTGATCTAACAATTAATTTAATTTGTTTTAAATATTTTTAGATTACTTTTTTGGCAATATTATACATTGGGGAAGTAATAATTACTTGGCAGTTTGTTTGAATCAGGTTGTTAGAATAATCCCTTTCGATAATTTTAGAGAAAAGAAATCATTTCCTCACGAGTATGAGATCAAGCTTAACAATAATAAAACTTGCTCAGGTCTTCTCTGGAATCGCAAGGCAACTTGCATTGCAATCTCTACAAAAGTAAAAGAAATAGAAGTATGGAATCCAAAACAAAATAAGGTTTATTTTAACAGTTTTAAGAACATATTGAGTAATTTTAAAATAATATACTTTAGTGTACGTATTCTTATCGGTGTAAATGTAAAATTAAAACGTGTACAATTGATTCAATGGAATGGTCTAATTCAGATAATTTAATCAGTGGTTGCAGTAATGGGTATTTATGTTTTTACAATAAAAATTTACCAGAAATTAATTTCGAAAAGATTCATGATGGTTCTATTACGAACATAAAGTTTTCAAGTCAAGATCGATATTTAGCTACATGTAGTATAGATAGCACAGTAAAAATATGGACAATGCCAGAATTTGATCTACATCATAGATTTACATGTTTTAAGCCTACTAAGGTAATAAAATGGAACTAATATTTTTGCTTTTGTTTATTATGCACCAAAATTTAGGCAATAGCTTGGCATCCATGGACTGAACATCACTTTGTTATTGGAGGATTTGCAAAAAATAATGTATTAACATTATGGAATCCAAAAGAAGTAGACCAGTTTCAACAACTTGATTCTGTTCCAAATTGTGGAGATGATATTTTTACTGCAAGAGATTTAACGTTTAACCCTACTTCTGGGGAGTTAGTGGTAGTATTATGATTGATTTTTCTGATTTTTTGAATAAATAAAACATTTATTTTCAGGTGAACTATACGGTGTTACCAGGTCATAGTAACACTATAAGTAAATGTCGAAGTTTAATATTTGTATATTCTAATTTACTATCAATGGTTGATATAATACATTGGCACCAATTTTCTGTATTACATCTAATGTGGAATAATGACGGTACAAAATTATGTAAGTTATTTATATCTTTCTTGAAAGGCGCAAATTTTATTTTATTATTTTTAGTTACATTGGATGTATCAGGTAAAGGAGCCGTATGGGATTTTTTGGGTGATCAGGATAAAACATTTATAAAATCTAAATCGTTTCTTGAAATAGAATATGGTGATATACCTAGATACTAATAAATAATACAGTATATTATTTTGTAATTTTTTTGTATGTTAAATTCAAATAGCTTTTCAATAAATTAATTATTAAACATTTATTGCAGCAAATATTTATTATTTGGTGGCAAAAATTATCATCAGCGTAGTTGTTGGTCCATTTTTAATGATTCCAACATTGATAAATTTGTGAAACTTGCTATTTAAACAATAAATCTGTTTAACGATTAAGGAGAGTGCAGAAGTTTTATATACGTTTTATCTGAGCTTCTGGGTGATAATACAAAATTTGTAGTTTTTGTAATAATCATTTTCAATGCAGCTTATGTAGATTTGACTTGGTTTCGAGCCAAGTTATTAAATCTGCACAGGATCTCTTGCAACTAATTGTAAGAGCAGGAAGTTAAACATTTGTTAGACTGTTTTCTTCTCTCGGTTGGCCATGTTGGTTTTGGGCTTGATATGGTGATGGTGCCTAATCTCCTTGAGGAGGAGTAGAAAAAGCCATTTGCGGTATTCAACGGAGATGGTTCTTGAGCGGGATGGAGTGTGCACAAAGAAATTTAGGATGATGTGGCGCACTACACCCGGGTACGTTATGGTTTTGTTAGGTCCATGTGTGAGGGTTATTTTTCAATCAGGTAGAAAATGTCGCGACTTGTCCTACTGAAGTCAGTATAATATTGGTTAATATGCTTGATGCTTGTCATGGGCAATTACTAGAGCGAGTCATGGTTGCAAAACTTGGTTTCGGAGACGGTGTGCGACTACCAGTACGATTTTGTGCGTGACCGACGTACCAAAGATGATTGGGACGAAGTAATCTATCGTATCAAAGAATCAACAGAAAGATTTTTGTAGTGTTTAATGACCTTCTGTGTTTAGTTATTCTTAAGAAAAAGGTGCTCTATCTCTAAACAGGTATCCTACGATGCGGATAGATAGCAGTCTTCGACGGTTACGTATGTTCAGAAAACTAAATATCTTTAAAGATCAGAGTTGGGGAAAGCTTAATATCCTCCGACTTTGTTTCCTATCTTTCAGAGTCAAGATGGTCTCTGTCGTTGCTGTCTGCGGTGGTCTGAGGAGAGACTGAGTAGTCTCCGGAGAAAAGCCGTGAGTATACTCATGAAGACCTACTTGTGGAGTATATGCGGTATGGTGTAGGTGTATGGGGAGGATTTTATAAAATTTTACCTAATATGGATTTGTAATAACTGGCAATGACTGTAATCATTAGTCAAACAATTAACAAGTTTGGCGATTCCACTACTGACTGGCAATCTTTGTATTCTCTTAAATTGGAAGAATTCCATTGTTTGTCGCCAACATATTTTTTTCCAATTCTTACAAAAGTACAGATCTCATATAATAAGGAAGATACCGATGATAAAATATCAAGTAAAAGAAATTATCCAAGAAACTTTAATTGTCTTTCTACATGAATGTCTTTAAATTTTAAAGTTTCAATGTGACCATACAAGTGGAACCTAAACTATAAATCAAATTATAACAGTGATAAATCGCTTAGGTATTTTTCTCTAACTTTTGCTATTTTATAGAAAAAATTATTCGAATTTAAAAATATTTCTTCAAGATAAGAAATTTATTATTATATCAGTCAAAATGAGTTGTATCGAACAATATAATTTTATTGCTAATTGTGGAAGTTCATTAGTATTCTTTATGGGTTTTTTGTGCTTCTTCAATGTTTGAAATGTTGTATTTTGTGACATTAAAATTGTTTTGTAAATTTCATTGAACTTAACTCTTGAACTTAATGAAATGAAATGTGAAAAATGAAAAATTAGCAATTTAATTATAACTTAATTAAATACCCATTAATCTAAGTGTTGTAAATTAATTAATATTTCTAGTAATAAAAGCATTGGAGAATTGTCTGTATAATAAATTACTTAATAGTGTTATTCTTCAGCTTGCCCTAGCATTATCTGAAAAATCATATTAACAAATTATAATTTCATTAACTGATAAATTTCTGTACAGTTTAACCTGAAAAAATTGTGGGTGACTATAAAATAATGAATATATTTATAAAGAAAACGTTTACTACCCAACTTCTAATTTACTGCTTAATTAATGCTTATCTGTAAACCCAAATTACATTTGGATAGATCACGCAATTTTCATTATTGGAAGGAGTGGTTTAATGTACTTATTTGCTAGTAGTAACCTTACGGATTTGACAAATTAAAAAATGGCAACTGACGAACCAAAAGAGAAGCAGAAAATTAAAAAATATTCAAGAAGTCTAAGACACTTGCGGTGTTACTTTTTAGAATACTGCACAAATACGAGCATTCATGGATTTAAATATTTAGGGGAACGTCGTAGCACAATCGAAAAGTGAGTACCATTATGTTGTTATCGATGTTTTAGATTAAATCTTACATTACACAATCCAAGTTATTCATGAATTTTGTGACCTTTACATTAATTAACGTAACTTTTTGTTTTACCGAGTTGGTGAATGCAAAAGTTACAGCGTTGCCTGAATTCTTTCATGAATTACTTGGACCGAGTAATACCAAAATAAACAATTTCTTTTAGATTATGGTGGGCAATTTGCATCACAATTTCCCTTTATCACTGTAGTATGTTGATTATTCAAACTTACAAAAAATGGGTACAGTCTCCAGTGGTGGTAACATTTTCAACAAATGAAATGCCAATTTGGGAAATTCCTTTCCCTGCAGTTACTATTTGCCCTCTTACTAAATCAATAAAATCCAAATTTAATTTTACCAAATTGGCGTTATTAAAAAATAATACTGATGAAAATGAGCAATCTAAATTAAATGCAAAATATTTTGAGTACATGGCTCTTATATGTAGCAGCAACCTACAACTTTTCAGCGACAGAAACGCTAAATGGATCATTGATCCAGACGTAATAAACTTTTTCATGGAGGTACATTAACTTTTCCATATCCAAACTTGATAATTTCAAATATATCCATCACTTAGGTGCAGCCTAATTTTACTCATACAGTGAGAGATTGTATGTGGGCAGGCCAGCCATGTCCAAATGAAACCAGTGAAATGTTTAAGCCTGTGATAACCTCTGACGGAATTTGCCATACATTTAACATGTTAGACAGAGACGACATATTTACGGATGATGTTGTGTGAGTTAAAATCAATATCAAACATTGAAGTAATATAAACTTAAATGTAATTTTAGTAAAGACCACTATGAAGACTTTTCCATTTCGCATCATCCACCATCAGAGTGGACAGCTGAAGATGGATATAATAAAAATTCAAGTTTAACATCTTTTCCATATAGAACAATTGTGTCGGGAAGAGGGGGAGGACTAAATTTGGTATTGTTGACCGTTGATGAAGACTTAGATTATATTTGTGGAGATGCTTTACAAGGCTATAATGTATAAAATTAATGCCTGGTTTATTAAAAAAAAAAATTATTCGACGTTTTTAGGTGCTACTTCATCAACCAGGTCAAGTACCGATGCCTAGATTGGACTTACACCGAATTGGTTTAGACGAAGATGTTACTATTTCTGTTAAACCAAATGTAATGAAAACATCCAAGGAAATAAAAGATTATACATTCAAAGATCGGAATTGCTTTTTGCATGGTGAAAAAAACTTAATATTTTTTAAAATTTACAGCCAGGAAAATTGTTTGTTTGAATGCCTCGCTGAGTTTACCAAAAAGTACTGCCATTGCGTTGGATTTTTTATGCCACGTATGTTTAATAACTCTTTATGGCAATACGGTATTTTAAAAAATGTTTTAGGTTTCAACACCACACAAGTTTGTGGACCAGCCGCTGAGGAGTGCGTAGCTAAGTCTTGCGGTACTATCATTTTATTTTGTTGTTACTTTCTTTCTAAATCTTAGCTTTTAGCAAAATTTCTTACTAGTGAAATTTCTTTTAAAATTAATCATCCCAACGAAAAGAATTTTAGAAACGTATCTGAGGATGATATATATCGAGATTGTAACTGTTTGCCATCTTGTGAATCTTTAGCCTATGATGCTGCAGTTTCGCAGTCCAGTTGGGATTGGTCTAAAGGAATAAATATTATGCTGCCAGATAATGATACTCAAAGGTACGATAACCAGCAAATTATTTTATTGTGAAGTTTTTTTATAATATGCATTGCATTATTTTCTAGATATCATTTAACAAAGTTGAGAATATACTTTAAAGATATGCAATTTACTACGTCACAAAGAGGGGAATTATATGGAAATGCCTCTTTTATAGCCAATTGTGGAGGTTTGTTAGGATTATTTACTGGTTTTTCGATATTGTCTTTAGTGGAATTTGTTTATTTTGCCACTTTGCGGTTTGCAATTAATTTGCGCAGACACGGAAGGCGCCACTGGTCGGGAGCAAATAATGTATCATCGTCTTCATCCGAATCAGACGAATAATCGATTTTTGGTACAGGTATTATTATTGGCCGACGATCACCAGAATCACATTTAGAAAATTATATTGCACGTAATTTTTTTTATAGGATTACATATAAATTTCTGAATCGTTCATATTTTAGAAAAGAAACACGAATGATAAAGCCATTCTGTACTTCAAGTAATAGTTAAATATTCTATTTGCACAAATTCCAAAATTAAAAAATAATGGAGATGTGGCAGCAAGATTAACATTTGCTTCAACGTGGTTATAGTAAAGTTATGTTTGGAGAAATTAACTGTACAATTAATTTTTTGATTAAAATTTGTTTGCAATTATATTAACCAGATTTAGTTTTATGGCGATTCAACTAACTTTATAATTTGAAAAGGACCATAATTATTTGATCTTAGGCCTCATTTTAAGTTAACAAATAATAAATGCATTGTGCAGATAAACAAACACATCGATAATATAATTTAATTTAACGACTTATAAGGGCTTGAACAAATTTTTAATAAAAAATAAATCTGTGGTGAGGGTGCTGAATTTATTTCAACCAGAGTGCCCCGATTTCGAAAGTATTGCATTTTTAAATAATTTAATATAATTACTATAATTTTTTGCTACCGTTGATGAGCACAAAATTAGCACAAAATTAAAGTATAAATCGTTATTTTTAAAATTGTAATATTTTTATTTAAGATTTAACTCAGGAAGAAAACACTACATCAGCACAAAATTAGGGTAAAACTATAGTATATTCAATTTTCACAGTTATGACTTTTTTGAGGTGGGTGATACTTTAGCACTCTCACGTTTAAATTTTTGTTAGTTTTTTTTTCAGGATTTTCAGGAAATGCATTCATCAAATTAATAAATAAAAAAATCAAACGTACATAACTCATTTAAGAATTTTAATGTCATAAATTGCCTGCTTTTCATATTGAAAATTAATACATCCTATAGATATTGACTAATTAATTATTAATAATAAAGCAGTTCGTATTCCATTATAACTAATTAATTGATCAAAAAATTGAGTGTTTGTCGAGCAATTAAGTTATAAAAAAAGTTATTTACACGAAAGTAATATCTACCAAGAGAGGAATTGCTAATGGATTAATGGCCTTGATGATTGACCAGTAATAGAACCTTATAGTGACAGAGTCGGCTCTTCTAATCTTAATTCTATAAAGTTTGTACAAGCATCTTATGGATACAGTTAATTTTCATTTGAGTACAACCCTTTTATAGCTAAGTTATAGAAAATATCGTATCGATTATAAGCAGCAGTCACTTTGGACGACTTTCGCAGTGAGTATTTTACCTACATCAAAAACTTTATTAGTTATATTAATTAATTTGCCCTTTTTAATTATTTGTTTTAAGAACCAAAATGACCGTAAAAGTGATAACTGGTCCAACATCTGATCCTGAAAATATGGCACCCACATTCTTACAAAATCTTCGAAACTATTTCAACGAATATTGCACCAATACCAGCATTCATGGTTTAAAATTTTTAGGTGAAAGACGGCGAAGCATTGTCGAAAGGTAAATTTGACGGTTCCAAAATTTGGATAACATTATAAGAATTTTTAGAATATGGTGGTTGATAATAATAATAATTTCTTTGTACTTTTGTATAAAATCGATACTGGAAGCCTATCAAAAGTGGACTTTATCGCCGGTAGTTGTATCGTTTGCAACAACAGAAACTCCAGTTTGGCAAATTCCGTTTCCAGCAGTTATCATCTGTCCACAAATAAAAGCAAATAAAAGCATGATAAATTATACAAATTTACTTCAAAGGAAACTAAATAATCAAATGCTTACCGACGAAGAGTAGGCTAAAATGAAATACAGGTGTTCCAAATTTACTTACCTCGCATAATTTTAGATTGAATCAGTTACGGCTTATGACCAACATTTGCAGTTATGGAAAATCTTTATATCGCGATTCTAATGTTCTGGATACTTTTGATAACGAGGAACTTGCAACTTTTCTCATGCAGGTAATTAAAAGTATGACTTTTGTGGTATGATTCCTGAGAGTTGAAGTAAATATTTGTCAGGTTCGTCCCTCACTAAACTCTACAATTAAACAACTTCGCTGGGCGAATAAAGATTATACCAAAAATTTGGATACAATGCTTATACCTATTATAACAGCTGGAGGAATTTGTTACAGTTTTAATCTGATTGACCCAAGAGAGATGTTTAGATCTCATGAGGCGTGAGTAGCAAATTGAATTGTTGTAGAAAAGAGCAAATCTTTCGTTATAGTGTTGACATCTATGATAAATTTTCGATACCCCATCAAAAATCATCGGAATGGTCGATAGAGAGTGGTTATTCCAAAGAAGCAACATTTGAAACGTATCCAAGAAGATCTGCAGTAACAGGAGGTTTTGGAGGTCTTGATATAATACTTGCTTTTAATTCTTCAGACATGGATTATCTTTGCAGTGAAGCATTGGAAGGTTATAAAGTAGGTAATATTTTAATTCTAACATTTGGGTTAATAAAGAGGTTTTCAGGTGATAATTAACAATCCAGTTCAAAAGCCATTCTTAAACACAATATATTTTCAAGTAGGAGTAAACAAAGACGTGACCGTATCTGTAACACCAAATGTTATTTCAACATCTCCGCAACTGCGTCACTATAAACCGTATCAAAGGAAATGTTACTTTCAAGAAGAAATTAACTTAAAATTTTTTAAAATTTATGATCAACAAAATTGCTTTCATGAATGTTTATCAAACTTTACAAACGAAAAATGTGGATGTGTTACATTCACAATGCTTAGTAAGACGAAGAAAATTTGTTATTTCTTTTAATAGCAAAAGCATTTTAGGGGATAATTCGACTCCTATATGTGGTGCAGCAAAAGCTAAATGTATTTCAAAAGTAGCAAGTAAAAGTTAGAATAATTATTTTGAAATCTTGTTTAAAGTTTGTATAATTTTCAGTTCAGTTTCTGTCGAGGCAGGTTGCAAGTAACGCAGAGGAACAAGTATGCAATAATTGCTATCCTTCGTGCAATTCTTTAAACTTTGAAACAGAAATTTCTCAGTGCGATTGGAATTGGGAAGAACAAGTTCGTCTTAATCAAAAGAGCGATTTTATCCCAAACGGGTAGGAATTTTTAAACTGAATTTTAGAAACTAATAATTAGAAATAATTCTTAGGTTCAAATATACTAACCTGCATATTTTTTACAATAAGCAACAATTTATAACTTCAGAAAGACATGAGTTATTCGGTCAGATGGATTTTCTTGCAAGTTGTGGAGGATTATTGGGATTGTTTATTGGGTTTTCATTTATTTCGGTCATGGAAATCGTTTACTTTTTGACAATAAGATTTGTGTATAATGTTAAAAATTTTGGGAAAAACTATTGGGCCGGTAAAGATAATTTAAATGAAAAACAAATTAATCTTTAGTTTAATTTTATAATAACCTATCTACATATTATATATATAGGTAAAATAATCTATCAATGTTAATTTTCGAAAGAAAATTTGTGCCTATGTGAAATTTTAAATATTATAATATATTTTATTATAGAAATAACTCGAATTTAGAATAATCATTAACTAACTTCTTTCATTTAGCAAATTTAAATTATTTTTAAAATTTAATTCAATATCCGTTAAAAAGATCTTGCTAATGAACTTGCACATTATAACATTTGGGTGCGTTAATATCATTTTAATTATCATACACTTAAACTAATTAGATAAGTGATGATGAGGATGACTGTCTAAATAGAGCCGAATGATCAACCTTATTAAAATTGTAATTGAATTAATTCATTGAGTTTGATAGAAACGTCAGGTGAAGAAAACAATAAATTTAGTCATGATCGCGTTTTATAAATAATATTACATTAACTATGCAAAAAGTTTTGAAATACTTGAGTTAAATTATGTTTTTAATTTGACCCAGATTTCAAAAAATTTTATTATCCTCCAAAGCATCGCTTAATAATAAATAATATTAAAAATAACAAATTATCTTATAATTTTGTTAGGGTATTATAAATACACTGCATAGTAAGTTTATTTTATGTAAAATGAGTATTGGTTTTACTATTTTTATCTTGGCTGGGAAAATAATTCAACTTCGTAGTTAACCATTCATCAATAACATAGTTTCTATTTAACAAAGAAAACTCTCGTGCTTTGGTAATGGAGGTAGAAAAGGATTCAAAAATAAAACATAGTCCAACATGTTTACAAAATGTACGGACATATTTTACCGAATATTGTGCAAATACAAGCATTCATGGATTTAAGTTTTTGGGTGAAAAGAAGCGTAATATTTTTGAAAGGTAAACAATTTGACCACTAGTTTTCTTTTTCTTATACAGTGTATTTCAGAATATGGTGGATTTTGTTTATGGTTGTATCTTTGTACTTCTGTATAAGCCTAATATGGGAAGCATATCGAAAATGGGCACTGGAACCAGTGGTCGTATCTTTTGCAACCACCGAAACTTCAGTATGGAAGATTCCATTTCCAGCAATAACACTATGTCCTCAAATTAAAGCTTCAAAAGGAACTTTAAATTATACAAATTTACTTCTCAGAAGCAGAAATCTTCAAAAATTAAGTTCCACTGAGTAAATTGTAAACTTAAAAGTTTTAGTTAATTAAATTTACGTTTTTCAGGAGAAAAGAATTTAATTATATGTCATTGGTTTGTATGGATAATTGGCATTTGCATGAAGAAAGTAATGCAACAGAATTTTATGACGGTGACGATATTGAAGACTTTCTTATGACAGTAAGTACATAGGCATCTACAGTTTCTATCAGTTAAGTTTACTCAAGCATTATGATGTGCCGCCACCATCGCTAAAAGACGATATGCGTAGGCAAACGCAAAAATGTCAATGTTCCCATTGATAAACAATTTAATAATCTTGTAATAAAAATAACAACAACTTATCAAGCAATTTAATAATCTTTTAAAGTGGGTGAATATGCGAGCGGTTACAATGTCAACTTTCCAGAATTATAGATTCGATTCCCGTCGCTTACCACCTTACTACATAATAATATATTAATATGATTTTAAACTCATTAAATGACTAACTGCTGCCTCCAGATGTTTATTTTTAATAAGTTCAAAATTTTAGCAATCAATACTTTTTCTTTTCAACGATAAGTGCAAATTAAGAACTTTTAAACACAAAAGTGGGATATAGATGGTCCAAAAAGTTCTCCAGTGCTTTGAAAAATGCTTTGTTTTGATACGCCACATTCTTGATATAGCTAAAATCTAAAGTAATCCAGAAAAACGGAAAATTTAAAAGAATCAAACTTTCTAGTCTCATGCTAGCTTCCGTGCTTCGGAAGGCACGTTAAGCTAGTGGTCATCATTGACCACTTTTGAAATTAATGAATTGCCATAATTAACATAAAAACCAGGCTGCAGGCACATCTAAAGGCCAGCCCATCTAGCTACCTAATGGATGTAAAATATTTGTATGCTTATAGAACTAACATTGCTAAGTAAACGACGCAGATGTTGAAAATAACAGGCCTTAAGACTTAAACTAAGTTGAAGAATAAGAAGTTTGATATATGTAATTAATTGATACTGCGGACACGGGGGGCAGACAAAATAATATTGCTTGTTTTTGTTATAAATAGTTATGCTCTATGTAATATTTCTAATATTTGATTATTTAAAAGTTAAATAAACTTCTTTTTTTAACCTTTTAACAAAAATTTTTAATTTTAGAAATTTGAAGAAAACAAATTGTTTCATTCGGAATAAAATTGATTGTGTGCCTTATCTGTTTTAGATTTAATAAAATTTCTGATTCACCTCAAAAAGTGACATTTTTACTCATTTTAAAACAACAATATTTTAATCAATATTATGTAAGAAATTAAATCTTTAAAAGAAAATTTCAAGAATTAGGTGTGATATTAGTATGTGTCGTAAAATATACCGGGTGCTAAATGAGTTAGACAAACATAGGATATTAACGTGTAAAAACTTATTTTTGCAAATTCCGGCTTCCCTAATTATTTTAGAGAAAAATTGAAAGACACAAATATAACGTAGAAATATAAACTACGAGTGATAAGAGCATTAGATTTTATCTAGGTTTTAATTAAAAGGTTAAAAAATTCTTTTAAAATTGTTAAAATTTTGATTTATCAGACTGGCCATGTAAGTTTCCAAGGTAATATTCCATTTATGAATATAAAATTTAATAAAGTGAAAAACTGTTAAACAACGCGTTGTTGATTTTTATTACCTACTTATCAAAAATAATTACCTTGGAACTTACATGGCCAGTGTGATAAATCAAAATTTTAACAATTCTAAAAGATTTTTTTTACCTTTTAAGTAAAAGCTAGATAAAATTCAATGCTCTTATCATTCGCAGTTTATATTTCTACATTATTTTTGTGTTTTTCAATTTTTCTCTAAAGTAGTAATTAAGAAAGCAGGAATTTGCATAAATAAATTTTTACACGTTAATATCCTATGTTCGCCTAACTCATTCAGCACCCGGTAGAATTAAACAAATTTTTTAAACAAAACAACAATTTCGTTCAACGTTTAGGGTTTAGCTATTCTGTAGTAGTCCAATATCCCAAAAAAATACAAAATGATCTATTATTATAATGGCAATGTCAGTATCTCAATTTTCATAATATTTAATAAAATTATCTTAATCCTAATAAATAAAATTCACATTATCATGCATCCGTCTTAGAATGGCTTATTACTTCTAATTGTGGTGTAAATTCGTCTAGCTTCCATCTGATGGATTCCTTCCAAAACTAACTTACATTCTCGTTGTCGGCGTTCTCAACGTTATCACTGGGTCGAACATAATCTTTGACACCATTAAACGTTCATGACACCAATCCATTTGTCAAACCTTGGTTAAAAAATAAAACTTTCAATTTACACTTTTTGTTCATTTCTTTCCAAAATTCTACATTAAATTTTAATTTTCTTCCAAACTTTCCTATTTAACTTGAACAGTTTTTTTTCTTTGCTTTTCAACTTTTCTTGTTTACTTTCGTCTTTTCGGTGTTTATTTGTCCTCGAAACCTTAAGTTATTTTAGCCATACTGAAGGTTTATTTAGTTTTCTTCCAGTTTTTCAATTTTCTTTTCATTTTTTTTTACACTTGACATCTATTTACACTTCTGTTTCTACTATTTTGTCTTTTATATGCACTTTACCATTTGTTTTCCATTCAACATCAAGACTTTCTACTTTCTCATCTTCCTGCCATTTTCATCCTCTCTTCGTTGACAGATTTGCTCTTTTTCTTTTCAATCGTTTTTCTCCTTTCTTCTCCTTTAGTCTTTCTCATATTATGAGAAATTTTTGCAAATTTTATCCGAATACAAAATTCAATTTAATTTATAATTTTCCAATTGTAATTTTACCAATTAATTAAACTAAATTTTATAAAAATATTACTGTGTTATTTCTTTATTTTCTTAAGAAACCTCAATTTGATCAAAATATCTTCAATAGTTTAGACGTCAAAGTTAGAAGACATCGAAAGTCCCAAGTAACTACTTGAATTGCTTCCTGGGGTTAAACATTTAAAGATAAATAATATGCTGTCTCGGACATTTTTGTTCAAAATTTTATTTCTTGCTAACTTGGAATTGGTTGAAAATTGGATTTTATACTCAATTTTTTGTAATCATTACCTACAGTTTTCGCCGCGTTTAAGTTGTGCTGAGAAAATTTTTAAGGTTTTCCAGATACGATTTTTTATACCCTTTGTCAACTACTTATAAAATTAACCAAGTCGAATTTTAGTACAAAATTTTTTTGCTTAAACTTAACTGAAAGCGACCATTAATTATTATTAGTTCTGGTTTCTCTAAATACTATTTTTCATCAGATACAACCAAATATCTCGAGTATTATCGTAGAATGTTATTGGTTAAAAATAAATTGCTTACCAATTTTAAATAATTTATTTATACCAATATTAACCAACGAAGGAATTTGTTTCACTTTCAATCTATTTGATCGAGATGAGTTATTCACCAATAAAGTTACGTAAGTACATTATAATAAATTATAGTCTTTGCCAGGAATTTTTTGTGTTACGTAATTGCACACCTGAACACACATAAGTACTGCAATTAGTTATGTATCCAAAACTAATAGTTAGGATGACGTAACACCAAAGTTCCATGTCAAACCTGTATGCTCAAATTTAACAAAATCTATTTTAGAAACAAATTTTATGACAAATTCAAAATTCCTCATCAACCATTTTCAAACTGGTCGTTAGAGAAGGGATACGATAAAAATGTTAATTTTCTTACTTTTCCAAAACGAACAGCTTTAGGAGGGGCACATGGTGGTTTTGATATAACTTTACAGTTCAATTCTTCTGATATGGATTACCTTTGTGGAGAAGCACTGCAAGGATTTAAAGTAAGAATTAATTTGTGAAAAGCAGGGTAATTGTCATTGTCAAAATTTTAGTTCATTCTTCATAGTCCTGTGCAATTTCCATTTGTTAGGCAAAACTACTTTCGAGTTGGTGTAGATAAAGATACAACTGTTGTCGTGAAGCCAAGCATTATGACCACTGCAGAACAACTGAAAAGTTACACGCTAGCACAGAGGCAATGTTATTACGACACCGAAAAAACTTTGAAATTTTTTAAAGTTTACGACCAAAACAATTGCATGCATGAGTGTTTATCCAACTTCACCGCATATTATTGCAATTGTTCGACCTTTGGATTGCTTCGTAAGTGTTTTAGTTTATTTGAAATCTGTAGTAGCAATCAAAAGTTTTTGAATTAGGAGAAGAATCTACTCCGGTTTGTGGACCTCCAAAGAAAGGTTGCATTTCTGAAGCTGAAGGTGAGATTATTATGCAAACATTTCGTGGTTAATTCAAATTTAATTTTAGGTTTGTTTCTTGCAAGACATATAAAAATAAACCCAAAATATCATAATGAGCAAATTGATTTGGAAGATTGCAAGTGTTTGCCATTATGCAGTTCCTTAACATTTGAAACTGAAGTTACTCAGTCTGAATGGAATTGGCATGAAGCGGATCGGCTTTTGAATCAACATCAAAACATATCTAAAACGTATTGAAATTGTTTGAAAATTAAATAAGTTTATATCAAATCTTTTTAGGATTCACTTTTCCCGAGTACAGATATTTTACAGTGCCAATCAATTTGTAACATCTCAAAGGAATGAGTTATACGGAAGTATGGATTTTCTTTCAAGTTGTGGTGGATTATTGGGCCTCTTTATTGGGTTCTCGTTTATTTCTGTAATAGAAATTGTTTACTATTTAACTTTAAGGTTTATTTCCAATATTTTTCGTTTTGGAAAAAATCATTGGGCTGGAAGAGAAGAACTCCCCGAAAATGAAGAAAAAGAATAATGTTTATTTAAATTGTTTTAACAATTAGTTATTATACAAGCATATAATTATATTATAATATAATAGTTGAAGTTTATTCAAAATTAAAAAAATGAACGGAGCTCATGTGCAGAAACGAAAATCCAAAATCACGTTTTGGCACGTTTTCCCTCATCATCTACTGCTCAGAAATTAAGTTCCGCCAATTTTTCTTTCTTTAAGTAAACCCTACTACTCAGACTTTTAGTAAACAGCTTTATATTTGTCTGCTTAACCTCATTGGTTAATAATCCCAATAGCTTAAAATCATAAAGTTTAAGATTATACAAAAATTAATTAACTAGGTCTTAAGAATGTTTATGCAAGATTTATACATAAAAATTACAGCCTGTACATGAAAACAAAAAGTTACAGAAAATCAATAAAAATAATTATTACCTATTATTTCTCTCTTTCTCTTCAGTCCGTAACCCTTCGGCAGGGTGTGGTGACATCACTGTAGTGTTTTTTGACTATTTGTTGCCAGGTTTATCTTTTTTGCGCTGTTTTTATACATTCATGTATTCCGGATCCTATTAAAGAGGCCCTAGACGATCAATCTGCTTGATCAAACGATTGAGTCAATCAATTGACGCCCGCTTGAATCAACCTCAATCTGCCCTTCAGTCTTTTGATCAAAATCCCCTCATCAGTGGAAGTCGTGAAGTGGAGCAGTTGTTGATTTTGGTGGTGAACAATGGTTTCGAATACAGATTTGGGCTTCCTCGCTTTATCACTGATTGCCCTCAAGCTGAAAAAAGAGCAAAAAAAAACGATGGTGGTCCAAGAAGTGGTACAAAATGACAAAATGAGAAACCGCTTCACTCATGAATATTTACTCAATTTTGTAATATTGTATTTTGTCATTGTAATAGCAAAGAGAAGGTTCAGGGATGTCACCTGTAGACGTTCTTGACACTTTTTTACCCTCGATGGCCTTGAACTCCCTGTTGAAGTTTGTCCTGAGAACATTAATTTTTGCTTTTAATTGCTTCACAGTGAAATCAGGCTTTAGCACTTTTAATGCTCCCACGATTTTTTCTAGCGCGGCATTTTTTTAAATTTTTATTGAAATAATCTTTGATCTTCACTTTGAACAATTCCGGCAGCCAGCAGTGTGGTGTTAAGCATACACTGGCAGGCTAAGAAGTGGAAAACCGTAGTTCTATTCCTAGTCGCCCCACATACACTGCTGGGAAATCCGAGGTAGTACAATAGGCCAAAATTAGAGGCCTAAGTGCGTGCGAGCTTGTCTTGCCCTCCACAATAAAATCCAGAATCCAGAATTCCGGATAATCGCGATATAAATCAATTAATAAGCTAATGAACTCCCGCTCCTAGTTTTAGGGAAGCGCGGTTTTGGTAACAGAAACCATAGTTTTGACTCAATGCTTGACGAAAATTGCCCTAAACGATCAAGCGCCCTTTTCAACCGCTTGAGTCATTCAAACATTCTATCAATCACCGTTAATTCTTGCTTCAAGCGTCAAACGGGTTTCTAAACGATTAATCACGCTTGATACAATCGATTGACTCGAGCTTTTGATCAAAATGATTGATCGTCTAGAGCGTTCTTTAGAGTCTTCGTGCGATCAATCAAGCGTGTTGGCGATCTATCTCTTGGTCGACGTTCCTCTTGCTTTCGACTATTATTTTCTTTATAGCGTCGGTTCTCTTCGCAGCATGTCTTAGATATGTCAAATCCTGCTGATTGATTGTTTGGGATAATCTGGTTTTTATCTTCAGATGTTCTATTATTGATTCATTTGTTTGATGCGCTGTCCAAGGTATGCAAAGCAATCTTCTATATCACCACATTGTAAAACCACAGATTTCCTCTTTTTTAGTTGCAAGGTTTACTGCATCACCTGCTTAGCTTTAATTAGTAATTCTTTTTTCCCCTATCAAGACACCTCCATCCCAGTCGCCCGGAACTATTATCATCATCATTCTGTTGAAACATTCTATAATCCGTGATTTTAAAACTACTTTTTCCTTCCCTCGATGAATAATTTACAAGATCAAATTCCTACCAATGTAGAAATCATTTTTATATTGAAAAAATCTACTGTGACCAGTTGAGGGATTTAACATCTATTTTCTCTAGCTGATAGTGTGTAAAGATAAACTTTGCTGGGGGTTAGAATAACAATTATTTCCACAAAGATGTCCTGTGAATAGCTTAGCTCAGCATGCAAGACCAGGGTCTGGATGTTAATTATTGCTTATTCGTATTTTCGTTTAAGTAAATTTAGTGGTCTAAAATTGAGTTCAACATTTCTTGATAAAATTTAAAAAGAAGAATATTTAAAAGCAAATTATACTATTTACGCGTTTTCGTTAATTTAAAATAGAATATTGCACAAAATAAAATATTTGAATATTTTTCAAATTATTTTATTTGAATAAATGAATTTAAAAGATTTTTTTAGTACATCTGGATTTTGATTTAAATGGATGACAGTTTTGAAAAATATATAAACAGTCTGAGACTTATGAGTGAGACATTATTTCTGTATTATAATACAGATACTCGTAGCTCCAAAAATAATGCTGGTTCCAGATAAGATAGAATATTAATCAATATCACTAAGAAATACAATAAATTATGAAGAATAAAATATATAAATTTGCTAGTTATATTTTATAACTCGAGAAATGTAAAAATTATTATGGTTCATTACACTGGAGTATAAATTATGTCCTTTTTGTCTTTTCCAAAAGGTGCGACACTGAATAGAAAATGAAATTACTCTAACCAATTTAGAAAATAGTTTTCCCAGCTGAGGTGTTACTTTTTTTTATTAATTATCATTAATCAATTAAAAAATAAACTTTTTTCCCATGAGAAAAGCGTGCGTTGTATTACAATTTTTATAAGTACGTAATTTGTAAAATTCGTAATTAACTAATAATTTTTACCAACACCGAACAACGCCTTTACGTAAAACAGAATATTAGTTTTTACCATTCACTTTGCAGCTTGAAACTTCTACAGGTGAAAAGTGCGTCAATGTCAAAAATGATAGGCGATATAAACTACGAAAAGAATGAAAACGCATTTGATGAAAAAATTTCCAGACCACACAAAAAGTTTCCTAGTTTTTTTCAAAACTTATTTAATTACTTTTACCAATACAGTGACAACTCTAGTATTCATGGTATAAAGTACATAGGAGAAAGGAAGCGTACCATTGCAGAAAAGTAAGTTGAGATTTCTTTTAAATTTTTCTTATTTTGCTTATTTTTAGATTATGGTGGTTAGGCGTATTTACAGTCTCCTTATACTTTTCAATTTCTATGATTTTGAAAACTTACGATAAATGGCAAAACACTCCAGTTATTGTCAGTTTTGCCCGCAGTCCTACACCAATTTGGAAAGTTCCGTTTCCGGCTGTAACAATTTGTTCTGAAACCAAAACAAGACTGAGTGCTTTTAACTTTACGCGAACATATCAGCATATTTTAAAACAAAACACTACAAAAGAGGAGTAAGGCAGTTTTTACGATGACTTAAATTATTTATTCAGTTTTCTTTTACAGAGAATCCATGATGGATATGGTAAGTTTGGTATGTGATAATCATCTATATCACAACGGATCTGTCACAGTTAATTACGACACCATTGATTTTCTGGCTAAAGTAAACAACATTAATTACATTTTAATTGTGATTTTAAATAAAAAAAATTTTAGGTTGCACCACCATTCGATCAATTCTTTTATCAGTGCAAGTGGATGAACGAAAAAGTAAACTGTAGCGATTTGTTTACTCCTATGCTTACAGAAGAAGGAATCTGTTATACGTTCAATATGCTAAACAAGGATGAATTGTTTAAAAATTCTGTGTAATTAATTTATCTAATTAATTCAAAATTTTAGCTCTTCTATTATATTTTTTAGATTTTCGTACGACAAATATTTAGATCATGATAACCAAGCTACAAATTGGACATTGGAAGGTGGTTATCCAAAGTCTGCTGATAAAACTACTTATCCAAGAAGAGCTCTATCTGCTGGTCAGGGTGCGGGTTTATCGCTTTTGTTACGAGCCTATGAAAAAGATCTAGATTATATTTGTAGAGGTCCTGTTCAAGGATTTAAAGTGAAAGAATTGTAAGTTCTCTAAAATGTACTATCCACTACGTAACCATTTTTCAGATTCTTCTTCATCATCCGGCCGAAGTCCCGAGAGTAAGCCAACAGTACTTTCGAGCTCCTTTAAACCAGGAAGTAGTAGTTTCGATAAAACCTGATATGATGACAACTTCTGAAGGGCTCAAAGGCTATTTACCCCATAAAAGGCAATGTTACTTTCCATCCGAAAGGCAACTGAATTTCTACAAGGTGTATACTCAACAAAATTGTGAAGTTGAATGTTTAACAAATTATACGCTTCAATCATGTGACTGCGTTTCCTATTATATGCCTCGTAAAGATATGAAACCACAAAGATATGGAATATTTTTCACAAACTTTATTTTTTAGATGCCAAAAAAACTCCTATGTGTGGATCAAGAAAAACTTTGTGTGTGTTTAAAGCGCTGAGTAAGTTGCATCAAAAATTTTCCACCTTTTTTCCACCTTCTAAATGTATAATTTTGCAGTGTCAATTAATTTGTATAAAACAGTTTCTAATGACGAGAAGACTACCAAAAATTTTCAAGAAACTTGCGATTGCCTTCCTTCTTGTACTTCTTTGACATATAACTCAGAAAATTCTCAAGCAGATTTCAATTGGCCTAAAGTTTTTGAGGCATCCAAAAAAGATGTCCCTGAGTTAGCTGGGTAAAAATAATTTTAAAATAAAACTTAAAAATTATTGGTTTTATAATTTTAGAGCTAAATTAAGTGGAGTAATTTTGTTCTTCAAGGAGATGCAATTTATTACTTCTGAAAGAAATGAGTTATATGGTCCAACGGATTTTTTGGCCAGCTGCGGTGGTCTTTTAGGTCTTTTTATGGGATTTTCTTTTCTTTCGATAATTGAAATATTATATTTCTTATCGTTGCGATTAATATGTAATATTCAGATTTATGGATACCGCTTCTGGTCGGGAACTACTGAATTTGAAGAAAATGAATAATATGTAATTAATTGTATTGTTTAATTTATTATTGTTCTCTATTTCAAATTTATAAAAATAATTTGATATTATAATACGCTTACTGAGCGCTATAAAAATGGGAATTAACTTGAACCATTATTACAATTTTTTAATTATATAATGAATGTGGCATTAAACATTGTAACAATAAAAAATTATTTAAAAATAAATTAATAATTATTTTAATTTGTATATGTTCTTGTTTCCAAATAACAAAAGATTTGCTTATACTTAGCTCATTTAATGGGTTTTGGTATGTATAGTACGTCTGTCGCATCCACTTAGCGTGATAGACATCAAATTAGCATTCTCTTCATTAATTTGGAACGGATAATATAATTTTAGTTTTGCTCCAAATTTAGTCCTGTTCTATTCATAAAATATACAATGTTTTTATAAATGCTTTTATAAAGAGCTCCAAAATTTCCAAATCTGTACGTGGAAACCATTCACTTTATCGGTGGTACTTCTGGGAAAACTTTTGGATCTAACCAGGATAACAACTGCTTCCTTACTTATGGTAGGTTTGGGCATGATGCTAATTTCAGGAACCGGATGATAATGACGCTCTGTGTGTACGATATTTTGTTCCCCTAATACCCTATTAAAAATATTTGAATGTGTCTTCCAAATAAAAAAAAATAAAAAATATTTTAAAGAAAGCAATACATAAATTATTACTGTTCCAAAATTTCAGTACTAAAACTATTTCTGCGCTATAATTAAGTAATGAGTCAGTAAGATCCCCCTACTCTCTATAATTAAGCCCTAATATAATATACAGTAGTAAACAAAAAATTTTTCTAGATAAAAATTAGTCAAAAAATTAAGGAAACAAAAACAAGCTTTGTTAGTTTTATGTGATCAGGGGCGTAGTTGAGAGGAGCTGAAGAGGCGTTGCCCATCTTAAAAAATAAAAAAAAAAGTTTAAAAAATGTGATAAAATTAAATAGTACTACGTGTATTCAGTTAATTTTCTTTAAAAACAATTTCTTGGCTTGGAGGGTACTTAGCAACCTCCGGTTTCGGGGTTTAATACTCTAAGCTAGTTACGTTCATGTATGGGATTTTATTGGCCCTAGAACTCATTACGTATGTAGCTTATAGCATTATGTGATTCGATTTGCGTTGTTTTGATTAAATGTATCTCACTTTACTGAAGCCTAACCGTTTAATTGAAAGGTGTTCAAAATTTATATAATTTTGGTGACGAAGTTAATATTAACAAATATATTTATACATTTGATGAGATCAATAATAGGGTGAGGTTTTTATATGATGTAACGGTCTCAAGGGTTTAAAATATTTATTTCAATATGTCTATGCAAATTTTTTTAATTTAATTTTATAGAATTGTTGATATTCTGAAAATATTTTGAAGATTAATAAACAAACAGTTTGATAAAAATAATTAATATGTAATTTTTTCTTATTTGTTATGGTTGTCGCAGTGTTTCTAATGTATGCCATGTTACTTTTGATAGTACATATCTGTTTAGTTTATCTATTATTTTTCACAATTTTCAAAAACAAAGTTAGCAGTTTTAAGTATTCCAAGAGTAAACGCTGTTTAGAATGTAAGAGTAAGAGCTGGTAAAAAAAAATGATAACTTTCTCGTTGCAGAATGACGTTAGCCCTATGAACTTAACTGCATTTGTATTGCGTCTGGTAAGCATTTTAAACAATTTATAGAAGTTCTTCCCTATTGGGAGTGAGCCCCTACTTCTCTATTTACTGTAAGGTATTTAAGCGTCTAAATTTTTATATTTGGTAACCTCTTCTACTTACGTAAGATGCCAACAAAATGGAATAAATAAAGCTTTACTGGTGTGCATACTTTTGGAATATTTCTCTTTGATTTCCTATTGCTGTGTCAGGTGCCCAGACCAGACTAGATGCTGTGTCCAATAAAGATATGATGCACGTTCTCACTTCAAGGAGAGCTGTTGGTAGAGTTAGCTCAAACTAAGTTGAATCACCAAGAAGCAATATCTTGAGCATTAAATGTAGAGAGAAAACCTGTTACTGACGTCTTCATTTGATTTACTTCTGAACTCTTCAAATTGACATCCCTCGCCGTCGGTTCAACTTAACTCAAGCCAACTCTATTTTTATACATCTGAACTGATGATCAGTGTTCCAGCATCTTTATCTTTCTAAAAGAATCATTGTCACTCTAAAGTCATTTATTCGGCCTACTCTAAAGATTTTAAAATCAATCTCCTGTTTCACTCCTGAATGAAAAGTTCTAGAGTACTTTCAAGCGGTGCTGATAAACCTTCTGATGAGGTCGACTTTACCTCTGTCAGGTTTTGCTTTAATAAATACATCATCTGCTATCATTTTTTTGACCATCGAAATTTGAATTTCAGTTGCAAAAATTTTGTTCATCGTTTTCCTGGAATGTTTTATAGTTTTGATGTAAATTGTCCACGATCTCACTTCATATCAAAACAATTTCAAGTTTTATGGCGCTATGCTCCCCATATTAAGTTCTGAGCAATTTCAACAGGTGATCCAGTTGTTTTTTTATCCTTGCTTACGTCTGTTTATTTATCATATCTACCACACAATCCAGATTTCAGAATAAAATATTCAAGATACAAAAATATGACCATAAGTTTTTTTGCGTTACGCATCTATGATTGTAGAAATTATTACCCAAGAGAAGGTGTGGACATAAAAAAAAAATGAGAAAAATATATTTCTCTGATTTGCTCTTTCACATGTAGTTAGTTATAACTAAAAACTCTACATTGTATTTGTTATAAAAAGATATATAATCTTTTACGTTGACTTCAGTTTAAATTTTTGTATTAATTTTGAAAATAATTATTATTACATGGAGATACAATGCATAAAAAAATGGAAGGAATTAAAAAGCATTTTCTGAAGTTCCTTCAAATTTTTGTTTTTGAATACTTTTCTCACATTACAATTTGTAATTTTTGAAATAAAATAATGTTTATGCTTTAGCTCTAAATCCTTAGGGAAGCAACTGAATGATAGATGTACAAAATTTGTTACAAAGCATATTTTGCACAACTGCGTATTAATCTATAATTAATTGTAAAATTCATGTTGTATCTTTGGTAATTAACAAAATTGAGGAATCGATAAAAAACTAAATTGAGTTTTTAATTAACAGTTTTATTAATTTAATGTTATGTATGTACAATATAATTCCTGAAACATCATTCCTTAACCTCCTATGGGAGAGGGTGTGCAATATCCCCGGTTGATTTGTTATGACAGTACCTAGTATATTAGTAGTTAACAAGTCATTGGGGTATGTCAAGTTTCGATAAAACTAATTAGCTATATTACCTGGAAACTAACAAATGTACAAAGGCGCGTAGTTCTCAATCGACCAACAAGACCTGAAGTGAATGACTAAACAATTCAAAAAAGTTAAGCAATCACCAATTAGTGACTTATCTTTTGTTATTAATATTATTATTTTTGCTATTGGTATATTTCAACGATACTTTCCTTCAGGTAAGATTAAGTTAAAATTAATTTCCTTCGTTCTCAAAGTAATTTTTAAGGGTGCAACGATGGACAGAAAACATGTCGAAAACGGAAAAACTGAACCAAAAACAAAAAGCTTAAATCCAAGTTTTGCTAATAATTTGAAAGAATATTTGTTCGAGTATTGCCGAAATTCAAGTTTACACTGTGTACGATATTTGGGTGAAAAGAAGCGTAGTTACGTAGAAAGGTATAAAATTCGTGTTGTTCTAACATAAAAAACTTAGAATTATCCACTTTTAGATTTTCCTGGTTGACAATTATTTCCATTTCCCTTTCTCTTTGCGTTTTCTTAATTATTAAAACTTACGTGAAATGGGTGAATTCTCCAGTTATCGTAAGTTTTGCAACGAGTTCAACGCCTATTTGGGAAATTCCATTTCCAGCGGTAACTGTTTGTCCAGAAACAAAATCAAAGCAAAGAGTTTACAATTACACCGAAGCGTATCACAAATTTCATGAAACGCCTGAAAATATGACCGAGGAGGAGTAAATAAAAGATACCAAATCTGTTCATCTTAACTGATTTGATAAAATTCCAGATTAGTTCAATTTGAGAAGGCCAGTTTGATATGTAATAATTTGGAAAAAGATGGGAATAAAACTGTGGATTACGACAGCATCGATTTTTTGGCTAAGGTTGCTCCTCAATTCGCTGACGTTCTTTGGCAGTGCAAGTGGACAAATCTTAATCAAACATGCGATACTTTGTTAACAACTGTGCTTACCGAAGAAGGAGTATGTTTTACGTTTAATATGCTGGATAGAGATGACATTTTTACCAAAGAAGTGTAAATTTTGAAAATACTTACTAATTACTGAAAATTAACTAACCACTTTTAGATCACCAAATGGGGAGTTTAATCGGGTTACATATGGAATTCCTAGTTGGACATTAGAAAAAGGATACGACGATAACTTTGACACCGAAGCTTATCCACTAAGATCATTTTCTGCTGGTCTACGTTCCAGCTTTTCACTTTTAATGACACTCTATCAGCAAGATTTTGATTATATTTGCAGAGGAGCATTACAAGGTTATAAGGTACTATTCTATTATTTAAATAGTTTTCAAAAGTTTAACTTATATTTTGCCAGATTTTGTTGCATAATCCAACCGAAATGCCTCAAGTGAGTCAACAATATTTCCGTGCTTCTATTAATCAAGAAACAGTGGTTATAATTAAACCAGAATTGATGTCTACAGCAGAAAATTTAAGAAAATACAATCCAGAAAGCAGGTATTGTTTTTTCATAACTGAGAGGCACCTGAAATATTTTCAAACTTATACGCAACGTAACTGCGAAGTGGAATGTCTCACAAATTACACATTAACCAAATGCGGCTGTGTAGCTTACCATATGCCACGTAAGAACATACAACTTTTAACCAAGTTTTACATTACATTTAATTACTTTTAGATAATGACACAACTAAAATTTGTGGAACCGGCAGCACAACTTGCATGAGAAATGCTAACGGTAAATATGTTGACCAATTACTAATTAACAATCAATTTGTTTAATATTGCGAAAATAGATCTTTATATCGGCTCATATTTTCTCAAGCTTGTGCATTTGTTGAAATACGATAATATTGTTTTGACGGGATGAACCACATCATTGGTTCTTCATGAATGAAGTATCTCGTCAAAACAATATTGTCGTTTTTTAACAAATATATAAACTTCAGCAAAATTAGCCGAAATAGAAGGCGAAGATCTGCGCAATATCAAGAAATTTGGATTGGTAATTCATGATTACTGCACAAAACTGCACTGCACAAAAAGTGTAACGTTCAATTTTATGGAATACAATTAGAAATATAATTATTTAAACCGCTATTTTAGCCGAAATGGTTGCAAGAGAAGTTGAATTGAGCATTGAAAGCCTGGATTCAGTTGAAATCGAAGAAGATAAAAAGTACCATTCCAGGTGCAATTGCTTACCCGCATGTACTTCCCTATCATATAATGCCGAATCGTCTCAAGCAGATTTCAATTGGCCTAAAGTTTTTGATGCGTACGAATCTCCGTTAGATGAATTTCCAGGGTAAATCAATATAAAAGTACATAAATTTTAATATAACATTTTTTTTGTAGGGTTGTAATGACAAGAGTTACGTTTTTCTTTAAAGAGCAGCAATTTATAACGTCTGAACGTAGCGAACTTTACGGTGCTATAGATTTTTTTGCAAATTGTGGAGGACTGTTGGGACTCTTTATTGGATTTTCGCTATTATCAGTAGTCGAAATATTTTACTACTTGACATTAAGAATTTGGTGTAATATGAAAAATTTCGGTTGCAAATTTTGGTCAGGGTCGTCCAAGATTCTTGAAGATTATCAAAAAAATAAATAAAACTTTATATTATTAAATTTAAAGATACATCTGTCCTTGGTCCATCTAGCAGATGCACGTAAGCTTTTCCCAAACAGAAAGCGCCATATTCGATTAAAATTTTTTTATTGTTCGAATTTTGAAACCTCCATTTACAACACTGACGTCATAGTTGCAACTGGTAACTATGATATACTGGAACAGTTATAGGTTAGGTGCATCTGTTGGGTAGACAAAGAGTATAAAGTGGTAGAATCGAGCATCGCGTCGCGTAGGAGATCGATTATATTGGATATCCAGATTATTTCCAAATCTGATGCTCTGTGCCACTCTAAATAAGCTCGATGCTACCACTGCTCTGGATGTACACCTACATTAAGAAATAAGTTTATATGACATAACTTACACCTAGTTTTTCAATCTTTGGCTAACTATTAGTTGTGTCAAAAATTATATTTCAATAATTGTTATAATATTGTCATTTCTGTACTAATTAAAAAATTTGCATCTACTTAAATAAAGATAACCTGACTATCTAGTTTAGATCCTTTATAGTATAAAGGATATATTTTTTATTTACGATAATGCGCTCCTGCTATTTTTTTATATAATTTTTATGTTTTCAATTTATTCTACGTCTACCATGTAATTATTAAATAAATTGAGTTATTCAAGCCTCAATAAAATAAATTATCTGGATTGGTGGCAGTGTACCTGTAATTAATTACTAAATTAAAATCCATTTCATCACCGAAAAGAAGTTTTTGTTTCAGGTTCGCAAATTTGAAAAAAACGTAATTTTAAATTCGAACCATAAAGTTCAAATTTGCTAGATTCGAATGATTTAAAAAAATTTTGGGGGGCTTTCGACTGACCTTACATTATATAAAAGAGGAGGTCTTGCCAATTTATTTTGCGTGCGTTACAAAATTAGGTTATTCCGCCACTGTATAGACTGCACCAATTTAAAATTAAACTGTAATTATTTTGCTTTTTAACTTATAACGGTTTGCCCCCGAACCGCCAATTATTAGCGTTATGTTGAAATTTGAGTCGTTATAAACCTAAATATTGACCGGATCCCCCTAAGTGTTTGAACTATATATTATTATTATTGTATTATATTATAAATATTATTAAAATCATTTAATTTTACATTTTTTTAATAACGTCAAAGGATTCAATATACACACGTAAGAGTTTTCGATGTTCTATTTTCATTCGAAATAAATTATATTTAACAATTCTCACAAGGCGAAAGCCATTCTTTCCATTTCGTGTAGTGCATAATTTCATCATAAAATACCAACACAAGAGCTCCGCTCAATCCTCTTATGCAATTTGTAAATGCACCCTGAAATGATTAAAATATATTAAATATTTTCTTACCCTCTAACTTATCGTACCTTATAAAATGTACCTATCCCTTCCTTTTTATACATATGTACGAAAGTGCCTAAATAACTGGTAAACAATTTTAATTCCTTAGGTCTTCCTGATTCCAACATTAATCTACGTGCTACGGTATCAATAGGATAAGTGCAGATACCCGCAAAGCAAGTAACGCTCTAAAAATGTAACTAAGTAATAATAATAATTTATAATATAGAAACTGACAACCATACTTGAGCAAGAAAAAGTCCTACAAGTAATGGAGGTTTAGGAGTTTCTTCGGTATCTGATGATATATGTGTATGTGACCACAACGCCTTTACTGTGTCAAAAAGCCCAAAATATATTGCCCTATACAGAGAAATTCCTACTATTGCAATTGGATAACCTCCATAAAGTCCTTTAATTCCCACAGAATGGTAAATTTTTTTCACACAATCTCCAAGACCATGAAACTCTCTTTGAACATGTTTGACACCTCGTTTATTAGCTTTTCGAGCATCTGTTTGGGAAGAAAATTGTTAGGTTGAAGATCACTGCGTCGCGTCCTGTGACTTCACCTGTTCCTATATCGACAGCAATTCTTGTTTGACAAAACTCTAAAGGATATAACATAGATGTAGCACAGCTGCCGGCCATACCTCCAGCCAAAAATCGTATTAAAATATTTCCTGTTTCAGTATGACTATCAATCTTTAAAAGCAAATGCTGTTTAAAAAAGTCGTTAAATGCAAAATTTAACGACTGCATAGGAAAATATCGAAGTAAATTGGTTCCATTTCCTCGCCAAAAACTCCACATTCCCTTCAAAAGTACGTTTTATTTTCTTATTTTGCCAAATATTGTAAAACACTTACTTGCTCTTTGGGAAGTCTGATTATGCAGTCGATAATTCCATTATACCTTGGTCGTTGACCTTTTATCACCTGCAAAGCTGAATCCTGATTTTGGAGAATTAATTTAATTCTGTCCAGTGGAGCTGTAACGGTTTTAGCAATTGACGATGTTACACTTACGACGCCCAAATTTAACAAAAATATTTTTGCATCATTATACGACATATGTTCACAGTTAATTTATTTTGAGTTTTTCTTTAATTTGTCATTATAGTTAAGAATTCAAACAGTGACGTTTAAATTACGGTTTATTTTTTTTAGTACATTTTACTTTTGAAATTTCTGTCAATGTTTGGGGGAAATATTGGTAATATCTAGGGATGACCAAAATATGTTATTCTTTTGAGTTATATCAAAGGTTATATTATAATTCAATATTCCTGTCTTTTTCGACATGGTATTGTTTAAATTATTTCTTAAAATTTATCATTACTAGAAATTTTTAGTTATCAATTGGGACAATTAATGAGCATTTTATGTCCTGTACAGGCGGTCTATTATAACATAACCTAAAATGTTAAATTAACCACCAATTCATTAAAAATCAATGTCTCTATCACGTCTTTATATAAATTTTAAAATTTTATATTTAACTTTAAAATGTATGATAAATGATAACTTTAATCATATTTTGATAATAAATTTTTCCAATCGGTGTGATGTAAAATTTCATCATATGCAACCAAAACTATCGCACCACTTAATGCTCTTAAGCAGTTGACACCTAATCCCTAAAATATATCTATATTACTCTATATCATTAATCAAATAATTAATGACATGGTCGCACTTTGTAAAATGACGATAAGCCTTCGGTTTTATAAATCACCTTAAAGGCGTCTAAAGTATTATGGAACAGCCTGTGCTCTTGCGGCCGACCAGATTCCATCATTAATCTTCTTCCAACGGTATCCAGTGGATAAGTGCACGTACCAGCAAAGCACGTAATTACCTATTGATCGAATATTTGTTTATATTGTATTCATATGCTGAAAATGTTATAAAAATTTGTACACCTGAGCTAAAAATAGTCCTACAAGAAAATGAGGTTTGGGTGTATCCTGACTACCAAGTATAGGTTGAGGTGACCACATTCTTTTTACCGCGTCAAATAAACCAAAATAAAGAGCCCTATATAAAGTAACTCCTATTATTGTTATTCCAAATCCATTATAAAGTCCTTTCATACCATCAATACTTCGAACTTTTAAAATACAATGAGTTAAGCCCTTAAATTCCCTTTGCGTTTCCTTGTTAGAGGATGACTTGTCTAAAAGTAACACTATAATGTAATGAAATAAAATAAAATATTGATTATGAAACCTGATCCTACATCAACTGTAATTTTTGTTTGACAAAAGTCTAATGGATATAACAAAGTCGTAGACGCTGCACCGGCCAGTCCTCCAGCCAAAAATTTTAACATTATCGCATGTGCAACATTGTTGTGACCCAGTTTTTTTAAACGTTCTTTAAACGTATGATTAAAAGAAAAATTTAGAGCCTGTGTTGGAAAGTAACGCATAATGTTTACTCCGTTTCCTCTCCAAAAACTTAAAAAACCCTAAGAAAATATAACCAAATTAAACATAGAGCTTTATCAATACCTGCTCTTTTGGAAAACGAATGAAGCAATCCACTATTCCGTTATAACGTTTTAACTCTCCACTCATTATTTGAATAGCTGAGTCTTGATTTTGCAACAATAATTTTACTCTTTCTATTGGTGCACATATTGTTTTTGCAACAGTTGCTGTCATTCCTGCTACCATAAAGTGTAATCCAAATTCTCGAATTTCTCTCATCTAAGAACAATACATTTAGCTATTTTTGACATTTGTGACAGACTAAAATTTTTGGCATGTTCAACATGCATACCGATTAATTTATAGATATCGCTTTTCTGTGTTTTGAGAAACCCCAGTTTTGCAGCAGCTTATTTTAAATTTATAAATTTAACTCATAGATTTGCTTATGCTTTTTGGGCTGTCGCATCCACTCACAGGACATTGGTTAATCAATTTATTGGTTGAAGCCAAGATGACTTACTAAGGAAATGGAATGAATGGGCTAGTTTTAGTTGTCTTTCTCATTTAATTATATATACTACAACTAATTGTACCAATGTCCGTTGCAAAAAATATGCACGTTGATTTGTGTTAAGTGTATTCATTTATTCACAGTAGCCTACAACCCACGGTGAGTTTTGGTTGACTCCACAGTTTGCCTCCAACCTTCCCGATTCCTCATTTATTTTCCACATCTCATTTTGGTAAACCAACATGATATGTTTTTAGACAACCACCTGTGTGGAAGAATCTACGAGATCCCGCGATTTCGACACTAGAAAAGACTAACCGTCATGCAGGTTTGAGCTGCAGTTGATGTTATCCTGTACCAGGACCTTTGGCTACCCGCATCAAGTTGGCGCCGCCACTTTTGCAAAACCTAAAATAAACTATATGGGAATTTGTGGCTAATTTGTTGCTAATTAGTTACCGCATTCGCGAATTTGTGGCTCTTACCGTTCGCGAATTACAGCCATTTGAGTGGTGGCGGCGCTAGCTTGATATCAAGCCAGCGTCGGCACCACTCAAAAACTTATCAAAACTTAAAAATAAGTATATGGGAATTTGTGGCTAATTTGTTGCTAATTAGTTACCGCAATCGCGAATTTGTGCCTCTTACCGTTCGCGAATTACAGCCATTTGAGTGGTGGCGGCGCTAGCTTCACATCAAGTCAGCGTCGCCACCACTCAAAAACTTATCAAAACTTAAAAATAAGTATATGGGAATTTGTGGCTAATTTGTTGCTAATTAGTGCAAAATTTGCAATAGCAAATTTGTGGCTCTTACTGTTCGCGAATTACAGCCATTTGAGTGGTGGCGGCGCTAGCTTGATATCAAGCCAGCGTCGCCACCACTCAAAAACTTAACAAAACTTAAAAATAAGTATATGGGAATTTGTGGCTAATTTGTTGCTAATTAGTTACCGCAATCGCGAATTTGTGACTCTTACCGTTCGCGAATTACAGCCATTTGAGTGGTGGGGCGCTAGCTTCACATCAAGCCAGCGTCGCCACCACTCAAAAACTTATCAAAACTTAAAAATAAGTATATGGGAATTTGTGGCTAATTTGTTGCTAATTAGTTACCGCAATCGCGAATTTGTGCCTCTTACCGTTCGCGAATTACAGCCATTTGAGTGGTGGCGGCGCTAGCTTCACATCAAGTCAGCGTCGCCACCACTCAAAAACTTATCAAAACTTAAAAATAAGTATATGGGAATTTGTGGCTAATTTGTTGCTAATTAGTTACCGCAATCGCGAATTTGTGACTCTTACCGTTCGCGAATTACAGCCGTTTGAGTGGTGGCGGTGCCTGTAAGCACCTGCAGCCTGCGCTGATACTTAAACCAAAATTTTGATAAACTAAACTTAAATGTAATAAAATAAATTATTTATATTTTATATTATACGACATTATAATAATTAATAACAATGAAACATATAAAACAATATAGTATTTATTATAAAGAATATAATATAATAGATGGATTTACTTTTGTTTTCGGGTCTATCTTCTCTGAATTGGATTTGCAGTCATCAATTTTTATCCAGGACATGTCATTTCTACAAGAAATGGCATAATAATGGCCTATAAATGTTTTCTGCTGGTATTCAGTTAAGTTCGATGGTGCTTGGAAATGCACTACCGCTCTGAGGTTATAATCGTTATTGGTAAATGAATATTTTATTTTTTTTGGAATTTTGCCTAATTCGATTGTTGGACTTTCCGCAGGACTGTTGTCTTTGTATATTTCAAACGCAATAAAGTCCAATGAGGCTTAAACTATACCAAACGTTTGATATTAATTTTACCCAAAAATTTTATTTAAGTACGGGAAATATAACCCCCTCCATCAAAGTTTTTGTGAATTTTTCCGTGACGCTTGAAGCTTTTGACTCATTGATTCTCAAACGTATGACTCAAATTATTCTAAAAAATTCGATTTTTACATGTTCATTCAATAATTTTTACAATATTGAAAGTTGCGCTAGATTTCGAGTCTTAAAAATTCTTTTAGAGTAAAATGTACAATAGTAAATGTATAAAAACCAACCAATAGAAAAAAACGTATTAGTAGCCATTAGACATTTTTCATTAGTTAGTTATCATTAAAATGTTAATTTTATGCAAAATTAAGCATCGTGTCATACAGGGTTTACGATAACTAAAAAATTAGAAATAATAAAAGGTAAAAAATTAGGCATTTAAAGAAACCTTTTAATTAAAAATCGTGTAACATCTACATAAAAATGCCATAATATCAAGGTCTTTAAAACTAAAACCTCACGTATATAATTTAAATTGTATTTTTTTCAAACATTTTTATTTTAATTTTCTTTTCGTGATTTAAAATGGTAAGAGATAACTGCTTTTTGTAATGGTTTATGGCTCATTTTGGCAACAAATTAGCTACAAATGGTCATTCTTTTTTTTATGTTTTAATAAGTTTTGAGTGGTGGCGACGCTGGCTTGTAATCAAGCTAGCGCCGCCACCACTCAAATGGCTGTAATTCGCGAACGGTAAGAGCCACAAATTCGCGATTGCGGTAACTAATTAGCAACAAATTAGCCACAAATTCCCATATAGTTTATTTTAGGTTTTGCAAAAGTGGCGGCGCCAGCTTGATGCGGGTCCTTTGGCTGTTATATGAATCATTTTGGTTTTAAATGGTAATGTGTTTACATAAAATTTTTATTGTAATATCAATATGAAACGCAAATTATTATGAAAACTAATCTTGCATTATCTATCAATGCATATTGAATAGTAAAAATTACTTTGCACAAACTTTAAGATGAAAAATAAAAATTATACAATCAAGGAAGAACGGTAGACACAGCTTTACTAATGTTTGCAACCCAAAACCACAACAAAAAAACACTGTGTTTCAAGCTTGTTAGCTCTCATCAGTACCGTACACCGGTTTTATTTTATTATTATACAGTCAAGTGTTTTAAGAGGTGTACGGTACTGATGAGAGCTAACAAGCTCGAAACACAGTGTTTTTTCGTTGTGCTATTTTCTTTTTTATATCTAAGGGACAATAGCCAGGTTTGTCCAAAGTCAACGTAGTTGGATGAGGCTTGCTGAATTAAAGTTGTTAATTGTTCTACTGCTTCATCTATTTCTTTTGCTGTTTGTAGCGAGATGTTGAGGTCTATATTAGTAGTGAGATAATTTTTGAATTTTTCCCAATTTGTATATTTATTGCATAATGTAGGTGGTTTGTTGACTTTGAAGACACAGGAATTAAGGGTGACTAGAAGAGGAGTGTGATCAGAAGATAGGTCTAAGCATGTTTCTACTTTTAGGTAATTGTGGGAAATTCCTTTAGTGACGCAGAAATCAAGTATATCCGGAGTTTTATTTTGGTCAGTGGGCCAGTAAGTGGGTTCGGTTGGTGACAGCGGCAGTAGGTTGCAGCCATGCAAGGATTGGTACAATTGCCTTCCTCTGGGAGTAATCAGCCTTGAGCCCCAGTAATTGTGCTTAGCGTTATAGTCACCTCCAGCAATAAATCGATGTCCAAGTGATTGGAAGTATAGATCAAATTGTTCTTTTTTGATTGAGATGTTAGGTGGGCAGTATACTGCCGAGAGCGTAAGTGGTCCCTTCCAGTCATCTGGCGGTGGTTTGATATGTGAATTTGACAGGCATATAGCAGTCTCTTCACATCGATAAAACGTTAGCCGGTTTTATTTTATTATTATACAGTCATAAGAGGTGTACGGTACTGATGAGAGCTAACAAGCTCGAAACACAGTGTTTTTTCGTTGTGGTTTTGGGTTGCAAACATTGGTAAGGCTGTGTCTACCGTTCTTCCTTGATTGTATAATTTTTATTTTTCATCTTAAAGTTTGTGCAAAGTAATTTTTTGCAAATTATTATAATTTATAATACGTTTAGATAATGAAAAGAAAAATTGATATAAAAACATTTATCGTAGTTTTGAAATTACACTTTTATGTAAGTAAGTACAAGAGATTTTAAAATTTTAGTTGTTATTTTTAGGTTGCGCTACCATCTTTTTCCACTGCGTGTAATGAAGAATTTCGTCATAGAATACTAAAATCAAAGCTCCACACAATCCTCTTATGCAATTAGTCAGACCACCCTATAAAGAAAATGTTAGAAATTTAAAATTATATGTAAGCAGTTTACCCTATAAAATGCCTTAAAGCCCTCGTTAACGTAAACAACTCTAAAGGCATTCCATGATCCACTAAAAGTTTTTAATTCTGGAGTTCGACCAGATTCTAGCATTAGCCTCCGATTAACAGTATCTAGAGGATAAATACATAAACCAGAAATAATTGTAACACACTGAAATGACAAAAATTTAATGAGAGGAAAATCTGTGTAGTGAACCACGTCCTTTACTTGAGCAATAAAAAATTCGATTATCATGGGTGGTTTTTCTGAATAATAACCGATTTTATTTTTATAAATGTTTTTGAAGGAATCAAACAGTCCAAAATACAAAGATCTGTAAATGGATGAGGCAACTAAAGCTAAGGAAAATCCTTTGTACATCCCAAGAGCACCTTCCCGTTTACTAATTTTTTTAATGCAATCGAAAAGTCCAGAAAATTCCCTTTTTACTTGTGTTTTATCTCTAACTGGGAGAAAGTTAAATTTTATTAAAATTCGCAATAATTAAAGGATTACCTGATCCCATATCCATACTAAGTCGAGTTTGACAAAGTTTTAATGGATACATGGTAACTGAAGAGCATGCACCGGCCAGAGCTCCAGCTACAAATGATACTACTGGCACAGTACTTCCATTGCCATTACTTAAATATGCTTTGAAGAGGTCATTGAAGGAAAAGTTCAATGCCTGATTTGGAATATATCTTATCACATTCGTTCCATTTCCTCTCCAAAAACTTTTATAGCCCTAATGACTACATAAATTAAGAAATCATTTTATGTCAGATAAAATCCATATAATACCTGTTCTTTAGGAATTCTGATAAAACAGTCAACTAAGCTTGTATACTTTTTTCTCTGGCCAGTTATTATATGAATTGCCGAATGTTGATTTTGTAAAATTAATTTAATTCTGTCCAGAGGAGCTATTATGGTCTTTGCAACAGACGAGGTGAATCCCACAATAACAAAGTTGAATAAAAATACACTAATTTTCTCATCGTGACCAAACATTAAATTTACTTCCAAGGAGTTCGTTTTTTAAGTCTGAATTTGGCATAACCACCACTGGTTATTAAAATGATTACTTCTGACATTTCCGATAATAGATTAAACATGAAGTTTGAAACGAAGCACCTAAGATCATTTTTTTAGTGAGAAATATTTGAAATTGAACAATTTTGAATTAACTTTTTTACTTATTTGTTCTAGTTATTTCCGAATAGGAATACAATGAAAAAAGGGTAGAAATAAATAAATAAAGTAGAACTGGAGGATATCTTAGTTATTGGAACGTAACTGATTTTATTTCGACACAGTGTCGATGTCCCCTATGTATTTCGCTTTGTTTGTAGGTCAGTAAAATTTGAATTTTAAGTAGGACACAATCAGGAGTGTATCAAATCTGAACCCTTCGATAAAAGGGGCATCTTAACATTATTCAAAAAAAGCCAAAATCAGGTATAACACACATAAGTTCCCCTTTAAAATTTCGCAAAGACCTGGGTGACGCGACAAACGTTTGACAGAAATTTTAATTGTTGAGGAACAGTGCCGCGTAACCAGCGAGAAGCAAAGTGAATTTTAGCTTTTTGTGGCTATGTGGGGGATGATTTGCGACATGCACCTCTGAACTGTCGTGCTAAGTGGTCCACTGAAAATTCCTGCTTTCTATGGTAACCAGTAACAATAAAAAAAATTGTGTCAATCGAAAGAGATGTTTTCCAATATTGATAAAATTGCCAAAATAAAATAAACACTTTTAAATTAATTATTGTTATTGGAAAAAAAACTGCCCATACATTAAATTTGATTATTTTGATCTGTCAAAATAATTTATGTGTTACATACTTGAAAATATGCATTATTCAATTAAGGAGGTTTTTTTTACAACCGATTTGATAGAAGTTCTACTTTCAATAATAAAGTAATTGATGGGTTGTTATTAAAAAATGAATCTTATGAAATTAAAAGCCTTTCAATTTAAAATATTTGTATTCTTTCACATGTGTATTCTTCCAATAATACATGGCCATTATCAAAGAAAGTGAATTTAATTAATGGAAGTAAGTAAAGAAAGTGACGACGTGTAAAAGTTACCAATTATCTGAAGATGCGTAACTCAAGTGTGTGATGGTCCATAGTGAAAGTTATTGATATAACAAACCTTACTTAATATTTAAGTGCGTATATGAATAATCAAAATTTACAGTAGATGCGTAATTAATTTCTCAGTTATTTCCATCCATGCTAAGTTATAAATAGCCCAATAAGCCACCCTACGAGTATAAGTTTCCGGTAATGAGTAATTACTTCCTTTTGATTTCCCCTACTGCGCACCACCTAGAGTTCAAATGATATTGTAAACATCATTAGTGCCCGTAATTCGCAAAACAAAACGCATTATTCATCCTTGCGGTAAGTCAAAACGTTGACGCAGTTCTGGTAAAGTCGAGTGATAGTGGTTTAGAATACCTCGGCGTAGTACATTCTTATCGTCAGTCGCGTTTCTACAGAGTTCGGAGTAGCATTTTTGTTTCGCTCGTTAAGAATAATATTCGTGAAAGTCACGTGCTTTTTTATTTTGACTAAAATTTCAAAAACAACAGTATAATGGATTCGGAGTTGAACTCAATTTTGATCAGACGACAAGAAATCAACGAAGCATTGGACAATGGACACGAAGTAAAATTGAAATATAAAGTCGTAAATGTCTACACAGAATTTCAGGAATTTACAAGAAAAGAAATTAAGCAATATGAAACCACTTTCAGAAGGTAAGAGTTGGATTGTTTTATTAAATCGATTTAGTATCAGTATGCAATATTTTTCCATAATAATTAATTATTTAAACTGGTAATTTCCAATTTCTGTGTTTTTTTCTGAAGAAATTAAAGTTTACTGCGTAGTCTGTATTTTGCAAAATATCGGCAGGTATGGGGTTAATGCAATTTACCTGGCTCTAAAAATAGTTTGAATATTTTCTTATATTATTTAGAATTCGAAGCCAAGTTTAAACGACCTTGCTCTTTACCTTGTTTGGATTAAATTTCGTCTGCTGAGATAGTTTACAAAAGATAAATAAAATTTAAATTTTAATGTCTTATTTGCATAATTATGAAAACTATGATATTTTAATGACAAAACAATACGAATTCCTTTAATGATAATTTGATAATAATAACAGCCTCTGTGGATTGGAGAAAGTTGTTGATTTTAGTTAAATACAAATTAGTAAATTATCTAAGGGTGAAAGTTTACATTTTTATTAATATATTTAACATTGTGACTATCGCAATTTTAATATCTGGGTCTGCATTAATTTTGAATGATGCTTAAATATTTATAAACGTTGACCTGATCATTGATCAATATAAGGTAGCAGAAGGTTGCCGTAAATTAATTTTGCAGTTTGATCAGGGTTTACTATGTGCGTAAATTACATTTATTCAAATCTTTCAGTAGGTTGAAATTGATCTCTTGACATTCCGGGCGACCACATGCTGAAGAAAAACCAAACAATTCTGAGATATTTTTGTATGTGTGTATATCGCGAAGGACAATTTTTGCATATTTTTTGTAGGAAGTGAGATAACTTTCGCTGTTATCAGTAAAAATGGAAAGACGTATCCTATTCACAAATTACATGAATCATTTTTTGGCTTTCTTGTATAAATTGTTTGATTATATCTTGTAGTATATTATTATTCCGTTATATGTGATTCAGAAAAAATTTTGATTACATTGTGTGTCATTGCTATTGATTATTTTAATTTAAAAATTGATGGTTGTAAAACACGTCAATAATACAAGAATTCAGGGACGGATTGGCAGTGTCCTGAATTTGGAGAATCCGCATGGGCATTTTTTTTTAATTTTCTTTTGAAATGTTTATTTTGAATTTATTATTTATCTTCAGCCTTACGTCCATTACTGACCATGACCTTTTCCCCTGATTTGCACACAAACATAATTTGAAAACCTACACAATGTTATATTTTCACCTTGTCTTTTTTTACCCCGTATACTGTTCTTATTTCATATTTTAGTAAATGAATTTTTAATCTTAGGATGTTTGTAAATTGGAAAAGTGTGAGCAGTAATTCAAAAGTTATGAGGTTGTAAAAAAGATTACCAGGTCGTTCTTCAAGAATAATTTCTCTACATTAAAATGTACGCTTTGATTACAGAGAAAAATTATGGAAAGTAATAGTAAACCGAAGTTTAAATCGGTTTTAGTATTTGAATAAATAAACTGGAATACCAGAGGTGCCAGTATTTAAATTCAGCCAATACCATGCTGCTACTTTGGTCAAGTTGCATAGGACTGTATAGGATGTTTATATGCTACAGATTCTCGTATTTTCATTTTTATAGTCGAGCGGTCTACCCCTTGAACTAACTCCACACTAAATAGCATTCAGAAAGGCTTACAAAGAACAACTTACAATTTAATTGTTAAAATGTATCAAAAGTTTAGACGTATCGAATAAAATATAATATGAATTTTAATTCAAAGTGGCGCCATTATTTTTGATCATATATAGGTACCTACTACAATTTTTTTTAAACAAAGATGTTTGCTTTTTTGCATCATTTTCATATTTATTCATTTAGTATACTACTGTTTTTTGTGGCCCATAAATTCCATAAATTTTTTAAAACATATTTCATGCTGGTAGTCAATATAGAAGTATTCCTACACTTTTTTGGGCTAATATGCTATAATTACTATAATTATATAAAAGCTTACTTAATTAAAAATTTATATAACAATATAACCATATAATTCTGTATTATAATAATGGCATTTAAATATCTCCTGCGGCTTTTTTATTATGTATATTTTTTTCTTAAAAATTGTTTAATTTGCCATCAGGGGGCTGTTCCAAAATATTTTGCACAAATGTACCCATCGCATCGAAAATTTAATTTAAAATTAAATTAATTAGGTTTAATTTTAAAACATTTTAGTTTGACCAAGTTGGTGGTGCTTTTAAATTTAGACATTCATCACCTACCACTTTTGTGGTAAAAATAAATTTTTTTCTAGACCATCCGTTTATTACCTCTTGCCTAACGGTGACGTTTGTTATATTTAGAAACAATTAAAAAGTTTTGCATTTCTTTAATTGGAACTCTGTAATTTATATTTATTATTAATTGATTTATATCTTCAGCTATTGTTTTAGATAGTTTATCAAGCATTATTTGTGATTTTGGAGCAAAGCCCTAGGGTCAAGAACTAAAAAAAATTTAACAAAGAAAGTTTCAGAATTGGGTTTATTCCCGTGACGTCTGCCTTTTGCCATTCACTGAAGGGAGAAAAAAATGTTTTATTATTTATTTTATTATGTGGTTGTTCTCAATACTTTCCAGATTTTTTACTTCTGCACATTGTATTTTATTCATATCTTTTACTTTTACTAGTGTATTACCACGATCATTATTATTTAAAATTATCATTGTATATCCGGAAATTTGAGTACAATATTTATTAAGTTTCGCTTTTTTTGCTTGAGTAACTTGAAATTGCTAAATATCGACAATTTTTTGGAATGAAGCAATTTTGCAAAAAACAGGATAAGCAAAAACAAAGTATTGCAAATTGATTGCATAGGAAGTCCGAATTTGTGTCAGTACATTGCTTACCTTAAATGACTCAACCAATTAAAATAAAAAAAAATAACTGTAACTGATTGTTTTTGTAAATTAGTGTAACGATTAAGAAGGTTAAACATGAATTTTAATCAGCATTTAAAAAACAAATTAGTATTCTTTGTTTTCGTTCTTCATTTTATGGATGACTTAACAGCAGAAAATGTAAATACCTGATTTTATTTGATTTTTGGTAAAATGATGTTATCATGTTGATGTAATAATTTAAACTCGACAAATTCCCCATTATCACTGATTATCTTACTTCCTTGGTAATTTTAAACAGGAAGTTAATTTCGGATAGTAAACTTCGGTTTAGTTGAAGTTTTGTTAATAAAAATAAAGGAGTTATTGTCGAAAAATGTAAACAGATAAATGAAAGGGTCGTTATAGTCATTCGTGTATGAGTCATATTGTTAGTTTATTATTTACAATTTGTGGTTGTATCGGTACTATGTACTAACTGTTTACATTTATTATCTGTATACACGAAATAAAGCAAATGAATAACACATAAATTAAGAAAATAAAACAATTAAAATGCGGTGACTAACAAACCAACAGCATGTAAATGATTCAAAAATAATCAATTATTATTGAAAGAGAAGTTAAATAAATTAATATTTGTTCAAATTGAACTCCTCGGGGAGGTACATTATTATTATTATTGATCGATGTATTATCAATTTTTATCATGCTGGTTATTTGGGAGTCACCAATTTATATTTCAGTTGTTGAATATCAATCATAAATTTTCCCAAGAGATAAATTATTTTTTATGCAACAAATAAAATTTTTATCCAGTACTGATATGATTTTAAAACATTACAAATATGTTTATAACGAGTTCATGGTTGATAACTACATTATTTTTATGAGTTTATATTCCATAAATTTATCAACACTTAAATGCGTGCAATTAATAGTAGTTATTTTTTGGAAGTAATTTTATACAAGTTATCGATTCTTATATACTACATAAATAACTCCTTCGTGTGATCCGGTCTTTTAATAGAAATTTAAGATCACACGTGAGGTTGTAAACTTCATGTATTTAAAATAACCGAAAATAAATCTTTACTTTTTGTCAATTTGTCTAAAATTATAAAAGCAATTGAAATTTATAGATTTTCTGGCTAATTTAATGTCGAAGTGTATTAAATTAATACAAACGATAAATTTTATTATTTTGAAAATACAGTGGAACTCGGTTATAGTGAACTCGGAAATAACAAACTCATTAAGGTATTTTCACAAATATGTATGAATTCTAATTTATGAAAATCTACTGTTTCAACAGTAAAAAAACAAAATACAGGGTATACTTTATTTAAAAGTTTTTAAAAGAATAATATAATAACCCAAAAACAATGCGCTATAAAAATAGTTTTTCTATCAAAAAACCGCAATCTATTCTAATTACTGGTTAAATTTTGCAAACTTTTTATCATAAATGAGCTAAAATAATTGTTTATCTCAATTTTAATGAAAAACAATAAGTTTTTAATTAAAATTAGATCATTCTATACCAATAGAATTTTCAGTTATAACGAACAAAGTTTTAGATACTCTAAGGCTCACTATATCCTAGGTCGACTGTACATAATATGTAAAGACTTTAACATTCAATTATACGTAAAATAATAAATATAGTAACAAATATGTAAACCTCGAAGGTTAAAATGAAGATATAATTACTTAGCAGAAGACTTTCTTGTTGTAATAAAATGCAAACTTTCTTAAATAAATTTACTTACTGTTTTTGGTATAGAAATAGATAAATAATTACATTAACCTTTAACCATTAACATAAATTAAATTAAAGTAATTTATAAACAAATGTATATGTTGAAGATTTTATGCTTTACATTCTTACGCGAACTCACTTTAACGCGGTTGAAAAATTGTTTAAATTCAAATAATCGACTGCATATCAGATGTCACCACAATGCGTTTAAATAACTATTTTATCCCTCTGTTCGTAACGCTCTCTCTTATTTCTGATTGCACATTAATCGAGTAGTCCAGTATTATTATAAAAATTTGATTGTAAAATTCTTCTTGGTTTGTTGTAAAAAGGAAATATAAAACTAAAATAATCTCTATTTTAAGCATTCTCTCTGAAAGACTTTATTTACACGGTTTTCCTTTTGCGCCTTGTTTCTGTGGAACTAATTACTCGCGTAAATTGAGGTGTTACTGTATTGATTTTCAATATTTTATAATCAAGCTTTAAATTAATCTAATTGAGCCATAGGTCACCATAAAATCAGAAATTCCACTACGAAAGATACATAAATAAATGCTTATGGTTACAGGAATCACAGATGAACATTTAAAATCATTTTAAATTTTTATTTTAATATTTTCAGTGAACTATATTAATAATTAATTTTCTATAATATTAAAACTTCAAAATATCGAGTTATTTCATCGAGAGTCATCAGAATAATTATTAATATTATTCTGATGACGAACGAAATAATCGTTTGAAAGCTCAATAAATCTTTTAATTAATTTTTAATTTATTAATAACTCGATATTTTGAAGTTTTAATATTATCTAATATCAACGAGTTAATAATTTATATATTTAATTAATTTTCCATTATAATATTAATTCTCAAATTATTTTACGATTTTCTTATATTTTTGTTTGATGATAGTCCGTCCTGTAATATCTGTGGGGTGCGTTATTATGATAGTCTGAAAATAAATTTAAATTTTTAAAAGTCCTATCCTTTGTTGTATTTGGAATAACCTGCAGTTGACCACGACGCCATGAAGTTTGGTTGTAAAAATCATGATTATTATTTGTGGTATTTATTTATGATGTTCTTTGTGGTTGAAAAAATTAAAAACCTATGTGAAATATTGTAAGTATTATAAGGATGAATTACATTTTTTTGCATTTTTTTTTAAATTGCAATATTAATTCTTAGTAAAAAAAATATATTATTTTTTAATGTGATACAGTGGGGCCCGCTTAATGTGATCACATCGGGACTTGGGGTTTTTGATAACAATAACCGATTGATAAGAATAAACGAAAAAAATTTTTATTGCTTATTTATTAGTATGTACTACATTTACAATAATTAATTAATAATAGTCACTCATTGTGAAGTTTATTATGTATTTAAACGACGGAATTCATAATAAACATAAAAATGTAACGTGATATTACATATTATGTGACGGTGATAGAAAGAATCACACGGTGGGTTTATTTACATGCACTCCGTCTTTGAAAAAAATTAACCATAGGCAGATTTTCATGCTAACACCTGACTTTAAATTATGTGGGTGACTTATGCACAATATAAAAAAATGCTTGTAACTGAAATTCAACTCCTTTGCCCATGGGAGAAAATAATCTTAAGAATAATATGATAACATTAACCGAATTATGATAACTATAAGCGATGTTTTTTGTGTGTAATAATATATGTCCGTTCCGTTCCTGGCAAAAGTGATAACAATATCCGAATGATAACATTAACCGCGATCACATTAAGCGGGCCCCACTGTATTTACAAAGCCATTCAACCCTTGTTTTTAGTAAAGATTTTTATGAGGCTTTTGTATATAAGACGGAAGGCCGAACAATCATGACCGTCATTTACTATTTTTTAGTAAATATTATTTTTTCAGAAATATGTACAATTCAGCAATGATATTTTACACATGCCAATTGTACTATAAATAAACAAAACTATATTAAATTTTATTAGTAATAAATTGTTCAATAAATTTTTAATTGCATCCATAAAATTTTGAATGGAATGACTCTACCATCTAAAAATACTTGCAATTTTGTAAATGTACTGCAAATGTTTTATTGAAATTGATATAGATCAAATTAATATCAATAAGAAAACTGTGTCACCCAAATTGAATTAAATGAAGACATAAATTTTTTTAGTTGCGCTTATAATTTAATTTCAATTCTTTTTTTAGAACAAAAATAGTTTTTGCCAACATTCAGGAAAAATTAATTTGCAAAATTTTATTGTATTAAAGATGGGTATCCTGTTTTGTGTTCCGTGTCGTTACTGACTCATTTCCTTATTTTAGTAACCCTTTGAAAACGCTAAATATAGGAAACGTTAAAAGAAATCAATAATGCCTTTATATTTTATATGCCATATCCTAAAATAATTAACTGCCGTCCGTCAAATGAGGTGTTCAATATTCATTTGCTTAACCCAAAAATTTGAACCTACGCGTAATTTTTCAGTATTGATTTGCTTTTACCTCCCTCAGCTGGTGGTAGTTATGCGAAATGAACCAACCTACGTAATATTTCTAACTTCTTTTTTGTGTAACTACGGCCTATATTTGGTTCTTTAAAATTTAATTTGTGCTAGCTTGCAAGTTAAATTAATTATTATTTAAAATCAAAGATTGTAAACATTTGAAAACAAATTAAAACTTCCCAAAAAATATTTTGAATAAATATTAATTTTATATACCGGGTGAAGGTACAACTTTATTCTGGCCGTCTCGCTGGTCCTCCAGGTCGGGGTTCTACGTCCGGCTGGCTCCTCGTCGTAGGTAAAAAATGTAAAATAATTACAAAACCAAACGCCGCCTGGCGATGTTTGGGAATCGGAAGACGTTCTAGAGCGTTAATAAAACCGAATAATACATTAACTTTACATCTAAACCTAAAAATATTTCAATATTGTATTACTTTCGTTATGTAATATACGGTCATTGCCTTGCAGCTAACGCGATAAGTTGTGAATGCAAGGTACCGTGTTCAAATCTGGGGAAGGGTCAAACTTTCTTATATTAGTCTCCGTGCTTTGGAAAGCACGTTAAGCCGGTGGTCCTTCTGGGTTAATGAATTGCCATCGTTAATAGAAACTAGGGTACAGGCACATCTGAAGGCCAGCCCAACAAGCTATCTAATGGATGTAAAATATAAGAACTAGAACTAACACTGCCAAGGAAATGACGCAGATGTTAAGGCTTAAGATGATGAAGAAGAGAATAAAAAAAATTATTGCATATAATATTATGGTTTATTTCGTATACCATAATAATGCCCATTTAGCCTCTTCTTACGATCTGGTGAAATCTGTTTATTGTCATCAACTTTCGCCTCCAATTTCAATAACTATTTACTATTTCATGGTAATAAATTTTCGTTTATCATGTTTTTTCCTTTTGATTTACTGTAATTATTTGTCGACCAATAGTAATTAAGAATTAGACGGCTTTCGGGCAGAATTTTAACAGATATACTGGGATGTCTACAGATATATTTCTATCAGGTTTCGTAAACTTAATTGCAAATACAAATACATTCAATTGTTCATTAAAAGGTATCTTATCCAGCAGTTCATTAAAAAAATATATAAACCAGCATACACAAACTATCGTCCTTGAGAAGTCACAGTTGCATTATTTATGCGCATGCAATTATTTTACAATGATACAAGTAAATAATGAAGTAGTAAGTGGAATGTTACTTTCTAGTGTTAATTATTTTACTGCCGTGAATAAGAAATTAAGAAAAATATTCAACATTTGTAATTTTTCTTATTATGTAACTCCTGAAAATATCTTCAACTTGAACCATAAAAAATTGACCTAGTCTTTGACATTTATGTTATTGCTTATTAACATTTTGCTATTTTTACATTGTCTCATTGAGGCTGACATATTTACACCAACACCAAAATAAATTTAAGTTAGTACATTTTAAGCAACAATTTCGCGTTAGCTTGCAAAATCATTGAGGAAATTGGGAACAGGAAGATTTTTGGAAAAATATGCGGGGGATACGAACTTCACGTTTTTCTTGTGGTTCTTTGAAAATATTTAGTTCATACCAATTAAAATATATTATGTTAATGCTCAAGGAGTGGTAAACAAAATAATAAATTAACTAAAATGAAAATTCAAATTTTATAATTTAGTTCTTCAAATACATCTTTTTTTTATAATCTCAACGCGTATCACATAAACAATTCTAAAATAAGAATTATTATTTACATTACCAGTACATCACAAAGGTTTTACATGTACCAGTAAATACTCATATTATGTAGTTACGGTTTACGGTATCTCATAAAAACAAAATTCAGTCATATAAATTGCTACATTAAAAAATTATGCTTAAATTTATGAACTCATAAACTGCGATATTACATGGCTACTATTTCTTTCAGGTATAACACAAACAAGGATGGTTACCTATGTCTTGCAGAATTGAAGAGAATGATGGAAGAACTAGGTGCACCACAAACTCATATTGCTTTAAAGGGAATGATCGAAGAAGTCGATGAAGATGGAGATGGACGTCTATCATTCCGCGAATTTCTTCTTGTTTATCGTAAAGCTCGAGCTGGAGAATTAGACATGCACTCAGCTCTTGGACAATTAGCCACACTCACAGAAATTAATGTTGACCAAGTGGGCGTTAATGGTGCTAAAGAGTTTTTTGAAGCCAAGGTAAGAATTTGTTTAACAAATAACTATTAAGTATTAAATCAGTGTTTTTTTAGATTACGGAACTTTCCTTAAAAAGCAAATTTGAAAACGAAATACGTTTGGAGCAAGAAGAACGAAAACAATTGGAAGAAGAAAGGGCACTAAGGAAACAGGAATTCAGACAAAAGGCTGCCATATTTCAGTAACAAATTGTGTGTGTTTTGTTGTGTGTTTATGTTTTATTGTTAACCTTGACTGACTTTAGTGTTTGTACACTTGTGAAGTAAATCACGAATAATTAGTAACGATCCTATTCTTCGGATAATCGCTTATATATTTACCAAGACATACGATGTTAATAATATTTTTATTTTGTATTATAAAATGTAGTATAATGTAATATAATTTACAAAATTTTGAATAAAATATATTTTCGACCTGATAGAAATAAGCAATTTTACAATTTTATTTTACCAGATTTAAGTAATTGGAAGAGGGGTGGCCCCCATAACGTCAGCCTTCTACCAATTCTGGAATTTTTTACTTGGTCAATCATTACTGATCATCAAAACTTTAGTTAATTAAAATTATCCAGTTAATTGAACGCAATAAAATTATTTAAAATATTTTTAGTTACGTCTTGTAGCATTCATCAGAATTTACTCGAGACTTTTTTACTTTTAATTGTTATTAATTTCACTAGTTAGAAACTTGCATATTATCTTTAATTCAACGGTGTTTCTAAAAATAAAATATTACTATTTACTGATATTTTCCACACAAAAAAAATACCAGTGAATACAGAAATCGCCATGAGTGATTAATATTATAATACTTTAAGGTGAAGCACAAGGCCAAGTTTACAATAAATGATTTTTACGATGAAGCAAATTTGAAGGGCTTCCAATAGAATTTAAAATATGTGAGAAGGTAGGATGAACACTCCCTAAATTATCTTTTAATAATATGGTCTAAGGTCGTTGTTTATAGAGCATATCGCGATGGGCCAAGTATATCAGCATATAAATCTATCTCTTTATCATATCCCAAATAACGTTATTAGTTGTGATATGGTTATGCATTAATAGTAACTGAAGAACCTATTCCTTATCTATTTCATAAAATATTAACTTTGAAATCTGAAAATACTTTCACTAATGTTTTAAGCACTGCATCGGAGCACATTTAATTGTCAAATTACTTTTCACGTCAGTTCGGTGGAATGATTTAAAATTTTTGCAATTTGATGCTTGCTCCATAATTGACGTCAGATGCCGTATGATCACATTTTCAATCTTGAAAAAAATTTAATGCAGACGTCAGTTATGATATTTTTAACGTCGTAGGTGTTACCCCGATTCTGGGTAACATCTTCCTTGGAATCTTCCTCGACCGTTTCGTTGATTTTTTTCTTAAAAATTTTAAAAACGATTTAAGTACAACCAAAAAATAAAACTAGCACAAACGATTTAGACTAATTTGAATTTAGAATTCAAAAAAGCCTGTCTCCAGCTCCGTTTGCACGTAAAAACGATACATCGCACTTTGAAATGTATAGGTATATACCCAAAATTTTAACGATAGGTAACTAAGAAAATTCAAACTGATACTACATACAAATTGATTGGGCAGGATTATCTTATGCTAGTAGTTGGAATATCGGATATTTGCAAAGAATTTCACCGCCTTGCTGTTGCAGTATGCTTCAGCAAAGCAGAAGTTAATTTCGCCTTTATATTTAATGCAATGAAAAAATTGTATTTGCTTCTTTTTGCAGTCACAAATACATTTAAAGCAGTATTTGGTTTACCATCTCGAAGATTTTAATGTTTCTTTCATCTTGTAGCATAGACAATGAGATTTTTGCACCTAGTAGGTATACATATATTCTTAAAAAATGGAATAATGATGCAGACGAGAAAGTCTCTAATTAAAATATAAACGAATTTCAAAATTATTTCTCATTTTTATAGTGGGTAAGTTTAAGTGTACCCAATCCAAAATGCGATTGTATTATTTTAGTGGGTAAACCTAAAGTTAAAATGAACCTATTACAGTTTGATTCTGTCATTTTATAGTTTGTTAGTACAAAGTTGAAAGAATTTTTTTTAAGTGCAATTATATATACCCCAAATATTTGGCCTTCTTACAATAAAAGGTTGCCAAGCCCCGCTGTAGGTGTTAACCAGATTCTCGTTAATCCAATCATGCACATCAGTATCGTTGATGTTTTTCTTAAAAATTTCAAAAACAATTTTTGTGTATAAACAAAAATAAAATTTGCGCAAACAAAACACAAACGATCTAAACTATTTTAAATCCAAAAATTTAAATTTGGTTCCAGTTCCTAGCATGTTTTCAGCCCCCTCCTCTCCAGCTAAGTTTTGAAATTTCTCAAAACTTATTTGTGTACAAACGAAAATAATTTGGCGACACCGATACACAAACAATTTAGATTATTTTGGATTCAAAATTCGAAATGGTGGGGGAGGGGGATGTAAGTACCTAAATTTTGGTTAAAGTAGCCTTCACAAATTTTGTAGAGCATAACATTTACTACAACTTTTAGGGTCTAGTTCTAATTGGTACTCGAAGATATTATTATGTTTATTAAAGAAAATTGAACGGTGTTTGATAGATAACATTAAAATGAATCATTTAAGGTGAAGATAAATCGCGAATATCAATTAGCTTAGCTAACAATCGATTTTAAAATTTCCAATTTTCGTCCGAAAAGCGACTTTATTGTGCATTGTATTAACGGTACGTACACTCAACTTTAGTAGGAGCGACAAGTTTAGTCGTAGCTACACCATCGTACAGTTAATATCGCGTAAATTTTACTTTTTAGAGGGTGATCCACCTCCATCCCAATAACACATTTTGTCAAGTTGGACCAGTCTGAAGGATATCTTAAATTAGTACAGCGTTAGTCAAAGCAGCCCGGAGCTGGACATCTAAGTCCAATTTGGATCTACACTAAAATCTACCCTAGACACAAATTTCGATTTAATGTATTGAATAGCTTTACAAAAAATGTGTGATAAGCAGGGCTACCCTTCTAGCAGCACCCAATTAATTGTCGTTATATGCCATTTCATGTAAAATTTGATGTTTTTTGTTTTTAATTACCCATATTTTGAAATGATCATTCATTTTAAATGATAATTTATTTAGATGATCGTTAGTGGCAGTCTGTCGAAGGTATAAGCCTTATTTTCAATAGTTTGCAAATGTGTTATTATTGCTTTTTGGAGCGTTTTCTGTCATTCATTAATCCAGAAATTTTTAAAATCAGAGTAGGTACCAGTTGATAAATTACTCGCAACTTCTGCATTTATAATTTTCGTTTATCGGTAATAGGTACTGAGATATAACGTCGTAAAAATGGCTCTAAGTTTGCAAAAACAAGTAAAATACACGACAAAGTTTCATTTTCCGTGTTTATCTCGTTTCCAGTGCAATTTGAAGAAAAATTTATTAACGTCAGTTTTGAAGAGCATAAAATTTCCTAAGGACGTGTATATTTAATGTTCTTATCATATTACGTTTTGAGGTTTTTATCGATCAAAATCAGGTCAAGAATTGACGCAGGTCTAGTGTTTTGAACTGGGCATTTGGAGTTGCAATCATAAATACTCTGGTAGATTAAATTTTTTATATGTTTTATAAACCGGCCCCTTGTTGTAAAATTCAAGTTTTCGACCTCAGTGCGCCTGTGCGAGCGCCGCCATGCTGAAAAAATCAGCCAAAATTACGGAAAAATCTAGCTTATCTTATGTATTTTCGTTAGAATGTAAATTTCAGTTAAAGTAGTCTAAACAAATTTTGTACAGCATAAAATTTTCTTCAACTTTTGCATTTACAATTTTCTTTTATTTCTAATAAGTATTGAGTTAAAAAACTGTATTTTGTAAAATGCATGACTAGTAGATGTAGTTTTTCGAGAATATCCACTTGCAATGCAATTTAGAGAAAAATTTAGAAACAACAATTTTGTAGAGCATAAAATTTTGATAAAAGATGCTTTGTTATTTTCAGCCCCATTGAATATCGGGGTTTTGAAACACTAATAATACTATAGATACCAACAATGCTTCATTTTTTGAAATGATTTTGGTGCATTAGAACCTTAAGTTCTAATAGATTTAAAATGAAATTAAAAAACATACGTCTTTTACAAAATTTTATGGCCTACAAAATTTGTGAAGGCTACTTTAATAAAATTTGTCTTGGAAAGGTGATATGATACGTCAGTCCCATGCCAAAGGCACCAATCTGCAATTTCCCCCTGCCCAATCTTTTAAAATCAATGTTGATTATCCGGGTAAAATCAATTATTTTTACCATTAGAATTCCTTGTACTTTTTTAATTTCAGTGATTTTCTTCAATATTTTATAATAAAATAAATAACCTAAATGCAGAGCCGGCTTTATTACAGATTGGTGCCTTTAGCACGGGACCGAAGTATAAGAGAAAAACTAGATATATTACCAAGTTTTATACAAAAAATGTAATACAAAAATTGATCCAAGTGAGATAGAACAGCATTATAAATTATAATGCTTAAGACAAAATTTTTCTATTGATTAAAAACTTTTAAGTGAAGTCGTACATTATATTATGTTTTAATTAAATTTCATTAAAAAACTCTGTTCTGCCAACTTATAATTATGGTCGGTAAGTAAATTGCTTGCTTGTAATTTAGATTACATGAATACGATAAAAATTGCGCAGCAAAAATTTTGAATGAGCATTATTATTTTTTATTAAACTATTTAAATAACAAAATTAATCAATAAATAACAAAAGATAATAAATTATAAAATATAGAATAAGTATATAAAATTACACAGGTAAAGTAGTACTAACACTTTTCGTAAAAATTTTTGAAAATATACTAAGTCCTGTAGTACCCCCTGGAATACTAGCAAATACTGTCCACAAAAGTGTTATTATTTGAGCAACCGCACCCAACACTGTTAAAGGGGTACTCTGCAAATGCAAAGCAAAGTATAACGTGCCGAACAACGTCACCCCATAAGTGATGGTTAAAATTAGTCGTTCTTTTGAAAACATTGATTTAAGATGTGCCATTGGACCCCACAAAAATGAAAAGCTGAAACTCACAGATTAGTTACTTACTAAATTACACATAAAACCTACCTCAATACAAAAAATAAACTTCCAAGGGTAAAAAGCAAAGCAAACTTGCGAGCTTTTAGTATTAGAACTGGAATATATAATGCCGATAAGGAGAAACAAAGAATACCCATAAAAACGCATATGCAAAAACCAGTAATTCGTTGAAATCTTGTCTAAAAGTTTATGAGATCAGTATTATATTTATGTATTTAAAAATATATTACCAGGCTAGGGCAACATTCCTTTTTCTTTTCTTGAAACCAGGATTCATCTTCAGGGGTTTCCTTTTTCAACCAATTTGAAATGTTGGGTTTTTGTAACGTAGGTAATTGAAATTTAAAAGATTTTTTTTGGTCACTTTGTAATAATAAATACTCATCCAGGTCCTTTTTTAAATCAGCCATTGCGTTAAAATATAAAATTTACACTTACTTAGAATGAGGTTAATGTATCAATAATAAATAAACGTCACTTTTTTTTACAGGTTTCTGTTTTGACAGATTTCTACAGGATGTTTCGAATGTTGTGTTCATAAGTAGAAATATTTTATGAATTAAAAGGATTTAGAGGCAAAATAATTTTTGTAAGTAATTTAAAAGTTCAACATTCAAAACTTTATTCTATGTACAAATAATAATATCATAAATTATGTATAAAACACTTATATTACATTAAAAAATATTTAAAAAAAAAATTGAACACTCGAATAAGTTAAAATCTTTAAAAACCATACACTAACTATCTTCATCTTGTCTTGGTACAAAAACCCAATTTTCTCCTTGTCTACATGGACAATTTGAATTAAGTAATTCACTTTGCTTTTCTAAAGTTTTTTTAAGTAACAATAATGATTCTTTTTCACTTTGTAATTGTTCTATTGATTGTTTTCTTAATTGTTCAACACTTCTTTCCTCTTGTAATTTCTTTTTTCGCTGTGATAAATAAGCAATTTCTGTTTGAATCTAAAAAATTGTTTTTTAAAAATTGTTCTAGGTGTATTTTAGGTGTCAAATTACCTTTAAATATTCTTGAGCTAATTGTTTATGTTCTTCAAATAATTCTAATGACTGTGGCTCAGTTGGATCTGGAGAGGCGGGTCGAAGATGTGGATCTAAGAGAAGATACATATTGTCTAAATTTGGATCAGTTTGACATGGTCCTTCTGATAATGGTGATGATTGAATTCCCGTTTGAATTGTATTGGTGGATCCTGAAAACGAAAATAAGTGAAATTCTCTCTTAGTAATTATGGAAAAATTGTGTGTTAAATATACCTTGAGATACAATAAATACAAGGTACAAACTACTACAAATAAAAAGGCCAAAAAATTACTCATTTGGCACTCTATTGTGTTACAACTGCGATGACAATCTAAATATTTATTTGCAATATGTGAGCGTTTATTTCTGCCAGATATTTCATTTAACACTTTCTCAGAACAGTGAACAAAACTCTTCCTGCTCGATTTAATAGCGTAATTAATTTTGTTGACTAATTGCATAATAAGTAAAATGGAAGCTTAAAATAATTTTTGCAAATTTTTTTGCAAGAAAAAACCGTCTTCATAAATTATTTACAACATTAAATACATTTGTTTTATAATTGGAGATTATGTTTTATATATGAGTATATAGTAATGGTCATTTATGTGCGGCAAATTCAAATAGTCCACTTTGTTCGGACATAAACAGGGCAAAGTGCCAAAATGTCATTTTCAAACATTCTTCCGTGTTTATCTAACAATAAATTTGCCAAATCTGTTCTGAATTATCAACGACATAATTCGATAAATAAACAATATTTAGATCCGCATTAGTCATATATTTTCGAAAACTAACTTTTCAAAATAATAAAAACCATCGTCCCACTTGTACAGCAGTAAAACGAAATCCTTTCTCACTTCCTGACTAGATACTGTAAATGCTCAAAAAGTGTCCTTGCTTTCTTACCTATATGGGTTTTGTTATCTTTGAAAATAATCCAACTCTTGTGAGTTTCGTGTGTTGTAATTACACCAGTAGTAGGACAATCACACATTTTGAGATGATAAATGTTTAAATTTATCTGTACAATTTGCACATTGACAACTTCATTTTTAATGGAACCATTGGATAATCACAACTACCTACTTTTTTAAACAAACATTTACAATTCACAGTTTGAACGTCCTCGGAGTTAATTTATAATTTTACCAAAATAAAAAATAAATAAATTTGAAACGACCTCGAAAACACAAATAATCGAGTAAGGGCGCGAAATAAATTTAACTGTTCCTAATAAAATTGTGAACGCGAAGGAGACAGATGCGATAACTGAAAAACCGCTGTAGGTAAATACAGCAACTCGAAATTCTTCACACATGCGTAAACGATTCGCGCTTAATTACAAGAAATTTCTTTTTGCCGAAAAATTTCCACCCAAATCCATCACAACACCTTCATAAGTTTCAACAAAAAACTGACTTGCCATATCAAAAATTGCGTTTTTAATCTTTGCAAATCAGAGCTGGATTAGCCATTTTAAAAACTTTTTCTCTATGAATATTACAACCAAAAACATCGCGAAAGTTTGCAAAATCTCGACAAAAAAGTTAGAAAAACCTGAGGTGCAAAAAATTTGTTTTAATTTTTTTCTATTAGTAAAAAAATCTCACACGTTCCTGATAAAGCAGTAAAAACATAAAAGAATACCCCCATCCAAACAAACTGAACTAAATTTGTTCACGTGAGTCACTCAGCTAAAAACAGAAACCCTGCTTATGATTCGGCATTACAGAATGCCTCTATATATAATTTGACCGAAGAAAAGGCTAGCACGTTAAAACAGATCTAACGATGTCGAATTGCTTACTATAAGTCAATTATTGAGTTCAAAAAACTTGGTTTACCCTTAAGATGTTCAAAAAATAAACCAAATTAGCTTATAATTATCGAAATCTTGAAAATTCACTTAAAATAAACCAATTACTTCAACCTTTCAAAATTAGTTAAACTAATCGTTAATTACCTTCTTTCGTTATAAAAAACAACCCAATAGAAATTATGTAAAATAAAAATAACTTCCAAGTTAAATTATACTTACTGAAAATTTGGAAAGTGAAACGCGATGAAAATAAACAATAATTTTATTTGAATTTTGAAAGTACAAAAACCTGAGCTCAAAATAAACAATTCGAGTTGCAAGAAAAGATACCAAAATAGAAGAAAAGTAATATTCAAATTTTTTGGTCTGAGATGGAGAAAATATAAACAATACCCCACTGAAATTTCAGCGCATGCTAATACACGTTAATTAAGCACAAGACCCTCTTTTTTGGTGATTTGGTAAAAAAAAATTGATAATTCAATATCATCTGTACAGTTGGGTTTATGTATACGTCGGCTGTAACGTAGCGTAGCCTGTTTCCACTTGGTGCAATGTCAAACATGAAAAACAAACTTTTATATTTATTTGTTTGTTACCTAAGTATGCGGTTAGCCCGGCGATAGAGCGCTAGACTACTGACAATAAGAGGATTTGAATGTCACCTCATTATCAGTGTAGGCTATAATTAGAACTTGAACAAGTGTATATTGTAGGATCCAATTTTTCTTTTTAGAGAAGAAGACTTAACGAGAGTCCTTGGTATTGATTAAAAAGAGTCTAACTTAGAAACGACTAGTAGATATTGCTGGAAATAAAAGTTTTCTACTTTTTAAGATCCATAGCAAAATATTATAACCACTTGGCTTCCTTATACTTGGGATGGTTTGTGTTCTCTAAGCGAAAATTTCGAATTAAACTTTTTGTGGAGATACATAACATGAAACAGCAGAGCAGGATTTAAGTTCGAGAAACCAGAGGATATCTGATAATGATAATCATCCCGGTTGCCATAGCACCCTAGTGCTTTCACATTTAATTCTGAATCAATTCAATAAAATTGATCTATTAGCAGACTTGAAAAGATTTTGAAGTTGTTTATCGATTTTCAGTTTTTTTAAATAAAAGTTAAACCAAAACTTTTTATATCCAAAAATAAATAATTTTGTTAGAGATACTGTGAAATAACTGAAGAGAAAAATATAAAAGAACTAAACAATCTGGGTTATGAGTCAACAATTATATGAAACATCAAACGAAAAAAAAACCATAAATAACAAAACAACATGCATACCACTACGAATGTTTTACATTGATCGAAAACCCAAAAAAGCAATTAAAGAGATATATGATGTGAAATATCTAAACCACTCAACGGTCCAATTCGAATCACCACATGCCAAGTTAGTGCATAATTATCCAATGCTCGAATTGCCATCTAAATTTTTTTATCAAAGAACAGCTCAATGTGTCAAATGTGCAGAATATTATGAGTAGAGGATGCGAACATCAAGAACGAAAAACGGAAAGCTGAGATTTTTTACTTTTTAAATTAAATTTTTCATAGAATACAGCAGATGAAATCTTTTAATATTTGAAAGCTTCATTCTAAATGGACCTATTCATTTCAAGGCTAACGATGTCAAAAAGAGCATTCGATCTCATGACCGGGCAAGTCCTAAAAGATCTGCCCAAAAACAGCAATAACCCAAATACTTAACTACTCTTATTCTCAGTTGTATCATTTACCCTTAAATTGGTTCCTAATCAGGTAAATGCCGCATATGAAATGGAATATGACAGTAAGTGACACTTACCGTGTTATGAGACGTTTAATACTTTAATGATAAAGTGGTGTGATAAAGTGGTGCAACAGGTCGAATAAGTTGTAAAAAGTACTCACTGGCTGATTCAACAGAAATTAAATCACGAAATGTAAAAAACAACAAAGGCAATGGCAAAAACTTAGGCCAACTATTCAAATGGTAGAAAAAAATTGATAAATCTATAGTGACACGTTTTATAAAGAGGGTATTTTAAACATTTCATATAATATTTGATCTGCACATAATACGATCTACCTTCAATAACATTTTGTTAGTCGGCACTTTTGCTGATGGGGATTTTAGGAACAGAGCTTAATTATTTAAATACATTTTTAGTCAATATGCAATCCATACGGATAAGTTTAGTTACGGATAAGATAAGCACGTCAGAGCTTAGGTTATTTGTTGAACTTTGTTCTTTTTGTTTTAGAATAAATTTGTTCCAAATGTCGTGTACCAAAATTTCATATTTAATTTATCTTTTTAATAAGGTCCCCGTGAACACGGAGACATTCTTTAAAAAATAATTAAGAATTAAAGATGAAATTCATCTTTATGATTGCAAATAAACAAAAATGTATAACTCGACTTGCCTTTTGCCTTTATACCTGGGGTGTCAAACTCATTCCAGTCGTGGACCATTTCCTGATTAGCACAATTTTCGTGGGGCACACAAATGACTTATTTTTTAACCCTCTTTCTATTTATAAATGATTAGCGTTTTTTTAAACCTACTTCATAACAGAACATATAGAATCTCTCGCCTACCTTTGCTCCAAGCAACATGCGTCGCCCGGATTACTCAGCGGTACACTTATGCTTCAAGTTCTGCAGAGTACATTCCTGTTCCAGCATTACTTTTGGAGCCGTCCGAGTATAGACATATGTCATAGCCAGATGCTTCTTTTTGTATTTAACAGAACGTCATAAACAAGTGCATATAGAGCCTTAACGGAGTGCTACATGCACTCGTATTTGGCAAGAGCCAATATGTATTTAGGGTGGATTCCATCAGGTTCAAAACGCAGCAGAGGTGTTCTCTTGGAACATTCCTCCATGAGAGATAATCTCATTAAACTTTATACTATGCTCTGGGTGTAGGCTTATTATTTAGAATCTTTTTTGTTTTTATAGTATAGTTGTTCTGTTGATCTAGTAATCCGATGATCGCATTCAAACGTATAGAATTCTAATAACTGCGGTCATCCGAGTTCCACCTTGTCTTATTTCTCTTTCAGTTTTGGACTTTTATTAATGTGATTCAAATTAAAGTCAAATTCTCCTTAAAAAATCCTTCAGTTATGAAAGTCGTTTAGAACACTTATATTATGTAAAACTGGTTCTGCGTGTAACATTAAATCAAAACTAAAAGATCTATAATTATTATTTCATTGTAATATCAATTTGCATCTGATGAATAAATGACATCAGTAAATTTATTAGCGTTCCAATTGTTTCTCTTTGAAAATTCTGAGAAACAGGAAGCTGATGCGTATTAAAGAAAATTATGCAATCCTTAATAAGTTTAATTTGAATTTTCATATATGGAAACAGTACAAGTTACTAGCATGAAACTAACACAGGTATGAAAATAAAAAAATATGATCTGATAAGTTATCTCTTTGGCTATTCTTCCGCAATTTATTGAGATGGAAATCATCAGTTAAAACGGCTTTGATTTTAAAAGCGTTGATAATAATTGATAAATCGTTCTAGTTTCCAATAATCCTATCATCTGAAACATAACTTGCTTGCTTTGGAATCGTGTAGTCAAATTATATGTGAACTAATTTAAATTAATTGCCTTAATTTACATACTTCCGTTTTTCATTTTTAGTTCAAATTTGTATTTTTAATCATTGTCGTAGGAGTTTATGTTTGAAGGTTAATATTTAATAGTACCTACTGATGAAATATAACTTTCTAAGAAAGTTGGCACCGCATTGTAACAACATAGCAGCAATTCATATACCTAGGTTAATAATTGTATCAATTTGTTTCCACCAAGCTTTTTAAATTTATAAAAATTTCTCTTACGACGCTTTCAATAGCCAATGCTTCGTAAAAACACTTAGAGAATGACATGAAAAATATCAGCATACAGATAAAAAAAACAATAAAAGTATGTACACAGTAATCACACATTCAGTATCAAATCATAAAAACAACATTTTTCATTGAAGTGGTGGATGAAGTGCTAATAACTTTAACAAATTTTTGAGAAAAAAATCGTGTTTTCCTCATTCTTGGAAACATTAAATTTAAAGCGACAAATATAATGAATGATTTGAAAAGAAAATAAATAGCTAATTATTTACTAGACAGAATGACGACTTCTTTGATGACATTCTACATTATTCTTCAGACAAAATTAAATTTGTGACTAAGAGGTCACAAACAGACGCCTTACATTCTAATCTTATGCACCTGCTAGTAACAAAACCGTTTGATTATTTCACCAACGATTTAATATTAAGTGCATTTGTAACATTTTCAGTAGCTGAAAACGGCCGAAAAAGTAGAATACGCAATAGTAAATAAAATCGAGCTGATATAACAAGGATTAAAAATAATGTGTGTGTAGCCCTACAATTGATTATTTTTGTTAAATTCGTGCCCCTTCCCCAAGTGATGGAGGAATCACTGTTAGTTAATAAACAAATAAATAAAAATGATTTATTTTCTATTTCGATACTCTAGCCAAATGGTAAACAAAATAATTTAAAAATGTGATATAAAATTTTGCCCTATTTAAATTTTGAATATCCGGTCTTGTTATTTGAATCACAGGAGAAGGCAACGTTCTGAGTAAGCTAAGCACCGTGATACCTATAAATAATTGTCTTGAACGAGAAAAACAATGTTTTTCCGACTCAAACAACACTCCTGGCAATTAGCCTTTAATTCTATTACAAAACAATGAGCTTATTGTTTGTTAAGAAATGTACTAGACGCGACCTCTAAAAATAATAAAATCACCACCAATATAATTGATTTTACACCCAGAAAAGTAAATAAAAGCACTTACCGTTCCTTGCCACCATCTTATCAAATCCAGGCATCGTTTGTAGTTCCATTTCTTCATACTCCTTCTCCCATGCATGCTGCAAAAAATATTCAATAATGTAAATAAATAAATGTAAAATTCTAAGAAAACATTAAATTGAAATCAATCATTATGTAAATTATCATAATAACTCATCCATTTTCAACATTCCTAAATTTGTATTGTTATTCAATTTTATACTAAGTGTTTTGGTAGCGGCATGACATCATATTATTTTATTATAAAATTATAGTGGTGAAGTCATAAAATGGCAAGAACTTCATGTTACATTCAAGGAAAATTGTTAATTTTATGATTGAATTTAAACGATAAAAGGTTTCATCATAAAACCATAAATCTGTTCAATAACAAATTTAATTATCCGCATGTCGAATATCAATCAATACATTTTTATTCCATCCTTTTCAATTTTATTACGAAAAAAAGTAAAACTGTTTTTTTTCTTCTGATTTTTTCAAGAAGTATTTTTGAAAATTGATTTTTTGGCTTAACACAATGCCAAAGATGGCAAATCAGTGCATCTTTCATCAAGTTATCCTGGCACTGCAGTGCCTCCTAGTGGTTTAGTGTGATAGAACAGCAAAACTAAAAAAATTATTGTTTACACGATAACGAAAAATTTACAAAATTATATTTTCTGAACTTTCAACTTTTTTTTTTCTATTTGATCCAATTTTTAAAGCACCTTATTTTATTTTGATCACGATCGAAATAAAATATCACAGAAACTGAGAATTATCAACTTACTCTGAATCATCGTGATATATAATAAAAGTTACAGTAGGTCCACCATGTTCGCGGGATCATTTTCTGCGGTTTCAGTTACCCGCGGTTAAGCGCCAGCTAATAAAATTTACGTGATTAAATTTACGAATTACACGTACGAGTAATATTCAAATCTTCTGGTTAACAGTACCGATACTGAATGAATGACAAAAATGCGGTTTCAGCCTTAAATTTTTACTAACATTCTTAAGATTTTATGACGAATAGTATGATTTTAGGGTAACATTTGTATGGCAGTATGGCAGATTTCTGAAATCCTTGACGTATAAAATCCAAAATCTAATCAGTTCGTTACATTGAAAAAAGAATCCGATTAGAGAAAGAATTTTTGAAATAGTGAAAAACCGAGAAAAAATAATTAATAATTCGTTTTTCATGTTGTGGTACTAAACGTTGAGAACCGTGAGACAATAATAATTTTAGAATAAAAACGTTTATTTGAAATTCAAGTCCAAAATAATTATTCAAAAACGCAATGCATCAAATGCCAGATTATATGTATACGAAATAAAAAGAATTTTAGAAGAATTTCTTCAAAGACAAGGAACGACACCTATAATATGGTGAACAAAACAATACTATGTGGAATATAATGAAATTCTTCTTATTTACATTAGCCATGCAATGAAAAATTAACCTAGCACAATCCAAAAATACTACATTTAAATTTTTTCTGCCATTATTCGTCAAGCGTTCTTCCGTAAAACACATAAAATATAAAGTTTTATTTTAAATTTTAAAATGCCCGGCGTTTTGTGCAGTGGAATGTTAACCAACTCTTACGAGAAACTGTTCCACGCCTCAGATGGTAAAGGTTAACCTATTCTTGTAGGAAAATGAAAAAACATGTAAAAGATAATATTATGTTTTCCATTTGTGAAAATTTATGGTGGGTTTCATAAAAACATCTATTAATATCATTAAAATAACAGTCCAAATCTCCTTCATTCCAAAATCTGAATCAACAAAACAAAATAATGTAATGGTGGGTAACTCACCGAGGGTTTCATAAAAGTTGCTTAAAATTTAATTCACTAATAGTAAACGTTGACTTGTGCGAATAGACATAATTAAAATTTTTAATTATGTTTCAATTAAATTTTTTTTTTTTTGAAAAATACATGCTCTGTATTTTAATAGGGTCTTCTTGAAATATTTCCATTTAAAAAAAGCATTTTGCTTAACTATCCTGTCTTTAATGATTATTATTTCTTGAAATGATAATTTATGTTAATCCTATGCTGGGTGTACATTAATCAGCTGCTCATATGATCATTTCTATTAAATTCATTTGACATGAAAGGAAATAGTCAACTCGTTCTCCCTAAATCGAACCAATTTTATAGAATATGAGAATTCCATTTAAAGAGAGTTAACTGTATAGGTTTATATGTTCAGTTGACATAAATTCATATCAGTTGAATCAAAGTGGTAAAAGTGACAATACGTAACCCTATTCTTGAAATGGTTAAAATAAAATTATTTATTTTTTAAATGAAGTTTTTCAGTTTTTGTATTAAAATGATGATGGTGATAATTTTCCAATTTAAGTAAGATTAGTTTTTTAATCGGAACAAAAATTTTAATCCAATGAAATAGAATTAAAATTGAGAATTTTAGTACAGAACTTGCTCGGATGACTCAAAATTTGAAATACTCGTAATTTTGGAGAAAATAAAATTAAAATAGAAGCTCAATCGATTCCACAAAAAAAATTCGGGATAAGAGCAAAAATAGAAAAATATGTCTATAGTCACCCCCACCCCCCAGATTTTGCAAATAACTGAAACGGTTAAGGTTCAAACGAAAACTCTGAAAGCTCATTGAGGCTCAAATGATATTCAAAAGTTGGACGGAAATTTGTTTTCAATTCGATATAGGGGACGATGCTGCAACATGAAGATAACAGTCATTTAAACAAACGAGATTTAATAGATAACATTAAAATGAAGTGTTCAAGGTGAACTTATTAAAGCATTCTGATGGCGGACCGTGCGGTTGAACCTGGTCTTGTTGCAGAGCATGGCAAAAAACCGTAAAGCCATTTGTGAGGTGTTTACAATGCTTCACCACGAGCCAAGATTAGTTTCTCTTCAAGAAGATGCACTGGGAATGTAAGATGGAAGTAATTTTTCCCCAGTACACTACCTGCCTTAAACCTCTTGATGCCTGTGTGTCGATTTTGGTCTTCTTGTCGGACGCCCCTGCGTGCTCTGACGCTGTGTTCTCTTGGGTTGCTACCAACGTATACCCCTCTTTCCTAGAGCTTGTTTTCAATTATTCATTGAAAGCAACTTCGACGCCATGTGCAAGATTACTGCTGGCTAACTAACTGACTGACAATGTCCATTATGATTTACCCCATGGCAAGACTTTGTGAGATGAAAGAACTCTAGAAAGCTTGCTTTCAACTCATGCCCTGTAATGCGATTGATGTTATATTATGTTGGCTAAGAACCTCGGCAGCCGTAATTGTATCTACCTTCCACGCCGTAGTCAAGTTAAGAGAGGCACTTTTTTCAGGGCCCTTTTAATTTAATCAACAGATGGTGCCTACTTAAATATTTTTATAAAATACTAGGAGACTTTTGTATTTAAAATATAGTAAATTCGTTGAGATAATATTATTTATAATAATATTATTGAGATAATAATATTCTTGGTCTTAAGGGGGAAGTCTACTGTGACAAGAGAAAAAACAGGCCGATTTTCCGAATTTTTTTTCTAACAAAATATAACTTGTACATTAAATTAAATTAAACCGTCATCTTTATTATATATTCAAGTATTTGTAAAAAAAATTTCAAGTCGAAATATTCAAAATTGCCGTTTTGGCACTCCTTCGACTCAGGTCTGTTTTTTTTTGGTGCCCAAACGGTGTACATGAAATCTCACGTTTGGGTAATCTAAAACAAACAAAAAAATATGGTTATCATCTACATAGTATTGACTCTCGTTTGTCAAGGGATTTTTTCGATAAAAAATTTTGACGCCGAGAAAAAAATTCTTGAACTTTTTTTCTACTTTTTTTGCCCAAATTTGATGTTATTATTGTTTATAACAATTAAACAAAAAACGATATCAAAAATATCTCACGACAAACGAGAGTCAATACTATGTAGATGATAATCATATTTTTTTTGTTTGTTTTAGATTACCCAAATGTGAGATTTCATGTACACCGTTAAAAAAAGACGGACCTGCATTGAAGGAGTGCCACAACGGCAATTTTGAATATTTCGACTTGAAAATTTTTTTACAAATACTTGAATATATAATAAAGATTAAGGTTTAATTAAGGTAAAGATTAATGTGCAAGTCATAATTTTGTTAGAAAAAAAATCCGGAAAATCGACCTGTTTCTTCTCTTGTCACAGTAGACTTCCCCCTTAAGCTATTTTGGGTTCGTAATATTTATTTATAAAAACACAATTCATAATTAAAGTTTAATTATCTTTTTTTGTAAGTGAGTGTGTTTTGACATACTCAATATGAACTCAAAATAGCTTAAGACCAAGAATATTGTTTATAGAATAGTATTATCTCAACGAATTTGCTATATTTTAAATACAAAAGTCTTCTAGTATTTTATAAAAATATTTAAGTAGGCGCCATCTGTTGATTAAATTAAAAGGGCCCTGAAAAAAGTGCCCCTCTTAATAACACAATTTAGCAGTTCTTTTTGTTTAAATTTGTCAATTTTCAATGGGGGTAATGTAAACTGGGCCAAAAAACTACTTAAAAGTGGTAAACTGGGCCAAAAGTAATTTTTACTAAAATTTTGAAAATGGTAAACTGGGCCAAAAGCAAATTTTATTAAAATTTTGAAAATGGTAAACTGGGCCAAAATCAGAATTTTTTAAGTAACCGCTGAATTGAAATTAAAATTAAAATTTTTTCAATTTTTATAAAAATCACCATAGCACGAAGGATCCACGCGAAAACGAGTTTCACCTCTTAATGATCCACCTTTTCCTTAACCTACGGACCTAGGAGTATGTTTATAATAAGGGTAGTTACCCGTGGTAGTGACCACGGCACGAGGAAGATCTACGCGAAAAAGTATTAAGGTGGCAGAACAATAAGCGTTGAGCTTGTGTCAAGTTCAATTCAAAAACGATTAATTGTAGAAAGTTGAAATTTTCAGAATATACGTAAATTAGGATTTTACTTTGCATAAGCTATTTTTCATTTTAAAATAAATAATAATATAAAATATTTTTTGTTGTTAATTTTCAATAAAATACACTTTTGTTGTAAATATAAAATAGCTTATGTTATGTAAAATTATCTTTTATGTATATTCTGAAAATTTCAACTCTCTACGATTACTCGTTTTTGAGATGAACTTGACACTAGAATTGAAGCAATGTACATGAAATTTCAAATTTTAACTAATCAGAAGTAAAGGATCAATCAATATCAATAAAATACACCAATAAAATATTACTAAGCAACTAGTGACATCTGTTGAATTTTATTATCTATTCCAATTGATCTAGGATCTTAACCGTACGTTAAAGCGTTGATTGAGAAATATAGAGATATATATAGAAATATATATTTCTCAATCAACGGTTAAAGTTGCGTACGACGGGTCCCCCGTACGACTAAGTGAGAAACATAGATTTCTAAATCTCATTTTTAAGGACCGTATTCAGGGTGAAATTTTTCGTCGTATTGATTTATATAGGGTGAAATATCAAACATCTAAAACACATAAATAAAGAATTTTGATAGGAGGTTTTACAGTACTCCTCGGTTACTTTGAATATAATTCGTTCCTTGTTGTATATATTTATGTATAATGTGTATTAATAAATATTAAAAATAAAATAGGTAATTTTATTTATAAATTTCATGTTTTGTTGAAATGTATTCCGTAAAAGTCGGAAGTCAACCCAAAGATATTAATTTTACCATCCGTAAAATTTTTTTCTAAATTGTAAACTATAAACATAAATCTTCCACTATTTCTATACGAAATTAAACTAAATAAGCTGAAAACAAACAAATCTGCGCGAAAAGGTAGATCGGGCGCAAGGGTGTAGATCTGTCGGTAGGTTACAGTTAGTTTCTGATATTTTTTTTAAATAATAACAAAAAAGGATTCACACCGGCACACCACTAAACTGTAAACATAAATCTTCCACTATTTCTGTAAGAAATTAAACTAAATAAGCTGAAAACAAACAAATCTGCGTAAAAAGGTAGATTGGTCGCGAGGATGTAGATCTGTCGGTAGGTTACAGTTAGTTTTTGATATTTTTTTTTTAAATAATAACAAAAAAGAATTCACACCGGCACACTACTAAACTATAAACATAAATCTTCCACTATTTCTATAGGAAATTAAACTTTGGCCCAGTTTACCATTTTCAAAATTTTAGTCAAATTTGCTTTTGGCCCAGTTTACTATTTTCAAAATTTTAATAAAATTTGCTTTTGGCCCAGTTTACCATTTTCAAAATTTTAATAAAATTTGCTTTTGGCCCAGTTTACCATTTTCAAAATTTGGCCCACTTTACCATTGGCCCAGTTTACATTCACCTTTTCAATGAATGTAAGGATATTTTTAATTTTTTAATGAGTGGACTGTAGCAGGGTTCACGTTTTTCTAATTTCCACATTTAGCAAATATCATACTCGCATGTAAATTTTTCACTTTTTTGATAATTGTAAGCCCAATTTTCAAGAATCCGCAATTATTTTTATATTTCCAGTATATCTATGAAAAAATTTTTTTTAAACCAGGTGTCGGTTTTTTGTATTCACCTTTAATTTTGTTTTCAATTGTGATCAATATTTATGAAAACATTGAATCCAAATTTATTTCCACTCTTTAATCCAAATTACACCTTTATTATGTCGTAATAAACAATCTGTGAAAAGTTGTAAATTTTGTAAATATCTCGCATTTTGTTTATCCTACGGTAAAAAGTTTCAAACAACAGTTATAGAGGAGATAATTATCTACAAAAAAGGTCGTAAAGTCGTGTGACACAATGCCCTACAATGCATAAACATTTTGGTGGTTGTGCGGTAGTACGATGTACATCATCATCATCAAACTTCCTGCTGAAGCCTGTTCTGGCGTTCTTCGATTCCTTGGGCGTCCAACCTTTCGTTTTCCTTTCAGATGGTATCCCATTATCAGTTTTACCGGTTTTCTATTGTCAATCCTGTCTATTTATTCACACTATCGAAGTCGATATATCTTAATAGTATTTATCAACGGTTCCATCGCAAGTTGAAAACATGTTGTACATACCGGGTGCTGAATGAGTTAGCCGATCATAGGATATTAACGTGTAAAAACTTATTTTTGCAAATTCCTGCTTCCCTAATTATTTTAGAGAAAAGCATTAGATTAGCATAAGAGCATTAGATTTTATCTAACTTTTACTTAAAAGGTAAAAAAACTCTTTTAAAATTGTTAAAATTTTGATTTATCAGATTAGCCATGTAAGTTTCCAAGGTAATTATTTTTGATAAGTAATAACAATCAATTGCACGTTGTTTACAGTTAAAATAATTACCTTGGAAACTTACATGGCTAATCTGATAAATCAAAATTTTAACAATTTTAAAAGAGTTTTTTTGACCTTTTAAGTAAAAGTTAGATAAAATCTAATGCTCTTATCATACGTAGTTTATATTTCTACATTATATTTGTGTCTTTCAATTTTTCTCTAAAATAATTAGGGAAGCAGGAATTTGCAAAAATAAGTTTTTACACGTTAATATCCTATGATCGGCTAACTCATTCAGCACCCGGTATAATACATATATGTTAGCGTGAGCCAAAATATTTGCAATAAATGAAGCTAAAATAATATTCTTCTCGATTTTCTATATTTAGGTTCTTCTACTGTCTTCACACACCTATGATAAACTGTGTTTTGATATAGTAATACTGTTATAGTTGATTACCAACCTAATAATACCAAATTAGGTTGGTATTACTTACTCAACGCATTTATTTAAAATTATTAGTCAGGGCAGAGTATTTCATTAACGTCATATACAGGTCCGGGTTCAGGTTTAGTAATCCTCACTTATTCTAACACGGCCTTCCTGCAATTGTCGCGTCCCCGTGACATTTTTTTTTTTTTTTTTTTTGAATTTTGAATAACGCCATAAATAACTCGGCCGCAACGCCTTAAATAATTCGGCCGCAACGCCTTAAATAACTCGGCCGCAACGCCTTAAATAATTCGGCCGCAACGCCTTAAATAACTCGGCCGCAACGCCTTAAATAACTCGGCCGCAACGCCTTAAATAACTCGGCCGCAACGCCTTAAATAACTCGGCCGCAACGCCTTAAATAATTCGGCCGCAACGCCTTAAATAACTCGGCCGCAACGCCTTAAATAATTCGGCCGCAACGCCTTAAATAATTCGGCCGCAACGCCTTAAATAACTCGGCCGCAACGCCTTAAATAATTCGGCCGCAACGCCTTAAATAACTCGGCCGCAACGCCTTAAATAACTCGGCCGCAACGCCTTAAATAATTCGGCCGCAACGCCTTAAATAACTCGGCCGCAACGCCTTAAATAATTCGGCCGCAACGCCTTAAATAATTCGGCCGCAACGCCTTAAATAACTCGGCCGCAACGCCTTAAATAACTCGGCCGCAACGCCTTAAATAACTTGGTTCTACCGTCCGTAATAGTTATTTATGCACCAAGTCCTGAAAGTGCATCTTCTTGGCATGAGCGCGGAAAATTATAGACTGAGGCGCAGACGAAGTCTATAACCACGCAAATGCCAAAAAGGCACCTTAAGGATAAAGCGCATAAACTATTTTATGTGTAATTGGAATGAAATGCACATTTTCTGCAAAAAAATGTACGATAATAATTTAACGAAATACGTATGTTGCTAAGCAATAAAATATTTAAAATTCACAAAATACGTCAAAAATATATGTCAAAGTGTACATTTTAGTAGGATTGCACATAAAACAATTGAGGTTTTGACATTTCTGTACTATAAAGTAAAATTTTACGTTTCTGTACTGTAAACAGCTACTTTCAGTATTGTTTTGTATATGTGAAAATGTACATTATAGTATAAATGTACTTACCAAAGAAAAGCAATGAATCAAATTGCTTCACTAGTCATATTTTCCTCAAAATTGTCTGTTAAACCAGCCTCTCAACTGTTCATAAGTAGCCTCTTTCACTAGTTTCTCCAACCTCCAAATACGCAACGTTCGTTAGCCAGCATTTCTATAATTTTGCTTAGTCCCAAAAACTTCCCGCTTAGCTTTCCAAATCTTACTGTTGCCAAATCCTATTTCCACTTGCGCGATTCTTCCCTCAGAACATAAATGCATCCGACGTATATCAAGTTGCCAAACTTTTACCTTCATTAAGTACTGCTTCAATTCCGGTCAATATTGCAAACCATTCAATCTCCTTTCTGTTGTTCAACGCACTTTTCACTAGATCAGACAAGACTTTTATCACTGATTTTACCTGTCCGCCACCTCTGGGCACTCCCACATTTTTAAGGTGCAATTCAACATCTTCTCGTTTAAAACAATTAACGAATTCCGATGAAGTGAAAATTTCCGCTTTATCAGTCATGACTGCCCCTGGATGCCAGCTCGTTTAAACAAAAAACCCAAAGTAACCATAGACTGTTTAGAAGTTTTGTTCTCTACGAGAGCAAATATACGGATACTTCAAAAATGCGCCAATCACAACCAAGATTGCGGTGCATTCACCAATATACAAAAATCATCCAACGCTCGGGACTCCACCTTTCCACTCTTCGTCCATTCCTGACAACACACTTATATCACTATCCAGTACATATCAAATTCGGGGTCTCATCATTGAGAACTACGCCAAGTTCAATCCATAATTTCCCATGACAACGCACAATCCGGGACGCCGAATCGTCTTCCAACCAATCAATCTACGTCAGGGGTTCCCAACCTTTTTGCACCTGCGTACCACCTGGGGAAAATTTTTAAAAACTAGAGCTAGAATAGCGAGTTTTTAACGATTTTTTAAAGATTAAAATTTAAAATATCAACATTAGGAGTAATGGAACTTATCTTCACTCTTGCACACATCACTTACGCGTACCACCTGAAACATTCCCGCGTACCACCAGTGGTACGCGTACCACCGGTTGGGAGCCCATGATCTACGCCAGGAATACAACTACTGTCTATCGACTTCTCTTCCAGGAGCTTGCAAGGCGGTAGACTCAAAGCCAATTTTGCAATCCTCAGCTACAAGTTGAATTTCTTTACTATTATAAGACTTCTTTTGCTTCTTAATTTAGATTTCTTTCATTGCATGCTTCGGGTTTTCTGAATACTTACAGTCTTTCTTTGAATGACCTATTTTTTTTTACAGTTGAAACACTTTTTTGATAATTTCCGTTTTTCTCATACGATTCCATAGTATCTAGCTTGAGTTGTTTTGGTACTCTTCGATGATCATCTTTGATTTCGCTATCATATTGTCGAAGTAAAGCTTTAAGATCTTGTTGATTCTTTGGTACATTTATTCGTATTCTTTGTCGAATAATATTGTTATTTATTCCACCAATGGAACGTATTACTTTCTGCCATTCCAGTTGAGGTTGGTACTACGTATTTTCTCTATTCCGTATTCACATAAACTAACAAGGTTTGAACTTTCTATATTAGCTGCCTTGTTTAGCTTCGTGTGCCATGTTTCTTGTTTGGGGAACGTTATTCAAAAGTCATACACCAATTATTCCAACTCCTATCAAATGGTTTCCATCCATCGAAAAACTTTATTTTTCATTTTTTCGTAGAGCGTCTCCCTCTTTCAATATCATAATGAAATAGGATATTTTAGTTCGTTTCTTTAAATCGTTTATTTGTTCAATCCATTATTCATCAATCAAAAATTTGCTATTAACGGCATCGTGTGTTTGTTCTAAGTCCATCGGATATCCGTCCGGATTTTGAATTGCATTTTGGGAATCTTCTGTATTTTGATTCATTTTAAACCAAACGAGAGAAAAAATAAAACACAAAACCAACAAAAACAAAAAAAAAACACGACAAAAAAAAAACTTATCCGTTTGCAGTTAAACGTTGGTTCGAATCCCACTTCTGATGTTAGCGTGAGCCAAAATATTTGCAATAAATGAAGCTAAAATAATATTCTTCTCGATTTTCTATATTTAGGTTCTTCTACTGTCTTCACACACCTATGATAAACTGTGTTTTGATATAGTAATACTGTTATAGTTGATTACCAACCTAATAATACCAAATTAGGTTGGTATTACTTACTCAACGCATTTATTTAAAATTATTAGTCAGGGCAGAGTATTTCATTAACGTCATATACAGGTCCGGGTTCAGGTTTAGTAATCCTCACTTATTCTAACATATATAATGGAGAAAAACCACAAAAAGAAAAAAAACGGTCTTTCAATAGAATAAACAAAAAGTGAGATATTTACAAAAATGTCGTTTTCGTGACCTTCAACCTCAAATAACCTTTGAAGCAAACATGATCTCAAGGTTGACTTTTCATACATTGTTTATAGTGATGTAATAAACGTGTATACCAAAATTCAGCTCGATGGTAATTTTTCTAAACTGGAGTCTATTTTTCGTCTAATTTGACTGGGTTATTATGTCTGTCCTATTTGGAGCAAAGCTTCTTCTTCTTCTTCTACTTTTGGCTAGGGTCAACCCTGTTTGCCTTAAACAGCCACTGCGTTGTTTCCTTGGCATCCTTGAGCATATAAATTGCTTAACGTCTGAGAGATAGTGTGCTAGACTTGTCTCCAGACGAGCCTGTAACCCTGGTTTTTATGTTAATGATGGCAATTCATTAACCCAGGAGCAAAGCTGCTCACAAAAATATGCATATTTTTCCAAATCGTCCAAACCTCAAAAAATTAAAACCTTACAAATAACTTTCATATCATCCCCACACATATTCACTGCAAAATTTTTCGATTACATGCTTCAGCAAACCCAACCACACATTGCCACTATCAACTATCAGTGATAGAAGGAAGCTCTTCAGATGTAGAAAACATAAGTTCCTTCACAGCATAATTTTATAAACTAAACCACAGCACCAATCACCAGTTTTTTCACTCGTTTTTACTTAGAGACGACATCAAAGAAAGACCTCAAATTCACGACATTTCAATCGCAGCTGATTTATTTAAATAAGAGCAGCAGAGCAGAGGTCAACAGACATTGTTTTATTGTGTAAATATTGCAAAAAATATACTAGTTACTTAAGCCATCAAATCAATTTGTAATAACTCTTGTAAGTACGAGGGGTAAAGCACCTCTCTTATTTATAACCAATGGCTTCAAAACAAATTTGTAATTCCATCCAAATACAGTTATTTAGGAACACCAATCATTTTTACAAGAGTTATTTTTACAAGAGATATTTTTTGTAATATCTATGCATTTCGTATTTATTTTGATTTTCAAAAATGTACGTTTTTGGAAAAATTTATTTATCCTCTTGAAAAACAGCTTTTTTATTTTAGAACTTCTTTGTTAGTTTTTGTGTAGTTACAGATTTAATATCAGTAAAATATACACAGCTTCAAAATTCGTAAATAAAGTTTATTTTTGTTTCACCTAAGTCACCCCTTTAGTGTTTAAAATTTTGTTCACTTTTTTCTAACAAATATTAATTTGCTGCTGATTTAGGAAATATTAATTTTTTTGTACTGTACAGCCTGGAGAAAAATTTATAATGTCCAGGTACAAAAGAATAGCAAAAAGTGATGAATAAAAATTTCTACAACTCCAGCAATGTCTTTCTTGTAAAAAAGAACTACCAAAACAACTTTAAAATATTGTATTCCGATGCAAGTCTTTTTAAAAGTTCTGTATATCAAATATATTTATCAGTTATGGCTTTGATTTCATTATATCAGATGCATAAAACTTATGGGAATTTTGGAAAAATCTGTTGTAGTTCAAGATTATCAAAAAATAGTTAAGCTAAATTATAAATTGCTCTAGCACCAATACAAACCAGTGTATATGTTACAGTTAAAACCCGAAATCAGTTAAAACCCGATCTAACTAGTAAATTCTAGTTTTAACTAACCGCCTTAGTAAATTCTAGTTGTAACTGAAATTATACCAGTTAAAACTAGAATTAACTGAATACTAACAAACTTCTTTAGTAAATTCTAGTTTTAACTGGTATAAGTTTAGTTAAAACTAGAATTAAGTAAAAGTAGACTTAATATTAGATAAAAATTGTTTTATTAAGCAATTATTTTATACATTATTATTATTATATTCTACTTATTGCCACATGGCATGCTGTTGTGACATTTTGAATTGTAAAGTGCATCTGGCACTTATTTTTGAGTCAAAAAAACTTTAGAATTTTCTTTAATTTTTTTTGTCATCGTCACTTTCAAATAGGTAAATTTAACTTTTGTTCAGAATTGCATTAGATAGTAATGGAAACCAAACTGTACGGTTTTTTAACGATTCAATAACGAACAATCTCGAAAAGTTACCAAATAGGGGGGGGGGGGGGGGGAGGATTAAGCTCAATTTCCATGTATCCGTTTGTACGTTTATCCGATCATACAGGAGCGCTCTCATTGGTCCAGTTACTTTAAAAGTGACAATGACAAAAAAATTTTAAAAAATTCTAAAGTTTTTTGACTCAAAAACAAGTGCCAGATGAAGAAATTTTCCTAAAGACTGCAGCGCAAAAAGCTGCCGTTGAATCTGGACAAGGGTTTGTCCGCTGTTCTTGTAAAAAAAATTGCACCCCAAAATGTTGCCTTTGTTTAAAAAGAGAAATTATTTGCAATTCAAAATGTCACAACAGCATGCCATGTGGCAATAAGTAGAATATAATAATAATGTGTAAAATAATTGCTTAATAAGACAATTTTTACTTTAATTCTAGTTTTAACTGGTATAAGTTTAGTTAAAACTAAAATTTACTAAAGAAGTTTGTTAGAAATCAGTTAATTCTAGTTTTAACTGGTATAATTTTAGTTAAAACTAGAATTTACTAAAGAAATTTGTTAGAAATCAGTTAATTCTAGTTTTAACTAAACTTATTTCAGTTAAAACTAGAATTTACTAAGACGGTTAGTTAAAACTAGAATTTACTAGTTAGATCGGGTTTTAACTGATTTCGGGTTTTAACTGTAACATATATAAATAAAAAAAATTAAGCCTTTCAATATAGTCTAGTCATCAGTCGATAAATATTTTGTTTCCTATTTGATACTACCAGACAAAAGACTGTGACCAGATTAGTTGCATCATTTATTATTTTAATTTTTAATTCATTGTAGGATGCATGTCAACTATTTGTTTAAAAAAAGGCAATTTTTTTAATCTAAATGTTTATAACTGCATTTGCAGAGGCATCTTTTAAATGAAATAAAGCAAATGTCTGATTTTCAAGCCAAAGACTGCACTTATAATTTCAGGTTTGATTACCCAAATTCTTTGTTTCAAAGTGAATTAAGAAAAAAATTAATTAAACTTCAGGTTATAAAATTTCATTAAATTAAAGTTACCGGATCGACTTCAATAGATAAAGGTGTTATCATGGCTTGTGTTGGTTGAGGTAACGTAATGGTATTTCTAGTATTGCTATAATCATGTTGAGCTTCATCAAAATATGGAGTTTCTTCTTCTTCTTCATCCTCGTAATCGTCATCAATATACAAATTGTCATCGTCATCAGCATAACTTACAGGCTGGTCACCACCAGGGAAGACAATACTAATTTTGTTCATCACTTCTACCACCTACACAACAAAATACACATTGAACTTGCAAGTTTAAAATTTAAAAGTTACTTGCCTCTTCCATGCTAGGTCTTATTGATGGATCTTGATCCCAACAACGCACCATAAGATTTTCAATAGGAGGTGGAAGGTTCCTCAACAAGGGTGGTCTAGTCCCTTTATTAACTTGCCACATAATTCCAAATGCTGAACCACCAATGTGTTTAAAAGGCTGTTGTCGAGAGAGCACTTCCCACAAAATTATACCCCAACTGTAAACATCGCATTTTTCAGTGTAGTTGTTTGAAGTGAACACCTAAAAATTACATAATTATAGAGGTTGTTAGTTTTGAGAGACCATTATTTCTGTTCATACTTCGGGTGCCATCCAAGCTGCAGAGCCTTTACTGTTGGTCATGTATGTACTTTTGTCTGCAGCTGTACCAAAATCACATATTTTCAACTTTCTTCCATCCATTATAAGTAACAAGTTGGGTGGTTTCAAATCTCTGTGTATTAGAGGTTTTGGTTTCATAGCATGCAGGTAAGCAACTCCCTGAAAAGTTTCTAATTACATATTTTAAAGTTACAACTTTCTAGACCACAATTTACCTTAGCACATTGAAAACACCAGGACATTGCATGGGCAATATGGTAATGAACTCGAGGTGCACAATGAAGAACATTATAAAGAGAACCACCTTCTGCATATTCCATAACCAAACATATATTAGGTCCTTTGGTGCAAGCTCCATACAAAGTAACAATATTTTCATGATTAACTCTAGACAGTTGCCTCACTTCGACACCAAAAGCTTTACGTTCAGATTCCGTTGTTATGTTTTTAACTGCCACATCTTTTCCTTTCCATTTGCCCTTATACACTACACCAAAGCTTCCCTCGCCTACAACCTAATCCAAGTGTAAGTTAATACAAAACGTACCTTCATCATACAAAATTTATTTTACAAACCTGCAACTTTTGAATTTCATCGTAGTTAATTTCTTTCACAAACTGCTGATTTGTAGGGGCGTCATGTTCTAAAGAAGCCATTGATTTCTAATTTAGCACATTTTTGTCATAATTCGCGGCATACTTTTATCGAAATTTGCATTATTTTTGTTGTAGAAGATTTTATTGTATATGTCAAATGTCATTTAGGTTATTAAAAAACTTTGATGTGACTTGGGGGAAAGATTAAAATAACCAAATTAAAAGAACAAGAACTACTGAAAATTTGTACATACAGAGGATTTCAAAAGTGGAGTTAAATTTTTTTCTTGTTCTGGGGCAACTTGTGATAAATTAAAAATTAATAATGCAAAAAAAAAGTAAAAACAGTAAGGCTTATCTAAAAAAAAGTAAAAATAGTAACGTAAATTTTTTTTGGAGCGGAATTATTTCAAACAAAGTCAGACTATAATACTCATTATTTATCTCATTCTCTCTTCACGACAATAAATATAGCTCATATTAAAATCGTGAATTTAATAGATCAATTAACAGTATTAACTAAAAAACTTTGGTATTGTCATCAAAACTACGTATGTGTGTAAAATTTCAAAACACTCGGGATTGAGAAAGCAGGTCAAATTTGGATTAAAAGATTTGTATCAAACAATTAAAAAAAGATTTAAAGTTAATTTTCTTTTATATGTTTTATTAATTTATTTATTATAATAAAAAAAAAATGAAATCCACGTCTACAAAGTTTAAAAAACCTAATTTTGAGGTTATCTTGAATAACGATTTCCTTTCTCAATTAAATCTAAAGTAGGTTTAATTATTAAATACTGATTTTGCGACCTTCTTCCATTTTGTTGTGTAGAATTACTTGCATTATCAGTAATAGCTTCAGTATGACTTGGGTTGAATTGTAATCTAATTGGCTGGTTTTGGGTATTGGAATTATTTTGACTCACGGGAGCAGTCACGGGAGGTATATTAAAATTAGGTAAATTATTTGTACTTGTTATATTTTGATTTTGATGCAAGTATCTTAGAGAATTTCTCAATATGTTAATACGTCTTGGTGATTGCTGTAAAATTTGTTGCCTTGCTGCTTGGGAGTACCGTGGTAATAAACAACTACGTTGCTGTTGTGTTAAATGTGGATAATACCGTTGTTGTTGTAATCGTGGATACCGTTGTTGTTGTAATTGTGGATACCGTTGTTGTTGTTGTTGTTGTGGTTGACGGTGGCGTATGATGTGTACCTGCGGCGTCGAACATGAAGCAGTTGGCTGCTGCTGCAATATTGCATGCCGCATTGTTGCTTGTTGTGTTATTGATTGTTGTGCAATAGCAAGTGACGTTATTACTTGGGGTCTTACTGACTGTTGCGTTACTGTTTGCTGTGAAATTATTAGAGGCATTCTATGTTGCTGCGAAATTACACACTGCTGTTGTTGCGTTATTGTCGTTTGCTTTTGTGGTACTACACTTGGTTTTTGAAGCCATTCTGTCAATAGTTGTTGTCTACCACTTGAGTTACGCTTACCTTTTTCACTACAATTGTTTTCATTATTTTCGCATGAGAAGCCTCTATTTAATGTTTGCGAATTATTTGTCCCACAGTTGCGATTTTGTAATTCCGCATCGTTAGTATTAGAAGGTGACGCAATACACGAGGACATTTTTGCACTATTTTCTAATTCAATCACGTTCTGACATGATGGTAACGATTGTGATTCTGTCGTGTGAGAATTGGTGCCCCTAACGCTTACTAATTGTCGAAGTTTATGGACTTCTTCTTCATACCATTTAAATACATCCATACGACCTAACATTACCACGGGAGTCACATTACACTCCAATACTTCTTCAGGAAGAATAATGTTTTCATAGAGACTAAAAATATTTTGAAAGGACGGATGGGTAGTATTTTTAGACACATTTGGAATACAATTTTGATTTTCATTTGAAGAAAATTCATGTACGTTTATATCCTCAAGATCGCTTGTATTGTTAATTGTTTCTATGTTATTCTCACAACTTTCAATTGCCTGAAGATTTTCAATATTTGTTACCTCCATTTCTTCATCTTCGCGTTGAACTTCAATTTTAACCACAGATTCGTTGGTATTTGCTGGTATTACCACCGGAGCCACATTACACTCCAATACTGCTTCAGGATTTGGAATACAATTTTGATTCAAAGAAAATTCATGTACGTTTATATCCTCAAGATTGCTTGTATTGTTAATTGTTTCTGTGTTATTCTCACAACTTTCAATTGCCTGAAGATTTTCAATATTTGTTACCTCCATTTCTTCATCTTCGCGTTGAACTTCAATCTTAACCACAGATTCGTTGATATTTGCTGGTATTATCATCGGAGCCACATTAAACTCCAATACTGCTTCAGGATTTGGAATACAATTTTGATTTTGATTCAAAGAAAATTCATCTACGTTTATATCCGCAAGATCGTTTGTATTTTTAGTTATTTCTATGTTATTCTCACAACTTTCAATTGTATCAAAATTTTCAATATTTGTAACCTCCATTTCTTCATCTTCGCATTGAACTTCAATTTTAATCTCAGATTCCTTGGTATTTGCTGTTTGTTTTTCTTTACCATTATATTGTATTTCCTTCGAGAGTTTTAGTTTTTCAGATTTATCAATAGTACCAGCCTCAGGATGATTTTCTTGGTGATTTTTGTTCTCGTCATTAACATCTGGAACACTTGCAGCAACAATTTCATGATTATCAGTGGTCGTAATAGATATTCTGCAATTTTGAGGATCATCTTCATTCCAAAATTTTAATTGGGATACTTTTGCTTTGAGATTTGCCAAATTTTTTACATATTCCTTCATTACAGTAAAGTCTATTTTACAATCACTACAAGTTACCTTGAAACATTTTTTCTGGGCTTCTTCACTCCATGACACTTTAGATAACCTTTCTTTCAGCTTTACAAAAGATTTAATACAATTTTGAAATGCATTATCGGTAACAACGATTTTTGGATTCATATTCAAACGTTTCAATTTAGGCGATAATTTTATATCTGGATGCTGGTTAACAATTTGTTTAAACGAAGGACTTTTGTATTCTTTGAATTTATAGTTTTGCTTTTTCAACGAACTTAAACGCAATTTTAAAACACTGTCTTCATTATTTTGACCATCGATTTGACATTTTTCCTTGGTATGGTTTATCACTGTACTTTTTAACGAACTTTCATCTTCATTACTTCGTTTATCAATTTGACATCTCTTTTTAGAATGGTTTACTGCTGAATGTTTATTTACTCTTTTTCTTGCCATTGTTAACTGCTTGAATTCAAAAATCTTTTTACTTGCTTGTTTATATTTATGATATATATAGTTATTCTACCACATAATGTATGCAAATAAATTATTACCAACACTAGAATTTACCAAGTCAATGTTACCAATTCCTTATCCACCTACAATTTTGCATATTTTAAAATACAAGGCGGGCGTAAAATTTAAAAGAACTACCAAATAGTTTATAATGCATGTCATTTAAAGTTGCCCCTCAATGTTTTGTTTATTTATTATCAATTAAAAAAAAATATTCGCAGGGAAAGATCCATTTTTGAATAAAATAACTAAAACTTTATTAAAAGATACAGCTGACCAATATATAGTATTTTGCAAGGAAAACAAAAATTTGAATCCTAAAATTCACGCAAGATTTGAATTTTGCGCTATTTGTTCAGTTCAGGGTTATTAAGAATGGAACGCTACACAAAATAACAACGCGTTTTCATTGTTGAGCAATATTTTAAAAATAATGAAGGTTTTGCAATTGCAGTATTGCGATATGATAATCCAGCTTTTTGCGCCTAAATTGCAAGATATGGGTGTGACGACATGTAGTTTCAACAAGACGATGCTCCATGCCATGTCTAGCTTGGTAAACAGAGATTAATATATGGTGACGAGTTTACGACTAAGGCCGTTAGAATAAAAATTGTCTTGTTATACATATTACGTGTTACGTATAGAAACCTAGAATCAAGAGTAGGTACACTTGATTTAAGTTGTAATAAATTTTTATTTAAAAAATGCCATGGTGCACGAAATTTGGCTTCAAGCTATTCACAATGGAAGATAACAATCACGTAGTCCAAATCTTGCAAGGTAAGAGCAATATGCTCAAAGGCATACAGAAAAAATAAAATAAAATGTTGATCTACATAATAAAAAAATGAGAGTGACTGACTGACCGACAACTGACGCACAGCTTAAACTGTCGGGTCTAGAAGCGTGAAATTTGGTACATGAACTTTTTATATTATGTAAGTGAACACTAAGAACTGGTTTTATGAACATCTTATCTGAAAGGGATTATTCACTTACAAACGAAAATAATGTTTGCACAAACAGGTACAAACGAAGCACAAACGATTTAGACTATTTTGGAGTCAAAATTCGAATTGGGGGGAGGGGCTGGGGACATGCACCTCTAATTAGTGACGAGCTTAGATCATCTATACAATAGATAGGTCATAGCCGTATACCTGAAGCAGTTTGTTTTGAAGCTCAAAAATTTTTGGTGGGGTGCGCGGGGTTTGTTTTCCTTTTGGTTAGCCCCTGTAACGGCTGCAACTAAATATACACATTGACATGTTTTTATTGCAAACAAAGACTCAAATCATTCTCAAATCAAAGCAAAATATCGCAAACATGACGAAATTAATTAATACTTAAATCAATTATACTATTTAGAAATTGGTAAATGTGAAATCAATTAATAATTACACAATAAATGCAAAATTCGGTTACGTTTATTTTCAAATTTGTATTAATTTATTATTATGGTTTATTTTTAAGATTGATGATATTAATAGTTCAATGGGTCATTAATAAAGTTCCATTGTATAACCATGGCTATAAAACTGGTTAAATCAATATCCAATTGTTTTTCAAATATTAGATTACATTACAGGTCAAAGACAACTTCAGAAAAGTTACAAAATAAGCTTACACACAAAAACTAATTAAATATTAATAAATTTGATAATTTGTTAATGTTTTTACTGTTTTGTTACACTCGTTAAAATGTCACTTTTCCCTTGAAGGTATGCAACCTGTGATGCACTATAAAAGGAAAACAAACTTTGTTGTTCTTTTTTGAGCTTCATAACAAATGGGTCTATGTCCTATCTATTGTATATGATCGAAGGTGACGAGCATGAATGGGCTGACGAAATTTTTATAAACGGGTAACGGGTGATAAAAAGAGCTCAACGTGGCCAAAGGCAAAGGCCGCTGGACCTTTTTGTAAATAAATAAACCTTTAACTACAATTTCTGAGCAAATTAAAAAAAAATGTTAACAAAAAGAGGACGGCACAAACACTTATCTTATTGATCGTTGTAACGTCCTGGAAATAAAAGACATAAAACACAAACTTTTTAGTAAGCAGTGGATATTTCTCTTGGTCTTATAAAACAATTTTTAGGCTTCTATACAAAGTATGAAAAAAGCCTTTTGTAATGCTAAAACGTAGAACATCGTCATGTTGAGCCGTCATGAATAGCCGTTAATACGTACTCCGTATTGGTCCTTCTATTTTATAAAGTAGTTTATCCTTTATTTAAAATTTGTGAAATACCAACCAAAGAAAATATCTGGATTATTTATACAGATACTGAAAAGGTAGCTGTATAGAAGCTTTAGAACTGCGGTCATTCGAGTTTTACCGTGTTATCTAATGACCCCCCCCCCTTCCAAATTCTGTAACTTTTAATTATTGATATTTATCTTCTTGAAACCGTAAAGTTTGGTTTACACTCAAAATTGCTTTAAAAAGTAATGTAATGGTATGTGTAAACCGAACTTTACGGTTTTTAACGGTTTTGTAACGATAACGAACAATAACCAAAAAATTACAGAATAAGGGGGTCGTACGTCTGATTTTACTTCATACTGCAATGCGCAGCTTTTCGGTTTTTTTAGAGCATTTTACAGTTTTTACTTACGACAAAGAGCCACATTGACGTAAAACCCCCAACCTGGAGGACCAGCGAGACGGCCAGAATATAGTTGTAACTTCACCCGGATTCGAACCAAGTATTGAGCGTTTGTAGTCAACTCGCTTGACTATTGCTCTCCGACCGTCTCAATAGTAATATAAAAATACTTTAGTAATTAATTATAGGTGTTTCAACTTAAGATTGTAAAGCCGCAGCGGCTACGTTGGTACTTAACGAGAAGAGACAACTAATATATAAATGAATGACGTGATCATGATATTACAATCAAACTATCATATTAAAAACATATTCAGTACACAACTGAACTGATCATAGATAAGAAAGGGTAATACTACTCTTTTATCTATGGAACTGATGGTAAACAACCATTTCAGTGCATTTTGGCTAGTACAAAACTAGCCACCAGATAGCGTATCGTTTCTCTTGAAACGCCTATACCAGCGGTGGCAAACCTATGGCACGCGTGCCAGAAGTAGCACGTATGAAAATTTTAATGGCACGTTAACGATTTACAAGTGATATCATTTTATACGCGCTACAAATTAAGTAACGTAAAATAATATCAATAGTCGAATTCATGCAACTGTGTAAAAACGGCTAAGCAAAAGCAATAGGGAGCGAGAAAGTTCCCCTCCCCCACTATAAAAGTTTATGACAAATGATCACTTAAAAAAGTTTACTTTTTTAACGCTAAAAGGCGCTACCGTCAAGATTTCTCGCTAATTCTCCAATAAGGGAGCGAGAAAGTTTGACGTTAGCGGCTTGAACGTTTCGACAATTTAGAAAATTCATCTCATTAATTCCATGTGCTGGGGGGAAAACTTTGTCAAATCCCGCGGTTTAACGCCCGTCTCTTCACATTCTAAAAGATCTAGCAAAGACCTTCTATGATTTAAAAAGACTGGCGTAAAACTGGGGGGTCTGGGGGTATGGAATACCCTCCAGCTATAAATAAAGAGGAGACATTCACTAAAGAATTAAATTGGCTTTATCAATTTTGAAAAGTTACCTTGTTGATTACTTGTGCCCCCCCCCCCCCCGGCTTTACACCAATTTCTTCACATTTTAGAATAAATTTGTTTTGGTTTACTTATACTTTTAATATTATTCTGTGAGGGGAAGTAGTGTTATTCAAATTACACCGCTTACCATAAGCGCTTGTTACGGCCCTGAACGGAAGAGTAAATACAGTCTTTTTGAAAATCGTATTGTACATTTTTAAACGATCAAAGTAGATTTTTTAAATTCGTAGTTTTTAGTTTTTAGTTTTTTTTTTTTGATTTTTTGTAATCCACGAAGGACATACAAAGATAAAGTTAAATTGATAAAAAAAATTTTCTGCAGTTATTCAGTAGATAAACGAATTTTCTTCAATATTTAAACAATTCAAGCAAAAATACAATTCTAAAATAAATATTTTTTTTAATTCTTCCCCTATTAAAAAGTATTTGGCACGGGAGCAACTCGATTAATACTGGCTGTAAATTTTTGGCACTCGTACATAAAAAGGTTCGCCACCGTAGGCTTATACTGTATAAAAGAAAATACAACTATTTCAGTTGAAAACATGTCAAATTACTGCCTGACTACCTGTGATTGTTAAATTAGCCTTATCAATTAAAAATCATATTAAGGGCCGGTATTTCCATCTCCGAATAAAGTACCAAATAACTTTTTTTTGCCGAATAAGTGCTTTCATCCAATCAGCGCGAACTTCTATCCTTGAATACGTACATTCTGATTGGATGGAAAGGTACTAAGGGCCAGTTTTACAATGCAAGTATAATACTGAGAATATCTCACACAGATTTTGTTCATAATTGTCGTATAACGTTATATATATTTGTATAAATTGTGGGATAATGATTTTCCCAAGATCAGAGCAACAAGCTATCCCACAATTTATATAAGAAATAACGTTATACGATTAGGCCTCAGTATAGCTTATTCTTAACTTATACTTACTTTGTAGAACTGGCCCTTAGTACGTTTGTATTGTCGTCCAAATTTTAGCTTTTCTGACTAATTATTATTATTAAACTACTTATAAAATAACTATTTTATTATGGTTATATACTATTATAATAATATACATTGTTTTTAAAGATTTTTTGAATAATAATCTCCCTTCTCAATTAAATCTTCCAAGGGTTTCATTCTTAAATTTTTATTGTCATGAGGGTTTCTTGAAGAATGATCGTCCTTCTCAATTAAATCTTTTAATGGTTTAACTCTTAAGTATTGCTTTTTACATCTTATTTCATTCTGTGGTGGATCAAAAAAAGTATTACAACGCCTCTCCATATCTTGTTCTTTAATATTATGAACTTGATTTGCTGGCAATGATAGTGATTCTGTCGTGGCTGCTTTAAATGGACTGCGAGGTTCATCGTTACAGTCTAATTCATTATTTTGTTGATTAACAGCTACAGAGTTCTTAACGATTAGAAGTTGCTGAAGTCTATGGATCTCATCTTCGTGCCATTTAAATACAGTAATCTTACTCAACATTACCACGGGAGCAACATCACACTCTAGCACTGTTTCAGGAAGGATAATGTTTTCATAGTCACCATAAAGTTTTTGAATAGACGGATGCAGAATAATTTTAGACATGTAAAATCGTTTAATAATTTTTACTACAAATTCTAATTTATTTCCTCGTTTTCTTTTCGTTCGTTTTTTACTCACTTTTAATCTTGATACACTTTCTAGTTTAACTTTTTATCTAATCTACTTTAGTTGATTAACACTTAAGGTTGGTATTACTTAATCAACACTTCGTTTAATATTAGTCAGGACCGCACTCCACTAATGTCATATACAGGTCTGGATGGTTACGTAATTCTCGCCTACTCTAACAGTTAGATATATTTTCATTTCCATTTAGAATACTTACAATTTTGTTAATTATGCGAAGCAAAGTCATCTACGATTGTAGCCGAAAATAAAGACATAGTAAAATAGCTGCTTTATACTACGAATAAGCTTAGGATTAAATTAAAATTGTAGTGATAAATTGAGGCTATTTAGGTTAAATGAAAAATTACTATTATTCAATCCTATCTGTTTTATTCAATCGTCTAGAAAATAGCAATTTTCCATTTGAAATTTATTTAACAAACTTGAGCAAGTCGATTCGTACTTTTAACATTTTTGTTTTGCGTAATTATCAATTTTTTTCAGATGTGTTTTTAGTTGCAAAAAAGATGATGTATGTACCATGTTTGGAAAGTTGTATTTTACTGGACTCAACTTCTACTCGTTTTGTAAGTTGCTTTAATTTGTTCAATAAAATGCGACTTTCCAAATTTAGTGCAAACTACAAAGTATATAACTACTTTAAATTGTTTTGTGGTTTTGAATGGCTTTCGAAAAATAAAAAGTTTTAATAAAATTTTATAAAAGTTAATTTTTGAATGAAGATTTAATTTTACAGTAAAATTATGAACTAATTTAAATGTAAAAATATAAAAATAAATTGATTTCAAAGTTGAGAGAAAATAATCTTGTAATGCGTTTTCAGTATTAAATTCTAGCCTTTCAGTACAGTCTTTTACGAGTTTTACTCGGAATAAATTCAACAAACTGAATTTCCGATTTCATATATTTTTATGCTTCAAAGAAAATATAAAATATTGTATGTATTATGGAATTGTAATTCGACGATAATGTTGTAAACTTTGAAATAATATGCAATTTTAGTTTAATAGAAAATGTGTTTTTAATATATTTTTTATGATCTTCGCATAGCAAAAATAATAAGGTGCATTAAAAAAATATAACTTTTTCTATGAGAGTTGAGAAAATTCGTATCTTAGAATGCCCTTTAGTCATATTTTTTGTGGCGCAATATATTTACTCATTTTGTACCTTATTTTTTTAAAGTTTTTAATGAAAACGTATATATCTGCCAAATAATTTTCGAGATCAAAAAATCGACATACGTTTTCTTATTTGACAAAATTAATTTATTTTTTAACCGACGAAAAAAATGAGGAGGTTCTCAATTCGATGGGTAGCGACAGAGGCGGTTGGGCTCTCAAAAATCTACCAGCAAATTAACGGCCGGCGCGGTGGCCCAAAAATGTAATTGTCACGGCCCAAAACAGCGCTGCAGGTAAAATTTTTATTTTATTAACGGCCCACGGTCTCATTGATCTACGGTCCACCGGGAAATTTCCCGGTAGCCCGGTAGGCCCATCCACCCCTGGTCTATGTTACAAACAAAGTCCGAAATTGTACAAACTCGGCATTGCACAGATATTCTTGTACAAAGCTAGAATTGCACAGTCGATATGTTCAAAGTTCAGTATTTGATTGCTTTAATTGACTTTGTACGGCTTAACTTGTTACTTGTACTTGTAGTACAATGTTAACATTGTACTACACTGCAATGTGTGCAATGTTGAAGTAAATTTGTAATTAGTCTGTAATAGACAGGGGCGGATGGGCCCACCGGGCTATCGGGAAATTTCCCGGTGGGCCGTCGGTCAATAGAACCGTGGGCCGTTAATAAAATAAAAATTTTGCTTGCGACGCTGTTTTGGGCTGTGATAATTACATTTTTGGGCCGCCGGCTAATTTTCCGGTAGATTTTTGATAGCCCATCCGTCCATGACATAGACACGTTTTGATTTTCAAGCAGTGAAGCAAACATAAGTGACGTCACTGGTGGGGTAAATGCTAAAAATATACCAATTATAAGTGAAGAAAATAGTTTATTATTTAGTATACCATTAATATAAATCTCGATGCAACCCCACCAGTGACGTCACACATGTTTGCTTCAATTTCTATTCAAGGAGAGATAGGAAAAGGCGTGTCTATAAGTTTAAATGGTCTAAGATTTTAGCTATGACTTTTCTTATGAAATGAGCTCGTTCACACTACATGATTTCTCATATGACTTACATTATTCATAAAAAAGTTATGGCTAAAATCATACCATCGCAACAGCCAATCATAAAAGCCATAACTTCTATAATATCAAAAATCATATAGTGTGAACGTAAAAAAATTTCTCATATAAGAAGTCATGTGACAAGTCACATGATAAATCATTTAGTGTGAACGGAGTTCGAAAAGTTCTGCAATATTTTTTTACGAAAACTTATTTCTTACAGTGTATTGCGGGGCACATTGAACCTCCATCATTGGGGTAGGAAAAAATGGAAACAAATTTGTTAAACGAACTATCACAAACGTTGCGACTGTAGATAGGTATGATATGGTTTTAAAACTGCCGCTGAAGCTTCCCAAATTACTCAAATAAATTACCATTAATTAGTTACTTACATTAGTTTAGGAAGTTAGTTATTTAGGTTCGTACTATAATGATCGAAGATCAATCCAAGATCACGAAAAATGCTACCAATAGTTATAATAATCATAATCCTAAATTAATTCTAGATTATTTTTTACTATTTTTTAAAAGCTTTTATTTAACTTGGTGTGAACGTTGTTCGTCGTCCGGTGAGCTGGATTTCTTTAATACCATTTTTGACCCAGTTTTTGACGTCCTGGAACTAAAATTGGGTGCATTTCATATCTTAATTTTGTTTTTCTAAAATTTCAAAAAATAAGCAAAAAATGAGAGAAAAAACTGAAAGTAATAAACCTCATGCGTCGAATCACGTTAAACAGTTTTATCATATAGGGTAAAAAGTAACATTTCTAAATAGTAGTTTTCGTCACAAGGACGTAAAATCAGTTTACGTCCGAGTGGCATAATAGTATATTAAACAACGAGTTTTATAATCGAAGTTTTTATTGCACGAAATCTGTTTAGAAAACGAGCCGCGAAGCGGGGAGTTTTCTAAAAGATAAGTGCAATAAAAATGATTATAAAACGAGTTTTTTATACAATTTTTTCTATTTTGCACTTTTTTATGGTTTAAAATTAAAAAAATGTGTTTGTAATTATTATAGTTCATTTGAAATTTTGTTTATTTTTAAGTTGATTGGTAACACATTTGACATTTGAAACAAATTTGAAAATTTTAAAACTTTGTGTCAAAAATTTACAGGTTAAAACATCGCACAAAAGTTTAAATAAAGGAAATTATACTTGCAGTTAAGAATTTTCTTTATTATTGTGTCTAATTTACAGTTAAGTAAAATGTTTAACCCAAATTTGAAGATTTTTAATTTCATTTAAAATGACATGTTGCTTTAATTTTCAATGACGTTTCTGTCGCAAACTTCATAAAACAAAAAATTGCGTTTCATAATAAGGTCCATTTCGATACGCGATTGCGTATCGAAATGACTTTGTTTTAGACGCAAAATAGAAAAACTGCTTTTCGTTATAACGGGACTACCTCATTTTTATTCGCAACAACGTGGTGAGAGACTATGTATTGAAAATGGAAATATGGCTTTTCTGATTGGTTTGGTAATCATTCATTTTATTCGCGATCCTGACGTCAGAGTCATATAATCAACTTTTCGTTATTTTGGAGAAAATATCCTACAAAATTCGCAATTTTATATAATAGCTCTAAAATAACTATCGATAGATGGCGTGAAAGTTGCAAGTCATTTGTCAAGTTTGTCTATTTGGTGAGATAAAGATTCATATTTTCAATTTAAAAATTTCGGACGTGTGTGTTGTGAAGTGTTAAAATGTCAAAATCAATCAAAGAACGGGCATCTTCGGGCGCATTCTTCAAACAACAGCGAGGAGAACAAAGAAGAATCAAGAGGTGCGTTATTTTCGAATTGCGTTATAAATATTAAACATTTTCATTCGAATTAATGATGTTTTGCGTAAATATATCATGTTTTATTTTATACCCTCATTTTTTTACGTCCTAGGACGTAAAACATTATGACCCCCCTTTTTAACGTCCTAGGACGTAAAAAGGCACTTTTAGTACCTCAAATCAGGACGTAAACACCTAGTTTAACGGCCGAAATAACGAAAACATATTTTTAAGGACCGCATTCGGGGTGAAGTTTTACTTTGTTAATGATGTATACGAGGTGAATCATCAAACATCTACTTAGAACACAATTAGAGAATTCTGATAGAATAAAGCTATATTAATTTAAATATAAAAGCTATATTTGACAAAATATGACTAAAAAATTAAAAATTAAATAAAAAATTAAAAATATTTAAAAAAAATTTTATTTAAAAGTAAAAATTTTTACGATTTGGAATACTCTTATCTTGGCGTTGTTCCCAAGCTTTTGAAACAATCATCATTAGGTAAAGAATATTTTTTTGGTATTTAACAAATTGGTTACGGAGTAATTGTTTCTAATAGATAACCCAAAAAGAGGGGTGTTATGTGTTTAACGTGTGTATCTGTGTGTCTGTGTATCTGTGTGTCTATCTGTGGGGTAGTAGCTCCTAAGCGAATGAACCGATTTTGATTTAGTTTTTTTTGTTTGTAAGGTAACTTGATCGAGAGTGTTCTTAGCTATGATTGAAAAAAATCTGTTTAGCCGTTTGAAGATAATTTGTTGTTTTCTAGTCTAGGTGATGAAATCAGGGCCGTAGTTGTAATATAAAAAGCTGATGAAAGCAGGACCGTACTAGTAATATTTAAGGTTTAAAAAGCATCAAATAAAACTTAAATTAAAAATTTATAAAACCCCCAACAAAAAAAACTTTAAAAAGTAAAAAATAAAATCCAAGACTGCTAAGTAAATAAAACAAAAACAAAATACAACTAAAAATAATACAGTATGAAATTTAAATACACATCAACTACCTAGGTCCTCGACGCGACGACGCTTGGATTTTATTTTTTACTTTTTAAAGATTTTCTTTGTCTGGGTTTCTTTAAATTTTTAATTTAAGTTTTTAATATACCTTTTGGTCATAATTAGTTATACATCAGGTAAAAATTAAAATTTTCTTAACTCAGACAATTTGGAAAAAATCAATTTTGAAGAAAAAATTCAAATGGTTGCTGTATAAATTGCATGTCAAGTACGTTATCCGAGCTCACGAATTTGATAATTTCCCGGGTCAAAGATGATAGCAAACGGTCAAAAAAAAAAAAAATTTTTTTATAGATTATTATTGAAAATAAGCCCTCACAAAAAAAAAGTTAAATAAATTTTATTATAAAATTATATAAAGAAAAATATAAATAGATATTATAGTTATTTATTCCGGAATAATGAGTAGATACATTTCATGTGCAGCCCATATATAAGTGTGAATTATAACTATTATAATTATATAAAAATAAGTTAAACACAACAAAATTAAAAATTATTTTTAGTAACCTTCTAATCTTAGTCAATGGTGAGCTTTCTAAATGCACCATCAATGCCAAAGATGTCTTCTGATGTTCTTGGGTTCTTTGGACGTAATTTTTCACTAGAGCGGAACTGATAATCTTCGATAAAATAATCTCTGTAGCTCTCTACTTTTTTCTTCCAAAATTCTAAAAAGCTTGATTGTAGAAATATTCTGTAATTACCAATTTGGTGAATTACCTGTTAGTTCTTTCACGCATCCATTTTCGCCACCGCAATGCTTTGGTTTATATTTTTCTGGAATAATTTGTGAAAATTCCTTCTTTGTATTACTTACGCTGTATACGAAAATCTGAAAACAAGCGAATACATAAAAATTAGAATGTAATGAATGAAAGCATGCATACTGTAAAATATTTAGTAATTTGTATTTTGGACATACTACAATGTAGAATTAAAATAGTCATATGTAAAAATAGTAATAATTTCTATAAAATTTTGTACAAAATATTTGTAGTAGAAACTCTACAAAATTGTAGCTTGTTTAATATTTTTTGTAGTAAATACTACTTCATGTTTTGTAAGTATTACAATCAAGAAATTGTTTAAATTAGTATTTTAAAATATCTACTACAAAGTAGACATTTTTACATGTAGCAAAAAAGTTAGAAAGCCCAAAGCAATTCTTTTAACTGTTTATTGAAGAAGGACGATATAATTTATTTCTGTCAATAGTTAAAATTAGCAAGGTTAACTTATTTATTTAATTAACAATGTTATTTTTGTGCTTTTGTAAATTTCATTAATTGATATATACATAATTTCCTATTAAATATTTAATTTTTTGCACTTATATAACTTTCTTAAACAGCTCTGGTATTATATTAATTTTAAAGTACATTTGCTCTTTATATCAATACTACATACCCTATTTTTCATTTTATCAGACATAAACGATTTTAGTAAACCTAAGGCACTTTCAAATATTTGAGCAGCGTTTGTATGATGAGCTCCCGCAATTCTTATGGGATACGAGTGTTGAACGCACATTACAACTTTTCGTAAGTGCGGTGGAGTTAATTGAAGTGCTAAACTCAAAGGAAAGGATTCCAAATCGATCCACGATAAGAATCCACCAATCACCGCATTATCATCTTCAATTAATAAAATTTCTAATACCATCAAAATTACTTTTGTGATACTTAAAACTGTAATCGTATCTTTTGAATTCGAGGGATCCCAATAGTAGTAAAATATTTTTGGTCCATCTACTCCAACTGGTTCGGGTAGTGGCAATATAACCCTGAAAGTAAATTATTCTTAATAAGAACAAGCCAATCATAAAGCTTTAAATATTGGAATTGATTCTGAAGCATCTATGTAAATAAAATTTAATATTCTCACCCTGCTTTTAAGACTTCTTGAATATCTGCATCGAAAGGATCACGATTTTCAAAAAATTCTGGAATTAAGCTTCTCATGGTGTAAAACATGTCTAGTTTTTCTTTTGTTTTTTCAAGGCTAAATTTGCAACCTCTTAAAAAACTAATTAGCCATTGATCATCTAAAATTTTACAAATAAATTTGGAATGTTGGAAAATATTGATTTTGTACAAATCAAAGTTTGTAATGATTCTAAATAATTTATGTTATGATGCTAAATAAACCTTCAACTTGATTATCCCTTTGCGAAAATCAATGTGCACTGAACGACATTATCATGGCAGTAACAACAAAGCCAGAACGTAATTACTGTACAATTTTGATGCATTAAATCAACAATAATTTAAAAAATAAAAATTTTCAAGGTAAAATAATCGTTATGTGTAAACAAGAAACTACTTTCAAAAAATAATTAGGAAGCCTACTCTGGCCAGTTCAAGTCAGCTGAGTAAATTAAAAAAGGAAACTTGAATTAGAAAATTTTCCAATAATTTTCGGTAAGAGTATTATTGCAATATTTTGTACATAAATGCTAAAAAAATTTGCAACTTAAAAAAACGAGTTCACATGCATTGGATATTTAAAAATCACTCGACTGTATCTTCTTGTAAGAGTGAAAGCGACCGAGATTAATTAAAACGTTTAAAATTTTTTAATATTCCCTAAATAAAAAAATTCTTGCATTTTGTAAATTATCTAATATGTATTATGTATTTTAGTTACTTCTGTTTGTTATGGATACATTAATTTTCTAATTTAAACATAATTTGGCAACTTATGTAACTCTAGAAATATTACTTTCACTCTTCATCTCAATAATTAAGTATCCAAGGCTGGAATTACAAATTTTTTATATGGTTTTTTTAACACATACTTGTGTAATGTTTTGTGAAACATTCGGGTTCAAAATTAAAAAATTTTAATTTAAATGATAATAAAATACTAATTGGTATTATTATATTTTACAAAAGAAATTATGTTTTATTTATAGTACAATAATATACACATAATTAACCGGACAACGTGAAAATAAACTTTTTATAATACAAGGTTTTATTTGGAAATCAAAATAAATTTTATTTGATAACAAGAGGGTAAATAGGATTGAGTTAGTAAGACCAAAACATGCATGTTCTTAAATTTCCTCGTAACTTTTCAAATTTTAAATAAAATTGTAATATTAACCATTTAATAATAATAAAAATATTTAAGTATTTTAAATAAAAAATTTAAATATTACCTGTTCTGCAGCTAAGATGAGCCTGCTTCTTTATCCATTCCTTAATATGGGTTAAGTCATCAGGAATCCTGCTAGGAACTTCATTTAATTCTTTCTCCGCCTTTTCCTGGAGCTCCTTTGATAACTTTCGAATTGACATTTTGAACTATTTTTTTTTATTAATTGTGTTTCAATAAATTGTTTATGTTGTATTCACTTTGCAGATAAAGTTTCTTTGTAAAAGACACAGTACAACTAGCTTCAGTATAACTAACCTTACTTAGTGTTTATACAATTTGCCCACTCTCTTTTGAAGGTTTAAAATAATTATTGTTCATTAATTTACAGTTCGCGGAGTTGAATAAATACAGTAATCTTCGAATTACCATGTGAAGTAAATTGTTTGGTTTAATTATAAGTATTGGCAAATAATTTTTATAAAATTTAATAATATTATTCTTTTTTTTTCTGTAAGTTTTTTTATATTCGTACTTATACAGGGTGTCCCATCAAAAGTAAAAAATCAAAATTTTTTACATTTGCATTTATTCTAAAAATGCTAAGATAAATCAATTTTATTTAGAAAAGAAATTTTGCTTTTATTTCAAATTTTTTATATTGATTTAATCAATAATTTGTTATTCAATTTATGGCTTTATTTAGAAGTGCACTCTTACTCGTGAAGTAACTATCAGATTGCAAATACGGCAATTTAAAATTTTTTGGTGAAATTTAACTTTATTTCGGGGGCACATCAACCAATTGTTTCATCCAAATGAAACAAAACAACAGGTCATTTTAATTTTTATAAATATTGAAACGTACAAAATTTTATTTCAAAATAAAATTTTATTTCAAAATACAAAATTTTTCATACTTTTACATTTTTATTTGCTTATTAATTACAGTGTTTAAATTTTATAACTTTGATTTTCATTTAATTCTGCCTCTTCAGCAGTCTCAAACATTTTTCCCCAATTTTTATATTCTTAACGTTCAAATTATTTATTTTATTTCAATGCTATTCAAATTTTAATTCTGAAACTCCACGAATCGTCGATGTGATTAAATATTTTACTCACCTGTGGATTGCACTTCAAATGTTCAAATTTTGCGTATTACATTTTACTTTTTTTTACGATTTTAATTAAGTCTATTTTTTTGATATTTTTACGATCACGCCTATGATTTAATTTAATTTTTTATTTATGTTAATTTAGAATTTTATTTTGCTTGATTAATAATTTGTATGCGTCCAGTGAAACCAATTTCCAATTTCCATTTTTTTTTATTTATTAGGTAGTACTTCAAAGCTTTCTTTATTTCATCCCCCAATTACTTTCATTCGCCTTTTTTATATTTCATCATTATAATGCCACCAGCATTTATATTTTTTAATTAATAATTATCCTTGAAGACTACTTAATGTTTTTCTTGAAGAATTTTAACAAAAATTAACTACCTCATTATCTACTTACAAAAAATAAATATTGTACATTTAAAACTGAGGTAATTGAGTTAATTATGAAGTAATTGCTTTCAGACAAAAAAAAACTATCAAAATAATCAAAGTAATTAAGCGAATGAAAGGACTTATGCACTAGGAAAGATATTTCACAAAATAACAAACTTGGTGACTACATCTGAAAAATACTAAGAACAATAAGAAAAGTAAAAGCACTTTATTTGGAAGAAGCATGGTAGAAGAAATATATACCATTTATGTACATATAGGTACATTGCTGTAATGTGATTTACAAAAGCTGCTGGGATAGTTTTGATTAATATTCCATCTTTTTAAAGATGATAGTCTGTTATTCTGCAGGTACAGTATGCAATAAATATATAAATTATGAAAATTGTATCTTTAGCTCTCTGTATTCTCTTAGTACGATTTTCAACTGTTTCGATTATTTCTGTACAAAAATTCCTTACATTTAAATTACCAAAAAATCTCCAATATTGCAACCGGTTTCAAATCACCTCAATCGCAATGTTGCTGCCTCACTATAATTTAAATATTTATTTAAGTCCCATTAATTGGATTTAATCCCAGTTTTCAGTTATTAATAATTTTTGTATGAGCTGTGACAATAAAAAAACTGTTTCTGTATTTAATTAACTGTTTTTATTTAATATCTCTTAGGTTAAGTAGGAACCATGGACTTAGAAAGACTCTTTCTAAGTCCATGGTAGGAACTAACGTGATATAATGCTTTTATCTCAAATCCAGTTTAAATGTATGAATTATGAATTTGATAGGTTTTTGTCAATATGGATGATAATAATGATAATTTTTTATGAGTAGTATTAAATATTTAAAAAATAAGTAAATGTCCAAACCATAGAAAAAAAGCATTAGCGTTAAGAAATTAATAAACACCTATGTATGTATTTTGTAAATCAATAACATCGCATGTCGTGATCATATTAATAAACGATTTGGTTCAAAATAATTATTTTGTTGACGTAGAATTAGTTATATCTCAGCTGATTTAGCAACTCATTTGAACAAAGCTTACGCTTTGGGTCAAAAAGGGTATAATAAATAAAATAAACTAAAAGCTCTAGTTTGTACTGAAATTTGCATTTGTTCCACCTGAAAGGTAAATTAATGACAATATTTATATTGAAGATTCTGGGTTGTAACTTTTGAAAGAAAATGTCATTATCATGCGATTTAAAAATTAAAACAATTTTACTCTAAGATCTTTGCTTTTACTCCAAGATGCATATAATCTTGATGACAATCTTCCTATAAATTGATGACTTACGTTTTGGCTCCAAAAAGTTAAAACCAACGGATGTCACTTTCCCCAACCGCCGGAACCATTTGACTCGACGAACACGTATTCAGGTGAAAATTGGATAGAGTCGCTAGACCACTTTTAAGAGCAGTTGTTAGTGTTCTAAAAGTGTTTTAGAATTTAGGGCATTTGTAGTTCGTCTAAAATTGAAAGTCTGAAAATAGTTCCCCAAAACTATAGAAGTCTTCTAAGCTATTTCTCTGCTACGAAAGTATATTTTTGGCAAAAAATTTCCTTCTGATCAAAAAAGCTTCTCTTTACTTCACAACAGTGAGGCAGAAAGGTAGCATTGTCTCCGTTTATCATAGGAGACAGAAAAAGTTTAGAATCATCCTTCTCAGTAATAACAACATTCCATGGCCAAAACAATAGGACCATCTTTTTTTTTATAAACTTTTTTTTGCAAATATTTAAAAATATTCTTTCTTCTAAAGAATGAATCTGACAACTGAGAAGAAGATAGAGTGGTGATGATGGAAGGAAAATGATGGATTTTCAGGAGGATCACTCTGTATCTATAAAGCTATTTAGAATTTTTGATTGGTTTCTTCATCAATGTAAGCAAAGTTTAAGAACTCTTTTCAGATATCTAAAAATTGCTTAAAAAGTTCCTATAGCACTGCAAGAGGTACCTATATGAAGCAGAATTTACGTTTCCTTTTTTATGAAAATTAATTACTATGAAAACTGAATAGATTACATTATTGTAGTCTACCTGTATTTTACTTAATTTTTATTATTGTACTTTCAGAATATTTTATCTAGGCTTAATTTAATTTTTGAATAATTTCTTAATTTTCTTATCTAATCTAGTAAACCGCGGAGAATTTTTATAGTGACATTTCATTCTAATGTAGCATTTCAATGTAAAAACCCATTAGTTCAAAGCAAAATTAATTAAAAATATAAATTAGTTAATTTTTTCATCGATTTAAAAAATCACAATGAATTATTTGGGAAGGTTTGATATAAGTAATATAATTAGACACTGGAGAAATGCGAGAAGAGACCGTAAGTTTTAAGTGATGATAATTCAATATTAATAAAAATTAAAAAAATTTTGTTAGATCAACTCGAGGAAATTAAAATTTTTTTAACGGCAGTTGAAAATTCTGAATTAACTGAAGTTGGTAAAAGCATAGAAAAAGGAGTGAACGTAAATTGTACTTATTCTGAAAATAGCATTACTGCCTTACACATAGTGGCTGAAAGAGGAAATGTTCCAATATTGTTAAAATTACTTGATTGTCCTGATATAATAATTGATCCTATATCTTTATATGGATTTACACCTTTACACACTGCTTGCATGTATCAAAAATACGAAGTGATGAAAATTTTGTTAGAAAGAGGTGCAAATCCCAATCAGGTTGATGACTTTGACAAAACTTGTCTTCATTTAATAGCACCAACTAAACACATCAGATTGGCAAGACTATTGATTAGATTTGATGCACATATTAATGTAATTGATTATATTGGAAATAGTCCTTTACATCTAGCAATTGATAGTGAATATATGCCTATGATAAAACTACTTTTAAAATGTGGAGCCGATCCAAACATAGTAACAAAGAGGATGCCATTATTTTTAGGTAAATAAAATAATTCATAGTTTCCTTACTTGAGGTTAGAGAATTTTATAGTAACAAATAAAATAAATGTCATGCAATAGTAATGCAGGAACTGTGTTAAGTGTAAGTAAGTGCTGAAAAGACCATAAAGTGGATGTCGTAAGATTTCATTACATTAACCTAATTAGAAATTTAATTAAAGTATAAGAATATTCTACTATAGCTTTTAGTAAATTAACCAATAATAATATAACGTTCAACGCACAGGTTACTCCAATGGAATTAAATTGATAGGTTAATTGTTTATTTTCAGTCTTCGAAGAGCAGCTTAAAAATAATCTTAACTGGAGAACTGTGGAGAATTATATTGTTAACATTAAAGTCAAATGAAGTCCTAAGTAAAATGAACATGTCAATAGCTATACACTACATTCTTGCTTGAGGGTGGAAAAGCTATTATGTGAAACTTTCAAATATATCTGTTTCTCTGTCACAATGCGCTAAATAACAACATATCGGAATCCATTACCTCTATATTCATCTTTATTATACCTAAAACCGTCACATTCTTAAAAATGTACGGAGTAGTAATAACCAGTGACGGCTCGTGATTAGCTAGAATGTGGCGGAGGGGGGGGGGGGTGCGGCGACTTTATAAATGCGTTAATAACAATTTATTGTAAATTTTCCGTTATGTTTTATAATATGAAGTCATTGCGTAAACAAAAAAAATTACTAACCGCCACTGGTAATAATAAAAAAAAACTTATTTTAGATTGCGTACTGCAGTGCCATAGTGACAGGCAGCTATCAATCATGAAGATTCTTATAGCATATGGAGCAAATTATAATGTAATTGAACCGATAAGCAAAAGAAACGCCATACATTTCGTAGCAATATCGGGATACACACCGTTGGCGTATATGCTACTTAAATTAGACTGCAATCCAAATCTACGTGATATCTTTAACAAGACTGCAGAAGATATTGCGATTAGTCATTGCAATCATAGTTTAGCCGATTTATTGCATACTTATCAGGAGTACGGAGATATAGAATTTATCGCTCTTTTTCAAACGGATAAAAGGGATCATTTAATAGAAGATCATCAAGAAGATTAAGATAGAAATAACTTTCCCATAATTTTTCCTTTCATAAGGATGTGGTGTATTAAATTGTTACTTTGAAACAAGTTTTGATAAGATGGAATGCAATAACGTTTATTTTTATGACATTGTACATAATATTAATTTAACATTTAAAACCTTGTACTTATATTATACTGACTGATTGATGTATAATACTTATATAATATTTTAATAAAATACATTTAATTATATTTGTAGATATATAATTTTTAAAACACATTTAACGTCAATATTATTTCTTATAAATTAAAAAGACAATCGATACATTTGGACCGATATGTAAATTTAACTTATACACTTTACAAAACCATACGATGATATACAGGAACATTGGGTTCATTGGAAGTTGCCAAAAGTTGAGATAACGTGTAAAAATCATTTCTCGATGCGGGTCCGTTTAAATACCTTAATTCTCTCGTTGGGTCGTTTCGTTTGCGGGATACCATAAAACGTTTTTTCTTATTTTCAGAAAATCTGCCCCACTGTCCTCTTTTATCTTCGTAAATGTAGTTAGGATTTTCTTGAGCAAATTCGTTAGGTAATTGATTAATACGATTGGATGCATGTGGATACACGACTGGAATATCTAACCAATCTTCGTCGTCTTGTTCTACATCATTATCGGTATTATCATCTAAATCTAAGTTTGGTTCGTACCTATACCATGTAGGTTTGTAATCATCTTGCGAACTGTGCCATTTGTTTTCCCACAAATTTAAAAGAGTCAAAACCTCTTCTGGGGTTAATTCGATATCTCTCTTGTAACGGTTGGTGTATTTACTACAATAAAAAATAAAATTTAGACAAAATGTACTAACTTAAAACTAAATTACAGAAAAGCACCGTACATGAGAGTGAGGAACAAAAACTAAGATAATTAAGTTTCCTGAACACTTAAGAAAATAAGAAAAATTTTGTACCGAGGCGAGCAAATTGCTGCGAACAAATTGCTCTTAAATTTAAATTAAGCAAAAGAAAAGTTTGTTTTGCTTGAATAAACATGAAATACTAAAATAAAGTGCAATCAAGATTATTTAATGCAAAGTTTGGAATTATCAAATAATTTCCTGTTTCGTACATTGACGAAGCGGTTAATTGAAAAGCTGCTAATGACAGCAGCTTAGCCATTTCCATTTTTTTGAATTTTAACCTCAGTAAACTGAAAATAATTAAGGTGAATCTAATTGCTGACCATTATGAAATATGTATCGTTCAAATAAATTATTATTGATAGATATCGACAATCTAATCGATATTATGATAAAATGTAGCGACACTCCTCACCATGGAAACGTAGAAGTCACGCGACGACGCACCTGTTACATTGATTTTAACAGACGTCTTCGGCGTCGTTTCTTTTTTATTATTCACCTGTAGAATAAAGTGCCTCTTAAAATCAAAACCTTTAATGAAAAATAGAAACGTAGACAGCATTTAATAATCTAAGTCATTTACATAATTTCAGCTGAAGGTAGAAATTAATATGTAAATTAAATTATTCCGACGCCTGCAAAATAAAAAGTTTGCAAATTTATTCGTCATTTTTTTACGCTTTTTGGGTAATCAAGCAGCGCTACACAATTTTGCTATTTATAGAAAGCAATCAAACTAAGAGTACGAAAGGTATAATTTTACGAAACGGAAAGGTTACTTTGAAAAATTGCACTGAAATAAGAAGAAACATCAATTTATTACCTACTGTTGGTGGTAAAATTTCACGTTCGTTGATCTAGGGGGAAGTTTTAACCAAGTTGTTAAAATTATAAATATTGCGCAGTTTTACTAACCCAAAACAATAAATTAGGCGCCATAGCATAATATTATTATGCAAATCGTTAATGAAGAGACATCCAAATTGATTTTGATTAAATTATATTAAGGTTGATTTTATCAATCAATTTCTGGATACGAAATTATTCCTTGCTTTCTTAGTTGAATAAACAGGATTTTAAATTACGCCTGTTTGTTATACAAGGGTTGGCGCTGATTAGGATACACGGTTTTAATCCTGGATTTTATCGTTCGGCGGTGATCTACGGAAGTCATTTCAGAAAGTCCTAAAAGTTTAATTTTGGGTTTGCCTAGTTAAATGAAATTCTTAAATAAAAGTTATAATCTAATTTTATTTTGCATCAGCGATGATTGAGTTATCGTTAGTTTAACAATTTGAAAATTTATATCTGTTCGAAATTCAATTAATTTCAGTGCTGAATATTCTTACTTCATCAAATTTGAAATTATTGTATTGAAATTACTTGACAATTTAATTAGTTTTCTTTGAAATAATGAAAGCAACTTACCTGGTGTTTACAATTCAATTTAAAATAGTTGTAATAAAAGTAAATGAAATGTTTTTGCAATCGTTGGCAAAACTGTTCCGCGCATTGCCCGAATTAAAGTAAACCTTTTTTTTTTGGAAAGTTTACTCCACATTAGATACGAAAGAATACGTCATTATAGCACAAAGAAAACTTGCCAAGTGAACTAAAATAAAATTGTCTAGAGATCACAATAATTGAAGATGAACAACTGTGTTAAAAAAGAAAAGATATTCTTTGGCCCGATCGCAACGTATTTGATCGAAATATATTTGAAAGTATAATAATCAATCTTTTACAATGTTTCTGTTTGCAAACGTTGAGACTTGAAAGGATTTACCCAATGAACTTAAGAGGCGGCATAAAGATAATGTGGAGTTAGTGAAGGGCCTAACACGCAATAGAATTTTAAGGATATAACGTGCGCGAAGTTTTACAGTTATCTGCTAAGTAGTGAAAATCTCTTAACTACTAGGTAGTTTCAGCACTATTTTATAAGATTACTTTGCTTTCATTGTTGCTCCTAGTATTTTTCTCCGCAATAAAAGTTTACATTTTAAACTTTTGAAATGTTATCTTTTTCAATTGATTTTTTTCATCTTTGCATGTGTTAATATAAACAGGGAGGGGGAAGTTTTGCTTCCCCAGAGCAAAGAAATATTTTGTTCTACATTGTGGTTGTTTATCTAAGCTACAATTTAGTTACTTATACTATAAACAGGTTAAATAAATTCCTTACAATATATTGTTAAAAATAAACTATAAACTCATTGAAATCCAGTCTAAAGAAAATTGTAAAGTAAAGTCAAGTAAACTCTGAAATATATTATATTTCTCTTGAAACAAACTATTTACTTTTCAGATTAAAATCGGACAGCGAATATTTATTATTTAGGTTTAGGTGGTTCTTGAGACGAATAAGCCAGCGTAAACTAAATTCTATAAATTATATACCTAATTGTGTTATTATTTAGTTAAAAAGTTAACAATAAAAGTAATAAAAAATATATTTAAATTTAAACTTGGAGGCTTTATATGCAGGGGCGTACTGTAACGGCAGAGTACCAACCACAACCAATTAATTTTCCAGGCCTATCAATATTTACAAATTTCAATTAGATATAAGAGAGGTTAATCCACAGTTATATTTACACAAGATCCTCCATTAAGTCGGATTTAATCGGAGACTTTCTCTTTAAAGGATATATCAATTTATATAGCATGTCAATTTCATATTATGACGATCTTGGTGGTGGTAATTTTGATTTTATCGGTTTTAAATTTTAATTTGATAAATACACAACAAGAAGTTGAGTCTTGCCACAAAACTTTGGTGTTACGTTATTGTAACCTAACAAATTACGGGGGATGTTTCATATTTTGGAACTGCCGTAGCAAGGAATAGCTGTGAAGATCTGCAACTTTTACAAATAATTCAAATCTGTTAAAAAATTTTATAGACATATCTGCACAATTAAAATAGGTAGTTCCTGTCAGTCTAGTGCTTAGATTTTCCAGCACAAGCAAGCCAAGATCCCACTTCGCTATAAACGCCGCTTTTAGGATGTGTAGCAGATATTATGCAAGATAGAAAATTTTTAATTAAGTAATTAATTTTTTCTACGTAAATGTAGAATTCCTATTTTAAATTAATAAAACTGGGTTTTATAAATTTATTAAAATGTCGCATTAGTTACGGTATTCTGTCAATTTGTTCTAATCTCAAGTGGCTAATTATTTGAAACGTAGTCCAGTCAAATTAGAATTTTAAATGGAACTAAATAAATTAAGAGCCGATGAAACCTGAACCATTCGATAGAAAGCACATATAGAGTTATAGAAAATTCGAGCCTATATTATGATCTGCAAAATTCCCACAAAAGTGACGCGTGTTCTTAGAGTCATAATATACTACATTAAAGGTAAAGAATAATAAGAATTTGTAAACAAATAATTCTGTAAATAATCAAATTTTTTACAAAAAAGTACCATAAATCTTTCTTCTTGTTTTCAACGGAGTTCGTTCTATTCGGAATATAGCTACTTCTGCTGAGGTCTTTTGATTAAGTGTATCTCCTAATATCTCCTGACACATTGGAAAAACTTCTCACCCCAAAAACACGTAAAATGTGGATAAAGGATTGTGTAAGGGGGTTTGCAAATAAAACGGTGTCTCTGTGTTCAGGTGCAATTTTATAAAACAAATTTCGGGGAAAGGTAGCTCCAAGGGACCCGAAAATACAAATTTTACGATTGAAACCTCGATGTTTTCTGAAAGAGTATATTTTAAATAAGAGAATTAGCTAAGACGCAATGCCTTAAATGCACCTGTTTTTTCAAAAATCGAATTTAAAAAAGCTTGATTTCCACTGCAAATTTGAAGGTAAATCGCTCGTGATTGGTGAATCAATGCATTCTGTTGTCGGTACGCGTGCAGTTATGCATAATAGTGTGGTACTTGACAAATTTTTAAGACCAAAATTACTTCAGAAAATTTTAACCCTTAAGGGTTACTTAAATTTAACGAACGGTAGTTACTTTTTCGCGTAGATCCTACTCTTGCCATGGTGGTTTTCATCAAAATTGAGCGCCTTCGGGCGCTCCGGGCCACTTTGATGAAAACGACACTCAATTTAAAAATACCCCTAGGCGCGTGGATTAAGGAAAATGGTGGATCTTTGAGGGGCAAAACTCGTGAGAGTGGATTCTAAACGCAAGGTAGTTGCGCAAAGAAAAATCGACTTAAAGCACCCCTCGCTGCGCTCGGGCGCTTTAAGCCATTTTTCCTGCACATTTAGGATTGAAAACCATAATTTTCGCTCGGCGTGCACTGGTAAAGCATCCCAATGCAAGTGTCGCTCCAGTTATCCCCGCTCTGCGCAAAGCTAAGACCAGTTGAAACTACACAGACTGTCAGTAGAATGCATTGATTCACCAATCCCGAGCGACTTTGCTTAAAATTTACTGTGAAAATCGAAGTTTTTAAATTCCATTTTTGGAAAAACAGGTGCATTTAAGGCATTGCGTCTTAGCTAATTCTCTTATTTAAAATATACTCTTTCAGAAAACATCGAGGTTTCAATCGTAAAATTTGTATTTTCGGGTCCTTTGGAGCTACCTGCAACCCAAATTTCATATGATTCCCAGGTAATATTGTAGGTATTGTGTTTCCATAATTACAGTCCCAAGAGAGAAAACTCTCCGCACACCTAGTAGAACTGGTAATTTTTAACGGTGATAAATTAACTAGCTCAACAATTAATTCGGAAGCAAGGTGACGGGGTTTGATCTATTGCTTCTCGAAGTATCAAAACACAATAAATATTAAATAGCTTTAATAAATAAACCCTATGTAAATAGGGCTTTATCTATCTCTTGACAAAGTTTATATAATTTTGTTAAACGTACCAATTTCCAATGATTCCTTGAAAATTGAAGGTAAATTTTTGGGGTTTATTTTTGATAAATACTTTCACCTCAAATATGGCGTTAGCGTTTTTTAACAGAAACTAAATTGGACGTAATTTGTAGGAGCAACAATTTTTATTTTCTATTTTGTCAATTTTCACGACCTTTTCTAATTTATATTATTTCTTTCTTTTGCACAAGTTTTGTACTAAGAAATTGCAAAGTAGTGCAGGTTTAAATCGGCATTAACCTATACCAACTTGTTGATTTTATCAAATAAATTTTAATGTGAAGCACAATGTGTTGCTGTTAATTTATATTTTGTTTTACTAAATATTATTTTCATATTTTATACATATTGTCCAAAAGAGACAATGTTAAATAAAATAACTGAGTTTAATATTTCATTTTCTACAGTGACAGTTTGAAAATTGTGCAAGTGTATTACGAAATAAAACATTTATTTCAATAGCATCTCATTTTATACGTCCATTACTACATCTGCTATTCGGTATTACGTATATAAAAGTTGGAAAAGTAAAATGAAGTTGCATAGCTGATGTAGTATGTACTTATACTTTAAAACTCTCAACTTTCAGCATTACTTTTCTAAAATTGAAACAAATAGAAACTAAATCAATTAGATTACAAATTTATATGAAACGAAATTAAGTTAACAGCTTCTTATTTTGTACAAAGATAGACCACAATCATGTCGTAAGGATAAAACGTAGTGAAAAAAGTACTTGGGTTTATGTGTAAAAGCTTGAACTTATACAAAGACTTGATTCTATACGATTGTTTTTTGTCATTATCGAAGCATATACCAAACTTGAAAAAAATTGCGATCTGTTGAGAATAAAAGTTCCTACAAAAAAGTCTGTGACTCTATGTGTAGTTTGAAAGCTAGAAAGTTAAGAAGCCCACATCTAAACTTTTGCAGATAAATTTATGCTGTCACGGACTTTTTGTAAGAAATTTAATTATAGGAATGTCAAACCATATCTTTTTTAACAATTATTTATAATTTTTTTTTAATTGCTTTTGATATTTTGTCAATTAGGCAGACTTATGTAAAGCAATTTTAAAATACACCAAGTTTAGATGTTCATGATAGGGCCCAAGCTAAGAAATTCCGTCAAGTAATGATTAGAACCCAGCGCTTGATCAAATCTGCGCATATAGCACCTATTATGGCACAAGTTTTGTAAGCTGAAGTTATATTTATGTTTACATACATATAAGCTAAGTAAGTTTGACCCGACGGCGACGATAAATTTGATGAAATCGGGTTACGATTAATCGATAGCTCTTAATCTGTAAATTTTTCCATCTACTATAAAATTTAAATGTATTTGTAAGAAATCGTGGTTTAAAAAGCATTTGTTGTTTTCTTCGGAAATATGGAAGAAAGTTTTTTTATAGTTTACAATCATGAATAAGTGGTATATTGCATTTAGACAAAGAAAACTTACACGCTAATCGATAAATTTAGCTTTTTGCTGCATACGTATTTTCTTATTCCATACTATTTTATCGTGTAGTAAAGAGATAACCCCAAAGTAGGGGAGATCCTTGTACTTTTGGACAGCTTGTACTTCGAGACATTGAGTTTTTAATACTAATATTCAAATGTATCGCTTTTCGTTGTAAGAGGTTATCCTGCTAACGGATAGAGGTCATTTCACCATAAAATAAATTATAAATGCCCGATTATGTGTTTGTTGTTGAACGTTTTGCGTTTTAAGGTAACTTTTAAGTTAACTTCCTCATCTTTACCAGGTAAATTTTATTTACAATGGTTTTGTTGCATACGGTATTACTTAATACACATATAAGGCTAACTATTTTCTCATAGTGTTGAATTTTAAGTTTTACGTTTGGACGGTTATATGTCAATAATAATAAGTAGTGCTGTGCTTGTACTTTGGGACACTCTCGTGCTTGTAGTTAGCGGATGGTCAAAGTCCGAAATTTTTATAAAATATGTTGAGAATTTCATAAAGCCACACACATTTGTGTGTACACTACAATTCTACAATTGAATTGAATCAATTGTAGAAGATTAGCGATTTGGACGTTTTGAAGAAATTACCAGAACTCACAGTAGTTGGAGGCACAAAACGCCGTATGGAGCAATTATCCTTTCCAATGACTTCTTGTCTTGCTACAGTATGTCTTAATAAATATGTTCTATAAATTTTAAGTTTTTTTTTACTTATTTATTGTCGTCCTGACGTCAAATTAAGATTGTCCCAAAGTACAAGCCCCTGATTGTACTTTAGGACAATTTTCAACGAAGCATTGTCTTTCAATTATCAATATGATAATATTACATTATCTTCTTGGAAATTTTGCTACGAATAGTCAAAATAACACTAATTATGCTGGTCAAGGTAAAATTGATCCATTTTAAAAAATGTCGATAAAAAAAATTAAAAACCGAAAAATGTCCCAAAGTACAACAGTCTTCCCTACACTTTACATTTTATGAATGGAAACTCATTAAAAGTTTAAAAAAAATTTTTAAGATAGTTTGAATTTTTTGCTGTGGGTTAACGGTATACAGGGTGGCCTTTTGAAAACGAAACAGACGGGATTGTGGCCAACAGAATTTTTTTTTTAAGAAATGCAAAAACATTTCAATTTTATCATCAAGGGGGACAACTTTTGCGACTAATGTCACTCCGGTATTGTTTCATCCCTTTGCGCTGTCATGACAACCCCTGAAATGTTAATAGGGATGATATGGCAAGTAACACCTCATTTGAAAGGTCTTTTTTCCCTGAATTCAGTGCTATAATTTTTTTAAAGTTTTATCAATTATTCAACAAAAAAATTGAAGTTGCAAAATGCGAAATAAATTCGATATTTCAAGAGATTTAAGAATAAAAAAGAAAAAAATGCTTGGATAAGTTGATTTCAATTTTAAAAAGCTTACTTTTACTGCTATAATGTTGTTCATAAACATTGACAGTTGAATCCTTGAAGTGAAGGGTGAACCACCCTTACAGTCTTGAATGCAATAAGAAATTGAAACAATTCTTCCATTATATCATAAATTTCTGTAAGCATCAAAGTTAAAGTTGCAAAAACGCATTTCACTTTTTTGATAAAAAATAGACCCATCTTTTTATTAAGGGTGGTTTGCCCTTTATCTTAATTGTTGAACTGTCAATGTTTATGAATAGCAGTAAAAATAGCCTCCTTAAAATTAAAATCAACTTATCCAAGCGTTTTTTTCTTTTTTATTCTTAAATGTCTTGAAATATCGAATTTATTTCGCATTTTGCAACTTCAATTTTTTGTTGAATAATTAATAAAACTTTAAAAAAGTTATAGCACTGAATTCAGTGAAGAAAGACCTTTCAAATGAGGTGTTACTTGCCATATCATCTTTATTAACATTTCAAGGGTTGTCATGACAGCGCGAAGGGATGAAACAATACGGGAGTGACATTAATTGCAAAAGTTGTCCCTCTCGATGGTAAAATTGACGTGTTTTTGCATTAAAAAAAAAAAAATTTTGCTGGCCACAATTCTGTCTGTTTCGTTTTCAAAGGGCCACCCTGTATAATACCTACAAACAGTTGGTTATTGTCACAATAAACACACACAAGTAATAAGTAGAAGAAACCCAATGCTTTATTATAGGATCTCTGTCTTCCTGTTGGACCTCTCTTCACCAATTATGGTAGAAGAAGTGGAATATTATGCTGTTAGGTAAGACTAAATTACCGTAAATTACAATTTAACTGCAATTAAAACCTAAATCTATCCATGTGAATATCGCCTATTTGTTCTTCCATGTTTAACTTCATAGCCCAAATACTTGTTCCCAATTCACTCGTTCAACCTTTTAATACCTAATTTATATTTTCGCCTAATACAAAGTTTGTCATGACTTTAATTTTCTTTTTGTTCATTCTTAACTCTATCTCCTCTGATGCATGGTTATCCATCCATAACCAGAACTGTCGCCAAAAAACTGAAATAATTTAAATTTTCTTCAAGTACATTGACTTGTCGTGAAGAACTTTGGATAGTATAAATTTGTGTTACTTCCATTCCACTTTGGAACTTCTCTGAATATTTATGAAGTTTAAGGGACGCAGTTCTATTAGTTCATAAAATCGTTTCATAATTCTGGATCATTAAAAGCTCTAAAAATGGATGAAAAATGATGAGTTTTTATATTTTGTTTATTTGTATCGCTATAAATCTGGCAATACTAGTGTCATGAGCAAAATCGCAAATAAGGTTGAAACAATTTAAATTTACACTAATTCTGGATACGGACCTGACCATTTTTGATTTTTGAGAAGGTTCTTTGTAGAAAACCGTATCTATAATGTAGATAAACAATGATAGCATACTCATCGATGTTTTTAATTATCATTTGTTTAACAAGTCGGGGAAGTGATACTCTATTGGACGAGTAACTATGTAATATACTCTAGCGCGAGCTTGCAAGACGAGTCGCTGAAAGCTTGCGAGTTTTGTGAAACCACTTCCCTGACATGCTATAGGTATTTTACTTTCTGCAACTGCATTATTAAACACTTTATTTAAAAAATGTAAATTAATGTCAAAACCTAAAATGGCAACAAAATGAAATTTATTTATGTTGGCTCAACTTTTTTTTTACTATTTCAGGCAAAAAGAATGGCCCGTCCCTGACAACTGTAAGTCAGGGAAGTTGTCATTTTTCCGACAGTTGCAGAAATAGTTATTTACATAATAAGTCACGAAAGTGATACTTTACTGGACAATTAGGCCGGTTCTGGCACGAGTCTGCAGGGTGAGTGCTGGAAAGCCTCCGAATCTTGCGAAGACGCTTCGCTCGCGTGTTAGGTATAAAACTTTTTCTGCAACTGCATTATTAAAAATGTTATTAAAAAATATTGATTCATCATTTTTTTACTAATAAGGAGAAGCAATCGCCTATTTGATTCATTATAGTATAGATAATACGTGTTAATCATAATTAGCACTTCATTAAACGCACAAATATGGATTAACAAGATTCATACTGGTCTGCTCATGCACTGAATTATCAATGTAGTTTTTAGTTTTCCAGTGAATCGTATTATTCTAGTGAATTAGTTGAACATTAATAATCTCGTTAGTCCATTCATACGCGTCATTTTCACAGTTCATACAAATAACGTAAAATAAAAATTTTCAAAATTGGCGAATCATTGAGTTTTAAAATATGAACTTAATGAAATCCTAATTATGATCTATTTTTTAGGAAAAGTTCACTTTTCTGCTTCCTGCCAGGAAAGATCGCTATTAAATTTAACTAACTGTACGTGAGTTATTCTCAAACAATAAAAAGAAAACATTTGCTTCAAACCAAATAGTTCCTGACAGCACACACTTTTTGTTTAATAAACTTTTTCTAATTTGACGGCATGTTGACAAGTGTAATCGTTATGTAAATATAAATTTTATCAAAATATTTAATAGAGATAAGCAAATTATTAATTTGTCTCAAGCAGACATTTGTGATTACAACAACAGGTTGAACATTAAGTTGACGCTTGACACGATATTTTCTATTTTTAACTTGGTAAATAATTACGTTAAAATGTTATAATAACTATAATTATTTTATTTCTTAAACCACAAAATAAGCAGAGTAATTATATTTTTGATCAAAAAACAAAAAAGAAATATTTTTCAAAAAGCTTTGCATGTAATTTGTAGAAATGTAATAAAAGTTGAGACAAGCTAATAGTCCACTTGTTGATATGCACTTAGACATGACAAAGAAAACCTCTATGATATATTTGCAGCTTGGAAAATTAATCTTCCGAAGGTTTCAAAATAAATAAAATTGATATCCTCTCTTTATTATATTCTTAAATAAGATGAAATAAAATATCAGTTTTTACCTCAGATTAATCGTTTCAATATTAAATTATCGAACTAAAAGCAAATTGCTTTTGTATGTATTTATTCTAAATTGTTTTTAAAATTTAAATCCAATGCAAGTTGATCATTGAAAAATGAAAATCTACAGTAAAATTATATTGTCACAATATGAAAATTAATAAAATAAATTTAGAACTTAAAATTCATATTTGGCAACTCAAAATTAAAGTAAATCAAATTAAAGATATTTAGGAAGAATTTAGATTAAATCATTTAAAGATTAAATAATCGATAAGGCCATAATAATCGAAAAGTATTATAATTTCAATATGGCGATTACCGTCATGGCCGACAATGATTATGCAAAATTCATAATTTATTATATTTTATATTAAAATAAATATGCAGATGGTTGTCATAATACGTCATATCAAGACATCATCTGACCATCGAGGTCCAATCTAAATTACGGTTGAATGAGTAGGGAAAATGTTATATATAGGTCACCGGTGCAATTGTTATCAGTAGTAGAAGAAGTAGAAGTAGTAGTAGTAGTAGTAGAGTTAGTTAGTCATATCAGTGGTAGCAATCGAGAAGCCGTCGAGAGGTCGTCCTCCAGGGCCATGGGTGCCGAACCCTGGCCAAGGACTTCACCGAGATGTTCTACCCTCTAAGTGAAGAAATCCATTTATTACAATGCACGGTTGACTTATTAATTTTGGTAAATATATTTTAAATTATGATAATCCAAACTGTGTTGAATTTTACCAACCCATCGTTAGGAAATTATTTTAGTTTATAAGTTGTATAAATCTTTGTAAATATTATTCATTATAATTATTTGTAATATAAAGTGGTTTCCTTTATTCAAAAAGCTGCAAACCCCCAATTAAGAAGCTATGGCCAAGACAAGGAAATAAGATCCAATAATTTCGGTACAAAGACCACAGACCAAAATCTGTGGCATATGGTGGAGGTGCCGGGCACCTCCTATGCCATTGAATAAAGGAAACCACTTTATATTACAAATAATTATAATGAATAATATTTACAAAGATTTATACAACTTATAAACTAAAATAATTTCCTAACGATGGGTTGGTAAAATTCAACACAGTTTGGATTATCATAATTTAAAATATATTTACCAAAATTAATAAGTCAACCGTGCATTGTAATAAATGGATTTCTTCACTTAGAGGGTAGAACATCTCGGTGAAGTCCTTGGCCAGGGTTCGGCACCCATGGCCCTGGAGGACGACCTCTCGACGGCTTCTCGATTGCTACCACTGATATGACTAACTAACTCTACTACTACTACTACTACTTCTACTTCTTCTACTACTGATAACAATTGCACCGGTGACCTATATATAACATTTTCCCTACTCATTCAACCGTAATTTAGATTGGACCTCGATGGTCAGATGATGTCTTGATATGACGTATTATGACAACCATCTGCATATTTATTTTAATATAAAATATAATAAATTATGAATTTTGCATAATCATTGTCGGCCATGACGGTAATCGCCATATTGAAATTATAATACTTTTCGATTATTATGGCCTTATCGATTATTTAATCTTTAAATGATTTAATCTAAATTCTTCCTAAATATCTTTAATTTGATTTACTTTAATTTTGAGTTGCCAAATATGAATTTTAAGTTCTAAATTTATTTTATTAATTTTCATATTGTGACATATGCCCCCGGCGACAAAAAAGTTGGGCCCACAACGCCCACAACAGCCCAATCAAAATACACTTGAAATTTATAAAAAAATTATATAAAAAATTTGAAAATATTTAAAAAATTGACTTATTAATACTAAAAAAATTAATTAAACATAATAAACATAAAGAACACATATTTGAACATAATATAAGAAATAAAATAAACATAATCATTATACATAATAAAAAGAAAATTTTATAGAAAAATATTAAAATACTAAACAATAATAGATATAATCACGGATATAATCAAAAAATAGAACATCATTAGTTCGTAAAAAAAATTCATAGATTATTATAAGCAAAAATAATTAAAAAATATTAATAAAACTTAATTAGTAAACATCAATAATACATAATAATAAAACATAATAAAAAAGACATAAAACATAAAAAAATAAAAATTCATACTTTTACATAATTTTGATACAAAAGAAAAAACATACTTTTTATTTCGATGATAGTTCTTTGTACAATTATTTCATAAATTTCCACTTTTAGGTTAATTTAATCATAGTCCTTCGCACTAAAATTTTAAAAGTCTTTTGGCATTAACATTAACTTAGTTCGGGTTTAAATTCACTTCGGTTTATTTTTATTAAGTTCAATCTTTAAATTCACTGGGGTTGATTTATAGTTCTATTGTTCATCACTTTTTTTTTTTTTTAGATTTACACCATATTTTTAAACAGTCTTTACCATATTTTTAAATAGTTCGTTTGTTCATTGGAATTATTATACTTATTTTACACTGTTTTATTTAAAAAGTTTGTTCACATTAAAAATTTATAATTTTAAGTTTTGATACCTTGCATAATTTTAAGATTACAAATTTAAAAAAATTTATTACATAATAATTGTAAATTATAATATTCGTAATAGTGGTAGTGTCTTAAAATGCATTATAATAAAGAAAGAAAAAATAAACAATTTTTTAAAGCGATTCAAAATTTTCATAATGAGAATTCAAACTAAAAATACAAGAAGTATAATTATATTCATGTAAGATGATTTTCAAAATTCTATGTGATTATTCATTCATTGATGGTTGCACTGTAACCAAGATTTGTCTTTTAAAGTGTGTTGGAAGTTGCACAAATTTAAGCTTTTATACGCAGTGTCAACTATAGCCAAACACATAATACGAATTGTAATTAGATGGTTACAGTATGTGCATTTTTAGATGGTTCATGAAAATCGTAAGTTTAAATTTGAATATTTAAATTTGATTAGATTGTCTTCAATTTCTGTTTGAAATCCTCAAGATGAAGTAAGATTTAAAATTTTAAGTGATCAAAAATTGCAATTATAAGACATCTACATAAACATTAATTGGTTCTTAACAACAAAAATTTAATTAATTAATTTCTTCATAAAACTACGGATTAAAAATCCGGACAACATATTAATTATTTAAAATCAATTCAGTTTTTTCTTTTTCAATTAACCTTGTTTAAACAAAGTTTTTAATTTATCTAAGTTGACAAAATTTGATTTTTATTTTTTATTATATTTCATCATTGATAGTACAAGAAAATAATTAGGTTTTTTGGACAGCACCTCATTTTAATAACATTTTTCAATATTACAATAATTTATTTATTGATTAATTTTTTCTAGATCTTCTCAGTTACCTTTTTAACTAGAGCTTACAACATTGCTCATTGAAACTTAACACATTTTTCTTTTAGCTTTAATTTATACATTCGTATAGTGCATATGCAATTATTACCTTTTTCAATTTATAATTTGATGGATTATTACAATTATTTCATTTGTCGACTTCACATATTATAATAATTTCTAATGCTTAGACGAATTTATATAAAAATTATGATTTATTATTTGATGTTAAAATTTATTATGCGCATTATAATCATAACCTTTGGACATAAATTTTTCGCCACATTGAAATACCTTTAATTATCATTATTTATAACACTTCTATTATTACCATTTCTATCCATGGTAAGGGCATTTTTCCACTCTTTTGCCCTGTTGGTTTAAAATTAACCATAAAACTCTTGGCATGTTTTATAATTTTGCACAAGGTTTTTTAAACACATTTACTATTTAATCCATTTAAACAATCAATTCTTAATTTTTTACATACTGGCATTTGTTATGTTTGCTCAGATTAGCAATTGATTGAAATTCTTGGCATTTTTTCGTTTGCACAAAGAATTTCTATTTTCTTTTAATTTTAATTATTTGACCTGGCATTTCTTCATTTGCCTAAGGTGATTATTCAATAAGGGTTATGTTGAATTATTACAATTTATTTTCTCGATGTTAATGCACTTTAGTTATTTGATGGCAATTAAAATTAATATTCTCTTTAGATGGTAAAATTACGATGTATTTATTTTTAACTTTGATAGGTAACGATGTATAATTTTTCCATAATTCAAGCATTTTCTAGTAAAACTGTTACGAACTTAATTTATGCTGTTTTTAATTTAAGACTTTTATGGTTTTACAATATGAATTGATTAACGTTAGGTTTTTCAAAAATTACAGTTTCTAAATTTTGATTAGACCATATTTTTTTTTGTAATTTTGATACTTCTACAATCTACGAGGCTAAATTGGTAGTAACACGCGAAGTCTGCCTTGGAGTTGGCCATCTCCATGTTAGACATACGGAGTCCTTTTCCAAAATAGTCCTTAATAATTGTAGTTGGCATAAGTAATTAATATAAACGTTGCAAGGAAACTTTGTCCCGAAGAAAAAAATTATGGTCTTCAAAATATCAACTTACTCCAAAATAATTTTGTAAACCATTGAGTCTAATTGTAATTCATAAGTAAACAACATAGAATCATTTAAACTTTGATTTTACTATTTTATACTGTCCATTAAAGAATTTAAAACTAGAGTTTCTCAAACGAAACAAAATCAACTTTCATAAAAATTCAAAACATTTATTCTGATAATTTCTTGATTATTATCGTAAGGTACCATTATTTCATATTACTTAAAACTAATACTTGTGAACTTAAGTATCGTTATTGGTTTATATAATTATTTAATATTTAATTATGACTTATGAAAACATCATTTTCTATTTACATGTTATGCAGCCTAACGATTTTATTTTAACTTTATCACTCACTCATCCCTTATAGGTGTTGGAATTTTAATAGATTAATAATTTTATTTGAAATAAATTTTTTCACAAAATTTTTTAATTTTAAATAAGTTTACAGTCTCGCCTAATAAAATGCGTTGTACGTGTAGATCAGTAGACAACTCTTTTTACCTAAAATATTGTATTGTTTTACGTACATATCTGTACCATTACAAAAAGTTTTCCACGCCATTCAGATTTAAAAATTTAAGTTCTAAATTGTTTTATTTTCGTAAAATAAATAATACTTAAATTATTAAAGTTTGAATCTTGATCAGAAAATGTGACAAAAAGTTATTTTAAAAATTTAGTAGTTTTTAAACTAAGTAATCAATTTAAGAAAAATGAATATCAACTAAATCCAAGAATTTAAAATTGTGTCTTTTTCTATTCTAAAATTTTCTTTGAAATTAACAGGTGTTTGCTGCAACCATTACAAAGTTCATGGACAAGAGGGTTTCATGTTTGATATCATATTAACCTTACGATGTGTTTACTGATTTTCCGTTTTTTTTTTTTTTCAAATAATTTTAAACACGCCGTTATTCTTTCTGGTAAAAAGACCTTTCTTGGGGTATGTTTTTAAATTCTCCCTTTTTCTTCCCTTAATAGAACGCAAAATTTTGTTTGGAACCAAAAATTTTATTTATTTCTTTTCTTTTCTATATCAACTGATTTTGATCCAAAAAAATAAATTATTAGTCAGAAATTACGAATTGATGAAATTTTAAAATGTTAAAGTGAACTTTGGTGAAAGAAGCAAAGCAGTTTACTTGTACAAACGTTATCACTTTGTAATGTAATTCCATATTTTTATTGTAGTTATAAAGGTTAATAAACTGAACGTAGACGTTTTGTAAATTTGGATAACATATTTTGAAAATTGAAAGAGAATTGAACAGCTTTTGTTAAAAGACGTATGGATAATACAATGATTGTTTGGAAATTTAGAATTTTCAAAAAATTTAGTAATTAGTCAAATAATAGTTACAATTGAAAAATTATCAATAATTTAGTTAAATTTAATTTTGTAATAAACATTTCCAAAATTTCGATGGATTTTCATAAAACTATACTTAAGCAAAAATGTTTTGAAGCAGATACGTTTGACCTGAGGTTACGTTCTTATCTTTTGCTCGAATTTCGCTAACAAGGATTGAATTATGCTTGCATTATATCCTGTGCAACTGAAGCATTTTCTCACGATTTTAAAATTTGGTTATATATGGAACTTTATTGGTTTAAGATTTTTGGAGCAGCGTGGTCCTAGATGAGGTTTTTATTCCTTAATCATGAAGATGGTATACCCAGAAAATTATAAGTTCAACTATTTATGAAAATTTCATTTTATGAAAGAAAAAAACTTATTATGTGGAAAGTAAACTGTCTGTAATACCTTTGTAACACGGACCCGTGGATTTTGAGAAATAAGCGCGTTTTTCCATCTTGTTCGTTTTGAAAAATGTTGGTTTGTGAGTGTAAGGAAAATTCTGGTGGTAGAAGGGAAGTTATACTTATTTATTGTTTTTTCTTAATTTAATGGTTAATTTTATTGTTTTAATTGGTTTAACAGAGCTTGCATAAACAAATAATTTTCAGATGTTTGATGAATAGAATTTGTAAAATTTTTTGGCATTTTTAAATTAGTTTCATCCGTTGCAAATAGTGATTCTAGTTGGTTTTCATCTATAGTCATAATATTTTCAGGTTCGGGTATATAAATTTCATTTTTGTGTTTATTTGAATTTTGTAACGTAAGTAGCGTGGTGTCGTTTGTAATTACATTGTCAGAACGATCCACTTCATTTAAAATTTTGTCTTTGTCTATTTGATGGCTAATAGTAATTAGTTCTTTATTAGTTAAATTTTGATTTTCCTTCATACTAGTTAAATTAGATTCGCAAAAGTTAGTTTTTTCTAAATTAGGGCAAAAATTTTGAGAAATAATTTCATCGTTGTTTTGAAACCTTATACTAGAGTTGCCATAATTAATATTGATTTTATTTTCATTTAAAAATTCTGTGCCCAAATATAATGATTGTTTTAAATTTTCGATAACAAGAGCTGAAATGTAAAAGATTTTTTCGTTTATTTGTATCCTTATTTTAGATATCCCTATTATCGGTAATAATTCGCCATTTACAGTTTTAATAAATTTACCAGGTGACATACTTTTAATATATTTGGCTATATCGCTAGAAATTATATTCTTCTGACAACCCGTGTCCAGCGTTAGATCAATAATTTTGTTATTAACTTTTCCCGGAATCTTTAAAACATCTGTTGATTCGTTTTCATTTTGTAGGAAATGTGAAATAGCCATAATTTTGCTCTTATTTTTGGTTTTGTGAAATTTTGATTTATTTGTTCTCTCTCTCTTCCGGGGATCGAGAAATACTTTAGTAGGAACACGAAAATGTCTGGATGAATTTTTCTTAAAAAGAGGATTTTTAATGCCATAGGAATAATTTTTCCGATAATTATTTACGACATTTCGAGAAAATTTTGATTTTTTACAATTAGCATTACTGTAAAGTCCAAAGTTTTTGTTAAATTCATTTGAATTGTAATTTGTATTATACCAGCAATATGAGGGATTATGACCTTTATTACAAAAGGAACAAAATAGGAATCTAAATTTGTTTTTTGGAAATTTATTAAAGTGATTATTAGTTTGAAAATTTGTTGAAGAAAAATAATTTGAGTTAGTTAAATTTTCGTGTAAGCCGCCATTTTGTACAGAAATATTATTAGCTGCATTTTCAGAAACTCGTTCTTCCCAACTAGAAATTTTGTGAATAATAGATTCTAAAAAGACGTAGCTCATATTTTTTGTTTTTAACGTATAATATAAAAGCAAATATTTCTCATTTAGTCCTTCTTCAAAATATTCCAAAAAATCTTCAATTGACATTTCGGTCGACACATCATCTGCCAAATTAAGTAATTCAAAATAATATTGTCGTATATTTTCCGATTTGAGTTGTTTTCTGTTACGTAATTTATTTTTTGCAAGTCTGTAATATGAATTATCGGCATATTTATTAATGAAAATGGTTTTAATATCGTCCCAAGTTTTGTTTGCGTTTATGGGGTTACTTAAAAAATCACAATACCACTTAAAAGCAGAGTTTTCTAAAAATATGTGAAAATTCGCTATTTTCGTAAAATTGTTCCAATTATTAAAAATAGCACCTTTTTCAAATTCTTTTAAAAATTTTAGCGGGTTAGTAAAGCCAGGATTAAATGAAGTTACTTGTTTAAAACGAGGAAAGCGAGGTGGGATATCTTTGTTTACAGCTTCGCCGAGAGTCATTTTTTAATGAATCACCAATTTTTTGATTTTGGACTTGTAGTCGTTAGTTAACAAAAGCAAAGTTGTTAATTGCGTTAAAACCAAGCACATAAAGTTAATAATTTTCTTTTGTCTTTTTAAATCTATTAGATTTAATTTTTCAAACTTAAAATTAATCAAACTTAGTTAAACTAAATTAAAACGTTGAAATTAAAATTGTAAGTACGTATGAATTAAAAGCTAACATCGGGAGTAAAATATTTACCACTAATGCTGGAAAAATTGCCAGTCGATTCAAAATATCTTGTAAAATTAATTAAAAACATTGGTTAAAACTTAAAATATTAATAATCTTAAAATAATATTTAAATTAAAGACGTTTAAATTTCATATAGAAGGAGTTAACCAAATTACCATTAAAGTATTTTTTTTTCTTTTTAAAATTTAAGCATTGGTGTTGTAATTATTAATTTATTTGTTTCTTTTACTAAATTAACCCATATAACAATTTCTGATTTATATAAAAAATACAACCGTAGGTAAAGCTTAAGAGTTAATGAACTCGACAAAGTGCAATGTTGAGGTTTATTAAAAAATTATTGCTACATTATGATGGCAATCTAATAATCAAATACGATTTAAAATGTACAAAAAATAGCTTTTTTAAAAATTAAATAGGTTAAACTTGAATGATGGAAACAATTTTCACAAAAAATTTTTTAAATCAGGGGTTAAAATAACATAAAATCATTATATTGCATTACTTCGCCGTAATTAACAAAAATAATTAATACCTATATTTAAAAAAAAAGATTGGGAAACCTGATGACCAATTTAAATTTATTAATCGAGAAAAGTGCATGCATAATTAATGTAAGAAGTATGTACTGGACGAACGCGTTCCCTTTCAATCATAGCATTTGCAAGAATTTCCCATAGCAAAGCAAAGTAAAATATAATTTTAAATAATCAAATGGTGGTTCCTTTTTCCAAAAATAAGATTAATTAATAACTAAATATTATAATTAAACGCAATATTCAACATTAAAAATTTATTTTTATGAAAAAAGTTCAAAAATTTTAAAAATCAAAAAAAATTAAGTTTTACACAAAATTAAGGCCCTTTTGACAAGAACTGGCACACTCCACCATATGCCACAGATTTTGGTCTGTGGTCTTTGTACCGAAATTATTGGATCTTATTTCCTTGTCTTGGCCATAGCTTCTTAATTGGGGGTTTGCAGCTTTTTGAATAAAGGAAACCACTTTATATTACAAATAATTATAATGAATAATATTTACAAAGATTTATACAACTTATAAACTAAAATAATTTCCTAACGATGGGTTGGTAAAATTCAACACAGTTTGGATTATCATAATTTAAAATATATTTACCAAAATTAATAAGTCAACCGTGCATTGTAATAAATGGATTTCTTCACTTAGAGGGTAGAACATCTCGGTGAAGTCCTTGGCCAGGGTTCGGCACCCATGGCCCTGGAGGACGACCTCTCGACGGCTTCTCGATTGCTACCACTGATATGACTAACTAACTCTACTACTACTACTACTACTTCTACTTCTTCTACTACTGATAACAATTGCACCGGTGACCTATATATAACATTTTCCCTACTCATTCAACCGTAATTTAGATTGGACCTCGATGGTCAGATGATGTCTTGATATGACGTATTATGACAACCATCTGCATATTTATTTTAATATAAAATATAATAAATTATGAATTTTGCATAATCATTGTCGGCCATGACGGTAATCGCCATATTGAAATTATAATACTTTTCGATTATTATGGCCTTATCGATTATTTAATCTTTAAATGATTTAATCTAAATTCTTCCTAAATATCTTTAATTTGATTTACTTTAATTTTGAGTTGCCAAATATGAATTTTAAGTTCTAAATTTATTTTATTAATTTTCATATTGTGACAATATTATTTGAAGTATAACTTATGTTAGTTGAAATAATAATTGGGGTTATTAATGAGAAAATATAAAATATGTAAAACTTTGTTGTATCAAGTTATCAGAAATGAAATCAATTAATGAAAATATATAAAATATGACAATATGTTTCGCCCTCAATGATCAATCAATCAATTAAAAATATTAATCCAAATCTGAATCAAGGGTTAAAAGTAACGGAAAACTCATGAGAATATAATCGGTTTTTATTGCGTTTATTGGATTACAGTGGATTTTTAATTACGGGAATATAGGATTTTTAGCGTTGGTGCCATATTACCGAAAGAGCAAACAGATATTTGGTGATTAAAAAACCGATAGTAAAAAATTTTCCGATATTCAAGTAGCGATAAACATACAATTAAATAGACGGTTTAACGTGGAATTCAAACCACTGCATACTAACCGTAGTTTTACTATGGTATGCCCGTTGCGAAAAGTATGAAAGTCATTGTCAGTTGGTCTGACGTTTTTCATCATTTTCAACTACCCATAACACGAAAAACCGATAAATATTTTTCTATTCGTATGTCCGTAATCGCTTCTGCTCTATAATACGATGAACTGATTAGCTTTTGAGTTGTTATGGATTTCAAGAATTTGTTACACAGGAAACTTTTAAAATGTTAAAATTATAATTTAAGCTTAAAAATTATTTGATCTGAGGTTAAATAAGAAAATAAGTATGGAAAAATCAATAATGCAAAACTTTTTCGCCCTTCAAGATGTGCTTAATTATTCATTCCATTTGCCTATTATTACCAGTGAGCTCGTTAAGCCGAGCAACAGTTTAAATTTAAGATTTGATTAATTTTCAGTTAAATTATCGTTGGTTTATTTCAAGCAGAAGATAAAAATGGTATAAATTGTGCTTATTCATCGATATTCTGATATAAAAGTATTATAAAAGTAAACGTTTTGTAACATAGGCAATCTGTCGATAAAATTCAATTTGTTTCGTTATGAAAACTTTGTACTTATTTTCAAAGTTTAATGATAACCTACGCTTTTCCTCAAGTTGAATATATTCATATCTTTCGAGAATTTCAATTTATTTTGTTGAAAGAGAAGTTTCTACTATACATAATACGATTTAGTTTGTTAATTAATATTTGATTATAGAACTTATTCATTATCTTTCATAATTATTGAAACAATAAGTGGCAATTTGTTAGATAACATCTCGCAGGATCATCAACAAAATTGCATTTTAACATTTTAATTAATTTTAGAAAATGCTTAAACAAATTAATTGGACATGTTAGTTACACCTACCTTAAATTTTTAATTGCTCTTCGTTTTCTTTTCTTGTCTTCGGAGCGTTCATCTAGGTATCTGTATTGATTGTAATATGCAGGATCTCCGTACAATTCTGATTTTAAAACGGCGTTTTCCAGGTCTTTATCCAACTTCTCCTTATTTGTTCCATAACGATAACCCTTTTCATAATCTAACAATGATTTATCATCATCAAACTGACTATCATCTGACGAATATAATGACGGAGATAAATTCAATAAGCTTTCTTTGCTTTCCCAACTTCCTGCAGTAGGATTCATTCCTTAAATAACAAAAGAAAATGTGGTTATTTTCACATAATTACAAAATTTTTCGGAAATTTAGAAGTAATTCAAGTTAAATACAAACACACATTTAATTACAGGACGTTACTTTAGGTAAAAAATTTAACAAACAGTTGTTTATAATTATTCTTACCTCGCTTAATTGCTGTGGGATTGTTGAAATAAGCCACAGGGATTCTTGAATTATCTACGGTTTCACTGTGGGCTCGTTTAACTGTAAAATATTTTCAACTAATTTTGTGTTTTACATTTTCATTTTAACAGGAACAGGCAAACATTGCCTATACCTTGAAAGAAAGAAGAAATTTTCATTTTATAAATTTTTTTTTTAATTCTTTTACGTTGCCAACAATTTCATTAAGGTATACAAAGTTTTCGGTTATTTAGTAACCAAATTTACCTAAGAAATTTATTTAAGAAAACAGCATTTCTATTAAAAACTTCAGAAGTGTTTTCCACTTGATTATGTTGGACTTGATGGTTAATTTTTAATGTAATTTATAAAAGTCAGCATACATTATTTCTGAAAGCTGCTAATTTGCCCTTTTTGAAATGCTTTCAGAATTTTGTATACTACAAATTTTCATTCAATTGAACGAACACACAAAAATAATTTACTTTTCCACTTTTCTATAAATATGTGGAATCCAAATAAAAAAATTTTGTTTGATATAATAGCTGTTGTTAGTGGGGAAATGTAGGAAATAACAAAATATTAATTAAAACAAAAAAAATGTAATAGCCGATAAGAAATGTTATCACATTTTTCTATTTCAGCTAATAGAGTAGAAAATTTTTTAGCGATTGAAATATATTAAATCTAAAAGTGTACCTTTATTGGTTTTAAGTTCGCTAGCTTTAACATCTTCTACAATTGAAGTTGGAAGTGTGCTTGCAAAAGACAGAAATGAAACAATTCCAATCCATACTATTTTTGAACGCATTTTGTGCTTGCGGCGAGCTTAAAGCTACTGAAAGTGTCCTGATGCGGCAGAATGTATATAGCCTGGATTCTTCCTAATACGCAAAAGCACTGAATGTTACCTCACGACCCTTCTCCTTTATCGAATAACGTGTAGGTTTAGTAAGTTTGTCCACGATATAAAAATGCTATCAATTTTATTTTAGCATTGTCAAAAATAAAAATTGATTGGGCTGTACGGATACCACAACACCATAACATTCAAGAAATTTGAAAAACTGTACACTGAAAAATTGATTGTAATTTACTAACCTAACATTGATAATTAAATTTCGCTTATGCAGATTTCAATTTGCCTTACTTAAAAACTGAAATTGAATTTTCTCAATGTTTACTCAAAATGGCTAAACAATCGGGTTGTTTAGATTCCAAATACATGAATTTTGGTGAAGTAGTAGTGTGGTTTATAGCAAAGTTTAAATGGTTTGAATTAATATTTCGAGTAGGTAAAACTTCAAGATAATTTAGGGTTGCTTAACACATAAAATTAATTATATGATATTTAACTAAGAAATTCAATTACTTTTATAGAGTACGCTTAACTTAGATTCTTTATAAATATTTTATTATCACATTACCTAATCATTTTCACGATTGTGCTTCATAAAATATTGAAGTTATACATTCTGGTTCCGCATAAAAATAGTAGTAGATATTTTCAAATAATAATTTATATTATATATACAAAAAAAATTAAGAAATATAGGCCTACCTAATATATTTTTAAACTAATATAAATTTTAAATGTTTTGTAAAGTAACTGCAATAAAACCAAAGTTTTTAACATAACTTTACAATTTTTCAAATTGTTTTCCAAAATATTATTTGGACTTCCATAATATAATTGAAAATAAAAGATAGCAAAATTTATAAATTATTAAAAAAGTCAAAACGTTAAAAGAAAACAAGAAAGGAAAAGAAACCCGTGACCTTTCATTCGTGGGCGATTAAATGATATTGGAGTTACATTAAATGCTTTTCAATTTTTTAAAATTTTTTGATTTAATGTAAATGATTGGTTTTTAAATCGGAATTAATTGCAGTATAAAGGAAAAATTTTGTTGACGTTGGTGGATTCGATAAGGTATAAAGTATTGGGTTTGAGACGATATATAAAGTAAACGAGAGATATACTACTGACTGGAAACTTTAGCGTCAACCTTCTGTCAACTCGACGTTTGTTTGTATGCTTTAATTAGGTTGGATATTAATTGTTATATTAAACATGCGGTTATAGATTCACAAATGAAGTTCAAGGATAGTAAGATTATGTCTTACATTATTTTATTAGTTGGCTTTATTTATACAACTAAGTAGAGAACAAGAAGTTAGAAGATAACATATTTCATTCCAAAATTAGGTATGGGAATAGATTAAATTAAGTACAGTAAATGCAATTGAGGTCACTTAATCCATGTCTCATTGATTAATATAATGTTAAGAACTGTACGTTATAATAACAAAAATTAAATATACCTATAACCACCCTAAAAATTTATTCAAATATTTCTTTTGCTCTTATTTTTTTAAATTCCAAAAATTTTTAATTTTATTGTTATAAGTATGTCGTACAAAATTCTCAGAAAATGAATTTTCAAGACATAAACAAACTTATTCAATTTGTGTATGTAAGTATGATCTGTATGTTTAAACTGCATGATCTATTATTGTTAATATTTAAAGATAACAAGTTTGTTTGGGTCTCGGATTTGCATAATTCGCAGAGCTTTACATTGGATTTACTACAAAAAGTATTTTTTTAAATAACTTTTCGATATCTCAAATAACTTTTTTTTAACTATTTTGCAGAAAATAGTTAAAAATTTCGTAATAAAGTTGGAAAAATTTTAAATTTGGGTTGTGAATTTGTAATGTCAATAATATGGAATTTTTCCATATTTCAAGTTCTTAAGATTTTAAGATCTAAACTAAGAACTGCTTTGTCACTGAACCTCATTTAGACAGAAATATTATTGAATAACAATATCTTGTATCTGAAATTGTATCTGAAATATTATTTCAGATACAATTTGTCCTTAGATTGGTTACAGGTACAATATTGTGTTGAATAAAAACTGTTGATTCTACCTATTTATACCTGCATACAACCCAAATGATACCTTTTTGTGGTACAGCTTGAATTGCTCTTTTGATGGGTACAGAAGTTGTTTAAAATATTATCATTATAAACTAGGTATTAAATTAACTATTAAATTTAGTATTAGAAATTTAGTTAAAAAAGTTGCTTTTAATTGTTGTATTTAATTTTAAGTGATGCGCATGAATGAATTAATGAGATTGTATGCCTTGTTAATTCTGAAGTAAAGAGACAAATGAAAGCTTTTGCATTTTTAATTTAGTACGTCCATTCGATAAAAATCTTTTATTTTTAATATGGAGAAGAAAACAAGCACATGATGAAAAGACGATGATCTCCAACTTTTTAAACTGGTGAACTTTTGCCAATTTTTCTATCTTAAAAAGTTTTTCATTACAATCTTGACAAATCTAATATAAATTTTCACAAAAGTAGTAAAAATTCAATTTTAAGGATAAATTCATTATTGATAATTCCATTTGATTCCTTCATTGAATTCATTACGTAATTCACTTAAGATTTTGACTTTGTAATAACTTCAAAAGATAAATTAGAAACGAAAAAGAGAGGAAATCTCAAAACCGAATAAAAATATTATTTATTTGTTTTCTAATTTAATTTATTCAGACAATTTGTTCGAGAAAGAAGTATTTTTTGTTGGTATTTATTTTCTAAAGTCATAAAGTATACTTGAAGAAAGCAAAAATAATGTGATTAATAAGTTTCAAGAATTTCGAAAATATTTTTCATTAACGCTCAACACTCACCAAATAAGAAAACATCTGAATTATTTCCGAAACGGACGTTGTGTTCATATGAAAAGAATGCAAATTTTAGTTAACATTTAAGGAAATAATTTCTTATGTCTAAAATTATTCGCTTTCTGTTTCTCGATTAGAGTACAAGTTGGATCATTGCAAAAAATGTATCAGCCTTTCTCTGAAACACATTTGTCTCGTTTTGTTGTTTTAATGAAAATTAATATGGTGGAAACTTTCTGTACATATTAGAAATTAAATTTTCAGAAAATAAATCTTAAAAAGAAAATTTCAAGAGTAGTATAATATATATGACACAGCTCTACAGGCCTAGAAGGCCCATGGCTTTTCCCTGCTTACCTAACCTATCTTGCTAACTTTGCGTGTGTGACGCAGCCGAATTTACGGTAATGACGTCGACACAAATATCAGGGATCACCACAGAGTGTGGATGTTCACCGGAAGGCGAGCCAAGAAATTCTGTGCAATCCGCGATTTGAACCCAGAATTTCCGCTCTATACTCAACCAGCGATCACATCACTCCACTGCTGTGGCTATGATATTATAGTATGGGTTGTAAAATATAGAATTAAACAAAACTTAACTAAACATCAAAAATATTAGATATTTTAACCGTAAGTAAAGAAACAATATACAAGATATATTATAAAGAAATACTTTAAAAAATATTTGAAATCTTTTGTGGCAAGGTAGAACTAGAAAAATATTAGAAAAAATGACAAAAAATGACTATTTTATTAAATTTTTGTAACACCACGTTTTTCTCACCCCCCTCCCTTATATTTGCATTTTTTGTCATTTTTTCGAGTTCTACCTTGCCACAAAAAGTTTCAAATGTTTTTTAAAGTGCTTCTTTATTAGTATAATCCCGCGTGCACACGGGATGAAAAGTCACCTTAGTCCCAAGATATATATACTATTTTTCACAATTTGTCAATTACATCAGTCAATAACTAAATTTGAGATTTTGAATTTGCAAAATTATTTAGTAAAATGTGACGTTTCCTTTTTTTGAAGTTTTGTTTCTATGGATATCGTTCCTTTATTCTTTTATGTTTACTTTACTGCGAGATCCGGTATAAGAAATATCTACCCTCATCTGTTATTTATTAGCGATAAGAAATAAATGATAGATAATATACACATTGACACATTGGACATAGGTTGCCTAGTTAAATTGCGTACAGACGATATTAATAGCCCAATCAAATTAAACGAAAAATAAGCTCCAGCTCGGAAAAATTACCATCGAGCTGAATTTTGGTATACGCCTTTATTACATCATTGTAAACAATATGTGAAAAGTCGAAATCGAGATCATGTGAGATTCAAAGGTTATTCGGGGTCAAAGGTCACAAAAACGACCCTTTTGTAAATAATTCGCTTTTTGTTTATTTTCCTATAAAAAGCTTCAAACAAAAATTATAGAAGAGATAATTATCTACAAAAAAGGTTTTATGACATTTTTATGAAAAAGCTATTGTTTTTGTGCTAGTGGGCATACAATGAACAAATATTCGGGTGGTTGTTGCTCATTGTAGGCCTTCTAGCGCACAAACAATAGCTTTTTAATAAAAATTTTATAAAGCTTTTTTGTAGATAATTATCTCTTCTATAATTTTTATTTGAAACTTTTTATCGTAAAATTAACAAAAAATGAACTATTTACAAAAAGGTCGTTTTTGTGACCTTTGACCCCGAATAACCTTTGAATCTCACATGATCTCGATTTCGACTTTTCACATATTATTTACAATGATGTAATAAAGGCGTATACCAAAATTCAGCTCGATGGTAATTTTTCCGAGCTGGAGCTTATTTTTCGTTTAATTTGATTGGGCTATTAATATCGTCCGTACGCAATTTAACTAGGCAACCTATGTCCAATGTGTCAATGTGTATATTATCTATCTTTTATTTCTTATCACTAATAAATAACAGATGAGGGTAGATATTTCTTATACCGGATCTTAGACTATCCCACTTTGAAAAAAATTGGTACTTTACTCCCCAAAAGTGGGAGTAAAGTGACCACTTTACTCTTGAAATTGTGAAAAATATTTTTTGTATGTTGTTTCTTTACTTACGGTTAAAAATTTTAATATTTCTAACGTTCGTTAAGTTTTGTTTAATTCTATAGGTCTTAAATTTTCAGTTACGTAGAATTTTAACAGTGACCTACAGCCCTTTACATGTTAATATTCGTAACTTATCTGATATTAATTCATTTGAAATTGTGACAAAAGTTCAAAGTTAATGGAATTTTTAATTAACATGAATGTAGTTTTTTAGTTTGGAAGATTAGGACTAGTATTTACATAAATAATTTTCTAATTACTCAAACATTTAACGAAAAACTTTCCTATAAACTTGTGTTTTGAAAAGGTTACAAAATTTTTTGTAAAGTCACTTTGTTCAATTTATAATGCATGAAATGGAATGATTTTAATTCTTAATTTTCTGGTATTTGGTAAAGAAATTTATATTTTCTAATAAAAAAAGTAGTCAAAAATAAAATTGATGTTAATTTTTTGATTATGATTCCAACAACAATTCTTAAAATTTCTTATTTTACAATATTTTATAACATAATTTAAATTATTTTATAAGCCACGGCAGTGGAGTGATGTGATCGCTGGTTTCGTTACGAGCGGAAATTCTGAGTTCAAATCTCGGACGCATCAGAATTTCTTAGCTCGGCTTTCCAGTGGACATTCTCACTCCGTGGTGAACCAAAAAACCAACCAACCAAAAAACCAACCAACCAAAATACCCAATCCAAAAAAACATAAACAGACAAAAATACTGAACAATTTAAAAATTAACATTTAGAAGTGCTAATAACCCAGTAGTTGATGCACGTTAAAATGTAAATAAAAAAAAAAAATTATTTTATGCCATTGTATATATTTATTAGAAGTGATATCGGCGAGATACCTCCAAAAAGTGCACTGGTAGCTCGTAACTAATAGGAACATTCGTAAATCTTCATAAGGGTACGTGGATTCAATGAGACATAAAGATGTAATAGTCAAGTCGAAATCAATAAAAAAATTATAAAATTGTAATTCGTGGTTTATTCGAAATTTAAATTTAAACTTATCAAAAAGACCCTTTTGCACTCACAAATTTGAGTCTTGAAAGTTGTGATGTATTTCGCAAATACGAATGCGCTATTATAATTGAAAATCAAACAATCGAAATAGCAAAATAACGCATTCGCACCCACTATGGTGTATTCGTGTACTTAAAAAACAAATTTATATAAAATTAAAAAAAATCCAATTCAAAGGTTAATCAAATTTAAGTTCATCGGCGCTACAAATTTTTAATATCACAAACGCGTATTTTCAAAATGTTAAAAAATTTGTATTTTAGCTCATTTGTAACTCGTTAGTGAAAAAACTCCTCATTCGATACGCAGGAACGTCGAACCATTGACCAAACGCACAACCAATTCTTCCTCCAATGTACTCTTGGAACCAGAATTACTCATAATCCAAAAATGACAAATCAAAAATAATCGCCGCTCAAACTCGGGACAAACTTTTCAAAATTCCAAATTGTTGACCAACGAACTCTTGGTCAAACGCTAATCCAAACTTCACTAAATTCTGGTCTTCGTAAGACCAAGACGACCTCACCAATTAATCACTCAATTCAACGCCTTTTTTGGCGGCCCAAAATCGACTCAAAAATGATTAAATGTCGACTTGCTTCACGACCCTGGTCGACTTGCTTCACGACCCTCAGTTGACGGCCAATCTGGAAAATTTTCTCTTCTTTTTTTTAGATTTTTGATAACATTCTGAACTTCCGTTTTAAAGTATCACTTATCGCTTAGTTATTACGAGCGCACTTTTAAAATTTTAAAACAATTTACAATCAAAATAAATTCAAACTTCAAAAATTTCAAATAAAAATAAAGTTTGTCTGTTTGTGTTGTACAAAAAAATAATTTTTAAGTCGTTTCACGACAATGTATATGGTGTAAGCCACAGCAGTAGAGTGATGTGATCGTTGGTTGAATATGGAGCGGAAATTCTGGGTTCAAATCGCGGATTGCACGGAATTTCTTGACTCGGCTTTCCAGTGGGCATCCACATTCCTGTGGTGATCCTTGATATTTGTGTCGACGTCATTACCGGTTACCGCTGATACGGCTGCATCACACACGAGAGTTTACAAGACAGGTTAGGTAGGCAGTGAATGAAGCCATGGGCCTTCTAGTGGTAACAGTAAATAATTCTTAAATCTTACTAGATACCAAAAAAAATTTTAAATAGTTTTTTATTCAACTCCAAATTTTCTATTGGAAACTGCCAAGGTATATTATTTTATATTTTAAATTCAACTGGAAATCAACATAAAATTTTTTTTTCAAATGACAAATTATCTTTTTTTTAATATTTTAGCAATCTGCAATTTTTTCTATTAAATATAGGTATATAAAACTCTCATATGGTTACATAAAAAAATATTCAAAAAAATAGATTTAAAAGATTTAAACAAACAATAATAGGTAATTTATAAGGGGTATTCACACTGACGTGTATAATACCCTTGTATTTTTACACAGTTGTATTTATCCTAGTAACGCCAAATAAAGTTGTGTATTACTAGACGTTGCTAGGATATTACATTAGATGATAGCTCTACAGGCCTAGAAGGCCCTTGGCTTCATTCCCTGCCTACCTAACCTGTCTTGTAAGCTCTCGTGTGTGACGCAGCCGTATCAACGGTAATGACGTCGACACAAATATCAGGAATCACCACAGAGTGTAGAAGCCAACCGGAAGGTCGAAACAAGAAATTATGTGCAATCCGCGATTTGAATCCAGAATTTCCGCTCTATACTCAACCAGTGATCACATCACTCCACTGCTGTGACTCTGGGATATTACAACGGTATATAAATACAACACCAAAGGTATGTTCGTTTGTCTACACCAAGTTACACTGAACTACACCGGGTAAGTTAGTGTAGAAAAACGCGTTCGTTTGTCCCGGTGTAAGAAAACTACACGTGTTCGTTTGTCCAGTGTAAATTACCCGGAACTACACCGAACTGTTCAGAGCTACACTGACTTACACCGGCCGAAAGGTAAGTGTAGAAAAGTGTAAAGTGGTGTAGGAAATATTTAGCCTAGAAAATAGCTTAAAAAAATTACAGAAATTGCAAATTTCTGTTTTGTGCTTTTGCAACATTTGTTGTTAAAGGTTTTTACGATTATTATTTATTACTTTATTTTGAGAATATATTATTTATTTGAAGCCACACTAAAGCGTTTTGAGTCAATTTGCAGATTACGTATAATTTTTATGAGCATCCTTTTCAGAACAATTTCAGCAAATGTGTTTTCAACCTGGACAATAATAAAAAATATGCTAAGCATTGTCAGAGCCGGGGCCAGTGTAGAATAGTGTCAAAAACGCGTTCGTTTGTAATCGCTGGTGTACACTACCCTAATTTACACTACCTGCTCTATTTTACACTGGTTGTTTTACACCAGACTACACCAGTCTATCTAGTGTAGTTTAGTGTAGGACAAACGAACAAACCTCTAGAGTGCTATGAAAAACAAAACACTATTATACGATATAATGCCATTATACTTTTTCTATGAAGTCATTTAAAAACGGTAGTTTACGCAAACCTATCTTTAAATTTAGAAAAATTAAAACGCAAAATTAATTTAGTATGCAATCAATTATCACCAAAACTTCTGCGAAGATTAGAATCATTTCTTGAAGAAAAAAAAAACGGTGGCAATTTTGAAAAATTTATCATATAAATGACAGTTGTGTTTTCTGTGCCATGATGTTTTGTTTTTCATAACACTCTACATACCTACGTGTAAATAATTAGTAAATTATTATTGCTTGTTTATATCTTACATTTTCTCGAATATTTTTTTATGTAACCTAATAAAAATTTTATAAGTATTTATAGAGAAAAAATTGCAAATTGCAAAAAAGTTAAACAAAAAACCTGTTGCCATTTGATAAAAAAATTTAATGTTGACTTCCGGTTGAATTTTACGTAATAAAAAAAATATACCTTGGCAGTTTTCAATAGAAAATTTGGAGTTGAATAAAAAACTATTTAAACTTTTCTTGTATCTAGTAAGATTTAAGAATTATTCACTGTTACCACATTCGGTAAACACACTGTATATATAATGTAGTATATATCTTTCAATTTTTAATGTTTTTGTGATATTTAAATTGAAAAAAATTTATATAATATAAGGAAAATTAAACCAAAGATTATAATAAAACTAGAAAGATGTCCAAAGCTATAGGTTTTAATATGTCACAAATTTTGTTACAGTGTAACACGCAGTATATAATGCGTTGCTATACAACTAAATTATTAAATCGTATTTGTTTCGTTCCGTTTCTTTCTTTCTAACAAGGATAACTCACACTTCTAGCAAAGTTACAAACCTAAATTTTACCTAAATTGGCAATGGATACTTTTATCCTGCTTTATCTTATGTGTTTAGCATAGGACAGAGTGCCCACCACAACTTATTCTCACCGCCATTCTTAACAACCTTAAAAATACCGAATAAACGAATTTAAAATTATATTTGCGACATCTATGATAAACCAAAGAAAGCTACATAATGACAAAAATACAATAATTATAACTTATAACCTAATAAATAACCGGCATTTCAAAAGTTCATCACACAAAAAAGTGCTGCCATCTACTTATAAGAAATAATTTTGATACATATAAATGTACATTGCATTATTAATCTTTATAGCTCTTATAATCATTGATTAAACATACCTACCTGCAATTTGTAAAATAAAAATGTCAAAGAAAACTAAAAATTTTTTGTGTTTACTGTGATCGCTGATACCTATACATAAATACATCTGCTACCAATTTATTTTTTGGAAAGCTTAAATTAAACAAAATTGAGATTATATAACTATTTAATTGTATTAACATTTTTTGTTTACCATCCACCAATTGACATTTTTTTATGCAACAGACAGAATTGTAAGATTTACTAATCAAAATTTGAGTTATTGTAAACGATTAACAATAAACAAGTAATATCTACATAAATTTAATTTTGTTAGTACCTACATTTTTTATGTATTTAGAAAATTTATTTTTAGCGCGGAAACCTTGCTGATTTTTATTTTTACCATTAATAAAGGAAACGCTTTCTAGCGGGCAACTCTTAAAGTTAAGCAACTATTGATTTTGGTGTTTAGAAGGATATTTCTGTAAAATAATTGCTTGTAAAATATCTGTAAAATATATTTTAGTAAAGTAGCATCGGTTCGTAACATGAGCTACTGATTTTATGGTTTTCCTGTAGATGTCGATATTGGTCTCATTTCGAAAGCCCTCTTTGTCCTTTTGTTCCTTATTCTATAAATAAAAAATTATTACGTACAGCGTAGAAATTCTATAAGATGATATACCCGCATTCATTTTTATTTCTTTTGATTGTGTCAACAGGTCATTTCCTATTCAATTGTCTAGTGGTCACTGGGATTTGAATTATCCTCCAGTTTCATATATTTTTCTGCTTGATGTTGTAGAATGGCATATTATGGCATAAATATGGCATATTCAGTCAGAAGTCAGAGTACTTGGCTCGGACGAAGAAGAACCGAACAAAAATTCGTTCAATCCATTAACCCTCTGGCACCTGCACGTTCTTCCTTCACATGTACTGCGTCGATTTTCTTTTTACCGGTTTTTCTTAACCCAAGTCAACTCTACCACTAATTAACTGTGGCAACCAGATGAAGAGCGACTAATTCTAACGATTTGTTTTTGTATCATCCAATCAAAGTTGGTTTAAAAACTTGTATTTTATCTGCAGAACTGAAGCATTGCTTTTTAAAAAAGTGTATAAAACAAATCCAGGTCCGTAACAGTAAGAAAAATAATCGACACAATGCTTTGGATATGATGTCTATAAACTTGAATTTAATATATAAAATAAGCAATTCTGAACGAAAAGTTATGGAAAATTTATTTTTATGAAAGACTGTCTGCTGAATTTAATTATGTTATTCATTTAGATGGATATTGCAGAGCATTTTTAGTACATTTTTTAAACAATATTTTTTTCAACATATCACGAGTGGATACTGCGAAAAGGTTAAAATTAAATAATAGAATATGAGTCATGTACCTACATGGTTGACGTTGTCATTGGTTGTCCAGTAACAGTTAAAAATTAAAGAAATATTAAAAATGACCTTTGTGAAAAAGTAATCCAGATTCTTTAATTGTAATTAAATTACCTATATGAGCTTATTTCGCGTGGGAGTCGAAGATATGTACATTTTTAATCTGAGGTGATTATGTTTTAATAATTTATCAAATTACTTGAGAACGAGTTGATATTTATTTTCTTGCATAAATATTATTTTACTGAGGTTTTTTCTATGATAATAATTATTTCGTATAAGAATTAAACCGAAACCGATCATTCATTAAGGTAAAGTAGAATTCTCATTTTGATTCCTGGTTAATATGTACCTTTTATTTAATTTTAAATCAATTGTTATTGGTATAGGAATTAGCTAATGTAATTTATCTGTTAAGATTGTAACATCACAAATCACAGCTAATTACTTTACAAAGACAAAAAATTTTGTATATAATTTTATTTGTTAGAACGCAGTTACAAGAAATAATAGAACACAATTTATTGATTGTTTAAATGTGGAAGTCGTAGATTTAATCAATTAAGTGTACCTATTATGTAATACTTTTCAATTAAACGCTAATTAAGTTGGTTAAACCATAATTTAAATTAAGGTTATCGGTAAATAATTGAAATTCCTACAAATTTTTAAAGAGAATTATAAGAAATTTGCTTTAAATTCAACTTAAGTATTTCAGGGTAGTAAAACTTAAAGTGAGCAAATGACCAAAAAGCTCAAGGGAGTAAGTTGGACATGGTTTTCCAGATGCGACACGGCGATTGTCCATTGTCTGCACGGTCACCTCGATTCGAACTTCCTGATTGAATTAAGGGCGAATTCAGCTTATTGCGTGGGGATTTCAAACTGCTGTAGAGCAAATTGAGATCATTTTTACTACGTCGGATAAAAAGTTGAGATAAATGTGGTAAATTAAGTTTCAAATAAAACATGAAATGTATTGAAAATTGAGTAAGATTTCTTATAATTGGGTAATAATTAATTGAAGCAGCGCTCAACTTCTATAATGTAACTTTTCATACTAGAGAACGGGTTTTAGCACCCTAAACTAACTTTTCAAAACTTAATTTGCTGCCAAAGTCAGCTGTACTAGTACGCAGACACCTTCAAGTGTCACCGCCAATTACTAGCAATTAACTAAGTTAGTTTAGACGGTGCATGTCACAGATACGATGAAGAAGACTCAACTTTATGAAAGATCCGCTTGTAGAATTTTATCTTATAAGTTCGCAAATTAAAAGTTTCCTTCGTTTCTCTCGACTTCTGTAGATAATTAAAGAAGTGCTAACTAAAACGTTAATTTATTGTTAAACAGAAATTACTGATAATCATAACATAAAAGTTAATTTACTTTCGAATCTATGTACATAATAAGAGATTCCATTATTTTTAAAGGAATTCATTACAAAAGCAACTGAAAAAAGAGTTTTTCCAAAACTATTGCCGAAAATACACCAATGTCGAGATACAATAAGGTCGAAACATGTTTATTGTAAACGTATTTCATTAATCACAATAAGTGTAAAAATAGTTAGTACGTAAACTAAGCAAGCTGACAATTTGGATTCTAACTCAAAAAATCGAATTATTTTTGAATATTTCGTTATAGTTCCGTTAAAAATTATATTATTTTTCAGATGTAAATAATGCTGCTTTAGATGATTAAATAAGATACCATTATTACATAAAAACTAAGCTTTTATTATTACATAAAAACTAACCTAACAGCAAGTATGGGTAAATGATAATATAACAGCTATCTTCAAATATCACTCATGAGTTTGTGAAACTTTTTACCGAAAATCATCTAAATTGGTGCGTATAGTCAGCTATCGGTTCCCCTTGCCAGACGATGTTAACTATCTTAATTTATAATTATTTGAAATGGTTAAAAATGCAAGAAAAAAATGGAAAAGTAGATAAATAAAAATTAAAAGCTTTAAGTTCCAACAGAATAGCTTAGATCGTGTTAAGGGTTTCACAGTATCATTTCATTTTCTAATTTCTATAGTAGGTATCTAATTGAAGCTCTATGATATACTTATGTCTATGTATTAATGTCCGCTTGCACCGTATTTTTAAGTCGTACTTAAATACAAAATCGTACTTAAATCGACAAATGACAATCACAAAATGGCTATCACGTCATAACCTCAAAATTATTCCATAAATGTACACCTACTTTAAAAATAAAAAGACAAAAAACCTTAGTAATATTTAATATTAGATTGAATATGAAGATGTATTTAAAGATGATTTGAAATTATTTAGTATATTGAAGCAATATAAATTATATTATTTGTAGTTTATTCCTATAAAAATAAGATATTTTATCGACCTAAGAAAATATGAAAATGAAATTAGTTCAAGTGTACAAAATGTACTTACAATCAACACCAATTTAGTTTCACATTGATGTCATATCTCTTTATTAATTTGACTAATGCCATATCAAAGTAGTAGCGCTGCATGGTATTCAAATTTTGTTTTGAAAAAATGACATAAATAGAACTTAAAATAAGCAGTCAAAATCGAGTGCTTAAAAATTATAAGTTGTAGTTATTAATAATTGATATTTGGTTTGAGTATATTGGCTGAGTATTGGTTTGTTCCAAGTCCATTTTGTAAAAATATAAAGTTCTTATGCTAAAAAGATTCCCGAAAATTAATTATACCATATCCGTTTATATGAAAGTATAAAATTCAAGTATGATGTTCATATTTTATATATTTATATAAACGGATATGGTACCATTAACTACTCAGGAACCTTGGTAAAATAAGAATTTTATATTTTGACGAAATGGATTTGAAACAACCCAATACTCGGCCGACGATATTCACAACTTTGAAGTAATTCAAGAATATATTCATAGGTACACACATACTTGTGAGTGTCACACCTGTTTCAAAATAAAAAGTTAAACATAAAATTAATAGTCACGGATATTATTGATAATTATCAATTTATTATAATAAAGAAATTTTTTAAGATGATTTTAGATTTTCCAAATTATAGTACCTACACAAAAGGTCTAATTACATTTTCACAAAATTATTATTATTATTATCAATTAGCGAGAGGCGGCTAAGCCGATTAACTCGCACATAACAGTACAATTATTTTACAAAACAAAGCAAGCAACAAACATATGTACAGGGTGGCTCAATTTCGATCCTTCTTATGGGGAAATCGGTAACTATGGGAGATATCAAAAAATGGATGGCGCATCCTCGATCTCTTTTTTTGAGAAAATTTCAATGGCAAAAACCAGAATTTGCTATCTTTTTTTGTTTTCGAGTTATAGCCAAAAGTTCGATAATTGGACTTTTCTATAAATGTCGATATCTTGGTTGTTTTTGAAGTTACCAAAAAAGTGTTAACACTTTCTTCAGACACTTTTTTAAGGGCAACAAAATGGGATAAAGAGATTTTAAAAATCTAGATTAGTTTCCGAGTTATAACATAAAGTTGTGTTTTTTTAAATAGAAACCATAGTTGGCTATGACATTTTTAAATGGCGTTTTTTATCCTCTTTTCAATGATGTGTAACATGTGGGATCTAATATTTTAGTTTCATCCCATTTTATTAAAAAATTTAATAAAAATAAAGAAGAATGAAAAATTTAATATAATAGTAAATGTTTTTAGTAGATAACAATAAAAAATATTCAATACTTAACAAAAATTACAGTAAGTATGCAAACTGAACTCAGTTGTTTACAATAAATATAACTTTGTCAAAACAAACACTACGAAATTGGCATCTAAAAAATTCTTTTACCCATTAGTTTTTAGTAGGAAAATATTTGTTTAGTTAGATAATAATTACTAAAATATTATGTTGCACGTGCAAGAACAGCATTATAACTGGCTTGAATAAAGAACTCCAGCATATCGTATTTTTCATAGTGTTCATAAGCCATTTTACATTTACGTGAAATAACAGGTAAATATAATAACATATTATTAGAATTGCTAATAAATATTTAATATTTTAATTACAGTAACTGAACTAATATTTTCCTACTAAAAACTAATTGATAAAGGAATTTTTTAGATGCCAATTTAGTAGTGTTGTTTTGACAAAATTATATGTATTGAAAATAATAGACTTCAGTTTGAATACAATTACTTTAATTTTTGTTAAGTATTGAATATTTTTTATTGTTATCTACTAAAAACAGTTACTATTATATTAAATTTTTCATTCTTCTTTATTTTTATTACATTTTTTAATAAAATGGGATGAAACTAAAATATTAGATCCCACATGTTATACATCATTAAAAAGAGGATAAAAAACTCCATTTAAAAATGTCATAGCCAACTATGGTTTCTATTTAAAAAAACACAACTTTATGTTATAACTCGGAAACTAATCTAGATATTTAAAATCCCTTTATTCCATTTTGTTGCCCTTAAAAAAGTGTCTGAAGAAAGTGTTAACACTTTTTTAGTAACTTCAGAAACAACCAAAATATCGACATTTATAGAAAAGTCTAATTATCGAACTTTTGGCTATAACTCTAAAACAAAAAAAGATAGCAAATTCTGGTTTGCGCCATTCAAATTTTCTCAAAAAAAGAGATCGAGGATGCGCCATCCATTTTTTGATATCTCCCATAGTTACCGATTTCCCCATAAGAAGGATCGAAATTGAGCCACCCTGTACGCAGATAAGAAAACCAACAAAATATTGCAAATTTTATCACATTTCCTAAGTCACAGTCGATCCAATACACCTATCCAAACGATTTTTGAACTCATTTAAAGACGAAGCATTGACATCATCGTCAGGCAACAAGTTCCAATCTTTAACCACACGCACAAAGAGAATGTTCTGTCGGGCCACGCTCTGAAACTTCCGGTGAACCAGCTTAAGGGAGTTACCCCGCAAATGAAAATTGTCACTAAACTCAAACTTCTCACGGACACTTATAGTGATTACTAATTATTTTATATGTTTCGATCAAGTCCCCACGTCTGCGTCTTTCCCTTAGAAAAGGAATCTTTAACCGTGCAAGGCGCTGCTCGTATGGCAAATTTTCCAAACCCGCAACCAATTTAGTAGCTTTACGCTGAACCCTCTCCAGTTGGTCTATATTTTTGACAAAGTATGGGTTCCAGATAGGCGCTCCAAATTCAAGTATGGGTCTAACGTACGCTTTGTAAATTTTCACAAACACATCAGGCTTCAGACCCTCAAAGGCTATTTTTATAAGGTAGAGTAAAAAACTTGCTTTTTTACCACGCTTGAGATGTGTGAGGTCCACTTGAGGTTACCACTTATTAAAACACCAAGGTCGGTCTGATCATTAACCCCCCCCCCCCCACCCCCCGAGCACAACGCCTTTTAGTGTGTAGTCATAGCAAGGGTTGTTGGCACCAATGTGGAGAACGGTGCACTTGTCAGCATTCAGCGTGAGCAACCAAACCTTCGACCAGCCATCTATTCTATCCAAGTCGGACTGTAGAACTGATTTGTTGACAAGCGGATTGTTGTAAATCTTTAAGTCGTCTGCAAACACACTTTTGGAAGAACGAATACATTCGACGAGGTCCGCAACGTAGACAAGAGCAAGAATTGGTCCTAGCATAGAACCCTGAGGTACGCCGCTGAGTACCGGTTGCAGATCTGACAATAAATCTCTAACTCGCACCTGAAAGGTACTATCCGTTAGGAAGTCCTTGATCCAATTTAATAGATTGCCACGAATACCATAGTGTTCCAGCTTCAACAGCAGTTTTCCTATTGGGACTCGGTCAAAAAGCCTTGAAAAAGTCTAGTAAAATAAACAATTTAAATTTTTTTAAAAAACCAATTTAAATTGACGGACAAAGAGAGAGTCAAAGTTTTGACTGTCAAAGAACAATATTTTGAAAACAACATTTATTATTTTCCTGATTACAGCAGGGACAGCATATCTTCAACTTATAGCCTGATGCCGAAGCTCACTGATGATTGCTAGTCTCGTCGAAAATTTTTAAACTAACGTAATCTCCATAAGAAAGAATCTATTTAATCTATTGATGTTGATCATGATACTCTTTAGACTAATAGTCTTTAAATTTTATTGTTAAATTTTTGATTTTTGATTCCGCACATTATCTTTGCCCGGTCATCTAGCTTTGGAAGAACTCTACCTACCAGATATAAAACAACTTTAGGCTCACAGTCTCAATAGCCACAGCAGTGAAGTAATGTAATCGCTGGTTAGGTATAGAGCGGAAATTCAGGGATTGCACAGAATTTCTTGGTTCGCACTCGGCCTTCCGGTGAACATCTAAACTCTGTGGTGAAACCCGATATTTGTGTCGACGTCATTATCGTAAATACGGCTACGTCACACACGGAAAGTTTACAAAGCAAATTAAACAAAAAAAAGGCAATTTATCGTCATAAAGCTAAGGGCCTTCTAGGCCTGTAGAGCTATCATATGCAAAACATTGGAATCAAAATGTTTTAACGTGATAAATAAATTGTTAAAAACGATATTCATCTTTCTCTTATCTATGACGATATAGTACCGCCAGTGCCACCTAAATATTTTTCTGTAACTAAGAAATGGTAATGATGAGAAAAGTTTTTCTTCTTATTTTTGCAGCGCGCTCTTAAAGACACACAATGCTGTGCACGTCATAAACTAATCAACATCTTAAGCAACACAAAAAATGAGATAGATTTATATGGATTGGAGTGAAGTGTGCCAGCTACCAAAAATATTTATTGGCATTACATACTACACATTGTAATTAATACATGATAAGTTTCGGCTAATTATCCGAGTTTCCATTGCTTTAAAAATGTCTGCATAAAATACAAAAATGTTACATTGGAGGTAACTAGGAGAAGATATAACGATGTAATAGCTAAACGTACATGGATAATGTAATAGACAAAATAAGATAAGCATTAACAAAAATACATGTAAAGCACATTTTAGTTCAATTGATATAATAAATCACTGACATTTGTTGACAATTCCCGTAAAGTTAAAATTTTACTTTGATGTCAGATTTCTTTCTATCAAATTTAAGCACAACTTAAATTAACTACGACTTAAAATACGGTGCAAGCGGACATTTAAAAGCTTTCTAACAAAGTAGAATAGTTTATTTACAAATCTATAAATTTGCAATTAACGATGACAATCATTAATGTAACAATAATAGTAATAAATATAGTACTAAACGTAAATTTTTCAAGTTGTAATTTCTTTTCTATGAACGTGAATGTGGTAGTCATCAGAGTAATACCATCAATTTGTCAAATTTTAATATTTTTTGAATTAATATGACCAATCTACCGTCTTTCATTGAATTCACGTACTTATTCTATTTTAAGGGTATTAGGCAATGGTTATTGGCGAAATCGGCGCTTTGGTTATTCTTAATTTTAACATAGAAAGAAAGCAGATATACGTGTGTAATTTTAACTAATACTTATTGATATATAAATGATGAAAAAAATTGTACAATGGAGCCCATAAAAGCTTACAAAATGGCGGTACAATCTGTAGTGTATTTACACGTTTATTTTCCATTTTTCCCTACTATCGTACTAAAACGATATTTTTTTTTGGATCTGCAAATAGTTTTTCTTTTCGTAAGATATGTAGTTTTGGACTAAACCTAAAATCACAACGATTGAAATGGAATTATTAAACTTATAGACAAAAAACCGCGATTTTTACGATAAAAATGTGAGTTTTTTGTAAGTGAACAGAAAAATCGTCACTTTTTAATTTTTTTTGAGAAATCTCGAATTTTTATAGATTATTTTGGAGGTTTAGTCCAAAATTATACATGTTTTACGTATCTTTCATTCTTTTCAAGTCACCAGAGACCTCCGTTTTTTTGGAATCAAGGCAAAACCAAACGAAAATGAAAAGTCGAGAAAAACGAGTTTAAAGTTTCTTTATCAATTAAAGTGATTTTACTTAAATTTATCTCCCTTAAAAATATCCAATAGCATAGAATGATGTTTCTAGTAGAGCTTCGGCATCAGTCCGTTTTTGAAAATTATATTTTTATTAGTGGACTACAGGTAAAATAAAATGAAATTGCAAGATCATGATAATGATGATCTCAATGTGAACAACTCCAAACTGACTTTTTTAAATATTTTTCTTTGTAATAAAGTAAAAATTAATCCGCAATTCTATAACGATAGCTGGACCACGATATTTTGGTTTTAAACCTTCTGAAAATGCAATGATGCAGATGTCTACGATTTGTTCCATATTTGTCAAAGTATTTGAATTTTAGAAAAATCTTTATTATGATAAATTATCAAATTTTATATATTTTAAAATGTCCTATTTAATTATATCAAATTTTTAGATAAAGAACTCAGATCGTATTTGTCGCAGAAGTATCAGCGACCGATTGACGTCCAGGCAAACTTGTACTCTCAATTTCTTCTGCGCGCCATCTAACTTTGCAGGTTGCGTTCTGATTCTTTATTTCCTTGGTAACGTTCTAAAGTAGTATGGGATCATAGAAGCATGGTTTCAATTAACTTTCAAGTTCTAAAGATAAAGATCAAGAATCAGAATCCAACCACAAAGACGGCGAGCAGTCAGGAATTGTGAGTACATTTTATTACCTTGTTTTATTGTATTAATTAATTATTGTTATTTATTAGTAATTTTCAACTCACGAAGTAATAAAGTGATCAAACCAGTAATTACTAAGTATTCTTGTGTTAGAAATATTCTTGCGTGTCGCCGTTGGTTGGGGACCTTCTTGCAACAAATTGAAAATTAAATTCCTGACTGCTCGCCGTCTTTTGGTGCGATGGCCGGGAATTTAATTTTCAACTCACGAAGTAATAAAGTGATCAAACCAGTAATTACTAAGTATTCTTGTGTTAGAAATATTCTTGCGTGTCGCCGTTGGTTGGGGACCTTCTTGCAACAGTATTATTAAAAGCCCTCCCAGGTAATGTTCTCTGCTCGACTACCAGCGGTTGACGGAAATCAAGTCCACGCACTGCCATCTTTTCACTTGCCTAATCAACAATTTTATGAATTTTGATATGAACCAAACGGTATCCTGTTCTGGAAGGATAGTACTTTCAGAAAATGTAATAAAAAAAATATTGATTTTTTTATTGCCTAATACCCTTAATCTGATTTGAAAGGTATACAAATAATTAGCAGACCAGCGGTACCAAAAACGTGGAACTAGAGAATTTCAATCGACAGAGAGAGATCGTCTTTATCTGTGGATCTGTGGATAAAGATAATAAATGTGCACCATACAAAAATTCCAAAAAGGTCTATACAAAAGTTTGGAATTGAGTAAGGCTTCATTTTGTATTAGGACGGTGTTGAACTTTTAATAAGGACTGTTTATTTTACTAAGCGGACAAACATTTATTAATATAACTTTTTTTGTTATCAATAGAATGGTATAATATTTAACTAAAGTGAAGATTGGAACTTATAAAATATATTTTTTCTTTGATGATTACTGTATGTTCACGTCCAGCAGAAATATCAAACTTTTACGAAAACGTGTTACATATTAAGCTTTGGCACATGTTCTGCTGTCACTTTGGGACAAGCTAGATTCCACATTTTATAAAATTTTTTTAAAGTTGTAGCTTCCTGACAATCTTTATTAAGTGTCATTTAACTATAGCTCAGTATCTATCAATAAAACGAAGTTCAGGCCAATTTGGAGGATTGTCTTTCCTTTAGCCAAAAACGACATTATTCCAACGCAAAAGTTCAAGCCTAGCACCAGCACAGTGAGCAGCAGCTAGATCTGTCAAAAATAATGGAAAGGCATCATGCTTCTAAGACAAAGACAACAAACATATTTTTATGCACTCTTGTCTGTAATTTTCACCTCCAAGTGTTCCAATTGTAAAACTGTTGAACTTTTCACGCCATATCAATGAATCACTTGCAATATAAAAACTTTTGTTCCAATTTTGTCTATCTGGACCATCTTCATTTCATTAGCCATATCTTCTCCTACCACAGCGTTTATAATATTCCAGGCTTTTTAATGTCCTGGTGTCTATTTTGACGTAAGTTTTGTAGTCCATTAAAGTGCACCAATTTTTGTTATCCTGGAAAAATGTGTATCACTTTCTGCACCTCTTTTCTGACATTTGTTGTTGTTCTGTGAACCTCATAAGTGTTATTTGGTTTTTATACGTCTTAATATTGCTTCTTTTTTTTAATATTTTGCACTGTGCCCGCACTAACTCCAGAATTCTTTCAAATTTCCTGTCCAAAGATATTTCAGCTGAAATGAGCAGCTTTAACACTTTCTCTTCGGCTACATCACTCCAGCCTTTTATCTTCTTCTTCTTCTTCTGCACGTGTTAGGCTGAATACCCGTTACGACACCCTCAATCATTGGTCCCTTCACCTTTTTCTCGGTTTTCCGACACTACGCCGTCCTGTAGGTTTGTATATGTATAGCTGCTTTGGAAGGCGGGTATCGTTCATCCTCATTAGGTGCTCTTTCCATTTTTTACGGTATTCCTCGATTTTTTCGTTTAAGTTGAAAATGTCCAAGGCGTTTCGGATATCCGTGTTTCTTACTCGGTCTCTTCGAGTGTAGCCCATAATAGCTCTTAAAAATCTCATCTCAGCGTGTTGTAATCTGCTTTGCAATTTCTTCGTCATTACCCATGTCTCGCTGCCATAAGTAACTGTAGGCACGAACATCACCTTATAAAATTTTAGAAGAGTGGCTTTATTTGTGCATTTATTTAATGTGCGCTTAATCGTTCCATTTAGATAATTAAACTTCTCGATTTTTTCTTGTATGTCTCTCTCCTGGTGTAAGTCTAGCGTGCAGCCCAGAAATTTAAAGTTGCTTACTTGTTCGATAGGTGAGTCTTCGAGTACTATTTTAGATCGTATGAAGTCTTGTCCCAGAAACGCCATCGTGTTTGTTTTTGATATTGAGACCATCATATTGTATTTTTTCATTATTTGTTGGAGTTTGTGGAATGCATACTGGAGTGAGGCTTCACTGTCTGCTATCAATATTTGATCATCCGCGAACAGCATTATTAGAACCCATTTTTTTCTATTGATATTGGAGGAGTAGAAGTGTATACTGTTTTTCCACTCTCTCAGAGCTTCGTTTAGATATATTGTCGTGTTCTGACGAACAACTCTTTAAAAGCCGTAGCCGTTATTGTCGGTAGTTTGCATATCGAGACAATCTCAGAAGTAGGTTCCAGGGTATGCTTAAATTATCCACAACAAATGAAACAAAATTTTTTACCGGGCATCAATAAAATTTTACTCAGATAAATTTGGTTATCAATAAATTCTATAATAAGCAGAAAACAGAATTTTAGCTAAATCGAAATTCAACAATGAATAAATCAGATATAGACAAAATTTATCTACAAGTTCCCACATTTACTGTTTCAAACTTATTACTGTAACTTGTAAACAAATTAGGCATTATAAATTGTACAAAATGAAATAAAAACAATAGCACAAGTTTATTGTCTTATTTAAAATCTCGCGCCGACCTGTTATAAACCACACATAAAACCAAACTGTTATTTTTTTACGCCTATTCGCAAATGAAGTTCGATGTAACGCGTATCACAACAGTAGATCGTAATCGTCGTATTAAAAATAATAAAGTTAATCTCGATGGTAATCTAATTGTGTTAAACTACGAATTTGTTGCATCGAAGTAATTAAAGTTGATGTAATACTCTAATCCATCTGGTGTCCACTAAATTTCCAGGTTCGCATAAAATGTGACTAACATAACCTCTCATTGTAACTTTTATAAACTCCGTTTTCAGAAAAATAATATCGAAATAACGCAAAATAAAAGAATTTAAATTCTAATTACCATTCGATGGCTTCCTTACTTGCTGTTAAATGGAAATAAAACTCGATGAAAAACATCAAAATTGCAGCCATTTTACGACCCATGTCTCAAATTTCATCTCCAATCTCGGAAATCAATCTTGCAGAAAAAAAACCATCATATTCATCATACTGACACTGTACTCATCATAATTGCCACTATAATTTACAATTCAGGCCGAAATTCCAACACTTCACAACTTTTCGAGAAAATTTGCTTCCTCGACAAAAAAAAACTTAACACTCCGGCCTCTCAGTCAGTAATCCCTATCATCCTACAAAATTTTCCTTTCCTTTCCGTTTTAGGCTTTTGGAAATCGTGGCCCACGCCGATTCGTTGATTTTTCCAGCGAAATTTGAAATTTTCAAAAAAAAATTGATATCACAAACTTTTAAAATTGCTTTTCAATACTAACCGCACCATCTAGAGTTATTTACGATCATACCGACGTTATAGTTTTCTATGCACGCATTCACTAATTTATTAAAAAGAAGGTAAACAAATTAACAATAAAAATAATTAATAAAAATAAAATGCAGTCATATCTGATTAATTTAACTTATTAGGCTTCTGGAACAAATTATCCACCATAAAATCCTGTTTTCTTGGTAACAAACAAAATAATGACCATTAAAAGAAAAACCATTCAACTTGTCAGAGTAAAATTCAAAATCATATAAAACTCAATGAAAAGACAAATCAAAATCAATTGCGGATAATTTAAACTTTTGGTAACTACCCCTGTACATGTCATCATCCCCTTATTTTACGAATTCAATTTTTTATTTATAAAAAATTGTGAGTAAAATAACAACAAAAAAAAATTTCCCTAAACGTTAAATTTTCAAACTTCCCATTATTAAACTTATTTACAAATTATTTACAAAATCAAATGAAAGTCCCAATTAATAAACTCAATTGGCATTAAACTTATAATTTCATCCTTATTCTTATCTCACTTTAATTTTTCTCATCTAATTTACAATTTTATTTTACAAATTTACTGACTAATTCATCAACACAATCCCCTACATTATGCAACTTTAAATTAGTTATCAAAAACTGATAGAATTCAAATTTCCTCCAAATACCTCATAACTTTTCAAAAATTTAATTTTTCCCTTGTGGATATTTAATAATTATTAAATTTTCACTCGTACCTCGTAATTTTACTAAATCTTAATTTTCAAATTGACTTTCATTTACTTAAATCCTTTACTGTGGCTTTCAAATTATTTTAATCATTTTATTTTATTTCCCAATCAATTATTCATAAATTTCATATCAATTCACTTTAATCTCAATTCATAATTCTTTATTAATTTTCCCCATTTTAATTAAACCCCTTAAAATTATTAAATTCCAAAATCTCACAGTAACAAATTCTTTAGATAATTATCAACTTTATTATTAATTTTTAATTATCTTGCCAAATACGACTTTAATTTTTATTATTAAATTTGTTGTAAATTTTCCACCCTTATCTTTAGAAAAAACCTTCATTAATTAAAATTGCTTAGTATCTCATTTAAACCTTTATTCTACCCATGTTCTAATTCTCAATTATTTATCACAATAACTTTCAGGAAGGTTTGATACTCATACTCATAATTTTATTTTTTTAATTTTCTCTGTTATCAAATTTACAATTTTTTTTTATTTTTATTCCATATTATCTAATTTACAATTATCCCCTAAATTTAACTTATCTTACAACTACTAATTTTAATTCACTAATTAACCAATCATACTATTTACAAAATTTTAATATTATTCAAATTTTACTAATATTTTAAATTTTCAAAATCCATGTTAATTGCAATTGTCTTTTAAATTTAAATTTCCTGTCTTTTATCATTTTAAGTTTTTATTTACAAAATTTGTTTTCCATCGCACTCTGCGATAAGCCCACTTTAACATGACACACAGCCATTCCTTTCCTGTAACTTTCTTCGTGCAAGAAATTCTTTTACAAAAAATTATCAATTTAATTAATTTTGAATTTTTGTCATTCTTATTATTATCAAAAACTTCAAAATTTTGTTTAATAAAATAACCTAAATTATCTAGTTGACCTTCTTTATCGTTCACTTGACAAATTTTAAATTCGGCTAATACCTCCTCATCTGAATAAATTTTTAAACTTTTTACTTTAAATTTAAATTCCTTTCTCTTAGCTTTACTTATACCTGGGTGTTTTGTAAATTTTAATTTCCTTTTAGCTTTTAACTTTCTAAATTTCATACCCCTAATTTGTTTTCTAGTATAAATTTTAATTTTATTAACAACTATATCCAAAATTTTTACGTCCTCAAGTTCTTCACAAACATCATTAAAGGTCAAAAACTCATTTGAAACTACCGGTTCCAAATTTTCCTCTACAACAGGACAATCTACAATAATTAAATTTTTCTCTACCTGAATAATTTGATCTATTTCAGTATTTTGGTTTGAAACTTTTACTATCCCCTCGTCTTTAATTTTTAAATTGTCCATTGTGTCTAGATTCTTCCCATATTTATCTAAAATTTTTAATTTGTTTTTAACTTCATTAATGTCATTCTTTAGCCTATTTTCCATTTCAGATAATTGAACATTATTTTTGATTATCTCTCCTTGTAATGAAGTAAAATTCCCAGAAAATTTATTATCCATCCCAGCAAATTGATTATTCATCCCAATAAACTGATTATTCATTTCTGCTAATTTTCTAAACAGCATCTCAAACTGGTTAATTTCCTCAACCTTTTGTTGAAGTTCTCGTGGTGTACTAGTCATCCCCGGTGAACCTGTTATATCCCCCTGTTCTAATTCCCTATTTGTCTCATCACTTATTTCCTGTACTGTTTCTTCCGGTTCACTTTGCACTACTCTATCCTCTTGCACATTTTGTGTTTCTATATCAAAATTGTCTTCCGATGGATTATCCCCTGTTATATTATCCATTTTTGATTTTATTTTAAATAATCCCCTTACTTTTAAAAATCCTACAACTAACTCTATCAAGTGAAAATCTACTTTCGTTTTTCGGAGCCCCACGTTCGTGCGCCAAATAAAAGATGTCGTGTTCTGACGAACAACTCTTTAAAAGCCGTAGCCGTTATTGTCGGTAGTTTGCATATCGAGACAATCTCAGAAGTAGGTTCCAGGGTATGCTTAAATTATCCACAACAAATGAAACAAAATTTTTTACCGGGCATCAATAAAATTTTACTCAGATAAATTTGGTTATCAATAAATTCTATAATAAGCAGAAAACAGAATTTTAGCTAAATCGAAATTCAACAATGAATAAATCAGATATAGACAAAATTTATCTACAAGTTCCCACATTTACTGTTTCAAACTTATTACTGTAACTTGTAAACAAATTAGGCATTATAAATTGTACAAAATGAAATAAAAACAATAGCACAAGTTTATTGTCTTATTTAAAATCTCGCGCCGACCTGTTATAAACCACACATAAAACCAAACTGTTATTTTTTTACGCCTATTCGCAAATGAAGTTCGATGTAACGCGTATCACAACAGTAGATCGTAATCGTCGTATTAAAAATAATAAAGTTAATCTCGATGGTAATCTAATTGTGTTAAACTACGAATTTGTTGCATCGAAGTAATTAAAGTTGATGTAATACTCTAATCCATCTGGTGTCCACTAAATTTCCAGGTTCGCATAAAATGTGACTAACATAACCTCTCATTGTAACTTTTATAAACTCCGTTTTCAGAAAAATAATATCGAAATAACGCAAAATAAAAGAATTTAAATTCTAATTACCATTCGATGGCTTCCTTACTTGCTGTTAAATGGAAATAAAACTCGATGAAAAACATCAAAATTGCAGCCATTTTACGACCCATGTCTCAAATTTCATCTCCAATCTCGGAAATCAATCTTGCAGAAAAAAAACCATCATATTCATCATACTGACACTGTACTCATCATAATTGCCACTATAATTTACAATTCAGGCCGAAATTCCAACACTTCACAACTTTTCGAGAAAATTTGCTTCCTCGACAAAAAAAAACTTAACACTCCGGCCTCTCAGTCAGTAATCCCTATCATCCTACAAAATTTTCCTTTCCTTTCCGTTTTAGGCTTTTGGAAATCGTGGCCCACGCCGATTCGTTGATTTTTCCAGCGAAATTTGAAATTTTCAAAAAAAAATTGATATCACAAACTTTTAAAATTGCTTTTCAATACTAACCGCACCATCTAGAGTTATTTACGATCATACCGACGTTATAGTTTTCTATGCACGCATTCACTAATTTATTAAAAAGAAGGTAAACAAATTAACAATAAAAATAATTAATAAAAATAAAATGCAGTCATATCTGATTAATTTAACTTATTAGGCTTCTGGAACAAATTATCCACCATAAAATCCTGTTTTCTTGGTAACAAACAAAATAATGACCATTAAAAGAAAAACCATTCAACTTGTCAGAGTAAAATTCAAAATCATATAAAACTCAATGAAAAGACAAATCAAAATCAATTGCGGATAATTTAAACTTTTGGTAACTACCCCTGTACATGTCAATATATTAAACAGTATTGGTGAGAGGCTGCAGCCTTGTCTCAATCCGCTGTTAATGTGTTGCAAATTCTCCTCGTTTCCCGCCATACATATCTGCGTATCTCGATATATTTTTTTTATGGCCTTAATAAAGTGTTGTGGGATCCCTCGTTTGCGTAATATTTTCCATAGTTTGCTGCGCAGTACTCGATCAAATGCTTTGATATAGTCAACAAATAAGATGTGGGTTTCGCGGTTGAACTCTCTGTGTTTTTCAATTATTTGTTTCATGCTAAAAACGTTATCTGTGCATAATCGTCCCATTCTAAAGCCAGACTGTTCTTCTGATAGTATATTTTCGGCTATTGTTTTCAATCTGTTAGTTATGATCTTTGAATATATTTTATAGGAAGTATTAAGGAGGCTAATGCCTCTATAGTTTTTGCATGATAGTCTATCTCCTTTCTTATATATAGCCTTTACAGTTGCTACTTTCCACTCCGTTGGGATCTTTAGGCTAGTCCAACATTGATTTATCAGGTCCAGAAATCTCTGCTTGAATTCCCTCAACGCGTACTTGATCAGCTCACTACTAACTTTGTCATTTCCTGCCGCTTTTATATTCTTAGTTACTCTAAGAGCGTCATCTAATTCTTTAGCTTCTATTGGATCAACTTGTTCAAGATTTTCCACCACCGTTTCAGATGTTGTTTCGTTTTCGTTATGCCAAAGGTTTTTATAATATTCCAGCCACTCTTCATTGCTTATAATTTCTAATGTTGCGTTATCTTTTTCTTTACTGTTTAGGTGCTTTAATATCTTATATGCTACTTTTTGTCTCCCGTGTATGTCGTTTTCAATCCTGCTAATAAAAGTATCCTATTTATTTTGTTGTAGGTTTTTATGTATTCTTTTCACTTCTCTTTTTGTATCGTTGTATTGATTTCTATTTTCTGGCGTTTCTTTGCCTAATAGTTGTATGTACGCTATCTTTTTTTTAATAATAGTAATAATTTTTAGTAATAAATTCTTCTTCTTCCTCTTAATTTAAGCCTATGGCTTGTTATTTCCAGCATCTGCGTAGTTTTCTTGGCAGTGCTGGATCTGTGAGCATATAAATTGTTTAACGTCCTATAGGTAGTTTGCTAGACTGGCCTCCAGACGCGCTTGTAACCCTGGTTTTTATGTTAATAATGACGATTCATTAACCCAGGAGGACCACCGGCTTAACTTGCCTTTCAAAGCATGGAGACTAGTCATAAGAAAGTTTTTCTTCTCCGGATTTGAACCCGGTACCTTGCATTCGTAGTTGATCGCGTTACCTACAAGGCAAATGACCGTAATAAATTCACGAATGTAAATTTAAAAAAAATGTTTATTAATTAATTCATTTATGTTTCATCTTCAGTTTTATAACATCCACTAATACTCAACATAATTTCCTTCTCTGCCGCATACTCCACTTAGAACTCAAGTTGAATAATATGGAGAACCTACAATTTAATGTCTTTAGTTAGATACTACAATGCTTACACGTAGTTAGGGAATGGTGCGCCGTTAAGTACAGTATAAATTTGTAACTTTGTTGCATAGTTTTGTCAAGAGTAGAACTTGCTATATGTTGTCGTGATATTTTCTATTTTCCTAAAGGTGGGGTAAAGTACAGATTTAAATTTTGTGAAATTTCACAATAGTACAAAAATTTTGTCGTATTTGTGATAAAGCAAAGAATCCCTATGATCATCTTTTGAGTAAGATGTGAACTTGACATGGTTGGCAATAACAGGACATAGTTTTAAATTAAAAAAAAGAGGAAGAAAAACCTCTAAATAATAAACAAACAGAATTGACTAAATTAAAATATTCCTGAAGCCCACGTAACTATAAAACTGAAAAATTTAAACAAACGGATTTTGAAAATCAATGTTTAGTTTAATATTGTAAGTTGCAAAAGTAATCGGCAACTGCGGTAGGCACCTCCTCTTAATTAACCTTGTTCAAAGTATTTACATAGAGTACACGTACCGTCAACAACTGGGCGGTTCTGAAGTGAAAACTTGAATCTTTGTAATCGATTATTTCCTAAACGAATCAATATTTAACTTTCAACTTCACCTTAAACAGAAGATTATGGTCAAGAATATAATTTTAAAATTTTACTACAAGAGTTTAGTTAATTAAATTTTCAAATATTAGGAAAATAGAATTAATTCATTGAAATTGTTATATAAAAATTAAAATTTTACAGGTAACTTTATGCTGACGTCTCAAAAGACCCCAGATGATTTGAAGATGTTTCTTTGGTATTTTTTTTTATTTCCAGTACTGGCTGAAAATTATACTAACACATTCTTATCTTGCTAACTTAAACAAGATATCTCAAAAGTCGGAACAGGCCAACAGGCCTAATCCATGAAGAAGATGATGATGATCTCAAAAGTTTAAGGTAAAATCTTGTTTTTTAATTGGTTACGCAACTTTTCTACTCTGAAGCTGAATGAACATTAGATGCTCAGCTGAGCTGACAATATATTACTTGTTTGCATATTACCACAAGCTAGAAAGAAAATTTTGGCTCGGCTAAGTATCTGTGCTACAAAAACTTTAAATGTTTGTAAAACCTTCGGTTTTTAAATTGATGACTCTATACTGTCCTGATAGAGTTAATTGACGTATGTATCTACAAAAACCTTGCTTTAAGGATAGGGTAATTTATACCTTTGCATGCAGATACACAAAAGTTTCTTCTGCATTTTTGTAAATAGACTCAGTAGTCCCGTTTTTTGCTTTAGCAATAAGCTAGAAAATGATATATAGATATAATGCTTCTGCAATGAATAAATAATAGATGACGCAAGCAAGAATATCGGTAATTGGTGATGGAATCTCGATAATAAATATTGAGCGTCAATTGAAAAAAATTAAGCAAGCTATTCTCGATAATACAGTTTTGATGTATTGGTTATAACTTTATAACTTGGCGGTTATAACTTTCAGTTTAATTTCTTTTTACAGTAATGAGATGACTGCGTCGTATTGAGACTTTGCTAAGTGATAATTTTAATTGACCATGTCTCACTCATCAGTTTTATTCTTGTAAGGAGCAAATTGAGCATATCGCAGTTCTCCAAATCTGTAATATTATAATTGTGCATTGCACTGTGTCATGATCCTTAGCGTTGATGAGTTAATGTTGCAATATGCAATTCCATAATTCTATAATATAAGATTTTCGTATTTTAGCACTTCATTGATAAAATTTAAATAATTAAAACTAATTATTATTTAATAATTTTAATTAACTACGGTTAAAACAATATACGATATATTTTAATAAATTAATAAAGTTTAATCAGTTAAAAATATGGCATTGATAATTTAAAATGTAGGTACTACAATAATTAAATTTTGATGTACATTAACTTAAATGTCGAAATTTAAATTATAAAATAATAATAAAGTAAAAATAAAATTGTAACTTTCTGTAGGTACTAAAAATTCGCCACATACCCTCATCAACGTCTATTTATATTAGGAAACGGAAAAACCGAAGAAAAATTTCTCATTTATATTTAACCACAATGAGAAAGTTTTCCGTGTGCATAAAGCATTCTCAGTGCAATATGAAACATGGAAATCGCAGCAACCTTTTAAATCGCCCCATATGCTTCTGAATTAATCATTGCTTAAGATGTGATTAAATCCTCATGAATACGGGTTTGCATTAAAATTTTACTGGCCGGATTTAAAGGGTTTAAAGTTTACTGCTTCTCTATTCAAAATAGGTAGGTACCCTATTTATAAGAGTTCCCTTATTGTGAAAGCATGTTATAAACTTTCACGAAAATAATAACTACATATTGCTAGTTTAACATATTAAGAAATTTTTTCTCGAAATTTATGCATAATTTAGTGCGACCGAATGTTCCATCGTATATTTTTTAGCAAAGAAGCGCAAGTCTACATATTGATGTCGTAAAATTTTATTTCGGCAGGTTAAGTATCATATCTAAGATGTTGACATCTCTCGTGTGTACCTTACATATGCCCCAATTTAGAATGCACCACATACAAAGCTCTATATTCCCGGTTACAGACCGGGAACATCCCTTGGGATCTTCACTTTGCATGGGACATGTGTCGAATATAAAATCTTTTATTTTAGCAAGCATTGCGGTTCTGTTTTCCCCTTCTATCCGCTTCTTTATTCTTTCACCTTGCTTTGTCGATGAGTGATAATTAAAATTATTTAAAGATCACTTTTCATTCATAAAGTCGATAAATATTTAAAGCTTTAGTTGAGATAAAAATTAGAATAGACTGAGCTGAAAAGATTAAATAAGTAAATAACTGGTATGAATAAAGTAATCTTTAATTTTATAAGTAAGCTGAAGGGGCAAGCAGATTTGCTCGCAAAGCCAAAAGTGCTTTAAAGATTGTAAAAATTGTACTCGTTAAGCCAAAAGCTTAAAAAAGCAACGACGCTCTAAAAATTCGACATACTTTTCAATTTAGAAACTCCCTCTATACAGATTTTTTCTACCATCGTTCTTCTTAGCCGTCTTCGGTAACATCTTGTCATTAGCTGTAGATTTAATGATGTTTCACGCTATGCCGAATCAAGATGTTGACTTCAACACTCCAGTTAAAACTTAACGATTTTATTTTCTTTCTTACCGACTTGGCTTGTTAAAATTTTTTGCAATTAGACGTGTTCTTTTTTTTATAATAGTAAAAATTTTTTGAAACATTTAATAATATATTACCAGCGTAAGTAGATGGCGAAGGCGTGGGTGAGGCGCTAGTGCAAATAAAGACTTTAAACGCTTTAATAACATCGCCTTTTGTATTTAAAACAATTCATAAAATTTTTACGCATTACCGCCCCAAAGAGCGTGCCACATGCAAATCTACAAGAGAAAACAACAATCACAATAGCAAGCACGTCACAATCCATCACAAGATTGACAAGTACATCAGTCAACATTTGTAGGGCTGATTGCGCGCCAGATTGTATGCGTCCATTGCGTTACTGCTACAAAAGTTATACTTTCCAAAGTGGAAAAATCAAAGAAAATTTGCTTTGCTCCACTTTAACGTTATCGTATATGCACCAAACTATTGTGTGACAAGGGAGTTGTTTGGAAGCCTCGTTCTTATGCGGACGCTGAGTGATGTGTTTGCGTAGTTAATATTTTATTCTCTTTGATTACAGGTTTATTTTGTAGTGATGTTAAACATGTCAGCTCTAACATTTATTTTTTGGTTCACTAATAGTGTACACATTATCGAAATCCGCTTTTTTATCAGATAAGATTAATTCTGCATCGAACACATTTAATTACTTCATTTGTCCCGAAAGCGTTAATCGTCACGAAACTACTAAAGCTAAGAGGCCACTCGATAAATAAATTAAAGTATCATATTTACTATATTAATTTATTAAAGCAGCGAAATAAAACACGACTTTTCTTATTTCTTAGATATACTATAAGTATTTGAAGAAATGCATCTTGTTCTTCTTTAATCCGGCTTGCGACACTTCATCCTAATCCCTGCTTAAAAGCTCCTTTGTTTTATTTTAACCCTTTTGTTTCGCAGAGTAACCTTTAGAAGTAAAGTACGCAGAGTTAGAATATGCATGTTATTACGTTTTAAAATTGAAGTTACATGCACACTTTCCATCTTTCTCATACTTAAATAGTGATTATTTTATAATGGTAACACTAAAGAAAAATTTTAATAGTACATCTAAATGAACGATTTGTTCGCAAGCTGAAACTTATTGTGAACACTTAAATGTCAGTCGACAGCACTTGTTATCTATTGAAAATGCTTGTGCTTTTATGAAGACTTGGGTAAAATTGTCAGACTTTGTAAATAAGGAAAATTTTTGAAAATCAATCAAGTTACAATTTGATTCTTGTTAAGTGATAGAAAGGATTCTCGAGAATAGTGAACAGAAAACAACTAAAAACTAATGTAAAATTTTTACTTGCAACATAAAGTAAGTAATAAAATTTGTTGTCGTAAAACTATTGTAAAGCACTACCGCTTTGCCAATTGAGCTCTCAAAATCCATAAAAGCAAAATACCGCGTCTAAAACATAACACATGTCCTAGAAAAACATAATCCAATTTATAGAAAAAAGTTGATCTTACGTAAGCTCTTTTTGTTCGTTCTATCATTTTTGATTAAAATCACGTTGAAAAGGGAAAAGCGTTTAAGTTTTTATGTAAGCGATCCAGTTCATTCGCCACATATGACATTTAAGTTTGACGCGACTTCAGGGAGCAATTTGCCTGGCCAATCTTACACCGTATTTTCGCCGAGACAAAAAAGGAAATTTAAGGGTAAATAAATTGAAAAGTGACGTGTTTATGGAAAACAACGAGCGGGATATTAAAATCACTATAAGCTATACCTATCTAACATTGGTTTACACTTTAATAGTTTTTCTTTTGGTAAATTACTTTGTTATTATTTTTCTAAATTTTTAAATGTGTTTCATCCAGTGAATCTCATTTATATTTCTAAGCTAAATGATTATTTTATAAAAATCATAAATACCAATAAAAAGTTTAACTAAACGTCCAACATTTTAAATTTTTAATGTGTAAGTCAAAATTGCCCATAGCAAGTTTTTAAATGGCATTTGACCAGGAGCTCTTAAATTTACCGCGAAAAAAAGTTTCAACTCCAAAATCTTATTATTTCTAGAATTATCAACAAAAGTATAACTTTTAGTATTATTCTTTTTATTATGAATATTTCAAGATATGTTCTTTTTTACATAGGCACAACATTATCGTAAAAAACACAATTTTTTTTATAATGTTTTAAAATATGAACTTAAAATTACGTCTACTACGTTTCCCTCTAGAGAATTATAAAAGTTGCACGAAATACTTATATTTATCGGTTTTGTTTAAAATCGATTATAAAAAAAATTATACCTATACAGTATAATCTATATAATAGGTATTGGATTTCAAAGGTTAAAAGATTTAGTTCATTTCAAACAAGTCTTTCTTATCATCTTATCCAAATTAGAATTTTCATATTTTCTTGATCCATCTTTATTACAGAATTTCCTATTATATAACAATTAATTAGGTAAGTAAAAATTATCAAAAATAGAATCAAACTGGAAATATAAATCTGGAATTGTTTGTACTACCCGATTTTCCAAAATTAAATTTTGCATTGGAAATTCATTTTAATTGATAATAAAAATAATGTCACTTATGGTCCCCTTATGTTGTAAGTAGAGCTTCAATTTTCTAATCGTTTTGGTCTCCTTCACAATCTTTTAAATATTCCAAACTGTTTGTTTTCACAATTTAAATTTACTATACTAAATTATTGAAGACTTCTCATGTACTGTAAATATAGTTTATGGTAAATTTATAAGCGATATTAGATAATAATAATTATAAAAAGTCTGTTGATGCTGACATTGCAATACACGAATTTATGGAAAATATAAAACAGTTTCCGCTTATAATTACATACAAAAATAAGAAAGTTCAATGTAATCGTAAATTAAATCATTAATAATAATAAAAGGTTCAGATTTAATGAAATTTGTTAATTATATACAAATTTCCATTTCAAGTGAGTCCATTATAGATGAATAAGATAAAACCATTTTAACAACAAATTAAACCGACCAAAAAAAGAAAACTCGAAAGCAAAAAATAAATATATTACATTTTGAGTCTTAATAAGTAATGTAAGTAACCAATTTTAAGTCGGTGCAGCATGGAGTATGGGTAACGTGACCATTTCTTTTTTGACTCACAACGGGACACCCGCCCTTAGATCTCACTTATCAGTAAATTGGCAGAAAACACTTTTTTTAAGTTTATTTATTTATTTAACGGATAAACCAATTTACAAATTCAAAGTAGAGAAACAAAGAAGAATATTATGGATGCCAATTCAACGACATTCCAACATATTAATATTCCACATTAAATTCTTCTTGAACTGAGGATAAGAACTGCCCAACAAATTGAAACTCTCAAATTTGTTTAATTTATTGGCAAAGCGGCACATCCTAGCTAAGGGGCTATGCATTCCATAGTTTGTTCCATGAAAGTCAATTACAAACAAGTCTTCATGCCTCGTCTTATAAGTTATTTATTTAGAAAAAGTTAGCTATTATTACAAATAGAAAAAGTATATCCAAAATGTTTAGTTATTTATTTATATTTATCAGAGGAACAAATTTGCTTTAATACAGCTGGTGATGACTTTAAGTAAGAATAAAACTCTTGACACGTTTTTTTAAATATTTTATACGCGATTTCCGAAAACGGGACAATTTTGCGTCCCGAAGTTCATTGTCGGGACACCGGGACAGGTAATCAAAGAAGACTGATAGTTCTGATGTGTTTATTATCGCTCCACTTTAATCCAATCTATATTACAATTTTTTAGACAAACCAAAAGTGTATCGACACCTTTGGAACTAAAATATTAAAAGTTGACACAATGTAAATTATACTAAATAATGTATAATTTTATTCACAAACGTTTTTGCTACCATAGCATCGTCAGGTGACTAAACAGGACTAAACTGTTTAGTTTAGCGAAAACGTTTGTGAATAAAATTATACATTTAGTATAATTTACATTGTGTCAACTTTTAATATTTTAGGTTTGTCTAAAAAATTGTGATATGTTTATCAAGTTGCACTACTTAGACCACACTGTTATAAATTATTAATCCAATCTGCTATACCAAACATATTTGAAATATACTTATAAATGTGACTTTTGGAGTTTCTCAATGGTCCCATTTGGGTCTTTTGCTTTTTATTATTTTATTAACGACATTGGCGGTGCTGCGAATGTGGGTGTAAGATTTTTCTTATTGATGATTTAAAGATATTTTTTCATTCAGAATCTTTTGGATACACTTTTTGGATGGAGCACTTACAATCAACTTTTTTTACATGTAAGCAAATGCTGCTTGATGAAATTTTATCAGGTTAAATTGCCAGTCCTTTTTCAGTATAATATTGAAATGGAATGCTATCTTCTTAAGGTGCCGTCTGCTATCGGAAGTTGGCGAGCATTTGAAATGCTACATGTTGGCAGATTACTCTCGGTGGTTTGTCATTGCCTTCCGAGAGAAGAAGGAAGGAAGGAAGGAAGAAGAAGAAAGAGAACATAATAAAGTTGGATAAACTTTGTAGCCGGGTTGGGAATCGAACCTAGGGCTTTTTGCCTAAAGTCCGGTACTTAGCCCGTTCACTTAGCTCACCTCTCTGATGCTATGCTGATTTTTAAGTCATGTGGAGCACATTTGCACCAAATCAATGAGAATGTTGGACTTTGCACATAGAAATACTCCTCAATTTAAGAACATTTATACTTGGAAGATTCTGTATGTAACACTGGTTAGATCGCTTTTGAAATTATGCTTTTTCAATTTGGTCTTTTTTTATGCGGTGTAGACTACATTATGATGTAGACTTGACAGATAGAGTTTGTACGAGCTCTTTTGTATTTCCCCACTTTGCATTGTTGAAGAATTGTAGCTGCTTTAACCATTTTATTTAAGATTGTGCTGAACTTCTTAGTGAGGTGGAATTAGCTTTGGCTCATTGTTCTCGGCTGATTTCGCCTCTACCAACTATTACTCCAACTCGCCCATTAACAGAATCTAGAGATTGGATAATATTTATTTGAGTGGTGTTGATCTGTGTAGTTTTTCTTTCCGTAGATTTACTACTTATCTGAGATGCAATAGCATCTCAACAGATGCTGTCGCAGTCTTGAATACTCGACTTTCCCTGGAATATTTTTTTGACCACTTTTACAGAAGTACCAAATTTTAGAAAGCAAAGTCAACTCATTTGACTGAACAAGAATGAGACAAGACTAAGTAATTATCAAAAGTTTATTTCTCAACCCCTTCCTATAAACCACCCCAACTTATGATTTTAAACGGTACCTTATTCTTTGAATTATAATACTTTCTTTAATTAAAATATAGTTTTAATGTAAATTTTACTTTACCCTTTCACTTACTTTAAATTTAAATTATACTTTAAATTATAACACGATACCTTAAATTAAAGCTCTTAAACATAAAGAAAATTAAAATCGGATTATGCGTTGCTGTGAAATTTAATCAGAAGCAGACTGATACTAAAATTTCTATGTACAGTAATTTTAGTAAGTTATCGACCAGAACCAATATAATAATAATATTATCATAACGTAGTTGTAATATTTATTTAATTTATTATCAAGTATTTTATAATTTCTTTCTTTAACTTTTTTATTATTTAGTTTTGATCTTTCAATTTCTATTTTCCTGATTATTTTTTCTATAATATTATTTATTTCATTTTATTCATTCCAAAAGCAATAATTTATTAACAACTAAAAGCAAAAATTTTTTCCTGTCGGCTTGTTCATCAAGCTTTCATTAAATGATTCCTATCATACCACTCTTATAGAAAAACCATTTCAACTTTAGAATAAAAATGTTGTTTGCCAAAAAACTATTTAAAACCCATATACAAAAATTTATTGCACAGAAGTTGTAAATACATAGTTTTGTATAACTTTTTAATTCTCCTCTGGATAGAAAATGATTTTTTATGAGACTAAATTACAAAAATCTATTTGAACGTTAAATTAGAAAAGAATGTAAGGCACATACGATTGAATATATACAGGATGATGCAGACCAGAATATTTATTTAAATTTTACTTGGCCAACTTATTTTAAAAGTTTACATTTAATTGAATTTAATTTGAATTTATTAACTTCAGTGAAGTTATTACTTCATAGGGGGTGGCAGTAATAAAATAATATTTGTTCACAAAAATTCTCTTTATAAAATTCTTCACCCACTCGCTATACCCTTTTGAAAAAACTTTTGATACTGGTCATCTGTATCGCCCCGTATTAGAGCTGAGTACTCGTATATTGCACATAAATTTCAAATTTGCTTCTAAATTGAAAAAAGTTGAATTTAAGTTAATTTCTTGTTGCTTAGTGACGAACCTTTGCTTGAGTGTTCATGTTTTTTTGTTTGAAAGGAAATAATACCTACTCTTTTTGTTTAAAAAGTTGAAGTTACCAAGAGAAAATAGAAATTTTATTTTAATAGTTTTACTAAGATTTTATTTTGTGAAATAAAAATTTTAATAAATTTTTTTATTTGAATTAACTTTTTTTTTACACATTAACATTATGTAACAAAAATGAAACATTTGTTAGTTTCCATTTTTATTACACAAAAATATCAATATAAATCAGCATACAAAAAATTATTTAACCTTTTAATTGCTTGTAAATATTAATTAAATATAAATTACCAATAATAATTCAATGACATTTTGTACTACAAGTTAAAGCAAAATTAACAAAGTTTTGTGCATCTAAATGACTCTACAACGTGCAAATAATCTTTCAAAAAGTCAATAATCTAGTGTAACTCTTCATATAGAAAAAGCAAATCTAGGATTGATTCTTCACTACACTCTAAGCCTCTAATTAACGCTCTCGTCAAGTGTCGTTTCTTTATCAAGATTACAAATACAGAGTTAAGCTATGAGAGAAAATTGATTACACGAAACCTCAATTATCTAAGATGCTCTAATAATCTTAGGATTTTTATACAGAACATTTCAACAAAAATGAGCAGCTCCATGGTGGTTGTAACTTGATATCAAGCTACAAATTCCATTCATAAAAATCCGTTATTGATATAATTGAGAATCTCATCATCATCATCAGTTATAACATCCATCGTCGGATATAAGCTTTCCCTTTTAAACTCCCCTCAAGTGGGGGGAAGGCGGTTGTACCCATACCTCACCACGCTGGACAGGCAGGTTGGCGAGTGGTCCGCAGATCAAATTTGGACTTTTTAGATCACAGCACAAATCTGACGCAACCAGGATTAGAACCGCGGTTTCCCGCTCTCTAGTCTATCCGTGTTTGATTTACGCCTGTCTGCTGGTCTTTGAGAATCTATCGGAGCTCAAATTATGATATATTTAGTTTTAAAATTTTGAGTAAGTGATGGTTGTGGAATGACATCATATTACATAACCTATCTAAAGGGTACAGTCTCATATTGTGAGAATGAAGAAAAATATTTTTAATTATATTTTTTGTTTCTCATATTTTAACTAATTATTTAGATTAAAAATTATAAATGTTGATTTGCGCAATAAAAAAGACATTAACTACAGTTAATGTAAAATTTGGATTTTAAGCAAAAAAAAATTTAAACAGTGAATTGGCCAAATTTATTTTTGAAGAAACGATTAATATATTGTTATAACTTATAAGTAAAAATGGATTTTTTCAATGCACTATTATTATAGAAATACCAAATATTCAGGACCGTATCCAGAGTCAATCTCTCAATTTTATTTTTAATTTAAAAATTTCTTTTCAATTTTTCAATGTAATTTTTAAAGGACCCCGCTACGGCCTTATGGGTTTTGGGTCCCAGTCAAATTTAACCATAATGTAGGATATTGTAGTTTATAGCATGCTGATAAAAAGTGTCCATGGGCACAAAGTCAAAAAATGGACAGTTTCCGAGATATAAGGCATTACAAAGTTTGTCCAGTCATTCTACGAAAAACACAATGATAAAGTCAAATTCGGTACTACCCGGAAACAAAAAATAGGGCTGTGTAGATAAAAAAATTTTAAAAAAGATAGAGTTTTTTGCATCACTCTAGCTAGTGTATTACATAATCTAAAAAATTAAACAAAGTCGAAAATGCGGTTTCTTGCGATTTAAGAAAAAAAAACAAAAACGGCAAATTTTGACGGCATTTTTCGTTTTTCTCAGAAAATAAATAATGAATCAGTATTTTAACTTTCTACAACTTATTTTTTACAACTTTTTCATTTAACTTTTTTTTTGTTGGAAAATTCATTTTTTTTTAATTTCAAGAAACCGCTCTTTCGACTTTGTTTAATTTTTTAGGTTATGTAATACACTAGCTAAAGCGATGCAAAAAACGCTATCTTTTTTAGAATTTTATCTTCTACACGACAGTATTTTTTTTTTCTAGGTGGTATCGTTTTTGACTTTATCATTGTGTGTTTCATAGAATGACTAGATTAACTCTTTAATGCCGTATATCTCGAAAACTGTCCATTTTTTGGCTTTGTGCCCATTGACACTTTTTATCAGCATATTATGAACTACAATATCCTAAATTTTGGTTAAATTTGACTGGGACCCAAAACCCATAAGGCCGCAGCGGGGTCCTTTTTAAGCGAATTAAAGATTTTTTTTAGTAAAACAACATTATTAGTTCAAGAGATTATTAGTTGCAGTCAGTTATACTTTGTCAACTGTGCCTAGAGGAAGTCCCATAATATGGGAGATATTTGACATATTTTCACTTTACAAATTTTCAAACAAATTTCAACAAATTTAATTTTATAATGTTAATAATTTATAAACTTCATAATAAAATGCATAACTTGTTAGAAATGTTATAAAAGTTCACTATTAAAAAATCAATAATTTGATAAGTATTTCGTAGTTCATATTTTATCTACATATATGAATTTCATTAAAGTTCATTCTTTTATGTGACGGTAGGTAAACACATAAGTATTATGAAAAAAGTATAATGAATATTACAGTTTTAATGTATTCCAGTAAAGCAAGAAAGCTGAAAAGAGACGGTAGACATTTTTATGCGAGTTTTTCAAGTTTTCTTACGTAGAAAAGGATAAGGGTATGGTGCTTTCCACTCTTTGAAAGAAGATAAGCTGAACAAAAAAGGTAAAGACGTCTTGAAAACTTGCGCGCTTGCGTGGAGCTTTTGGTAAACCTCGAAGAAACGACGCCGGTTTGGGGCTAAAAATCCGGGCGTCTTTCCTGGTTGGCGGCCAAGACGGCGGTGGCGGTCTACCTCAACATGCCCCGCCTACACCCCAAACCCCCCACATTCCCCGTTGTCCACAGACGACCCACGACGTCACCACGACGCTTCTTTTACACTTCTTAATGCCAGAATATCGCGCGACGTGAAAAGAAGTTGCCGTTTTTTATTACCTCTAGCGTTTTCGTAACTCATTTTCGTCCAAATATATCAAACATAACTTTTAGGTGATTTGTTATCAAACAAAAGCAACATACAATAATTAAATTAATTTTATTTTAAAAAAGTTTATCACTTATTGTTAAGTTAAAGAACTTGTAAAACTTTACATGACATTATGATACAGCCAACAGTGAAAAGTGAAACCAACGAATAAGCAGCATAAATTTATTTCGAGGGGATGCATAGATGATTCAGAAAACAGCTGATTTCTGCCTCCCTTTGCGTCATGTTTAGTTATCTGGACTAAACGTGAATTGACTGATAAATATCTGACGTCACCCTAACATCATCAATGTTCAACCCCTACATACAAAGTTTAATACTTGATAATTAGCAGTGAACAAAACTTTTAACGAATACAAAATATGAGTTACTTCTTACTTGTTGATTCAAATATTTATCAGAATCGCTAAAAAAATTGTATATGAAAGAGTGTGATTTAAAACTAATTTAACCAGGAAAATTAATTGTGTAGTTGTAATTTAGTGGGGAAATAAAAACTGCAGAAAACTCTCACGCGCACTTTTCCAACTGTGGTCTGCGACCGCTACACTACCCGGATAAAATCAGAGTGGTGGTGATTTTTCATTTAAATGCGCGCAAATTCATTGACCAAGCAACAATTATTTTTATTAAACTTGTGCATATGACGTGCGTGATTTTAAAGAAGTGTACAAATTTCAAAAGTTCTACAAGAATCACGCCTCACTAGAGCATTTGTCAAGCTGTCGGAACGCGTTTCACCCCTTCACAAATCAAAGACATCAAAGACGTTCTGCGGTTCATTGCGTTTGAATTCGCGTTGACAAGATGCATCCGCCTTACTTGAAAGAAATAAATTCAACCACTTGATTTGATCTCAACTTTTTTATTTATTTCTGCTAAAGGAAATATTTAAATAGGATGCATCTTGCTAGTGAAGTCACTTCTACTACTGGTCACTTTGATCGCAACTATGAAAATTTAACGGCGGAAATTTTGGCTGAAAGAACTTTAGACGGGTTAATGGCGGAACACCCAGGAGAGTTAGTTAGAACTGGAAGTCCTCATGTAGTGTGCACAGTGCTTCCGCTTCATTGGAGATCAAATAAAACTCTTCCGATAGCCTTCAAGGTGGTAGCCCTTGGGGAAGTAGGTGACGGTACTATTGTAACTGTGAAAGCAGGCAATGATGAAAATTTTTGTGCAGAATTAAGAAACTGTACTGCAGTTATGAAAAACCAAGTTGCCAAATTTAATGACTTAAGATTTGTGGGAAGAAGTGGTCGAGGTATGCATTCATTAATTTTTTAAATTGTTTTAAATATTTTTCGGAAATTTATGACGCTCTTTAATTTTAATTGTCACTGATTTTTTAAACCCTTGTTTAATTTTGATGACATAATTGGGACTAAACTGAACCGGAATGAAAACTTTTAAACGACATTTCTGACTTTCTACTGATAAAACTTTTTCAAGTATTTGAATCGGCTCGTAGTAAAATATTGAATAAAGAGAAATTAATCAAAAACTGATCATAAATTTTATGCTTAATGCAGAACTTCATTGGAAAATTTTATATGGAAAGAGTGACACAATCAGAATATTACGACCGTCGCGATGAAATTCATGTGGAAAACCACATTTAAACCAACATTTTAAAATTAATTATTTTTTTAATCGGCGCGGCGATAGCTTTTTGAGATTAGAGAAACTTTAAATTTGCACAAAATTTAATTTTTGGTTAAAATCACTATAGAAATTTTAACTGGTGAGATTATGTTCATTCAACTTGAGCAATTTTTCTTCAGTTCAGTTTGACTTCCCAGTTAAAACTTGGGTATGAATAATTATACTTCTACCAGTTGCACCGCTGTTTCGCTACAAGTTTTGAGATTAACCGTTGGAAGTTCTGATAGAAAATTTTCGTAAACTATATGGCTTTTACATTATATCCATATAAACAGGTTAACTTAATTAAAGACAAAGATCTTTTTAAATTGTACACACTAAACGGCTAATATTTTATTGCATAATAATTCGAATAAAATTGCCACCACTCTTGACATAATCCACATGAAAAAGTTTGATCTTTATCTATTATGATGTACTTTTCAGTAGGTACTGGTATTCCAAATTTTATTAAAAATTTTTTACAAATGGCCGAGATATTATATTCGTTCCCTTGAAGCCCATCCCATATACATACGACGGACACAATATTTCACTAACAAATAGTTCGATTGATCTGAAATTTGACACGAATATTCTTCATATGATTTTTCAGAGGTTGACAAATAGATTTTTATATTGCAAATAATTTCTCGATAATATATTTTTAATTTTAAGTATTTTTCTATAATGCGGTTTTTTAAATTTCTTGAACCCTTTTAATTGGAACTATTTGCATTTTTAGAAGCTTTTATTTATTTTTGATAATATAAATTTGTTGGGATCCATATTATCACAAATAAAATCATAGATACATAAGATTGAAAGATGTAATTTATAAAGAATTTCTATTTTAAAATAGAAATTCAAACTTAAATTATTAAGGCGCCTCTCTTGCTTTTAAAATGGTAAAAATACAAGTCAAGACTGTGCTGTTAATAATAAGTAGTAGGTACATAATTTTGAAATGATTAATTAAATATGAGCAAAACATAAAACTATTATGGTACAGGTTTAATGTTTTGATTATTAATTAAATACAAAGCAAAAATTTCTTCAAATTAACTTCAAAATGACCAATTACAGCAAGTACTACTTCAAAATTAATTTTAATTTTTAAATTTTAAGCTTATATACTAAAAGAGTTCTTTTAGCTAAATAAGCTTTTTCAAATTATTTAAAAATAATTATTATTTAACTTCTTGTATAAAATCTTGCATTTTAAGGGTACTAGGCAATCGTTATTCGCAAAATCCGCGCTTTTGTTTTTATTAATTTTAACATAGAAAGAAAGCAGATACACAAATGTAATTTTAACCAATGTTTATTGATATATAAATGATAATAAAAATTATACTATAGAGCCCTTAGGAACATAAAAAATGGCGGCACAGTCTGCGACGTATATACGTGTTTATTTTCCATTTTTACATGCTGTCGTTCGTGGAACAAATTTTTTTCGACTCTACAAATGGTTTTTAGTTTCCTAAGATACGTAGTTTGGGACTGAACCTAAAATTAGAACAATCGAATCGGAATTATTTAAGTAGTAGACGAAAAACCGCGATTTTTACGATAAAAATGCGATTTTTTTATAATTGCACATAAAAATCGCGACTTTTCAACTTTTTTTGGAAAATCTCGAATTTTTATGGATTATTTCGGAGGTTCAGTCTCAAATTACACATGTTTTACGTGTCCTCAATTTTTTTCAAGTCACCAGAGACCTCCGTTTTTTTGGAATCATGTAAAAACCAAGTGAAAATAAAAAGTCGAGAAAAACGCGTTCAAAGTTTTTTTATTGATAAAAGTGCTTTTACTCATATTTACCTTTTTAAAACTATCCAGATGCATAGAATTATGTTTGCAGTAGTGCTTCGGCATCAGACCGTTATTGTAAAATTTATTTTTGTTATTTTTTTTTTATTATTAACACTAGTAAAATGAAGTAAAGTTAGAATATGACAACGATTTTGATCTCAATGTGAACAACTCACAACTGATTTCTTTTAATATTCTCTTTTGTTCTAAAGTAAAGACCAAACCATTATTCTAACGACCTAGGACAACCCTATGTAACATGATATTTAGGTCTTAAACCCTCTGGAAAGGCAATCATGCAGATATCTACGATTCTTTCTACATTTATCGAAGTATTTGAATTTTACAAAAAATTTCATATAATAAATTATTAAATTTTATATATTTTAATACATCCTATTTAATTATAATAATATATTACAATAAAGAGCTCATATGGTAACTTTTACAGTCGTCCGAGTAACGGTCTCCGCTCTGCTACCAGCGGTAGATTGACATCTAGTTCATGCACCGCTCCACCTTTTCGCTTACCAAATCAACAATTTTGTGAATTTTCATATGAATTAAACGGTATTTTGTTCAGGAAGGATGGTACTTACAGAAAATTAAATAAAAAAAAAATCGGTTTTTCGATTGTCTAGTGCCCTTAAGCTACGATAGAAGCGCCTTAACAATAAATTAAAAGTACTGGTGCTACTGCTTTTAATATAAAATTTATGATAGATATTTTGCCGTTGGTACATTTTTTTAGAGAGATTTAATAAGCCTAACATGAAACTTGTAATAAATCCACCATTACCGAAAAACAAGTTAATAATTTTACTTACTATATTACTAGCGTAAGTAAATTTTGTAGTAAAAATATAGTTTACTCCGATTTACTTAAGGGTAGTTAATAGTTTAGTGAATATAAGATTTACAGTTGACAACATGACAAAACAGTGGCGGACAAATTTGAACGGGAAATTAATAGTTGATAAGACCATAACAGAAAATACTTGAAATTATTTCTTTATTTATTATCACTTGTAAACAAAAAAATTACTGTCTATTCTATATGTTTTGTCGCAACCAAAAGTATTTAAACTTAAAATTAACCTAAAAGCTATTGGATAATGGAACCCAAAATTCTTCAGTTTGATTAAGATCGAGTATGTTGTGACTCCCATTTCAAGAAAAATTTGTATAGAAAATTTTTTTGCTACTTTGTTGCTAATTAGGTTCACAAATTATAGCCATCTAAAAGTGGAAGTTGTGACTTTATATCAAGCTACAACCACTATTTCAACTTACAATCTACTGACTACGATACAAATAAAATAAATATACCAGAATTTGGTGCTACTTATCGCTCTTCAAAAAATTTTGTTCAAATTTTTTCCTTACTATTCGAAAATTATTTCTATCTGAAAGTGGTAGTGGTGGCTAGAAATTGAAAAATTAATGAACCATTTTATAGCGATGCTAATATGAACAAGAATAAAAAGCGAAATACGCAATTATTTGAATTAAACTTGACATTTCTGTTATAAATTCAAGTAAATAAAACACAAAATTTATCATTGTTAACTATTTTAGAGCAAATGCTTTTCGATAAGTTAAATATAAATTAAGTGGTAACTCAACGAAACTTACACTTAATTAGAAAAATTAAAGATCTAGGGTTAGAGAGGAGAAAAGTGCCATTTTTGAATTTGAAAAAATATTTTGCACATGTTTCTCTTTAAAAAGTTTCCATTGTCATCATTTTATAGGTTCAATTTTATTTAATTAATTTTTAATAAAACTATCTAATTAAGTATTGTAATTTTTTAAATATTTAATGTTACAAGTCAAAATATGATTTACCTTCCAAACCAAAGTACAATGCAATGAGAAACTTTAGTGCATAAGTTTTAAAATGAACCAACTCTAATACTTGATAGTTGTACCGACTTATTAGTGTAATTTTAGGCAATTCAAATTAACTAACAATGTATTTGTATATGGTTACGAGCTTAATCATAAGATATTTAACTCACTTTTGGTGCAACTAGCTCTGAGAGTAATAATCTCAATTAATGAATAGTAACAAGCATTTTAATTTTATTCGGTATCCATGCACGTTTTCAAAAAAATCGTTTTCTAAATAGTATAAAACAAAAACAGTTTTTCAAAAGCATCTAACAACATAAATTTTATTTGATCTTCATGGGTACTAGCGAAGTTGTAGATTTTGTTAAAATGGGCTAGGTGAGTGACTTTAATGAAAACAAAATTTAATGATAATATAAAAAAAGTGGTATAAATTAATTAGCCATTGGTTTCATTAGTAGGTACACCTTTGTATTTCACTTTAGTACAGAATTTGTCTTTCAATTTTTGCACTTTTTTTGCAAGTGGACAAAGATTTTATGAGCAAAATAAAAAAATTGCAATTAAATTGTTTAATCATGTAAACTAAATATTAGAAACAAGATGCCAAAGATATATGGTACCAAAAAAGAATTCTACAGGAAAAACGTAAAACAAGTGCACCAAGTCAAAGCTAGCAAGATAAAATTAATAAAGCTATGCGAATCAAATGTTAAGATGAATATAACATGTTTGTTATGAATTTTTTGTAGAAAACTTTATTTCTTACAACTTCATTGTCTACTTAATAATAGTATATATATTTTTTTTCGTTTTTCTTTATCAGTTTTGCAGAGTTTCGAGTGTAAGGTTGCTTTGCATCTTTTTGCGATATTACTATAAGTTTATTATAATGGTCCAGAAACCGAAAATTCAAATTTTTAGAAATTTACAAGGTTGGTTTTCATAAGTTTCCCATTAAGCGTAAATTTGTTTATTTTATTCTTAATTGTTTTTACCCAATGTTTTTGCTCATTAAATATTCCGAAATATTCCAATCAACATTTTTGTTTGGAAAATAATTTGTAAAATCACTTCGACGAAATTTCCTGTACAGTAAATTTTAAGCACCATTTTAAATTAAAAATCTAAATTCATAAGTTTCTAATTACTTATTTATATTTTCGTAATTTAAAATTCTTCAGTTAATGAAATAATTTGCGAAAATTTTGTAGCGTTTCTTTGTCTTTTATTTTATGTTTACAAATTAAAAAATCTTGTATGCTGTAATTAGAGAAAAAATAACTCTATTTACTTTTCTTGTTTTCAGAGAAGAGAGAAATAATAACGAGATATTTATCTTTATGTTAATGTTAAGTAGCATTATAAATAATAATAATAATTTTAAAAAGTTTGAGATTAGAAAATATTTTATATCGTCTGCCTTTTCAGTGAAAGCGAATATTTTTAGATTGTAATATTTTAAAACTTAAAAAGAAGAAAACTTAAATTTCCTTTATAGCATTGATTAAATTTTTATAATAAATTACAGATATTATTTCAGGAAGGCAATTCAAATAATGTGAATAACAACAAAGTTGATTTGATATAATGAAGCTGGAAAGTACTACACTGAAAAAACTTAAGTTTATGATATCAATAAACCTGTGTTTATTTTTTGACTAAATTTATGAAACTTTTATTATAAATAGAATAAATTAATTCATTAATTGAATGAACTTTTTCATTAACATTTTAAAAGTTTCATAAATATATACCTACTCATTTCTGTTTAAACAAAAATGAATTTACTTAAGCAATAAAATTCTTAAGTTTTTGAGATTCTGCGATTCACTATGAACTACGATATTGAAAAAAAGAGCCGAACCTGTATAGTGTATATGGAAAAAGCGTCGTAGTACTTCAGTGCATATAAATCATACATACGTTTGGAGAAAAACATGTCAAGTTTTATTCTATACGTTCCCAAAACTTCATCAATGTCTTTAGACAAAGAAATTTTGTTCAGTAGGAGTTTGGACATTTTTGACTTTGAAAAAAATAGTAAATGCTACAATATACTTAAACCTTACAGAAAAAGGAATTGTACATGCAGGTGGATATTTAATATATCATGATGATAAAATCTCTAAAACTGACTACTACACAGTCTATTAAAAAAAGCAGAAGTCTGTCAAACCTAAGCTGATCGATAGCAAAATATATTCAAATGAAATTAAAAATAAAAGTTATATAAAAATCAACCCCGGGCAGTATGTAAAACGCTCTAATCACTGAAAGGAAACCAACAATTATTGTGGTTATTGGGAACAATTTTATATTTAATTAAACTTCTTACAATAAAGTCAATTACAGCATAGATTTAATTTTACTAATTTGAGAGTGGGAGTCATCAAAAGTTTAATAATTATTTTTAATTACTTTATCCAATTGAATTTTTAGCTGTAAAATGTGATATCGGTACTTTTTAGTTAAACAAAAACTTTGAAAAAATTCATGGGAAAACTGCACACATGTGCAACAAAACAACTTTTGTCATGTTTCAAATTAATGTTTTTTTATCAAAAATTGTTAAACCAAAGGTTTTTGCCACGACGAAACTTTTCAAGTTTACGTTTCTCAAAAACCATATGACTAAACAGTTAAAAATAAGAAAATAATTATAATGTTATACAAAATCGTCTTTATATTTTTATTGATTAGGCTTGGTTCTGATTCAACTTTTGTTTATTTCATTTAAAAACGATTTTCATTTTTCGAGATAGGTTTGCAGCAGAATCGAAGAAGTACTTTCAATTATTTTTTTCAGAATTAACAAAACATGGATATTGCTGTTACAAATTTTCTGTTACATTTATTCAGATGCTAGTCTATTTTTTAGGTCGAACATATTATTAGCTTGGTAAACTTTTTGGATAGTAATAAAAGAACGAACCAATCAAAGGCACACTTAGAAATCTGTAGTTTCGAGGAAGAAGGAGATAAATCTGAAATTGTGATGTGGATTTTGGGTCTTCGATTTTTCTCAATAGGGAGATATGATCATACGTGAAGGCCGTAGTTGTTTGGCCTGCGGTTTTATGCCAGGAGATTTTGACAAATTAAATAGGTACATGTGTCTAATTTGTATGCCGTAAAGTTTTTCTCAAGTTAGTAAACGTTTTTGATTAGTAAGCCATGAAAGAATCAATCGAAAGCTGTCGCATAAATGAGCAATACAAAAATTTTTCTTTGCTTGTTGCGAAAGGAAGTCATGTGGGAAAGTTTGTATATTTAAAGCAAGCAATGCTTAGGTGATGTACGAAACTATAGGAAAAAGTGGATGAAATATGAGAAAAGTGAGGAGACATGGAAAAAATTTGGGTGGGTTATGGAAAGATCTAGGAAATGATCGAGAAATGTTGGAAAGGTATAAGGAAAGTTGAACGAATAAATTGGGAAGATATGCAGACCAATACATTTTAACTGTATTAGTTAAGTTCTCGTTTTAAAATTACAAAACTTCTGCAGTTACAACGGATCACCTACATTAAATCGTATAAAACTTAACAAAATAGCACTTAAACCGCAGTTTAAATCATTTTAACAAAATATTGTTACTTTTTTCCGCACCATAGCCTGGTCTGCAGCTTCCAGCTTCGAGATTGTTTGGTATTAGGGCTTTACAATGGTTTTTTTGGATGAAAGTACATCTGCATAAAATGAATTTTTACACAATTTAGCTTTAAAAGCTTTATATTGTTTTAGATGGTAAATAAATATTTTCAATAAAACTATAGTATAATTTTGGTAATTCAAACTTGTGTAACTTGAAGTATTGATAATGAGAAAGAAATTTAGAAAAAAGTTTTACTGTATCACCAAAATTAGCTTATTTGTAAACAAATAACTTCTTCTTTTCAATTAATTTAAGTCTTAAGGCCTGTTATTTCTAACATCTGCATCGTTTCCTTGGAATTATTAGTTCTATGCGTATATAAATATTTTACATCCATTAGATAGCTTGCTGGGTTGGCCTTCAGATGTGCCTGTACGTTGGTTTTTATGGAAGTCATTGCAAATAAATGTAAAATTAACATTGCTTTTATAACCAATCATTTTCTATAATCTAAAACCTTTATTTCCTTTAGCATGGTGAATTTCAAAAATATTTCAAAGTGTTATTTTAGCAAATTTATAAATTGAAAATACTTATATTTTATAGTAGCGTATAATATTTTCATTGGCGTCTTTTAAATATATTTTTATTGTAAACTGTTTTTGAAATAAACTTTATTGTAGTCATAGGCGCCGGTACGTGAGACTTTTGGATTTGAACTTCCCCTGTTGTATGTGACTATTTCTTTTGATATTTTATGTTTGCAATTGAAATTTTTTGTTTGCGAGTTATTTATTGAAATAGTTTCTTGCAAACAATTATAATATAACCATTAATAATTACAGGTTGACCACCTTTTTTCTTGTGTACTGTAGCCTTTGAAACTGAGTTTTACATAAGGGAACGTATCCATACTACGTGACCCGTTTAGGGGGGGGGGGGGCAGGGGGGTCTTCAAAATACCACGCTTGGTCACCGGGGCGGGGGAAGGGGCTTAAGTTTTTGTCACGTAGTCAATATCTTTTAGGGAAATCTCGCGCTTTTTTGAGCTATATTCAAAAATAAATGAAAAGAAGACTTTTGTTTTTAAATAAAGACAAATATGAACCAATTTAATTTTTTTTTAACTTTGTGTTTGCAAAAAATGGTTTAAAACCATATTTATGAACTACTACGTGACAAAATTGAGGGAGGGGGGGGGTCTTGGCATATACTACGGATGGTCACCGAGGGGGGGAGGGGGTAAAAAATTGTAAAAAATAGGTCACGTAGTATGGGTACGTTCCCTAATGGTCGAAACTTTTGCAATTGAATAATTTTGATAGATTTTAAGAGTCCGCTTATATCTTAGAATTCCTTTTGTTTTACTCTGAACTTCTTCTTCTTTAGGTGCCTATCTAAATCCTGATGTTGGCTATTTCCAGGCTAAGCCAAGAAGACTTAAGTAGGGAAATATTAATAAGGTGGTTTCCCGTTGCCTTCCCTATTGGCGTTTTACATTACGTATAGATGACGTTGTAATTCAACAACATGGACGACATAAGTAGTACATCTGCTAAATTAAACCTATGTTAAATATTGCATTTTACGTTGTTTACATTGGAAATCGTGTTTTTAAATCAATTTAGTTCGTATTAGTTAATTATATAACCTCCGATTTGTTCATATTTAACGATAAGTACACGCTAAATATTACTTAAGTTAGTTACCATTAAGGACACTACGTGGCGTTTCACTAATGTAAAACGCCAATAGTCTACAGATCGATGTTGGATATTTAGATCACAGCATACATTCGACGCAATCAAGATTAGAACCGCAGTTTTTCAATCACACGTCTATCTATGTTTGATTTACGCCAGACTGCTGGTCTCTACTTCTACTTACTCTGAAGTACTCCGAGTAATATAGTATAAAATTGATTGGTGTAAAACGTGGGTCGGTGACTTAAAACTAAACAATTTAGGCAATTTTTTGAAATATCTTATGTTAGCAAAAAGTCTTTCAATAAAAACGACCCATTTTGGTTTGCAAATAAAAACCATTATTTCTTTGAAAATTATGAAAATCTTTATTTCATTATAAAGAACAATGGATACCATTAGTTATGCCCGTGTGTCACGGTCAAAATTTTCATCAATATTTTGATGATAATGTTGATAGATCTGACGTCATTAAATATGTTTTAAGGGAGAGTAACACCTTTGAGCTTCGAAAAAATTCATTTTTTTTTTTTTGCTTAAATGATACTTTGATATGTATAGAATATAATTCCATTGATATTGAGTCAATGTGGGACTCCGTTCATGCGTTCATGATTAAATAGCGATGTTTGTAAGTCGCTCTGTAGCGCCATCCATAAGCTACTAATTACAAATATTCTCATACTAAAACTTTAAATGCTATTTTTGAAAAATAACATTTTTCAAGCTGGTGTACAAGATAACTTCCACAATTTACATTAGATTGACATCGCACAAAATTTTTTTTACTCTAAATTAACTTATCTATGGAAGTACGTAGCCGTTTTTCAATTGGATTATTAGTTTTTAATTTGCTACATATTTTATACAAGGTTTTCATTAAAAATTGATACACTTTTCTTTAAATTAGTGTAAATTTCACAAAAATTAATATTTTTCAAAAATCCTACGTACTTCCATAGCCAATCTATCACAGATTAAGAAATTTTTTTAGATTTTTGTTCTACATTATACCAGTTGGCCGTAATCCTGTACATCAGCTAGACCCACGTGACGCAAAGGGTCTTCTTTGACAGAGTGGATGACACGTTTTTTAATGATTGTTTTATATGAAAAAATATATTTTATAACTATAATGTATAATAAAAAGACCCCTTAAAACCGATTTTTGATTTTCCTATTCTTTATGTGTTAAAAAAAATTGTGAAAAACCAGGTTAAATTTCATATTCAAAGGTGGTACTTCCCCTTAATCAAAATTTATAGGTAAGTCACACGATCAAAATTTTTATCAATATTTTGATTAAAAAGCAGTCTGCTGTGAATAATAGATTATCAGAAGTGAGGTTAAAAGCGTACGTGTTGAAAATGACACTGTTAGAAAACGAACACAAACGAAGCACATCAACCAATCAAAACCATTTTTTCATCAAAATTATAGAAACGGTTGTATTCCATCAACATATTGATGTGAAGTCATTAAAATAAAAGCATCGTTTAACGGGTTATAAATTTTTAACAAACTGTCTCACGGTCAAAACGGTTTTGATAAAAATTATCATCAAAATATTGATGGAAATATTGACCGTGGGACACGGGCATTATGAAATAACACATCATTCAAATGTCCTCCACGGAATCGTTTGCAAGAATTAATTTGTTAAACCCGATTTTTCATGACTCTTTCACACAAATCAGGCCGTATGTCAGTAATTATTTGTTTAATATTGATTTGTAAATAATGGAAATTTTCTAAATGATTGCCTCAACCCAATCCCTGATTGACTTTACTATCTCCATAAAAAGAAGTCAAGTGAAATTAAATCATCGCTGAGAATGATTTCATTTTGAAATTTTGGACTATTTTCAAGATATTTTAAGCAGCAATTACTGAATGTATTGAGTTTAAATGATCTTGTGATTTGAGTTGTTGTATCAAAACAACCTTGTAAGGATCTAATTTAAAATCTTTTTTTTAAATTATCCGCAAAGATGTGTGGCGCATGCCTAGTTCCTGTGAACGACGAGAAATCGCTTTTTCTCAAACAGCATCAATATTTTCTTCACTGATGCTTGCATTTTTTTGTCTCACTGAGAAAATCCAGAATTTTATTTAAATTAATTTTTTTTTTTTTTAGTTTATTAGGGTTAAAAACTGTAAAGGCCGTATTACACGTGTGTAAATTTGTTAGAAAGTTTGATAACAACCCATTGATTGGTTGAACCAACCAACATCGGTACCAACATTAATTTGTTTGACCAATCAACGAGTTATTACCAAATTTGCTAACAAATTTGTTAACAAATTTACACACGTGTTACACGGCCTTAAGGGTGGATTGTAATACGACAATACATAATATAATAATTATAATCAGTTTCGATTTGCCTATATTTGGATAAGATACAAGCAGAAAGACACTTAAATGAACAATAATTATATTTCGGGGTATTGTGTAATAATGAAAATGTTATGCATAAAATAAGTAAATAATTTTAAATATATAAATTATTAACTCGTTGATATTAAATTATATTAAAACTTCAAAATATCGAGTTATTAATAAATTAAAAATTAATTAAAAGATTTCTTGAGCTTTCAAACGATTATTTCGTCCGTCATCAGAATAATATACAGATATTATATAAACAAGTCATGGAAACAGAGAACAAGTATTGTCATTTGAATGGTGACTAGATAAAATCTAGGACCGTGAGTTAGGAAAAACCTAAATTGTGTTCCGGCAAAGAAGGAAAACCTAACTCCAATACGTAAAAAACTTAAAGGAGTAATTGGCTGTAAATGTTGCTTAAGCCATCAATGTCAGTTTGCCGGTTCATTGTGTTGTTGGTCTTCTTTATGCAAATCATTTCATGTACCAGCCGATCTTTATAATTGGGAACAGACTTGATGATTTTAGTGTTTTCGAAGTCCGCAGTATGTCCATCTACTAAGATATGTTTGGCGATGGCCGTTGATTCTGGCTTATTACATCTGATGGTTGAGATGTGACCACCTATTCTTTTCTTCAACCATTGGTTGGTTTGTCCGATGTACACCAAGTTACAATTTGTACAGTCCACTTGATATATAAGGTCAGATTTTTTCTCAAAAGGTATCGGATCTTTAAGTTTGGTATATAAGAGACCAATGTTGTTAGGAGATTTTAACACAATTTAGGTTTTTCCTAACTCACGGTTCTAGATTTTATCTAGCCACCGTTCAAATGACAATACTTGTTCTCTGTTTCCATGACTTGTTTACATAATATCTCTATATTATTCTGATGACGAACGAAATAATCGTTTGAAAGCTCAATAAATCTTTTAATTAATTTTTAATTTATTAATAACTCGATATTTTGGAGTTTTAATATAATAAAATAAGTAATTTATAGTTTTACAGATATAATGCAACTGAAAGAAAGTATAATCGCTCCCAGTTGAACTCGTATTTTTAAATGCAATAAATATTTCAAATATCAAACACATATCAATAATTAAGGACAGGATAAAACAAACACACCCATAATGCAGATTAAATGCAATCAGTCGTTGATTTTTCGATAGATCCAATAGTTTTAATATATTTTATAAGCAGATTACGTTTGAAAATACGAGGGTTCTGTCGATAAATCACGGATTTGCTAAAACGCCCACATAATTCATAGATTAGAGAAACTGGAGCCGATACTCAAATAACTTAAATACGATTGTTTACGTTAGAATCGCGGTATTTAATTAAGGTTAAAATTTTCTTTTTACTCACTCGGAAAAATTTATTGACCTTTTACTAACAGATTAACGATTTTTCTTAGGCTACCACTTAAATTATATTATGCAATTAAATATTTAATTTTTTTTATGTTTTAACAAATACACCTGATATTTATAAAAAAGGAAAAATGAAAATGGAATGAGATAAATAATTAAAATAGAAGAAAGAATGTTAAACCAATAAAAAAGTTTCATTCGTGAAATATTAACGAAAAGTTGGGCATTTTAATTTTTGCGGCTCTGCGAATTTCTATTTCTCCCTGATGGTATAAACCGTAAAGATTACAAATGAAAATATTATTAAGCTTCTGTTTTCGCGCTTTCTTTAACATAACCATCTTGAAAATTTTTCTGGTTTAGTATAGTACATTCGAGATAAATTGCTTTTATCTGGCATAATATTCAATTTAAAACATCAAGAGCATATCCACAGCTATAAACCAAAACAAAAACACATTTTTACATACATTAAAATGCAAACGACCGAGCTGGCGCCAATTCATTTCATACTTTACATAAATTGACGATTTTCTTGACCATTTACACCCGCAACCCCTGATTTAGAATTTTTTAGTTAACAAATTGTTAAAGTTTTAATTACTATGGCACTCACTTAATGTTTTTTTTTTTTTCAGGAAAAAGTTTTACTTTGTCTATCATCGTGTCGACTAGTCCACCGCAAGTTGCGACGTACAGTAAAGCAATTAAAGTAACGGTCGATGGACCAAGAGAACCAAGATCAAAAACAAGACAGCAAATGCATCATTTTCCTTTTGGACCAAGACCCTTTGGTCCCGATCCGTTAACGAGTGGCCTTCCTTTTAAATTAGGAGGTGAGTTACGTTAAAAGTAATTTGAATTGTAATTTATTAGGGTTAGGGTGAATAAAATAAAAATATTGCTTTTTGTTCAGAAGAAATTTTGATGTAAAACAGAGCAAATCATAAGATTATATTTTATTGGCACTTATGTCGTTTCTCTAAACTATTCTTATGTGCCATCATAAAATTATCTTAACTACTTTGTACCGAACTTCGGTATTATAAAATTTTTCAAGTTATAAACCAACAACTTGAGCCCAATTAATTAGACACTTCATGATGTGATATTAAAATTAATTAGCATGAATTATCTTTGTTTCAAAATCTTTAACTACCCAATGAAACATAAATTGAACACTTGATAAAAGTGCAAATTATTCAGACCGAAATGATACATCCGTGACGTATAGATAATTATTTTAGCCAAATGCATAAGTTCCTATGGCAACCAAAGCACTAGACAAAATATTTCAATCGGTGAAAATCATCCTGAAATCCTCTTATTTTGGATAATACCCCAGCACAGCCGATTAATACCACGAATTGGGGGAGGCTGCAGTATCTACTGAGTTTAATTGTAAAAGAGTACAATAATCATTATTTCTCTAACTAGCAATCATAAAAAATAGTTATTAATTTCTACAGGTAATAACTTGATTTTATATAGTAGCAGATGTTTATTTAATTAAAAACTTGATTAAATTTTTTAAAATTGTAATTTGGTTACTTTCAGGATCATAATTTTTAACCGATTGCTTTTGTAATAATCCCACATTGTTAGGGTTTCTGTAATTGTGATTAATCAACGTAAGAGTACTTATGTTTACAATTTAGTTGAACGTTAAACGTTTGTCATTGATTAGAACACTTAACATTTATCATGTTATTCAACCCTTTCTGCAATAACAGAATCGAGCTTTCTAATGAATAAATGGGTAGTGTAATATCGCTTCAGTAGGTGGCGTATGTTTTGCATTTGAGGAATATCGCCGAATTAACCCTTTATCAATACATGAACCAAAACCAAATTGAAACATTCCAACTGGGTATAATTTTATTTTAATAAACATAAATTCAATAGTTTCGAACTATAAGGCGTTGTCAGACAAAACAAAAACATAAACTTAACCAAACAGTTTTGCTTATTTTGTATTGCACGATGCTTTTAAGGTGCAAGTATAAGCTTTAACACGATGTTAAAGGAGTCCAGAGGGTGGCAATTTGCAGTCGGAAGGTGTCATTAGTCAGGTGTCTAAAACACGCGCGGTGTTACTGATTACAAGCTTGACGTCACGAACGCGGCTTCCTTTTACCATTGAATAGCTGCCTGCCTTCTTTCTCCTTAAAATCTGTTAAATTAGTTAAAGATTTATTTGTTCTTTCATTAATTAAACCATATTCAATTTGGTTAATATATTTGGCGACCTATGGCCAAAGCTTTTCTGGAGTTTGCTTTTTAAAAATTTGCCTCGTTTTTTTATATTTACTTAATTAATTAACAGTTTGGTTTTATTATTACCCGATGAGAATTACAAAAAATGCTGGAACAAATACTAATGGACTGTATTGGTATCATGTACCAATTTACTCTATGTTACGAGCCGAAATACGAGTGTACACGTAAATATCAACCTACAATTTTACGTGGAATTCGAATCACAACACAAACAATTTAATAGTCAATGGAATCCTTTTTTACTTATTATATACTACGCTCAACAACCAAATTTCAACTTTTATATAAAAAAAAAATTTGAAAATGGAATACGGTCATAAATTGAATGACTCAATTATTCAGCCGCAAACCAATTGGGAAGAACGACATTATGTCAGATAAACATTGACAATGATCGAAGATGGAGATGGAGACGGTTTCAAACCAACGCAACGGCTGGATACTGAAGAGATTTAAGAAAAGAGGAAAGATATTTTTTAAGAAGAAATTTTAGCGGTGTTTAATCTATGCTGTGAGGAGCTGTTAGTCCATTAAAACGGTGTCCTCTAAAAGCAATATTTAAACATAAAAAAATTAAAATATGCCATTTCAACAACTTGGCGAAATTGAAGCATCATAGAAATACAAAAATTGCTTCAATTAATTCATATTGATCTTTTGAAACCATTCGAACAAATGAGGGACAAAATAACTACTAAGTAAAAAAGTTAATATCAAATATTTGGTTATTGTCGTATTGCAAAATTAATGATCATATGAGTCAAAAAAAACTTCAGCTTGAACTGAGAATAAACAATAAAGTTGATTTAATTGTTGATAAAAAGTTGATAAAATTGTAAGTTTTCTCTGCAAAGCGACAACCAAAGTACATATATGAGAAAATCTTTCCTAGATTTTCTCCAGATAAATGAAGAAGGCTGAAAAATTAGTGATGTGCGTATAACCCATAACTTCTATGAATGACCAAGCTGTCCAGAAGGTGCAGTAAGTAAATTTCTGCAATTTAAATAATGTTCGACAATTTTCAAGTTGGAAAGTTTTATGTATCATAAAAATTTTGTATGGCCACATGTGAATTAGTTGTCACGAATCATCATGACTTTAATTTTTGTTGATCGTTTGAAATCAATACGTCCACTAAAACTCAAATTTATAGAACATTGAAAAGTGCTTAAAACATTCAGGTTATATTTTTTTAATAAAAATTACTTTTCGGTTTTAAAATGTACTTGCTCCAAAGATAGTAAATCCCATTAAACTTATGATAAGTAAATTCGTTATTAACATAAAAAAATTTACCATTAATTACAAAGAATTTTATTTTAAAATTTAAAGCATAGTTGACACATGTGTGACTTAGCTCTACATTTTTACCATATGCGCTCACTGGCATCGAATGACCTACATAAAACCAGTGGCATACTTGAATTTTATTTTTAAATTAAATTTTTGACTTGCATGGTTTCACAAAGTCAGCAGGCTTTATAATTACAGCGTTAAATGTTCTTTGTGAGTTTGTCCAGTAACATTTCATAATATCTATTTATTTAATTTAAAAGTGTCAGCTTTGTGTTACAATTTCGTAAAATACAAGTAATTTTAGTAACAAAAAATTATTATTTGTATACAAAAAGCGATATTATTATTCTTTTTGAATTCTACAACTATGTACAATTAATTACCAACTATAAGAAAATTTGAAACATTACCGACGAGCTTATTTTTTTATGAAAACGAAAAACTGCAATATCCACATTTATGAGTATCCCCGATTAATTTGGCATAATTGGAAAAATAAAATTTTGCCATTTTTCATTTAAAAGGGAAATTTAATTTATCATTGTCATACTGTAGTATTCATAATAAAAATTTTCATTAAATCAATGAATATTAACCAATGAACAGAAACTCCAATGTAATTTTGATCATTTTCTCAATACAGTAAAACCTATTATAAACCGGAGTCACACAGGACCGAAAAATGTTCCCTTTTAAGCAAGTTCTGACTTTTCTAATATTATTGTCTAAAGTGGAAGAAAAACTTCGTAAGACGGAAATTATGGTTTTTATTAACTTAAATAAGCAAACGGTACCTACTTTAAAATATCAGAACAGGAGTTTATGACTTAATTCGTTAATTACTCTGAACCTCTCATATAGAAACAAGAGAACTAATAAATGTCATTAAATAAAGCTCTGGGGTTTTAATGTCACTTTAAACGGTAGCTTCCAAGTATAGCATATTAAAATTAACAAAACCTTATAAACATTTAATATTTAATGATAAGGGAGAAGCCGTTAAGCCTTGGTTAACCTTCGACACATTGAAAATTAATGATAATAAATTTTTTTTAATCGGAGAATAGCCAATTTTGTGAAAATTATAATAAATGGTAATTTTAATTTTTTTTATGTGTAGGTGCGTGGGCTGTTAGGAAAAGTTTCTGGAATTTAGTATTTCTAGTGGTGTCAAGTTTTTTTTAACTATTTTAACATACAATTTAGTTGACAGTTCATACTTAAAAGTAGACAAGTTTTATTTACAGAGCATTTTAAAAACAGTAATTCTGCGAGAAAATTTTCGTGCCATTTTTTTATCATTTTAAATGTGGTTTAACTCCAAAACAATCTATCAATCGACTTGTTTTGCTTTTTCAAAATAAAGCACCATCCAAGAGTATTGTTTACAGCTGGCTTTCCAATTTCCAGCGTAGACGCACCACTCTCACTGACCAATTTTGTACAGGTCGTTCTGCAACGTCTGCTGTTGCAACTAATGTTACTGATGAACGTGAAATGATTGAGAAAGATCAGCACTCCATATATCGAGAGATTCAAATATCCTTAGACATTGACATGAAAGCAATACACACGATTATTCATGATGATTTAGACATACGAAAGCTTTGCAGTAGTAGGATCCCACACAATGTGGTAGAACTTAAAAACAAAGTCATGTCAAATGGTGCAAACAAATGCTCAAAAAATTCAAACGAGGGTTTTTAATTAAATTCAAGTTTATCTGATTTGTCACCTAATAACTTCTTTTTGTTTTCTAATATCAAAAATGAAATTCTTGGTGAGCGCTTTTTGTAGCTTAAAGCAGCTGTTGGTTCATTTCCAACACTGGAAGTAATTGAGACATACAGAGAAATTTAAGTATCCTTAGGCAATGATATGAAAGCAATACACACGATTTTGAATATACATTTAGACCTGCAGAAGCTTTGCAATCGTAGGATCTCACACAATTGGACTGAACTCAAAAACAAGGTCATATCATATGGTGCAAAACAAATGCTCAAGAACTTCAAACGAGGTCTTTCAAATTCACCTAATGACTTCTTTTTGTTCCCAAATATCAAAAATAAAATGCGTGGTTAGCGCTTCTCGTCGCCTGAAGTAGCTATTGAAACATTTCAAACAGTGGTTTCTGAGGTATCATCTTCAAAGTGGAAAAAATGTTTTACTAATTGTTCAACGTTCGCAAAAATTTATCGTATTGTTTCCGAAAACTTTTTAAGCAGCCTACGTATTCGATTTGTAACATTTCATTTCAGCATCCTTAATGGTCATTAACTTGTCAATTTCTTGAAGGTATATTGCGCATCTCTCTTTGCAGTACCTACTGCTTGATGCCAAAACATTTTCAAATAATTTATTCATATGAGTTTTGAATAATTTTGAAGGCTCCAAGAAAAAATATTAAAATTTTGCTTGATTGCTTTTTTTCACTTAGCATTTTGTGTAAAACTTCCTTACTAAATGATTAAAAATATCCCAGTCGTTTATCATCGGAATCGAACTAATTTACTGAAAATTGCAGTCAAAAGTATAGCTGATCTTTTTAAATATCGTCAGTCCGTTCAATACATGAAAATTACATTGACTGAATGTAGTCAAATTACCTTCTACATTAATAATATTTAAGTCACCCTACTGCTCATTTATGATAAAATATCCATTTTAAAATTTTTAAATCATTATTGGAGTTTACACTCTCTGAATTGGATTTCTTTAATGAAGAAAAGTGTAAGAAACTTGTAAAAGCACCGTAAATTTTATACAACCTTAAAAACGCATTCATTCTATAAAATTCTGCAACGTACAAACTTGATATTTTTTTAATTGGAGCAGAATTGAAAAAGCAATTTCTAACGAGAAAAACAGAAAACGTTTTGTGAAACATGATACAGCAAGAGCAAGAAAACGATACAAGGAGACGACAGAACTGCTAGGTAGGAACGCGAATAATTGAGTTATAGTCTCGCCTTCTGCTACTTGTGATATCTTTGGGGTGTTAAGCAGGCATCCAAATGTCCTCAAATATAACACTCAAAAATATAACGCTATGTTCTCAATAATTTTAAATATCACTAATAAGTAAAATTTTTATGATTAGTGATTTAACCTTCTCGATGAAAAATATTTCTCAGGAAGTTTATGGCTTAACCGCATTTATATGGTAGCATATTTTTCATTTGGATATTTATGCAAGCAGTATAGTATTTAATATGCTGAAGTAGACTACCTTAATTGAAAACCTCTTTGACAAGAATGCAATTTTAATTTACTCGACTATGCACTTAAATTAGCAGTTTTATAATTAAATACCTCGAGAACTAAAATTTTTATTTTGCTTGCAGGTAAATATTTAGACGAATTTAAATATCACAAGTGCCCTACTCTCAAAAGTAGATTAATTTAAAACTGATGCTTCAAATATATTCACATCATAAGATTTCACGTACTAAGGCCATCATCACGACCTTATTTCTGTTATTCTACTAATGCATTCCCTCTGTGAAAGAGAATTTTATCTTAACACATTCCAACAATTACTTATAGTACCTTACCTGTTCTCTTCGGATATTTTCGAAGAAGAATTTTGTAGGTTGAGAGAGCTTCACAAGGCAAAGGAATGACGCAAAATGAAAATATAAGTTTATTTCACAAAGGTTAAGAAAAAAAAAGATTTTAAGTTAATTATTTTGGAGTAATGAATAAAACCGAAACCTTCCGACAAATTTGAATCTTACTTTTGTAAGAGATGGTAACCCTTTAATGCCGCTCTAGCATTAGTCTTGCTCTGTTTTAAAGGGGTTGAATAATCACCAACCCAACACCTCAGCTTAACCCTTGCAAGATAAATGTCATTCCGCCCCTCATTACTCCGGCAATCAACTTACGAAATCTATCTGAGAACGTAGCTAAAAATCCCCAGCATTGTTAACACGGCTCAGTCCGGATGCCCGCTTTAACGAAGTTTTTCCTTCGAGGGATTCTAAACGAAGTTTTTCAGTTGTAAAAGGATGTTTTTATGCCCCAGGCTTATCTTTAAGGGCTACTTTAATTGTGAGAGAATCTTCTAAATTTTCTTTTCGCTCTTACGCCCTGAATTTTTTAAATTGCCCTATTTACTTTCTACAGAGATTAGATTGTTTTTATTTGAATTAGTACCCACTTATGCTTGATATTTTTTAGCCTTTGATCGTTAATTACTCTTGATTAATTTTTTTATTAAAATAAACTGTAAAGGAATTTTTCATTTATTTTAGAATAAATTAAACTAATTGAGCAGTTTTAATTTATAAATTTAAAAAAATTATCCGATGCGAAGTTTGGAAACCTTTTTTGTTGAACATAGTAAAATTTAATAATGTAAAATTATTTAAGCTAAACAAACAAAAATATTTAATTAAAATTAACTTTTATTAAGGTAGAGACAAGTCAAATTGGTAAGAGAATTGATTTTAAATCAATATTAGAGCAAACAAAACATAACCCATTCGGAAGGAACATAAAACATGCCCGAGTTTAAACGCAAAGCGACCCAATATTGCAACCCAAAGCAAAGTACATGATACTGCAGTAGCTCTGTAAAATCTTGAAAGAAAATATTATCCAGGGTGACTTACAAGCGAAAGGGTTAACTTCAAGACGTGCTATTGGTTGGGTGGGGCACCCTCAAACCCGATTGGTGCGCCGCAAGGACCTGGCTGTTAACCTTTACTACCAAGATCTATACCGAGATGTGTTGCGCTCGCAGGATTCTAGTTTCCAAGTTATTGTTTGCAGGAAATATAGGATTATGAAGCTTATTATTGAGTCCTTAGGCAGGATGTTATTATGCCTGCTAGAACTTGGCATTTTCTCATATAAGAGAATAATATAGCTATCAAATTTACCATTTTCCTATTATCTTTTCTGCAGGCTATTATACACAAACTAAATTTTCTTTTATTATTACTACAACTCGAAATAAATGTTTTGTTTTATTTTTAAAATAAATTAAATATTTTTTTTCTTTATTACTATTTTAAATTATTCGTTTACTTTCAGGCATAGCCCACCATTTAGCTGGATTACCAGGTTCTCCACCCGACTGGGTAACACTAACAGGACGTCATCATTATGCACCAACTCCATTTTTACCACATCATCATTCTCATTTTCCGACACATATGTTTGCAGCCTTAGAAAATCGACCCTTAAATACATCACCTAGGATAGGTAATATTGAGTTTCAACAATTACTAACTTATAATTAATTGAACCATTTCCAATTATTTTTAGAAGCGAACCCTACATCTCTTGGACCAATTAGCATAAATTGTCACAATGGATTAAGTACCACTTCACGCGACGGTTCACCCACCCAAGTTGGTCTCTTAACAACGGCAAAACCATCACCTTCACCACAAGAAGACGACATATCAGTTACAGCGTCGCCAATACCATCACCACAACTGCCTCCAACATTTCCAGGCATTTCATCAAATTCAACGTTTCAAAATAACAACTTACTTAACAATGCGCTAGCAGCCAGTTTATTTTTAAACGCACCTCTTTTGCCACCACCTGGACAGTGGCTGTATTCCCAATTATATCCACCAGACTGGCCTTGGATACACCTCCGCAATTCATCGTTAATGTCCGTTAACAACACAAGCTCCCCACGCGAATTTAAATCGGAAAATCTAAGAATCCAAGCTGACATCAATTCAGATAACGAAAAACAAAATAATAACAACGAAGATGACAATCGTAGATTAAAGGACGAAGGAATAAATTTAACTGTAGCAAGAGTCAGAAAAGCGGCGGTAACTTTAGTTAGACAGAAAAACGACGGCGGTGCTTCCGACAAAGACACAAGTAGTAAAAATTCGCGTACTTCCAGACATTCGGATGTATGGAGACCTTATTAATTAATAAGTGGAAAATTAAAAATCAGTGTTAAGACGTGCGTCATTAAGCATGCTGAATTAATTTTACAAATCTAAATTTTTACAAAAATTCGTGGATATAAAAATATCTTAATGCCCGTCCCAAACACAGTGTATGTAAATATACGAATAGGTGTATAAAAGAGATAAACGATGTATTTTATTTTCAAAATTTCATATTTGATAAGAATTTTGTTGTTTCAATTGTTTTGAGCACTTATGAATATCAGAATTAAATTTCCTGTTCAACGTTGAAAAATTCCGTGTTGGGTGGATGAATAAAAATGAGGTCGATGCTAAATGCTTAAGATAGAGAGCAGATGCTTCGACAAAATATGACTTCCTGAGTGTGGTGTTAAGCATGTTCTGGCAGGCTAGGAAACGGAAAAGTTCGGTTTTGTTCCTAGTCGCGCCACATACACTGCTGGGAAATTAGAGGTAGTACAATGGGTTCGATGAGGCCTAAGTGCATGAGAGCTTATCTTGCCCTTCATAATAAAATCCAAAATCATTATGTCCAATTTTTTTTAGAAAGTACCTACTTCAGCTTTTCCGGATATGAAGTACCTACTTTTAGTAGACTTCAGTAATGAGAAAGGTTCAAATGCAATTTATTTAGGTTCTAAATAACTTTCTATCTTTCCACTTTTTATGTGCGTGTTACAGATCTTTAATTGTCATCATGTAATCTCATAGTTTAGCGTTAGAATGTCCTTCGAATCCAAATTTATTTGCTCCGTGTATTTTTTTCTACACAGCTCCTACTTTTTGAAGTATGAACTATGTACCTTAATACTATCTCAAAGTAGATGCTATCAATTGTAGTTTTTGCTTTCAAAAGTAAAATAAGCACTTAAGAAAGGTAGAATCTACTTTGCCCATTAAGCACATACTACAAAGTATTAACGCGTGCTACATTTTTATTCACACCACCCATGTACCATATTGAAATGAACGTTGTTCAGGTAAATTTCAACCTGATTCATTTGTACCTAATCTTTGTCCAGGCCATATTTTAAAAGTCACATTTGATTTAATGAAATGTGTAATACTGTAGATAGAGAAATGGCTGTTTATAACATACAATGTAATAATAGTTTTAGAATTATTTCTGTTAAATAAACTAAATCATTTAATAGTAGTCGTTTCATTTTATCTAACTCCGTTTAAATACACAATAAATATTTATAACCTCTTATTAAAAATGTAATGCCTACTTGCGAAGATTAAAAATATTAACAGGAACATCAATAGTAATTAAATTTTATTACAAGAAATTGCCAACTTCACAAAAAAATGCCGAAAACTACAGTTTCAAACAAAGGGTGGCAAGCTACATGAATGGGAAAGTAATCACCCTTAGAAACTTTATGATGACGTCGGAAGAATCAGGTCAAATAGAAGTACAAAAAAACAATCGTTTAAAATTAGTTAATAACCTGTGAAGAGGTGCTTAATTTTTATTGTTATAACTTTTCTGATATTATTATTTCATGCGGTATAGGACTCTTAAATAATTATCATTTTAATTAGTCGGAGAGCGTAGTCCTAATTAAAGCAAGCTTTTAATTTTCCACCGATAACTAACTCCACATGAAATCTATAATTGAGGTCAACATTAAAAAGTCAAGTTAGAAACTTTTAATGACTTTTATGCCGCAAACCAAAATTTAACATCTTGAAGAATCGACTAAGTGTAATCAAGTAAATAGTAAATTTTTGTTAAATCAACAGCACTCCCTTGTACACAATAAATCCTTTTTTATGCCCAATTTTCAGTTCATTCAATTCCAACCCTTTCTTTTATAGACAAAAGAATTTGAATGCATCCCCAATGATTTGAGACACTTAAAATAATTGTTATTTTCTCTTAACGCTTAAGATCCCGATTAAGCTAAAGAAATTTAAAAATTCTCTCCTCTTTTTGTTTTTTTGTAATTGAAAAGACTTCTCTCAAATTTCTGACTTACAAACAACGCTAGGGTCGTGTAATTAAAGAAATGCACAAGATGGAATGGCAGTTGTTGGAAGATGCTTTTATTTTTCTATAACTTCTCGGGATACATAAAATTTAGTATTCGCTTAAAACAAATTGTTAAAATAATTCACGGCAAAGGACGGGATGTGGGGGACTGGGGCTAATCAAGAAATTGAAGTTTCAATAAAAGCCATCATTAATTCTGAGTTTGGGGTCTCTCCGATCTAGCTTACATGACGTTACAGTAAAACAGTAGACCAGATGAGCCTTTAACTTACCCTAATAAGGAAATACCTTGGTAAGACTGCAAAATCTAAAAGGGCAACATTTTTCAAATGGTCGCCACTGCGTAATTTGAACAAATGAATGCTGGCGAACTAAGCAAATTACATTCTCACATGGATGTTCTCTATAGATGTCGAGCAAGTTGCTCTATTCACTGTATAATGTTCTATTTGAGTAGTGATGATTAAGGTTTTAGATAGTTACGATCAAACGCTTCTTCTTAAATTTTATGTTCGTTATAAAAATACAGCCGTGTTACATCATTAAAAATGTAATATGAAAAGAAAATAACAATCATAAAAAATGGGTTAGGAAAATAAACATCTTTTTAAGAATTAAATTTAGTACAGTAATATTATAACATTATCCTTGTAACCACGGTAATAAGTTCACCTTAAGTCACCAAGTGTGTGTCCAAGTCTGACCCTTGTAATATATTTCCGCGAGGGTCTACCAAACGACCAGCACTCGATCTTATAGCCAATCAACCCCACAACCCTTATCTTAAATGTATCTCGGATTAGACTGCAACTTGGGTTAAACTTTTATACGCAAAACTGTCTACGTTTATTCTTTATTGGCGCAGTCTAAGGTGTAATCGATTCACCAACAAGCAAATTTGAAAGTGGGATATTTGTTATTTCGAAATTTGATTTCCGGCTTGTTAAGGCTCACTATTAAATTTTAAATCACTATTAAAATTTGTTTTTCATTTGAACTACCGAATTAATAACAACTTCAGACGAAATATTATCAAGAAATCACTGAACTGTTACAATGTAAAACTGAACATACACCATAATTATTGATAATAATCGAAGTTGGGAGTACAAAAAGTTTTTGTTTTAAAATATCTTAAACACTTTGAAAAATTGGCACTCATTTTTCCAGTTTATTCAGCTTATCTAGTGCAGACGTTATTGAATTGAAAACCCCATTTTGCATTAACCAAAAGGAAAACTCTAGAACATATTATATAATATGGAAATATAATGATGAAAATGTATATCTGAAAAATTGCCATGAGACGAGAACAAAAGGCAAGTTCTTTGTCACTCACTTTAAAAAATGGTCGACATTGATTAGCATCAAAAATATTGTGTCAATTTTATTAGTTCCAACATTAAATCAGTCAAATTCTTCCTCATGATATGCAACCATGAGGAATTGCATATTAACTGCAACTCCTTGGACCAATTAGCATAAATTGTCACAATGGATTAAGTACCACTTCACGCGACGGTTCACCCACCCAAGTTGGTCTCTTAACAACGGCAAAACCATCACCTTCACCACAACTCAGGAGGTGGTAGAAGTTTGAGAAGGAAGATCATGGACTTTACTGACTTTGTGATACACACTATTTTATTGTACGGTTCATTCGATCCGTTTACAAAACAGCACTGGAAGTTCTTCTTCCACATGTACTGCGCAAGAAATTGACCACATCCGGTCAACTAAAAATGATGCTACTCTACTTAACAAACACTTAATGTTATACATTTATTTATAAATGAACCTGTGAGAACTCCAACAGTGCATATTATATACAACAGAAAGGAGAAAATTTTTACTTATCTCTCGAATACTTACCTATTTAACTAAAATTTTTAAACGGTTATTTGTTGACTCTAGGGTATATTTTTAATGAGTTGAACTGTCTTAAAAACCCACATTTTCAAAGATTCTCGTTTAGGTGGTAGACGGCGCCTCAGAGATATTTTTCATGATTGGACTGTCTCAGATATCCTAGTTAATTAGTTTCGTGGATTTTTTTTTGCTTTAGAAGAGGAGAAATCTTAAGCAAGACACCAACAACAGGCGCTCACTACCCTAATTGCGCTCCTCCTTTGAATTTTAGCTAGGATATGTCGGTAAGACTCAACTACCCGCATTGCCTCGTGCTATATAGGCGCGCCATACAGCCATATAGAGTGTAGCACTGAGCTTAGTAGTTTCCGCTTGCTTGCTCTTGGACCATTCATATTTGGCATTAGCCTTTGAGGAACCGTATGAAATCTTTCAGTCTTGGCTGCCATCCTTAGCAGATGTGCCTTGAAGTTAAGGCTTGTATCCAAGGTTACTCCTAGGCTTACCTACGTGATCTGTGGTTTCACTTCCATGTCCTGTATTGTAAAGTGCAAATTTGGACTGATTTTTTTCTTTCCCGTTACGAGAAGAGCCTCCATTTTTTGGAGTCTGTTTTGAATCTTCCTTTGCAGCAACTATAGCCGAGATGTCGTCCACGAATCCCACGACTGTGACAGTACTGCATCGTAGAAGATTCAAAGATTCAGAAGAAGAAGATTTAGAAGTTCCAAACTGGGACGGACTAAGACGGAAGATTGTGAAACCCCACTCATAAAGGTTATTATTTTTTTAATTAGTTTTTTATCTATTTCTAGTTTCTTTTCTGTCAAGTAGTCCAATAAAATATTTAGTAAGTACTTCTTAATTTTTAATTTAATCAGCGCTTGGTCTACGCAATCCCATCTTACCGAGTTGAATGCGTTTCTCACGTCGACGATGATCACTGCTACCAGCTTCCTGGTACGCCATGTCCCATTTTTTGCGTTTTTGACCGTTTCTATGATATGGCTCAGTGCGTTCGTAGTGGAGAGTCCTTTTCTAAACCCATATTGGTTTGGTGCAAAAACGCCGAAATTCTCCATTTCTTCCTGAAGTCTTTTAACCAAAAGTCTTTCAAACAATTTTCCAAACTTGTCTAGAAGACAAATCAGCTTGTACGAGTTTAGGGACTCTAAAGGTTTATCACCTTTCCTCAAGAGGACAAGTCTTGCCTTTTTCCATATCTCTGGGTATTTCTCCTGTTTAAGATGGTTATTGTAAACTTCTAAGATTTTTTCTAGGCATTTTTTTACCATCCGTCTCACTATTGATGCCGATATGCCATCCGGCCCTGGTACCTTCTTCTACAAAAGTGCGGCTTCCTTCAGTTCATCTACAGAAAAAATATAACCTTGTCCAAGGGCACTGGCTGTCTGTTCCAGCGAGTAAGCATATGGGGTGGAAACAGCGTTGTCACAATATTTCTCACTCGTGAAGTAGTCAAGCCGGGTTTGTTTGGTCTTCCCATCCTTTTACTGACAAGTCAATATTCAGTACCTCAAACATCGTTGTCTACCTCACAGATTACTTTTTCCCAGTGTTTCTTTTTACTTATCTTAATTGCTTGGGCTAGTCTCTTTTTGGCTGCTTTGGCTTCCTGCTCTTCTCTAGCAGAAAAGCTCTAGTTTCGTGGATTTAAACAATTGCAACGTAATTAAGAAGTACATGAACGATGATTTTCTATGTTTAATTAAGCAGGAGTGTTTATGCCCTTGTAAAGTGAAACTTTTGTTTTTACTTGTTAGTGAAATACATCAGCTCCTTCTTTTTCGAGGTGAGTGAGGCTAATCTTATGGCTACATGGCTACAGCCAATTCAATGTCATTAAATGATAGTTTATGTATTTTTTAGTTTTGAAAAATTTTAGGGCCAATTTGCAATAATCTACAATTTTTTTTATTTTATGATTGCTTTTTGCACCGTTTACTATCAGCCTTAACTTCAGAAATTTTTAAATTCAAGATCCGGGTTACCGTACTATCCCCAAAAATAATGGTAAATATTTTAAAATAAATTAAAATTATTGAACAAAATGCAAAAATTTATAACTTTTTCTCTTAATTTTTTTCTTCAGTTAATAAAAGTGCAGTAAAATATAATCGCCAAGTAAAAATTCTTAAAAAAAGGGCTCCCCCATTGGTTCATCAATTAGTAATAAATTTTTCTTTTTCCTTCGAATTAAAAGTGTAAAATTATTTGAATATTCATGCAATTAATCTTTACTTTTGAAGTCTTAAAACGCTTTCTCTTTGCATTAGGCTTTAATTTTATGTTAAGAGTCGCTTGAAATCTAACAAGAATTAGCTGGCATTAAAAACTTTAGAGTCTTAAACTTGTCAGTTTCAGAATTTCGATATGGTAACATAAAACTCGTTAAAAGAAAGGTAGCATGTGTAAATGTAGTGCAGTTTGTAGTAGCTGGGTTGGCTTCGTAATTTAATAACAACCCGCCAGTTGTGACTCCCTTCGATATCGTCTTATTGATTTAATAAAGAAATGATCGCACAATGTGCTATTATGACTTTCCACATTGGCTGTTGAAGAGATATTGGTTTTAAATTTATGCCCTCATAAAATCCAAAGCTATTCGATATCCTAATCAATCGCTACTAATTATGTGTTTAATTAAATTTTCCTAAAAGTTCTAAAGTGCTGAAAAGTCGTCCAATATTGCCTGTGGGATTCGAAATTTGGTATCATGAGATTTTCAGGAAATGCCATCACCAAGTTGGTTTGGTATCGCAGCCGCACGGCCCATTAACGATTTTAAAAATATATTAGAATTCAAATTTCTGGTATTTATGATAAGTAAGGGTGGGAAACAAAGAAAAATTGTTTCAATTCGGATCATTAAATTTTCGAGTTGTCTATGAATATCGTTTCAAATATATTAAAAGGGCGCTTTAAAGCTGAAGTTTTGGTTGATTGGAATGAGTTTCAGTGAAAAAGTCATTTGGTAAACAAAGAAAGCACATTCTTCTGGCATCAAAAATATAAAACTAAATGGGACATACGACAATTCTAATACATCAACTGCAGCTCTGTTCAAGGCATTTAGTGTGCGAAGAAAAAGGAAAGAATCGACATCGGAAAATACAAAAAACAGTCATAAAGCGGCTTTGTTTCAATAAACTTAAACGTTTCCCTAGTTTATGAAATAAGAAAATTGGTATGACGTAAAAAAAATTGTTAAGTTACTGTCGAAATTACTGTAAGTTTGGATGTTTCAAAATAGGTTTGGTTTTATTTTCAATATGAATAGATGAGGTCTAAAATGTTACCCTCTTTGTTGTTTTACAAAGCCCTCTAGATATTTGCAAGCATACCCTTAATTCATTCTTGTTTACTTGATTTTGTAATAAAGCGAATCTTATCAGAATATTATGTTTGCTTTATGCTTGCAATTTTCAGTTATTAGTTGCTCTTAAGTAAAAATCATGTTTAAAGGATTCCGCGCAAATTTATTAATTTAATATTATAAATTATTAAAAGAAACTGATAATTAATAGTTAATTAGTGAAATTGTCGGATAAAAAAGACTTCACTTTATTATTTGTCGACGTAATTTAATTTTAATAAATTTGAGCTTTGGTGACGATGGTCTATCGGTAACAAAAATTTCCAACTCAAGGAACACCTCTATAGCAACCTTTCAGGGTGTCACATCACCTTGGTGATGTCACAATAAATACTCACCCTCAATTCACAATTACACCCCACTGAAGAATTCACTATGAAGTTGAATTGGTAATGAGATTTTATTAGATTTTACATTTTTACTTCTGAAATAATATGAAATATAGTAGCACCACATATTTTTAGAAAAAATGTAGGTTAATAACATGAAGATGTCCGTTCTAATTCCTGATGGCTACTGAAATTGGAAAAGTTTAACATTGGTTTTTCATTAAAGTTTTTGAGCAAAATCCTATTTAATTAACTAAAAATTTTCCAAAAATTTAACCAAAAATGAAATTATTAAGGATGCTTTTGAAGATTTCAATTTTAAGGGAGGAAATTACAAATTAATGAAAATTATACGATGGCTTACTATAAAATTAATTGTTTCGATGTTATTAGAATATTGTCAAGCAAGCATAAGCAAATAAATTTGATGCATACAAATTAGAAAATCAAAAAATTAACTCTGAAATAATTTATATAGAGTAAACACACCTTAATTTGAAATTTTCTATAACTAGCAGTTCGACTGTTCAGAAAGTCGGCATTTCAATCACACGACCAACACAGTCAGGTTGTATAATAATCAAAATGTAATGTAGATACGAGGCCTGCTTGAAAAGCTTTCGGCTTGTCAATGAAACATATTTTTTAAAAACCTAAAATTAATTAAGCGTCTTCTTAGTCGTATGCTTCTAGATAGAAGCGTCGGGACCTGTTAAGTGTTAACAAAGGCTTTCATGCAGATTTCACCTCGGTGGTTTGTCATTGCCTTCTGAGGGGAGACGGCCAGAATAAGATTCTTATAGTTCGCTCGGAGTTGAACCGGAATCTCTGCATTAAGTAATCAGTGCACTTAATGGCTATGCTAACGACCGTTTCCAAGTGCAATGCATTTTATTCCATCGATGTTCTAGCTTCACGTTATCTTCTTTAAAGACCAATTTATCGAGATCTGTAAAATAAAGCTTCTACATTCGTTTAATAAATTTTTTTTGTTTTTTCAAATGCCATTTCATGTTTGAAAACAGATGATTGTCAGATTGGGCCAAAACTGGAAAATGCGGTGCATGGGTTATTAATTTCCCAATTTGAGGCATTCCCAAGTAGCATTACAATCCTTGTAATTCTTCTTATTTTTTTAAATTTTTATTGCTTGTAATTCTTATTGCTCCGACTCTTAAACTGACTCTTCGTGCGGTACGCTCCCGCTTGTACTAATAATTAATAATATCCCTGACTTTCCAGCTCGGTAAAGGTGCTACTAGAAAAGGGGTAAATTTTACTTTCTTTTTGTCACAGTTAAACCAAGAATATTCTAAAAAAGTAACATTTGCTTGACGTTAATGGTACGATAGTGTAGGTACAAGTAAAAATGCTTCGTGGTCCCCATAGCATGCTATGCTATAGCTTCACTTTGTTTACAGAGTATTGCGGAGGAGCAGCCTCTATCACCTCTTTCAACGTCTTAAAACATCAAATTTATGGTTAAGAGCACAATATACTTTAGCAAGCATAAAATCTCATCAATAGCGATAAAGTCGAGTATTGACTTGAAAAAAAGAAACAATCAACCTTTGAATGCGTTACATTATAAACAAGTATGTCTTCCAAAGTTTTCAAGATTTTTGACGCTACAGCAACCTTCGATAACATAGCGTCGGGATGCCCAGAAAGATTCAACAAGAAGGAAAAGGCACAAAAAATACAAGGATGGCATGTATAATAGAAAATTTACTTTTGGCATACACGCTCATGGCATCTTCTTTAAGAGAACTAAATGGGTCCGTGCTGAAGCATTGTAAACACCTCAGCTATTTATGATGACCATATCGGTCTTCACTATTAAAGGGGCCCACAAACGATCAACCTAGTGTACAACCTACAACGTGTGTGGGCATGTGGCGGCATGTGATTTTACAAAGCGGTTGAGCACTAAGTTGAACATTACGTTGATTGTGGGCTCCTTAAGAGTAAGTGAGAACACACAAACTGACTACAAAATGAGACAATAGAGTCACGGTTATAGAACTTGGCCAGAAAACATAAAATTGAAGAAGTTGGACCCTTATAAATTAATATTTATTATCGAATAAATTACGTGCATAAATGCATATTACTACATATACAAATATCCATCAACAATTAAAAAATACCAAAAAATTAAAAAGTAGTGTTAATTACCATGCTTTTCACATTCAAAAATTTTAAATATATCAAAATAAAAATTTACTTAGGTTAAGGGTCGTTCATAAAGGGAGTCTATGCTTATAAGAGGCGAGGTCACAAAATATCACTACGATTTGTATGAAAGTTGTGCATGAATTTTGTCTTTGATATTTTGTAAAAAGATTTGCATACTCTTTAAATTGCAAATGTCGTATAAAATTTTAAATATAATCCCTCATAAACAATTTGGAGTTCAGTTTAAAGAAATAAGAGGCATTCGTTGATTTGTGACAATTGAACTGGGAAGAAGATAAAAGATAGTGATAACTGATAAAGTGATAACCAACTGCGACAAATGAGATAGAGGGGTTGAGGGTATTAAAAAGTTGAAAAATATTGCGGACGTCTTGTATGGACAACCCCTTACATAATATAATGTAGTTTTATGCCACTAAAACAGCTTCCGTGAGTAGTAACACCAAAGTACCCTGACAAGAAATGTAGTTTAAAATTTTGTGGTTTTAGAAACACTATTTGCAAATTTTTCGGTCTAATCCTATGATATTCGCAATTACAGCAGATCTAATTGCAATTTATTTTACAGCTACGTCTGATTTTATTTTTTAACTCTTTTGACATTGTTAATTAGATTACTTTTAACCGTTTTATAAATCGTTATCTATGCAACGCTCTATATTTTTTTATTTTCTCAATCATGCTCTTGCACTTACAGGCTTTATCAACTAGCGAATGAGAATAAGTGCATGAAATCTAGTATTTTACTTTTTTTACTAGTTTTTGGAAATATCAGGTAACAGCTTGTTATCTGATGAGGTGTGATCCGAAAGAGTCCAATTGTGGTGTTACTTTAGAAACCGGAAGCAGAGATAGGATAAGAGAGTTTGATGTGACTTGGTTTTCTAATGTTGATTGATGAGAAATGTTGATGAAAACTAGAAACAACAAAAATGCTCTTTGCATATCAATAACGGTGATTTTATCGTAGTTATAATAATTTTTTTTGCATTACGAGTAATAAAGAGCTTTTAGATAGATTATTTTCTACGTGTTGTAGTTTGCCATTATTTTTCATGGAAAGGCAATCAGAATAATGAGCATAACATGCGTCTAACTCTGTCCTGTCATGCGCCGTTACTCTCTACGTCTATACGGATCTAATCCGCTATGTGTCCACCAATAACGTTCATGAATACATTAACAACATTCCTTCTAATTGTTCAACTTTGCTTTTTTTTAATTAAATTTGTAGTCGTTGGAGGCTACACAACAAATAACATCTACAGAGACGTAGAAGATAACGGCGCATGAGTACACTAAGCCAGATGCACAGGATACTTTTAGCAATCAATTCATGTGAAATATGGAAAACAAAACAATTGTAAAAACGGGTAATAAGTAACTTTGTTTAAATTTTTTTTTAAACTCAAATTTTAAACAACAGAAACACATCTTATAACTTACCTATGTGGCCATCTAGCCCCAATCTGCCGATATCTAACAATAAGTAAATTTTGATTCAAAAGCTTTAAACATTAATTTGTTTAGTAGATATAAAGTATGTTTAGTTTCCATAAATTGATAATGCAACTGACTTTCTTATATTAAAAGTGATAACTTGAATAACACTTGCAGAAAAATAAGGAGATATTTTTTATCAAAATTCTGAAATTAATACTTAAAGGGATACAGATCAAACTGAACAAACAAGGACATAATCTCCATTAGTAAATTACAATCCGTCTATCACTTGATTTAAAGCACCAAACTTTTTGTTCCATTGATTAGATTATTCGGCTAACCTTCCTATTTAGCAGGATACAAAATAGTAGATGGGCAGCCACCAACTTCTCCAATAATTTTTGTTTGAATTATATTTACCAATATCATCAAAGTAAATAAAACATAATTAATTTAAATTCTCTTATATCTTTTCCAACTTTAATTTTATTTCCATTATTTATTCTTTTGGTTTTAAATAAAAATGCGTAAAGCGGTGAGTTGTTTGAAAGAAGACCAAGGGGGCATTTGACAAATTTCGTTTGCATTCCTATTCGAAATTTCCGCATGACTTGTTTTAGATTCGCCGTCGTGACTGCGGGTCGATCACGAGATGTATCATTTCAACCCTTACTTCTAAATTCTAAACATTCTTGAAGAGTTAACCTATGATATGCAAATTAAAAAATTATTGTCGTCTTTTATTATTTATTTTCAAGTCCGACATTGCTACCTTCTTTCGACACTGTTTCTGCTTTATCTCCCGTAAAATGCGCTTGGTTGGTTTTAAACCTTATTCTTCGGCTTCAACAATCTCCTGAAATACAACTATATTTTATGGTTGTCAAAATAAACAATGCCATGCTTAAGAGTAAACCGAAAAAGAATAAAAATGTATTAAATAAATTAAAACTCTGATCAAAGGGGATTTTTTAACTTTTTGTAATCGAATACGAATTGAAGCTTAGTAAAGGATATTTGAATTCCTCTTTTCAGTTCAAATTTAAATCAATCTTGCGGAGGGCGAATTTTGCTGTTTTAATTAGCCCAAAGCCTAGGGTAATCAAGAATTCTTACTAGTCAATAGGAGGTTCGATCATTATTAAAATTTCATTGTTTATCTTTAAGAATGCAATTTTAAATTTAATCTAAAGATACTTTAAGGAGGGGTCAATCACCATAATCAGTAAGATCATCCATCAGTTTAAGCTTTGTTACAGCAACACTTTAGGTGTTGGTGGCGTCACTTCCTGTTTGTTATCAATCTGATTGATGAAACCTGAACTGATTGATCACATCCCGTGAGATATTCTCAGTCTGTTGTCGTCATTGTTGTGTGATGCTATTGTAACGTTCTCAATAAGATTTTAAATTAAACGATGTGATTTTTGATCCAGCAAACTGTAATTTGATGAAATAAAAATTGAAACCTTTTTCGAATAACTTGATTTGTTTTACGAACTCAAACTCGAGTTTCGTTAAAAAATGTGCATTTGAAGTTGAGACTTGCATTTTATATTAGAAGTTGGTATTCGGGATTATACGGTTTCTGGAGAGTCGCCGTTGGCCAGAAACCGTTGCCCAGGCGACGCACGGACCTTCAGATACTGAACATCGATAGGTTGATTTTAAATTTTCAATTCGATTAAAATAATCCTAATATAAATTCAAAACTATCCGATCATAATATATCAAAAGGTTTGATTTGTTTCTTCTATTAAAATATGAAATATTAAGCTACTTCATTGTATCTTGTCTAATCTTGCTCGAAAAGAATTTTTCTGTGATATTTAGGAAATATACTTGAAGGCAAAGTGACCGTGCGATAGAATCGTAAAAGTTATAGATTCGACTGGAGATTATCAGCAGTTATGGGTTGTCTCTTGGTCATTTCTGTGTTTCTAGAAAATTGCTCAAGTCATCTTGGCGACTTTGCGATTTATGACTTTTGGAAACTTGTATTATTTATCCTTGTCTGTAATTTATTGAAAAATTACAATTGGATGTTTGTAGAACATTTTATGTAGTGAAAGCGAGCGAATATCTTACCTTAGGTGTTGTCAGTTTCAGTTTGCAAATCCGGTAAGGGTGGACAGCCTAGATATGCAACTTAAGGGATGTAAAAAGAGGATCTCTATTTTGTATTGTAAATTCACTTCTCTTGTCCGGTAAAAAGCACTCAACAGCTTGAATTTTAAGCAAAACTTTTCTAAACTACTAGGGATATTTTGAGTTAAATTTAAGGTTTTTGCCTGCGGATTAAAGGATTTACAAATTAAAGTTGCAATTTTTTGATGAACATTTAAAACAAGTTTGATATTTTTGACTAGTGTAATGATCACCTCATGAAAACGTGTCTAATGTTATGTAATACTGAAAAAAAAGTTGTTTCATGTTCGACATCCACGTGACCAGTTGTGGACAATTTAGATTGGCCAAATCATAAAATAATCACGTACTGTACGAGTTCGTCAGCAATCTTGAAACAATTTTACTTAAAACTATTACAACGAAGTTTGGTAGGCACCTACTCGAAATATTTGCGAAAAAAGGAAAATGCTTTTTATGCGTAGTCGTAAAAATGATCGTTCGTGAGTTGTGTGTACCCAAAAGTTTTCAGATAGTTTCGGAAGTAGCTAAATTGGTCTTTAGGGTGACTTAAGGTATTTACCCCATCTTGACCTCGATCAAATAGCAAAAAGGTCAACTGAAGCAAGTTTGTTGTAAAATATTCGAAACTGAGACGTGAATTAATAATTTTGGAGATCGAAAATTAAGTGGAAAACAAACAAGAGTAAGTACATATTTCATATCTTTAAGCGTATAAATATATCAAACAATTAATTTTGTCGTAAACATCAGAGAGAATGCGAACATAATTACACTCATTTATATGACGTGTTTGAACACGTTCCTTTCTAACAGACAAGAGCTTTACAATTGCGTAGAAAATAAATGACAATCAGTAGCTTATTGCGCCCTAATGAGAAATTGTTAGAAATCTTTATACTATGCTGTATGAGTGTTTCAAATATAAACCCTATTCGCCTTGTCCATAAAACCTAAGCAATGTTGCCTTGAATCTTATACAGAAAGCCTTAAAAGCCAGTTTCCTGCGTTCTTCATATTACATATTCTGCTATACGAGACGTAAAGCTTCGCCCAAGCCGGTAAAAGCTCAGAAAGCTGGCTGAAAGCTCGTGCTGTTAATTAATAATTACTGACAAGTTGCTCTTCCTTTGCTTTAGTTGAGATCAGCGTCAAATGATTGCAGAAGAGAAAATTTGTCTTACCCGGCTTGTGTTGCGTTTGCCGCTTATTTCTTTATTTTAATTAATTCCATTAATGGAATTTTAAAACTATAAGCAAACTACTTTTTATAAGCAGCAGCAGTATAAAAATATCCGTTGGAATTATTTAATGCATCCCAATTACTTGTGTAATTAAGTTTATATGTTAAACTAAGAGGAATCCATAAAAATTTCCCCTTTGTTAATAAAAGTAAAGACCAAAGAGTGAGAATAAGGTGTTCATTTCAGTAGTAATTAAGATGGTAGTTAAAGCTCCACAGAGAACGCTTTGGTGTTAATTAAAATTAGAAAACTTTTTGTGAAATAAAAATAATAATGATGCTGGTGAAAATCCAAAAGAAAATTGTTCTAGTAAATGCATAGTTGGTAGTAGTTCATGAACAAGGAATGCGACAAATATGAACTGGTCTTCGATATTAGGGTTTGCAAAGGTAAAACTAAATCGTGTTACACGCGAAAGTGCTGGAATTTGGTGTACTTCATCATAATTAGCATTCCACCCAACAAATATTGCTTTTGAACTTTTCGTTAGTACATACTAAATTTAGAATTTTTTTTTAAATAAAAAATTAAATTTTATGCATTTTCTTTAAAGTTTCGTTAACGTACGAAATTTTCCTTTCCGAAAAAATGTCATATTTATATATTATTGTATTCCTGCATGCTGCTGAAAACATCTGTCGCGAACCAGATGTTGCCGACACTACGTTAAGGCGCGAGATTCCCGCTTGGGATCACAACACCACCCTAAACCCCTTCATATCCACCTCAAACCCCAGATATGAACCCCAAGCCCACGATATCGACCCACAGACTTTCATAAAACGTAAAACATTTCACATCTTTATTTTATAACATTAAAGCGAAACATCAAAATTAAAATTCTGGACACGAAGACTTTCTAAACGTAGTTGATATAAAAATTGGTTTTTTTAAATCCTGACGTCACGAGAGATTAATTTGTCTTCGATAGATTTTGCCAAACTTAACTAATATTTCAGCACTTGTCTTAATTAATACCCCTAGACATTGTACCAATCGCCACATATATCTTCCAAGTCCAATTGTTAAATTGTTCCCTGAGTTATATATCATTCCCTGTACCCCTAAGATAGGATGATACATGGTGTTAGAATTCTCATATATCCTTATAGTTGAAATTTCGCACCACTATATTCACTTTAGCCGCAACTGTAGAAATATATGGACTATTTTTGATTACCGACACGATGTAATTAAGGAACTCGCCGAGGAGTTACTCCAAAGTTTTAATATATATAATATAAATTACGTTGCTTATTATTCATGGAAACGTTCCAAGATTAAGACGATCTATGACCATCTCTGATGTGTGTTGAGGGATTAAGGCGTACTTAAGGGTTGTGATGGAAAATGTTAATTATTTACTCGAGCATTCTAATTTGCAATTTAAGTTGTAAAATGAAAAAGCTGCTTCTCAAACTTGATTTTTCCTATTTGCGATTTCTTTGAATATATCTACGTATACACGTTTGATGAAAATTTTAAAGGCAAAAGAGTTTAGCACTCGATTGACCAGACGCGTTTGATCTCGCCAACTTTTTAACTGATTGCCAATTTCTAAGATGTTTGCCTTTTATATTGCTTTGCCTGCAAAGACATCTCGAGATAAATTAAAGCATGTAAAAAGCACAAAAAAGTTGAAAAGAATCCGAGACTTATGTACCTTTAAAAACGCAATCAGATAGCTGGTCCTGATCTTCCGTCCTTTACGTGTACCGCAGCGCGGCAAGCGGCGACCCGCGTAACTTCAGTGCAAGATTTAATTAAATCCAAGTCTTGATTTATTGTCGCTTGTGTTACCCTTTACCCCTCATCGGTCCTTACCCTAAGTTCTATACCCCATTTTCCCTAATTCTGCCTTGTTGTTTACGCTTATATGATTTTACTCTGTGCTTTAAATCAAATTTGTAGTTTATACATTTAGCGAACTGATGATGATTTAAAAAAAAAATTAATTAGCTACACTCACGTTAATTACTTAAGTTGAAACGCATATCTGCTTAATTTTTAAATATTCTTTAAGTTAAAAGCATATTAAAAATATTTAATGATCTGACTTTTAAGCGCGTGCCTTTAAAAACTGCGAGTGTTTATAAAGCAGCAGGAAACCAGTAGCAACCCCGACATCCGCTAAAGACTCGCCTGGTTTACCTATAAACTACCCTTAATTCCAACATCCCTCTAAATTACAATCCCCATTCTTCCAGCTTACTTTATTTTCCCTTTACCTTACAGGGGTAACTAAATAACTGCCCCATTATAGCGTAAGCGTCGTTGATAGAGGGCGTCAGAATTAGGTCTTGTTGCCGAGGTTGTAAGGGCGCAGATTTTTAAGGCGCCCAAATGTACAATATATGCAAAAAGATTGAGGGATTTACATATACATGTGTTTTATGGTACAATTGGTCTATACTTTAAAAATCCTCTTCTATTTTAATTCTCTTTTATAGCCAATTTCCCTTTGCTTGTAACAAAATGATTACATAAACCTAAAAATATTACCGAAGATTTATAAAATCTCATTTCTTTTAAACGACGTACAAATTTAATGCAATCAAGGGAAGGTTCCGTCGTAACCCAAAACAAGATATCGGTTATTGCGAAAATTACTTTTGATTTGGGTTTATTTTTATCGTCGCAAACAAAATTTCATTTAGAAAATCGTATTTCTTTCTTACACTTTTATAGCCTGGCCGTAGTTTGCATACGTTATTGCTAAGCTACCACAGTGTCTAACCGCCAGCCGCCAGAATGAGCAACAGTTCTGTTAAACATTACACACAAATTTAACAAAATTGAACGCAAAACTACATTGACCAACTACACAAAACATGGGGTAGTTTTTAATTAAGGCAGCTCAATGAGCGCGTTAAGAATTCCTAACATTCCTACTTGTTTTAATTGTGTCACACACATATAGTTATCTTTTTCCCTCCAACCAATTGAATTAAATTTAACAGAGAGCAACTGCATTTTTCTAACGTAAAAATTTACACGATTAAAGGGCATTTAAAAGAAATGCAAATATGCATTTAATTAGTGATATTAAATTATAAATTCCAATTATTCTCTTGAGGTCTAATAAAAAATTAAAATTTAAAGAATTCGATCCGTTCCGTCTTCCGTCGGCAGCGACGGAAAAACTTCTCAGAAATTTGGTACAATTTGGCAATATTGAAAATTTATTTTGTAATACGTAAAGCACTCTCGGAAGTTTAATTATTAACTTTTCAAAGTGCTAACGCAATCTTATAAATGCAAGTGCTAGATTCGACACATCCATAATAGCATTATATCTTCGCACTATTTTGCGTCTTACCCTTCTATGAATTAAAGCATGATAATGAATATATGATAAGGGTAGGCAGTATATTTACAGACCTAGTTCAAGTTGCTCTTTTGGGAGTAAAATTCAATTGCAACCCTTTGAAAGTGACAGCCCTTAGACCTGACATCATATTACACCAAGTTCTACGACCTCCAATGTTTTCTATCCCTTTTTGATAGACGCTAAAAGCTAGGTGTATATTGCTCGACACGTAACTCGTGCTTTGTAATTCGAGTCGCCCTCCCTGTGTTCTAATTAGCGAAAAGTTGCTAAGACGGAGCTGTTTGTGCTAGTAACTCCTAATATATGCATCTTTCATTATCGCACAGCACCAGAGGAAGATAGTACTATTTTTCTACGGCTTTTCATTTAATTTGAGAAAATTCGAGGCATGTTCAGGAGGAGGATGGAGAAGTAATTAAAATGTGGCAAAAGAAGACAGAGCTGCGTGTTTTGTTGAATCAGGTAAGGTTGCACGCAGTCCGTGCGGGTCGTCTTAATATTTAGCCTCTTAAGGAAGGGTGGAATCAGCACCCTCTTGGGGAAAGTTATACTAATTAATGAAGGGGGTTAAGGTTGCTAAATACTTTGCGAAATGTTTGTAAGAAGGATTATTGCTTCTGTTTTTATAACGATGATGCATAACTTTGCAGATAAGGATAAAGTTTTCTCTTCAGGTTGGAATAAATACCGCAAAACAGATAAATGCGCTACAATTTTTAAAGAAAAGTTTTTCTAAAAAGATAACTTTATTAAATTAACTACTTGCTTGTTAAAAGTTTTGCAAAAGTTTACGAATTGATATTCAAAAGAAACACAACTTTTAAAACATATTAATTAATATTAAGTCGCTTGAATCTCTAGCAAAAAAGTACATTTTTAAATTTCCCTCTTACTTTCGTCATTTCGCAATGTTACTCAAATGTAAAATAAAAGAATTTGATGTAATGCATTAAAAATTCTAATGTCATAGGTTCCATCCCAGATCATTAATCTCTCCAAAATTACTAACTTCTATTATTCCAAATATTATCATAATCTGTGGCAGATTGAAAATGTGTATTGAGCATGTAACGCCATTGGTGGGTGAATAACATTACAAGTACAATTTGTTTTTAAACCTACAAAACAAAGAAACGGCATTAAATAATTTAGTCCAATAGCAAATTTTGACAATACATTATACTGATAAGACATTTAAGACAGTTAACAATTTTTTTTTTAGATAGAACCTCGGATAATCCGTGGATAAAACCTTCTTTAGGTCCTTTAATTTTGATGAGCAGACAGCGACCTCTTCACGGTATTGTAAACCTTCCAAAAAGAAGAATCTTAGCCTTTGGGGCTCTTTAGAGTTTTGATCTAATTTGGTCTTTTCATTTGGATTTGGTTTCCAAATTGAAGAATAATATCTTCTCGTTGCTAGTATTTCAAAGTCGTTAGGTTAACAACTTGAACGACCTAGTGCTATTTTCGGATGGAATTGTCTGAAAGCGAAAGTTGCAGATTTGATTGTTACCTGTAAGTAATATGAAAGTGATAAAAACCCATCTTAATTTTAAAAATCCCAAAAATTGTGGCAATGAAATTTTTGGAACAATCAATGCACATTTTTGAAACATAATAATTGGCAGATATTCACGTCGAGGCTGTGACCGGCGAAATCCTACTGGTTAAACCTCAAATTACTTCAGATCGGTGACTATATTTTATGTGACTTGGTTATCTTTGACTGTCGTGTTAAGAGATTTGTGGTGGCTCTGGTAGAGTCATAAGCTTTTCTGACTAAGAAAAATTTCTATAATTTATTGCTCATCATTTTTCTAAATCTCATCAAAGGTAATTAAAGTCTAGGAAGTAGTCTGAGTTGAATTGCTAGATTAATTAGTAAAATTCCGTTTAAAAAGATCATTGACGTAATTATCATTAACTTAGTAGTGTGTCAAAGGTATTATGCCATTTTGTGCCTAGAGAACCGATTTTTACAAATAATAATTTTAACACCAATTTTTAATTCTTAAATTTGCACATTTTTTGGTCTTCTTAAAAATTGCAAAACCCGACTGCTCAAAGTTGCAGTAGAGTTGCAGCGTCTTATTATGATTATATCCGACGGCATCGTCTGCAAAGATCCAACTTTATAAATCACACAGATTGTTGTAGCATTCCAAATGCTATTATTTAGATTGGTTTGAAATCTACGCATCATCCTGTGCATATTCATCACGCGCAAGCGTTAATATTTCGAAAATTTGTCAAATTGGCATTCTTTCGTTTGTCACCATCTAAAATGGAAGTTTCATTTTTGTTCTGTGTAATGTTTGAGTTTTAAAAGCCACAAACTTTATTTTAATGAAGTGATCTTTTTAATAACCTTCAGTTTTATGTTTGTGGGTAAGCATTACATTGATATTTTCCATTTTGAGCGAAGTTTGACTTTGATAAATTTTAGCTTTTTATTACCACCTGTGCATTTCTGTGTTCGTCCATTTTGGTTTTCAACTTTTGTTTATGGTTTTCTGGAAGCAAACTTAAAGTGGAGCTGACATATTTCTGTTGTTCAATCAGCGTGATGGAGCCATTTCCATGAGGGTGTTTTCCTTTTTTATTTCCATGGATGTTTATAATGGAGTTTTTGCACCTGGTTTTCATTCTTATCAGTCCACTTGAGCTGACCTTGTCCGTTTGACGTTGCCGCCCTATCGACTTTGATTTTGATAATTTCGACGACGTGGGATGACCGGAAAACCATGGATTTTTATTTTGTTAAAAGCGCTTTTAGGAAATTAGCTTACTTCAATAATTTACATCGATATTGAGATGTTACCGTTCGCAGGTGAATTGATTCTTGTTTAATTATTGCAGTTTTGTTATTTTTAGCTTTTCATCTGAAACTCAGTTTGCACGATGAACCATTAATATTCCAGAGGTTCCAAAAGAATAGCGATGTTGAATCGGAATGATTGTAGTGGAAGGGTAAGTTGAAAAGGCAATTACTGTATTTAATTCTACTTGATGATATCTCTTGCGAGTGAGTATTTGTAGTCAATGTTACCGACGTGCTATGTATGCGTTGGGCAGTTTCCTAGATGCGCAATATTATTTTTGGTGGGTTGTCTTCATATGGCAACTCATTTATATTTTTTAGTTCTTTTATTTTGCTTTTATTGTCCCAGGGTATCCCTTCAGGGTATCCTGGATTTTAACTTGAATTGTTATGTGTTTGTTTCTCCTATATGGAGTTTTGGAATCAAGCATTGTCAACTCCATCTTTTATCTTGACTTTTGTTTTATAAATAAAACCACCCCTTCTTCTACTTTCGTGTTTTATTTAGAAGACTGGCGCCCGATTATATTTTTTCCTTGGTTAGTTGCCAAAGATCGTCTGAGTCACAACGTGAAAGAATCCACGAACCGCGCATGCGCGACCCATGCTCTGGTACTGGACGGGGGTGTAATCCCTTAGCTGGCCTGTCTGCCATTCCATCGCAGATCAGCGGGGCAAGCGACACAAATTAAGAGCAATTTGTGGTACATTGTCAAAATATAGAATTCAAACTTTTTATAGTTATTAAAAAAATTAAACGGATTCGATTCGTATTTATCTACTGATAACCATTTCTATGATTAACTCCTATTTAAGCTTGGAAAATCTCAATTAAACATAGAAATTTAGCATATTAATTTATAATACAGTACTAGCCATAGAATTTTTTTGTTACGTCATAAGAATTTGAATTTAGTATACTGCCCTATCAATTAAACAAGTTCCAACTACACTTTTTAGCTTTTTCAAGTAGTGGTGATTTTCTGGTATGCAGTATATATGTTACCGGCAATCCGCAAAATCTGTCAATTTGCACAATGCCTAGATAATGTGCAAACCGACTAAGTCGTAAGGTATTGTGCAAATTCACTAGTACTTTAGGCAATCTGCAAAATGGCTACGGTATTTCAGGCAATGTGCACATTATCTATGTTGTTAGTTAATGTGATTTTTGAATATGCGCTTACTTCACATAGCCTAGACATTGTGCGAGATGGCGATCGTCAAAGACGAGATATTTCTTGAAAATGTGAATAAATTATGCAGTGAAAAGAATTATAATAATGTATTTTTGTCTTTTGAAGAAAGAGAAAATATAATTAATATGTTAAAGAGTGTAGATAGGATTCTGGATTCGTTCTGGAGGGTAAGACAAGCTCACTCGCACTTAGGCCACCAAATCGGGCCCATTGTACTACCTCCGGTTTCAGTTACACCTCGATCCTGTCATTCTTCAATAAGCCAATCTAGCTGTAGGATGAACTCTAGGATCCTGGCAGGCGGAGTGTCTAGGATCCTGGCAGGCGGAGTGTCTCTGATTCTGGCCATATCGGGCCAGAAGTCCCTCAGCACAGATCCTCTTGTTGAAGTTAACGTCGGACAGGAACAAAGTACATGTTCGGCTGTTTCTTCCTTTTTATTGCATCCACGACATATTGGGTTTTCTGCAAGCACAAATATACTTAATAATATATCAGGTATCCATTCCATTTGGAATATGCCAACTTCCTTGGAAGTCTTGACAATTCATTTACCGACGTGAATCACTCCTCATTTTCTCTTTTCTGATACTCTAGATCGATTTCACCATAACATGTGGATGCCCACTAGAAGGCCGAGCTAAGAAATTCTGTCTAGTCCGCGATTTGAACCCAGAATTTCCGCTCTGTACTCAACCAGCGGTCACATCACTCCACCGCTGATGTCACCCTGATGACAAGCACAAATACCTACTATAGGTTAAAAAAGCGGTATGTATAAATGTTGAGAGGAATAAGACAAAAATTTGTCAAGATCTTTAAGCAAATAAAATGCTTGGAAATTCTGCAAAAAGATTAAAGAGTTGCACTACTGCATAATTTATTCACATTCACATTTTCAAGAAATATCTTGTCTTTGACGATCGCCATCTCGCACAATGTCTAAGCTATCTATGTGAAGTACGCGCATATTCAAAACTCACATTAACTAACAACATAGACAATGTGCACATTGCCTGAAACACCGTAGCCATTTTGCAGATTTCCTAAAGTACTAGTGTATTTGCACAATACCTTACGACTTAGTCGGTTTGCACATTATCTAGGCATTGTGCAAATTGACCGATTTTGCAGATTGCCGGTAACATATACATAAATTATTAAATTTAAGGCTTGACTCTGAGACGATCATTTGCCTTGTAGGTAACGCGATCAACTGCGAACGCGAGGTACCGGGTTCAAATCCGGAGAAGGGCAACTTTCTTATGACTTGTCTCCTTGCTTCGGAAGGCACGTTAAGCCGATGGTCCTCCTGGGTTAATGAATTGCCATCATTAAACATAAAAACCAGGGTTACAGGCTCGTCTGGAGGCCAGTCTAGCAAACTACCTATTGGACGTTAAAAAATTTATATGCTCACAGATCTAGCACTGCAAAGGAAACGACGCAGATGTTGGAAATAAACAGATCAACAGATCTAATGTAAAGTTAAAGAAGAAGAAGAAGGCTTGACTCTAAAACAGTCATAAGCCAGTAATAATTCAAATTAAACAAGTATTGTTCATTTTTCATCCTGTTATCTACCATTCTTTACATTACAAAATGTTTAAAAATATCTAAATTAACGATAATTCCATTTTTCCTAAAATTTCTGGCTGGTCAAAACTCTCTAGATCGATCTCTCTTTAATTCAAAATATTCTCCAAATCAAATTATTTATTTGGCACGTCTAACTAAATAGAGTTTTGATTCTTACTCCCTAATTCGAACTTCCCTTAATTCGAACAAATTTTAATACATTATGAGAATTTGATTTAGAAAGTTTTGACGGAACTACCAGCTGCCTACTCGTGATAAGAAAGCCTACTAGTATTAACCATCAATCATTATTAATATATTGCCATAATCTCTCTGTGAAACCAAAGCGCTTTTTTGCCCTGGCTGCTTGATTTTACAGAAAACCCTAAAAAATCTTACCAAAAATCTTCCTGATATCTTCCCAAAATCTCTCTAATCTTAAAACTTAAAATTATTTTTATTTAGATTAATCTTTGTTTTAGGCAAATGCCCCTTCTGAAATCAAGCAACAAATTCTTTATTGATTTTTTTTGTTGTGTTTCGATTTTTTGACAGCCCTTCTGTTAACAAATTAAACACTTCTGTTTTTAACGATAAAGATTCATCGAATTCGGATTTCATAAAATTCAGCCAGGGAGCAGATCGTTAGTCAGGACTCCGACTGTAAAAATTTTCTAAAAACAAAATAGTAGAAAACTGTCCAAAATAGAACTTACAATTAAAAACAAACATAAAATAACATTGAACGATAATTGATTGGGTGCCGCTAGAAGGGTAGCCCTGTCCATCAAATAAATTTTTTATACAAAAATCAATCAATACATCATTTTTGATCAAAATTTATTTGTCCAGCGTATATTTCAGTGTATATCCGAGATTAGACGTAGTTGCGTTGTCAAAATCGACCCTGCACGCGATCTTCTCCGTCACCTCCTTACCGCACGCTTTAGGCCGTTTTGACTAATGCTATACTAATTAAAGGCAAAATGTGCTACTAAAAAAGGGATAAATTTCTCTTTTTTTTTCTGTCAAGTTAAATCCAAATATTCCGCTAAAAGTGAAATTTACTTGATGTTAACTGTACGTTGGCGTAGCTACAACTAAAGCAGTCACAAGCGTTGATCTTATAAAACTTATAAAACTTTATGATAAAGTACACATACGGTCAATATAATGCAACATAAGTTCGTTTTTGGAAGAGAAATTGAGAACTTTAAAATCGACTATTAGTTGAACTAATCGATTACGTAAGAACACTCTTTTGTATCTAACACGTTTTGTTTTACCTAATGTTATTTATCAAATTCCGTCAAGTTTTCTTCAAAAAATTTAAAAAAAGAAACAGAGATGAAGATCTACAGAACATTAATTAGACCGGTGATTACATATGCATTGGAAGCAATGTGTATGACGCAGCAGGAAGCAGAAGTTGTACGGGTACTAAAAAGGAAGATATTACGCACAATTATGGTCCTAAAAAGAAAAGAGAATGGAGAATACAGACCACTACTGAATTACGAAATTCGATGAGTAGAAAAGATGAAGTTCGTAAAGTCACTGAGACTGAGATGAATGGGACATATTATGAGAAGCAAACATAAGAACATATAGAAAAAGCTGACCTTATAGAAACCAACCGATGATAGAGCATGAGGAAGACCAAAAACGAGATGGTGGGACCAAGTGGAGAGCGACTTGAGGGTGATGGGGATCGACGAGTGGTGGCGAAAGGTATAAGGCAGGAGATACTGAAAAGAAGTTGTCACAGAGGCAATGACACATGCAAAACTGTAGACTGAGGTGACTAGAAAAAATAACCTACCATTGATTGCAACATGTTATATGGGGCTTAATTCTCTTCTTCCTAGTAAATCCTAGAATTAGGATAGCAATATTTTTTTTGAATGTAGTGCTTTAATAATAATAATAATTAGTTGAACTAATCGATTATTATGTATACATTTTCTCGTATCTAAAACGCTTCGTTTTACCTAATGTTATTTATCAAATTTTGTCAAATTTTCTTTAATAAATGTAATATCCTCGAGTCCCGGTTATCGTCCTAGACCCTTCAGCCAATATTTACCTCTGAAAAAATAACTACACTACAACGAAAACTTTAATTCACAATAACAACTATAAAATGCTTTATTTCCATGGCTTCGCTTTCACTTGTGAATTGTTTCGTCATCGTAGATTTCCCATCTCCATTTGCTAACAGACACCAAATATTTAAAATTTAAAACTTTTCGTTACAAACTGAATATTAACGAAAAGCTAACTTTCAACCTATGTTTGAAGTATTTAATACTCTGTACTTTATAGCAGACGGCACATCAGCCTTAATGGAATCTGCACCAGTTACTCGGCATGCCAAACAACTGTCCTGTGCAAATTTGTTAACAATGTTAAACTATTTAAGTTCATCATTACTAAATCACGGCTGTCTTAATCAGCTTAACAAAATCACTAAGCGTTTTTTATAACGACTGTAAAAAGCGGATCGTCCTAATAATTTTACGTGAACCCAAACTTGTGGTGTTGCAATTACCTCAAATTGTTTACAGCTACTAAATAATTTTGTAGAAGTACAGAATATTGTAATAGGGGTAGTTGTCTCTGGTAGTAGGCTTAGGACCAATTTAACAATAGTATGATAAAAATTATATTGCTATTGCAAAACTGAGCTCTAGTAATAATATTAAAACAAATAAAACTTACACTATATGCGACGTTATTTCACTTTACATTTTGTGGGGGGGGGGCACATAAGGTTTATATAGAGTCTAAATTCAATTCAAAATGAAGGGGTGAAGAATCTCATTGCATAGTGGTGGTACGTGGGCACATCTAATTTTCAAATTCTATTTTCTGTTTTCCAAAAGCTAGAATATGTCTGTGTTCACGTTGGCGTCAGTGTTTGACTGCGTTGTTCAAAAACCATCCTTTTATTATTCCTATTGAGCACTTTTTCTACTACTCAAAAATTTAATTAGTTTTATGAATAGTCAATAAATAAATGATCATATGCCTTCTTAAGAGTTTTAAATTTCATAAAAAAATTTATGATGCAGCATTAAAGGGTTGTAGATAGTTTTATGCAGTATTTAGAGAGTTGGTCTGAGTTAATTTTTTGGCTGCTCCTAAATTATTTATAAAATACTTCAAATTTTAGACATTAGATGATGTAGATTCAATATTATACATTGCACTGGTAGTGAGTAAATACAGCTTGCTTGTAATTAGGTCGTGCGGGTTTATTCTAAAATGCTCTAAAATAGTTTATCTACTAATAACTTAATAATGAAAAAAGAAGTTATTATTCATAAAACCACTTCCTATGTACTAACTAATAGATTTACGTATGTCGATTGGTTATCTACTTTCCATAATAAGAAAAATTATTTAGAAGCTTTCGTAACAAAACTTTTAGATTCATTGTGTACCTCATTCTAAATTTCTAATTTATTTATTTATTATTTAATAATTACTTACTTAGATGCTCCACCGTGGCAAATTATGGTTTCCATGTGTCCAAATTTTTATAAACCAAGTTTTCTTTTTATTGAGGTATATTTTACATGCTTTAATTAATTGTATAAATTTTGTTCCTTATAAAATGAATTCTTAAAACTGCATTGTATAGAATTAATCAGCAGCATATTATATAATATGTAGTTGTAATGAATTATAGTTTACATAAAATGTTACTTAGTACACAAACATGGTAATAATATTATAGATGACATTGTAATAGATATCACGGCATTACGGTAAACTTTTAAAAATATTTATATGGTATGTAAGTGCATTTATAACAGCCCCACGTTGTGCGCCATTTATGCTATGTTGTTTGTTACGTTATCTTTTTACTTAATTGCTATACTGGACGCGAATTTGTTTTCTTTCATATTGATTCGTCTTGTCAGAAAAAAACCAATATGTACTAGTATATTATATTATATTATATATGTTACCGGAAATCTGCAAAATCTGTCAATTTGCACAATGCCTAGATAATGTGCAAACCAACTAAGTCGTAAGGTATTGTGCAAATTCACTAGTATTTTAGGCAATCTGCAAAATGGCTACGGTGTTTCAAGCAATGTGCACATTGTCTATGTTATTAGTTAATGTGGGTTTTAAGTATGCGCGTACTTCACATAGCCAAGACATTGTGCGAGATGGCGATCGTTAAAGACGAGATATTTTTTGAAAATGTGAATAAATTATGCAGTAGTGCAAACCTTTAATCTTTTTGCAGAATTTTCAAGCATTTTATTTGCTTGAAGAACTTGACAAATTTTTGTCTTATTTCTCTCAACATTTATACATACCGCTTTTTTAACCTATTGTAGGTATTTGTGCTTGTCATCAGGGTGACATCAGCGGTGGAGTGATGTGGCCGCTGGTTAAGTACAGAGCGGAAATTCTGGGTTCAAATCGCGGACTAGACACACGCTATGGTAAAATCAATCTAGAGTATCGAAAAAGAGAAAACGAGGAGTGATTCACGTCGGTAAATGAATCGTCAAGACTTCCAAGAAAGTTGGCATATTCCAAATGGAATGGATACCTGATATATTATTAAGTATTTGTGCTTGTCATCAGGAATATCTACACTCTTATCTTCATGTGCAGGAGATGGCGGTTAGGGGGGCGCTTAGGCTACGTAGTTGAAAGATATGGGACAATAATAGGCATGGAACTACAGCACATATGCGGATTTTGGAGGAATATTCCGAGGGAATATCTCTACTGCACTTAGAGTCAGATAGAATCCAACCTAAATACATATTTGACAGAAAGTATAACGTTCTGTTAAATACTGACAGAGCACCTGACTATGACATACTTTATACTCGGATGGCTCTAAAAGTAATGCTAGATCAGGTGCAGGAATATATTCTACAGATTAAATAAACATCTTCACATGATGGGATATGCAAAAAACCTAATATGTCGTGGATGCAATAAAGAGGAAGAAACAGCCAAACATGTACTTTGTTACTGTCCGGCGTTAACTTCAACAAGAAGATCTGTGATGGGGGACTTCTGACCCGACACGGCCAGAATCAGAGACACTCCGCTTGCCAGGATCCTAGAGTTCATCCTACAGCTGGATTGGCTTATTGAAGAACGACAGGATCGGGGTGTAACTGAAACCGGAGGTAATACAATGGTCCCGATTTGGTGGTCTAAGTGCGAGTGAGCTTGTCTTACCCTCCAGAACGAATCCAAAATCACTTTCAAAAATGTTCTATACTTGCAAGACTTTGTTTTGCTGTTTTTCAATTGAAGGCTATTTTTATTTACGTGAAAGTTTGCAATATTAGTAAAAATTCAATAAAAGATACTTCAACAGACGCTCGAAGTGGGCTAGTAAAATCATATAACTATAAAACACGGTTTACTTCTATTAAAATTTTGATTTGTTCTATTTGATGCTGATTCTCAAATTATATGTAGGGATGATTGACCGAGGGTTACTGTGTAATCGAATTTTATTTGTAGCTCTGATGCTGGTCAAAATAGATTATAAAATTTAAATTGCTTTTTACAATATTTCTTCATAAATAAGCCTTTAGGTTAATTCTCAATTTCACTTTTTGTATTAAATATTTTTATTTGTGTGTAAGATATTCCAGATTTTAGAATCTAAATATGTTTTTTACTTCTTTTACCTCTTTTCAACAATTATTTTGTAATTTAAAAAAAAAAACTTTTGTTTGACTAACTAATTTTAATGAAAAACCCTTAATAAATTTTTTGTTAATATTAATTAATATTGCCATTCCTCTACAGCTATGATAAATCTTATTATCTTATGAGATATTAAAAAATTCCATATTTCAAAGCTGGAAATAATAATTAGCTGCCTTTAATAGCAAAGACCTTTAAGTTATAGTATATGGAAACTGTAGAATAAAGCTGTAGTTGCATCTAAAATACGAGAAAGTTGAATTCAGAAGCAACTGTGGATTGTAAACGTACATAGCAGTTGATGACCTCACGTAAAGAACCTTACTATTGTAAGGTTGCCCGCCTGCCCAGCGTGGTGAGTTATGGGTAAAACCCCCTCTCCCCCCACTGGGGGGAGTTTAATAGGGGAGGCTTAGCGTTTAGCAGTGGACGAAAATGGCTTATGAAGAGAACATTCAAAATGTTAGTTTGCGTCTAGTCTATAAATTTATTTGATCAGGTAAACTTAAGGGTAGGTATAATTAAATTATGATTTAGTTCATCTAGCTTTTGTGTCTATTGGCCGATCCTAGTTAATTAAAACAGCACCTATAGTAAGCTACAATAATATCATTCCTTCGTATTGCTTGTTTGTTTCAACTGAAGCGAAAAATTTGAAACGCCGCAGGTGATTTAGATTTTGATAATGTACATACAGTTGTTATTGTATTTTTTGCTACTTTTTACTTGCATTCTAGAACTATAGATATGCGGAAAGGAATCTGTAGGATTGATATAATTACTGGTATTTTGATTAGCAAAAATCAAAATTTTCCAGGTGTATCTTCGAATATGAAATTGTTTTCTTGGATTTTGGAACATTGTCCTCTTGGATTTTACAATTTTAAATAAGCCAATAAATAATATGTTCACTTAAATCCTATTTAACATTATAAAGTTTGATAAGTTTTGAAATTTTCAGTAAAACTCTAGCATACCTACTTATAAATTAAAATAAACTTTACATAGTAAAAAATTTCTTAAAAGGGATTATAATTAGTAAATAAAAATGCGCAACATACCTACTACATTAAGGTACTTATATAATTTATGAAGTACAAACTGAAAGTATTTGAAATGAATATTCAATAATGAATGTTCTTTTTGAGATGCTCTTCTAAAAAATCAAGCAAGTCTTTCCTGCTTCATTAAATATTAGTGGAGAAGAGCAAAAGCATTTTTACATTAGCCAGAAAGCCAACTGAATATGTAATCAGACTCCGGTGAGACGGTGCCAGCCAACAACCAACCGAAACCTTCTCAAATAAACATGAACGTTTTATTTATTACCTTATGCAAAAAATTTACATAAGTAAAGAAAAAAATAATTTTATGCTCAAAATTAAGGAACTGTAGAAGTTAACAAGTTATGTATTTATTCATTCATTCCTTTTTGCAGCTTTTTTTTATATTTGCATTCTTTTGTTACATCGCACTTTAAATATTTATTACTTTTGTTTTTGCAAATTTTAAGAGATTTTTCTTTGACGTATACATTTAATTACAAGCTTACTAGCGTTGCGCTTGTTATTGGCAGCGTAGCGGTATTCCCTACTTAAAAATTCGTTCCAGCTTATATTACAGACATTCACACACTTTAGTTTGCTATTAGAATGAAAAGGAAATAATAAGAAAAGTTGCGATCGATGTGTATTCCATGGCAACCCTCAAAGTCAGTTAATGAAATAAGATTTTTCACGACAAGGCTGTTAAGAATGAAATCCGGGCATATTGTCACTTTTAATAGGAAATGCCACAGCTGAGCAATAATGCTGCGTTGAATAAGCACCACATTATAAAGTATATCACTGAATGAATCTTAACTAGATTTTTCTTTATTGCTAATTAAAATCAAAATTTTAATCAAAATTTTCTCTTAACGTTCTTGGTACCTAAATCATTATAACGAAATTTCTGGACAATGTAGCTTAGCTATTACAAACAACTCCTGCTCGTACACAATACTAATCCTGCTCTCAAAGCAGTTAATACTGATTAAGATTCCTTGTGTGTGTCCGTGGCTAATTAACAGTACCTTGCTCCTTCTCAGTTTTAACAAAGCCTCTCGCTTCTTCGCGAATAAACGATCACTCTTCCCTAATTGCTCTTTCTTTATTGAACCTTTAAGATCGTATATCTTACTCAAAAGACTATAGGTCACTCTGTGATTTATTGCACTAGGAAAGTCAATTTTATCATATTTTTCGATCGCTTTATTATCATATTTACAAGAATACTTAATTTTCAATATCATTAGGTATTACACATTGTCTGTTAGCTATATTGAACGCCATTATCAATTAATTATATTTCTAAAACTGTAATAATTATAATTCCATACAAATAAAAATGTGACAATTGTAACGAGCGGTTTCATTTTAAATGCGTTGGAGTCGATGAAACAGTGGAACAAATACCGTTGCTATGCGAACAGTGTCGTAAAAAAGCCAAACGATCAGAAGAGATAAGTAAGCTGCAAGCTAGATTATCGGAATTAATGGTAGCCCCCGAGCAAATCCACCACAAGGTTCAAAGCTGACAACAAATCCAGCAAAAAAGGTTAAGTTTCGTCAAGATCGTCAACAACAAAACACAAACAAAAGGAGAAGGCTCGATTAGAAAAGAAGTTGGCACTCAAATTGGAGCATCTGAACAAAATGAGTGTTTTGGACGAATCGGAAGAAGAAGACTATACTTCGGTGATTTCGAAGGATGACCAAGCACGAGTCGAAAATTGGATAAAAGATAGTTTGTTACGGCACCAAATTCTCGTAAGTTTATAGGAAGAACGGAGGATTGGCCGATGTTTATATCGTAGTTCAAAACATCTTCAGAGAAATGCAAGTTTAGCGAAGAAGAAGATCTTAATAGACTTCAACAGTGCTTACAACCCTCGAACTAGTAAAAGGGTTTATATTTTGTCCAGGGGCCTTACAGCAGGTCCTAACTATATTAAGAAATAAATATAGAAGACTCCGAGCAGATCCTTCATTTGTTAAATGAATAACTGCGCTTGCACCCATATGTGACTCAAGAACGTATCGACTCAATTCTTCCGATACTGGTGCAGGAACTTGTTGGGAAATTGTCGGGCTCTCTGAAGTTGGCTTGGGCAGAACTTAAATCACAATTGGAATACAAGATAGAAAGAAGACTATGGTGATGCAAACCTTCACACTGCGGATTTATCCACGTTTGCCTCGTGGTTAACGCGCCTTGCAGACAAGGTAGGAAGCATAGCCCCCATAAAATCCGTATCTATGAAGAAATTTGAGGACAAAAGGAATTATCAACAACTCGAGCGACGCACCTAATACGTTCACGCCGCACATTCGATTCGAAACAACGAAAAGACGCTGTTAAAGAGCATAAGCTTAGTCGAAAATATTTAGCTCCACATAAAGTAATTCGATGCAAGTCAACCAAGTTGTGTGTTACCGACAGATGCACTTTCAAGCATCATCCACTGCTGCATGATCCGTTTCTGCACCAAGCTCCACCGGCTGGCAAAACCAATCTAGTGTCTTATCACGGTCTACGTTTGTCTCGAATGTTACACCGCATCCTGCCAATGAAGTTGTATGGTCCAAACGTTGTTTATCAAACCTACGCATTCTTATGGATAAAAGCTCCACACCATTACAATGATTGACGATGAGGTCGCAAGAATCCTTAAACTTGAAGGTCTAACTTCGTAGTTGCATCTAAAATGGACTGGAAATACTAGAAAGAAACAAAGTTGATAGTAAAAAGGTTTTGTGTGGAATATCTGGCGTCATGCCGAAGAACAAAAGGTTTGAATTTTTGGATGTTAGAACTGTTAGATCTCTAGATTTTCCCGTCCAAACACTCAAGTTTGAATCATCGACTTCGCAGTACCCACATCTCAAGAATTTGCCGGTATCTGAATACGAAAATGCAAGACCAAGAATACTAATAGGTTTAAACAACTACAAGGCCTGTTTGCCACTTCAAGTAAGAACAAGATGTGATGCGGAGTCGATTGCGATAAAGACTAATTTAAGATGGATGGTTTTCGGTACCTTACCAACTAGCCGAAGTACGCAGAATATAGCACATAATAACTTTCACGAGTGTAGTTGCGCCTCAGATGAGAAACTTCACGTACACACTAAAGATTTATTTTTGACGGAAAATTTTGGTGAATAAAACCAGAAGCACCAGACCGGCTGTTAAAGTTGTCGTTTTAGATTTAAAGGGTAAACTGACTTCCGGAAACGAAGATCAGTGTACTGAAGGAGAGAATGTCACACAGGCTTTATCCACCCACTAGTTACGCCCCTGCACCGATTTAAATTTGGCGCTTATAAGTTCTGTCTTTGCCAGTAGCGCCAGCAACAATCCTAGTAGCCGTGTATAAATAGAAGTACTGGCTACAAGAGTCAGTTTAAAGTGCAAATCGGTAAATGCAGAATTGTAAGTATTTATTATTGTTTATTATATTTTGAATTTATTTTGTTATTGTTATCTTGTTCTTGTAGAAATTTTCAACAGTACAATAGTCAATCATTAAAAGGTATTAGCTGTAATAGCCGTAACCAAGTTGTTCGATTTATTTGGTCAGAAATATTCACGCTTCTCGACGTCGTTACTTTTTATTACACTTTTTGACAGAATCGTTGTGACCAATTTAATACGTTATTAAATGACTTTTTTGGCAGATTACTCTCGGTGGTTTGCCATTACCTTCTGAGAAGAAAAGGTCATAATAAAGTCAGATAAATTTTGTCCGGGTTGGGAATCGAACCTAGGGCTTTTGGCCTTGAGTCTGGTCTTTAGCCCGTTTACTTAGCTCACCTCACCGATCAGTTATTTATCAGTTAATTAATAATAGTCAGTTAAACAGTGAAATAATTTACACATCTAAGTAACATTAATTGCAAATTGAAATAAAATAATCCCCCGATGAGTACGTAAATAAAATATTTTTTAAATAATTGAAAACCCGTAGAAAATACATTAAAAACATTGCAAAAATTATAGTATATAGTTATAATTATAGTATAAAGTTTCAAATTGATACCGGACAATTTCACAAAGCACATTTATTGTGCTTATTAATTATTGCACTTATTGTGCAAAATTAATGTTATTATTACAAATAAATTTTTACAAATATTGTTTGTTGGATGTTTGTAGTTGCAGTAATCACACATGTGCTAACTGCTCTTTGCTAAATTATTAAACAATTAATTGTAAATTTTAACAAACATTGTGAATTCACTTTTAACGAGTTTCTAAACGTGATCATCATCACTAAGAAAAGAAAAATTTAATCCAGGTATGTGACTGTTAAAAATCATAACCTGAACGTTTCCAACAGACTTTATGAAAATGTTTAATAAATTTAATTTTTAGACAATGTGAAGATTCTAATCAATCACTAAACGATTTTGTAAATATCCTAACCAGTTTTACTGACAAGCTTAATAGGGTATGTACATAATAAGACTCATAGTTCAACGTGGAAGCCAAACCACGGCACAAACAACTTGAAAGTAGCTAAAATTCTAACTTACGACTATGAGGTTCACAGTTGAATGCCGTCGTTCTTACACCAAACTACTTGTACATAATGAAATGAGTTGCTAATCTTAATTACTTACATAATATCAAATGAAGTGTGAGAAATGAGAAACCAATAATTGGAACTTGGAAGGAATAATAATTATTTCTTCTGGTTTAATTATTTATACCACTTTATTGGTTTAAAATTAATTGACTTAAAAAGTTCGATCAGTCTATTCGCAAAAATAAAACTTTAAAATTTTGAATTTAACTATAAAATTTTCTTCAGAAAAATGTAAATTTGAATGAATTTATGTTTAAAACGTATCGAGGGTGCAAATGTTTGAAAATTAAATATAGAAACAGTATCACTCTAAAGCAAAAGAATTTATTACTTTTGAAAGGCTATTACTTAATGGCGCGAAAGCAAATACTTTGAAGGCGTATGGAGAAGCATATGTTTCAGAAGGAATTATTTATGTACATAAGAGCAGGGAAAACGAAAAATATTTACAGCGGAAATATTTTTGGGGAAGCATACTCAATATTTTAAACTATACGCGTTTTCATATTTCCAATCGGAAAAGTAATGTTTCTTTCTAAATTTAGGTTTAGCAGTATAACCGCGTCGGCTATCGTTAATCGTAAATATAAAAGCAGCATCCAAGGGATAATTTCCGTTTACATTTCACGTGAACTGTACTTGGGTATTATTTTCCTTCATAAAATCAGTGTGAAGGGAATGCTGAAAAGAAGAAAAGTTTTTTCAAATTTATGATACAATATCTAAAATTGGGTGGCTTGACGATGGGAGGGATTCTCTAGAGTAGATAGACATATCTTATGCGATGTAATATTCAACAGCCGAGGTTGCATGCCCGCCTGATATCTGTATATCTCGAGGGAAACACAAATATGCTATACTGCCAACATAAATTGATTCTAGATACGCTCATCTCGGCCTACAGATTTAACACGTTTTCAAAATATAGGGTGAAGAGTTATTATTTTTCAATTGAAGTGTTAAATTTTCAAAAATTGCACCATCAAAACCTTTTCACTACTCAATTTGATTATTTTGTCAACAAGGATACACCAAATTTATTTAAGATAAAAAGTTTGCGTATACTACTGAATAATTTCATTACAGGCAATCTACTCATTGGCAGTTGCTCGTGCCTTGCATTTAAGGGTTTATTTAAGTGGCCCTTACTTTTTCCTTGAGTCCAACCGCAAGTCAGAAAAGACTTCCAATAAAAATGAAATAATCGACCACATGCGTAAACCACAAGGAAATATCTACGAATCAGAAGAACGAATTATAACCACAGATCCGCCCTTTTAACCGCAAACCAACCGCAAGACGAGGTGCGTCGCGACGTCGATTTACCGGTGTTACATTTCAACGCAAAAGTGGCATATGTCGATTATAACCTTTTGAATTCGTATTATTTATAACAGGAAAGCTAATGTTCTGCTTCCGAAAATAACTCGTACCCACTTCATTCAATCGTTCGTTTTAATTAATCAAACATTTTGTAAAATTGATGTTTATATCATTTCAAAGTTTTTAAATCAAAAAAAAAAATTGTTGTTGATCGATTTAATTAATATTTTTAAAATTTTTGTGAAGGACACCACGCTCTCTGTTGAAGGAGAGTGAAACTGCAGTTACTTAAATATTTTCTCATGAAGTAAAGACTTTCAAAGAACTCCAGCGCCTTCGGTTTTGTTAAGATTGAAATGAGATACAACGTCGTCCAAAAATTCTCTTGAGTTAGAGGATAAAAATATAAAACGGAATGAGAAGGACTTTTAATAGGTTTTCATTCAATCTTATATTCGTTCCGAAACAGTGCGAAAATGCCTGAAAAATGTTGATAAAGTAAAAGAAAATCAAAAATCGATGTTAACGAACGTTTCCGAACGAGTAAAATTTTAGCGAGTTTGCTGAAAATTCCGCAACTTTTAGTAAACAACTTTTCTTAAAGACGTCGCGACGCTGTAAGAAAAGGGTGGGAATTGTAAGAGTTCAAGGAGATTGCGTTAGAATGCGCTGCTTAAAAAAATTAAAGGCGCTGATGATGGAAGGAATTTTGCGGTTACTTTGATTTACACAACTTTCAATTAATATTGTTCATGGAAAATTGATGTTCTGTCTCTACTTTTCCTTAGGTATTGATTATGTTGAAAGCGAGAGAATCGTATATTACTTATTTACCAGTACGTTAATGTATTTCACGATTGAAGTGTTCTATGAATCTTCGTTATTGCGTTTGTTTAATTTAGAAGCCTAATTACTGTTTGAGAGGAAATATATAAATTAAAAATAGTTTATTAAAATAAATTTTATTACAGTAATTATATTATACTTGAATGCCTTTTCATTATTTTATTTATTTTTTGCATATTTTTAAATGAATTAATTGTAATGCTAAGGTGACAAATTTTCTCATTTTGTAATCATTGTAGGATTTGGGCAAGTCGATACATTAAAACACTGTAAATTTGTTTTAAAAACAATCCGAGACAGCATTAATAATTTTGTGATAATAAATATTAATTCATTTACATATTAAATCATTATTTAAAAAAAGATCATAAAAAAACAACTAAAAGTTATAATCTTCGACTTTGAATGTCTCCTGCGCCGTAACCTTTAAAAGTAAAATTGCGGACTTTTTTTGTAGAAAATATAACATCTTACAAAATTGTGTCGTATTTCATACTTACTGTATTATTTTCCACAATTTTCAAAAATAAAATTAAAATAACGATTAGAATATTCTCAGTGGAAGTTGCCTGCTTATCAATTTTCAGATCTCTATGAACTGAGAAAGTTGATTAAAAAAAAATACCACACAATCATCCGGATGGACACACATACGTACATCAATCTTATTAAATTAAATACAAACTTTAAAAAAGTCTAAATTCAAAATATAATTATAAATTTTATTTATGTGCAGGAAAACTGTGGGCCCTGTGGCACACACTTTAAAATATTTAATGACTCCCTATGGTCATTACCTACTTACACTTGGTAGTTAACTCCTTTAATAATAATGTCCAAGTTGTATTAAAGTAAAACAAGAACATATATTTAGGAAAATAACTATGACAGCAAGTGCATTCCCTTAGGCACAATAACAGGAGTATAACCTTGATTAACACATAACTAGGACTTGCTTTAATTTGTTAACCCTTTCTTATTATCCTACGGTGAAATTAGCACTACAAAATGTGAAAATCTTATATGGCAGTTTGTTTAGTAATTTAAAACCAACTTTTTGTCATATTATATAAAATATAAAATTTAAATATTCTAAAGCCTAGTTGAACATTTTTACGAGCACGTATATTGCAAATTGGTGTGATTTCAAGCTTATTTTATTTGTGGTTGTAAATAATGCTTAATCGACACAGATCGTCATTACATGCTACTAATTAGTGGTGGCAGGTGCATCCTATGCCAACCATTTTACCATCGGTTATAATACTATGCAATATTTCTACACAGTTAGGCAACAAAAATGAAATTTTCCCAATTTTCCAAAAATTAAAACAAATTTAAAAGTTAGAAAAGTAACTAAAATGCTTTGGAAAATAATCTCAATTATTAGATATTCAGTTCAGAAAATATATTATGTGAATTCCTCGGAAACCTCATTGAGAGTTAGTAGTTTTCCATTTCCTTTTGCTTGCTTCCTCTCTTTTACTTTGCATTTTATGTCCCTCTGTACCGGCAACCACAAGCGGCCAATTGCAGTAAAAGTTTTGAAACATTATTTAGAGTAAAAGGTTCATGCGCGTTCCTAAGTATTTTTATTTTATTACAAACTCGCATATTAAAGGATTTAATATTAGGTAACTGCAAATTTTATCTCTTCAAAAGCTTCTAGAAAGTATGTAACCCTTTTCCGTTTACAGTAATATTCTGTCAAAATGCTTGGAATTCTGGTTATCTAGCGAAAATTTTAATAAAAATATTGCATGGGTTAGTTTGTTAAAGTAATAAAAACGTATCACTTTTTATGTTGCTTAGATATTGCAAAACATAATCAAAATAAATTAACATTTCAAATTTTAACTGAGACTTTAAAATTGGTTTTCCGATTCCTATTACGCGTTAAAATTTTAGCATTTTTGTAATTGTTTTAACGATGCCTTCCATAAACTGACAAATTGAATTGACGCTGGTTTTAAGGTGGTGGAACATTCAAGTAGTAACCACGAGATACACTACTTGATGCATCTGACAAAAAAAAGTACAAAGTTACAAGAACATAAAAATTTTACAAAAAAATTAACTTCTTAGTTTTATTGAATGAGCTGGCTCCCATTATATTTCTACACTTAGTTACCGTTAACAAGAAAGATGGATTTTGTAGTCGAGTTACCGCTTGTTGATAAAGTGATTTGCAAAAATCGTAAATTTTCTTGCTCAATAAAAGAAGAGATAAATCTGAGTCAAGCACGACTTGTTGCAAAGAGCGCCCGGTAGCGCACACCATTTGAGAAAATGCAAAAAAATATGTATATTTTAATTTTCGTTATATAATTAGTAATTTTTTACTTATTAAGTAAAAGTAATTAGGTAATTAAGTCAAAGTAATTAGTACCAGACTCCAGGCTAGAAGCCCAAGGTTCGATCTACAGCCCGGCTACAAAATTGATACAACTTTATTATGACCCTCTCCTCTCGGAAGGCAATAGCAAATCAACAAAAGTAATCTGCCAAGAAAAATTTATACGTCACCAAATCCTCATTAGGGTAAAAGGACCGAAGAGGAGAAGTGTTCTTTAACAAACCAAAGTATGAAATCTTTTTTGCAGTAGCAAGTTGTATTATTTCATGCGACTTGATATCATTCGAGTTCTATTTCTCAGTGTTACATCGTTCTAATTGCTACATTTAATTGATTAATCTACTCTATGCAGTTTTCCTTTGGATATGCATTCATGGAGTCAGGTGTTTCCAGTGATTTGGGGAAAGGGAAAGTGGTTTGAATAAATTGCCAATTTTGGTTATTGTGTCAGATTTTTATCACAGCTAATGTTTTATTTTGAGGAACTGTCCTTGATTACTATTTTGTTTTCAGAATTCACCACCCAGCTTTTCAAATATGTCATAAAAAAGGCTAGTCTATAAACCACCGTGATAAATCAACCGGAGTTTTTAATCTCTCCGGATTGAAAAGTCCTATTATTAATACTGTTTTTAAACAACACTCTCATTAAGTATTGTCAGTTTAGGGTTTATATTTTAAGAATAATAAAAAAAGTCAACTTTTTTATTATGATATTGTTATATTTAAATTATTATATAAGTAGACTAAACTGTAAAAAAAATATTATGAACAATTATATACTAGAGAAATTTGAGGTAGTATTATATTATGGAGACTAATCAGCATTCTGTTTGTGTGCTGAGATTTTGACAGCAGAACTGAGCTTTGGTACTTACTGCAGACGTTTAATTTGGAAACATAAGGTACAAACATAGCAAAGATGTCGATGTGGATGTCGATGTCGCAATAAAAACAAATCTATGTATTTAAATGAGTGTGAGCATAACAAAGAAGTCAATATCGGTGTGGATGTCGATCACAATACTCATCGCGATACTTATCGTTTACTCATGGTAAACTTATTATTCTTATTCTTCTAGTGTCCATCCGTTTTGAATGTTTTTTAGGTTATTTAGCCACGATTCCTTCCATTTTTGCTTGCAGAATCAGTTGTACCAATCCGAATCGCTGTTTATTTCCCATAATATGCCCCAGGTATTCTAATTTGCGAATTTTGATGTTTAGTAGTAATTCTTTCTTTTTGTTCTTTTTATCCAGCAGAGCCCTGTTAGTGGCATAGTCCGTCCATGGTACCCTCAGAATACGTCAGTACAACTATATTTCATACGTTTCTATTTTCTTGCAAGAGGCTTTGTCTTTTCTTGCAAGAGTTTTGTCAAAGTCCAAGACTCCACCCCATACAACAACACCGGGAAGACGTAGCACCTCAGTAACCTTATCTTTGTAGTTGATGACAGATAGTGACATCTGAACAATTTGGACATTTTCAAGAATGCGGCTCTGGACTTCTTTATTTGTGACTTGATTTCTTTTGAATGGTCCCACGCTTCGTTGAGTGTTATCCCCAAATATCCATATCTTTGCACTCTTTGGTTATATTATTATTGTGGTTATTCTCTTTTGATAGGTACTATCATTTACTTTGTTTTTGCAATGTTTAATGATAGCTCGTATCGCTGACTAAGTGCAACCAGTTTTGTCATTAGTTTCTGGAAACTCTCCGTATCGTCTGCCATTATCACTATTGTGTCATCAGCGTATCTTATATTATTTATGCACTCATACCATTGATTTTGATGCTAACATTTATATCTTCCAAAGACTCCCGGAAAATTCGCTCTAAGTACACGTTGTACAGTATTGCTGACAATACAAACCCCTGACGGACTCCTTGCTTAATTATTATGTCTTCGAAAAGCTTTCTTTGTACTTTTATGGCGGACGTCTAATTCTAGTACAAATTACTGATAATTTTCAGATCATTAGAGTATATTCCCATTTCTTTCAGAACTTCAACGAGTTTGTCGTGCTTTACATTATCGAATACCTTTTGATAGTCGACGAAACAGGCAAATACATCCGAACTAACATCTCTACATCTCTGAAAAAGGACTTATACACTGAACAAAGATTCTCTTGTGCCCACTGGATTACCAAATCCAAATTGTGTGCAACTGATGTATTCTTCGCATATTCCATGAATTCTATTATTTTTTAATAACGTATTTTTTAACGTATTATTTTTAGAAATAGTTTGAGTAGGTGGCTCATGAAGCTGATGGTGCGAAAATTTTCACAGAATTTGGCATTTAATTTTTTTGGTAATAGAATATAGGTAAATTTGAGCCATACGTCTGGTATCTGTCCACTAGAATATATCCTGTTAAACACTTCCGTCACTCACGATATTCCCTCATCGTCAAATAATATGAAGAACTCCTCATGTACACCGTCTGGCCCAGACAATTTACCGTCTTTGAGATGTAAAATTGCCTTCAAGACCTCGTTCATCGTTATTAGAAGGTCATTTGGGCAATCAAACTCCGGGAGCTGTTCCGGTCTATTGTCTTTGAAGAGTTTGGATATATATGATTTCCAAGTGTAAATTTTCTCTTGTTTGTCTATTATGATTTTACTGTCAATAGTTTGCAGCGTTCCCGTTGTGTTGGATTTATACATTCCAGCGGCTTCTCTGACCCTTTTGTGCATATTAAATAGATCATACTTTTTTTCTAGCTCCTCTATTTCCTCGCATTGTGTTTTAAGCCATTCTTCTTTTGCGGCTCTGATTTCTGGTCTTATCCTCCTCCGAGTAGTTTTTTTCTTGCATAAGTTGTAGTATCTTGTCTGTCATTCATCCTGTTCGCGTTGCATCATCGGCTACCAGGTGCTTGTCTCCGATTCAATTTGGTATTGCGAGTGTAAAATCCTTGTTCAAAATGACAAAAAATGAGGTTTGTATTAAAAATTAAGTTTGATTTTCCACTTGTGCCTAAATTAGACTAAAAAATATGTTTTTCTGAAATTATTTCAACATAAATTTTTTTTTGTTTGTTTCAGGTCAGGTCCATAATCTGCATTGAGTAATTCGAAGTTATTCGACTCAAAACTACAACATAGAATTTTTTCAGATTTTTTGCGTGTCCTAGGACCCCAGAAACTCGGTACAAATAGCCAAAAACGTAAAATCATTCAGGGGTATTATGTATCACCAACGTTATCATAAAGGTGACCGTTATAACATATTTTGGTAAATCGTATCGATTTCATTGGTAGGAATTACCGAAAAACTTTATTTTATGTCATAACTGTCACCTTTATGATAACGTTGGTGATACATAATACCCCTGAAAATAGTTTTTTCAAAGAGTTCTTGTAAACCTACAAAAAAAAGCCAGATAGCATAAGCTGCCCTATTATTTAGCTACATTTTGGGCTTAATGGCATGTAAATATCTTAATTTATAGGCGCGATAAATCAAATTAAGTAAACCTACTTGTTATTATTTAGTACGAGTATAAAAACTATGATTGTAGTTCAGTGAAATTAGATTTTCTAATCTAAAAAATTAGATCCTTTATTATTATTTTTTTGATCAATTTATTTTGGTGTTATAAAGAAAATATCAAAAGTTGAAAGCGAGACCACTGCCGCGTCAAAAGTTATTCAAGGTCAAAATTTGCAAAAAACGGTTTTTTGCTAATATTGCGCTTGCTATGGCTTGGAGGCCAATTGAGGTTATTATAAAAATAAAAGATAATAAAATTCTGCACAAAAATGATATTACATTTTTTTTTATGTAAACAAACGGTTTACAAAAGTACCATACAAAAGTACAGTGTTTTAACTATGTTTAGCCGAAAAGTCTATGAATGAAACAAAGATTGCGAAGCGCTATACTGCATATTTTGGCAATGTGACTTTTGTAGGCTAAGCCCGTGTCCAAAGTGTCACCTAATTATCAATTTTGATAACACGATTAACAACCATACTATGACTGAAGGTTAGGTGAGCAACAATATCTTCTTCTATCCTATCACTATAACTACGATGAAGGATTGAGTTAAGTTTCATAGCTTGATTAATAGTTTCGCAAAACTTTCGGTAAAAATCGGGAAAACGAGTTTCTTTAAACCTCTTGTGCAAAAACTTTTTATAAGTGACTAGACTAATAAATTCTTTAGAGAAATACTTGGGATACTTTGAGACTACTACTTTTTTCCGCGGTACATGAGTATTGATACTGGACCACAACACTTACCTGTAATAAAATACAGCAAGACCAAATAAAAGCCGTTTTAAATTTGAGTTCTTTTTCAAATATGTATAGTGACTGAACTATTGATATACTTTTTAGCAATAAAAAGTTCATGATGAGCCCGAAATTTATCATCACGAAATATGTGTTTGATTTGCGTTGTTTTGTTAGCGTATTTTCTTCGAGAATGCAGTCTCGGCGCAAATTGAGACTGTAGTATATTTGTAAGTTTCTTCACTTCAAGGATTAGGATCATATGTTCTGCTCCGGCGTTTATCTTTTTATTGCCTTCCGACATCTCTTCTTCCTTTCGGCTTGTAATGCCATGCTTTCAGAGGAATTCATTCCGATGACATTCTTTCTAAATGGTTACTCCATTTTAACCTGTTTTCTTTTATTTATTGATTAAGTTCTGTAACCGTCAGCTGGTTATTTATTATATTAGAAGGTTTTCTCTAAAATTTACAAAATTTTGGCGATTCTCACCATGCTTTACGGAAACTAAACTTGGACGACAACGTCAAGGCAATAAGGTAAATTAAGAGCATCAGAAATGAAATTTCTTCTAGCAGTAAAAGGCTGTACGCTGCTAGACATAAATAAAAATGAATTTTTCAGAAAGGACCTGCAGATCTTTTCTGTGAAAGAAAAAGCTAATGATTATAAACGCTAATGGAAGAAGCTTGTGTATAGAATTGATGACTGCGACTGTGAAAAAGAGCTATGAACTAAACATGATCCAAGTAGGAAAAAAGATGTGGAAAAGAGAAGAACAGGCGACGACGGGGAGCAATAAAAATTTTACAAAATCAAGAGGATCACACATAGAAAAAAGTTGAAAAGCACTACACTAAACTCTCTTAGATTAATAAAAAAAATAATAGATCAATTTAATTGTGGTTTAAAACTGTTACTGTAATTTTTGGATAATAACTTATTATTACTTTTGTAATTGCAATAGCTTTTGATAAAAGTAAATTGTGGGTTGCATTCCTCGTTAAACATCAAAAATATTAAACAATGTTTTCTGTGTTTTGCTCTTCTCTGAATAGATAAATATTTTTAAGTATAAAATTTCTTATTTGTTACCTAAATTAATCGAGTTAAAATACTATAAATAAAAATTTATATACAATGGAACTTTCCTAATTAGGCTCTCAAGGGGGACAGGAAAAATATTCCTGATGTTGAACATTCCAGTTCTAGCAAAGTTAAAAAATTAATTTTTTTTTAATTTTGAGTTCTATGCCTTCACTTCTTTTTTTGAAATAATCTTTTCTTTCTAATCTGAGATTACTGATTAAGCGATTACTATACTGACTAATGCACATATTAAACAACCACACAAATTACTATATTGAAGCCACCCAAGAAACAATGTAATATAATTAAAAAAATTCTTATTATAATAGAACTAAAAATCAAAACTAAAAATTTTAAAAACTAAAAAAAAGAAACATTTGATTTATAAAAATTTAAACTAGAGAGATAAAAAATACTTTAAAAAAGCAGTACAAAATCAGTGTCCATAATAAAAATTCGAATTTGAGAAAAATTTATTTTAAGAAGTTTGGATTATGGAAGTTTCAATGTAATTGTAGTTTTTCCTAATTTATTTTAATTTATTGTGTAATAAATAAAACAATTTTAATTAATGTATTTTTATAATTTTAAAATATATTTACACTTTGTAACATAATCAGTATGCAATAAATTAATAATAATTACAAAAAGTTGTAATACATTCAATAATGGCTGTATAAATCAAAATAGTTATAAACATTTTTATTCTAAACAGTTTTTAATCATATAAAAAAACATAACTTTTGTACAGTTAATTGGTTAAATAAAATTACATTTAAAAAATAAATAATAATAAACTCATTTTCGTGTCTAGGTACATTTATTCACATTTTTGGTATCGTTTATTATTTAACAATTCGTTAGTTCAATATTATATTATCACCACAACTTAGTATACATTAAAAATTGCACTCAGTTGTATTAGCACTGGGGTAGTTAGTAAATTTGTATGTGGAGGTAGAAATTTAATTAACAAAAACGATTGGTTTTCATACCTTTTTAATGCATCCTGATATTAAAAGAATTAAGTACAGTTTTACTTTGTTATTGCAAATTAATATGGCTTTGGTTGATGTTTTTTGATATGATTTAATAAAATATTTAGTGTTATAATAACAACATATAAAACATAACAACATTTTAGTGATAAATTAGATTGCGTTAAAATATTGCACGAAGTAATCACAAAATAAATATTATAATCAACAATTAAAGAATGAAATTCCCATATTTTCTAGTTCCTCTCAGTACGGTCTCCAGACTGCTATATCTCCAGTTTGAGCGGGACCTCTTGGACCTCCGTTATTCGTTAAAACTCTCGAATGAGCTTCAGCGTCTTGACGTGTCGCTGCATTTGCACATGTCGAACTATTTGGTAATAATAATTCACTACTGCCGTTCATTTGTCTATGATTGGATGTAGATAGCTGATCCATTACAGATTGTAAATCATTATGATGGCTTTGGGCTGAGTGTGTATGTAATGAATGGAAATTATGACTTTGGTTAGCAGCCGAGTATAATTGTGAATACAATAAACTTGCCGGTAATACGGGATAAAGAGAATTGTTACAATTGGCACTAGAATACGTTGTAGGAGTCATGTTTTGATGTAATGAAAAATTCGAGTTATTCACATGAGTTCCCTGTGAGTTTATCATTTCATCTTGTACGGGACTCTCCGCAGCACTTGAATTGTCGGAAAGAGAACGAGGTCCCGATAATGTAAAGTCTGCATGATTTGATGTATATCTTGGTACTAGAAGTGAAGACGTGTGGGTACCACTTTGATGATGGTTGATATGTGTTTGAGATGATACTAAACCAAGATGTTGATCCAAATCTGTAGCCGAAGCATCAGGAAGAACTGAAAAATATACGTAACTTAAATTACTTTAATTTTCCACACGTTAAAACTATCGAAACAGGTTGAGATATAGCACAAAATAGCAATTCGTTTGCTCTGTAGGTGTAGCTACTGTAGAGCTTTTAATAAATTGAAGCTGTGGTTTATGCTCTGTAGTTAAATTTTTAACGTTAACTTAATATGTACTTCAAACTTGGATACATTTAATGATAGAACGTCCAATGGGCCTGCCGGCAGGACAGATTGTCCTGCCAGCAGGCCCTAAAATTTAAAGTATGTTTTAATTAGTATTTCTGTTTTTCAATCAGGATTAAAATACTACCATTGGAGAGATCTTGAAATTTTGCCTATATAATGTAAAAATTTCAATCTTGTAACTCTCAAAATGAATGAGTTATTTAAATTACAAACCATTTTCGTTGCTGTGTTAGTAATGCAGGGGCGTTCAGTGCGTTAGTTGCTTTTAAAGAGAGATTTACTTTTTAAATAAAATATAAATAGTAAAAAAGGAAATAATGATTCGAGTAAATTTGTTTTTGGAAGTTCTTATAAAAATGCGGTTTGTAAGGAAACGGTTAAAAAAATAAGTGACAACTTGGCTATTGTTTTGTGGGACATTGATTATTACGTTACGATTATGAATTAACTAGGTAATTATTGATAAAAATATAATACGACGCTTATGGAAATATGAAAGGTACTTCCAGAAGAAAAGAAAGGCCTGCTAGAAGGACTGGCTCGTTTAAATTTAAGTCCTTCCAGCAGGACAAATTTATATGTCCAACTGTCCTGCTGGAAGAACCTTCCAGCAGGACAATTGTCTGGACGTTCTATCATTAAACACATTTTATTCCTAAACGAATTTTCTTTTTTGTTGAATTTGCTAGACTTAAATTTAATTAATTACTAAACGAAAAACTGATAAACATCGACGCCGAATAGGATTTACGCCTGCAATACAGCATCAGAAGCGTTTAAAAATTTAATTTTAATGCGACCGCTTTGTAAAGCTACGGTTTAAACCACATGACCACTGGTGCCGCTGTTTAATAAGAAATGGGTAATTAAATTACAAAATGTTTTCTTAAATATTAATTTAGATAATTTTCACGTAGTATATTGATGATGAAATTTTTAGTGGAAAAACCACGATTGCATATTTTTGTTTTCATAAATTGTAAGTAGGTATACAGTCTATATTTAGATTTAGGTTAAATCAGAAGCTTTTTTTATTATTTAAATTGTCAACCCTTATTTTTGGAAACACTATAAAGTGTCATATATCAATTGCAAAATGATGTGTTGAAATATAATCTATGGTAATGCTTAATATAGGCAGACACTTGAATGAAAAGTTGAATGGAAAATAAAAATATAATAATGAAATCAACCCTTATCAACTAAAATTATTGGTGATATAATTGATGAATTCTAAATAGATATCGTGCTATTTGTTAAAAACCTAAAATGCGCAGTACCATGCGCCTAGCGTCTACTTCCGAATTGGTCTGTTGGGCTAGTTTACGTCTTCCATCTAGGATTTCAACAACATTTCAAATTTTGTTTTACGTTGTAACACTTACTTGAACTAACAGCGGATGTACTACCAAAAGCGTCTTGGTTTGATGTTTGATCAGGTACTGTTCCAGAAAATCCAAGCGCTGGTGTGTTAAATTGGGATGGTGGAGGTGCAGCACAGGATCCTAACGAACTTGTGGTTAAATAAGGCGAATACGCACCTGCACTATACCCCCAATGAGAATTAGATGTACTGAGGCCAAATTGGGGCATATCTGTTAAAACAAATAAAAGGTTAAAATTTAAAATAAGCAACAAAGTCATCGAATTGCAATCACAACAAAGCACGCGAAAAAAAGGTAAAAGTCACGTAAAAAGCAATTAATCCTTTATGCGGCTTAAAATAGATTTAATAACATGTGGACACAACAGGACTCTGATAGGTTTTATAAAAACGATAGTATTGGTTAGACATGTCAGATGAATGCTGCGACCCACGCGGTCGATATGCTCATCAAGTATATTAGCGACATGTACAAAGTACACTCAGTAATAAAATAACTTGTAAACCAGTAATTTATTTTTCAGTCACATACCCAAATACTTTTGTTCACTTGCATCAATCACACTGAAAAAAAAAATAAGAAAAACAAAACATGCAGTAGATTTATTAATGTTTCGGAATAAAATTTAAAAAAATTAATTTGTTAGCTCTAAATTGTTGTGAATGCAAAGTGTTTTGAATGTAAATAAAATTTATTGCACCAAAGGGACCAGTAAAGGATTTAATTTCTTAACTCACAATAAGAAAAATGAGAATATGTACATTTCAAATTAAACCAAAGATAATTTCTACTTACTGTTACAATTTCCAATTGGAGGCATTCTAAATCCAGATAAAGGATCCGTTGTTGCAAATGGAAACGGACGTTGTCCAAACGCAAAGTGAAATTGTTGCTGCTGCCCTAGAAGAGACAACACTACATTAGGCTTTAGTACTGCCCTTATTTAGTTTCGTCTATTTTCTAACTTAAATCTAAACAAGCGAAAATATTCCTTTTTCGATTTCCATAAATTACTGGTGTATTAATTTCCACAAAAAATCCATAAAACAGTCCTACGTTCTTGCATCCTCCTAAATCATTCCCTGCTATCAACAGCCGTCGTGTGGAGCATTAAGAAACCACAAGACTTGGATGTTAGATACCAAGTTCTTGAAGTTTGTGCCAGTTTGTTGAGAATTGTTGAAACTTCTTGCACTATTAGTTCCTTTAGTCTTAAATGATTTCAAATTCGTTTAAAATTCAAATTATAATGCAGTTTCGTTTTTTTCCTATATTTTATGCACACTTTAGAACAATGATTAGTCTTACTTGAAATTGATGTAAATTAAAGCATCCTAGTAGGATAGCGTGAAAAGGGTCAGAACAAGAGCAGATGAGCTAGTTCTAATTAATTAATCAAGCAATTCAATTCATTAATTCAGTTCTATACTCTTCTTACAATTCTACAAATATAATTGTTGAACAAATTCGTAGTGAGGTTTAAAATTGATTATGTAAAAAGCATCATTTCTGTAAAATTATTTTATCATTACTGAAAGTTTACATAGCAAATTATGAAATCACTCAAATAAAAATATTTAAAAAAAAACGCAAAAATAGTAGTTAGCATAGCAATACATTTTTGAATTTCATAAGCGACCACATAATAATTGTTAATAACATTCACAAAATTTATTTTATAATTTTAAATGTTTATTAAATCAGCATTAAAAATTAATCTATATTCATGTTTAAAGTCATAACCACGAGAGCTCGAGTATGAATATATTAATGCTGTGTAAATAAACGTATATCTTATAGTAGAAAATATATACCACATAATTTTTAGTTTGAATGCTACTCGAGCTCTCGTGGTTATTACTATAATTTACAAATTTCCAGATCCAGCTCGATTGAAGTGCAGTTTGCATAAATACAAAAATTATAATAATTATAATTTAAAAAGTATGAAGTTAGTTCAACACAGTAAATCCAATTGTAATATTTGTAATAGTAAACCTGCTGAAAAATCATTAAAAGACGATTACTTGTTTTATAGTTAGTGCTATCAATTGCGAATACCGAGGTATCCTGCTGAAATCGGAAGAAATTCTAAATTATTGCTATCATCTTCTCAATTTTTCTAAAGACAAGTAAAGCCGTCGGCGTGTTGATGATTTCTACCATTAATAGACGATCAAATATAAACACCACTCGGTCTTTCAATCATTGATTATTATTACAAACCCTCATTTTATGGCGCAGTATGCCAAATGTAAAAATATAATTATTAAATACTGATGAACCAAATGGTCTTCGAGATTTTCCAAACCTTCCTCTGTAAGAAAGCAACAGGATGGCTTCCCAAAATTAAAAACAATTCAAATTTAATTCCTTGAAAAATCTTGTTATTGCTTACTTACGACTGAGGGGGTAGTCCATACCACCAGGACTTTTCGGTTCATGGGAAAGCTTTTAAACAAAAAACCGACATAGACATGCGTTTGAGTTCCATCCATACAAGAAAATACGAAAAGTGAAATTTTTTTAAAATATTACTTTTATTGATTGAAAATGTTTCTCTCACAGCCATACAGCGATGACGGCCGGCCAACTATATAGTTGAAATATCGACGACATTCTGAGTTTAGAAAACAAGAAAAACTTACAAAAGCTAAATCAACGGATACGGATAAAAATGTATGCATAAGAATTTAATTGTGACTGTGTGTACTGTCGTGCAGTAGAGATTAGCTTCCTCTGTGAAAATTTTCTCGAATAGAACTATTGACCTCTAAAATCTTGATTAATCTACAGTTAAGTAAATTCACTGCGTTTGGTAACACCGCGGTTCATTTATACTGAACTTTATTTCACAGTTATGAGCTTAAATGCAAATTTCTGAAATAAGTAATTACATCAAATTCTATTGTTTTTTCTTAATTGTTTGCTTATCTGTTTGTAGGTATTCAATTTCTTATTGAATAATTACTTAGAGTTGTGTTAAGAAACACCGAATATCAGCTTCTATTGTGTCATAAAATTTAATAGGATTCGATCGTATGACATTTGGAGCAAGTATGATCGTTGAAGGTCATTTTGATTTACTTGGATTAATACATTTTGTGTTGTATTTTGTTGACTGACGTTCTTAAAGTCGATTATTTTAAATGCCAAATTTTAAAATTTTAGACTTGACCGTGATCTAAATAAATATTTCTACATTGACATATGAAGAAAGAGGGAACCTTGTAGTGCTTCCATTAAAGATTCTCCTACGTCATTTTAATCGAATTATATTGAATTTAATGTTAATTGTACCACTTTTGTTAATGTTGAGCTACCTACTAGCTCAAATCAAGATAAAGTCTAACTTTTTTCTTTATTCAAAAGGATCCTAAACCGTTGGCCCCGTGGTGTTGCTGATTGCCACCATTAGCAATAATCACAACGTTATAGAAAAATTAGTAAAAAATAAAAAGTTCTTAGAAAAAAATACTTCTAATTTGCAAGGCTGCTTTTATTTTGAATCCATACCATCGTCGTTAGAAATTTTTTAGTTCATTGAAGTTTTAGAGATTGATACTATGGAGTTTTATTTGGTCTTAAATAGAGAAACCTGAACTCAAGAGCGGTTCGCGGGATACGACTGAATCTATTATAACTTTTTAACATCATATTTAAGGTAAGTTTCTGTAACAATTTTTTGTATTTGTTATTTAGTTCCTATTTGAATTACATTTGACAATTAATATTAGTTAATCCGACTCTGCATTTTTATTTGCATTTAATCTTTTATTGAATGGTTAGATGGATGCATTTGCGTGCAAATGTTGATAGCTGTCTTGAACGCAAGGATAAATTGAGTTCCCCAAAAACTATTCCGACGAGTAGTTCCATTTTTGTTTAGACAACGATTGTTTAAAGTGTCGGTAGTTTTGCATTTGGGCGAATATTTTTTGGTCCTGACATTACTATATTACGTGCCAAGTCGAGTAAAACAAGTAGTTATGCCGTCGGTTGGTGTTATTTTTGGCTTATGTGTAACATCTGGCGAGCAAAAAGGATACTCTTTTATGCGTAAGCTACTACGTAGTTTTAGTACGCAAGTTGCACGTTTTTATTTGACTTTACTCGGTTAGCGACGTGGATGAGCATTGTTATTTTCAACAACATAACCTCATTTAGCTTATTTGGTAACGCCAAGTTTGCTATTTTGAATTTTTCCACTATCTGGGGTCAGTATTGCTTTGTACTACATTATCAAATTTCTTAACGGTTTCCGGAACATCTACAAGCAATGTACAACTACAATGTACATCTACAAGATCTCCAATCTACACCTTTATTTTTTGATTGGAAAGGAGCGTCTGTCATCAACAAGTTTGTAAACTTACTAGAGCTCTATGTAAGTAATATTTTATATTCTCCAATTTTATATTCCATTCTTGCTTGTTTATTTTTGGTGGGAGCTTTTTGTAAACCCACTTATTCATTTATATACTGTGTGTATTATTTTGCACGGTCATGCACATTGCAATTATTGGAATTATGACCGTTCTAAATTATGTATTTGTTTATCATTTAAAACAATTTTACTATTTTGGTTTTTTTTTGTTAAAGTCTGATTTAACGGTAGATATTGCTTACAGTGGCCAAGCTATTATGGCTTAATTATGTTGTAAGTATTTTTATTTATATCTACCTAATGTGGCAGTTCAATACAATTTTGTTTTACTGTTTATCATTTTTAAAAATTACTTTTCTATTGAAAATTATTCAAAACACCTTTAAAAAAATCATACTAAATTTAAATGGCATTTTACGTTTTTTTCTGATAGAAGTACGAAGGTTGGCTATAAAACAGTTTATATAGAGCGACATGAGATGCTCTTATTGTATTTTTTGTCGATCATAAGTCGATAAATAAGAGTAGAATACTCATCAAAAAGATTATACTATTTTTGACTAAAACCGTGTCTCACCAAAAACCATAAGAACATTTAGAAAACCATAATATACAATTTTTAACAGTTTTCTTTACAAAATTGTTCAGACCACAAAATTGGTTTTTTAAAATTGACTTTAAAGAAATTTTGGAAAAAAATTGTACCTATTTATTCCAAATTTTTTATTTAGATTAGATCCACAGGATCGAGGGATTTCCCAAAAAAAAGTTTAACTTTTTTTACCCCATCAAATATAAAACAGTGTTTGAAACGGAAGACTTGGATATTTTATTAATAAAAAATTGATAAACAAAAAAACCAAAATTTTTAATTAAATATTTTTGGAAACCTTAAAGGCGGATGAAGCCACAGCAGTGGAGTGATGTGATCGCTGGTTGAGTATAGAGCGGAAATTCTGGGTTCAAATCGCGGATTGCTCAGAATTTCTTGGCTCGGCCTTCCGGTGGGCATCTACACTCCTGTGATGATCCCTGATGTTTGTGTCGACGTCATTACCGTTGATACGGCTGCGTCACACACGAGAGTTTACAAGACAGGTTAAGGTAGACAGGAAATGAAGACATGGGCCTTCTAGGCCTGTAGAGCTGTAATATATATAAAGGCGGATGAAGTAGTTGGTGAATTTTAAATGGATTTTCTGTAACAAAAGTAATTGCAATTTTGCTTGGTACATCCTAAATGTCTTCAGCTACATTTTATATTTTTTCTACAAATGTTCAAATGCTAGTTGCAAGTGTAACATTTATAATCTCTAAATAGCCGTTGAAATGTTATTTGTATCAATTCCTGAGCATTTATTTTTAAAAATGTTTATTTGTTTGCGTTACGTGGTCATTTAGATGAACCCAAATTTATATTTGATAATTTGTCGCTTAAGGACGCTTTCTTTGTTTATCACTTTGTTCTAACGAGTATTAAAAGTTTCTTTTAGAATCTCTTAACTTTGTTGCCTGTAATTTAGGCTTTCAGTGTTTATTTAATTTGGTTTATATTTATTTATTGTTGACGGTGTGCATTCGTAGTTTTAGAAATTAAAACTACATTTATCATATTTTAATCTATTCTTTAAGTAATTTGATAAATAAACTTCTTTCATCTTAGTTTTATGGAATTATTTAAGATCTGACATACTAAAAATAAGTAAAAATTTGTAGAAATCTCTAAGACTGCTACAATTATATCGCCCTGTATGCAAATATTTATATTATATTTTAAACACCGGACACCAGTTACGAGAGACCTTTAACATAAAAAAATTAGGTGCTTATAAAATGTCAAGTGTAATTTCAACAGGTTCGTTTGATGTAGTTTTAATTATTTGGAATTAGTGGAGTTGCTATTTATGCAGGTATACAATTGATTACTGCATTTCCATCGAGTCATTTTATAGATATAAACACCAGTGACCAGGATACTCTATTATTATTCACAATTATTTTCTTAATCCCAACCTCTGTAAGTTAGCATTTTGATTACGAGAGTACATACGTAATTATTCTGAAATTCCAAATGGTGGATAAATTATTTCAGGAAAAAGATTATAACTATTAGCAGTGGCGGATTTCCCATTAGGCGCAGGAAGCGCGCGCTTCGGGCCTCCAAAATCCAAGGGGCCTCAAAATTCAGCTCTCAGAATAAAATAATTGTATTTAATTATTTTTTTGTATGAATAAAGTAATAAAGTTTTATTTGCTGTCCAATAGTACTCCATACTACAGAAAGACTAGTGACATTGGCAACAACAAATCTCCTTCTTGACAGCTTTGGAATTTTAGTCAAGGTTTTCTTTACATTTAAACTAGAAAGATAGCTGTATAGAAGCCTTAGAACTGCGGTCATCCGAGTTCCACCTTGTTCTACCAAGTAAAAAGAATGTATCTGTGGCAACCCTGCAGTACCTACACAGTATTATTGAAAGTCAGTGGCGGATTTCCAAATAGGTGCTTCAGGCCTTATAAATCAAGGGGGCCTCAAAATTCAGTTTTCAAAATAAAAAAAAATTATTTAATTTAATTATTAAAAAAATGAGACATCAGGAAATAACATTGAAAATTAATCAATATAAAATATAACAACTGCTTGGATATATTTTAAGGTTTGTTGATGTTTAAAAAAGCCCTAGACGATCAACCTGTTTTATCAAACGATTGAGTCAATCAGCCTATCAGTCTTTTGATCAAAACCTCTAATCAGTGGATTCATGTTAAAACTAGGAACATATTGACCACTTAAAATAGTAGAAATGTTTTTTAGTACTTTATTGTATCCTATATTTTTTGTAAAATTGCTCTAGACGATCAAGCGCCTTTTTCAACCGCTTGAGTTATTTGAACTTTTTATCAATCACCGTCAATGGTTGCTTCAAGCGTCAAGTAGGTTTCTAAACGATCAATCACGTTTGATACAATCGATTGACTCAATATTTTGATCAAAAGATTAATCGTCTAGAGCGTCCTTTAGGTTGTATTAATTATAAAAATTGGAACTTATTGGTACAAGAATTTTCAATGTTAATTTGATAAAATACTTAAAAAAACAACTTTCAAATGTCCATCAGAAATTTCTAGTTAAATAAGTGAAAAATTGATGGATTTGATGAAAAAGTTCCATAATGTAGTTTGGGTATTAAAACAAGATCTCAGGTGAAATATTCCCATATAAATTAAGTAGTATTTTTAAAAAAATCGCTTGCGGCGCTAAATCCCCCCTCTGTGTGCCGGAAGTTGAAAATCATTACTGTAAAATGTAATGTAAATGAGTAATGCAAATATTGAAAAGAGGGGCCTCAAAATTGAATTGCGCCTGGGGCCTCATAAGTGCTAAATCCGCTACTGACTATTAGAGAAAGAGTGCATACTTTTCCCGCATTTCAAATATGATTAATCCCAATACTCCCATACTACAATCCTGTTATTTCATATTCCGTCTTAACTCATTACCTGAGAGGTAAAGCTTTACAAAAAGCTAAACTAGGGAAAACAATTTCAAATGAAAGTATAGAAGGCAATAATGTTTTCTAACAATGTCGGGGAGCAATAAGGTGGTCATGGGACTTGTCCCCTATGATCACCTTTTTGCTCTATACTAGAACCAAACACATATGTAACTACAGCGTTTCTTTGCACCAGATCCAGAGATTAATCTGTTTGACTGTAACTGGAGTAAAGTAAGCAGACCCAACTGCTTTGCTTCCTGTGTCTTTAACCACAACCTTCAAGTGCAGGAAAAAGTAGTTAAGGCTGCTTTTAGACTGCGCAGTTAGAATATATGGAATAATAAGCAAGGAACTTCGGATCATATGCGGATTTTGCAGGAATGTTCTAAGAGGATACCTTTGCTGCATTTATTTAATTCAAATAAAATATCCGACTGACATGTTTCCAAAATTTTTGCCGGATTATGTGCAGGAATAAAATCTGCAAAACTTGATCTAATCATAAGTATACAAAGCTGGGGACGTATGCACCCGTATTTCAAGAGGAACTTCTAGGAGGCATATTGCACTGTGCGAAAGTAGTTGAGGATATTTATGTATCCTGAATGAAAATATTCAAATTTTATTAGACAGTAGTATCAGAGCCACAGCCGTGGAGTGATGTGACCGGTGGTTGAATACAGAGCGGAAATTCTGGGTTCAAATCGCGGACTATAAAGAATTTCTTAGCTTGGCCTTCCAGTGGGAATCCACGCGCTGTGGTGAAATTGATATTGACTTATGTGAACTATGAAATATGAGGACTAATCCACCCCGCCAATCGGATTTGTAATTTCAAAAAGGGAAAGTAATGTTATACTTAGAACGTGAAAAGCTTAATAATAATAGTAGTATCAGACGGTATAGATCAACCCGAGTTAGACCTTAGACCAAGCTAAAAACGTGGGTTAGGAAGATCAATTTTAAAATTAAATGCTGACGCCTTAGCTCAAATTAAGCACAGTTCAACCTTTGTTGGAACAATATTAGGTGAATTGATCGGTTGGGAACACTGATTTCATTTCGAACTAACTAAATGCATGTATTCGCAGATACGGTAAACTTAAAACCGACCTATTTTAGATCAAACAAACGTTAGCTCGCCCTACGACTGCATGTATATCCGGATATTACCCAACAAATTAAATTATAACTAAAATTTTGAGAACAATTTTATTTCGCTGTAAGGAAACGACAGGATAAAAAAATATCATTTATAATGGTTGATAACACATTGTAGTATTATTTATTATTTGTTTTGAAGTAAATATTTACAATCATTTTATTTTTTGATTTTCATTGTACATACCCGTAGCTAAAAACTCAAAAATATTATTATTAGGTATTAATTTTTCAATTTAAAAGTTTTTAAATTTAGAGTGGTAATGTTTGAAAACTGAAAAAATTGAAATGGAAATTGATTTTTCATGCCGATGCTAAATTTTCAAGCAAATACTGAATTACCTAATAAAACAATTTTGTTAGTTTGGGGTAATATTAATTAAATTATGGATTGTTTTTTTTTGCTAAAATTTTATTGGAAATATGTTAATTTGGTGAAAATTCATGATGCAATCTACGACTCAATTATAACCAAGGGGTTGTGGTTTCTAGGAGTAATTATTTTATAATACTAAATTTTGTGCAATAATTGTGAGACTTTTAATTGTTAAGTGGGTTGCTTTTGATAGAGAAATAAATAAAAATATGTTTAAATGTTTTGTTAATAAACAAAACTTTTTAGAAATTTTAATTTTCATTACCCTGAAAAACGACTTTTTCTTTGATTATAATTCCGTCACTCCACAATTTAAGTGATAGATTTTTAAAAATACTTTTTCACTTTTAATAAATTAAAGGTGTAACTTTCATATTTCACATACCATTTTTATTTTGTTTTTCAAAAATTATTTTGTTTTTTATTTGAAATTTTAAGAATATGTAGCTGAGACAAAACAAAAATCCCGAATTGTGAACGCACGATTGTTGCGTTAATTTAAAAAAATAGAAAAACAATAGGTTTTTAATTCAATTCCAACATTTTACATGTATATGTATACAATAATTATGGGGATATTAGTATAAAAAAAATTATTCCGTAGTATTATAACATGAAATAAAAAAAAAGTTAATATTTCAGTTTTATTTATACATACAAATGCTCCGCTCTTTGCCTAAAAAAATTAATATAAACAGAAGATGGGATTTTGAGCAAAATGTAATAAACCAAAATAATTAAAAAATTATTGTAAAACAACATCCTTCAAATTGTTAATATCAAAAGATGAGCCGACAAATAATAATTGTAATGTTAATCTTAAAATTTGGTAATTTTCAAACAAAACCGGTCGTAAATGTAAGCTATTATCGTGGCTAAAATAAATAAACTGTATGAATTTGCTTTGTCGGATGTATGCTCAAGAAGATCAATTACATATAATTGTTTATTTTTAAGAAGTTAATTATCAATGCAGTATTTAGTAAAATTTAAATCAAGATTAATTTTTTTTTAAGGAAAACCAAACAATTTAGTACATTAAGCAATGGGTTAATTAATTTAAAGTCTGCGTGTGAAATGGACAAATTAACAGTAAATAGAATGTTTTAGGGTGTTCGCAATCTGTAAGTGACAGAAACTTGGCAGAAATTGCTTAAAATAAACACAGGTTAATATCGTTTCAATTAAAAATCTCCATTGAAATGGATTTTACATTTATCCTGTAAAAGTGATTTCTGTAATTATTATTTAAGAAGAAATTAAATATAGCGAATTTTTTAACAAAATATAAAAGCTTTGTCCGAAAGCTCCACTAAAAAGCTCTGGACCCACAAGTGTCTCCGCTCTCACCCTAATCTAATACATATCAGCAGGAAAGTGTCCAGCTGTCGTAGACTCCCCTGTCCTGCTAGGTTTGTCATCTCCTGCTGATACCAACTGCTACAGACATTAATTAATATATACTTGCAGAAAGCGCAATTCTTTTCTAGAAACAAAATTTTATTAAAGATTTTAATGGCACAAATTAATTATAAAATGTAATAAACGCACAACATGCAGAAATTCAAAACGATAATTATTAATTTTATAATTAAATAAATATTTATTATATTATTTGCTCAGAATTTATTAAAATGTTGGTTCTTTTTATTATTTACGTCAATTTTTGCAGCTTAGTAGGTTGATAACTTTTATTGTCACCGTTATCTCATTTTACTTCACTTTATAATTGCTTCTTATTTTTCAGCTTCATTTGACAATAATAAACTATTAGTTTTCAATTTAAGAAAATGCTTAAACAGCAAGCAGAATTTCATTGAGTTTAAGATGTTAATGGTAATTAACTCTAATTTTAATAAGCAAATGAAGTTGCATCGCTTTAGTCCCATGAATTTTCATTTCCGTAGCTAAGCACTGATCACTACTTACGTATTTATTTTAGTTTCTATGTGAAATACAATAATAAATATCTTCCGCCAATTGTCAAAATAAATTTCACTCGTAATTATGATTTTGTTTATGTAATTTTGCTGATGAGATCACTGTTGAGATCAATTTTGTACATAACGTGTGCAAGATAATGTAAGAAGTTTATGACAATGGTTGTCATAAGCTTATAAATGCTATTGGAATATAAACAATGCGATTAGAAGAATCGATTGCTTTGCACACCTTAACACATTTAAAAACTCCATTATTGCATTGCCGGGAAGCGAAATCGGGATACATAAGCCATTAGTATATCCAACATTTGGGAAAATTCTCACAGAAGAAGCTGGTCTTTACTACAAAACGACCCACCGAGTTACAATTATATCTTATCCATGAGTTTATATTACATAAACAAGAAGTCATTGCACTTGACCGTCACATTTAGAGCCGTAAAACTTCTTTCTGTTCTCTAAATTCAAATTTCTATTTAAAATATATAAAAATTACATTTTTAATGCTATAGCTATCATGTAACAGCCATGGTTACCTATAATTGGTAAATAATTTTACATATAGAAATAATGTAATGTTTGGTTTTGATAATAATTAATAATTATATTCTAAATTGTATTCAAAAATACAATTATTTTTGCATTTCGCGTTATGTTGAGAGGCAAATGAATATCAAGTATGCGAAATACTGTCATAACTTTATTAAAAGGTACTTAAGCATACAATTTTTACAAAATAAACTCACAAGGGAGAATGAGGAGTTAATAGCTGTTAATTACTCACTAATCGTAAAGAAAGACCTACAAAATTTTCGTAAAATCCAAATTCCTTTACCCATCTGGTTAATAGATGAAAAGTATTTTATATCAAATTTAATATATTACAAAATATATCTTGAGTGGGTTGCCTAAAAAATTCCTGGCCAGAATATAATTAATTAAAAATTGAAAAATGACTTTTTATTAAATATTTCACCCATGTGTTTAACGAATAAATTTAATACCAACCGAAAGTATAAAGCCTATAGAATATACAAACGTTGGGTTGCCTATTTTTTTCCTGGCCATACTACTGGGTTGCCAGGTATAAAGAGGTACATCAATAATAGGTATTTTCACCTATTTGTTTAATAAATAAATCTTATATGAAAATGAGCGCTATTTAATTGCGAATACGATGATATAGGGTTGCCTGTGAAAAATCTGGCCTGAATGAGGGTTGCCGCGTTTTGAATGGTGAAAATTTTATGCGTGTGAAAACTTGCGACAAAGACTGCGTACATGCTATTTATTCGTGCAACAGAGAAGGATAGCGATATATTAGTAAATCATCATCATCATTAGGCTTCCCATTCCTTGTGGAATATAGCCGCATCGTTTGATGCTTTTAAATTCTTTTTCTGGGGTGGATTAATCCTCATATTTTCTTCTCTCTTCTCTTCTACAGTTTTTTGTGTGTTTTTGCCTCTTCCATTACCTTTCTCCATCTGCTTCTATTCATAGCTCTCCAGTCATGCACTCCCATGCTCTGTAGGTCGTTCATCACCTCATCCTTCCATCTCTTCCTAGGTCTTCCTCTTGGTCTTTCTGTGTTCGGGCTCCAATTCATTAGAGTTTATTAGTATATTAGTAAATACTAAACATTATTTTGGAGCAACTGGGGTTAGAATTGAGAAAACAACGATAAATATATAATAGGTATATTAAATAATGCAATTTTTATATAATTTTTTATTTGGACAATTTTTTATCTAATTTTTTACGAAAATTTTGTAAACTAATTTTTCCATTTAAATCGCGTAACCTAAAATAAGTTCTTGTCCTAGCCAAACACAAAATAACTTTTTTCGGGACTGCTTGTTGCACCTTGACATCAAGTTGTTTAATTGTTTTTTTTTACATACAAATTTAAATGAATGTTTTTCATTTGATAAAGATTCGCCGTGCATTTTATAAAATTCCCCTTCTAAAATGATGGTGACATTCAATAAGTCATCATTCGGATATAATAAATTTCACTTGGAGATAAGTTAGTTAGGTGTCCGTTACATTGTTAATTTTTAATTTCCTTGTTTCTTCACCTAAAGTTACATTTTTCTTTATATATTTATGTGTAACATATCCTGCTATAAGCCACACCCGTGGAGTGATGTGACTTTTGATTGAGTACAGAGCGGAAATTCTGGGTTTAAATTGCGGATTAGACAGATTTTTTTAGCTTGGCCTTCCAGTAGGCATCCACATGCTATGGTTAAATCGGTCTAGACTCTAGAGTATCGAAGAATAGAAGATGAGGAGTTATTCACCTCGGAAAATGAATCGTAAAGACTTCCAAGGAAGTAAGCATATTCCAAATGGAATGTCACGAAGAGGCGGATACGAGGATTATTTTTCACGCCCATAAAGTAGCACCAGGCTAAAAAATTCTAATAAAAGCTTCAGACACTGATGTTTTGGTTATTTTGCTGGCAAATATGCACAAACTTCCATGTGGCTTAATGCAACAGAAATGACATGTGTGAAACTCCAACCTGATAATTATGGTTGGCATTTTGAGAAACACTTGAAACTAATAGGATTTATTGGGGACCAAGCGCCACTGAAAATTCAAGACATTGTCGAAATGAAGGAAAATGAAGACGAATGTACCGAGTTTGAGGATCAACATTTCACTTCTGATGAATCAGATACGGAATAGTAATAATTATTAATTAGTACATTTTTCAATAATAAAATCTTTGTATTAATGTTATATTATGTAATATAAATTTTGTACGTAAAACAAGATCCTTACAGTATGTTTTTTACCATTTCATTTCAATTTAATTTGACTGTTTGCTTTGTTTATTGTTATTTATTTTATTATTTAATATATTATAATTTATCGTTGTTTTCTCAATTCTAACGCCAGTTGCTCCAAAATAATGTTTAGTATTTACTAATATATCGCTATCCATCTCTGTTGCACGAATAAATAGCATGTGCATTGTCTTTGTCCATTCAAAACGTCTTTGTCCATTTTTACCATTCAAAACGCGGCAACCCTCATTCAGGACAGATTTTTCACAGGCAACCCTATGTCATCGTATTCGCAATTAAATAGCGCTCATTTTCATATAAGATTTATTTATTAAACAAATAGGTGAAAATACCTATTATTGATGTACCTCTTTATACCTGGCAACCCAGTAGTAAGGCCAGGAAAAAAATAGGCAACCCAACGTTTGTATATTCTATAGGCTTCATACTTTCGGTTGGTATTAAATTTATTCGTTAAACACATGGGTGAAATATTTAATAAAAAGTCATTTTTCAATTTTTAATTAATCATACCCTGGCCAGGAATTTTTTAGGCAACCCACTCAAGATATATTTTCTAATATATTAAATTTGATATAAAATACTTTTTATCCATTAACCAGATTACAAAAAAAACATCTGATCTAAAACATGCAAATTTTCTATATAAAATTAGTGTTCTATAAAATTTTTTTAATTTTTTTATTCTTTAAAATATGCAAACAAAATGTTACCAGGATTTATTTTAATAAATGACGAATGGATAGAAATAAATAGTATCTGAAAGGCAAAGCGGAAAAAGATCTTATTTCCGCGTGCAAAGCTAACGGCTTTATAAACCATGGACAAAAGTCGATTTAAGTGTCATAAGATAAAAAATATCCGGGCTACTTTAGTCGATTTAAGCGTTTAAAGGGTTAAGTAAATTTTTTTTCAAAATAGTAATACAATAATGTACTAAAGAATAGAAAAATTTACAATTTCTAAATTTATTTAGATAACTCTACTGACTATAATTAGTGGTAAAATTTAAAAGAATTTTAATCCTTGATAATCATTTTTAAAACAATCCGCCTAAATATTGTAAAAAAATTGTTTATTTTTGTTCTTTATAATAAATTATTTTCATAGGTAAAAAGTAATCATCTATACAATAATATATTACAGGTAAATATTTATCATTTCATGTGCAGCGATAATAATAATACAAAATATTTTAACAAGAGGATCTGTTTTAAACTTTAATAAACCAATTTTTAATTTAAAATTTATTTTGTTTATTTACGTGAAATAAAAGTGCATATTTTATTAATTAAAAACTGCATTTAATAAACGTTTCAGCTACTTTTGTGTTAAAATTTTAAATCAAATTTTTTAAATGGTCTGCTTTACTTCAGCAGTAACTCATTAGATTTCATCTTTAAATTACGGAATGATTGTATCCTCTAAACCTCGGTCAACAGAATACTACAAACAAGTGGTCAACTCGTTTCTTTGAAAGATTATTTTTTGCAGGCGTGCCGTCCTGTTGAAACCATTTATCGTCCAGGTACGTAACTACAAATTCAACTCGCCAAAAGCTAGCTCCAAATCTTCTTGCCATATCGCACGCCATTAACAGTTATTGGTTATTGCATTTATAATTTCAACAGATGTTCCAAAGTAATTTAGTAAAAAACGCAATGTTTTTACTTTAAAAAACTGCATGAATGCGAATTAAAATTCGCTTCCTTTGTGTAGACCCAGCTTGCTTAAATTTTTCCATTTATATTTTAACAATTGAAAGGTTTTAAATAACTACAGGCGCTTCATTTACAAATTTAAGCACTATAATAATAAATTCATTTATGCCATTGTCATCTCATCAACAGTATTATGATGTTGCTACTTTGAGCTGATGAGAAAGCCGATTTCACTTTGGAAATACATTTTTCACTAAAGTCTTTAACAGTTAAAAATTTCTTTAATACGGTCCTTATCGCGGAACTTTGATGTTACGTTTGTTAGGTTACGATTCCTAAATCCTAAATCCTTCCAGGTTTTTTTTTCTTTAAGTCGATGTGTACGCAACGGTCGTTTTCCAACTAGGTGAAAGCTGCCGCGGCTGGTCGTTCTAATAGGCAAGTTACTAGAGCGTCCTGCGAGTGCGAGTCCTGGTCGCAAGACTCCACGGCTTGGTCTCGATGACGATGTGTGACAACCAGTACGGTTTTGTACGTGGTCAATGTGCAAAGGACACGGGCACGAGATTATTCGTCGTGTCAGGGAGTCTACAGAGAAATATAAGCTTGGGGGTTTTGTGGATTTTAGATGTACTTTTGACGGTTTTCTAATCGTATTGTCAATGATCCTAAAAAATTTGAAAAAATTAAGATGCCTAGAGTTAGCTCTTTGCCACTTTGATGCTCCCGGGGATTTATTACTGGACCTGAAGTACGGAAACTCCTGCTTAACATCCTCATCATGAGCTTTAAAGACTCTCTCTATCACAATATAATTTTGTTGTAGGTATAATATTAATTATTATTCCTTTTTTTTACTAATCAACAATAATTAATTATATTGTAAATTTTTCTATTGCTTTCCTGCTAACTTACTTACAGTTCAGTATAATATTGTCGTATTATTTTAGAATGAAGAAGTTTAGGCGTAATTTTTATAGCAATTTTTGTTTTATAATAAATAGATGTTAGAATTTAAAAATTCATGCGACGCTTTTGGTTTCAAAGAAGCCAAAGTGGAGTCGGATTTTATTTTGAAAAAAAAACTGGTGAGCACCTGATCGAGTCGAGGTTCTATGAATTTTGATTACCATGCGTTTTAAGTAAAATATTGATTTTGTAATAGGTATAATAAAAAGCAAAGTGGTGCAAAAACAGTGTGTGTTATTTCTTTCAATAATTTTATTAAAAAAGAAGAATTTTAGCAAAAAATAGCAAGAGAAAAAATAATGAAGACGACGAGGATAGGATGCCATCCAATAAATTGTTATGGTTTCTTGAAATAAAAAGAATTGGGAATAGTAGGTTAAAGGGAAGATAACTGTTTAAGAATATTTTGACAAAAAAGAAGGATATAATCAGAAAATAAGGAATATTACTCTACGAAAATGGGCATACTAAAGTGCAAAAAAGCCGCCGATCTAACCAGCTCCCGATGAAAAGTGAACAAGAATTATAAAAAAAATATTAAAAAATGAGAACAACCGCGATGTAAATGGATAATGATTAACACAAAAAGTGTAAATTTGGTTAAAATTTTTATAAATTTGATAAATTGAAAATTGAATTGAATGCCAGTTATCACCTAAAACATAATTAAATAAAAACAACACACAAATAAATAAATCAACTGCAATTTAATGGTTCTAAAATTTAAGAATAATAAAAAATAATAAAATAATTTTTGAAACAGACGCACAGTGCAAATTTAAGATTTTATAAAATAATTTAAATAAATTAAAATTTTTCTGAGAATATAAAATTAAAAAGTAGATAATTACAACATTTAATGATGGAGATTTTGGAATTGTGTTTATGGTATAAATTTATTTTATAAGAAAATTAATTTTATGGAATGGATTGGAAAATTTATAGATTACTAGTTGACCCGGCAAACTTCGTTTCGCCTCAGATTCGATAAATGATTTAACTTTTTTGAGCGAAATTATTAGCAAAATCGGTCCAACCGCTTACGCGTGATGCGATGACCAAGGGAAATAGGGATTCATTTTTATATATAGAGATATGGATCGTGTCATATAGGATTTACGATAGATCCGTCGTGAACGCCATCTATTGAAAGTATAAAATTGTTGAATACACTTTTTTGCAATTTTGTATCTTTTTACTCGACTTTTTTAATTTTTTTTTTTTCATAAGAACCTTCTGACAATAACAAACACATCAAAAAAAGAATTAGCAAAATCGGTCCAGCCGTTCACGCGTGATGCGATGACCAAAAGAATTAGGGATTCATTTTTATATATATTATAGAGATGATTATAATAAATTAAAACTTTGATTTTGAAAAATAATAAAAAAAAAATTGTGTTATTTTTGCAATATTTTTTAGAAAAAGAAGAATTTTGCAAAGGTTTTTGAAATTAATTGGATTCGTTTTTAATAAATAATTTTAGTAGAAAATTACAAGGTCGCGCGATAATTTTTGCAAGATAATTTTTGAATGAGCTAGCGGTCCACATGACAAGAGAAAATTCAACCATTCCACATTTTAATCTTTGAAACTTATATTTTTGGAAAAGTTTTAGTTTGGATTATTCTATTTCAATATGCTACGGAAAAACAACGTATACCGGAAAAATTGCAAGCTTCGCGGCAAATGTAAAGTTATGCCGGTGCTAATGTTAAATGTATGTAATGCGACAATGCCTGCGTAGAAATTTGTTGTTTTTTTTACTAGTACTAAATTATCTTTGAAGATTTGTACCCACTAATTATCACTCTGATCAAAAGCATTTTTTAGAAATTAGTTTTAATTAAATAGATTTTAAACTTAAGTTTACAGTGAAATTAATATTCGCGCGCTATTAAAAAGTTTAACTTTAACGCCTGGTTTTGCAATTGTTGGTTAACTCGATAAATTACGAATTAACTGTCGGCATGTCCAAACTTATGTTTTTCAGTTGCAGATTAACTACAATATAAATTGAAAACATATTTAAATTTTTTGACGGCTTTACATGCTCTTTGAAGCACAGAGACAATCTGAGAGAGTAAGACTTTCTTCCGATTAGAACCAAATGTCATACGCAATTTTTTGCTGTTTTAACTTTTGATGCACAATTAAAAGTTATGAAACTTATAATGGTGACTATCGTATCAGTTATTACTGTTTGATTTTTAAAACTCTTTACTTATTTGACTTAGTCAATTAACCAATCTTAGAAAAGATTAAACCAATTCATAGGGTCCTTTCACTATGACCATAAACATAAGCATAAGCATAAAACGTAATAATTAAAGATGAAATATTTTACCTTTTTGTTAATTAAATAATCCTATAAGTGAGCCATACATAAAGTATAATAAAACGTTAAAATATTTGAACGTTTCTTATATGTGTATTTCTTATTTTTGTATAATATGTGTTTATTGTGAATGGACACTTAAATCTACAACATGCCAAAGTTTACTGGAAGACTCAACTGAGAAGTACTGTAAAGTTCGTGATAAGAACTCACAGTTTTAGCTCTATGACTGATAACTCAACCAACGATCACTTTTAGCCATTTTTCTTTTAGGATCTCTTTAAGTGGAATTTCACAAAACAGATCAAAATCAGAATGACAAATACTGATTTGACTATTCAGTGTTAATTTTCATTTTTTATTCTTTTATTCGAATCTCTGATTAAAAGAGTAATTAATGATCATTAATTTTCAGTGTGTCAAAGGTATTACTGCATTAATTGATTTGGATTAAAAACGTTGCACTGGAGATCATTCAATAATAATTGTGTGTTTTGATGAAAAGCTTAAATTTAATGTTTCCTATATTTTTGTTTTTGTTTTGAAGAGATGGGAGGTGTACTACATGTGAACATGTGATGTATAAAATTTTTTTCAAATGTTATAACATGACTACAATAATTGAGGAGCAAACTTTCTATATGCAGTATATCCATTTTTTTTAATTTTTAGGAGAGCAGTAAAATTGCCACAGGTTTAAATGATAATAAGTTATCAAAAAAGTAAATTTTGCAAAAATACAATAAAAATTACACTATGAAGTATCCATGAATGAGGCAAATTTTCGATTGACGGTTTTGCAAAACAGCTAAAAAATGTATTGAACAAACTGCACTTGTTTTCTACATTAGACAAACTTCATATAGAAAGTCTGCTCCTCAATTATTGTACCCAGGATGACTCAATAATTACCAGCAGTTCCTTTTAAAACTAAACCTTAATTGCCCTTTATCACTGTAATGTATTTAAACGGATCAATCTACTTAATAAATCCAATAAATAAAAAAAAATTATATCTTGTTAAAAGTAGATTTTGGTTTATATTTAAATAATAATAATAAACTTTGTTTGGTTATGTTGTTGAAAATGTTCTAAATTGTTCTAATGTTTACAAATGTACAATGACCTTATGAACTTATGATTTTAATTTCATTCAATCAAAAGTTAAGTGTTTTAAGTTTAAAATTTTTATCTTTCTTGTTTTTCCTCTCTACTTTTCCTATGTGTACTTTTTCGTCTTTTTACTCGTCCTCTATCCAGCTGTCGATTGTTTAATTTGTCAGCCGTAACGCGCACAATTCTTCTTAACTACCCAGATACTTTCACCTTCAATGGATCTTCTTTAAAACGACTCAATCATAGACAATTTTTTTTTATTTGTTATTTAAGTCTAGTCTTATTTATTTGCTTGATTCTGATTTCTATACATTCCTAAACATTTTATACGGATATGGTTTATATTCCAGAAACCACGTGCACTGAAACAAACAAGCTTATTGTACCCCGCCTATGCTAAGATGGATTGTAACATTGAGACCCGTCAACAGTTTAGATGTCTACTGGAAGGCCGAGTTTTAAGAACATCTATTCGGTTCTATTCTGGAGCTTACTTGTGCTACAGTTTTCCCCTTCGCCACGACGCAACGCAAGGTCCGTAGATGTAGCTCCAAGTGGTCTTGCTATGCCCCAGACGCACAGGCTCAATTTCGTAGAAGGAAAGACACCGGTAAATTTTGATCCGGTTGGGCCTATCCTTGATTCGAACCCAAAATTTCCGCTATGTAACACAACCGGTAATCACATCAATCCACCACTGTTGTATTTGATCCTGATTTGGTCCTTTTTTGTTTTTATTTTTAATTTAATGTGAAATCATATGGATAACTACCTGGGTACCCAATATCATCTAGATTCGAGATACGGTCGCAATATAATTAGATTGATGGTACGAATATTTACAAATTGAAATCTATTTACAAGAAAATAAAATATTTTCCGTTAACTAAATCCAGCCGACAATACAAAATACGTTTTTACAGTCATAAATTTTCATGTACCTACATGAAATATTCCATAATATTGAATATACCACCGTAGTCAACCTATACACCGACCGACGGGCTAAGGAGCGCGAAACAACGGTTTTAATCCTGATCGCTTCAGATAAACTGCAGTGATCTATAGTCTAAGATTAATCGGCGGCAACGGGAAACCACCTCATTAACATTTTTCGAGTAATATTTTTGGTCAAGTTGATCACTTCCTCACTGTATGATTTTTGGAAAGCAAAAAAGATTTCATGATAATTAAAAAAATTATCTCATATATTTTATGCACGTGTTTGATTAAAAGTGTAAACGATGTAATACCCTAAAGAGATTAATTCATTATATGAAATCAAAACCGGAAATTTTCACTAAAAATTGGCAAGGAGAAAATTGGCAAGAATTTAAAATAGAGTTTAACTTACTTGTTTTAGATCTGGGTTCCCTGGGACCATCGACGGTTACCTTTATGGCTTTATTGTAAGTAGCAACTTGTGGCGGAGTCGACGAAACCATAATTGTTAAAGTAAAACTTTTACCTGCAACAGATATTTTTTATTAATTTATGTTTTTATAGATCTAAGTTTAAAATAAAAATTTTGTGTGGTTAACCAGTTCAAGTTTCCATAAAATATGAGGTTAATAAAAACCTTGTAATTTAAAAATTTCAAGGAAAATGTGTGGCATCTTGTTATGTTAAACTTGGTGTAGAAGGAAGGAAACTGACCAAAACTATTCGGAGTATTAAATATATTAACTCAATCCGCATCTTTGGCATGTGGTATTGGGTCAACCATGAGCGTCAACCACGAGTTAGCAAGCGGGTAGTTAACACTTATATGCGGAATGCCGGAGGTCGCGGGTTAAACGTGGCTAACCGTCGGCAGGGTTGCCTGACCGCGACCCGGTGCCAGCCGCCGCCGGCACCGCGACGCTAGCGTGACAGCAACCAACACTCTCTTAACTGCCGCCTTCAATGCTTTTCCTTGTTCTAACAACTTTGATATACACACGCAATTTGTGTAGTATAATTTAACATCTCATCATAAATATATTTTTAATAATGCTTAAAAATTATTTTTTAGGATTCGGGAATGAAATGATTTGGGTTGAAACAAAAAATCTTGTGAAGGAGCTTTGAGAGCGTGTACTGAAAAGTTTTTGGACTGACGAAAATATGTAATTTAGTTCAATAATTCACCTAAATCGATTACATACGATTTGAAATCGTGTTGAATTTATTATTAGTCGTAAAAATCACCCCGTTTAGTCGAGAATGGTAGTTGAACATTTAAGCTTTAATATTGGTTTTTTAAATAACCGCTCTGTGTTATTGTGGTTTGTACTTGAATGTAGGTGAGGTTTTGTGAAAAATGCACACTACTTGATGTGTTTAACCCTGCCATTAGGGTTTGTGTGATACCTCAAATACGCCACCGTGTTCAAGCTCATTTTAATTCATCGATTTGTACGTATTTTTATAACAAACCCATTTTTAAAAGTGACACGAAAATACACGCTGTTTGGAAAGCAGTTTCAAAAAAAATATAAACTAAATTCAATTTTCTAAACATACTTTTGAAAACATTCATCAAATAATCGTTTTCGATCGACGCATTACTAACATTCTTAATAATAATTAGCAAGAACATAATTAATTAACCAATAAATATTTGTGCTAATATTTCAAATATTCTGGCAACAATTTTCCAATAAGAATTTAAGTGTGAATTTTTGAAGAAAACATTTTATCGATAAAAACTAATGTAGGAATTTCCACTTAGTATTAAAGTAGTAATATGCCCAATTTTGAATCATTTAAGGAAAAGACGAGAAATGTCAAGTTCTCTTGAGACTCGGAAGATTAGCAGACGATCATTCAAAGCCATCTAAGATCTGAATAATACCTTCTCTTGTTAATTACTTCTCAAGGTATAGTTGGATTTTCAGATTATTCCTGCATTATTTACAAATGAACTCATTTATTTTGAGACGTTCTAAGGTTTGATCTGACTAGCAATTGTCTCAATTTTGGGCTTAATCGGTATAATAAAATATTGCACGTCAAAATAACAAATTTTAAATTAATTCGATAAAATTTACTTTACATCATGTAATAATTGTAGCACCTTATAATTTAATCAATCTCAACTGTAGTTAGATGGAACAGATGCTATGATAAATATGTTACAGCTCTCAACGCGTGTTAGGTTAATATCAACCCTTTCCAAAAACGTGCCTCTATCATCATATTGTCCTTCAACATATTATATAACATAGGCACAGTAACTATGCATAAAGCTAAAACATTGATCGAGAAACTGGATTATAAACGAGCTCAAAACATTTAATGTACCAAACCAACCCCCTTTAATATTCGATTTCGCTAATTTTCAAATCAAACAAAAATATGATAAACCAATAAATTTAGTTTTGCCTATTAAATTAACATCACAATATTAAATGCAAACACTGAAAATATTCATCAACATTCAAATCATTTTTTGGCAACCAATAAATTAATAAGAAAATTTCGATTATCGCACTAAAATTATATTCCTCCCAAACGACAAAATGAACAAAATACAGCAACCTAATTAAAAAGCCCACTTAATTCTTTTAACGACCCTTACAAAATAAGAGTAATTAAAAAAGCGGACAACCCGTCATGAGGAAGGTTTAATTTATAAAATGATGAGACAAAACGCAGAGAAATGAAAAGGGTTACCGGTAGACAAACAGCTTATTTTACAGCGGATTAACTTGCATAATCTGTTGACACTTGAGTATTTTCCGCGACAAGTTGGTTTTCCGCGACAGAAAAGTTTTCCGAGACCGTGACAAATTTTTGCCATGCGCAGGCACCCTCTTATATACAAAACTTTTAAAACTTACTTCGCTCTTAAAACTTTCTTGGACCACGCGTTAAAATCTCCGGTAAAGCATTCCCAAGATTTAGAATATTTTCTTTTGTTAAATTTGGAATATTAAAAAAAAAAATTATTACCTCTCCCACTGCGTCCGACAAATCGTAAGTCGTTAAATTTGGCTACTTGATTTTTCATTACGGCTGTAGAATTTCTCAATTCGGCACAATAATTTTCGTCATTTCCAGCTCTAATGGTGACAACTGTTCCGTCGCCGATATCACCAAGAGCGACAACTTTGAAAGCTACAGGAAGCGTTTTGTTGGATCTCCAGTGTGGTGGAAGAACTGTACAAACAAAAAGAGGACTCCCGGTTCGGATTAACTCTCCCGGATGTTCTGCCAAAAAATCACTTAAAGTGCGTTCCGCCAAGATATCGGACGTCATCTTAGTATAAGTGTCATTAATAATGTTGGTGCCTTCTGGTGAAGACGCCGTACCCGTCGCAGTCTGGGATGTTGCAGTTAAATGCATTCCTGTTGATCCCCAGTCACCGAACATCAAGTATCAATTGCATTTAGACTAATACGAACTAATTTATAAACTTCTAGCCGTTGAGCGCTTCTTTTCTTAAAAGATTAAACGTTGTATTGCACATTTTAATTTTTATTTAAATCATACACCGGAAAGTTGCATGATGTCGTATTTCGGTTGCCCGGCAACGGATGACGTAATGTCAACACTTTTTTTGAATGAAAACTTTTATGAGGAGGGGTGAAAAAATGGGATCACACCGCAACGCATTATTACATTAAAATGCGCACGTAGTACGAAAAAACAGTCGAACTGTACGTTTCATTTCAGCGACACGTAAAGCAATGTCGATTGCGTGATTAGTTTTGTAAATATAAACGAAATTTACGTAGTATGTGTTCGATGTGAGATGTTCATACACACTGCGGGCCACACACACTGTTAAATCTGGAAAAGACACGCACCCACTTAAACAAAATAAACTTTGCAATTTAACTTAACCGATCGTAAGTAAATTATGTCGAGAGGGATTTTTGGAAGTTGCTCAAGTGTGTTCTTAAATCAGGATTGGCGAGCGGAGTTTTGGCTACTAAACGTTTGTAGGGACATAGCATTTCCACGCAGTAAACATAGCCCGTGTATATATGACGTACTCAACGAGAGAAATCGCCGGCACCGCAGCTTTTATCCCTTTCTACCACCAGCAACTAGCTTTTAAGTTCTTTCGACGTCATTCCATGATTAACTATCGTTCACACATCGTTGGCCGTACGTGGTCTCCCGAATTTTCCGATCACTTCCTAGGAATAAGGTAGATACTACTACTAGGGAATGTCGTAGCTTCATCCCAAATACAGTACTACACTCTTGCGCCCTGATAACCCTTTGGTTATCAGGGAGAGTTAAACAAGGATACTTCAATTTGGTTTAAAAGCGAGAGAGTGCGACGCCCGCGTTGTAGATTAAAACAGAAGCCAACATAAAGGGGTACACGTTCGACGAAGAGATGCTATAGGTATCCAGGCGTTGAAAGAGGAAAACTGAGTTTGTGGTCAAAGTGGGTCGGACCGCGTTGGTAATAAAGGAGAGAAGTATATAAATTAACACGGGTAGAAGGAAGAACGTATAAAAAGCTTGTTAGTGATTCTCCATTAGTGAAACAAAGATGGAACGATTAATTTACGCAGGCGTCACATACGATAAAATGAGATAGGTGTTAAGTAGTACGTTGTTAGAATCCACTGTCATATGTTTGGCTGCTTCCCATCGGCGGTCTATGGTCTACCCATGGTGTTAGCCTCATCCTTTTAACTCGTCTGAATCGCGGTCACTTCTTTACACACCTTTATCAAATATCATTCAAAACGTTTTTAAATTATTTTAAATTCGACATTCTATTTCAAAATTTTAAATCCGTTCAATTTTTAACGATTGTGGCTAAAAAGAAACAATGCAATAATCAACCTGACACGGAATAACAGATCTTTCAAATTTGGCTAAAAGTGGCCTAAACTTTTATTTCGGAAAAATTTCACCGTGACAAATATTATTAATTATTTAAATGAAGTGAAAGTTTTACTTCATTTCATAAATCACAACTTTTGTTACAAAATAAAACAATGTGAGGAAAATACTAAAACAAGCCGGACAACATCTGCGATTTACAAAATGTACCATAATATCCATTCTTCATGACAGTGTATAGCAAGCTAAATCCATCCTTAAATCAAGTGTAAATAAGACTTTAAAGCTGCATTTTTGTGCAGTGTCCACCCTAGTGGTTGTTAGTTTAATTACTAGGGTAAAACGAGAAAATCTTCCGATTTAAATTTCTAACGAGCGGAACACATAAATTTACTAATTTAAATTGTAATTTAAAATTTATAGTTTTGGCTTATTTTCATATCGATTGATTTATCAAAAACTTGACAAATTTGTTCTTCTAACTTTTTTGAAAAATGAACCCAACAAAGTGCTCTTACGATAAATTAACGAATATCGTTGAGCCGCTAAACTGCTTTAGTGCTTGGAATATAAAGGGTATAGATGTGCCGACCAATGTCCAAGGGAGAATACATAAAGCAAGGGTTAAAGCATATACACTGTTAATGAAAAAGTAGCTCGTATAAAGAATGCAATACTAAATAGTGGAATATCCTTGTAATTTAAAAACAATTAAAAAATTTTTCTATGTATAATATTCAGAGCCCAATCGATAAAAATAGTTATTCAAAATACTATATTAATTCAAAACCTCGATGAACAAACCACGAAAAAAGTAAATTATCCGATTTATTCAGTCGGTATTAAAATTGCCAATAATTAAATTACTTACAGGATCATTAATATATTTCAACAACCCCCAAAATGATTTGGAAATAATTTGAAAGGTTTAATAAAATTTAAATGTTATCTTGTGTATGTCCACGGCACACAAAGAAAATCTTTGTATAAAGAACATAGTGGATGAGGGTGTTTAGGAAATGTACGCTAAAGGGTTGAGAAAGGGTCAGCAAAATCAGGGGACTTTGGAATTAATAAACGGCTACCCCTTGGAATGTCGTTCTTCTAAAATAATTGCACATACATCATTACAAGCTGTACCTACACGCAATTTAAATTGAAAATAAATGTTCCAATTATAAATTTCATGTAATTCAATACTACCCAAAAAAAACCATTTTTACGTTATAGTATAAATTATTAGTATTAAAATATTAGCACTTTAGCTTAGTGGTTAGCTCATTTTTATACAACCTGTAAATTGTATAATCTAAGTAGAACTCGACATGGATTATCCGTAGATAATAAAATTTTGCATATTTTTAACATTTTTTTCCGACTACCAAGTGATAATTACTATCAAATATCACAAATCTGCACAGGTCAGTTTTGGAATGTCCTATACTGAATAACCAGCTGATGCTTCGAGTTTGAATCTAATTTTATTCGATTTGTCTGTGTCGTGGTTTGAAATTCATAATAAATGTAACTGTAGTATTTCATTTTGCTTTACTTTTGGCAATTGTTTTGTTATTCTGTTTAATCAATTCAAACTATATGTCGTTGTTCTATTTTTTTATCTAACAAATTTTGCAGTTTTGATTAAAACTATGTGTTTGAATGTAAAAAATATTTTTTCCAATTTCACCGATTCGGAAACTACTGAGATTTTGCACTACCCTCGATTGCGTGCACTGATGAGAGATATAACTCAATAAAAATTAAAGAAAAGCTTTGTATTTCTCACGACACCACGAATACTGTCAACTTCAGTCGCTACATAATGTTGTCTGCCAAAACTAACACAGAATGATTACTACTTTTTTTCTATAATTTAGCGTATCTCTGAAGTCAATAATGTGGTAAGCATTTTTGTACACATTTTCAAATAACCACAAATTTGATTAAACATTTAGTGATGGCACGACATAGCATGCAGTGCAAGTTCCAGATATTGACCTGCATTAAAAATGACAAAACGTTCTACAAAACACATTGGAGTAACTAAAGAATGTAAAACAAAGTGTTATTAATGATTCCGGATTTGAAAGTTATTAACATTTTTATAAAGCATTTCTTCCCAAAAATTGCTTAAAAGAATCTATAATTTTTTATAATTTTTTCGTACTTTGTTAAGAGGAATCAGATAAAATTTTGTATGTAACACATGTGAAAATGTTTTAGATGAGATAGATTGAATTTAAGATGTTAAATTAGCACCACGTACTTAAATAAAAAGATTCAGTGCTTCACTGAAATACAAAATTAAAGGATATAACTGGATTCTGGATTCTGGATTGGATGTGGAGGGCAAACCATGGTTCACGCGCACTCAGGCCACATAATCGGGCCCATTATGCTACCTCCGATGTTAGCAGCCCACCAGCCTCCTATTCCTCAAGCCACCCCAAACTCAGGGCGAACTCAAGTACTTTGGAGGGCGGTGTGCCACTAATACTGGCCATGCTAGGCCAGAAGTTCCCCAACATGGATCCTCTTTTCGATGCTAACACTGGGCAGTTGCAAAGCACATGCTCCACTGTTTCATCTTCTTCTTCACATCCACGACATAATGGGCTTTCAACCAGTCCCATAGTGTGCAGATGTTTGTTTAGCTTACAGTGTCCTGTAAGACATCCTACGATAACTCGTAATCTGTCCCGAGACAACTGCAGGTAATATTTTGCATGTTTGTCAGATGGTATGTTAATTGCAGCCTTAGCCTGACGGCATCCAGCCACATTCTCCCATCTTTCAACATGCAGTCTACGGGTCTCCCCTTTTATGATGGCATCAAGGGCCTTAACAGCCAGCGAGATAAAAGGCTCCGGACCGCACGGCACGTTACCAGAACCTTGCCTCGCCAGCTCATCAGCCCTCTCATTGCCCTCATTTCCTTCATGCCCTTTAACCCAACTGAGAGTTAGAACATTATGAGTGGATATCACGTTCAGTGTCTCAATGCATTGTAGCACAAGACCGGAGATGATCTTGCAGCGGTTTAGCGCCACAAGGACCGCCCTACTGTCCGTGATTATTTGAATAGTTTTGCCCCGGACATTTCTGTCCTGGACTTCTTCTGCGCAGCGAAGCACCCCAATGAGTTCCGCCTGGAAAACAGAGGAGTACCTCCCCAACGATAGTTTTATATCTAGCTGCAGTTCCGGGGAGAATATTCCCGCACCCGAGCCAGTATTATTTTTGGATCCGTCCGTGTACAGACATATGTCAGCCCGGTCAGATCCTTTAGTGTCTAACAGAATTTTAAAATTCCTCTTAAACACGTATTTGGGGGGGATCCTGTCAGCATCAAGACCCAAAAGAGGCAGCTTTTTTGAGCAGTCCTCCAGAATCCGTGTATGCCCAACCGATCCCCACCTATAGGTCCAGAGACCCCAAGCCCGCATTCTCAGGGAGGCCCTCAGTGCCTGTTCCCTCACATAGAGATCCAGTGGAGGAAGGCATAAGAGAGCCTCCATGGCCGCAGTAGGTGTTGTTCGCATCACTCCCGTCACCGCCAAGCAGACCGATCTCTGCAGCCGCTCCAGAGAGGACACTACTGTAATCAATCTGGTTCTGGGCCACCAGACGAGTGCGCCATAGCAAAGCATAGGCCTGATTATGGCAGTGTACAGCCAGAGGGCAATCTTTGGGGAGAAACCCCATGACCTTCCCAATGCTCTGCGACACTGCCAGTAGGCCATACTTGCCTTTGTCACCTTAGTGCTAATGTGTTTGCCCCAGTTAAGCTTCGAGTCAAGTATTATACCCAGATACTTGACCTCTGAAGTTAGTTTAAGAGGGGTTCCTTTTAAGCAAGACATTTTCATGCTTCTCAGCTTTCTCTTTTTGGTGAACAGAACAAGCTCAGTCTTGGTCGGGTTGACCGAAAGAGACTGCTCCGAACACCAATTCTCTAGGATTCTCAGGGCGCCCTGCATCAATTCGCACAGGACATCCTCAAAAATCCCTCTAAGCAGTATGGTAATATCATCTGCGTATCCGACAGTGTAGAAACCACTGTCATTGAGACGCTGTAAAAGGCTGTGCACCACAAAGTTCCACAATAGTGGCGAGAGTACACCTCCCTGTGGGCAACCCTTATTAACAGCCCCTCTTATGTACGCATCTCCCACAGCAATCTCAACAGCCCTACTATTCAGCATAGAGCTGATCCATCTAATGATGGCGTTAGGCACATCGTGTTCGTGTAGAGAGATGCCAATGCAGTCAGAGGTAGCATTGTCAAATGCTCCCTCTATATCTATAAACGCTGCCAGGGTACATTCCTGAGATTGTAACGATTCCTCGATACGCTCCACCACCTTATGTAGTGCAGACTCAGTAGATCTCCCTGGAGTGTATGCATGTTGATTCGGGTGTAGTGGGTTTGGTACCAGCACCACATCCCGAATCTCTCTGTCGCACAGTCTTTCCAATGCCTTCAGAAAGAAGGAGGTAAGACTAATTGGCCTAAAAGATTTAGCCAGAGTGTAGTCACTACGCCCCGGCTTAGGTATGAAAATTACCTTAACCTTACGCCATTCTTTAGGTGTATAGCCATGCGCAATGCACGCCCTGTACACCTTCACCATAGGGCCGAGTAGGAGGTCCAGGCCCCATTGGAGTAGAGCCGGATATACCCCATCCAGCCCAGGCGATTTGAATGGACTGAAGGATCTTATTGCCCATTCCGTTTTGGTTGGGTTAACAGTGGAATTTGCACTATCCCAGTCCGCCTCAGTCGGTGTCCAAGCGATACGCTCAGTCCACCTATAGTCCGAGACAGTTGTACTACCAGGAAAGTGTGTTTGTAACAGTACCTCAGCAGTCTCCCTGAGGCTCTCCGTAAAGGAGCCGTCAGCTCGAAGGATCGTGCCGAGCTGTTGGTTTGGGTCTTTGGAAATGATCTTCTTCAGTTTGGCCGCATCCGTAGTAGAAGCAATGCCACTGCAGAAGTCTCTCCAAGACTCTCGTTGCTTTAGGCGAATCATCTTCTTGTAGTCCAACCGGAGGTTTTTGAAAACCTCCCAGTCAGCCTCACTTTTGGATTTCTTCGCCTTGTTACAGAGTCTCGTGACTGCCTTCTTCAGCCGCTCCAGCTCCTTGCACAAGGATATAACTACGATATGACACTTCACAGAATTGAAACTAGACCTGTTTTCATGAAGTTTAAAGCTTCAAATTAAATTATTTGAAAAAAAAATATTTTGTTGTATAATAAAGTTAATTAACTTGTTGTGCAAAATCTGCAAAGTTGTACAAACGTAATCTAATTTTTGTAATGGTTTCGTTATTAAACATCAATATTTATTGAGTATTTACCTCTCGTGCTGTAATAACTTAGTACCTCTTACAGTGGGGCATATTGATAATTCGTATATTGGTTTATTAAAATGTTTATAATTTTTTACCATCAATAATTACAAAACAAAATAAATTAATTATTAAGGTATAGGTTTATCGGCCACTTGTATAAATTTAGTTCTTTTGTTTTGCGTTTTGCAGACAATTTTTAATTTAAAAAATACAATGTTAAAAACATAACAACCTGCTCCACTCACCCCTACTTAACAAACACCATTAGATAAAATAATAAATGGTCAAATCCGTATTCAGAAGTAATGTAAAGTAAAAAAAAAATGCAAATAAAATTGAAAATCTTTAATAAATTACAACGTTGTTTCAAACTCATTTACGATGTTACTTATTGTGACATTGGTAACGGCGTCACTGTCTGTGCCATAATTTTCTCTGATTTTTAATATTATAAGTGATTAGTATAGTTAAATTGCCTTTAGAAAGTCCCTTGAAGAGTTAATTATATAAGAAAGTATTAAAACCTAATATTCTAATTCAAGATATTATTTCTTTTAGGAAGGTTCTTTAAGTCGGTAGTCCTCCTGGGTTAGTAAATTTCCACCATTAACATAAAAAACCAGGGTATAGGCACTTTGGAAAGGCAAACCAATAAGTAAGCTACCTATCTGATATAAAATAGTTATATGCTTAAAGAATCAATGGTGCCAAAGAAACTTGACGCAAAATCTCAAAAAGCATGATCTTGGCTCCTTAGAATTCCGACAGTGGAAAACTCCAAAAGTCCTCAGTCGGAAATCTCAAGAAGACGAAATACCTTTAGGGTAAAAATATTGATAAGTCAAGGAAGAACACAAAGATATATTATTTAAATTGGTGACCCACAACGTGAGATACATTCTTTAACAAATAATAGTAACTTGTGTCAAAAATTATTAAATTAATTGAGTTACACATACACACACGCTTTGAGTAAGTTAAACAAACTCAGAAGATACAAAAACTAAACTGGATTTAATAGATAGCATTCTTCTTCTTCTTCTTCGTATGCTTCTTGACAGAAGCGTCGTGACTAATTTAATATGTTATTATTAAATGGCTTTCTTGGCAGATTACTCTCGGTGGTTTGCCATTGCTTTCCGAGAGGAGAGGGTTATTATAATAAAGTCGGATAAATTTTGTAGCCGAGTTGGGGATCGAACCTAGAGCTTCTAGCCTAGAGTCCGGTCCTTAGCCCTTGCACTTAGCTCACCTCTAAAGCATTAAAGTGATGTATTTAAGCTATATAGGTGAACGTCTAATAATAATAAATTTCAGAAATAATCCATTATTATAAGTTCGAATTTTCACTAAAGAACCGCATGGTTGTCGCATTCTGTTGTAGACGATCACTCATCAAAAGACGTCAAAAACTGACAAAATCAAAATAAAATATTTATTTCAACTTACATTTCGTTAATTATAACAGGGAAATGTTTACGTAAAAATATTATTTCTCTTCTTCATCGTATGCTTCTTGAAAGAAGCGTCGTGATCAATATAATATTAAATGGATTTCTCGGCAGATTACTCTAGGTGGTTTGCGATTGCCTTTCGAGAGGAGCGGGCCATAACATAATGAAGTCGGATAAATTTTGTAGCAGAGTTGGGGATCGAATCTAGGGCTTTTGACCTAGAGTTCGATCTTTAACCTGTTCACTTAGTTGACCTAAAAATATACCACTGGCTCATTATTGATCATCATTACACTAATCATTAATTTTTAATGGGTCAAAGGTATTTATTTGGCTGGTATATTATGTTTTACATTAATGGGTGTTTTTTTTATTTTTATAATTTATTTGTATAAAGTTCCATGTTACGTATCTGCTGTTTACATAGCTTGGTAAAGTGGAAAGTTGAAATCAGCACAGTACGGCCCAGAAGTATTAAGACATCGATTGGTATTGGAGAATGCAAATGCCCAGTTCGATTCCAGAGGTGATACAAAAATTTATTTATGAAGTACCTACATCATCTGAGGTTTTTTTGGCCAACATAAATTTCCTCGTATTTCATAATTATTATATTGACGTCATAACTGCGTGGCGAATTTATCAATAATACAATATACAGGGTGGCCCTTTGAAAACGAAACAGACGGAACTGTGGCCAGCAGAATTTTTTTTTTAAGAAATGCAAAAACACGTCAATTTTATCATCGAGGAGGACAACTTTTGCAACCAATGTCACTCCCGTATTGTTTCATCCCTTTGCGTTGCGATGACAACCCCTAAAATGTTAATAGGGATGATATGGCAAGTGACACCTCATTTGAAAGGTCTTGCTTCCCTGAATTTAGTTCTATAATTTTTTTAAAATTTTAACAATTATTCAACAAAAAAATTAAAGCTGCAAAAATGCGAAATAAATCCGATATTTCAAGACATTTAAGAATAAAAAAGGAAAAACGCTTGTACAGTTTCATTTTAATTTTAAGGGGGCTACTTTTACTGTTATTCATAAACATTGACAGTTCAACCCTTAAGGTAAAGGGCAAACCACCCTTAGAATTTTGAATGAAAAAATGGGTCTATTTTTTATCAAAAAAGTGAAATGCGTTTTTGTAACTTTAGCTTTGATACTTACAGAAATTTATGATATGATGAAAAAATTGTTTCAATTCCTGATTACATTCAAGACTGTAAGGGTGGTTCACCCTTCACTTCAAGAGTTGAACTGTCAATGTTTATAAATAGCACTATAGCAGTAAAAGTAGCCTCCTTAAAATTAAAATCAACCTGTACAAGCGTTTTTCCTTTTTTATTCTTAAATGTCTTGAAATATCAAATTTATTTCGCATTTTTGCAGCTTAAATTTTTTTGTTGAATAATTAATAAAACTTTAAGAAAATTATAGAACTGAATTCAGGGAAGAAAAACCTTTCAAATGAGGTGTTACTTGCCATATCATACCTATTAACATTTTAGGGGTTGTCATGACAGCGCAAAGGGATGAAACAATACGGGAGTGACATTGGTTGCAAAAGTTGTCCCCCTCGATGATAAAATTAACGTGTTTTTGCATTTCTTAAAAAAAAAATTCTGCTGGCCACAATTCCGTCTGTTTCGTTTTCAAATGGCCTACCCTGTATAAATAAGGCATGGATAATCTAGTAAAATATTAAAACAGGTAATTCATAGGAGGCCCAGAGAAGAACTACCTAGTTTTATTATATTAAGCACGATCCTATATATTTTTTTTATTGTTGACTTATAAATATTAAAAAACACAAAATAAGTAAACAAGGAATAAGTTGCACAAAAAATGTAACAAGAACAAAGAACAAGAACAAGAAATTGCTGAATGCACATCAAAGACATGGACATGATGGCGTTTAGTCCTGAATGACTAACGCAAAGTATCCGAAGGGGTAAAAATAAATTAGGAAATTTTTAACCTGCATTTCTCAATAACGGACTTGCAAAATAACTTTACAAACAAGCGAGATTGAGAAAAACGAAAGCAAGAAGAGAGAAGACAGATCAAGATATAGAAAAAATAGAAAGAATAAAGAAAGAAAAGCGGGAAGACAGAAGTAAAAGAAAGAAACAAGAACAATGAGAAACAGGTAAAAAAATAAAATTGGAATAAACTGAGCCATTAATGCAAGAAAATAAAAAAGAATTGTAAACATAATAAAACAAGAACTAAATAATGTTAAAATTAATAATAAAAGGCTAATAAATGAGCAGAATAAAAGAAAAGCGTATCAAAAGGAGGGAAAGAAGTAAGAAGTGAAAGAACACATAATCATAAAATTTAAAAAAAAGAGAAAACAATAAAACAAAAAAGAGAAGAAAAACAATACTAAAACAAAAATTGAAAAGCCAAAATGAAAATTGAATAAAATAAAAACGAGAAGAAAAAGTGGTCATAAATAATTTGGATAGCTGAAATGGGATGAAAAAGTTATTGAAACCTGGAAAATCATTGAAATTTTAAAAGCCTTCATCGGGTAGAATTGATAAAAATAAATATGACAAATTCAGAAAAATTGAAAGCCACTACAAAAAGGAACACAAATTCAGTGATCATTGAATTAACTTTGTTTTCAGCAATTGTTTTCACTTTAAGATTCTAAAATAATAAGGAGAACCATCAACAAAACTTCCAAATTATGGATTTAAACGATGAAGATTTGATCATAGAACATAGTTAGATTTAAGTGGAATGGTTAATGAAGGACACTCATGGAGAAGTGGATCAGGAACATCTCACCCATCAGGCTCATTCATTTAAGTGAAAAACTTTTATTTTGATTTGAAAATTTTGTTTCTGTGAAGATCTCAAAATTGAGCGGTGACTTTTGTCGTTCGCCAATTTTAGATATTCAAAAGATATTCTTATTTTTATAATTAATTTGTATAAAATTTCATGTTACACCTTTGCTTTTTAAATACTAGCTTATCAGTATCGCGCAGAAGGGTAAGACGTTGATTGGTCGTGGAGAATGACCGGATTAATTCCAAAGGTGATAAAAAAATTTATTTATGAAGTGTAGAAATTTATATCATGAAATAATAATAATTAATAACTGATATTAATAAGACAAACGTAACACTCCAATTTATACTGCTATGTTTCCTTTTTCTGGATTAACTAATATTAAAATCCCAATCGTTGGGTGTCAATTTCTTACAAATGGAATGTCCTCCTTTCATTAATATTTTATTAAATAAAAACTTTTTTGAATTTTTAACCTTGTATATTCAAAGAATTGTGTAGGATGTAGGTGATGTCACTTAATTTAAGTTGCCCTGTGTTTAAAAAACTACCTTAAAATTTAAATTAACAAAATCTGATTTGGTTATTTACCAGTGGTTTCACTTTTTATTTGTGATCATTTGAATGGTTTCCAATACAATCGGATCAAACTCGTTTTTTTTTCTTGAAGCAAATTTTTTCTTTCTTATTGTTTTTTGTCGATTTTTACTTCTATAATTCAATTGAATTTTAATTGCAAAATAGAGATCTTGTATAATATTTAAACTATTATCTGCCACTTTTACCCTTCGTATTATATTCCTTTATTCTTTCATCGCTTTTCCACTACCTTGACAACCCATCAACAACATTATTTATTTAATTAGATTTTATATCATAGCATTTTGTATGTATTAAAAAATTTGTAAATGACAATAAAGACTGGATCGTGATAAGTCTTTGCGGGAGGGAGAGAGGAATTAGGTAATGTTAATTTATATTAAGGATTTGAATCATGTGAAGAATTAAGTTATTAGAAAGAAATGCAAATTATTGGAAAAATAAAATTAAAAAGATGATTTAATTATTATTTTATAAATAAATGAAATTATAGGAGTAATTTTGATTAATGAAATAATAATACGTGATGTGGATAGATACAGAGAAGAATGTATTGTAGGTATAAAAAATTAAAAATATCATTAAATGCAGTAAATTATTCCGAATATGTCCCAAATTAAACCAAAAAGAATTTCAACCACTTGAAAAAATAAAGAATTCTTAAGCAGGATATCCTATTAATACAATCGGAAAAGAAACACGTGTCCAGGAGTCAATAATTTACCTCATTTAAGACGTATACGAAAACAAAAGTGACAAATCCGTGTTATTTTTAAAAACATCGTACATTTGAGGGCATTCCATTAATAATCCCTTAATATATTCTCAAAGGTGGTCAAACGTTTAACTAAATATAGGCACGTGTTCTAAATTAGCACGTATGTGTCACGTTTAACTTTATTATTCAATCAGTACTAAGTGACTTGTTAAAGCTGAAGCTTGACCATCAGATTGATGTGAGGATGTGACACCTGCTTATCTTCAATTACGACTTTACCTACACTTCTGCTTTTCAAAGAATTTGAATAACAAAATAATTTTACAAAATTAGTAACTTCCAAAATTCTTAACCAAATAGTTTTTATTGAAAAAAAACTTTTTTAATTCAAAAAACAAAAATTTAGGATTCTGACCATTTTTAAACAGAAAATCTACAATCAGTGGCACATTCATATGTGCACATATGTGAGCGTTTTTGCTGCCGATGTGCAGATGGCGGAGTAAGCTTTTTAAACTGAAAGAATTAAAAGCTCTCGCAAAATTTAAGTTAATCTATTGCTACAAATTATTTTCTAAAAAAAATGTTTATGTTTCAAATAACCCATTAAAACTTTGTGTAAATTAAATCAATAATCCAATACAAAAATTTTAGTTGTGTAAAAATTAAAGACAAAGTGTTAAAGCTGTGTAGTGGCAAAGACGAATAACGTAATTTGTAGCCAGGGAGACTAATTGTAGCTTGGACAGTGTTTTAATGAGAAGTGGCTACAGTGGTATCCCTGACACCTCAGAGGGAATACGTATTGCAATTGGTAAAGCTGATATATAGCGCTTTTGCTTCACCAAATCTCTGATCTATCTACTGCTTTGATTAATACAAAACACATTTTTAATTACGATAAAGACTTTTACAGAACAATAAATTTTATTTTATTAAAGTTAATTTACGGAATATTTTTGTAAATAATATAAATTAAATATACCTACTTACTCAAACTTGAATTGTTAGTGTTGACAGAAACGGAAGATATTATAAAGAAGCTGCTACCTGTGTACACCTTGAACCCTAACCAATTGTCGCTGCTACACTTACAAAGCACAATACAACCCTTTCAAATTTTCTTATATAGATGTATCTTTTTGTAGCCTCATTAGAATTATACAAACATGAATTACATCTTATTCTTATAAAGAAAGAAGCCATTGTAGCAGAAATGACAAGATATATCACAATAAGATGAAAGGAACCGCTTTTAAAAGCTGATGTCGATAGCGTCATTCTATGTAATGTCTATTCAGTTAAAATAATGGGCCCTACAAGTTCATAAAATTATTATTGCAAAACAATATATTAAAATATTTGGAAATGTGTTATTCGTAGATTAAAGTAAAATATAATTTTAATTTTTAAATCAATACCAGTTACTCCCCAAAAATTTTGAAACAAAAATCCGTGACAATTATTTCTCGCCAACGCATAGCAAACGTACGCAAAGCCGTACTTTAACACGTTAATGAGAGCAGCCTGGCCAGTTATCCACCGCAGGGGGTAGACATCCATTACTCCCAAACGGGGATGGGTGGCTTTATGCACCCTTTTGTTATTTACACACACAGAGTTTATTGCAAAACGTGAGTCACATTTCTACATATAAAACTAATTACTGCTTTCTAATTTTGAAAATCAAAAACTTGAAATAGGAAGACAAGATTTAGATAAAATTTTAAAATTTGATAAGACTTAATCAAAAATTCTCAGTTTGTAATTTTGTTCAACACGACATACCAAATTGTCAATATTGACCCTATTTGATAATGAACGAGGTTATTCTACCCTTAATGCTGTCAAACGTCAGGATCGCTGCAAGAGCGCAAACATTTGGATTCGGGGTTATTTGTTTGGGCATGTTAGCAACGTAATGAGATATTGTAGCAGGACCTAAATATACAATTGCACGTTTATTAGATAAAAACAATTTTTAAACTAGAAAATTAATTTTACTGTTTTTCGTTCCTAGTATATCATTCCTGAGACGTTAAAAGACACCGCACGTAATAACATAAAAAAGAATATTATATAAAATGGAAATTGACTTGGATTTACAAAACTATCTACTGTCGAATGAGATTTTGGTGTACCAAAATGAATCTATTCCCGCATGAGAATAGCAATCTCCTGATCAATGAAGAGCGACACGACTGTGATACCTCCAGCCGCATTGTTAGACTAAACTACTGCCTTATCTTAACATTTATCAAAGAACATCCCTTGTGTTCCTATAGAACGATACTCAGCGGTAACTAAACGTTTCCTAAAACACCAAGCGTTTTACTTTAGGTTAGTAAAAAATATCTTGTTCAATTGCAAATAATTCAAAAAATCATTTAAAGAATTTCATTGCATTTACATAATACAACTCTAAAAAATTTTGAATCCTTTTGCTCTTCTCCAATACAAAATCGTTTAATACATTTTTTTGTAGTGTAAATTAGTTTATTCTTTCTAACTTAAGCTCTCAGTTAAAAATTATAATATAAAAACCAACGAAAGAAAACTTTTGACGACTTCTGAAGCGAAAACAATCGCATCTTTATCTCAGCTACTTGATCTTCGCATAATGTCTAAGTTTCTTAGATACATACAGATGCGTCATCAAACTTTAATGTACATGCTTAAACTATACTGTTGTTGTTTACCATATTTTAGTTTTAGCGTAAAATATAATTGGACTCATCGCGATAGGCAATCTTTGGGTACGAATAAAATGTTAAAGCAAGTTTGGCAATGGAAGTTTGCTTACTTTATATGATTGAATCCGAATTTGATTTGATCTCAGGCTTGAACGTTTAGAATGTGAATCACTCGATGAATTTTGTTTTGGATTTAAAAAGTCTAATGTCAGACAATTGGCCGGAGTAGCGGCATAAGTCATAAAAGAAACGGCCGCAAGCCTTTTAGTTTTGGCTATAGGTAAAGTATTGTTGAAATTGTTCGTTTTACAGCTCTTATATTTCTTTAAATAGGGACGAATTTTGTGTTTAAATCGATACACCGGCACCATAACCCTCGGTAAGTGGCGCATTGTTTGAAACGGGTCACATTATAAAAATACAGATGTTCAAAAGGCGGTAGTGCACTAATCAAATTTTAGAGCATCAATAAAATAAAATTATCTGACCACAGTTTAACCGATGACTCCAAAAATATGAAATTTGAGACGTGATACAAATAAAGTTTGCGGCAAATTTTAAAAATATTATTGATGTTTGGTGAAAGCTCACTTTATGGCTGCAGTTTACTTAGTTTTATGATTTGTGTTTGCTTTCTATATCCATTTTCGTTTTTAAGCTACCGAATTTATCCTTTTTCTAATTGCGGTTGCTACCGGGTTACTCGTGAAAGCAATTGCTTTATATAACCGTTAAGATTTATTTTAAAAGAATAGTAAGTAATTGACACAATTATTTTAAGTAAAACAAATACGTCGCAGCTAATAAATTTGGTCATGCTAAGGTTTTTAATTTTTTTTGGGCTGGTAAATAGTTATTTAGATTTTTAAATTAATGTAAGAATAACTCTTTATGCAAGCACTGCAATAATAAATAAAACATGAGTTTTATTATTTATGTAAAAGGTGAGTTGCAAGAGAAAGAAATGGAAATCATCAAATTTGTTAATTTAAGTAATGTATTGCTAAATTACTATTTGCGATTCGAAGACTAGTCATAAGCATAAGAAAGTTGCCCTTTTCCGGATTTGAACCCGGTACCTTGCATTCGCAGTTGATCGCGTTACCTACAAGGCTTTAAGTCGATTTTTCTTTGCACAAACACCCTGCGTTTAGAATCCACGCTAACAAGTTTCACCTCTCAAAGATCCACCGTTTTCGTTAATCCACAAGCCTAGGGGTATTTTTAAAATGAGTGTCACCCTTCGGCACCCTTCGGGCGCTCCGGGCCATTTTGATAAAAACCACCATGGCAAGAGTAGGATCCACGCGAAAAAGTAACTACCGTTCGTTAAATTTAAGTAACCCTTTTCTGAAGTAATTTTGGTCCTAAAAAGGACCTTTTTGTCGTGACGTTACACAGGATACCGTTCCGCGATCTGATGGAAGAGTTCATTAAACACGGCTCCAGGTGTGCGCCCAAATACGCCAATCCACAAAAACTGGTCCAGGTGACTCGCAAGCAAAGAGGAATGCATCACACCCAAGAGACGACAGAACCCCTTTAGCTGCGACCAGTAGCCTTCCACTGCATTTGTTTGCACAACAGTGTATGACCCCTGTAGCGGGGTCTACAAAATTGCGGCCGTGGTTCACCCATCTATGCTTGTAGGCTGGTGCAACTCCCGGTATCTTATCCAAATCCCAGTAACCCCGCCAACCATCCGTCCAAATTTCGGTCCCGGGTCGTACTAAACGGACGATGAGTTTGTGCAGCGTTTCCTGCTTACAATCGGGAACGAAGGCAACAACCCTCACCTAGCAGTGAGACTGTAGATACTACAGTACAATCCTACAGTGGATTGTAGGATGAGCGAAAAAATTGGCTCCACCTTTCAAAAGATATGGGAAAGTTCATACTTAGCATGATTGTTCAATTAGGTATAAGTTATATAAAATAAAAGTTTCATGAGGTGCCGCTTGGGCCTCCACCTTAGTTTAAAGGGCGCAAAATTGCATTTTTGCTACTATCTTATTACCAGTACCAGTACCAGACAGATACGTCGAATAAGGTTATAAAATTGTAGAGCGTGTGCGATTCTGCATATTTCTTAACGAAAAAACGAGTTTACGATAATAAAACAATCTTCAAATCTGGAGAGCACCGCATTGATTAAATTTGCTTTGGTATGAGCGTCGTTCTACGAGGGTAGTTCAATAAGTTGGGTAAAAATGGTACAAAAAAATTTTTTTAGGGAATTTTTTTTTTATTATTTTTCAACATAGTCTTTTTTTAACTGGATAAATTTATTCCAACAAAGTTCAAGTTTTTAATATCGTCTGTAAAGTAAGATTTACTAAACCTTCAAAATATGAATTAGTTTTTACGGCTATTTCATCATTTGTTTGAAATCTTCTTCCAGCAAGCCATTTTTTCAGATTTTAAAACAGGAACTAATCGCAAAATGCCAAATCTGAAAAATATGGTGGATGAAAAAGAAATTCGTAGCGTAATTCTTCAAGTATTATTGTTGCAATTTTGAACAAATGAGCTGGTGCATTATTGTGATAAATGACAAACGCGGCAACCATTTTGCTGATAGCTTTCTCATGTCTAAACGTTTGTGTAAAATTGAAACCATTGCACCAGTTGGCATGTTCATAGGTTTAGCCATCTCCTGCACTTTCAATCTGCAATCAGCCAAAACCATGTCACGGATTTTATCGATGTTTTCTTGAGTAGGACCTTCAATTTTTTTACCTAGACGTTTAGCATCTTTTGTTCTGGTACGACCACAACGGAATTTCATAAACTACTTATGTACTATCATTTTAATCGATGGTGCGGAGTCCGGGCAATATTTATCCAATTTTATTTTTGCTTTTGTAATTCTTTTTCCACGAAAAATATAGTATATAGTATATAATACGCAAAATTCACTTTTTTTCATTTTTGAGGACAAATCACAAGTTGCTTTATTTAAAACGTTGTGACTACCAAAATAATTGACATACCTATTTGAAATTTTATATGTAGACCAGCAACAGACTGAAGCTGTCAAATGTTTTTTTGTTTTTAAATTTGTGAAGTCATTTATTTGATTTTTACCGGACTTATTGAACTCCCCTCGTATAAGAAAAATGATAGGTTAGTTTGATGTTATTTAATTATTCAAACGTCGTTCCATATATTGCTAAGGCTAACATCAACATCACTGTTTTAACACCCATTTTGTAATGTACAAACCTAATGCAAGTGTAATTTCATTTTGTAAAGGTTATCAAAATATGTAACTTTCGTAGCCTTGGCCTTTGGTTTAGTAACCGTATCAAAATTTTTAATTTGAATATTTTGAAGGTCTACGTTACTTTTTCAAATTATGTTGCATATAACAAGATACAACCAACTTGTATAACAAAATTAAAGTTAACCCAGAAGAGTAACATGGAGTGAAACGAACGCAACTAAGAATAAGTAGTTTCGGGTTCGCATCCCCAGTCCCTTGTAAGACCGGTACTAATAACTTAATATTTGACGTTTGTCATAATTAATTTACGGTTTTATTATATCAATGTTTTGACGCTTAATAATGATATTGCATCAGTTACACAATTTCGCTAATTTATTTTTGCTTTCTTTATCTTATTAAAATAAAATTAACTTGATTTAATTAATTTGTAATTAAAACATTTTTAACTGGTGCAATTAATTTAGAAATCAAATTTTAAAATAAATTGATGATAGCTATTGGCATAGCTGAAGGTTTATTCGAAGGGAATTGATTATTATTATTGCGCCTAATTAATTTGTTAATATTTATACTTTGTTTTTATATATTATTTATATATATGTAAATAATAAATAAAATATTAGTAATTTTACAATATAAGTAATTGGCTAAAATTCTATTAACTTTTTTAAATATTTTCCAATTAATTGAGAAGCAATAAAGCGAATTACATATTTTAAAATAATATATTTATGGAAATTAAAAATATAGTACATTGAGTAACAGATTTATTTATTTTTTTAATATATAAATTAAACGATATATTTTATGTACTCTACAGTTTTTGAGTTATTGATATAATTATGTAATTCTTAAAACGTAATAATTATTATAATTATACATGGTTATCATTGAAATATTCACCACTATAAAAATATACCTAGCAGGTATAGTAGGTAGGTATACAATACATTATACTATATAATACATAGAACTATTGTATTATGTAATAATCATACTGTAGTAAGTATAGTACATAATATTATACAAAAAAAATAGTTTACTTTAATATTTTATACCAAGAGTTTACACCTTGAAAGCTAATGGTAATGCAATATTTACAATTCCGTACTAACATTATAATATGGTTCAATTGCTGCGTTCATCGGAACAAAATCATTTACAGGTACTGAAGAATTGATATAATTAATATGAAAAGGCACGTATGGATTACTATCTGTATCTCCCAAGAATTGAAACCACCTGGTGGGAGTACAACTTTCAGATCCCCAATAACCACACAAAATATCGAGAGCCCACTCTGGATCACCCTCTTCAATTACCGCTACGGGCGAAGGCACTTGTTTACACGAATTAAACGTACCAGTCATGTAACTGTTACTAATATAATAATCAATTGCGTTTATATATTCGGTGCCTAAAATAAAAAAGCACTAATATAAAATTTTCTCACCGTTAGATTAATAACAAACCATTGGGATCTAGTTTTACTCTAGTAACATCAAGAAAACGTGACTGTTCAGGAGAGCAAGTCAGCGCACACACTTGTTTCAAGAAGTTGTGTAGACACGGTGTATCTTTGACAACGCCCTTTATTAACGCCACATTTGATTCAAATGTTCTGGCTTGAGCAGTATCACAGCATGTTTTAATACCATCGCCCTTATCAGTCATAAATTCGGGGCACCATTTTGATAATATTTTCTGGCCTTCTTGGTCCAGTGGTTTTGGAGGACCATCATACGGGCAATTTAGTGTCAAACCGTTTTTGGTAACACACTCACCATACCAAACACAATGCGGTGTTTTCTCCGAGGTTATTGATAAACCCTGTAATAAAACCAGTTTATTTAGATTTTCTTTAGCAACTTTTTGTTAAAGTTTACAAAATACGCATATTAAAAAACTAATTGTGTCACTTATTGAAGGTATGAAACTTCTAATGTTATCATTAGTCCATCTAAAAGAAACTAATCAACCTGAAACTTTAGGTTCTCAGTATATCAAAGGTCCCATACACATCAACATTGATCTGGATAATGCGTATTTTGTTTTACATTATTATTTAGTTTATTATCCTGTTGTTGGTAAACTTAATACTACAAATGAAGCCCCAAAACATATTTAGATTTGAACCCCAAAAAATCTAGATCCGCTACGGAACGTTACATAGGTATAAGTGTTATTAAAAATTTTTACCTGCAAGATGGGGAATCTTATAATCACAAAACCAAGCAAATATAAATGAAAATTTGACCAGCTCTTTTCAAAAAGTTTCATGTTTAATTTATCTTAATTGAAATAATAATTTAAAATAATATTTACGATAAGATATTACAAATTATGACCCGAGTTGTAACTTATAAACGAACAATTTACCCCACTCTACAAAAACAATTAGATAAGTGTATTGAAACGTTGACTGAATTTATTTTACGCTGATCTTTATTTTCTGTCATAGCAATGCAAAAATTATTGTTTCTGATTAATTAAACAAGATGATATTAATTGTGTCATATAATTTTAGAAATAATTAATATGTACACCTTAAATTAAATTATACATAATAGTTATTTATACAACTAGTAGTAGGATAAGTGCATCATTATCACACTAGTGCGATCAGTAGAGTTGATGCGCCTGCTCGCATGAGGTTATAAAAATAACTAAACTAAAAAAAATAATAAATAAATAAATAATTGATTTCAGTTTCAAAATATTGTTTAAATAGCCAGTGAACATTTTTGTTTTACTTAGCTAGATACCCGTATAAGTCATATTGACATTATTTACAGACCCTAGCATCTGGAGAAAAATAGAATTGTTTTATAACATTGCATTCTAAGACACAAATTATTTAATTAGGTAGTATTATAATCGTAGCACCAAAGCATTATAATATATTTTTTTAATTTCCTCTGTGAGTAGTTGGGAGGGACCGGAAGAGCTTCATTTTAATAAAGCCTATAATTAAGTTTATCTGACTGCTTGCGGTTTTGATTAGCCTAATTGAAGTTTTAAAATTTAATTAATTATTTGCTTTTAGGTGATATTTACTCACATATATGTTCGAGTTTTTCAAATTGTAAAATTTTGTTAAAAAATTTTATTGTAAATCTATATATGTACTTTGGATCTTAATTTATCCACCCGCTACCGACTACTCACTCACTGACCACTTTATTATAAAAATAGAGCAAAGTTGAACAATTCTTTAATTTAAACGTACTATTTATAAGGATTGCAAGTTTAAGTTTACCACAAATTTATTCTAAAATAATAAATAATAAAGTAACAAATAACCTAAGCTTTTACTTCTGCTAACTTATCAGAACTTATGGTAGGTATATTTGATGAACTGTACTCTTATTTTTAAAATAAATTTGTGTATTATTTATGGTTAACGAGTTAGCGATCGGTAGCGGGAATCTCGTTAATCTATTCAGTGAAGGACATACGCTAGATAAGATCCTTATAGACGAATACAGTAATGGTGCATGTGCGCACTTAATTACATAGATGCACGGAATCGACTTTGAATAACTGACAAAGTCAAACTAATTGACACACCTGCAGTATTGTATAAAGTCAAAATTTTTGGCAGATAATACCAACATAAATAGTGTGTTATGAATTTAAGTTTTAGAATTCTATTTTTTCTCTTACCAGATAGAAAAAGTTAAAATAATTACTGTTTACATAAATAAAAATTTTACCCAGTTTTCCACTGTAATACGCCATACTTTACACATTTAAAAAAAAGTGTTAGAAAATCTCGTTCATGCGAGTTAAACTAGATTTCCCTATACTCAAATTAAAATTTGTTTCATTATTGTAGTGGTATACGTAGAACAAATTTTAACGAATTTACTATCATTGCATGTTGTATTACATCCCACCTGCACACGAACTTATATCAATGATTTACCCCTTGTCAATTTAATCCTTTCTGTAAAAGTATATAATTACTACCCAAACTTAACTTTGCTAATTTCAAGTCTAGCGTGCCAGTTATAAAATGCAATTGCTTTTAGTAATTAATTATACATCACAATGTCGAACATCTATGCATTGTACGCTTGGAATATTTCTTTAACATTTTGTAAACATTTAATAAACAGTGGGAAAGTATTTACCCAAATACTTAAGAAAATTGAATATTTACTCGAGTACGTAGTTTACTCAAGGCTCGGTTGTATTATCTTCGATCTCCATAAAACTGTCTTGATCTTATTCTATTCCGGTAAAGTCTCGGTAAAACCGGGTAAAACACTGCATAGTCTGCGAAATCCGATCATATATATTGTGAGCCAATCTCGATCCCGGCTTTTGGCTTACCAGAAATCGCTACCGAAAATAGATTTTTAGATAGATACCCAACTAAATGTCTCCCATAAGTGCTACAGTTGAAGAATTTAAATATACAAAATTATTAAGTTGTTATATAAGAAAACCCATTTATCGTAATTTATAGTTTCCCTAATGACAAATTTTAAATGATTTAAACGATTTGAAACAAGAAGCATTAAATAATAATCATTGTTTTTTCTATCCATCATTCTTGTAGACCATTATATAAGCGGAAGTTTCCTTTATATGTGGGTGTTCGTGCTAACCTGCACTTCCTGTTAAGCCCATGTGTAGGATAATTACCAACATGTCACTCACAACCATGATTTTTTAAAACAAAAATTTGCGCTGCTTTTGTGATTACTTACTGATTATGTTAAATCAGCGATATTGATCGTAGTTTATTATTATTAATACAAAGTCGAGCGGTGTCATCAATCAATACTTTTCATAAAACTAACGTTTTATTTGCATTTTTCAAATTGTTTATTGGAACATATCCGAAAGACAATAATTAGTTTGAGGGTTAGCTTGGCCACTGCGGAGGCGCTTAACCCGCAATGCAACCAATTTTATGGCGTATTCCCTTTAATTTAGGGTTGATACCTGTCCAAGAGAGCAGATGGCAAAGGGTTGTAAACTCAGTCGGCGTTTACTTTTTATACGTTTTTAATTGTGATTAATTAGTGTGCTTGTTTTAACTTGATGTTTTTATAATTCTATTGTCCATCTGCTTAAAGTGGTTACATTTCCGCCAAAAGTTTAATATTTATGTTTGTTATTATTTACGGTTACCCAAATTTGTTAAATTATACTAAACTGTGTCTTGTCAAGGAGTAGACAAATTCAATAAGTTTATTAAATGTGGGACTGCAAATGACCTACTTCAACAGATTTTCTTTTTAATTTAAAAAATACGGTGATGAAAGTGGATAATGTTACTGGAACGATACACATGTAATTATTGCGGTTGAAATTTTGTGTTTAAATTTGGATTAGGAACTTCAATCTTTCTGGCATCTTTAAACTCGACAAACACTGAAAGCATTTTAGATTCCAAAATAGTGAAAAAGATCTATATAGTTTTTACCTTCGAACATTACTGAAAAGGTATTATTGGAGATATTGGAGGCACTTTGGGCTTTAGCCCCTAGATTACCTTTATAATATTTTAAAAATCTAAAATTTTTGACGTTGTTAAGTCATTTAGATACGCAAGGCTTTAGATTTGTCTGTTTCATCATCTAGGTTCTAGGTTATTTAGAATGTTCAATCGTTTATTTTTATCAGAAAATTCTCAGAGTAAAAATCAATCCTTTTTGAATAAATGCGCTACTTCATGAGCTTTATAAAATACAGTTTTAGTTTTGTTGCCATTTCAGTTAAACACACTGCATAAAGTAAAAGTAAATAAATAAGCTAAACGTGAGTGCCTGCAATCAAGTTGATGTTTGAATCCTGAAACCGCCTATTACGTGTGGAAAAATATCAGCAGCTTTCCTCAGTTAAAAATTAACAATTTAAACTATTGTTTATTCCATAACCCAAAAAAACATAAGACACTAATGTTATCACTACTATACTAGAAGATACTAAAGAAATTCGCGAGTTTATAAGTTGGCCAAAAAAGCACTCGACATATAAAGGCGCCCATAAAGAACTCATTTCCGATTCATATTTCCGTTTTCTCTTTCGATCGAAATATTTAGCAAGTAAGCAGTTTTTTTCAGTGCGGTTTATCTCTTTCAACAGAACGTATTATCGGAATTAAAATGTACGGTCAATTGTGTGTTAAGCAAAGCGTAATTTGAAATTGTCATGTTTGTACAGCGTTTTACACATACATATATCTTTTTTATTTTATAAATGAACACGTTCGTTTTTGCAACATTTTTTGCTTTTGGTTGCTGATGGTTATCGATGTTTTTAGTGGAATTGCATGTCTGCTTAATAATGAATGCAAAAGTTCAAGTATTGTATATTTTAACAAATTTTAGTGTGCATTTGTGTTATTTTGCTTTCGTTTTATTTACGGGCGCTCAATCATCATTAACTGACCAACACGCGGTAGGATCAATTTTCAAAAATGTCAAAATCTGTTTGGAAATCTCGAAATAGAAATAATTAAAAATGCGTACTTTAAAGTTTAATTACAGTTGGTACTGGTTGTTGCCAATTTATTTTTTCACATTAACTATTTTACTATTTAAAATAAGCTCGAAACAAATAATACCTCTTTAAATTTTACTGAAAAGCTTTGTTGTGCTCGTATAAATAATCTCAAAATTTCAACTGATGCATACTCCGCTTTTATTTTCAGATTATCGTGCTCTTGAAACTTTAAGAATGGCAATCTGTTGAAAGCGTTGCGCTCGTATCCATTATTATTTTTATTTACTTATTGAATAAAGAGACCACCTTGAAAAATTTTACTTTGTACACAAATTAACTATGGTTTCTAAACTTTACATGTTTGTCAAATGTAACAATGCAAACAGATCAACATGAGTGTTTTACAAAACTACTGGTCTGTATAGTTTACATTCTTAGCTGTACAATTGATAGATTAACTATAATAGTATTGGTAAGAACAGTAAACTTCTGTGTACAAACGTGAACAAAACGGTTAAATTGAATAATATTGTCTCAGGTCATGAAGGATTTCTGTTTAAATAATCCACATGAAAACAATCCAACGAGGAAATTTATAAATAGACAAAGTTGTCAATCATATTATGTGCAGTTGAAATATTCTAGTCTGCAATTTTTGATTTTAAATGCAAAAAGCAAACAAAATTTACGTGAAATTCATGGAAAATAATATGCAAATCACTTTAAAAAACCGACATTACAATCTTACATTCAAAATTCTGCAACAACGGCATGAAATATCAACAATAAAATAATTTTTGTTAGAAATTAAACTTCCTACAAAAAAGTCATCGTGCTAAAAATTAAAAATGTAAAATATTACTTTCTTTAAGCGCCAAAATGAAAAATAATATCGGCATGGATAAACCAGTCTGTATGAATAGCATATTTTTTTTTTTATTAACTTAGTATCAACAATCAGAACAATAACAATAATAAGTTCTATAAGCTGATTTGATGTCCGTGTTAAGTAAGGAATACGCCCATCAGCAGTATCCACTTCGAATTTTTTGATTACGTAAGAAGGTCACGAGGCCATTTCCTCTTAAGTCGTCTGTATATATTTTCTTCAAGAAGATGGTTGGTACTAGGATTTGGGTGGTCTTGTAACCTTAGATTGTGTTTTTCTGCACGTTTTTTGATTTCGTCTATTATGTAGTTGATGTTTAGGTCGTTATGCAGGGTTTGATTGGTTACGTACCATGGTGCATCAATCATCGAACGGAGAGTTTTTGACTGGAATGCTTGTATTATTTTTATATTGGACTTGCTAGCACAACCCCACAGTTCAATTCCGTATGTCCAAATTGGTTTAATGATTACCTTATAAATAAGGATTTTATTTTCAATTGAGAGGATTGATTTTCTTCCTAGAAGCCAATACATTTTCTTGATTTTTAAATCCATTTGCTTTCGTTTCTTCCTAATATGTGTCTTCCATGTTAGCTTTTTGTCAAGGTATAATCCAAGATATTTTACTTCATCTTTCTGAGGTATTTGTATGCCATTAATATAGATGGGTGGACACTGTGCCCGATTTAGGGTAAAAGTAACGTGAATGGACTTTAACACATTTACCTTCATTTTCCACTTAACTATCCAATCTTGGTAAAGGGACAGATGTGTTTGCAACCATACAGAAGCTTCTTGAGCATTGTCATGTCTTGCCAGGATAGCGGTATCATCGGCAAAAGTGGCTAACTCCGTGTTTTCAGTGACAGGCAGGTCGGCAATATACAGCAAATACAAAACTGGACCAAGCACACTTCCTTGTGGTACTCCTGATGCTATTGAATAGATTTGTGACACTTCATCGTCTTGTTGCACTTGAAAATGACGATTTTCCAAGTAAGATTTCAATGATATGGCAAGTTATGTTTAATTTTGAACAAAAGTCCCAAATGCCATACCTTGTCAAACGCCTGTTCTATGTCCAAGAAGGCTGCTGAGCAGAATTGTTTTCCTTCTAAAGTTCTTTGAATGAAATCCACTATTCGATGGCATTGTTAAATGGTTGAATGCTGCTGCCAAAATCCAAACTGATGCATTGGTATTAAGTCGTCTAATAGATTGCCATGATGTAGGCTCTTGAGGAAAATTTTTTCTAGTAGTTTGGAAATGATTGGTAGCAAGCTTATTGGCCGGTATGAAGATACATCCGTGGGAGATTTGCCTGGCTTTAAGATTAAACAAATTCTGCCAAAATTTTAGTTGCAAAGGCCAGTATGACAATCTTAGAATTGAGTTGAATAACATTGTCAAAAATTTTAGTCCCAAGCGAAAACAAAATTTTAAGAAAATATCGGATGTGGTTGTTCGCCCTTAGACCTCATTTAGGGATGTTTATCTTTTGTAAATGACTCCTATTGAGTGCTCTTATTAATCTAGTGTTGGACATACTAGGTCTTCTTTTAAGGGGGAGTTTTTGGCTATAACTAGTCACGCTGGCCAGACGGGTTGGCGAGTGTAGTCCTCAGATAGACTTTGGACTATAGTTGTTTTACATCCAGTAGGTAGCTTGCTAGACTAACCTTCAGATGTGCCTGTAACCATGTCTTTTGTTAATGATAGAAATTGAACAACTTAGAAGTGCCCCTGATTCGAAATTAATCGAAAAATTTAACTCTTCAATCATGAGATTTGAACATATGAAACGCAGTTCAAAGCTAACATTCCGTCTAATATTATTTCTAAACGGTTACTGTTAAAATTAAAATTATCGCATGCAAAAATAAAATACGCAGGTAAAGTAGACGGAATCAAAATTGGAACAACAAAGCAAAAATGCAGATACAGAAATGTGTTCGGTCCGGTTACACGACGGTACCGGCACCTTCTTGCTCTACCTCTACTGCGCAGAAATTTGTCCATTTGAAGTACTTAATTTGAAATTAATAACTAACTTGGTAATTTGAAGTTCTTAGCTATAAGATCTCATTTTCAGAATTTAAAGTTCTTAATTTTAAATTAATATCTAACTTGGTAATTTGAAATTCTCAACAAAACATCTCATCTTCAGAATTTAAAGTTTTTAATTTGAAATTAATAACTAACTTGGTAGTTTGAAATTCTTAACTACAAAATCTTATTTTCATAATTTTAAGTTTATAATTTGAAATTAATAACTAACTTGGTAATTTGAAATCTTTAACTACAAGATCTCATCTTCAGAAATTGAAGTTAGAATGCTTACTGAAAACTAAACTCTACTGAAATATTTGTTCAATTTATAAAAATTCTAAAATTAATATCTATTATTATGTAATTTGGATTATTTTAGTAAAACGAAAAATTTCCGGCATTTACTAAAGACGGTTTTACGAGGTTTTACTTTTTCACCCGTGGGACTAAAAGTAACATTTTTTACTCTGTAAATCAGAGTAAAAAACCTTATTATTTAGAACTTTTTGCTCTAATGAATAAGAATTTTTTACAACTTAACTACAACTTATCGATTACAATTAAATTGGTGTTTTATTCAGTAAGCATAGATGGGTTTCCAAAAAACAATGTAGCATAATAATGCTAGAACTAAATACTCAAATGTTAAATACCCAACTGTAGTTTGATGTTAGCGGTAGTTAAACACAGAGCGATAAATCCAAGTTTTCTAAAATTAAGTTGGTAATATTTTGTATCGGTATTGATGAACAGGAAACCAAAAGTAAAAAAAAACAACATCTCCTTTAAGATTTTTTACATTTAATTTTAATAAAAATTAGACCGGTTGTTTTCTGTTTGACTAAATGAAAATTGTTTCTTTTGTTGTATCGTGCATCTCACTACTGTTGCGTTACTGATGAAAATATCTACTTCTTTTAATCCAATTACATTCTAATAGAAGATGAAGCAAAAACTCGCTCTGGCACCAGTTTGTCTGGGAAACCAACACAAAATTGTTTTTGTTAGGTGGGCATAAATAGAACTACTTTCAACTGATCAAAATAAACTAATAATTAAAAAAATCTTGGTAGTTACTCTCTGTTATTTGGAACACGGGTATTTTAATTAAACTGCTTTAAAAGTTAGAATTACCCTATTTATTTCACTTATACTACAATTTTCCCGTATACATGCACGCGTAAGCTCGACCTAACTCATATTGTTATGCCTGCTGTACACACTCGCCGAGTGCTCTCGAGCGAATGTCTCGCCGAGAGGTCACGTGATCGTGCAACCATCTAAATTACACAGCACCAGGCACACTGAGACAGTCGCCATGTCTCGTCGAGAGTGTACAGCGGGCATTAGAGGTATAGTTTGACTCCATCGAGATCGAGCTAAAAACGTTCGCTAAAGTATATTCGTTTTACAGCTGCAGGGGACAATAACAAATACATGTGGCTGGCGCGTGATTTATGGGGAAGAGCTTCACATGTACATATGGAGCAGGGACTAATCTAGGTTGTCCTGTATTATTATTGTACAATTATATGCATCTACTAAACTTGCACTGAAAAATTGCAAGTACGGACTGTGTATAGGGTTGTCTTGACCTTGCAAGCATCCAATCATAATACCGCAAGTAACCAGCATAATAAAATCACGTGCTTATCACGCACTGATCATTGTTTACATCCGCTGCAGTTATAAAGCGAATATACTTTAGGTGCCTAAGGCAATCTTACAATTAAATTTAGACCTCTTAAAGGCAGTTTGATCTTGGTTTGACCAATTAAGGTGGAGAACACTGTTTTCACTTTGAATTAACTAAATCCATGTATACCTCACCCCGCACCGTAAATTTCATACGGAGTTTGCTTAAATCGATCTAACGTTAAGCTCGAACTAACGCGTGCATGTATACGGGGTAAATAATACGTTTTTAATGTTTTTAGAAAAGTTGATTTATTTATTTTCTTAAATGGAGTTTAGTAAACTAAAGTTTCAAATATTATTGTTTAAAAGTGTTTTTGATAAGAAAACTCAAAATTTATAAAATTAATTTTTTATTATAATAATTATAATGGTTAAACAATAATGAAGTGAAAATTGGGAAAGCTTAAGTAGAGTAGGAGCTTTACTCTGACCATTTCTCCACAACACCGAAATAATCTACTGAAAGCATTTTTCTCAAAATAAAGTGTACTTACTATACGCTTTTCGTGGTTTGGAGCCCAAGTAAAACAATAGCTTCGCTTTGGATGCTAAATCAAAATAGAAGAGGATTTGATACCTCAGTCATGACGGTATATACGCCGAGATAGTGAGGAAGCTGAAAAAAGTTTAAAATGAAACAGTTAATAGCAAAATTTAAATAAGTAGGTAATCGTGATAGGTTCGAATCCCATATTCTGATAATTCGGTGAACAAATTATGTTATAAATGAAAAAGCTAATTATAATATAAACACCGGGCTTATTACATTTCGATTTTTATTTCCTATTGTTAACCTTTATAATTAGCCAAACCGTAAAAATTTCAATATAACCAATAACCACCAGATGTCAACGGATAACGCACACCTGACTTGGATTATACAGATTCATGTGTTATAGTGGATACCTTTTACTGGATTAAAATAGAAATATTGAAGTTTTAGAATTTATTGAAAATGCTGAAATTTATTATAAGTGAATCGATTTACAGTATTTTAAAATTTGAAGCACTTTTTAGCTCTGAACCAATCGATCGATTTTACTATTTCCCACACTTTCTTACTTTTATTTTTTCAGTAAATTATAATTCTAATTTACCTCTAAAAACTCGGCAACATTTTAAAATATTTATCAAAAACTTTTGAACTTGACCACAGAGGTGGCTTGATGCGTGATCGCTGTGACAGAGAAAATTTTGGATGACAATTCGAGTGGTTGAAAAAATTGTTATCAATTTAACTTTTTTAACACTACCCTAATTTAATATTTTTTTTACAAATTTAAACCTACAATTTATTATAACTTCGTATATATTCCAGAAAGATGTAAATAATTAAAATTAATTTCCACAGTTTTATAGCGCACATTTTTCAATAAATAATTTAAGTTGTTAATCGTAAATTACGTTTACTTCTGATGTTAATTAACATAATATAAGAAAGTAGAGCTGTTTTAAACTAATATTCACAACAAAGTTTGCAAGTGATACCCAAATCACGTAAAGAATATTTAATTTGAATCAAATAGATGCAAGTTGCTAAGTTTAATTCTCAAGAGAGATCGGAACATTGTTTGATAATTAATTCATGTTTCTACTCTATTTGGAGAAGCTTTCGATCATCTTCAGATGTAGCTACGGATGTACCTTGACGTCTTTCTTGTTGGTCTATCTTATACGGATGCGCTGCAAGTTAATTACCCGTGTGTTGTGTTTCCTTGTGTAATTTATACTTTCAAATATTTCTGTTCGAGTTTCTCGTGATAAAATAATAGCAAAATTTAATATACTACTTGTGAGAAACGAAATATCAATTTTGATATGACGGGGCACGATTTATGTAAGTACAAAGGGGAGAGAAATAAATTGGTCAGCGTTTCAGAAATGACACACGTGTTGCTGAAATTACACCCTTTTTTTGATGTTATAACGTCTTGATAAAAACTCTGTACTTTAATTAAGTTAATTATTTTTTAAGCAGGTCTCAAAAATAAGTGAACAAATAGCGTACACCTACTTAAATATTTTAATAAAAAAAAAATTATTTTTGAAGTGCATCAGTTTTGCACTCCCTTGTATTATTAATGTACATTTGTGTTGTATTGCCATAACGACGGTAATTTAGGGACGCGTGTCTTATTTAGATTTTAGTCCCCCACCGGTTCACATTTGTTCTTTATTAAAGCTATTTTCCGCTGATCATCTATAAGTCAAATCTCGGGGGACAATTTTGACACGTTTTGCAACTTTGTTACTATTAATTGATGATGACTGAAAATCATTTATTACTGCGTTATATTCAACGCATTCTTTATAATTAAATGGCTATGCGCGCGAATGTAACGGAAAGCTTAACAAACTTCCAGAGTTAGTTTTTCTCGTAGAAGCAGGGAATGCAATTCGGAAAACAGCTTTTCTCTGTTTTTGCAACAATGTCAAGTTTTTCCGCTCTGCAAGTTTTTAACAATGCAAGGCTCACCGGAAGTCGGGCTTTGTTTTATGCCACGCGTTATCCCCAACACGCCGCTATTCTATCTTTAGCTACCAGACAGACTGAGCTTAGTTTTGTATGTTTGCGTAATTATAGTACCTACGACTGAAACGCATTAAGAAAATTGGAAAGTATTCACAATTCCTTTTTTGATAAAAATGGAAATATTGTCAAGTTTCCAAAACGCGATCGCGCTCTACATACAATAGTTCTACCTTCTATTAAGAATTTAAAAAACTATTGAAAGAAAAGCTTTATTAAGTACACGGAAATGCTTAAGTAGGTAAAAAAGTATAAAGCAACGTATAATTTTCTTGAACTTGAAAAAAGCTCTAAAACAACTTATACTAAGAAAGTTCGCTCCCATCTAAAGTTGGTGCTGAAAACTGCTGAAAGTATAAAATAGTGGGAGTAAGGGATGATGTGGTGTGTGGCATGTTAGAGGAGGGACTAACCACGGCTGGGCCTCAAAAACCACGCTCGGGATTGGCTACTTTAGCCGTTTATCTCGTTTTAACGTTAGGCCAAACGTATCTTCCATCCTTCCGTATTTTGCATCCCTTTTCACCACCAAGCTTTCGGTATATTTTTACCAATACATCTCTCTTATTTTATCTTACATAATTTTCATACTCTATTTTTGTCGAGCTCATTAGCCTACTAGTTGCAGTTAAATACATGAAGGTTGTGCGTCTCTATTCAACCCCTAAATATGACAGTAGCTCCATTTCTGTTAAAGCTGTTGGGATTTTCATAGCCACATAGCTGTATTTTTCTCTTTTCTTTATTTATCAAACCTCGCAGCCGTCTTTCTTTGACAAACAAAATTCTTGTTGGCTATCGCACTCGGGTGCTTATAAAAGTTTAGTGAGGTGAGAAATCCATTCCATCTTTGTCACACGTTTATTGAAGGACGACAAATCACATCCTCTCTTCGTTTCGTTTCAACGCACCTATTTATGTTTCATAAAAAGTACCCTCCTTGTCAGGATAACAGGGTATTTAGAGCGGGGGTGAAAACTACAATATTGACCAGAACGAAAAAGTTTTACCGTCAGTTCACCACGAAACTTCACACGTGTAGTACATTTTACCTTCAGAAAATATTTCGGTTCATTGAGAAGTGCAACCCTTAAGGATTTTCAATTCGGATTATATCGTCTTTATTCGCTCCGACGTTGCGCGTCTAGACGACAGTAACGCACATTTCTTTAAAACGTTGACGACAGTGATACGTGCAGTGCGAATTTTTACTTGTGATAGTTTTGTGTTTTGTTTTCCTAATGCATCTACCACCCTCCAGCATCGACATGTATGCCAATATACACGAATCGCTGCAAGACTATCACGGAGAACTTGTGCAAACCGGAAGTCCAACCGTTCTTTGCAGCGCACTTCCGAACCATTGGAGATCAAATAAAAGTTTACCAATTGCTTTCAAAGTTGTCGCCCTCGACGATATCCAGGATGGAACGTTAGTCACTTTAAAAGCTGGAAACGACGAAAATTTTTGTGGAGAACTGAGAAATTGTACTGCCGTCATGAAAAATCAAGTCGCTAAATTTAACGATTTAAGATTTGTTGGTCGCAGTGGTCGAGGAAAATCATTTTCTTTATCCATATGGATTAGCACAACACCTTTTCAAATTGCCATGTACAATAAAGCTATTAAAGTTACCGTTGATGGACCACGTGAACCAAGAACGAAAGCTAGTTAGTATTTGTTTTGTTTATCAAATTTTAAGCAATTAATAATTTTAAAACCAAAATATAAAAATTACCACACACACGCACACAAACTATGCTCATCGTGTTTATACAAAAACCAGAAAATACAATAAAAAGTCCATGTGTGTCGTATAAACACATTTAAAATTTAATGCCTTTTGGTTTGTCGGCAATTTAATAGCATCTAAAATAGTCAACAACTAAAAATTTTATTTGTCGTAACATTTACATCTGAATTTTAATTTCCAAACTGATCATGACGTTATATAGATGCATTTGCAAAATTTTATTGGGCACATGGCAAACAGCAACGTATAAAAGAGCCATTACTTGGCGTTATAAAAGTTGGAATAATACAAAGTAATTTCACAGTTTGTATGTCACGTAAACAAGAATCTATTATTGCGTTCCGACTATCCTTGATAGAATAAATTATCCTTGAAATGAAAAATTTTGATAAAATTATTAAATTTTAATTTCTTTTTCAGATTTTCAATTTGGATACGGTATACCAGGATTACCTGGCGCCTTCAATCCGTTTCTTCTCAATGCAGGTTGGCTCGATGCCGCTTATATGAGTTACCCATGGCCGGATTACTTTAGAAACCGACCAACAAATTTTTCGCAGCCAAACATTCACCCTAGTTTAGTTAAAGGTAAGTTTTATTGCTTCTTTAAACAGCGTCGTAAAATCTAACTTTACGTTTTATTTGATTTAGGTTCAACTCCACAATTACCCACGCCAGCAAATATTCAAACTCAAGGAGATTTTTACATTCCACACGGAGCAACACCACCTGGAGGCTTTCATTCACCAAATTATTTACCTTCTCTACCACCATTATCTAACGAAATATCAAAAATTCCACAATTCGACTCGTTCCATATGAGAACTATGCCTCCTTCACCTCTCGATCAGTTAAGCATAAAACTTTCACCATCGTCAGTTAATTTAAAAAGTCCACACCTTAACGACTCGATTAACAGTGAAGAAAGTCAAAAAATACATTCAACCGTGGATCACTCCAATTCAGATAATTCGGAAGACGAAGATATCGACGTAGTAAAATCTGCCTTCCAACCCATTAAACCTGCTAGTGTCTTATTGCAAGAAATACAACATCCTGATTCAACTGTACAGGATAAAGAACCGGGAATGAAAAATCAGCTAAAAATTCCTAGTTCCAAAAAGCACATAACGCTTAGTCCTAAATCACCTAGTGCCACCAGAATCCATACATCAAATACCACCAAAGCTGTATGGCGGCCATATTAATATTATTTACTTATACAAAGGAAATTAATTGTTAGAAAAGAAAAGACTAATTGTTATGTTATTTTGTTGCAATATTTTATTTTATTTATAGATTTTTATAACAGACATTTGAATTAAAAAGTATTTTGATAACACTAGCGGTGACAATTGACGTGTCTTAAAATTTAATTTATTATGTAAATCGCAATATTTATTAATTGTAAATTGTACTATAATGTAAATATGTAAATAAGTTAAACGTTTATCGTCGGTCCTTACCTAAATGCGATATCAACTTTAAAAAAATATATAATAGGTATGGTTAGAGTATTGAAATTGTGATAGCAAAATTATAATAGGCTTTAGATATTTTTGTACACTTGTAAAAATTATCAAATACAAAAAAATCTTATTAGTAAATAATAAAAAATTATTATTATTATTGATAAAATGCGTTTGAAAGTTACGTAACGAACGCATTATTCGTTAACGGATTACTCGACCCGAGAAGTTGGCTTTCAATGAAAAGGTGTTAGTATTATTGTAAATATTTATTCAAAATCATTACCCAAAGAGTTTAACGATAAGTCCTTATAAGGTCCTTAACAAGCGAACTCCCGGGGCAAAGTTTCGATACTTGTGCAACGAGCCGTATCAGACTGAAAGGGCTGATATAAACAGACTCACTGGCAGCCGTACATTAATCATAACAGAGGGCTCGTAGGGCTTAAGCACAACCATTCTGTGTTAACTCACAAGAGAGAAATCACTTGGCACATCTGTTACTCACCATTGTATTTCGAGTTTTATATTATAAAGGGCGAATGTCGTTAGGGTTTGATTTACAATAAGTTTCTAAAATTGAAAACCCAATTTGTATTATTTTATGTCGAATTAATTTATAAGTAGTAATCAATTACGGCAACTAATGGGCAATAATTTGTAATCACTTAAAAAAAATACAAACAAATTAATCAGAATTAAAGTTTCCAGGATGTTAATGATCGGAAGGATGCGGGATTAGTAAAAGTACTGTCAGATTAATTTGTAATCAGCAGTGTTAAAAAGGGGAGAACTTTGTGTCTTCTATGAAGTAAATCAATAACCAGGTTATACACATTTTTAATTATAATTAATAACGTAAGTAATCCGACTATTATTAGAGACAATTTTAATTCAAATCCTTTGCGAATTTATGGCATAAAGCTCATCAGACTATAATTATTTGGTAACTTTTATCACAATTAACTTGATGCGGTTAGAATGTAGACTTCTACTGGAGCGCTTCTAAAACTGCACCCCCTTCTGGGCAGAAATCACTGCGTTTCTGCTAGGTAACCCCAAAATATTGAGTATTTGATAAAGAAAAAGATCGTATTGGTCGCTAAAACATTTCATGAAGTAAAGAAGTTAAGGAAACTTTGAAAATAACTTTCAAAAAAAATTATTTTATAGTTATGACTACTTACTCACTTTTAATAATTCACGGAAGTTTTATGGATATAGATACACTCTTTCTTAAGTTATTTTATTTTTATCTAGAACGCACTTAAAAACTCCAAAAATACACTTCTGGTTCCAAAAATATTTCAAGAGCGTTTTAACTATTTTTACAGTAATTCTTAAATTTTGAAATCATAATCTTAATTTATTGCTTACATTATAATTTATTTGATTTTTAATGTATGCGTTCCAAATTTCTGTTTCGGTAAGCCGCTGCTCCTTACTTACAATTTTTGAGATGACAATAATAAACTACAAACTGTTCCAATAAATTTCGTTTATAGCGTCCATATTTTCAATATATATTATTGGTTTTCTTAATAAAAATTATTATGTTTTTTAAAATATATATAACATTTTTTTTTTTTTTTTTTTTTTTTTTTATTGACATCCAAGAAATTTTACAATCTGTTTACAAAAACATTTAGTAAAAGATTTAGCTGATAATTGTGTCGTAGAATGTCAGATCCACGACCTGACTTCCCTACTATTAACTTAACTTTAGTTATTCTGAAAATCTATCTGTAAGGTCCATTGGGTGGTATTTCTTCAGTCTACGAAGAGCTGTTGAGACATCGAGGAGGTTTGCGGCTAATTGGTTAGGGTGTTGCTTCAATTTCCTTTGATATTTTTCGCTGTGAGCTTGAATTTCTTCTTTAACCGTTTTCATCTTAAGGTCTTTGTGGATGACGTCGTTTGGAATGTACCACGGAGCGTTCACAATAGTTCGAAGTGTTTTCGACTGGAATCTTTGTATGATAGCAAGATTGGAATTACTGGCTGTTCCCCACAATTGGATCCCGTATGTCCAAATGGGCTTTATAATGGCTTTATAAAGTAGAAGCTTGTTCTCTAATTTAAGTTTTGAATTATAGCCTAATAGCCACAACATATCTCTGTATTTGAGACCAAGTTGCTTCCGTTTTGCCCAAATGTGGTTCTTGTACGTTAATCGTCTATCTAAGTGTAATCCGAGATACTTTACTACTTCTGACTGTGGCATTTCCCTATTGTTTAGTGTTACGGGAGGGCAGTTTCCTTTCCGCATTGTAAATGTTGTATGGACCGACTTAGTTTCATTGGCCTTAATTCTCCAAGTTTTTAGCCATTTTTGAATTTCGTTTAAATGTTCTTGCAAGTCGTGCGATGCAAGCGCTGCGTTCGTATGCGTAGCCATAATTACGGTGTCGTCAGCGAAAGTTGCGGTGGTTGTAAATTTTTTTGTCGGAAAATCTGCTGTGTATATTAAATAAAGAATTGGGCCCAGGATACTGCCCTGCGGGACTCCAGATTTTATAGGATAGAAGTCTGTATAAGTATCCCGATACTTGATTTTGAACATTCTTTCTTCGAGATATGACTTAAGAAGCGGATAGTATTTTGGTAGTGCTCTTTTAATCTTCACTAGCAGCCCTTCGTGCCAGACCTTATCAAACGCCTGCGAAATATCTATAAACGCTGCGGAGCAATATCTCCCCTCCTCTAAGCTTTTGGAAATAATGTCTACTATCCGATGTATTTGTTCTACTGTAGCATGCTGCTTTCTGAATCCAAATTGATGACAAGGAATTATATTTCTTTCAGTTAGAGTGGGTTGAATTCTGTGTAGCAGCAATCTTTCAAATACCTTAGATAATATTGGAAGCAAACTGATTGGTCTATAGGATGCGACATCATGTGGTGGTTTTCCAGGTTTAGGGATGAGAATAATTTGAGCTATTTTCCATTGGGCTGGAAAGGTGTTTAGACGAAGAATGGCGTTGAATATATAAGTAATACATCTTATTCCCGGGTCAGGTAATTCCTTCAGTATTTTTCCCGTGATAAGGTCGTAGCCTGGAGCTTTTTTAGGATTCAAGTTTGATTGTATTAATTTTCGCACTTCCTTAACTTTGAATGGTTTAATTGGCAATGGTTGCAAATTTGATTTTTCTAATATCTCTAAAAGTTGTTTCTCCTCATTGTCGGTGATTTCTGAAGGGAAAGGTTGGAACACTTTAGTGAAATGTTCAGCAAAAGTGACTGCCTTCTCTACATCACTTCTCGCCCAATTTCCATCTGGTTTTTTGATTGGTGGCAGGAAAGAGATTGTTTTCTTTAGCTTTTTGGTGGCCCTCCATAATGAATAATTTGTAGTTTCTGTAGGTGTTAAGTTTTCCAAATGATCTTGAATGGACTTATTTTTAAGTTCATTCAATTGTTTTTTGAGTTCGGTTGCGGCGCGATTTAAGTTTGTTTTGTCATTCGGATGTCTTGTATTCTGCCATTTTCTTCTTAGTTTGCGCTTGTTGGAAATCGCCTTTTTTATGTAAACTGGGCATGACTCTTCTCTGTTTGCATGAACCTCGGGGGTGGAATTCCATGCGGCCCCCTGAATCACCCTCACTAGGTGTTCCACTGCCATTTTAAAATATATATAACATAGATTTTTTATAATTAATTCTGACGAAGAGGAAATAAACCTCAAAACGTTAATTATTTAATAATTATTTTAATTTGTCCAATTTACCCACAAAGAAGAAAACCAATAATAGATATATATTAAATAACAATAATTCTTGAGTTTTGGATTATATCTAGTATTTAACTATTCTTACTTGGCCGATGTTTCGATATTATATACTATCATATTCATGGCTCTATAAACGGTAAAAATTCAGGAAAAAGAAGCAAATAAATATAAATTTTCATAGGTACTCACAGTAAGTAAGATGGAATTAAAAAATTAAGAAAGGGAAAGGTGAAAACTGCAAAAATCTTCCAAAATATGCAAATATAAATAAAAATTAAAAATTAACAAGAATAATTGGTTGTCAATAGTAAAATAACAGATGACAAAAGTGACAAAAGTCTTAAAGTGAATACCTATAAATTAACCACTACTGCATGTATACCCGAGAATTGCCTTACTTGTCAAATGATTATGTAGAAACTTTTGTAGGAATTATTATTTTTGAGTGTTTTCTCGAGAGATTAACATAAGCTTAATAATTATAAAAATTGCCGTCAACTTATAAAAATTAAATTCCATATTATTTATAAGATATTAACAACATCATACAATAAAACCAGGCAATAACTACAAAAATGTTTTTAAAATTATCCTCGTTAAATTTTCAATTTTTTTTAATATTATTAATCAGGTTTTTGTAATTTTAATTACCAATGTTATTATAATAAAATCTCATATTTGAATTGGTAAATTAAATTATAATGTACATATGTGTTGCTTAGTAACGCATGACAGCTGATTTTTTCTGGTAATGTTGGCCGCTCATTATATTATAGTAAAATCCACAAGAGATTTCAACTTTTCTACATTGGCTATGTACTACATAACAGAACCTTATCCATATTGAATGATCGTTATTTAGATCTTGGCCAAAAATTATCTACACTGATTCACAATACCAAAAAGGAGAGTTCTTGGCTAAAAAGCATTACTTTTAAGCTCGAGTTACAAATACACATCAATTTTACAAAATGATTTAATTTATTCATTAAAATAGAAAACCATGTCTATTAGCCTCTTCTAACTATTAGAATAACTCCGCGATGGCTGAGGATCAAACAAAAAATTTGATAACTGATTGAGGTTCAAAAGATGCTTTCAATTTTGACACCAATTTTACTCAAAAATTCTACTTGTGAAGTCAACACGTATTTTGTTCTCCCTCCCCAAAAGTTTTTGCAAATTATTCCACAAAGGCTAAGGCTCAAACAATAGAAGCTTATTGATTCTCAAATGACACTCAAAAGTTTGACGATTTTTTAAAATTTCATTTGGAGTGAGCGACATGCAACTTTTTAATTCCACCCTGTTAAAATGCGGCAAATAAAATGACTTTAAAGTGATTTTGAATAAAATTTCTGACTGTTCACAAGTTTTGACAATTAATCAAGTTTTTTCGAAGATCTTTTATTTGTAGTTTCAAAAAGTCACATCCGACCAAATTATTTGTAATAAAAGCGAGTCGTTCAGTTTTTTGCGCCTAGAAATATTTCTTTTTTGGACTTTCCTCTCATGGCATAAGCAAAAAAATTGTCTAACTACGGGCCCGAGTTACTTATCTGCGTTAAGCTGCGTCTGCCCTTTTTTAATATGTATAATAATTTAATGCCTTTGACCATTTATTCAAGATTAGATCGATTAATTAAACTTTATCTACCGCATTTTAGATTTTGACTAGTCATATTTGACTGGACAAAATTCACAATCATTATATCAGAAAACAAAATTTAAATGCACATTTGAGACGGTTTCTTATTTTCGACTCACTGAAAATTAATGATCATTGACTCTTTTTAATCCGATATTTGCAAATAATTTAATTTATTAAACACCTGAAATAAATACTTGATTGAATAAATGATAATGTGAATATTTTTCTTATCTGGATCCAATTATTAAAATTTTATTCTGAAATGAACCTTAATGATCATTAACATGGCGGTGCGTCGAAGTTTACAGACTTGATTAACTTAAACTAACAAACATGGTATATGCGGTCAAATCAGTCAAAAATAGGAAGAAAAAGTCGTAGGCACTCTGTATCAACGGTTCAGGCAGCTCACAAACTTAGAAACTCTCTAGACCTTTTAGAATCATTTTTAAAATAACAACCACTATAATTTTAAATAGAAAATAAAATTCTGACTATAAGTAGTGAATTGTTGCGCTTCATAATCAATGCAACTACTTTTTGCCTTGCAAAACATTAATTTGTTTTTACTTGCTGAATTGGTGACCCATAAATCATTTTAATTATCGAATGCATAGGTAGGTATCACACATTACAAGCATCAGATTTTCAAAAAATAGAAATCCTGATTAAACTAAATAATTCAAATAAATGCACACTTGAAAATAAGCAAGTTTAATTGGTTTTTATTTATACTTCCCAAATTAAAAATCTATTTTAATTGGACAGCAAACTTTTTTATTTTACCGTTTCAACTTTCAATAAATAGAAAGCGACAAAACGCTAACAATGCACATGAATTTTACCAGGATTCGCGGTTTCTAGCAAGTTAATAAAGCTAGAAATTGCAAATTTGGCCCTTTTGCTCTATATCAAAAGACCTAATATTGTCGACTGATCGCAATATGCAGTCGGTGAAGCACAACATGTGATTATATGTTACTAATTTTCACACCAGATAATCTACACGTCACAAATTTGCATCAGCTTCGCACCTAGACATTTCTTCTGCACCTATACCATACGTAGCGTTGGTCAAAATGCAACCCGAAGTTACTAGTTCTCGCTTTTCCCGCAGGGGTTCTGCTAATTAGGCTTTTGAGTGAGCGTCACAATCGGCATAATCGCTAATCAAGTTAGCTACCTGCCCCAATCAGGCAGGGCAAATAGTGGCGGCTTTTCTCCCGTATCATAAATCGATTTTTATTTTGTTTTAGTCGTGTTTTGTCGGTTTTTTATACTAGCTACTCTGATTTTCACTCTTTTTATGCCATAGTTTAATTTGTTCATTATCCACAATTCTACGACTTTTTCCACACTTTTCGAACCTATCGTTAAAAACTTTAAACGCTCTCAATTTCTATAGTAAAACTATTGCGACGCTACATTATTGATTTTGATTATTAACATGTATTAAAATAAATTTAAAAGATTATAATGACTGATGCTCAAAGCGACAGAAACGATATTATACGAGGTTGCTTTTTATTCTCGAGGGCTTGCACCCTCTCTGTTTGGAAACTCGATAGGGGCACAAAGGGCTCACTAGGCCATGAAATTCGATGAAATGTGACGCTCGACACATGCGGCTACTGGTACATGTTATCCAATCAAGTAGTTTCTTTTACTTTTTACGCTATTTTCCAAATAAATATGCAAAATAATCAAACAATTTATACGTGTTCTAACCCAGTAAAAAAATCGAGTCCGATTCTGAAGAAAATAATGTTCAGTTTGTCTTTCTGGGCAATGGTTGACCCCAGAGGCCGCGATCAAGTCTTCAAAGGAAGGGATTGCACCCCCTCAATCATATCGCACCCTCTAATATCCTCCGACGTCCTTGATAATGCAACAACACCCTTGCATGCTAAGTTTTGGGGTTCTTGTCTCTTTGCCCTTCTAAGCTTCCTTCCTAGTCGATATTTTCTGTTGAATATCTGCCACTGCACTAAATATTTATTTATCCAAATGGAGAGACATAAATCGACGTTACGTAAACATCAGAAGAGAATATAAATTTTTCTATAATATACCTGTCTCAAATACAAATTTGTAAAGGGCTTTGTGCCTGTTGCTTATTTCGTTTTTGACCATTCACAACGAATTTATTTTAGGATCATCCTATCATCCCGTAGCCATAGACGATTTGATCTATGTTACAGAAGCACACGCTTTGTGGTCTTCCGCTTCTACATTTCTGTTTTTGACCGCGGCACGGTTGATTTTTTTAAGTTGAGGTATGTCCAGGTGTCCTTTTGCTTTTTTATTCCAAACATAAATCAGTGTGATTTGATTAGCATTGTGAACACAATTGTTACGCATTCAAAAATCAAGCTTCTGGAAAACTTAGTCGAGTGATGTAAATTTTAAAATTGTGGCCTTTTTTCTGCAAATATCGCATTCTTACCGATACTTCAGTTTTATTAATTTTGTGTTGACATCGTCAAAGGAATGCATATAAAATTATAAACTCAGGTCAAATGTCAAGTTAACGTCTTAATCTAACAATTCCGGGTTTAGGAACTTGATGGCAGGGACACCACAATAAAAATCATAAACCGTAACAAACGTTGTTATCCCCTTTACACGCCATGTTATTGTTAATTATGTCCTTGACGTATTTGTGATGTGGGAAAACGAGAATTCTTGATGAGAAGCGTCTTAATATACATAGTACATACACACGACAAAATTATTTGATTGACATTCTAATCGTATGTAACCTGATCTTTGACTGTGGAGATGGCTACAGAAATTTTTCCAATAACTGACAACTTTATTTTCGCTAAATCAGAGAAGCGTTAAAGGCAATTGAAGTTCAATCATTGTTCAAAATGTCAACGTAAGATAAATATTTGGGGATCAACTATAATAAATCTCATTACATTTTGTGGTCCGTTTCACACACGCCTTTCATATTTCTTCAACATAAATGCGTATAAAATATAAAGGTAAAATTTCCTTATGTTATGAGAAACATGAAAAGAAGCGCTTTTTGTAGTTATCCAAACTTTTCAACGTCTTTATTTATTTTTTCAATTCTTAATGTTTGCATTCAATTCGCTTTGTGTGTAGTATTCTGAAGATTTTAGGTCTTAAGAGTAAAATGTTAACTGCATAATAACTTCAACACTGTAAGGTGCTTTGATTTATTAAGGTTTTTGTATCAAAGTTTCTCGGCCTATGTGGTTTGTTTGTTGGTTTAACTTCATTCATAAAAAGCGTGAGATTTTTGCCAAACGATCAATGAACGTGTGTCACCAAATATTTAAAATATTTATCTCTTCATTCTGTTTGCACATATGATAACCGAAAGAAATATATTTACACGATTTATTTCATCAATCTTACAGTTTGCAAAAAAGATTTGGTTGAAATTTCAAGGAAACTTTCACATTTTTGCAAATTCACTTTTTAATGCTAATCTAAACTATTTATTGCTCTACTCCAGTTAAACATGATTTGGCTTATGGTAACAACTTACTGAACCCGTAGCACAATAAAATTGAAAAATATTTGGGACAAATAGTCATAAAAGTGGCCGTGCCCTATATTCAAAAGCTTCTGCTATTCCAAGAACCGGTAGCTACATAAAAGCAATTAAATCGTAAAATAAAACGAGATTAGTCTCGAAAATTGTATTTTTAAATCGTGACGATGGGTAAACAAGACTTTTATAAGGGCACTAGGTTTGGATACTTTGCGGCCTTCCAATTGTAAACAGAAATCGAAACTAAATTTATTGCTTTACGCCAAGAAAATTTCTATTTCGTTGGTACGCTTTTCGACCATCATAAAATGAATTTTGGTCAACAAACCAAAATTGTCGTAAACTGTCCTAGAAAGTAGGTTAACCTGTCAAGTTGTAAATTATCATTTAGACTTACTTACTTAGTTACAATAATTTTTGAAAGTAATTTACTAAACTGTTAATGTTTTAAAATAGTTAATTATTATTATTTAATACAATTTTTTATTCGTTCAATAAAATCTGATTTTTACAAGCTTCCATTAAGTTGCATAATGCATTCATCCTGCTGTTGGTTTCAATCAGACCCGTTATCAATACAAGGGTTGGTATTATTTAACCCCCTTGTATAGAAGTTCTTGGCCGACGTGGTTGTTCAGTGGGAACGTTGCGGCCGTGCCTGGGGCATAGTCCACGCGCCCTAAATCCAGCATCCCACGGGGTGAGTCAGATGGATTCACAATACTAAGGGGTCGAGTTGGTTACCCTATTTTCGATTGCATATATCTCTCTCTTTAATGCATTTATGCATTCAAACTATTTTATGAATTCGTCTGTATGTACTCAGATAATAATACATTTTTTTTTCAATTTTTGATTGAATTGGACTAAACAATAACTTCTGGATAAGGATGACCGTTAATATTTTAACAAAATTAATTTGTTAAAATAAAATTTGTAACTCGAATTTTGACAACTTTAACCGGTAAATAAAGACTTTTGTTACAGATTTAAACTTTTTTTATTATAAAATATTGTTTACATTACAACTTGCCAAATACACGACGCTTTTCCCAAACAGGATACCGCATCGTAACAAGCGGTTTGCTATATCATCACAAGGAAATATTTCAGAAAAGGTTAGCGCACAAATGTTAAGCAGTGATATATTTTTGTTGTACATTATTCGCATAAAATTTTTAATAAATTATGGGTGCAATAAATCTGCAATTTAAGGTTTAATAAATATTTTTAGCAGAAATGAATTACCTACATATTTTTAAAATTTAGTAAAAACATATTTAAGTAGGTGCACTAGAAGAAACGGAATTTATAATAAATTTAATAAACATAGAAAGAAGGTGAAATAATGCATTGAAAACAAATCGGAAGAAAAAATTCAGTCAAGTTTTTTACCTTGATTGTAATTAATAATTTCCCACTCTGCAATTTTAGTTCAAGGTTTTTAAAGAAAAACTAACCAATTGATTGTTGTTTAGGAAATTACAGCACGACAAAAATTAATTGTGCTCGACGTGCCCATAAGGCCATATTTCTGGCCTTTATATCACGTGAACTATAGCTTTACCGACAAACCGAGGTAAGCATTTCTATCCAAAAATTTCTTTCTATCAGTTCTGCTTGATATGTTTTAGGACATGCACCAACTAGGAAAAAAATGGCACAAAATTATTTTATAATTTATTTTTGGAAGTATTTTTTTAATTTTAAGGAATGAAGCTCTTGGAAAGTTAAAATTCAATGGCTATTCGATTCTACAGTAATCAGGAGTATGTGTGCCAAATTGCAAAATTGTATACATTGTAAATTCATTTTCGGCAAAATGTCTTTTGAAATGCTAAATAGACTGCATTATTAATTTTTTTCTGCTTTCATCAGGTTCAATTGGCTTAAAGTATATAGTCTATACCTTTCGTGCGGTGTTAAATAGCGACTATGTAAAATTTGATTGAAAGCGGTCAAAGGGTTTAGGACGGAAAGGTTTTGTTCTCATGTCTCATTTGTAGAGCTTCTTGTCCTGCTTTACAGTAGCGTAATAAGGAAACGAAGACCCATATATATTACTCGTATAAAGAAAATAACTGAAATAATATAAAAATTTGAATATACAATCAAGTGATGATAATATAATAATTATTTAGATTTTTTCCCTAAAGAACACACTTTTATCGGAGCTTGGTACTTGCATTTCTTGAGGACTCTTCAATGCAGCTTACAATCTGTGGGATTTGACACTGACTTGTTATACTAATGATTTTGTTGACAAATAAACGAACCAATCAGAGATGTGTCTATTTTGTAGATAGAAAACTTTTTAGAGTTGATATTAATTTAATATAGTATTAAGGACACTAGGCAATCGAAAAATCGATTTTTTTTTTATTTAATTTTCAGTAAGTACTATCCTTCCTGAACAAAATACCGTTTAGTTCATATGAAAATTCACAAAATTGTTGATTTGGTAAGCGAAAAGGTGGAGCGGTGCATGAACTGGATGTCAGTCTACCGCTGGTAGCAGAGCGGAGACCGTTACTCGGACGACTGTAAAAGTTACGATACGAGCTCTTTATTGTAATATATTATTATAATTAAATAGGATGTATTAAAATATATAAAATTTAATAATTTATTATATGAAATTTTTTGTAAAATTCAAATACTTCGATAAATGTCGAAAAAATCGTAGATATCTGCATGATTGCCTTTCCAGAGGGTTTAAGACCTAAATATCATGTTACATAGGGTTGTCCTAGGTCGTTAGAATAATGGTTTGGTCTTTACTTTAGAACAAAAAAGAATATTAAAAGAAATCAGTTGTGAGTTGTTCACATTGAGATCAAAATCGTTGTCATATTGTAACTTTACTTCATTTTACTTGTGTTAATAATAAAAAAAAAATAACAAAAATAAATTTTACAATAACGGTCTGATGCCGAAGCACTACTGCAAACATAATTCTATGCATCTGGATAGTTTTAAAAAAGGTAAATATGAGTAAAAGCACTTTTATCAATAAAAAAACTTTGAACGCGTTTTTCTCGACTTTTTATTTTCATTTGGTTTTTACATGATTCCAAAAAAACGGAGGTCCCTGGTGACTTGAAAAAAATTGAGAACACGTAAAACAAGTGTAATTTGGGACTGAACCTCCGAAATAATTCATAAAAATTCGAGATTTTCCAAAAAAATTTGAAAAGTCGCGATTTTTACGTGCAATTATAAAAAAATCTCATTTTTATCGTAAAAATCGCGGTTTTTCGTTTACTACTTAAATAATTCCGATTCGATAGTTCTAATTTTAGGTTCAGTCCCAAACTACGTATCTTAGGAAACTAAAAACCATTTGTAGAGTCGAAAAAAATTAGTTCCACGAACGACAGCATGTAAAAATGGAAAATAAACGCGTAAATACGTCGCAGACTGTGCCGCCATTTTTTATGTTCCTAAAGGCTTTATATTATAATTTTTATTATCATTTATATATCAATAAACATTGGTTAAAATTACATTTGTGTATCTGCTTTCTTTCTATGTTAAAATTAATAAAAACAAGAGCGCGGATTTTGCGAATAACGATTGCCTAGTACCCTTAATAAATACGTTATGAGAACGAAACAAATAAGACATTCTGCTGATACATTGAAAAACACCTGTTACAATTAAAGAATTGCAGTTAGTCAATGTGCAGTATATTATTTAGTAATTGGATGGGTGACCGTTCAAAGAATTTCTACCGTTGTCTTTATACGTTTATTCCCACTGTGTGAACAAAATTTGATCTTAAATTTACACTGTAACATAAAGCTAACTTTACTACTTTTAGTACTTTTATTTCAACAGTTGAGCACTTTGCCACTAAGTTTATCAGTAATAATAATCAATAAATAGTAAAAAATTTGGACTTTCCCACTTTCTAAATTTTTTTACAATAATTCTGTTTAAAAGTTAGCTTAATTTAAAGAAGAAATCAATTATTAAAAGTAAATTAAAATGTACTAAAAAAACAGTGCATCTCGTTAATCCAACATGCGCGTCACTATCTATTCATATATTTGTATAACGTTTTATGAAAATATAAAGAAAAGTTATCAGAACACGACAATAACCAATTACTGAAATTTTATTAGAAAATTTTAAAATCATTTAACAAATAAAAACATATTTTTTGCAGCATCATCATAATCCTTAATATAATCCACCTTTTCACATACAATCTTGATGTGCTACTGTATGCGAGAGGGCGAACATCCCTTCTAAATCAGTATGTACCCTTAATGTAGCTCTTGTCCCTTGAACATGACCCTACTGAAGAGATTTGATTAACAATATGTGTATACGTGTGATCTGAAGTGTACTAAATTGACAGGAGACCTTAAAAAGATATTGCATTTGTAACGTTCGAGTTTTATGATTTTATTTCAATCTTTTTACATCTCCTATTTTATGATTTATTCAAACGCCCGTTTTTTGCCTAATTTTTTTTGTTAAAAAGCAAATGTTAACAAAAAATCAAATCCTTTAAAAAATAAGAACACGGAAGTGAAAACATTTTATTGTGGGGTAATATAAAAAGGTTTCAAAAATGTAAAAATCTTACTAATTCATTGTTCAAAAATTTGACGATAATAAAATATCTAAGTAACTGTTTTTTTTTTCAAAAAAGGTTTTAAGTTTTGAGACACTTTCATTTTTACTGCTTCTTTATAATGTTTGGTAAACCTGCTAATTTAAATGAAACAGTTTTTTTTAATGAAATATTTGATAAGTTTTATAATTGAAAAGTCGTCTTTTTTTACGTTACTTTTCAACTATTATAGTAACAATTTTAGAATTCCGGGGATGGTGAATCTAAAGGGACTTTGAGTCCGGACTCCGGTCACGGCTGTAATTTGCGATGAAGCGCGAAGGGAAATTGCCAGTGTGCAGTTTCCGTGACTTAATGAGAGGCAGCGCCTCAGGACAGACCATACCTGCCCGGAATGTCCTCATCAGGATATAATAGAGACATTGGACGCGACTAGAAAATGCCTAAAGTTCACTCTAACGACATTTGAACGTTTACGACGTAGACATTTTAGAAGCAATAACTAAAATAAAACGCTATTCCATATTACGATAGTAAAGTTACGTCTTTGTTAAATATCGTCAAGTAGCTGGAATGGTTTCAATTTAATTTCAAATTAAATTTTTACTTTTGCTTGCTTAATTTATAATCCAGACAAAAATTAGTTTTGTAAATAATTTAAAGTGCAAAAGCGACCACTTAAAATTCCGCGGTCTAGTCAATTTTAATTGGATTAAACGATGAGGAAAGAATCTAAGAACGTCGTGAAAACAGAACAACCCTTAATTTGTTTCATAACGGTTGTTGTAGTTGTCGGCAAACTCTTTGAAGTGATAAGTAGCTAATTTGTTAAACAGCCGCTTTATCCACTTATATCCCCAGATTTATAACCATCTTGAGGGTTAAAGTTACTAAAGTTTACGGATGAGCACTGAAGACATAACAAAGTTAAAGAATGTTAAGTAGCTAATTGATTCAATAAATTTTAATGGCTTTGTTTTCAATTCGCTTGAAATTTTAATCTCTGCAAACATAGGACTTTTATATGCAAATATTATAATAACCGATTCACATATTCAAAACACGAAATGTTCGAGAAATACAAAATTTTATTTATTTTCAGCGTCCAGAGTGCTCTATTATAAGAATTCCAAATACAGATAACCAATTTATCGAAGTGGTGAAAATTTTATTGAATTTGGGTTTTCCATTTGTATAAGAAAACTCAATATTTATGAGTGAATAAATTTTATTAAAAATTTAAACCTCAATATGACGCTACGTTGATATAAATTTTGTTCATCGCTTACTGGAGTGGTATGTACGGTCCTAATTAATTAAAAAAGTGGTCAATAAAAGCTTAAAATTAGTCTGTCTGACGAATTGGGTTCTTATTAAACATAACCTAGGCAATTCCATCTCTTTTCAATCTTTATTGTGTTTTGACGTCCTAAAAAACTAAAGAAAGAGAGAAAAAAGTTGGCAACCCCTCAGGAGCAGGAATTACCTTGTTTTTTACTTTTCAACCCTTAAAAGCTAATCAAATGGTATATTAAACCTTTGCAACTACCCTGGAATTTGGCAACCCCTCTTATCTTGATGGTGACACTCCTGCGAGTCGCTATCCCCAGCTTGAAAAACGAAGTTCTATACGTACTATAAAAATCAATTAGAAATAAATAATAAAAGTAGCCATCTGATAAAAATTAAGAAAATTTGGGCCGTTTCACTAACACTGAGTTTCAATGTATATCAGCTACTACTGTATTACAAAATTTTCTTGTTGCACTTTGTCTCTTTTGGCCCTGTGACACTTAAAGAGTAGCTTTTTTGCTCACAGCATACAAGCTGAATTAAATGAAGCTTCCATCACAGAAGAGTGGAAGAAGGATCCATCCAAAAAAGTGGTAGATACTATAACCCCATATGCCATAGCGACGTCGTAGTCATTATTATCAACATCTTTTCTATTAACGGGTTAGGTCTGTAACCTTTTCCGTCTCATCTCTTCCTCGGTCTTCTAACATCTCTACGGCTTTGAGATTTTTTAATTTTATGCCTTCAGAGATATTCTGGAGATTGTCATTCTCTAGAGATGTTCTTTGATCCCATTTTGTTTTGTTGCCTACTATTTTGTTGCTTAAGTTGTAAATTTGTAAGGTATTTTGTATAATCATCGATTCTTATTTTGCCGGATCTTGTGACATAATTTATCCTTCTAAAAAATTGCATTTTAGCGGTATGTATTTTTGATTAATCTTTTTTGGTTGTGACCCATGTCTCACAAAAATATTTATATCAGATGCAGAAAAATTGCTATCCAAATTATAGCAGATCTGCAAAATTTCGAAATATCACAGTTGAGTCAGTCATAATATTGATGTTCTCCTGGTAATTTACTTGCAAAAACAAACCAAAAAGTTAAAAATGATAAACTACACAAAAATGAACTAAAATAGAATTCTAAGCAATGTACTTGCAGATAGGCTGATGATGATCCTTAAAAAGATGGTATAATAACGAAAAATTACCACAGTAGTCTTTTAGTTTATAATGAAGTACATAATAACATTAGAACTTCTTTTACAAATAGTCTTCGATAAAGTGACGTCGGAAAATGAAACTTACACAACTCTAATTTAAATTTTGAAATCGAAAACATCAGAAAACTAAAAATACACCATAGTTGATATTTTGCTTGTTACGCTACTGTCTCTTCTTCTTCAGGTATCTCAAGCTTACGAAAAACTTCTGAATTTTAAAGGCAACTCAAAAGTCATCTAATATTTTCCCATTTAGAAGTTGATTGTGTTGATTACGCAGCAGCAGGTGCTTCATCATTTCGTCTGATTCTTCACGACCTTAACAAGTAGGGTTATGTATGTACATGATTATTTAGTTTACAAAGTCTTCCAGATGTTTTTTTGCAGATTTTCCAACTAAAAATATCTTTTTACTATCGTGCAAAAAAGCGTAAAGATTGCTGCCAGTTTCTGCCAGCATCCACTTATATCTGCTGCTCTTCTAAAGCCTATAATAGGCTTTATGGTAAAAATTATTTTCTTCAGTGCTCAGTGCATCTGACTTTTTGTTATCTTCATTATTTTGATATTCTTTGATACATTTAAGGCTCTGAATATAAAGACATCATTATTATCGATATTTAATTTCAAGTGAAAATTCTCTGAAGGACTAAACTGTCAAGTGCCATAAGCCCATAAAATCTTGGGCTTGGTCACAAAGGCTTGTCCAAAACCGCGCTAAGAAACATAACTTTTGCCTCTGTTTAACAAACTGATCACTTTAACTAGTAGCCATTTTCAGTTTTGGTATAAAAAGTTCACTCAAATTAAACTTTTTGCCAATATAATTACTCTCAAATTCTTAACGTCTGAGGCCAAATTAAGTAAGGTTTTTGTTAAGCTGAGGATTATGATAGGTACATTGCGTATTCATTTTTTTTACCAATGCAACAATTCAGCCTTGATCGGGATAATCAAAAAATCCTTCTTATTCCATGCACCACTGTTCTATAAATTCTAACAGCTTTGCATCAAATTTCAAAGAGTGCACTTCAATTTTTTAGTAAGCAGTATGATAATTTCATCCAATGCCGTTTTACACAATCGAGAACAATTTTGCAACTTTTTGCTAGAATGAACCAGAGCAAAAGCTCAAACTAATCTGTGAGCAAAATACAAGATACAAAATAGATTTTGTAGTTTGGGTTGAAAATAGAAAAAGTAAGATAAATTTTAATTTTTTATTTGGAATTTAAAATATTGTACATAGTCATACATTGTATCTCATAATATGTTGAATTGAATAAAAAAATTCCAAGATACATTGCATTTTGTACCTGAAATCTTGAATATATTTTGATTTGAAATATATTTTAAAATTTGTATTTAAAATACATTTTGTTCACCCCTGTCTGTGGGCTTAATCTAGCAAAAACATGTTTAATTATTTTTGGTTATGTAAAACAAAATTATCTACTAACATTTCTCACACATAAGTAATACGTTAGCTTTGGTTGTTTTCATTAAACTTATATTTCTACTTTAATTGTTGTCTTGAAAATAATTTTATTTTATAGGATTCCAATTTTGTCTGTCTGTTGGTAACGTAAATAGTCACTTACAATCAAAATCCATCAGCTTACTACAATAAGAAAGTTACATGTAAAGTCATCTGAAAATCGAGAAAAGCAAATCACTTTTAACCACCTGATAAGCTTTATTTGGTTTAAGCTAGCCAGATTCTCCAGGGTTTTTATGATTGTATATTTAAATTTGACTTTCTTAGTCCTTAGAAAGTTTTAGGTTGCACTATGCCGAATATTTAATTTTTATATTTTATGACGCTGTGTCAGTCGTTTACCGACATTTTATTATTGGAAATCACAAATAAATACAAAGAAAGTGGGTAACTTCTGTAAAATTTTTATTATGTCAATACTTTTGCGGCTTCACTTTTGCTACCTGATGTTATAAAATTTTATACTTCATAAAATTTTATGAGAGAAAGCCCACTGTATTTTAAAATTTTTTAAAATTCGGCACCCAACAAACGTTGTATTTCCTCTCCTACATTTTAAACGGGTTTTATGATATTTTTGAACCAATTTCATTTTTGAAAAGTAGGTATCTGACATGTCAAAATATATAACAAAATAGTTGTGGATATTTGTGAAATTAGTACTATGTATCCTGTGGTTTTGACTACCAAGAAGACCACCAGAAAAGCAACCAATATGTTATTTTCACAAAACAACTTCCTCCGTAATAATTCATAACCCAAGTTTCCGTTGAGAAAAAAGTTAATAGAAAATTAAAATGTGGAGAAACAAATTTGTTTTTGGGATAATTGTTTTACTGCGTTAACAAAAATATTTTTATTCTTACATTAAACTACTGAAACGAAACCGATTTAAACCCAAGCAATATAGCAATTCTTCCACCAAATAAAATAAGAATCAAAATAAAATAAAATAGGAGGTCATATAATCCATACAACCTTAATCTGGGGTCACTTGTAGTGAAATGGACACAGATAAGCTTTACGATGCATTTAAATTTGGTTCAATCGTACAAGTTTGTATAAGAAGCTAGGCAAGTCAGACAAGGAAAGCACGTAAGTTTGTAATACAATTGCACGGAAAATGGATATAATAGTGCTTTGATATGGGAGGGCTACTCGGTACGTTTGTTCTTATCAAGGGGTAGTTATTGCAAACTATAGCCTCTTTTGTAAGGATTATGTGACCAAGAATTTATCCCTCAAACGAAATGTATTATATCAACTGAACTTGTGATTTTAAATTAAAAGCTTACGTAACAAAGCTTCAAAATATTTAACCGTAACAACTCATTTCTGGGTAAACCTCAAAATGTGAGAAGAAATAGATCATGATGGTCATTTATTTTAAGAAGAAGAAAGTTTTCGTCAAATTTCAATGACAGAAAACCGAGCACTAACCAAAGACTAATTGTTCGTTTTTGTACCAGAAAGGACCAAATTATGGTTCGTAAATACATCAACTCGATGGATATTGTCCACGTAATTTACAACATCATTCTTAATGACCTTCTATCTTTTGTAAACTACATTTAATGATTATATTGACCGTAAATAATTTTATAGTTATTGCACAAAAAATAGTCGTCACGAGTTATTTGGGAAATTCTCTAAAACTAATCAAAACTTTAATAGAAGTCGTTGATTGCAATAATAGAGCACATTCTGTTTGCGACGCCCATATAGACCTATTAGAAGTTATATTAGAGTAGTTAGGTATCTAATAGACACCTTAGGCTATCACACGACCCTTGGCGAGTTACTATAGCACTTCCACCCTTCAGAAAATCACAAGCACTTAACTAAAGTAATCAAGTTCATGTAATATAACACTTGAACGGAATCTTGCAAATTGATCGTTTTCGGGACTATAAATTTCTACGATTCCATTTTTTTGTACAACCTTTCAAGCAGAACACGTGCCCTATACGTGCAGCTTGTTCGTCCATAAAATAAACAATGGGAATTTCACAGAAAAACGCGGTCTACTTTTGGTTGTAATGACCAGCAGTTGGTTTTAAGTCTTTTCAAAAAGACCAAAATTAACGAGCTGGTATGGTTACGAGGCGTTGTGTTAGAGCCACAAAAATTTACAATCGTCTAGTAGACAGGTTAGCACATACACTTTTTGTAATTCGGAAAAACTTACACTAAAGAGACTCAATTACGTTGAAGCATAATTTATTGCAAAGGTTGTTTGGATGTTAGTTGAAAAATAGAGCGGTAGCGTATTCCTAAAGTAAGATAACAATGAAGTAGCTTTTGACTGACATGGATAGAGAAGTTCCCTATCAGTCGCCATCTGCAGACATTTGGTGTTTTCACTGTCTTACCTGTGGTCATTACTAACCGATTTTACTAGTTAGCACGTTGACGAATGTGTCTGTAAAGTTAATTCATCGTCTTGTTACGCTCGCAATTATTTATTGTCAAGATAAAAGAAGCAAAGGAAAAGTTTATTTTACCGTACATTTTTGGAAAATGGAAATAAAGAGTTATTCTGTACAATCACAGCATACACAGCTAACGGGAGATGACAAGATTGTAAAATGTTACGTTCTGTTTGAATTTATGACTTTCACTTTTGTCATAAAAGGGTTACACTTTTAACTGTTACTTTCTAAATATTGCTAACGGGACAACCCTTTTGAGCATTTATTGCATGATTTCTTAAATTTCTGGGTAGCTTTCCAAATTTAAGAACGAAACGGTATTTTGTGTTATTTCCAGTATAGGAGTGTGTTATCATGCTGTGAGTCACTTTCCAATATCTGGACTTGACCTGTTACCAAAAAGTTTTATAAAAATATGAAATTATTTATTTAGAATTAAATTATGCTTCTGCATGAACACTACTTTTAGTCTATACTTTAAAATTCAGATAATCTTAATTTTTCTTGAATCAAAAAATAATGAGTAATTTTTTAAAGTAGCAAATATATTTTTTAATTTCTGTATTTTTTCTTCGATCATTTATTAGAACTGAATTTAAATATTCCATTTTTTCTTGTTTGAGCCTTACATGTCACGGATCAATTTATAAATATTTTGGAAAGGGATCGAATCTTTGTGTAAAAGTTTTTTTTTTAATTTTAACAAAATTTTAATTTCGTATTTAAGTGTTTCATATTCAATATCATTATAAGAGATGTTTTTAAGAACTCCTAGGAAGTATTAATTTTTGTTCTAAAGTAGTCAAAATGTTAAAATAAAAAATGTATTTTTACCTGTTAGTACATCATTTTTTTATTTATACCCAAATGGCTATCGAGAAATTCAGAAAAAACTTTAATACAATTATTATTGACGCCCATAATTGGATTAACAAGATTTTCAGATTTTTCACGGGACTTAAATACCAAAATTTTTAATTTTATTTTTTTCAAAATCTTTCTGTTTTCAAAAAACAAAGTTTCAAAAGTGGATCCTAAAATATCTTCATGTTTGCAAAATTAATTTGTAATTTTTAAAAACAAAACCATAGCAGCCCAAATTCATGCAAAAGCTAAACATAAAATATTTAAAAATTTGCTAAAAGTATGGAAGTTGAGAATTTGACTAATAATCACTGGATCTCATTCCGATCAACACAGTTGTACCCATAGCAGCTAAAGTATAAACATGATATTTGCGTCTTATGGTCACATTCTGGAATGTCTTACCAGCCATACTCTTAACTGCAGCCTCCCAGATCTATACAGCAGCATCACAATTTACCTTCTCATTGGAAATAACTCCTGATGACAAAGACACAAAGAGGTCATCTGGTTTGTTGAAAGGTGACCGCTGCTTTAGCCAGTTAATAAATTTACTATTGTTAGTAGTGCAAATTGCAAAAATGCCTGTTCTACAAATCGTTCAAACTTCTCTGTTGAGAGGACTGATTCCAGCCTTACCATATTTTGCAGGTACAAATCGGCAAATTTTACGTAATGTAGATGTCCAGCTGTATAATGGTAACTAAGTCTTGAACGGCGTATTAGTCCAGGTGCTAGAACTTTTAGATTCAATTGCTGTGTGTACACTTTTAGACTTATCTGCAACCTCTCCCTAAGAGAACTAACTTTTGACGTATTTTACTACATCAAATGAGTCCCTAATATATTGCTCAACGCATTTAATGCTCTAAAGAGAGTAATAAACTAAGCTACTAACCTCTTATCTCATGGTTAAAGACCCAAGTAAGACCTTAGGTGGAGGGTTCCCCAACAGGCAAAGTAGCTGAAGTTTGTACTATAGAGAAACAGTCTTTTTGCAGAGGCTAAAGCCCCATTTCAAGACACATTTTAATAACCTACTTTCCCCACCACACGCTACTGCAAATCCTACCTCAATGAGCATAGCTCATAGTATAAGTGGCAAAGCCAAGCACGCTTTATGCGAGAATTAGCCTTGAGCATCTACTTCCGCAGGCGATTGTTTATTCAAATCCCCCGGAAGAAGACGTGCCGTTAACGCCTCTAGAGACTTACTTACACGTCTCAAATTTAAGCTGTCGCTTTCGGAATTTACTAGAGTTTTCATCTTTTGCCCACAATCTCTCTGTTGCAGGTTAAAACTTTTGCTTCTTAGGTGTTCGTTTGCTTACTTTCAGGGGCTGGGCCTACTTCCACGAGTTAAGGCTCGTCCGTTCCGTTGGCCTTAGCGTGTAAGTGCAGACGCAGATCTTCAGTTTTCTTAGCTGTCACAAAATCATGGATGTTTTTAACTTTGTGGAAATATTGCAACCAAAGTCTCGCAGTACCACTTAAGTTGCAAGGTATCTCAATCTTTTATCAAGTAAAAAAATTGTCTATTCAATGCTAGTTAGAACGCATGGTTCAAAAGCTACATTCTGATCACAAATTTGTTGGTCCGCAGTTCTTATCTCATTGATGTCTTTCAGATGCCAATAGTCTCTCAAAGAAAACAGTGGGTATGGTAATTTACGGTACGTGACATTTGGGCGCCGGCGTTTGGGCGCCGCCATTTGGGCGCCGCCGTTTGGGCGCCAGACTTTTGGGCGCCGGAATTTTAGGCGCCGGATTTTTGGGCGCCGCCGTTTGGGCGCTGGGATTTTTGGGCGCCGGATTTTTAGGCGCTGGACTTTTGGGCGCCGCCGTTTGGGCACCGAGACTTTTAAGTGCCAAAAATGTCTAAAAATGTCATTTGCCTTCAAATTTAAAACATGTTCTAAATATTTTACATGAAAATTTAGCACAAAATTTGCTGGTAAATTTGCTGTACCTATGCAACGGTGCATGGTATTTTTATAAAAATTTACATGTGAATGGTAACTAACCAATGAAAACCTTCCGATGGCTACTAATACGCTCTTTCTATTGCTTAGTTATCATTTACATGTACAATTTATGTGCAATTATGCATCGTGTCATACAGGCTTTATAGATAAATAAATCGTAAAAAATATTCCCCTTCCCCAGTCCGTAAAATTTTCCATACTCTCCCCCCTGGGTGGGCAAAATATAAGATACAAAATACATTTTGTACATAGATTAATCTTTATTTGTTGAAAAATAAATTCAATTTTTTCTGGACCTGTGAAGATTTTCTTTATAAAGTGTTTTATTTTTATCAGCATTACCAAATCCGCAAAAATCACCAATAATTACTTAGTACATAAGGGAGGATATCCACGCAAGGGTAGCACCTTAGATCAGTTATTTCATAATATAAGATCGATTGATGAAACCCCCTCCATCTTAAGCCTGTATGACACGATGAATAATTTTGCATAAATTTTACATGTAATGCTGACTAACCAATAGAAAAAGCGTACTAGTAGCCATCGGACGTTTTTCATTGGGTAGTTATCATTTACATGTAAATTTTATGTAAAATTATGCATCGTGTCATACAAGCTTAAAAAGTAAAAAATAATTTTAATAAGAGCAAACAAAGCTTCTTGAAAACATCAATACAAAAATACAAACAAATAAAAATTAATTTTTGCTCCCCCCCCCCCATCTCCTTAAAAAAAACATTTCGAAACAAAATACATTCAATATTTTAAATATTAACCCCCAATATATTGCCCAAAGTACAAATGTATTTTGTATCTTGTATTTTGCCCACCCCTGGAAGGGGGGTATGAGAAATCCTACGGAGTCTTACGTGGGGAAAGGAAATATTTTTTAAGATTTACTTATCTATAAAGCCTGTATGACACGATGCATAATTGTACATAACATTTACATGTAAATGATAACTAATCAATAGAAAGAGCGTATTAGTAGCCATCGGAAGGTTTTCATTGGTTAGTTATCATTCACATGTAAATTTTTATAAAAATATCATGCACTGTTGCATAGGTACAGCAAATTTTGTGCTAAATTTTCATGTAAAATATTTAGAACATGTTTTAAATTTGGAGGCAAATGTGCGCGTAACTGTGCGCAGTAGACATTTTTGGCACTTAAGAGTCTCGGCGCCCAAACGGCGGCGCCCAAAAGTCCTGACCCGGGTAATTTAGGACAGTGAGTGAGCACAAAAAGATCAAAATTTTATAATGGTAATAATAATAACAATGCAACAAAGATTATAGTTGACGAGATTATATATGTTTCAATCTCATCGTAGTCCGGTAAGGTATTTTTTGATATTATACTTTTTATAAGCTTTTACTTAACTTCACATAGTGTTTTTTCTGTTTGCTACACATCTTGTATTACTACTTGTATTATTACAATTATATATACATATATATATTGTCGTATTATTTTTGGGATGAAGAAGCTTAGCTATTTAATTTCTATTATTATTTTGATAATCATTATTTATAAAAATTTTATAAAATGTAAAAATGTTTGAGACGCCCCTGGAAATAGTCGAGGTAGGGGAGTCAAAGTTTTTGATAAAGGAGAGCTGTGCGACTTTTCGAGTCGTACGGTTGTGTTTTTGATTTTGTTAGTTAGAAAATAGTTTAATTTGAGTTGATGAGGAAAAATAAAAGTTACTTGGATAATTGTGCTTTTTCTTATTTTAGAATTAATTTAACCAGAGAAGAACATTAGAAGATTTTCAGTTAAGATTTTTATTGAAATAAGAAATTACTTGGTGTAAAAATTTACAAGGTCGTCCATTTCGAATGTCCGATGGAGCGAGCTGGGATATGCATAGATAAGTTCGGCACCTTTTGGGTCGGATTATTCTATGTCATCATATATCCGGTTTATACTGCAATACGCAGCTTCCCGGTTCTCAAACGCCTGACGGAGTTTGGCTTTGTGAGCATTTTACATTTTTTACCTACGACAAGGAGCCAGCCCGACGTAGAACCCTCAACCTGGAGGACCAGTGAGACGGCCGGAATAAAGTTGTTACTTCACCCGGATTCGAACCGGGTATTGAGCGTTCGTAGTCAACTCGCTTGACCATTACTCTCCAACCGTCTCTATTACATTATTACATTAATTAATTATTAATTATTACAATTAATACTGTTAATTGATCTAATAATTCACAATTTTCAAATGTGCTATATATGTGTAATACCCACATATTATATTGTGTTGTTGTTCTCAATACCAAGAAGCTATTAAAAATATTTGAATACAATTTTGAATTACCAGTCAACGGCGGACATTTTTCAAAATTTAAGCATATTTCCCATGAGGAATTTTAGGGGATGTTTTTGAGCTAAACAGTTAAAATTTGTCGTAATATTCCTGTGCTATAATCCAATCGTGCGAGTCAGTAACATAAAAGTTGCTTTGTCTCCAGGCCCCCCAACAATTTGTTTAAATAATTTGAATACAAACAAAAATAAGAGAAAAGGGATATGAATAGTTGAAAATAAGGTACAAACAATCTAGCTATAATTAGCATGTTCTTCTCTCTTTTTCATGGTTAATTTGTAAAATATCTAAAACATTATCTAGGTACCAAAAAAATAAAAAAGGTATAAACATGTATCAATAAAGTAAGCACAATTTAGACTGTTTTGGATCCAAACATTGAAATCAGGGGAGGACTATCGAAATGCACTTTACATAATTATGGTTTATACGAGTACATTCTCGCAATTTTTGAAATGCCTATGTAACTTTGCAGAATATGAAATTTACATGACATACAATTAACATCAATTTCACACAATTACTCAAAATATTTTTAAAAAAATGTGTCTGAATTGTTTTTCCTCCAGACATATGCAAAAGGCAGTTACAGTACAAGCTGCGTATATATCACATGCATAAAAAATATAACCTCAAAGATTTGACACCAATTTTAGTAAAAACAACCTTTACCTTTCCAAAAGTTAATAATTATTGAAATTTTGACTAACAAACGTAAAAAATTAGTTATAATTAGATTTAAGTAGAAATTCAGTTAGAATCTCGTTAATCTGGCATGTGCGTCAGTAACATTTTCAAAAAATATTAAAATATATTGTGCAAACCTCTGTAAATGTAACCTAACTTAACCACCAATTATTAAAACCCATCACCTAACGATTCCTTAAAAAAAATTGAATTTTTTGTAGTTGAGCTGAACTTTATATACAGTGTGTTCACGAAAAGTAGTAACAGTGAAAAATTCTTAAATATTACTAGATACAAAAAAAAGTTTAAATAGTTTTTTATTTAACTCCAAATTTTCTATTGGAAACTGTCAAAGTATATTTTTTTATACTTCAAATTCAACCGGAAGTAAACATAAAATTTTTTAATTACGGTAATTTAAAAACGGTAATTTACGCAAAATTTAGAAAATTTATAAACCAAAATTAATTTTAGCATGCTATCAATTTATCACCTTCTTCGAACCAACTTCTGCGAATATTAGAATCATATCTTGAACAAAACGGTGGCAATTTTAAAAATTTTAAATTTTTTGGTGTCGTAATGGTTTGTTTTTCATGGCACTCTACATACCTACTATGTGTAAATAATTAGTAAATTATTATTGCTTGTTTAAATCTTACATTTTTTCAAATATTTTCTTATATAAACTTATGAAAATTTTATAGGTATTTATACAGAAAAAATTGCAGGTTGCGAAAATGTTAAAAAAAAGACAATATGTTGCTATTTGAAAAACAAATTTTATGTTTACTTTCAGTTGAATTTGAAGAATAAAAAATATACTTTGGCAGTTTCCAATAGAAAATTTGGAGTTGAATAAAAAACTACGTGAACACACTGTATAGAGATCAATTTATTTGGCTAGTTTTTTTATGAAAAAAAAATACAATTTGAAGTGGTAAGTAAATTTTACAGATGAATTTCATTCTATTTCAATATATTTAATTCCGCATGCAACGATTCCAATTTTACTGAAAACTGTTGATGGCGGTCTCACCTTACGTGGATCATATACCTCGCTTTTAATTTTTTGACAAGGAATTGACAGATCTCTTCAGGTATAAACAAGATCAAAACCATGACAAAAGCTAAAAACGCATGAATAAAATTTTCAATTTCTAAATATCTGTCAAGTTTTGATATTTCCTACTTATTATGTAAAATAAATCTTTAGTTATCATAGGTGTCGGCATTTTTGATCTTACAGCTGCAGATGATCGTCTTAGCACACTTTCGTTGTAAGTATTTTATTTGGATCGCACTTTTTATTTCTCCTGCTAATAACGGTTTCGAAAAGCGCCAGGTAAATTTTAATTGGGTTGCTCAAAAGTTAAGTAACTTTTTCATCGTAGGTAATTTATTTATTTTCCATTCAATTTTAAATAAGAGATTGAAAAGTATCAAAAATGTATTAAGACCGAACAGTATAAATAGGTTATTGTGTAGCTTTCAATTTGTGTCTGAATTGCGTTCACGAATACAACAAACCGGAAGCCAAAAGGTGGCTAAAAGGATGAATGAAATTATTACACAAATGTCAAAAGCTTCTTTATAAAAGACGAACTTACACTAGGATAAATTAGTAATAAGCAAATACTATCAGGAAAAATGTCTCCAAAAAAGTGGCGTTATAAAATGCATTTTCTGGTTGGTGTATAAAATTCGATACAGTAATTTTTTACGTTGGTAATCCATAACATAATTCTTAATACTTCAAAATTCTAAAGCAGTTTTGATGTGGTTTGAACGCTGCTTTATTAAGCTTAAAAAACTTGAAATATAACTGTCAGATTATAATCTTGTAAAACCAGTGTATCAAAGTAGCACTGAATGATAAAATAGTACAAAGCGGAAGGGTGTGATGGGCTTTATATGGTTGGCAGTTCTGTGGGCTATATAATATCTTGTGTGATATATTTTTAAAGACGAACTTTTGGGAAACCCTTTGTCGAGACACTGTTGCACCTTTTTACGTCTTTTTGATCGCTTTCGTTATTCATTAGAGAATTTAGTTTATTTTGATGGGTTAATAAATAAAAAAACAGCAACAAAGAAAACTATTACAATGAAGTTCCAAGTGGGAAAAATGATAAACTTTTGTGTGATTTTTAAGAACTGGATTATTGGATGGAGACATGCGTTTCTAGATTTGCACACTCTTCCGGATTGCATATAATATAATATTATTGTAGTAGCTACCTAATTTGAAAATAAAAACAGCGATCAAGTAACATAAAATAAATATGGTTTGAAAGTTTTAAAATGGCCGTGAATAATAGGCACTCATGTTCTTTGGAGTTTTAAGCTTCCTGTGCCACCCACTGTTTTTGTGACATGACAAATGGTATACTTAACGTCTTCATACTAAATTTTCAATCCTAAGTATAGAATTCAGTTGTTAAAGGACCTTATTATAGTTTACATAAAGTTCAAAATATGACCGTGAAATTACACAAGAATATACAAGCGATTTTTGACGCTACATTAAGGTTAACACTTTATTTTGATTTTCTAAAAGACGACCGTAATAGACAACTGTAAATATCTATTACTTTCTCTTTTCCAAAAAAATTATAATTTACCTATATTTTCATACAACTGCTCTTACTTACTTTACGGGTACCATTTTCATGTTTGAGAATGCCCACAACTTTGCAATCCTAAGTTTGGTCATTTGAAGTTCGAAGACAAAGTATATTTTTGACTTTGATCTAAAAAAAAAACTTGTAAACCTAGGATTGGATAAAAAAAAGACTATTTGCCGTTTTTGGACTTTACATCTAGCATTTAAATCAGCGAGAATGACGCGCATGATGGAGTAACAAGATGCAAAATAACTTATTATTACACTTAAGTATTTGATCGTATCAAGGTGCAGTCGCCAAATTTATAAAGACGGCACTGTACATCTTAACTTTTTTTCTCTCGTGCTAATAAAATAGGGATCTCGGAAGGTATCCTTACCTTAAAGCTTCAGTTTTTAGGAAATAAGATACTGGTATTATCTTGTACTTAGGGGCTTAATATCTCTTTTGAAAGACTATCAAAGAATCTGAACTTTTCCTTTTACTATGTAATTCAAACCTTAAGCTTATAACGAAGTAAAATTACTTACACATCTCAAAAACAGAATTAATCAAATGCAACCTTTGAAGTCGAATAAAAATATCTTCACCGCTGAACGGAAAAATATAGCGGTAATGATGATCCAAAAATTATATTTGCGTAAATAATAAGCACAATAAAAAATATATATTCCAACTAAATCCTATTTAAGTTATCGAATAACAGGATAAAATGGTAAATCTGGAAATAAGAGATTGTTAGCAATTCGTCGGCTGAGTATTGGTTTGTTCCATGTCCATTTCGTAAAATTAAAAAATTTTTATTTTACCAAGGTTCCTGTGTAGTTAATTATACCATATCCTTTTATATAATTATATAAAATGAAGATATGAACATCATACTTGAATTTTATATTTTCATATAAACGGATATAGTCCAATTAGTTACTCAGGAACTTTTTTAACATAAAAACTTTTCATTTTTACGAAATGGACATGGAACAAACCAATACTCAGCCGACGAATTGTGCATGAAATCAGATTAAACTACACAAAAAGGAATACGAGATTTTTTATTATAAATAGAAAAATTTGAAGTGAATTCCTATAATATGTTCAAATTTTCTATAGATTTTTATTTTATTGATGTACCTAGTAGGTTTTTCTATTTTGCTTTATAGCATTATGAAGATTTGATAAAAAAAAATTTAAGTAGGTATGTAAAAAGAATTTTTTTATATTTAGTGATGTAAGATAAAAGTGATGAAATTGTCAACGTTTGCTTTCAATAAAAAATAAAACATTTTTTTAAATAATTTACAGTCTCTTAAAACTACATAATGGCGATAATGTTTATCCCATAAAAGAACTTATCTTTACCAATCTAAGATCATTTTTGTCCATAAAAGCTATTCACATACTCTGCAACAAAAAGCATCTTTGTGTTGAAGGTTGATCTACCAATATAAAAGCATCATTAAATTCAGCTAGCAATCGAGATATAACAAACCTTTTTAAAATTTTCAAAATATTTAGATAAACATTCATTAACTGAGGCAATTTAAAAAATATTCAAAGTTTACAATAAAATCAATTAAGCAATTTAGAATAAGGAAGTTGACCAGTTCAAGCTGTTGCTCCATTTTAGTAAAGTTGGGGTCTAATTTATTGCTTTTCGCCTTTCACCACCAAGGTAAACCGAACATACCTTTGATCCAACCCCCTTAGATTAGCATTAAGAACCCTAACGGGTTAACCCCCTTTATAACAATAATAAGAACATGTAAATAAATATTGTCAATGTTAACGGTAAATATATAACTGGGTTAAAATTTTTTCTGATGCTACTAGTATGATATCAATTTATTTAAAATTCAACGTTTCAATTAGTCGCAACTTCATTATAATCAAAATATATTATGTAACACAGTCGAATTTAATGAATTAGTACAATATTAAAATTTTTAGTAAATTCATAAAATGGTCTTTATAATTAATTAATAAATTTGTACATTGAATTTATCAAATTCTATCAGGTATATTTATCAATTTTTATCGGCACTAAATTATCGTTGTTAAAAAGTTTGAAATTAAATATCTACGAAAAAAATATACCTACAAATAAAAAATTTAAAAATCATACAAAAAGTTTAAAAGTTGTATAAATATTAAAAAATTTAGTGGGCGTATATTTTTATAATGGGAAGTTTTACAGGGATTTTCAATAACATGAATTACTTATGCAAATTAATTTTCAAAATAAAAATTTTTTTATTATTAACTTTATATAATTTTAATAATAAGCACTGAATGTACAGTTAATTTTTTTAAATTATTAGTACTTTACAGGAACAGGAAAGTCAATGTAATTTGACAAAAGCCAGGCTTTCATTTTTGTCCTGGGTTGACGAAATCAGAAAATTGCTTTATAATGATTACCATGCTTTTTAAATCGGAATATTCGCAAAGATTTGCAATTAGATCCAGAAGTTTCATATTGCTTGATATGGTGGAATTTAATATATCTTAAAAGAAAGCACTTCAATTAATTTATTCATTAACGTCATTCGACGTCCACGTTAAACTGTAGGTTCTACTTAGAAGTTGTAGTGCCAATGTGTACATTAAACTTATTCTGATATCACCAATATAAAAATTTATAAATTACTAATATTGAGGTTATAAGACAAAGTCAGGCAGCTTTTACAGAGCAAAATAATTAATGTGTAATTAAATAAATGATGTTTATTTTAACAGAACTTTGTAATAATTGTAAACATGGTAGAATTATTTAGTAATATTAATTGTAATTAAATATAATATAATATTGGTTATTTGAAATATTAATTATTGACAAATAAATATTAACAATTTATTGGCTATAACTGTCATAATGTTAATGTAAGATAGGTTGCATAACACAAAATCAAATAAATAACAAGAACTTTATTGACGATTACGTCTTAATTTATATTTCATTTTTTGAACTATTTCGATTAATATTCCGAAAAACTGAAAGAAGATTTAAGAGGTTATGCTACTTTGACTTTCTTTTACTAACTTAAATAACTTATAAACATCCCAAAAATATTATGCATTAGTATAAATCTGATTAAAACAGATTTGTTTAAACTTAATTTCTAAACATCCTCTGAGATCCGGAACTTTAAACGCGATTTTCTCAAAACTAGGCTTTCTATACCGGCAAGCAGTAAAACTAAAGCAATTTTCATCTCATTGACTTGAAGTTTTAACTGTAGCTTCTTAGATACAATTGATTAACAATTTTTTTTATAAAGTAATTAAAGCCGAGTTTTTCTTAAAAATTGACAAGTTTTCTTAAAGTTGATACAATTTTGCGAAAAATTCATATATGTCAATATGTGTAGATACTTTTTTCACAAATATAATGATGTAATTTATTAAAAAAAATTATAAGTTGCGGCTAGGTAGTGTTTGAAAATTGTACTTTGATTAAAATTTAAAAAAATATATTCTTTATACCTTAAGATAATCAAATATTCTCATACTTTTTTATTTGATATTATTTAAGGAGTTAGATTACTTAGATGAGCTGAAAAATAAAGATTGGTTTGCGACATTTTTTGACACTAACTAATAAAACGATTTGAATGAGATTTTGATTGTTTTTTCTACATATCTTAAGCCTTAAAATATGTAGAAAAAACTATTTCATCTAAGTAGTCCAACTCCATAAATAATATCAAATAAAAAAGTAGGAGAATATTTGAGGAGCAGACATTCTATATGCAGTTTGTCCAATATAGAAAATACAAAGTGCAATTTGTCCAATACATTTTTTAGCTGTTTTGCAAAACCCCCAATCGAATATTTGCTTCATTTATGGATACTTCATAGTGTAATTTACACTGTGTTATTGCAAAAATTACTTTTTTAATAACTTATCATTTAAACCTGTGGTAGTTTTACTGCTCTCGTGAACATTTCAGAAAATGGACATACCGCATATAGAATGTCTGCTCATCATTTGATTATCATAGAGTCTCAACTCTTAAGTAATACCCTAAAAAATTTGCAATTTGCAATAACGAATTGCTGAAAGAATATATCGAAATATTCAATCCTGCTTCTCGTCTGCTGGATAAAATCAACCTTACACTCATGAAATATTTGATAAAAACGATATATCAATTTGTTTAATATATCGCATGCAATAAAGAAAATAAAAACTTTTCAGATTTTAATAACAATTCAAAAATACATTTTTGTTATTAAGTATTTATTTTTAATTTAATTTATTGCTATAATTTATCATTAAAAAAATATGAAAATTGTATAATAAAGTAAAATGGGAACCCAACAACAGATATTAATAACGTACTAGCACCATCTGTTGTACAGAAGCCAATTCATACTGGCTCTCATTCAGCCAAGAGACGCACTTAATAGCATATCTACTAAGAATTCCTGTAAGTTGCTAAAATCCTGATTAAATTCTATTCACAGTTATAGAAATTGATTCAGTTTATTCACCAATACTCTATAAACCGTAAAGATGGAGCTTTCGTGGTGGCAAAATTAAAAAGAATTTTATTCCTCACCAGTCACCATTTCAATCGTATGTATTCCATAGGATATGTTGAAATTTTTTAAAAATAATGTAAATATTATACTATAACCGAAAATCAAGAATACGAATTGTACGTTGCCCAAAAAGTATTAAAATTTTCAATAAGACGTCTTAATACCCAATAACAAAACCTTATAAAACATAATTTGATCCGTTTAAAATTACAAAATATTTTCTTAAATGTGAGTTCGAGAGAAGAAAATAATTAAAAGTCTTAAAAAAACGGCCGTGTATTTATTTTATAACTGTTACATATTTAAAAAAATTACTCTAATTTACGCACGACTTTATTGTTTATTAACAGATTTTTAACGCATGGATTTGATCCAATTTTATTTAAAACTATTGACGTGTTAAATCAAAACTATTTGATTTGAATACAAAATTTTTTTCTATTTTGACCATTCGTTTTGAAGAAAAACGTATTCATTCGTCTTTTAATCGTACACTGAAAAAACTTATTATAAAACTTAAAAAATATTGTAAGATGTAGGGTAAAAAAACTAAATATTTGTTTAAGTATTCTGAATATGTAATATTTAGACAATTTTCTTAATTATTTGCCCAAATACATTATACTAATATTTTTTGGCAATTTTTAGGAATTTGATTGTATAGTACTAATTACTACAAATTGTAAAAAAATCACTACAAAAAATAATAAATATAATATACTATTAAATTTTGAAAATTACTACAATTTAGGGTGACTTGTATAGATCTAGTTTAAAATTTTAAACTGTAGATTAGCCAATCACAATAGTCAAAATCCGAGTTTAAACCATAGTTACCGGTTAAACTTGGACTATAGAAGTCACCCTTAAAGTGACAATAAATTAATATTACTACTAAAAAAAATATTTATAAAATTTTATTAATTATCACTAGAAACATATTCAATGATTACACTGCAAATCTAATGTAAAATTTACCAAAAAACTTTTTTAATACATAATATTTAGACAATTACTTGAATTCGGTAGATACTTATAATATTCGTACATGGCGTGAATAAGTTGTTATGTTATGTTATGATGTTGTTATGTTGTGATGATATATTATAAGACCTTACACCTTATTCACACATTGCTTGTTGTCAAGTCCATATATAGGTACCTACATAGAACACCAGTACATAACAACTTATTAACGTCATGCACAAATAATTTATTTCAGCAATATTTTATAAAATATTTGTAGTAATTATACTTATTGCTACAAATTGTAAAAATATTGATTACAAAAAACTAATAATTTCCCAATTTTGAAGTATGTAATTTGAACTACAAAATTGTATTACATATCACTATAGATATTTTCGATACTAGTTAGGAAAACTAAGATTTTTCCATTTGAGGCTGAGTTTTACGATCGAAGCCGAAAGCCGAGTTCGTGAACTAAAGCCGAGAATGGAAGAAATAGTTTTCCACTAGTATCGAACAATATTTTTTCTAATGATGTTTCGAAAAGAACCAATTTGCCATTTTTTCGCATATAATAATGTAATAACTCTGAAATAACTATCGATAGATGGCGTGAAGGTTGAAAGTCATTTGTCAAGTTTGTCTCTTTGGTGAGGATAAAGCATGATATTCTTTTAAAAATTCCGAACGACAGACAATTTGGTCTGACGGACAGCAAGTTGAAATGACGGAGGGTCCGTCGTATTGACGGACGGATGGTCACGTTATGCAATTATTGCAAAAAATATAATGTAGCACTTAATTTAATTATCAATATTTAAACTGAAGCTCTCACATGACTTAAAACTCCAATTCTAACTTCTTCTCTACTCCGTCCGAGTAATATGAACAACTTTTCGTAATTTTGGGAATAATATCCGACAAAAATCACAAATTTGATAGTTATCTGAGATAACTATCGATAGATGGCGTGAAGGTTGCAAGTCATTTGTCAAGTTTTTAATAATTGTGCGGTAAACATTACATATTTTTATTACATTTGATAGTTATCTGAGATAACTATCGATAGAGAGCGTGAAGGTTGCAAGTCATTTGTCAGTTTTTAATAATAGTGCGGTAAACATGTGGATGAAACCGTTCGGGAAGGTACCCGAACAAAGAATGTTTTTATTTGTTCTAGGACAAGTGTTGTGTTTCCGCACACTTTCGTAAGTGTGCGGAAAAGTACTACTTTTCCACACACTTTTGAATAACACAAAGTACGACTTTTCGAAACAGAATTAGAAAAAATATTTGAACATATCACAAGCCAACCAACCACAAATTGTAGTACTTTCTGCAAAAATTTTATTATAAATTAATAGAATTTATTTTCAGTGTATCACTAGTCAACTACAGGTTGTATTATTTTGTGCAACAATTGTAGTGCAAATTACTATTTTATTAATTTTAATAGGAACCAATTGAAAGCTTTCTACAACATTCTTATTTTTATGTGTTATTTTTTTTGAATTTGTAAAATTAAAATAAAGAATCTTCTAAAAGTAAAACGCATTGTTGTTGGCGATTTCACAAACTTAAATTCTCTCGCCTTAAAACTACTAGAAATGCTTCAAAAAATTTCTGTTTCAAACATTTCCTAACCTAGATCAACCCACCTAGCGATGGCAAAAATTGTTAAAACAATTGTGTGGTTGGTGTGGAGAGAAAACGTTTAAGTGCTGTCGTTAAAAGAACGGTGCAAATTTTGTTTCTGCACATAGCGTCATCACTGCCTTTACTGGGTGGGCAGTGGGCTTAGTCTGCTTTCACTAAGTATTAGTAATAAGTATAAGTGATAAGGAAATTTAAGGAAATAAAATAGCTAACAAATTAGCCAGATCAGGCTTAAAATGTCCCTGCTTTGACGCGAACCATTTTGTGGGCTATCCAAAACACACACCAATATGTGATTCTCATGTTACAACATACCAGAACAAAGACAGGTGAAGAAATTTCGCAGATGTCACATATCATCTTCTATTATCTATGAACAGAATTGGACTCATTACGTGGCTGCGTACTGAACACTTGAATAAGATACCATCCCAAAAGATAAAACTGGAAGACCATAATAGGTGCAACCTCTGCAAATCGGAGGTTAAATTCGCAGAACACTTTTTCTGCAACGTCTTAGCTCGAATTAAGCTAAAATAATTAGGGTAGATACAATTGACATCCATTGAATTAAAAAAAAAATCTCAATAATATTTCTGCTTAGCTAGTAAGATTGAATTTCTGCAAAACCAAATTAGAAGAATTATGAACAAAAGATCGACATTATAGTTGCAGTTCTGAAAGGCTTTCGCAGCCAATCGCCCCCTGAGTACGATACAATACAATAACTTAAGCTAAAGCAAAATTGATACAGAAATACAGAATTTGCATGCAGAAGAAAAAAGAAAGAAATACAGCAATCGATTTACTGGAAGAGAGGGGAAAGAAATATTAATTTTTGAATTTATATATTTCACATGCTCAACTCCGAACTCTTCAACTTGATAAGCTTATGTAGATCCCTAAAACCGTTTTAATCTGTCAAATAATAAAAGATAAAAAATTCTAATAATATACAAAAAATCTGATTACTTTCAAGATTTTCATATAAAATTTCTGCAGTTATTAAGAAGCAAAATCAATTATGTTTGTTAATTTAGATGAAGAATTTCATGTCTTGAACTTATATTTGAAAATCTCATGTTACAATTAAAAACTTGAAAAGAATTTGGGAAATTCAGAAATCATTTCGTCAGCAGGTGGTGATAAAATATAAAAACTGGTTTTTAATACACTATTTTGAACCAAAATATTGTAGCTACAATTCGGAAATTCTAGAATTGAAATTTATGTTTAGTAACACAGAATATGAAGCAGTCTGGAAATCAAACCCAGATGGACAAATCATCATGATTGCACCGGATATGTTGTGTGATCTAAAAAGTCCAAAAATTGCTATGTGGATTACACTCGCCAATAATCCGCCTGTGCAGCGTGGCGACTTATGGCCAACAACCCCTATTAAGGAATTCCTTATCTATATCCAGCAGTGGATGAAAAACCGGCTGAGAAGAAGAACACAGAATATCATAACAATCTGTTTTTTTCTGCATAATTGATGAATGTCTTTAAAATCAATGATGTGGTTAAAACTTGAAGGAACGGAATAAAGAACAAGGATAAACTCAGGCTCACCATTATCTCCTTTCATTTTTAAATAAATATTACCAAATTCAAGCAAAGACGGCAAACAGACAGATATCACAATGCAAATTTTGAAACTGGTTCACCGGAGCATAAAACCTGCTTCCACTGTATATGCACACTAACACTTCATGTATACCTTATGCACCAGATACATAATAATATTACAAAAGTGTTCGAATACCTGACCCGGTTTACAAACCCGAGTCATTCAAGTCATTTGTCACTGTGTACCACAAATTGCTCTTAATTGTGTCACTTGCCCCGCTGATCTGCGATGGAATGGCAGACAGGCTAGCTAAGGGATTACACCCCCGTCCAGTACCAGAGCATGGGTCGCGCATGCGCGGTTCGTGGATTCTTTCACGTTGTGACTCAGACGATCTTTGGCAACTAACTAAGAAAAAAATGTAATCGGGCGCCAGCCTTCTAAATAAAACATGAAAGTAGAAGGGTTGGTTTTATTTATAAAACAAAAGTCAAGATAAAAGATGGGGTTGACAATGCTTGATTCCAAAACTCCATATAGGAGACACAAACACATAACAATTCAAGTTAAATCCAGAATACCCTGAAGGGATACCCTGGGACAATAAATGCAAAATAAAAGAACTAAAAAATACAAATGAGTTGCCATCTGAAGACAACCCATCAAAAATAATATCGCGCATCTAGGAAACTGCCCAACGCATACATAGCACGTCGGTAACATTGACTACAAATACTCATTCGCAAGAGATATCATCAAGCAGAATTAAATACAGTAATTGCCTTTTCAACTTACCCTTCGACTACAATCATTCCGATTCAACATCGCTATTCTTTTGGAACCTCTGGAATATTAATGGTTCATCGTGCAAACTGAGTTTCAGATGTAAAGCTAAAAATAACAAAACTGCAATAATTAAACAAGAATCAATTCACCTGCAAACGGTAACATCTCAATGTCGATGTAAATTATTGAAGTAAGCTAATTTCCTAAATGCCCTTTTAACAAAATAAAAATCCATGGTTTTCCGGTCATCCCACGTCGTCGAAATTATCAAAATCAAAGCCGATGATAGGGCGGCGACGTCAAACGGACAAGGTCAGCTCAAGTGGACTGATAAGAATGAAAACCAGGTGTAAAAACTCCATTATAAACATCCATGGAAATAAAAAAGGAAAACACCCTCATGGAAATGGCTTCATCACGCTGATTGAACAATAGAAATATATCAGCTCCACTTTAAGTTTGTTTCCAGAAAACCATAAACAAAAGTTGAAAACCAAAATGGACGAACACAGAAATAGACAGGTGGTAATAAAAAGCTAAAATTTATCAAAGTCAACATCAGCTCAAAATGGAAAATATCAATGTAATGCTTACCCACAAACATAAAACTGAAGGTTATTAAAAAGATCACTTCATTAAAATAAAGTTTGTGGCTTTTAAAACTCAAACATTACACAGAACAAAAATGAAACTTCCATTTTAGATGGTGATAAATCAAAGAATGCCAATTTGATAAATTTTCAAAATATTAACGCTTGCGCGTGATGGATATACACAGGATGATGCGTAGATTTCAAACCAATTTAAATAATAGCATTTGGAATGCTACAACTGCCCTCTAACAAATTTTTGTTGAAACGATTTGGTGCGTTTTCAAGATAAATTAGAATTGACACGTTGAGTGTGGTCTGCGGCTAAACTATAATATGTTTTGGGTTCAACTTTAAAACCTGCTTATTTGAACTTGTACCCGCTCCTGCTATGCTCTGTAATTTTATTGATTGGCAGAGACTATAACAAATTTTGGTATTTGTTCTCCGATCGAGCTCTGAATTTTTATTTGCTTTTGTGCGCATTTTATGCATGCATTGGTTGCAAATGTGGACAAAATGGAGTAAACGCGACCTTAAAGGTAATCTCCCCATTGGGCAAGCAGCCCAATATGTTACTTTGTTACAACGAAATAATTAGTGAAATAACAAATTGTTAATTTGGAAGAATTTAATTAATTTTAAAGTTTGTAATCTTACTAGAGCTCAACGTAAGTAATATTTTTATTCTTTCCAATTCATGCTTACTGGCGTATATTTTCAGCTTTTTAATTTCAATTTTGGTTATCCGCTAGTGGTCTAATCTGAATTTTAGTTTTGAGAACCCTCTCATTAAACTTTGCGTCACAGAGGGCAGTTTGTGTTTCAAATACTTGTTACTGTGTTGAGTACTTCTAAAATTTCTTATCTTTTTTTTGAAAAGTTTATTCATTTTATTTACTTTTTGTGGAATGATCAATATGCTAAATTAATAGCATATGTTCAGTAATTAGGTGATATTTTAGAAATTTTAATCGAAAGTGATGAGATTACAATTGTATCAAATATCGCACGTGAATGAATAACATAAGTCGATGGACACAAAACTTTGAGGAAGCTGAAATATAGTAGGCACCTGTAAAGTCCTAATACCTCCCCGCCCTTCAAATTTCCAAAAATATTCTGTGAGATTCTCCACAACTGAGGTAACCCCAATAAGGTTTTTCGCATACAACTAGCTTAATTTTACCTTTAGAAAAAATTGGTTATGCAACCAAAACAGCTTTCATGATTGTTTGGGTCGCTACTATCCTATCGCATTATTAGCTCTCCTACAACGCGGTTTCTCTCCTGTAACTGGCTTAATTTCGCATTTACAAAAAATTATTATTAACTCTTAATCACTATGGTGAAATAATAGTTACACTGTTACTATAGTGCGGTCACAGAGACCGCGCTTTATTTGTTGATTTTTAATGTACTTACATTTTAATTTTTGGGTTTGCTTTACCAAAAATATTTTGGTTGGTATTCCAGTAAGTCAAAAAAAATTATAAAGTAATAAATTTTAAACTTTTATTAACATTTAAAAATTTTAAAAGATTAGGTACTGTGTTTAGCGTACATTTATACTATAACAAGAAAAAAATTTTTTTAAATTAGTCTGATGGATTTCTAAACAATCTAATAATAGTTTCTAAAAGTCAATAGATGAAAAACTATAACTAAAATACAAAATTGAAAAGTAAGTAGAATTATACGCTAGTTCACTGGATATTAAAAGGTACACTTATACTATGGTGCGGTCACAGTGACCGCTTGCTTATTTTAATTAGTTGTAAATATAAAACTAGGCGATATTCAAGGGCCTTCTTCTGTGAACATAGTAGGAACGACGTAACTTAAAGGTACTGAGACGCTAAATTCATAATTTTGAACTAGGCCCGAAATACACACATTTTAAAATACGTAGCGGTCACAGTGACCGCACCATAGTGATTAAGGGTTAAAATAATATTGTTGAGAATAAAATTCTCTATAAAATTAATGGCTTACTTTTTCTACGAAAAACTTATATAAAGATTATTTGGCTAATTTTATTAAAAATACTACATATTTTCAAAATTTACCACATGCTAAATAATTAACATTCATTTTCTAGTTTTTCCATTATTGGTTAACTTCATATGAAGTTAGTTATGGAGGAAACTTAAAATAAGAAAAACCTATCTAAATATGTATCGACTTACCCTAAATTATTTAAGAGATGAAAGTTTATCGAGTTCAGAAAATTACATTATAAAATAAAGTAAAAACAGAATTTTAAAGTACACAGTGAAGGTTTTAATCTTGATAAAACAGCAAAATCGTCTTACAAAATCTGTCAAGTAGACAACGCTTTTCTAAGGTTGCTTATTAAAATGGAAACTGACAATGGGCAACCGTCAAAGTTTGGTCAATAATACCCCTACGTTTGAAGTTTCTTGTACTCCGTAAATAGGATTTTCGCTAAATACCTTTTTGCATCCTTTAGTGATTAATTTTACCGGCATTCACAACAAAGTAAACTAAAAATCGTTCTAAATACGTAATTAGTCTTCATAGGGTAATATTAAAAATTTTAGTGCTTCTATTAGTTTGTATTTTATTTCAAACGTAGTTTGTTGTACTCTATAGCAACGAGGTCTTTAACCTGAAAACAGTTTCAAATTTTTTTTACAGAAAACTTTTTTGTAGATTATTAATTCGTTATAAACACTGTTTCTAAGGTATACATGGCAAAATTTTACCAAGTTACGAAAAAGAAAGTAACAAAAATTTTGTATTAAATGTTCGTAACAAACCTAATTTCATTCCAAAATATATTTGTAAATCACTATTTTGTTCAATTTATGAAAATTAATTCATGAAATTTGTTGTCACTCGTTTTGGACATTTTATAAGACTGATTTTATTATTACAGAAATGCAAAATCGTCATAACTATGACTGTCAGTTTGGTTCAAAATTTTAACGGAAACTGACAATCTCAATTTGTCATCAATGTAAAAATGTTTACTATGGTAGTTGGTGCTCGTGGGAATGGCAACATGAGCACAAATTCATTAGACGAAAATATTAGTGACGAGGAAACTTTACAACATTCACCTTCGAAAGACGGTTTCCAATGGTCCCAAAGTAAATCCAAAGCACCTTCAGGTAAGTAAAATTACGTTGACTATTAACGCTTATCCAAATTATTGTTTTAGCTATAACCACACCGCGTTCTTCAGCATCTATTTCTCCAACCAATTTTTTAAAAAAGCAGTTTTCTTTTCGTCGTGCCACTATCAATTGCTTCGATAAATCTAATAAACCAAAATCAAAAGCCGTTAGAGAAGTAGCAATGATAGCAAAAAATCGTGACGAGCGTCGACTGCGCCAAGCTAACGAAAAAGCTATTAAACAAGCCATCTTAAAAGAAGAAAGAGGAAATCCATATTGGGAGTTTTCAACAATGATAAGAGATTATCGAGAAAAGTTAGATTTTCATCCTTTACGTCAAACAGATCACGTTATAGAAAATCAAATAACTGTTTGCGTTAGAAAACGTCCATTGAATGAAAAAGAAAGCCATATTCGTGAAGTAGATGTAATTACAATACCAACCCGTGATAGGTTAATACTTCACGAACCAAAAAACAAGGTCGATTTAACAAAATATTTAGAAAATCAACAATTTCGTTTTGACTACGTTTTTGATGAAACTGCCACGAATGAAACGGTTTATAAATTTACTGCACAACCGCTAATAAAAACAATTTTTGAAGGTGGAATGGCTACTTGCTTTGCATATGGACAAACCGGATCGGGAAAAACTCACACCATGGGTGGCGAATTTAGAGGAAAAAATCAAAACTTTACTAATGGAATTTACGGTTTAGTCGCGAGAGATGTATTCAACTGCCTAAACGAACCTTGCTATCGAAAAATGAACTACGTAGTGTCGGCTAGTTTTTTTGAAATTTATGGTAAATTGGTATTTGATTTGTTGGCCAAAAAGAAACGGTTACGTGTTTTGGAAGATGGAAAACAAATTGTTCAAGTTGTTGGTTTAACCGAAAGAAGTGTAGGTAATGTGGAAAACGTTTTGGAATTAATTCAAAAAGGTAGTATGGAGAGAACGTCTGGACAAACGTCAGCTAATTCCAACTCTTCGCGTTCTCATGCGGTGTTTCAGATATTAATTAGACAAATTGGAGGGTCGAAGAAACTTAAAGGGAAATTCTCTTTGATTGATTTAGCTGGCAACGAACGTGGAGCAGATACATCGAAATCTAACAGGCAAACTCGTATAGAAGGTGCAGATATCAATAAGTCGCTGTTGGCTTTAAAAGAATGTATTCGAGCGTTAGGAAAGAAGAATACTCACTATCCGTTTAGGGGAAGCAAATTGACGCAAGTGTTACGGGATTCATTCATTGGTGAAAATTCAAGGACGTGTATGATTGCATTGATTTCGCCCGGATTGGCTTCATGGGAGCACACGTTAAATACTTTACGTTATGCCGATCGAGTTAAGGAGCTTTTGGTAAGCGATGAAGATTCCAAAAATGGATCTCCATCTGATTCTCCTAGAACAAGCAAGACTGATAGATACGATGAAGGAGATTCGTCAACTGGTGATGATGAGATTGAATCGGAAGTTCAAGACGATAGTAAGTCGTTGATGGCATTGTCTGAATGGCAGGTACTGGAAAGTCATAAACACGTTATCGAAAGCTGCGTTTGCTTCCATAAAATGGCATGCGATTTGTATAATAAAGTTCAAAAACCTGGTTACAATAAGTTAAACTTTGCGGAAAATTGGAAGACCTTACTTCAAGAGGTTATTGACATACAAAAAGATGCGCTAATTAAAGTTACAGATTTTTGCAACTTACTTATGGATGGGCCTAAAAATTAAATGGTGTAAAATTTATTAAATTTTAGTTGCGGTTATTAAAGGTTTCTAATTGGTAGGTTTTTTATTCGACTATATTGGTGTAATGTTGTCCTTCGTTTCGTCATAACCATGTAGAAATTTCATGATTCAGTAATTAGACTGCTATAATCATTTATGTAAATGTATTAATAAATTAAAAATTTATGATCAACATTTATTTTATGATTGTTAATCAACGTTTTTGTAGAGGTCACATTAAAACTGGACGTATTTACTCTGCAGTTGGTAGATTAGAAAAAGAAGATCAACAAATAATTGATGCTGAAGTTTGCTAAAGAGGAAGTATAATGCTTATTTTTAAAAATCTCTAATGGGAAAAGTAGTTTGAAAGAGTTCTCACGAGAAACAAACTAATTCATTATCAAATGTGTAGTTTCACCATGATAATAAACAGATAACACAAAGTGTTGATACCGTGGTGACCAAAATTAAAATTTCATTTTATTGATGTAAATAGTAAATGGAAATAGTAATAATTATTAATAGGTATTATTATTTTAAATTATTTTGTAGTTTAGATAATGAAATTTTCATTTTGACACACAAATAAAACTGATTTTAATATTACCTATAATTAAATAAAGTACTTCACAGAATCAAAATTTATTCATACATTTTCTATATTTAGTACAGAAAATTTCAATAAGCTAATTCTTGATCATTAATCTTCTTCGGTGTCTTCGCTGTCTTCGGTCGTGGTGTAAACTGTATAGATTTCACCTTCCAACAGTAATTTTACTAGTCCATGTTCTTTGATATAATGATGTCCACTTCCCATAACTGCTTCCCAATTGGTACCTGGATATTGAATTCCGAGATATTTGCAAAGTAAAGTCATTCTATCAACAGGATCTTCTTTCATCACAATTGTTCGTTTTAAAGCTTCGGACACCTTCATTTGCCGATCTATCTTCATATTATGCGATTCGAGAATTTTAACCTTTGAAATATTAGTACATTGACTATTGTTTTACTGTGTGTGTTTCTTTATTACCTTTTCGGGTGTGTGTTCCATATCATCAGTTTTTATGACTTCACCTTCTTCATTGTACAACACTTTATGAACTTTGGCTGGAATTTCATAGTCCTTCAATAACGTCAAAAAATCCGATAAATCTATATCATCTAATTGATCAATTGCCCTATTTTTGTATACCATGTTAGAATTTCCATTTTCATAAAAAATCTAAAACATAAATTCTTAGTTGTTGGAATTCCATTTTTCATATCAAACAATTATAAAATTGCAAAGAGAAATTATTCGGAAATTACCGTCATATCACCAGTATAAATGTATTTACTTAAAATTGAACCATCTGCAGCAAATTTCTCTTGACTTACAACTGCCGTAAAATTTAATCGGTCAGCGAAAGCAAAAAGCAATTCAATACTTTTTTCATCCAAAGGTTCTAACACATCCAAATTCTTTGTATGGTCCTAAAATGAATTAAAACAGTAGTCAAATTAACTATCCCATATATATAAACTAACCTTTCCCAAAAGAGGTTGAAAACCAACAGAATCAGATTGGAGAAAATCACTATCATCATCGAAACGAGTTTGCGAGAATAAAACAGTTACGTTCAATTTCTCATTTGCAATTTTGTTTTGCAAATCTTCGAATCTAGCAAGTTCCTCATTGATTAAATTTGCTGTGGTTTGAGCGTCGTCCTATAGAAAAAATAATAGTTTAGTAAAAATTTTGATGTTATTTAATTATTCAACCGTCGTTCCCCATGTTCCACATATTGCTAAGGCTAACAACAACAGCACTGTTTTAACACCCATTTTGTAATGTACAAACCCAATGCAAGTTTAATTCTATTTTGTAAAGGTTATCAAAATATGTAACCTTCGTAGCCTTGGCCTTTGGTTTAGTAACCGTATCAACATTTTTAATTAGAATACTTTGAAGGTCTACGTTACTTTTTCAATATATATTTAATACTACAATATACAATCAACTTGCATAACAAAATTCAAGTTAACCCAGCAGAGTGCGATGGAATGAAATGTACGTAACTAAGAATAAGTAGTTTTGGGTTCGAATTCCCAGTCACTTGAAGGGCCAGTACTAATATCCTAATAGTTGACGTTCGTAATATTTAATTTACGGTTTTTATTATATCAATGTTATTTTGACGCTTAATAATGATATTGTATCAGTTACATAATTTTGCTAATATATTTTTGCTTTCTTTATCTTATTAAAATAAAACTAACTAGATTTAATTAATTAGTAATTAAAACATTTTTAACTGGTGTTGTTAATCTAAAAATCAAATTTAAAAATAAATTGATGATAATTGATAAGTGATAACTATTCGAATAGCTAAAGGTTTATTCGAAAAGAATTGATTATATTATTGGGCCTAATTAACTTGTTAATTATTTTATTTTGTTTTTATATATTATTTATATAATAAAATAGCAAATAAAATATTAATTGTATAAGTATTATGCTAAAATGAAATAAATTTTTTTTAAATATTTTTCAATTAATTTGGACACACTAAAACCAATTACATAATATTCTAAAATGATATACTTATGCAAATTAAAAATGCAATATATTGAATATAAATTAAACAATATATTTTATGCACTCCACAGTTTTCGAGTTATTGGTATATTATGTAATTCTAAACACGTAATTATTTATAATTATTTCCTGGTTATCATTAAAATATTGACCACTATAAAAATATACCTAGCAGGTATAGTAAACGTTATAACATACTGTATAATACATAGTATTTTAAGGTAATACTATAATCATACAGTAGTTAGTAATAGTATAGTATAATATAGAGAAGGTTGAAAGCCAATTTAATGCTATTACTTACAATTTCCATACTAACATCGTATGGTTCAATTGTTGCGTTCATCGGAACAAAGTCATTTACAGATATTGAAGTATTGATATAATTAACGTAAAATGGCACGAATGGATTATTATTTGCATCTCCCAATGTATGAAACCACCTGGTGGGAGTACAACTTTCAGATCCCCAATAACCACACAAAATATCGAGAGCCCACTCTGGACCACCTTCTTCAATTACCACTTCGGGCAAACGCACTTGTTTACAGGAATTAAACGTACCAGTCATGTAACTGTTACTAATATAATAATCGATTGAGTTTATATATTTGGTGCCTAAAATAACAGAAAACTAATTTAAAATTTCCTCATCTGTAGATTAATAACAAACCATTGGGATCTATTTTTACTTCAGTAACATTAAGAAAACGTGACTGTTCAGGAGAGCAAGTCAACGCACACACTTGTTTCAAAAAGTTGTGAAAACACGGTGTATCTTTGAGAATGGTCTCTATTAATCCGATATTTCTATCAAATGTTCTGGCTTGAGCAGTATCACAGCATGTTTTAATACCATCACTCTTATCAGTCATAAATTCTGGGCACCATTTTGATAATATTTTCTGGCCTTCGTGGTCTAGTGATTTTGGAAGACCATCATATGGGCAATTTTGTTTTAAACTATTTTTGGTAGCACACTCGCCATACCAAACACAATGCGGTGTTTTCTCCGTAGTTATTGACAAACCCTGTAATAAAGCAATTTTATTTCGGTTTTTTTTTAGCAACTTTTCGATAAAGTTTACAAAATACGCATATTAAAAAACCAAATGTGTCACTTATTGAAGGTATGAAACTTCTAATGTTATCTGGTCTATTTACAAGAAACTAATAAACCTGAAACTTTCAATATAAGGGCCCCTTACAGGTCAACATTGGTCCTGATATTGCATATTTTGTTTTACGTTATCATTTAATTTATTATGCTGTTGTTGGCAAACTTAATACTACTACATAATGAAGCCTCAAAACATATTTAGGTTTGGGCTCCAAAAAATCTAGATCTGCCACGGAACGTTACATTATATTATAAATGTTATTGAAAATTTTTACCTGCGAGATAGAGCATCCTATTATCACAAAACCAAGCAAATATAAAAGAAAATTTGACCAGCTTTTTTCAAAAAGTTCCATGTTCAATATATTATCTTAATTGAAATAACAATTTAAAATACTATTTACGATTAGATATTGGATATTATGACACGAGTTAGAACTTATATACAAACAAATTACCCCACTCTACAAGAACAATTAGATAAGCGTATTTAAACGTTTACTGAATTTGTTTTACGATGTCCTACATTTTCTGGCGTTGCAATGAAAAACTTATTTTTCTTGATTAATTTTAAAAATAATTAAATTACCTAATAGTTACTTATACAACTAGTGGTATAAATGAAACATTATCGCACTGGTGCGATCAGTAGAGTTGATGCGCCTGCTCCCATGAGGTTATAAAAATAACATTGATTTCAGTTTAAAAACATGGTTTAAAATAAAAATTCTTGTTACTTAAGTAGATACCCGTATAAGTCATATTGACATTCTTTACAGACCCTAGCATCTAGAGAAAAATAGAATTGTTTTGCAAAAACATTGCATTGAAAAAGTGTGTTTCTAAGACACAAATTATTATTTAATTAGGTAGTATATAATCGTAGCAGCAAAGTATTCAAATATATTTTTTGAATTTCTTCCGTGAGTAGTAGGGAGAGACCGGAAGAGCCTCATTTTAATAAAGCCTATAGTTAAGCTAATCTGACTGCTTGCGGTTTTGATTAGCCTAATTGGAGTCCCACAAATTAATTAATTATTTATTTTTAGGTGATATTTACTCATATATTATATTGTCAAGTTGTTCAAATTGTAAAATTTCGTTAGACAGATAAGTCAATTATTTGTTTTAGGACCGCTTATTTTGTGTCTATGAACATGTGTAGTAAATTACATCCTTGTAAGTAGACAATATTGTAAACTAACAGATTTTGAAATTTTTATTGAGAGAAATTCAATATGAGAAAAGGTTACAACACTTTCGTTGCAACAAAATCTTCAATAAGGTCCCAAAGTTGTGAAGATGTACTAAAATTATATCTTTTCTTCTTCTTCAACTGAATATATTCAGCCTAAGCCTAGGGCTTGCTATTTCCAGCCACTGCGTCGTTTCCTTGGCAGTGATAGATCTGTGAGCATATAAATTGTTTAACGTCCGATAGGTAGTTTGCTAGACTTGCCTTCAGACGAGCCTGTAACCCTGGTTTTTATATTAATGATGGCCATTCATTAACCCAGAAGGACCACCGGCTTAACGTGGCTTCCAAAGCACGGAGAATTAGTAATAAGAAAGTTGCCTTCTCCGGATTTGAACCCGATACCTCGCATTGGCAGTTGATGGCGTTACCTGCAAAGCAAATGACTGTCTCATATCTTTTCTTAAACATAGAAAAGACTTTCGGTGTTTGCAAGTATCAATATCAGTTGTAACCTTTTCATTACTGACAAGGTTTACAGTATTTTATTTGCTAAATCCCATCTCTACTGAAAGAAAGTGTCTGTCAACTTGTATTTTGTAAGCTTACCAGAGAGCTATTATTTTTTTCAGTTTGTGTGACCGACATTGTTCTGGCTTTTTGTATTCATTGGTTATGAAAACTTGTTGATTTGTAGTGGGTGCACCTTTTAATTGTGACACTGTATGTTTTCATTTATACTGTATGTATATTTTAGTACAGTCACATATTTTAACTATAGAACTGTACCTACAGCTTTTAAATTTTGTTATCGATTAAAATCACTTTATTATTTTTCTGCCTTTTTTTGTATTCTTTTTTTTTCAGAACAAACGGTTTTGCCTCCGCACTATATCGAGAGCCGATTTATTAACATTGTGGCTAAACAAACTTAAAAGGTTCTCTAGATTACAACAGACTTTGGTGTCTGTTTTGGCCAATCTTTGCAGTAAGGGTGGAGGCTCAGAGAATAGCGTAATCCAGACATTGTTCTAAAAATCGTTTACAATCAAAACGATATCGTTGATTTAAAATACTAATGTTTTACCTGATGAAGTTGGCGTTTGATTCGATGTCAATACCTTCCTAATACTTAAATGGGAAAGTAAAAAGCAAACAAAAAGGTATGTTTTCAAATAAGTATACAATGGAAAATTCGAGCAAATTTTTGAATTATGTTTGAATTTAATTCATAAATAATAATAACATTAGCACCTATGACACCATAATAAGCCAAGTCTCTACTGTATAGAATAAATTTAGACTACTTTAAACCATTTTCTGTTTTGACAATGAAAATTTGATATCAAAATACTTGAAATGCAAACAACAGCATTTATCTAAGGCAGGTCAAGATATTTCATATCTTAAAAATGCTTATAGAAGACCACATCATAAAACGACATTTGCACTGTTTCAAAAGACAGTAATTTATAAACAAATACAAGGATGATTATATTTGGCACGCCGTTGTAGCAAAGGGATACGCTGTTCAATCTTTGAAGAGTATCGAATTGATGGTTGGCAACGACCACTACTACTTATTTGCAACCAAGAAGTAAATTTTTATGCTGCAAAATTGTTGTTCCAAAATCAACCAATAGTGTTAATTTTTTGTTATTATTAGTTTTACAATAAAAATTAAATCAACTTTGCGTTTGTTATACAATTCCAAAATTGATAATGCTTTATCAGTTTGACTTTAATATTATTTATCTCTCATTAATTATATAATTGCAAAGAAGCTGTTTTATTTACCAAAATTATATCTCCTCACATTTTTTTTCTTTATAGATTGATTATCATTTGTATGAGACAAAAAATTATTCAACCGACCTGCAAAACCAAATTTTTTAAAATTAAAATGTACTGATATCAGAGCACGGATTGATTTCGGAACTTACACTACACCTGCAATTTTAAAGTCTTGCAATTTTGTATTTCCCCGTGCAGACTCACCGATTTTGACTTAAAATTAAATTTAAGTTTACTTCTTTCTTTTTAAATTTTTATTCGTAGTTCAAAATAGTATATTATACACCGAGGGAGTAAAGTGCCACTTTTCGTCATGAGGGTAAAGGTTTTTACCCGAGACGCAGTCGAGGGGAAAATTTACCCGAAGGACGAAAAGTCACTTTACTCCCGAGCGCGAATATACTATTTTTTGTATTTCCGAAAGCCAATTACAACATTAAAAGCAAGTACAATTAAACTTTCCTAACTCGAACTTTCTAGAACGATTTTAAATAAAATTTATGTTTTTAAAAATAAAAAGCTGTTTACAAAAAAGGGTCTAATACCTTCCTTGGAAATAACCATAAATCTTGACTATTATGTTCTAAAGTGTTCAACACACAACGTATGCATTTTTGGAATCTTAGATGTAGTAATAAATTTGAATCGTTGCTGCGTAACGTCAATAGAAAAAAAAGAATTTCAAACGTCAAACATTCATTTCGTTTTGTTCTTTCGTGTTGGTAAGCTAAAACGTTTCAAAAAATGACTTCTAATATTATTATTAACGTTATTTTTTATAGGTTGCGCTTATATTTGGGCTTGCAGGGGCATGCAGAGAAATAGAATTAGTTAATTTGGATGTTAATGATGTCAAAAAAATTGATTCTTTGACGTTGTTATGTTCGGTACGGAAAACGAAAACTACCAAAGACCGCTCATTTATCATTAAGAATTTTGAAGGTAATCCTGTGAATTATTTTGAAATCTGCAAATCGTATATGGAGTTACGAGAGCCCAATACAGGTCATTCGAGGTTTTTTGTGCAGTACAGAAATGGAAAATGTACTTCGCAAGTTGTCGGGAAAAATACTTTTGGGAAACTGCCGCAGAAAATCGCGGAGTACCTCAAACTTGATCATGCATGTGAGTACACCGGGCATTGTTTAAGACGTACTTTTTACTTTTCGTCTCGCTGTTTTACTTTTCGTCCCGCTACTTTACTTTTCGTCCCGCTCCTAAGAAAACTGGCACTTTGCTCCCGCAAAAGTGGGAGTAAAGTGACCGCTTTACTCCCGGAAATACAAAAAATTATTTATTCTTAATATTAAGTATTTTTCTTTTATAACCATAACTTTGACGGACAAAGCAAAACGTAAAACTTTATTATATTTTGTATGAAAGCTTACAATAGCAGCAAGGATCTGTTTTCTCGATAAATACAACAAAACGTAACTTAGAGATTACAAACTCAAACATAAACAGGTGAAAACTTTTATTCCAGATTATCTAATCGTAGCGTATATTAAATAGGTTAACTGGAAAAGTTTTTAAAAAAAAGTAAAGGTGAATGAGTTTATATGATTTTGGACAATGAAATGGTGTTTTGGAAGTGATAATTGAGCAAATATTGAAAAATCAAGTCGTAAAAATAATAATTGCACAATAATAATAATTAATCATTTTGGAAGAAATGTGGTGTGGATTTAATCAGTTTTTAGTATTAGCAAACCATATTAAGTAAACTGAACAATTTCAAAAAAAATATAATTTGGAGAGAAAGAAATATTAATACAGTTTTGAATAAAAATAAAATACTACTTATAAAATATTATATAATATTTATATTATACTATGTAAATGGCTATAGAAGATATAGGACACCATAGACACAGGACACAGACAGATAGGACATCCTATAGGACACGTGGATCAGGCCAAATCGTTTTATTTGATACCAACAATTTAATTGCAATATTTGCAATGTTTTTATGTAAATGATTATTTACATTTGGAGAACCTGAATTAGTATTCAATTCAAATTTCGCAAAATTTTTATTAAGGCGACACTACGTGATATTTCGCATGTATCTTCAATTATATTTTATTTCTTCTGAAAACTTAATTCTTAGCAAATTTGTATTCCAACAGGTTATTATTTTTAAATTAATGGATTTCCCGTTTTTAGTGCTAGTACTTGCCATTGTGTCAAAGAAAAAAATAAACTACTCCGTCTGGACGAGGTTCCAATCGTAGGAACAAAGAATACAGAATATTCGCAAATCATTCAGAAACTGATTATTCTGTACGTTAAGATAAAATTAAAGTTTTAAAGTTTTGCCAAAATTAATAATATAATTCTTCCCCTTCTTCTTTCGCTAGCCAGTTTTTGTCGACTAATTCTAATGTGTCGATTTTCACGTGCAACTCACAAACCTAAACCATGGAAGAAGATAATACAAGATATATTGCGTCACAGCCTATCTATAAGAACAGTAAGAATTGCAAGTTCAATTAAAGATATAAATAACGACAAATTCTTTTTGAGAAATCTGAAATTCTCAATGTAGAATAAAAATTTTCTCTAAAAATGAGTGGCTTAATTATTGTCAAAATAGTTTCTATTATCTTTTCTTGAATGTTTTTCGTTTTTGGCGAAATTTTCACTTTGGAATGAAATTTAAAGTAACATTTTTATATATTATTTTGTATAACGTATCGAGAATCTAGATCGATTATATAATTTGGAATCAAGGATTTTACCTGTTTATGTTTGATTTTGGAATCTCTAAGTTAATGTTGCAAGAAGGTTTACCAACCAACGGCGATACGCAAGAACATTTCTAACTCAGTAGAATTCGCAATTACTGTTTAATCACTTTATTACTATAGTTGAAAATTACTAATAAATAACAACAATTAATAGATTATACAATAAACAATAAGTAATATAATGTACTCACAATTCCTGACTGCTTTCCGTCTTTGAGGTTGGATTCCTGATTCTTGCTCTTTACTTCTTTTATCGTACATGTTCGTTTCAATTAACTTTCAAGTTTTCACGAACCATGCTTGCATGATACCCATACTACTTTTTAGAACATTACCAACTTAATTTGGCGGCAAAGTGTATTCAAACATTATTACCCTAAATTTGGTGGTAAAGTTACAGGGCAGTATTAAGGAAATAAAGATCAGAAACGCAACCTGCAAAGTTAGATGGCAGGAGCGTTTTCAGCCATCTGGCTTAGGGGGGTAATTTACCTATATCAATGTAAATTTCAACATAAATTGATCTCTTTTGTTGAAAAATAAAGGGTAAATAATAATTATTAGGGGGGGTAATTACCCAATTACCCCCCTCTGTAACCGCCAGTGTTAGATGGCGCGCAGAAGAAATTGAGAGTACGAGTTTGCCTGGAGGTCAATTGGTTGCTGATACATCTGCGACAGTTAAGTTTTGTAGAAATTATCGAAAACGGATCCTGATCACAATAAGCTTTCATACGCAGTATAATAAAAAAATTTTACGTTCTGCCTTTTTCGTCAAAATTATGGTTATGAAAGAAAAATAATTAATAAATATTAAGAATAAATAATATTTTGAACTACGAATAAAAATTTAAAAAAAAAGAAACAAAATCGGTAAGTTTTTCCGGGCAAATTAAAAATTGCAAGCCTTTAAAATTGTAAGTGTACCTACTTAGTGTAGGTCCTGAAATCAATCCGTTCCCTGATATCAGAACATTTTAATTTTTAAGAATTTGCTTATGCAGATAGGTTGTACAATTTTTTGACTCACAAAAATAATAATATAATTATTAAATAATAAGAAAGAAAAAATTCTATGTAAATTAATCGTGAAGAGATATAATTTTTTAAATAAAACAGTGTTTCTTAAAATTATATAATTGGTGAAAGATAAATGTCAAAGTCAAACTGATAAAGCATTATCAATTTTGCAATTGTATAACAAACAAAGTTGGTTTAATTTTTATTGTAAAACTAATGATAACTAAAAATTAACACTTGGTTTATTTCGGTATAACAATTTTGCAGCATAAAAATTTACTTCTTGGTTGCAAATAAGTAGTAGTGGTCGTTGCCAACCATCAGTTCGATACTCTTCAAAGATTGAACAGCGTACGCCTTGTATACAACAACGTGCCAAATATAATCCGTGTATTTGTTCATAAATTGCTGTCTCAAATCACTGCAAATATCACCTTGTGAAGTGTGTCTTCCATAAGCATTTTTAAGATAATCTGAAGCATCTAATTGCATGCTGGGTGACATATCATCTATCTTTGCAATGCTAACCTAAAAAATAAAGGAAAACAATTTATTAGCAAAACTTTGATAAATCATACATACCCTCACGGTGGAAGAAGAAGGTGGGGTGTAAAACTGAGCACTTAGCACAGACACGTAAGCAAAAACAAGGGCAAGACTTAATAACACTTTCGAAGCCATCATAGACCAAGATTTATGAATGAAGTGATAAAGTTAAACTACTGAAACTTATAAGGTAATGAAGTATGTATGAGGAGCAGACATTCTATATGCAGTATGTCCATTTTCTAAAATTTTCTCGAGAGCAGTAAAACTACCACAGGTTTAAATGATAAGTTATTAAAAACGTAATTTTTGCAATAACACAGTGTAAATTACACTATGAAGTATCCATAAATGAAGCAAATATTCGATTGGCGGTTTTGCAAAACAGCTAAAAAATGTATTGAACAAACTGCACTTTGTATTTTCTACATTGGACAAACTGCATATAGAATGTCTGCTCCTCGTATGTATTTCTCAATTTAAAGTCATGCGTGATAACCCGACCTTATATTATATTCGGGTTATTAAATAATATATAAGTACTAATTGGTAATAAAAATATATCTTTTTAATTTCGTTGTTTACTTAGTACACCAACAAAAGATAAATTTTAAACTTTTGATAGGTCTAATTAAATTTCCATTTAAATTAAAGTAAACGGAATCCTGTAAATCATAATCTACTTACTAGACCCACTTCCTTCCGGAAACTTATTCAAATTAAGCAATACTTTTTTTAATTTATGATTTAAAAAATTATTTTTATTCAACTTAACATTTGCAAAGATGAGTAATTTTCCAAGTATTTTCCTTTATTCCAACTTATTAACATAATCGCCTTGATTCAATTAACACAAGTGCGGATAGGTTGATTGTGTTTCCAATTTTAGATGTCGAGTTGCATTATGATAATCACTAATCACCATAGATCTGTCGCTTGATTTATTTCTTATAGGAAAATTGGAATTTACCTTTGTGAAATTGTTGTTGAAATGTCTGTTTATTAGATAAATTATTATTAGTTTATTGTTTTCATGAAATAATAAAATACTTCTCGTATCCAATATGGATTGGAAATTGTGACAATTTAATAAAAAATTAGAAATACTAAGTACTCACAGGAATTTGAAAATTGTTTGAATTAAAAATTACGTGGTCAGCAGGTTTTCTCAGAATTAAACAAGAGCTGAACCTAATAAATTGTTTTATTTTTCTACTGACGAGCAAAGTGAACTTTTCAGGACCATCTAAAATTTTCGTTTAATTATAATATTTTAGTTTATGCTGTTTTGTCCTGGTAAAATATTGTAGGTATATTGAATTGAGATTTAACACCGAATATAGAGTTTTCAGTCTAAGACGAAGTTGTGGTGGTAACACTTGATTTATATATTGCTCAAATTTGTTTAATAATGAAAGATTTGTAAAATTTATTAAGGATAAAAAGTAACACGTTTGTTCATGAAAATTAAGAATGGATTGTATATGTGCATCTCAAGATTTCAATTTTTTTTATCTAAGGTCCGTTGCATAATAACCGCTTTTATTTCACTAATTTGAGTTTTTTATTACTCAATTATATTATTAAAACTTATATTAGGGAAAAATTAAAAGATTTTCATGATTCTTTTAAGTCAAGTTTTAATTTTTTTTTATACAAACGATCTCATTAGTATTCTTATACGAAACTTGTAAACGAAGAGTTTTTATTTAGACCACATCTTTTTTTTTTAGACCAAAACACTGAATTTTTGGTATCTCAAAAAGATAAAGAAAAATTTTAGTATGCTTTTGTGTTGTGATGTTTAAAATGTTATAGTTTTGCTTTATGTTAAATTTTAGAAACCTTTTTTAAAATTTTTTTAATTTTTAATTAATCTTCCAGATATAAAGAAGAAATCTTAGCGTGTTTTATTCGGAGCAGAACTAATTTTTAATGAGCAGGGTTTTACTGGATTTCACATTACAAACTTTTCACAAAAAATGACCTTTTGGCATATAATAAAACTATTATAAATAAAATTTTTGGTATTACCACAAAATATTCTATGGTATTAGTAAAAGCAAAAATGTCACTTTTGTCAATTTGTCGCTCAAAAAGCGACAAATTCATATATTTCAGCTTTTAAACTTAAACTTATTTGATCTTTAAACTCAAATGCTGGAGAAGAGAGGTACTAATGTTAAGGAACGGAGTGCCAATGTCAAGTTCTTGCTCTGGTTTGGAAAAATTGTAAATCCGGGGCTGTAACGGAACGACGAGATTTATCGTCATTTGAAAAAAATTTCACTAAGCAATGTGAAAAGAAACTCAAATAAGAACAACTAATTTTTAAATCAAAAACTATTTTTGTTTTTGATTTTTTTGATTGATAAGTGTAAATTTACAATCTACGCAGTCTCATAATAATAATTCAGTAAATTTTTTTCTTTTTCTTCTTTCTTTCAAGATATAGGCAATATTTATCTGTTCTGCGCCATAGTTTTCTTCTACTCTTCGGAATATACAAAATGATCTTCTTTGGGATTTCGTCTTTCTTCATTCTATCGACGTGTGCTTTCCAGTTTTCTCTATATTCCGAGATCTTCTGATTAATAGAGAAAACGTACTTCATTGTGTATGTTTCCGTTTCTTATTCGATCCATTCTTGTTCAGCTTTTTCATCCAATCATTCAATTCATGAGACGAACTAATCTGTAACTTTCATTCAAAAACTTCTCCACTTCATTCTTAAAAATATTCTTAATTTATATTTTTTTCAAAACCGTTTTTGGATAAATACGGAAAATTATAGTTTGAATCATTGGTGTAGCTTTAAATTTCTGACTTTTTCAAAAAACAAAATTGGATTCTCGTATAATCTTTAATTCTCTTCAGCATCCTAATTGTACAAATTTATAATATCATACAATCATGAATTTATAATATCACGTTCAGATTCGCGTATTAACCACTTCAAGTCTACATTAATTGTGGATAGTAAACGTTAGACAAGAATGCAACATAGACATATACTACGGTAAAACATTTAAACTTCTATTAATTAAATATTTATTTAAATACCTGAGCGGAATACCAAATATATGATTTTCATACGGTTACGTTTTAGGAAAGTGCGATGCATTATAATTAAACAACGCAAATCGAATCACCTATTTCCACACAATTGCAGAATAACAAATGAGTTTATATAGCTTAGAGTGGTAAAAGGTTCTATAGCTCCTTATTGTAGACCTTTATATCTTTGGTGACAGATCTTCGACTTTTGGCGTTATTAATTTTATTTGATTGAAATCTTAAATTATAGTTAACTCAATACAAAGTTGTTTTTATTTGGGTTAATTTACAGTTGTTTAATTATATAGGTATATACGATATTAAAGTTAAACCAGATTAATTTCAAATAAAGAGACGCACATTGAATCACAACGATGCACATTTGTTTACAGTTTGTATAATATCGACACTGGAAAGGTCAAATGGAGTAATTCTCATTAAAAATTTGTTACATTTTAAGAGAGGAAAAACTAAATTAATTATTCAAGTAGTATGCATTGTTATGGTTGAAAACTTCAATGTTGTTTGACAAAATGTTTGTTTTGTAAATACAAAAAGATTATATTATGTAGTATATAGGGGATGACGTACTATTTAACGTAGAATATGTCCCCAAATGCACACTAATTCTGTCCGTCGCCCTTTGGAAGGCAATAACAAACCACATGGCTCTACTGTGCTAGGAAAGTCCTTAATTGTATTATTGAAAATCATAATATGGTATAAAATAAGTGAAAAGTCAAGCTTTTCTGCTTTCATGTGTGTCCACTTATACTTCCTATAATTTATGTAATTTTAGCAATGGTAATTTATACTCGCCGTTAATTTTGATATATCGGGCTTTTAAAATATAATTATTTTATTATTTTATTGGCATTGTGACAGTTTTTAACACTTAGCCCTGCGGTCGCGGTTTGGTTCCAAGTTTCAACTTCGGTTTCATGAGCTGACATGTCTGGCACGCTGCATTTAATCGCTTTTACTTCAAACCCTGCAAAGAAAACGAACAGAGACATACAACACTTGGTTAAAACAAAAGAATTGAATTTTAAAACCAATTTTCAGAAAACCTGTAGACGGTAGGATATTTTCGATGGCAATTGCAGTAAGCAAAAGAATACCTTTAAGAAAATTTTGAAAATATAGACGGCATCGAAAAATGTAATATGTATAATAATAATAACACAATTTTGTATCAATTTGCGGGAGAAAGTTACCGCCCCGAAACGCCTTTTCCGGTAAAATAACTCAAGCAAATTCCGCATAGAAAGAAGCTTTACATTACGCTCAAAATCCATACAAACGAGGGGAATTCTGTAAAAACAATGGTACACCTTATGTATCGCGCTTTATGAATCAAGTAATCCCCGAAACCGGCCTACTCTGACGCGCTTGCGATAAATGATATCTTCTCTTTCTATCTCCAAATTCATGAAATCGTTCCATCTTTTACCCACTCGATGGGAAGGCAAACCACATTTTCACCACACAATGCTTTTACTGATTACAACGTTTCTGTTAAACCAGTTGTGTTTTGACTGTCGGTGTAAACAGATCTTAAAAGGCAATTTACGAACCGCGAACGTAAATATTCAAAAGTGCGCATGCGACGTCTTTAATATTTTTTTAAATTGCGCGTATTTTAAAAATTTTCGCGTAACTCTGCATAACTTGGTGAGCAACAATTGGAAAAATGCAATACTGTTTCGACATACCTATTTGATCGGTCGCCAAAATGAAATTTGATTATTTGTGAATTAACTTTTATTGAATATATTAAAAGACAATTTTCGTTGAGTATGACAAGTGTCTGACGTAAAAACCCGGCGATTCCCGTTAACTTACATGAATCATCACAAACATAAACGTGAAAGTCGTTTAGTTAATAAATAAATACTAAATTAATCGTTTAGTTTTAATCCGGAAAAGACTGAAATTCCGTGTTTTTGTTGTATCATAATGGTATCGGCACAGAATCTTTTAAAAACATAAGATTCTCATGGTTATAGAGAAAACGCCGAATTTGTCTGGCTACTCAGGTGAAACCTTTAACAATAGAAAAAAGTGCTTTAAACTAAGACGAAGAAATAATCACGCCGCCACGGCCACGAAACTTGTTCTCTATGCATCTACCTATTGGCTTAACGAATTGCTATTCGGTGTCGGAAGAAGCGTGGCCGAAAATTTCGATGATGGAACCCTCGGGGGGTTACACAAACAATCAAGATCCATGGTGGACCGAACACTTAATTCATGAAATTCAAGCGGAACATCCTGGTGAACTTGTACGTACTGGAAGCCCTTACTTATTATGTTCCCAACTACCGTCGCATTGGAGATCTAATAAGACTTTACCAGTAGCATTTAAAGTTGTAGCACTTGGTGACGTGGGGGACGGTACCGTCGTCACGGTTCGCGCTGGTAACGATGAGAATTATTGCGCCGAGTTAAGAAACTGCACGGCTGTTATGAAAAATCAGGTCGCTAAATTCAACGACTTGAGATTTGTTGGAAGAAGTGGAAGAGGTAAATTTTATTCTTTGTTCTTTCTTTAGTTTAGACAAATAATTAGATATAGTCATATTATAACCTTGCATGTTTTAACACTTGAGAAATGTTTTGATCTATTTACCCAAAATAGCTGTAGGTAAGCACTGCGAGACAGAAAGAGAAAGTTCCACAGTTTAACACTTTAAATAACTATTTCTGCGATAATTATTACAAAAAAAATTTAATTATTGAAAACGGGGAGTTGCGTCAAATTAAAAAGCAGACTTGTGCAAAAAAATTAGCGGGAGCTTACTTTAAAATTACGTCAAAATCGATTCGACGACGTAATTTGCTTGATTTGATAACCCACGTAATTTTTGCAAAATTTTGAGTTGTTTGTTTTAGTATATACTACAGCTAATTAATTATAAATATGACGGACGCGTAGATGTGCATAATGAATATTCTTACATTGTTAGGAGCTTTCGTTTAAATCGTGAAAACGTGTGTGGCAAAAACCTCAACTCGCGGCATCTTTTCTTGTAATTCGTATGACATTAAGGAGTTGTTAATCATTTTCATATATTCAAAAGGACGTCCGAGTTAGCATTAATAGTCTTCATTGCTCATAATCACGGACAGTTATATGAAGCCAAGTTTTGTACTACCTACTAGTAAAATTTTACTTATTTTAAGTTATTTTTGTGTATTTGTAATCTTCAGGAAATTTATCAATTTATTTTGCCGGTTGTTGCGGTGCAATGAGGATTTATGGAAACCTGGATGTGGTTTTTCTGACTTTTGATAAGAAAAAGTATACGTGTGGAGAATAATGAGGTTTTAATATTGTCTTAAGAATCTTTCAGAAGCCCAAAATTAGAAATGATAACACCGAAGTAACCAGAAGGATATCTTTATCGCGTGCCAACAAATTCGAATTGTTTCTCATTTTAATTTTTTATCAAGAAACGGAAGTACCTTAAATTTTACAAAAATTCAATCCCGATTGCTTAACTAATTTTTTTCGTTCCGAACCAAAAATTATATGGCCACATGTCAAACCGCTACAAATATAATTAGTAAAATTTGTGGCAAGCCCGGCAGCGTAAATTATACATGTCTCTCTGTTTGTACCTACATATATCTTTTTGTTTTTAAAACCACACTTTTGGGTATTGACCACATGTCTTCAAATTGTTGCAATTACTACGTATAAGTTCCATTTTAACGCGTGCAGCTTATTAAATGTTAAATTATAATGTCGTAGTAGCAAAATTTTGCACGAATATCCAAGCTACAAAGTAACTTAATGATAATGATTGTATCTACCTGTGAAAAGGCTTTTTAAAACAAACTTATGTTTTTCGATAAGTAATGCAAATTTAGCACTTAACAGGTACGTGTAATTTCTGCATAATTTGGAATACCCGCTAGTAAAGAATTCGTTCCAAAAACATTACTGCTTTAGGGAGGTAAAGTTCAATTTTGTATAAATTATCTATACTTACATAGTACATTAAAAACAAAACAATTATTTTCTTATAAACTCTTAGAAAGAGTTTCCATCACAACATTGACTTTGTTTTTGCTTTTTAAACAATTATAATAATATAGCACTTCCTTTGAAACATTGATTAGATAACTAATATGTAAATGTTTAAGTAAATAATTTCTATAATTATTGTTAAATAGACGGAACGCAAGCTATTTAATTAAGGAAGGTATTTATTATTCATTATGCCCTTAGTACATACCAAACTACACAATAAAAGGAAGAATTAGTACCGGTATAATTTTGAAAAAAAATTGTTCAAAATTCAGAAATTACTTAAATATTTAATAAAAATGCGGTAACACATTACTTTAATTTTACAAAAATATATAGCCAAAAATAAAGAAATTTTTTGAACTGATACTAATACAATTTTAAAGCGCAATTTAGTAATTAAGAGCAAGGAAATTGTATTTCTTTGTTTAATTATTTTGTCAACTATAAAAGATAAATTCTTTTGGTTAGTGATAAAATTGTATATTTATAACTCCTACAGTATTATAATACAGCCTATTTTGCCTTTGTTTTAAAATTTAAAAAGGTTTCCCGAAGCCTCTAAAAATGACCGCCATTTTGAAAGATTGGTAATATTTCTACCATAGTAAAAGTTGCTAAAATTTTTAGTGTGAGAAGAATTATTTGAATGCTAACAATTAGAAACATTAATGTGGTTTGAGAGAACCACAGCTAAGGACACGATTCACACATTACAGACTATTTACTGAAATTATAGGAATTAAAACCTCTAGCTAATGTGTTGCATGTAGGATAGATTATTTTTGCACAAAATTTAAAGTAACTAGTTAATTTTTTTGAACTACATACGGACAAGACTAAACGGGTAGACGGATATCATCGAGAATATATCGCCATCTAAAAATTATGGAGTAGGTACATATTTAATGGTAATGTTAAAATTACAAAATTGGTACAAATTTGGTATATTTAAATTGAGCTTCAAAAGTTAGGTTTAAAATATTTATGTATAATGGTTTGGAATGCACGTGAAAAGTTATTCGGTAAGAAGCAGCTACTGATTTGTAATTCGGCCTGATTAGTTAAAAAAAGACGATGATTATAAATATATTGAGATGAGAAGTTTACCGAAAAATACTAAAATATAAGTTATGGTAATATGATTTTTTCTAACCACTCAACGATTAAGAAATCACGTTTGCGAGAAAAAGGTTAAATCCGTAATTTATATTATCATATCATTTACTTTCGTCAAATTATTATTATAAATTGATTAACATCATTAAATTTTAATAACATATCATTATATAATTAAACGTGCATTTATGTTTCGTGTGTCTTTAACTCCTTCAAAGCTTGAAGTGCAGTCTGTCTGGACTGGAACTAATAGTTCTAGGTTTGGTTCTCATTTTTTTCTAAATACTTTTAGTTCCATGGTTTTAAATTCACGGTGAACTAATAGTCATAATGAACATTTTATAGCAAGAGTATTTTTTCACATTTATTCCTTAAAATTTAGGAAGCCCTATAAACAGCAAACCCAAAAGACTATTACAAGTCAGATGTTATTATTACAACTTGAAAAGATGCTGTTAGTCCGGAGGTAGCACTCGACTACCCAAATGAATGTAATAATGTAAGTGAGACTCTTGGTAAAACTAGCAAAACTTAAAACAAAATTTAAAAAGAAATTGCGTCTACGTTTTCTTTTACAATTTACATACGTTTCGAGGTTTATATTAGTGTAAGAAAAAATAAATTAACTCACCTTTTACAAATAATTTGTATCATCATCAGGACATAACTTGACATTTCGAATGTACATAGAATGTGACATAGAAATTATAGGGTCTTGTTTTGCTGTGGTAGTAGCTGGCAAGAACCAATTAGATTAAAGAATTTTCTTCTATCCTTTTTTCTACAATTAAAAAATACTTAAATCTGAGCAAGAAAAGACGCTAATGTCTATTTGAATTTCACTTTAGGAAAAGGTAAACTTTTCAATAAAACATAGATAACGCCGAAAAAAATTTTAACTTTGGTAATATTTTAACCGCTGCCACTGAAACGCCTTTTTGCAATTCGACGTCTCTATTTGAGGACAAAGAGTAAAATAAATCCATATTTTTGCTGGAAGTTGTGTAATATCCAATTGATTCATGATTTTAGGTACCATGACTGGATAAAAACCAGATCAGTACTTTAGATTAGCTACCTGCGGCTGCTTGTTTAATTGGTTGTTTCCTTCTGAAAATTCTAACAATTAAATTATTGTATTGTTTATTTTTCGACCAATGCTATCAATTATACCATTCGATCGCATTAGCAAAAATATTCAAATATTTGGGATAATATCTGTATATTATAATTTTGATCTAATTACACGATGGGATTGAATCAAAATTTAGTTCCATATATTTACAACTTATTAAAAAAGTAAATATTATGTGTATTGTTATTCATTACGACAACTTCTTTTAACTATCGCTTAAAACTATTGAAGACCATTGATGGATCTATTGATATTTTGTCTTTTTATCATACAATATTAATAAAATGTTACTGTCAAGAAGTTTATCCACAAATGCATAAATTAACGCAAAGAAAATGTTTCAAAAGACCTGTTGATTTAATATAATTTTCTAGGAACCTTTACTCATGGTGAGGAAGCATATTATTTCTCATCGGAATATCATCGTGATTTGCTACTTTAATAAAAAAAATACATTTTCAATTAACTGTTTTATAAATCTCACAATTTTCATACACACTGTATCAAAGAGTTACATGGTATGTATAATCGTTATGAAAAATTACTTGGTACGTATGAAGATACTCAATGATTTTCAACCAAACAACAGAATTGTAATATAAATGTATGTACATAGTTTAATAGTACATAGTATGAAAACATAGTTCATTAATTGCCGGCTCTACCTTATTCAGCTAATATTTTACAACCTACAAGAATTGCCCTGTGGTTTAGTGCATTATACTTATTAATTGTTCATTTAGATAACTATTCTTAATTGCTATGAACCATTAAATATTAAATCTATGAACGTCATTCATTGAATTTATTAACATTATTGGTTCTATTTACAATATATGAAAATTAAATTAATTTCCGTAAAATGCAAAAGTTTAATTGTTTTTTGAAAAATAATAATTATTATCTTTATTATATTGCTTAATCTTTATTGTACTGTGTGGGCTGTACCTCCTAACAGCACCTATGTTTAAAATAGCTGAGCTAGAGATTCAAACCAAAGCCAAACTTAATCCTTTTGCATTACTAACCTAACAATCCACTAATTTTTGTTTCATTCGTATTAAAATAAAATTCAACCCAGCACAAAACTACTAGGGAGATAAACGTAAGCGACTACAAATAAAGGTTGATTCCCATCACTATACGCTCCATCTACGTTCAATTTCCGTTTCAAACTGGAGAAATTAAAATATTATTTAAATAAAGCCAAGGAGACGAAACGTATAGTGAGAATTAGCCTTTACTCTATTGAAGTAGTTGTAAGTTTAAATTCCTCAGTCGCCTGTTGGGCTAATAAAAAAAACAAAATATTCAACTCTAACATATCTACTTATTAGAGCAAACAAAAAATATTCAACAAACTAACAACAATCATAAAAACTTTACATTTGGATGTACTAATAACCTAGTAATTGATGCACGTTAACAGTAGATGAAAATCAAAAGAAATAAAAGTTCAACATTTTAGGCATTTAGTGATTGACTATTGGCAAAATGTAAAATAAATTTTTGGTAAACGTTTTCAACATTAGGTGTAATTTGTTGTGGCAAACAAATCTTCCAAATGATTTGGCTAAATTATCAAAATTTTATGTAGTTGTTCAAAGAAATTATTAACCCATCTACGAAAGTAAGGTATCCATTTATTTTCGGTTTACCTCCAGTAAAAAAATATTATTAAAATTAGTGGCCCTTTACTATTAGGTTTCTTTTTCAGTACATAAACAGTAGTAATAATCGTGATATTGATTGGTCCAATTCACGACAAAAGCGTCATTTGACCAATCGTTAAAAGTAGCGTTAAATCATTTACGATGTGTATAAATTTAATCAGTAGCTGTGTACCTAAGCATTGGTATCTAAATGTACAAAGGTATATTAAACTCAGTCTATTTATTGATGATAACTATAAAATCGATATTGCGAATTATTTCAGGAGAATAAAAGCGAATCAAATTTCAAATCAAGATTTGATTGATTTTTTAAACTAATAAGTTAATTTTAAGCTTTAACTGCTTTATTCTATTTCAATTTTTCTTTATAATAATCAACCAGATAATCAATCAACCAATAATTCAATCAATTTATGATTGAAAATTAGGTATAATTGAAGGCGTGAGTAGACAGAGGTGTTAAGCGACTTGAAATAAAAGCTAGTTTTTATTTTGTAATAAATAAAGGCGTTAGAACACTAATACGTACCTTCCATAAAATGCATTCATTATTTCAGTGTAATGTAATAATAATATCAGGAAATTCTATATTTAAAATCTTCTGTTTTAATATTACGCCCTAGAGAGAAATTTCTTACTTAAAATTTGTTTTGCTTATTAGAATAACCGAATCTCTAGTTTCTTTATAGCTTCTTGCCAGAGAAGACTAATTGTCTCGGTAGCGTAGTTGGCTTAGCACATATTCACAGAGTATGCCAGGATTCAAATCTATACTAAACATTTTTTCATCTTGCTAAATTGGGGTCCTCGAAAAAACAAAAAATATTTTTGCTTGTTCTTAAAATGAAGAAATTAAGGAATTTTGACCATCAAGTAAATTTTAATGTTGCGCCTATTTATTTTCGCCGGTATCCAACAAATTCGAAGTTATTATCTTTAGGCATTTTCAATTAGAATAATTTCGTAATTTTTAATTTGTAATTTGTCGAATCTTCAGTCATTACTTTATAAGTAGTGGTAGGTACTATTTTACCAAGTCTTCATTTTATCTTCATATTAATTTTTGTTCATAATGACGGTTATATTCTTTATCGGCTACTAACTTCTGGGTGTTCTTTAATGGGTTTCTTGGTTTTAATATTATATATTTATTATGTTTGCTGATATTGGTTCTTCTTTTGTAGTTTGACAAATATTTTAAAACACTAATTACAAATTTCCATATTTATTGCCAGTCTTGTCATAACATAATACCGGTAGAAAAGTTTTTTCTCGTGGAAAAAATTGTAAATTTTACTTAATTACTTAATTACAATTTTACAACTTTATGCCAATGTTATTTTAAGGGGTTACGTACAGTCATGAGGTCGAAAAAAAGCAGTTTTTTGAGATTTTTTTTCTAAGTTATGAATAAATGTATTTATTTGAAAGTTTTTCTACATGAAAGACCAACATTTAAAGAACATTTTAGAATTTTAGTTTTAAAAAAACGTGTACAATTAATCAGCTGGTAGTAGTTTCTCGTACACGTTTAAAAAAAAAGATGATTTGCGGTGCGTAAGATTAAATAAATTAAAAAAGTAAAAAGATATGGTTAATCTCGAGACTGAACGAATCCATTTTGAAAAATATGAAATTTTCCACTTTTGGGAAGGTGTTGAAAAAAAATTTACGATTTTTAGCCAAAAAATTTGCCTATAATTGCTTGTAAACAAAAATTAAATTGAAAAGCATTAATCGTTCAGTCTCGAGAAATATTTATATTTAACCTGTGTGTGAAATTTCATCATGATTGCGGAAGTAGTTTTTGAGTTATCTTACGCACGGACTTTTAAAATGTAGTTTTGAGTTAAACACGTCTGAAGTTTTCCGTTTGATATAAGTTTTATAATAATTGTTACTCTCATTAGCTTATAATTTTGCGAGTTTTACTCCGATGGACTTGAAACTTTCACATAATATTTCTGAGATGCTGTACTTTCATATGAAAAAATAAAAAAAAAACGAATTTTTTAGAATTCGTGACTGTACGTAAGCCCTTAAGTACTCGTCTTTAATTTTTTTTTATTTTAGTTTTTGCGATATTAGGTATTTCTTTCTAAACTAAAAAAAAGGAATGTAATATATTTTAAGGATTGTTAAAGGATGTTTTCAGACTTTACATCCAACAAATATATAATTTTAAATAATACCTACTTATAAATGATTAACAAATGACAAATACCGGGTGCTGAATGAGTTAGGCGAACATAGGATATTAACATGTAAAAACTTATTTTTGCAAATTCCTGCTTCCCTAATTATTTTAGAGAAAAATTGAAAGATACAAATATAATGTAGAAATATAAACTACGCCTGATAAGAGCATTAGATTTTATCTAGCTTTTACGTAAATGATCATAAAATCTTTTGAAATTATTAAAATTTTTATTTATCAAACTGGCCATGTATAAGTTTCCAAGGTAATATTCCATTTTATGAAATTAAAATTTAATAAAGTGCAAAACTGTCAACAACGTGCAATTGTTTTTTATTACTTATCAAAAATAATTACCTCGGAAACTTCCATGGCAAGTGTGATAAATAAAAGTTTTAACAATTTCAAAAGAATTTTTTGACCATTTACGTAAAAGCTAGATAAAATCTAATGCTTTTATCATTCGTAGTTTATATTTCTACATTATATTTGTGTCTTTCAATTTTTCTCTAAAATAATTAGGGAAGCAGGAATTTGCAAAAATAAGTTTTTGCATGTTAATATCCTATGTTCGCCTAACTCATTCAGCACCCGGTATAAACAGATACTTAAAATATTCTTGAGGTCAATTCAGAACTTAATTGAATTTGGCAATAAAAGCTTTACGTGGAATCCGAACCACGACACCAATATTTTTTTTTATTTTGATATCAACTGGAAATCTCACTTATTACCCTAAGATTAAAAACCCAACTCTCCACTTAACACCAACCATGGCCAGATTAAGCTTTCGTAAAGTCCGGGAAAATAAAAAAAAAGTTTAAAGAAGTCCTTTAAACATAAAAATGTTCACTTGACAAAAACTACCTGCAGTATTAATTTATTGTTATTAACGTACAAGTTCATTAAAGCGTAAGGAAATTCTTTTACATATTACATACAGATAATTAAGTTTTATTCCATACCAAAATTTAATAACAAATTGAAAATTATGTATTAACATCTTTATTACATAATAAATTATATAAATAATAAAATTCTACACTTAACAGTGCTATAAACTAAATATTAAAGTATACTTCCAATAAATTAAAAGTGTACACTAACTAAATTGGTAGATCCCCGTCCAAATAGTTAGGTTTTTTTTTCTCGGACATTGCAATTACGCCAGTTCAGTTTCCTTCAGAAATTTCAGGTTATTATTTTTCTGCATTCTTAATATGATAATAAATTAATGTCACCATTGCAAATTATATGATTTTCCTCGACTGCAAGTAAATCTTCATAAAAATTTTATCCCATAATGGTCATGGAGCGTGTAATAATTTCTATTAGGTGAACTTGGATAAACTCATCAATTAGATAATGATGGATTATGATGAAAAACTCTGTGGTTTAAACCTTTAAAAACATGATTTTAGAAGAAGCCGATGTTTTCCCATAATTAAATATCAGTTCTAGTAAATAAAAGCAGCTTTTTAGCAATATTTGGTAGATATTACAAAGGTTACCAAGAAAATTTATTGTCTTCTTCGCTTCACTCACTATGTTCAATGATTTATTGTTCTGGTACCTAACTCTTTCTCGGTCGTCTCGCACTTCGTCTTCCGTCTGAACCCTCGTACTGCCACTCATTAGCTATTATTTCTAGGTATTCATTTTTCGATTATCTTACATTCAAGTTCACAAAAAAAAATTTAAGTATATGAACATGATTCTATTTCAACTTTTTTCAATTCTTTGAAGTCCTTATCCTTATAATAAAGTTCTCATTTGTTTGGAGACATTGTAACCAAATCATCCAAATTTCAATTTTTGTTCAATATTCCACATACTTAAAAGATGTACATCTTTTAACATTTTCATATCGTTTGAAGTTGAAGCGGTGGAGCGCCCCTAGTTTTAAAAATAAAACGTGAAGTATTTTATTCTTGATTGAGAATAAAAGAGTTTTGTAGTTTCTTGTTATCTAAGGACTTCAAAAGCAGCATACTCTTCTGATACATCCAGAAGGCTGCTTGGTCTCTTGTACATCGTCAGATGATGTACGAAGGGATGTTTAGTATCCACACATCTATCCTATTTTTGGTCAATTTCTGGATGAAATTCTTCAGATATTTCAGCTCAGCATTGAAGTGAAGTTGAAGGTTTGTAATATACCATAGAGCATCTTAGATTTTATGGAGGCAGGTGCACTGAAAAATTTAATGAAATTTATTTATTTGGTTTTTTTGTTGCGAAAGCTTACGCTGAGGCCTCAAGAACTAATCTTTAAGTTATAACCATTTTTTGGATATTCCTAACCTAAAAATATCACTTTCCTTTTGTTCTTTACTGATGGTTTATATTCCGAATAAAATTTTCCCATTTTAAATGTCAACCAAAATGCTCTAATTTTTAAAATTTCTAAATATACAAATTTACTTTTTTGACTATTTGCGACGCACATTGAAACAACGCAAACGGAATCACATAATTTAACAAAATTCCATATTATTCATTTCTGAGTCGGGAAGAATTTTTTTGTGTTATTATGTCTGTACAGTATTATTTAAATTACTATTATACAATTAAGCGTACTATAATTATTTCTTATGTAACAGATACTGTTACTGTAAAAATTCTTTTATTTGAATGCTAAATCTTCAGTGGGCCGTGAATAGTATTGAAAACAAGTTCAAGTGTTTTGGTCTGAAATTGTAATCACCATGCCAAAGCAAATCGTTAAGAAAGTATTCGCTTTTATAGTTTTGTTTAGTATACTGGTACATTCTGTATAGTATTGTGTGAAAATAATACCCATCATTCTTTACAAAAGAAAATGCTAAATAAATTTTCGTTTCAATTTTTGAGTTATATACTCTTTTTGATTTGGTAATAGTGACTACATTAATAAAAACTACAAGTAGTTTAATCAATGAAAAAAATTATGTTACACATGGTTGATTAAAACTGATGAAATTATTTGAGATATTTTGAAATAGCCATTCCATTTTTTGCATTTTTTCAAAAGGGAATAAAATGGACAATGCAAGTTAAGAGATTAATTGTTTTTTTGCAAAGGATTATTTTCGGAGCCAAAACCCGTATTCTTAAAACTTACTGCAACTTCAACTTCTTCATCACTAAGCAAGATTATCAAAAAAACAAGTAAAATTTTGTCTTGTTAAAATTAAAATTAATAAAGCTCAAGGGAGGAATGGCAACTGACATCAAAAGATGTCTTAATAGATGAAGCAAACTAACCGACCTACAAAGTGAAAAACTTAACCACAAATCTGATCAACATTGAAATTCCGTGTGATGGATTAAATTTCAATTTTATTTTAATTTAATAATATTTATTATTTGCAGGAAAATCATTTTCAATAACTATTACGATATCCACAAGTCCTCCACAAATCGCAACTTACAACAAAGCAATTAAAGTGACCGTCGATGGACCCAGGGAACCCAGATCGAAAACGAGTAAGCTACTTTTTTGTTATCTTTTTTGTCTTGTAAGTTATCAAAGCAAATTATCTTGTGCGAAGTTTGCGTGTAGATTTTGATTTAATAATTCAAAATAACTGAAGTTAATTATATTAAGAAGTAATAATGAGCCAAATTATCTATGAAATCTCAAGAATTTGTATAACTCGTAATAATAATTAAGCTAAAATAATGTTCTTGTATGAATACAAAGGAAGATACAAATAGAATTTAGTTGTTCCAATATACCGATACGTTATTAATACTAATTTGTGTATAATAATGTTATGTACCTACTACAGAAAATTTCTGGACTGATCGATAATTGGATTTCATGATTCGTGATTTCAGTTGTCTATGATTATAAGAAATCAGAAGCGGAGTTCTATTAAACATTAAAGTATTTGCCGAGCGCTAACTGCAGAAAAGGTATCATTACCCAGTGGTTTAGTGGCTAATTTACTAACCTAAACTCGTTGCTACCGTAAACTTTTTACTCTTTCATTGAATTCAATTTAAATTTTTTAAATTGGAATTTAATAATTTATTGAATTGCTTTTTTTAAATTAATTTTCCTTAAATTAAAAACACATGTTTGTAATGTACAGGAACTGAAGATTATTCAAAATGACACATAACAATTATTAAACATATGCTTACAATAAAAACTCAAAGATGTTATAGAATTTCAATATACAATGCAATTTGGATACTTTAATGTTTGGACTTTCGTGCTTTAGGGACAATGGGAAAATAGTTGGATAAATTTGATACTAAAATTCACTGAAAATAAGGATTATTATCTTTCCAACACCCCTAAGTAAAATATACAGTTTAAATTGAGGTAATTTACAACACGCAAAGCAAATATGGCGTGTCACTTTGGTTTCGCCTTATTTACAGTTGGATTTTTCATGCAGCTACTTTATACTCGCTCCTTCATATCCTTTGAAAGGTATTCATATCTCTTTTACCATTGATTAGTTTTAAATATTTAATTAGTTCTCACAATGGTTACATATGCAATAATAAACATTGAGAATTTAAAAAAAAAGTTAAAAAAACGTTAACCGTACATTTTAACCGTATTAAAAAGTAACAATTTGGGTGACCCAAAATACAATTCTCTGTGGAAGTCACTCTCTTTTGCGACAATTTTTACAGCTTTTAAGTAGGCGCATCAAAAGCTTTCAGCAAAACTAGTGAAAATTTTCATTTCTTCAGTTAAATTTTGAAAAGTTAAGATTGGCAGTGCCCGCCTAGATCGCTTGATTTAACCACTCCTGTTTTCTATTTGTGGAGCTATCTATTACTAATAATCGTAATAACACATTCATAAATAATCGTCCACCACTAATACCACAATTGAGCGTGCCTTATTTTCATGCCATTTTTACACTATTTTTCGCACGTCCATATTATAATGCACGAGAAATATTCAGTATAATAAACTCACAGAAATTTTAAAAGCACATACAAACGATGAACATTTAATTAAACTACAAAAAAAATTTCTTGAAATTTCAATTCCCATATATCATAAAAAAGTTGTGCGATCTTTTCACAACTCCACAGATTTATCTCCACCATTATACACATTTACAAGATTTTCGTACTAGAAATGAAATCATTTAAAAGACCTAATTTTAGAATGCTATAGTCAAGTTGAAAATAAAGTTTTTCCAACCTTCCGGAGGGTAGCCATTTTTCATTCAATATCTGCCCAAGAAAGCAATGATTTTTAGTGTTGGTCCCAATAGCGACATTTAACAGCAAAGGCCAGAAAGTAACGTAAAAAATATCTTTTAGAGATACTTCGAAATAACAATATTATCTTACAGTCGTTGTCATGGAACTTTGGTGTTAAGTTATCTCAATCAAAGCAATCACAGAAGATGCTTTAGTTGGATAATTAACTGTGATGCTTTACATACGATGACGTAACACCAAAGTTTGGTGGCAAAAACTATATATTATAATTTTTTTTGATATATTACAACCAGCAAAAGGAACTGGTAAATTAAAAAAAAATTTGCACTGCTTTATTTTTATTATATAAACTGAAAAACAAAACAAACAAACAAAATTTGTTTAAAAAGCCGTCTGTATGTATTGAAGATCATTTGCGAATCACCCTATACATGAACCAAAACAAGCAACGACACAATTGTATCTAATTTGAAAAAAAAACATTACTTTCCCAAATTGCTTTGAAAGGTTTTGCGTTTTCACCAATAGTTTTACAATCGAAATCAAAATAAAATTTGTAATTTTAATATACTTAAAATGATTACTTTGTTGCATATTTTATGAATATTCCGAGAAATTATTCACTACCAAAAATGATTTATTCTGTGAATAATATATCAAGGAACACTAATAAATTATGTAGTTACAAATTTTTAAAATTCTTTATCAAAGTGGGTCAGGAAGCGATGATAATTGCTCGTATATCACCAATCTTCTAAAAATGAGCAATGGGTTCATAAATAAATCTCGAAAAGCGAAACTTTGTGAATTAAAACTTAACTTACTTTCCTGTGCGATAAAATTAGAATGGGGTTGGAAGACCTACCGTTTAACATCAAGTTTGAAAAATGAACGACTGATATTAAAGAAAAGTTTTGGAATTTAAACCTCACGTTTAAGTCACGACTGCTCACATCGGGTTGCGGAATTGTATGTGGTTGGTTGCAGCATTCCTTTTTCTTTTTTTTGCAACGTAGGTTTATCAGGAATCCAACCTGGTACTTTTACATAAGCCGTCGAAATTACCTGCACACTTTATAGCCTCAATCAACGGTTCCCAAACTTATACTATTTTGTAAAAGTCTTGGAGTTCCACTGAATACTAGTAAACATAGTTGGACGTTTTGCCATTCTAATTTACCCAATTTTGGCTATTTTGGTTGAGTAACCAATAATACTGCTTAATAATAGAGATTTTTTTTGCCCCGTTAGGTGCAAGAAAATATATATAAACTCACCCCACACAAATAATTTAAATCATAACCGAGACCTAACCTCAAACATTGTATTGCAAATTGTGCGAGCCAAAATTCATAACTGACATAGTTCCTTCACTTGAAATGCATAAGCAAGAAATGTATTTTCAGATATGGCCCTTATTTTGTGCAGTTATTTTTGTTTTATGTTTAGAATGACCGTCTTGCAAATTTGTTTTCTTTTGTGGAAGTATGAAACATTTTTACTTCATTTGACAAACATTTTTAGATTTTAGTTAAACTGATCAACTTCTTACGTATGTATGTATAATTTTTACTACGATAGAGGATTTGATTCTTCATCATCATCATCATCATTTCCTTTATGGGTTAGGTCCCTGACCTGTTCTGGCCTATCTTTTTTTACATTTTTGCGTCTCTGAGGTTGGTTTTTATAGATCTGCAAAAAGATTCTGCAGTTTTCCAAAATTATTGGATAATAAAATAATTTGATTCATATTTAATAAATACTAACTTTTATTTATAATTTATTTAACAAGAAGTATTAAAAAATTGCCAAAAAATTTAACTGACTGTTAATAGTACCAATAAAAATGCTAATTAAAAGTGGCTGCAAATTTAGACAGATGTTAAGGAAAGGTGTAAACAAAAAAACCAAAAAGTGTAAACAAAAAAACCAAAAAGTGTAAACAAAAAAACCAACCAAAAAAAATTTCGGGCAAAGCACTATCCGTAGCAAATCTAATTGCATGATTATTTTCATCTAACCTCGTACATGTTGCATAATGAATGGCTTTAGGGAACCTTATAACTTGGTAATTTTTGAAGATATTTTAATCAAATTGTTACTGTTGCAATAATTTAATTTGTAATGATAAATAATATACCTAAAGTACTATTTTTACACAACAGCGGCATCACAAACGATTTTTTTAAGTTTAATCTCATTGTTGGCCTTCAAAGGTACTAGCATAACTTAATCATTGGTAGCAGGTCATGTGGTATATTTATTATAAAGTAAGAACATTCAAAAAGAAATAAACAAAGTTATTACAAATATTAGGTTTTTTTTTAATTTGAAAATTATAATGAAAATTAAACTCAATAATAAACACCAATATTCTCATCATTTTTAAGGATATTAAAAAATTTTGAGGTTTTTATAATACTCGTATTTTATATATTTTACAGATATATATTTAAATGCAATTTATTATAAAAGCGGGTAAACTGGGTTAGAAACCAACCATCACTGTGTACGCAGGTTAAGGGTGCTTCCATAGTAAAAGCATCTACCGGCACCGGCTTACCAGCTCATTTCCTTCCAATAATTATAATATCAACAGTTTTCACAAATATGCAGCAACGTGTCAAATGTGCATTTATGTACCCTATAAATCGAATAGATTTAAAAAAAATTCTTGGGCGTAGCTTAAAAAAAATAATAAATTTCCTACACCGGTCCAATAAGTTATGATATGAGTTTTCCTGCTCGTATTAGCAATTATTTCAATCTATATTTAATTAATTTTTTTATATCAATTTATTTAGTTTATGTCTTAATGATTTTTTATTTTGTATTTAACTTATTTTAAAAATTTCATTCTTTAGGTATTGCTTATAAATAATACACAAAAATTAAGTAGAAAAAATCTCCAATGAAACCCATAGGAATTCATTTACATTAAATGCTTCAAAAAAAATTTTTTTAATGAAGCTTTTCCACGTAATATTTATAGTACATAAAATTATTTTTCTTTGAGATTATTAAATATTGCTCTATATTATAAAATCTAAAAAAAATTTACAGTTGATACAATATAAATTTTTTCAAAAAATTCATAACTATCTATTATCTACCTATTCTTTCTATTTGAGCTTTATTCGCATCACAATAAACATAGTTTGTGTCATATTTCCACACCAACAACCGCGATTCAGATTGCAATTTGTGGTTATCATCGGTAAAAATATTTTATAAAATTTAAATTATAGACTTTTCATTACCTACTATCATTACTTTTATAATACTAAAATAATAATGGTTATGCATTTCTTTAAAACGGTAAACCAAACTAATATAAAATAATTCAATTAATTAAATTTAAATTATTAATTAAGTCATTAAAACGATTTAACTACGCTAAGATGCTGTGGGAAATTTGCTGTTGGAGTTGATAAGGTAATTTCCTGTTGTGATAATAACTTCGACATTTGAAAAAATATTTGTATGTGTTACTTGAATGGGCTCAGTTATAATAAATTGGATTTCCTTTCCCTCACCCACTTGTACTAATTCAAACAATGGAAATACTTATTTACACATGGGTAAAAAATTATTTTTAGAATTTCGGTAAAATAAATTGAGTGCGTAATTTAGTTTGTTTGTAAGTGCGTCGATGTTTTAGGTTTAATAATGCTAGGACAGCACAGAACGGAGTAGTTGGGGCAATGAGTAAATAGTAATTACTTGGAGAATAATGAGGCAGTAATTGGAGCAATAGCAGATTTGTAAATTGGTAATCTGACGCATTCGTTAACGATTGAATCTCTATGTATCTATGCGTGTTTGTGGATATTTATTGAAGTGCATATACATTTACTATACTATATATTTAATGTTATAGTAGGTATGTACGTACATCCATCCACCAACGCAATCCTGATGCATGGAATTTAAAAAAATATTCAGTACAAATGAATAGATAAACTACACAATAATAATTATTTCATTATACCTACCAAATCTAGCAACTTGTTAAATCAATACCTACGTAATTATTTAGAAATCGTAACTGATTGTAATTATTTATATGCAATCGGCTATTATTGTTAATGTTTTTGTCACATCGACTAATAAACATTATTTCGAAAATTGTTGTAATAAATCACAGGCTGGTTTTCACGAGAGATGTTTCATTTATCAGGTATTTGTAATTAACTATACTTTAGTAGTAGTCATCCAATAATAGTAAATCAAAAACATCAATTTTATAAATTTAATTGATTTTGATTAAAATCATTCCGATATTGCTATTTTATTAGTAACAATAAAATGAATTCAATCAATCTAAAATTAAAAAACCAGTCGCGAAGTTATTGTTCCAAGAATTCAAAATTAATGCACTATTGACTTCTGGTTATCCTTAAAATACCTTACCTTATCCTAAAAACTTCTAACCCGGTTCTTAATCTTTTGAAATATAGTTATTTCGACTACTTTGATGGAATGTGCTAAAATGAGGCTCTCAATTATTATAATCGATATTTCTTCCATTTCATACTTGACTGTTTGAAACAAGCAACATCTACCACGTGTTCACAGAAGAAGCTTTCGAACTATTTGCTCATTTTCCAGATTCCTATGTATCTATAAGAAATGCTTTATTCAGAAGTAGGGCTTTATTTGGTCACTGATGGAGGTTGTTGTCAAAATCGACAAGGCATACAAGGCAAAACGATGGAAACGCCAATGAGCAAAATGTTGAGGAAATACGAAAAACCGTTATATTCTTATTTGTTCCTTTTTGCTTTTATTTGCGCAGAAAACGGTACTCGGTCATTATTTAGAGCTAGTCTGGTGTGCATTTTAAAACATAAAAATGTCAGGAAACAAAATAATTAACAATTTTGTATGCCATCTATATTTTACTAGTGGGGTGGTTAAGTCAAGTTTTATTTTTTCCCTTTTACCAAGTAAGGAAGCTAAACATTCAGTGAACAATGTCGTTTATGCGCATTTACGCCTTTACGGATTTTTTCATGATATTTACAGTGATATTTACACATGGTGTTGAATACTCAACTGGTGGTTATGCCACGTACTGTCAGATCTATAACAAAATCTGTTTACGACAATCTAGCGCTTGCGCAACTTTAAGTTAAAATATCTTTGTAAATAATAATGTTGGCGCTTCAACTTGTTTATTAGGTTAACAAGCTTTCGAATGACACTCCAAACTCAATTTCAATCAAAATGTCGCTGACGTCGTTTTGCCTTGTATGCGTCGAAATATACCTGAGACTAAAGAGAAGATGGGAGTTAATCAACCAACAGCTTCTAATGAAATTGTATCAGAGTTTTGGATTCTTTTTCGATTATGGTCAGAAAATTAAAAAATATATCAACAAGAAATAAAAAATGGATAATTTAAACATTGTAGGATAAAAAAAATACATATCAAAACACACGCCCATATACGCGTAACTGCAGCGGGAGAGGTGCTTTTTACTTACAAAATAATGTATAGGTTAGATCCAAAAAATCAAGGTAAAAAGCAAAGAAACGTTTAAAATCTAGGATTTGTCGCAATAGAACTGATATGTTAAAATTTGTGAAAAACATTCTTTTCAGAGAACTTCATTACTTACATACCTGGAAACCAGAAAATAGAACAAGGTTTTACCAGTTTAAATCAGTAATTTACTTTGCTAAATACTTCCAAATGAAATTTTGATGTAGCACACCAAATTAAAACAGATTTACAGTAAATTCAAATTCTTTTCAACTACGGTTTAAAAAGGACGACTCAACGTTTACCTTATGAATAAAAAATATATATTGTACTATCCCAATCACTTTTCTTATTTTTATGTACAAAATTAAGGAAAATTTTTCAAGCATGAAAAGAAAAATACGATCTCTTAATGCTCCGACTAGCAGTGACTATATTCTTTTTTTTTATGTATGATAATTGTAATAAATACACCAACATTTTTATAAAACACAACAATGAAACTCCTAATAAAATTAATAATTTTAATCCATACAAAGAAAAATCCTAACAGATTTTTACTTTATTTTATTATACTCGTAATTGCACTTCGAAACCTCTTACATATCTTGACCAATTATCTATCATAGATGCAAAAAAAACATTTACAAGAGAAAATTAATCCAGATATTCTTTGAATCCATGATGAAGTCAAAATAAATAAAGAAGTGCAAAAATATAAAATTTTTATACAAAAATAAATTGCTTTTATCTAGCTGAAAAAGTCGCAAATTTAATTATTTCTCAAAATACAACGTAGTGCACAGTGATCTTCTTATGAAATTCCAAAAATAATTGGGTAAAAATAATAAGTCCGGTTCAGGGTTTTTGGTGCTACACTTTAAATATATTACACTGCACAAATCAATTTTATTACTTTCTTCACTATTATTACAAATTTTAATACGAAATTTAAATTTTTTAAAAATCAATGTTGGGAAATTTATTAAATTAGGGATGTTTTTAAGTATTTTAAGTAATTACAAGAGTTTGCTTACAAAAGCGTTTTTGTAAAATATAGTAACACAATTTTATTTATCAAATCAAGAACTTAGTAAGGCTACGATGGTACATTTAAGATTTTATCTATTTCAAATTCTTGCTTTTGATAAATTAATGTTTTGGCCAATTTATGTCTGACCAAATTTATGTCATGAAATAAAGTTACCTATTCGAAAAAAAAGATTTGCTTTTGTTATTCTATTTTCTTTTGATTATAAGCAATTCGCTTCTGAAATGTTCTGCAAGCACAACCTTCTTTTTTTATATAATAGATATCTTTACAAAATTTTATAAGTTTTTAAAGATTCAAAAGTGTAAGTGTCTTAATTTGCGTTCAATAAAATTTTGCAGCTATTCAAGTATTTTGAAATACGACAATATTTATTACATAACAGCGAATTTTTTACTAGAAAATCAATTTTACTAGATACTCTATTTTACCTACAATATTTTAAATAATTTTTGAAAAAATCGCTTTCTGAGATGATGTCTCCAAATTTGAAAAATTTATCGACGTAAATCAAAATTGTGTAGATTTAAAATGCTGGTTAGAAGAGTAAGCTATGTAGCTGTCGGGCACTCAGTCAGTAAAAGCTATCCAGAAAAACGTACATTACATTATCAATGTTGATGAAATAATTGTTTTGATTCAACTACTGTGCCCAGTCATTCTATTTTATATCGAGTATAAACTAGGCACAAGCCACAGCAGTGGGGTGATGTGATCGCTGGTTAAGTATAGAGCGGAAATTCTGGGTTCGAATCGCGGATTGCACAGAATTTCTTGGCTCGGTTTTCCGTTGAGCATCCACACTCCTGTGGTGATCCCTGATATTTGTGTCGACGTCATTACCGTTGATACGGGAATTATCATTAGGCAGGGAATGAAGCCATGGGCCTTCTAGGCCTGTAGAGCTGTAATATATATAAACTAGGCACAAGTGCAAAGCCCGCCGGTCTAGCTATGTAACATGGCCGTATGTCGCAGCAAGCCAAAGATGACCGTTAAGCCGCACTACTTACTTATTTTTATAGCAATTATTCCGCTTACTTTTTAAATAGGTAAAAAAATCAAGAAAGCTTCAGCTGCCAATTAAAAAAAAATTTCAATGTAACACCGACTTTTATTTAAATAGCTGTTTATTTATCTTAATTTTTATCTTCTCTAAAGTTAAAAATAATAATGTGTACGAATGTAGTATTTTTTTCTCTTCAAAAACTGTGAAATAAGGATTTATTCTTGCAATTCATTTATAGTTCGTCTAGAATTCTACACCTTGTACCTATATAATATAAATAACTTAAAAAAGTATACTTGATTTAAAATTTAAATACAATTTTATTACTTTTTTAAAGAATGTTTAAAATTTTAAGTTTAAAATATTCTCATTTTTATTATGTCTCTGGTAGATTATATAAAATTAAAATTTTTGATTGAACAATACAAAATTCTATTTTCATAAATCTTACCAGTTGAAGGAAATACCTTTTTTGCTTAAAATCAAGCTCTTCTTATCGGTCAGTTTGTTTCCCGGAACACAATAAATTCCTTTTTTTCTAAATTTGTGGTTAATATTTTTTTGAAATTAAATTCGAGCTTTTATCGTTTGCGGCTAAAGCTTACAAGTTCAACATTGATTTAAGCTTGATCCATGAGTGGCTATTAAGGATTACAGGTAGTCATGTTGAATATTGGTACAATATTTAAAATTCTTGCATCATAGCCATCTAAGCTTACTACAGAAAACTGATGGTTATATTTTATAATAACGCATGGAAGCAACAAGTGCAATGAAAACTTTGTTTTTTTTATATTATGCCGTATTATGCTTTTCAAATCAAATAATCTGTTTTCTACAATAAGCTAAGATGCCTGTCACGCAAGTCCCATGTGAAAAAATTACTACTAATAGTAAAATAAGGTGGGATCATCACCTTATCAATCCAGAAGTCATAGAAAGCGTCTTGACAATTTTGCTTAATCTTAAATTTCTTCTAGAATTTTAATTTCTCTGCATCTTTATTTTCTGAGTTTTTTTTACAATTTTTCTTGCAATTTTCACTAAACTTTTTGTATAATTACACAGCTCCAGGTATGTCAAAGTTAGCTGATTTTTCATTAGTAAACCATTGTAGTTAACTATAATAGCACTAAATGCATGTAAAATTACTGAATTCTATGTCGACAATAAACGGAAGCCATCAGACCAATAGTGCAATGATTTCCTCCCCATTCTGTTTCCGTCACCATTAATACTAAATTATTTGTAGAATTTTGCGTTTGTTGATGACCCAACATCTGTTAATGATTTGTCCTAATTAACTCACACCACGACATGCAGTTCTGACCAAACTAGTCCATTCTGCACGTAATCATCAATGTCTCTTTCCACCATTTGCATTATGCAACAATTGCAAATTTTCACTCAGGTCGGGAAATATATTCCAAAAATAAATTTTCAAATTTAAACAAACCAATATATTGTGTCTAATTTTATCACCATTACTAATTATAAAGTGTTAGAGATTGTGCGTGATTTATATTATCAAAACGAGTTTATTTCAATTTATTGTTTTAAATTCCAATGGGCGTTCTGCAGACCGTAAAAACTGTATTATAAAATTTACAGTTAATATTTATTTCAATTTTATTATTTATTGAAATAAGAAATTACAGAACGTATGATTTAAAAAATCCTAGTTAATTTTAAAAAGTTACGATTACTTTGCCTTTATATTAAACTTAACGTGGCTATTAAGACAAAATTTTATTTTTATTTCAGATGGCACTCAGTCATATAGGGCTTTAGGTTTAGGTCAAAGACCCTATTTGGATACCCCTTTTACGTCACATTTGAGAGAATTAGAAACGCTAAGACGAAAAGCTACACCTTCATCACAAAACAGTGATACCTCGCAAGGTTCCTTTAAATTAGATCCACAAGGTAAGAAAATTGAAATAACTTTTAACTTCATTTTCAAAAAATAACTAAAAATAACAAAATACTTTATATTGCTGTTCGATGATTTATACAAAATTCTTGAATGAAATAGAGGATATTATTCAAAATTTTCTTATATTATACCCAAGTTTAGATTCAACAGGTTGTTACAATTCAATTTATATCTTATTAGAATCCGACGGTGAGCCTATGCTGGAACAATATTACAATAATATTGTTTAAGCCTGTAATTTACTATAATGTGCTAAGCTGAATAACATTTCAATATAGCTACCTGAATGATGTGATTTTAATGAGTTTTTGCTTTTTATACCTTTCTGGTACTATTATATTGTGCTACAATTATTTCTTTTCTGTTATGTTTTTGATTACTTACTAAATATTTTATTATGTTTGGTTTTTTAAATCGAAAACCCAGACCTCACACAATGTATAATTTTTGAAGCAAAAACTAAATGTCTCTATTAATATTTGTCAAAAAATCTTAATGTGATTGGAACAAAACCTAATGGACTAATAATTACTGAATTTGTAGTTTTGGACCTTACCAATTAGTTGTTGGCAATTGGGCAGATGTTAAATTACAACAAATTACTTGTTATTAGCGAATGGACTAGGATAAAACCGATTTTAGAAAATGCGAAAGAGTTAATATTCTTACCTGTACATCCGAAAAAGTTATAAAAAATTGTATAGTTAAGCCATAATAAAATAAAAATAGAAAAGAGTTAATAATGTGAAATTAGAAGATGAGTTCATCAGAAACACGTTAAATTAATTCACATGGAATAGCGACGCGATAGCACTTTTCAAAATAAAAATGGTTTCAGTTGAAGGTAAATATTACAAAACCACGATTAGAAGCCGGTTTCAATATTTATTTGACATTCCCTAGTAGAAATGTTCAAATTGAAACAAATAGTACAGTATATTATATTTTAATAATTAATAAATAAGCGCGAGAGACATATTGCGGATTTTTAATCCCTGTTGTGAAGTATTTTTCCAAATTTTCCCACAAAATTTTTTTTTTAAATTGTTAGGTACATCAATGAAAGGCTGAAAAAATGACAGTTAAAATGCTAGTTTCTCAAAATTTACTATTTTATTATTATATCCATCAAGTTATTTATGGCCAAAGTAAAGTTGTGGTTCTCATATAGCGAACTTTTTGCTTACTTCAACTTCTGACAATATGATCATGTGGTTAGTGGCTTTGTTGGATTGGTATCACAAAGCATCTGATGAGACTCTGCCGTAAGGAAAAAGTCGAAAACAGATGATAATGTAATGGGGATTGTGGACCATAACTTAGATCATATATTGTATATAAATATGATATAAAGACAAGGCTCGTATAGGACACGGGAACATATAAAGATCTTCATCTAAGAAAATTTCTACATCTGCATTACTAATTTTGCGGTTATAAGTCAAATGTCAAATTTGAGTTGCTAATAAAGAGGCATAGATGACTCGAGCTAAAAGAGATCTAAAAGAGAATCCATGTTAGGGAGCTTTTGGCCTAGCATGGCCAATAGTATTAGTGGCACACTGTTCTAAATACTCTAAAATACTCGAGTTTGTCTTGAGTTTGGGGTGGCTTGAGGAATAAGAGGTAGGTGGGCTGCTAGCATCGGAGGTAGCATAATGGGCCCGTTTATGTGGCCTGAGTGCATGTGAACTATGGTTTGCCCTCCACATTCAATCCAGAATCCAGATCAAAAAACCACAATTACTTTAGTCTATTATACAACAATATTTAATGTAAGTTGGGTTGCCTAGTTCAAAATTGTATAAAAAAGTTCAACTTTATTGACGATTTCTTCTTACTTCACTGTAGATGCCAAAAATACATAATATTATTTTTATACTTATATTAAAATACAGTCGATCCCAGTTAAAAATACATAATATTATTTTTATACTTATATTAAAATACAGTCGATCCCAAAAATACATAATATTATTTTTATACTTATATTAAAATACAGTCGATCCCAGTTAATTAGATTAACTTTGTCACTTAATTGAGCTTAAATGTCAAGTTTCAAAATGTGTTTTAATTAAGTGGAATCTATTGTTATTACAACATTTGTCTCAAATTGAGAGACAAAATCAGTAATAGCAAAAAACAAATTGGTATATTATGTATATCAGCATGATTGTACAACATTGAAAAAAAAAAAAAAAACTTGATATTATCATATGAATTTGGAGAAGTTCATTTGTTCCTTATATAAGATACTTTTAAAATTTTCTAATTTAACTTCAGGAGCTAAAAATAAATTATATGTTGTCATGGAAACACCATGTTTTGCTTTTGCTTAATCTTTTTGAATTAAAAGTCCTTTTAAGTCTTTTCAGATTTTTTAAAACTACAGTTTCAATTTTAGTTTTGGGAGTGTATAAAATATTGCGACTAAGTGAAATAATAAATTACTGCCGATTGGCAGATGACGATCCTTAAAAGATGACATAAAAGTGTTACATAAAATTTTGACTGGAACCTATAAATTCACATTATAGAATTAAAAAACAAAAATGCTTAAAACAGAGTGTCAAAATTAAAAATTTTTATAAGTTAGAAAATTTGGATTACTTTGGTCGACCTTAACTTATAAAATTACAGTAAAATTATAGTTCAGGTTTAAATCAGTAAAACCTATAAAGCATAAATCTTAAAAATCGGATTAAAACCAGCAAGAAAAATTAGAAAATTAGATTTTATTATCACAGAATTTGTTAGCAATCAAGATCTGAAGGTTTCTTGGTCGCTTTGACAAATGGCAATAAATAAGTTAATAAATTAGTCAACTGATCTGACGAGATCAATTTTAGATTAAATTAGTTAAATAATTTTAACAGTTAGGTACAAACAACATGGTTGTAAATCCTTAGCCAACACAATTAATAGAATAACAGGATTATCAGAAACCAATTTTTTTGATTATAAATTTTTTTTTAATTTTTACAACTCTATGTTTAACAAAATCGTTTTTGGGAATATATAGGCAATGATTTAGATACTAAAGTGACATTTCATCCATTGCAATACCCAATAATTAATTTATTGCTTAAATTAAATGAATAAGTTTTTTATTTAATCGGAATCTAACTAAATAAAAAATATAATTGTAATTATAACCATAAAAAGGTTTGACATTTACAAACATAACCTAAAAAGATACTAGAATGTTTTTAGGTTATGTTTTCAAAATGTCAAAAACTTTTGTGGTTACATTTTACAGCTGATATCTATTTCAGTTTTTTGTCAGTTGGTACAAAAAACGAATCTCTCTTGGCTGTACAATCATTAATTACTAAAACAATCTTTAATTTTATTAGCTATAAAATTCCTGCAAATTCCGGGTTAAATGAAGAGAAATCAATCTATAAACAAGAAGAAAATATCATAACAAAAGTAAAAAACTGGCCTGACTGCTTAATGCTTTATTATTTGTTGTTATACATTTTTCTGAAATAAATCTTGCTTCTTCTTCACAATGGCACCTGCAATCGATATAGAGGCAATCGAGTACCAATTTACTATTTCTACTCATAGGCGACTCGTTAATTTTCTATTATATTTTGGTAAAAACTTTTAGTAATTGACGTTCCAAACGAACACTTTTACACTCTCACATTCACAAAGTAATTAATTTAGGACGTGTATTATGTTTTTAGAACCATTGAGCTTTTTCAGCCCAGTTTAGAGAAAGCATCATGTACGCAATAAAATAATGAAATCGAATAAAAAACCTAAAAGTTACCGTAATTATTTTAATTTGTGTAAAAATTTTAAAAATAAATCATAACTTTTGTTCCTGATTAACGAGTTGCTCAGGTGTAAAGCTGCTGTAAGCAACCGAAATATAATCCGGTGTCTACTATCCGTTACAGCGTAATGTAAGATATATTTGCCGCTTCAGTAGTTCCCAATCAGTTGTTAGTTATAACCACAATTTTTATAAAGCTTGATTTTATTATCTATCACTAAATTTTTGTGTAAATCTAGTAATCCGACAACTTTCGTTTTGTATCAAAAATGCAATAACGAGTCCACGTTTGTCAAGTTATTGGGTTTCAAATTATTGGTTCTTATGTAAATTACTTAACCGACAAGTTATTTATTGAAAATTTAATTAAAAAACAAAAATTTTTTCTTTCAAATTCTTGCAAATGTTATACAAAAAGAGTAATACCAAAAATACTGGTACGCAGTAGAATACTGAGTGTTCAAGCGTGACGTATAAGATGTATTTTTCTTCTTTTTTACATCCATAATTACTATGTTGTAGTTCTTCAACAATCAGAATCTCAACTTAATTCTTCGATATTTTTATAAAATCGTTGTATACTGTGGGAAGCTAACCTAAAATTGTTTTTCAATATAGTCGTGCACTTTACTTGCTTTATAGCAATATTTACAATCATTCAGAGTTAATAATACAAGTTTACAACTAAAACATATTTTGCAATTTTATTTCAAAAGTGGTCGCACAAATAATATAAAAAAACTTTACTATTCAATTATTAGAAAGTTTAATTTTGTAATCGATTATTTTGGTGCTTTTCAAATTATTTTGTTACTATAAATTTAGGTAATTGAAATTTTTTTATAGTCGTAAATTGCACAACTAATTTAATTTTTTTTTTAAATTAATACAATAAAATTAATAAAAACAATAACTCATAATTTTGAAAATTTATTTTCGTTAATTGAAACGTGAGAATAGTTCGGTTTGACTCAATCCTACAGTAAAACTTTGCAAGTTTGTATTAAGGGTGTGTTCTTGACACCTTCTAATTAGTTTACAATTAAGATATTTTGACACCCTCTTAAGAACTTATTAAACTGTCAAAGTGAGGTAATTAATAGTAAACTCGATATTAGAACATTTTTAATAATTTTAAATTATTCTCTTGGAATATGACTTGAAAAAAGCTGCACCCCTGTTTTTTTTAAGTTATATTTTGCTGTAAACCGGAAGCTAATTTTGTTAATAGATGTAAAATGACCCCTAAGCACCCTTTAATTTTCCTGAAACACCGACAAAAATTGGCTTGCACCATACCTAACTTTAATTTATGTTTACCTTTTTACCCTGTTTCTTTTTTCAGTTTTACAAAAACCCGAAGACTATTAGAAAATTAATTGTAATATATGGATACTATTATTATTATATCCAGATTTCTATGGGTGTAAAACGCGTGTTTCATTAACTTGGTTTAATAGATTTAGATCGCAGACCGCAGCTTCATTCATGAATCTGATGGAGATTGACCTTCCTTCAGGCAAACTAACCGCAAAATTGAGGTTGTGTAGCCTAAATGATCGTCTACCCCGTTGCAGCATTTCCTATATTATTTCAATTTCGCCACTATTTTTTTTTGTTAGTTGGTCTAGTTTATTATTGATACTTTACAAACTTTCCTGGAAAAAATTAACAATTTAAATTATTTTGATCTTCTTTCTAAAAATACTCATTACAAATTAGACAAATGTTGTTAACCATTCTCAGAAAATAACACTAACAGACAGACTGTTTAATATACGGCGACAGGTTTTTATACGTAAATTGTCATTACAAACTTTTTGCTATAAATGGCAAATAGAGACAATCACTTTTGGCAACCCATCAGGATCATCAATCATTGCATGATTAATCCTTAACGTAAACAAAAGGCAAAAATTAGCATTGAACACTTAAGCGGTTCTTTCATCTACCTGTTTAAGTTTTAACACAGAAAATTCGAAATATTACCGATAAGTTAAGTGGAGAAGATTGAAGTGGCCAGAAAACATCTTTCAAGGTTGGTTCATTATAATCAAATGGGCAACTTTAATTATAACTTAAAATTAAACAACTTATAAATTAGTCACATCAAATTTGCCCAAACAAAAAATTCTTGAGATCGGCAAGGTCGAATATTTTTAGAATATGTAGGTTACTATTTTTCGTCAGGTAGGTATCACATTTTTTGCTTTTTAAAAATTTTTACCACACGTTAATAGTAGGTATGGTCGTGTGTGTAGTAGTTTTTATCTGACAACTTGGGTAATGATGCATTTTACATTTAATCTTGTTAATGGTACAAAAAACAAACAAATTGGTGTAGTGCATGTTTCATTGACATTTCGAGATTATTAAAATAGTTTTATATTATGGTGAAATACCAAGCATTCAATGACACTTCTTTAGTTAATAATAAACATCTTTATTTTGTGGTTAACCATATTGATCTAACTCATGAAGTTAAAACTCCATTAACTTGGAATTTCTTTATTTTCTAATATTTAACTTATATTCAGTTTTCTTATTATAGAAGTTAAGGAAAATCGCATTGGTTTACGGAAAAACGCGATTATTATCAGGTTTTGTATAAAAAACACAACAGAGTTGTTAATTATGCGTCAAATTTTAGTTGACGACGTAATATTCACCAAAATTTACATATTACCTACTTATCATAATAAATTTTACGCTATTAGTTAAAAAAACAACGCTGAAATTCTTCAGCTGTTGCTATAATTAACAATAACAATTATAATAATACATTTTTAAATCAAAAATTAATTAATGCATAATTTTCAAACCAATTTTTTTGTTAAAAATAAATTCCGATTGCAACAAAAATAAGGAAAATATCTCGTTGATAAAATTGGTAAAATTAAAGTGGTTTATAGGAAGTAGAAATTTAAAATATTGAATATAATTATTTAAATTAATGGAAAAATTATTGGAGACTATAAAGTGTGCTACAGCACAATAGATTAGTAAAGCCAATGTAAAAGGTGTATAATGAGGAAGGCACTTAGCATTTTTATTCTTGGCTGTCTGGATTTTTCTTATCAATTTTAAAAGTGCTTGAAAAAAAGTACCGCGGAATTCGGGACGTAAGAGGTAAAACATTTTTGGGATGTGTATCATATCCAAATGAAACCTGAGTTTGCTTTGCTGACTGGGGAGTAATAATTTTTTGCCCTAAGGACTATAATATGGTTATGGTAAAGTCAGAGATTTTAAATTATGACCTACCAAGATGGTTAACTTCCGATGCTTCCTGATAAGTCAGCGGCCATTTGTAAAGAGGCCAACATCCTAACCTCACAATTTAGCATTATAAAAGCTTTCCTCCTGTATTCAAAAATTGTAATTATTTTATAAAAAATAATGAACAACTATTTTTACAATGATCAAAAATCAGACAAATGATAATAAAGTTGATTGGATTTGAACAAATTGTATCGACTATGTCTACATCTAAATAATGTTCAATGCAAAGTTGATAAAATTGGTAAGTCCATCTATTAAGTTTACGAAATAGAACCGTAAAAATTATAACAAATCAAAACAATAAAAACATACGAAAGATTACTGTAAAATCGAATTTATTACAATGTGATTGCTGGAGTAACTTCGCAGATTTGGTTAGCTCAGGAACCGATTAAGTAGCCCAATAAAAGAATGATTTGTTTATTTTAATTTCATAACACAAAATTTAACTTTTCCCGATACCTCTATCAATCAAAGTGCTTTCAGTTCCAAATTGCAAATTCAATAACATCAAATAATGAATAGGTAGTTTTATGCTCTTATCAGTTAAAAAAAGCAATTCAGTTGTCTCGCATAGATTCAATTCAATTATCAAAATGTAGTCTACTTTAGAAAACCTAATTTATTCAAATTACCTTATTAAAAATTTGTATTTGCAATATATAAAATTTTAACTTATTTTGAAAGAAATGTAAAAACAATGTAACCGAATGACTGACATTGTCATGGCTATCGTCAGCTGACGAAATTCTACATATTATATAGATAAGTGCTTAAAATTAATTAAATACTTAATAAATGATATTTTATTTATCAGATTTTTTAAAATCCATTTTTTCAAAATAAATTTAAAAAAAATATTAAAATTTTTTCAGCAATATTGTTATTATTTTTACGTACTAGGTTGCAATACAATAGAGAGATTTACAAATACAAAACTTTTAGTCTTTCAAAACAACTCATGATTAAAATAATATTTCAAAAATATTGTGCATTTTTCTATACATATAAATTTTCCACTTTTCAAAAAAAAATTCTAGTTTATACTTTTTTAATATTTAAATCCAGTTTTTTTAACAAGGTTAACGATTAACAATGTAGATATCGATATACTAATTTAAATTAATTGGAAACAAATATTTATAAAGGTATGTACTTTTATGAATGGAAATTCTATTGATTTTATAATAGCGAATACAAAAATTCCCAGTTTTTGAATATAAATAAGTACCTACATATTAATTGTTGTTATTCATATTCTCGTATAAATAATCCATTTTACATAATGTACTTATTTGTTCTGGGAAACTTAATTTTTATAAACAAATTTTAACTTTATTTTTAAATATACCGGACAACCTTATAAAATTACATCAAAAAAATTTAAGCAACATTTATTTCTAAACATATTTATTGGTAAACCTAAAATTTAGGAATTTCCGTGAATCCCCCAATTTCTGTTTCTCAACACCTAAAACCTTCTTTCCCAATTTTGCTGCTGACCATGACATTCATAATTAATTTTTTTCCTTTGTGATTAATCAACCTGATTTAAAATTGCATTGGAATTTACACTTACGTGTTTAATATTTTGCACAAATACGTAAATCAATGGGTTTAAAATTTTTGATTGCCATCGATAAATATTGTTCAAACGACTTCCTCCCAAGTGTTTTAAATAATAAGATGCAAAGTGGAATTATAAAGGTTTCTCTTAATAGTATCGCCTTTCAAAATCACTCCCTTAATAAAGTTCTCATGAAATTTAACCCTTTAACAAAATAATTAAAATAAGACTCGTTATTTTAATAAAATTCAAAAAAAATTTTGTCGGTATCAGAAGCGTTACCTGAATGTTTAGAATTTTAGATTTTCGGTACTAAAACTGTTTGATCTCTTGTTTAGGTAAAAAATCATGAACGCCATAAGGCGTTATGTTATTAGTCACTTTAATCATCATTTATCTTCGATGTAGGTAGATGAAGGTCCTCCGATAGGACCACCAGTTTGTCAGCCGATTGCTTAAGTTACATTTCTGCTCTGACTACCCGGAAAACGAAATATATAATTTTAGTATCCCAATTTTCTGAGAAAGACGCACCTTTATAATGATGCGCCATTTTTTACCAAAAGAATAAGAGGTTATTTAAATAATTTTATAATTTTAAATTATTCACATTTTATAACCAACGATAACCGTTATGACTAAACAATAATTTTCTTAACTTCCTTCCTTGATAAATTCCAGAAAAGCGTGTTCATAGTTTGTAATTAAATGTGTTTTACAGATGTGGACGAATTATTTGTAAATTAATGAGTAAATTTTTAATTATGCTTGTACTTTTTTGTATTCTCTGAACACTGCCTACATTTTATTGTGATTCATATTATTATTTTAGACAGAAATTTATTATTTATTAACGCATGGTAGTGAGTCAAGCGCCGGATCAAATTACTTAATAGATAAATTTGCATATGGTAGTGTTCGCAGGGGGCCCCAAAAAAATTTTGCTTTTACTATTTCGGGATTATTATGTTAAAAAATACTGGAAGATTTCCTTCTAAAAGTTTCTGATGGAGGTTTAAAATTTTGAAAAATTCAGCTGATATTAATTTATTACTGCAATGATAAACTCAAAACCCAATGATGGTTTTTCTAACGATTTTATTATAAAATCATAAGAAATTCAAACTTTGGCAAGCTATATGGGGTTTCTTGTAAAATTGTAAAATTTATGGAGAGTTGATTGATTATTTTTGAACAGATTATACGTTACTATTAAAATTTAACCATTTTCCGAAATTTTTATTTAAAAAAAAAATTGGATCAATTTGGGGGTTCGCCCGGATCGCAAATTTTAAATTGTGCAAAAAAATCAAAATTAAAATTTATTGATAAAATTATCAAAAATAGAAAGAAAACTTAAATTTTCATGCAAGATTGAAAACTATGTGGCTCAGAAAATCCTCAGTTCAACAAACAGACCGGTATACATTTTTTTAAATTGAATTGATTTCAATGATAGGAAATTATAATAATGTTTTTATATCTTTTACATCCACATTTATTAACTATTTTATCTAGTTTTTACTCTTAAACATCAAATTACTTCTTTGCATAACCGCGCACAATTTATCCTAAGCAATATTTCTATGAAATTAATTTTACGCTACGAAGTTTTTCAAAAATTCTATTAACTACCTGCTAATCAATTTTGTTTTTCATTTTCATTTTTATATATTATTATCTTAAGAACAACAAAGCTTTAAAATCTTTTCTAAAACATATGAAACTTTAACCATTTTTCTTGAAAAACTAGTAATACAAAATTTTACATGAATTAAGAGTACTAACGAAAAAAATTTAATTTTAAGTAAGTAGTTTTCAAATTAAAAGATTCCTTAAAAAGAAACGACAGGAGCGGAAACTTAAAGCATCCATTAAAATAATTCCATGTCGTTTAGGTAAAAGCATTGTTGATCATCTGGTAAGATACAAAAAAATTCAAAGAAAAATTTAAGAAGGAAATCTTACGTATCCAGCTTCTTAGAATAGGTTTTCGATGTTTCTACCTGTAGCAATAGATCAAGGTTTTATATAACAAAACTTATAGTTAGCAATTATTATGTGATAAATTCTATCCGCATGTTTACTAGTATTTTACCGAATGAGTTAATTTTAGCTTCTTCCACGTACTTAAAAGGAGGATTTTCCAAATGTTATAACTATAATCTGATTTGTTTTCATTTTTGAAAATAATTTACATACAATAACTCATTTGTACTCTTCAGTACGAGTGTGTGCTGCATGATAAAATTTGGGGGGCAATTCCATAATGCGGTTAGTCATCGTATCCAAATAAGACGTACAGAAATACCACCAGGAACCTAAATACGTTAATACTACGACTTTTTTCTAATTTTAATATTTTTAATTTTTTTTAGATCCTAATGGATTAAGTGGCCCTCCAACACATTGTCAACCGCCGTGGCCAGAATACACGACTCCTTATACGCCATACAGTCCACCACAACCAAGTGGTTACTACGACCCGCATCAGGATCCAACGCATACTCCCAGTTTGCATTTACCCACAGGTATTTGATCAATTTTATTATTCGATCAACATTCTAACCGAGATTTAATTCTGACACTAATTTTATATATTATTTTCCCTGTTGTTATAAATAATATCGTGTAAACACAAAAACCGCAAATATTTTCTTCTATCTTACACTTGAGAAAAAATTGTAACCAAAAGTATGTTAACCAAATATTTTATAGGCTAAGTAAGTGTAAATGATATCTGCATGCGGTGAATAAATACATAAATAATAATAGGTGATAATAATTTAATGCACGTACACGTATAATTAACATTTATTTTTATTTGCAGTATTACCAGAAGTACCTTCACACGAATTCATCAATACTTCGCTTAATTCGCCACCTGTGTTTAGTAATACGAAGTCTATAATTTCGGCAAACACGGATTTGGACCCTATGGTCTGCACTGGCTCACGATATCCAGATAACAACACATATTATCCCAACAATTGGGGAACGAATCCAAGTTATTCCAACAACTACAACTACTATAACACACCTAACAACAATCAACAATCGTATCCAACCACTCCTACGATGGTTCTCTATCCGCATTTATATTCAACAGTAAATCAAAACCAAATACATGTCCATTTACATGGAAATAGTGAAAAACTGGATTACGTTAATCCCGATCCGTTAACTTTAATGCCATCTAGAGGAACCATGGATATCGGAGTAACACCCGAAAGTCATGACCTGCAAACCAACACCCAAATGACCACACAGCCACATACCCAAATAGAAGAAGATAGGGTACAAGTTCAAACAGATCCTTCCAGCGTATGGAGACCCTACTAGACCCAATAAATTTTCATTCCAAAATTATATTGTACATATTATAAATAATTTACATTTTTTACTCAATGTAATTTCATCAAGTCAAGTGAAATGGACTGATTTTAACTTAATTAATATTAATTGTACTTATTTTTGCTTCCATTGTATTGTTTAGCGTAAGCTGTAAGCTAATTAAACCAAAAAGTATTTTTCAACGAATTATTTTTACTGAAATGCTATTTTGAATATCCAATAATTTTTTATGTCGATGTCAAAATACATATCAAACGTTGATGTGATTGTAAATAATTAATAATAAGTAACAGGTGTTGTTATCCTGTAAAAATTATTGTAATATTTCTTTATACAAAAGTAATGTAAATATCTGTTAATAAAAATAGTGTATGTTTTTTATTATTGTATTTGTTTGTTTGTTTAATATTATTTTTTTAAATATTTTATCAAAAAAAATTAATAATTGAAAAGAGAGAAAAGAAATATGGAAGTTATACAGTTAGTATTTTTTCAGATCCTTATTTGTAAAATCCAAGATATATTTTAATTCAAAATTACTTCTAATGGAATAACCCACATAAGAATGATTTGTAAAATAACTTTTACTTGAAAATAATAATAGGATTCAATGGTTAAAAGTTTTTCCCACACTATGCAAACTTTAAGAAAATATTACTTTATCCTTAGAACTTCAAATGTTTATTAGGAAGAGCTTCAGATGAACCAATTTAATTAATGATATAGAATCCATAAGTGTAAATTCTATAAGCGTATACAGTTAGGTGTAAATAAGGAACAGTTGAACTACGCACCCATTGATGGGAAATTCGAATATCAACTACCCACGAATTATTTATGCTGTGGTTTGGATTCCAATTTCACATTCGCTTAGTAGCTACGGGTTTATCCCTAAATCATAATCATATTTATTTGCTATCAAAACAAAATACAGAGCAAGTAAAAAAAGTAAATTAATAAGATCACAAAAGTCAAATTCAAGCTTCACAAAGTTAGTATACATCAAAACATTAAGCAGCACATTTGTTTTCCCTTCGTATTGTGGTGGTGAATATCTTCATTCCTTGGACATGTTAAGCAAAAGTAAGGTGAGTATTTGCCCACATCTAAAAATTTTATCGTTTTAGCGGTTATCTACGGCTCTGTTTCAGTCTCAATTCATACAAAATTGTTGTTGTTCTCTTCTGCAAGAGCAGATAAAAAGTCCATGCATTTGATGTTACTTCTCAGAATCGGACACCGTATTATACGTAGGTTTCTAAAAAAATTTTCGGAAACGATATGATAAAACACGTATAAAATTTGGTAAATGGCTTTACTGATTTTTGAAATATTTGCCTTAGACATTAATACTTTTTTGTATACGGTGAAACCAATTTGAAGAACACTTTTTCCACTCTGAAGCTGATACCTCAGAAACTAGGGTTTAAAATTTTTCAACAGTACCAAAACGATGGACTGTTATTTATTTTCGGGTTTATACTGATAAATCCAAATTTCCTCATCAGTTAAGATATTGTACACCAAATTTGAAAGACCTGAGTTGAATTTCTTGACTATTTCTTGGCACTATTTGTCAAGACTTTGTTTTCGAGTTTTTAAGTTTATGTCCAATTGTGTGAGTTTCAACGACTGAAAAGCTTCCGTACGATTAAATGATCATGCAAAATCTTATGTATTATTTTCATGTCAATGTCTAAAGATGTTGGAATCTCTCGGTATGTCACATGCAAATATCGCTCAATCATCTCACGTACATCATTAACATTATAGCGACAACAACAAAATTTCTAGACGACCTGCACAAAATTCGTCTTAGATTAGATGGTGCTTCATTTCCAAAAGCCAAAACAAACTGATCGATGAATTGTTTCTGCTTTAGACCACATTTACAATCGTACAAAATCATGACACAAAAATTTTCATACAAAAGTTTCCTTTTTGGCATAATCACTTTCTTTAAAATTCTGTGTAAACAAAACTTGATTTAAGTGAATTATATGTAAAGAATGTCAAATTGTACGAATATAATGGTTAAAAAACATTGACACCATTTGAATTACTAGATTCCGGAAAACTTTCCAGCAATCCACGTATTACAACACCAACGTTTCTAAAATATGTCGCTTTCACATTGGACTGCAGAAAAACTCCTGCTCGTTTTGCTTATGTGGACATGCCAATTTTGTATTAGGTGAAACCAACTGTACATAAAAATTTGCATTACTGCCATGATATCCCACCTGATCATCGCGAGCGGTTAACTATTCTTGCACAAACTAATTCTAAAGTTAGGTGATTTAAATCTATCGTGAGTTCTCTTGTAACTTTACCTTAACCAACTTAAATTGAAATAACTAGAAAAGAGAATGTGGGAAGGTGTAATTTTCCAAACGCCAAATGCTAATAAATAATTTAAAATAAAGAAAACCTATGATTGATTCGTCTATAGCGTAACTAATAAAAAATCTATAACGTAATAAAGGAATGTAAAAACAATAAATAATGTTAAATTTTATTGAGCTTTGTTATCTAAAAATATAAATAATACTTTGATTAAAGTCAATAAAGAATTGTTTGATTTGAAAGCCCATCTCCGGACGGTCATTTTTCCAAGGTTGGAAACTCGATTGATGTGCAACTTGATCCCAGGGGAAGTGATTTTAAGTTAGTGTAACCAACGACAACTACCAATTAAAGTGCGTTGCGTGTCCTAAAAAATGACAGGCTGAAGGCGTAGCAGCGTGCAGGCATTTTATTATTGTGCATAATGTGTATAATGCAGTATTCTATGAGCATATAAATATTTTACATCCATTAGGTAGCTTGCTGAACTGGCCTTCGAATGTGCCTGTACCCTGATTTTTATGTTAATGATGGCAATTTACTAGCCCAGGAGTTCCAAAGCATGGAAACTACTCATAAGAAAGTTTTAGCTTTTCCTGGATTTAAACTTGGAGTTTATAGCATCTATTATAAGCTATAACATTTTTACGACGCCTGAAATCCGGGATGGAAACTGTTGCTAGTTCTCGACCTATACGTTAATATAAACCTTAGCCAATATCAATTTACATATTCTTGGATATAATTTAGAAAATAAAACGCAACTACAACTAGCACTACAATCTAGTCAATTGCGCCAAATTGATTACAACAGCCAATTCATGACCAACATTCAACAAATTCCAGACAATTAAAATATGTTAGCAGATTATATTATCAAGAGAGGAGTATTATAACATACTCGTACTATTATTTAATTACAATTTACTAGCTACATAACAAGCAGACGATGAAAAACTGCAAATCAATTCTGAAAGCCGATAATGAAATGATGCCACTACAACTAAAATTATGCACATTTTAAAATGTCACACAGTAAAACTAGGCCTTTCATTACAAAGACATTTCAAAAAACAATTTTCAAAATAATCCACAATTTAGCACACCCCTAAATACAACTGATAGAGAGAAGGCAATTTTAATCAATTTTTTTTTATATGCATTTTAACGTGCATCAACTACTGGGTTATTAGCACTTTTAAATGTTAATTTTTAATTTGTTCAGTATTTTTGTTTGTTTATGTTTTTTTTTATTAGGTATTTTGGTTGGTTGGTTTTTTGGTTGGTTGGTTTTTTGGTTCACCACGGAGTGAGAATGTCCACTGAAAAGCCGAGCTAAGAAATTCTGATGCGTCCGAGATTTGAACTCAGAATTTCCGTTCGTAACGCAACCAGCTTAATCAATTTTGTTTAGTAAATTAACCAAAATTTTTTAGCGTTGAACATCTATAAACTACGGCGTACCACCCCCAAATCAACGGTTTGATTAAACGAGTAATAAAAACGTCAATAAAGTGCTATCTCTCCAGTAACTGAATGCTTAGATTCCAAAAATTTTACTAGGTTTTTATTTTTTTATAATTATTCCGTATTAATGAAAAACATCGATGCAACTCCAGCACAATTAGTTTATCGTACTACCTTAAGATTACCTGGAAATTTTTAGAGAAATCCAATACATTTCACCCAGTAAATTTGTAAGAAAAAACTAAAAAGGAAAAGAAGGTGAAACTAACACGAACGAACGAAACGAACGTTGAACCGTAATGTAACCAAAAGATCCTTATTTTTCCCGAAAGAACTAAAAAGTGAAAATATTTATTTCTTTGTTTTTTCAACTTCGTTGCCTTACCTTATACGCCCCCTTATGATGGCACCATACAAAATATTACAACAGATCACTTTTATAATCGAGGTTAAACAAAAGAAGTTTTAGTTAACTTACTAAAAACAGCATATGTAAGAATAACAAAAGAGCCAGGTGAACAACAGCTTAAAGTAGATCCAATTCCTAAGCTACTAACTCCGCAAACCACACCGAAAATGGTAGTTATTCACAACAAGAGCAGTACGTTATACCTAACGTGACCATTTATTTTTTGACTCAAAACGGGATACCACCCCTCAGTTCCTACTTATCAGTAAATTGGCAAAAAATACTTTTTTTAAGTTATTTATTTAGAAAAAGTTAGCAATTATTGCAAATTAAAAAACTATTTCCAAAATGTTTAGTAATTTATTTATATTTATCAGAGGAACAAATTTGCTTTAATACAGCTGATGTGATTTTAAATAAGAATAAAGCTCTTAGCACGTTTTTTTTTATATTTTATACCAGATTTCCAAAAACGGGACAATTTTGCGTCCCCGAGGTCATTGTCGGGACACCGGGACAGGTAATCAAAGAAAGGGACGATTTCGTTCAAAACTAGACGTCTGGTCACGTTAGTTATACCAAACGTCCGGCAAGGCTTATCCTGAGTTTCTCACTGGAGGGGGAGTAGTGTGGTGGCGTTGAAAATAATCGAGCCCTAACAAATTATTTCTTCTCGACTTATCTATACGTAAGCATTGGCTCATGAATTAAATTTCAAAACATTGGATTAAGAAGATCATATCTGTTTTGCCGTCGACGTCAAGGTTACCACAGATGAAGCAAGATAACCAATCGGCCGGTGGGGGTTCCATAAAATCAAACATGATATGTATGATATGGTGGAGGACAAAATACCAGCATTATTGGCACGCAGAAAACCATAATAAGAATTTGAAAACCAATAGTTAACAATAACTAAATTGCATTTCAGATGGAACGTAAATGTTTTACGTTCACAAACCCACAAACTTTTGAACTAAAACATTACATACAAGAAAACATGAAGCTTCAATTTTTCTAACTCTCAAATGGAAGAATGACATTTAATAATTTTGAAGTTTGTATACCTAGAATGAAACGGAATTATCAACTAAATTTATTTCTATAATTTCTTTTTGGAATGTTGCACAAAACAGAAAAATCTTTAGGTTATGACGTTATGAGATATCATTGTATTTTTAAATTGTTGCAATTAATTTTGAATTAACCAATATTTTTTAAATAAAAATTTTGTTGTTTGTTGGCTTTGCGATAATTATAAACAAAGTTAGTGGATTTTCTAATCTAGTACTGTTGATTCAACGAATCCAATTTTCCTTCCGGAAGATAAGGTAGTCGTTTTGGCATACCATAGTAATTCTCCTGTGTTCTTACAGTATTCATTAGAAACATGGATTTTGCTATTTGTTTCAGTGTAGTGTGGCTAATGACCAATTAAAAACATGCTTTTTTAATAGGTTTCGTAAAATCTTATTACTAGATTTATATCTGAGTTTGCTTCCTCGATCTCTACTGTAAGTTGCCCAATCTTGTAAACAAAAGATTGAAGTCATTTGTAGTCAAATGATTCTGTACAAAAATGTACTTGTTTATATTTTGCTTCTACATTTATTAATGTAACAGTAGATAAATCGCTTCCCAGAAAAAATGAATAGGCTCAGGGCAACCGATAATTTTGAGATCTCTTTCAATTTTTGTCCCCAATTTTTTAGGAAAAGGTGGAAAATGCTAATCGTATCAAAAATATAACTTTATATATGTTGTTTTTGATTTTGAAGTTTATCTTGTAAACTTGGCGATAATATCACAAGCCATAAAATAAAGAAACGATAATAATAATAAATATGGTCTATTAAAATTTTTATCACACGTCAAGTCATATAGTAAACCATTACAAATGCCCTTTTAATGTTATTATGCGACAAATGCACATTTTGAAAGTTTTGTAACAATACGAAATCAAAGTTGAAGGGAACGAAATCACTTACGTTAATAATAATAACAATAAAACATATAGCTGCGACCACATACAATACATTCAGCGCGTATTTATGAATCATAAAATGTCTATTGAAATTAATTTTATGCGCATTTCGTGTCATCTTCTTTTCTTATGCTCAATATGAACAAAATTCAACAGTGTTGCGAAACGTAAAGAAAATAAAAACAAACATTCTTCACGTAACAGAACATTAAAATCAAAAGTAGATTGGTAATTTTTCAAATCGTCACGTGACAAAATGATATGAATATACCGCAAAATAAATCACAATTTACGTTCTTTTGAACACGGTGCTGAATACTTTGTCATAAAAAATATTAACGCCCAAACGAATTAAAAAAGTCATAAAGATTGCATTTTTTTCTCATTTACAAATTTGAAAGTTTGTAGTCATCCGTGAATGTCAAATTTATTATACCTTTTCCAAAATGAAGTACTATTATAAAAAGTTGGTGAAATACTTAAAAATTCCAACTTTTGAACCAGAACCCGAAAAACACAAGATTCAATTGCGACTTTTTGGTATTGTATGCAATAAAAGCTTCCAAAAATGTCGCTGTTATATAGAAAGTTTATGCAAAAGTTGCCCGGATGATTACGCAGAACCTGATATAAAGCCAATGCTAAATGTGGAATGGGAAGGATTTATTACAAAAGTCTTGTTTTCAAGTTTTTGCTAAAATATGAATTTTGTATTTACGCTAATGTTACAGGCTAGGCGGAAGGTTAATAATGAAAAAGTATATCGCTTACGAAAAGACGTAGCTGTTTTCGTAGATGGAGACTTTCTAGGGGACGATGTCGATTTAATTAGATATATAACACATAAATATAAAGTTTATGTATCTAAAAACTTTGAACAACTCGGAAATGAAGCACTACTTGATTATTTAAGAAACGAAAGCGAACTTGGGGTATAAAATGTATGATGAGAAGTGTTAACATTTTACCAATCATTTTTTCAGCGTACTTTTCTCTATTTTACCATTTCGATTGACGATCGGGTCGTCGGTTCGTTACTTTTTAAAGTAAGAATTAAAATAAAACAGTTGAAATTTTACACTCATAACATCAGTTATACGTAGATTTGGTCCCTGGTATATCGGAGGTTTTTGCCAAACGCTGTTACAAGAAAGTTGGTGGATTTATTGGAACACCTATACAAAGGTAAAAGTTGTATTATGGATTTTGTATTACAATGCTTCAACAAACATTTACTTATTTTTTAGAATAGTCCTACCTAGTTGGATTCAATGTGGGGGATGGAATTTAAAACATATTCGTCTTCCTTGCGAAAACTATATAGTTCCACATGATAGAAGAGGTGTTCTATCAATTTGCAACAATGGAAAACATACAGATAATTCGACTCAATTTTGTATTTCTCTTGGTGCTACTCCTTGGATGGATTATAAATATGTGGCATTTGGGTATTTTCTTACATCTTTTATATTGTTATTTTCACTGTGAACAATTACGTTTTTAGGCAATTAATTCAAGGTGATGAAGTATTACAAATACTAGAACACGTACCGACGCACTATGAATCACCCCAAAAAAAAATTCGCATTTCAAATTGTGGTGAATTCACATTTTATCCTTCTGTTGACACAAAAGCAAATATGCAATTACAAAAGTTTTTGGCAGATAAAGCACAAGTCGAAGAAGAAATAGTTGATCCTCGTGATGTTAAATCAGAATTATTGAGAAGAAGATATAAATTAGGATTCTATTTTGCAAAAACGGATTTAGGGTCTTATAGACCCTTCTCACATTTACCCGAATATTTGTTGTACAAATATTTATGCGAAGAGGAAGTTCATATGCATGGAGAAGGGGAAGAAGAAGAAGGTTAGTAGATAATTGTTAAATTTAATTTAGTAATCTATATTCTCAGTAAGGATTGCTAAGGTTGAGGAAGCGGGAAAACGTGATACAATGCTTTGTTGCGTGATTTTTGGAAAAACTGTTTTGGGAAAATTGTGGAACACGTTAAATACACATATTATCTATCGAATATAATTTTTTACCTTCATTTGTTTTGGAGTAATGCCGTTATTGACATTATTTTTAAATTTATTGCAGCTTTTAATATTTTCGTACTCAGAAAAATGGGCTCTATATCAAAATCCGTAAAGAAAACCAAAGGTTTCCATTTAAAAATAGAATCGATGACGTCATTATTCAAAACAAAGGATAGTGAAAAATTAAATTTGATAGAAATACTTGTATGTGTATTAAACAAAATCGATGTTTTTTCCAGAATTTTTTCCGAAAAACTTTTAATTCCGTTTTAATAAATTTGTTCCAAACTTTACTACCTCACTATTATATATTTTTAAAGTAACTACCTAATACAAAATAAAGTTCTTTTTAATAACTAAAAAAATTAATTGGATGAAACACCAACTTTTGAGTTGTAAAAATCAAAACAAGCAATTGGGTCGAAAATTCCTTTGCAGATTTTGAACTTTATTGGATATAAAAATTTTAATAAAATATAAAGAAAAGTTCAAGTGAAATCTCAAATAATGTATGATGTAATATTAATTTTACAGAGGATTACTATGTTGAACCAGAATCCATGGAATCCGATCACTCACTAGAAATTATAAAGAAGCCTAAGAACTTTAAATGTGAGGAAGATGCACCACCCCGAGTTATTCCTGAAAATGCTTTATGTTTACCTTTCGGTCGAATTAGTACAAATTAGTAAATTAAATGTACTATAACGAGATTATTGCAATAGTAGAAAAAATGACAAAATAAATAAAAGTTTTGGCAACTCTTTATATTAATATAATTTTTATTTGAAAATTTCTAATGTAATTATTAGGTATTCATTTTTTAAGAAATAATAGACATAAACATTGTACACTGAAAGATACGTAAACGTAAACAAATAAAAAAAAGTACATGAAAATAAAAAAGAATAATTTTACTGAAAATATTGGATTGAAACCTCCAAAATGGAGGAAAATGGGAAGGAACAGCGGTCTTAAACTTTTCTTTTCTATACGTACTTCTTAAACACTGTTGTTTACGTAATCCTCCCTCATCAAAGAATCAAATCGGAGCCGATAGGATAAATTAGAAAAATTGATTAGAAACGTGAAAAAAGTAAACAAATGTTTATATAGTAAAAATTAAACTAAACTAGGTTTTTTTTGAAATCATTGAAAATTATTTTGTTGTTGTTTTGAAAATATTACTTTTAAGTTACGAGTTATTTTCGAGTTACAAATAACACAAAAAACTGATCAATTAATTGGAAAAACCAACGGTGAATGGGTTCGGAATAATGAAGAAAAAGCTATAAAACTTTCGCAAAACACTTAATCGAGGTTGAGTCGAGATATTTCAACCTCTACCAAGGGAAATTTTCCTCGAAGAATACCCTATACAACATTTTCGCAACTCCATACCAAATAGACCCACAAACATGGGCGCCCATAGGGGAGGGCCAGTAGGGGCCGTCGCCCCTACTGAGAAATCCACCAGAAGTATTCATTCATACTAACTAGTTACAATAGATTCAAAACATAAAACAAAATACATAAATTAATAAAATGTAACACTATAAAAAACAGATTGAAATATTAAAATAGTAAAACTATGACATCTAAAGTTACAACGAGAATATTTTCAGAAGCACACTATAGCCTCTGCTTATACCTATGGATGCCTATAGTATGCCTTTTTCCAACTTCTTCTAAAATCTTTAATTATCATCATCATCCGCACGTTCAAGACCAGCGGCCCGTTACGTCACTCAAATTGATCCCGCCATCTCATTCTGGGGGCGGCCCACGGATTAATTAATTAATTGATTAAAATTAAAGATTCATTTTTTTTCCATAAAAATACTTAATTTTACTGTACTACAAAAATACAGTGTGTTCACGGAAAGTGGTAACAGTGAATAATTCTTAAATATTACTAGATACAAAAAAAAGTTTAAATAGTTTTTTATTCAACTCCAAATTTTCTATTGGAAACTGTTAAAGTATATTTTTTTATACTTTAAATTTAACCGAAAGTAAACATAATTTTTTTTTCAAATAGCAACATGTATTTTTTTTAACATTTTTGTAATCTGCAATTTTTTCTCTATAAATACATATAAAATTTTCATAAGGTTACATAAGAAAAAATTCGAGGAAACACAAGATTTAACCAAACAATAATAATTTATTAATTACGTATGTAGAGTGCTATAAATAACAAAACACCATTATTATGATATGATACCATTAGACTCTTTCTATGGAGTCATTTAAAAATGGTATATTAGGCAAATCTCTCTTTAGATTTAAAATTTTAAAAATCAAAATTAACTTAGCATCTATCAAAATTATCACCAAATCGCCAGAACTTCTGCGAAAATTAGAATCATATCTTGAACAAAACGGTGGCAATTTTGAAAAATTTATCAGATAAATGAAATATTGTGTTTTCGGTGTCGTGATGTTTTGTTTTTCATGGCACTCTACATACCTATGTGTAAATAATCAGTAAATTATTATTGCTTGTTTAAATCTTACATTTTCTCAAATATTTTCTTATGTAACCTTATGAAAATTTTATAGGTATTTGTAGATAAAAAATTGTAGATTGCCAAAATGTTAAAAAAAAGACATGTTGCTATTTGAAAAAAAAATGTAATGCTTACTTCCGGTTGAATTTGAAGAATAAAAAAATATACTTTAACAGTTTCCAATAGAAAATTTGGAGTTGAATAAACAACTATTTAAACTTTTTTTTGTATCTAGTAATATTTAAGAATTATTCACTGTTACCACTTTCCGTGAACACACTGTATATCTAAATATTCCTAAAGTCGATCCAAGGACATTTGACCTTGAAAAAAAACAAAAATTTCGCGTTTTCTCGAAAATTCAATGAGATACGATACACAATTAAATATACAATGGCCCCTACTGAAAACATTTTATATGGGCGCCCATGCCCACAAATAAAAAAAAATGAATGAAATCACATATATATTGTCGTGTTCTGACGAACAAGCACTAAAGAGGTCCGTAGCTCGTTGTTCGGAGTTTACACTTTTGAGACGATCTCAAGGAGTAGGTTCCAAAAAAATTTATCTTTAAACTATCCACAATAAATGAAACAAAATTTTTACCAGGCATCAATAAAATTTTACTCAGACAAATTTGGTTATCAATAAATTCTACAATAAGCAGAAAACAGAATTTTAGCTAAATCGAAATTCAACAATGAATAAATCAGATATAGACGAGATTTATCTACAAGTTCCCACATTTACTATTATAAAACTCATTACTCTAACTTGTAAACAAATCAGGCATTATAAATTGTACAAAATGAAATAAAAATAATAGCACAAATTTATTGTCTTATTTAAAATCTCGCGCCGACCTGTTATAAACCACATAAAACCAAACTGTTACTTTCTACCGCTAAACACAAATAAAGTTCGACGTAACGCGTAGCATAGTAGCTGATACTGATCATCGTAAAAAATAAAGTTAATCTCGATGGTAAACTAATTAATACTAATTTTGAAATTGGTGCATCAAAGTGATTAAAGTTGATGTAATACTCTAATCCATCTGTTGTCCACTAAATTTCCAGGTTCGTATAAAATGTGACTCACATAACCTCTCATTGTAATTTTTGTAAACTCCGTTTTCAGAAAAATAATATCGAAATAGCGCAAAATAAAAGAATTTAAATTCTAATTACCATTCGATGGCTTCATTACTTGTTGTTAGATGTGAATAAAACTCGATGGAAAACATCAAAAATGCGGCCATTTTACAACTCCAGATAGAAATTTTCATATCCAATTCCGGAACTCAATCTTGCAGAAAAACCATCATATTCATCCTACTGACACTTCAATCTTCATAATTGCAATTATAATTCACAATTCATGCTGAAATTCCAACATTTCACAACTTATCGAGAAAATTTTGTCTTCCTCGAAAACACAACTTAACACGTCCACCTCTCAGTCAGTAATCCTTATCATTCTACAAAATTTTCCTTTCCTTTCCGTTCCAGGTTTTTGGAAATCGTAGCCCACGCTGATTCGTCGATTTTTCCAGCCAAATTTGAAATTTTCAAAAAAAAAATTTAATATCACCAATTTTAAAAATGCTTTTCAACAATTACCGCACCATCTAGAGTTATTTACAAATAACACGACGTTATAGTTTTCTATTGACGCATTCACTTATTTATTAAAAAGAAGGTAAACAAATTAACAATGCAAAAATTTAATCAAAACCAAAATGCAGTCAAATCTGATTAATTTAACTTTTTAGATTTCTGGAACAAAATATCCATCTATGAAATCCTGTTTTCTTATTAACAAGCAAAATAATGACCATTTAGAGAAAAACCATTCAACTTGTCAGAGTAAAATTCAAAATCATACAAAATTCAATGAAAGGACAAATCAACATCAATTGTGGATATTTTAAACTTTTGGTAATTAGCTCGTCCCACGTCAATATATATAAGCGAGTGTTTTACAAACGTATCCGTTTCTCGCATCCCACTCTCCAAGCCTGTCTGTCGGTCCAATCATTGTGTTGAAGTCCTCTATCTGTCATTGCTTCTTCCACTTCTTGTGCCCATGTTCCAGCTGGTCTTTCACGTTTCCTTCTAAAGTGCGGCGTCCATTCCCATATCCTTTTTGGCCACCTGTCGTTGTTCATTCTTTGAACATGTCCGAACCACCTCAGTCTTTTAGCGTCCACCGTATCCATTATTGAGCCTTCCACTTTCATCTTTTGTCGGATATCGTCATTTCTAACATGATCCATTATGGACACACTACAACTTCGTCTTAAGAAATCCATTTCCAAGGCATTTAGCTTCCCTCTGTTTCCCGCGCTCACTGTCCTCACCTCTGACCCATAAGTTGTTATGCTTTCAATAATTGATTTATATATTGTTTTTTCGGTCTTTCTGGTTATTTTGTCATTCCACAAGATTGAGTTCAATTGCCTGATGGCTCTTCGCCCTTGTCCAATTTTATTTATTATATCGTCATTGCTGTTGCCGGCTCTAGAAAATATAACACCCAAATACTTGAATCGTGTTGTGTGCTTCACAATGTATGTTCCAATCTTTAGGCTTTGTCCTTCTTCGCCAACTACCAAGTACTCCGTTTTAAGCATGTTAATTACCAGTCCCCATTTTTTGTACTCTTCAGCCAGTTTTCTAAGCATATAGTCTACATCATACTCGTCTGCCGCCATCAGAACCTGGTCATCAGCAAAAAACAAAGTAAACAGTGTTTTGTTGTCTATTTGTATGCCCATATTACTGCACTTCCTTGTCCAATTTTTTAAAGCTATGTATAGATATATTTTAAAAAGGGTCGGTGCTAAACAGCATCTCTGTCGTAATTCTTTTGTTATTTTAAACTCTTCGGATAGCTTATTTCCCATCTTTATTCTACCCACACAGCCTGTATACAAGTTTCTTATTGCAATTATGTACTTTTTTTTGACACCAGTTTCACTTAAGCAGTTCCAAACCTTATATAAAGGAACGGTGTCATAGGCTTTATGTAAGTCTACAAATACAGGATGAACCGGTCTCCCTCGAGCTGTGTACTTTTCAGTAAGTTGCCTTAAAGTAAATATATTGTCTATGCACGATCTGCCTGCTTTAAATCCGCATTGTTCATCTGGTTTCTTTATGCACTCTTTCAATCTTATTTTCAAAACTCGGCCATATAAACGTGCTATAGAAGAGATAACGCTTATACCTCGATAGTTGGTGCATTTCAGTCTACTTCCCTTTTTAAATATCGATGTTATATATGCCGTTTTCCACTCTTTGGGGGACGGCTCTCCATGTAAACATTTGTTAAAGATGTTTGTCAAAATTTCTAAAAGAATATCTGGGGCTGCTTTTATTAATTCTATCGGTATATTTCCAGGTCCTGCTGACTTCTCATTTTTCATGTCTTTTAGTGCTTTCCTGACTTCGTGTATGAATGAAATGAAATGAAGTTTTCTAGGAGGCCAATTGGATTTAGACACGGACACGGAACGGTGGAGCAGGTACATTGAGTTACAAAAAAATAAGAACTGACCTGGAAAGTAAGAGGTACTACTGCTCAGCTGCTTTCTTAAACATTTCTCAAGGGTTTGACAAAGTGTGGCAGGACGGTCTAAAATACAAAATTAAAAAATACCTACATTATCCGTACTGCAACCTTTTGATATCGTATCTATCAAACAGGTACTTTTTGTCAAAGTTGGTAAAGCTTATTCAGCCTTGGAACCCATTTGTTCCAGAGTGTTTCAGGGTAACGTTTTTGGACCCATTCTGTATATTCTGTTTACTGCAAATTTGCCGAAGACTAAAAACACTAAAACAGCCACTATACGGCAAACGATATGATCATATGGGCATCTGATCAAGACTCAATTTGTGCAACCCAAATTCTACAAGTCCACACAAATAAGACAGGAGAATGACTAAAGAAATGGCGTTCAAGGCAAACGCCTCAAATTTGGTGCATACCACGTTTAGCCTTAAATGGGGAACTTGCCCGAGCTAAGCAATGTATGACGATATTCTCCCAATACAAGAAACAGTAAAATATCTATAATTCTATCTACAACAAATTATTATTATATAAGGCAATCCTGAAGCCTAAATGAACATACGGTATCTAGCTGTGTGGCTCTGTAAGCGATTCCAACATTGCCAAGATCCAGCGCTTTCAATCCAAAATGTTATGCAGTATTTGTAATGAACGTTGCTACATTCCTGTTATTAGTTTGGATTTACACAACAGAAGTGTTAGAGAAAAAATTACTTATGCGAGCAGAAAATAATATCTGGTCTGTTTCGAGGAGCATCCCAAAGCATTAGTGAGTGATCTACTAGCTGAGCTACAAATGAGAAGATTAAACGGTGTGATCCTTACTTTCCAAGCGATGAGTATTAAGTGTTGCTACAACACTTATCTTATTGTCTCTGGACAAATTGTAATATAACCATTTTTTTCTTCTTCTTCGTATGCCTTTTGACAGAAGCTTCGTGACCAATTTAATACGTTATTAAATGGCTTTCTTGGCAGACTACTCTTGGTGGTTTGTGATTGCCTTCCGAGAAGAGAAGGTCATAATAAAGTCGGATAAATTTTATCCGTGTTGGGAATCAAACCTAGGGCTCCTGGCGTAGAGTCCGGTCCTTACCCGGTTTACTTAACTTACCTCAATATATCATCAATATAATCATGGAATCAATAAAAAAAAGATATTTCAATTTATTTTAAATTGAGCACGCGTATAAATGAATTAACGAGATTATTCGCAATGTGTATTAAAAAATTAGTTTTTATTAAACAAATTAATGCAATTATGAATGGATGTTAAATCTATCGAAAGAGGCAATTAAATATATTATATTGTGCGCATGATTATCTTGTCAGTATGCTTATCAATCGTAAAATAAATTTAAGTGAATTCCTTACGCACGTGGAGTGTGAAGTTTGAAATTAATTTCGATTATTATTTTGAACTCCACATGAGTAACGCATCCAGTTTAAAGTTTATTTTTATATTGGTTCGCATTCGCTTATTTTTTATTTATCTCAATTATATTTTTTTCCACTTTCTAGTTGCGTATTAGTACTCCGGGTACGGAGTACTCTTCAGGATAAGAGATTTTTTTGGAAAACAAGCTACATAAAAAAAATACAAAATTTTTCACATGTTTTAAATATTTTCTTCATTTTCTAGGTTGAAAAATGTATGACAGATTTAACCATGCTTGATGCAGATTTTATTTTGGTTTGACATCGAATAATCCAATTCTTAAATTCACAAATTACAGTTTTCAAAAATCAAAAATCCAACCGTCGAATTATTCGAATATTGTTAACGCCACAGCTAAGCCCAATGGCAATTTTTTGCACACTTGCAGTGCGCGACTTTGCAAATACAGCAAAACTCTCCCAATAAAAATTGAATCACCTAGTTTTTTTAAAAATTCCAACCATTCAAATATTACAAATTTTCTATTATAATTCGCTTCCACCAAAAAAAAATAAAGCGTCAAATAAAAACTCTTTTGTACTTAACTTTACTTTTAATGAAATATATTGAACAAAATATTTAATATTAAAATTCACCTACAGGAATTTTCAAGGTTTCGCTGTATCTGTACAAAGTTCTTTAAAAATTTCCACTATATTTTTATGTGAATAAAACTTATGAATATTTTTGTTTGGACTATGCAATAGTTTGTCGAAGGTGGGCAACTATTTGATTTAACTAATCGATTCATTTATTTTTTCACTGTCGTAGTTTGGTAAGTTAAAAATATAATAATTTTTAAAAATTTTGTTGAAAATACGGTTTTCCCTATTACTTCTCATGAAAGCCGGCAGGAGACATCTACCAGTAATACGTGCAACCTACTTGCAACATTTTGGTAGGGCATTTGGGTTGCCTATTGTACATAGTAGAATTTCAAATTTATAATGTTTATCCCCCTATCTACACGCAAACGAAACGAACAGACTTCACAGTCGAAAGGTTTATCGCCACGCTAAATTCCTAATGAACTTAGCCAACTACGCGTTTGTTAGCAGTTTGTAATCAGAACGTGTAGTTAGTAACGAACATTTTTGCAGTGTTAAAATTGTGAATTTTATAAAATGTCTGACGAAGTAACAGAAAATGGCCACCAAAACGGAGACGACGTTCCAGAAATTGAGCTTATTATCAAGGTAATTTACCATATAACCCTTTTTATTGTTTTCTTTTTCCGGGGCGTGCCGACTTTGTCTGATAATTGAAAAAAGAAAGTTGCAGTTTTTGCAATTTACAAATTTTACTCGTAACATCGTTGTCGAAAAACAGTCGGAAAAACTAACACAAACATTTTCATTTTAAAAAATTAAATGATAATTGTGCGGCCTTCAATTGTCACGCGTTGGTGGACGTTGAATTTTAAAAAGAACAAAAGCCGTTATTACTCATTTTTTTATTAGGTGCCTATCGTAAATTTTATACTACCAGAAGCATTGTTTCTAACCGGTATAACTCTGTTCGAAATTGAAAAGGCCATGATTTGGTTTTCATTATGTGCTGAGTGTTCCTTTTTGTGGTGACAGTTTCAGTTTTACTTTTCAAATAGCAAACCATATTTTTTCTATCCGTTTGTAATCCTAAACGCAATGCCTTGTGTAATTTAAGGAAGCCTTCCTAACCGATCCATTGAAATTACTGTCTCATGGTTTTCAACAATTTCAATCGTGAATTATTTCTTCATTATATTTAACCAATTATTTATAGACACGGAGAGTGTCACTTTCACCATCGATTGGGTATTTAAAGAAATTTGAACTCCGAGCTATGATGACCTTCCGTTTATGCGAATTTCAGTCCATTAATCATATTTCGTATGGCATGGCGCGTATTTTGTTAACTTTAAATCGAGAAAATCGAATTGGCGAAGAAGAAAGTAATTGTGGGGAGTAATGCACTCTCTGTAATGGATTATAAAATCTTCTATAATACCGTTGTTGTTATAATGATTACATCAGATGAAAAAACACTTTTTTAACTATATAGTTGAACTTTAATACATCCTGTCAAAACAAAAATATAACCGAAATTATATTAGCGAATCTTTAAAAGTAATAGAAATATTGAAAAGTCAATATTTTGACAATTGAGAAAATCATTGAGCCACTGGAAGAGAACTTGGAAAACTGTGATTAATGGATGGAACATAGAATTGAAGACAATTTGGTGGGTGTCATGTTAAAACAAACTACCAAAAAGGAATCTTACAGATCTACAATGAAAATAAATCTTTAAGATGCAAAAATTTTGATGCAATCTATTGGTATCATGATCTAGCTTTTTATATTCTATTATTGAATAGTTCAGTTTTCTTCTTCTAGTGGAGAAGGGTTTTTGACCATATAAACCATGGTGGTATATAAGGAACCTAACAATTATTATAGAAGCCCTATGAAATTTTGGAGGGAAAATTCATGCACCCAATTTCAACTTGCGCTGGGTCGTGAAACTCGTTAAGATGTAGCAATTTCATAATATTAGTGGAAACACGTTTTGGAATCGTGATATGCATTAGGTATATTTAATACAAATTAAAAAACATTGAGCGCAAGCGATTTGAAAATACGTTGTTTTACTAAATCTAGAGTAGGCTAAAGTTAGTTTTTAGTTTCCTTGAATGTGTTCATGGATTCGATATTATTTTCTACCATTTATACGAGTTTTCTGAAAATTTTGGCTTATAAAGCATAGACTTGCCTTATCAAATAGTTTGCTAATAAGATGAAGTAATTAACTTTTATACTACAATTAATAATTTTAAAAAATACTTGAATGATTAAGTAACACCAAAGATAAGATTTGATGAATTTTTAGTCTATGATTGTAGTAGAAGACTACGTTTGCGGCGACGAATTTTAGATTAATAATATTGCAAATCGTAGATAACAATAAAAAATACGGTTTTGTGCTGCCGCCTAGGTGCCACCTTTATTTTTTCGCCCCTATGTTATATTCAAAATACAGGTTATCAACCAAAAACGCAACCGACGATTGTTACTTTTACTGAACTTACTTTGGAAGGGAGATTTATGTAAATTGATTATATTATTGCCCTTCACCTAACTGCAACCCCAAGATGAAAGGTGAATTCCATCAAATGATCGTTTTCTACTAGATTTCGCGTCAGAGACCCGTAAGTCTCATAGCGCTTAAAACAAAATTCATACGCAATTCGGCTAAATAAAGCACACAAATCACAAAGATAGATAAACCAAATAAACAAATCAAACAAATTAGGCCATCATAACAAAATGAAATCTTAGACTCACATTACTCGGCATTCAGGAGATTTTTTAACGAACGGAACCTCCACCATATCATCTGATAGACCCTTCTAGACATCAAACACTCTATTGGACGGATATGGTCGTGGTCCTAAAACTCTGACAAAGCAGCTTCAGATTGTGCTCACGTAGCCGACCGTCCATCATATTGAGGGTGAAGAAACTTGTCATATCTAAAAGGAAGCTAAGTGATCACGTCACAGACTAACTCGGTGTGCTACATTGGACTAACTCGACGACTTTCAGTCCCAAACTGTCAATCGTGTTGATTGTTCCTGTTCAGATGCACTACAATAAACTTATCAATGTTCAGTGCATCAATCACTCCAAACACAATATCAGCATCTTGCAGAACATCGTGGGAGGAGTTAGGATTATTATCAATTTTGGTATTGTCGACATAATCTGAGTAAATGGAGGATAAGACCAGGGATGGCTGATTAGCATAATAGACGAGAAACAACAGTGGACCAAGCACGGATTCTTGAGGGCATCACTAAGAACGAAAACAGCAAGGAAACAATTTGATTTTCTCTTCTTCCTCGGAATGTAAGTCTACGGCTTGTTATTTTCAGCATCTGCGCTGTTTCCTTGGCAGTGCTGGATCTGTCAGCATATAAATTGTTTAACGTCCGATAGGTAGTTTGCTAGACTGGTTCCCAGACGCGCCTGTAACCCTGGTTGTTATGTTAATGACCAAGGAATGAAATTAGACATTTCCATACACATATGAAATTAGACTCATTACGGGGCTGTTCACCGGACATTGCGCGGTGAAATGTCACCTCAAAAAAATGAGACTGGAAGGAAATGACAGGTGCAGACTTTGTGAATTAGAAACAGAGACGGCCGAGCACAATCTCTGTACTGCAATGCCTTAGCCCGACTTAGGCTTAAACATATGGGACAGATACAACTGACGCCCAAGGAGGTAAAAAGCAAACCCCTCAGGAGCATTCTGTGTTTTGCTAGCGAAATTAAATTCTTGAATATCTAATTAGTTGAGCAAATGACTGTCTCACACAATCTGATCAGCCAAAGAAAATCTGGTTTGAAGACGTTAACCGGGCCCAAAAGATATAATTATTTAAATAAGAAACTCAACGGGCTTTTATAGATAACATTATAGTTTTTCTGCGCTTCTTGCATTCTATTGACGGTACGTGTGCTCGACGTAAATATCTACAACAGGGAAGGAGTGGAGCTTTGAAGTAACTAATATCACTGTTTAGGAATTTCATTAGCTTAAAGATCCTGATTTGGGTATAGGAACTCCTTCTAAATATTTTGGTCCTAAAAAGAACCGTTGTACCATTTTTAACGGACGTCCGAAGTTCGACACATTCATTACGTTTTCAAGAGATTTACTAAAGGATGGTGCATATTAAGCCACAGCAGTGGAGTGATGTGATTGCTGGTTGAGTATAGAGCGGAAATTCTGGGTTCAAATCGCGGATTGCGCAGAATTTCTTGGCTCGGCCATTCGGCGGACATCCACACTCTGTGGTGATCCCTGATATTTGTGTCGACGTCATTACCGTTGATACGACTGCGTCACACACGAGAGTTGACAAGACAGGTTAGGTTAGCAGGGAATGAAGCCAAGGGCCTTCTAGGCCTGTTGAGCTATAATATATATGGTGCATATTAGATACACTTGTATTTATTGAGAATGGAGTGAGCAGAGCTAAACTTACTTAAAGTTTTTTTGAATGGTCCATAAAGGTTTGTTTTGTCATTGCTATTTACTCCCTCAATTACCTTAATGTCAAGAGAAAATTTTTAAATTTGTGGACCCGGTAAACGTCCTATCACCCGTTAGTCAATCAAATATTTTTCTGTAATCCGTTAATTTTTAAAGTGATCTGCTTTTATTTCCAACATTAAGAACCACATCTCATGAATTGGTAATTCAGAGGCTTGTCTGACAACTAACGGAAAAACCGAGCACCAATAATTCAATAAAACAAAGAAAGATGAAGAAATTGTTTTATTAAATGACTAACGGAAAGCTTTAGGTTGGAATGATATCTTTTAAATTGCCTAAATCGGGATAAACATAAATACAAGTTAAACTGAAGGTTTAATTTTTGAATGATCTCTATTAAAAAAAATTCACCGAAGTATTCAAAATCATCACCATCATCTTCTTCATGGGTTAAGCCTGTTGACCTGTTCCGACTCAAGTCGCCATTTTGTTTACATCTAAAACAGTTGGTTTCTGACTTCACAGCACCCATCAACTTATCAGTGGTTTAATGGTTGAGATTTTAATTAAATTTGAAAAACAAGGCTGAATTAGTGATTCTAAATTTAAGGTACTCGGACTGGAAACCACAAATCCGGATACAACAGTTGAGCTTCCCGGAGATATGAAGCATTGCAAATTTCATTGCAATAAAATGCAAATTTTATTTTTTTTAAATAAAATGTTTTGCTGGAATCGTACTATAAGATAAGAGCAAAAAATCCTTCCCAAAAAATGAGACAATGACCAAATGATCTAGAACTTTTAAGAAAACAAGAGCTGAACCTACAAACGTGAATTTGTATTTCATTGGAGCGGCATTTCACAGAAGTAACAACAATTCAAAATACCAATACCACATCGAGAAAACCTGTCGGTTCGAAATTGAGTGGAAGAAAGCAGATAAAACATACGTTTTAATTAACCTTGATGAATGACCGGTTTTGGTTTTATCCACCCATTTCCACCAAAAACGATGCATGAAAAATTGTATAAACGTCCTCAAGAAGGCATCTGCTACTATCACACTAAAAACCCAGAAAACAATTGAAAGTGCGAATGGATCATTATTTTGTGTTATTCGCTCAAATTATAACAATACAACCCAATTTGGCTCTAATTATGCACAAATATCCTGCGAAACTTTGTTAATTGAGGGAGTGGACATGCAAATTTTTAAAAATGTTAATAATACAGGTGATGTAATTTAGAAAAATAAATTTAATGGGAAGTCGGAAGTGGACGTTCGGTATTTTATCAGTGTCGTAACTTTCGTTACGCAAATCAGGAAATCTGTGACAAATATCACATTTTTATGTTAAACATTTATAAAATCGCACATATGAATGATAAAATTTTTTAATTTAAATTTCGAGCTGACTTTTTTTTCACTTTTTCTTTCAATTTTGGTTTCGTAAAGTAGCTGTTTAATTAAAATTTATATTTTACGTGGTAGGTAATAATTAGTAGAAGCGAAAATAACTGCACCATGACGTAATTGCATTGTGTAAAGATGTTTTTATTATTGCATCAGCAGACATTCTAAGTAAACCCTTGAATTTAAAATTTTTTTTATGTTATGAATCACATCAGTGAAGTGTTCTGGTGATGATGTCCAATTGGAATAATGAGATATCACTGAAATGCAGACAAAGACTATAAGGTTTTTGATGTTTGTCAACCTCTAGACGTGAATGGAATATTCAAACTTGGGAGCGAATTAAAGTACTACTTTTAAGTGGAACTTTAGCAATGTAGACCACGTTTGTATCTGAACATATTTTTGTCTTGCCAAACTAACAGTTCCATAAAGTCAATGGTACAATAAGTGATTCTTATCTATTCAACATGGATACATAAAAATAACGTCAAGTTTAAAAAAATTTATTTATAATTTTAATTAACAAAGGCGTGAAAATGTGAGCAATTTCAAAGGCAAGGCAAGTTATCTCAACGGTACTTAAATAATGAAGTTGCGTGTTCTCCCGTTTGTCCCATACATGCGGTATGTACATACTGAACAGTCATTTTTGAAAATTTATGATTTAAAAAATTGTAAACAGCAAAATTAATAAATATTCAAACAGTTGCTTTCTAATAAGCAAAATCATGATTCGTGCGATTTACCTTGTTGGAATATGAACTTGCTTGAACCTAGCCTCATTTTTTTAATATTGGTGCTGCCAATATGACATTAAACTCTTATGAAATGGGAGTGACTTATTGTTATTTTTAATGGTATTAAATATAACTCAACATTCTATTATATGGACTGCCGTTGCTGGTTTAAAATTTTAGAACACAATGCATTTTAAATTTAGTACATTTGCATATTATTCATCTTGTTTTAGCTTAATATTATTTTAAGTTGTAATAATTGTATGCGCACGATAATTAATGGCATTTACATAGTCCATAAAATTAACTACACCAGCTCTTCAGGTTTGACCATTGTAAAAAATATAATTTAGTAGTTTTTCAAAGTGAGAGTTGTAAATTCTAATTAAGGAAAATTTAATTTCTAAACTTAACACTTTCGAGTGTTTACCATTACGTGTACATACATACATCTTGTGCACATATGGAGTCATTCGTTTATTTCGTCTTTGACCTCAAATTTTGAGAAGAAAAAGTCATCTGACCAAAATGACCGTCTCGATCATGCGCTTACAGCAGATCATTTTTTTGAGAGTATAAAGAACTCCATTTATTTAATGAAGCCACGTTGGTCCAATTTTATGCGATCCAGATGACTTATAAGGATGTTTTATTAGGACAACTTTCAGTTTTATTAGTTTATAGGACGCTGGCCCCAATTCCTCCCACATAATGTAGTCTTCTCTGTTGTCATATTGCTCAATTTTCAAATACTAACTTAAAGTTTAAACTTGCCTTCTGAACATTCTATCACGATTGACTTGCTTATCCCATTGTTCTAATACCACTCCGTTCAACTTTCATTTAACTTGAATCTTCAGTTTTTATTTTTCAAGTTGTAAGTATTTTTTTCCCTAATATGCAAGAAAATTAAATTCTTTACACTTTCTATGAAAGCTTCCCCAATCATAATATTATTATCTGAGTTTGGTTTTTATAATTACATTTTTGTGCTACTTACCGTCACGTAGAACACTTAAACTATTAGGTACAAAAAAAAAGTTGACCTCTGCTTACTGTCAAGGCAATAAAATTTGCAACTTTATTTACTTTTGGGTTTTTAAATTTTAATTGAAACGTGACAATTTACTAGATAAAACGCAGTAACTGTAGATCTAAAAGTTAACTGTTTCGTCTAATTATTTTGATGTATGGATCCATCAACTAAAAATGCATCGTTCTTAATTGTAACGGACGTCTAACCAAGCGACTATTAACAAAACGTAAATTTATCAATTAATATATTAACATAAGTATGTCTCATAATATAATTTTAAGTGTAAGTGCGATTGTGTGTGCATAATCTATTACTAACTTGATAATGTGACAATCTATTGCGTAGTAAGATTTTTAAAAATTTTAATGGAAATTTTCACTCACTCACAGTTCCGATAAATATCATGTATTTCATCTACTGAAAATTTACAAAATCCAAAAAGTTTTTTAGTAATTTGATTTGGAACTTCTAAATTCGTCAAAATATTGTAGTCAATAAGTTTGGTTTATTTCTAAAAACTACTGTAGATTGAAATACGAGCGATGATTTCTAAGAAAAGTACCTGCAGATCAGCAGATGATGATCATTATAAAGATGGAATAATATAGAGCACTAATTTATTTTATATTATTGTAATCATGTATGATCAAAATCTTTGTGATTCAGAGCTGATATTGTAATCTTGACAGATTAAAATGAGATATTTTAATATGAAATGAGTCAGTGAGGATAATTCTAAAACCATATTTACGTTACGTATTATTTTATTTAACAACTTGTTAGTTATAGGTACGACAAAATATTGAAATATATTTTAAGTATTACCGTAACACATTATTTTTCTATTTTATAATAGGTGATACTTACGTTATCACGTACATCGCTAAAATACCATGCATTGAGTCAACTTTTTTTTATTATTTGATAGGACAGTCCCCTTTTCATATTTAGTATCATATCTTGGTTCAAGTATGTATACAGTAAAAGTTGCAAAGATTCATTACACATGTAAGGAATTTTATTATTATCTTAATGTATGTGCTACTTAATTATATTTTTTATTGGAGGGGGGACGGGAGACATTCTATATTTCCAATAATACATTCCTCTCGGTGGATTGAGTATCATTTGTAATATTTAAACTTGCCCAAACTTATTGATCAGATATTTTGGAAAAGTTTTTTAAACAATTTCCTCAATATTCGCAGATTATAAAATAATTGATTGTTTTAACGCTCCCACGTCGTTGGTTGTCACGATTGCCAGAGATATTACGGTAAACGGGCTCAAATTTTAGCTGCGATAAACTTAGTGACACAGCCGCCGAAAAAATGCATGGTTACTTAAAGGGGGATGAGAAAAGTCATTTAAAACCTACCTAACCTATATCAAACAAAAGTACAAGTCAAGTTAACAACCGAAGTTACCAAAGAATCGAGCTCAAAAAGTTGACTATAATCATAGTAAATTGTTTAATCAAATCAAATCTGCACACTTTGAATTAACCACTTCATGGATATAAATTGTCGTGACTGACACGTTCACTCCCACACGCACCGTATGTCTCGCATCCTTGTTTAACGTTGACCACCTACAATTAAAGTGAGCATAAAGTAGTTATAATAATGGAACACTACTGTCATTGTATCAGAGAAACGTACGAGATGGCGAATAAATTAATTATGATCAGGATTAATCATCAAATATGACTTTCACGGAATTAAATGGACAGGTATTAGAAGCTACAAAATTGTTGAACGTTAAAATTTATCTCAAGATAAATGTTCATTTAATAGAGGTGTCCGTTCATTGCAGAGATTTCACTGTAGCTGCTTTTACTGTTATTAACCCGTCGAGTTATAAGTAGCTACCAAAAATGAACGACACAAAACTAATTCAAACTTGTTGGAAATTCTAATGAATCGTATCTATATTTGATCTATTTAATCACAAAAGTGGTAGCTCGCTAGCATATGTATTTGATGAGCCATGACATTCTATAAAAATTTGTAATATATCCGTCATCGCCAGAATCTAAGTAAAATGCCTATGACGAATATATGCGAGTTAACCCCTTAACGGGTTAATTTAAAAAAAGCTTGCGATATAAAATCTGTAGCTTAAAAATTAATTTAGTAGCCAGTATATTATAAAATACAATAATTGAAAGTAGTTTTATACGGTAAAATGTAGCTTTCTCCACTCATTCATCTAGTACAAAAAAGCAACAAGGGTTTTTTGGTTAATCAGAAAGGCTAGAAGTAAAATTGTTCATATTTTCTTTAATTTATTTTAAGATGAAATAATAAGAACAATATTCGTTTATTAGTTCTGCCAAACCCAAGTAGGTGGGGTTATGAAAAGTTATTATAGTATACTTTTAATTATTGGATATCTATGAAATATATCGTTTCAGATAATAATTAAACTTCTAAATCCATTTTTTAATGTCAAAACTTCATATGTTTGTTACAATTTTGGATTCAACTTGTTGATATAAACAATCGGCTGTCTGGAGTAAGCTAAGATACCCATAATTCAAGTCCTAGGTTGGAAAATTACAATTGGACATATTTAATTTATTATTTAAAATGTTTCCTTAAGCTAGAATTTCGAAATTTTGTATAGGTGCTGCTGGTAAGTAAAAGTATTCAAAGATGTGCTAAACACAAAGCTTAGATTCCTGTTTGATGTTGACAAACCCAAATGATGCTCCGGCTTAACCGTACCAGACACCGGCGTGTTTGCAAATTATAGGTATTGCTGTGATCCGAGTGAGCAAGAAAGAAAGATAGCACATACGTACAACCACTCGTTGTGAATTATGACAAATCCTGGCTTATGTAAAATCCAGACAAGTGCCGAGACACGATATAATGAATCCGCATTCGCTGGGTACGTGATTAACAGAAGTTATGTACAAAAAAAATGTTGTTAAGGAAACTTCATTTACAAACGTTATTACGTGATATCAAGTTGTTTAGACATTGTTCGACCAGAAATGTATGTATTTATTGGAAAATTTGAACAACGATAAAATTTGAACAACGGCTGATTTCCAGTAGACACTTCTAAGTCGAGTGATCTATACATATAAAGCAAAGAGTCCTCACTTACTGACTCACTCATCATACAATTTATGGGATTGTGGTTTAAAGGACTGTGTAAGGAAGTAGCAATATGAAAATGTACCTATAGTCGTGTACTTCTCCCAAGTGAGGCCGAAGGCCGAACAACCACATCAATCATACACTATATTTAAATTCCAAACGTACTTTCATTGCTTCTGAAGGTATCACTTTAAATTTGTATAAATTAATGTCAGGAACCGCCGATTCGCATGAAATTATGGTGTTATTTATCATTCGTAATAGTAGCCATCACACTTCACATAAAAGCGTAACCAATGCATCTATTTCAATGTCATATAATCGTTAGTCGTAAAAAAAAACAATGCATCAAGATGCATGTTACGTATTTTGTGTAATGTGTAAATACAAGCAACCGGCTGGTGGGTTACCTTGAATTGCTTACACATCATTGAGAAGCTTTAGTAAACATGCATAATGTAATTTGTTAATGTATATTTCTCTTACATTTAACTTAATATCGCGTGACAATTCTACCGTAGTATATTTGATGATATAACACTGTTTAAGGTACAAAATACACACAGCGCTATAATAAATTTACATAATAATGTACAGACCTACATCTACATATGTACCTACTAAAAATTACTTCATCATTCATAAGTGCACCTTTTTGAAACTACAGGTTGAAAGATAATTTGTTTTATCATTTTGTGATAAGATAAGAAAATGTTCACATTGCTTGCAACAACAATAATCTTTATTTGACAATATAATATGGAAAAATATGGTATTGTCTTAGTAACTGAATGATCATAACGCATAATCCAAAATCCTAGTCAGAAAACTGTGGTATAACCGATAAATTGGTTAATTGCTTTTATATTGAGGCTCTCCGAGGAGCTTCAATAAAAGCGAAACACGCGTCATGATTTATATTCAAACAATTACTTAGTTAACCTTTAACTTCCATGTGAGGTAATAATTTTAACATCCAACAAACATCAAGCTCAAAGAAAACTTGAACTTTGGAATTTCCAGTGATACATTATCTGCGATACCTGTCGGGAAAACTTTCGTACGAGGTTAGAAAAATCCATACAAGGAAATGAAAGACCTGTTGACAGGTACCTACGGTACACTCATGGGTTCTTACTTATTAGGAATTGGCCAGTTTGAATTATAAAATTGAAAAAATATTTCAAAAGCTTTCAGCAATAGGTTATTGCCTTCATCTTATGAATTGTAAATTTTATTGTGGTTGCTTAGCTTGTTAATTTTTAATTTAATATTACAAAATACTGCAAATTATTGATCAGTCAACAAATATTACCTTGATTCTACTTTCGGCGAGTTAATTTATGCAAATATTTGCATATTCTTCAACGAGTCATAATATTGATAACTAACCTTTTTTGACTGTTTGCAAAAGGAAGTACTAATTAATTGGAAAAAAACTTTATTTAGCAAGTTTTGTATTACGCCAAGTGGGAATATGTGTCAAAATTCATGGACATAGACATAATACTTAAACATAGTTCTATCAATTATTACAATTCAATTAAAATTGGATGAGTTCATATAATATTTTTAGCATTCAAGCATTAATTTGTTATTATTTGCGGTTAAATGACGTAGAAAGCATTGGCTTTGATAATTTTTAAAGGCTAAATATAAACATGTAACATATCATAGGTACCGTTCAATATCCTCTTGTATTCTACAAAATTCATGTATGTATATCTAATTGTTTTAAAACTGTTAAATGCTCACATTATGTAATATAATGGTGTACAGGTAAATAGCATATTTATGCAAGTGGAACTGAAAATTACACTACAACCTATTTAAATATTCTGGCTTGTTGTTTTAGCATTCAATTTTATGGTAATTTATTGTCTAGAACAGCGACTCTCAACTTTGGTCGCGTGTCGCGAGGATCTAGTACCTAAATCATTCAATGTATTCTCACTTTTGTTTATTAAGTAATTAACATTTTTCTCATCATCATTATCAGTAAAAGGTCTGTCGGTTTTGAAAAAATGAACTCGAAAATTTATTTCCTATTGTTTTAACAGCGTTTTTGTATACAAAATACCTTTTAATTGTTATGAATTCATCATAAATTTCCCACGTTCAATCAATACTCGAACATTTTTACTTTTACTCTTTAGATGAACTAATTTTATTTATTTATGTAAAAATTTCAGTTTCACATATTACGAGTATTGTTATTATTAAATGAAAAAAAAGTAAGTTTAGATTATACAAAATATTTTTTTAAGTCAATTATATCATAAATTATTAAACATATTAGGTTAAATATACAGGAATTTTTATTTTTAGAATATTAACTGAATAACAACAAGCACATGGTGCTTTAAAGTAAGAAAGTTTTAATCTGGAAGATAAAATAATTTATGCTAATAAAATACTTTTGATCATATCGTTTTAGAACCGAATAAAAAAAAATTACCTAAATTACCGGATAGGTTTTTTACCTTTAATATTTAGTTTTCTGTTGAATAGGATTAATTTTTGAATTTCTTACCACATGCTTAGATTCCGTAATAGAAATACTACAGTATTTTTGGGCCCCTGGGATTGGTTCCATACATATTTTTACTTAAGTACATATTTACTTTTCCTATTCTGGTTAGGGGGCTTCAGAACAACTGCTACTTTTGTATTGCATTAAAGTCCATATAAGGAAAACATCTTATATTAATTAAATATTGACGTCATAATTAATATAATATGGGTCTAAAAACTGTTAACAAAAAATCAAAAACGTATAGTAGTTTTAAAAACCAAACCAGCTTCTCTGAGGGGTTACAGATCTGTACTTATCGACACCATAAAGTGTTCTCTAATAACCAAGATCAGATGAAAAATGGAAGATTGAAAAACAGTATATCGGTGCTCTCTGGTTTACTATAAAATTCGTTATCGGACGACAATTGGGGTATTCCCAAGCACTTATCCAAGTGCTTACAGTACGCGACTGGATGGAAATAAACTATTGGAAATGGGAGAAATGAAGTGTTTTGCTGAATTATCACTTGCATGCTACATACCAACAGATTAGAATAACTTTAGTTGCAATTCTGCAATGTATGTACACCATCTTCGTCAGCAAAAGTATCTGAAGTGATTCCCAAAGAAGTAGTTTCAGCTTCTTATGATTATGCAGTCCTTTTGTGGCTCGACTTGGCAAACCTGGCCAAAATCAAGATTACTTATTAGGGCCGGTTTTACAATTGGATAATCAACTACTAGTTAACTTGACTATTAGTTGACGTCGACTAGTAGTCGACGGGGTCGCCCGGTTTTACCAACCTCTTGTCAAGTTACAACCAGTTCATATTAACTACCTGAAAAAAGGTTTAAAAAGTAGGTTGTTTACCACATTTTGTCGAATGTTTTCAGGTTGCTTAATATTTACCATAAGTATTATAACCTTACTTTGTCAACGGCGTTGATAAATCAACTAAATTTGCTTAATCAAACAAACACGTTTAACTGTGAAAAATAAATAAATGAATAAAAATTGATCAAAATAAGAAAAAGCTAGCGTATTACTCGCTAATTAACGAAAACATAAATTGGAAATTATGTCATCATTCGGAAAGATTCGGAAAGAACGAGAAGTTACGATTCTCGTCAACTAATAGTTAACAGAATCGACTAGCAAAAAATCTGCTAGTCGACTTAACTACTAGTCGACAACGTCACTTTTCTTCGACTACAGTTTGTAAAACGGCAAAATGGTTGTCGACTATTAGTTAAGCGTTAACAACCACTTAACAAGAGGTGGTAAAACCGGACAGTTATGATATTGTTTCTAATTTGTTTTTCATTCCTGATCCCATCTACATGAAGAATGCGTGAAAACCTGGAATGTCACTTGGAATATATTTGAAGACATTAACGTTAATACATATAGTATTAATATTTCCTATACTCTTAAAAATTTTACTAAACTTTTGTAAATATTAAAAATAGATCGAATGGATTGAAACTTCCATTAATGGCTAAATATTGAAATTTATTTTTTAGTGAAAATTATACCTACTGTTGTATCGAAAAAATATTAAATCGAGCAAAGATTTTTTAAGAAACTTTACTTCCGTCAAAGAATATTTACGATAAGAACAAGAAGCAACGCTACAGCGTTTTTCTGTGCGCATGTTCACCAACAAAATCGTTATTAAAATTTTTCATAATAAATTTTAATTATTGTTTCTGAACACTTTAAAATTCATTTTGCTGATTGTTTCAAAATCAACCTGCAAAAGAAGCATAAATATATTTAGGTTAATGAATTCATCATTTTTTACTCCAAATTATTAATAAATTAATAAACATTTACAAAACTAATATTATTTCTTTTGCACCAAGTTGAATAAATACTATAGAAATTTACATAAATAACTAACTGAAACGTTAAAATTAACTCATTTCGACTGTAATTTTAAATACATAATGCAAATTTAAGCCAAAATACAATTAATTAGACATTCCACAAAATAAAAAATTCTGTTTTATTTTATTTTTATGTACCTATGTTAAGTTTTATATTGTATTACAATTTTCAAAAAATATTTTAATTTATGAATTCATCATGGCTAATATTAGAAAAATTATTATTATAAAGTCTTGATTTTACTTTTTGATGAGATTCTAATAAGATCGAAACAACTTTAGTGCTTCGAAATATCATAAGAAAATAGTGCAATATTGAGATTTTATTATTATTTATTACATATTAATAAGCTAGCTTTTTTTCTGGGGAATAATAAAGTTTCTAATTTTTAATTGTTTTTTGCATTAATGTTTTTCAAAATTTTTATGGCGTTATTTAGACCACTAAAGCAATTCGTTCGGCCACAACTTGGTATTGACCTTAAAACATATGGATTTATTTCTACTTATTTTTTAGACAGTTAATAAATTGACACTTAAATACAATTTAACAATCTGGTTATAAAAATAGCAACAATTATGTTAGTGGGGAAATTATGTATATCGAAACATAATAATTTTATATATCAATAAATTTTACTGATTTTATAAATTTATATAATTAAATGAGACCGTCATTTGCCTTGCAGGTAACGCGATCAACTGCGAAAGCGAGGTACCGGGTTCAAATCCGGAGAAGGGCAACTTTCTTATGACGTCTCCGTGCTTCGGAAGGCACGTTAAGCCGGTGGTCCTCCTGGGTTAATGAATTGCCACCATTAACATAAAAACCAGGGTTACAGGCTCGTCTGTAGGCAAGTCTAGCAAACTACCTATCGGACGTTAAACAATTTATATGCTCATAGATCTAGCACTGCCGAGGAAACGAAGCAGTGGCTGGAAATAACAAGCCCTAGGCTTAGGCTGAATTCATTCAGTTGAAGAAGAAGAATAAATTTTACAATTTAAGTAAAATCAACAGCAGCGTTTACATGGGGGGTATTGCCCCTCCAAACCATCAGTGGAATTTATTTTATATTATAATATTTTTATTATATTTTGTAATATTTTAATGTTGACAAAAACTAAATTTTTAAGTTGTATTCAAACAACATTTTAAAGCAGCTTTAAATTTAACTTTAAATAATTATAGATTTATTTTTTAAATGTTTATATCTTTTTTTAGTTATTATATACATTTTTAATTATGGCGTAGATACCGCGGATAATCGAATTTCGCGGATAAGCCGCAAAATTGCCGATTAATGGTTAAACAAAGGTGAAAAACTACGAATATCCAGAAAACAGTAATTTTATTTCTATATGTATATTTGTGATTTACGAAAAAACCTTCTTTTTTTATAAAAATGCCTCCTGCAGCAACCGTGGATAAACCGCCCACGGATAATCGAGAGTTTACTGTATTTGATTTTTATTGTTTAGTTAAAAGAGGGGCACTTTTTTCAGGGACCTTTTAATTTAATCAACAGATGGCGCCTACTTAAATATTTTTATAAAATACTAGGAGGCTTTTGTATTTAAAATATAGCAAATTCGTTGAGATAACACTATTCTATAAACAATATTCTTGGTCTTAAGCTATTTTGGGTTCGTAATATTTATTTATAAAAACACAATTCATAATTAAAGTTTAATTATCTTTTTTTGTGAGTGTGTTTTGACATACTTAATACGAACTCAAAATAGCTTAAGACCAAGAATATTGTTTATAGAATAGTATTATCTCAACGAATTTGCTATATTTTAAATACAAAAGCCTCCTAGTATTTTATAAAAATATTTAAGTAGGCGCCATCTGTTGATTAAATTAAAAGGGCCCTGAAAAAAGTGCCTCTCTTAACTTATTAAATTTTAAGTACTACTTATTAATTTAATAGATAAAATTGAACGTAATTTTGTTCAGAGCACGATGAATTAAGGGATAACACCAATCGAGCGCCGAAAAAATGCATAACTTCTAACGATTTATTTTGGGAGTATGGAAAAAGGAATAACATTTCTTTTCTGAGTGTTTTTTATTTTAATACATATTGAAGTACGAAATTTTTTTTTAATATTTCGGTGCAAAATCGCGGCGACAGCCAATCTTTGAAATGATCTTTTTTTTTTACTCTTTAACGGGACGACGGATTTCTCGTAAAGTATAGGACCTGGAACAAAGGTCAAAAAATATTTATATACTATTGCCTGTTGGACTATATAGGTTTTTTTTAAAATCAGATTCTGTAGAATCTTGAAAAAATGAATCGAATTTTGGTCAAAAAATAAATATTTTGTTTATTAAAAAAAGTTTACTTTAAATAATCTACTTACGATAGATAAAAGTAGTACAAAAGCGATGAACTATAGGCTGCGTCAACATCGAAAATTGAACCTTCAAAAAAAATTTCACCATAGGATGGACCAACTGGATATTGTTTTTATGGCCCTCAAGTATTATTTATATAAGCCAACAAAATCAATTTTCCCAAAATCTTAGAGTGGTGTTAGCCCTTAACAATAAAAATTTCTTGATATTGCAAAGATACTTCTATATCAACTAATATTTGCGAAAGATTATGTATTTGTTGAAATACGACAATATTGTTTCAAAGGGATAAACCACCACATTTTCACGTTTTATGCACTTGAATTAAATTAAAAGGTTCAAGTTGCGATAATTTTTTGAAAAAAAAATTTCTCATTAGTTCTTATTTCATTCGCTCTTAAAGGCAGTGGTCAAACGTTTAGAAATCTATAGTAGGTAGTTAAGTGATTAATTACAGTACTTACTTTATATCAGTTTGAAGTTTATCTTCGCAATAAACTTAAGTAAAATACATAAAATCATGAAATTGGAGGTTAACTGGTGCTTATACATTTTTGCAAAAAAAATTGTTGTTTTAAACAGATCGCAATGTGGGTGGTTTGCACTTTATCCGGGTAAGGTTCAATGTTAAAATAGCGCAACGCTTTACCTGGGTAATCAAGCTTTATCCTCGTTCCAGGTTCTATCTGTACCCCATGTAGGCAACATTGAGACATACAATGGATACTAGATCAAGAACAAAATTCATTTTTGCGTTATTCTATTGTTTTTTTTTTTAATCTCGGGTGTATTTTTGTTGGCATTTGATTTTATTCATTATTACTTCTATAAAATCCAACTAAGGTTAACCTGATGTATGTGGAATATAAAAACGTCGATTTCATTGAAATAATGAAATTGATTATTTGATTCGATCATATCTAAACAGGCATTTGCAATGCAATGTAGGTACTGTTGTAAATAATAATTAATGGTAAAGCAAATTGTGTCAGTATCACCTTTAGTTTCCTTCTATGGTTTTATATTAGAATTGTGTGTACTCGTTTTGTCATAACTAAATTCCTTAACAATTTTTTATAAGGATACTTAAGTAGGTTTTGTATGTTATTAAAGTTCAATTGCATATTAATTTTAATATCTACATGAACCAGGGTCTGTCACTAATTTTATCTGGTTATTAGGTACTCGAACGAATCGCTTTCGGTTTTTAAAATAATTTAATGTTTTTATTACACGCAATAGCGAAGATAATAATAACCAAAAATTATTTTAAATTTTGCATTATATGGTAATTTTATTAACAAAATTAAAATCGTTAAGTACGAAAATAAATCAAAAAAGTGGAAAACTTCATAATATTTCAACAAAGCCAACAAAGTTTTCTAAATATAGCGGAAAACTTGAAAAATATTTAGATTGTTATTTAAGCTATTTATGCAACTAGTTACCTAATATCTCATTTTATTTAACCAAGTGCGATGTTTTCCGGACGATCGTCGACGAATTTCCCCTAAAATCACTTTGGATTTGTCTTGATTTACTAAAAAAATTTTATTCACTTTGAATTTCATATTCTAAATATTTTATTTTGTTTTAGGCGTCAACAATTGATGGAAGACGTAAAGGAGCATGTCTATTTTGCCAAGAATATTTCATGGATCTGTACCTCTTGGCAGAACTTAAAACAATAAGTCTTAAAGTTACAACAGTTGATATGCAAAAACCACCTCCAGACTTTCGTACCAATTTTGAAGCAACACCTCCCCCTATTCTAATTGATAGAGGAATGGCTATATTAGAAAACGAAAAAATTGAAAGACACATAATGAAAAATATCCCAGGTGGTCACAATCTCTTTATTCAAGTAAGTGTGATTTGCGTTTGGTCAAACTGTATAACTAACATTTTCGTTCTTTTAGGACAAAGAAGTAGCAACACTGATTGAAAATTTGTACAGTAAATTGAAACTTGTATTAGTTAAAAAAGACGAACAAAAAAGTGCCCAATTATTAGCGCATTTACGGAGAATCGACGAACATTTACGAAAGCGCGCTACACGATTCCTAACAGGAGATACAATTTGCTGTTTCGACTGCGAATTGATGCCACGTCTACAGCACATTCGCGTTGCCGCCAAATATTTTGTCGATTTTGATATACCCAAAGAATTGACATCTTTATGGCGTTATATGTTCAACATGTACCAATTGGATGCATTTACCCAAAGTTGCCCTGCTGATCAAGATATCATCAATCATTATAAGTTACAGCAGGCCTTAAAAATGAAAAAACACGAAGAATTGGAAACGCCCACTTTCACAACTTCTATTCCAGTGGACGTTAGTCAGTAACTTGATCTATTAACATACAATTTTGTTGTGCGAAAAGCAGTGCCTGGATATTCCATCCTAATTTTTTATACATTAAACATTTAAGCTATAAATGAGCTATTTGTTGTACTTTCTTAGTTTACTAATAACTGATGATTCTTTTTTTTTATATAAAACCTGCTAGTATTATGTAAATTCTAGTTTTCGATCATTGTGATTTGTTGGTAGGTTTTCTTATGAAAATTGCATTTGTTTTTATTTTTTAAATTATTTTCTTTTAGTATTTCACAATAGACGAGCTTTAATCACAATAATTTTTAATGCATTTTGATTAATTTTCTGTGTTATTTAAAGTGACTTAATTGAAAACGCCTATAATAATTAGTATTTTGTTTTGATTACCTAATAAAATAAATTAATGTTCTTCTATATGTATTTTTAAGTTTAATTTGGCATTACGCTAACGTAAGTCAATTTGTACAGACTCATGTTATGTATTTCTTATATAAATTAAATAAATATTATGGATAACTTGTTTCAGTATTTATGTAGCTATCAGAGGTGGACGTCCATTGGGTTTTTTTAAAAAGGAGGCAAACTTAAAGAGTTCAAAAATATATTGTTTATTTGGGAAAAGTGACACAACTCAAAGTAAAATTATTTTTAAATGCAATGTTCATTTAAGTTTTATAAATATTTATAGTTGTGTCATTATTCTTGGAAGTAAACGTATATATTGCATGTTTGTAAAAAGTAAAAATCATTTACTTCAAAATAAAGATTGAAATATTAAAAAACCACAACGGAAAGAAGCATATGAGGAGTGTTTAGCACCCTGTCCCTACCTGAGGTGGAAAATATAATATATAAATAATATTTAAACTTTAAAATATCGAGTTATTAAAAATTAATTAAACAATTTATTGAGCTTTCAGATGATTATTTTATCCGTCGTCAGATATACAGAGATAATATGTAAACAAGTCGATATTTTAAAGTTTATGTATTATTTAATATCAACGAGTTAATAATTTAACATTTGAAAATATATTATATTTGGATTAGTTTTGCATCATGCTTAAATTTGAAAATGTCTCCGCTCATGTTCATTTAAGTTTCATAAATTTTATATCGGAACATTTTGTATGTATAAATATTAAAAAAAAAAATGATATTTGAGAAATACTATAATGGAATATTTTTAATTCAAATTAAAAAAAAGGAGTAGTGAGAAATTTTATATATCTATTTGCTGCTACCCAAAAATGTGAAGGCAGAAGCTAAAATAAGTTTGTTTTTTTTATTTTAAAATGATAAAGATAAAGCTTGTAAAATGTTATCCAAAACAAGTATGATTTAAAAAAAAACCGCTTATTTTGCTTTTAAATTTTTAATAATAAATTTAAGATCAAATATCCACTATTCATCTTCAGATGTGAAAAAATTTCTTTTGATTAATATCATTTAATTCTTATACCTTCTATAAAAAACACGAATCTTAAAATAACTAATATAATACCATGCTAATCTCCAATATTATGGTTAAAGATGGGTCATCCTGTATTTTAGTATAATTTGCCAAAAACTTTTGGCAATATTATAACAAAAAAGAATAAATTATTATTTACTAATATTACCAAATATTTTTAGACTTAGGGAGAAGGGGGCAGGTCCGGACATGGGGCACTTCCGGACAATTCAAATTTACCGCCATGAAACTATACTAGAATAACAAATCGGTGGTAATTACATTCGAGCACCGTTTAGAATAGTGGATAATGGATAATAGTGGAAAAGTGGATTATGTGCCGTAAAAGTGAAAATCAAAAAAGTTATATGCCAAAGTATTGAAAACTGACTTGTGATATAAGGTTGACGTGTGTATTAGTAAGGGCTTACATTTCAAGTTTTGAAACTTAGGTAAGAATTAATAGTTAGTAGTAGAATTAATAGAGGGCTGATTTTTAGAGTTTGATAGTGTTGTCAAAGCTAAAAAGAGTCTGAACGACAATGCCAATGATTCGGGAAATAAGGCTGATGATGCAATTAAACGGTGACGACGAAATTAAACTTGTCCGAAACTGCCCCATCATGGGGCAGTTCCGGACAATTGCAAAATTTTGCTAAATAAAATTTTTCTGAAAAATGATATACTATTTTTATTTAGATTTAACAGGAAAATATTAAGTAAACATAGCTATACCTACTATAATTTTTGCAAATCTCTATGTCAAAAATGAATGAATATAGAGCAGTTTGAAAAAAGGTGTCCGGACCTGTCCCCTTCTCCCCTACATTTTCAATATAGCTAAGGTAAAACTTTATGTTTTTCTCATTTATTAACGACTATTAATTTTTTGCCAAAATTTCATAAATCTAAAATAAAAATTTAATATAGGTTCTGTAGTGTAGCGGTTATCACGTCTGCTTTACACGCAGAAGGTCCCCGGTTCGATCCCGGGCAGAACCACTTTTTATCTTTTTTTTAATTTTTATTTTATTTAAATTATTATATGAAATGGTCATTATTTTGCAGCTAACGCGTTCAGTTGCAAATGTAAGGAACCGGGTTCAAATCTGGGGAAGGGTAAAACTTTCTTATGATTAGCCTTCGTGCTTTGTAAGGCACGTTGATGACCCTCCTGAGTTAATAAATTGCCATCATTAAAATTAAAACCAGGGCACAGTCACATCAGAAAGCCAGCCCAGTAAGCTGCCTAATAGATGTAAAATGTTTATATGCTCATAGAACTAACACTGCCAAGGAAACGACGCAGATGTTGGAAATAACAAATCTCAGCTTAAACAAAGATTAAGAAGACGAAGAAATTATAATATAAGGACTTTAAATGCCAAGCTACTTTGTTATATCAACACTTACCAATTTTTACTTATTTATTTATTTTTATAAAAACTGCTTATATTTTCATAAACGCTTGTAAACAACTGACTATAAACTTCAGTTAACCTGTTAACCTAACCAATACGGCGGTAGTAGATTATGTGCTGTAAATTTGAAAATACAGCCAGTGGTCCATCATTGGCGGGGATCCATCATAGGCACATTTCCCCTATGTTAAATAATTACTGTTACTGCATTAAGCTTTATATTGTTAGAACAGCGACTGAAATTTAAGAGCTTTTTTTTAAGTAGTAAATGTTGTTATTTTTGTCTAGATTACATATTTTTTGCATTACAAGATAAAAGGACAAACTACATGCACTGGTAAAATTACGTACAATTTATGTGTGTATGTCACTTTAACCTTACTCCAAGTTTCAAATTCTTCCCTGATTTTAAAATAACAGAGTCCCAACACAAAATTGAAATCGATAAATCTTGAAATAATTTTCAATTTTCTGTTAAAATGAATATTAAATGAATATATCTCGAAAATAGCTGAAGATACCAAAAAATTAAATATTTGAAAAACCTTTTTCTTCACGACTTCCAACGATTTTCTAAGTCCAAAACTTAGATATAAAATTTACAGACTGTAAAGTTCGAGGCAAAAAATTTCTTTCGATTAATAGGTAGGTACTATTTGCATTTTGCCTGATCAAATGAGTAGCAAAAATTTAAAATAAATTTATTTAGGTACAATGTTATTTCTTTATGTACTGGAATTTTGTTCTAGATAGGACTTACCACCCGACATATTATATTTTTGTTTATAAATGTTTGTCTTTTCTGTATATTATAGGAAAAAACCATGACCTGCGTTTTGTGGTTTAATTAATTGGCACTGGATTACCTTCACTATCACCGAGTAATAATTTACCGTAATAAAATATTTTATTTTGTTGTTAATTTAAAAGTTACATTTTAAATGTTTTCAAGTGCAAGAGAAACAAAGTAAAATCAATTTGGATATTATTATTAGCAATATCCAAGTATGCTAAGCTTTAATTCAACGGAATAATGTAGTCGCACCTTTAGGGTTAAAACATTCTGAACGTAATCTAACCTTAAATTTTAATCATTTTTGTGAGTCGATCGTGAATAAAAAGGAAATGGGTAATTACTATAATCAACAAATTAGTGCTGTGATACATTATTATTATGTACAATGTATACCCGTAAAGTTAACTTAATTTCGGAGTCAAAGGTTATCTAAATATAGTAGAAAATATTTTTATTAGTTAAATTTAGTTTTGACATATGTCAAAATTGACGTAGATTAATCAGTTTAAAACGGCAATATGTGTTCAGCATCACGAATATTAGTGATTAATCATGTATTCAAGCGATACTCGAGTTTTTATTCAGTCGAACATATTTTTGACGAGGAGAATATAAAGAAAACTGCCCAAAGATTTGCCAACATGGAACCGATAAGGCTGCAAACACACGAACCATTTAAAAAGGCGGCAGTTCTAATACCAATGTGCATTGTCAACAAAAAGGTGTCGCTGTTGTACACACTTCGTGCTCCCCACTTGAAAAACCACCGTGGGCAAGTGAGCTTTCCAGGAGGAATGCAAGATAAAAGCGACAAACATTTAGAAGAAACGGCCCTAAGGGAAACTGAAGAAGAATTAGGAATACAAAAACGAAACATTCGGATATGGGGTAGCGGAAAATTAATAGTGACTCGCGGCGAAATGTGCGTTCTACCAGTGATAGGTCAAATCAAAGATGAATTAAATTTGGAATCTTTAATAGTAAATCGCGATGAAGTTGTTGAAGTTTTTTCCGTGAGTTTGGAAGATTTGTGCAATCCTGAATGTAATGGATATACCCAATTTAGAAACGCTTATTCTCTTCCAGTATTTATGGGCGGTCCCAGAAGAATTTGGGGTTTAACAGCTTTAATCACGTACGCGTTTTTGAAATCTTTACTTCCTACATCTGCTTATACACATAGAATTAAATATATTCCGGCTATTAAAAGCGGCATTCGGTATCCAAAATCTTGATAAAGAAATTTTATATTTTACACATCCTAAATATAATATAATTTTATTATTTGTTTGGTATCTTGTACATAATCTTGATATAATTATTACACATAGTTATTTATTTTAATAAAATGATAACACAAGTAATAAATTATCTTTTATCCCCCTGCAGGAATGATAAAATGTGGAAACACCATGCTTCATTTTTTTACAGTTGAAGAGTGGAAACGAAAAAGTACCAAATATGTAATTAGAAGAAAAACTTTTTTGAGTATGTTTTATTTTTATTTACATGGTCTTATGAGGACTTCGCACAAGGAAAATGAAATAAAAATTATAAGCAATATGAAAAAATGATGATTGATAAGTTTTTAGGAATTAAATTTCCCCCAAAAAAGTTAATGACAGCATTTTTAATAGTTTAGACATGGAAAACATTCAGAGTCGCCTAAAAATACCCGAAAAGTAAAAATCTACGACTTGAAACGCCTCCCTCCCGTGGCCTCTTTCAAATTAATTCAGTCATGGACTTTTTTGGAGAAAATTTAATTCTCTACAAAATTGTAACGTAAAATGGGGAGAAATCTGTATCTCTGAGAACTGATAAAATTATTCAATTGTTGAAAGTTAAACAATTTTATTAGTTCTTGGAATGGAGGATTCAGCGATTTTAACAATGATTCGCTTCACGCCTTTTAAGGTATAAAATTTTGTAGCATTTTTATGTTAGGACAAGGCCGTACCACGTTGTTGTCTTTTACAGTTTTTGTGGTAAAATTAAATATATAATAGATTCCTATTGGTCTTGGAAGGTATTTCGTATCCCCAGTTTCACACCTACCCCAAGCAGTTGGCACATTTTTGGGGTCTTTGATTTTTTGTACATGTCGTGAAATTACCTTCGGTGAAATTACCTATTATTTCAGATCTGCCATGCAGTGACGTTGGAAGTGCCAAACGCGTTGGAAACAATAAATACATTGGCTTAATTTTGACCTTCAGTAGGGAAATTTCCCCACGACAGTGATTAGATATTGATTTGAAGATCTAAGATTTGTTTGTTTCGATCTATCTTATCTTGCGTGACCAGGAATAACGGCACTAATCATCGTACGCGTTTATGCCTCATTTGGTGATCTGCTTTTTCTGAAAGACCAATTTTTGAATATCTCCGTTCTGACATCAAAATCAGACATCTGCTCGTGATCTAAGTTCCGGACAAATTTCTTTTAATTAATTTTGTCTAAAAAGAAAAGAAATTAAATACGAATTAAGAATATTGAATTCTCTTGCTAATGCATTAGCAGAATAATTCGATTTATCATTCAAATTAAGTAACTTGTGATGGTTATTACGAATTGCAAAGTAATTGAAAACTTTTTTTTAATACATTTCCGATTTAATCTTATTGGCCTAATATTGATCAGTCTGCTGCCATTTATATTACGATTTCTGCTATCTCTATTCCTTAGAGCAGGTATTTGGAATATAAAAAATGTAATATGAACGGAAACTCATGCAGCAGTTATCGTGATAAAATGTATTATTTTATTATTTTTTTTATAATACTACATAAAAGGAACCATCTGGAACAGTAACAGTTTAAATCTGTGTTTCCGGTAAAAATTCATTGCTCTACTATTGAATTGAACTTTAGTTATCAGGCTACTATTAATAGATAAGGTTATAGTGACATTATTTGCATTATAAAAAACACCAGGGGGAAATTTAAAAAGTTAGAGAAAGTGTTTCAAACGATCCCATACCCGTGGCGGATGTAACAATGATTGGGGTCAGTTGTAACATCATAGTATAATACTTATAGAGTATTATAACACTTCACTCATTGTGAAGTTTTTTATGTATTTAAATGACGGAATTCATAATAAACATGAAAATGTAATGTGATATCACGTATTATGTGACGGTGATAGAAAGAGTCACACGGTGGGTTTATTTGCATCCACTCCGTCTTTGAAAAAAATGAACCATATACAGATTTTCTTGCCAACACCTGACTTTAAATTATGTGGGTGACTTATGCACAATATAAAAAAATGCTTGTAACTGAAATTCAACTCCTTTGCTCGTGGGAGAAAATAATCTTAAGAATAATATGATAACATTAATCGAATTCATGATAACTATAAGCGATGTTTTTTGTGTGTAATAATATTATGTCCGTTTTGTTCCTGGCAAAAAAAATAACAATATCCGAATGATAACATTAACCGCGATCACATTAAGCGGGCCCCACGGTAATAAGTAATAACTAACCAATAGAAAGAGCGTATTAGTAGCCAAATTTGTTGATCTTTTTCTTTTTTTTTATTTTTGGTAATTTTCTTTTCCAACGTTGAACTTTGAATTTTTTTTATACCAGAGAGGGTTTATGGTTCTTATTATTGGGGTAGTTATTAATTGTTAACTATAGAGGAAATATAAATGTGACCATCCAATCCTTAAAAATTTGATAAAGTTTAAAGTAACTTGTAAAAGTTAGGTGCGAGTAAGTACCATTTATTTACTCAATGGCCTCAATTTTTCCACTGCCGATCTCTAGTCTAATCAAAAACCACGCCACTGGTTTTTTCAAGTCAGACCCAAAGCCACGAACGGGTCAGAAATTTTCACTTAAATTTTTCAAAGTCTCGTGTCAATTTAGATTTTAGATGAAGGAGATAAGCGAGCTTCGTTCGCATCTTCTGAACAGATGCCAGTCTGGTTAGTATGTGAGTTTATTCCAATTACGTCATGGATAGAAATTTAAACACAAATCATTCAAATAGCCATTTATACCGCTATCATTTATAGCTTTAATAATGTTACTGATTGTATTGAGAATTATAAGATTATGACATATCAATTTCTTGAACTTTACAATAGGCAAACATTCGCAGTTTTGCTGACTTTCATCGTAACTATTCTACTCAGAAATATTTCACATAATGTGCTTATTTTTCACATTATCTCGTTAAAATAAATAATAAATGCTTTGAATCTACAAGTTAACTAAAAATCTGAACCACGGCGCATGAAAATTTTGGAGTGTATCGTATGAGCTAAGTGAGCACTGGAAACTAGCACACCGCTAACGTGCATGAATGGATTAACGAGATTCCCGCTACCCACCGGTCACTCACTGACCACAAATTTATTTTAAACGAACGAGCAAAGTTTAACAAATAACGTAAGCTTAGTGGCGGCTGATGAATTTTTCGATAGGGAGCAGGACCGTCGCTAGGGTTACTTCCGCCCGTGTGCAAAGTTTAATTTTACACTTTTTGTAATCGACTTTTTCGGTACTTTTAAATACAATTTTTTAAATTTCTACTACTTATTCCCAAGCGTAGAGTAAATGACATTTTTTTAATCTCTAATTTTGGGATTTTGGCCGACTCTAATTTTGGCTGCTCGTGTGTTTTGCACACTGTTTACAATGGGGCGCAATGGCCTTAATGAGAGAGAGGGGATTCAAGTCTATAATATAAATTGCTGCAAACATTTCTTCTAAATTTATTAAAAGCTTAACCAAAAATGTAATGGTTAATTTGATATCTTATAATTCTTTTTTTCTTTTGATATTGCTTGGGAGCAGGGACGTGCTGAACCAACTTTTTTCGGAAAGGGGGAGAAATTTCAAATTTGCCAACTGAATTAATTGAAAAATTGCCAACTTTTTGTAAATTTAGACATAAAAAAATGCCAAATTGACCAACTTTTGGGTGTTTTTGTCAACTTTCTACAACATTGGGGGGAAGCTACCCCTCACCCCATGAGCACGTCCCTGCTTGGGAGCGACACCTCAGAGCCTTCTATCACCAGTCGACTTGTGTTTGGAACAGTAAGAGCTTATGTTATTTTATTTCTTTTTTAAAAGCTTTTATTTAACTTGGTGCCATATTTTTAGGAAAATTTTAAACCAACTCCCGACGTCTTAGAAGCTGAAATTTGGTACACAGCTTTTACTGGCGGCGAATTTTCATATTTTAATTTTGTTTTTCTAAAATTTTGAAAAATAACCGAGAATTCAGGAAAAAAACTGAAAATAATATTGATTGAACAGTTTTATCATATTGGGTGGAAAGTAACAATTTTAATCGCGTTTTTGGGAACCATAGGATAGCATTACACCATCAGGTCATAGGCGTAATTAGGGGGCTATGATCCCCAAAATCAAAATTAGCCCTTTAAAAAATCCCTAAAATCTAAATAGTAACTAACCAATGAAAAATGTCTGATAGATACTAATATGGTCTTTCTATTGGTTATACAAAATAAAAATAACCAATGCAAAATTTAGCATTGTGTCATACAGGCTTAAGGCCAGTTCTACAAAGCAATTATAAACTAAGAATAAGCTATACTAAGAATATGTATCGTCGTATAATGTTATTTTTTTATAATAAAAAAACTATAAAACATTATCCGACGATTCTGAACGCAATTTGTGTGACATATTTTCAGTATAGGTTATTCTTAATTTATACTTTGCTCTGTAGAACTAACCCTGAAAATCAAAAAATATAAATTTTAATAAAAATAAACAAAGCTTCTTAAGGTTGTTAAGAAGAAAATCAAAGTAATGAGAAGTTTTTGAAATTTTTGCAGTATATTATTTGCATAATGAGGAATATTCTAGCAAAGTTTGAACTAAATCTTGCTCTTAGTTATCGAGAAAAAAAATGTTAAAGTTGCTGTTTTGTGACACGTTTTTACATTGCGTATATGGAAGCGACGGGTTTTACATTGATTTAAACGTCAGTACCTCGACACCCAGAAATGACATAATTACCAAAAATCGCCAAAATATTCATGAAAGTCTTATAAATAAGTATACCAAATTTAAAAAAAGTCTTGCTTTTAGTTTTTGAGAAAATTAAATTTTTATTCAAAAAAATGAGACAAATTCAAACAAATTTAATAAATCATTATTATGCTTGGCAACGTCGCAGCATGAGATAAAATAAGAAAAGCGCTCGCGACTCAAATAACACTTTGAGGTTATTTGTTTTAGATTCTTTTTAAAATAATAATATTTGTTTGAGCAGCTTTGCTCCAAACCGGTAATGCGTACAGTAGGATTGGTAGGATCGGTAGGATCAAAGAATTGTAAAGTTGTATACTTATTTTTGAGATCTAGTTTATTTTTAAACCGACTTCAAAAAAAGGAGGAGTTTCTCAATTCGTCTGTTTGTATGTTTTTTTTTTTTTTTATTTTTTTTTTTTCTTATGTATGTTCGGGCATAACTTTTTACAGAGTGATCCGATTTTGATGAATTTTTTTTTATTCGATAGAGTATACCTCCATGGTGGTCCCATTTAATTTTCACGAAAAAATTCCATTCGTAAGGGTAAAAAATAAGGGAAAATTGCACCCGTAAGGGTAGAAAATAGGGAATGATTGTTTTTCATTTATTGATTTTTTACTTGTCAATCTATTCTGTTGAAAGTTGGGGTGGAGAAAAACTTTATATCGAGCAAATTAATTAATTAAGGTAGTAATTAGTAGATTTTAATCACTAAAAATTAAAAAATAAAAAACTTTTTAACAAAAAATTAAACCGACCTCAAAAAGGAAACTAAAAAGCATAAAATAAATATATTACATTTTGAGTCTTAATAAGTAATGTAAGTAACTAATTTTGAGTCGGTGCAAAAAATCAACGATTACTAAATTACTTTAAAAAAATTATTAAAACAAAAGTCACCCATTCTGCACCGACTCAAACTTAGTTACTTACATTACTTATTAAGACTCAAAATGTAATATATTTATTTTATGCTTTTTAGTTTCCTTTTTGAGGTCGGTTTATTATATGGTAATAATGGGTGAAGCTCAAACTAATATAATGCGTAAAGCGCCCTGGTTGCTTTTTTAGCAGCAATATCGACGTGTTTTCAGAAAGTAAGTCTTTCATTCAGCGTAACTCTTAAATATTTGGTCGTCTTGGTCCGCTGTACGTCGACGTTGTTCACCTAAAGATTGTTTGGTATTTGATTTCTACGTTGTGTGAATGCAGTCAGGGTTGTTTTGGTTTTTTTGATTTAGAGTTTTCACTTCTTATAAAAATTAGTTATTAAGTCGACATGAGGTTGTAGTCTTAAAATTGTCTTGATTTTGACCTCATCATCAGCTGAAATGACGGTGTCACCTAAGGTAAAGTGATATTCTTGTGTTGTTTGTCTTAGGTATATCATTGATGTAAAATAAAAACAGGGCGGTAGAAAAGATGGAACCTTGCGTAATTCCAGCGGGGATGGCGAATTTACTTGACAATGAATTAATATTTTTACTTGGTAGGTACGGTCACGTAGGAAGCTGGTAATTGTTTTGATAATGTAGAGTCTTTTGCAAGTTTAGGGTGGTTGTCGATGTCAATTTTTCTTTGATAAAATTTATTTATGATGTCTTTGATGAGGATTGTGAGTTGAAAGGCTGTTAAATGTATGAGACGGAAACCAAATGTTCGGGAAAAAACTGTGATTTGTGGTTTCAAATTTTTGAATACGGATGAGAGTTAATTTTTCTAACATTTTGGAAATGGAGAGAAGTAAACTAATAGGACCACAAGTGGAGGAGATGTCTTTTGGTTTGACTGGTTTTAGAATGGTAATAACAAAGGCGTTTTTCTAGGCTTTTGGAAAACATTAATATTTCAAACAAGCATTAAGAATATAAAAAATTTAAACCACCTATTCTTTGAAAGTTTCTAAGAAGGAATGCGGAGATGGAGTCGATGTCTACGGCTTTGTTTTTAAATTTTTTAATTATTGCTAGCAGTATTTAGGCAGATGATATCAGGTCAAAGGCGGGAGTGACACAAACAGTTTGATTAATTTGACTAATGCAATTTTAGGATGAAAAATGTTACTTTTTTTAAGTTTGTGGTGACAAATCTGTCAAAGTTTAATTTGACACTACCAAACTACCAAAAGTCTACAGCGTTGCCGTACTTTACGCATCGTATTAAAAGTTTTTCAAAGTAATTAAAAAAATATTTTAATTGACCAAAACGCTTTAAAAGAATAAAATTTAGAACTAAATCACTAAAAATGATGTATTTTTAACATAAAAAACATGTTTTCTTCAATTTTAATTATTAAAATTTTGTTTATTTAAAATTGGCAATGGATACTTTTATCCTGCTTTATTTTATGTATTTAGCAAAGGACAGAGTGCTCACCAAAACTTATCCCCACCGCCCTTCTTAACAACCTTAAAAACATCAATATAAAAGCGTAGAGCTAAAGGCGTATTTTCGCGAGGTACCAAAACTAACCAAAAGTAACCGGTTACTTTTTCTGTCGTTTTCGCGAGGAACGGTTAGAGGGGAGGTAGTTTTTGGTTAAAAAGTTACCTGACCAAAGATAACCAAAGACGACCGCTCGAAATCGGTGGTTACTTCTACGGTCATACAATTTACGCGCCACAATTTAAAGTTTTTTGCAGTTTTTATGTTCAAAGTGGTTCGAAGTTTGAGGTTATAGAAGATTATTTTATCAAAATTGGAAAATATTTAGGATTATGTATACGATTCATGTTGTTTTTATCGTACAAATATGATAAATTGTTCTTAATAAAAATTAAAGCTAAATTAGAAATAAATTGTAGGTAGCAATTCGAGAAAAAAAATTTAAGGACAACTAAACTTAAAAACATTAATTTATTTATTGTTACGATTTAACAAGGATCAATCTGGAAAAATGGTCAAACGTGGCTTTAATTTTGATGTAAGAAAAAATTATTAAAAATTAATTACCGTCACGATGAAGAACCATTTCAACTCTTTAATAAATTTACATAATATACAAACATGTGGGTTTTAGTATGGTACTAATAACTCTTTCCTAACATCAATATCTATACCCAGGTAAATTAATAAAATTTAAATCTTACAGTTATTAAACTAATATAATTTTCTCATTGCAGATATTATTATAGGAACATCAATCGGAGAAGGAATATGATAACCTCGATAGAACTTCTGACAAACTAAAAAATGTAAATAGTAATTGCATTTACAAGGATTGTTGGTTATTCAAAATAGCCACTGAGAAATATTGGAACAGCTTCAAAATTTCAAGAAAGTTTTCAAAAAATGAAATGTTTTTTATTTAAAATAATATAAAGAAAATATCAACAACTCAATTATTAGTATTTATACTGCATGTTTTCTGCTTCCACCTTCCTCTTTTGTCTTATTATTTTCTTCCAGTTTTATGTGTAGTTCTATATAATATCATTGTTATATGATTACCTCGATAGAACTGTTTTGGTTTTAACAAACATTTTTTATTATTATTGTTTACTTCAATTTGAAAAGAGTGAACAAAAAATAAATTTATTTAATGAAATTATTCTAACCAAAATGTATGGTCTGAAATTTATCTTACTTCAGTTTCCGTTCCATTTTTTCCGACTGCTAATAACAAGAAATTTCATTTTGTCAACTATTTTTTGCAAATAATGCAATGTTAATTAACGATATAACAGCACTGTTGACGATATTTTTTTTAATTTTATATAAATTTTAAAATCATTAAAAAGACTAGTCCTTAGAAGTAACAAATAAAAGCTAACAACGAAGAAATAAATCATTGTTTAACTATTGTTTACATTTTTACAAAAGTTTGGTTAGTTTTCATTTATATTTTTAACCAAAAGTAACTTTTTGCATTTTCGCGACAACGGTTAATTTATAAAATTGTGGTGGGGGACTAACCAAAGATGACCAAAAGTAACTAACCGGTGCCCTCGCGAAAATACGCCTTAAGGTGGTTCGAGCGGTACTCGGCTAGTTTTTAAGTTCATAGTGACTGAAAAATATTAACACTACTTTAAAAATCATGAAAGAGGTATCAATACAAATATAATATTAAAAACGAACGAATGACAAAAGTATAAATAATTTGAAAGAAAGATTTTATTTATTAAAGTTTTCAGAGTACCTTATTTGATTCACAAAGAATTTGGTCTGGCAACAACAAAAATTTGTTCTGGTTTTTTACGCAAATGCAATCCTTACAATGTGCTTTTTCCATGTAACTTTGTTACATTTTGTAATTTTCGATGCAATTAAATAATAAAATTTACATAATTATAAATTTTCAAAGCGTAACGTCACTTAATTTGTGGTTATTGTTTTTTGTTGGTATCCCAACGTTGCCAAGCCGCTTGTAGTTTCAAAAAAGTTAAATTTCGTTAAGTTCAATAATTATTTACAGCCAAACTAGATGGTTAATATTTTTAAATTTTTTCTAGGACTCTTGTAAAACGTTAATCTATAGTTGAACATATTTTTTATTTACTTGACATGGATTTAACTATATTATTTTATGGGAATTGTGTCAAGTAAACGCGTTCACGCAATACTCCCCATGTTAAATTCGGAGATTTCAAATTTGATTTTTTTGTAAACTAGTTGGTCAATCCGCTTAAAATTTTTTTTACGTACGTGGTAAATCATAAATTATATGCTCTGCAAATTTTATAATTTTTACATGGACTTGTAGAAACGCTCCAACCACCTTAAGTTGCTAATAAGGGAGCGAGAAAGATTGACGTTGGCGCCCTAAGCGTTAAAAAAGTAAACTGCTATCATAAAACTTTTTAACTCTAGAGAACGCTAACATCAGCTTGTGACATACATTGACAGCAATTTATTAATCGTGTCTATTGCTGCACTTTTCAGGCCCGGGGGTCCTGATCTAGAGATCGTAAAGCTTTTGTTAAGAAATTGTAAAATATTTAATCATTTGAAAAAGTTTTTATTATTCAAGATATAGAAATATGTACCAATACTTTTAATCATGGTTTTGAGGGAAAGCTTTGGAAATCATTTATCAGATTTAGGGGGCCACAATGGGAAAATTTGGAGAAACAATGATATATTATATAGAGAAATAATATATCTATATATTATATCATCGCCAGCACAAAAAAATTCAATGTAAACACTTGAAAATTATCTTATCTAATATATTGAAATACAAAATTATTCACAAAAATTTTTTATTAAAATTCAACAATTATTACATGTTTTATTTAGTAAAAATTATCTACACATCGCCCTTCTTTAACTATTCTAAGGTTTTCAGAGGCACGAGACTTTTTCAAAACACATTCAAATTCGCAGTCGTTTCCATATGTTTCGCCATTGGAAGCACAAACTGGCCGATATATTCTTGGACACATGCAGTAGGAGTCGACTGGAGCAGGTTCAGCTGCACTTAGAGCAAAAATACTCACAAATACAATAGCAATAATAATGAAGACCTTCATTGTAGCAATTATAACTAGCAAAATCTGCTGTAATAATATAAAATCTGTCTTTATAATAAAATACCTTATCAAGCTTATCTATTAATCAATAAAATTAGATAACAAAATAGATTAACAATTTTTTAATTAAAATACCAGATCTCATTAAAACATTGCCTTTTTACTGTTAAAACCCAGAACTCTTTCGATCATTTTCGACCTTTCATTCAGTAGCTTCTTTTGGTCTTCTTCTATCACTTTGGCGTTTAAACCTTTTAAAAGGAAAAGCTGAATAAATATTTTTAAGCTTTCCTTAAACATCCGCAACTCCTCTGATTGTGCAATATTAACAAACACCCCTTTGCAGGTCTCTTCATCATCGCACACTAATATTCCAATCAAAATTTGCCGAATAAATTTCAGAGTTAATTTGTCCAACTCAACAAAATTAACAACCTAAAATAGGTATTATAACATAAAAACTAATAAAACAAACAAAGAAAAGCTAACCTTAAGTGTGGTAATTGGTAAGCATTTCCTTAAAAATAAGTGGGTCAAAAGTTTGGCCAAATTTGATAACTGGAAGGCTGAACATTTGGTTAAAGCTTTGAGTCTGTCCCAGATCGAATACTTCATCATCATCTAAAATATAATATGTTATTACATGGCGAAAATTATAATGAATTTAAAAATTAACAGGCTAAAAATACACAAAAACCATTGCATAAGAAGAAAGCAATAACCTCGTGCTGAAAGATTACGAAATAACAACAGAATTTTGGACTCACCATGAATCTTCTATCATATTCACAAAACTTTTGAGCTAAATGGGCATAGAAAGGATTGAAAACTTTCTCATGTAAAGCACAGTAGATGACTATGTGAACTATTTCTCTTTCCTGATGACTGTTCAAGCCTAATTGCAGTAAGTTTCCAAAAGCGTCCAAATAATCCTAAAATGTAATTTTAGATTTTGTAACCTAATTCATAAAAAAAAATATTGCTTACCTCTGCAGACATAATAACACAAAAAATGTTACGCCTTAAGTCTGTGTTCATTTTTTGAGCCTTGGCCAAGTCCAAAATCTTTTGTGAAAAACCTTTTACACTTGAAGGTTTCTGTTCTGGTTCAACAGTGTTGGTTTTTCCTAACCATGCGGAACCAACTACCCACCATTTACCATTCTCATCGGCTAATTCAAATGTGTTAGTACTTAATTTATTCAGACAAACCAGGGTACTTACCATTTAACAAATCCTCCAGCGAAATATTGAGTGCGGTCACATAACAACCTTTCCGAATAAATCCTTTCATCAACTTTTTTAAATGATCGGAATGTGAGGTGTCATAATTCTTTAATTTAGAAGTGTTGTTGTTTTTCACTGCTAATAACAGATCCAACATGAATTTGACACGTTCGCTAAAAAAATAAGATCGTAAAGCAAAACCAATATTACGATGACTAGCAACTTACTCATTTTTCACTTCATTTGACGCCGAGTTAGCTTTCTGTTGAAGATCTAAAATAAAGTCTTTCATTGCTAATGGATCATCTTTCCGCATGATAAACCCAACACTTTGCAAGATTAGTAGGATGCATTCGATATTAGTTTCGGTAAACTGACTCGATAGCTTATTTAAAATTTCATACATCAATTTTACGTGAAAAAGCTGTAATAAAAATTAACAAAATTAATTCAGAAAAAGAATCGTGGGATTATGCTTACCTTAAAATTATACAAGTGGGCAATAATTCTTACAACGTTATCAAGTTTTTTATTTTCAGCTAATGTAGCTTCCTCAAACAACTCTTCAAATCTTTTTACGCAATTTTGTAAAAACTGAGCTCCTAAAATAAAAAACGTTTACAATATTTATTTTATTACTAGCTTCCATAGGCGGCCTACGATCGTCATTAATAAGTTAACCCGATGTGCGGTATGCATTAAATTTAAACCACACTAACAAGGGAACTGTCAATATTGGCCGTTACCGATTTACACCTTTATTATAATTGGATGATTTGAATAGGAGTCAATCAAGTCCATAAGAAATTCTGTGCATTCCGCGATTTGAACACAGAATTTCCGCTCCATACTCAACCAACAATCACATCACTCCACTGCTGTGGCTACTTTCCCATTTACCAAGTTAAATAATAATAAATTACATTTTATCGCCCACCGCTTTTATTTAATGGTATGGTCTAGCTTACCAATGACCAAATGCACTAAAGTGATAAAAGAGGTTTCAGCAGAGTTTCGTTAAATTAGTGTGCAAAATTTCGATTGGTGCAGGCGTTTGTTCGTAATCGTAGCCAAAAAAATGCTATAACACATGCTCAAAAAAAATGTTCAAAATTCAGGTGTCTATAAGTTGATTTAAATAAGTTTACTCGTTAAGATCTCTGATTGGTCCAAAATTTTACCAATCTAAAAGAATCCTCCTAATTGGTCAAACTTATTTTAAATTTTAAAATGGTCCTTTGCATAAAAACCTAACCTGAATCCTATTGGGTAACTGTGCAAAATTTGGTTCAAATCTTTGTTCAAATTTACCAAATCACTCATCAAGTGACGTCTAATAACTCAATATATGGCAAACGTTAGGAGACAATGCGCAATATACAACAAATTTTCGTTCACTTACACTGACTATATCTTTTAATTTATTGTCATGTTTTAAAGCTGGTCCACATTACATGATTTCTCATATGACTTTTCCATAAGAAAAATCATGGCTAAAATCATACCATCATAACAGCCAATAATATCAAACATCATCTAGTTTGAACGTAAAAATATTTCTCATATGAGAAATCATGTAGTGTGAATGAGGTTTTAAGGATTGAGCTGCTACCAATCAGAGGCACAAAATTCTTTTTCGGTTGGCAATAATAAAAAAACTTCAGAAGTTCTACATAGTGCAAGTAGTAAGAACTCGTATTTTTATAAAACATAAATAAATTACCTATTTCAGTTCCAATATTTGCATGAAGAATGGTAATAAGTAGAGCATGCTCGATTATAGATTTTTCATTAGTCAGAACTTCAGCAATAATAGACTTAAAAATTAAGTTTGTTAACGTTTCATTCATATCATTTCTGCTATTATTCATATAAAGACCCTCAATTTGAGTTGCAATCTTGTGCATATTTCCTTCTCCCAATTTATTCATTGGACCTAAAAAATGGTTTAAAATTTTTTGTCACAAAAATCTTTTAAGATCATCCATCATACCTTTCAGTTGCTTCTCCAAAGCCAATAATTTCGCATTTTTTTGATTTTCACCTGCACCTCCTTCCATTTTAGCCCTTCGAGCCGGCGGAACATATGTTTCTTTCTCCTCCTATTCAATAAATAATTAAACATTTAACTAAAGGGTGCAATACCACTTACTTCTAATAATTCGCCATTTTTTCCTCTTAAACGACCATATATGTCTTCCCAAACCTCAGCCTTCTGATTTTCTGATGAAAGTGCATCGTCTTCCTCTTCAGCACCATCAAAGTCATCACCACTAATACTATCGTCATCACTTTCAATAGGCTTATCTAATTTTTGTTTCTTGGTTTGGATATCAAAACGAACTTTCTTAGTTTTTGTTTGTGTGTCAAGTTTTCTTTTTCGTGAAGACAGCTTTAGGTCACTTTCGTCCTCATCATCACTACTTTCTCCAATATCATTAAATTCTTCTTCATCAAAATCTTCCTGATCACTATTTTCTTCGTGTTCTCCAAATTTGCTATCATCTTCTTCACTTCCATCATTGCTAAAATCCTCGTCATCACTTCCCATATCGTCACTATCATCATCGCTAAATTCACTTTTATTATTACTTCGCTTTTCTCCTTTTCCAGTCATCAAAGCCAAATCTTCTTCAAATTCGTCATCGATTTCAGCAAACTGTGTTTCCGCAGAAACAGCGCCCTCCATATTTTCTGAATCGCACACTTCTAATATATCTAAATAATAAAACAAAAAGAAATTATACAAACAAAACAATTTTAAACAAACAACTTACAATTAAGACCATCGTCGACAAACGACTTAGGAATACTTTTCGACTTCCTCTTGTTAAGTTTTAATTTTTTCTCTAGCTTTCTTATTGTATCATCGTCATTGTTGTCTAGTAAAGCTTCCACTCTTCTCTTCTCCATCTGCCTTTGCAATTTTTTGAGCTGTGCCTTTTGTTGCATTATTTCCTTATTCATGATTTCTTTCGATGAGAGTGTTGGCACTTTTTTCATTTTAGGAGTATAATCTAATTTTTTTGTTACGCTTTCCTGTATTTTTTCTTTCTTTGGTCCGTCCTTTAATTTCCTTCCCGAATGGAAATCATTCTTACGTGACTTCTTGGCAATTCTATTAGCTTTCCGCACCTCTTTCCTGCTCTTAGATTTCTTTCCACCATTTCCAACTTTAGTTCCACCCATTGTAACTTTTATTACATGTACATTCAGAAAATTGATGGTTTAATTTGATCTTATGATAAATTTTCAAAAAATTATTTTAGGTTATATTTTCAACTGACAGTAGAAATCGGCATGGCGTAGTAGGATTACCAACATTAATTATTTAAACAAAACCAATATTTAGCTTATTTATACTACATGGTATGGCAAAAAGTATTGACAGTAATAATTTGTATAAAATTGCAAGATAACAATAATTATAAGTAGGTATTTGTTACTGAAGAGAAAACTTAAAAAAGTAGAATTGCGGTTTCCCTCCTAACTTGGTGCTGGATCATTTGAAATCAAAAAATCAAAGTTCATTTGTTAGATAATAGTTTTCCCCAGGTAACGCTGGGAGGGTATTTCGAAATTTTAATTTTTCACTTTTTTGGAACACTTTGAAGGGAAAAACGCGATTTTTCGTAAAAAAAATCGGGTAATTTGTTTTTGTAAAATAAAAATTATCAACAAATTAAAAAAAACTCTCCAGCGTTACCTCGTAAATTATGTACAAAAATAGTGTTCAAAATTTCAAAAGGATCAGTGCAGTAGTTTTGAAGTTATGAGGGGCACCGCAATTATCTACTTTTACGTCCAAAAAATTGCTGCCATTGCCGTATTTTTTAATATTTCTTTGTGAAAATTTTATACAACATTCTTCAAATGTCATACTTTAAGTACTATTTGTTTTAATAAAGAGATTTTAACTGTGTCGTCACAAAAAATTCACAAAACATGCCTTTTTTTCTTACGAATTAATCTTACCCTCCCCTTAATAAAATTTAGACACTGATTGACTGACTGAGAGACAGACAATGCACTGCCTAAACCGGTGGGAAAAGAAGTATGAAATTTTGCACATAAAGCGTGTATGACACGATGCATAATTTTACATAAAATTTACATGTAAATGGTAACTAACCAACGAAAAACGTCCGATGGCTACTAATACGCTCTTTCTATTGGTTTGTTACATGCAAATTTTAGGCAAAATTATGTATTGTGTCATACGGGCTTAAGTTTCTTATATAAATATATAAATTATTAACTCGTTGATATTAGATAATATTAAAACTTCAAAATATCGAATTATTAATAAATTAAAAATTAATTAAAAGATTTATTTAGCTTTCAAACGATTATTTCGTTCGTCATCAGAATAATATACAGATATTGATAAATAATAAATCTTTTATTTAATTTTTAATTTATTAATAACTCGATATTTTGAAGTTTTAATATTATCTAAGTTTCTTATAGCTTATAGGTATGACGTAAGCGAGCACTAAAAACGGGTTTTATGAAAATTCTATCCAAAAGAGATTTTTCACCTAACATGAAATGGATTTTTATGAATGGATTTTTTTTTCTATGGTGAGACCAAAGAACGAACAACCACAGGGGAGAGGTACGCTCGCGGGTCGCTAAAATACAAATTTTACGATTGAAACCTCGAACTTTTCTGAAAGAGTATATATTAAATAAGAGAATTAGCTATGACGGAATGCCTTAAATGCACCTGTTTTTTCAAAAATCGAATTTAAAAAAGCTTGATTTTCGAAGGTTAAACGCTCGTGATTGGTTAATCAAGTTCGTTCGTGGGAGGTACGTGCGCTTCTATACATAAGAGTGTTGCACTTTTACAATTAGTCAGTAACTCTTGCGCTATGGTAGGAATGCGTTCTCCTTTTTTATTTAATTTAAAATTATTTAAAAATTACTTCAGAAAAGGGTTACTTAAATTTAACGAACGGTAGTTACTTTTGCGCGTGGGTCCGACTCGTGCGAGGGTGATTTTGATGAAAATTGACTCGAAGCACCCCTCGCTGCCCTCGGGCGCTTCGAGCCATTTTCATCAAAATGACAACTAATTTAAAAATATCCCTAGGCCCGTGGGTCAAGGAAATGGTGGATCTTTGAGAGGTGAAACTCGTGAGAGTGGATTTTTAACGCAGGGTAGTTGTGCGAAGAAAAATCGACTTAAAGCACCCCTCGCTGCGCTCGGGCGCTTTAAGCCATTTTTCCAGCACATTTAGGGTTGAAAACCATAATTTTCGTTCGGTGTGCACTGTTACTGCATCGCAATGCAAGTGTCGCTCCCACTCTGCGCAAAGCTAAGACTATATCTCGGTGCATGTACCGACTGGGGAGTGAACAGAATGAATTGATTCACCAATCACGAGCGACTTTGCTTTAAAATTTACAGTAAAAATCGAAGTTTTTAAATTCGATTTTTGAAAAAACAGGTGCATTTAAGGCATTCCGTCATAGCTAATTCTCTTATTTAATATATACTCTTTCAGAATTCATCGAGATTTCAATCGTAAAATTTGTATTTTAGCGACCCGTGAGTATACCTTGAACCACAACCACATCCAACACTCGCAAGTCATAAATCACTGTTTAAACTGCAATTTTTGAGAAATGAAGTTGCGGTTTATTTCGATAAATCGACATTGAGACCAAAGTTTGTGAATTGCAATTGGATTGTATACCTCAAAGAACATTGAATGCCACAGTAACTCAAATAGACAATTAATTGTTAAAAATTCTGTGGCAGCAAGATTTTGGTAGAACCAGAACAGAAAATAGTGTGCACAATTGGCAATAGTTTCATTACATTAACTGTGAGTTCTACATTTTAGTTAAGTCTATGGGCGATCGCGATGTGGTCCCGTGCTTCTTCGATTGGAATAAAAATCGAGCGCGGCTGTTTGGTTGAACTGACGATCGACCGTGGTCGTCGTGGGCTTTAAATGGAACGCACTCTTAATGCATCGTTTCTCAACCTGGGGGTTGCCAACAGGTACAAGGAAGGTCACCAAATTAGGTTACCAAATTCAAGGGGGTCGCGACTAGCCACGTTATTTACTTGTTATTTATTCATCGGATCACGCCGTTTAAGTCTTGTAGCCCCGTAAGTAAATATTTTTTGCTCGCATGATTGATTTCCTCTCTAACACTTCTGATCCACAAGTCCGCACTAATAACGGTGTTGAGGATGTACCAAGGTGCATTAGAAATATCACGCAGCACTTTGAATTGGAATCGCTGAATTTTGTCAATGTTGGACTCACTTGCTGAACCTCACAACTAAATGCCATATGTCCATATGGGTTTCGGGATTGCCCTGTAGAGTAATAGTATCAGTATCCTTATAGTAGTAGTAATAGTATCCTTATCAATGGATAAGGGTGACTTGCTACCCATAAAACAGTACATTTTGCAACGGTTGATTCCCAGCTGTAGTTGCTTTGACCAGATATGTTTGGCCTAGGTTAGTCGCCGATCTAGATGGAAACCTAGATAATTTACGGTTTCTTGTGCTGGGAGGGTTTCATCAAACGGTACTACGCTAAGGTTCTTCTTCTGAGAGTAAACGTGGTATGCACCAACTTTGTGGTGTTGGCCTTAATATGCCATTTCTTCAGCCATTCTCTTATCTTATTTGTATTATCCTGTAAAATGTGAGATGGAAGAATTGGGTCTTCATCTGATGCCAATCTGGCTGTATCGTCCGTAAACGTGGCTGTTTCGGTGTTTTCAGTTTCTGGCAAATCTGCAGTATACTACAGGAGATACCAGAACTGGTCCAAGAACGCTACCCCAAGGTACTCCGGAGAGATATTTAAATAAGAAGCAAAATTTTATAAACGTTGCAAGGCCATGCGATAAAACGTCGGATGGACGATAAAACAAATTGGATCGACGAGAAAATAATAGTTTATCTTTTTTATTAAGATAGTTGGTGCAAGTGTTAGTAGATAATTTCATCCATTTTGATAATTTTGTAATTTTAAGAACTTTGTTAAAAGGAATTTGGATAGTTGGAATTAATTTTTGGAAAGCGTCGTATTTTTATTTCTGAAATAGTTGAGATTTTTGGCCGGTGAATTTATCTACTACAATCACCTAATATAAAACTCGGAAAGACTCGCTATTCCCATAGGTGAGCAGCTTTACTTCTGAAAAAATTTTTCAAAAATTGGTGGCAAATTTTGTGTTACGTCACATTTTACCTTTTTATTTGATTTTTTTTACTTGAAAAATTCTGATTTTTGTTATAGGCATGAGGCTTTCTTGAAGCAAACACCCCTTTTTTTCCAACTTGAAGCACCACAATACTAATATTAAATCTGCAATATCCAAAAATGTAGTGAAAAATTCTAATCGCCAAAGGAGTGGTTAGAACTATTGAAAACATTTCTTCAGTAAAAATTATTCCTGAAATTTTTGGGAATAGTAAATAGCTATAAATCGGGCTACAAATATTTTTTGTTTGATTTTAGAAAAAAATAGTGTGTGTGAATTATTTACAAAAAGCACATTATTTAGTTCACTTTGCAAGCTCGCAGTTCTCGACTTACACAAAAAAACATAACTATTATTTTACATAAACTTAATAATTTCTTATCGCTCATGAAGTTTGTAAGAATTTGGTGGCAAGATAATAACTATGTAGTTTTATAAAAACTTTTACATGAATAATTTATAAAGTTTTATTTTATAAATTTTAAGTTGATTTGGGTTCGAAAAAACTTTTTAAAGTATTTTTACTATATATCGATAGGTCAGATAATAAAATGTCATTGACATATCGTATTCCCATCTAAAACTTGAATAGGGTAGTATTTATTGATTTCGTTAAAAACTTTTTGACTAGCCAAAAACGTAAAAATGCTCAGTTAACAACAAAAATACGAACACAGATTTTGTTTGGAAATATTTGTAGTAACTTTACAGTTTAGAATATTTAAATACCAATTTCAATTCTTGAATTTTACCATACCGTCTTTTGTAAGGAATCTTGTTAATCTATTCAGCGCGTCAAAAAAAAAAAATTCAAGAATAAACTTAAATTTCAGTGAACCAATTTTAACCATAATTAGCTTTTGAAAATTAAATATGAATATAAAAGTAAACTAAATATATAAAACCTGATAAAAACAAAGTCAATATTTTTGTGATTGCTTAGCATATTAATATTTGAGCATATTAAATAATCCATAGTACCTAATAATGGAGCTGAATAACATTCATTGATTTATGTAGGTGCCTCTGTATAATACACTATTTTCATCTAAATAAAATTATCACATCACTTCACTCCTAGGAGCTCAAATTCGATAGCTAATTAAAGTGTTAAATTTCGTTATCAACAAAGTGCAGCATTAGCTTGGCTCGAAAAGATTTTTCGATGAATATTTAATAAAATTATACATATCAATAAAATAAGGTTTTTATCCTACAGATCCAATCGCACATTACTTGTCAGTTTAGTTTGCTTAATAATATATTATTATAATTACGTAAAAGCGTTTTTAGTAGGTTTTAAGTTCTATAACAAAAACTATTCTTTTATATTATTTTTGTGTCATTAATCATCTACTTAGACACCAAGGATAAGCTTCGCAATTTGAAATGTTACATCCCTTAATTTTTAGTGAGTACAAAAAGAATTTATAAGAATTTTTCATGATAAAAAAATTATCAGACCTATAGAAGAACGATCTCACTTGAATTTCCATTTTAGCTTGCTGATTGCTTTCTTTTATTAACTATTCATTATTAGTCAAAGTACTACCTTTTTGCTTTAAATAATGTGTATTCGCTATTTCACATCCTTGCTTTATATAAAAAGTCAGTAGCTCATTTAACATCCCACATTCCCTGGAGATGTCCTTGAATCAGTAGGATTATACTCTGTAACAATGGTTTTTGCAAGCCATGGAAAAGTGTTCACAATTGAAAAATTGACCTGAAGCACAGTTAACCAAATTGCGCCAGCCAGTTAAATTAATTTTGTTATTCGATATTGACTTTCATTTTTCCGCAGAAATATTTTAGCTTGTTGATTGGTTTAAATAAGTAATTATAGCTATGTAGTTTTTTTTAGTAGTATGTTCAAAATTTCGTAATGTATTCAAAAAATGCCAATTTAAATGTAAAACGAGCGAAATATTTTAATAAAATGGAAAGATCAATTGAATTCTATGAAACACACGCGACCAACCTGTTGGTTTGTAGAAAACCCTTCTCAAATTTAAAAAGAATGTGTTTTGTTTTATTTTTCCAGAAAATGTTGGATAAATTTTTTATTGCATTTTTGTAGTGTTGGATTTGTTTGAATTAAAGTTATACGGGAGCATTCCAAGTTCGGTTATCGAAAAAGTGAACTGAAAATTTTACAATTTTACCGTACTTTATTACTTATTACTTTAACTCCGATGAACTTGTTTACTATGACCAAATTTCCGCTTGATCTAAGCTTTTCGAACAATACATTAATAATTCGCTGGGATTCAGTTGTGGTCAGTACAACATAAACATATATGCTCACAGAAATCTACAGAAGTCAATTCCGTGGAAAGTGCTGGTCGACCAATTAACGTCGAACTCAAAATCCCCAAATAATCCAAAAACATTAGGACATAAATATTTCTAACAGGCAATAAGGAAAAATTGTTCTTATAATGAAAGAATGTAAGTTTCGATGATGGCGTTCCCTTTTAGACAATAAAGTAGTACGAACTCCACGCTATTGATTCACCTTATGTATATATTATGCTAAATGTTGTTCAACTTCGAACAGCACTGGATTTTATTTTTGTTTGCGTTAAAAATGCGCTGAAAGTTTTTCAAGATGTTTGGAATTACTATTTTTGTAAAACACGGAGTCCATTATTGCGTCTTCTAGAATTTAAGCAAGTAAAGAAGGAGGGATTTGACATCTGAAGTGCTTTTACTGAAGTATTTACCCGAGTTAAACTGTTAATGAAGCCCAATGATGTTCAAACAATTACATATTATTGCAAATTATTATCATTTAAAATTACTTCAATGGATATTTGAGAGTAAATAAAACTTCTGATTAACTTAATTAAGGCCAATTTCAGAATATACACTGAAAAAAATAATATTAATAAATATCAAAGAAATCAGTTCAATTGTTGAAAATAGTTGATTATTTTATAATTGTCATAAATGCTATAAACAAATTTATAAATACAATAAATATAACATTCATAAATTAATAGGTATTATAAAATTTTCGCATATTATAAAATTTAATCTGTTCATTGGTTAAATTCATTAATCCAATGAAAATTTTCATGATTACTTCAGTTTTCGATACACTGTATCTAAAATAAACTTTGCAATTTAATTTTCGATGAGGTTCATTACTAAAGAGCGGATAAAAAGGCATAAAAAATATCAAAAAAGGCGTCTATAAAGGCACGAAAAATAGCCTAAAAAGGCATTAAAAAATGACAATCAGATGAAAAAAGGCATAAAAAAAGTACCAAAAAAAAATTTGATACCCCTTACTTTTATTATTACCTAACTAAACTTAACTAAAAATTATTCGTGGAAACAGTTAACGATTAAATATTACTCTTCTACAGTAAAATTCTGACTTTTGTCACTTAAAATATTTTTAAAAGCATAAGCTTCTTTCCACATCTACAATTATTATGTGTGCTTTTTTAAATTTGGTTATAATAACTGGATTTATTTGGAAATCAAGAACATTGCCCCCACCCAAAATAATGCTGATTTTATTTAGAATTGCAAATTCTTCGTTTTTTGAGAAAACTTCTTCTGATTTCAATTTTACTACTTGGCCAATTTGCCCAGGTACTTCAGCAATAAAAGTCATCATTTCACCAATGAGCACGTCATCGGTAAACTAATAAGCAAAATTAACAAAATGCTGAAGTTGCACATCGTGATTTTCTGTTGTAGGTTGTAAATTGATTATTTTTGTCGGTTTAGTTATTTTTAGAAAATAAATTTTTAATTTCCCATAGTATTAAAAAAATTTTTTCAAGGAACGCTGAAAATTGGACAAAAAGACTTTAAATAGGCACAAAAATTTAAAATAGGCATAATAAAGCAAAAAAGGCAAAAAAGGCGTTAAAAACTTGGTGCCAAATGATCACATTTTTCATAAATCGTGCACATTTTAAGAAAATTTTACATTCCCTTCAATATTAAGGATAGTCATAAAGCACTTAAATCCGCTCTTTATTCATTACTCTTGTAATTTTTCATCGCGCATACGTACCTACGATATAAGACAAATTGTTATTCAGCTAGCACGGGTCGTAAGTAAGATCGAAACATGTAATTTAAATATTAAGGTTTTATTGAACTCTATAATTTTCTTGTTATTATTCTGTTGGACGCTGATCTTGAATAGTTATTATTAATGTTTTTGTTGCTACGTAAAAGTATTTCTGTTACAGTGAAGTTGGAAACTACAATGAATGTAAATTAGTTCCACCACTCCCATCACCGCTGTGTCATCCTGTCATAATGGGTCAATTTTATATCCAAATGTATTACAGTTCATTGAAGCTCGTTGATTGGTTTTATAATGTCATCTGTCGTGAGCATGAAATGCAATTTTCTATTTGAATCTATTTATTTCGCGTTAGTCTTGATTTACTATTGAAATATAATATATATCTTGTGAACTGTCTGTCAAGTTGACTGTTAATTTTACCAATAGAAATAAAATACTTGACAGACGAGAAGTAATTTTCGTAAATCAAAATCTGTACTTAATAGATTATGTTGTACTCCTGAAACTTTACAGCAAGGCAACCGATAATACGAAATCAAAATTACAGAATGTGCTTGATGTGAGCATTTTTACAAGATTTTGGGTGGAAATATACAAAAATTTGATTGATATTATATTATTATCACAATCAAAACTTTTGCTTTTTTGGTAAAACGCCAATAAAAGTTATAAAATATTGGCAATAAAATTAAAAAATTAAATAAAGTAAAAAAGAATTTCCATCCTATTGTAGCATTTCAAATGCTATTATTTTTGCTTGGCATTTTCTGTTAAGTAAAAATTTAAATTGGCTTGAAATCTACGCATCATCCTGTGCATATCCAAGACTGGCGCCCGATTATATTTTTTCCTTAGTTAGTTGCCAAAGATCGTCTGAGTCACAACGTTAACGAACCCACAAACCACGCATGCGCAACCCATGTTTTAGTACTGGATGGGGGTGTTATCTCTTATCTGGCCTGTCTGCTATTCCATATTCCATCGCAGATCAGCGGGGCAAGCGACACAAATAAGAGCAATTTGTGGTTCACTATTATGTCTTCCCAAAAAACTTTGCTTTGTTACAACAAGAAAGATTAAAGTACATAATATTAAATTGCAAAGATCACATTTGTATCTAATAGTTCAAATAATTTTTAAATTTCCAGCTTTTATTTCTTGTTTAACTCAACTAAATTCAGCTATAATCTAACTTATTAATTAAAGAAATACTGCCGTGTTAATTCTAAAGGGCGTATCTGCAAAACGCTAATTGTTGGAAAATCGTGTTTTATAAATTTCCGTGTGCCAACACATGGTTTGAATGATGTATTCTAGCAAATCTATACACAGTTACACCTTCTAATCTTAACGAAATGATAGATTTACATGCAGGGAAGCGTTGGTCATTAGTAACACAAGACGACAAAAATTGCAGATACGCCCTTTAGAATTAACACGGCAGAATAGTGAACTTTAAGTTTTATCATAATTTAAAGTATTAATACTATCCAAAACTGAATAGTAAGTCTATCTATCCCAATAACTGGGGTTATATGTTGAACATAATAAGGGGACAGTTTAAACTAAGGGGAAAATAAAAAAGGGTCTGGTAGAAAAACCTAGGAAGTATTTTCTGGAATGATCACAAGTTAACTTTGTTTTCAAGATATATAGGTATAAAAGTTTAAAAAGTGATGTACATATGATTTTAAAGCTGTATTTTGTATAAATTTTTTTTAGAGTTGTACAAATAAACAAGGTTAGAAATTATTACAACATTAAATGTACCTTGTAAATTTGTTCAGTAAAACATTTGGAGAGATTGTGTAATTTAAAAATTAATTAATATTTTTTAACCCGATAAACTTAAAAGCGTCAGCTTCGATGCAAATACAATAAAAACTATCACCTGTTTAGTAAAAGTTTTGGTTAAAAAAAATTTACTCTTTGTGTAAGTAAAGAGTTTTTATTGTTCATTCTGAAAATCAACAACAGAAAATATTTTTATGATCAAAAAGAGAACCTCATACCTATCGATCGAGCTTAGTTTAAAATTTTATTAAAATGAAAAATCTGCAATTTCATACGTACGAACATTGCGCGATAATATTTATAAAATTTTAAAGCACATAAATGCACGCATTGGGTATATCTTCAGATTTGAAATTAAATGGAAAAATCAGCTAAAACATTCAAATTAACCTCAAGGAATGATCTCGTTCATCAGAATACAGAAACGCTATTTTTTAAATAATTTCAATAAATTGAAGTATTTCTTTTCTTTTTAATTATAAAACATGTGGCAGTGTGGCGTAAAGTATATTTTGAGAGGCTAGGTATAAGAAAGCTGCGGTTGTTGTAATTTAGAATAGTCCTGCAAGAAACTTGCAAACCAAAAAGGTATTAAAGAATTTAAATTTTTTCATAATTAAAAGTAAAATGTTTTTCTTCTGACGGCTCTATGTATAATATCAGAAAAGCAAATCTTAAGAAAGGATTGAAAATAGCTGAAGTAGTTTAAAAGATTTTACCTGGAGGACCAGCAAGACGGCCAGAATAAAGTTGTTTCTTTACCCGGATTCAAACCGGGCATTGAGCGTTCGTAGTCAACTTGCTTGATTATTACTCTCCGACCGCCTCTATGTGAATAATAATAGATTAAAAAAATTAATTATTAGATTTTATATCTTTTATCAGAAGTTTTACTTCCAATTTCACCTCCAAACCTCCGTGAACGTCTAGTCTGTTATATACCTACACAACTGGACTAAAATAGAAGCATATCATTGGTTGTAAACTAATAATATAAATCAATTAAATTCTTCCTTTTTGTTTCAGTCTACACAAGTTTCTATGCCTTTTGAAAACAGCTTTCTAAGCAGTTGCATATTTGCCTATATTTACAGCTCGCCATTAAAGTCATTAAAGCAAAATTTAGAAATCAACAATAAACAATTTTTGACTACAACACTAACGCTTGAAATAATTTGATAAAGTTATATCGATTTGGAAGAAGAACATTATGTAGCATTTTTCCCATCAACACAAAACGGGAGTCATTGCATAAATTATGAACAACTTAATGTGGAGCTTAATATGTTACGGAAATAATAGAATTAAAAAAGAATATTATTAGAAGGATTTCTCGGGTTGAGCGGGGATGTAAATAAAACAACTATATTGTGCTTGTCGACGTTTCGGAATATTCTATTATTCCATCTTCAGGACTAGATGGAAAAGACAACATTAGGTCTGATTACACAATGAACAATCAAATACAACACTCACCGATGACACAAAGAGTTGAAAAACGTTAAATGAAAGCATTAAAGTGGAGAGCCTTGGCAATGACGAAGTCACTATTCATGAAGTCAAAATCGGTTAAAATATAATAAAATACTGTGTATAACATTTACAACTTCACAATTAAAACAATAATTAAAATTTGTAAATATAAAATCTCTGTTTAAAACTAAGGAATAAAATATATTATATCGGTCTCTATGTTGATAATGAACGTGACGTAGAGATAAACAAAAGAATATCTAATTGCCATGCTATTACAAGGAAATGCCATCAAACGAGTGTAACAAACTAATACGGTGGGTGCTGCATTCAAAAACAACAATAAGCAAACACTCTAAGAATGATTACAGCTGCAAAATTCAAAAAATACATAACGCACAACCAAAAGGTTGAAAGTACAAAAAGATTAAAAATATCAGAAAGTGGTCGTACAATAAAATCAAAACCGATGATCAGGTATTAGAGAATCTCTCCTTAAATTTAAATAACAAACCTTTCCATCCCGCGTTTATGTAACCATAGTCCGTCTGCTTGTTAATATTATTAGTATTAGTAGATATGTAAGCGGCCTCTAGGAAGGTTCTTTTGTTGAAGTTTTTTCTCTGTCGCAAGAATAATGACATTCTGTTTGTTGAACTCATGCGATGTTTGGACAATATGCTCTGATAATCCAGTTTTCTTGGCTCCCGATTTGACATCGTACATGTGTTGTTGTATCCTGGATGACAATTTTTGTTTAGTTTGGCCAATGTAATGTTTCTCACATTGGCACTTTATACCATAAACAACATTCGCCCTATCAAGGATAGGGATTTTGTCTTTGGTCCCTAAAAAAGAATATGTTCTAACACGAAAGTTTATGTTACCGTTATTGTCATTCTGCTTACTATATTTATTAATATGATCGGCATTAATGCATCTTATAAAAAAGTCATTCAATGGATTTATTCCAAAATGCACTGGTGCTTGATTGACCGCACAGCTTGAATAGTGACGGTTTTATAAAGAAGTAAATACCAGCAAACAAAGTTCAATTAAAAACTGAATTTTCCGAGTGTTTTGTAAGTGCCTTAAAATGTATTTATGTTAAAAAGCTCCTGCACCAAAAAGTTATTATGTTAAATATTGCATTATTTTTCAGAGGTTGCCAAATTAATTTAATCTTTGATCTGAAATCAATCGGAAGTAAATAACGATTAAATTTTCAAAGGCCATACGTTTTGATATAAAAAGCAATTTTTTACAAAAATTAAAATACATGTTTTATTTTGAGTAAAATTCGTAAATAAAACCAACATTCAATTTAGTAAGCTTAATCATTGTGCGTGGGTTTTGTATGGAGGAGTATTATGCTAAAGCAACAAAAAATTAATTCAAAAGTACGTAGGTACGTACATATAATATTACCTGCGTACTTTGAATTTACACGTCATATTAACATTACATTCAATTTTAAACAAATAAGTAAATATACCTTATGCGGTTTTTTTTAGAAAATCAGTTGTAATTGATGAATAGTTATTAATGGTAGTTCTAGTAACATTGTTTTAGAATTTTTAAGTAGGTACTATTATGATTTATGATGAATGAATTTCCTGTAATGCTATTACAAATAATTTACCAAACATTGGATTATTTCCATAGAGTATCATTAACTTTTTCCATTATTACACACCCTTAGTCTCAATTAACCTCTTTTTGGTCTTCTAGAAAAAAAAAGTTTTTGGGAATTTTAAATAAGACTAGCACGTATACTTACAAATGTTTTTATGGTTACCTTTGCTTGTTAGGAGTCAGGCAACATCATCTTTTCAAGTAGAAGAGTATCATTTTAAGATAAGATTATGTATGTAAGGTATCGAAATAAAAAGTAGACAGCAAAGTTAGTAAGAAAGGTAGAAAGCGAGAAGTAGTGTTCCAGTTACCTAAATAATGTTATTCCAGCCGTTTGAAGCAAATAAAGTTTTGTCCTTCGATGTGTATATTGGGAACTGTATTCCCTTTCTAGTTATGTTCAAGTAGCTGGCCGATTTTCCGCCCGGTTAATTTGTGTTTGTGCGTTAATGTGAAAGTTCAATTTTTCCAGTCTGCTGTGCGGATGAACTGCTGTCCGGTTTGAATTTCATTTTGAAACAAAAAATAGAATCCGGTAGGATATTTTCGTGATAGATTTTTTTTCTACATTTAACGTGTTTTAGGTTATTAACACTTTTGAATGTTCATTTTGTTATTTTTAGTTTGCTTGTCACTCTACTGGATGTTTTTTGCTTCCCTGATCCACCCACTAATTACATGTAATTGGGAACAATAACGGAACAATAATCCAAGTTGGATAAAGTTTTCTGAACTCACATTTTTGATTATATAATCTGAATATTGCACAATTTGCATAATTTGCTGGTAGATACTAATGGTTAAATTTTTATCAAAAGTAGTAATTTAAAAATTTCATTAAAAGTAAGACAAATCTTAACATAAGTTACAATATTAAAATTCTAATTTAGTTTATTTTTTAAATTACGCTTTTCAGCTTTATGCAAAAACTTTAATTTGTTAGCGTTCGCAAGTCGAATAAATAGCACAACATATAAAAATTTTATTTAATAATGCACTAAAAAGTTAATTGGAATTTTAGTAAATGCAAAGCCATTCCAAAAAATGTAGGCGTTGAAGTTAATCTTTAATACGGCACGATAATTACGTTCATCAAGTTTAATGTTTAAAAAGGTTTAAATCGCATAATACATATCTAGGGGTGGCAAATTAGTTAGCATGGATACTTTATCGAATGCATGGGCAATATAAAGCACGAAGAGGTAGTCTTTCCGGTGCTTAAAACCTCAATGCGCGGTACATTATCTCAAATATCCAAACCTTAGTCGTTTTCGGCATCACCTAAGAGATTTCTCTCCGGGTATTTAATTAAACATAGGTTTTCAGCAAATTGAACTGACATTTTTTGAACAAATAAAAGAAAACACCTTAGAACTGAAAACTGAAGGCAAGATTAAAAGTAGTAGGAACAACACGGATGTGGGTGGATTTGTCAATGGAAAGCTCCCAACTTTGGCGGGAAAATCAAGCGCATGAACAACAGCTCCGGAAGAGAGTCGGCAAGAGTTTTTCAATGCGTTGGAAAGAGATGATTGCTAAAGCTCGGCTGAAACTTTTGAAAAGCTCAGTTTGCGTTGGCTTATGTAGTAGGCGAGATTGAGAGCGTCACGACTTTCAATAAACGGTACGTTGTGGTATTAAATTTTTTCCAAAAAACGTGTTAGTTTAAAAATTAGTGAAATAATTATTTTTAATTATCTAGTTTACAAAAATTAAGTTTTCTTGAGATAATTTCTAAAATATAAAAATTCCATTTAGGTAACAATAGACAATTAATAAATTATTAAATCAATAAAACTGAAGTAAATATTTGATAAAAAATTTGTTCACTAATAATAAACCACGTAAAAAGAACTAAAATCATCTCTTAATTGTTTTATAATATTGTATCGATTATTTACTATAAGATACAAAATACGTTTTAAAATTTCATACCTATTTATTAAAAATGAAAACAAAAAATTAAATTCTTTTGTTGAGATTTCTCGAACAAAAATATTATTTTATAAAATCCCTTCTTACAAAAGTTACATTCCAGTTTATGCTTATAATACCTGTGAATAATCCGGAAAAGTCGAAATTAAATTTTTTAAGAGATCTGCTGTGTAAAAATTATTTTGAAGGCTGAAAATAGCCGTTATAAAAACAAAACACGAAAAAGTGCTTAAAAATTGAAATTCAAAATTATTTTAATTAAAATGAGATTCATAATTAAAACAATGAGAAATACTTATTATAGCAACCCTTATAATATTAATCTCTGCGGTTATTTTAATTGCGCACTAAATATTTAGCACTATAATATTCTTTTTAGTCGCTAAACCTTTGGATTTCTTTTTGCTGATGTTTTATTACGAATCGTTAGTTTTTAGATGTAAAATGACATTAAGACACCGAAATGTGCGTGTTTCTTACGTTTTTCTCGTTCGATTGCTTAAGTTGGGGTGAGCTGTTTCCGTTTTCTTCGGCAACTTGACCATAAAACACAAGCGGGGCATTATCTATGAAATGAAAAAGTATCAATTCAATGGGCGATATTTTGTTTGATTTGTTTTACTGTACTTTTTTTATGGTAGTATATTTTAGAAAAACTTAAATCAACTTTTTATGAACTTCTATTTTTTACGTTTAGTTGGAACAGCTGCAACAGATTTTGGAAACTGCTTTTAGATTGTTGGGTGGAAGTAAAGTTTTTCAAAATTTACTCTTTCATTGGAATACATAATTTGGAAGGCAGTAAGAAATAATTCAAAACTAAAAATTACCACCCTAGTCTGTGACTTTCAAATTTCAAACTTTTTAAAAGTACAAGATTTTTTTTGTAACATTTAAAGTTGCAAAATATACATCATGAAGCAGTTTAAGAAAATAAATTTTTTATTCGTATATATACGATATGCGCAATATAATTTTTTATGACAGCTTCACGAAGTCTTGACATTTTCGCAGCAGGGTTTTAAGGAATTCTGGGATATTTTTGCCTACTTCGTTTCTAATAACTCTTATAAGGTTTAATAGAAATTTGATATGTTTTGCCCACGAATGTTCTGCTTAGTTCAAATCGGATAACCGAGGTTGTCAAAATATTATTTTGATTTTTCTAGATTTCAAATTACGGTTAGTGTTTATCCCCACTCCATGAAATTTATTTCAACAGTTTTTCACCATAGTATTTTCAATATTTTTTGTTTACAAGTGATAATAAGTTTGTGTTAATGCCAACTTTGTTGGATGGACGTGAAGCACGGTTATATAAGGAGAGCACTAAGGTAAATGTGGGTGAAATGAGATATTGTGAAAAAATAATTTCAATAACTGCTTTAGGCATGTTCGCCTATTTTCAGTAAGTTATTATGAAAGCAAAAAATCTTTTTCTTTACCTACAGATTTGTGTTTGTCAATATTTGAAGTTTAATTAGCAATAGATTAATATTCTATTAAAGATGAATTATGTCATACAGCCAGTTGATATCGAGATTTGGTGACATAACATCCAATTCATATTAATATTCACCCTACTGATTTTTTCCAATGGCAATAACATGTGAAAGAAAATGTGGATGCTGTCCCCAAATAATCCAAAAGCTTAAAATATTGGAGCAGAATTAAATATGAATTAACTTAATTTTATTGAACTTACCGGGATTTAACACGTAAAATCACAAACATCTCTTATTCCTCTGATTATTTTGAAACAAAAGGTGAAAATGATCAGGCATAAAAAATTTATATCATTAGCTGTCTTTCAAAAAACGGTTGAAAACAGGTGTAAAATTTACTTAAAAATTACCGTTGAAATGTCTTTTAAGTCAGCAAATTTTCAACATGTTATGTTGTTAAATAGACCTTAATCATCCTCAAAAGTGGCACTTTATTCTCTGCATTTTGGGTAAATTTTCGTTTTAAGACCACGAGATCTTCCTAATTTGTCAGTATTTATTTGAAATCAATCTTTATTATAATGAAAACTTTGGAAACCTTAGTGTGGAAATCTAGAAATTTAAATTTTTTTTATAAAAGTAGTATAAATTCTAATTAATTGTAACCAAATTTAAAATACTGCCAAATAAGGCATGACTATGTACCTAAGATTGAAGTTTCTTTTAAATGTGATGTGATGAAGCTGAATGTTTTGTTTCTTCAATACGTCATAAAAAGAATCATAAAAGGATAATTTGGAATTATTTTAGTAAAAAATTTGTGGAGATGTTTTTTTAAAATTAAATAAATAGTAAAAGAAAAACAGAAATCTTTTCATATAGTGCTTTTTCATACTTCAAAACTCATCGGAAAAAACTTTATTTTTAAAAAAGATACAATAACCCGAAGCATTCATCCAAATTACAAAATTATTAACAATATAAAGCAGGAAACAAAAATTGTTGAATCCGAACAGAACTTTTGTAGAATGAATTAGATATAAGTGTAAGAAAATTAGTTGAAATTTCTAAGAAATTCTTGGAAGGAAAATTAAAAATGAAACGAGATAAAATATTACCGGAAACATAAAACAGTGACAAATTAATATAAATAGCTCATAAAATTTTAAAATTGAAAACAGAAAGAATCCCTTCATCGTATACATTTTTACATGCAAAAGTTTTAGAGAGGACGGAAATGTAATAGCCCTGAAGCTTGAGCTCAAAAGTATCGTGGTAATAAAAAAATTTGGATTATTGGAAATAACAATTTTTTTGGATTTAAAAAAAAACATTCGATCAAACTTCATCAAGTGAATTCTTTTTATGTAGCTGAATAATGTGGTAATAATTATATACTTTGTTAGTAATGTCCATTATTTTGAATGTTCGTGTGCATGTAATAAAGTTATGTGGTGAAACCACACCTATTCTTTAAGGTTTCAAGATTGTTACTAAGCTGTTATGTTACTAGTGGAGAAAGCCCAATTTACGTTGTTCATTTACCGGTAAATTAGATTTACACAACGTAATATTCTAGGATACCCTTAAACAATTATGTTTTACATGGTGCTCCAGGTAGGAATAAGTATGATCCTATTTAAAGATCGTAAATAATTTTTGAAACATTTATTCTTCTGCCTCCAATTTATGCATAGTTAAACAGTTAAATATTTAACATCAAAAAATTTAATCCAAGATGATATATTGTAATACAATTTTGTTAAATAAAAATGTAAAAAAAATTAATAAAAACAATAAATTAAAATCCAAATAAATTATACCATTTATTTGTGCAAGTGGTGGTCGGCTTTTTCAGTTCGGAGCTAAGGTTGCGTGGGTTAACGATATTAAGTTTATTTTTTATTTGGAGCTATAGTTACATCTAAATAGATTCAATAAAACACAATCAAATATTGTGAGATGGTACCAAAAATTATTATTTCCACTATATTAAACATAACAAGTTAAAATGGATGTTGTGCTAAAAGAGAATGGTAAAGGCAACCTTTTTTTTATTAGCGTTTTTGTTTACATCCATTTTTGGATATACGCCTCTTCAAATTTTTAACTTAAAGGTTTAGGCCATACCTTCCTACGCTAGCCTAGTTGCGGGTTGGGAAGAGTTTTATAGTCCACAGATCGATTTTGGACTTTTTAGCTCACAGCACATATCTGACGCAACCAGGATTAGAACCGCGATTTCCCGTTTTCTAGTCTATCCGTGTTTGATTTACGTCAGACTGCTGGTAAAGGCAATATAATGGCTTATTACTGCATGTAATTCTTACCTTAAAATATTGCATAAGAGTAAAGAAAACTTTTTTTTCTTTCTTTTATTTTTAATCCGACGGAAAAATCTGAAATTTACATACATATGTAAAGTCACATTGAATTAAAATCATCTGAGAAAAGAAGGATGCAACAAAATTGGTTCTTGAAATAACTTGAAAAATGCAAGCAGTTGCAATATTGAATTTTGTATTGTAGAATATCACCGTGTGCATCTGGAAAGGACAATACATAAAAGGAAGAACGTACACGCTTGACAGGTTTCTCAATACTGTAAATGCAAATGGCTACAAGGTATTCGCGCATTCGGTGAAAATGATAAAATATCGTGGCAAAGCATTTCAGTTTCGTTCCGGGGTTTACTAGTGGTCATGGAATGCAATTAATTTCAACTTGAAACTGAATTTACAACTTCAAAGTCACTATAATTACCATATTTGTTGGAAGGCCAAACTAAGAACCGCTCTTTATACTACGTAAATATCAAGAATTCTGACAAGACTGTATACATAGTTTCACAAATTTTTAAAAGTGAATTGCATCAACGTATGACAAAAATTGTATGTAAAATTTAATAATTTATTCTTTATAAATTAAATCCAACTGAGGAGCTTTCACAAAAGTGAAATACGTGTTATGGGTTAAATGTATACTCAATTGCATTTATAATTTTGTGTTTCTATTTAGACTAACTACACAAGCAAGTAAAAATGTTTTGCCAATAAGACTACAAACAAATTTTAACTCATACTTCCTAGAGATAGAATGTAGGTTACTCGTAAGTTAATGTAGACTACTCCAACTGCCACCTTTTGCAAAAGTGCAGTTTGTGTTATACAATTTATTACAGGATTTCTTGTACGATTTCTCTTAGGAATTCCCTACAAGTTGATAATAGTGGTTATGGTGTTAAATGAGTATTCTGATTGGTTTGAAAAGCAACAAAAATTAAATTGTTTGGATTGGCTAGAAATATAGACAATGTCTATAGTGATTTGCTATTATGAACTATAATAAATTTAATTTTATCATGTTTCTCACGTAATAATTCAAATATTGCGATTGTTGTCGCTTCTCTAAAGCGCAGTGGAGTACAACCAATTTCACTATCGTCGTCACTACTATCTATCATTTTACGCTATTTGTATTTATTTCTTCTTTTTTACTCTTCAGGGAACGAACGAGGTGCATGTGACTCATGAGTCATGACTTCCAAACGAATGCACCAATTTTTATGCAGTATGCTTTTAAGAATAGGTAATATTGCAGTGCCAATGTATTTTCATAATGGATGCACTGATTTTTATAAATTTTTTTTTAATTTATAGAACAATATCATTTACTGAAGGTTTTAAATTATATCGATCATCAGATCATCAGCTGGAAAAGCTGTTGTGTTAAGTCACTTAATTTTCCACTACTGCAATTAATTGATTATTGTTAATAATGTATATAGTCTTTTTATAGCCTTTGATCTCATCAGTAACCACCATCAGTGCCGGATGGTGGTATTTTGGCTTCTTGTATTAGTACAACCATCGGGTGATTTTTTGGGTTATAAAATAATATTATCTGGTTAAGTTTGCACAAAAATTATAACCCATTGAAGGATAAAAATAAATATATATTGTACAACAAATTAGTTACCTACAATTTTGTTTAGACTCAGAGGACAATTTTTTTTGTGTTAAGCAAAGACGATGGTAACAACTACGCTCTGGGTGATAAAAAAGCATTTTTTGGCAGTGAAACGGACGCTAGGCGTCGGATAATCGAACAAAAAAAGTAGATGACAGATTGAACAGAGCTTATAGTACCCAAAAGTTTGAGTTGTAAAATTTCTATTTACTGCCCAAGGGCTTTTATTGAACCGCCAGGTTAAACTTACCGCTCTCATGGACGGTAAACAAATTTACTGCTCGGAAAATATAGCGACTAATTTTCTCATCTTTTATTATTAACAAGTAATTTTACAGAATAGTGGAACTTATAGAATGCAAACTGTTGGAATTTATAATTTTAACAAAAGACTCGTACGAGCCCTACAATCTCGCCACAGCACACCACTGTCTAAACATTCCTTTTCGAGACATTGCGTATGACAAATAGCACAATGTAAACGTTCAACTATTTGTTTATGACAACTGGCAGGAGAAATCCTATGATAAATCACATAACGTAAACTGCACTTCAACGGAGTTAAAATCTGAAGAAAATGGGGATTAACTATCAAGAATCCAGTTCGTTTTATCATTACCATTTGTATATGGCCTACAACAAATAGAATATTTTCAAAATGAAAAATCAATATCATTTTTATATAGCATCTCCAGTAAAATTTATGAGGCAGAAAAAATGAAAAGAAAAGCGAAAAGCCTCCATACTTCTTAGGCAGTCAATTTGGTTTCACTCTTGATTGATAAACGTTGAAGTTGGTGCTTCAAGTGCTGTAGAAAAAATCATTTTAGTTTTTCATTTATGAAAAGAAATTTGAAATAGTTACACTAAATAACATTTCAATTCATTTTTTATACATTTTCTAAGTTTTTATAACAAATTCAGTTAATAATTCATTTTTAAAATAAAATCCTTGGCGTTTACAATAAAATCTTACCATTTTCCAAGTTTTCTTAACAAAATTTTTGCAAGTCGTGATTTCAATTTCCATCTCTAAATGAGTTTTCACTGTTTTTTAATACCTGCATTATTTAACAAGATGACAAAAATTTCCACCAATGCAACACGTAACTCAAAAAATTTAATTAAAATTTTTTTGGTTCTAACCGAAGTGATTAATTTGATTTTCTTGAATTCATAAAAATGATGATTAAGGATAAAACCATTAATTTTACAATTTAGTGGACTTTTGTATCCTCTCACAACGCTTCACAAAAGAATTGCGTAAAAGTTAGCCTTTTCTAATATAATAAAGGGTCCTTAAATTAGTTCTACAATAGCAATAAAAAATATACGACAACACATAAGATTTTCTGGATTGTGCCAAATTAGAACAAACATAAAAATGGTAGAACCAACTGCAAGATTAAAAGTGATAATTTAAGCAGTATTAAAAAGTTTAATTTAGTGGTTCCATAAACTTATCTACATGACGAAATGTATAAAGGGGATTACATTTAAATTAACTCATACACGATGAAGATCGTATCACCAAAAAGGTTTAATTAAACAATTCCTAAGGTATCGTTTGAATTAATGGTTAATTTAATTCCAACGGAAAAATAATGAATTTCCGTTATTTTAGCGTGAGAGCTTATTTATTTTCACAATTACCAATGTCATATATTATTTAAGACGGTAACAAAAAAGTTGTTCACATAACTTTGGAAGCCTCACTTTCAAGTTGGAAAGTTTCAGTTGAAAATTGGTAGGTATAGTGGTAATAAAAGTTTTTAAATGAAAATTTCAGTTAATATTGTCCGGATAACATAGTGAAACAAAAAAAGCCAACATTTTTATTGATCAAATGATACCTTGCTCAATTTACCAGTAAATTGTAAATTTTTTTGAAAGCTAGAAAAAGAATAAAATTCATCAAGACAAATAAATTCGTTCTATGAAAATCAATATTTGTAATTTTCGACTAAGAAAGAATACAAAAAGTTACTGTCTTTTCAATAAGTTCTTAGGTTCACTTTAGAAAAGCTTTGCTTAATGCTCTTCTTTGTTTCTAAATTAGCGTTTTTGTTGTCTATAGTAGCAGTTTCGCTTCTCTAACGTTGCCGTTTTAAGCAATCAGGACGTTTGTATAGACGATGGAAGTACACTTAACAACTTGAAATGCATAATGATTTTTGAATTACTGAATTGATTTGTGTAAATTATAATCTACTATATTTTCACAATATTCAATTTGTGAGCTTTCATAATATTCTAAAATGTCTCTTACAATTATAAAAGTAATTTCTACTTTTTTAATTTATTACCTACATTTCCATCCAAGGTGAATACGATCAAATCAAATAATTCCGATACATTCCGCAATGGTTATGTTGTCAAACGCCAATGACTTATTATATTATAAAATGTTATTTGATTTTATATAACACCTCATGTCGACATTAATCATTTTTCCACTTGCCGGAAAATTAAAAAAGTATTTATAGAACAGAAGCATTAAATTTTTGAACGTCTTTTTTAAATTAACTTCTACCTGAAATTTTCTCTATATACTTTGCGGTGTAATAATATTATTTTCAATTTAATATAAAAAAAATTGTGGTTTCAGAAAATATTTTTATAAAGGATAATGAATTTATTTAGTTTCGGCAAAGTAAATTTATATTAAATGCATTACATTCCTTCTCGTTTCTTTATTTATAACGCTAATAATTCTTTGTCTTTTCTAATTCACAAAATTGTTTTACAGATTATAGGAAATTTTATTTCAGTTAAATTAAAAATTAGTTAAGACTTATATTACGTATATTTTAAAATTTTGCATAGTTTTGTGCAAAATAATGCACTCTTACCTCTCACAGCTTTTATGCAAGGGCGTTTAGCCATTTTATACAGTGTCGAGTACCGGGATCTCGTAAGTTTTCTAACCGAGTAAAAATGATAATTATTTCGAAGTAGTGTTCTAGGTTACAGTGAATTCTCTCCCAGCAACCTTTGCTAGCAGCAAAATTAGAGGCAAACCTATATAAATGACACAGATGAGAAGTATCTGTTTAGCAAATTATTTTATTCAATTTGCTGGAATGTGCGTCATTCTCACTGTCCATATAAATAACGTTAAAAGTAAAACTAAATGCAAATTTTTTAAAATTTGCAGTTAAGAAGTTTTAATATGACTTATAATGAAAATGGAGTGTTTTCCTCATCTTGCTACAGTTTATAAAATTTTTAATTCATAATATTAAAACCAAACAGATAAGTTAATTAATTTAAATCTGCAATTCTTTTTAATATTTTGGTATGGTTTCCACATTTCATAAATATATTTTCAGAGAAGAATGTTAAAATTAGTTTTACATTAATAATTTTGTTATTTTAACGGAAATGTGGTTTCATATACATAGATACTTTCCCTAAAAGTTTTTTTCCATATACAAACCAAATTCGTGTACTACAAAAAATTGGTCAGATCGATTTCGCCCTACCCTATAATAACAATCTCGTTTACAGAATTTGTAGGGATGCATAATAAATATTGATAATATGATGAGAGTTCCGGCTATCACGAAAAGGTTGACAATGCAATCATATTTTCTTTCTTCTTTATTTTATTCCCTAAGCATTTCTTACTTCTTGTATTATATATACTGCTTTTCTTCCTTGCAAAACAAAATTTCGCTTTATAATCTGTTCTGTTTTAAAAAGCAGTTTTGTATTTTTAAGATTATCCCGAGCTTAATTAAAAGTTTACACATCATGAAGGTATGTATTAATTACTAACTATAAATTAATCTTACAAGTTATTGTAACAAACCCTGGCGTGTTTTCTTTAAAACTGTATTGGATTTCCATGTCTTTATAATTAAATATATAAAAATTAAATGAGATTATTTTTGGTTGATGAACAATTATAAAGCACCCTTCGTTATAAAACCCTTTGGTGCATAAAAATAAAGTTTAATGTTGTTTTACAATTTGTAAAATGTTTAACTGCTATTTTGAAGTTACTTATTCTTTGCAAGTTCGGAAGTTACCTATTTATTATTTTTTTTAAAATTTTGAATTGCAAATTTTTGCAGAAAGTTCAAATTTTATTCTAATTTTAGCACACGAAAGACGAGGTTAAATAATCTGCAAGTTAATTAAGCAAATAGCTTGTAAAATAAAGAGAGACTTTATTGGTTATAAAGAAACCAATAAATTATAACAATAATTATTATTTATGAAATATTCTCATTCTTTCTTAATTATTAAATTTAATGTCACTGTATTATTTTGTATTAGTGTTAATTTTTTGAATTTAGAAATTAAGTTATCAATTTATAAACTTTGGAAAACCTTAGTCCGCAAATGGAATCAAAATAGCGTGTGTTATTAAAGGAAAGATCACGTATAGAGAATGTAGTTCTCCAAAAGTTTTCTTTGAAAAAAAAAAACGTTAGGCTTAAAGTAAATTTCTAGTTTGTAATACAAATTAGGGTCGATTGGTTTTGAGTTTAGTTCGTTCGTTGCTTTTAGATGACGTTCTTTTTTATCAAGTTTTATCTTTATTTGAAAATCCTTAGTGCTTGTAGTAAAAATTCGTTTTGATGTTGGACGATTACGTAAGCCTTTGTACTACATTATTCAAACAGTTCCTTACATTTTTAAGGGTAATATATTATTAAATTAAATTATAAAAACTAAACGATAATTTACCGATAAAAGTGAACATTTTGTGTATATAAGTGCTCGCAATGTTGCATTATTAATTTTATTTTCAATAGATTTATGGAATACATATCTTAAGCTCTCAACACACTCACGCAATAGAATTCTCACAATATTGCAATTTAATAAATTGTTTTATTTTATAAAAGAGGTAAAGCGAAGCTTAATACAATTTATTTGAGAAGACGTTTCTTACCTTGGTGATTTGCCATTGCCTTTCGATGAGAGATGATCACAAGAAAGCTTTTACTCCGCCGGGCTCAAATCGACTACTTAACATTAGTAATCATATTACTTATCACTTATCACTAAATTGTAACCGCCGTTTCAATATATAAAATTATAATTATATAGAAACTAAATAATTATAGTAAAACGATTTAAGCAAAATGATTTTCGATATTATTAGAATATTAAGAAACCCATAAGTTTTTAATATTATTTACAGTCCAAATCTATATTGACATCATTTGGTTATTTAAATAAATAATAAGTAATTATTCCTAAATATTGCTTTTTGAAATAAATTCACCGCCATAAATAAGAAGAGCTTATTTACTTGCATAATTAAAAACTGAAATAAAATATTAAACTACAATGAAACTGAAAAATATTGATTTATAAAATAATTAAATTTAACTTAAAGCAGAAACAAAAATTTTGCTTTGCTGCCTCGATAGCCCACCCGATCTTGCGAGATCTTGTCTAAATTGTACAAAGTTGGATAGTACTAAGGTGCAGCTTTCACTTAAATACTGCGTCTTGGAGATCGCTAATAATAATTTTTTTTACGGTTTCTTGAACTGAAATCACCTAAGTTAATTCGGAAGTAATTTAGTCATTAATAAAATCAAAACATCGCCCATTTAAATTGGTATGGACAGCGCACCACGCCGTGTGCAAAATTAAACTATTGTTGTGAGGTCATCATTTTATTGTGTTATTTACATAGATATTAATTAATTACTTAACTATTTAAATTTATTTTTTAGTTGTTGAAGCGAGTTTGAATGATGTATTGTTCTTCTCTGTTATGTCTTGCTTATATACACAGGAAATTTGACGGAATTAATGGATTAAAAGTTATTATCGAATTAACGGTTTATTTCACTAATTTGCTAATTGTGATTTAACGTAAACCTACACAGTATTATAAATTAAAAATTGATATTTTTTTCAATAATTATCTCATTTATTACTATATAATTTATCTACATATTCATTGGTAAACAAAATTGAATTTGAAACCTCTACTATGTAGTTATTCAAAATCAGTATAACTAATTAATAATAAAAATGTTATAATCACAATGTATTATGTTATTTATTATTGCGTAATTTTAATTTTTGTTTAGTATAAAATATTATTAAAATGCACTAGTGTGCGAAATTTTAAGTTGGAAAAAAGCACCGCGTTAGTGTGCTACGAGCTTTATAGATAAATAATAATCATTCGTTTAACTTAAAAATACTTAATAAAAGTGTTAATAAAACTTATAATAAATAATAAGTTTGAGTTAATAAAATATTTTTTTAGGATAAGTGAAGTTTTATAAAGAAGATGAATTGGCGTAAACTCTTGGAATTACTGCAATTATTAATACTGTGCATTTCAGGTGAGTTTTTAAGTACTAATTGTTAATTTACATAATTATTATTATTAATAAGAAAAAATATCGGATGTGATTGTTTGAAGTCAAGGCCATCATTATCTGGACGTTCAAATGTGACCATCACATAACTTTACCATACATTAATCTTATGGTATTATAACAACAATTAATATATGTCTTATATATTATATACCTACTAATTTAGTACCGATTACATAAAGTTATAAACTTTATATTTTCTTGTTTCTATTTTTATTTTATGTCTTTATTTCCGGTTTTGGATGCTACATGCTGTACCCATCAACGTTGTGCTTTTGAAAATAATTTAGGTTTTTGGTCGCCGCTATATTTCGGCGCTCAAGTGTAATCTACACTGTGTACCCAACGCCTTTATATTAGAAATAGTAAAACAACTTCCAAAAATATATACACAAAATCTTGCTGATCCAGTCATGCGCGTTACTTTTCATCTCAAATTTTTTTGAACTGATTTCAACCAGAATTGAATCAGCTCGTGAGACCCCAAAAAATGAAAATCCGTCAAAATATAAAAAAAAAGAAAACATTAATAAAATTAAATAATGCAGTTATGGTGTACATGCTCTTTGCACATTTTTTTTAAACAGTGACTTGGATTTATATAACGCAATCTGACATTACAATAACACTTAAATGTTTCTTTATAACAACACTGTTGCACCATATTAATAATAATAATAAATTTAATCAAGAAAAAATTTGACGTGCATAAGATTTACTGATGATCTGAAATCAAATTTATAAGATTTAGTAAATCTGAACATGACAATATGACGGTTTGTTTATGACAGCTAGGTTTGTTATGAAAAGTGTATTCAGTTGTAGCTTTTCTAGGGGCTAACCTAAAGGAAAACATTCCCAACATTCCTCTACTAAAGGGAATGTTTTTTGTGCTTAAAAACAATCTGTTCAATCTAATGTAAAATATGATCTATGACGTAATATTTTTTCCAGAAAATAACAGGGGTGCGCTTAGAGTACAAAAAAAAGTTACACACATTTTTTACGGTAAGATTTGAATTACAAAAACAAACAATTTCAAATATTTGAAATACTGTGAATGAAAAGCGATTGAAAAATAAAAACCTAACTTTTACAACGTGAAAAAACTATGAGTGATGTTATTTTTATTTTTAATTAAAATGGAATTTAAATTCTTTGATAGTATTTGATTCAGTTTTTATTAAACACATACATGGCTTATTTGCTCACTTAATTAAATTTTTTATAACAAATTTTGTGATGGAGATGCTGGCGTTTTTTTTTTGAACAAAAAATTCTAAGTTGGATAAGATAACGGCCCACTTCTTAAAAATTAATTCTTTTATTTTGTGAAGTCCATTATAAACGGATTACTTTGTGTATTGTTTTATAAAGAGCTAAAATGTTAGGTTTTTTTATGAATCGACAATAAAACATATCATTTGCACTATAATTATTTTTTTTAATTGTTAAAATTAAATTTAAAATAAAATTCAAATTTTATTATTGCAATCTCAATTTGTTAGTTTCATTTGAAGATTAAGACGGATGAATTAAAGTTTTAAATTTCAACAAATGTTCTTTGAAAATCTGAGGTGAGAATTTTTGATAAAAAAATGATTTACTTTGTTTGAAGCTGAGAACGATTACAATCAAGAATTACAAAGATTTAAAAAAAATGTACACAAATTATCGATGTACAAGACAACTACCGCTGTTGTGTGATAAACAACGAGCGGACAGAGTTGAAATCACGAGATAGTACAGTAGGGTCCCAAACACCGATTTTAAAGTTACCCTACAATTTTAATTTTTAATAATTTTCCTTTTTTTGTACATGTAAGTAGTTAGAATTAATGATTAGTAAATATCTGCTTACAAGTGCAATAAAGGCAATTGTTGGTTACAAAGTATGTTTATTTATTCAAGTTTTATTCTTTTTGACTGTAGTAAATTATTATTATGTAAACAATTATTTTTTATTGTACTATACAATAAAAAATATTTTCATACAGATTACTTTGAAATTAAAGTTTGTTATTTTTTTGTAATATGTTTTATTATGTTGGTATTCAAATTATAGAACAAATTGTTATGTCGCTTATTGACTGTATTATTGGCAGCTTTTTATTACTTTAAAGATACTTAAACCGTGGTCCAATTAAAGCCTACGTAGAACTTAAAACGTCATCATTGACGTCACCGATTATTACTTTATCGAAAAGCTTACCACAATCGTGATAAATGGTGGGTTGTTCTTTGTTTCTTGCGCGCTAAATTTAAAAAAAAGTAATATAATAAAGGAAAATTCAATTATTATTAAAATGGATAGTAAAATTATTATTAAATAGTAAACGCTAGAGCTGGCGATTTTAACCCTTGAAACCTCAAAACCGGGTCAAAAATGACCCAAGTTTTGACAAATCTCAGTGACATACAGACATACATATTTTGGTGTGTGGGTTCTTTCAACTTGCGTGATGGACCTCAAGGGCTGTAAATCCGTCAAATTCAGAATTTTTTTTTGATTACAGTACTTTTTGTTACCATGGTTATATGGTATACTACATTATATACTCATACATATTAAGTAAGGTAAAGTAAAAATTAAAACTAAAAAAATTGTCAAAATATAATTTCCTCGAGTTATTCATAAAGTTTATAAGTTAAATTAAGTCAAAATTTAGTAAACACGTTTTTCATTATGGAAGTCGATTCCAATTTACATAAGGTAATTTGCAATTTGTTTCATATGCCATTAATAATTTAAAAGTTAAAATGTGTTCATAATTGCCTGCGTAGAATTGTGATCAAAGAACGATGAGTTTATTTAACATTTTTCGATTCCCTAACAACAAAATATACATTAAACATATCAATTTTACGATACAATTCAACTGTTATTTGGTGTGCTTACATCCTTTCTCCATCAGTAAGTCTCATTGAATGAAAAAAGTAGTTAAAGGATTTCTATCGCAACGGTTTTTATTAAGTCAATGTATCTACATAAAGTACCCCATCACTCTACATCAACATTTGGTTGGATTAGTACAAAAGCTTAAACTGGAAACGTAATTATTTTGATGACAAAAGCAGAATTCACTATGCACGAATGTATTACTTTTTTAAAAATTATTCATATAAAATACAAAAGCAAAACTCGTTTTTCTACTCTTCGTTAAATATTCGAATATTTAATCTAATTGGGGTTTAAAATTCTTTTTATAATGTCTGGTTAACATAGATTTTTAAATATTAATTATGTCTCAAAAGCAGCTTTTTTGAGTGTTAGCAGAAAGAAAATTTTTACCATAATTATCACAATTTTATCCACTCAAACTAAAATTTGAGCTTTCCCATTTCAGTGCCTTTGAAGTTGAATACAATAATAATTATTTAAAAGCTAATTTATGAAATTCTTCGATTAATACAGAAATAATAAATGCTCAATTTCATTACGAAATATAATGCAAAATATTGTAGTATTTCTGGAATATTACAAAATGATTCCGAAAAAATTTTGTGTTTTATTTATTGCACAATCAATGCAATTCTATTTATACCAAACAGACTGACCTATATAATAGATAATAGCCAAGCAAAATAATTGAATTCCCTGGTGTCATTCTGAATACGAAATTATTTAAATAAATTATCATAAACCTATAACGTCAGTTTATTATCCTTATTATCAATAAATGGAAACCGTTAAAGGATCCTTATATATAAAACCCCTAGAGTGGCGACAAAATGAAGCACTCTCCAGTTTGATAGTATGCCGCTCAAACAAACACGAAAGTACAAAAGCCTCTTGAAACTTCAGTAATACATTACAAAATAGACCAGGCATATGGCATATTTATGCACAATGTTTTATTCGAGTTAATTTAATAGAGTAAGTGCTTTGATCCTGCAGCTGGAAAAATGGCTACCAATTTTCTTTTACTGATGAAAGCGATGAAATTATTTAATTTTGTTTGATATTGTAGAAATAATTATTGGGCAAGTGGAAAGACTCGTCCTAATAGTTTGTATTACGTCACCATGATTACCTTTCATTAGCAACCAATTAGTAAACTGGATTAAAAGTTTTCTGACGCTGAAGGTGCAAAATCAATCACTGATTTGCATTTTAAGCACACCCTTTCTTATTTGAATATCAATACGATAAGTTTGTTATTTCATGACAGAGAAACTTGGATTTCAGCCAATCAACTAACTTTTCTAACTCAGTTTTACTATCTGATATTTGAGCTTTTATTGCTTCCAATGAAAATTCTGAATTCTTATGTAAAGAAACTGGACAGTTTTATTTTGCTAACAGAAGATAATTAAAGGAATAATAAATTTGCAAAATGAACGATGAATTTAAGAAAAGCTAGATTTATAAATGCAAAATACGTTGCAATAAATTTTGCAAAAAAATAGCAGCAATAAAAATTAAATAGGTGGTGTAATCACATCCATTCAATTTTCATTTACAAAAATGTCAAAGAAGGTTTACATATTTTATTTTCATATTGACTGGAGGCTATCTTTAACGAGGTTAAGTGAAAAACGTAGTGAAGGAGGGTTGTTTAGCACATCAAGATTAATGTTGCCTTTTTTCTTATTTTGTCACTCACTTACGTTCCTGAAGTTTTTGAACTCGTTTAATTGGTTTAGACAAATGTCGGATAATAAATGTTAGATTCAACATGTTGCTGCATTCCACAGTTTGTTGTTTGTATAGAAACGGTTTATATTCTGCACGTTACGTACTTATTACTTTTATAATGCGGCTCTCTTTGAGTTCATTGTATAAAATTTTTAGTATTTTTAATTTTAAATTCCATTTATTCAAAAGTTTCACTTTCGTAAAATACTTTCTGAAACGCGCTTCTATTTGAGTAGGACTGGATTTCCAAAAAAATTTTCTCAAAAATTAAGGAGTGCAATGTTGAAAAGTCATTGATCCCAACTTAAACTTATTAATGTGTTCTAATCCAGACCTTTCTTTATTAAAGCTTGAGCGTTAATAATTTATTCTTGTTATTTCACCGTTTTGTTGATGATATTTTAAATTACTTAAACATTTTTAATATTACCTTCTATACTTGCCTGTGTTGATTTTGAGTAAACCTGCTAAATGGAGCAAACGAAATTGACTCTACGTGGTGAATTTAATTAGAAAATCCTAATGAAACCTTTGTTATCACAAATGTTTACACAATAACGCCTTACTAAATAATAATATTACATGGCTGTACAGCATGTGATGTTACCTTACAATAAATAGATTTCTTAAAATAAAAAAGAAAAGAATGACAAAAATTTATAGATCTTTATTTATTTTGCTTACGAACGGCACTGGGCAAATTTACAATTTTATAGTATAAGCAATTTGAAAAATTGACCATTATATTTCATTTTTAGGGTGCAATATAAGCGGCTGCAGTAGGCGTGCCAATATTTACGTTCTATATTGATTTATATAATAATTAATTTAATAAAATCATCTTAACGTAATTTATTTATTTTTCATTTTACAAGGTAACGAAAAAAGTTTAATAAGAAAACAAAAATTCTAAAAGAATATTGCAATATTCCATTTTGATAATGGAGCCACACTTTGCAGCGATATCAATCTACAACCACCAATTTCTAAAATTAAAAACTAATAATGGATTTATAAAATTATATTAATTTTGTGACACATTCTCAAAATTTGTGCTCCAATTTTGCAGTGAAAACAATTTTAAATTTTAATGATGGTTGTAGTATTAAGCTAGAATTGGCTCAATTAATTATCTTTCTTCATAAACTAATATGCGTCCTAATTTATATGTGACTGTTTACATTTTTTTTCCGATCCAATAGATTTATAATTCAACCTACACTAAAGAACACAAATTTATTTTCTTGCTTTAAAATTAATATAAGTACCTACATTAACTTTTCTCGATGCTTTCCTGCATTTTTCATCTGTTACTCTAACCCTATAATAACTTAATAATCAAACTTTTGAAATTTTCAACAAACGACTATGGATTTGTTGGTTTTGACCGATGAGCTGGCTGCGTGAATGTGTATGCGGAGGTGTTTTTTCTTGGTGAGGATAGCCAAAAGTTTAGTTTTGGATTTGATTATTGATGTTGATAATAATTGCAGTCGTTAGAAACCTTTTTTTTACCAGTTACATCTGTTCCAATTATCTCAGCTGCAAGAGATATTTTTAGTTGACCCATGTATTTTTGCCATTTTTTATGGGCAAATTTCAACAACCCCATACGATTGAACTCTGATAAATATGCAATGGTATTTTTTTACTAATCTAACAATAAGAATTAAATCAAAAAGAGTCTAGTCTATAGTCATCGTGTCAAAATAAACCAGAGTTTTAACCGATCCGGATTGCAACGTTCTATTAATTTTTTTGTAACTCTCTTATTATGGGTTGCCAGTTTAGAGTTAACCTACTTTTCAAGATGAAAGATAATAAAGAAGCGTTTGGTGAGCGATAATAATATTATAATCAACTTGATTATATTTATATAAATTTGTTTGAAAATTGTCAGATAGATAAATTAGCAAATGGGGTTTTAAAAAAACACAAAATTATGTCGTATGATTTAGTAATGATACAAGAAAAATTATTGTAACATCATCATTATTAAGCTTTTTACGTTCTAAGTTGAACATTGCTTTCCTTTTTTGGGAATTACAAATCCGATTGGCGGGGTGGATAAGTCCCCATATTTCATAGTTTATATAAATCAATATCAATTCCACCACAGCGTGTGGATGCTCACAGAAAAGCCAAGCTAAGAAATTCTGTATAGTCCGCGATTTGAACCCAGAATTTCCGCTCTGTACTCAACCAACGGTCACATCACTCCACGGCTGTGGTTTATTGTAACGCATAAATAATTAATTTTACTGCAAATTTATTGGAGCACAAGATTCGCGCATTAAGTCCAAAACAAGCACAAAATAATTATTTCTTAATTTTGAGAATTGCATTGCATTGTACTTAGAGGTCGATTGGCTGTTAACATTATTAATTAAGTTTTTGGACGTTAACTTTGCTAGCAAAACATAGAATGCTTATGACAGGTTGTTTTTCACCACATTGGGTGTAAGCTGTAGGTATCTGTCCCAAATATTAAACGTTAAGTAGAGTTAAGGCGTTAACAGCTGCAAAGAATGTGCTTGGCAGATTAAATCTGCGATTTACAGAGTCTGCACCTATCATCGTCTACATTTTTTTGAGATAACATCTCACTGGGCAATGTCCAGAGAGTAACCCCGTAATTAGTATAATTTCGTTCTTTGATAAAAAGAAGCTTTTTAGCCTTTGCAGTCGAGTACTCTATAAATTTATTTGCCTGTCTTAGTACTGGTGTATTATGCCAGAGGGGTGTCTAGGTCTCCAATCCCAATTTTGGATTTTTAGCCCTATGTGTGTTTTGGATAGTTCACAAAATGACTCGCGTCTAGTCGGAGGCGTTCTTGAGCTAATTTAATTGTTTAGCTAATTTATAAGGTATTTTATTACCCTCAATTTCCTCATGACTAATGAACGGCAATTTTGTTTCTTTTGACCAGTTACTTGAGAGATTGTCTGCATTTCCATGTGGATAAAGACTCAAAGCTGTAGTTTTTGAGTGCTTTTATTGCAGTTTGGCTGTCAGTCATTATATTGATTTTTTTGCTTTTTAAATTCCTTTGTAGGCGTATAATAGTGAAATTGCAGGTATTTCAGCTGACGTAACTGTGGAAGTCCAGTAACTTTAGGTGACCTGTCTTGTTTTCAGATTTGAATTTCTTTATTTGGATAATTTTTATGACGGTTTGTAGGGCCTTCTTCTTCATCCGTAGATGAAAAGGTAGCAGGTATCTAAAAGTGCCTCCATAGCCGCAGTTGGGGTTGTATGCATGGCCAATTTGATGGTACTAACTGGTTTTCATTTTATCTGGTTTTTTAACCCGACTAGTAGGAGACTTAATTCAGATTTTACCTGTGATTAGCAAACCCAAACTCCGCGACCCGGTATATGTTTGGTTATTATTTCATACTTCCAAGATTCTATCTATCACAAAAACCAGCATAGTGTACACAGCAGCAAATCTTTGTGTAAAATTACACAGAAAATTACACTGGCATCCAACATGGGGCGTTTATACGATTTGATTTTTTCTAACACAGTTGGTTAAACTCTAAGAATTAATTTTTTATTTAATCGATTAAAGATAAAGATAGAAAGAAAAGAAAAAAAGAGATAAAGAACATTTCAAGTTCTATTGTATATTTTATGCAATTTTGGTAGCATATAATACACTTCAACTGTATTTAGTAACGACAACTACAAGCACCTAACTAATTTGCAGCTCATTATAATAAGCTTTAAAGCTGCCAAAGCTGTGAAGTTGCAAGTACAAGAAATATTGTTTGGCAATCAATAAAAGTTGGTTAAGTAAGACTTTCCAAATAATTTTCCCTAGAAATATTGCATTGCCTTTTTAAAAAGCATCAATCACTATTTTTAGACTGTTGTAACTTATTTTCCATGTCTAGTTTTAATCTGTTGCACCAATACGGCGTAACCTATTTGTCGGTTTTATTACATGATGAATTAGCATCGTTTATTATTATCTTTTTTTTAGACAGATACCATTAAGAAATGATGATTGAGTAGCGGTTGTTTTTAAATCAATATGCAAAACTTTGTTTTTCAAAGAAAAATAGATTTAATATTATCATTATGATGGATATTTTTCAATCTAATTCGATTTAATTCAAAATTTGCACTAGACTTTTTAATAAAGAAGTATTCAAATTTTTAGTTAAATTAGTTTGAACTCAACAGGAGAAGTTATTTCAAATTGGCTTTAATAACGAATCAAACGTGATTCGAAATAGGAACGCGTTTAATTTTATTATAAATACATTTCTACACCTCAAACTCCCCAAGCAGGAAACAAATCAATAGAAAAGTTAATGTAATGTAATCTCCGAAGAAATAACAGGTCAATTAGAACTGAAAATCGATTTTACCTTTCGACTTGGATAATCTTTAGTTTAACGATAATTTTTGCTTTCTCCAAATATAATTTAATTTAAATTATAATAAAGCTTTCAATGATTTTTCCAAAAAAATTTTAATGTAAATGATTTTTCCTAAGACTGATTTAAAATATCAAATAAATTGGTGACCCCAACATATTTTGTTCCATTTTACGTAAGTACAAACATGCAAACTGTTGAGAAATAACCAAGTAATTAACGTCCTAATTTCAAGTTCCTATCAGGCACAATTACTACGAAATTATCAACTTATCATTAATTACATGCATTTGTGAGCAATCAAACAAGTACTTTTGTCTTAAGTTTGAACAAAATTTAAATTGGTTATAAAGTTTGATAAAACCAGAGATTTTAATGAAAAATATCATACGGACAATTTCATACCTCAATTTATCACTAATTCTGGTTTTATGACTAAAGCACTTAAATTTTAAGAACGAAATTCAGTACAGCCGCACTTACACTTCTTGTATGGAATCTTTTTTATTTTTTAGCTTAAGGAAACGCCAAAAACATTCAAGTTCAAATTGAAAAGTTTCAGAATAATTTATGCCCATATTTTTATTTCTTAAATCTCCTCTTTTTTCATAATTCTTTCATTTACTCGAAATATTTTCTAAGTGTTATGAAAAGTTAGCATAAATTTGGTCAGTAAATTTAATCAAGTGTTTAACACATTCAAACGGATTTAACTTAAGTTCAAGATTGGATCAACTCACTAAAAGGTTTTCGGTGTATAGAAGTCCAATTTCAATTTCTAGGATTTGGATTGACTGCAAATCCTATCTGTTCAAAAACTAATTTATTTGCATATCGTTCACACAACCGAAAATTTTTTTTTGTTTAACCACGAAAAACTGTTAATATTGTATAACCACTTGAATTTTTTTTTATTCGGTTGTGAATGGATTTAGAAACGAGTTTTAATTACTCTTTTATTAAAATGAGCTTTTCATCAAATTGATATAAAAAAATTCCATTTAAATTTCAAGTTACATGAAGTATTCGGATATAAAATCAAAATAAATTGACAATAAACTTTGAAAATCAAATAAACCACGCTTTATTTGTTAAAGGCATTGTTCAGGTGCTTTCAGTTGTGTGAACAAATTAAATTGTTGTGTATAACCAGCATTCTAGTGTATAGCATTTCAAATATTCTAGAAATGTTATTTGAAATTTTTTTTGAATTTTTCCTAACGTAGTAATTAGAAATTGTTTTTCACAGATTTGTAAAGCTTTAAGGTTTTTTAATAATTTAATAAGAAACTCATTAGTGTGATTTTTAATATTAGTTTTTTGATGATTTTCAATTTACGTTATAATCAAAGTAAGGTCATTTTTTGGCAAAATTTGACATCATTTGTCAAATAATATTTTGGTATTCCAATAACCGACTAGGGGAATTTATTGGCGTGGCTCTTCGGGTCAGCAGGAGCACATTCTGAAGGGACGTCAATTAGTTAAGTAATTGCAAAAAAAGCAAATTTCGTACCAGTATTTTCTTCTACCAGTCAATGCAAACTTTTAATAAAATATGAAAAGATTGGTTTTATTAAATGTTCAAATAAAAAAGGTGTCAGTCGTTTGTAATTCACTGTGCTTCTATTTTTCTTGTTTGAGCTTTGATCTCAAAAATGTTAGAGAAATTTAAAGTACAACAAAGTATTTCATCGACCACCATTTTGAAGTCACACGACAAGATTAAAATTGATACCAATGTTATTAAAAAATAACTCTGACGGTTTGCTATAAGAATTTCAAGCTTAAGGTCGAGCATGTTTTATTATTGGTTTAAGAATAAAGCATTGACCAAAAATACGAATTTTGAATTTATTTATTTTGAATTTAGTGCGTAGAAAACCATAGTGTAAATTTTAGCGCTTTAATCTCAATCAAAAAAACAATAAAAATTAAAAAAATGTTTAATAAAGAGGAAAATATAAATAATGCAGTGGAGAAAATTTAGAGTGAAAAAAAACTAAAGAACGACATTGTTGGTTTATAATAATGTTTTGAAATATTGGTTTGAATTCATTCTTGACAGCGTAAACAAAATAATGAAAAATTACTTTCTAATTATAAACGTGTAATTAAAATAAGGTAGGGAATTAATTGTTTATTCCGCTAGTTTAATTTGTCTAATGGACAGGTTGGTAAGACTTAATGCAATGTTCAAAATGTTTTACAATGAAACTCAATGACATTTTCAGACAATACGAGACATATTATGAATTTACATGAACTAATAATATAACATTCTTAATTACCTTATAACTACTATTAAGTTTTTATTAGTTAGAGATATTATGAATTTATCAGGAATATTTTTGAATCAAGTTTCTATCGATTGATATGTATATGTAGTATATATAGTTATAGTATAAATTTGGTTCAATACATAGGTGATGAGGTGGGCTGGCAAAATGTATTATAATTCTCGAGTTCGAATGTTTCGAATCCTGCATCGTTTGATATTCTTGTATTTTAGTTCAACTCCATGTACGTCAGTTAAATTGAATGCCAGTTTGGAAGTTCAACCGTCTATTCTACACCAAAACTGACGGCATTATTGATAATAATTTAGACTCATGATGGGAATATGAAAAAAAGTTCAGTTTTTTATTAAGCTACTAAATAACTTCATGCAGAAATTTTCCGATCTAAGAAGTAGAATACTTGCATGTACCTAATGCAGATGTTATTACTGACGACTAAAAATTTGCAACGCAAAAATAGCGATGAAACGATCGACGAAAAGGCATGACTTCAAATTGATTTGCGTTCGACTTAGTTAAACTTAAATTAAATTTCAAAACTCGAAGATATCCAGAATTACATTATACAATTTCCTAATGTGTAATTTTCAAGCAATTCAATGAGAGCAATAAAATAATTTAGTCTGAACAACATTTGATAACTTTATACCACCTGCTTTCGATTTGCACGAATTGTTTCTCAATATTTTTTCAAGTTGTCGAGTTTTCTCTTATAAACTTTGGACTTGACGTGTGACAAGTATCAAATGTAATGTAAAAAAATATACTACCAGCTATTGGAAAATCAAATTTACCAAATTTCTAACCTAGTAAGTAATCCAATAGAATCAGGTAATTGAATCAATAATTAGTTTAATAAGTAATTGAAAATTAACCAAAGTGCATCAAGTTTACGTAATTAAGATAACACAATAAACCTTTCATTCAATCTTGCATTTGCAATAACAATAACGGTTGCAAGTTTTCTTAACTTTAATTAACTTCTTGAATACATAGAGAAAATTGAATTTACGTGGTTCCTGTAAACAATTACGAAATTATTTACTATATACTGCACGGCACACTTAAATTCATATATAATTTGCTTAGAAATCTTGCTTTTACACGAAACTGTGAGAACTAAAAGAGTAATTTATATGAAATGAATGGTAGCGTATAATAAAGCAATTTTATTAATGTCGAACAACGAATTTCGAATCTTTTGTTTTTCATGATGTATGCCACTCTTTGGCAATTTTGCGAATAGAATAGTGAATTAAGATCAAAACATGTAATTTAAAATTTTTTTTTTGAATAATAAGTATGTATTTTTACATCCACGAGCTGTGGTGAAATCGGAGGCAGTACAAAGGGCACGATTAAGTGTCCCAAGTACGTGCAAGTTTATTTTGTCCTTCACACAATAAAAATTCAAAATATGTTAGTTCTTGAAGTCGCAGTAAAAAATTTTTGCAACACAACTAAATTAAATAAAAAATTCCTAAACGTTGTTTTTTATTATTCAAAATCTAAGTCCTTTAAAAATTACCGTTTTGAGAAACCAAAATTTGTTAAAATTAGGCTAGAATTTATGCGATCTATTTGCAGATAAGTAGAATCTCCAACGCAATAATCACTACAAAAACCACATCCATTACAGTACTCAAATCCAAAGTAAATAGAAATAGCAGATAAAATATAAATTTAAATTTTTCTTAATGGGTGACCTGTTTAGATATTCAATCCTCAAATCTACATTATACTGGTATAAAAAAATATGAATCAACTTGTAATCTTCAAGAAATTCCAAAAACCATTTTTTATGGTTAAAAGTTAACCGTGCTCATATGAGATTGTTTAAACGTCTACAGCATACAAATCTATACCATGGTATTTTTACATTAAAACTTATAAAATTTATACAAACGAATTAGTAAAATGATGCCAGATGAATAATCGCTAAATGTGTCTTTTACAAAAAATGTATTAAATTTTACAATTACCGATCAAAAGACTAGGATTACTAGGTGTTGGGTTCCAAAACCCACTAATATAAAAATAAGGTGACAGGCACTTCCATCCAATCGAGATAAGATGTGTGGCTTTTCAGGTGAAATTGGAGAACTTGCGTAAAGTAATAGGTAACACTTGATCAACTCTGTTGCAAACATAGAATAGTACTTGTTTATGGTGATGCTGGACTGTAGGAAAGTCGATGGTAAGTGACACCAAATAAAACTAGACCATACAGATGATAGAAAATTCCTCAAAGTAATCCGTCATATCCAAGAAAGAACGACGTTTAAAGGTTAAACAGTTCTGATGTATCAAAATAACAACACAAAAGTCTCTGCCAACCGTATCTGTAAGGAATCAGAAATGTTTGATAAACTGGCTCATCAAAACTGCGCAGGACTCGTGCACTTAAAAGTTTCCTAAAATATTTCCTATCTTTACCCAACAGATTCTACACATGAACTAAAGATACCAAGACATTTGGACAATCGATCTCACACAAATTTGATGCAATGACAACGACGGCAAATCAAAAATATTAGTCAACGATTAGATTAATTTAAACCAAACATAAATCAGCCTGGTTGTTGCAATCGTTTGAAGGAAATTCAATTCTAAAGCTGCGTTGCAGCTTATCAACATTTGCACTAAAATCCATGCATTTAAGTGAGCATAAAGGCAAATATCAATTCAGGACTGGCATGAGAAAATATTGTGAAATGAATAGAATTATCAGAAAAGTAGAACCACGTAACAAATAATGTAAAAATGTATTAAAAATTGAGTAAATACTAATGCATTCTTATATTAATGCGATTTTCTAAATTAAGAGATGTATTGTGTTACCTTACGTAGATAGTAAGTAGGTGTTGACGAATATCAATCAGATTGAAGAGAATTTTCTTCTAACTTTATCTAATGATTATTGTATTGCATAAATGGTAGTAAAACTCAACTGTCAGTATCAAGCATGATACTGACATACAGGGCTACTATTAATCCAATATAGATCTGTAGCATTCAATTATTGGGGTTTGGCAGAAAATTTCAACTTTTTAAATTTTAAAATTATGTGATGCGTTTAATATGCATGTAGGTACGTAATTATTGATGGTGCACTAAGATAAATGCTTAATACTGTCATACAACACGATATGTCGTTATAGATATACTTATTTACTAATGACGATAATGGAGTGCGTGGGTTAAATATATTTATACTCGAATGATTATAGTATGGTTTTGGAATACATAACATACGTATTTTCAATTATTATACAAAAACAACAAAAGATAACATTCATTTGGTTAGTCAAATAATATTTAATTGTTGATAGTGCATAATTACTATGGTTGTTCGGTTTCACTAAGGGAGAATACGACCATACGTGTAGGCCACACTGTTTTGGCTTTCTGCCAAATTCCTGGAAATTATGACTATACGTAGATACATTTTTATATTGGTATTATCTAGGATACTGTACAGTTTTGCAACAATTGAAGATTGTTGACTTTCACATAGTAAGCATTAATTATTTTCTGTTTTCAATTATATAATTTCTTAATATTTTTGGGAAATGTAATGATAATGTGTCAATTAAATACATATATTGTATTCTATTAATGCCCGCTACCAAAAATATTAATTTTTAAAAAAGGGAATGTCTCCCAAGTAACTAGTAAAGACAATCCCTGCAGGGCTCCGGTCAGCTTTAATTCTAAATTGGTTGCTAAATCAGGAAAGCGACTATACTAAGCGACTTTTTGTAAAAAAAAGTAAAACTTGGTGATACCAGAAACAATTTTAATTAATAAAATAAGATAATTTTAAGCACGTCAGAAAATTGATACAATTAGAGATAAATTGATACAAACAGTTTAATTAGTGATATTTTGATGTAAAAATAAAATAGTTTTTTACCAATTGTCTTGCTTGAAAACACAAGAGAACATTTATCTTAGAAAATTTTTTTAATATCTTTTGTATTATAAATTAATATTTTTGTATTGTAAATTGTGATTTTTAAATTTCACTATAATTTATGGATACCGTCAAAAGAACTAACGTTTATAAAGCAACAAATTTTGAAAATATGCTCTGTTGCGAATAAATTGGTGATTCGAATTTTATTAAAAGAACTGTTTTCTATATTATAAAAAAGTAAGCTGTTACTTTAATTTCAATATCAAAGAAACTTTACTTAAGAGAAAAACGGTACATAAATCAAAAATGTAAAATTATTCTTTTTTTTACCCAAAACAATAAATAAATGTATGCAAACTTTTATAGGGATGAGATAGTACCTTTCTCTTATGATGAATTTTTGTAGACGACAATATATTTTTTTCAAGGTTTTGCTCTGGTTTATTAAAGCTTTGTCAAAATTTCACTGATTATATTAATTCACAAATTTCTAAATTCTTAATTGAATACAATAAATCTTTAATATTATTTCTGATGAAGAACGTATTTACGTTTGAAAGCTTAATAAAAAAATATTAAATAATTTATTTACTTTATAACTCGATATATTTTAAAATATCTTATTGATTTATTATCACGATTTAAAAACTTAACAATTTAAATATACTTAATGCAGGTCCCAAATATTATCATTGATTTGGTGGTTCGGTCTTCAACCTCACCGTGACAAATGCATTCCACTTGGAAGCTATCATTCTTTTTGAAACCAAACTTCATTCAATTTGACTTTGCGTTTAATTTTGAAAACAAAATAAACAGTGACATGACAGTAATTACAGGGTGCAAATTGATTTTCAAAATAATTATAATATTTTCACATACTTTGCTAAAAAATAGCTCATTATGTAAACAAAATACATATAAAAAAATTGCAATGTTTAAAAAGTGGTAAAAAAGTGCTTAACGTAATTTTTGGTGATTCAAAAATGCACATATGGATTTTATCAAGTTTCAGTACAAATTTTAATGTAAACAGTTTAAATTCATCAAACAACTTTTAAATATATTTTATCTGTATGTATACTATGGTGGAAAAACCCTATCATTATTTAAAATTAACCGCAATCAATATTATCTTGAGTTTCGTGATGGTTCATTTACGTAGTTCAACTTGCATTTTAAAATACATAACAAAAATTTACTCCACATGCTGTAAAAACATTATTGTTTGTTCTGATTCTTTTGTTGCTGTACAAAAAACCCACTTTATATAAAAATGTAGGTTATCAGACCAATAATTTATTTTATCTGGAATTCCTTGTTACATTGAAGAAAAATTATAAATATTTTATTTTAACAGAATTGTTAGAACAATGATTACTATTTTTATGTTGAATCAATAGTTGTATTATATTATTAACAATTTAAAGTAATTAATTTCATGTTTAAATATTTTAGAAAAATACAATGATAAAAATCCATTAAATTTCGCTTTACGCTAAAAGGGAAAAAGAATAATGTACGGTAAGGGTTTCTAAACATCCACAACTTGTATTTGATATTTCAGGTGCTCTACAACACGAAATAATAATAATTTACAAGGAGTATTTTTTCAGAAGTACGTAAAAAGCGACGGAAATGTAAGACATAAAATCACAAGAAAATAATTTAATCTTTAAGCGTGCCAAAGTGATAAGCAAAATATTATTTTATAAACTTAAATCATTTATTTATTATTTATTGATCAATAAATTTCATTCAAGCACACCAATTTTTGTTCAAATTTAATAAAATCAATAGACTTGCGCTTCTGCCTAATAATAATTTATACTACTCTTCTTGTGTAATTTATCAACAAAAACATCAAATTACAATCAAGTGTACACTTGAAAGGATAATTACCCAAGTTATAATAATTAGAAGTAGTGGTTAATTAAAGCAAAAGTGAAGTAAACGCAGAATGGTTTCAAAATTCTTCATATTTTTCGGTGCGTTATTATTAGTGATGATGATTAGTGTAAATTCATTTAGTCTCGGTAAAAAATTGATGTATAATGGAAATTATCCCGAAGCAAATAATCAAGTTAATGTAAGTGGCCTAATTCGTTTAAAATTACCATATATATTTCATATCTGTTTTTAAAAGTACTGTGTAAATATTATTTATTTATGAAAGAAATACAAATTTATTGGAAATGTAGATTTTGGCAACATTAAAAAAATTCAGCCTACCAAAATGATTTTATTTTTGTACGAGTTCATAAATTAAAATTTGTTTTTTATAAACCAATTTTTTTTGTTAATACATTAGTAAAGAGTTGATTACTTTATTATCGTCCATAAACAATTAAAAACCGTAGGAAGTTTATAAATAAAAGATCGGTATATAAATAATTCGACCTGTTTAATTTACATTTTGTGTGTTCAAACAAATATTTTTTTAAGGAAGAAAAATATCCGCATGGCGACAAAACTTTGTTGCCCTTAACTGCCCGCAGTCAATTGGCGTCAATATTTCTTCGATTATGTACAAAAGTTTCAAATTCGACATGTGAGGATTCTGCCTGTATTAGGAGATGTCAAGAAGAACTAAGAAATCATGCAAATCACATCCAAGCAGAGAAGATAAAAAATTTTACAAACATAAATACTGAAATCACATCTAAATGAATCTATTAATTTGTTGTAAATTAAAAATAAAATAATAAATACAACGTTAACAACAATGCTTACAAATTTAAGGAGAAGTAAGAGTAGATTTTCTTAATTTTATGTTCTAAAAGAAAACCAGGATGTTATTATGGTTGTCAACCCTAATGGTTTTCAGTTTAGAAGTAATTGCCTTAGTCAAATGATTTCTTCCATTTTCTTCTAGTAGTAATTTTCTTTTTAAGCTTTTTATTTTAATTATTTCTAAAATCGTTTGTTTTCGTTTTTCTCCTTTAGAAACTGAAATTAAATAAAAAACAAATGCAAATCAAATTACAGAGTAAGCCAGGACTACTTCAGCGGAAAGAAGTAGTAAATAAATCTTGTTAATTTACTTTTTATTGGGAGGTTACGTTTTAATAAATAAATATTTTAGTTAAATTTTATTAATAACGTTACTTACAGGGTGTTTCGTAAAGACTTGGGCTAAATTCTGTGTTTTATTGTAAGATTACGCAGAAGTTTTTATATGCGTGTCTAATAAGGTTTTGTTGTCGAAAAATGGGGTGCACAAAAATATAGCAAAAATTGTAACCTGGTTCGATTTACAGGCATTTATTAATAATGTGTCTCCGTTGCGCAATTGGTTAGCGCGTTCGGCTGTTAACCGAAAGGTTGGTGGTTCGAGTCCACCCGGGGGCGATATTTTATATGCGTTTGAGCTAGGTTATCAAATGAAAGAATTTGAAAACAAAAAAAAATAATTTGACAGTCTATGGAAAAAATATATGTATACTAAAACGTACATATCTGAGGTAGGTGCACGTTTTGATTGTGACACTGCAATAATCATTAGTAATAATGTGTGTACATCTTTTACAGTCATAATATTGCAATTCTTGGAACTGCGAATACATTTATCAAATTTTGTCAATAATTAAAAGCAGTTTATTATCATTTGAGTTTTTCTGAAGTTTTCCCAAGCTATTCTTTCAGTTCAAAATCTACGGTTTTGCCTCCGCCCAAATTGAGAGCTAGTTTATTAACATTGTGGCTAAACAAACTAAAAAGGCTTACTTTTTTCTTTGTTTTGACCAACTCTTTCATTAGAGCTTGTGGCTCCGAGGGTAGTTTTTGTTTCAAGATTATAAATCTTGCAGTTACCATTATTCAAAATTAATTGTATATGGAAAAATTGTGGCATCTATACGTAAAAAAATATTAGCCAAAATATGTTCTTTTTTAAATATGTTAAACGTAAATCATTTTTTTAACGGTGTAGCACATTATGAATTTATTCAACGTAGAAACGATGACTACTCTGAATTTTTGGCTTGTAGACAAATAAAACATCCATACTTCTCCGCCGAAAAAAGTTTAGTGACGTCTACACTTATTGAGTTTTTCTGTGATTACCTGGCCAATTAAGTAATTTCCTTTTAAAGTTCTTCGATAGAAAGGCTGTTCTACGATTACAAATGATTTCAGGAGGGTTTTCAAAATTGCTTTTTCTACAGTACCAAATTTTTTGCCGTATTCAACACCATACATATTTTTGCTACAATTTTGAGCGCCACGTTGATGTTTAAAATCAACATTTTCTTTAATATCGTTGCTCTTATTTCTTTCAATATCTGAAAATATTCTGTACAGAAATTTTGTCGTCTTAAAGTGCTGCAGTAAGACTTGATCTCATAAAGTTGTATTGGGAATTCTATCGATTATAAACTTGCCAGTTCGAATTTATCTAGTTTTACCCGGTTTCCCAGTATGATCTTGTTGTTAGCGTATTCACTGAAAGTTTTGTAATTATTTCACATTCATATATCTTCTTTTATAACGCTGATCCTTTAGGACATTAATCACATTTTGAAAAATAAATCTACAATTGGCATTCATAAATAATTCAATGGCGAGTTAAATTATTCTCTGACTCTTTCTTTTGATACTACCCTATTTAAAATTCTGGTTAATCCATTGCTAAATTTGTATGCTGTGATGTTAAGAAGTTTATTTGCTTATCTCATGTAGTTTTTACCACTCTCCTTGAAATAATTTAAAACATTGGCTAGTGTGCCAAGAGAAGTCATCATATCTGTTGTTAACTGTATGACATTTTTTATATCGGCTTTCCTGATAGCGTATCCTCGTTGTCACCTCTTCTGTTCCCAGTCATGTTTGAGCTTCTACTTTGTTATTTTATTCTGTTCATATATTAATGTGAATTTACTACTATTTTATTAGAGCTGTTTCTTTAATTATGCGCTATTTTAGTTTAACTTTTTAATCCCGGTCCAGCCCCCAATTTCTAGGATTGAAAATAGGATATGTTTTATTACCTTTTACCGATTACCACTTTTAATGTCTACTTGCGCAACAAAAACATAAAGAATAAAATTATAAAACGAGAACTATGAAAACAATAAGTGAAAATTTAAAACAGAAAGATAAATATTAAATTGCAAAAACATTGGCAATCAAAACAGTTAAGGGGCTTTAAAGTTTTAGAGCGGGTGTCATAAATTTTTAGAACTATCAGAACATAAAGAGCTATTCTATTTAAAACATCTAAATCGAAATGCCTTAAATTTCAATTATTTTAATCAACTAGCAAAAATTTGCATAACAAAAGGGAAATTAAAACAAACACAAAATGTAATTGAATAATTATTATTTAAATAAAAAAATTTATAACACGCTATTGTTTGCTTGTAAAGGTAAATAGTTAAAAAAAATTCAGTGCTTGAAAATATAAAATTCGAACTTCATTTAACAGTCATTCGAGACAATTTTAAGAGTACATCATCGTACGGTCTGATTGGAATAAAATTGCTTTCCAATGTAAAAGCTTTTAGGAGTCATTTTTAACTGCACGCACATTACAACAAAATGTAGTAGGTACTTAACAAAGCACTGGGTGGTTTATAATCAATTTTCAATTTGTGCAAAAAAATTAAAACGATCCCATTTTATCTTATTATTTTTATCCAATGTACCAGATGTGCATAAAAAGAGAGAAAGCCCATTAAAATGATATTAGCCAAATAATTTTTTTGGTGTATACGTACAAAAACTTGAAGCAGAGGAAAGTATCGAATTATTGATTTTGAATTCATAATTAATGGCTTAATTTACTAAGGAAACAAAAAAGATGGTTTTTAGAATTAATTATTATTCAATTCAAAGTTTATTTTAAATCGGCTGGAGATAAATGGAGAAATTCCAATCGAAATAATCGTTTCGATTGTAGTTTAGACCTTTCGATGTGGACGTAACGCATTCTACCAGAAGGTAATTGAGGTATAAGATTAAATGTAATCGTTAATTTAAGATAATTGAAAGCTTAATTGAAAGCAAAAAAGCAGTGGTGAGTATTTTTGGATCAGCCAGCACTACCATTTCATTAAAAATTTAATACAGTTAAGACTGCACCTTCACAAAATAAAACATTACAAATACAATTAGGATAACCATCCGTAATTAAAAATCGATTTACTTGCATGTTTAAGTAACATTCAAAAAAATTTTCTCTCTAAACTGTTGCCCCAAAAGGTTACAGAAAATTTTCGTACAAAATGTAAACTGCTTGAAATACCTACACGTTATTAAAAAACGTTTTAAAAAGCATTTTCATTATACTGCCGACATGAGATAAAATTCAATCAAATTAAATTTATATTTAACTTTTTCAAAATAAACTTTTAAGCAGTTTCCTTAAAAATTTATAACTGCTTTAAAGTGATAAAACTTATTTTAAAATATATAATTAAAGCGTAAAAGAAATTTTTATACTTTCAATTACGTACAAAGTATACTTTAATAACCTCATCAAAATTTTCTGTGTCGAATAATAAAATCATTTTTGTTTTTGTATTTTTTCTTTGATAGAAAATTGATGTTTGCTGAAAATAACATTATGTAAACTAAACTTTTCTCCTCTGATATTTCCCCTAGGAAAAACTTTTTTTGATACAGGTAGATAGGACTTCTCTATTATAATAAAACAAAACAAACAAATTTGGTTGTCCATTTAAGTTTGTTTTGCCTTAATGATACGATAACTTAACTAAATTAGGAAGCATTATTATGCTTTGTACTGAAATTAAAGTCTTAATGGATTGACATTACATGAAAGTGGAATTTTAGTCTTTTATTGATTTCGCGTTGTTATTATTTAATTTGTTTCCTCTGCTCTTTAAAAAACATATTTGTGACACTCTGAGCGATTAATTAAATTTATAATAATCCTTTAAATCGAGAAATTAGTCGTTACAAGCTTAAAATTGTCACGCCAAGTTTGTTTAAAAGTGTATATGTTGATTAAACTGTTAATTTTGGATTCATCCTTCTAATTAAGCAGTTTATAAGTTTATTCTCAAGTCACTTGTAATGTTTATTTTAAAAGGACCAAATAATTAATCTTTATTACGCACCAGTAAATCTTTTTAGGTGTATTAATAATTTCCGAAATAAATCACTTTCTTTTGGAAAAGTTTTTAAAAGAAAATTATTAAGATCTTTTTATCTGCGTCAAGTAAGTCTTCAAGTTGCGAAAAATGAGGGTAATGTAACAATTAGTGAACCGTACCAATAATAAATTAAAGAACGCGTTACTTTTATAACTTTTTTCTGAAGAACAAAACAGTATTTCCCATAGAGATGTGACTGAGTTCTCGGGTTACGTCCCCGAAGAATACCGCCCTAGGGAGGTCAGAAGACTTACTTGAGGTTAGCTTATGGAGATTACATTGTATTATGGATGAAAGATATTTCATGTCCATTCCCAGAGTGTTTTACTTGACATTATTTACATAAACGTTTGTGGAAAGCGGTTACTAAACGTGATGTTGCTTGTGGAAAGGAAAACAACGGAGAGTTGTATTTTATTATACTGAGAAAATTTTAGTGTATGAATACGTTAACCTTTCATTGCTGATTTAAACTAATCTTAATCAAACTAAGTATAATGCAATAACTGACATTTACAACTGAATTTACGCTAAACTTCAGTAAATAAAAATGCTTGCAGTGTGCAATAAATCACAGTTTAATTCTTCTTACATCTTAGTGTAAATCTATATAGTTTTGTAGTTTAGAAATGTAAGAAGTAATACAAGCAGTTTTAATAAAAGAATGTCAAACGTAGTTTTAACTTGTTGAAAAGTTCACAACATAACTTAATTTTTAATCCCAGTGGAAGTTTCCTTGAAGAATTCGGTCAGGATTTTATATAACAAAACAATAAATTTTATTTTTCGGACTTTATTGTCTATCTTTTAGATTATGCAGTAACGTAGATTAGCTAAAATACACGTCGAATGTTATTACATTACCTACTAATGAATTATTTTAAACAGCTGTTTCCACATTATGCAACCCTAACTGCATGCATCCATTTGGTTGCATTAATTACGGGAATTCACCATTCTAAGTACCTAGTACTGCAACTGTTTAAGGGCCGTTGGATAACCACATAAATCAGTAGTGGTGTCATCTTGCGGGATATTAGTAATTTTATGTACAAATAAGCTCAATTAATTTAATTCTAAACTTAAAAAAGCCATAGCAGTGGAGTGATGTGATCGCTGGTTGAGTATAGAGCGGTAATTCTTTGTGCAAGCGGCCGTCATCGTGTTCATTTATGTGTTGCATATTGTCCACCCAATACTAGTATTGATGCTTATGGTAAACATCTGAACCGTATCGATAATTTGGTTGCTGATAGTGACTCTGGAGACATTTTCTTAATTGTGGGTGATTACAACTTACCTATTATTGACTGGTCACTTCAACAGTGTGGTGGTTGCCTTCCTGTGTTAATGAGGCGAAGTGAAGTTGCATTGAGGTTGCTGAATTCGATTGACTTTTGTAATTTAACTCAGTTTAACAATGTAAGAAATTATCAAGACAAAATATTAGATCTCGTTTTATGTACTGATAGTTGCGAAGTTGATAGATGTTGTTTTCCACTTAGTGTAGTGGACAATTATCATCCCCCGTTGAGTATCTCTCTTCGATTCAAAGTTGATAAGTTATTGGATCCAAATGTAAATTTTCTTGATTACGATTTTAATTCGTGTAATTATGAAGAGCTTATTTATAAGTTGTCTTGTGTTAATTGGTCTTCTCGTTTGTCTTGCATAGATGTTAATGAAAACATTGCTTGCTTCTATAGTATTTTGTACAGTATTATGGGTGATTATGTAAAACAAAGATCCTTTAAAAAGAGTAAATATCCTGTTTGGTATACCATGAGGCTTAAACGTCTGATTCGTGAGAAGAATAAGATTCACAGGAAGTGGAAGACCTATGGAAGTCTTGTTGATTATGTTTCTTTTAGTTTTGTTCGTAGGCGGCTTAAGATTGTTATGGATGAGGATTATAGGAAGTATCTGGATGGTATAGAGATGCGGTTGGGGTCGGGTGAGTGCAGGCCATTTTGGCGTCATGTCAGTAGCTTGAGAAGAAGTGATGCGCTCCCTAGCGTCTTTAAATATGATGGTAAGGTAGTTTCTAATGGTACCGATATTTGTAATATGTTTGCTTCATTGTTTGAGTCTGTTTATGTGAAGGACCGTCCGGATGACAGTGTTTCCTCTACTCCGAGCCGTTCAATATTTGGTGGTGCTCTTGATTTGCACTCTGTTGTTGTTACTGCTGATGATGTTCTTAAGCAATTAATTGGATTGAAGTTGTCTGGTAGCTGTGGACCAGACAGAATTCCTCCAAGATTTATTGTGGCCTGTGCTCATTACTTAGCGGAACCTTTGTGTATTTTGTTTAATCAGTCTTTTCGTTTGGGGATATTTCCGGATATCTGGAAGAAGTCTTATGTGAAACCTATCTACAAGTCAGGTGCGAGGGATGAGGTGACTAACTATAGACCTATCTCTATTTTAAATACATTTTCAAAGGTCTTTGAAATCATCATTGTTGATAAGTTGAAATTTTTTTTGAGTGGAGTTTTTATCCCTGAGCAGTGTGGCTTTTGTCCTGGAAGGTCGGTTGAGACTAACTTAATTCCGATAGTTGAGTTCCTAAGCTCTAATATGGATAGGCGTGTTCAGGTGGATGTTGTTTATACTGATTTTAGCAAAGCCTTTGATCGTGTGATACTTAATTTATTGGTTCGTAAGTTGCGGGAGATGGGGATTCACGGTAACCTCTTGAGGTGGATTGAATCTTATATTAGAAATATATCTCAAATTGTAGTATGTAGGGGTTTTACTTCTCGTATCATTTTTGTTCATTCTGGTGTTCCCCAGGGTTCTCATTTGGGTCCTTGGCTTTTTAATATTTTTATCAACGATATTTCTAATTGTTTTGGATATTCATCATTCTTACTGTTTGCTGACGATTTAAAAATTTTTAGACCTATCGAATCTTTGAATGATTGCTTACTTTTACAGCAAGATTTAGATAGTCTATGTGAATACTGTAGTTCAAATTTTTTGTCCATAAATGCTAGTAAATGTGGTGTAGTCAACTTCACCAGAAATAAGAATATTATTTTGCTTTGACAAATTGTCAAAGATTAATTTACCACAGCAATACACCCTCAACTTATAGGCTTCTCTGCAGAGAGAGGGGTGGTTGCAAGTGTGTGCATCATATAGAAAGAAAAATCTAAGTAAAGTATTATTAAATATTGAATATTATATAGGCAAAACTTTTGGGATGTCCTGAAAAATGGAATATTAGATACATTAAGACACATTAAAATTAAAAGAAAATAAACAATGACCATAAATTTGTAGTAGCTTAAATAATTCATAAATAGAAATAATAACAAAATTTTAAATATTAAACTCAAACATTAAAAATTAAAAACAGTTAACTTCAACATGCAAATTGTCAATTATTAATGAATTAAAATATGTAAGTGTTTTTGCTGGTGCAATAATAATAACATAAATTAGTACACCAACCAATTATTATTATTAATAAATTAAACTAATGACCAAGTTCATAATCATAAATAAATTAAATTTAATTGAACACAAAGTTTTTGTTGTAATGTCATGTAAAATTTTAAAAACTGTTAAAAATCTAAATTATCTTTAATATTATTTAATAATAATACAAAGTTATTAATATTACACACAAATTGATCAGATTTAAAATTATAAAGCAATGCAAAGTAACTCAAAATTGGCTCTAAATATGTCAAAAACATAGTGAACTTATGAATAGGTCTGAATTACAAAAGTTGATAATGTTGATAGCTTTTTGTAAAAATAAAGTTAAAGAAATGATCGACATTGAATTTCCCAAATGGAGTTTTGAGATCACATCAAAATCGACTGACAGTGGCTAACGTTAAAAATTCTCTCAAATGTAGAAAATCATTGCAAAACTTACATTCTTATTAGTTAAAAAGTAAATATTTTGCTATTTGAAATAAATGTCAATTTCATCTATAACTAAGGGTTATTGATGAACGAGTTTTATTTCTTTTAATCCACTTGCACTAAGGCTCTTAACTGAGGGGTTACTAATATAAATTAACTTTGATTTTTTTTTTTTAATGGAGATACATCAATAGGTACATATATGTTGAAGCAAACACGAAATATCGTGACAGTGATGACGTAATGTGCAGAAACAAGCATTGGTGTGCGGAGTTGTGGCCACTCCAACAGTCATAATTCTTTGCGTTTGCTCTACATACAACTTTATCACGGTAATTAGGTGCGGCAGTAGAGTGGTGGTCACCCGAAACAAAAAATTGTAAAAAAATCCAGTCTTTATGAATTGGAAGTCGAATTCACCAAACATTCTCTGTAAATGCGATGCATTTAGCTCGACTACAGCTACAAAAAAACACATTGTTGGATTGTAGGAGATAATAAGCGCTGTTTGTATCCGCCGACCACATTCTCTGCTTGGTTAAAGCTCGATTTGGCTAAACAGAGTTATGAACAAATATCAATACCGATCGTAGTTCTGTGAGGTTTACGCAGCTAATCGACCATTGAGTACAGTACATCTTGACTAAAGATCAGATTCCAAGCAATTAAAGAACAAAGCGGCTCAAAATTTTTAGAATGTAAATTCAAAAAAAGGTAAATCTTGCTGTAATCTTAAATAAAAGAAGCACAAAGTTGATTTTACTTTGCAGTACAAATAATTTAAATGAGTAAAGAAATAAATGGGAATCAAAATTACTAACGTAAGCAAAACTACCAATAAACGAGGACCTCTTAATTATTATTGAAAAATAGGGATATTTTTATTGGCAATAAAAATTTTTTATTGTAAAACTCGAACGAATTGAAATAACATTACAATGATTTAAAATGCGAAATTTATTTAACTTAAATTTATTGTACAAGGTTGACCGTAATAAAATTACATTACAAAAATTATGGAAAATGAGAAACGTATATATTTGAATTTATTTTGGTAAATTATTTGTATCTGAAAAGAAGTAATTTTGGTGACAGTAACTTAGAAAATGAGTGGATCTATAAATCGATTTTAAGTGAATACAAAAACTATTCAAAAAACTCATTCTTCCACAAAATATGGTGAAGATGAGAATGTATATAAAGATGAATAACTAATTGCATTCTAAAAAGAAAACCTCAATTTTGAAATAAATATTTAATTTTAATCCGGCTCGAATTACAGGCACATTTACTTTTCGTCCTCGGTCATTGCAATCCAAACCCATCCAAATCAAAAAGTCATTAGTTTCTAGGATGGAATCCTTTACATAAATATCATCAAAATTAAATTATTATCTTCTCCTTCCGTACAGAGCCATTATTTGCTATTACTTGTAAGATACAGAACTCATGGAACTCATTGGCTACTGCTACAATTATTAGTTTATGATATCAGAAGATACCAAATGGCATTTATTTGAGCAAGTATATGATTTAGAATTAAAAGGTGTAGAACGATGCAGTCTTCTATACATCGTATGAAACACTGACTCTTTTGACTGCTAAAATCTTGATGGGCTTTATTCAGTTATTATTTTTTTTGGGGATTACGTTTACCTTAAAAAATAATAAAGGATACATATAGCATAGGATCAGTTATTAAAAAAACAGCCTCATGAAGTTATTACAATAACAGATCTGCTACTTTTGTTGGTCACCCTTTATTCAGTTAGTTTTTAATATAATAAATTATATTCGTAGTTTTACTGTATTATGCAATTAAACTATGCATTATGTAGTAGTAATAACTGCCTGGTATGGTGCAGCATTATACCTATGCATAATTATTTATACCTATGCTTACTCCCTAGAGTTAAGCTTTCCTAACTTGACATAATCTTCCAAACGCAATTATTTTTGACATTAACTTTTAAACGGTCATATATTAAAAATGCTAAGTTAAAAATTATTAAAAATGGTTTTAAATGCTTTTTTTATGACATTTCGACGGTTAATGTGGTTATCCAATCAAAATCAACTGTTAAGTTCATAAAGCACACAATTTTGATAGCTTTAAAATAATTTTCACCTATAAAGACTAAACCAAAGTACAAAGAAACTGTGGATTCAAAAAATTTTCTGGCAAAAATAAAACAATATTAAACTCAAAAATACTACCATTTAGTTTTGCAAATACAATGATAAATAGTTAAGGGTATTATAAACGCGTTGTCAAAGTCTATAATTCATTTACTGGTCACGTAAATGTCAGTTTCTACTAATACTGTACTGACATATCAAATGCCGACATGCTTATCCCTGACGCTTCAGCTTTTTCTTAAGCTAAAAAGTTTTTCAGGTTAGCTCGGAATTACTTACTTGTATGTCAAAATCGAATAGGACCTGATTTGTAGAGAATTAAATTTCCTATAAAATTGTTTTTTCTAAGTTTGAGTGATTGACATGTAGAACAAGTATTGACAAGCTTTTGCATGTTCATTCTACGCTAAGAAATTTTAATTATTTTCTATCCCATAATTAAACACAAGGTATGCACTTAAAATACTCAAACGAAGTGAATGATAAAGGGTCGGAAACTTTAATGGTTGGTTACACAAATGATGTGATACAGTTAATCACTGATTAGTTAATTCAGATCAACTAATCCACCCAAAATTGAGACCATCTAATTTTTGTTCCGTGTTTTGGATTTCGCGTTAAACTGTAGGTCGTTCTTACTATTTAATCAATAATTACTTCTAATATTTTATTCTGTTAAGAAGGTTGAACCTCAATTTAAAAATGTTTTATCTGTGAATTGATTTGATCTAAACACACCCTGTATATTATGTATAGGTAATATAATTATTGCAACCAATAATAGTTTTTATGACAAAATAAATTTTTACTTTAAATTAAAATTTGAAAGACGAAAAGTTGCTAGAAAATTCATTTATAGTAGGCATATGAAATATTGGCATAAAATTAATTGAATTACCTTCGCAATCAAAAGTTGAAGATACTTTATAATGATAATAATAAATCAATATGAATAGTAACAATAGAGTGATTTTTATATCAATATATTACATAATATTCTATTTCAACTTGTTATTTTCAAAGGAGTTTTTGTTCATGTAAATTCATATTGAACCAACTACGCGATACTTGACTGAACCAATCAATGACTCAATTTAGAAACATTCCAAATCGAAACTAACCTATCATCTATCCATCACTTTAACACGTTATCAACAATCCGCATAAATTTTATTATAGCAGCTGCTACATTTTGGATAAAATTTATACCTTTTCTAATTTTTTGAAAATAGTAAGTACAAGTAGATCTGGTGCAAAAATTTTTGTGCAATAAATTTTCCTTCGAACATTTTAATTTGTTAAACCGCATTAATTAAGTAAAAGCTCATTAGTGTTGACTTTGCTATTTTCCACTACAAAGTTTAATGACAGATTGAAAAGGGTCTGATGCCAACGATCATCGTTATACATTCTTTATCTTACCTTAAAGCTGTCAATGCCGCTTTGTAAAATTAGACAAATAATTTTAAATTTAATTACTTAATTTCGCTTCTTGCACCCTTTTTTGCTTAATTCTTGCTTTCGGCAAAAACTATTTTATGTAAGTGGTTTCTAATGGTTTTCCACCTACCTAGATTATGCTATTGATTTATCCTAATGACTAAACCTAACCTGCCGCTAGTTTTTGATCTTGGGTCAAATTAGTGAAAAGTAAACGCTTTTCCACGGTAAAAAGTAATATGTAGTTTTTAATAGCAAACAATGTACAAGGTGCTTTATTTTTTTATGGTTTTATATGAGAACCCTCTAAAAATTTTAAATCAATTGTAAGGATACTTGCGTTTAGAAAATGTAAAAGAATAGCAGGCTACTGACAATAATTGGAATTCTATAATCGTGTGATGGTCAGTTAAAAATTTTTTTACGAATATAATACAAATTAAAAACTATAAGCATAATAATAGCGAAGAAAGCTCTATCTCTTTGTTTCTCTGTCTGTGTGTAACGTTTTATCTGACTGATTATTAATCATTCATTAATATGGAAATCCAAAAAATAAGCAATCTGTGCTCTACAAGAATTAAGATAGTACATAAAAATAACAAAATTAACCTTTAAACTGAACCATTTATAAAAAAACTAAAGGTAGCACAATATTTAATTTGTGGTGAAGGGAATTGTATTAAAAGAAAGTAACTTTACAAAAGAATAAAAATTTTGTGCTTAGAATTTTTCACTGTTTTTGCTGCATTTATATATTTAATATAATACTCTCTCAAGTCAGCTCCCTAAATTATTAAAAAAATTTAATTATTTTTGTTTCATTTGCAGATTCAATATTAGCTATTTACTAATCTAATAAGTTTTACTACTATTAACTAAAATATAATTTTGTTACCCCTAAAACAAAGCTTTAGTTGAAATTTAATCGGATATTGTGGCAGAAATTATCAACAAATTATCAAACTATCAATAAAATTACCATAAGCAAGAGCACAGAACCGTGTTGACGAAAAAAGACCAATTTATGTAATATAATTTGATCAATATTACCCCAGATGCCGATCAAAGTTACCCATCAACTTTGAACTTCCGGACACTTTGAACGTTACGCCTGATCAGATAGAATAATAGTAACAATATTATTTTATAACCTTATACCGAAGTGGAGATGAATTTTACAGTCAATATATTATGTAAATATGGTAAAATATGTGATGATAAAACAGACATATTTGTATTTGCACAACTGCCAATAATCGTCTAATAAAATTTTCTTATTTCATTTTATTGTAGACGGTAACTATAATAATTATAACATAATATCTGTATATTATTCTGATGACGAACGATATAATCGTTTGAAAGCTCAATAAATCTTTTAATTCATTTTTAATTTTATAATAACTCGATATTTTGAAGTTTTAATATAATTTAATATCAACGAGTTAATAATTTATATATTTATATAATAATTACAGTGTCTTATTTCGGTACCTTTGTCTTATAGAAAAATATTATGTCATATCACACTTATTGGAAATTATAATCTTATTGATAATACTTATAGCAACGATTTTGGTCCAATAATCAACGAGCTAGAAAATATTGTCTTGAGTGATTTTGATCCGAACCAAACTGTGTAGTAAATAGTTAATTTGTTTCATCTCAAAAATAAGAGTAAATTAATAAAGCCCGGATTTTTAGGCACTAAAAACTTTCAAAATAGGCAAGCAAATAGGCAACAAAAAACTAGATTCTAGGCACTAATAGGTAGTCCAAAATAAGCAACTAATTGTTTGGTCAGTATAAATATTTAAGTATCAGTATTAAATTGAACTTTGTTTCAAAACTGTTAGTTTTTTAAGAAAGCCATTCATATATAAATATAGGTAAAATAAAGCTAAAATTGAATTCTATGATGTAGTAAATTTTAGGCTATAAATTCTAAGTATGTCAAGTAATAACATCGACTTATATTGATAGCTGAGAACTGTGAGAAAAGTTTTAATACTAGCCTTTTGGTGATTTAAAAGATATTGTTTGTGTGGTGTTGTGTAATTTGCTGTTTAAAAATTCAAAGCAATTTCTACCAGCATTAACCTGGCACTTATATTTTTTAAAATTAAAAATAAAATATACTATAATTTTGAAGTAATTATGTGTTCGATTTGCAAATTTATTACTTATTTCTGGAATTTGTTGGAAAGCTTAATGTTAAAGTGCGTTTAGCATTACGTTTATAGTCAACATTGTGTTAATTTTTTTTGTCAATTGTGGACAAACCACATTTTAAACAGAGCACGTGATTGCTTCTGTAAATATTGTAATTTAAGTAATATCTTATAAATAAATTATTTTGTAAAATAAAAAATAAGTAAATAATATAATATCACAGATTGCTATACAACACTAATCTGTGGTAATATTATATATTGTAGCCAATTGATCAATCTTTCATTTAGAGTTGCTATTTAAGGATTCAAACTATTTTGGGATAAATATACTCCGCAAGTGTGACGTAGTTTTATTAAAAAAAGTCAGGGATCGCGTGGGATCGCGGTCCAAACAATAGTGAAGTTTAGATGAGTGTGCGGTCTAAACAAATGGCGTGTGACGTCAGCACTTTCGGAGTTTATTGCATGACGAATGCAAGTTTGTAGCTAAAGTCATTTAAATTATATGTTTGTTTATAGTACCTAAATCTTTTCTTTCATGACTATTCAGTTGTGTGTTTCTGTTTTGTGCATCTTTTGTTCTAGACGTGATATTGCGTTACCAGAAGATGAACATCCATAATACATAGCGTTAAGCTGGTGTGTTACCACGTTTTCATCATTTATTACAATGACTGATCGCGTGATTTGAATCTTTTAAACGTATGTTTGATTTGAGCGCAAAAAGTCACAATTCTTTTCGTCTCGATTACATCTATTTAAGACCGAAAGCCGAATACCGACATTTACTTAGCTGGCACTTTTGAAGTTTTGTTAAGTGGGTAAATGTCGTCATGCGGGAACACACTGTAACAAATTCACTTTGGAATGTATTTTTAAATTCCTAATTCAAGAACAAAACATAAAATTATTATAAGATATCAAATTAAATTAGTTCAACTGGGATTTTGTTGTTACAAAATATTAAACTATAGACGCGCTGAAAACTTCATTCCATCAATTTGAAATACAATATAATTTGAAATTTTTTACTTGGAATTTCAATCAATATTTTTGATTTCTATTTTTAATCAGAAATGGAAAACATCTGATTACTTCACGTGATGGAATAAAATAAAAACTTGACATTATTATCGTTAAAAAGTGGAAAAATATGAGATATATAATATGTTTATTTAAAGAATTTAAAATAAAATTTAGTGGTAATTTTCTGAACTGTTACATTTTTATGAAACAATATTTTTTTTATTGCTAAGATTATATTTTTTAAGTTTGTTTTCTCTAAGGTATAACCCTGGGAAACAGACTACCAATACTTTAAGAGATTTTTATAATACAAAATACATAAATGCTTCTACTGTGTGTACATACGAAATAAAAACGTGAAGTGTAATATAAATGCAAATAAAGGAAACAAATTTTCTATTTTTTTTAAGAAAGAGTTTGTGAGATATTGGGTTTTGGTTGACCTGGTAACTGTAAGGGCATGGAAAGGTTTTTTATAATTTATTTAACGTGCCGCTTAAAATGATTACGTATCTTATTTTAATAGCCAGAAGCATTAGAGTAAATGAAAATAGATTACCTTCGGCTTTTCGGGCGTTGAAACAAGAAACAAATGTTAAAAATTTTCGATTTTACTTTAAGTGTAATCCTAAATAATTTATTTCTGTTTAAACGTTGCTTCGGACAAAACACACAAAACCCCCAAAAAAGAAGTAGTTTATCATTTTATCTGTTAAACGTTCGGTAATTTATTTGGCATTATTTGGTTTTATCAAATATTTTTCTAAATTTATTGTTAACGCGTTGGAGTCGTATTTTATTTAGTGTGGTGGTATTATTCATATAGCTACTGAAAAAAAAAGAAAAACGATGTGCTACGACACTTATAGTGAAAATTTAAACTCCTTCAGTAAATTTATACACCATAGTAAATCACGAAAACGACACCAAGCTACAAAGAAAAATAGCTTAATTTTATAACTGTTCTATTATCTTTAATTTATTATTTCGCAAAATTTTTAATAAGTAGCAAAGTTGAGATAATTTGAAATTTATGTATCTAATCTTTTCATTTTTAAGGTAATAAAATTTATCAACTTATCTCTACATTTTATTATACCCTATGAATCTTGAATAAAAGATAACACAATTTTATTTGTGGTAGTTCTGTATATAAACATGGTAATATGAACTTTACGTTAGAATAACATCGCATGTAATATACCAAATTACAAATTAATTGCCTAAGAGTTTCACCTGTAAACATTATTATACACATACAGACGTATATATGTACTATGTAGGCAAATTGTTTTTCTCTATTAAACTAAGCTACTATATTATTTTAAATAATGTACATATATACCACAATAAATGATTAATTAGAAAATATTGTTCTAACAACAAACTGAAGTAGATCTACTAGATGGTATAATATAGATAACTATTTTACAATATACACACTATTTTTATTTAGTCAAAAGCGGCTCATTATACGAGTATAATGTTATTTACTTTGAAACTCAGCAACAGTGGTAATAAGAATAAACAATATGGCACGTTTCCAAAATTATAGCTCTTTGAAACAATTTGGATGCACTAATAACATTAGCCCATTAAGAATTTCATGTACTGTGTTAAAAATATTTTATTATAGAGACTCAACATCTGTGATGACTACGTTTTGGTTTTGTTTGTCAATTAAAATAATTTTAGCTCTATTATTATAATTAATTTCTCTGTCTATTAATATTAAAACCTACCCTCGTATAGTCTATGATCTGACAGTATATAGAAAGTTTCTATTATTGTTACTATAATAATATATTACAAAATTTATATTATTTATGAACTTGTACAACGTACTTCAGTAATTAACCATTAATATATGCAACCCCAATAGCATACTTACATTTGGTTGCATTGCTTGTTTTAGTAGGTTTATGCTTTCGTTCATAATGTAGAGTGAGAGATTTAAGGAGTGAGTTTCAACCTTACTCAGATATTATGTATAAGAGCAGCCGATATGACTTTAATAATTACACAGTCCTGAAGTAGTTCCTAAAGAGTTAGTAACGGTAGCTAACTTATAGACTCTTGCAACAATGCTTGAGTTCTAAAACGGGCTTTGATCAATTCGCAAATTAATTATTTACGGATATATTAAGTTTCAAATTGAATTTAAGTTAATTACTGGTAAGTTACAAGTAAGTTTATAAGTTTGTTGAAAGCAACAAGTTAATTTATCACCAGCGACACCTGTCAGATATGAACCAAATTTCCTTTAAATCTTCAGGACCGGCATCGGCATCGAATAAACGTATATTCAAATATTTTAACTACTACAAAATAAAGTGACATTTGTAAAGTAAAACTCGTTAGAAATTTATCATCTTTTCAGTGAAGAAAACCAGAAAAATAACGACAATTCACTCGTTAAGCTACACACGAAGCGACCTATTTAAATATCAGATTTTAGGCAAATACTTAATCATGTTTATCTATTGTACCCGAACATATAGCAGATATACATGCAGTTGCTAGGTCGTGTTAACGTAGACCATGGACTAAAGTCGATTTAATCGTCTAAAAGTAGAAAATATCCTGGGGACTTCACCAAATTCAAGCGTTTAAAAAGTTAATAATAAAATTCAAACTCTTTTTAGTTGACAGCGGCAAGTTGGTCAGCGGTTAATTGGGCTGACGGAGAGTTGTCCATGGCGAGTTGAGCTGTGAAAAGTTGGCCTGCGGCGGGTCAACCGCGGCGAGTTGTCTTAGACCCGTTGAACCAAGTGTTTACAATTCATTTTAAGATCGATCTAACCTCCTATCCCACGTGTTTAGCTCTGTCTAATTCGGATAAATCTATACCGTTTGGACGGTTTACCTGAAAAAACTAGCTCAAACCGAGTTAACTCAATCTAACCACTGCATGTATGCGAGGTAAAAGTCTTAACGACTCGGCTTCAAATTTATTTAATATTTTTATTTAATTATAAAATCATTATGATGCTTTGATCTTATTTAGAATAATATAAAGCATTGTCAGCCACTTACCACAACATATTAATATATTGGGAAAATTTGAAATTATTATTTTGAAGTCCTTCTGTAACACGAACAGTTGAGAAAAGATTTACTAATTCCAAACCACAAATTTGATAGTATAAACATTGAAAACCTTAGATGATTATATATTGAACTCAAACTTTTAGTGTTTGTAATGAACAAAAGTAATGAAAAAAAAGTGTTGGGGATCGAATCTGGGGCTTTTAGCCTAGAGTCCGGTCCTTAGCCCGTTAACTTAGCTCACTTCTTATAACTTAGCTCACCTCTTATGACTTAGCTCACCTCTACAAAATTTATTACCAAATGGTAACTAACCATGGAAAACTCCCTTAGATATTAACATCCGTTTTCTATTCGGTAGTTACCATTTGGTACAAAATTTTGTATACAGTTTTGTCAAGTGTCACACAGCCCTAATTTTTTTTGTACTAGAAAAAGTATATCAAAAAGTACAAGAAATTGGATTACGATGAGGAGAAAAACAAACACAGTTGTTTTGTTTATAATAAATACTAATTAGTGGTTGTAAATGAAATAGTTTTAACATGATGACGGTCTTAGATTGGTGGTTAACACAATCAACTGCAAATGCAGTGCAGATAGTTGAAATCCAGGAAAGCAAAACTTTTTTCTGGTTGTCTCTGTGCTTTTTAGAGAGCATGTCGGTCTACCTGGGTCGATGAATTGCCATTATTGACAAAAAAGACTGGGGTCACAGGCTTATTTGAAGGCCGGCCCAGCATGCTATAATATATCCGACGTAAAACAATTAAATTCCCACAGAAGCACAGTGCCAAGTGAACTTGATATGGTTGGTAATACTTCTTCTTCGTAGTGGTTGTTCGTATTTAAACGTCGTGACCAATTTAATATGTTATTATTAAATGGAGTTTTTGGCAGATTACTTTAGGTGGTTTGCCACTGCCTTCCGAGAGGAGAGAGTCATAATGAAGTCGGATAAATGTAGGCAGGTCAGGGACGAACCTAAGGCTTCTAGGGTCTTTAGCCCGTCTACTTAGCTCACCTCTCTTGGTAATACTAAATAGTCTTAAATTAAAAAAAAAGAAGAAAAATATTAATCGCCAAATTTTGGTTAAAAAATTGTCGTTTGATGCATATTGCTGTGTGGTATAATAAATACTTTAAGTAAGCTCTGTAATGACGAGTATTAAATGTACATCCCAAAAGTTTTGTTTTTTTTCTAGTTTCTCATTGAAGGACATTACAAGCACATGTTGCATTTTGAAATTGTTTATTTAGTTCTCGTCTTCAGTGCATTATCTGTAGTGTCTCATCAATTAGTTTTTTTATGTTTTTTTATTACTTCTCTATTCTTAGCAATAACTTTGAGTGCATTTTTTATAGCTTTTATTCAATCTTGATAACAAATCCTTTTAGTTTAGAAATGTCCCGCTACAATTTTATTCTAATAACTTATTATTTATGTAAATGCTGGTGGTCGCTATTAAATCATAAGAATTATTTTGGTTGTGGTTTGTATTCCAGTTGAGCTATAGGTTCTATTATTGTGTTTATGCACAGTTTAAATTGTTCATACTGCTTCGCTACACATAATTATATTGCTGAGAACATCATTTTTTAAAATCGGTTTAGCAAAATGAGAGAGTAAGTAAAACCAAACATTTATTGCACGTAAATTTTAAAAATGTAGCTTTTGGCAATTTACTGCAGAGAACATGATGTCTATACTTCAAAAGATAACACACACAATTGCGTAAGATGAGAGACGCATTTATGCTATTTTCACTTTATTTCATCTCTCTTAGGTTAATTCGTGATTTTATCGAGTGCTTAAATTTCCTCAGAGGGATAAGCTTTTACCTGTCAAAGAATAATATCAGCAGGTTCTTACATGTTCTTTATCTCCCAAGAAATAGCATTAATTTGAAGCTTATGCACTAATGAACACCACCATGAGACCGAATAAAGTGGGTAGTATCTGACATTATTAAAATTGATGGGATATTACAAAATTTCTTATCATTTGATTAATTGTAAATTATTTTATAAATTTATACTTAGTACTTATATAAAGCCCATTTATTGCTATTTCTGCAAAAACAATTTAGCCCAAAGAAATTGCCAACTGCTTAGATAATGAAAATTATAGTACGGAAAAGAGATTTCCTAAACGAACCATAAAATTGGTTTATTTTCATGACTGTTTGATTCGTAATTGAAATATAATTTGCAAAAGGATTTTTTATCCTAAGAAATGTAAAAGCGTCAGAAATGAAATTGAAATTTTAAGTGAAATTTATCTTTAGTGCGCATATGATTGTATGTAAAGAAATAATAATTAACTCTTTGTAGTTTAATTTTACTTTAAAAGTCATCATGTCACATAGCTTAGAGATCTTTTTTAAAGCTTTCATTGTTTCTAGAAAGTAGGGTTTGTTTTAAAATTAACAATAATAAATATTTCAGTAAATGGAAAAACAGAGAAAAACTCAAGAATATTAATTTTACGAATTTAATCATTTTCATTTTTAAATATCAAAGTTGAAATTTTTACTTAGATAAGTATGTATATTAATTAATTTTTTAGAAGATAAGGACAAGTACCTTATAAATATTTAGGTTTAAAAAAGTTTTTAATTATAAGTTTCTACGATGCATTAAAGTTGTTAGTTGAATGAGATGCACTTATCAAGGGTCTAGGTGCAGTATAGGAATTACTTATAATGTAAAAGCAAAAGTACATATTTACATTGATATGATATTATACAAATAAAATATTTCTAATGTTTTACTTTACTATTACGTAAAAAAATTTACAAGTGCTTCAATGTTTAGTTAAGATCCGCCATGTCTTCAGTTTTGAAGTTATTGCACTTAAGAGAGATTATTTCATTTTCTGCATAAAACGCGATGGAAATATAGGATAAACCACGTTCTTCTGCATTGTTTTTTTTTAAATTATGAGTTCTATATTAGGATATTACGTTGAAATTCTACACGCCAGTAATAAATTTTGTTAACATTTTCCAAACGCGTAAACAATTTTAAACATATTTTCATGTGAATAATGCGTTAAATGGTTTACAATTTGTTTTATGATGTTTTAAACAATATTATTTTAAACTCAACAAAAATAACAAACTGCAGTGCATTGAATTTTATTCGTATCTTTTACTGTATTACAAAAACAATTTTAAATTAATTTTTATCAAGTTTTGAGTTGTTATTAATACCAGATTATTATTTAATTCCGTACAAAATTATATATTTCAGGTTCTGTACATTTTTTACACCGTTTCCGGTTTCCCTATCCGTGTGTCCTTTGTTCGTCGACAATGTGTGACGAACTCAGAAACCTGCAGCGTAACGTGAACATCGTAAATTCCAAACCAGAGAAGCATGTACACTTTTTATAATATTACCTGGGGTTCTTAGGAGGTGAGTGAAAAATTCTGCTCTAGATGGAACTTCACGGGAGTTAAACCCTAGAAGTTAGTACATAAATTAACATGCGGAAAAAAGAATAGTGGGTTGATGGTAAACAAAAATTAACCATTTTAATACTGTCACACAAATCTATCTCAACGTTAGTCTTTCACAGCTTCGCCAAAGTGCCTACCCAGAAAACTATATATGAAGTTGAATAATTTGACCAAAAAGTTTAAATACGTAAGCGTGAAAGATAAGAGGGGTGTAAGTAAATTTTCGTGAAGAATTTACAAATTATAAGAATAAAGTATGAAACAACAACACCAATTAATTAATTTCAAGTTACTAAGTTTACCTTTGTATAATAGTGATAAAGTATTACCTAAATTAAAGATGCAAGTAATTTACAAACAACCAATATTTACGGCACCTACTTTGATCAATTAATAATCAATTCCAGGGCATCTGAGTATTTGTAACGATTTTGAACGATAATGGGCAGTAGGAAAACACCAAATTAAATTTGTTATTTATGTGTTTGTTTTTAAGAAAAGTCTTTGTGTTAGTTAAATTGGAATTGCTTTTGTTTGATCATAATAATTGACGCTACAAATTTGGGGGCTAAGCAGAAACTTTATCTTAATATTGAGACATTATTTTTTTTATATGGTTACTTAGTATACTACTCGTATTGCATAATATATTTATGCTACTACGAAGTATCAAGACAAAAAAACACCTGAAAGAATAATTTATCGTACACATCGCAATCCTAGTCTTACGTTTTTACGTTTTTACATATTTAGGTCAAGTTTATTTTAGAAAATTGGATAGAATATAGGTATCAGAATTTAATATTGAACCCAGACAGAAAAGATTGACGAAAGGAGAGTGAGCTAAGAACAAATAATGTTAATACGATTTTTTATTTTAAAAGTTTGATCTCTTACTGTATAATAGGTAATAAAAAAGTTATTCGTATGGCCCGGAGTTCTAGGTTGCCTTAGTAGATTATAAAATCTTTCATATTATGATTCAGGATTTTTCAATAAATCACATTAAATTTTAGAATTGGAAGCATTAATCAAAGAAAATTTAAGTAGTCTTGATAACTTTCTCAGTTATACTGTGCTGAGTTAAACAGATTAAAATAAAGTATAAAGAAAATTTTTTCATTAAGCTACTTCATTGTTACGAAACCGATTACTTTAATTCCCAAACATAAAATTAATTATAGAAATGTTTAAATTTTTTGAATGTATGTATAAAATTGCAATGCAACCACAAGCACGCAAACGCTGAAAATTTTCAGTCGTGATTAACAATTACGAAAATGTATAAGCAACATCAAAGAAAAGCGTCGAGATAATTTTTGAGTTTTTAAAAAAGTGTAAGGAAACATTGATTAATACAAGCTTTTACTGTTGTTCGAGTAGAAAACATAAAAGGGTGGCACCTATACAACTTTGATAAACTTCCCACCAAAGTAATCAACTTTGTAATGTTGTTGCTTCATCAGATTCGCACTACACATCACGTAACTGTTAAAAATTACATTATCTTTGACCTCAAATGTTCACATCAGAGAAAATTTTATTGACACGCCATTTTTACAATTTTTTTGTTTAAAGAAAATTTGTTTAAAGCGTTTTGTTTTCTTTTGATCAAAGTGCGGCAGGAAAATTAAATTAATTCTATCGTTGGCGTGGTACGTCTCTCGACTATGTTCTTCTGTAATTCTAATTTCATAACCAAAATTTGTAAGTTTTGTAAACCCGAAATCCATTAGAACCCTTTGAGTCATTAATTACCCTACTAAAATTTGCAAATAAATGTGTCACAAACTTCTCGATCAATTTATTACTACTTTATCTTAAGTTGGTGATTTAAATTATTCCTTGGCGTAATAATAATCGATTCAACTTTAAGTACATAAACTATAAATTATTAGCAAGTTTAATTAGAAAAATAATTCTTTGGAGTAGTTTCTCTCATCTTAACATTATTTAAATTGACGAGAACTGAAATTACAACCGTATAATTGAAATGCTTACCTATTATTTCTAACTTTAGTGTCTGCCTTATTTGATTTAGTAGTTTCTGCAATTCAATTTTACGTAATAAATTATAAAGCAGATTTTCACAATAATGATATAAATTTGAACCGGTAAATAATTACGCTCCTTAAGTTAATTTGCATAATGGTTTCTGTTTATATGCTCTTGCATGCATGTTTTAGTTGTCCTTAGAGTAGAACTTATTATATTCATGTACTGGAATTCACAATGTTCAGGAATTACATTATACTCGCATTTGCTTGACTTCCATTTTGTAAATTGCAAATTCCAAACTTGAAGAAAAAATTAAGAATAGAGGCACTTAAAAATAAAAACAAAAATGGAATTGTAAATTTTGAAAGATAACAAACCCTTAAACCAATCGGTTGTATCCATTTATTTTAGAATGAAGCTCCATAACATGAGAATCCTTTTTCATGTATACTGGTGTTTCGAACAAACATAACAAACACAATAAAACTATTGGTAGTATTTTTTTCTGGCGAATTAAATTATTTCCACACAACAGCTTGCAGTCGTAAACTGACAAATCGAAAATTGATTGATTAAATCCATCATTATTACTTTTCTTATTTTATATAAATTTAAATAACATTCGGGTAGTTGATTTAATGCTGTCATCGCTAGAAAAATTACTAATATTATATTATGCGTTCCGATATAAATCAAATTAAGGTAACTAAATGGGTAATGAAAAAAGAAAAGTATTTAGCATTAACTATAAACCTAAACACTATTAAGTATTTATTGCAACTAGTCAAGACGGAACATAGGGAAAATTGGCTTTAAAATCCTATAATTACGTGAATGTTTGCACGACTTTTTCGTTGAGCTTAATGGAAAAATTAATGGACTTTCATTTTTATTAATAATTGTTGCTGAGAAGCGATCATATCAGAGAGCTGCTAAAATTTTTACGTATAATTTAAATACCTATTCTTCGTTTGGTATATACGAGGTTCGTTTAGACGAAAGACTTAGTAAAAAGGTAATGTAACTGAGCTCGAAAACTGGCTAAGTCACGCCTTCAACTACTATAACAGAACGTTTCACCTTTAACTCTTCCATCAACATTTTTACTGTGCGACTGTAGCGTGGTCTCGAGGTTTTTTGATTAAACTAAAAATTGCAAAATTACTATCAACATGAATACGAGGGTAGTTTAATAAGTACCCGTGTTTGAAAACAGGTGGCGTTGCTGAAGGAAATTGACATTACCGTCGTGTACAGTGAAACGACACCATACTAATTTTCAAACTGATTTATAGTTTAGTTTTTTATTTAGAAGGTAGTTTTTTTAAACTTTTCCAAATACACTTTTGTCTCGACGATAATCTCGAGCTTGAGCTGAATTGTTTGTCCTTGAGTTATGTTATCATGTTCGGAAATAAAAAGAAGTCGAAGTGGGTGGGGCAGTAATGCGTAGTGCACATGCAATTTGGCGCAAGAATTCCGGATGAATATGCTGGTGCATTATCGTGGTGAAACAGCACTTTTTGCTGAGGGAATAAAGCCGTGTCTGCTTTAATTTTTTATCAAATTGATCTTATAATACACTGTAGTACAGCAACATGATTGTTCTTCATTGTTCCAAGAAGCCCATAAAGATTTTTGCAGAAGGTTGAAATTTAAAACTTAATTTTGAAATAATATATGCTGCTTTATCATTCCTTGTATAGTACACGTCTAATTTTTATCATAAGTTATATGTTAAACATTTCTTATATGCAAACGCGTGCAATTCATCTAGCAAATACGATAAACTTGCTTTGTATTAGTTAGATAGGAAAGTTTTACGTATTAATTATTGTTGTAGATAGGACAATCTATTTAGTAAAATATCATGCATTTCCGTTTTAGTTACGACTTTCTTGCTTTGTAGGTGGCTAAAATACTTTGCGTAGTATACATATTGTGGAAAATTTCCAAAATCAAAAATTTTGCAGATAGGACTCTCTTCCACTCTCTTAAGAGAAAAATATCTTTTTTTCCACACACACAGTTTCACATTTTTTCGTTCACATTTTATACACGATGATTTACAGTAAGACCTTACAGGTCAATCTTCTTATGATTCATTATTGTAAAAATTTGATTTTTGAAATTTGCAATTGTGACATTGTGCCTCCCTTGCAAAAAAGACTAACCCCAAGTCAACCAAAAAAATAGCCAATAAAAGAAAGATTAAAAAAAAATTTGTTATTTTTTAGAAATTCTAGAATTAATTAATTAATTGAATAAAAATGAGTAATAATATAAAATATTAGTATTAAAGCTACATATTGAATAATTATGAAACAGGAAAATTAAAACCTCAGCTTCGTTCAGAAACTAAATCTAAGCAAAATGCCATAATTTTAAGTATTACTTTCAGCTCTTATATTGAATTTTTATTGCAGTTTAATTAACAATTTCTTCAATGCAATATCAAAATTGTTCAAAAATTGTAAATTGATTGCACTGCAAAGTTAATTTTTGACATCTCTTATTTTATTTTCACAATGTGTTACATTTTATAACAATAAGTAAGCGCTCTGACAAGAAAACAAACAAGTAAACCTGATAAAGGAACATTCAATAGTATATTTCTTCCCTAGACGCCAATAAATCCATTATTAATACTTTAACAAATTTGGAACTTCAATTATTATAGTTACAACTAAAGTAACAACAGTAATAATAATAGCAATGGTCAACTCAACGTCTCTTACCGATTAAACCTATTTACGCTAAGTTTTGTAATTTTAATCAGTCTGAATAGTTTTTTCCCTTTGTTGTTTGCTGTTTAGTTTGACTGGCCTGAACATCCTTCAGTGACATCTTTCAGCCAAGTGTTTGTCTTTCTACTAACTATGGAAATAAAAAGTGACTTTGTTCAGATTGACTTTTTCCAAAATTTAAAATTATTTCGAATAACAAAACTATGATTGCTTGTAAAACTTGGAACTTTTGCATTTTCGTGCATCATTTTATAAATAAATAATTCAAATAATGTAATTTTTCTTTTACACGCAAAAAAAACTTGAGAAAATGATTAATGACCTGTAGCGATTTACAAGTTTTCGCAGGTATGACACATACTTTTTATGAAATTTGTAGCCTTTCTATCAAAGATTGCTCTTTCAAATTCTCAGGATATTTTAAAATAGTTTATAATTTTAAATAATTTTAAATAGTACCGTATTAAAGAAGGTAAAATCAATTAAAACTTTTTTGAATTTTTTTCCATGTAAATATTGAAACCAATATTATTAAATAATTATGTAAGGTAACTTAATTTTGTTTCAAAAAGTGGTATACACCACCTTAAGATTCGATTAATATTTATAATGAAAGACAAGATGTGATTACGGTCTCAACAGAAGTTCTTTAATCATCTTTTCATCGAGAAGATCCTTTTTATATAAACCGATTATTGAAATTGAAACGATAGATTATAATCGCAATTTCATATTCTCTTTTTTCTTTCAATGCGTTTAACATTAAATTTGTTACATTTTCACAATAAATTATTGTTTGAGAACATTTTTAATTAAACTTCATTAATTAATACCTACAAATTTGGGAAAATGTTATTGTTTCGAAGCTGCATTTGATGTTAGAGAAAAACGAAGGAGATAAATTCAAGGATACAAAAATGGAACAAACAGTGTTTACAGAAAACGTTCTGTCAAGTTTAACCTGCAAGCATGTTTTAGCCTCAGCCAATCCAGGTTCTGTGTGGGGTTTTAAAAATAAAAACAACTCACGGGAAAAGTCTAGAGCGACACTAATGATCAAAGGCTTTGAAAAAATTCTTGTTACAATATAATTTTTTCTTTTATGGTTAAACAAATACATATTTTGATATAGCACCAAATTGACTCCAACAACAAAATTTTATTTTAAAGTGAAATTATTGATTATTTTATGAAAATTAAGCAATTTAATTACCCGCTTAAATTCAAATCTAGATAAAAATGCAGCAATTGAAGATGCTTCTGATATAAAGGCGAAACTAGCGTGCTTGAAGTACTGCGTCGTTCGGAAATTTAAATGAGAGTCGATATATTAAATTTTCAAATTTCAATATTTTCACGAAATGGCAAAATTCCATCTTCACACCACGAGATAAATTTAGTTGTTCTGTAAGCTTCCTACAATTTACGATTAAAATTAATTACCATTTCCTCTAATTTAAATTACTCGCGGGACTGAAATCTAAAGCTCATAATATCCACTTCAATAATCAACGATAATTTAAACCAGAAATTGTGTATCAAATTAATTAATATAAACCTAAAAGTCTTAACCAATCAAACAGCAATTCAGTGTCGGAGACAATCTGCTTAATTGATGCAAAATGTATTTACGTAAACAATTGAAACAGAATAGCAAATAAAAAATGAATCAAAAAATATTATCGAAAATGGAATGGTCGAGCAGTTAATATTATAGTGTGGGTTCTGTTTATGACAGACATCATAAACATCTGCGTTTTCAAAAAGATGTGGTCAGTTGGAAGGTTAATTGCATTAGACTTTAAATCAAAATTATATTTGAATGTAATTTTCTTAACTTCAAGTCGTACATTTTCCAAACGTGATTTATGCATCTTCTACTTACAGTTTTGTCATCTTCAAAAATTATTTATAGCTGTACCGCAATGCGTTGTTATAAATTTAACTTGGGCAAAAAATAATTGCACCCACATCTTCGTAGCATCGATTTTTAACACAAGTATATTTTCACTTCAGTTTCACATGATATTTTCTTTGAAAATGATGCAAAATTTTATGTAACATCTGGTCACAAAATTAATGTCCTTCGTAATCGAATTTCCATTTAATATTCACTTCTATTAAGTTTATTTTATATTGGCTCTACGTGGCAGGGTAATAACAATTCCCCATGGCTAATTCAAAATTTTATTAATCGATTTTCTAAACTCTCTTGAATGTCATTTGGTTACTTAATATTAATTATTGTACTTTACAAAATTGATAAGAAACCAATTAAAAAGTTTCAAATTTACCAAAGCAACTTAAACAAAATCTTAAAATATGGATTAATTTTCATTTACTTATGTGAATATTCTGTTTACAAAAAGTACGGTATACAATTAGGTAAATCAAATATAAAGAAAACTCGTAAGCATATTAATTAGTCGCATTTATGAACCAGATCAACGTGATGTGATATCCTTAATGTGTCGATTCTGGACATTCCTTTAAATCTCAATTAATTAAGTCTTAAGATTCCTTTAACTACTTATTTAACTTTTACCAACAATTTAAATTGTATTTAAAATTTAGATCTGCTTTACAAATTACTCTAATATCATTAACACACCGCTAAATTAAGAATAACTTCAAACGGAACTTTAGGAAAAATATTGAAATTACTATTTTTTCTGTTATTTAATTAAATATTATTTCAACAAATTAATAAATCAAATTTTTAGAGAATTTCCGATTTAAAAAAAAGTTCAATTTTCAGTGTCTGGAAGGTATTAATTCTCTCTGCCACTCGTAATTATTACTTTTTAAACTTCTTCTTTTATTTAAATACCGTTTTACTAAATCGATTTTAAATATTAGTTTTATATTCTTACACGTTAAAGCAATAACATTTAAAAGTAAACAAGTATCGGTTGGCTGCCTTGACATGCATACAAAAGTACATAAATCGTGTTCATTATCGGCTAATGCAATTATTAATTATTTGCAAAATTGATTATGTTAATCAATACACATATTACTCATTCAAACATTTAATTTAAGAACGGCTTGAATCAAAATTACTCCTATGATCGATTTATACTCATTTGATTTATCACTTAACCATTTAACATTTAAGAAATGAACAAATAAAATGATGTATAACCACTTATTTTTAATCGTATATTATAATCAAGTATAATCTACAATTAGATTTTAATTTTTAAAGCCGATTTTATAGGGTTTTTAACAAGCCGTGCAAAATAAAAAAAGATTTATATTGGCTTGTTAGAGTTAACGGACGTTTTCTACTGGTTAATTAGCACCTTCTAGTTAAATGGACATTAACATTTTTATTATAAAATTGGCTTTTAGGATACATATTTATAAGTTGAGCGTTTGTTTAGCCTTAACTGAACAATAGAAAAGCGACCCTCAACATTTTTATATTTAATAGTTAAAAGTCCACTTCTTAAAGATGCTGACTAAAATTTAAGCATTTCTAAAAGCTTAGTAGAACTATCACGTTTCATCAGAGCAAAACATTATTATTGGTTTGTTAACAAACTACACGTAAACATAAACGTACTTATATATGAAAAGACCTTATTATTGATAAACTATTTAGTATAAAACCTAGTTTGTCGACATGTGTAAGTTACAGTATAGCATAAAAGCATAAACTGTTCAGGAAAACATGCATAAATGTATAATCGTATAATTTATGTTATCATTTTATATTCGGATTTTCTGGTAGTATCTTCGTTAATAGAACTACATATTAACCAGCGTTTGAGCTTCCTGAGTACTTGAACAAGAGGCAGTTGCTATAACAGTAATTGTTCAAGCTGAACGTAATCAAAATTGATATATAACTAATGAATATCTGCAAATATTATTTACAACAGTTAAAATTATTATTTTTTTAATTTAATCAGGGTTATGTAATCAGGGTTTTATTAATTTTTGTTAATATTTTATATAAAAGATAAATTCATTTTAAAGATTAAAAGACTATTTAAAATAACTTATAGCATTTGTTTCATGCAGGCCAGGACAAGCTGAAACTTGCTTGAAACTATCAGTTTTATTACAGCGCAGATCATGTGAAAGATATCATAGAATACATTTGATCTATTGTTCTTAAAACATGTGATGTTGAAGTCTATGCGAGGCTTAACAAATTTTACATTTTCTTGACAGACAATTTTTTTGTTTAGTCAAATGTTCTGTCAGGCTTTATCTAATGCAGACTAGCTATTAATTTAATTTTCCACATAAGTAAAAAAGGTATAGTTTACCGATGCAATTTTATGCACTTTTAAAATCAGTATCCTCAGGGCTCAAAACCGTCTCTTGGACGCGCTTTTCAAATTAACATTTATTAGTTAGTTTTTGTGACTTTTCTGGTAATCTCAATGGAAAGGTTTACCAACTTTCTGGACGTTTATGTTTGGATAAATTAAGTGCTCTTGTAAATATTGTTGTACTTTAAGTAATAGTAATAATTATCGTTGCCGACTGATCAGTCTTTCAATTAGAGTTTACTTTGAAGAGTTCTGACTATTTTAAGATGAATTGCTTGATAAGACTTTTGGTCTTGTTAATGTAAGTTTGTAGCGGAAGTTATTGAAACTACATGTTTGTATATTAGTATTGAATTATTTTCTTACATAACTATTGAGTTATGTATTTTTGTGTTGTGCATGTTTTGTTCTAGATGTGATACTGCGTTAAGAGAAGGTGACCATCTACCAAACATAACGGTGACCTAGTGTGTTATTACAATTTCCATTTTCTTTTTCTTTACAATGACTAATCGTATGCTTCAAATCTTTTAGACGTAAGTTTGGTTTGAGCACAAGAGCAAATCGACTAAGACGCTCTTAAGCCCGTAAAGCAGAACATCGACATTTACTTGTTTCCGTTTAAAATCTACTCACTAGCTTTGCATAGCTGGCATCTCTGACGCTTTGTTACAGATGGGTATGTAAATATCGCTTTATGGAAAACGACATCAGTAACAATCATCTCCAGATAGTTTTACAGCCACACGTGTTTTATTGGTCCAAATTGCTATCTTTAGACAAATCTACAACATAAAATCAATTATTAATTAACTCGATTAATTATTATCTGCTGCTCTCAGGATCGTGAAATCGTATGAATTACTTAGTTACAGTCTATTAAATACACGGTTACAATAAATAGGTAAAATATTCTACAATTCAATTTGTTATCAACGTTGGTAGGTACTATAAAATTTTTCATAGAATTCAAAACTGTATTGAATGTTAAAATTTTACTGCTTATAAAATTGTGTCGGATTATCGTTTAAGAAAATCTTAAAAATAACATTAGTTTCAACTTAAACTAAACAACTGGCTTGACAAAATTTCTATAGAATTGTAATTTTGTAAATCAAAGATATCACTTGTTGTTAATTAAAAAGTAGAATGAAGCAGATGAAGATTTTTTTTTGAGAAAGGTAGAAGAAACTGAAAAAATCTCTTTTAAACTGCCAGTTTTTGAAAATATAAAGAGGTTTTAAAGGAATGAATCGACGTTCCTTGCACATGGGCACTAGAAAAGTGACAACTTAATCTCAAACTTCCGTGTTTTCAACTATTTTTCAAACAATGTTCAACTTTTTAAATTGTTCAAATTAATGTTCAACAATAAGTTTCTCAGAATTACAAAAACTTTAAGGGCATGTGTTTAAGTATTCAAGAACATTTTAATTAATAAAAATAAACGATTGTAATTTATATTTATTTCTCTAGCCATCTAGTACGTAATTGATGTAATTATTCTGCCTTTCGCCTCACTTGAGGGGGATTGAGACAAATTACTTTTTATTTCATAAACAGTATCCTTTTTGGGTTGGTAATAAATGAATAAACCAATTAACGCACACAAGTGACACAATCGAGGAGGAGATTTCTAGCAAATTATTAAATTTGATTTCCACAATGTGAAATCTAACGTTTCAAAATCAAATTAATCTATTTGCATTCAACTAATAATCGATAAACATATACTGCACAAATTCAGCAAGCAAAAGTATAAAAAAATTAGTTTAAAAGCAATAAAACCAAACATCCTTCAATAATGGCCTGGCACTTTTGGTTCAAGTTTTTAATTACCAAGTATCTAAATTTAAAAATTCTAATTACACGAATTGTATTAACAATCACATTACCAGCCGCGAAGCTCTGTAACAGTAATTGATGGGGGGATTCATTGCACTAATTACTAATTTGCAATTCTTAACGAGTCTTCTTACACTTAATTGTAATTGCATCTCAGTCGACTGTTTAATATTCAAAGCAACTATTATTTTTGTATGATTAGACAAGTTGAATGATATTACAAGTTGAAGGGATAAAACAAAACAAATTGACCAATCGTTAACTAAAATCCCAATTTGACCTCCAGTTAGAGATAACACGTAGATAATTTATTTATCCTTATATTGAAAGCCGAGCCATAAATATATAGCTCAAGTCAATTAAATAAACGAGCAATTTCCACTTGGTATGAAATACCAAGTTGCAAAATAAAATTATAATCTAAATAGAGCAAGAGTTCCATTAGCATTTAAAAAAGCTATCACTGAGCAATTCTTGTTTTCTAAACATGGAACCTTTTTTTTATTTGATAGAATAAAGACAAGTTACATTTGTTGATAAAACCTAGAAAGGCTTGTATTATGACTTTTAGTGTACCTATAAGCATTGTTGGAGGCATGAAAATTTAATACCAGGGTTCTCATTTGTGCCTATAAATAGTAAGGTTTATACATTATCCAACTCGAATAATTTTGCAGTTAGTATATTAAAGACATAATTAACGAATAAGCCAGTGGCTCACGTAAATTTGTTCTTCAAATCAAATAATAGTAACTAATTTGAACAGAAAAATCAATAAAACTGAATTGATAGCTTTCGACTAATGCATTGTAATGTAAAAATATTTAAATAAACCATTATTTCCTGTTTACTCTGCGTACACTTTTCAAGTGGTGAAAAGTTTCAATCTTTTTAGAAAAATTATCATTCGGATTTATAGCTACTATTTATTATTTTGAAGTCAGAAAATTGTCTTTGTTTTATTTTTATGCCATCAGCGTGAGAATAATAAATTCTTTGTAAAATATTAAGTTTCGTTATTACAACCTTTGATTATTATTATTGTGAGAGAAACTATGAGTAAAAATATCAACAGTTGACTTGAGAGTTTTTGCTAGGAAATCGAAAACATTTTCACCACCAAGAATAGGTAAACGATAAAGAAGGAACGTAGGTTGATGTGTTGGTTTTGTAAGGTGTGATAGAATAGGGTAGGTTGAAGCGGCTAGGGGTAAGTTTTAGTAGATGGGGAGACTGGGAGGTAGAAGGGCTGTCACGCTACCTGTTGGTCGGACTCTCCAGGTCTGTTCTGTATTGATCTGACGCTGTGTTTCACTCTGACGTGGAAAGGTTACACACAGCTCACTTGGCGGATTTTCCTATCTATAGATAGTAGTGGCTATCATCTTGACGCCAGATGCTATCTATTTTATGACAAACCCTTGAAAATTGTTGCCTACATGTTTTCAAAATGATGTTATGATTAAACTTGACATATCTCACTTTTTCTGGCGCTTTTCAAAACACCAAATAGACGGTTACTTTAAAATATGATAGAAAATATATATTGTATTGCTTCAAATAAAAGTTTGTTTCCACCAACAATATTAAGTCTTAAAGCGAAGCTTAATTTTTAAAAAGGTCAGAATGGTTATTATGCTTTTTGAAAATTCATGAATTTATGTATGTGTATAAAATTGACATCAAAACGGAAAACTTTCTGATAATTTCGGGTGTATTCTTATTTTTTTTTTATTAAATTCTAGGTGCTTGTCTATATTTTACTACTTTATGATACGCACTCACGCAATATTCGGTGTAATAGCTTTACACAAAATCTAAATTATAAGGAAAGCGGAGAAAACTAAAGAATAATTTATCCTGTGAAATTTATAATACCAAATTCAAGATTAAAATATTTAATTCGAATTCTTTGCCTAAATAAATTTGGAAGTTTGTAACTGATAGAAATAATAAAAATAAATTATTCAGAAAATATGAAAAACGTAGATGTAAACTGTTGCATTGTAAGAGAAAGTCGAGGAAAACCACACCTAGTTTAAAAGTTTGCTTCACGTTGAGTTAGCTGCTATAGAAGATTTAAAAACCTACCCCTAAAACTTTTGACAGTTTATTCAAATCAATTATAATTTGCAAAGTATAAATTTAAAAAAATCCCAAAAATTTGTAATTAAATTTAATAAAAATCCTTATGAGCGATGGCCACGCAATGGCATAATTAACAACATAATTAAACAATTAGTTTTTCTTTCACCAAATAAACGTAAAAATTACTGCTGTAATACTTAGTTAGTTTGTATCCAAGGAAAGTTTAAAAAATGTTGATCTCTTATCATATATTCGGATTTTGTGCCTTTTGATTTTTTTATACTGACGTTTCAGCTACTTAAATATGCATTAAGAGAAAAACTTTACGGATAATTTAGATGTTAAAAACACAGTATGCGTAATCGAGTCAAAATTCTGTATAAAAACCGATTTTCTTTGATGGAGTCAAAATGTTTCACAAGCTAAAAGAAATTTTATTGCTACTTTTAAGTTTATCTTAGCAGTTATTCAATTTTTAAAGCCACCTAATATTGATCGTAAGACATCTGAAGTAGTAGGTAACAATAAAATTGAAAAAGAAAAGATTTCACAAATTATTACAATTTTGTAAATTTTATTCAATTTTTTAATAAAAAGTGTCTTAGAAATTCAAAAGGTAATTAGTCTCTGAAAGTACACCAATAAAAGCCCTAAAACTTAACGGTAACTGACATATTTAAACTTTCTTCTCATCATGAAAGTTAGAAATTATAATAACCTAATTTTTAGATTTCTCTTTGAATTTTCACATTAATAATAAATTACTGTATGAAACGACGACTTCTGCACACTTTAAAATTTATAACACTGTTATAAGTTACTATTATATGAAAAGAAGATAAGAAAAGATCGTCAAATGCAGCAAGCAATTTTATAGTCTGATACCTTGAATATATTGATTTACAATTAAATTAAATTGGAGTTAATATAAGAAGATAAACTGAAATCAATACATAAGGACTTTTAATAATTTATTTAGAAAAGTGTGAAGATACGTCTAGGTATACTAAATTTTATGGTTCACATTTTTATTGTAAAATAAACATTATTTTCATAAAGTTTATTAAGTTATAAACAACAGCGTAGATAAGATCAACAGCTTGAAAACCGTGTCATGACAAATTTTGAAAATAAAATATTACTTTATAAGGAGTGGTAAGGCAGATCGATTATTACGTTAATTTTTTCATGTATGGCTGGATACTACACTTTTCTTTGGAAATCCTAAGCATAAAGAACAGATACATATAAATTGTTTATAACTTGATTATCTGCAGTGCAATGAATAGCATTTTCGAAGATGACAAAGAACAGATTAGTCTAAGCAAAACAACAGAGAAATAGATAGACTATATAGAGCTATGTAGCGTTCAAAGACAAGATTAAACAATTATACTGGGTAACAAAGGTATTACATCGATAGACAGTGAATATTTGAGCCATTATTGTCGTTTAGAAGATGACACTGACATGTTTATTAAATGACAGTGGAAATTCATTTCAAGAAATGTTACTAGTGAGCCTCAAATAAGATTAAAAGGTATCTAAAACAGAGGACCTATGTAGAAAAATACTATACAGTGTGTTGTAGTTTTTAAATAATTTCATAATCGTACTTACAAACAACTTCAATTCGCGTTTTACATTAACAAAACGCCTCCACGCGGAATAATTTCAAACTCGTTTGTAACGTATAGTAAATACCAACATAAACACCATAAACAAACATTTTCTTTTGTTTACATTAACAAAACGCCACCACACGAAATAATTGGAACTGCTGAAAGACGTAATGTTGCTATTGACGGTGGCGCCACCAACGGTAATGTAAAACGCGAATAAGTACCAATATTGGTGCTATTTAAAAAGAATTTAAACTTCACTTAATTACTGAATTGCTAATTAACCAAGTAAATTGCATATCCAAAATCTCTGGATATAATTTATTAATGTAGTAACAAATAATAGATAAAACTACAAGTTTCACTAGCCACACCTGTCAGATACGAACCGAATTCTAACAGATGTAAAATTTAGTATTTGGAACTGTCGAAGAATATTAATGTAAATTTTCATGTTCTAAAATTTTGGCACTCAAACTTTCAAAGGTCGGTCCCTAATCATAGAAACAAGAAATATAAAAATTAAAACCGAGGGTTAAAAAACAAGAGCAAGGGCATGCACAAATATGATGAGCAGATGATGTAAAGCGACACCCAAAGACATCAACGGATCAAGATTAATAGTATTTTGCGTTACAAGAGCAAAAAGTCATAAGTATTTTTTTTACGTAAAAAACAACAATTAGTTTGAATTTTAAGAGCATCTACCATCCATTATTGGATTTTAAACATAATAGACAAGAGAATATATCATATTTTTCAACCTCCGTTGGTGAATTGTATGCAAAATTAATTTAGTAATAATTTATACATCATTCGTGCTCCCGCGGTGCTAGTATTTAGTACTATTGTTCACTTTTGCAGTTTTTCTTTCTTAAAAAGGGAATTTTATTACTAGTATTGCGGATATGAATTTTAAAGTCGTATTTCATCGTAATAGAATATTAAACTTGAAGAGAAGATGTTTGATCTAGATGAAGAGGTGATAATTAACATTGTGAAATCAACATAATAGTTCAGTAGCTGTACAGTGTAATTAAATTAATGAAAGCAGTGTAAGATTTTTGTAAAATAATAAATTTAATATTCAGTTCCAAATTATCTCTAAACGTAAATTAAAAAAAAATTGTTAGTCCAAAATATTCAATACTTCAAAGTTGTTTTGTAAGTCCAAGCCCAGTTTGTCCATTGGTGAAACTACTGATGAATGCGACGAGTAGAAAAATTATTAACTTGAAAATAAAATTTGTAAAATTTAAAAAATTTATTATTAAAATTCCTGATTGGAGAAATAAATTTGGATAACTTTCATCAAAATTCAAGCAAAACATTTATTTTAAAAACGGTGATGATAACCAGAAGAACACGTCGTTGTCTACATTATGCTCTTCAATCTTTTTTTATTTACCATCTTTCACTACATTCTGGTACGTATATATTTTACATTTATGTAGGTACATATTTTAAAATTGAGAAAGTTTTTCAAAATTACCTGAATAATCACCAAGGAAAATTTCAAACCTATTTTCTGGGCCACTATGCGATATACACTATGCATAATAAAGATGCAGCGTAGATAATGAACAAAGTTTTGATCAATTTACAATAGAATTTGCTGATCTATTTTATTTCAGGGTAAGTTAGTACTCAGAGGTGACTGTCAATTCACATGAATAAGTAAATATATCAATGTAAAAACCGCTAAATTTTTTTGGATAAAGGACACATCATGATAGTTCTTTTATAAGACAAAATGCAAATAAATAAAACAAAATGACATATCTGGACATTCAATATATTTCTGCAAGTTGATGTAATAAAACATAATATCAGATAACAAATTGTTATTTGTGTATAAAGGTGCTAAAGTTAATGTGTTTTAATAATGTGGGTTTATTTTAGAAAGGCTCTAGCTTTAGTGAAATAACAACGTACTTAATAGAAAAAAGTTCAGAGGCAAAATGGCATAATTTTTTTCTTAAATTGAGGTTATAAAGTGAAATAGTATCGGAAATTTGGTCAAACAAAAGGAAATGACTTTCATAAAGCTAATTCCTTTTATTATGTTCTGTGGCAGTCCCCGACTGACTTCAGACAAATCCCCTCAAATTCCCTAATATAAGGGCAACATGCCTAAATTTTAAAAAATATTCACCATCTTGGAAATTCTAAAAAATTGCTATAAATTTCGTATGATTGATTGCATTGACTTCCGGTTTGCCCGGAATTGATGAAAAACAAGTAAACAAAAATAATAGAACATGATCCAACAATGAACACTTTTTTACGTAAATACCTACGGGTGAACATAATTAACGTCCAACTTGGATCTCTTTTTTTACAAGCCGAGATGTATTATAAAGTTGAAAAATACATGGAAATACAGATGAAATAAACAGGATTTTTTTAGATGAAAGGAACAAAAAAGTTTTATTTGTCTCAGTTTGAGGTCTTGCGCTGCCGTGGAAAGACAACCCAAAAGCAAGTCAATCACCAATCTGATCGTTACCTCCATCTTGTATTTCTATAGATGAGGGATATGTGTCATAATCTTTAATTTGTGTGTATATTTCTTCTTGAATAATTGCAATAGCTGCATTTAAGACTTTTTTTTCTCGCTAACAAGATTTTTCTGGCAGTTATTGTACTAATTGTTTGTTAGAAAGCGAGATGCTACTAGATGAAACTGATGCCTGTTAGCCATGTTCTCCTACGAGATGATACAATGATGGATTCCCATAGTTTACTAATTCTTTTTGGGGTAGTTTTCAGAGCATGGTGGTTCATTAAGGATAAATTCATACATTAATTTTAGTAAACCCGAAAGGTGGTAGATGATACTGCCATTTATTGGTGATGTTTAAGAAATATTAAATATGAGTTCTTACAATACATAGGTATTTTATACTATAAGTACCTATAATAGCTCTAATTTAATCAATATAATATAACTATGTATTAAGTAACTTGAATATAAAAACTATTCCCTCTTTAACATCTGACATGAATGTTCAAGGAAATGTAATATGAAGTGCAGCATAGACAGAACTCCGATAATTTTGATATTTTATTTAGTTTCTTATGCAATACTAATCATGTTGCAGTACGAGAAACCTAACATTTTAAAAAATCTGAAATATTTAAATACTAGTAATGCCTAGCATACGCGGACGATCTAGTTATAATTGTAAAAAGCCGACATGTAACTGCAAAAAATAGTAAAAAGACTCATTACGGCAGTGGAGAAAATGGGAATGCTGATAAATGAAACAAAAAGAAAATATATGGTTATGAGCGCAAAAGGCAGCAGAACTATAAGTGTGAGAGAACTTACGGTTAAAATAACTTTGAGAATGTAGAAAACCTCATCTATTTAGGAACTTTAATAACAAGAGTATTTTATATTTAATAACAAGTATAACCTCAATAGCAGCAACATAAAATAATAGTGCTGCAAGCTTAGGAGCAATACTATGTATCAAGCAAATATCGCAAAAAACAAAGATACGAATCTACAAGACAGTTATAAGACCGGCGGTACTGTATGGTAGTGAAACGTGGACATTAAATAAAAATGACAGCGAAAAGGTATTGCAATGGGGAAGAAAGATTCTTAGAAGAATTTATGGTGGACGACCAATGAGTGGAGTATGGCGCAGACTAGAGAATGAGGAAGTTATGAGTCTTTACGGAAAACCGAGTATAATTGAAGTAATTAGGGCCCAAAGGATTAGGGGGTTGGGACATGTGGAAAGACTGCCAAGAGAAAGAACGAACCGAAAAGTCCTACGACAGGGTACGATAGGTACCCAAAGAAGAGGAAAACATGAGGGCAATAGGAGTCAAAGACTGGACAGCTATAGTAAGAGACCGAAAGAGATGGAGACAAATTGTTCAAGCCATGGGTTTACTAGGCCCGTAGAGCTTTATTTTTATTTTATTAAATAGTAGTAAATTTAAATAATTGCAAAAAATAAAATAACTTAATTTATTTAAGATATAAAAAAAAATAAATTTGAAAATTAATTTATATTAAAAAAAGGAGACAAAATACGACGCCAAATACAACTTTTTTTTGTAAAATACTTTGGCTAGTTATTTTTAGCAAGAACTAGAGACGCATAACAGGGACGCCTACCTACTTTCACATGTATAAACTGTCAGATAGCGATAAAGTACGGAGATGCGTTTTAGGTTTATGCGGTATTGCTACGTAGTCGACAGATCCAGACTTAGATACTTCATTTACTCAAACCCGGCAAGAAGCTGAACTCCGTTATAGCTTGCCAAACTCCATAATTTTTCGATTCCAGTCGCCAGTCAATATTCAAAATTAGATGAAAGAGATATACAGGGTGATTCGCTTCCAAGTAATCTGTGAAGTCATTCATGCTGAACTGAGCTGGATACTAAAGGCCGGTGTGTGTCTGAAAACTAAAAAAAAAAACAAAAATAAAACTAAAATTATTTTTATTGAGAAACAAAAACGAATTTAAAAAAATAAATTTTCTTGACTTTGAATGTTGGTTTTGGAAGAATATAATTCTGTGGCATGGAACTGAAAGGGCCAATGTCACTTTTTGGCTGTTTGAGTTAGATATTGCATCAAGTCTCTTTTATTGTGAACTTGTTTATGGCAAAATGGCCAATTTAAAACTTAAGTTATAGTAGGTCTAATGAATAATTTAGCAGCCAATGTCTTACAGATATATTAAAAACTATTGGTGCTAAAAAAGCAAACGTAGACATTGGCTTTTTGAAACACAAATTATCCAATAAATATCTGTACATATAGCCTAACTAATGCCAAAAAGTTGATGAACGCAACTTTTACTATGAAGCAGTTATAAATAAAAGAATTTTTAGTAAAACCTTTAATGTCATTTATCTCAAAAGTGCATTTTATGACATTGGCCCTTTCAGTTCCAAGCCACAGAATTAACTTGATTGATTTTGAATTAAGAAACAATCTGGCACTAATTACCTTGTTACTACATAAATTGAATTAAATACTAATAAGTTAAATTTTAAATTTGTGAATGAATCCATTGTTTATATAGTACAATAATAAATGCCGCCTACCAAGAGCATTTACGTAGTATAGTAAAAGAAATTATGAAAGGAATTCATAATTTATATTAACACTTTTAATTATAAGATTCTTTTGTTTAGTTATACTTCTTAAAGTTTTACAAGATTTTGCTGTATTTAATTATAAAGTTTTATTTAATTTTAAATCAAGCGTAAAAGTTAATACAATTTGGTTGTTTTCTGCTATTATACTAGAAATATTATACTTATTAACCAAATTTATTTCCATAATATTTTTGCCCTTGTTTTTATATAAAAAACTGTTTAATTAAAAATTTTTAATCCGTTTTCTTTCTCTAAAATTAGACAAAAGTATAACTTAGATGTCATAATGTGTTCTAGACACGTAACATTATTTGAACCGATAGATAACAATAGTTTTCTTTATCCCTCAGAATCATTAAATTTTTAGGTAGAAAAGTCGGCCAGAAAAGAAAATCGCTTGAGTTTCCTGTTTAAGTTAGCAAAAGTCCTGCTGCGTATAAGTGGTCGGCTCGTCCTCCATAATGGACTTTTAAAATGTTAAATGAAAACCAAACTCGGCGTCTTTAAAAACTACTTTTATTTTGTTCTGTTACGCTATTTCAAAAATTCTTAATCCCCAGATTTTTTAGTTAAAAAATTACTTAATCTTATAATTATAAACGCTTCGCATTAAATTAGGAAGTTTGCGTGCATGAAGAGTTGTTAAAATATTTTTAGATTTGCAATGAAAAATTACATGCTAATGTTTTTTGCACGCAGTAGTTTAAAATGACCTAATAATTAAGTATAATTGGCTCTTGATGTAACGTAACGTAGGGGTGCGTTATATCGTCAAAGAAGTTTTTCTTGTTGGCACATTTGTAATTTTCACGTGTTAGCATGAAAACTTACTATAAACTCATGCGTGATAAAGTACCTTCCAAGTTTCAACCATGCAAATACGTTGGCGCTAAATTTTAAGTTTAAGTTCTTCTTAAACTTTCCTGCTTCTTCTTAACTAAAAATAAGTTAAATTTATGTGCTCCTTATGTGTAGTCTTTATTTACAACATGGTAATAATTTGTTATGTGCTAATTACTTACATATTTTTGGAAGAGCTTTCATGACGCTTACTTGTTACATAAACTATGTTTGTATGTCTTAGGTTTTGATTTATTTTATCTCGCCAGAAGAAAACGGGTATTTGTTGTATTTGTGTTAAGTTGAATGTGTTTGGTTTTTTGTTTGTAAAAAAGCATTACAACTTATTGACTGAATTCTTGCACAGAAAGTTTTATAAATATTCTGAAAGCGTCTTGTGCGTAACACAAGTGGTTACCACTTCGGTTTTGCCGAAAAAATCTTAAACCCTTTTCGAGAGAATGAAATAAGTATCTTATTTAAATTGTGTAAAATAGGTAGTATACCAAAATATATAGTACTGATTTTAAATTTTTATCTTAACATAAATAGAACATAAAGTATGTATGTAGGTAGATGTAACATGTAAAAAGGATCTCCAATCATATTTGTTCTTGACATAATAATAATATGAAAGGTATGGTAAATAATTTCAACGATCACAATGCACTCGGGAGTTCTTAAGACGTCAACTGTCTGTATGTGACACTCCAACATTGTAATACCAATTCTGGATAACATTGTTTACAATCTTACATATTACAGGCCATTTTAGCATATGACGATGTTGAACGTATCATTACTATCATATTAAACTCATATATAGATATTCTATATTATATAGTATAATTTATTAACCAATCAGAATAATAAAACATATTTAACGGCAAGCCAGGCAAATTTATATAACATTGTGATTCAATAATAATTACATAATTAGGTACATAAATTATAAATTGGAAACAAAATAAGCAACATCTCAATCTAAATTTAGTTTATATTTCATTAGTTATCTATACTGTAAAAAGTTAGTAAGTATTTCCAAGGGTACTTCGAAACTTTTTGCAAAATATATACAACACAAACTAAAGCATAAAGATGCATTTTCTGATAAACATTTGTTTGCAAGAATCGTTCGAAACTAAAATCAAGAAGAGAAAGAAATGCATTTTTGAGTAATAAATGTAGAATTTACATCTTTTATAATTCCCCAGGTTACAATATTACAAGGAAATGCAGAAAAATGCACTTTTATAATATAAAGTATAAAAAATAAAAAAAAAATATAAAATAATAATAAAAATTAATTTTTATAATAAAATTTTATAATTTTATTATATACTAAAATAAGTAGGGGAGACCGGGGCTAGTTGACTATAGAGGTTAGTTGACTAATTGTTCAAAATTTCTAAATGAAATATTAGATTGGGCTCAAAGTACGATATTCATTTATCTGCATGTCATACCTACCATTATTATGTATTATGGTGATAAAATAGTGCAAGTTGCGTTTTTAAGATTTAGAAATCTAAAAACATCGACGGTAAGTAAATATTTTTGTTCTCAATATTTATTAATTTATTTCGTATTTGTAGTCTTTGTTGTATTTTTACTTATATTTTGTGGAAATATGCAATATTGACCATGATTTAAGACATATTATTGGTACCGGTGCATGTAACTTTTTGACATGCGGTACTTAAAGTTTTAAAATAGCGAATGGGGTTTATTGACTAAGTAGTCAATATTATTATTATAATTAGTTTTGTATACGATACCTCTCATTTAGGTATTATTAAAACGTTAACCAACTATATTTTTACAGGCATAAACATGAAAACTTATAAAGAAAAAACTGATAAAGGAAAAACACTAGCTGATACTATTCAACGAGCAGAGATTTACTTTTGCTGTATTTTTAGTTATCTGTTTAATTATTATTATGTTTAATTATTTAAGAAATTAAATGTTCTTTTTTCTATTATATTAATATTATTTCATTTCTTAAGCACTTTAATATCAAAACGGAATTGATAAGTCAACTAACCCCGGTCCCGGGGCTAGTTGACTAACTCTACCTGCTGCTTTAAATATAGTAAATAATTTTATCTGGGTAAAATAGAAGCAATCTAATATTTAAAATCAAATTGAGAAAGACATATACGACCTACTCGTACATCTAAAATCCAAAAAATGTTGTGTAATAAAAATATATATATAAAAAGTTAGTCAACTAGCCCCGGTCTCCCCTATAGTAATTTTAAATTAAATACGCTATTTACTATTACCCCTTTTGTATATTAATAGCTCCTTCTTGAAATCATAAGTAGAATGTAGCTAAAAATACAAACACTGCACATAAAATAACTTAAACTAAATCATTTGCTGTGCATCGAATTTCTTTGAATTAATCAGAGTAACTAATTCACAACCACTTAAATACACTGTTACAAAATGTATTACTTTTTTTTTTGCAAAATTGTTGCCTCAGAAATTAAACTACTAAAATTGTTAACCAACTGACATTTGGAATGTCACACAAATTACGTTATTTATTTTGTTTATTCTGATCTTGCTGGTAACCCTCAGATGCTTCGTGTATTTAATTTTCCAACTGAAAATTTGATGCTTTTAAAACTTGACTTATTTTGAGATTGTGTTGATAGCCAACCCAAATTCCCGACTAAAACAGTATTTTTGAATTCAAATTCGTTAAATTTTAATCTGAACCTCGATGCTTTTAATTAATTTTTTTTTAGTATAATTCAACGATTTTTAGTTAATTATGTGTTAATAAAATAGCTCTAGGCAATATAATTTAGTAATCCATTGCTAAAGCCGCCAATGAAACTACTCACTCTGAATTCATTAATAATGAAAACAATTAATTCCGAATCGGTTATTTAAACATTAAAGAGTATTATATAACGCGTTTATTTTGAATTTTCTGTATATTATTAGGTGCTTTGAACATTAACATTCAGCACTTTGAAGTTAATTTAAAAGTAGGTACAAAAATAAAATCGAATAAATTCAAATTTGCAAATTAAACAAAAATGTCAAATAAAATCGTATTTGGAACAATTCTGTGTTTGCAAATCAAAACATAATTTAAAAAACCGAATTCTCTTAGCGCAAAGTCTAAAAATTTCTGTTACGAAAAAATTACAACTTTTTCCCTATTATCTTATTTATTCATAAAATTAATTATCAAACTTTCTTTGCTGTTATTTTTGTATTAATTAACAAGTAAAACATTGAAGATTAATTAAGTTACAGAATAGAAAACCTTTGAAAAACATTCTGATAATATTTAATGCGCATTGTTATTTTTAATATTAATTTAATAATTAGATAAAATCTCTTGACTATATTTAATTGCTTTATTGAAAGTGTACGAATATAGGTATTGAAAGCCGAGTGGTGGTGGAAGTATTGATTCATTAATAATTTAATTTTATAAATTTTTTATTTGTACTTTAAATGAGTTAAATCTTCCTATTTTTGAAAACCCAATTGTGAACTCTAAATGCGGAAATATAAATAAATTATTGCAACCTATATAAGGAATATCGGTAGACAAGGGCAAATAACCCTTTAAATTTTTAAATATAAATTCCATTAACGCTCTATACGTTGCAATTATGTCATTTTTCAAATTTTTGTAACTGTTAAAAACAGTCCGGAAGTTGACGGTAAAAATCGTCCATATTTTCCAACTATTAAAAACTCATTAAAATATTCATAGTTACTAGGTACATAAAAGTAGAATAATAAATAGATACATAAATTTTGATAATTCTTAGTACTATTGCTTTAAATATTCAGCATGGCCCTTCTTACATTTTTAAATTTTAATTTTGTGAACGTATAAACGAATTTTCAATTTATGTTTTATTATTTTATGTGGTCATGTTTTATTAAAGCCCTACTATATTATGTTCTCGAAATTTTTATTTTGCTAAAAAGTCCGGCATAACATGAAATTCAAAATTTATTGCCACATAAATACATATACTACCAAAACTAAAGATGGAAATTCTAAAAGAAAGTTTTGCTACTTTTATTTTTCGAGATAGTGTTTTTATATCTTTAGCATAAATTTTTATATTTGCTTTTTTATTTATTTTTACAGTGGTTGCAAACGATGTCTTTATGATCGCACGCAAATTTTCCAAGACCTCACAAGTGAAAAGTTTTAGAGTTGTTAAAATTTATTTTTACACGATGCACCCGGTTTTATAAGGGCACAAAAATTTACTAAAAAAAAAAACTGTTTGCTTGTTATATATTATATTTGTTCCTACTGGCACATCACGTTTTTTAAAGGAAATTTTAGAAAAGGGTTAAGAAATAAACATAACATTTGAATCTGACAAATACTTGCAATTTTCAATAGCAATATTTAGTTGCATTTTGCAGTACGAGTAATAAAAACTTTATTTTCATAGGTTAAATAAATTTTTAGGAGGAGAGTTCTACTTAAAGTTAAGTTAGCTAGTAAATTTTGTTTATAATTTCAACATTTTCTTAGTTGGTCAAACTAATAAATATCGAACCGGTTATTACATCCACATCTTATCGATGTTAACCGCTAGGCTGAGCTAAGAAAGTTCACAATTCGAACCCAAAACTGTGGTTTGGAAAATATTAAAATTTTATTGTCTTATTAAATTTAAGGAATTAGTAATTTATTTTCTTTTACATTCCAATCTTCTATTTACAGCATTGAAAATTAATGAAATTATTTAAGATTGAATTTGATATTCACTGACAATAATTCTCTATAATTTACGAGGAAAATGTTAAAAAAAATGCGCCTACAGAAAACTTGTTAGGACTAAACCCACTAAGTCTCAGATCAAAACCCCGATCCAAAATTTAAACAAATAAAGTATAAAAACAATCTTTCAATTGCGAATTTTCCGTTTCCTCACCAGATGAGTTCAGATTTACCTTAATTTGAAATAAAAGCTAACATCGTCAATCTTAAATTTTTTTAAGAAGGTAACAAAAACATAAAATTTTGTTTATGTTGTTTTAGTTATTTAATCTAAATGACATGAAATGTTAGTATTTTTTCCAAATTTATATTATAATTACCTATTATTTAATCTCATATATCTATCTGAGAAGTTTTAATGAAAGGGAAACCTATGTTATCTTTTATAAGCAATTACATGCTTTTTCAAAAACATTACGATATATTAAAAAAAAAATTAAATATTTCAAGAACATAATTATAAAAGTTATCTATGTTATCACTTTGCATTTGCAGAAAGTTGTTAAACTTTATTACAAATGAGGATACTTTTAAAAATAAAATATCAAAGCGAACAGATTTCTTTATACTTTTTAAACTATGCAAAATGAATTATACGCTTTTTAATTTATTTAAAATTTTTTTAACAATATTATCTCTCCTACGAAAAGTTAAATTCAAATTCCTTAAAATTAATTAAAATATTTCCTCTTTTTATATTATTTCCCTTTACCAACTTATCGATTGTAGAATCTACAGGTTTCGGAGTTTCTATCAGATATTTTATATATTCAACAGATTTCATCTCATATTATAGCGCTACTTTTTAGTAAAGCTTTCAATCCTATCTAAGTTTTTGAAATTAATCGCAGTAGGGAATACTGTTCTTTGTAGGTACTAATGTTTTTTAGTTTTACTTGTAATTCAGTCAATTAAGGGTAGTAAAACATAAAAGCTAATTGCATGTGTACCATACTTTATGATTTGTTAATGTAACCTAGAATTAAATGTATACACCTGCTAATTACTTGCATTTCTACTTCAAATCATATTACCTGCGATAAAAATAAAACAACGGTAATTTTACATAATTCACACGCAATTTTGATTTAAAAAATGTTTGTAGGTACATTACAATATTTTGATCTTGCTTTCAGTCACCGCTAAAATTGTAGTAAATGGATTATTTTTCACATACAATTTGCAGAAGGGACCAAAAGTCTGAATATAATCTGATATTATCTCTTCTAGGTTATTTCCATTGGAAATAAACAGTTACAATTTCAAAATATTTTATAGGTTTATATAACTAGAGAGTCACCCATCTTGAAAGAAGGTGAACTGTCAGTTGTTTCGAGGTTCAACCTACCTGTAGTTCTGATTTTTAAAATCTGCGCTACGTTTTTGTTCGAATCATGATAAGCTTATGAGAGGAGGTTAGACTAGAAGTAATTACTTAATTCTATAAAAAAAATTAAACACAAAAAATGATGATACCCGATTGGATTTTATTGTGGAGGGCAAGATAAACTTCCATACACTTGGGTCTTTAAAGATGGTCCAACCACAGTTATCCGCTTCCCGCACCACCGGTGCAAAATCTGAATTAAATAAAAATCAGAGCACAAAGGGTTAAACTTAATAAGTTATATTTATAATTGCACAACGAATGTTGTAAGCATAAAATTAATTAATTAGTCAACATTATCATCATTCAGTATTTAACCATATCCATCATTCCATCATCAGGTGTAAAGCCTTCCCTAATAAAAAGGGTTGTTATATAACCACAACTATTTGTAGACTTTTTAGATCACACCACAAATACATCCATATTTGATTTACACTAAACTGTTGATCTTTATTATTTATTACATAATTAATTACTAATAATTAGTAACTACCACCCAAAGGCAGATCTGTAATTTAGTTGGTGTTTTAAATATTCTAAATGCTAACGTTATTAATCCAGAACGTGGTGTCAATGTCCACCGTGATAGTCTTATGAAATATGACATATTATCAACGATAATGACTTTTATGGGGAACAATTTCCAAATCCTGTGAAATAACTAGCCTCGAAATTATTATAAATAAAATTCACGTTTACTCGCTTTAGGTGCTAAAATCTGCCTCCTAGATTATTTGATAATTCGGTACCAACTTTCCATATTCCATAATCTAGTAACGTTGTTACTATTCAATAGTTATGAAAGCTGAGGATTTGAACTCATAGACTATAAGCACGATGAACACTGCCCTAGATGTATCTATGGTTTAACAAAAAATTGAAACCAAGACACAAATAAATTTAAGCTCAGACAAGATTTGGACATCGAAGCTTTGGATCCACAGTCCACAATTGGCAATAATAAACCTAAACATATTAGAGTCCACAAAGTCTCGATAATGGATAGGTATGCAAATACGAAATCTTAAAGATTCCAAGCTCATCAAAATACTTTTCAGATGTTTTCTTTTTCCTCTTGATTTAGAACAAAGTCCCATTCTAGAAAAACAATGGATCTTATATTTTTCAGAATCTTAGAGAGAATCGTTAGAGACTAAATAAGTGATTTCTGGATTCTGCATTTGTAGTTGGGGATAAGATAAACCCAGACGTACTTAGGTCTCTAAATCGAGCCCCTTGTACTACCTCTGGTTTTCAGTTTTACCCCGATTCTATCACTACTCGAGCCTCTCCAGCTGTAGAATGAGCTCGAGGATTTTGGCAGGTTGAGTGTTACTGATTCTAGCCATGTCGGGCCTTTATGTTGCCATCGTCACTTTGATGTTTTTTAACCCAACAGAGAGAAAGAACATTTTAGCTAAATATTTGATTCAATATCTGGATACAGTCAAGCACCAGACCAGAGGCAATGGAAGACTTGAAACAAAAACTGCCCTTTGAATCTCAACCCCTAATGAGAGGGTTGACCAAAATAGAGACCAGAGTGTGTTGCAATCCGGAGAGAACCTCTCCAGTTTGTTTGCCACGATGTTAAAGACCAGCTCACAATGATTGCGTAGGCCAGGTCGTGAATTCTGAAAATAAGGGTAGTTTGGGGGAAGCTCCAATGAAACACAGGAATAATATAGAGTGCTTTTAATGACAAAATAATTGAGGGTGTTATCACTATTTCAGCAATTGCAATGTGTGGCTGTGCTCAATAATACGCAAAGCATAAAAATTGAAAAAACTACGGTTCACAATCACAAGTGTACCCACTTCAAATAGACAAGTTCCATAAAAAAATAACCACTAAGGGTTACCACAAAATGAATACAAAAAGCCGAAATTGACACGTCGGTCACACAAAATGAAAAAATTAGATTACTTACGTGAGCGCTTGGTTAGTTTACATAATTTTTGATGACAGATCTTCTTTCCAAACGAGTAAGACGTGTATGGCTTTTTCAGGTGAAAATGCTGGAATCCTTGTCAATATAATCCGCAGGCAACAACTGACTAAACCCTCGCGAATGAAAAACTCTGCTCGCTGATTTTGATGCAGCTGGACCAGTGAGAGACGTTGATATGGGCTGATAGACGGAACCATCCAAATGATAAGAAGATTTCCAAAAATCTATCTTCTAACAAAAAGATGAAGTTGGTAATGGTTTTGTTTTTCGGTTGGTAAACACAACACCAAAACGTAGTTCTCCGTGTGAGATCGAAAAGAATCGCCAGTATGCGCCTCAAATCAAGAATTGCGTAGTAATTTGCGCAGCAAGAAAATCAGTCTCCCCGGAAGTTTTGAACATGTGTCTTCAAAACACACAGTAGCTGAGCGACAGATGGACAACAGGTCACACACGAGCTTGGCACAATAACTATGACTTCTGAATACTTTATATTCGTCCAATTCAATAATATCGGCACTCAAAATTGTTGACCACAATTTAACAACTACTTAGTTCAGTCACTCTCGGGGAACCGCCAAGTTCAACCCACCAACCTTTGCAACAAAAATCCCTGCATTCAATTTACAACGCATGCATAAGAATACTTGCATTAAATAAAAATGCAGGATCGGATCGAGGAATATCGTGAAATGAAATGAAAAGTAGAACCACGTAACAAATGAAAAAATTTGTTACAGACTAATCTCTGGATTTGGTGTAAAGAGGACGCTTTTGTTACCTGTTTGGTTCTGGGTCACCATACAAAGATAGCATAAGTCTGCCACCTGCTGTATAGAGCCAGAGGGTGATCTTAGGAGACAGACTCCATGACCTAACTATTGGTCTCCGACACTACCAGAACACCAGCTTTGCTTTTTCAAGTTTTATTTGTAAATGTTTCTTCTAGTTCAGCTTCTTGTCAAGTATTATTAACTTTTTTGGCTAGTTTTAGAAGAGTGCCTGTTAAGCTGAGCATAACCATTACCGACAGCTTTTTCTTTGCCGGGTTTACTGAGAGAGGTGTTCTTTACACCATTAGTGATTATTTTTAGAAGAGAAAAATGTTTTTGGATGCTTATTTTGATTTCACAGTTGGAAAATTTGACATGGAGGCTGTGATGACGCTTGTTGATGATATAATCGACTATTTAAAAAAGGGGTGAGCTATTTTCTGGGAAGGGGTATTTCTTGTAACTTTTAACTCTTCATTTTTCAACTTTTTGCATTTTTGCTTTCCAAAAAGTGAAGATTATAAAAAATACTAGTGTAGTTCTTGGATGTAAGGAAGACTTTTGGTTTATGCATCTCATGAGATTCTGTTCTATGCGTACAATAATTATTGTAGAATTCTATTATTTCTGGGTCCGACTCCATTCTTATTTATTCCTATGTTACAAACTACTATTGATTTTTTTTCAATTTAAATAGACGATTTTTCCACATACAATTTTTACTTTAAATGTTTTATGATAAAATGGAGAACAAGCAAATTTTTCATAACTTAGTAACGAAAATAGTCAAGAATTATTTTGAGTTTACTGTCAAGAAAAAGAAATGATTTTAACAATAGAAGACTTGTCTCCTAAGATTTACTGTGATTAGTTGGCAAAGAAGGTGCAATTGGGAAAATACGCGTTTGAATCTTATTGATGTACCTACCCATAAAATTTCGTCTTTATTAATCATTGAATTACGTCAGAAACTTTAATTAAATTTTGATTGTTAAATGGAATTAGTTGTATTTTTAAAAGTTGACACAGCATTGATTATTCGTCAAATGCAAAATGTTACTAAAATTTACTAAAAATAATTAAAAATGAAAGATTTAAGTGATAATAATTGATCGAAGTGAGCAATTCAATATTGACAAAATGTTTGTTAGCAGAGACTTCAGTTATAATATTAAATTCAAAACTTTGTGACATGTGACGTTCTTTTAATCTATTTTTATCGAGTCTTTTATGAATTGGAAACACCTAAGACCTATGAAAAAGCTAAAGATCTTTAAGATGAGGGCATATAGGAGAATTCTAAAGATGTTGTAGACGCAGAATACTATGGTTACAAAATCTCAGCGAGTGGTTTGGCTGTTTCTCTACTCAATTGTTTGAGCAGCAGCCTTCAATATTTAGATAATCTTTGTGATTATCAACTTTCGTAGCGGAGATGGTACTTGAACAAGAAGAAGACTAACGGCCGGATTCATAGACGATGAGTTACTTATACTTAAAACGCTACTTACGAAAGTGTCCCTTGAGTAGTGAGTAACCGATTTTTATCAGTGCATTTCATAGTCGCTACTTCGTGAATACTCGGGAAAGTAATACTTAGACCACTTTGGACAGGGATATTTGCGAGATATTTGGTAACTTTTACTAATTTATGTCAGTTTCGTTTGCATTCACATATAACCTAAGTGTTTTTGTTACACAGGGTAGTTTAAAATTAATTTTTTATCAAAATGGATGATTTTTATGAATACGTAGAAATGGTAGAAGAAGTAGAATTACGACCATATCGCCCACCAAAGCGATATATACGTGATCGAAGTAATCCCATCGAATATTTTCCGTTGTTGATTTTTGTGCGCGCTATAGGTTTTCGAAAGGAATTGTGACTTTAGTTATTTTACCCCTGATGGAACAGGATTTAAGATCAGATAGTAATCGTAGTACCCAATAAGTCAAAAACACACACAAAAACACTCAATAATTTCAAAATACGCAATTTAAAAATTAGCTGTCAATATCAGTTACTCAAGTAAGCTCGCTTCCTTACTTGAGTATTTCAGAATGTTCCCGCCCCCTAAGTATCGAATATGTGTCTATGAAATACAAATTCGATACTTACTACTTAATACTTGGTACTTGTTACTTATTACTTGTCTATGAATTCGGCCGTAAGTAAAATTTATGAAGAAATTTTTATATAAAAAAAAGACATTTTAAATATAAAGTTGGTCAAAAACACTTATGACCGTTTGGAAAGATATAAATAGAACATCAAAATAGATAAGAGTGAGTTAATAATTAAACTTAATTTTTAGGTATCCTAGTTATCTGCAAAAAGTTTATACAGTGAATGATAAATTTGTAATTGTTAACAAAAGCAAGTTTTGATCCAATTTGGAAGTTATAATTCAGTAAACAATCGAATAAGTTGAATAAAGTACAGCATCATTATAACCATATTAGTAAATGCTAGTGTAAATTTTGGTTTTTATCTATTGTTGTGCACTAGTTGTTTGTTTTTATCTTATTTCGATTATGGAAAATTACAAAATCTGTTCTGTTTTCTTATTCGGAACATCATGCGAATAGAATATGTACTCAGCTTGTGACCCTTCGCCATAATTTAGATCAAACTAATTCTTTGACAACAGTCAAACTGCAAAATGACATCAGCCATTCCAATTCCTGGTTCCAAACAAACTAGCAATCGAATTGTCACAAAACCACCCTTTGCCTCAAAAAATGAAACAAGGTCAGGAGGCTTCTTGATAGATTTTATATTTTCATAGAATTCTCTATCTCTATTTGTTTTATAGTTATTTAGTGTATCCAAACTTTTGGACCACCCTGAATGTTGAAAAGAATTTGGCTTGTAAGCAATCATATTATGTTTTTCCGCATTTTTAGCCGAAATTCTTTTTTGTAAGTCTCTTGAGTTTCAAAAGTGCTTAACTGTAATCATCTTTCTAATAGTTAAAGACGAGCAAATTTAATATTACAATTTTTTTACCCCAAGCTTCACTCATCTCAATGACGTTATACTGATTGACGTAATCTTATTGATTTGTATGTTAGTGACAACTATCAATTACTTTCAGTGGCTTGATTTTTATAAAATAAGGTTCTTTCAACCAATTCTTAATATGAACATCAAAAAAGTTTTTAATTAAATAAACTAAAAAATACATAAAAAATGATATAAATTATTATTTAAATTTTTTAAAGCTCACATAAAGTACAAATATATCGTGTCCATGCCGTAAAATTCATTGTCTAGTGAATTGGAATAGGGTTTTCACAAAACGAACAAAGAGTTTGTGCATTGGTATACGAGCACATTACATCTTTGGGATTTTAACGTCAATTTTTTTTTGTTAGAAGCCATTAACTTATACGATGCCGTAGGGGTAGATATTTTGGAACGTTTTACTTGGTTCCCTTACTACTAAAAGTGATAGGTATAGAAATATTTTTAATTAAACCCAATTTTATGTTATCCCATTCGCTTGTAAACGTATGTTTTGCTAAATTTAGACCTAAACTTTAAACTAACTTAAATTGTAGGTGTTGTTAGGTTGTTTAAACGTCAACTTTTAACTTTTAGTTAATCAATGTGTAAAGTTTTTAATTGGTTTAGCTCGAGTCGTTTGATTTTCTATCAAGTCGTTAAGGGTGGTTTGGTAAGATAGTACAGTAATTATAGAAACTTTTGATGCATGCTTAAGTTGAACAGAAAATTGTTAGGAGAGATAATTTTATCCAGACGTCATATGGCTACGGTACCTTCTGTGGTAATTCTTGAAATGTGACATCTACATAACTTTGGTAAGCGATAGATTTACGAAAGTAGCTAACCTACTGTTAAAAGCTTTCGATAAGTCTTTTTTATACCTGCCAGCTCCTTTTTTTATTTCCACTTTGACATTGGCAGCGCTCCAGCTTTCTTTAGACAAATTGCATTTAAAAAGTTGTCTCATCTAAGAAAAAGTAAGTTAAGCTAACTTTAAGCTATTTTAGAAGCTAGGTAGCTTATAAGCTTCAGTTACGTATTTAGGAATAGTAGCTAAGCTACTGGCCAGCTTTGGTAACAAGGAAAATTCAGTGGAAAGAATTCAGTACAAGTAGGTATTACATTGAGGACCAAATTACTCAATATGTTTACCTTTTCAGGTTTGCAACCAATTTATTTATTCCATTTTTTAAAATGTGCTAGCTTACCAAAAATATCATTCGATACATGTATTTTTTATATTTCTTGGTTTCTTTATTTTTAACATTTGTTGTTTACTTTAAAAATATTGCAGAGCCTGATTTATATTTATATTTTTATTAAAAATTATACGTTATAATGAACACGTAAACATTTAATAAAAGCGTAGTGCAGCAACATCGCATAATGGTTACCATAAATTTACTGAAATAACCATATTGTAGCATATTCGACTACATATTAATGATTTTAAAGTAATCGTATGTACATACACGTATGTTCTTGGTAATTTACATCGTTCCCGACATTAATATAGAAACAAGCAACTCGATTACAATATTCGATAATATACTTGTAAATTCCCAACTTTCCCATCCATTAATTACTGGTTCAGATTTTCTCTTGGGAATATCATTTCCTTTTAAGTAAGTTAAATCAAACTTGCAAAACAAAAAATTTTCTTAAAGGTACAATCTGTAATTTATTATTAAATTTTCATCCTGTTTATAATTGATTGCCTAAGCAATTTTAAGGATAACTTAAATTTTATGAAACACCTCACAAAAGCAATTATCTATTTCGCCAAAATTAAATTGTAAATCCAGAAGAGGTATTATTATTATTTATACATTTTTTGAATAAAATAATAACGTCAATTTTCTGGCTCAATTATTGGTTGTGTTTATCTTATATTTTCCTTGCTATACTTTTCTTCAAAGTTTAGTGAGAATTTAATTAAAAGTTTTGTTTTACACTTCATGAATAAGAATATTCGTTAAAAATTTAATCAAGTCAATTATCAGTTATATTTTTGAATTTTAACTATCAAAGTTGGGGGCGTCTGTTTGCAAAATTTTATAATTAACAGACGAGACGTTTAATTTAATTAAAATTAATTAAATTTCTTTATAAGTTGCAAAGCTCACTCGTTAAACAAAATGTAAAAATTTTTTGGGAGTTAATTTGCTTCTTTTAGGTGAAAAGTGCTATCCAGGTGTACGCACTACAAAAATGGTATTTTTACGCAAAGTATACCTTAAGCAAATCATTCGTATACTTCATCTGCATAAATTAATTAGCAAATTAATTAAATTTTTGTTTAACAGTAGACATATAGGAACGTGGTAAAGCATTTAATAGTTAAATTACGAGTAACCGTGGAAAACAGAATTAGTAGGCCTCATTTAGTTCTTATTTTGTTGCTGTCGGTTAAATATCCTTTTATTAAATGAGCAAAATTTAATTATGAATAGTGGATTGGTTACGTATACAATAATTAACTAATGATTTATTAATGATTATTTCAGATGCTAAGTTTATTTCTATTAAAAAATAATGAATTGAGGATTAATTTATCTAGGTCCTAGTAAATTACCAACTTTCAAAATCATGTGTAAGTTGACAAATTTCCAATACATATAAATTTAACTTTTTTTGTCGGTTTTCTACATCCAGTCTTTGAAAAATTATGGAAATACTGTCAAGTATCGCTTCTTGTTCTTATAGTAATTATTTTTTGCTGAAACAATGTCAATGAAAATTAATAAAATAAACAAATGAGTCGTCGTATGAAGGCGAACTCACGAAAAAAGTATTTCAATTTTTCTACAATCTTGGTTTATATGATTTTTGAAAACCCCTTACCTATCCCAACAATCAGAAGCACGTGATATTTTTTTCGATTTTTAAAATGATGAAACTATCCAAAAGTGCAAGAAAGCGTTACGAACAGACAGATATATAGAGTTTTCTGCAAGGTTCTTATGTTTATTATTTGAATACTACTTAATAGATTCTTTACCTCAAATTCAGACACCAAACTTAGAAAGAGTAACAATAAAAATTCATAATACAAGTGTTTGTATAATATTATGTACAAGTGCAATACAGAAGAAACATACCATGAGAGTTTTGTAAATTGAAAGTGCATTAAAATTCAAGCACTGTGAGATCTTGCACTATATTAAATAAATGAGACAGGTACGGATTTGCATTCTAAATTTAATGCTTGGAAAATTCAATCAACATATTGCGTGTTAATGTTTATTTTTACTTGTAATAAAATAATGCATAATGTTCTATTATTATCCATATTATAATCAATTGATACTTAAATGGAAGGTCAAATTAAGTATGACCAACATAATAAATTTCTTTTGGATTACAAAATATTTAATTTTCGCCTTGGCACTTTTTCTTTTATTTCATAAAATAATAAACACATTTTTAAGCAGTGAAAATTAATACAATTATAAATGAAAAACCTTTTCTTTAATAATAAAAGTTCATACTTTGCAAACTCTCAGTTTAGAAATCACTGCCTTAGCGAATAAAATTATTTCACTATTTTTGTAGTGTTCGAATGCGAGGTGAACTGTTTCAAACTTGAGAAAAGTCAAACTTTCTTATTACAAAGTCTTCGTGCTTTTAAGCCGGCGCGGCGGTTTCCCAAGTTGATAAATTGCCACTACTACTATTGGTACTATTTACCTCTTCAAAAACTACACTCTCTTTTGGTTTTAATTTTTTACTGGTTTGGTAGTATTAACCAAGTTTAAAATACGTTAAAACAAAATTTTTATAGCTGACTCTTCTCCAAAAAATTACCCCTTTACGATTAAAAATTTTCATTATTTTAGCAGAATTTATAGATTTAACATTGATAAATTTGCATAGTTTCAAAATTTTTTACAATTTAACTCCCTCAAAAACTGCTCCTTTTTGCTTAAATTTATTTTCGTTATTCCGGCCGTTAAATTAGGTGTTTACGTCCTGATTTAAGGTACGAAAAGTGTCTTTTTACGTCCTAGGACGTAAAAAAGGGGGGATTATGTAATAAAACATGATATATTTACGCAAAACATCATTTATTCGGATGAAAATGTTTAATATTTATAGCGCAATTCGAAAATAACGCACCTCTTGATTCTTCTTTGTTCTCTTCGCTGTTGTTTGAAGAATGCGCCCGAAGATGCCCGTTCTTTGATTGATTTTGACATTGTAACACTTCACAACACACACGTCTAAAATTTTTAAATTTGAAATTTTGAAATTCAGAATATGATTCAATACCTCACCACAGAGACAAACTTGACAAATGACTTGCAACCTTTACGCCATCTATCGATAGTTATCTTAGAGCTATTATATAAAATCGCGAATTTTGTAGGATATTTTCCCCAAAATAACGAAAAGTTGTTGACTTTGACTCTGACGTCAGGGTCGCGAATAAAATGAATGATTACCAAACCAATCAGAAGAGCCAGATTTCCATTTTCAATACATAGCTTCTTACCACAATGTTGCGAATAAAAATAAGGTAGTCCCGTTATAACGAAAAGCAGTTTATGTCACTCGGACGTAAACTGATTTTACATCCTTGTGACGAAAACTACTATTTCTATTACTGTAATATTTACAAGGTTTCTTGTTTTTTATTTACCCAGTATATTTACAATCTGTAAATTTCTTTAACATTTCTGTAACATTTCTTCACAAAGATAATACCATGTTAGATATAAACCCATGGCTTATACTGTTACAACCTTAATTTATTAAATTATTTATGTATAGGGTAAGTTAATAGTCTGCATCAATGCTTACAGTCTGAAGCTACGTATTAATTAAGTCTGGGGGTTTGAATCTTTTTAGTCTTTGTATTTGTATATCAAGTTGATTATTCATTAAGTTAATTGTCAATTGGTTTGGATGTTCACTAATCCTGTCTTTGTACTTGGCACTAAGGACCGTACTAATAGTCGAGAATTAATTCTCGGATCAATCCTAGATCCATCAATCCTAGATCGTAACAACGATCTTGGCGTAACAAGTCCCGGCGAAGTCCCGGCTTCGAGTAAGATCGGTGAATTCTAGATTTAATCTTAGATTTAGTAATATATCTAGTAATATTTAGTTAGTTTCTATTTATAACTATTATTGGTATCTATTTTATAACCATATTTTTTATTTTATTAATAATTTTTAAAAAAATTTTAATTTTTAATATTATATCGTCGTTCCTGTTCAGTTCCAATAATAAAAGTATTTAAAAAATTATTTAATTATTATGAGGGTTAATACACTCTGACAACATAGCAAACACGCATGCGCCACATTGATCCGAGAATTAATCTTGGTCAGAGCAAGATCGTTTTTCGAGGTTCAATATTGATCTCGGATCGTGTTGAATCCAGGATTATTGCGACTATTGGTAGCATTTTTGAGCAATCCGAGAATTAATCCGTGATCTCGGATTGATCGTCGACTATTATGCCCGTACTAATAGTCGAGGATCAATCCTCGGATCAATCCTAGATCTAGCGATCCTAGATCGTAACAACGATCTTGGCGTAACAAATAGTCCCGGCTTCGGGTAAGATCGGTGAATTCTAGATTTGATCTTGGATTTGGTAATATATCTAGTAATATTTAGTTAGTTTCTATTTATAACCATTATTAGTATCTATTTTATAACCATAATTTTTTATTTTATTATTAATTTTTAAAAAAAATTTAATTTTTAATATTATGTCGTTGTTCCTGTTCAGTTCCTATAACAAAAGTTTTTAAAAATTATTTAATTATTACGAGGGTTAATGCACTATGACAACATAGCAAACACGCATGCGCCACAATGATCCGAGGATTAATCCTGGTCAAAGCAAGATCGGTTTTCGAGGTTCAATATTGATCTCGGATCGTGTTCAATCCAGGATTATTACGACTATTGGTAGCATTTTTGAACGATCCGAGAATTAATCCTTGATCTCGGATTGATCCTCGACTATTAGTACAGGCATTAGTACGGCCATAAATGAGCTAATTTCCTTTTTAACCGATGGGATGGCAAGATCTTTTTGAATAATCTCGTTTGGTACAAACATATTTCTGAGCAACTTTAACAAAAAAATTTTAAACAAGATTTTGTTTAAAATTTTCCAAGAAATCCAGAAAAAAGTGTTTAAGAGTTTTTTTTTACTATTTTTGCAGTGTTTACAAGTTTCACGGTAAAATATGCGTTTACAAAGTTTCAAACAAAAAAAGAAAATTTTTTATGTTTTATCCGCTCCACTCTCAAAAATCATTCTTTTTATTTAGAACTGTTTTACTATTTTTGTAATAAAATATTCAAAGGTAAAACAGTGATAATCTGATAATATTTACCATGTTGCTGGCCCCTCTCAAAGATTACTCTTTGTGACTACAATTTTTTCACTATTTTTACAATATTCACAGATTTTAGACAAAAGGTAACAATTTAACCGCTTCAAAAACTACTCTTTTATGTTTAGAATGTTTTCACTATTTTTTTAGTATTTAAAAATTTAATTAATCTTTAAAACTTTAATTAAAACGAGTTATAAATGATTCAAAATCAAATAAATTATTTATTAAGCTTTCGGAAAATTTCACTTGTATAATATTGTTCCGATGAAGGAACGGTTTAGTTTCCGAAAGCTTAATGAATAATTAATTGAATTTGAATTATTTATAATATAAGATTATTTAATACCAACGAGTTAATAAAATAATATTTTAAAAATTTAACACTAATATTTTATTTACCAAATTTTAAAAGTTTTAAACAAATATTTTGTTGTTTTACCCTTATCAAAAATCACCACTTAACATAGTGATTTCATAACTTTAAGCTTTTAAATAATGCAAAAATTTTTAATCGGCAAAAAATGCATAAATATAATTAATAAAATAAAAGCTTTTTAAAACCTAATAAAACGTTTAAGTTTTAATTTATTATTTTTTGTTGTGATAAATTAGTTACTCGAGTATTAAGGTTAATCATCAATAGTCGATAAATTTTTCTAATAATGAAGCGAATAATAAATTTCCGTTTCAAATAAACTAGTAATAATAAGCTGTAGGAATTTATAAATTTTATTTATTATGTATATAGGTTTAGTTTGGAATAAAAGCATAAAATTACACTTAACCTAAACTTAACATTAATCGAGGAAAACTTTTTATGTGCGCCATATCAGTAAAACTTAGAGAAAAGTTTAAAATAGCAAGAAAAGCAAATATTTTGTTCATCTCGGCAAAATTCATAAATGTGTATTTGTGTAGCAAGCTTAAACTTTGCCATTAAGGAATAATAAATAATCCATGTAGAGGTAGGATGCGATATAAAAATTTATAATAAAATTTCTGCTTGTGCAATCATCGTAAAAGTTTATATTAAATGTAATAAAAAGAAACCATTGTAACAAGTTCGATATTCTAAAATTTTCATTTAGTTTAATCTGAAATTGAAAGCTGGATATTTATCAACCGTAAAAATGCTTCCTCAATTTATATTCCTACACTTTTCATCTGACCCATTCAGAGTTTGTTTTCAACATTTAGCAATTTGTAAACGTCAAAAATCCATTACTTTTTTTAGTTTTATTACAACGCTTATAAAAAAATAAAATTGGCACAAAATATAATAAATTTGTATTTTTATAATGGAAATAATCTTGCAGTGTATTGAAACTTCGCATACAAACATTTAGTATTTGCTTTGGCGCCAGTTTTCCATCCTGTCTTGGCAAATAACTTCCAGAAACTAATTTTACCACTTTGGACGTTTACCAAAAAGTTTTCTGTTTTATCTTGTAATATTTCTAAAATACACTTAATTTTTTATCTTTTTCGTAATTTGGTTAATTTGTTGTTTAGTAAGTAGTAGTATAAAAATATTTTATACTGCCCCACAATAATTCAATTAATATTCAAGTTTGAAAAACAAATAATCAAAATGTCTGACATGAGACAATTTTATAAATGTAAGTAGATATACTTCTTCAACAGATTTAGGTTATCATTTTTTGTTATGAAGTTATGCGTGATAATCGACTTTTGAGAATTTTTATAATGCTTTTGTAACTTTGGTATTTTAAAAGTTAGAAGAAAACATTAAATGTTTTTTTATTTCTTGTTCTATTTGTGCTATAACCATTTCTTAGCTTAGCCATGAGATGAATTTAAGAATTATTATGAATAATGTTATTTTCGATGTATTTTCTTTATATTTATTATTTATTCCAGTTGCTGATGTACATTAACGTTAATTTGATCAAAAAAATCAAGACAGGCATTTATTACCTAGGACGTGAACCTCATACACCCTATCTTATTAGGACATGAAAAATGAATTAAAACAACGAGAAAAATTTCATTAAGAGTTTGATTAAAATCGCGACTAATAATTCCACACTTAAATTCAAGTTCTGCGACCAAAATGAACCTGCAAAGCAAGTTTAGCATCAGCTGTTAAATTTTAAATCTAGCTTAAATCATACACAAACAAAAGTTTTCAGAAACTAAAAACCAATTTAATAAGTTGAACGTACAAAACTCTTACTGCAAAAATATTATTAAATTTTCCGAAGAGGTAAAATTTTACTAATAACGTAATATTTTGTTTCATTTTCTATATGAAGGAAATTGTACTCGCCACGATTTCAAATTATTACATTTGTATTGTCGTTAAAATTTGTTCTGTGCTTATCAAATGTCGAAAATTAAATAAGTTGAAACTTTTGTAAAATCGCATTAAAATTTAATTTCATCTGAAGTGCAGGAACTCAAAACGATAATATTGTGTCATACTTTTTCAAAAAAAAAAACTACATCTTCAAGCACTAAAGCTTTTATATTGACGGCATACTTGATTAAACTACTTCGTTTTTGATAAAGTTTTAGTGTTTGCTTAGGAAGTACATTTTATTAGTTAAATTAAATTTATTTTGTGATTGCTTTTCATTTTGATAAAAACGAAAATTGTAACTTTACTTATTACGGAACCTGACAAAGATGGATAATTAAAGTTTTTGAAAAATCTTTATATTTATTAAAATTCTTATTTGAAAGTGTTTTATTAAATTTTATTTAGATGAATTTACGTATTTACTAAATTATTTATATGTTTTTAGTAAGTATATTGATTTATATTGTACCCTCCTAATGCCCGTTTTTAAAATTTTAAATTATTAAGATAGGGGAATGACTCTTGAACAAAAGTAAAGCCAATCTCTAGTGCTCCGGCCAGCATATAACTAATTCTATTTTAAACTAAAGATTTTTATAATGAGTAATGGAGACCGAGGAGAGTTGAAACAGAGGTGGGTTGTAACAACGTCGATTTTGTGAAACCTATAGCCGTTAGAGAACTGGCAACGGGCAAATTTATTGCTTTTTTGACGTGTTATTTAATGCAGTGTATATCGAAATTGTACTGCGGATGGTTTTGTAAATACGACGTGCACGTGAAAAAAATTGACAAATGTAAATTTTTGACCAATATTTCGATAGCCTATTATTCAATAAATATCAGGTAAAAACTATTTCAACATAATTTTTAATATACATTAAATATTAAAGTTTGATAGCATAATATGGTTTTTTTGGGTTCGATACGTGTTTTGGAATTAACAGACATTATTCTAAATAAAGCACGATTTTTTGAACCTAGGAGAGTTGTAACAGCTTGTTACAACTTGTTACAACTCTCCTAGTTCCCTATTAATACATGACGAATAAAAAAAAAATTAAAAGCGACAATAATTATTTTTGCTTGTGTTGCCTCGAGCTCTATTTCAACAGCAAATTTTAAAAAAAGATGGGTTCAGTGTATGGAATGCAAAAAATGGTCATATAAAGCTTACACTGTAGAAGAGCTCTAATATATTTGTCACAATTTCCTTTAGGACTAGATTTCAAACAAAAACAAAGCAGTATAATATTTTTTGTATTCACTTTTATTATTCTAGTTTATTTTATTCACAAAAAGTAAAGTTCAAAATTAAATTTAAACACAAATAACCACTTGTTATAACTCACCTCGCCGTCTGTTACAACTCACCTCGGTACTAGGAGAGTTGTAACACTGGAAGTTATTTTAGTTTTCGTCGATTTTTTCATAGACTTTGATTATTTTTACTTATTTTTATATTTGGTTCATATAGTGTATAGAACTGGCTATATGGAATTCTATAATTCATAGAGGTAGAACCATTTTTGGCTAAGATATACTAGATATTGTAAAAACTGTTTCAACTCTCCTCGGTCTCCCCTTCCCCTTCCTTAAACAATTAAACTCATTAAAAATAGGCTCCAAATAGATGTATAATAAATTTTGCTTTCATATGGCCAGTAGTAAAATGATGAGGATCAAACCTTTTAATAAAATAAAATTGAAATAAAAAACAAGGTCAACAACTTACACCAAAATGTCTTGTTAGCTATACTTTGTTTTATTTAAGAAAAATGTAAAACGTTTGCATTAAACGGGTGACCTTTAAATGTTAAACAATGAAATTGCTTTGAATAAACACTAAATCTCGTATAATTTCATTATTGTGAGTGAGTCTTTATTCAAAGCAATTTCATAGGTTAACATTTAAAGGTCATCCGTTTAATGCAAACGTTTTACATTTTTCTTAAATAAAACAGAGTATAGTACAAAAACACATTTAGTATCCAAATGATTGCTAATTCTTATACCCACAAATAAGGCTAAAAAATTGAAATAAAGTTTGTTCAAAATAAGATACTAGTGTTTTTCGTTTAAAAAATATCTGCACATCATCTAAAGTGAATAACTTTTAGGGCACTAATTCATTGCAAAATGAAATAATCGGATCAGAATAATAATTATCACTCAATAAAAATAATCAATAATTCAATCAAAAACGCACACAGGATTTCCACTTTGCGTTTCCAAGATGTCCTCTTTAAGAAGTCCTTTAATCTCGCTTTCAAAATTGAAAAATTAAATGTTTTTAACAACGTTACACTTCCGGAAAAAAATTAGAATTTTTACCAGCATTCAACTTTGAAATTTTTACTCTGCTGCAAGCAAATAGGGATCTGAATTTATTCTAAAATACAAATTTTCTTCATAAAACTAAAGCAGGCTGTTATTGTAGTTTTGCTCATCTGAAATCTTGCTTGAGAGATAAGCTGTAGAAAAATTTGAAAAATTACTTTTTACTTTAAACATAAAATAAACTGATTCAAAATTTTACAGGTATTAATCCTTACTATGCATTTTTGAAGATGACAATATCATCTACATATCTCTAAATAGACATAACTTTTAGAGAAATTTAATGAATGTTATGCTCAATTTTATAATAATTATTGTGGTTGTGCTGTGTATTTATGCAGAGTTCATTACAGATAACGTTTAAGTAGTGATATAATTTAGACAGGTATTTCATCCCGTGTTCCAAAACATTTGTACATTTATTCTTACCTTGTTTCATTTATTAGTTTGAAATTTTTATTTATATCTTGATCGTCAAAGTATCAAGATGTATGTTGAATTTCTGTAGAAAACTTAATACAGTTGATTATTAAGGTAATTGATTTTGGAATTCATTAGTTAATAAATTGCCATCATTAACATAAAAACCAGGGTACAGGTACATTTAAAACCAGCCCAGCAAGCTACCTAATGGATGTACAATATTTATATGCTCATGCTCAACTAACACTGCCAATGAAACGACGTAGTAGATTATTAAGATTTAAATCTCGCATGAGTTTAAATTTCGTGACCAAGTGGTTGTGAATTGGAATTTCAGCTACTCAAATTACTATACCGTGATTTGGATTCTGTGTTATGCTATAGATTCCATTATTAAAATTAGTCGGTGAGCTATCAACAGAGATTTTAAACTATTACCTAAACGAACAACTGGTCGTTTGAAAGTGAAGCCAGCAAATATACATAGTCGCCATTTTGGAAAGAGGACATATCAACTTAAAAAGTGATATTAAGATATTATTTAATTTAATTATTTAAATAAATACATTTTTATAAAACAAATTAATTCTTATAAAGCAATTGGATTATTCAAATACTAAAAGGATAGGGTAAAAATAAAATTGTGAGGTTAGAATTTTGCGCTATTTACAAATGGCTGTTGGATTTTTCAGAAAAAATAGAAAATATTAGTTTCAACACAAAAAAAAGAATAAAATTTTAGCCATGCTAAGTACAAATGCAATAAATTAATTAATTATCTCTTGCTTTTTAGCCTCAATATAGTAATTTATTATTAGATTACATGCTACCTTATTTATACATGGCAAATTGAACTGCAAAAATAGTAGAAAAGCAAAAGTTGTTATCAAGAATAAAGGCGAGTAAACTTAGAGACCCAGAAGGATTAGTTGAAATTTGAAATAGATTTTTTTAACAGTAAAATATTGATAGTACGTGCTGCCATCTGTATTTTAGTAGACAATCAGATAAAAAAGGTTGTTGATTGGTAAACATGTTTTTATATTACGTATTTAGTTATTTTTAAATTTATAACCTTTCTATCTAGGCCTATTTGCTTATTTATTTTAAAGTTTAATTAAAAAGTAATTAAAAAAGCAAAGTTAAGGTTTAGTCACCCCTAGAACAACAATCTAATAACTTCAAGTCTAAACTATATTTACTTGTGCTTAAGCTCAAGGGACAACTCTAAAGTAATTAAAAATATCACACTAGTTAAAAATAAATTCATAATTACAATAAAATGAAAGATATAAATAAATCACTTTTTGGAAAAGAATCGCAAAAATCAAAATTGTTAATTAAACCAAAGCACGTAATAAAATAAATTCGCGTCAGCAAATTCGTAATTGGTTTTAGCTACTTTTCGTTGTTACTTTTTTGAAATATTGTACTATTCGTGCTTACGTCTAAAGAGGCAAATACAGTGCAACTTTGATAATAAGAACTCTATTAAATTACAATTTAAACTTTTAAAAATAATTTTTAATTTCTTTATATTGTACTGAATCATTATTTGTATTTTATACCTTGACAACGAGATATATTAAATAGGCTATAATACCCTAATGGTGACTTGTATAGATCTAGTTTAAAATTTTAAACTGTAGATTAACCAATTACAATAGTCAAAATCCGAGTTTAAACCATAGTTACCGGTTAAACTTGGACTATACAAGTCAACCTTAGGCATATAAACCATAGTGCCCGCTTATTATGCCCTCTCATTCATAAAACAAACAAATCGTCATAGATACAAGCCACCGCAAACTAGGAAATTTAACAAAATCAAATTCAAAATTTATAAAAATGTCAAATGTTCACTAATTCAAATGCAGTGAAATATAAAACGTTGTATGCATCACAGGCATTACTCGATGTTTATGCTCTCGGGCAACTTAAAAACCCTCGGGCCTGGCGGCCCTCGATTTTTTAATCTGGTTGCCCTCTACATAAACATCTCCATAATGCCCTTGATACATAAATAACTATTGTAAACTGAATTTAAAATTAACTTTTTTTATATAATATAATAGTAAGGATTAAACGTATATTATTATGTACAGCGATAATTATATTGTGGTTTTAGGTGAGGCGTACACAACACACAAGCCATTTCAGAGGTAATCAATTTAACTAACTTAAATATTCCACAAATATTTTATGAGAATGTGTGAATTCAAAATTCAAATGCAAAAAATTAAAACGATAGTAGTGTACTAATTTTAAGGAAAGAATAATAAATTTGATATATTATACTTTTAATTCTTATAGTTGTATTCTATTTACAAGCAACGTATAATATCTAATAATTTTGAAGGATATTTTTATCAAAATGTGAAAATAATATTTTTATGAAAATAATAAATGAAAAAGTTTGGCTTTTAGGAATGAAGACATTAATAATATTAATGATATTCTTGTATAAAAAATAACCAAGGTAAAAAGCAAATAAACTAAACCAGAATTTTATAAAAATTTCTGTAATCAAATCCTGAATCAATATTTCATATTATAACGATTAAAAAGGTTCACTTTCAATATTTAAAGAAGCCTCAAAACATACTACATTATTTTGCATTAGAAAAAATATTTCAGTTATTTTTGGAACTATGTGGTTAAATTTTTATATGTCATTTGGAACACGGTAAACCCGTGCACTTTGACAATTAAACAAGTTGACGGGTTTTTGTCATAAATATGTAATGTTACATATGTCATGTGTATTATTTATTCATTAAATCGATAATAAAATACCGTTTTATAATCACACAAGTGGAATTGAATATGCATAAGCAATGCAACAAAGATAATAGGACTTTTCACTAGTACGACCTAGTTCAACATGTTATCACTATTATAGTTTCCAACCGAATACCTGTTGAAATTTTAAAATACTTTAATAAATAATATTTCTCTATTACAATGCCAAAACGATAGATTAAGTTCTGGGCGAGCGGTTAGCGTGTTAGCTTCTTGTTTCAAGATTTATGAGTTCGACTTAATTTTCTCTCACTAAATGACAACCTGCTGGATGTAGTTAACACTATAAATAGTTTAAATACTTTCCTGGGTCGAAGTCGACGGTAAAACTAAAATCCATTCCCGGAGCTTGGAACTGACATTAAACTGTAGAATATTAAAAATAAATTTTATTATCTTTAATCGCTCACCTTGGTGAGCTGCAATAAGGATCAAATATTTATCCATCAATATAGTACTGCAACTCATTTTAAAATAAATATGAGATTGTCTCATAATAAATTATTCATATTTTGTTGTTGCATGATTTTCCCCCATTTAAATTCATGAGTCGTTTAAGACACGTTTCTTTGTGTAAACAATGTTTACAAAACAAGGCTTAAAATACTATATAGCAAGTTTAATGTTCATAAAACATGATTTGTAGATTTCATTAATTGTTAAAAATTATAATTTATATCAGTAACTTTTGGAAGTATAAAAGAATAAAAAATCAACTGGACAATTATTATTTCGCCGGACATCAAATGCATCTCAAAATAGTTTTAGAGACAAATTACTCCGCAAAAAGTCTCTCCCATGACCCTTCTCCAAAGGATGGTGTCTAAAGTAAGCTTCCAGGTCACAGTAAAACAAATTTGATAAGAAAGGGTCTCTTTGTGGTTTAGTATAACAGACAAGAAAAAAATTGAACCTTTCAGATGCAAAACTGTAAGAAGTATTCTATAACTAGGTACTGAAATAATAAATGGAATATCAATTAATTATTATTTTCTTTTATCATTAAATTTATTGTCTACATTATTTCTTTCTCTGCGGTATGCAAAGTTTTCATTCAAATTTAACGAGGTATTAACTATTCGTAATGCTTTATAGGTAAATATAAATATTTGAATAAATAATCCAATAACAAAAATTGTATCTCAAAATAAAAACTTAATAAAATGGTAATAACCAAGCAAATATAAAATTCCATATAAAAGTTACAATAAATTAAAAAAAACCAAAAGCAATTTAAAAGTGTTAAGGTATGTTTCATACTATAACCAAAAGCAATAAATATTTTAATATTAAATTAAATTTTAAAAATCAACACATAAAACTTAACATCTAAGCTGAAATAAAAACAATTTATTGTGGTTGAGTTCATTTTTCTTAATTTATATTGTCGTGTCCCAAATTGACTACAGATAAAAATGTAAATTTACTAATTTTATGACTGTTTATATTTTTGGTAATTATAATTTGAATTTTTATGAGTGCAGTACTGTGTGTTTTTGTACCGTCGGATGCGTCGCTGTAATTATCGTGAAGTGGTTGAACGCGCAGACGATAGTTTTCAATTTAATTCTTTCTTGCATTTCTTAAGTTAAGAAAAATTTAATTTAAAATAAAGTAACTTATAAAATTAATTTATTATAATTTTGTTATTTATATGGTAAATAAACTACATATATAAAAAAAATTTAACGACTGAACGAAGTGTAAAGAAAATGAAGATGAACTGATAAAGAAAATGGGATAAACATAGTAAAAGTAAAGTTAGCGTAATTGCATAAGTAATGGAAAGTTGCACAAATTACAAATTTTGAAAAATAAAAAGAAAAATGTTAACATTAAAGAAAACTGACAGATAAATTAGATAAATAAATAATATTAAAAAATCATTATTCTTGGTCACCCTGTAGACATTTTGTATTATCAATCTTTTATCAAGAAAAAAGTCACGGTATTGTATTTATTAAAGTAAGTTTTTGCCTGTTCGTGATGCACAAATACTCAACGGTATTTTATGGCTTCCTGCAATGCTATGCAGTCATCGATTGATATAATATTCTAGGTCGTCAACCTAAAGTAGTATAATAGTATCATCAATGATATTATTGATGAATGATGAATAACAATGGGCTAATATTGGAACCTTGTGGTATACCAGAACTGGAGCGTATGAATATATTGGATTTACATAGGTACATACATATCAAACGGTCAATTAATTGCTGTCTCTTAAATAAGTAGACATATGATTGTAGATAACTACTTAAATTGCTTTTAAAAATTGCATTATATTGATACTTAATAGGTCGATACTTGGTAACTGAAGAGATATCTCCCATTTTTAAACAAGACATTCTTGACTTCTTTTAAATACTGGTAAATGTGGATGCGTGCATCAGTTTAGAATTGCAGAATTGTTAATATATGGTACAACGCCTACCAACAGAACACTACTAGTATCCAGGCAACAGTAAATTACGTAAGGTAATTTGTTGGGAATATTTCATAACACAGTTATTTATGGACTATAATGTAAATAATTACTATAATGTATTAGTATAGCATAATTATACACCTATGGAGAGGTGAGCTAAGTAAACGGGTTGAGGACCGCTGATCTAATCTGCAAAGAGAACCATTTAATATTAAAACTTAATGATCACGATACTTCTGTCAAGAAGCAAAAAGCCACAGCAGTGGAGTTATGTGATTGCTGGTTGAGTATAGAGCGGAAATTCTGGGTTCAAATCGCGGATTGCACAGAATTTCTTGGCTCGGCCTTCCGGTGGGCACTCTACAAACACTCTGTGGATGATCCCTGATACTTGTATCGACGCCAGTACCGTTGATACGGCTGCGTCACACACGAGAGTTTACAAGACAGGTTAGGTAGGCAGTGAGTAAAGCCAAGAGCCTTCTAGGCCTGTAGAGCTATCATGTAGTGTAAATGAATTAAGTAAACACATTTAGATATATTTCATATTACGATGTGTAGATTGTGGTATCAAAGTATTATTTGATTACAGTTATAGATAATATTTTTTAAATAATAATGGAAAATTGCGATTTTGATTTGTGCTCTGTCTACATAATCCAGATGCGTAGTGAAAAAAATTTACCGAATTTATCAAATTAGGGTTTTTTTTTGTTTCAATGTGTGTAGTTAAAGGTGAGGAAACACTTATCCCAAATATGGCTACCCCGAGGTAGACGAGGTAGTTAAAAGCTAAATACAAAAATGTTTCAGTTAGATAATAATACATCGTTTCCTGTTCATCCTCTGTCCAAAATGGTGCTAAATAATATTTGAAAAAATTAAATTGCCTGTAAAGAAGGTCCTAAACATATTTTCTCACACTAACACTAACGTACCACGCAGTAGCAAACCTCAGTATCAGTATACAAGGACTGGTTCGTAGTTTTGTAACTACTACAAAAAAAAATTTTATTTTTATACGTTGTACAAAATTTAGCGATAAAATAAATTGATAATATAAGATTGGTCAAGTCGGTAAATAAAGGATTTCTCCCTCTCTTTCCTAAAAAGTTTATTAGGCTTTCACTGCTAGAATGTTATTTATTAAAAATTTAAATACCACTCAATAGAATATTTGACCATCCCCCAAATATTAGGTAAAAATCTAACATGTCAAAATTTGTCTACAAAATTTTATCACAACTGTATCTATATAAAATATTATGCCAAATATTTGGGAAATAGTGAAATTCGGTACTAATTTAATGCTAGAAAGCGTCTGCTCTTTCTTCTTATTCTTCTCCTTGTCATTATCATCCTATAAAAGTTTACGAGTATAAAAAAGTGTTTTTTTTACGAAATCAATGCTTGTACCTAAGATTTCTTACAATCCTTCAAGTGATACCGCAGGAAGAACAACTTTGGCCTTTATCTATAGTCCCATTCTTTATGACTTAGCCGTAGACCGCATAACCATTAATAATTTTAATTAATTTAATTAATAATAATTTCTGGGAAATCTATTCTATTTATTGTTAGATCACTACCATTTAATTGAGAAAGTTTATTGCGTATATGAATAATTTTGAACTTCTTTCTGTAAATTTATAAAAAAAACAATTAATTATTAAATAAGGAATATCCCTGAGGAATATTACATATCCCCTAGACGGTTCGACTGCAGTATCACAATATTTTAACATATTAATGAACATACCCTGTGTCGTGTATCCGGGGTTTAGCGGGGGGGTTTCAATATGCTTAGATTTTAAGTGCTAGGCATTTAAATTATACTTTGGGGATGGGTTCTCGACAATGTAATGTACCTGTCTACCACAGACGGCAAAATCTATGGGGCTTTAGGTTTAGGATCTTTGACAGAAAGGTCAGATACTGAAGTTTGTACTAAGTTTCAACAACGCTGCTCGGAGATTTGATCACTCATATTATTTGATCCTACTTTTTCCAACCACACGCTACTACGAAACCGTCTTCTAAAATGCCCAGAGCAAGCAAGCATACGCAAGAATTGGCCCCGGGCATCCACTCTCGTAGCACTTTTTTAATTTGAATCCGGCCTTAAATCTCACGGGCGTGTTGGTTTACGTCTTTAAATATTTCGTCTATGGGTAGTAGCGCTACTTAAACTTAGAAATATCGCAGAAAGTTGGGTATGGAGGCACTCACAACAGACTGATTCGTTTAGGGACTGTTAAGCCAGTTTAATTCAATAGCTTGATCAGTCGTATAAACGTGTGTAGGTAGCTCCGATACCGAGTTCTTCTCTACTTATGGCCCTTTCAGAGTTGCCAACGGGAAGTTCCATGCTTACAGACCTTTGGCGGGGAGGGGAAAAAGTGTAATACTTTAACCATACACATTTATAGGGTTAAGGTTTGTTAAATACACGTATATTTTTATAAATTAACATTTCCACTCACCGGATAAAAAATGTAATAATAATAATAATACATTTATTATTTAATATTTACTTATTATTTAATATAAGTGGGCAAGTTGAGTCGATGCCAACTGCTGGGCTACATCAGTAAAGCAGCTGAGAATGCTTTATTGCAGAAGAATTATTTCTTTTTTAGCCGGGACTACTAACGCAGCCATCCAAGAGTTGGAACCGGCTGAACGTGCCCTTTATTATTATTACGCATCTGGGCATCTGATTTGTTACAATTATTTCTATGACCGCCACTATATGATAATAGAGACGAATTTTTCGGCCAATGAGGAGGAGTTTTCAAAAATATTTTTAAGCCGTTGGAAAACTACTCAAAAGTGGTCAAATTTTAAGTGAATTTGCAAAGCAAAAGTTTACTTTTTTATAAAATTTTTAGATGGCTACTACCCCAAAAATTGGTTGGGTTTATACTTGTATTGTAATAATCGCTCAAGTTACTTTAAAGCTGTGTCTACGTTAGATTCGGATCCGATCCGAACTGATTAGAATTGTTTCAAAAAGACCAAAAAACCAACGTAACATATTTTTGTAACGTTGGTTATGTTGCTTCCGAACTAATTAATTCAGTGCGAACAAAACCGATAAAGTGGTTACATTACACCCGAAAGGTCTGAAAAAAACTGGAAAAAAATCAGTATAGATCAGAATTATTATTCTTCCTAGTTGCAGAATTTGAAAGAAAAACATTATTAATCTTTAAATTTATGATCATTCCGACGCGAAGGTCAGAACGATTCGGTTTTTTCGGTTCGGTTCTGAATACTGTGGTTATTTTTTTTGGATATTTTCTGATCTGATCGGATCAAAACCGTGTCAGTTTAGCCAAGGGCTCAATATATGTAGAGTACTTTGATGGGTTTTTCCAACCTTCAAGGGCTAAGATCAAAGGCCTTCGCATATTTAAAGGTCACATTGGAATAAATTACAGCATTATTATAACTTTTACGAATGCGTGGATCATTTTACTGAAAGTAAATCTAGACCGGTAATTAACAAACTATTAATTAGACAATATTATTATTTATCATGAGAATCGATAATTTCAACAGCTGTCAAAGCAGTTTCTTGACTAAAGTGCCCCGAGGAAGCATTATAGAAATTCTTGAGGTTAACATGTTAACATGTTTGTTATTTAGTAAAATTCTTAAGCTAATAGGGTTGATGTCGATTTATGTACCATCTGCCGATCGTATTTCATAATTTTTTAAAACAAATAATATAGACGAAAATTTCAAAGACGATTTGCATAAAACTGTATTTATGCTTAAATAGACACAAATTTACTGCTTTTTTTCCAAACCCTTTGAAACATATTCCTTTATATGCATGCAATGAGCAGATTTTAAAATTTTCATTTGCAATTTGAACCGTATCAAATGTTTCCTACCTGCATAATTGCTATGAAGTGTGGTCATGCGTTGTTTTGCTGGAAAATTATAGCTCACTTTTGTTCTAAGCAAATTGAAAATTTTTGTAGCATGCCCATAAAACTTGTGCGTTACTAATTGTATTCCCTGCAAAGAAAAATGGTCAATAATTCTTACTATACACTTATAAAAAACGATTCGAACGAAAATAAAATTGTTGTTAATAGATGAAGTTATGATAAATAGCCTCATATAACAATTTTTAGCAAAGAACTTTTTTGATGACGTAAGAATTTATTCCTTAAGGTATATTTGAAGTTTATTTGAAGTGCCTTGATAACGGTTATTTTTCATAAACCGTTGAATGGCTGGCTATGTTTTGTGATGATATATCTTATGCATTACGAATGTGGTATATAAAAACGTTATTTAGAAAATTACTAGACAAACTTATAACATTTTTCATAAATTTATTTTAGATAGTCTGTATTTTTTGATTATTGCTTTAATAAAGTTTTATCATAAGATTTATAACTTTTGCTAGTGTTGTGGAAAAATCAATTTAAACTTTTTTTCAGTCCATTATTTACTTGGATATTTTTTGATGTTGATAGTAATTTTTTACTCAACTTGAGAAATATCCTGATTAACTTCTAATTGCCAACATAAGGTCAACTTAAAAGAAAATCGTTTATTAGGACTAATTAAATCTTACCATTTTAATTTCAACTTCATCTTATCGATCCGTTTCAAAGACGTTAACTTTAATAATAATTAACATTATAAATTAATAGATTAAGTTAAGTTCAAAGTTTTATCTTTACAATTTCTATACCTACGTAAATTTTAGTTAAATCAGGTCTCAGATTTAATCTTAAATGGCCTTACCCAGGGACTTGCTAAAATAGTCGCGTTTGTATTACAACTAAATAATTGTACTTACTTTAGTCTCCGCTATAAAATCTATTTCCTATGTTGATATTTAGGACTAATTACTAAATTTAATTTTGTTGTTCTAAATTACTGCTGCATGAAGCTATACCCATATTTTTTTCCGTTACGGAATATTAGGTACCATTATACATCAGAATGCTCTTACAGTTTATATTTGCAAGATACGAATTATTAGAGATATTAAATTTTGTTTTGCATATTATACTATAAAATCGATGTTCATCTTATAATATGCTCATGAACTACCCTTAAAGTACCTTTTGTTCTAGTTCTTCATATTCTAATCTTTCGCAAGTTTAAGATAATCTGGATGGATAATCTAGTAAATTTGTTAACATACTTGGTCAAAGTGCTGTGTTTCCGAAATGCTCCTCGATTAAAGTTTACCAATAAATTTAAAATAAAGTACTTGTGGTAGAAATAGCTAATTTTCATAAATTGAGAAAATTCAATGAGTTCACTATTGGCAAGCGTGTGGTATTTCAGTTACTTTCTGCAACGTTTAAACTGCAATACCGTAAAAAAGCTGTAAACATTAATTTTATTGTAAAAAATATAGATAACTCAATGAGAAAACACAATCTATAAACACAAAGTGATTGACCACGCACGCTTTCCGACTATCTGTTTTCATCTCGCCTGTCACTATGGCTTACAACGAAAAACCGGATGACTCTAAATTAACCTCTCCACTGCGTCAAATACATAAATCATTGGTCGTAGTAGAGTACATCAAATTCATCTTGTCTTTCAAATTACTAATTCACTTTAACTAAGTGGTTGTTGTTTTTTATATATCGAGGCTACGTGTCTAATCAAACCAATATGGTGTTTATTGGAAAGAGTTATCCACTTACAGCAAAGAGCTCGTCTTTAATTTATGACGACAAAAGTTTAATTCAATGTTTTGTTCATTTTTTTTCAATTTCATCATCAAACTTATTGAATTACATAAACAGTTTATCCTAACAATCATTAAAATTTGGAACATAACCAGAAGTCACTTTGTATTGAAAACTTTGGATTGTAATTAAAGTTTCGGTTACCCTCAATTAATCTGGTAATCTACAAAGACTGATCTTACCAAAGTAGAGATTAATACCCCAATTTGACTCATCAAAGGTTCAGAAAGGATCTCATTAATTTGAAAAGTATTAGGTCCTTTTGCTAAGCAGTCATATGGTTAAAGTATAACTTTTAATTCGATTTAATTTTATGAGGGCTACACAAATTTGAATAAAAATTACAACAATTGTATTAATCCAAATAATATGATCTTTTCAACAATTATATTTTATAATAAGGGTTTTTCCATATCATTTGAAGCCAAGTTTTTATAATATTCACAGTTGATCATGTACCAGGTGCACATTCAGTTTATTCATTTAAAAATCAGCCATAGCATAATAAGCAAATTTAATGTAAGAATGAAAAGTTTAAAGGCCATAAAATAGAATACTATTCAAATTTCAAAGTAGGGATAGTTGGTCATGAGGAAGTAAAACCCAAAATTTAATCAATATTGGTTTTAAACTTCTTTGATAACTTAAAATTGCTGGAGATAAAAAAGCATTGAGGTAATGGTGCGAAGTAAGAGAAGTTCCTGTAGCACCAAATGTGTTTCTATATTAGGTGTTATCACTGCAGCTGCTGTAGAAAATACGGTAATCTCAAGCAGTTGATCGTGTAAAAAGTACAAAATCTGAATCACTACTTTATAAATCTTATTTTTTAATTCTTGATCTCAGTAAAAAGCTACCTAGTAGATGACATTTCTACCCAAATAATACGTAGACGTAATAATTACAATTCAACTTACTTCAGCGATTAGAGTACTTTGGAATCCTAACCTCAATCATTCAGACACATTTAGGTTAGGTATATTCTTGTTTCCTTATCTGGATTGCTGGCAAAGTGTACTTGAAAATAAAGGAACTTGATACATATTAACAAGGATTAAAGGACATACGGAGCTTCAAGTTTCCTGAATATCGGGTATAACTAATTAAAGCAGAAGCCAAATTTCCATGCGTACTATTCCCAATCAACTGTAATAGTTAATTACAACAAGAACAAAAATGTTACTAATAAAAAATTGAGCAATTTAAGTGTTTTCTATGCTTATTACTAGAATAAATAGCAATAAATTAAAATGTGTGAAAAGCTTTGTTGCAAATTGTAGCAATGTAAGCTTAGAATGTTATTTTGAAGAACAGAAGTTGTAAAATTTTTCCTTTACATGCAAAATTGGTATTTTAGACTATACACTAAAACTTGACACATTTTTATAAAAAAGTCTGGAATAAAATCATTCCCAAACTCACACTGTAAATTTATTTTATATAGGGGCCGTTCAATTGTTATTTAAGATTTTAGCTACCCCCTAACAATAAAATATAAAAAAATCTATGTATCGCCTCCCAATGCAAAGATTTTGTAAAACATTTTGGACTCTTAAAATGCATAGAATCTTTAGCAATTACCTCAAATACAAGTTTGCTGGACTGTCTTGTATTCTCATTCATGTGCACTTTTTAGTGATAAACATGAAAATGATTTCCTTGAAAAACCAAATAAAGTAATTAAAGCTTTTTACATTTTAGGTGGAATCGGATTATTATTGATAGCTCTCCAAACCGCTTTATAAAATTATTTCTCAATGTTATTAATGGCTTCCGAGTCAATATATTTGACCAATTAATTTCTAAAAGATAGTTATAGATTGCATTCAAAATAGCAATCGACGTTATTGAGCTAATGTCATCCAATTTAATTCTGTCACCACAATTTTAAAAATGCACCCAATCAATTGATACTGTTGTATTTATTAAAGATTATTATTAATTATTTTTTATAAGGTGACCTCCTTTATTTATTCTTCAGAATAAATGTTAAAACGCCAAACAGTAAGGTAACGTTCATATAGACGTTACTGATTATATGACAGCTTGAGCACATAAAAGAGACAGTCTGATAAAAAATTCAGACGTTATACATGAGTCAAAACTATAAACGATAACTGAATCGATAAGCGATCGTGGCACACAAATATCAGTAGCGTCGAGACCAACAAATACTTGGAAGTACTCAACAAAATCGCTGTGACCAAACAAAGATAGGTCCGTTCTTTGCTATTGCTATGGAGAGACTGCTGTCAATGTCGTTTTTCCGACCAACTGTCCATGTTTGCAAACAGCGTATTTATAAAATGTGCAACAAAATAATTAAAAATTCAGAACTGGATTGAGGAATATTGTAAAATAGCAATTGAGAGAGGAACTAATTAAAAATAAACAAAAATTTGTTAAAATTTAATATATTACATAAAGCAATATTAAAACTCGGGGTTGTTCTGATAGGACATTCATATAATCTAAGCTATAAACTGGGATTCTTGAAACAGGTGCTACCTTAACGAGGTAGTTTCTATTACTAAATAAATGACATATAATAACATATAACCTAAGCTATAAGTCATGATTTTTAGAAAATGTGCTATATTAACGAGATATGTAAGGTAAATGTACCTAAATCCAACATTTTAAGAGAATTACATATAAAAATTAAGTAGCTGAGATTCAGAGATAACCATAAAGACTTAAATGATCGTTAACACGAAGAAATATTATGTCTTTTTGGACATACTTTACACGAAAAAGCAGTTTATATTTATCCATTCTTAAAAAATAAAATTATTTAAAATGTATTCCAATGAACACAGCCAAGTTTTGCATTGGTCCTAAAATTCGACAATGACCTAAACATAAAATCGACAATATCTGTAAATTCGACATGTGGCAATATTTAATAAATGAATACTCATTAATTATTTAAAACTTTGTAAATAATTACGTAACAAAATAGCAAAATGGATAGGTAACTAGGAAAATGTTACAATACTTGTTACAAATTATTTTTGATTAAAAATTTATATTTATTGATTTCTTTTACTTCAAATCATCTCTTTTTATTTAATTTTTAGGTGAGTTAATTTTTGCCATAATTTCACACAGATCATACCAAATTTCGTCTGCCGCTTCTGGCCAATTCCATTTGTTTAATCCACTTGAAATCATTGTACTGATGAATGGTTTTCCGTCTGCAAGATCTTTAATGACTCCTGGATAATATTTGTCTTTAATATTTTACAATAATGAAGTTACGATGTCGAATTTACTTCCACAGAGTCCTCGTAAGGAACTTTCTCACTGTTGTTTCTTTTACTATAAGATTTTTTTGACGTTTGCTTTATATTTTTATTTAAGTTTTGTTGTTGTACCTGGTTATATTTACAGTTGTCTTAGGGGTGTTCTCTTTGTCGTTTCTTGTCTTCTTTTTCTTCGTTTTCTTTATTCTTTAGTTTTTTTTCTGTAATGTAACATGCTTTTCAAGCGTCAGACGTTGTTACTGAAAGCACTTTTTCCTTAGTTTTATTCAAGGACTTTTTAGATGTGCCAAAACAAAGCCTTTTTAAATGGTGAAGGAACTATTATTTCTGGCATATGACATTTATTTTCTGCTTTTCTTTGCTACTTTTTGTTTCCTTTTTGTTTCCTCTGCTATAACATGACTACCATCAGCTATATCCTGATTTAGTGTTGTATTTCTAAGGGAGGTAGATGCATGATTACAAATTACCGTTATTAAGAAATCACGATTAAGAGTCGGGGCACAATTTAAATAATTGCAATGTATTGACCGGGCAAAATAAACAATACACACAGTACTTCACTGAGGCAAAACGTAGTCCAAAGGTGTTTTCCACAAATAGGAAACAAGTCTCCCCAAAATTATAATCACTAACGGTTACTTAATGTTTAACAAAAAAGCTATTAAAACACGTTCATTTACAAAAATAAAATTACTTACTTCAAGTTCTAGTAAGTTTACAAGATCGTGGTGACAGCTGTTTTGGTCTAATCGCTTTTTGACGTGCGAATTCAAAAGATGAAAAATGGTTAAACTTGTTCCAAATAAACAACAACACCGGACTGGTAAGATGAGTTTTACAAACAAACAAGATTTGAAAACAATAGTGTTGATAAGCACGTCAAACACAAATATCGACATCTAATCAAACAAATTGTAACTGACTATATAAAAGTACAACTGTGACAGCAGCTACGGGAGACTGACTTTCGCAGAGCAAGATAACTCTGCTTATTTTGAGCATCAAAATGCTAAAATATTGTAATACGTTTCGTTGAATTAACAATATTTGCATGCAAATATTCAATGCATGAAGAAAAGATTGAAGTGAGGACATGACCAGTTTGAAGCAAAATTAATCCAATATAAATATTTAATGAAAATAAAAACAAATAAAATAATTTGTTACAACATTGCTTAGATACTGATCATCATAAAATACCATTTGTACTGAATAAATAATACTGCACTTTACTTGGAAGTTTTTAAATTCTTATTTTATTAGCTAGCACAGGCCGCTTTTAAAGCTAACATTAACCATCTATTGCGTGATTGATATCGTTGTTAGCCTTCGGCCTTACTAAATTTTTACATATGTAATGCATCTAATCGTAACCAATCAGAGCTGCGTTACGAACAGATACGCAGAACTTTTATTTTATTACATAGTACATACATATGACAGAATAAAAGCAATTTACACTTGGAAATCAATAGACCTGGTAATATTAAACCTGGCAGTATGAAAATTAAAACTGGAAATTTTAAATAGAAAATTGCGTTAATAAACCTGATTGAGCTTTTCTATCATGTAGAATACTTTAAACAAACTAAGTACTTTTGCTATGTTTATTTACCGAAGTTCTGTGTATAGATTTTTCAGTTCAACTAGGTCAGTAGCTTATAGGATTTGTGGTTCTGCAAACGCCTGATCAAGATTTATAGTTACATAAAATTTTAAGCAAAACAACTTTTATCAGTTCTACTTTGGATTTCGAACGGAAAAATATCTGGAATAATAAATACCATTCTCTCGAAGAGTTTGTTTACAGTTTGAATTTACATTTAAATTATTAAATTTTATATCAAAATTACAGTAAAATTTATTTTAAAGTAAAGCAATATGAAAACAAAAGAAATGTTGCTGTAATAAAATTCACGAAACGCAAGTTCTGATCTTGGCAATCCAATTGTGATCCTATACTATAAAAGTGTAAAGTCAGCTATACATTACTGGCCTTTACGATGTCGCCTTCACAAAAATTTCGAACAGCAAGAATTTATAGTGACACCTCTACATCACCTTAAGTTTGTTTTTCTTTAACGTTTTTTAGCTGTCTAATAGCTTATAAGTTAGACCTACTACTGAAGTTTTACTTTTATTCAATCAGGTTGGGCTTTTAGCTAAACGAGTCTAACTAAATTTTATTTTCAAGTTACTTTGTGAAGGTTCAAACTTGTTTTCTTAAAAACGACACCATTTACGTCAATATCTAATGCATTTTCTCAAATACCGTTATCGGTTATACCATGAATGAAAAATCTTCATACTTCAAACATAACTTTAGGGTATAACTTAACAAAAGGATAAAAAAACCCTTGTCATTGTACGAAAAAGTTATCATCCACGTTTTCTTGTAAACGTCGAGGTAGACGGCTTAAAATTGTATTTATTTTTAAGGATAAACATTTTCCAAATAATAAATTACTTATTTTCAACAACTTAAAAACTATAAATTCCTTTTGTTTAAATTCTTCCACATTGTGATGAAAATTTATTTTCTCACATTACGGAGATATAAAATTTAAAAATAAAATTAAATTATGAACAATATAGAAATTACCAAAAGGCACATCTCAGAAGTAAAAACATTGGAGTTGAAGGTTCCTGTAGAAAAACAAGTTAAAAAAAGTATAAATTTTCCTAACTTCCTGTACATCAATTTGGAGAACAAACTTAAAGAATTTACGTCGCATTGAGGGATTCTTTAGATGCAAAAAGAATTTTAAGTTATTTCGCCGTCGTGTAAATATAAATTTTTTTTACAATGTTATTATTTTGTAAAATTTAAAGTAAAGTTGATACAAAAGCAAAATACTGTGTAAATATTCTTCATGTAACCTACATTACAATTTTCACGTCAAACTTGTTGAATGTTTTCTATACGTTATTTGAATCAATAGCTAATGTAAACAAGTGCGATTGTAAATGAACCTACAATTACATACCATTTTTGAGTTTGAAATGTTGATTCAATAAAAGAACGCAATTTTGCAAAATAAGCCAATTTTGAAAATTAAAATGTAATGGGATTCTGTACTTAACTTAATTATTTGAATAATCTTATAAAGTTTAAAATTGGATTGGTTTTCGACCTCGCCATTTACAAATGATGCAATGGGTTTGCGAGATTCTTTTATTTTTAAACTAAGAACATTAAAATGAAATTTATATAATCAACAAGTTTAGTAAATATTTTTTCAAGCACAGTTAAAAATTAACGAATTATGATCTTCCATGTTAAAGTCGATGTCTCGGTCATTGGACTTACATAATATTATGAAATATATACATATATTATATAATGATATCGTATTCTGAGGTATAATATTTCAGCCCCACGCTGGGCGCCACTTCAGTGTAGCGATAATTTTATTACAAATTTTTTTTATTCAGATTATAATTTTAATTTTTTAAATTGTTATTATTCGATGAGTAATTGTACCAATTCAAATTTTACATTAACTTAATTAATTTTTTACTTCAAAAGTTTAATGTTATCTTGCGGATCATACCGTCAACTCGTCTACCTTCTTAAAACTGTGCCCTTTGTTACAAAAAATATAAATTTTATATGACACCTTGAACTGATGATTTAATGACAGTTAGGTTAGTTAACAGAAAGAAGATATTTATAAATTATTTTTAGTGATTTATAACAAAGAGTCGGAACTAAGGAAAAATTTATGAGTATTTGAAAGCAAGTTTACAAAAATTCATTACGACGGAATGCTGTTAAAATATTAAAAAGTAAAAAGTTTAAAAATTTTTACTCTTAGAAATTTGAAATTTTTAAACCTCATGTTGTAGTTGGCGTAATCTAATAATTACTATAATGGCAACATTGTTCTATTTTGTATATTGAAATTGACAATATAAAAGATAATATCGTGTTTCTTTCAATTAAATTCAATGAACTCTCTAACAACCGAATATCTTATAGTGGTAAGGTATTACGACATTTAAAATTTAATTTAAAATTATTAAAATTAACCTGCATGGCCAACAAAGTCAATGACTAGGAATTGAGCTATTGATAATAATATTAAATTAATAAAAGTAATGTTAATCGATAATAGTGAAAAAAAAGTCGTTGTGAGATGGAAGTTGTTAACTTGCAGCTGTGGAGTGCGTATCGGTTGCATGTTACTGCGTAGTACGTTGTATCTCTATAGGTTAGTTTACTCCTTTTTTAATTATGTATGTCGGTTTAGTGTTAGTTATGTACTAAATGTAATTTAGTTTTATATATTTATATATAAGAATAATAATTTATATTTGTTGACCTATTAACGTAATTTTCCTTGTTGATTGAGCTACACAAGCCAGGTAATGGCTTTATTACAATTTTTCATATTCAATAATATGGCTTTGAGCCAACTTTTAGTTATCCAATTAGTTTCATACAATTTATTTTTAAACAAATATTATATTATAGCAAAACTCGCTATATCATAATACTAAATGTTTGTTAAATTCGTACGTCATTTGCACTTGCTTTAACTTTTACAAAATTTTCCAACATTTTAATCATCTTCTAGTCAAATAAATAATAAACTTTAAATTTCCTAGGTAAATTATATCTCAGTGGTTTGACATTGCCTTCCGAGGGGAATCAACGCACTTAACTACTAAATTATTACAGTCTCACTACTTTGTATGCAATCAATTTTATTTGTGAAATAAACATATTACACTAATAACAATTATTAATTGTATTAAGTCACGGTTTTCATCAAAGAGGTGATGCTAATCTTATACAATTACCGTGATAATAAATTATTAAACATAATATCAAGAGATTAGTTATAAAACCAAACATAAATCAAATTTACTACTACTTTTTCAAAAAGCGCTCTTACATTTATATTAATTTATGACATCGTTTAAAAAATTTTAAATTTAACTTCATTTCATTTTAAACCAGGAATAATCTTTTTCAAACAACAAAAATTAGCATATCATCAATATTTGTACAATGGAAGCTATATCTAATGGATTTTATAAAATGAGGCTTCTGTGGTTGCACTTCCACAGATCTTGAAATGGTGTAATCTACATAATTGTAAATGACTTACGCAGTAGATGTTTTTGACTTGTTTTATTATTGCTTTTTAAAATAATTAACTTGAAAAATTAACATTAGTAAATTTGGTTGAGTTAGTTAAGTTTACAAAGTGCTCCGAATTAACGTGTCACTATGTATTTTATCAATTTTGCAATCTAGGTTATATAACATAGATAAATCTGTTACTTTATAAATTAAAATATGAAAAAATGTTGAAACTTTATGTTAGTTGTAAAGTAAAATAATTTAGGGCATAGCCTAATTTGGGTTTTCGTCAAAATACGATAAACTTAACTGCAATACCTTTAGGAGAAGTTGTTTAAATGAGAAAATGGTTCTGGATATTGTTCAAACTGTCGATGTAAGTTTTCCTATTCATGGCGTTGTTTTCTCTTTTCTGCATATCATTACGTGGAGAGGTCTGCCTTTAAAATTTTTTCTTTTATTTAAGTATTTTTACGTTTTTAAAATCACTAAGTTTTTGGTTAAAGCCGAAAAATGTGTGTAATCTTTAAAATTACCCAGTGAAATTTTAAGCTGTCTAGCAAAATATTGGAATACATTAAATAGATTGCCTTAAGATCCTGTATTTTGAGCAGACAGTCTGATTGTATTTGTTTTCGAATTTAGAACATACAGTTTATAATGCTTCTTTTGTTAGATGGTATTTACTTGATATTTGAGATTATTTATGTCGGATGTTACTGAAAGTCGTTAGTGTCATTGTAAAACTTTAACGTACAAGATAATACCCACAATATAGGTTAAACTTCAATAATATTAATGGAAATGAAGGGAACTCAAAAATCTAGTGTTTACTACAATATAATGGATAAGAGAAAATGATTTAGTTTTTATTTAGTAGGTATATTATAATATAGTTAATTAGTTAATGCAGTTGAACTTATTTTAGTTGCATTTTCAAAGAGAAGCTTTTACATTTTTTTTTGTTAGCCAGTAATCCTTTCATTTTGACCTGTTGATGAAGCTTCATGACTATCATATCCATTATTTTGCTTTTATTTAAAAATTTGTTTATCTTAGTTTTCTTATTAAATACCTAAAATAATAAAATCCAGTAAAAAAGTCAAGTGTTTCTTTGCTGGATTTTTAATCATATTTTGAGTCATGTCACGATTCTCAGGATAGAAAGTAATAACTTGTCAAGTAACAATCACAACATGGCACAGCAGCTGATTAGTACTTTTGGAAAAAAAAGTTTTTTTTCTCTCGAAAGTAGTAAAACAATTTATACTCCAAAGTGAAGTTAAATAAGTGACGATTATAAGATTGCGTTCATGTGTTAAATTGCATGCTTACATTGAGATCTGACGTAAAGTCATCGCTATCGATGGTCTCTTGTGGACTGACTTTCTTTCCCAAATTCATTGACATAATATCACGAAGTTGTTTTTTGAAAAACAAAGAAATTACGTAAAATTGCAAGACGTAATAATTTTTTTTTAGTTTTTTGCAATAACTACGTTAACTTTGGTGTTCTTTTTGTATACAGCGCCTCTGGCTCTAGCACACCAGCGCCAAGGAAACTTTGTTACGCCACTGCATATAGATTAACGTTCTCATTATGATGGTGCAAAAATCAAAAAATCACAAAAATTGTCTTTACTAGTTTTACTCTGAGACCCCAGAACCCCAGAATTAATAGATTACTACATAAATTTATTAATTATAAAGCAACGGAGTTTGCTATATATTTTTTAAATTTAACAAATTACGCGTTTTAAAAAATCTTATAATAATTATCTGACACGAAATGATAATCGAAGTTAATGTGCTAGAAATGTAGTTTGAATACAAATTTGCAATAATAAATACAAAAATGGAACTAATATGACGTAAAATTTTATTTATAATTTAAATATTTTCCCGTATATAGACAATTATTTATAAGTTCAATGGTTTCAGTTATATCAAACAATTTTTCGGACAAATATAGATTGAATTTTATTTTGTTACAATTTATTAGTAAAACAACTTATTGTTTATACAATTATTTGTTTGCAGAGCATTTAGTTTTATATTCTTTTTTGTTTTACTAATAATACAAATATTCAAATATTTTAAAAATCGTACTTTTAAAAATTAATGTTTACCATAATAAAATAATTATCTGACACAATAATTAATTGGTGTTTAAGTACATAAAATGAATCATGTTGACTATATTAATATGTGGTTAATTACACTTTGTGTAAATTGAGCAATAAATTAATAATTATAAATATAGCTAAATTGTAGGAAATTATATCACAATTTATATAATAGTATGTATTAATGATCAAGCGCTTTATTGTAAATTTAGTAATCGCCAGTTTTTGTGAATTAAAAGGTTTTCATTTGGACTATAAAGTTTTTGCTGCGCTCTTACAAAAATTGAGGCATTCAAGATTATTATCATATTTTGGTCTTTGAGCTCACTCCATAAAATTTGTTTGGTTTATTTATAACATCTTCGAAATTATATTAACTCGCCATCTGTCTAACTTTTTTGGATCAGAATCTTATCACCCAAAATAAAACAATAGAAGATATTAATTTATGAAATGAGGTTGTTTGAGCTTCAACGTTATTCACGAAAACACGCACGCATAAAAATATGCAACATTTATGACAAAAAAATGAATATTATATTTTAATGAAACAGTCGTTTTTTCAGCAACAAACTCAATTCCACAATTTCAGGATTTTAAGTAAAATATTTTTCAAATCAATTTCATCTAAAACTTTTTAGTAAAAAAAACATTCATTGCTTGAAAGAAAAAGATATCCTTAGAAACAATTTTCATACGTTTACAACTTTTTGTCAAATAGCATTGATACACTTAAAAGGTTTTTCAAGGATATAAAATTCCTTAAATCTCGAAAAATGTATTTCAATTAAATAATTTATTGAAAATATAAAAATAAGAAAAATTTCTGTAACACATATTACAATCTTTTTCAAATTAAAAAAAAAACACAAAGACTATAATAATTATTACAAATAAATAAAATTACTTTGTTATTCTTGAGTCTTTGCAGGAGTGGGTTCGCTTGTTTTCTTAGGCAACAAAACCGAAGCAATGTTTGGTAAAACACCACCTTGAGCAATTGTTACATCCGACAACAGTTTATTCAATTCTTCGTCATTCCTAATAGCCAGTTGAAGATGACGTGGGACAATTCTGCACTTCTTATTATCTCTTGCCGCATTACCGCTCAATTCTAAGATTTCGGCAGTTAAGTATTCAAGTACGGCAGCCAAGTAAACCGATGATCCAGCTCCAATTCGTTGAGCATAGTTTCCTTTCTTCAAGAGACGATGTATTCTTCCAACGGGAAACTGTAACCCTGCACGTTTTGAACGAGATTGCGATTTGTCTGATTTAGTATCTTTTGCAGCCATTTTTTCTATTGATTTGATTTTCAGTTGATTTTTATTTGATTTGTTTTTATGTTATGAGAACTATTTATATAGTATGTAATAGAATATAAGTAGTATTGCCAATTTAAAAAAAAAATTTATTATTGATAGGAAGCGAGAAAGCTGCCCTCAAGTGTTAAAAGGTTTACTTTTTTAACGCTAGGGGCGCTACCATTGAGCTTTCTCACTAATTCTCCAATAAGGAAACAAGAAAGCTCGACGTTAGTACCTTTAGCTTTAAGAAAGTGAACTTCTAATAGAAATTTTTCAACTGTAGAGAACGTTAATATCAGATTTCTTGCTCCCTATAGTGTAAATATTCGAACTGAGATGTTACGCAGTAATTTTAAATTATTAACGATTAACAAGGCTCTTATTGGTTTTGGAAACACTAATGTACTTTAGTATACTCTCAACAGACGTCGTTACTAAATTTAAATTATAATGATTTGTAATTAAATAATAGCTTTGTTTGATATACAGTTCTAGTGCTAACTACAAATTGATTGGTGTAAAATCACCAACTCACTTTTTACACCAATCAATTTTTGCAATTTTTTACAAATTACAATCTTTTTTTAAAAACAAAAAGTTTTTACTAACTTACTCGGAGTAGTTTGGTGTAGCATACCAAACAGACCTAGTAAGCAGTGGTTACGACGAGAGCACTAACCCGAATATTATATATTTAAAAAACTCAACAGAATTTGATACATAACATTAAAATGAAGCATTTAAGGAGGGTCTGAATCACTAATACTAATTAGTTTAGTCAAAAATTAATTTTAAAGCTTATTATTTTTACGCAAATTTTGATCTTATTGGCACATTCTGTTAGCGGTCTGTATAGTTTTATCTGGTTTTGTTATAAAGAGTGGCTAAAGATAGCCGATAGAGTAGTAGTGCTTACGCCGTGGTTGAGTTAACAGCAGCTGATATCATGGTTTAGAAGTTCTTTTTGAAGATTGAGGTTATTTGTTGACCCTGGGATTTGTTTTTAACGACTTGAAATGTTTTAGATTTTTTAATATCCTGGTTGCGGCTGTGGACCGTTTCAGAGATATTTTTAATGAGTGGACTATCTCAGAGATTCACATTTTTAAAGATTCCGGTCGATGTGCCTTATGGCTTATGGCTGCAGCCAACTCATTGTCATTAAATGCCAGTTTATGTAATTTTGCAGTTTTTGACAAAATTTAGGCTCTATTTGCAATTATATGCAAATTTTTTGTTTTATATTGGATTTTGCACCATTTAGGATAGGTCTTCTGCCCTGTAAATTTTTTAATTTGCGGTCAAGGTTACGTCTTAATCCCGCTAGCGCAAACAACTAAACTGATCTTTCCACAATCTTATTTTCAACATCTGGTCATAAAAAGTTACCATGTAATTCAGACGTTAGAGATTTTTGTTGAAAAATAATAAAACAAATCAAGAATCTAAAATTATACAAAGTGTACCAAAAGTCATTTTTCTGCATATTTAAAATAATAAGAGACTTTTAGAATACCCTGTATATCGTATAAATTTCTAAATACCTTTTTGTATTGTTGTAAAATCCCTTTCCCAAGATGTAAAAAACAATATCGTAAACAATGATGCATTAGACAAATGACCGAAGAAAATTAGTACAGCTTGGCTCAACTTGACTTCATTAATTTACAAGCTAAATAGAATTGTCACTTTTTGCTCCAAAGCAAGCTAAACTATAATTGTTTCAATTATGTAAGATTAATTCATAGTGAAATAATTTATTATTTGTTATCTTGCTCAGATGCACTAAGAACTTATTAATACCTATAATTTAATTTACAGATGTAAAGTTATAGTATAAAAAATTATCGTTTATAGCAAAAGACTTTTATCTTTTAATTCGATATAAAATGATAGTTTAAAAAAAAACATGTAATAGGCAGTTTAAAAATATCAACAGATGACACTACTTACTGATTAAACTGTTAAATTTGTTAATAACAAATAAAATTATTGACAACTGACTCTAAGCTGAAAACTGGTATTTGTAATGTCACATGATTGTAGATTAAACAAAATTTAAGAATAGCATGAAATTGAATGTTTTATTATTTGTAATTAAATATTGTAACGCAAATTAGAATGAACGTATCGCGTAAGAAACAGACGGGGTTACTTCCACCGATCGATGGTCAGATTTTAATCCTTTTTTTTTGCTTAGCTGCAGAAGGTAAGCATGTAAGTTCTAGTGCTGGCCAAAAAGGTAACCAAACAAAACATGTAAGTTCTACTGCTGCAACTGAAGGTATTACTAGATTAAGATCCGCAAAAGCCGCTTATAGTATTTATATGAAATTACCGAAACAGTTCATTCCGGTACTCAGATTTAAAAATTTTTTTTATTATATTAAATTGATTTATTAATGAATGACGATGCTCCGCTCCAAAAGAGCTTCAAACCGTTTTGACTAAAGCTGTGTTAATTACTAATATTTCTAAGGCTTATACAACTCGGCAAAGGTGCTACTAAGAAGGGGGGTTGATCTCTCAACGACATTTTAACGTGCCGTTAAAAAAAAATAATAAAAGTAGATTTGTATTGGCTTGTTAGAGTTAATGGACTCTTTCTATTGGTTAACTAGGACATTTTAGTTAATTGAATATTAACGGTTTTATTAAAAAATTAAAAAAAAAATTAAATATATTCAACTCATCAGTCAGTAGAACCGTTTAATTTCATAACTCTGTTTTTTGTCAGTCATTTGGTACGACCCTGGAATAGGCAGCCCTCTAATGTATTAGAGAATAACTTGATAAAATCTGAGTTAAAATTATGTCATAATTCATAAATCACAATATTTTTGCATAGCTTGATTGCAAATCAACATCCCACAACACAAAAACAAAAGTTTAAAGAATTTGAAATACTTAAAAGCTCAATAATACTCTTGACCGCCTCGACTTAATTAACCATCAGTGGAAATTACATGTAGGATAAGAGTGACCCAATACCGATTGGTGGAACTTACAAAAAAGATTTTACCCATCAATGGAACTTACAATCGCCCTGAGAAACATTGTACGTGTCGACGTTTGGTTGGGATAAAATAATGTAATCCTTGTTTTCGATTTATTTAAGTATTTTTGAAGGAGATAGCTTACAAAAATTTACACTTACGTCCGATTATAGTACATGATCAAGATGGAGTGATAACAAGAAACTTTTTTATTGAATTATGAAGCGTACTAACCAATAAAGTTTAGTAAGTTAAACTACTGAATTTAAATCGACCAAGAGCAATCAAACGTTGGAGTGTACTAAAAATACGCGAACACAATGTCCGTTTATTAAACATTTACAACTTGGTCGCGGACAGAATACAGCAAAAATTTTCCTTACAAAGTTTCTTAAAAGTCTCATCTGCAGTAAAAATAAAATTGCAATATACACAGTTGATGTAAATGTAGGTAAGAAGGTTTATAACGATTTTACCTACTAGTAATGTACAGGATGCAGGAAAAATATTGCGGAAAGGATTAGCGTTCAACATTGAAACATAATAAATCAATCCAAAATCCGATAATATAGTCATCATTAAATTCTAATTTAATTTTTGTGGCAGAAATATTTATTAATACCTAGTATATAATGTATATTTTTGACTTGCCTGTCCATCAAATATGCAATGTAAATGTTAGGAAATTAGAAAACAAAATCCGTGGTCACTGTAACAGAATATTCATTTGATTGACATTATCTTCCTCTGTAATATTTTCATTCCGATAGGTTGGGTTGATCAAAATGTATGCAAACATTATAAATACTGAAAATTTTACATATTTTATTACGTATTAAAAATATGACAGATTAATTTTTACCGTAGCAAACAAGAAGAATTTTCTTAAGCGTTTCAATTCTTTTTGTAATATAAAACATTTTCAACCAAATATTATATTTTTTATGACATTATGTAGTAGGTACTTACTTACCTTGTAGCCAATATTCATTTAATTTACTTTTTATCAACTTTTAGTCGTATGAAGAGATTTTAAATTGATTTTCTGATTTTTGAATTTTGGAAGTACATGTAGCTAAAAATGCTTCGTCAATAAGCTGACGTATGATAAGATTAAATTTTTAATCTTTTAATACCAAATATTAATGTCGAAGTTTCCAGTGCGTCACTTGCTTTTTTGATGTTAAAGTTGATAGAATGTAGGTACATTGGAAAATAATGCATTTTGAGATTTCTATTTCTCATAATATTGCAACGGATAAGAATAAAAATATATTTTTCCGCATCATAAGATATCGGATATTTGATATTTGAATATTTAATTATTGTTTCAACAGCAAATGTAAAAAATCAAATCAATAAAATAAAAAGAAACATGGCTTTCCTTAGAAAACTGATAATGCAATTTATATTTTAAAAAAAGCTTGTTTTATTTTTCATAATAATTAAAAAACAAATATAAAGTGTTGGATATTTTCGCAGATAATATTACCTGTTATAATGAAAAGCGTAACTAAAATTTATGTAATATAAACTTTTGTATAAGAGAGACTTTAATTAAAATTTACTGTAACTGCAAATAATCTGTGAGTATTTTCATATATTTTTGCACTACTTGCAATTTATTTCAGTATTACTCATTGAAATTCACCCCAGGTTTGAAATACATGACTTTACTAAACATTACATAAAGTTCTTTGGTTGGCTAAAATAGTATCTGCAGTTATAGTTTATGAGTTAGCATTTTCTGAATTTAAAGAAGATAACACATTTTTGGTAAGTTTTAGTAATGGAAAATATTTAATTTTTGGAAATAACAAGTTTTATTGGTTTATGCGTGGTCTTAAATTTATATCTTCGACACTCGAAGGTATAAAAACATTCTAAAATATTTGACAGCGGCCTTATAAAAGAACCTATGATCATATTTTTTGTTATATAGATTTGAAAGCAGATGGTTTTCCATAAAATAGTATCTACGAAAGTTATAGTATTCAAATCGCAAACAAATTTTTATTGAAATAAGCAAAAATCTAAAGGTTCTGTGCATATACTCCCCAGTGCCTACCTTACATTGCCCACAAAAGCATATAAAATCATGAATTTTGTATATCTTGCCCTCATCTATCTATCCAATAGATGCAAATATCGAATTGTTATTGTATTCCAACTCTTCTCTTGTGCACAGAAAATTTTTCTTTAAAAATAACCTTGAAAATTTTAAAAGGTTTTCCATTAGCCGAATATCGAACAAAAATAAATAAAAAATTTGTAAAGGTTTTAGCTAGTTCCACCTCCAGTCTTCATTATTCTTGTTATGAAACATTGTGTGTTTGTAATTATTATTTGTACTAGATAAGAAAAGCAATTTATTAACTGACATTTAATTTGGTAAATGTTAAAGAAAATTGTTTGAATAAGGTTTAATAAAACAAAAGCTAAGTGGATCAAATCCAAATGTGCAATAACTTAGATAGAACAAACATTGATGCAAGTTTCAATGTCAAATTGTATGATGTGGGTTTCACCTGATAAATATTATATGGGACGTCATCCTTGGTTATATTGATAGCGTCGGTTTTCAGTGGCGTATGAGTGTCAACACTCTTGTATTCTCGTTTTAGTTTCCTCGAGTTACACCCGGTTAGGAAATGAGAGAAAACGGGTCGATTTTTTACATACAGAAAAATGTTATTCCGGTCAAGGTATATCATATTTGCTTCGTGGTTTATTTTAACACAAAAGGAAGTTTCCGTACCGAAAATTGATTTAAAACCGAATAAAATATCTGAAATTGAAATTTCGTTAAATTGTAATCGTAAAATTGAATGAAAAATTTAATTTTGAAATACAAAAATGTATGAAACGAAATTGATTTTTATTTCATTTGAAGCGATATTAAATGAAATGCTTATTGAAAATATTGAAATGTCAATTGCGGTACGTTGCAATACTTTAATTTGTTACGAAAATAGTCAAGCTTGAAAATTAACATTTTGTAAATTTTTAAACGCTTTAATTAAAGTCGAGTGCAATTAAAGAGAACCGTATATTTTTTAACGCTATAGTGTTATAATTAATCTTGTTGTAATAGAAGGTTAACTATAATTAAAAATTGCGGGTAAAAACGTAAAATATTTAAGAAATCTGCTTTGTTAATCTTGTTGAAATGATTTTACTTGTCGTATCTAATAATCTTTGTTAAGATAGGCTGTATTATTAACTGGTGCACGCAAGCTAACCAACACGATTTTAACTCATAGCATATCAAAAATGAATGTAGTTTCTCATGAACGTGTACAAGCAAAATGTTACAGATATTATTGCATTTTCCAGTAGTAATTTATACATATCTGCCTTCATCCTACATTCGCTATTATATCACATTTTATAGGTGTATGCTGGAAATTTAATTTTTACCCTCTTCAAAAGAATAAAGCTTATTGTTTCTTTCGCTATTGTTACAAAATTCTATTTTAGAAATCGATATTTATACCGATAACGGTAAACTTGTCTTTCAGATAATAATTTCTAACGATACTTTATTTTATTTGTGACGATCAACTGCACTGTCATTAGTTCCTAATGAGTTTTTTAATAATAAAAACTATTTTTATTACCAAAAGTACGCCATGTGTACTTGTTTGTTTAAGGCGGCTATGATTTGTGCTTTTCGCACTACAATTCGAGAGCTAGGATTTCGTGGGTATCTTATGTAACTATTATAATAAAAATTGACACAAATTTACAATTGATATTCTACAGCTGCAAGAAAAAATAATCAGAATTAATATACCTATAATAGAGCTTGAGTACCTATGGGTTAGCCTAATTTTTTTCAATATTTTTTATTTTTAATATTGTTTTCGGGTTATTTAGAAAATAACTAAAAAAATAAAATAACTATTGAGATTATACCTAACAAGTCATTATATATTTTGCCAAACTATTTACTTATTATCTTGTACAGATTGTAAATTTCCTGAGATGTTAATAAAAAAAAAAAAATTAGAAAACTTCAAATAAGACGTACTCAAATTGTAGTGGTTATATTGGCGACGATAAAATACTCGGGAGTATGGAATACCCCCCAGGATTAGTCAGGATCTTGAAATTTCTAAAAATCAAAATTGCGCAAATGTAGAAAATAAGATCACCGTTGTCAAGGAAATGCTAAAAAGAACAAAAAACTTAAATAAAATTTTTTTTTTTTTGCAAAATACGAATTTCAATGTTTATCGTTGAAATTTATTCCTACTGATAGCACACGGCAAGTTTAAACTTGGGCAACTTTAATCATTGTCATTAAAACATACAGCCCGAAGGCTCATCCAATTATCATTGCTGATGTGTAATTTTCTGCAAATAACACAGGTCAACAAAATCAAAAAAAAATTTTGGTGCCGAGATATTCTTAGTTGTTTTGTGTTAGGTGTGCATTGGCAACACTAAAAATATTTTTTATATTTTTTTTCTACGTGTAATTTTGGATCTACCCTCAGTTTTGAATATTGGCTGTAATCAGTACTTGCGTTTGCACAATTTGCTTTCTTATCGATACATTTCTAAAAATAAATTGATATTTATATCATGTCTTTATCGCGAAGAAGTTATTTCAATTATCTAAATGTGTTTTGTTACATTTGTAGTAAATACACAGTTAAAAAGTTCAGAAAACCTGTAACAGATTTTATAAAAAGTACTTATTTTTCTTACTTTAAGTCGGAAATTGTGGATGAATACAAGCCGTGGATACCTCAAATTGTTTGTAAAATGTGCTGAGAACACTTGAGACACTAGATCAATGATTAAAGAAGTCTTATGAGGTTTCGAGTGCCTATGTAATGGAAAGAATAAAAAATCACTGCGATAACTGTTACTTCTGCTGTGTAAATTTACGTGGTATTAATGTTAAAAAAATGATTTATTCAGACTTACATTTGGCTAGAAAACCCTTATCACATTCACAGAAAGTACCTGTTTCAACATTTTCTTCTATTCATGAACCATCATTTGAAGAAATCTTTAATAAAATGAGTAGCGCTAGTGATATCAAAGGAATACCGTCTACAGGTCCCCCCCTTTCTCTTCTATGAGCACGTCCTTGCAAACACCAATTGAGTATTTGGGTTGATCTAAAGCAAATCTTGACCAATTCTCAGACCATCTCGAATCCTGCAGCGAAGAACAAGGGGAGCGGTTTCACCAAGACTTAAAAATTATGGAAGAATGGTACCAAGGCCGATGGGATTAACATATGATAGCTGATTATTGCTGAGGGATGCAACGTGATAGTCCCACTACACCTCATTCACGAAAGTCGAGAAAAACAAAGTTTTTATATACATAATAATGTAATAAATGTTGTTTTGACGTGACAACGTCTTATAAATTGGTTTGCCGGGTGACACTTCAAGAAACTGCGTTACGCTCCGCTCACGTTATGCGCTCACAATGAGAGCGAGTGTCACCCGCTCGCAAATGTATTGCAAGTTATTGTATGTATATTTGTATATAAATACGTATGTATGTGTAAAGGTAAAAATAAAATTTTGTTAATATGAAATTCAGTGCGAGATTCTTTGTATAAATTAATGTTTTAAATATAATTCTTTGTATAAATAAATGTTTTAAATTGTTACTATTATTTCATCCTTCTTCCTACTATAAGAATGAATATTCACATTAAAATTATTTTATTAATTTATATTTTATAAAAAATTATTTTTATAAATTTGTGTTTTTCTGTACAAGACAAAATCTAGAAAACTACACGTAGGATCTCAAAATTTTTGCAATTAATGTAATCAGTATAAGGTTCTAAGTTAAAAAAAACTGCAACATCTCGGCACCAAAACTAGTGTTGACCAGTGTAATCATAAGATTTGTGTTCAAAACTTTTGCTGCTCTTTTCTATAACCTGCTGGTTATAGAATTGATTAATTTCTATTGTCATCTTTTAAAATCATTCCTTTAATTTTCCAACCTTAATTTTTTTACAAAGATTTTTGATGTAATAAAATTTTCAAATACCTAATAGATTTTAAGTTTGTTAAAAATTAAATTATTGTAAACAAAAGTTGGTTAGAACTGAACGTATGTGAACTTTGTAATCACAACCATTCCTTATTTAGAAAAAAGTGGCACCTTTGAACAATATAAGCAGGAATTGAATGATTCATAAATAATAGATATTTGAATAATCCTAAACTTTGTTGATTTTACGGCTTTGGTTGTGTTGATTAGTCTTTTCATTGGTGCCACAAGTGTTTTAAAAACCTAAAATCAAAATGACGTTTAATTTATTTTGAAAACAGTTGGTAAATGGTAACGTTTCTTACATCCAAAAAAAAGTGAGCAACTTTAGCGTAGGATAAGGGCATAATTTAACAAAATACTAGCAAACCCATAAAATAATGATCAGATTTTAGAAAATTTGTGATAAGAAGACGTTCATATTGTGATTGAGCAAAGCAGCGATTCTGGACAAAGCCAAACTACAGGCAGGTTGCTTGTATTTAATTGACTCCTGCACAGTTTCCGTCTAAAGTGCTGAAATTTGTTTATTATTTCAGTGAATCAAAGTGATATTTAATTGAAAGTGCTTTTGTCGTTACTGCATTAAATTGTTAATAAATATCTTGCAATTTGCATGTTAAAATTTTGAAGTACTCAACATCAAAAATTTTTTTAATGTGATCCAATAATAAAGTAACTATTTACAATTCATCAATATTAACATCACCAAAGAGTCTTCATCAATATCTCTGAGCTCAGTTTACTTCATTACGAAAAGAAAAGGAAATAAACTATAAATTGGAAGGAACAAGCTTTTCCTCCTTTTAAAATTATAAATTTATTGATCCTTTAATTTGTTGAAGGTAATAATTACCAGCCTAAAACATAGGTGCGGTTCTTAGGCTGCACAGTTGGACAAAACAGTTTCTGATAATGATAAAGAACCCGTTCAATAATGTACAATTTATTGGTAGTTTAAATTTCATTTTTTATTTATTAATTTATTGTAACTTACTATAATGTGATGAGAAAATTACTCCACATGTAGGGTAGGTTGGTTCATTTTTTTGTTATTTCAGCGTCTGGCGCTCTTGTGAGTTTTTTTTACCTTGGCATGCAGGTCAGCTTAGACTATTGAGGGAGACAGTAGCGGATTTTCACCTTTCTGAAACCAAGAATAGATATTTGTGATTCACTGAAGTTTTCAATAATTCCGCAAAAACATTTTCAATATTAATGGTTTAGAGTTAGTAAAGCTCATAGATTTCAATTTGCAATTAAAGTCAATCTGTTTTTTCTCCTTAAAAAGAATATTTTGAAACAAAGAAAGCCAGCACAAAGATTTTTCGTATTTCAGCTCTAAAGCCTGTATGACACGATGCATAATTTTGCATAAAATTTACATGTAAATGGTAACTAACCAATGAAAATTGTTCGATGGCTACTAATACAATAACATTGAGCATTCACGGTAAATCGAACAAGTGGTCCAAATGCAAACCGCTAGGTAGTGAGTATTTGTATTACACTGCATCGTCACTAATAAAGCTAAAATATTCCTAAACAGTCCATACGAGTGTGGCTCGTGTTTCAGAAACCACGTGCTCTGAAGCACACTAGCTTTTTGTACCCTGCCCATTCTGAGAAGTTAGATAGATTATGAAGTGGAAACCCATCAAGCAGATTTTGAGCATTGCCAGCAGTGTAGATGTCTACTGGAAGACCAAGCTTTAAGAAATTCTATTTGGTTTTTTTTTGGGGCTACTTTGTTCTACATTTTCCCTCTCTCACCACAAAGCAAGATTTTGTAAGTGTGGTTTTAAATAGGTCCTACCATACTTCAGGCACACAGGTTTGATTTCTCAGGCGGAACTAATACACCGTGTTCCGGATCAACCCGTCCTCAATTCAAACCTAGAATTTCCGCTCTGTAACTCAACCAGTGATCACATCAAACCACCACTGCTGGTAACCTTAAACTGTTTAGGAAATTGAGCTAACCCTGCAAAGAAATGTTCCACGCTACTGCGCAAAAATATCTTAAATATCTCTGCACTTAAATATCTCTGAAATATGTCAATCTTCGTTGTAAAAATAATAAACTTTAGGAATGTCCTCCAGAATCGCATATACAAAAATTCTAAATACACTTACTCAGAGATGTTAAACGAACAAATCTGATTCTTAACTATTGCGACGGAAAGCATAGTATAGCTATAAGTACAAAATTGATTACATACTAATATAAAGTCAATTAATTACCTTTGATATTTTCTTTGGCGTGCTGCTTTTTAACAGATTACCAAAAATTAAAATACAAGTTTATTTTCCACCATCATATCTCATAACCGACCTCCCAAGCAGTTAGACGCCGACTTTGATTTCAAATTCAAACATAGAGAAATGGAGAATCAGGTATAATGAGCTTAGAATTACACGTCATTACGGCGTGCAAGGGTAGGTTTAAATTGTGAAAACACTCAGTTTACTTACATAGTTTACAAGTAATAAAAAATAAATGTAGAAAATAAACTGTTTTGTAGCTTTTGTTGAATGTATTTCAGTTATTATTAATAGTTGCATGCTTGCATGTGTACTAAATATAATTTGCATTTATAATAAATTATTACATTTCGGTTGAAAAGAAAATTTTGTAATTTAGAAAGAAAATATTAACACTATATAAAATATAAGTAATACATTTTTTATTTCAACAATTTTTTCATCTGATATTTGCGTGCTATGTGTCAAACCAAAAACTTGACGTTTTGATAAAGTCAACCGGGTTATTTCAGTAATTTCTAGATTTTTTGTTACGCTACTCTGTTATTATAATTCCATTATTTGCCTACCATAACTAAATTTACAGAACAGAAATAGATTCAAATTTTTTATGCAAATTTTATACGCCACTTCTATATCCTAAATCATTTAAATTTATAGTTTTTTTTTGTTTCTGTAATAATAATTATCATCTTAATGAAGGTCATTAAATGAAGTTTCAAAATGTGAAAAGTGTTAAAAATACTTTGCGTGTAACGATACCTCTTGGTGCTAATAATCCTCGACCGATCTAATCTGATGATAGAACTTGGACTGTTAAAGTTTGGGTATGTTTTAAAGATAAGATTGCAAGCAATTTAGAACCTAATTCATGCGGCGTGGATCATTACATTGTAACTTAATCTTGTGTGCTTACAGCAAACCAAATTTTCATCACGAACTATATATTCTACGTCTAAATTACATTGCGAGTCAAACTAACTTAAGCAAAACTCATAACTTGTCAATTACGCGGTTCTTAAAGAAATTGAGTGCAAATCTATTATAAGCTACTGTTGGTCGTTTTAATGTTTTCATTTCTGTGTTCCAAAAATTCGTTGGTAATTTTCTTTTTTATTTATAGTAGAGCCCCCTTTTTCGAAAAACTTTGGCTACGTTTTTTTTTTAATTTTTTTAAATTAAATGCACGTTTTTCTTTCTTCTATTGTAATACCAGACGCCAGGTAACCAAAATTAAACATAGCAAAAGGAAAAACTCTGCTAAAAAGGGAGTGAAAACTACGTAGGTGTGACGTAGTTGTAAAAGTTATTTTGATTTGGATAACACTTATTTGGGCACAAAACTACAAAAATACTTTAAACTAGAACTGATGATTCATTTTCATAACTATACAACCGAAAATAATTGTTAGCAATTCAAATTGGAAAGTCAATTGAGGGTTAAAATTCCATAGCAAAATAATAACTTTGATAAGCAAGTTAAATTGTGCAATTAACTGAAAGTTGAAATTGCAATACAGAAAATTATGATAGAAATAAAGATTAATACAAATCATCATCTGATGGCCAAGTGATAACGCTGGAGTGTTAAGATTTCTATAAATATTAAATGAGAGGCATCTCGATAAAACTGACTAAACAACGAAATGATTAATATACTAGAAATAAATTACATAGTACAAATTATTGCGACCATAGATTGTTCCTGTCCACAGGAAGACCAAACTATGAAACCTTGTAAATTCTGATATTCTCTCCCGGAATTTCCACTTGATTGTTAACCAGCAGTAATAACAGCCACCGCTGTGGTTATAATGTAAATATGCGACAGCAAAACTAACAAGCAGCTTAAACTTCCATGCGGCATTTTATTTTTAAATTCTGTCTTATCTCAGTTATCTTTTATGTCTGCCAAATGAAATTCATGTAGATTTTCTTTTTTGTATCTACATCAGCTAAATATAGCTTGGTAGACATGTAACGCAATCTATCAAAAATTAGACAAATAGTAGAAAATCCATTTAAAAAAGTTTTACATGTCACTAAAAATATTTTCATCGAAATAAGGTAAAACAATTTTATTCCGAGTACAATTATTTCTTGAGATTTTCCGATTTGATCAGTCTTTCGATTTGCACGTAGGCATTGTTAGTGATAACAATTTTAGTAACACAACAGTGGATACAGTGAAATAATCAGTAACAAACAACGTTTTTATTGTACGGTTAACCTAGTCGCAGAAAACCCGAATACTGAGGTGAAAGTATCAGGTTCGATTTCTAGTGAATCACGTGTCAAAATTAAATACTAAATCTACAATCAAACACAAAATTCCCTATACGAAATATGAAAAAAGAATCTTTTGGTCGTTAACTTTCGAAGTAACTTGAGATATTAGTGAAACGGCCTACCATTATTCATGCTTTATTACAAGTAGCTGAGAAAAGTCATTGTGCGTAATTATTTTGATGGTTTTCTCCAAAAATTGCTTATCAGACTGTTATCATCCTTGGCAGAAATTACGAACTTAATAATGCAAATAAAAAAAAACTTTAGACTGACATATTTTTTACAAAAATGTTTATTTATTTTAAATATTGCAGTATTTTTGTAAAATTAATTATTATATCCGAAGTTTACTTCGAGAAACTTGATAAAAAAATAAAGGGTATGAATAATATATAACATCCATAACCTATAAATTCTGGTCAATGATGCATTAAATTGTAGGTTAGGATATGTTAAGAAGTTTTTGTTGAAATATTAAGGACAGCGGACGTTAAATCAAAAGTTTAATGCAATAAAGTTTGATGGCGATTTTATTTCAAAAAAGAATGTTATTCAAATATTTTGTTTAAATATTTTGTAAGATGAAAATACTTATGTAAATTCTACCTATAGGTGGATTTAGAATAACAAAATAACTGCTTGTAATTTAATACCAATGTTTTAGTAAATTATTTGTAATCTGAAATAATTACGTTGTAAAATAGTTTTAAAGTAATAACAACAGCAGAGAGCAAACATACATATTTGGAAAATTGGCCTTCGGGTTCATTAGTTGGATTTATATTTAGATAACGTTTATCGATTCTACCAACCCAATTCATACCGCATCATTAATTCCGAATCTTATACAAATTCGATAATAAAATTAGAAACGTCTTGTTACTTTTTTAATATCGATTACTGTGAATACAAAAAAGTTCAATTAGTTGACGAGAGAGGTTGTAAGAGAACGCCCAGTTGTTCTTTAATGAGATTGTGCTTCCTTCTCCTCAACCCTTAATATTCTTCCGCTCCTGCTTTAAATTTCACATTTGTCTCTCCGAAACGAATTAAGTATTTCTTGTACTACTCTCCTTTCAATTAGAAGATTTACAAAATGGTTGGTAATTACCGCTACTTAATATGATATTTTTTCAGTTAATATGATTACTATTTAGCACTAATTAAATCTTTCTTCAACGAAGGGTTTCCAGCGACTTGAAAGTGTTAATATATTTAAGTGCTTGTATTTTACATGTTCAAAAATTTCAAAATTAAATGCGATAAATTAATCCTATAGTTACGTGTGCTTTCATAACGTCTTCGCAAACCTACTACTGGTTCTTTATTAAAACTCATCTCGGCTTGTTGAGATTCTAAGTAGCACTTGGAGCTACAAACAGAGGCATAGGTACCATACAACGTGCTTCAATGTACAAATCGTGAAACTACGTAATGAAATGTTTCCGGTTTGACACATTCTCAAGAGCACTTTTGTGTATATCAGAATTGTAAACTTAAAGATGAAAGCATTTTTGAATTACGTTCAAACTCGTGAAATTTGGTTAAATTGCTTTCCAACTTTTAGAAATAAATTGATTTTAACTGCATCCCTAATAGGTGGTGCTTCTCAAAAGAAAATTGTTTCTATTACTTACTATTTCTCAACTCGAACAGAAAATAATATTTTTTGTTATAATATAATGAAAACCAATTTCCCGAATAGTTACATTTTCTTTGTAAGTTTAAAATTAAAGCATCTGATTTCTGGAAAAGAAACTTGTGTTTATTTGTGTACATTTATACACATTGTGTACATTTATAATAATGAATATCAAGTCATTTACTTTTTAACTCTTTATTTTAGGTCTTTGCAATATCAATCATTTACGATGGGAGGCAAAAAATTAGAAACTTTCACGGTTTCTATTTTAGAAAACAATAGGGTCTGCAGAAAAGCCGAAAAACTCGACTAGACGACCTGTTATTCTAATCTCATTCATACGGATTTCAATAAACAGGGCGTTTCAAGAGACGATTCTTGACTGTTTTCTTTGCTGACATTGATTGTCTTAACTTTTGTCGATTTTACTTAATTAACAAGTTAATTATTATTAATAGGTACTATTATTAAATTATAATACACAGCTCCAGTTTGGTAACCCGGACTCGGGTATTTAAAAAAATTTATATGGAAGAATGTCATATTATATCAAGAAGTTTTGCTAATAATCGATTTTAAAATTTTACAATTTTTTGGCGAAATTTGATATTAGGTGCATTTTGTGTTGTCAGAAAAAACAGAGAGTGGGGACCAACAAGGTCACAGTTGAAATGTTTACTTAATGCCTCAGGAACCACCCAGATCAGTTTTCGTAGAGAAGTTGCATGGGTTACCTTAGAAGTAAATTTTTTTCAGTATAGTGTCTGCTTTAGACCTTTTTGTGGGGCAAAACTGCATCAAACCAAGCAAAAGCTGCAATACATGCACCTTGAAGAAAGGCGAGATACTTTCTAAAGCTATCCAGAGTTAATCTGCGGACAATTGCAGGGATCTTAACTAGATGCTGCAAATCAAATAAATACCTTTACACGATATGGTATGCAGATGACCTTATATGTCGTGAATATGTCGAGGAAAAAACAGCTGAACGTGTGCTTTATTACAATTCAGCGTTAACTTCAATAAGAGAACCTGTGTTTGGGAACTTCTGGCTTGATATGGCCAGAATCAGCAAAACTCCGTCTGCCAAAATCATATAGTTTATTCTATAGCTCGAGTAGCTTAGGAAATGACAGTATCAATGTGAAGGTAAAAACCTGAGCTAGTAGAATGAGCCTGATTTGAAGGCCTAAGTGCGTGTGAGTTTTTCTTACCTTCCACAATAAATCTAAAATCCAGATTATAAAAAAAATGTAGATTAGGAATAGATTCTTAGGCACTTCTTGTAATAGACCACTAGCATAGACAACAATACTGTTGTAAATAATAATCAAAATTCTATCTGAAAAGAAATGTATACATTTTACAACTACGGGTGGATATTATAAAGCACTTTTACACCAGGTTTTGATCTAAAACGTAACCGACAGCCATACTCATAATTAGAATCACATCCATAAAAGAAAACTAGGAATCAAATTTTGTAGTGAAATTAGTGTCAAACATTGAGACGCTATTTGAACCTTGATGAGCTTCCATTTCTCTCTTTTCAGCCTCAACTATCACGGAATTATACGCAAATGTTCTTGTGTAGACTGCAGACATATTTATTAATATTTCAAATTATAATAAAATTTTTTTAGAGTTCTTATTCTAAAAAGTTCTAGGTATTTGAAATTTTCTGGAACTCCGAGCAAGTTGCGCTGGATAAATTTTAACTTTTATTCTGTTTTCTCATATTTTGCATTTGATTCAGATCACCAGATTAAAAATTATAATCCTATTAAAGTTACTAAATATCACCATCAATTTAATGTAATAAATTAGAAAAAATGTTTTAGGAAAAATGTTTATTAAATACTAAGCACGTTGGAATAAATAACATACAAATTAAATAAAAACAACAAATTATTGAAATTTCTTTTATACGATAGAACTTCAATCGAATTTCAATATGCTTCTCTTGTTTCAAAATTATTTGAAATATTAGAAAAACAATAGAAAATGAAAAACAAGTGAAAAGAAAACGGAAAACCATGTTGGCAGTCTATGCCACAAAATATACAGTGTGTTCACGAAAAATGGTAACAGTGAATAATTCTTAAATATTATTAGATACAAAAAAAAGTTTAAATAGTTTTTTATTCAACTCTAAATTTTCTATTGGAAACTGTCAAAGCATATTTTTTTATACTTCAAATTCAACCGGAAGTAAACATAAAATTTTTTTTTCAAATCGCAACATGTTTTTTTTAACATTTTTGTAATCTGCAATTTTTTCTTTATAAATAAATATAAAATTTTCATAAGATTACATAAGAAAAATTTCGAGAAAACACAAGATTTAAACAAACAATAATAATTTACTGATTATTTACACACAGGTATGTAGAGTGCCATGAAAAACAAAATATCACGACATCGAAAACTCAACATTTCATTTATCTGATAAATTTTTCAAAGTTGCCACCGTTTTGTTCAAGATATGATTCTAATTTTTGCAGAAGTTCTGGCGATTTGGTGATAATGGATAGATGCTAAATTAATTTTGGTTTTTAAATTTTTTAAATTCAAAGATAGATTTGCCTAAAATACCATTTTTAAATAACTTCATAAAAAGAGTCTAATGGTGTCATATCATAATAATGGTGTTTTGTTTTTCATAGCACTCTACATACGTAATTAATACATTATTATTGTTTGTTTAAATCTTGTGTTTTCTCGAAGGTTTTCTTATATAACCTTATGAAAATTTTATAAGTATTTATAGAGAAAAAATTGCAGATTACAAAAATGTAAAAAAAAGACATGTTGCCATTTGAAAAAAAAATTTTATGTTTACTTCCGGTTAAATTTGAAGTATAAAAAAATATACTTTGACAGTTTCCAATAGAAAATTTGGAGTTGAATACAAAACTATTTAAACTTCTTTTTTGTATCTAGTAATATTTAAGAATTATTCATTGTTACCACTTTTCGTAAACACACTGTATGCAAATAATTGCAAAATAAACAATTCGATTGGAAAGAAAGAGTCAGAAAATTGTATCTTTGTTTTATTATAGGTTTGTTGTTTCAGAAAATCACGGATAGTTTTGTGATTGATCGTTATGCGCAGACGCGGTTTAAAACCGTTTTCAAACGGTTTGAGGTTTTTTGCTGTCCGAACGCATTTTAATCAGAACTACAACCGTGTTTGTAAAAATAAGCTACAAAAGTTGTATTAGTGCAAGTGTCACTTAATTAGTTAAAAAAAATTAAACAAGTTAATTTTAGGTTACCATGTCATCGTTTAAAGTTAGAAAATTTTGTACACAAAATTTAAAATTGAGATTTAAAATGATAAATTTTTATAAAAATTAAAATTTAAAAATGAGAAATTGAGAAAATATTATTTATTTTAATTACGTAAATGAACATTTCACCAAAAAACCAAATTTTAAAAATTATCAACTAACTTTTACAATAATTTCTTAACGCGCATGTCTCTGATTATATTAGTTTGAGAAAAATCTTCAAACCGCTCTGACTATCAGCAAACCGTTTGAAACCAGTTTGGGCTACTGTAAGAACACAAAACTATTAGTCACAGTTTGACCAAACCGCTGTAAGAACGCGTTGTTCAATCTGCGCATGCGTCTGACGGTTTGTAAACCGTTTCAAACTGTTCAAACTGCTGAAGAAACAAACCTTATGAGTAAAAATGACACTTTTGATGTTGGATTTGTAGCATGGATATCATAGATTTGATGATTGAGCGTGGTAGCAAGTGGTAGTGAGTTAGACAATGTACAGTAAAACTGCAAAAAGTCATTTTTATTCCGAATAAATCAAGCTAGTGCAGCTACGAGCGTCGAAAGTCGATAAAATATAAAAAATTATTTTTGCTTTCGAACTTTAAAATAGGTATATCCCACGCTTAAACTTTTAAAAATAAATAATATATGATGTCTTGGACTTTTTGCATACAATTTTATTTCCTATAAAATAGTTTACAATATTCAAGTTTGTAAATAATACGATCGTTCGGCGTCATTGAGTGGAGATCGTTATTAATTTAATTTTTACACTATTTAAGCATCACCAACCGTTTTTCATGATTGTTAAGATTTTTTGTAGCCGTGTCATTTTTTTTTATCAATTTTTCTGTTATTTCTCAATACAAAAGTAATAGATCAAAATGCCTCATGAGTTAGAGCTATGTACCAAATTGCAGTTCTCTAGGTCGTAAGGAAGTTGGTTAAAAATGGACTAAAATAATTCCACCCAGAGACCGTTTATTCCAAGTTAAATAAAAGCTTTTAATTAAAAACCGACAATTGCACTTATTTTAAACTACGATCTCTGAAACAATGGGCAGGAACTTACCAATTAGCGTGAACTAATATTGACTTTCTCTTTAGAAAACATTAGAAAGATTTCATGTTTGTTTTAAACTGAGAAGACAAATAAGCAACAATAATAACTGCATACAGTGATTTACGTTTTTTTAAAATATTTATTTAATATTGTAATGATTTATGTAATATAGAATTTTGTTTGATAATATGGAGACAGTCGCACAGCTTAGCGGTTAATGATCTAGATTAGTAATAAGATCCCAGATTAAATGTTGACTTTGTTCTGTCTAATCGAAAGTATTTCTACACTACAATGAAAGAAGCTAGTAACTCGAGTTACAAAAGTTGATAAAGTTTAATTTTTATTCTATGACGCTCCATTTGCTTTTTAAAACCCTGCAATTTAATTTACCGTATCTCAAATAAGCTAGTAAGCTTCTTTGATTTATTATTCAGCAAATAATAGTTTTCAAATTTTAATTTAAAAAATAAGAGAAGAGGTACATTGTCAATGTTACAGAGGTTGCACAAAACTTCGGCAGTGAAATTGGTCACAGCGCCACTTGATCATTTTAAAATAAAAAAAAGGTAGCTAACTTTAGGTATTTCACCCACAGTCGGAGAATTATAGGTCGCGCGTTTCGTGGGTATTTAAAGTATCTAGGATTAAATTATTTAGTGCATTTACCACGAAAAGCTGCTCTGTATCGTCTTCAGTGACACTATCTGCAAAAAATAAAAATTGGGCACTAGTTGAAAATAAGAAACCTTATCACCAACAAAATAAACTTTTAGTTTGCAGTCAAAAGATGTTAATAACTAAATGAAAAATCACTTACGTGAACTCAAGAGGACTTTCCAACCAAGCTGACATAAAAAATCTGATCATTCAATCGGATTTAATAATTAATCCGAAACATTGAAACAAAATCACTTGAACTTTTCAACTTCACTTCCACTTCCGCAAAGTATAATTAAAAATTCAATTTAATAAATAATAGCACTCGAAAGCATACAGGGTGTTACAAGGTTCTACGGTTTAACGTGGAATTTTAACCACGGCTCAAAAAAGTATTAGATGCACAATGATTAAATAGGAATTAAATTGTCAATATTCAGCACGTTATAATAATATAAATGTTCAAGTAAATAAGTGGGTATTTAAATACAAACAAGCTAAATAATCTCAAACATTAAACGAACTGAACAGTAAATTGATTAACCGTACAAAGCTTAACACTTCATCTGTGATTTAAAATAGTTTGATTGTTCTCTTGTAAACAATATTTGTTCACAAAACCATTGCTTAGTAAATAGAGCAAATAAAATGGTTTAATTCAAAGGAACTTTTAGAAAATTTAATTTTGTAAAACAAAAGCGTTTTAACCTAAGTAATCAAAGTAGTAAAGTTTCATAATATATCTCGATGTAACAGAGTTTGTGTAAGAGGCGTCAGAAATGGGAAAGCGGAAAGGATAAAGCGCATCACTGTGGTCTACCGAGATCCATACTTAACCGATCATCATTTCTGACAAGAAATTTTTTACCTATAATACCTTTTTGATTGATTGGAAACTTTCAAATCAATATGAGTACGCTGAAAGTAATCTGATAAGTGAACCATAAATAGTTGGTTCTTTACAATAGGTAAATGAAAAAAAGGCAATAAGGGTTGGAATAACATGATAAGCATACATAAACATAAGTTAAATTAAGATGTTTGAGCGACGAACTGGAAAAGCTTGTTAGAGATAAACTAGAGCGTTGGAATGGGATAATTGCACAACAAATTATTGTTTTAGGAAAATTCGAGTTTTATGAATTCTTTTGTCGGGAATCTTTTAAATTGAAACTTAAAAAAACTCGCACGAAACTAGAAATTGCATTGCTACAAGTACCTAGTACTTGTGACGTAGACTAATGTCTTGTGAGCAATAGCTAAAACTGAATTAGAATAAAATTTGTTTAGATTTGTAATATTTTAAGATTCCTTATTGGTACAAATGCAATTTAATTAATTGCAACAAGATAAAGTTTTCTAGTAGTTTACGTGATGCCTAGGAACTTTTGAATAAAAAAGCCAATTAAATGTTTGATCAATATTATTAATCGTATAAAATTAACTTGTTGATAAAGATCCTATATCGCTAAACCAAATAACAAACATTATAGTCGTTCGACTGCAGGAAACTTTCAAGTTACCTTCAGAAAGTTTTCCTAGCAATTAGGTTTCCAAGTTTGTGTACCAAATTATCAATGGCAAAATTCAACCAATGGAGGTGTAAAGCTCTGCCAAATTAAGTTATTTATGGTGACCCAATAATAGCCAGAATAATTCGATTGATATAATTGTTTTCAACAAATATACACAAATCTTATAACGGACTGTTTAATTCTGTTTAATCCAATTTAAACAACTTTGTTGCATTGGACATAGTGCAAATTAACTTTAATTTGAAATCGATATTGGTCTCGGTTTAACTTTGGCAATAAACCCAAATCGTAAATAATTTATACATTCCCAACTTACTTACATCTTGATTGTTTGTTATTAAAATAACAAGATTAATTAATTCAATAAAAATTTTATAATCTACATAATATAAAATATTACATTTTCGGTAGCACTACTTAATTATGATTTCTTATTCACTTATTGACTATCCATATTCAAATCCATATTGACTAATATTTTGACGTTGTGTTTGTATTTATTCACAGGAAAGTTTCCCAATTACTTCTTAATTGCAACAATATAGAAAAGATTGTATGAGTTAAAACAAAAGTTTTATTGTAGGTAAGCTATTAGTAATGCTCGATTAAACTTAAAATATGAACTTCTATAGTGCCTTTAATAGAAACATAAATTTCAACTTTTGAGTATATAAATTACTTTTATTGTTGGGTCTCACATTTCTCTAAAAAATCTTAAAAATTATATTCAATGAAGAATTTGCACCACAAAGAATGAGAAGAGATAAATAAAATTTAAAATTCTGTTGAAATAAGAAGAAAATTAAAATTTTCTGAGTTATTAGCAATTTTAATTTTTATATTCGATTTTTCTTGCGGTTACAAACATTTTCTTGCAAAATTATAAGAAAATAGCATAATTCAAGTTGTTTATTTTAGAGCTTTCAAATAAACGGTTTTTGGAATGTTAAATTCTAACTGAAGTTTTCAGGGATATCTGCATACTTTAGAATCGCCAACAAATTGCATTGGACACTTTTCAAAATTAAAATGAATAACATTAACAGCGTCCAACATGGAGCTAAAGTATGAAAAAAGTTTTAGTCAAAACTTAAAAATAAGATAAAAAGAAAATTATCCAAAAATATAACGAAAAGCCCTCACGTAAATAGAATTATAATTATTTTAATTTGTAGATTGAGTTCAGTAATTTATACTAAGTTTCTAACGTCTGTGATGTCTAGAAACAAAGATACCCGCCCTGGGCATCACAATCTGGTCTCTGCTAATGATACATTCCAAAAGTGAAAATAGAGAATTGTATTTGCAGAAATGCGAATAACCGAACACAACATTACATCAATTTATTGTTTCCATATTTTATCATTTAGTTCATCTATTTTCCAGTCATTTTCAGTAGAGACTAATTAAATTTTCTTTATAAAAGTTTTAAATATTGACTTTTTGGGGAGGTAACTTTCAGTTTCTTAATGTCATCAATCATTTTCTTATGACTGAATATAATTCTTGTATAATTAGCCGAGTTTTGGGTAAAATCACATTTCGGCGACTTTGAATTCAAATATCAATGGATCAACCTTTTTAATCGCCCGACATTTTAGTAGGTACAATTGAATAAAAAATTTTTCTCGTTATTACGAAATTACCAAGAAAACATTGTTAAAATTTTCATAACTTAGTTAATTTTGGATTTTCTTAACTTTTGTGAATTTTATAAAACAATACAGCTATTTTATAAAAAATTTTCTGAACTATTTTATTTTGCAAATCTTTTATTTATACTAACACATCTCATATCACAATAATAAAAGGCTAGCACGTATCACACTTTTAGGATACGCAACGCACTCTGGTCGTTGTGGTTGGTCATACCAACTTAAAATCACCTTTCCTAAGATCGAGTTGCACACCAATCGAATTTCCTACCTTGGCGAGCTGCCCGTCCGTGGATGAATCTTCCAGCTAGTTTTAATATATTACACTTAAATTTTGAGTAACAACCGGTACATATTTTATAATTTATTGTAAATTACGTACTGTTATTAAATTTCAAAAATTTATAAAAAATTATACAGACTAACACTTTCAGTTTCATAGAAATATGGGACGTAAAAAACAAATATTAAATTATGCCAATAGCCAGCTCTTTTTCGTAGCTGTTTTTGATTAAATCTTTACGTTTTGAAGGATCATTGAGCATTCGCTTAGTCAGATTTTAAAATCTTATACTTATACATGTGTACCTGGTTAGAAAACTTTTGCTTCTTTATAACTAATTATTGATTTTATTTTACACCAGACGCAGTTAACACTTTATTGACATGGTGGAAAGATTTAATTAAATTTTACGTTTTTTTTTAACAAAAAACAGCCAGACTAGAATAGCTAATCGAAAACTAAACCGAATGGAAAAAGTTTATATTTCGTTGCCAATATAAATTGACAATTTTCTCTTAAAAAAATCACCGATTCTAAAAGTAGCAAAACTTTAGTTACGAAAAATAATTCAAACTATCCAATCTTATTGTCCTTTCAGACTGCTACTAATACCATTTCAATTTTTGTCTAGCTTTTGAGAAATTTTATTCTGTAATCTAATATCCGGGCAGTTTAATATTCTATAATTTAGACTGACCGCCTGTTTAAGGCTAAGAATATAAATTTTTTAAAAACTGAGCATTATAACTATATCATTAATAAATTTAGTTTTGGCACTTCTTTATTTGCCCAGATGAGAGCTTAAGTGCTTAGCAAGACTTTGAATTATGCACTTTTATTTATTTTTTAATATTTAGGAAGTGTTACATAAAGTGTTCTCTTGTTTGTAAAGACTATGTGGCACTTGTACAAATTTGTTAGAAAATTTGGTAACAACTCATTGATTGGTTAAACAAGCCAAAGTTGGTACCAATATTGGTAACTAATTAGCATTAATTGGTTGTTTAATCAATTAATGGATTCTTACCAACTTACTAAAAATTTGTACATGTGTCACGTAAAATTTAATGTTTTGTATAAAAAAACATTTTTAATAAACTAAGTTAGTAATACTAATATTTTTCTATTTACAGGTTAGTATTTATAACAGCTTTCCGCCTTCAACCAAATACTTCCAAATGGAAGGTAAGTACGTAATTTTGCATTACTGGTCAATTATTACTATGTCACCTGCGGAAGCAGGTAGACATTTTTGGAGAGTTCGAACCAATGTATTTGACACGAAATGCTAACCCAATAATTACTTGGTTGGCAACTTTCTTATGACTCGTTTCCGTGCTTCAGAAAGCACGTTAAGCCGGTGGTCTTCCTGGGTTAATGAATTGCCATCATTAACATAAAAACCAGGATTACAGGCTCGTCTGGAGGCCAGTCTAGCAAACTACCTATCGGACGTTAAACAATTTATATGCTCACAGATCTAGCACTGTGAAGGAAATGACGCAGATGTTGGAAATAAACAGATCAACAGATCTAAAGTAAAGTTAAAGAAGAAAAGATAATATAATATAAATTATTGTTAAGTAAACATTTCTATGTTTCTAACCGTGTGAATAACTACTATATTAGGGATACGTGGTATGACTATTATTAATTTTATTTTAATTTGCTTTGAGTCACTCAAAAACTTCAAAAAGGATTTTGACGTTTTTATGATATAAGAAGAGATTTTGACAAATTTCGTTCGCTTTGTCTTTTTAAAGCGATTGTTTAACTATGTATAAATGGTGCCCGCCCAGAAGCGTAAGATCAGGAAGCCCAGGGGGGCCATTGGCTTCCCAAAATCTTTAGATCCTGCAGACAAAATTCATTAGAAATCCTAATTATTGGTTGCATTACTCTAATGTAACTTTACATGAATGTGACTTTATTTTTGATTTTTGTGCAAAATTTTACAGTATCGCAAAAACAAAATAATTTTTTGCTGTTTTATAGCTATACAATTAAATTTTCTACCACTTCTTTATATTTATTATATATTTTGAGAACTGCAAGGGTGCAAGGTCAAAACCCGAGTTATGCTAAGCAAGAAGCAGAAGTGCAAAACCGAAGGCCGAGCTATGTTTTGTAATTATGGAGACTTTAGAATATTAAAGAAGATCAATAGATTTATCAACAAAATAGCCATCGTTGCCAAGAATGTCCGATAATTGCAAATCAAAGACCCCTCTCTTATTTCTCTAAAATCAAACTTTACGAAAACTATTCGTTGACTTAAAATTTTTATGGCTAATTAAAATCAACGTTCTAAAAACTTTATATTTTTTTAAATATATAAATTATTAACTCGTTGATATTAGATAATATTAAAACTTTAAAATATCGAGTTATTAATACGAACGTCATGACGAACGAAATAATCGTTTGAAAGCTCAATAAATCTTTTAATTAATTCTTAATTTATTAATAACTCGATATTTTGAAGTTTTAATATTATCTTATATTATTTTAAAGTATAAATTTTGTTTACAAAATAATTATAATAAAGTTTCAGTAAATTAGATGCATACAAAAAAAATGTCATGTATAAATTTTTGAATTTTATACATCAGCAAATCACGAAGAAATCTCGAAAAGGAAAATTACAAATTACTTCTACATTCGTAAATGCAGATATTCGTTGTCAACTCCAACTAATCATAGGAATTCACATGATTTTCACTACTTTTAGATTAATTTAAATTTTTTTTACCGTCTATCTCGTTCAAATTGAGTAATAGACGAACAGAAAAGCCTAGTAGATATAGCGTCTCTTGTACCTGGACGTATTTCAAATTCTCTAATTTTGTTTTTTATGTTGATTAGTTGAATTTATTAATGAAAATTAAAATGAAAAAGTCATAAAGACCTGCTCTTAAATTTTTTTTTAATTATAAGCACATCGCTTCTGGAAGTACCTACCACCTTTGTTTTAATAATATAAATTAATAATTTTACCAAAATTATTCTTTATTATTGCTTCTGTAACAAAATGTTCCATTTTCTATAAGCATTCAATGAGTTTAACACAAAATCTACTTTATATTGTATTAAAATCGACTCGTGGGTTTTCAAAAGTTCTCATGTGACCACGCAGATTATTGTAAGTTTTGCGTAAAATGGTTTTTGTTATTCCCTAAAACAATTGGTTTTTATTTTCAATATTTGAAAATTTTCTTGACAAATTTTTGCAATCGTAGCCACTGCAACTGAAATACCAAGTTATAAATTTAACTAAATAAAAACTTGCACTTAAAGTTTAATTTGAAAATTACTTTAATTTTATACCTCTTTAAAGTTTTTATGTTTATTTTCTAGCTTGCAAATAAAACTTTAAATTTAAATTAGCAAGCACTTTACTGGTAATCAATAATTTTAATCTAATTCCGATAGTTTTCAAACAACTTAAGTTATAAATATTTTAAATTTTTAAACTGTCTTCCATTATAATGCCATGTCATCCCTAACGCTATCGATATGTGATAATAAAGCTATTTTATGCCATTTAATAACCTATGAATTATTTAAACCACTTTTAAAAATTGGTACATAAAATCGTTTTAAGTGACTGTCAAAATAAGTTAATTTTCATCATAACGAGTTTTGCAATTTTCACATATTTCACAATTCCAAAAGTGTTCAAGCTTCGGTAAAACCAACTAAAAGTACCTTCAACTTTTAAACGAGGCGGACACAGCTTGCTACGTTAAGCTACAATTTATTTTTTTTTATTAGTATAAAAATAGGTACCTACATAATTTATTTTAGTTTAGTAAAATAAATATTTAAATATTTGATACTTGCAAATCGGAAGTATTTTTAAGCTATCGTAATTCAATAAAGTAACAATTTTTGCACTAAATAGTTGTAATTTTGATTTAACATCTCAAGAATATGTTAAATTCAGGATCCCACAAATTGCTGAAGTGTATTTAAAATTTCTGCTCTGTTACCTCAAAATGTACATTGGTATATTAAAAAATCAGATGTTGGAGTAGCTTTAAGTTAGGGTTTTCCAATATGGGCTTTACGATGTTTTTTTGTGATAAAATTCACTTCAATTTAGACAAAAAAATATTTTATTCCAACATAAATCAATTACATTTCAATAAAATATTATCACCATGAATTCAGTGAAGCGAAATTTTTTTTCACTTTTAATTATTTTGATGCGATTTAGTATTGTGTACGACTTCATCTTTAAAATTTTAATATATTTTAGATGACAGCTGTGAAATTTAACCATAAAAATTGTTTGGAATTTGGCCAACATAACCTAAAATCATCATAAAGGTACCATTGACAAACTTTATATTAATTAAAAGAATAACATAAAAATGGTTGGACCAAAATAAATATATTAAAAAACTTAAAAAGCATAATTAATAAATTAAGTTGCTACTAACTTGTTGCTCTTTATGGTTGATTTAATACCGACATAGTAACTAAAATGAATTAGTAATGAAAATGGTTTGTTGATTCTGCAACTGTGCTTTAGAAAAACATTTTCTCTTTCTACCTTAAATACGGTAGATGTGCAAATTTCTTGTAAATACGGATTTCACTCTTGGTTTACAGGTGGCGTCTCTTCCATATCAATTTAGGTAAAGAAGAGAATATTAAATTTGTTTCCCATATTTGGAAGACACTGATAAAGTAAATTCATATATTTTACATTTATTTGTTTTCTTTGTTTATGAAAGTCATTCGGTTCATTATTTGACTTCTTGTGTTACAATTTATATAATGAAATTTAATTATTTCATACCTTTTGAATAATAAAAAGTAGTTCAAATGTAAACTCGACAATCTATTACTAAAAGTTTACATAAGCTTCTATTTAAATAATTAATTGTCAGGACAATTTATTGCCTGAATAATTTAATTTGATTTTGTGAGACGTTGACAAAGCAACAGAAACTAAAATAAGTTTAACTAATTGCGACACAATATTCGTCTTATTATTGATTTTTCATTTTCTAAATTAATTCTGTTATTCGAATGAAACAGATTTAAATTTATTAATATTAACCATGCAAGAAATTTTATTGTTTTATAATTTACAAGGTGTGACAGTAAATTATGATACCGATAATGATTTTTGACATGTAAAAGAAGCTACCAACTCGTAAAAATTTTTTTATGTTTATGCATAAAGAAATTAGAAAAAGATTTAGTGATTCTGATCTTTAAAATAAGTCTTTATTTTTTTGTGGTGGTCTTAGGCTTATGACGATCTAAGCTCGCGTCTTCAATAATAAGATTACGTTTGGCTGCACTTTTGAGCGCAAAGAAAATCAAACTGAGCAAAGAAAAGAGAAAAGACTGAGAAAACCCTTATATTTTCTTTTGCATGCTTGACTTGCCCAATACGGAGCTGATCCCTTTAAGAAGGCCTCAGCCAGTATCTTTGCGCTTCGAAGAGTTTTATTGCAGAACTTTGTCGAGAAATAATCAAGTTCGATAGTTACATCAACAAATTTTCTTTCAAATTTAACCTAAATTTATGCTTACGTGCATACTTATACTAAGTATCCCATATACCATCGGTGATAAAATCTTTTTGCTATTTAATAACTTTGAAATTTCAGCTTTAATAAAATATTTTATAATAATTAAAACTTGATATAAGATATTTCCATTTCGTAGTGTTCGAAAACACAAAAACAACTTTTTATTGGATAAAAAAATTAATAAAATACGTTTTATATAATTTTGACAACATGTTAAAAATGATTTCAATAACTTTTAACAAGCTTTCTAATTTTAATTAATTTTTTTGGAAACGTTGAAGCGTCTCATTTCTTTGATCTTATATTCTTACTTTTAAAACCGAGCAAACGCTTTTTTATTTAATTCATTATAATTATTCCCCCGTAATACTTATTTTAAGAACGCCTTTAGAATACAAAATTAATTAAACCAACAGGGATGATACAACTTTGCTTAAGTAAAACAAACAAAATAATACCTTCTGACTTTTCAAATTAAATGACAAAAATTAGAGATTTTTTAACAACTTTATGTTTGCTTTCTAATTTTAAAAATTTATTCGTTAACTTGCCTGTTTGTTCACTGTAAAATGTGGTGTAGTAGTTTTTGCAACAAGCGCTATTTTAACTTTGTAATTAGTTCCGGAAAATTAAATCTCGATAACGTAGGGTTAAAATAAAAACTGAAGAGCTAAATACAGGGTGTATCAAAGCTCTTAGCAGATGTTAGAAAGCATTTTCGTATAAACTATTTTATCTAATTTTTGTCTAGTCAATTAAAATTTTCCGTAGGTCTCCCTTTTTATAATAATTTTTCTAATTTTTTTTTAAATTGTACATAGATCGCAGTAAATGCGTTTCAGTTAATCATTACGTGCTTTTTTAAAGAGTTAACAGATTTTCTATATCGAATATTGTTGAAGCGGATATAATACACTAAACCGCATTTAAACCATCACTATGTTGTTTTTAGTATTATATTGTAGAACGTATATTTTCTAAAAATTATACATTTTTAGGTCGTGCATTTAATAATAAAAATATAAATTTAAATATATTGAGATAATTTCTCCTCTAATTCCTTTTAATTTTATCCTGCTTGCTACTGCAGTAAACCCTGAGAAAATCTTTCCAATGGTTTGGGTTCAAATTTGCTTTTTTACCAAACGGCGAAATTTTTCAAGAAAAATCCACTAAAATTAATAAAATAATCATTTTAATTGTTTTAATTACTTAATTTAATACGAAATGAAGTTAATCTAATCAAAATAATCTTATACCTACTCATTGCCAATTTTTGAATATTTAAAAAGTTTTTGTGTGATGATGTCTTTGGAAAGTCAAAGACGTTACTTTTTATTTAAAAATTAAAACTGTAACCGATAAATTAGCTTCGCCTTATTTTATGTTGATTTCCACTTCAATCTCAAACTGGCTACTTGATGCAGGTTAATAAATTTGCCTCCAAACAAGATTTCCAAATCATCTAGGTATGCAAAAGTAAATCTTACTATTAATCTTACTTACAAAAATTACATTTTCAGCTGTATGCAAAATTTTTAAAAATTTATTTACTCTTTACTGAACTTGGCTATTTGATTACCAACGGTTCAAATCTAAGCAAAGCAAGTTTCGATAGAAGAATAGACTGGAAGGACACGATCAAACGCCTTCGCAAAATCAGTGTAAACTGCGTCTACATGCAAATGATTTTCAAATGCTTCCACCACATCCGTCACAATAGATAACAAGTTAGTAGTAGTCGCACGGCCAGGAAGGAAACCATGCTGTTCAGCCACAATGATGCTTTTACTAGCAGTAAGAAGTAGATAAGAGACCAATTTGTCTAACAATTTGGGGATAGTAGACTGTATAGAAATACCTCGGTAGTTATTAATATCAGAACGATTGCCTTTCTTAAAAATAGGTGTTATGTAATTGTTTTTCCAAATTTTTGGGAATTTACCAGTTGTAAGTTATAACGAGAATAGCTTGTATAAGGGTGAAGACAGGGAGTACTGACATCTTTTTATAAAGCAGGGGGCAATACCATCAGGTCCTGAACTAAGACTATCGGGCAAACCTCCAATAGCATCAAAAACATCGCTAAGAGTTACATTCAGATTGTCACAGGTGATTTGATCAACTGGATCGAAATGAACATCCCCGTTGGTGTTACAATACACAGTAAAAAATTTTTTTGGCAAACAAATCCACGCATTCTTGACCAGATGTACAAGTTTTATCACCAAGGAATATGCGAGTTGGATATCATTTGACCTTCTTGCAGTCATCAATATAACTCTAGAAGGACTGAGGGTTAGAAATAATTTTTTCTTCTATCCTATCGATATAACTACAGTGAAATTAATACGCAGTTTGCTCTAAATTTTCTTCCTTCCTGTCCCCAAATTTCTTATTTTGTTATCACTCTTTGCGCGGTTTTCAAATTTCTCCTATCAACGGATCATGCGCGCATTCATCACAGAAATTTAAAACATTGCACTATTATATCAAAAATAGGTAATATTAAAATTTCAAAATATCGAGTTATTAATAATTTATATATTTATCAAAAATAGGGTGTAATTTTTGTGTTATGTTATAATTATTCAACTTTTTATTTGTTTTGGACAAACGCCCCTTCTGAAATCACAAGCTATAATCTTCGTCTGATTATTGCTACGTGTTGAACTAGTTTTTGGCACCAAATAACAATAATAATAAATAATAATAAATATAATAATAAATGTCAAAATTTAAAAATAATAGAGTACACTAACAGTAAAACTTCCCCTTTAACTTATAAAAATCAAAATTACAGAATTTTAGGGATGAAGTTCATGGAGCTTTTTAATAAATCAAACTCAATATGACAATATTTATTTATATTATGCAATAATATATCACATATTAAAATTAAGAAATGTTTAATTCGGTAATGCTATTCTGTCACGCTAATTAAATCTTCTGATTGATTCTTCGTGTACATAAACCTAAAAAAAGCATATCTTAAAAAAACTTCAATTTCTTGAGTAGTAGTTAGTTAATGCGGATGTTAAGACTTAAGTGATGTTAGACAAGAAAAACAAAAAATACGTATGATGGGCGCAACGGTCGCTTATTGCAAATATTCTTATTTTGTATTTCGATCGAATCAAAGGATCGGGGAAAGGTTTGTATTAGGGACCCTAAAATACAAATTTTACGATTAAAACCTCGATGTTTTCTGAAAGAGTATATTTTAAATAAGAGAATTAACTAAGACGGAATGCCTTAAAAGCACCTGTTTTTTTCAAAAATCGAATTTAAAAAAGCTTGATTTTCACTGAAAATTTGAAGGTAAATCGCTCGTGATTGGTGAATCAAGGCATTCAGTTGACAGTACGTGTGTTCCTATACATAAAAAAAAGTGTAGCTGTTGACTTTGTCAGTAACTCGTACGCTATGGTACGAATACGTTCTCCTTTATAGGACCAAAATTACTTCAGAAAAGAGATGCTTAAATTTAACGAACGGTTATTACTTTTTCGCGTGGATCCTCCTCGTGCCATGGTGGTTTTCATCAAAATTGACCCTCAGCACCCTTTGGGCGCTTTGGGCTATTTTGATGAAAACGACACTCATTATAAAAATACCCCTAGGCCCGTGGGTTAAGTAAAAGGTGGATCTTTGAGGGGTGAAACTCGTTTGCGTGGATTCTAAAAACATGGTGGTTGTGCAAGGAAAAATTGACTTAAAGCACTTCTCGCTGCGCTCGAGCGCTTTAAGACATTTTTCCTGCACATTTATTATTGAAAACCATGATTTTTGCTCGAAGTGCACTGCTGAAACATCCCAATGCAAGTGTCGCTTCGGTTATCGCCGCTCTGCGCAAAGCTAAGACCAGTTCAAACTACACGGACTGTCAATAGAATGCATTGATTCACCAATCCCGAGCGACTTTGCTTAAAATTTACTGTGAAAATCGAAGTTTTTAAAATTGATTTTTGAAAAAACTGGTAGGTTTAAGGCCTTCCGTCATAGTTAATTCTCTTATTTAATATTTGCTTATTCAGAATTCATCGAGGTTTCAATCGTAAAATTTGTATTTTAGGGACCCTAATACAAACCTACAACCTTACAGACAATTAATAGTTGTGTAGTTACAAGGCATGTAAACGACGTATAACATTCGAGGAAGGAATATGACCCGAAGTAAACGTCAAGAATGGCAATAGTTCTTACTTGCTGTGTATCATATTACATTTTTCCACTTGTATACCTCGCTCATTTTGGATTGAAAAATTTGAATTTTTGAAAACTTGAATAAAGTTATTTTTGTAATGTAGAAAATTCTCTTCTGCTACATTCCAACTCTTTGACTCTTTGTGACGCTTTACTTGAATAATATTTAATTATTACAATAATACAAAGCGTATTTATTCGGCAGTTAATTGATCATTTAACCAAAAAAATGTGTTTGTTCCTTTGTTATTTTTTGTAATTTCATGAGTGTGATAAATATTATACCATCTCTTTTTTCAAGTTCATTACAATATTTTTTTCATTATTTGTTAGTATTGATCCTAATAGTCATTTTTTACCCATTAGGCAAAATATGATACATTAATTAGATTAAAAATTAAAAAGCAACTATTAATATATTTAATATCCTAATATTCATATTTAAAAATATATACCTACATTGTTTTATGACTATCATTTTGTTAATGGGTAGCAAGTTTTTCCATGCAAGGTTATCCTTCATCTATCTTTATTATTGGCATTTTTCTAAAACTTCATAATATAATCGTATAACTCTATACCTAGTAGATTATTGATTAATAATATCGCCATATTTCAGACGAAAATCTGATATAATTTTGTAGGGGATACATGATCTATTTTAAATAAAAAATTTCTTAATTAAATCTGTGTAATAATTAATTTTTTATTTTTAGTTTGTAATTAAGTCATCAAAAAATTAATGCGAATAAAGAGTAATAAAAAGAACACAAGCTACTCACTAAAATATTAAGTTCTTTCAAGTTACTTAGATACCTTCTTTTCTAAATTTAAATTTAGTTAATTGAATTGTACCTACTTCTATTTCGGTCCAATAGTCGCTCCTTACGTGATTCCATTCTTAACATATGCCTAAATTGGAGTTTTAACATTATACGCAGCTTCATCACATTTTATGTAGTTATACTCGGTGTTCAGTCTTAATGGAACTGCCCACCCAAATTATAGCTTTTCTTTGAGTTAAAACTTTTTGTTGTTTATTCATGCATCGCCTTGTTAATTTTTGATTGTAATTTTTCCTGAAAGATGACGGAAATTAGTTTTGGATGTTAGTGTCTAGCATTGAATTTAATCGAGTAAAGTAGGGCTGTAGTAAAAAAAGTGCTTGAAGTCACTACTTAGGAAAATGTAACATAACCAAGATTAATGGCATTAAAACTAAAAACAACCATTCAATTAATGGTGCACAAAAGATGCAGCAAAAATGAATTTAATTCAAAATCCATGCTTTCTTAATAAATAAAGACGAGATTAAACTTTAGGATTGAAGACTTGACAGGAAAAATTAAATTGGACTAACTTTTGCAGAGAGAGACAAGAAATTAAAAGGAACTTGTTAACTGAACAAAATAAAATTCAAATTTGTGAAATGATTTTGTCAAGTATTATTTTGATGTAAATGAAATAATATAAATCCGGGAGTCGTAAAGTTGAAATGAATTGTGTAACCTTTCAACCCACGGAAGAAACCTGCAACTACTTGTCGACTGTTGCTTTTTATTTATACACCAATAGCTCTACTGCATTTTAACGTCGAGTTAGTAATTTAATGAATAAATTAATAAAGTTAGTAATTAAACACAGCAGATGTTAAAAATTCCGAGATTTTTATTATTAAATAGTTTGAAACAATATAAAATTTGAATAAATAAATTTAATTTGTTTTACTTAATGGGTAAAATTGTGAATGGATTGGCCAAGCTTTCTTTTAATTAAGTTGGTATTCCAAAGGCGTTCTAAAATTAAAAATTAGGAGGAAGTTATTGTAAAATTTTTTTTGGATTTTATTTAAATTCGAGCAATTTAAAGTTTCATATACCATCACTTCCTCGTTACAAAGGTTTAATGTTATTTGACCAAGTTACAGAAGGTACGGTAACCACTGTCTAGTTGTGCTTACTGTCTGTAAAGTTTACTAAAAAAATTTGTTGAATTTACAACTTGCTGTAATTTATTGTATTTATATTGGTAATATACATTATTAAATTACTAAATAATTGTTATTTTTCTAATGAGATTATTAAGTCAATGTCCATTTTTAACTGCTTTCGCATTTGTTTATGTAAATAATTTTCTTAGCGTCGATGGTTGTGCGTTATAGTTCTTGGGCAACAGTAACTAATAGCAGATAGCCAATCTTTTAGTTCATAACTGAGTCACATATTTACATATATGTATTTATAGATTATTAAAATGTATTAAATTATCGAATATCCTCTCCGGAAATAGGATAATGACCTAGGTTAGATAAAACAAGTTAAATATCAAACACAAACTTTTAACTATAACTTGCAGGCAAAACAGTCAGTAGAAAATATGATATTAGAAACATGATTGCAATAAATTAATTAAATAAAATGTGTCACCAAAAAACTGACATTTTAATGTAAATTAAAATACCTGCAAGGGTATATAAACTCACTAAGGGTAGATTTTCCAGATTTCTACAAAGAATGAAAAATAATTTGAATCATAATAATCTGTACATTGAATTTTATTATGGTTTATATATTGATACTTATAAAATATGTTATGAAAACTGTAATAAAAATATTGAATATTTAATTAATTTATGAACATAATAATCAAAAATAAAATTAATATTTTGTTCGTATTTTAAAATGCTTTTTTGAATTTTCAATTAACTACACGTGGTGTTATTTTACTTTTTATATAAAAAGTATATTTTATTAAATGTTTCCATTTTCGCATTATAAACCACTTTGTTTCAAATTTAACATTAAAGCAAATAAAAAAGTCGTTAAGTTATTTTTTATCGTACCTTCACCTAAATCAAAAATTAGCTTTATCATAAATTCTAGAAAACACTTCGAACCGCTTCCGTTATAATTAAAACAAAAATGGCGCTATAATTAAATATTAATTTGTAATGATCACACAAAACCTAATTTAAAACCACCGTTTTTAACTAACATAACAATGTTGGCATGCTGTATACGAATATTTGATTTAACAACTATTAAAACTGAATCGATTTAAATTTATTTTAAAAATTGCATTAGAAAAACTGCAACTCCTGTAGTTACTACATATTTTTTCTAACCAAATGCTATGATGTGGTAATGTAGTTAACATTATTTTTAAAAGCTGAAAATGCAATTTTAATATTATGTAAGCCGTACTTAAATTTCGGAAGTTTGATTTAACAAAATGTGAAAAGTAATTCGATTTAAATAATAAACTGATTATAAAAAAGTACTTCAAACACTATAAATTTTATAGTTCCAAACTTTTTTTGTCAATTTCTACGGTGTACTTTTGTAGTTAACTTAAATTTAAAAAACTGAAAATGTAATTATAATATTAAAGTTGTGCTTGAATGCTTTTTATTACAAAAAAAATTAACAGAAAAAAAGGTATCGTAAAGTTTTATTTTTGATTAAAACAACTTGAAAATTTCGATGGCATTTTTCACACGATTAATTTTGGAGGAGTTACTCATTTTTAATTAAATTTAGTTACAACTTTAAAAAAGTGCAATTAAGCAAATTAAAAATGTTTTATAAATTAAAATTATAGCAACATTCAATATTTGAGATAATTTATATTAGAAAATTAGAATAATACGTAGAACTAACTATTTAGAGTAAATATGAAGTAAATTAGCTGAAATGTTACTGCCCTTGAGGCTAAAACTAAATTATTATGTAATTGCAATTACGTTAATTGAATTTAATAGTACATTGTGACCTTTTAGGAAGAAGACAAGCGCTGGTATAGTTCAGAATTTGATCTAATTATGATAAGTATTTTTTGCATTTTTTGGTAAACATACACTTTTAATCCACTTTGCACATGCTATTTTTTCTCTAAAAACCTCTGAAAAATCGCATACAAAATATTAGAATTTTAAAATAATGTAGGGATATCTACCCTATATTATAAAAAGATAAGGGTTCAATATGTAACGTTTTTATGTAACGTTTTTATGTAACGTTTTTATGTAACGTTTTTATGTAACGTTTTTATGTAACGTTTTTATGTAACGTTTTTTTGTAACATTTTTATGAAACCGAAATGCTTATACTATATAAGATATAAAATTATTTTTACTGTCTCAACCTTTATACCATGGTATAAACTGATAAACTGATCAACTGATAAACTGATCAACTGATCAACATCTCAGGCAATTTGATCTGTTTAGTACTTGAGACGTTGATCGGCCGCAGCCGTCGTTCCCATCAACAAATTACGAGCTTTTATCTTCTAAAACATCAGCAGAACGTGTCAAGGAACTCAGGGAAAGACAACAGCAGCAACAAGAACTATCAAAATCAAATCCGCCAGCAAAAAAATCAAAGGAACCTTTGAATGAATGCATAAAAAGCGAAAATCAGACAGTAGCTCAAATTGCCAATAATTCTCAAATAATAATAATACCTCATGATGCCGGAGATATGACGCAAAAACGCCGATATTGCAGTGCAATATTTTGGAAAAATTAATTTTGTAAAAAGATAAGACAAAATATGCAATGTTTTTATGCAACGTTTTGGAAGATTGTGATTGGTTCTTTCCCTTTAACCAATAGTAAAATTGCAGAACGTTTTCAAAAAATAAAAAAATACCTAATAGTAATCGATAACATTTATTTTAAATTTTCAAGCTGTATGACGTTATAATCCGTTTAAACGTTAATCCGTTCATCCGTTGAGATATATTAATCATCGGAAAAAAATGTTTTATGAAAAGAAGTTTTACAACTCAAAGTTATTTCGTTTATGTGCTATTAGGGCCGCGAAGCGGCCCGGGGGGTTGGGCCGCGACAGCGGCCAGGGGGGCAAAGCCCCCCTAGTTTTACATAAAATCTTTGTAACAATTGAATGACGTAGCAATTACGTTGCATTAAAATGAAGTTAATAGTGTAGGTTTAACTTTAATTTGTATCAAAATTATTTCACAAAATAAAAATCTGAAGTGGTAGATTAACTTAAAAAACTGCATTGCTGTAAAAGTGAGGTTACATCTATAGATTCAATTTTAATCTGTAGCAAAATTTTTGCTCAAGGTAGAATTTTGGCGTGATAGTTTAACTTAAAAAAAAGCTGAAAATAATCTGGTAGCTAATTTATTGGTCACATTAGTTTAACCTTCTAGCATCCGCAAGCGGCCTGACCGTCCGCACTTTATTATTTTTTAAATAGAGCTTTTTAGTATGGTTTGGCTGATATTTCAGGCAAACTTGGTGTTTGTACTATCTTTTTTTAAGAGCATTTAGAACCGTTTTGACTAGCAGTAGTTGTGCGATGTGATTTTGGGTTATAATCGAGGACGGGCTGCACCGGTCACGGTATTGCTTTGTCTGCGGAATTGAACCTGTGCATCTGAAGTATAGTAGCGACCAGTTGTAGAACCTTGCGTGGAAGTTGGAGTAGTAAAACGAGGAAGACCCCATGATACAACCAAAAAGAATTTCTGAAAGCTTAACCTTCCAGTAAGCATCTACATTCTACACTATTGATGACCAAGGTAATTTTTGAGATCTGCTTGACGAGTCCACACCTTACGTCTCCTTAATTTTTTAGCAAACAGCATAAGCTAGTATGCTTTAGTGTAATTAAAGCGTGGTTTCTGGAATATGAGCCACATCCGTGTAGACTATTTAGGACTACTTTTAGGAATGCTTTAGAGCCATTATTTTCCTGACTAGCAGTTCTCGGCTTGTACTCGTGTGATAAAATTTGCTAGACCACTCCAATCGCGTTTATTACAAGTAAGCAATAAAATTTAATAGGATGCCTTAGATCTTGAGCCTGTTTTTATTTTAAAAGTAATTGCGATCAAGTTACTCTTGACAGATTTAGATAAATTTGGTTAAAAATGAACTTAAACTCATGTTTTGGCAGTTTAAATATCAAAATGTCTGATTTTTTAAAAGTTGCTTATTTTAATTCTATATTTTCAACAATAATTAAAGAACAAAATATCAAGTGTTAGCTATCTTTAGACGCGGAAAATGAAACTCTTTAAATTAATAAATTGCTTAGTCTTATCCGTTTTGATGGAAAGCAGGAATTTAATAAAAATTAAATTTTTAAGTTATTTTTCTATGATCGGATTGGCGGTCAGTCACCCTGTACAGGAATATATGACTATCAAGCTTTTATGACAGTACACCTACTTTTAATTGGAAAATAAAAACGGTTTAACATATTAACGTGATTTCACTGCATATTTATTTAAAATCATTTGATGGAAATATTCGCTTTTGCTGTTAGTCGTTGAATGTTTGTGATTATTGGAGTAAATCAATGATTTCACATAACTGTAGTGAAAAATGTTCAATGGAGATCTTGATGGTCAGGATACCTCTGCATTTTTAAAGATTACACGGTCACTGAACTTTTCCCTTCATATATTGATTGTGTCACGAGATGTATAAGCTGTGTAACTGTGTATTTTTTCATCATGATTTGCCAAACAATACTGAACACAATTGTGTTAAGGGATGTCCTGAATTAGAACGTTCTAAAACAGCGTCTTTTTTGTGAATTTTTTTTAGAAGGGAAAGAAAGAATGAAGTTATTAATTTTTGAGGTATCGTTTTATACATATTTTAGGAATATAAAAAGTTTTTTTTAAAGCAAAAGAAAAAATTATAACAGATTTCTAATCTTATTTCATGGGCGTCTTGTCGCTGCAAATCTTCAATTGGTGGGAAAGATCCACCTCGTAATTTTTGACTGATACAAAAAACCAAAAAAGTATTAATTTGTTAAATATTTTCTTCAAAGTGAACTAAAAAATTCGTCAAAAAGTTTTTTAAATAATTTATTGTTATAGCACCTCAAAGTTTTTTTTTAACACATTTTTTTTAAAACCCGCTTAAACTTTTAATATCACATTTTTTCTGCCCTTTTTTAGTTCACCGAGAAAACAAATGTCTTTGTTTAATCCTTTTTTGTCTAATACTTCTTTATTTTGTTGTTTCACTCAAAAATTACGAGGTGGATTTTTTGCACCGATTAGAGACTTGCAACGACAAGACGCCCATGAAATAAGCTTAGAAATCTGTTTAATTTTTTTTAACTTTTAAATTTTTTTTACGATACCTCAAAATGCAATAACTTTATTTCTTTCTTTCTCTTCTAAAAAGATTCACAAAAAAGACACCGTTTTAAACGTTCTAATTCAGGACATCCCCTTAAACGTCAATTTTGTTAGAAATCAGAGAAAAACAAGCTCGTTAGGATTTTTTTTTAATAGAAGTTTTGAATATTTGCAGAAAATACAACAAAAGTGATATGAGGTATCCGTATAATTTTTTTTTATTTAAAAGCTTATGTAATTGCATTAATGATAGAATATAACATCATTCAAATGTCCACCACATGAGCGTTTGTATGAATTAATTCGTTGAACCCAAATTTCCATTACTTCTTTGCATAAATAATATATGGATAGTAATAGCTTCCATTATAAAGTTTGGAAATAACTGATGATTTATTTGGAAGTTGTTTATAATGCAGTGGTGCAACCAATATTAGCAGAGACTTAATTAATAAGGTTTTATTAACCGTTATGTTTTTCATAAACTGGTATAACAAAACTAGTATTCTTTTTCTATACAAATTTTTTTACAAATTTTTGCTAGAAGATAATGATGGTAGCTTGATTTAAAAGTAAAATAATTTTTATTTAATTTATAAGTACAGTTTTCAATCATCTTTAAAAGAATGTTTATACTTATAATCATGAACTATGACTACAAATGACTATGACTACAAATGACAAATATTCTACAAATGACTACCAATGAGCGCCGACTACAGTTAGCAGCTAACAACTAATAACAGCAACTAATTTTGAAATTACATTTTGATTATTTATATCTTAAGGTAACAAAACTTTCTAGTCAGTTAAGTGGTATGATTTTATGATCTTATTACTTGAGTAGTCATAGTTTTCATATCACCGGAAGATTGCCTCTGCATAATTGCATCTATATACTAATCTTCACATATTGTCCTTATACAATGAGCAGTTTTATCAGAGATCGTTTCCTGCTTATTCTGAAGGTTACTACACTGCATAATTGCATTTACATAATCGTCACACTTTGTTCATTATCTACGGTGTGTTGTTCATTATGAACCTGAGCACTACAGTCGATTAATCAAAGAATTGTATAGCAAAGGTACGCAGTTTCATACATATCAAAATAAAGCAGATAAACCCTTCAGAGTTGTCCTAAGGCATATACACCAAACTACTAGCGTGGACCATATAAAGGAAGAATTGGGTAAACTGGGACACGAAGTCCTCAATATAAGCAATATCGTAGACACTAAAACAAGACAACCACTCCCATTATTTCATATTGGACTAAAGACGGCTCAAAACAACAAAGAAATCTACGATATTAAGAGACTCCTTAACATGATAGTTAAATTCGAACCGCCTCACATCAAAAGAGAAATTCCTTAATGCTCTAGATGCCAGAGAATGAATCATACAAAAAATTATTGTCACTTTAACCCACGATGCGTCAAGTGTGCTGGAGATCATTGGACTAAAGACTGTCATATGAAAGAAAAGAAAAATAAAGATGTTAAATGCGTCAACTGCGGAGAGAACCACCCAGCTAATTACAGGGGATGTTACTACATAACGCAGCTTCAAAAATCACGGTATCCTCCACTAAGAGCAAGACCCATACCAATAGCTCAAGAAAGAAATAACATCAACATAACCAAGACTTCACCTGATATAACATATGCCGAAAAAGCAAAAGTAAACTCCCAGTCAAACCAAAATTTCGTCCATCACAAAAATTCAGATGCTCCAGAGCATCAGTCAAACAATATAGAGCTTATGATGTCAAAACTAATGGAGAGAATGGATACCATGTTAAATCTCCTAACCATCTTAATTTCTAAATTAACATAATGGTGCGAGCACTCCGTATAGCTGTCTGGAATTCTAACGGGTTACAACAACATAGCCTTGAAGCTAAAAACTTCCTAATCGATGAAGATATCGACGTGTTTCTAATCTCGGAGACCCACTTCACTAATCGAACCTACTTTAAAATTCATGACTACATCGTATACTACACTAACCACCCTGCCAAAAGAGCAAGGGGGGGAACAGCAGTAATAATAAAGAGCCCAATTAAACATCATGAAATTGAACCATTCTCCAGGGGTTACCTTCAAGCAACTACCATAAAAGTTGAGGATTGGAATGGCAACCTTACAATCTCAGCAATTTACTGCCCACCAAATATAAACATCCAGAAGGAAAACTTTGAAGAATATTTTAACACTTTAGGTTATTGTTTTATCGTTGGTGGTGACTTCAATGCTAAACATCAAAGATGGGGTTTCAGACTAACAAACCCAAAAGGCAGACAGCTATACCATGCGATGGAAGCTCAAAATATTCATCAGCTATCGACCAATCAGCCAACTTACTGGCCAACAGACCAAAATAAGATCCCAGATCTTCTAGACTTTTGTGTTTCAAAGGGCATCGCCCCACGTTACCTCTCCATTAAATCCTCCCTAGATTTATCCTCTGATCATACACCCATTATCGCCACCCTGACAACCAAATTCAATAAAAAAAGCAAACCAATTACTCTCCATAATAATGAAACTAATTGGAATCATTTTAGATATTCCATCACGCAGGCTCTCGATCAACAAATCTCAATAAAAGAAGAAAGAGATATCGATTATTTGGTAGATAATCTCACCTGGGTCATACAAGAAGCTGCATGGAACTCGACACCGGAAATGAAGAATGACCACCACGGAAATACGTGTCCCATGTTGATGGGAAAAGACGGGAATAATGTTACATCTTACCGACCTATCAGTTTACTTCCTCTCCTGTCTAAGGTATACGAAAAACTTCTACTTAAAGAACTTCTCCCACTACTAGAAGAAAAAGGAATACTACCAGATTACCAATTTGGCTTCAGGCAAAAACACTCGACTATCGAACAAGTGCATAGAATAGCGAGCAGGATAAGAACTGATCTGGAATCAAAAAACTATTGCTCCGCTGTCTTCTTGGACATCTCCCAGGCATTCGACAGAGTCTGGCATGATGGACTCTTGTACAAAATCAGGAAATGTTTGCCATACTCCTATTTTCTTGTAATTAAATCGTATCTGTCAGAGAGACACTTCTTTGTAGGACAGCAGGATTTCACATCTGAATTGCACCCGATCAAAGCGGGAGTGCCACAGGGTAGTGTTCTGGGGCCGATACTATACCTAATCTACACCTCCGATATGCCAACGGATGATAATACTACTATAGCAACATTCGCGGATGATACCGCCGTAATGGCATCACATTCAAATCTCATGGTGGCCTCTCAGTTCCTCCAAAACCACATCAACAAAATATATGAATGGTCTATCTTGTGGAGAATAAAAGTCAACGATGGTAAGTCAGCCCATGTGACATTCACTCTGAGAAGAGAAACTTGCCCCCCAATAACATTTGGTAATCAACCAATCCCACAAACAGAAGAGGTAAAATATCTGGGAATTCACCTGGACCGTAGACTCACATGGGCACACCACATAGAAACAAAAAGAAAACAACTAAACCTAAAGCTGGCGAAGTTTTACTGGCTGATCGGCAGAAACTCGGAAGTGTCGCTACAAAGTAAATTGCTAATATACAAAGCAATTTTGAAACCCGTGTGGACGTACGGGCTGCAGCTCTGGGGAGCAGCAAGTGCCACGAACATAAACAAAATTCAAAACTTTCAAAACAAAGAATTGAAGATCATCGCAGGGGTCCCCACATACTATCCAAGCGATGTTATTCATAAACACCTAGAAATGCCAACCATACGGGAAGAAATAAAGAAACAAGGAGGAAAATACCAACACCGACTCATAAACCACCCCAACCCTTATGTAGCGGATTTATTAAACCCTCCTATAATTAGAAGACTCAAGCGACGAGATCCATATGACCTAATGTGAAATATATAATCTCTGACCATCTGATGAGTGTGAGCCACTGGGCAACCACTTACTCATGTCTTTTTCTTTCATCTTTATCATAATGTATTACTTAATGTTTATTAACAGATTGTAATGATTACACAAATTCAATAAAAAAAAAAAATAATAAAAAAAAAAAATCTACGGTGGGCCATGTAAAATTTAGAATTTAATTTCGCTTTACAAAAATATTAATAAACATTTTTTCAAAGTTATAATTTTATTGGTAAAGCTCATCATTGAAATTTATAAATAAAACAAAACATCGTTCAAATGGCTTCTACGACTTGCTTTACAGTGCCTCATTCGATCTACCCAATTTTTCAGTACATTTTTGATTGTTTGAGCCTCTATCTCGTGAACGACGGCGTCGATTTAATGTTTTAAGGCCTTAATGGACTCGGGATTATTTGCGTAACCCTTATGTTTTACTGCGCCCCAGAGATAATAGTTTAACGGGTCAAATCGCAGATCTTTTGCGCACTGGATTTGAAAACCGCATAATCAGCTGAAACTCGGTACTCCGTTGGCCGCCTTGCAGCTGCGATTTGACCCCGTTAAACTATTATCTCTAGAGCGCCTTAAAAGATAAGTATTATGCAAACAATTCCAAATCCATTAAGGCCTTAAAACACGTTCACGAGATAGAAAGCCCAAACAATCAAAAATGTATAGAAAAATTGGGTTGATGGAATGAGGCACTGTAAAGCCAGTCGTGTAAGCCATTTGAACGATGTTGTGTTTTATTCACAAATTTCAATGATGGGCCTTACCAATAAAATTATAATTTTGAAAAAATGTCTATTAGTATTTTTTTTATAACGAAATTAAATTCGAAATGTTACATGGCCTACCCTGTATAACAAGCAATTTTTTCAAAGACCATTTTTTTACCAGTTTTAATAGGTAGTTTTTACTAATTCTTATCTTCCTTTTTACTACATTTTGTTTAAAAACTTACTTTTACATTTTTCTCACTTACTTTCAACTTTTGCGAGCCTTTCCCTCTTTAACCTCCTCACTTAGATTTTTTTTTCTTGTGTCTCTATGATTCTCTTCTTATTTTTGGTAAATAGACGGCCGGAGCATAGTGGTCACGCGATTTGACTATGGCCGCTAAATACCTAGTTCGAATCCGGGTGAAGGAAGAACTTTATTCTGGTCGTCTCTCTGGTCCTTCAGGTTGGGGTTTTTTATCGGGCTAACTCCCCGTTGTAGGTAAAAAATGCAATTCCGTGAAGACTATTTGATGACACATCAGGGTTGTAGCGCTGAACGTTTCGTTTCGTTTGATTTTTGGTCCTTTCCTAATGTTCTTCGTTCAATCAAGGTTATTATTGCTATGTATGTCATAAGTTACTAACAGTTGTAATAACAGTAATAACAGTTGGTGAAGTGCTCCATTTCACCTCTATATATCAGAAGAAAATAAATAGAAAACTAATCAAAATCATTTTAAGTGGAATGGAATAAAAAAAAAAAACTTTAAATTTTGTGAATTAAAAATGTGTTTGCTTGGGCTAACAATAGCACTCAAAATTCTATAACTATTTCTTTTTACAATATTTTTGATTACACCTGCTTCACTTTACGAAATTGATTACTTTCATTCAAATAAACGAAAATTGAAAATATAGTTTGAATACAATATAAGTAAATGTTGCGTTGAATGGTTTTGCAATATTTTATTTAGATAACCTCATTTCATATTGTCAATAAAAACTGTTAACTTCGTTTATAATAATTAAATTAAAATTATTACCTGAAAACTTTTGATTTATAATTTAGTTATGGATCTATGCATAGCAAATCCATTCAAATTTTGCTTTATTAATTTACAGAAAAGCGTGATTCAATTATGATTATTTTAATTCTTTTGAGAACTTTGTCCTTTGTAAGATTTATTACGAGGTCACTCTATTGTAAATTAATAATGGCCTTTCAAATCCCTTCAGTTCGTATAAAATATAAGCGAACGTTTAAGACAGTTGTTTTGCTGCAATTTTGAATTATTTTTAACAAAGCACTTAATACAGCTTATCTGTTTTATTCGACAATTTCAAGTTGGCAGACACGGAAAAATTGTTGCTACAAAGAAGATAATCAAAAGAGGATAATAGAGAAAACCTAGGTTGATAAAGCTAAACTACAGATTGGATTCATAGCTGTAAAGGTATACATACGATCACCTTCACCTTGAAAACGTTGTTTTATGACTCATAAAGTTCCAGAATTTTCTAGGAAAAGCGTAGTGCTGTTTTGTGACGTAACATTTAGAACGTGAAAGTGTGGACCATCAAATTTTGTAAATCTAAAACCACGACTGAAACTGTTCATCAAGTTACAAGTTATTTTAACTTACCCAAAAGTTATGAAAGTAAGCTTATTCCTTTCATCTGCAATATAGAAAGTCAAACAAAAGCTAATTTAAAAGCTCATTTTTAATTCGTGATTTATTTCTAAGACGGAAGTGTTTTGTTTAAAAGAAAGTAAAACTTTTTGGTGTAAAACTGTCTTTGTTGCCTGATGTTTTCATTAAAAGAAGAGATTGATGATGCAATTAAAACACATTTTATATTTTATCAAACACCTAGTGATTCGATTTTAATACAAATAATAAAGTTAATTGTAACGCATTAAATCCTTTATTGTCCGGCTTAATCCTTATTCCAAAAAAAATTGATAATTCAATAATCCTTGTATCAAAATAATGCAATAAGTCAGAAAACGCTTTTATTATCGTGAATTTAAAATCAGCACACATGAAGCTAACTAAACCTTTTGGGAAATACGTTACAATTTTACACAACATTGCTTTGTCTCGAAAAAAGCAGCAAAAATAAAAGTAAATATATAAAACAACACTCGAGTTAAAGTTACAGTTTGCTCGTTCTATCATGATTCTATCCAATTTAATACAAGCAGTTAAATAAAAAAACAATTAAAACTCAACGCAACGAAATGTGTAAAGATTGTGATCAAATAATAAATTGGGTTGATAATTAGAAAATTAATTGAGTAAATAGTTTTTTTACAGCCCCATTTATTTGCTAATCATTTTTTTGGTATCAAAATAAATTTTATGGAGTTAAGTTTTAATACTTGCAAACTAAGCCTAATCAGAGTAGGTCTACGCAGAGGACGAAGTGGGTACCAGGATAACCGAATGTTAAAACTGAAATAGTCTTTGGTATTATGAATTACTATGTAAATTTTTGTTAGAAAATTTAAGTTACGCCTTACTAAATCGTTGCCAGTCAAATAATAAGTATATTATGGGGAAAATGCTGCTTTTCCCAACACACAGTAGGTTTTTAGTAAAAGATTGAATAAGCAATTAATTATACATAAAATTAAGTTAATAGCTTGAAACGGAACTCTTGTAAATTAATAATCGTTTTAAATTCGCATTTTGCTCATTTATCAAATACTTTAATAGGCCAATGTTTTACCTACTCTTAGGGTTGTTGCTTTATTGTACATGCCATATGGGTAAAATCAATAAAGTGCTTAATAATTAAGTAGACAACATAGCATCACTGTATGATATTATAATTAATTAAATGGATCAAATTTAGTGCGTGTTTGCCTCTGTAGGTTGTATTTATTAAATATGTTTCAAAATTTAGTAATAAATAATAGGCAAAATATTTTTCGCTAATTATATCAAACATAGCTTCGTGCGTAAAGTTTGTTCTAAATAATGCACACAAACTTGGATTGAGTAATTATGACGGGTTATTTTATTGGGACCATTACCCAAGTGTCTAAAAGATATTTATCCAAAAAGTGTAAAAACGGGCAATTACAAAGCAAAAACAGGATACAATAAGTTTTGATTCGGTAAAAAAATAATACATTTAATAAAACACAGCTCACGGTTCAAAATTGATCAATAATTATAATCCTCTTTTTGCATCGGCTATAAGATACAATAGTAATAATTTTACCATTTATTTTTCAAATTATAACAAAATAATTTACCGAATCATCTAAACCAAAACGCATACGCTTATGCTGAAAATTTACAATTTGGAAACAACCAGAAATATTTACGTCTCAAATCGTATTTCCTACCCACAGAGAACTTTTTTAAATTTTCTGGCAATTGCTCTAACGTTTTAACAGTTAATTAAAAGCACCTGCAAAATTTCGTTGCAATACGAGCAGAATGGTGTTTGACGCTTCTTGATCTTATTGCAAAGGTAGTAGTTAAAAAACAATTTTCCATGATTTCGGATTATCTACCCGTTTAAGTTTGAAATAAGCCGACGTGTCTATTCTCCATGGGTCTCTTCTGTCCATAAATCTTGCCATGTTTGGAAGAGTACCTCTCTGTTATATTTTTTCTTTTCTGGGGTTGATTCTTCAAAATTTGCAGCTATTTCCGCCACCGAACGTTCAATAGACGAGATGCCTGCCAGTGCTCGAATTGCTGCATCCGACACCGTACTGTACCCACTACAGATACGAAGTACCATTTTTCGCAGTACCTACTCTATTCATCCTATAGCTGTACGCCTCGTACTTCATTACTCCGGCCCAGACAGGGGCCGCGTACTAGAGAACCGACTGGACCACGGCGGTTAGCACCATACGCTTGGAGGAAAATAGGCCCATGTTCGGCATAAGACGGGTGAGAGATAAAGCACTACCCTCTGCCTTTTGAAGTACTTGTTTTACATGTTCGGTGAATGCCAGCCGCTTGTCTAGAGTTACACCAAGTATCTTCACTACGTTCCCCGGGGTGATAGTGTGGGTATCCATGGTTAAAATTATTTCTTGTAGCCTTTGTTTGCCAGTGGCAACATTTCTTCGGTTTTTTCGGAAACAAGTTTAATCCCCTTGTCTTCAATCCAGGCAGTTATTATCTCGATTGCCCTATTCGATTTCTCCATGATTTCTTCTTCGGTTTTGGCAGTGACTATCATGGTTAAGTCATCTGCAAAACCCACCAATTTGACTCCATCAACTACGCTACTTAGGATTTTCAAAAGTAACTGACTGATGTGCAACTGATGTTTAGCAAAAATTTTGCTCCACATCAGTCTTCTAGGGTCTCATAGGAATACTTGCTACTTTACCAATAAATCAGCAGTGTGATGTTAAGTATATGCTGGCAAGCTAAGAAACGAAAAACTGCAGTTCAATTCCTAGTCGCGCCACATGCACTGCTGGAAAATCGGAGGTAGTACAATGGGGCCTATTTAGAAACTTAAGTGCATGCAAGCTTGTCCTACAGTCTCACGTAGTAACAAATGAAAGTGCTCACAGTGCATTTATTGGAAGTAAGTGTTTTTTTAAGCGCCGATTGAAGCGCATAATTGAACTCAAAGAGAAGACCACGTGATTACACTTTTATGCTGCGAGTGCAGTTAAATGCAGTTAAGTGCAAAAATGCAATTTTTGATGGAAATATTTACTCATTCCGTTTGTAATTTGTTATACAGTCATTATCGTAATATTTGGTGCAAATTGATTTTATTATTTTATAATAAACACTAAAAGAATGGAAATCGATAAATTCACAAGGAAATTAATTATTAATTCCATTTCTGAGAGTAAAAGTATACGCCAAGTTGAGCAATTGCTTGGCGGATTGATATCCTGGAAATATAAGGAAATATGGTGTCTACTCAATTGTTGGAAGCACTAAAATGTTATTAATAATAATGACAACTGAGTACTGTTTTATCTACTAATATTTTTAATTTTCTACTTGTTATTAAATTTTCGGCTTACGGTTTCTTTTGAAACTAATTTTCTTAAAATTTTATTGTTGCTAAAAAAATCTGTAAATGCTAATAACTTTATACCTGATGCACGTTAAAGATAAAAAAATACACGTTTAATAAATTATACAATAATATCAGATTATATCTACAATAATTATGTACATTTCATTTTAAGCATTAAAGAAATTATTGCTATTATTGTAGACATTCAGGTGCCGGTTGTCTATAATGTTTTATAAATTTAGTTTCTTAAAACGCAGTGAAAAGAAAGTTAGATGCTACACTGCTTGGTATGTTTAATTAAAACTTTGTAAGACTCAGACGAAAAACTCAGTCGGTAACGATAATCAGCGAGCAGGCTGCCTGCTTTCACTGTGAGTGTACCTTAACATATTATATTTACCAGCTGTATTATTCTCATATACTTGTTTTTATAACTGAAACTTTTGCATGTGTTTTGTATCCACTGTAAACAATATTATTAACTAAAGGCAATAATTAACTTCCAAAGTAACAACTTTGTATACAAACTTAAAACCCTACTCGTTCTATTCAGAAGCAATATTATTTTAAACATTTTTATTTATATAAACAAATAAAGACTTGGCAGCAATTCCGTAAACAACTATTAAATTAAATTTGAATGATAAAATTACTCTAATTGGTAAGTTTGATGTCATTAAGTAACAGCTCAAAAGTAACAAATTTTAAAATTGTAAAAATTTTTTACAATCTTTATGTTTTCTGACGGTTGTCGCTAGTTGTGGCTATTGATAAGAGCGGTATTCACTGCACTTTAACCTTGTTTTAATTAGCATTTTAATTGGGGTTGATTTCTATTAACAATTGTTTGAAATACAATTTGAAAAAACTTAGATATTTGCTTTACTTTCCTAACCTAAAATTATGTTTAACTTTACATATTTTTCTTATTACTTACAACTAAATCCAAATAGCATCGCTGTCATAAGTAGTTTTTTGTTCTATAATGTAAATATATGTATATGTAAGGTAATGGCTTCAAAATAAAATGAATGGCATGATTAAGCTCGCTCAATTACCTGTAGCGCTTGTGATTTTCAAATAACCTTAAAAAGTGTTTCAATTACATAGATAATATTAATTTTATAATCATTTTGAGAAGTGACATTATTAAAAAAATCAGTTATCAACTTAACAGCTAAAAATTTATTAAAATTAAATTATATTTCATTAAAAACACAACATTTAAACTACTACATGTTTTTATTAAAATGTGCAAAAAATATTTTGAACGTACAAACTCTTTTTAATTAGCAGAAAAATGTATATAACACGAAATGACCTAAGGCAAATTTCAGGTTGCGCCATTGTTCCTTTATGCGCCAACATAACTTCGGCATAATATTTTCTAAGTAGGAACCTTGTAGAGCAGTAAACTTGACGTGTTTTCAACAATTTATACTCAATTTTAGAAAGATAAGAACTCGAAGCAACAAAATGTAAAGTAACTGACAGTTAAGTTAATTTATTTTCACAGTTACCTTAATGCCAAGTAATTGTTTGACTCTTCCTTCTCTTTACCGTTACTTATTAGATAAATAATACGCTCTAACGCGGTAGCCTGTACCTCAGTAAATAATATAACTTGAGAAGAACAAGAAATGGGTAATTTTAAATACTAACGATGGCAGCTTATTGATCCAACACAAAATAGAGAAGCGTAACTTCCAAATGTAAGAATAAAATCATACCATAGAATATGAAGTAGAATTAAAGATCTGTAATATTCAAGTTACAAACGAATTATTTTAAAAATTAACTTATAAACATACCGTTGAATTATAAAATAAAGCCGATTATATTCAGAAAATATGAATGCATTGTCATCTTTTATTTGTTTTGAACTCACGAAACGTTGAAACAGTTTATACTTTTTCTGCTTCAATAATTCGGAAAAATTTACAAGAGAATGATTTTTGGAGCAATTTGAACATAAATGTGCACACCAATAAGTAGGTACAATAAGTTTAAACAAAGTATTAAATTCTTAGGAACAAATAATAACAAGATTAGATAATGAAGATAAAATATCAGGGTGACTCAACAATTCTTTATGAAATAAAGCAGTCATATTGCACTAATTTTGTAGATGCGGGCTATTTTTAAATGTAGCTTATCCGGGAAAATCTTATTACTGAGGAATACAATTTGAAATTATTATGTAACAGCGAAATGTATTTAAAAAGTGTATTAATCTGAAAACCGTTCATTATTCTTATACAGCAATTGCAAAGCAACTTACCTTATCTATTACTGTTTTTCAAGTTTATAAAAATTTTATTTTTTAGTATAGTTTTATAAAAGTTTATAAAAATTTTGAGATACTTGCAGCTAAAAATTACCAAAGATTAAATTATATCCGGCGCTTCTGCATCTTTGCATCAATTGTCAATACAACTTGCATGTTTTAAAACTCAAAAATAGGCTAATATTTAATTATTCATAGAAAAAAATAATTGAGTTTATTTTATGTAAGGTATTCTGATGATTCTTTTTGATTGGTCCTTAATTTAAGTTAGCAATCAATAGCATAACAATAAAAAAATTCCATGAACAACATCAACTAAAGATCTTTCAAAAAAGCGTAGACCACTTTAAAATCTTATTAAAACGCATTCAAATTGCAAGGAGCAAAATAGTTTAGCATGATCTCCAAAGAGGATTCATTGGTGTAAATTACTGTAGGTTAATTTAATAACTAATCGTCGAGGTGGAAGTTTGATTTTGTACTCAAATGCAAATCCAACAATTTTGTGCAACGTTCGGTAAAGCAAATAGTAAATATAAATTATTGGAACATACCAGGAGATTGTTACAGGACATATCCTTAAGATACAAGTAAGAAGAAACTACAAAATTTTACGTTAAAATTTGGCGAATGAATCCCGATCAGAAAAACCAGCAGTGAGTAGGTTTTCTATGTGCATAAACTATAGCTTGAAAAATATAAAATTATGGCTATCTACTTTGAGAGAAATGTTCAACAATTAAGTAAACTATGGTCTAGTAAAATTCCCTAGGGTATTAAAACAGTTGCTAAACTATTTTGCAGCTAAATTATAATAGCTGTTGAAATTATGATATCCTTATTTAAATTATAGTTAATATTAAATTTCATAATTTGAAAATCAAATTTGGATTACTATTTATCTACTACTGAGGGTTGTTGCACTGTGATGAATTATTAGATTTATAACTTGCATTTTACAAATTACAAGTAAATTAATATACTTTCAAAATATTATTTAAAATAAATAATAAAATAATAAATTTTGTTAGGAAAATATCATGTTTTCCATTCGTAGCAGAAGAGAATAGTCGAATGTTATGTATTAATAATAATAATCATTTACTTATAACCTGTAATTTATAGTGTCGTATTTATTGTGCAACAGGTCCAAACCACTGTTATGCTCTTTTTAATTTTTAATCCACCGCTGCAATTTTCACTCACTCAAAAGAAAATACTTTAAATTTTCTTAACTACTTTATTTACAAATACTAATAAAAAATAAACCTATAAAATAATGACAATTGATTAGTCCGTCTTAAAATTAATCGCCCGTCTTTTCGTCTTAAATACACTCACACATACACGTCTTAAGTCACTCGCACGTCTTTAGTAACTCCCTTAAAATTGACCCTGAAACCACCTCATTAACCCTCGGTCAATTTCCGATTTCACTGCTCACCGCCCGCTAGCGTCACAAAATTAATGTCTTTTTGTTTTGAACTTAACATTCGGCTTCGCTACAATTGAGGACGTCCTCGGTGTCGTCTTCCACGTCGTCTTCTTCAGATAGTTTGCACCAGGGCTTCATTCTATCACTAGCGTATACCCCACGAAAGGGTTTCTGACTTCTCTCCGCTCCTGGAATGTCTTTGCTCGCTTTGTGATAAGCACATCTTATACAAGTAGCGATATAATTTTTAACATTTTTACGCATTCTTGGAAACCAAAAATTACGTTTTAGATGTGTTAACGTCTTTTCTATTCCAAAATGTCCCATATCGTCATGACTGGCTTGTATTACTCTCCATCGGATTCCTTTAGGTACTACCCATTTTAATTTACCTTCGACTTTCCTACAAATTCGATTATTTTCTATCTGATAGTCGTTGTGTATTTGCTTTTCCCTTGTAGTATTTGGCTCAATTTTTAATACTCTAAATAATTCTTTCAGTTTTTCGTCATTTAATTGCATAGTCAATAACCAATCAGCCTCGTCGATTCTTAAAGTAAAGATCTGCATGTTCACTTCTTCCACTTCGCGACTTTGTTCGACGAGATTTCTGCTTAAGGCATCGACATGTCTCATCTTATTTCCGTCTTGATGAATTATTTGAAAATCAAACTCTTGCAAATTTACTAACCATCGTGCTATTCGTGGAGACAGATTTTTCTTCGTCATAATCGTCTTTAATGAATTACAATCGGTGACGACTGTAAACGGTCTTGCTAATAGATAAATTCTAAATCTTTCTAAGGCTTCAACGACTGCTAAGGATTCTAATTGAAAACTGCTGTACTTATGTTCTGCGTCTGTCGTCTTTCTACTGAAATAATTTACAGCTTTCCATCCTTCTTCTTCTTTTTTCATCAGTATTCCAGCTAAACCTATAGTACTCGCATCAGTATGAACTTGAATTTCGGCTTCGGGGTTATGTAACGTAAGCGTTGGACGCTCGGTTAAAATCTTCTTTAATTTTGGAAAGGCTTCATCTTGCTCCTTTTCCCATTCAAAATTCTTGCTTTTCTTAGTAAGTTCGGTCAATGGTGCTGTTATTATAGAAAAATCTTGCACAAATTTCCGAAAAAACCCGCACAAACCCATAAATTGTCTTATCTCCGTTACATTTTTCGGCTGAGGAAAATGTTCAATAGCTCTCGTCTTTAACATTCCCTATTTCTTATATAAATTAACTATTTCTACCCCTAAATAGTCAATTTTTCTTACTAAAAATTTACACTTAGATAATTTTAATGTTAAACCTAGTTCCTTTAATACACTAAGTACACGTTTTAATTTTGCTAAACCGTCTTTAAATGTCTTACTCGGTATTAACATGTCGTCCATATAATTTAACACTATTCCAGGCCCGATTTTTTTAACTATTATTCGCATTAATCGCGTAAAAACACTAGGTGCATTCACCAGTCCAAAAGGAACACGATTAAATTCATACTGGTCGTTCTCTACGACGAAAGATGTTAAATGTTTCGATTCTTCTGCAATGGGAACTTGATAATACCCACTCATAAAGTCTAGTATAGTAAACCAACTGTTACCCGATAATTGATCTAATTGTTCGTCTAAAATAGGCATCACTACATGTTCTTTTTTCGTAATCGCATTTAACCGTCTAAAATCTACGCACAAACGCGTCGTCCCGTCTTTTTTTAGGTATTAAAATTACCGGACTCGTATACTCGGATGAAGATTCGCGAATAATACCGGCGTTCAGTAGTTCTTTCACCATATTGTTCACTTCATCACGTTTCGCGTATAGCAATCTATATGGTCGGTATTTCACAACTTGGTTTGATGTTAACTCAATTTTCATCTGGCATAGATCTGTGGTACCAATTTCACTTAAATTTTGAGAAAACACCGCACTGTTTTCACTAACCAGTTCTTGTAATTTCTTTTTATCACTTTCTTCCAAGTTAGGATCAGTTTCAATTTCTTCTATTTTGATTGATCGTTCGGCCGTCTTGACTCTGTTGACTTGTTGAATTGTTAGTTGTCCTTCTTCTTTTATAACTCTTATTCCTCGTTGATCCAGAGCTGACCTTCCCACAATCATCTCGTCTTCTTGTGCTTCGTTTGGAACCACATAAGCCTCGACTTCAATTTTTGTCTCGTCAACTTCAATCAAAACCGTTCTTCGTCCGATAGGCTGACATCTACCTTCGCCAAATCCACGCAGAATCATATCGGTTGGTAGGTAACTCAACTTCATTTGGTTGGCAACGTCTTCTTTGATTGTAACCACATCACTTCCTAAATCGATGAAAGCTGATATTTTTCTTCCATCTAAAATCACCGTTTTGTGGTATTCATCTGCCAACTTATTACCTTCCACTCTTATGACGTTTTGTGACTTTGTCGCAGATGTTGACTGTTCGGTTTTATTGTGTTGACACTGATTGGCTTTGTGTCCAAAGTTGTTGCAACGAAAGCACTTGAACCCTAATTGTTTCGACTTACATTCGATGGATTTATGACCCCGTTCTCCACAATTAAAACATCGACTTCCAGTTCCCTCATTATTCGTCTTCTCTGGAGGTGTTTTTCCATCAACATTTTCTGGTTTCTTTGAAGAATATTGTCCTTCAGGTTTCTTTTGCTTGGCCTTTTTAATTTTGTTGAAAATTTCTATTTTATCTTTCAGTTCCTTGAAAGTTTTGGCGCCATACAACACACTCTTGGTTACATGATCATCAGGAATGCCTTCTATGATGTATTCTATGACGGCTTCTAGTTCCACATCACCTCGGCTTCCGATTTCCTTCATGACCAAAACGTATTCTTGAACTGACTCTTTGGTTTCCATTTTTCGCTCCGATAGTAAACAATGAATTTTCGCACTGTTAATTTGTGTATCGAATTCTTCAATTAATAGGTCTTTTAATTGCTTCCATGTTCTAACATTTCTTTCCGATTGAACAAATAACTTTGCCAACCCTTTTAATGATTTGCGAGCATACAGCAATTTGTGTAGCTCACTTAAATTCATTAAAGCTGTCGAATCTTCAAATTCGGATATCCACTTACGTATTGGATACAAATCTGACCCATCATAAGTTCTGATCGAATCTTCGATGTCACGAAATGACAACGTAATCGCTCTTCGTGTTTTTCGTCTCGACGTAGAGCCAATTTCGTTTTCGACGTCGTGAATTTGTACCATTTCTTCGTCTTCTAAAATTTCTTCCTCTTCCTGTAAAACTTCTTTGTCTTCATCGTCTTCTTCTTCTTCATCATCGTCTTGTTCTTCTTCGGATTCATCTTCTTGTACTCGAGTCGCGTTATTTAATTCTTCTAAATCCATTAGATTTTTACATATATTTACAATTAAATCTTCTTTAGCGGTGTTACTTTCCACACATAAAATATTGGCAATTAAAATTAACTCACTTTCCGCAAAATTGTCATTTACATATTTTAATTTAAGTTTATATTCTTCTGAGTTTTCTTCAAAAGTAAACCCGCTAAACTCGCGAATTAATTTTCGACTTTTCCGATCACCTTCATGTTCAAAAACAAGTTTATAAAACTTCTTAATTGTTTTAAATTCTGAAACTTTAATGTTTTCTGACACACCCGGTATATCTTTTAAAGTTAACATTGTTTTAATAACACGTCTTTAAAAAAAACAATAAAAATAATAGTCCCTTCCCGTTTTACGACTTTATGTTACGTATCCGTTTTTGGGGTTTCTACACAAAGAGGTACTGTTGTCTCGACCCCATATACCAAAAAAATATTATCTGACCACCGTCGTTTCGACCCTCGCCTTTGTTGCGTTTCTTTGTTCGCCAACGTTTCTTCAAGCGTCTTCAGGCGTCGCGTCGTTTTGCGTCTTATTGCGTCTTTACACTACACTGATTTAAGTTTTTATTTATCCACACCGCTGCAATCTGTTATGATCTTTTTAATTTTTAATCCACCGCTGCAATTTTCACTCACTCAAAAGAAAATACTTTAAATTTTCTTAACTACTTTATTTACAAATACTAATAAAAAATAAACCTATAAAATAATGACAATTGATTAGTCCGTCTTAAAATTAATCGCCCGTCTTTTCGTCTTAAATACACTCACACATACACGTCTTAAGTCACTCGCACGTCTTTAGTAACTCCCTTAAAATTGACCCTGAAACCACCTCATTAACTCTCGGTCAATTTCCGATTTCACCGCTCACCGCCCGCTAGCGTCACAAAATTAATGTCTTTTTGTTTTGAACTTAACACCACCAACTATTAATTATTTGTATAAACGTTAATTTATTTTTAAATTTTACAAAAAATTAGGTGTGAATTCTAGTATGAGGAGATTAAATTCATTTAATATAGGGAGCCTACAGCTAATAATGTGTCAATTTAAATAATTTGTTTTTTTAATTAAAAGAAACCAAAGCTAAAAAATCTAATATTAGAAATAAATTGCAATGTATTAGGGAGAGAAAAAAGTGGGAAACATTTTCATTTTTGAAACTAGTAAAAATTCCCACTGACTATGTAAATGACACTGCAATAACATACAATTTTAATGTGAGATATTTCAAACATAGGGCACATTAGAATAAATGCTTAAAAAAATATATCTTAATTTTTGATTTGCTTTAAGTTAAAAAAAAATTATTAAGATTAAAATCTTCTTGTAAACTTTACCTTCATATTATGTTTCTGTATAGCTTAAAGGTAACTTCGTTACACAATCATTAGTTTTTCCGTTAGCTTTATTATTGTTTTCTAAATTCATAGCTTTCTAACATTTTTTGTACATCCTTTACAAGATATAATATGTCAAACACGCGACTTGCCCGTTTTAAATAAAAAATTTAATAAAGAAAAATGTTGCACTGATTTTCCACGTTAAACTTTTTGTTACTTTCCTGAACATTTTAATAGATTACCATAAATTTGAAAGAGTAGGTACCTACTACGTTGTTGTGTAGAGTAAGCAAATAATTAATCAAAAATGTTTTAAGTAAAGAAAACAATAACAAAAAATCTTAACCATTTTTCTACCATATTTATAAAATTTATAGTAGTAAATGAAATGAGTAATAACAAAAAAATATCCGTTACATCTAGTACTAAGATATACCACAAATACTTTATTACTTGTGTTGCTGCCCCGATGTTCAATCTGGTTTTCATTGGCGACTAGCTAGGGTTGCGACTTTTCTCCGTCACAAAAATGTTGTTTTGTACGTACTTTATTTCTACATTGCGACTCAAGCAATTTTCCGTTAATAAAATCTACTTGGGCGTCAGTTTTCAAAATAAAACAGAGGTTCAAGTGTGCCTAAGAGAACACTGACGATTGTTTTTGTTTTTCAATATTTATAGAAGATTACTACTTTCATTGGAAAAACTAGTCATGAGTATAAAGAGCCTCCCATTTGAATGTTTTCGAATTTGTAATCTTTTATGATTGCATTATTTGCTTGAGAGTATTCATGTTCATACTTTTCAATTTGGTAGTATTTGATGTTTTTTGTAATCATTATTGCCACTTCATGAGCTGTTTTAAATCGGACTCTAATTGTAGTGTTTCCCTTTAAAGTGTAGGTACTCGAGTCATAATTTTTATAACAATTCTGAATTTTTCAAAGTTTTATATTTCAGTCGTTTATTATTTGTATTAATAAAATATTATTTAAATTACGTATTAAATATAAAGCGCTTTGATCTTAAGATCGCATATTTCTTATGCAACTTGCAGACTCTTCCAAGTTAATTGACTTGAACATTTTAAAACGCACTTTGTTCAGTGCATCAAAGAACAGCAAAATTATGTTTTGTTTGTGTCGTTTATCTGAAGATTATTAAATGCAGCACAATCATATGCACAAAGCTACACTATTCTGCATAAAGCGGAATTTATAGTTTATATAGCTGAAGTTGACTCTGGCATTGATACTGACGCTCAAGTGGAAGTATGCAAATTTCCTATTTCAGTAATTTATAGATATGCTGACGTTGAAATGCAGCCGTAGGACCGAGTTGACCAACTTTCAACTTGAGTTTCAACTCTACGTTACCAACCCTTATTTATAATATAACTATAACAATAATTATTTATAAGTAACTAACTTAAAGTTTAATAATTTAAATTTTGGTAAACCTATTCTATTACAATTACAAAAGACTAATAATAAACTAATTGTTTCCGTCTACCGGACAACGAGGTTAAGAAACTCCGGGAAGTACAACATAATACTAAACTAACGGTTACAGCAAGTTACAGCTGTAATCCGCCAACGTCTTATTAATTATGTTAAAACATCATGTACATAGTTTTCAAAAATAAGTTTTTCTCATTAGAGGAACATTTTGTTTATGCAGCAAATATATTACAATCATTATTTTCAAACTTACAGTTAATAAATCATAATAATATTTGTTTAGATATGTTAACATTTTTAACCCCGCATCCAAACAACGAAGCATTGCAAAGCAATTACCTCGTACAAAATGAAAGAAACTTTGAATATCTATTTATTTATTCATTAATTCGTTATTGATACACTTATTGCATGCAGTTTAGATAATTACGCTAATTTAGTTACATTTGTTGAATATAGTAAAGAAACTTAGCAAGTAACTACATGTTTCGATCTTATGATATTTTATTTTTGTAATAGTAGATAATAATTATTTATACAAAAATATATTAACCAGCATTTGAATATTTTATAAAGCACTTTCTACAAAAAAAATCATAGACGTTGTATTTATCTGAACTGCATCAACTGAATATCGATATAACTTCCAATGTGGGCTCCATACTTAAATAGGAAAATATAAATCCTAGTTAGTATTCTAATCAAATTGTGTTTGTTTATATCTCAACTCTCTGTCTATAGTTGGTATTTACAATTGAAATGAGTTAAAATAAACAGAATATTAGACTACTCGGGAGAACATTTCAGGAAAATTGCACGTCGATAGTACTTGCCACTTCTTGTTCGTCATGCAGACAACTACATAATAGCATAACTTCCTATGTTGCTCATTTTTTGCACTTTGTGCTATCTATTTATTTGAACAGCGCGTTATATTTTGAATAAAAAATTGCAAATCTACTTTTCTCCGACAGCTTTAAGTGCTCCCAAGTACGTAATCTTCAGTGATGCAGAAAAGCGCATTTATAATTTATTTTAAATTTTATTACGCTTAAATTGTATGCGATTTTACTACTAAAACATTTATTGTTCTTTCTAAAGTCCACTTTTACAATCGTCAGTTAACGTTAACCTAAGGATACATTATATACCCTCGACCAATCACGGTATAAGTTACCCCAGATTATAGCATAATTGACATTAAACAGACGGCTTTAAAAGCGGGCTTAAGTCGACCACTTTACTTATTTTACCAAATCATCAGCAAAAAGTCCAGTTGAGTTAACTGAGTAACTCTTCAAATAGTTTACTCAAGGTAGACTTGTACAACGATGGATATAATAATGTAAACAATAATTGCTCTGCAACTCACTTTACCCAAAAGCAAAATCGTACCTTGGAATTTTCACGAGTATATCTGAAGGATATGTAGATTGGAACAAAATCAGACAAAATTTGACAAAATGGAAACCACTAAAATTACCATAAATTTGTGTATATAACATTAAGTTATTCTTGGATTCTTTTATCGTAATTAGAATTGAAAACATAATTTCTGAATCAAATGTGTAAGTTTCAGTGAAAATCGCCCATTATAATAATATGCAATTACTTTTGTTGAACGCTACATTAACCCAATTTTTTTGTTCTTTATTGAAAATATTTTGTTTTATGTAATTACTCAAGAAAGATAAAGTAATTTTAAAGTTATATTTTCCAAGTGATTGTAAATCTAAAATTACATGTAAAATATTATACTATTTATCGCAAAACGATATTTAAAAAGCGATTATTACCTTTTGATGTATGACCTTACTATAAAAACATAAGTTTGTAAAACAAACAAAAGTTATAGGTAGGGGAAACCGGGGCTAATTGATATAAACTATGTATTTAACTCTCTTTGTTTACCAGAAATTTTTTAAAGTTTTTTTGATATTATCAGTAGAAATCTACATATCTCTGCCACTAAAAGATATTTTTGTTACAAATTAAAATAATATTTTGAAATTTTTAAATAAAAAATTATAAGAATTTACCCCTTAATAAGTTTTAGTTACAGTAACAACTTACCTCAAGTGACATTTTAAATAAATTCTGTCTTAACAAAATACTAGGTGAATACTTATATAATAATTAATTGTAAAAAGACCTATACAATGGTAAGGATATAATAGTGCAACAACCTACCCTTGTAATAATTAGCCCCGGTTTTTCCTACAACTTTTATGTTAAAATGTAAAACGACAAAATCTAAAAATAATGAATATGGTACTACGTACTTAAATATTTAGTTCAAGCAGGTATTCTCATAAAATGTAATTTATTTTAAAACCACAATGTGCTTTATCTATGTTAAATTGTTCAATGACTCGAATTTAAATTTTCTGAACTTTAATGTTTACATGCACACTTTGAAATTAAATGATATAAACTTAGGGACGTGATGGAAAAATGTTTTATATACACAAGTTAAATTTGTTGAGAGCCTCTCTTTAGCGATACACAATACCTACCTACATAATGTAAAATCAATGGTCGCTTGACATTAGCATACACTCGTGAAGGGATAGTGTATCATTAATTTTCAATTAGCTTTTTTGACAGAATATTGATTCATATCAGAGATTTCAAAAGGTGAAAGGAAATCAAACTTTTTACTTTAATTTTTAATAACACATTTAAATATAGAGGCCCTTGCTATAAAACTATATTTAATTTTCATGGTTCAAAAATAGTTTTAATTTATTTTCTTTTGTCGCAGTTTAAAAATTTTAAAATTATTAAGCCAATAAAACGCAATAAACATCTATTTTTATTTTGTTTGCTTATTTGCTTTCATTAAATTTTTTTACTTATTTATTAATTTCACTGACGTACTGACTCATTTATCATAAAATTGGGATTGACTTACGATGGACCTATCAAGAAGTTTACAATACAAAAATTAAGATAAGATGAGCCTGAACGAAACTGAAGGCCGAACACCCATATCAATCGGACACTAAACTACCTATGCATTATCATTACTCTCTCTCTTTTCTGTGTTGATAATTTTAATGTAAGTTTTTAATAAATAATTAACTTCCTCAATCCTTTAACACCGAATAGGGAAATGAAAGTAAGTATAAAAAAGTTTAAATTGATAGAAATTATTTGTATTGATAGCAAATTTGAAAACATTATTCGGTAATATTATTTAAAAATGAAGGTTTCCAAGATTTATCGAATTTAAGACTCGATATATTTTTCCTACCAAAAATTGAATTAAAGCTTTGGTTTTTATCACTTCACTGATAAAATTGAAGCCGTAATTTTTCTCTTATACAAATAAAACCCTTCTATTGTAGAGCGACAAAAAATTAATGCTAGAGGCAAATAATGTGTATTGGGTTTATTTTTTCCGTGTTATCTCCCATTTAGTTTTATGTTCTGTACATTTTCTAAACTACCTACTTGTTTTTACAATTAAATTCGTTTCTTTCTATTATTGTAACTACTAGCAATTATTGTTTATGCTTCCTTTGTGGCAAAATCGATAGTGGTTATAGACACCTTGAGGTATTTGCTACATTTACCCGGCATTAGTCTTGACATTTTTAGGGCAACGGTATAATATGAACTAATAAATTAATGTAGCTCAAACATAAAGTAGATATTTAAGAAATTTTTGTTTAAAGACCTAAGTTTTAGAAATAACTGTAGGTAAATAATATAATATGCTAGCAATACCTCTAACTTTTTCAGTGCGTTTATTAACTAGAAGCTATTTAGTTAAATACGATAATGCTGCTTTTATAATGTGTAGTTAATGCAACACGTAACGAGCATTACAAGCTTAAAATTTTATAAAAGATTAATAAATAACTTTTGGTAATATTAAATTATATAAGTACCAAAAATTAAGTACACGTGGATGGGTGGCCCTTTAGGGAACATTGCAATTTATTATTATAAAATGCACCAACATACATACATGCGTGATATGAACCAGAAAGTTAAGAAAAGAAAATGACTGACTTCTTGAGATATATAAATTGTTAGGGATGCCACCAAAGGCACATTTTCTTATTTTAATCAATATAGTATCAGAAAAACATTAGAAAAGAAATTTTAAAGATACTTTTTAATGTAATGTACGCCGCAAGACTCGCAGTTCTTCTCTGCTTGTGGGTTTACAAAAAATTAAATTAAAACCAAATTATTACCGAGCACATCGATTGACTGTAAAACTTATAACGCCGGAAGTTATATCCCATCAAAACTTTTAAGTTTGATGGTTTGATTTCAAAGAATGTTTTTAACAAAAACTTCTAAAACTTGTATGTGGTATATTAAAATTTCCATCAAAATTAATTTAATAAACTTTTAATTTCGTAATAAAAAAATTCTTATTTTATTTTACAATGTGTGGAGTATTACAGAAAAGTTAAACCAAACCTTTTAAAAGTATACTTTACATTGTATAGCAGAGATTTCATCGTTATGCGAGCATTAGAACAGCATCAGGTATTTTGCAAGTGCAAGATCTTTCATGAAATATATAGGTATAGTAAAACTTTTATCCAAAGAATTACATTTTCTTTTGTTTTATATTTTTTTCATGAAAAGTTTTTCAAAGTGGATTCAAAACTTACTTAGTCCGCTCTAGAAATCTTCTGAAAAGCGGTTTAAGTTACTAAAAAGTTTAATTTAATTGAAGGAAAGTAAAATTTCACAAGGGGCTACCTAAACCTAGTCGAGTAAAATTGAATGACTTTATCGCACCTACTGATAAAGTAAATTCTAACAAATCCATATAGTGTGCTACATTAAGAAAATTAAATTTAGATGAAGGTTGTGTAAGATAAAATGTAAAAAGTTCACATTATAAATAAATCAATTGTTAGCACTAAAACCAAACAATTTAAAAATAAATGAAATTTATGACTTTACTTTACTCCTTTACTCCCGCTCCTTCTGCAAAAGAACACGACAATATTTTCATACTTAAAACCATTAAAAAATAATTCAAATTTAAATTAATATTATTAAGCATTTTTGGTGACTTTTTTATTAAGAGCAGTAAAAGTGACTACTTACCTCTTACTTTTATCTCGTACTGTAAAATCCACCAGTAGTGCCTCGCACAAAAACCTTTATCATAAAAATGGCGATTTGAAGAATCTCAGAAAAGTTTACTAAAGATTTTCAATACTTTTCGTTATCAGTGTTGAAATTATGCTGTAAAATTATTTTGGGAAAACTTAATTTTTGTCAAAAAAAATATGACTGAAGATAACCAACCACTGTTTGTATGACCAATTACCTGCTGTTACAGTGTTTTTGCACAAAGCGACATTTACCCACATATAACAAAACTTTATTGGTGTCAGCTGAGCATAATGCAAAAGGCTTTGGGATCAAATGTTAAACAAAAACAATTAAATTCTGGTGTTCGGCTTTACGGACTTAAATAAACGTAATTAAAAAAATTACGATCGGAATAAAAAAAAACTTAATAACACACCAGCTTACCGTTATGTTTTATGGATGTTTATTTTCAGTTTCACATGTATTCAGTATGGTGTTCCGACAGGTGGCCCTGAGCCACTTGGCCCTGCGACAACTCGCCTCGGACAACTGGCCTTGGCGAAAACTGGCCCTGGCGAAAACTGGCCCTGGCGACAAGTGGCCCTGGTGACAAGTGGCCCTGGTGACAACTGGCTTTTTTACCAATTTTTACTCATTTATTTATTTTGTAAAATTAAAATCTGCGTAGTAATAAGTTACATTTTATTAAAAACAGAGATCCGTTGGTAGGTTACTCTTGAAAACCGATATTTTTTTAAAATAAATATAAATGTAAATGGGCAGTTTACATTCCGGATTAGTATTGCTATTTTTGGTAGAAGGGCAGTTTATAACTTTAAATTTTTACTTGATCTATGGATTAGGGCAGTTTACATTCACCTAAAAATTCACCTTCTGTTAGTATAACTGGTCATCGACAGATGACGCGACGATTAAAGCTCAAGATTAAAGCTATATTTCGCATTTGTCGTATTTTTAATAAATAATTTTATCTATTGTTATTGGCACCGATATGTGTACTATTTTTGTCAAACTACTTGGACAAAATCAATATTTGACAAAATATTTCTCCGCTGGTAAAACAGTATACTACTGATGTGCGTGAAGTTAGCCCCCCTTTTTTTGAAATTGTGATTTTTTTTATTTGTGCTCAATTGTGCTCAACTTGTGCTCAATGTGCTTAAAAGAATTTTTTGATTTTGAACAAAAATGACAAAAAAAATCGAAAAAAACACTTTTTGACGCCAGCCCCCCTTTTTTTGAAATTGCAACTTTTTTTGGTTGTTCTCAATTGTGCTCAAGTTGTGCTCAATGTGCTTAAAAGAATTTTTTAATTTTGATCAAAAATAACCGCGTAAAGCGCGAAATAAGATTTCGACCTAGCCCCCCTTTTTTTGAAATTGCAACTTTTTTTGATTGTACTCGATTGTGCTCAAGTTGTGCTCAATGTGCTTAAAAGATTTTTTTAATTTTGATCAAAAATAACCGTGTAAAGCGCGAAATAAGATTTCGACTTGGCCCCCCTTTTTTTGAAATTGCAATTTTTTTTTATTGTTCTCGATTGTGCTCAAGTTGTGCTTAATGTGCTTAAAAGAGTTTTTTAATTTTGAGCAAAAATAACCGCGTAAGGCGCGAAATAAGAAAAAAAAGGTGTGCATTGAACAATTTTATCATACAGAGTGAAAAGTAAAATAGATTTCCAAATTTCATTTTTAAGGACCGCATTCGGGGTAAAGTTTTTCGTCGTAATGATTTATACAGGGTAAAGTATTAAACATCTAAAAGACATAAATGGAGAATTCTGATAGTACTATATTAGTTTAAATACAGAAGCTGTATTTGTAAAGATATGACTAAAAAATTTAAAAATTAAAAAAAAAATTAAAAATTTTCATGGAAACCTTTTATTTAAAATTACAAAGTGCAATAAATAGTAAAAAATAATGTTAATAAGAGCTAACAAAGCTTCTTAAAAACATCAATCTAAAAGCGTAAGGCTGTTTATTTATAGGTGGCTAAGCAGGCTCAGGTGCATGTCGCTGCCCCACCCCCCCCTAAATTAAATTTTAGGATAAAATTAGTGTCAATCGTTAGAGCTTTGTTTGAGCCTGAATGATCTTCAGTGAGCGAGATTTTGAGTTAATTTTTTTACAAAGTTAGGAATATTTGAAATTTTCGAGTAAACTGCGAGCCTTAAAAAATCTTACTATGAAACGCGTGTTGCTCGGAGTTTACTCAAAAATTTCAACTATCTATAACTTTTTAAAATATTAACTTAAAATCTTGCTCACTAAAGCTCATTCAGGCTCTAGCGAAGCTCAATCGATTGACATCAATTACACACATAGATTCAAAATGAGTAGAAAAATTTCAAAAAAGGGGGCTAGGTCGAAATCTTATTTCGCGCTTTACGCGGTTATTTTTGATCAAAATTAAAAAATTCTTTTAAGCACATTGAGCACAACTTAAGCACAATCGAGTACAATCAAAAAAAGTTGCAATTTCAAAAAAAGGGGGGCCAGGTCGAAATCTTATTTCGCGCTTTAAGCGGTTATTTTTGATCAAAATTAAAAAATTCTTTTAAGCACATTGAGCACAACTTGAGCACAATCGATTACAATCAAAAAAAGTTGCAATTTCAAAAAAAGGGGGGCTAGGTCGAAATCTTATTTCGCGCTTTACGCGGTTATTTTTGATCAAAATTAAAAAATTCTTTTAAGCACATTGAGCACAACTTGAGCACAATTGAGAACAACCAAAAAAAGTTGCAATTTCAAAAAAAGGGGGGCTGGCGTCAAAAAGTGTTTTTTTCAATTTTTTTTGTCATTTTTGTTCAAAATCAAAAAATTCTTTTAAGCACATTGAGCACAAGTTGAGCACAATTGAGCACAAATAAAAAAAATCACAATTTCAAAAAAAGGGGGGCTAACTTCACGCACATATACTACTGGGGTTTTGTAAACTGCCCTCCAAATTTGACCATAAATTGTAAACTGCCCTCCAAGCAAAAAGGTTGCCACTAATCTGAGATGTAAAGTGCCCTCCAAACTATTCTCTTTTGTTATTCTGCTTAATTTATTAATTCCTTAAGGGCCAGTTGTATAAAAGAGGATCATCCTTGACCATAGATCAAGCTCCAATTTAAACCAATCAGTAGAGTTAAAATTTTATTTTAAGTTTTCTATTGGTTTAAATTGAAGCTTGATCCATGGTCAAGGATGATCTTCTTTTATACCACTGACCCTAAGTACTAACAATTTTAACATACAGGGTGGCAAGTAACATAGATTTCCTAATCATATTTTTGAGGACCGCATTCAGGGTGAATTTTGTCATTGTAATAATTTATACAGGGTAAAGAATCAAACATCTAAAACACATAATTAGAGAATTCTGATAGGATATGACTAAAAAATTAATAATTTCAATATGACGGTGATAAAAATTTATTTTTTATTAGTGAATCTTTAAAAGAGAGATCTACCGGGCAAGGTTAGGTTAGGTTACAAAACGATGTTTTTAGAACTAATCATTAAAGAAATATCCACGGGTTTAGGTTAGTGTTAGGAAAAAATTTATTTTTTATTAGTAAATCTTTAAAAAAAAGATCCACCGGTCAAGTCCGGTCCGGTAATAAATCTCCACTAATTTAATTACTAAACCGTACCTATGTTAGGGCAGTTTACATTTCGGATTAGTGTTGCTATTTTTGGTCGGAGGGCAGTTTACAACTTTCAATTTTTACCTGATCTATGGATTATGGCAGTTTACATCACCTAAGACGATGTATCTTTGTTTCTGTTAGTATATCGACCAGGGACGTGCTCAACAAACTTTTTTTGGGGGGGGGAGAAATTTTAAATTTGCCAACTGAATTAATTCAAAATTGCCAACTTTTTGTAAGTTTTGCAGGTTTTAGTAAATTTAGATATAAAAAATGCCAAATTTACCAACTTTTGAGTGTTTTTGTCAACTTTTTGCCAACTTTCTGAAACATTAGGAGGGGGGAAACTTCCCCCATGAGCACGTCCCTGGATATTGGCAGATAAGTGATCTACAGATGACGCGACGATTAAAGCTCACTTGTAATGTATTCATCACAGCTCTTTATTAACTGAAGAATACGAATCTTACTTTGTAAGTTTTTAATTCCATTTTATTGTTATTATGAATTTTATTATAAAGAATATGAATTTTACTTTGTAAGTTTTTAATTGCATTTTATTATTATTGTATTGTTACAATTCGTATTCTTAATAAATAATTTTATATATTGTTATTGGCACCGATATGTGTACTATTTTTGTCAAACTACTTAGACAAAATCAATATTTGACAAAATATTTCTCCGCTGGTCAATATTTGACAAAATATTTCTCCTCTGGTAAAACAGTATACTACTGGCCAAGGTCAGTTGTCATCGGGGTCAGTTGTCACCAGGGCCACTTGTCGCCAGGGCCAGTTTTCGCCAGGGCCAGTTTTCGCCAAGGCCAGTTGTCCGAGGCGAGTTGTCGCAGGGCCAAGTGGCTCAGGGCCACCTGTCACCAAATCACCATTAAAAATTGCAACATGAAAGTGTTAAAACAGGGATGCTCAAACTTATGTAAACAAAGATCTATAATAAAATGAGGGAATGGCAGGCGATTAACTGTCGGCAGTAGGTCAATGAGGGTTGGAAAGAGGAGTTACCTTTTTGCACATTTTTTTTAAATTTGGTGCATAATGGTTATTTCTGGAGCTACTTTCGTATTTTAGTCATATGAAACTTATTCCAAAATTAATGCTGTGCATGATGCCTGTGTTAAAAAAATGCAAACGAAAGCAATAGACTTCGAAACAACACCACATGTTTTGAAAACATCTGTGTTACTTCAAACAAATGGTCTGTTATAGTTTATGATATTTTGACATGGATTGTACAGTAATTTGTATAAATAGAATATTTGGTTTCAACATGTCTTAACATGAAACAAAATGAAAGCGCTACTAAATTTTTTATCAAAGATGTTTGCAAAATGGAATAATTTAAACTATATGGATAGAATTAAATTCAAAAAGTACGCAATTGACAGCTACAAATAATTAGAAACCTGGTTACACTGTAAACGCTACACCTGGTTACACCTCAAACTGTAAAAGTTTGAACGCTGTCACGTCGCCGATTATCTCTGATACCAGAGATGTTATGGCGAGATGAGGTCAAGCTTTACTCAATGAAAAATATTAATTATTATTAAAAATCAGAGGTTTTTCCTAGCTTCCTCAACTAAACATAGTATATGACATTCCAAAAATTGGTAAAATTAACTGGGGACTGTCTGAAAATAAAAGACAAGGTTACTAATCATTTTAACTTTACCCATGAAAAATTGAGGGTGCAAATTTAGCAATAAAAGCGGCTATTCAAATATAACCCTATATTTTTCACCGCGCGAGTGGATATGCTAAATCAGATTTTACTTGTCCTTATTCAGGATCAAGACATAATCTGTCTATTTTGTAGCCCATAAACGTTTTTAGTTAGTAAAATAAGCAGGAAGCAACTAACATTTAAGACGTCCAAAAACATAAAAAATGTTTTATTGCAGAAATAAAACTTAAGATTATGTTCTTCATAGAAGTCGATTACAACCGGCCCTATTTAGTAAAATATAGGAATGAAATACATGTGCATGTCTTGTCACGTGCTAACCCACTATATAGAATACATTGAGTCTCTCTGAGGATTTTTCGTATGTTTGATAAAAAGAGCCTTTCTGAAAGAGGTGGCAAATATTTGGAAAATCCACCGAGAAACTGACAGTATCCTAGAAGAATTATCGAAGTAAATTAAAATATTTTGATATTATAATGAGAAATAATCGTTTTTTGTATTTTTTGTCGAATAATTTGTAATGGATTTATTAATAATCAAGCAGTGAACAAACAATGTACATTAAATGTCAGAATAATTTTGAACAGAACTATTTATATGGCGTTCTTAACTCGCCTCTCATTGGTTCGTATGTAATCTTAAACGATTTACAAAAGTGCATGGGAAATTTTGTTTGTTACTGTAACTAAAAGAGCTTTAAGAGATTTTTATAATATTACGACAAAATATTTAACAACAGAATAAATTAAATAACGTTAATCTAGTCGTGCTCTTGCCTACTTAATAACTACTTATAAACTTATTAACTACTGAGATTAAATGAGCTTACTGACCACTAGACACGTCAGTGGTATTTACATATGGGATTATTTGTACAATAGAGATTATATTATGTAACTTTTTGCAGTATTAGATGCACAAAAGAAGGCACGCACGCAGACATTTTATCTACTTTATCTATTATTTTGATTTTAACTTTTTGTTAATTAGTCAATTGCGTGAATTTAGAATAACTTTTTTGACCGCAAGATGTCGTTGTTTACTGTAGCTACAAAATTTTGTGAAGCCCGAGGGATAAAACCCGGAATTTATAACCAGTAATCACACCGATCCACCGCTGACTGTGGTCTTATAAATAGTAAATTTGGCCTCGAAGGATTTCACTTCCGCTAAAATTTAAAAAAAGTTGTTTGTGTAAAAACAATACTTGGATAATACAAAAATGCTAAAATCAAAAATTCTTGAAATTTTTCACCTCCATCCTTCTATTTTGAATTATAATAATAATAATTATTTGCAATCTTAACCATTTGTAGTTTTGCAACTTAAACAAGAAAGTTTTTAAAATTAATTTAAGTTTTGAAACCCATTTGTTTTAAATAGCAATTTTGAATGTAAATTAAATTACATTTTATATTTCAGACATATTCAAAATATGGAACCAACGTACATAAGTTTACTATGCTTTGCACAGCTTGCGTTATCTGAAACACTCGTGGAATTTCAAAAGTTTAAGATGCTTTACATACATTTGTGTAATACAAAATACAACATAAGAAGGCGTTTAGCAAAACTCTTTAGCATCGTTTTTGTAAATATTTTGCAAGTGTCGCTACCGCTAACATAAATTCTAACGTTTAATTTATATAATATTTAAATTAAAGTGCACTGTATGGAAATAATAAGACTAATTTGTTCTAATTTTGGAATACAATTGCGTTAGTTCAATTGTAACTATGCATCTACAATACAAAATAACTGAGATATTATTTATTTAAATTATAGTGCCTAATAGAAATTTACAGTTGACTTGCTTTCACATTAAACAATAAACAAAGAAAAATTACAATGGTTTAAAAATTCCACAATATGAATTATCTGGAACGTTACAGTTCTTAAGATTTTTGCAAAAAGTCGCATTTGTCATAAAACTATTTGTATGTTTATCATTATTGTCATGCTTACTCATTTTAATATTTTTAAATTAAATAAGTTTTAAATGTTAAAGTTTGTGCAAATTATATACCATGGAGGTTATAATTTAAACTTTTGACCCTTAACAGTTTAGTGCTTGTCTCTACTTAGTAATATAAGTTGAGAGTTTATCTTTAATTTATAATTTGTTTAAATAAATTATTTTAATTTGCCCACAGGTTGGAAGGCTACAAACAGAATTTATTACTGATGCAGCCTTTTCATTTCTTCGTTTTGCTTTTTTTTGGCATCACAAAATGCAATCAGGTTGGTGTTAATTATTATTTCTCTCACTATGCTAATCTATCGTAAAGCAGATAATTAACTAAAAAAATTCAGGAATCAGTAACTCTCAGTAATTTGCATATGCGCTTTTAGCGTGGATGAACCAGATTAACTTCGTTTATATTCAAAGCTAGTGAAAAGGTAATGCAATATTTAATACCGAATTAGTTTTCCTTTATTTTTGAATTACATTTTGCAGCACCTATTTTTAAATTACTTGGAATGAAAATTCATTGCGTAATTAAATTAATTCGCTGCTGACATAAAAAGCAATTCAAATGCTAACCTTGTATAAAGGCGCCTTTCATGTCGATGCAAGTCCCATTCTACAGCATCATTCAATAACGTGAACAATATAAATGAATCCACACGTCTCGGTTTAGCTGGTTTGTGCGAAAAACTTTTTGAATGGGCGTTGAACCTACACACATACGTGCGTGTGTAAAGGGCTTAATAATAAGAACTCAATAAAAGTTTCAGATAAATTTTTGGTCCTTCCATTTACACAATTAAAATGTTACCATAAAATTCTTGCTTATTAAGCAAATACAACTAACAGTAAATAGTAAGTAATATTGGTTTGTAAGCCTGAAGTAAAATAGTAATTAAAATTGGATAATTGAATTCCGTCTTTAATATAATTGGTTTATATATTTTTCCAAGTCACGTAATACTATATTCTCCTTGTTTATTAGAACTCGACACGTAGAGGTGGTTTAAAGAGTCTAATTTATGCTTCTCCGACAAGGAAAACTCGAAGGGACCCAAAATAATTCGACATTATTAGTTTATCCTATGAAATTTCAATTGGACCCCATTATTAGTGTCCACTGTTTCAATTAATTTTAAATGTTCTCATTTTGGTAGATAGAAAACAGTAAATTTTAATATGTTCAAAGTTTTATTGCTTTAGGCTTAAATAAGTAAAGCAGCCAATTTCAGCCCGACTATTTACTAAACTTTTTTTAACACAACTTTTATTTTCATAATTTTTTTCCAAACCGAAATTTATTTTATGTGGTGATCGAAGCACGTAGTTTGTTTACTGTAAAGGTGGGTTACATCAAAGTATTTCATGTAAATGTTTTCTTGTCCTAATATTAATTTGAAACTTGGGTATAACAAAGCACTTGATATCTTGTTTCGCAATTTATTACGAAATAAAGTTCATCTCATCATCCTTGTTCGCACGGTGTCTAACGAGAATCTTGATATTAAAACCAAGTAGTGCTTACCATAAACACTACAAAATTATTTTGATGGGCAAGAATCATCTAGAATGGGAAGTCCTTGTTTGATCCGCAGTGATAATCGGTTACACAAACCTATAATGTAATGCTAAAAGTCCTTTGATGTTAACGGCAGCTAACATTTGTATCCACTGCTCAAAAGAATTTTTACTTGGGTGTTTGTCTAAAACTATAATGTTACTAGTCACTACGTCAAATTAATAAAACAATCAAAATGGAAAACGTTTGGCTTTATTGTTTTGCTAAAAAAAAGTGGTGGTAATGAAACTCAATTTTAAAATCCTGGTAGGTATTTACAAACATTATTATGTAAACAGTTGGTTTAACACCAAATGAAATTAACAATTTAAAGTTAAAAAAAACCAACTAAATAAACATTTAGAGAACAAATAAATAACATTTCGAGCACCTAAGTGGTTTAACAACGCGTTAATCACAGTTGTTAAAAATATTTATAACAAATATAAAATCACAGTTAACAACATCACAACAGTTAATAATGCAAGACCAAATTACACTTCACCTCAAACTCAGTTTACTGAGTAGTAACCCTTATTAGGAGTGAACCATTGGACGAACTCTTTACATGTTGTTAGATTGACACTAGTACATGGATACAAATAAATAAAAAACGATTTGTAAAAGAATCTTTCCATAAATAATGTATAGCATTACATTTTTAATCTACCAAAAGTTACTTTAACCTTACTAATGCTTATTAATTTATACTTACCAGCATTGATGAAATATACTAGTGCCCCACGATCACTCTACCAAATGAAAATATTAACTATTGACTATCGCCATCGGTGGAAATTACATACGTTCCAATAATAACAAATATGTAAATAACAACCCCTTCAGCTTGAGCTAAATTGCTATCTGGTCGGTAATAAATCGTTCAATTATTTGATGGATCAATATTACTTACTAAACATTAAAAGGTGAAAACTAAAAAAAAAACCGTTAAATGCATCGTTCTTTAGAAAGCTCCACTACTTTCGGATAACATTCAAACCTAATTAATTTCATTGCAAGTGCAGTGTCGACAAATAATGTAAATAAAAGGGGAAAAAATTCGCATTTTCGTATCCAGTAAAAAACCGGAAAGTTGCTTAATTGAATTTTAATTTGCTATTTTTTCTTTTTTTAAAATAACTTGCCAAAAAAAATGTTAGAAATGTCATGTCAATGAAATTGGATAAAGCTACCTCTTTGCTTATGTTCTGGTCCCTTGCCCGACGGATAATAATAATATTAATTATTGTCAACCTACCAAACTAAGAGTTTGTTCTTTATTTAAAATTTCTGATTTGCTAACCGCAAAAAAACAATTGTTTGATTTATAAAAAAAAATGTATTGCACTTAATCCAGATTAATAAATTAAGTTAAGGTTTCCTTTACATTTAAACTAGAAAGGTGGCTATATAAAAGCCTTAGAACTGCGGTCATCCGAGTTCTACCTTGTTTCAAATTAGATATAGAAAAAAAGCAGCTACAGATGCTAGCATTTTAAGCAAAGCTGTAACTTGAGTTATTCCATATTTGAAAATGTAATTCATACTTTTTGAAAACTGCTTTTCCATTTTTTCAATGTAAAAATTTACTGAAATACGAGTATGATTAATTCTTTTTGGTTACATATTATAATATTTTAAATAATTTCGTAAAGCAAAAAATTAAGGTTTGACTGCAAGTGAAAACCTCTCACATCTCTATCTTATATTCCAACACAATTAATACACTTTCAAGAACATTATGAAGATGTATAAAATATCCTTTTTTTACAACTAATAAGTTAGATATTTTAATTACTACCTATATTTGCTTTCAAAATTTAATATTGTTATAGAAAATGAAAGGTTATGCACAGAATTCAAATAGATAATAATATAATTTGTATATTTGGCATTTTGATATAATGTAGTATGTATTAATATTTCTAATGTATAATCATTGAATATAAGATACATAAGCCACGCACGGATATATACAAATTACAATAAAAACCCAAGGAAATTAATGACCAACAAGCAAGGGTTGACATTTTACCATTATAAATATCCTTAATGTCATTAATCATAATTTTAGATTATTCGGTAAATATTGATTTTTATGTAGTAGGTAGTACTAATATTAAAAAAGCAATTTCGAATGATTTTAAAACAGGAAATCGGACCTAGTATAGCAGTTAAACTGGAGACTGACTTTAATAATTAACATATAATGACACAAACCGTAAGTACAAATTCAACAAAATATAATTGTTCGGACCTGTAGAATTTTGACCTAAAATATGGCTACTTAACTTTTCTTCCCTTTCAAAGGATCAGTTGGTTTTATTCACAAATTAAATATTTATACAAATGAAATTTATAGCGACTTATTATGAATTAAGAACGTGGAGAAATAAAGGGCAATTAAAATAACGACACACTTTTAAAACTGATGACAATAATTATTTATAATTACTAAAATTAGATCTTCTATCGTCCTGTATACCGGGTGCTGAATGAGTTAGGCGAACATAGGATATTAACATGTAAAAACTTATTTTTGTAAATTCCTGCTTCCCTAATTATTTTAGAGAAAAATTGAAAGATACAAATATAATGTAGAAATATAAACTACGAATGATAAGAGCATTACATTTTATCTAGCTTTTACGTAAATGATCAAAAAATCTTTTAAAATTGTTAAAATTTTTATTTATCAAACTGGCCATGTATAAGTTTTCAAGGTAATATTCCATTTTATGAAATTAAAATTTAATAAAGTGCAAAACTGTCAACAACGTGCAATTGTTTTTTATTACTTATCAAAAATAATTACCTCGGAAACTTCCATGGCAAGTCGGATAAATAAAAGTTTTAACAATTTCAAAAGAATTTTTTGACCATTTACGTAAAAGCTAGATAAAATCTAATGCTCTTATCATTCGTAGTTTATATTTCTACATTATATTTGTGTCTTTCAATTTTTCTCTAAAATAATTAGGGAAGCAGGAATTTGCAAAAATAAGTTTTTGCATGTTAATATCCTATGTTCGCCTAACTCATTCAGCACCCGGTATAAGATAAAAAAAATTCGTAATTATAATACCTACCATTATTTTAAATTTTTTGTAAATACCACCTACAAGATAATTTGAATCTTATTTTTATACAGTCAACAATACAATTTTATACAATACAAGTATTACGCGGTACCAACTTTTTCGTCCCCTCCGTTCACCAGAAGAGGGGAACCTTACCGGCCTTCGCCGACAAAGCACCCCATGGCCATTTCGCAAGCAAGGTCTGTATCCAATGTCTGCCGGGTGACGTCCTCTATTGGTAACCGGGCCAGTAAGGTTTTCTCTCCTCGGGACTTACTTACTGATCCCTCGGATTCATGGTCGGGAAGTCATGGACCAAACACTCATACCCGGGCGTTTTAGTTCTCTCACTAAAGGATTTTGCCTTTGGAGTGCAGATTTGGTTTCCGTAGCCCGATTCGTCCCAGCAGTTTTTGGTCGCCCACAAAATGGCTGCGGACTCTTGCCCATCTGCTGACCTGTTTCGCTAGTAGCCATTAGTGACGTTCCACGTCGCGGCAAGCAAAACGTCCTTCCGGGGCCACCTCGTGGAGGTTGACTACTTAACGCTTGCCGTGCAACCCACAGACCCAAAAGGGTCTTTAAAAGGGGGCACGGTCGTGGCACGTAATATGCCCTCGAAAATCACCAAATACCACCTAAACCTGGAAGCAGAACGCAACCACTTAGATGTGCCGCTAGCTAATACTTGGTAACTTAAGAGAGTCATAGTTACTCCCTTGTTTTATTCAACAATCAAAAATAAAACAAGTTGGTTAATTTTTACAATGAAATCAATTGCATCAATAATGCAATCGTAAGGTTTTAGAATTTGCAAAGGCCAAACTTTAATCCGCACGTTACACATCAAGACTATTATTTCAACAGAGCTAATTTACACCAATTAAAAGATGGGACAATAAATTTGTTGGTTATAAATGCTGTAATATTTAATAAGGTTATATTATCCTGTTAACTCGTTTATTAAAAAAAAATAAAATTAATTAAGACAGTGATATGCTCGCCCAAATACTTGAAGATAATTGAAGGTAAATGCCTACAACAACTATACAAAAAATTCACCCCCACCATGTCGCGCTTTAATCTTATAAAATCACTTCTGGCCTGGAAGTCTACCAAATAAGGAAAGATCAAATAAGGATCTTTTATATTTATAGTTTACTTTAAAATTAAAAATTTTCCTGATAAAATACAAAGCTCTCAAATCGATCATTTTCGTAGTGCAATTACTGACTTTGATAATAAATAATTCATCGTTTAGTATAAGTAAACTTGATATCTACTAAACAATTTAAACAAAAACTTTTAAAAAGTAAGAAAAACTTATATGTATCTTGGGAAGTAAGTTCTAAAATAAATGATACTTGAAAAATTATTGAGTAGTTGAAAAGCTTACTTTGATACTTCAATAAGTTGAAAATGTATGACATAGTTTTGATAAAGACTCTGTGTTTTGAGTTTCAAAACTCTTTATTAATGTGATAGGTTTTAAAAAGTTGAAAATACTACTTGAAGATTTTATCTAGGGTATTATTTAATTAAATTCATTTTGAACGACTTTCTAACTAAAACTTAATGTTAATTAAAGTACAGAGATTCGTGTGAATAATTTATGTATGAATTTGTATAGAATGAAAAGTAAATAGTAGTTATTTACAAGCTATTGTACCTTCAATTGCATTTGGCCTTACTTTGAGGATTAAAGAAAAGTTATTTCACAAGAAAAGGGAAGCAATCTAATTACTAATACATCAGTAGTCTACATCCATTTCACTAACAATCGCAAAGAAACTAAAACACACCTTTCTGAATTCAGTGCAAACCAAAAGAAAACCCTTCCAATAACACTAATAAATTCAGCAATGTTTTCTTAGATAATATAAGAAAAATGTACTGTTTGTTACTGCCATGCTTGGAGTTTCAATTTTCAGCTTTAAGGGAATAAAAAATATGACAAAATCCCGTGGCTTATAAAATTAAACTTTACTTTGAAAGTAAAGTAGTTTGCAAACCCAAGTTATCTTTTTCTTGATTTGCATTGCTTTCGTTTGTTTTTTCGTCTTACAACAATTTTTATTACGTTTTTAATTTTTAAATGACAGAAACAACTTACTTACAGCAATTTTTTTATTATTTTGCGATTTCATTTCAAACAATGAATTTTGAATAATAATTAAATTACGAATTGTTTTGTAATTATTATTAACCATGACATATTAAAGCTTAACATTAAAGTTTGGACATGTTAAGTGTTCCAGAATTTTAGGAATATTAATTGCTGAAACAGTTTAATTTCATGAAATTGAAAAGGGAATTGTTTGTAATGCTTTATGTTAGTTATTCACATTTCAACGGCTAGCAATAAGTTAATTAATCAAAAAATAATACGCTAATTTATTATAAATAAATTCAAGTTTAGTTCAAAATTGTGAATTAATAATTTTTAAGTTGCTTTCATCGTTTAATGAGTTCTTCTCAGCTTTTAACTTAAAATTTTTAACATCATCGGGGATAATGGATAATTGATATTAATTACCTACTAAGTATTTAATTAATCATTTAGGTGTAAGAAGTACTAAATTATGTACCTACCCATAGAAAAAGCTAATCGGCTTTTTTTACTTTTTGTTATGTACATGTTTTAACATCAACAATTTTTTTTATTAATAAACTATTCTATTTTTATTATAATAAAGTTTTATGTTTAATTTACATTAATTTATGTAATGGTTATTGCAATGACCACGGCAGTGGTTTGTTGTTACCGCTACCGAATATAGAGCAGAGCGGAAATTCCGGGTTTAAACATAGGATTTCACAAGGTTGAATCGACTTTTCAGTGAACAGGAACATACTTTGGTCACAATAATTTATTTACATTTACCTTGTTCAGGCCAAATGAGCAAAAACTTATTTGCAAAAAAATTGGACGATCAAAAAAATATTGAAGCAATCGATTCATAATGACTTGTTCGCTTAAGCTAAGAGTAATAAAATTCCAGAAGACACTGTAAATATTCGTAAACGCAAACCAATATTGCAGAAAAAGTTTGTGTAATGAAATTACTATTAAGCTAGCATTGATATTTAAATTGCTCAAATTTTGATGGAAAACGTCATAGAGGTAACTTTTCGTTCATTAAAAATATTTCACAAACGTAAAAGTTTGGGAAAAATCGTTCATTTAAAGAAATAGTTGAATGATTAAATCTATTAATTTCAAGGGCGATTCCAAATAGTGAATTGATGTAATTGATTGATAAGAGAGGTTAGGTTAATACTAGTGTAAAAATCTTTTATTAATTGGGGGGCTGAAAAATGTTTGTCAGCTTTTACTCAGAGGCCATTTTCAATGACTAGAAAAATTCGGATGTATAAAAACTGAATAAGAAATCGTACGTTTTATATTAAGCTTTATTAGGTTTACAGCTGGCTATTACGATTTCTGTTTAGTAAAACAAATCTCTATTATTTATCACATCGAATTTACTAGGGTAAATAATTATGTTGGAATGTTCAAGACAAGAGGGAACTTCTATAATTATATTTAAAAGTTTTGTCAGTTAGAGGTTAAAATATTTAGATCTCTACACATTTTGACCTGACTTACAGGTTAATTGTAAGGTTAAGTTTTAATAACTAATTTATTAATTAAAAAAAGATTAATTCCATATCAAATATTGGGCTATCAAAGCAATAGAATTTTTTTTTATTCTACTGCTTCCGGTTTTTTACAACAATTGATAATGAAATAAATTACTCTCACCTTCGTTGATGCACATTACCATTATTATTTACTCAAACATAAAGAAAAACTGCAAAGCTGAAAACTTGTCTACTACAAAAAATTTTTTATAGTCCTTGTTGTAGGAATTACATATACCAAGAGCCAATACAATAATTGCATAATATTTATATGGTATACTTGTTTTTCATTTTATTTTATTTTGAATAATTGGAAAATTTTCATTTTTATATTTTATATTTACATACTCACCTACCATAATTTTGTTAGAAAATTTTTAAAATTCAGTAACTTATAAATATAAATTGTCCTCTACTACTGTACTACTCTACTACTATAATTATATGTTTTTTATTTGGTACCAGTAAAATGCTATATGAGGTGAATATCTAATCAATTATAACAAAATTTATAACTATATATGTCACTGATGAGATCTAATAATATCGAAACATGTCTGTCGTTGTTGTATATTTGGTTATAATTGATTTGATTATCATAGCCTTGAAAATAAACCTAAATGGTCCGAAACGTCGGACAATATTTAATTGTCTTAATAAGACCTAAAACCTCAACTATATATTCCCTAATAAATAACAATACTTTCATTACGAAAAGTATAAAAATAAAAGATTTTGAATGCAAGTAGAAACTTTCGAACGATAAAGAGTAAATGAAAATGCTTTGTTTTATTAGGGGTCTGTTTTGTATATTTGCTTACGGACCTTAGCTACTCTTGCACCGCCACTGCTCTGTTCACCGTTTAATGTGATCTTCCGTGTAGTTTTATATCAAAGTAAGATTCCGGTGATTATAACCTCCAAAAATTTTCTCAAATTTTACAATTAAATTTTATTATCTACTTTCATCTCAGCGTTCATCTATGGAAAAATGAAACCACTTTACACAATTGTATTTAATTCCCATCAACAATTAAAAATAAATTGGTATATTTTACCAAAATCACAAAATGTCATGTGACGACTCCACGGAAAATTTTCAATCTCCGGCTTTCAAAAAACTCCTAAATTTTTAACCAAAAAAATACTTGAGGTAGAACACACTCTCCAAAATATAACGAAAATATTTTGAGGGATAATTTTCCTTAACACGTTCGCTAAATGCTAACTCAAGAACAATGTCCGGAATTTTATACCCGTCCTCCAAGACGTCTCCCCAGGAAGTCACCACTCATTTTCTGTCACACTTTAAAATTAATTGCACCGCACTTCCGGGTAAAAAAATTAAAATATTTAAACACCAACTTTGATTTTTAATGCTTCTACGATTTATATGTACCAATGAAGCAAAATCCTAACATTTTTACCAACAAAATTATGAAAAATGTGCCCTGCTGCGTATAAATTGGTGATTCAATTTTTTTTTATTAAAGGATAATTTTCCTGTTTTAAATTAAGCAAGCTATTACTGCGGTTTCTATAGTAAAAAAACTCAACTTAAGAGAAATTCCGTAGATCAAAATGTAAAATTATCTTTTTATTTTTTTATTCTTCAATAAATATGTCTACAAACTTTTACAGAGTTGAGTCTTCATAATACTTTCGCCTGCTGATTAATTTCAATTTGCTGCAAATTTATAAAAACAAACTAGAAATCGGATTTGATTTCTAAAGTAACTGATGGTTTACTAAACAAAATGTTTAATTTATTAAATTTAAAGATCTTTTTGAACAGTTGGAGTATTGTGCTATTTTATTCAAAGAGACAGGCAGGGACAAGTGAATTATAAATTGATATTTCTAGTACATACTCGAGAAGGCTTTATTTTAAAACTTTTAGTTGAAAAACGCAAGAGCTATTTATGAACTGAAATCATATTAATGTAAGAGATGATTTTTAAATTTTCTTTTAGGCTCTGGCCACACGTGCAGTAAAATGCTGCTGGCAGCAGCAGTAAAAGCCAAGTAAACGCATTTTCAAGGTAATGCTGATACAAGTGCATTGCTAAAGCTGGGACATTATCTTTCATTTACCTTGAGAATGGGCGGGGGAAAATTACCTTGATAAAGAAACGCCCATCCTCAAAGTAAATGAAAGGTAATGTCGCAGCTTTAGCAATGCACTTATATCAGCATTACCTTGAAAATGCGCCTACTTGGCTTTTACTGCTGCTGCCAGCAGCATTTTACTGCACGTGTGGCCAGAACCTTAGCCTTATCTTTTGTGCTTTTAAATCTAGTGTTGGACATAGGCCTCTTCTTAACAGGATGATCCTGAGATAGTCCCCAGATTGACTTTAGACTTAATGGTGACAATTCATCAACTTAGAGGGACTGCCGGCTTAACGTGCCTTCCGAAGCACGGAAACTTCGCCTAAGAAAGTTTGAACCCGGTACCTCGCATTCGCAGTTAATTGCGGCAAAATCTTCTTTTTGCTCTGAATAAATAAGTAAGGTTAGTCGGAAGTTTGGACAGAAAATTTCAACCACAAAATCAAGAGACCTATCGCTCACACAGAGAAATCTGTAATTTTTTTCTGATAGTGGAGACTTGAACATCTGATCATTTAATAGCAGAAGTTAGAAATTAAAACTAAGCATTCAGCGTTTACGATAGCAAACTATTGAAATAATTTTAGTTTTAAAAATAAAATGTGAAAAACATTTAGAAAAATTAAAAAAATGGAAAAGGGGTGAAAAATAATCTAGTGAATAATTTCTGAATTTTCTTATTATTGTGAAATATTTAAAATATAGTTTTGATTGCCTGTCTGACTCATCAAAGTAATCGATACTTTGATTAAACTACATATATTTTAATTCATAAAACGTATTAATATTTAAATTATCAATATTGAAAAAAGCTTTTTTAGAATCTTGTTAAACCTGAAAGAATCCTGAGGATTCTTATCAATATCGACGTATGTCGAATTTTTAAGGTATAAGATATTCATCATCTTGATCAAATATTCCGAACTCCTAATCAAATTTCTTTAAAGAAACCAGGCCATTGCTAACGCATAATGTAGAATATAAATCTTGCATTGAATAAGCTTATTTTTCATATTTTTTTTATTTAATATGTAATTTTACAATTTGTCATAATCTGTTACTTATAAATCATTTAGTTATGTTTTCAAATTTATTTCTTAGAAAATATAAAATTACAAATTTTGTAAGCATACTCAAAATTTAATAATTTAGCATCAACGTGTTTTTCTTTGTAAATAATGCAAACTTTTTTTTATAAAAACGCCATTTCTCTAGTGTTGCTTTAACTCAAAAATAGCAGTAACATGTTTTGCTCCAGTGTTTCGGTCAGTAAAAGATGAATGATTGCCTTAATGATTAATATAAAACAATTTGTCAATTCGGACCCTCATATTTGTTACACTCGAGTTAAAATCGAATTGAAAAATTTGGTAATAGATACAATGATGGTGCAAATAAACGTTACTGTTGCATTAACAGAATCGTAAATTTTGAATAAATTTCGAACATTTCGGTAAAATTACTGAACCCTTAATAATGACGTATACAGAATAACCCCGAGATCCATAACGCTACATAAATTCCGAGTATATAGCTCTGTAAATCCCCTAGTATTTTTTAAATCTTTCTCTTTTTCCGATAATTTATATTAAAAATCTTTTAACCATGGTTTATTTCGATTATCTCGATTTTATTATTCTTATAGAACCGTATAAACTAATAACTAATGTTTTTCAGGTTCGTTAGCGTCAATTGATCAATTAGAACTTCTAATGCCGAAATTCGCCACAAGAGGTGGAGATGCAATTTTAAAATGTGACCATAGTGTGCCCCTAGAACAGTTGCATAAAGTTGAATGGAAAAAAGGAGGAATAAAAATTTTTCAGTATATAAAAGGTCGAACGCCTCCATTTCGATATTTTCCTATGGTCGGAGCAGAATTAAACGTAAGTAACTATCTATTCCCTTTCACCATTTGTGCAAAAAAATTCTTAGCTGTAATCGTCTTACATTTTTTATTTGAAACTTAATTAAAAATTGAAACGTTCCGCTATTTAAAATACAAGCACTGATCAATTATTTAACAGAACAAAAAATAGAATTATCTAAAAAATTCTCTTTTGGTGAAATATACGGAAAAGCTGTTGCTGTTGAATTATTGAGTAATATTTAATATTGCTTCATTTTAAAAATGTATCTAAAAATAAAATTTGTTCTGAACTTATTAACATTATTTCGTTTTATAAAAGTTTTAATTCATAAAGCTTACAAAATATTAAAAATTTTTCAAGCTATGCCACATATTTTCTAGAACCAATTATTCGCGAAATGTTATTAGGATATGTTGGTTTAAACAATTTTGTTCATTTTGTTTTACTTTTTTGTTTCATTTTCATGTCAAATTTTTTACTTGTCAAATCTGTGCAAATCGAACATCCGTTGCGGAATCTGTGTCAACCCACATTTTCCTGCAAATGCTTATTTATTAATTTATGTGTAGTGTATTATTTTCACACCTCTCATTTTTGTTGTATCTCATACTCTTTTTTAGTACACTTTTTGTTAAAATTTGAATTTCAAAATTGCTTTTTTCATCAAACAAGGTTCAAATACCAAGAAATCTATATAGCACAAAGGAGTCCCGTGGACGTCCTTATGTTGCCCATCAACGAACTTCCTTAAAACGTACCTCAGTACGTCTATTGAACGTCCGTGAAAATCTATTTAAAGTACTGCAAATGTTCACAGAAGCGCCGTTTGAAACAACACTGAATTTTGCTTAAACATTATTTTTGTTATAAAGTCCGGGGAAAGACGTTTGAACGTCAAACTTATTTTATTTTTTGGAAAGAGTTACAAGAAGCCTAGGTTTGAGTACGATAAAAAGAGATTCAGCGGTCGAGCTTAGGTTAGTGTTGGGAAACAATTTTTTTTATTAGTGGACTATTAAAAGAAAAATCCACCGATCGAGCTTAGGTTAGTGTTAGTAAACCATATTTTTTTTATTAATGGACCGTTAAAAGGGATATCCACCGATCAAGCTTAGGTTATTGTTAGCAAACGATTTTTGTTATTAGTGGACCGTTAAAAGAAAGATTTACCGGTCAAACATAGGTTAGTGTCGAGAAATAATTTTTTTGTTATCAAGAAAACAATGGAATATTGCTTAAGATTTGTACTATACCAAACAAATTAATGATTGCTTTTTGTTCAAAGTATTTTTGATAATTTTTATAATTATTATATAATATGAGTTACTAAATAGTAACATATCTTTTATATATCAAGTTATTTATAATGAAAATATATAATCTATTACAATAATTATTTATATCTATCCGATGAGCTGAAATAACAGCGAAACAATAATTATTGTAATAGATTATATATTTTCATTATAAATAACTTGATATATAAAAGATATGTTACTATTTAGTAACTCATATTATATAATTTAACAAGTTAATATTCATAATACTCTAAAATACTTTATAATTATTAATGTATACTTTAACATCTTTGTATCTAGCTCTTTAGGTCGAACCATGTGAATAAAATTTTATTTTATACTACTGTTTAAAAATTTATTTCTTAATCTACTTATGTATTGAGCCTCCGATTCGAGAAGTAATCTTTTAATTCTTAATCGTTTACCTGAAGAAAGTGACCGTATAGAGGAATTTCCATACCTTTATCGGATTATGAAATTTCTCGCTGATCACATTAAAATTTATTAAAAGCCTAGCGTAATTGAAGTTATTCGAGTGAATTCCACGTTTTAACATTTAATTAATAATAATAAAAGAAGAATAATTATTATTTTTTAAGCTTGTTTATCTCTACAAGATTAAGTAGTACACAACGTGCAAAAAAAACACTCTTCAGCATTTCTGCAACGGTTATCCATACATTATCGAATTTCATGCCAATTACAACAGTCGAAGAGAATATTTTGACTTCATTTAATTAACAACTTACTAATTAACATAAACGAATAAAACAGCATTGTAAACCACTTGTAAATATTAATGTCATCCGTGGAATAAGATTTGCAACTAGTGACAAACTGTTAGAGCCGCTAACTTAGGAGGCGCTTAGAAGCGCCAAAAATTCCGACTGAAAATAACCAGACCAGTATTAAATAGTAATTTTCGTCACAAGGACGTAAAACGAGATTTTACATTCGAGGGCAAAGTTTGTAAAATCTCTTTACGTCCGAGTGGCGTAAACTGCTTTTCGTTGTGAAGGGACCACCTTATTTTTATTTGTGACTGTATGGAAGTCGTCCCTGCACAGGCCGGAAACCACTCATTTTACGGCCGGAACAACGAAAATATTATTTCTTGTAAATGTTGTAAACTTACTATTTCGAGTAATTGAAAAATTATACTAATTTATAATTTTCTTAAGTACTATTCCGAGTTAAGTAATATAATATTAGTTACAGCCGTGGAGTGATGTGACTGCTGGCTGAGTATAGAGCCGAAACTCTGGGTTCAAATCACGGACTATACAGAATTTCTTAGCTTGGCCTTCCAATGGGCATTCACACGCTGTGGTGAAATGGATAAGTATTGAATTATCTGAAATATGTAATATAGGGACTGATTCACCCCGCCAATCGGATTTATAATTCCTAGAAAGGAAAAGCATTATTCTCATTAAAATGTAAAAAAAAGCTTAATGAATGAAATTTATAAATACCTATTATATAAATAATTTTTTCAATTTTCTTTGTAAATATAATTAAAAAAACAAAAACTGTTAACCAAAAACAACAACTCAATTTGAGCTCAAATAATGTATTTTTTAGTCATGGTATAGAAATTATAACTATAAGAATGGCCCTTTGCCAAGTTGTGGATTCTAAAATTTAATTTTCATGTTATAAAATGCTGTTTATATATTTTAATAGTATAACGTATTGTTTTAGATCAAATCGGGCTTTTGTTTTTGCTTTACAATATTATGTTTCTCATTTTTATAAAAGAAATAAACGGATTATTTATTATTTAAAAATTTACATTGAAAATTTAAATGTACAAAAAAATTAGTTAACAAATAATATTAAATATCGGTTTGGTTACTTTTAATCAAAATTTTTAGCGCTTCTGACAATTGGTCGCTAGTTGCAAAGTTTAGGTTACGGCTGACAATTTTTTTCAAATTATTTGCAATGTAAGTATAACGGTGCAATGAGCGATTTGTTAATCTAATGAATTTAAACTATTCTTTCTGACAGTTTATTGTGTTAGCTGTGAAACTCGATAAGTAGAAAAAAAATAAGACACCGTCAACAAATTTTCATCGATTAATCGAAACTGTGAGATATCCAAGTTTGAGATATCGAAGCTTGACTGTATTTTATATTACTGTTAAAACGTTAGAGAAATAAGCAAAATGAATGTTTAATGTGCAACGATAAGAGGGCGGAAACAAAAAATCAAATCGGAAAATTTGGGAAGATTTGAAATACATTAATTTGCAAAGAAAACTTTGTAAGATAAATTTAAAGGTAGCAATAATCAAGATTATTGTATCTGCGGTTGAATGGGATAAGTCAACATTTAATAATAGTTAAATTAAGATTACAAACTTTAAAGTTTGTTATTAATTTAGTTATAATGTACATTGAATTACATAAACCTGTACTAGTAAATCCACATGTAAAGCCAACACCTGCAAGTAATTATTTGTACGCTCGACAAATTTAATTTTTAATTAAAATTAAAATTTGGATATAGTTAAAATTCGGAAATAAATATATTGCAAACATTTTAATAATGAAGGAATAAGTATCAATAAGTCCAATATAATAATGTGCTAGAAAGCTTTTCCTTTATGCCATCTATAGACGCACCTCTAATAGATATGTTTATTTATTACTAACCAAAATGTTTACCGACACAAAAAGATTCATCAACAAAAATCAACGTGCGATCTATAAAATAGTGAAACCGAACAACTACATCAATAATGTAACTATAGTTAGCTAAAGGTAACAGGAGGTTAATTAGTAAAAAATGTTATACGATGTAATGTGCTAGAAAGCTCCTCCGTGTTATTTAAACACACTTCTGATCGTGTAGTTCATTTTAAAACTGAAAAATTGTGATAAAATTAAGTAATTTTACACAAGATATATTCTTTTAAACATTTTCTGTTTTACAACAAATTAAATTGTATTTACCTCTGTTTCCCTGAACTAGGGTTTACTCGGTATTCCGCAGACTCCCAATTTCAAATTTATTTGCTATTATTTTGCACACGACGTCCTACCCTACAGTAAATAAATATTGCCTCTCTTAGCAGCTGATGTCGAAGCCTACGGATTGCAAGTTGCGTTGGAGATTCCTCAATAAACGTAAACTAAACAAGAAGCTTTATAAACTATCGATTGTGATGATAGTTTTATTAAATATATTACTAGATTGCCAAGGTTGTGCGGCATGAAGACTGCAATAGTGCCATTTTTAGGTTAGTAATAAATAAACCACATACTAACATAAATCGCAAACTGAGTATTATACGAATACGTTAATAGATCTCCCCATAATTCTCGATCTGTGTTAATCGTTTCATAACGTTTTGTGCTGCAATCAGAATTCGATTTGGTTGAGTACCACTTTGAAATGTTCCAGTACAGACAGCACAAGTCTGATCAAGCTACTTAACAATAAATAATTTACTAAAAAAGCTGCTCCTGTATATGTCATTTATAGGTGCGCCTCTGATCGGTGTGATCATTTATTACCAACCAAAGAAGTTTATTAACTTAAAAAGCAATTTTTGACCTACAAAATAAACGAGTGCGTTTGATTCGTCATAATTTTTCTATATGAGACCAAGGCCGAACAACTATGGCCTGTACGTAAGGTCGCATTTCCTACTATGAAAACCAAAAACCTAAAAACCAAATAAATGATGATATCTGGAATATCCATTCTACAGCTATTAGACAATTGAAAGAGAGGTGAAAAGAAAGAGAGAGCAATTGAGATAATTAAATGCCAAAGATCAATGGTTATCGGCCTGCACATAAACTTGATTTTTTACTGCTCGTACCTTAAAAATCATAAAACATACACTAAGATATTGCTCTGTATTTTTTAATTTTTTTAAGTACTATTCCGAGTTAGTAATATAATATTAGTTACAGCCGTGGAGTGATGTGACCGCTAGTTGAGTATAGAGCTAACATTCTGAGTTCAAATCGCGGACTATACAGAATTTCTTAGCTTGGCCTTCCAGCATCCATACGCTATGGAGAAATTAATATTGATTTATCTGAACTATGAAATATGGGGACTAATCCACCACGCCAATCGGATTTATAATTCCCAGAAAATGAAAGGCAATATTCTATTTATTTAGAATGTAAAAGCTTAATAAATATAATACTAAACTTCTTTTTAGTATTAAATTCAAAAATTTTCTACTTCGATGAGCCACTCTCGTAAAGAGGTTCTACAGTAGGTCTGTTCACAAATTAACTTTGACTTCCATATAATTACTTAAATTCCTGCTTTTTAATGCTTTTATCGGTGGTAAACTTCCTTATTATTTTCAAGTTAGAGTTTAATAAATAATACAAAATCAATTTTACAATAATCATAATGTTACAAATGCAAATTAAATCAACCTTAATTAATCAAAAATTGCAATTTTAAAATGATTTTCTATAAACCTCCACTTTTCGATGTCTTTTTGTCTTGCTGTTGAGGTTTCATTGCGGTAATGATAACTGCCCCATTTCTAATTTATGCACTTAATATTGCCGTTCGCTTTCACTAAATTTTACAAATTTTGTTTCTTTTTCTTTTTGCAGTTGTCACTACTGATTTTAATTTGAACCAGCAATTTCTATTTACTACCACTTGAACCAATTCTTTAAAATATGGTCACAATTTTACGCGCGTTCGCTTTGAACTTCTATCAAGACTAACTGTAAAAAATGTTTGCAGTCCTTAATTAAATAAATTTTATATCCTTACAATTTCTGTAATATGGATTTACTTCACCCAATTTTCTGAAATTTTTAAGTAGCAATAAATTATGAGCCTACTGCCCGTTTTTTATAATGTTTACCAATTTTAAGTGAATTGTAATACCTGATAACATAAATTCTTATTCATTACTCTCGAAATTATTGCAGTAATTCAGGCCTTTTAGGTCCACTTCCCAAAAGTAAATATTTGAATTAGAAAAGTTTAGTTGCTCATGTGAGAAAATTAGCAAAACTTACAATTTTTTGCAAAAATAACCTCACAATATTATGTACGTTGTAATTTCCCGAGTGAGGTTGAAAACTGAACAACTATGACCTATACGTATGGCGGTCGTAAACAAAACCCGGCCAACGTCGGTGAAGATAAACAGAATCGATAGCGACAAAAGTCCTGACCCTGATCCATAGTTCAGTTAAAACAGCAAATCGTCAATATTAGAAATATGAATATGTACAGAGAGGTACAAAATAAATATATATAATAAGAACATAGCGATGGCAAGATTTTGTAGGATAAAATTCAGCAGGAATAAGATGACTGGGCACTATCCAATTTCTTGTACAGTAGATGTGAAGAGAAAACAATCTAGTGGCGTGGTGCATTTAATTTTCATTTCTGCACATTAGCTCCGCCCAGTCATTTTATTCCGGCTTAGCTCATCCGTCAATCTTTAATCATCTGTTTATGCAAACATAGAAAAACCATTTGATTTACTCATTAAACTATAATGTAAAATGAAAACTGAAGTTTTCTAATTTGAAAAATTACAAACAGATGTTTCAAGATTGTGATAACTAGGAATTGGTTTAATTTTTACAATTTTACATAATATAAAATTTGGCTTCATTAATCCATTTCAATTAGAAATTTTTAGCTTTCTCATTTTACAAATATTTTCATTAGTATTTTATAAATAAAAAAATATTGTTTGTAAATATATTAGAAGCTTTTATTTCATAACAAAAAATGTTATTGTACCCGTATAAAAATAAAATAGCAGGAGTATAAAATTTTCTTACAAAAAAGAGCCATGTTTTAGTATACGGTTTTGAAAAACTTTATTATCCACTATAAGAATATATTTTTATATGGGAAATTATTCGTATTTTCCACAGCAATAATCTAAATGATTAAGGCCTTAAAAATCTTTAATATAAACGTCTCAGTGGATACTGAAAATGTTATAAAAAATATTTATATTCATCATATAATAATGGCGAAATACGTCATAAAACAAACTTTATTATAAGATATATTGTTAAAAACCACTTTTACTAAAATGAAGTTATCAATAAATGAGTATGCACCTAATAATTAATTCATTCCAATCTAACGAACGTTGGAAGAGGAGGTTCGACAAGCTATTTTGATGGAGATTGGGGTTTTTAGGTTCATTAAAAATTAAATCGTCTCATACGAGAAATTGATATTAATTCAAATACAACTTTAAATTTATGGATTTTCAAATTTTGTGCCATTATAGTAACATAAAGACCTTAACAGGTAGCGACAAAATTAAATTTTTGGTAATATATTTCCTCAACGCGCATAAATTTGTTTTGCCTGCATTCTCTTTCGTTTGTAATTTCTCTGAATTCAAATTTGTAAACATCACCTGCAGGAGCTCAGCTGAAGTAATTGGATAAAGGATAAAGGAGTATGTGACTGTTTCTAAAGCTCACTTTGATATACAGTTGGTTGCAATTTCCAATATGAGCAGTTCCTACACATAACAACAGATTGCTTTAATTAACTTTGTTTAACGTCCAACTCGATATGTTTTACTTTTCTGTGAGTTTTCATTGATTAATTTAAAGTAAGCAAATAGAGGCGCACCTAAATTAATTATAATAGTCTCGAACGGGGTTGAAAGTAATTAATTTCTTGTAAACCAACGCCCAGACGTAATAAAGTGTAGTTATAGGGATAGATGAAGATTTACAATGCAAATGTTAATTTTTAAACTTTTCACCTCAATGTTTCAAACGATAAGTTGAAACTGCAATTTAACGGTGCAAAACATGGAAAATTCATTTGCTTTCATCATGATATTAGTTTTTATATTGCATATTCTAACGTTAAATTATAGCTTAAAGGTTTAAACGACAGTTTTAGTTTTTATAAATTGGGATTATTATTGTTAAACATGCAAATTTTATTCTTTGCGCGATATTTTTCAATTCTTATTAATCACACCTGCATTATGGAATTTCATTGACGTCACCAATAAATTTTAAATTACATTTTCAACTAAACAATTTTTTCTAGCCAAAGAAGCTTCTTGGCCTTCTTCACTCGCAGCCAGCAATCCCACCGGATTACTTTTAGATATGTAAAGAGTGAAAGATATTCCGTACAAGTGGTGTGTTTCCAAAAATAAAAGAAAAAGTATAATTCAAATGTAGCATCTGATATATCCCTCAGAGATGTCATAGTATTACATTTTTAAGAACTTCAACCAAGAAAATTACTCGAAAATCTCTAAAAGAATTTAATTATTTTACACATTTCATTAGAGTTTCTATTTTTTTATTTATAGCGCACACGGAAGAGCCGTTCCAAGTGGTAGAAAGAATGGAAAAATAAAAGTATAAATTAAATTGATTTACGCGAGGTAAAATTGAACAATGCTATTACTTCCATTTGTTCGTTTTTGCAATAAGTACTTCGGATATAATGGATTATTCTAAATACTTATAACAGCAAAAAAATAATTTTGATTTATAGGAGTTTGCTTTAATTCGCAATTTCTCGTTAATTTCATATAAATAATTATCCTTGTAACGAATCCTGCATTTCTACATTGTATAATTGTCGAATAATAAAATTTATCTCTCCAAGTGTCTCACATAAAACTAACATTTATATTGCTAAAACTTATAATTAGTTATCTTTTAAGTACTTGAATTAATTTTAAAGTACTTTGTAACACTTGTTAAAGTTTAATTCAGTTAAATCAAATTAGTATCAACTTTATTGAAAAGCTTTCTCTTCTTTTTGTAAGTGGAAAACAAATTTAGAAGTTTATCGCTTGGTGATTTTATGTTTAACGTATTCATACGGTTTTTGATATGATCTTGAAAAAACTGTGATATATTGACACGACGCGTTTTCTCTGTCGGCATGACGTAATCAAGAATATGGAAAGTGGAAACAACCAAAAGATAAGGGAAAGCAAATATTTTTGGTAGATAAGCGTTTCAATTTATCACCTTTCATATGCATCAACAAGATATATTTTATTTTAACTGCTTTTCACCAAATTTTTATGCTTTTGTTTATTAACACCTTTCAGTTTATGTTATCCAAGTAAATTAACACAATCAAAAGTTTTGCAAGGTTGCATGCAACGAAGCAGAGTTCCACTATATTGGAAAATAGTTGGTGTAAGCGTGTCAGAAATTGAGCATTAAGTTTCTAAACTGGAAACACCACATTTATTTTAGTGGTTATACTGCACTGTTAATACAGCACAACTGTGAAGTCATGCACAGAAAACGACAAATTTGAGACATTAAAATAATTGTCTCTGCTAAAACGAAGAGCCTCTAGTTTCACTAAACGGTTAAAGAATATCTAATAATTTACTGCTATTAGAGTCATACGAAAAAAGGTACATTTATGAATATGTACTCTAACTGAATATGACCCATAGTTTAACGTGAGAACTAAACCACGACATAAAAATTACGACGACGAAAATGTTTTTCTTGTTATTCTCGTGTGCTCTTCAAATGTACTGTAGCTGAAATCGTAGAGAAGTGAATATTTCTCGTTGTGATACTATTAACGGATATAGCGACATTACGCCTGTACCTCCCTATTTTCCTATGACATTATGGACACAATCGTTGTGTTAGAACGGACTATTTAAACGTCTTGAATTACTCTAACAGTGTTGCACCAAGTAAACATCGTTAACGCAGGATAATAAAATTAAAGAAAAAAGATTTCACGCTTTCCTCCAGATAATATAAAATATTTATATAGATAAGTCCCGGCCTTTTCTATTATGTAGGTAATATTAAAATTTTCAAAGTAAATTAAAGCAATTTTCAATATATAAATTATTAACTCGTTGATATTAGATAATATTAAAACTTCAAAATATCGAGTTATTAATAAATTAAAAATTAATTAAAAGATTTATTTAGCTTTCAAACGATTATTTCGTTCGTCATCAGAATAATATACATAATATATTTCAACATAATCGTTTGAAAGTTAAATAAATCTTTTAATTAATTTTTAATTTATTAATAACTCGATATTTTGAAGTTTTAATATTATCTAAAGCAATTTTCTTATAACTTGTAATATTTTTTTTTATTCAGCCAGTTAATTTTTTTAGATCAATTTTAATAATTTGATAAATCGTTACCGACTTAATTATTTTTCAAGTTATAGTTTTTATAACTTTAAAACTATTAATGCCAGTTATGCGGTTACCTTCAAATACATTTTAGGTCAAAATTTTTAGCTTTTAAAAGTTCGTTTTAAAAAATTTGAAATTGAGAGCTCAAACTGTTTAGAAATTAAGAATTGTACAGAATATAGTTCAAAATATAGCTTTTGTCGTTGCAAGTCTATTATCAACAACACTAAACCGCTAATAGTTTAAGCCATTTAGAAGTTGTGGTTTGTAATTCCAAAACAGCTAACTTTGGTGGCATTTCGATTAGTGGGTAGATAAAGTTAGCCGTTCTAAGTCTATTAATAAAAATTCTAACCTTAAAACTCAAAATGTTTAGAAGTTAAGCATTATATGGGTCTCTAGCTAGACGTTAACCATGGGAGGGAGGAGGGTAATGTGGGAATAATACATAATAATAATATAAATAATAATAATATATTTTTTTACATATACATCTACATAAGCGATTTAGCCGGAAGACATACCATACACGACATAACAAGTAACAATGGAAACAGACTTTGTAACTTGGCGGCGTTGACAGGAATGGATATCTGCAGCACCAGATTTAAACATAAGAAGATGCATAAAATAACCTGGGTTTGGCCGGGTGTTGATAGACAGAGTGGAAATCAGATGTGCTTATAACTCGACGACAAAAAACACTAGTCCATGATGTAAGATCCTACAGGGAGGCAAATGCTGAAACAGACCACTACTTAGTGGTCTAAGTACTCCAAAAAAGAGCAAGAAATTTTGATAACAAAATAAGTAAGAGGCTGGACACAGAAAAACTGAATAACAGTAAAACAAGAAAAAGATATGCAGACATATTGGAACAAATTATGGAAGCTAATGAAAAGAAGAGAGATATAAACAGAGAATTCGAAGAAATTGCGAACAGTATAAAGAAGAGCGCATCGCAAATGTTAGAAAACAGGAAATCTGCAGTAAGCAACGAATGGTTTGATGAGGAATGTAAGGAGGCTGTGAAGACGAAGAGAGAAACGAGGGGCAAATGGTTGAATACGAGAGAAGAAAGAAACCTAGAGAATTACAAAAAAAGAAGAAATGAAGCATACAAAATATACAGAATGAAAAAGAATGAATGGATTGAAAAGATGATGGACGAGATAGAGAATAATAACAGGTGGAACAACAGCAAGGCTTTTTATGAAAAAATAAAGAAACACAAATCGAAACATTTTGTAAAACCGAGGGGAATGAGAAATAAACAAGGGAAGATCGAAGACGAAGAAGAGAAAATAAAGCAAGTTTGGGTTGAGTATTTTAAAGAACTGCTAAACAAACAAAGAGTAAACGAACCTTCCCTTCAAACAAAGGAAGATAATATAACGGAGGAACCATCATACGAGGAAATAGTCGAAATAATGAATAAGTTGAAAAACGGAAAGGCACCCGGAAAAAATGGCATTAGCGCGGAATTGATGAAATACGGAGGTGAAGCGCTACGTAAAAGAATGCATAAACTCATAAAACGGACATGGACGGAGGAAATTATGCCAGAGCAATGGAGAGAAGGAGTGATGGTTACAATAAAAAAGAAAGGAGACGCAGATAGATGTGAGAACTATAGAGGAATTACTCTGCTGAATGTCGCGTACAAAGTGTTGTCAACACTGATTAACAAAAGATTAAAAAAATATACAAAAGAAATAGTAGGAGAATACCAATGTGGATTCATGGATGGAAGATCTACAGTAGACGCAATCTTCGTGTTAAAGCAGGTAATGGAAAAATGTAAGGAACATGATATTGATCTGCACATGGTATTTGCAGATTTCAAACAGGCGTTTGACAAAATAGACAGAGATGAACTGGAAAAAGCAATGGAAGAAATAGAAATACCAAGCAAACTCATTAGATTGACTATGATGACACTTAAAGATACGACAGCCTGCGTCAGGACGGCGAGCGAAATAACAGAGAGTTTCACAATAAACACCGGAGTGAGACAAGAAGACGCAATGTCAGCAACGCTGTTTAACATAGTGTTGGAGTCAATAATAAGAAGAGTTAAGGTTAATGTCATAATAGTTAACAGGGAAGTACAAGTGATTACTTATGCGGATGACGTACTTATCATAGCTAGAACAGTAAAAAAATTAATCGAGATAATCAAAAAAATAAGAAATGCTGCAATGAAAATGGGACTAAAAATAAACCAACAAAAGACAAAATATATGAGATGCCAACGAAAAAGAAATGAAAAGGAAACGGAACTGAAAGTAGACAATGAGAAATACGAAGAAGTTTATGACATCAGTTATCTGGGAGTACAAATAAACAACAAAGGAGAGAGAAAGCATGAATTAAGAAAAAGATTGCAACAAGAAAATAGCGCGTACTATGCGAACAAGCAACTGCTAGAGAAGGGTAACTTATCGAGAAGAACAAAAATAAAAATATATAAAACACTAATACGTCCTGTAATCGCATACGTAATGGAGACATCATGCATGAGCAAGGTAGAAGAAGAAGAGATGAGAGTGTTTGAGAGAAGATTGATGAGAAGGATGTTAGGAACAGTGAGAGGGGATGATGGTCAACAAAGCCGACCAATGATGAATAGAGAGATACTTGTGGAGTTGGGTTAAGAGGACATGGTGAGGAGGATCAAAGCAAGTAGATTGAGTTGGCTGGGTCATGTGATAAGGCGGGGGAAGGAGTCAGTAGTAAGAAGGATAGCGGAATGGAGACCGGCAGAAGATCGCACAAGAGGAAGACCGAACCTGAGATGGCAAGACCAGGTGGAAGAGGACTTGAAAAGATTGAAAGTTGGTGACTGGAGGAATAAGACTGAAGACAGACAGTTATGGAGGAAAATAATGGAAGATGCAAAAACAAACAACGTATTATAGAATGAAATTTTAAGTAAAAGAGGACTAATTCACCTCAGAAAAGAATATGTAAAGTCTCAATGAGGCAGTCAAATTCTTTAGAGAATAAAAGACTTATTATTATTATTATTATTATTATTATAACTAATTGACTGATTCTAATTCACCTCAGAAAAGAATATGTAAAGTCTCAATGAGGCAGTCAAATTCTTTAGAAAATAAAAGACTTATTATTATTATTATTATTATTATTATTATTATATATTTTTTTGTATAAATAGTAATTCTTTAGAATTAAAGGGAATGAACTTCTGGAACCCATCGTCAAACATCAGAAACATTTAAATCCGAAGTAATCGGAATTTATAGAAAAGTACCACATTCATAACAGTATATTAATAGTTATTTAATATTCTAGTTTGTTAATGAAAGCGATTAATAATCAAAACTGTTTAAAGCACAAACGAGTGAAGCGAGTGAGTGTCTTTAATAGTTGAGATTATTAATTGCCAATTAACAAACAAGTTGAATACAACATTTTTTCGTTGACCGTAAACTTTTCCACAAAGACTATCAGATGACAATAACATCAACTCCATACATTTTCAATTTACCGTAAAAATCAAGTTTGCTAAATAAATAAAAGTCAATATTAAAATATCATCAAAACGTCAAAATCACAAAAACAGTTACTTAATGAAAAAGAGTGTATTAATGACGTCCATTAATACAACCTTTTTTAAACAAAATAATTCATTAATATCAAAATTTATAAACGGTCAACGAAAAAAATTATTATAATACTGCCGTCCTAAGCTAAAAAGCAGTATTTCCAAAGTCGTTTTTTTCAGAAAACGCACATTTAAGTATTTTGTTGTTGGGCCACCAAGAAATAATTTATTAATTTTGCATATTAATTAATTAGTCATAGGTATTATAAATGAAGAGCAGACATTCTATATGCAGTATGTCCATTTTCTAAAATTTTCACGAGAGCAGTAAAAGTACCACAGGTTTAAATGATAAGTTATTAAAAAAGTAATTTTTGCAATAACACAGTGTAAATTACACTATGAAGTATCCATAAATGAAGCAAATATTCGATTGGCGGTTTTGCAAAACAGCTAAAAAATGTATTGAACAAACTGCACTTTGTATTTTCTACATTGGACAAACTGCATATAGAATGTCTACTCCTCATATGAAGTAGTCTTACTACTTTTTAGTATTGCAGGATAAGAGATAATCAGGGGCATTATGTATCACCAACGTTATCATAAAGGTGACAGTTATGACATAAAATAAAGTTTTTTGGTAAATCCTACCAATGAAATCAATACGATTTACCAAAATATGTTATAACGGTCACCTTTATGATAACGTTGGTGATACATAATACCCCTGATTGTTGTAATAATCCTAAAAAGCGATATAAAAAAAATTCTTAAAAATTGGAAATACTGCTTTTTAGCTTAGGACGGCAGAATAATCTTGAATGAATCAAGCATCATTAGGTCATGCATAGATCAATAATAGGCATGAATTTTAATTTTAATAATAAAATATGATTTCAAAACTGTAATCACAACAAATTTAAAGTAATCACAAAAAAATTAAAAAATTTTTTCGTTTTGTTCGACATTTAAATGTTAAAATTTGGATGTATTCTGACTGCAATGTACACATTTTTGTTTCTTTTTTGGAACAACAATAGCGCCATATAAAATTTTTATTGTATAATATGTATAAGCTTTTTTCATGATTCTGTTAGATTCTACCAACTTTAGAGGATTTGAAATAATTTATATTAAACGTACGGTCGTAAAATCGCCAAGTTTAAAATATTTGGTAAAACGTGAGTTTCGTGCTTTCTAACCACGATTTTAAAAGTGTAGGTCCATTATAATTCCAATCTAGTAAATATTAACATATTTGATAATTCCTTAAGCAATCTGATAAGTCCCTAAACAATAAAACACAAAAACATTGTTTTGGCCTTTGGTTTTATTTTACAACCGTACTCTTTTTTTCAGTTGACACAACGATTCCAACGATTCAACCTTAAATTAGTGCTCAGTTTTAGCTATGAGCACCTCATTTGAGTAAAAATGCTTATTGGTGAACCATCTCTTCAGGTTTGGAAACAAGTTGAAATTGAAGGACCAGTTCAAACCCGGTTTAGTATTTATGCAATTTTGCTTGTACAACTAAAGATTTTTTTCTTCTTTAAATGTAGCCGTCTTTTGCCAATTTCAGTTTTCAAACAATCCGATAATGATGAATAATATGCGCTAGTTAAGGCTTTACCTTTTTCAAGATAATCAATTAATATTATTCCATGTCCATCCCAAAATACAGAGATCATAACCTTTCCAGCCTATTGTTGCGTTTTTGGACGCTCTGGAGCACTTTCACCTAAAAAAAGCCATTGTTTTGACTGTCGCATTGACTTTAGAGTATAATAATGGATCCAGGTTTCACCCACGGTTAAAATCGGTGTACAAATTCTGCTGATACAGTCATAACTTCAATATCTACAAACGCGGCAATCATCGCACGTAAAGCTTCTTTGTGCCCAAAAATGTATGTACGATATTTTCCACAGGTTCCATTGACATGCCTACAGCGTTAGCTAGCTCTTTCAATTTTGCTTTAAGATTATTCAACATTATATCATAGATTTCTTTGATGTTTTCTGGTGTAGTGACCTCATGCAAGGGTCCAAAACGTTCAGCATCATTGGTGCTAGTATGGCCACAACAAAAATCACTAAACCACTTATGAATAGTTCCAATCCATGGTGCATAGTCTGAGTAATATTTATCAAGGTTGGTTTTAGTCTCGGATATTGTTTTCTTGCGTAAATATTAATGTTTAATCAAAACCCAAAACTTACTTTTCTTCATAGTAAAAAATTCTTATTGGTTGGCCGTATAAAACTCGGATTATATAAAATGTTTGAGTTTTTTTTTAGAAAAAATCATCGATTTATCAAAGTTTGCCATTTTTTAAATTTGATTTTTTTATTTCAAAAAGAATTTTGAATTATTCTACGTAAAACGCCGTAAACCCCATAATGGGTGAACTTTTCTTTTTATTTTTTTAGTTTAATTGAAAAATATTTGTTTTATTTTTTTTGCAATCTGCTAACATTGTTCTTAAGGGGTTACGTACAGTCATGAAGTCAAAAAATAGCAGTTTTTTTGCGATTTTTTTTTCTAAGTTATGAATAGATGTATTTATTTAAAAGTTTTATTACATGAAAGAGCAACATTTAAATAACATTTAAGAATTTTAGTTTTAAAAAAACGTGTACAGTTAAGCAGCTGGTAGCAGTTTTTCGAACACGCTTAAAAAAAAAGATGATTTGCGGTGCGTAAGATAACTGGTCACAAGATTATCGGAAATCAATAAAGTAAAAAGATTTGGTTAACATATTAGTTAATCTCAAGACTGAACGAATCCATTTTAAAAAATATGAAAATTTCCACTTTTGGGAAGGCGTTGAAAAAAAATTTATGATTTTTACCCAAAAAATTTGCCTATAATTGCTTGTAAATAATAATTAAATTGAAAAATGAAAAATATTAATTGTTGAGTCTTGAGAAATATTTATATTTAACATGTGTGTGAAATTTCATCATGATTGCGGTAGTAGTTTTGAGTTATCTTACGCACAGACTTTTAAAATGTAGTTTTGAGTTAAACACGTCTGAAGTTTTCCGTTTGATATAAGTTTCATAATAATTGTTACTCTTATTAGCTTATATCTTTGCGAGTTTTACTTCGATGAACTTGAAACTTTCACATAATATTTCTGAGATGTTGTACTTTCATATAAAAAAAACAAAAAAAAAACGAGTTTTTTTAGAATTCATGACTGTACGTAAGCCCTTAATATTAACTTAATTAATAATTGGGATTATTCCATGAATAATTGAATGAATTCCATGAATCCAGTGTTTCAATAATTCAGTATTTCAAATTTTAGCCAATTTGGTAATAAATAAAAATTTATATTTCAAATTTTTTGAATATCGGCAAAACTTATATTACAAATTTTTTGAAGAAATACAATAACTTTGATTTAGATAATTTTTATTTTCTTTGTTTACTTTATTATTTTATTTATTTACTTGCTAGTGTTTTCAAAAATATTTAAAATTTAAATCTTAAACAACCTCATTTAATAAATTAATAATGACTTATTTATATGACTCACGTGCATTTATGTGAATAATGTGTTGGTAGAAAGATTTTAATAGTAGTAAGTAGTTTTGAAATAAAACATAAAATTTATAACGCTTTGCATGATGATCCTTCATAAATAATTTATTAATGGTCATAATAAAGTAATTTTAATAGAGCAAGTTAGTAATGAGTTTTCAATAGAACCAGGAAATATTAAATTTCCGTTTTCCAAACCAGGAAAAAATTTAAAAATGTATTGCTTTACGCTTTAATATTTTTAAATATAAGTACCCTAGTGCATTATTATAATATTCTATTATTGTGTACCAACAAATGGTTATTTTGAATTCAATGTTTGGGTTACAAGTATTTTTTAACTTCTTTTTACCCTTTTCACATGTGAAAAATCTATAGACTCCAATTAGCTTTGTTTTAACGTTTTACAGAATACAAACATGCGGTCCATTAATTTTAAATCTTCTGAGTATGTAAATGTATAAAGGTAGGCCACAATGTCCAAGTAATCTATGTTATGTCAGTTAGATGACAGTAACAAGCTCCACCTTCTTCATCGTCGGTGATTGGTAGTTGTAAAGCGAGTAGTTAAAAAGTTAACTACTTGTTAACTGTTAATCGGTTAAAACCGCATTAATCTTAGGTGAACGCTTCCACCTGATTTAGTGCTTTTCAGATTTTACTCTGTAATAATAATATAATTTATGCAGTCCAGATGGATCTGATAATAATTAACTACAATACTATTATAGAAATTATATTTAACTATAGAAAAAAATTTCTCTTTGCTTGCCAGAAAGCGCTTTTTGAAAACAAACAACAATTGTTGGCAAAGTGATAAACAATACCTTTTCGATCGCTCCAAGATAATTTACAATTTAACCAAGCAAGTAGAATATGATTTTCCTATAACATTTACATACATAATGAATATAATTAATAGCAAACGTGGTATTGCATACACGAGTATATTAATTGTAAAGCCGGAAATTTTATTAAAAGGGCAGAGCAGAATAGTAATTAAATTGCTTAGAGGAATCTAGTTAATGGAAGGATAATTATATATTACTCACAGTGTAATATGTGTATTATAAAGGTTTAAACAAAAACCTTTTATTTACAAACGCAAAGTTAACTGTGCAAATAGCAAGACATGTAACTTATTATACACTTTACGCCCATTAAATAATCTTCTTGTTTAACTAAACAATTTAGCACTCGTATTAATTCTTCTCCACATTTATATTTATTTTTATATAAAAAGTATTACTTTCTATGGTACCTACTATGAATGTATATGAGCATAGAGGTAAAATACATTTTTTTTCGGGGCTTATACGTACACACACGAGAATAATTTAGATTTAATTCCCTTGATACTTTTTTTCTTAATGAATGTTATTTAACTCAGAATTTTCACTCAAATATGGTTAATTTATTTTATCATCTTGTAATTAACCTTTTTAAATTGTACATGGATGTTACTGACACAGGGAAAAGGCAATTTAGTTATTAAGTAAATTCGAGCAGTGTTACTACAGCATATAAACGAAATTATTTTTTTGCTTTAAGGATTTTATATGATGAATAGCACAGTAAAAAAAAACTCAACATGCTAATTTCAATTTGTACATAATAGAACCTACAACGTAACGTGGAATCCAAACCACGACACACATTTATAACAGAAGCGACAGGTTCAGGTCCTCAGTTCATCTAGTTAGCTCTATCTGACAACAGCTTTTTTTTATAATAATAAATATTATAAAATTTATAATATAAATTTATAATAAATTTTTTTTTGGACCATATTTCGATGACCGTAATTGGTTGTCTTCAACTTGACGTCAGTCTCGGAGTTATCTTCCTTACTTCAATTTCTTTGAGAATATTATGGGAACAGGAAAATTTACTAAAAACAATTGATTCAATACAAGTTATCGAGAAACGATACATCTAAAAAGCAATTGCTCGAAGCAGAAATTTGAGAACAGACAGAAAAGCGCAATAAATTGCAATTTTTTGAAAAACAATCAAACCATACATTTTATAGATAGGTACGTACGAGTTTGTGTTAGGCAATTATTCAAATCAAATCAATTTACGGATAAACCATTTTACAATCGGAAAACCCTTTAACGCATAAATTTTAGAATAATTTATTTTTTACTAATCCTTTTTACACTAACAATAAAACAATTTCCTATAACAGTCAGTCCTTCTCGCGCCTACACCACCACAATCCACACAGCTAATGGTTTATGTTATTTTCTGTTATTCAACACTTGTGAAATATATATCAGCTTCCACCGTGCAGGAAAACAGACGCAATTAGAACTGCACGTTCGAATCACGCACGACTAACGTGTAGGTACTCGCATGAATAAGTAATGCAAAGTTAGTACAGATTTGCAATATGTTGACGAATTCAACGAATTGACTTGCGACTCAGGCTCGAGCTAGATCTTTACAAAGTCGCTTCTTCCGTTCGCTAAAATATCCAACTTATCTAACGTGTAATTTTGTAGAAAAAAAAGAAAAAATAAGATATTGTTTTCTCTCGTAATAAGAAACGGCTCAATTTGTCTGTAACACTTTGTCTGTCAGGATCCAATCCATTTGGATGCGGCCTTCAAGCCGCACACTTTGGTCAATTTACCATAAAATTAAGATTAAAAAATATTACCGTTTAATATTACGGTTGTGAGTAGCTATATAATCATGAAAACTGATATAATTATCAAGAAAGGAATTCACCAATTCGATAACGTTATTACCGACGTTTTATCTTGTTTAACCCTAATGGGTCCATACCTAGTACCCGGGTACTATTTTGACTTTAAAACGTCATATCTTTTTTTCTATCCGGCCGATTTCTTTGAGCTTTGGTGACATCTCTAAAAAAATGATTGTCTGCACAAAAAAAATTTAAAAAAATTAAAATAGTCATATGAAGTAAAAATTTTTTGAGATTCTTTAAAGCTATACTTAATCCAGCCATACGTAGTACCTGGGTACTACATTACTTTCTATGGGATATAAATGGTACAGAATAGCTCAATTCATTCAAAATTGTTCTAATATTTATTAATAACAATTTATCATAGTATAAAGTGTTAAAATATAATTTGTTTTACATTTTACTTGAAATTAACTTTAGAATAGAGGCAATTTGAAATAAAAAATAAAACAAGTTAAATTTCAATGTATTATGCTCTACAAATTGTTTTAGAGACATTGATATGAGGTCACACAAGTTTTTGGTATTTCTGGAAGCTTTTCCGGGTCTTACTTTGCCTTTTTGGAACATTAAATAACCATAAAAATCAGTATCATGTTACTTTCATGCGTCCAGTAACGTCTAGTTTGTGCGTTGATGTTGATTGTGCAAGTAGAATTACCGATTGTTTTATCTTAAGGCCTAGAGTATTTTCTATACTATATTTTAAGAAATTGAAGCATATTACTAAAAAATCTTTACTTTTTTTTGTGATGGAAGATAAAAAAATTTTTTACTTGATGAGAAAACTCCCGCTGTAGTTAATATTACAAAATAAGCTTTAAATTCGTCAATTGTTAGTTTTTTTATCAACATATCAAAAAAATCTCTTCTTTTAGATTGACTTGGTGGAAATGTATTCCAAATTGTAAATTCACAAAACTTCATTTCACTTGACTCGTTTTGTTTTTCGGAACACCGATGTTCGTCTTCAGTATCGCTATCGTTACTTGGTTATTTAATTTCAACTACATTTCTCAATTGATCCAATATCCTCAAATATTAAAAGTTCTAATTTTTGATTAATTAAACTATAATTAATACGAATATATTAGATGTATCATGGGGAATAATATTAGGAATACAGAGATACAAAAAATAGCTGTCACCGATTAATGAAATTTTCCCAATTATTTCTTTTGAGTACACAGTTTACACAATTATACGTCTCTATCACATTACATCAATTGATAGATTTATTAAAAAAACCACAAAAATTCACGAGTTGCACCAGGTAACAAATAATTATTAAAATTTATTTCTATTTTAAATTAATTGGCATTCATTACGTTACTGAAAAATGAACTATTGCAATCGAGAACGTAAAATCTGCTCTCGCCTAATCAGCTTTACTCAGAATATTGTTTACAGTTTAATAAAATTTTGACACAAACCGTGAATCACCATCACATTATGTATAAATGTAACTCGATATAAACATAATTGTAACTAAAAACGCTTATATGAATATTAAAAATCCGCTAAAAGATTGAGCACAACAAGAATTACATATAATTATATGGTAGTACCCGGGTACTACGTATGGCAGATATAATGTGTAAATTTGTATGGACCCATAAGGGTTAATTTTTACAAAATTTATTGAGCTCTTTGCTAAGTCTCTCAAACCACTTACCGACGAGATTGCCGTTCTAAAAGCTAAAATAACTAATCAATCCAATGTAATTGCAATTCTAATATTCTCAACAAGCAGTAACAATGCGTTTGGTACAGATTTGAGAAAATGATCAGGTTTAAAAAGAAATATAATTTCGTACATGAGAGATTATACTAATAAACACTGCTAGGTTATTAGGTCCAATAGTGGCTATTGTAGTCAAATTATTTTAAATTCATTATTAAAGTACAAATAATATACCCAATAAACTTTTTTAAATTCTCTACCTTTAAGCGTCAATTAATTATGATAAGAAATTTCCTTTAAAAATAGATTTATATTATTTTAGTTTCTTACCAAAGACCGCTCAAATTTCTTTAACATTTTAGGGATTGTTAGTTTCCGAGGTAAAATATGCCTTTGTCGGTGTCTACGTACACACACGAGAATAATTTATATTTAATTCCCTTGCCCCTTTTTTACTGTATAAATGTTATTTTAACTCAGAATTTTCTATTCAATGTGGTTATTTTATTTTATCATCTTGTAATTATTTTTTTTAACTTGTATATGGATGTTACTGACACAGAGGAAAGGTAATTTAGTTTTTAAGTAAATACGAGCAGTACGTTACCACAGCAAACAAAGAGAATTAATTTGTATGTTGTAAGTATTATAAGTATTTTGCATATTAAACGGTATCGAGAATCAATACTGTCTCCTAAAATAACTCAACTTTTTTTGTAATTACTGATATATTGTGATCTGCAAGTTAACGTGAAATCCAAACCACGTTACAAATAATTCTTTAGGAGCGGCTAAGATTCGAATTAATAACTTCTAAGTAAGTGCTTCTTAAACAAATTACTTAATTTATGAAAATGATTTTAAACACGTTGAAAACTTCAAATTTTTAAATTAAATTGAAAACTAAATGGGCAACAGTATTTGTCGGGTTTAATTCCTGTATTATGTGAATTGTGAGGTAGGTATTCAGTTTGAAATTATTTTCCCAAAAAAAATTATCGGCCAGGTCTTTCTACGCTGGTTTTTCTAGTCTCTTTTCGTACGCATTAATTCTAATCCGTCTATACCAAAAAAATAAAAAATCTTATTTTATTAATTTTTTTTTAATCACTGAAATATTGTGATCTGCAAATTAACGTGAATTCCGAACCACGTTACAGATAATTCTTTATCCAAGAAAAAAGCTAACAGCGGGAAAAGTTCTTGCATTTGATAACTCCGAGCAACAACCGCATGCGCTATAGCGCAAACTAGAGCAAGGAAAAGTGACCAAAACCCGGCTTCATCAGAGAGATGAAACCAGGAGTCACTAGTATTGTTGCAGTAACTTTCGCCGGACTTTGGCTGAAAAAAGTTTCTCTGTATTCTTTCTGGCGAACGGAAAGGCGTGGGGTTTAACACTTGTTATACGGTGCAGCAGTCCCACACTCTGAAAAGAACCGAATAGACACCTAAAAATTAAAAGTTTTAATCTGCAACAGGGAGACCTACTGTGGGCGAAAAATTGAAACTCTGGTGGGCTCCATAAGCAACAGCTAAAATTTGAGATGTGTAAGAAAATCTCTAAGGGTGTTAACAGACGTTCTTGAATCTAAAACTCGAGAAAAAAATTTGAACAAACATCAACTGTCTGCGGGAGTGAAGGACTAGGGGCAATTCTCGCGTATGCGTGCTTTATTCTTTCACTTTATGTGGTGGATTCGCAGTGGCATATGGTAGAGAAAGTAGGTTTACAAGTGCCTGGAAAAGGACATTAATGGATGTTTTCACCGACAATTTCCTACCGTTAAGTATTTCCTAAAGTACTGGGTGTTTCTTAGCGACTGCATTTTGGTTATAAATTATGATTCATTCATACTTTAGGAAATACTTAACGTTAGGAAGTTGTCGGTAAAAACAGCCATCAGTCTCTTTAAGGAGGCTGTTCACTCTGTTCTTAGTACAGACTTCAGCCATCTGGTCTGTTTGTCAGAGAACCCTCCATCTAAGGGTCTACTTGGGCCTTACAGCCTTTGAGATAAGAGATAGCTAGCCTAACTTGTTTGGCATAATGCACTTTTTAATTTGCTTTAATTGACTTACAGTAACCGTTGTATTGTCGTTTTTTATAATTATTTGTTTTCGTTATAAGTTCAATGTTTGACCTACATATTTATGCATTTGCATTTGTTATAAATTACATCAATTTCAGTAAATTCTATTAAAAAATGCACTTGAATGGTCGGTGGTTGGTGGTTGTCATGAATGATTGCCAAAATTCTTTATAAATTAAAAAATAAAACTTTGTGTACGAAATTAAATTTTATAATTAATATTAAAATAATAACAAATACCTGATAGTATATCGTGGAGTTTGAACCATGGCACAAATAACTGGAACTCAATTTTATGAAAGGATGGTCAGAAACAAACTTGACCTACTAAGCACTACACCAATTAGGGTAGAAAATTGAAAAGAGAAAACATAAAATGTTTATCCAATAATAAACTGAATAGTAGCGCATAAGAAGAATAACAAAAATTGTCTAAATTCAATTAAATAATTTTATTTGGAATTATGGATTTTTTAATTTAATCGTCTTCCAATTCTCCTGTGTGTTTAAATAAATACCACTTGTTACTTGCACAGTAAAATGAAGAAAAGTTATTGGCAACTTGTTGAAAAGTTATTTCTTAATATTGTTTTGAATTAAATCTCGGATGAAAATTTCGTTATTCAAATTTTTAAATGATTTTATGGCATTAAAAGTTGCGAATTTATTTATCCTGGGATTACTTAGCTTCAGTATATTAAAACCGTCTGACATGAGGCTTAGAATAATTTTTGGTTATAAATTACATAGTTTGCATGGTTTCTAAAAAAAATTCATTCTCCTTTTAAAAAGACTCTTATTTTATTAGCTACATTTTCGGTTGGAACAAAATCTATTCGTATAAGTAAATAAAAGGAACCCGTATACATAAAGTTTTATTTGGCATCATTACAAATTTCAAATACTTGTACTTCTTTCTTCTGCTTCATTACTTTTTTCTTTTTTATATTTTTTATCACCTAATTTTAAAAAAGTTAGGTGAAATTTTTTAATTGTTAAAAATAAAAAATAAAATTAAAAAATTAAAAGTAAATCAAATTAAGCTGTACAAAAATTAAGGTAAAAAAATTTGTACGGAGTTTGATTTTTAGATGCATTTTGGACAAGCGTTTGCAGTAGCAGGTAATATTTGAATTGCAAATACAAGCCCTTATTTGATTACTCGTGTCCTATGTCGTAGAAATTTAATTCAAAGTTAACCAACTTTGTGTTTTGGCTAAAACAGAAGCGACCACAATATAAGCTTTGTTTTAGTACCCCATTTAATTATGAACTTAAAACCGATTATTCTTGAAAACAAAAGAGTACTAAACTTATAAAATAATTTAAAGCTTTCGAATGTTTTGAAACTTAATTTTGCTGTAAAACTGGCTAAACTTTTAAATTCATAAATGGAAAAGGCGTTGCAAACTTTGTTATATTATTGCGTTTTTATAAGCAGTCATTTTTTTAATGTAAAAATTTTAATTTTCAGAAAGAGCACAGTAGTGAAAAACAGATTCAATTGTCAAAATTAGATTTTCCTGCCTCTGGTTCGTACTCATGCATTGTTTCTATGGAAACTCCGATATTTAGTAAAGAGACCGAAAGCCATGAACTCACAGTCATAGGTACGTATGTATGCATAATATCACATAATCAAGCAATCTGTTTGTTTCTCTGACTACCTTTAGTTTTCCTTAGTCTGGAAAACCGCAAAGTTTTCTTTTGTCACCTATTATTATGTATAAAGTTTCAACTGTCTGGATTGTTTGTTAGCTTCAGTTGCACCTGTTTATTAAATATTCCTAATTAGCCTAATTAGAACTTTTTTTACTACGAACGCTTAACTTGCGCTCTCCGTTTTTAAATAATATAAAATTTAAAATTATGTCATAAGCAGTTGCGATTGAAAAATCGTTCTTTCCAGTCACACAGCTTCATAAACTAATCTTAACTTTTTCCTTTTGCGTTTTTCATCAGATATCAAACTTGCTGGAGTTGTATAATTTTCTCTAGAGCGATATTAAAATTCAAAAAATGAAAATCAAGAATAATTTGCTTTTACGTTTTACCTCATGGAAATTTTTGAAAAGCCAAGTTGAATAATTGGTTTAATTATTTTTTTAATTGAAATGATTTATAATACAATCAACGATCTAGTTATTGACTTTTCATACCATTCGTGTCTAAAAGTTTTGTAAAAAAATTTTTTAGAACCACAGGAGAGCGATCCCGTAATTACTTTTAATAAGGAAACGTATGAAATTGGAGAAATTTTGGAAGCAAATTGTACCACGAGTCCCGCACGTCCACCACCACACATTACGTGGCTACTGAATAAAGAACGAGTAAGTGCTTTTTTACCTTTTAAAAAAAAATTTACATATTTAATATTTGTGTGTACATTCAAGTGCAAATGAAGTTCAATATTACTTAAAAGTGGTGCAAAATCAATTTGAATTGAAATTTTCTATTCCGATTGAAATTCTCGCATGAAATAATTTTTCAATTTATTGAACTGAAAATTAACGATCATTCTATCGTTGGTGCAGCAAAATTATTAACGCCACAAATTAACACCTTCAAAATAGAAAATATAACTCAAATGTTTATTTTATATGTTAAAACACCAATAAATACAAAAATCGGGTTGGTTTCATGTTTTTTCTTATGTAAAAAATATGGTAATCACTTTTATGTGGAAAGCCGTTTCTCATCTTTTGGGCGTCGAAAGCTTTTGTATATCTATTAATAAGCAAAAATGGCATGAGTCTGTTCTTTAGCATCGTTTGATACCACAAGTCTTAAAATATTTATAAATTTGCCCCGAATCTGCCTTCAGCTTTTGAGTTTGGCAGGAGTTTGTATTTTATTGGAACGTTTCCGGAGTTATCTTCCGCTTTGAGAGACTTCCTGCTTTACATTTTAAGATTTTTGTAAGTTTTCTAGCTTATTCCTTACACTCCATGTAATGCTTCTTTTTTAAAATTAAAATCAAATTTAAATTAATACTTAAATTTTTTTTAATCAAAGTCACAGAAATGCAAAATAAAATTTAAATGAATTATTTATTAGGCAGAAAAAAAGCGAAAAATTATCTCATAAAAATTATTTTATAAATTTATAGTTACAAATTAAAAGTAAAATAATTTAATGGATTCTGTTATTTCTTTTTTGAGACGTAGAATAAAATTTAGGTTACCCAAGAGAGTTTTATATAATTCACCACAACTGAAAAACCACCGATAATAAATAGTACAAATGGATACCCCACTTACATTTTTCAAAAGGTGCTTTTTGTCCTATAAATTTTTTAATTTTGTTTAAATAAATTAAATTTAATTTAAAAACCGGAAACTGTTGAAGTTGTTTTAGGAAAAATCTTTACTTACCTACATATAAAAACGTACTACGTTTATGTTCTCTACAAGTAGCTGTGTAAAAGAAGAAAATTTCTCAAAAAATACTTTAAATATAAACAGATTTTCTAGAAGTGTTTCTAGCAATTTTACATGTTAGATAATCTTTAGAGCAGTGGTTCTCAAATATTTTTATGTTGTGGTATATCAGTTATGATGCTATAAATAACATCAACTAAAAGCACTTAAATGTTTTTGCCGTTCAAAATAAATTGTTTGATTACACTAATTTACATTTACAAATATCATAATTATTTATTGTTTTTCAAAGAACAAAGAAAAATCGGAACGACATAACTTAATGTAATAATTCAAATGGGGGACACCTATAATTTAATTTACAATTACTATTTACTTCTTTTTTCTTCAGAAAACCTATAATCTACTTAGGTCAAAGGCATATGCAAGAAATAATAATTTATAAAAAAAAATAACTAATATTTGAAATTTAATAAACTTTTACTGAAATAACTAAAATAAATTGTGATCGTAAAGAAGCAAATACTAATATTTTACAAATAACACCGTAATGATGATATTGGCGTCATTTAAGACGTCGTTTAACAAAAATGTCGTTACACTATGTCTTCGTTATTTATTTGCAACTTCTAAAAAAAAATAACATTATTTTACGACGTCAAAACTACGATATAAATGTAACGTTTCGAATTAGTCATAAACTTGGCATCTGTCTAAATAGAAAACTGACACTTTTATGACTTTGTGATGATGGTTCTTGTTAGATTGATGAAAAAAAGACACATGGATAATCACTAAACTTATATTCGCACAAACGCAGTTAATAAAATACATAGATTGTAGCAAAACACAAAAATTAATTAATAATAATGAAAGACCTTTTACTTTTTTCAGTAGGCAGTAGACTCTGAAATGAAAAGGTAGTTTAGAGAAACTCCAGTGAAACGCTGGCGGTGGTAATTCTTTTAATAACACAAAAAAATAATTGAGAAGTGTGGTTACAATTCCAACAATAATTGCAATGTATATTACCGTGCAAAACAATACACACAGTTCAATAATTACGTAAACTGTCAAAAGATATTCTTACTTATACTAAGCAAGACTGCTATCAATAGTAACCTCTAATGGTTACACAAAAAAGAGTGTAAAAAATAACAAAAAACAAATAAGAACAGCGTAGAAGTTTGCACATAAAGAGCTTTCCCTGATTTTTTCTGGCCAGATGTCTCATCGAAAGCAAATAAAAATCAAAAAACCAAGCGACGCGACAGTTGGACGACTGGTCACACAAGAACTTAACACAAAAACAGTGACGTCAAATCAAAAAAATATTCATCCGCGTTTACTAAATCGGCACTGAAGAAATTGTTGAAACTAAATATTAATCAAACTGCTTGTTGCAATAGTTCGGGTGCTAAAAATTCGCATAAAAGCAAATGAAAATGCAAAGTCATTGTAATTTGTTACAACAGGGCCTCGACTCGTTGTGGAAGTAGAAGTGATTTTTATATCCCTACATATATTTTAAAGCACTCGACGAGTTAGTCTGAATTAATTTTCTTTACCACCAACAGATAACTAAATACATTCTGCAAAGAAAAAAAATATCTAAAAGTTTTTATGGTTTAAGAAAAAACCTCGCCACTATCAAAGGTTCGTTCGGCCATCTTGGGCAACAAATTTAATGCCCCCTGTACACTCTCGGCAAGACAGAACGAGACAGGGCGAGAACGAGAGTGTAGATGGGTGCTCTCGCCATGTCTCGTCTGTCTTGGTGTTCCTGGTAGTGTGTAGTTTAGATGGTCGCACGAGCACGTGACCTCTCGGCGAGAGTGTACAGCGAGCATAAAAAAGTGAATTTAGTTTCATGCGTCTTTTGTTAGGCCCCTCTTAAGGGGGAAGTCTACTGTGACAAGAGAAAAAACAGGCAGATTTTCCGGATTTTTTTTTCTAACAAAATATAACTTGTACATTAAATTAAATTGAACCGTCATCTTTATTATATATTCAAGTATTTGTAAAAAAAATTTTCAAGTTGAAATATTCAAAATTGCCGTTGTGGCACTTCTTCGACGCAGGTCCGTTTTTTTCTTTGGTGCCCAAACGGTATACATGAAATCTCACGTCTGGGTAATCTAAAACAAACAAAAAAAATAGGGTTATCATCTACATAGTATTGACTCTCGTTTGTCGAGAGATTTTTTTTGATAAAAAATTTTGGCGCCGAGAAAAAAATTCTTGAACTTTTTTTCTACTTTTTTTGCCCAAATTTGATGTTATTATTGTCTATAACAATTAAACAAAAAACGATATCAAAAAAATCTCTCGACAAACGAGAGTCAATACTATGTAGATGATAACCATATTTTTTTTGTTTGTTTTAGATTACCCAAACAAGAGATTTCATTTCATGTACACCGTTAAAAAAAGACGGATCTGCGTTGAAAGAGTGCCACAACGGCAATTTTGAATATTTCGACTTAAAATTTTTTTTACAAATACTTGAATATATAATAAAGATGACGGTTTAATTTAATTTAATGTACAAGTCATAATTTTGTTAGAAAAAAAATCCAGAAAATCGGCCTGTTTCTTATCTTGTCACGGTACACTTCCCCCTTAATTCTTTTCCCTCTCTAAAAAATTCGTTTATTTCAAATCATATTATGAAATGAAACTATAATAAAGAAAATTAATAAAGTAAACTTGCATAATTAACATTTATAGCCTGGGTTCCCTATATTGCAATATTGCGTTTTATCTCTTATTAATTGCTTCAAGCTGTCTTAATTTTGTCCCTATTTACAATTTTGTTATGGTAATTGAGAAATTTTTATATTTTAAAGTTATACTGCGTACACAAGCTACAGCCGTGGAGTGATGTGACTGCTGGTTGAGTACAGAGCGGAAATTCTGGGTTCAAATCGCGAACTATACAGAATTTCTTAGCTCGGTCTTTCAGTGGGCATCCACTCGCTGTGGTGAAATTGATATTAATTTATCGGAAATATGTAATACGGGGACTAATCCACCCTGCTAATCGGATTTGTAATTCTCATAAAAGAAAGCAATATTCTATTTAGAAAGTAAAAGCTTAATGAATGAACTGCGTACACATTAATTATTGTTTTTTTAATTCCGTTTAGTAACTTATATTATTTAATAATTCAAAATATATTGTCATGTTATTTACTGTGACTCAGTGGTGAGGAGATCATAAAATACAATTTGATTAAATGTTTTGCTTGTCTAGAAAATCTTGTAAATACTTGACGCTGTGCTTCTGCTTTTGACTTAATTTGAGAGGTCAAAAGTAGTAGGTTGGCACTTAAGCTAAAATGATAAAACCGTAGAGTCAAGTTTGTTTTGTTATAAATTTAAAAGCGATTTAAGGTAATAATTACAAATTGGAGCTTATAATAGCAAATTGGATAGTATATTATTAAAAAGTTAATATTAATGACTATTTCACTTAGCTGTCATTAGACCAATGAAATTAAAAACAACGAAACATTCAATCAATAGCAATCGAATTGCATCGACAATTTTTTAAAGTTTATTTTAAAGCAAATATAAGTGACAATTTTTTTTATTAACTTTAATATTTAAGTAATACGTATTATCTACTTAATAAACTTGAAAAAAATTGTGTTTTTAGCAGTAACTCAAAGTATAATGTAATTTATTATTTGTATTAACCTCCAATTTTATTCGTGAAATAGTCTAAATAAATATCCTCTCGTGCATTTCAAATTAGTATACAATTTGAAATGCACTTGGGATATTGTATATGATAATTATTGAGTGATCCTGGATTGAAAATAATATTAAAATATACCGCATACACAGAATCGTGAATCATTTCCCGACTTAAAAATTATGTTATGCTAACTTTTTTTGGCAGGTGTCAGTCTCAACATGTTGTAAAATAGATTTGGGCTACCAAAAAGCTAGCGTTTTAACTTAACAATTTCAATATTTTATATTTTTCAGATTATAGACAGTTCAATAATATGTCTTATTACTAAAACATAGAAATTTAATATAGAATATGACTCCTATTAACATTAAAAATATAAATAAAATTACAATTAATTTTAAATTGAAACTAAAATAAAGCATAAAAAAATTAATAAAATGAAAACGTCACTTTACATCTCAGAAAGATATCAAAAATATTGTTACAAAAATTTTGGACATAGAAAAAAGTTGATTGATTTTATTTATTTCGCGCTTTACGGGGTTATTTTTGATCAAAATTAAAAAATTCTTTTAAGCACATTGAGCACAACTTGAGCACAATCGAGTACAATCAAAAAAAGTTGCAATTTCAAAAAAAAGAAGGCCAGGTTGAAATCTTATTTCGCGCTTTACGCGGTTATTTTTGATCAAAATTAAAAAATTCTTTTAAGCACATTGAGCACAACTTGAGCACAATCGAGTACAATCAAAAAAAGTTGCAATTTTAAAAAAAGGGGGGCTAGGTCAAAATCTTATTTCGCGCTATACGCGGTTATTTTTGATCAAAATAAAAAAATTCTTTTAAGCACATTGAGCACAACTTGAGCACAATTGAGAACAACTAAAAAAAGTTGCAATTTCAAAAAAAGGGGGGCTGGCGTCAAAAAATTCTTTTAAGCACATTGAGCATAACTTGAGCACAATTGAGCACAAATAAAAAAAATCACAATTTCAAAAAAAGGGAGGCTAACTTTACGCACATATTGATTTTGTAGTTAAAATTTCATAACATTTTCAGCAAGTAGGTTAGGACAAAAACAATTGACAAAGCAAACTACATACAGTCTTACTTATAAAAATTCACTTATACAGATGTTATACAGTGTATAGTTAAACAATGTATAAGGCGTGTATAAGAGGTGTATATTTCTGTTACCTATAAACGCTGCATTAGAAGTGTTTTACTATACACCAGCTATTTGCAGTTTATACAATAAACAATGATAAACGTCATAATACGTCATAACTTACGTCATTAAAACGCTGTGTCGGTAACGTATTTGTAGGATATCTACATTTTCATTAAGTTAAATTTCTTGAAACCGTTAAAACGTGTGATTAAAAAAATCTTCATCACTTAATTCAAAGGGATCTCTTCTTCTTTTATACATTTTTCGTCTTCGTACATTTTCACCATTATTTAAGTCGTTTATATCCATAGCATCCAATATCAAATCATTATAAAAATCCATTTTTAAAATGCTCTTGTCAAAAAAACTTAAATTTATAGGTTGTCTTGTAACACAAAATTATAACTTCTAACTGCTTATAAAAAACCGATTCCTTAAGTCCGATTGACAAAACTTTTCAAGAGACATAATAAATCTGCTACTACTCTTATATTTTACAATTCTAATTTATGAAATTTTTATGAGATACTGCAAGAATATAGTTTCATGTTTATCATCAAAATATTTTACGGGGATTTCATAATTTCCATATTAGAGAACTGAAAGGTTTTTCATTGAACATAAATTTTTTTTAAAATCGGACTTACAAGGTTTTACAAGTAAGCCGACGATATTATATAAACGTTATACTACCCTCAAGCTGTGTATAAAAATTACCATGAACAGTTATGACAAGTGTATACACACTTTGGTTATACAGCGTTTATAGGTAACATTTTTAATGTATACATCGTTTATAAGTAAGCCTAAGAATAGTTATAACAAATGTATACACAGTTTGGTTATACACCGTTTATAGGTAATACTTTCTAGTTAAGGTTGGTATATGGTTATTATAAAAGTTATACATCGTTTATAAGTAACAGTGATAATGTATAATTTTGAAATTTTAATCTTATATGCTATTAAATTTTTTATGGACTTGTTTTCCAGTATATAAAATTGACAGATAACTTTTTAAATTATAGACGCCAAAGTCAGAGCTGTTTTTCAAAAACAAATTTTTTTTTTGAGCAAATTTTTTTTTTTTTGTTTTTCAGAGCAAATTTTCAAAACAAAACTTTATAAATCGATAGTAGTTTCGGCTACTAATAGCCATCAATGGGAAACTAAACAGTAAAAGTAAAATTATTTAAACTTCTATAAAAAATAGGTGACAGAAAATGACATAAATGAATCAGCCTCTCAAATTATCAACCTTTTCCGACAATAGAGTAGTTAGAAGGTTCAGTTGTTGCTTTAACAGCAATTTATTGTCTGTAGAACTCTTGAATCTTTTATCTTGTCTACTAATTTCAAGGGCTTCCAGCAAATTCAATTTATATCCCTTTTTGTTTTCGTAAAACAATTTTGTAGTATCTTCATCTAATCGATGTTTATTTAATTCCATATTATGAAGCGTATATAAACTTTGGATCTAAGATCTATTTATGTTCTAAGATTCTAACATTAACAAGTTTTGTATCACAGTTGGAACAGTTTTGACAAAAGAGTTGGTAAACCACACTTCTGTCTTTTAAATTAGTTCTATTATTTTTTAATTTAATTAAAATCTAGCCCATAATAATCTTTAATTTATTGATCTATAAAAAATTTTCAAAACAAATCCAAACCACAATTCTCACGTCCAAATTCCGTAGTTGGGAGTCAACGTTGAACCGTAGGTCCCCTATATTATTAAAACACATCACAGCCGTAGAAAAGAGGGTCACGACGATCGATAATCAAATATTATAATCTAATAATAAAAACTGAAATGTGTTATTGCTTTAGTGACGTTAAAATATTTTTAGGTTGATGATGGTCTCACGAAAGCATTTTCTAATGGAAGATTACACGGACACGGCCATTTTGAAAGAAAATCAGCATCAACTAACCAATTGTCCATAGAAGTTTCGGATCTTCATGTAGGAGAAGATGGAGTTTTACGCCTCACTTGTATGTCGACCATACCTGGATACATTAGCAGTAACGAAAACTTTGCCGACATAAAGCAACATTCAGTTATAAGTAAGTAATTCATATTCTCGAAAAGTTTTCGTTTCGTCATGAATAAAACATTCAAAATTTTGTCGGAACTACTTCTCTAACACGTCAATTTAGTTAGAACATCCATGTTGGGTTATCATAGCATTTGCACCACATTAGAAGCGGCACATCCAAAAAATATCAAAGAACAGGTGCATTTGTAATGTATTTGTTCTACCCTAACTTGGTGCTTGCCATGAACTGTCACAAAATTTAACTTGACGAGCTTACACCCTGGTTTTTTGTTAAAAAATATTTTTTTGCTATACGACGTATTTAAATTTAAAAAAATTGTTTTCTATTACAGTTGACATTATTATGAAAGAAACTACTCCAGCTGAAGTAATTTTAGAATCCAACTTCAGCCATCGTCTTACATATTCCACATCGTCGTTCTTGGTAATATTATCTACAATATTATGGATTTAGACATTTGAATGTAAGTAAATGTATTAAAGCGTAATAAAATAGACTAATTTATATTAGGTTTTCAAATAGAAAATTGTTTACAAACCTCGTTATACAAATATGACTCATTCATTTCCTTCTTACTCAAGAATGTATTCTACGAAAATATGTTTATTCTTATATCCTCTTGCATTATTGTTTGTGTGAATTTCCATCTGCAATAGAACGATTAGCTTCCAGCTAATCACAATTGCGTATATACATTAGTGAGTTATATTCGTACTTCAGGTTTTGAAATTATTCTATCGAATTCTTTTATCGCTTAAAGTTTTAAGACCAATGGTTTTCTTTCGCTATTATAATATTAGCTTAATGGTGCTGTTAAATTTGATTAAGAATTAAGTTAACTGTGTATATTTTCCTACGGACCGAATCAAAGCTTTGAGGCGCTCGAAGTGAGATTTAAAGATTGCACCTTGTCAATTTTTGTAAGTTAATCGAAAAACGTGTGTGTTTTATATTTTTTTTACGTCCTGCGATCGAGGCACATGTTCACTCGCCGCACCTTTGAATCGGTCCCGATTATGCTAATTAAATAAAATTTAGATTTTTACAAGCTTCCGTCACTATTGTGATGAACTGGAAAAATGATGTTACTAAAATCGAAAAGCAATGTTAATAAGGCACTTAAAATTAAAATATAATTCTTAAAAATGTGGTAGAATTCTTCCAACCAGGGTGCTACGTCATACGCTTACGTATGATGACGTAACACTCCAGTTCGAAAAATTCTACTATATCATTCAAATAAACCATAGTCATTACATTAGCGTTTTACTAAAAAAACAGTTTTATATTAATTTAAATCGGAAGCTATAATAATACATCTACGTGTAAATGAACGATAAGAAGGCTGGTAGGTTCTTAAATAGGGGAACAAAAATAATTATTATTGGAAAAAGTTGTGATAATAGTTTAATTAATTTTAGGTCCAGGTTAGAGGTAAAATAAATTAAAATGTATGTAAATTATCTTAATAAATCTTAAAAAAGTGAATCCAAAAGTGGAATCAATTTGGCAAAGCGGTAAACTTTTTATTCTTGTACTTTCTATTAAACTGATCGTTTGTTTGTCCGATATAAAACCCATTACAAATTAAATCGTTTAAGATACTAGTATTTTTCTTCTTCGGTTCAAGAAAATTTTAAAACCACGCGTTGGAAAATGAGACTAATGGAATTTTTTACAATTTTCTAATAGTGGCAATAAAATTAAGCTCATAAGGAATGTACGTTTCAAGATCGGTACAATAAAGCATTACAAAAAATCTCATACATTATAAAGAAAATGAAATAGCTCAACCGAGTATTTATAGTCCTATTAAATAGTAACCTACTTTTTCTATTTTCAAGATTAATTATTATCCTTTTTCTTTTCAAATTTCACCGAGCTAATGTAATGACAATAAATAGCAATTACGTAATTTGCTTTGTTAAGTGTGCCAAAATACAGGAACAAATTTAAATTCAAAGCACGTGGATTAAGCTCTCGGCTCCTGTGAGGCTTTATTGTGTTGTATTTATGATACACAAATTTCTTTTCACAATTTTAAGTGTTTTATTTACATTAAATAAATGTTAACGTATAATTTTGTAATCAACCAAGTGCAGGGTAAAATTATATATGTTTTACCAAGTAACGCAACGTAAGCTCTTCATATTTATTTTTTTAACTGTACGATCGAAATGTGAAGCCCCTTACAGTTTTATTTATTGATAAATACTAAAAAAAATGTATAAAATTTTTTAGGTGGTTACGTCGAATAGCTGTTTATAAATATTTTAAAAATTTATTGCTGTTTTGTAAATAAAATAAAATTTAAAATGATGATGTTACTTAAAAAATTTATGCATGCTTTGTGTTTTCGTCATGCAATATATCGAATCAAGTTAAGGTTTTAACGCTTCACCAATATTCTCAATTAATATGTTTATAAATAAATTATCTTTTACAATAATTCTTATTGTAACTTATCAGAAATCGTACACAATTTGTAAGTTACTTTGATTAAATATTGAACGAATAATGTCACAGAATCGAATTTTATGTTAGTTTCTTTTATAATATTGTACAGCAGTTCCTCACATGTTTTGCATTTTTTAATTACGCGGTATAATTGTTTGCTTATAATCAAACCTATTAATTAATACACGATGTAAAACAATCACATAAACAATCAATTTTATAAGTCTCATTTTGTTTAAATTGGTATCGATCTTTTTTATTACTAAACGCATAAGCGGTGCAGTTATTGACACATTTATTGTAACGCACAGTTTATGAAGTAAAACAGGGATATAAAAATAAATTTTGAATTGATTAAACAAATAATGGCATCATCTTTAGCCTTATAACGTCAAGAGAAGAACATCGTCGGATTTTTAAATAAAACTCAGGTCACGTTGGTATAAACGTGACGCACGCCAGTAAAAGTTGATATAATTTCAAGCCGACAGTTTCTTGAAAATGTTCTTATGAATCTATTACGTTTTTATAGAGCTAAATAATTTGCATTTCAATAATTATATTCAACTTTACCTCGGTTTTCATTTAAAAACTCTTACGGTGTTTTTTCTCGAGAAGGGGAAGTGCAAAAACTGTTATTCTTTCAAAAAGTATCTATTAAAATTTAAATAATATTTACAATAAAAATACAAATTTGTGTGAGACTTGATTTATATAACAATAAACTCGAAAATTCATTTGCTTAATTGACAACCCTTCCACGTAGGTGGATGACTACACAAAATTTTCCGTTTCTTAGTTATTGACATAATTAGAATTTCAAAGTATGTCTTTTCATTAGATACATTTTGAAATATAATTATAATAAATAATAAATCTATGTTATATAAAAAGACATAAAGCATCAGAAATCATTATGTAATATTAATTTGTAATACACAACAGAATATATCGACTAACTTTTACCGATCCAAGGTACAATAATGCCCTAATTAATTTATATATTAATGTTAACAACTGCATCACTTGCCATATATCTATTATTAGCCTAATAATAATTTATACATATCTAAATGCAAGCAATAAAATCATTATTATAATTGATCACGAAGTTACTATTAATTTAAAGTTTAATTGTTAATGTGTAAGTTGTTATGTAATTATTAGTAATAACCGTTATTGGTCATCGAGGGATTAAATATTGTGAAGGAATGAATTTTGAATGTGAAATGCTGAACTAAATATCTAGCACTGTGATAAAATGAAAATTTGAATTCAAATGAATAATAATTTGCAAAGAAAGTAAAATAATTTTAAATTAATGTTAATATATGAATTTTGTTCCAAAACTTGGAAAAATAGATAAAAAGAAAAACTGATACGCAATAAGTTTGGGTTTGAAATTAGAGAACGGTCGAGCAGTTGGCGCGTAAAATTGCGCTTTTTAATAAATTTAAAATCCACGTTAAACTGTAGGTTCCCTGTGCCTACTAAACATATTTAAAACACAACGGACCTGGTTAGGAAAACAGAAAACACATTGGCAATTAAATGATAACTTCGCAGCAAACAAAATAAAAATGGAGAGAGAGTGTGAGACAAGATAATACGATTTCTTCTGCAGTACTTACCTTATCCGTGAACAATATACTAGAATCTCTATAATTACGAACAATTAGATATGTTGTTGGAGATATATGGAATATGAGCAGATAGTTGATCAGAAGGTTTTTTGCAGCAATAACTCAAATTATGCTTGCATATTCTGTTCAATCATTGAAGGTTGATTTCAAGATGTGTAAGTTTGCAAAAGGAACGCCGCCAATGCCTCGATGCCCCTCTATTGATGTTTGCGGATGGCTAGCTAAGATATTACAACCCCGTCCAGTACCAAAGCTGAGAAAAAAAAAAGTTTTAAAAAAAAAGTTTTGGACACCAGCAAAACACGAAAGAAATAGATAACAAACTTTAATGTGCTACAAAAAATGTGGATGATCAAATCAACCAAATGTACACAATGACACAAAAGAACAATATTGCTATTACTATTCCTAATAAACAGTATTGTCTGTAGCTAAAGACTACCAAAGAAAAAGCCACTAGGTGACTGGTCGGTTGCCTTAGCAATAGGCTAAATTAAAAGAAAAACAAAGGCACTATCAGCAAACAATGAGAACAGGACACTTCGCTTAACAAACTGAAAATATTACTTTGGTAGAAATGCAACAAATCACTCGCTATAAATTGGGTTAACAAACTGTATACAAATAATATTAACCAAGTGGCCTACCTTAGATTTGCCTGCTCTAGTAATCAGTGAGTATTTGAAACCAAAACACTATCTTTTGGCAGATCAATTCCTTTTGAGATCTTGTCCAAAAGTTTTTACCACCAGTTTTGGTTCTGAGTTGGAAGCGCTTCAAGTGTTTTTGTATTGAACAAAAATTAGTTGAGGGAAATTAAACGCAGTGTTACGCCATTGGAATGTTGTAAAGGTCTATTTACATAGGGTAGTGTATTGGTAAGGTAGTGTGTAAAAACTATTGTGTTTACATTACAACGCTTTTTACAAAGTCCACAGTGGCGTGAACGGTACCATTAAATACCGTTACCGTAAGTTTTACACTACACACTACCTTACCAATACACTACCCTATGTAAATGGACCTTTACAACATTCCAATGGCGTAACACTGCGTTTAATTTCCCTCAACTAATTTTTAATTAAGTCGTTGTTGTCGTCGCCTGCTTCACGGTATAGGCTTAAGCCTGTTCCAATTCTCAATCAACCCATCGCTTTCTCGGACGTCCTACATCTTACATGCTGTAAATAGTAACAAATTATTGACAATTGACTTGTTTCAAACAAAATTTAATAATCAGAACGACTAATAGTGGCACAACGCTGGAAGTAAAGTATTATAATCATAAATTGATACACAAACCGTCGTAGTAGTAATAATCTGCAAATGGGAATTTTAAGAATCAGCTGAAGAACTGGACTTCAATATTTATGTCTAGAATTTTGATGGTCTCGACTAGATGACAATTTATGCGGTTCTTAACGGCTGTATAAAAGTATCAAGTTCTCTTATCACGAGATGTGACACCCGGTGCTTATTGTCAACCGTGCTGCTCGTAAATAAATAACACTCTGACCACGGTGCTTCTGGATTGAAGTCCAGTCACATTGATTAATTCCGGGCGTTAAAAATTTGATAAGCCATATCGTCGCTGTTTTGTATTAAGGGCGAATAAGCCATTTTACGAAAATGCGAATTACATATTTCTTTCACTTCTTTCTCTTTGCACAAATAATTTCAAGCATTATTTTTGTATTTTATAGTAAGTAATGTCCTTAGAGTTTAATATAAACACTTAACAAATTTTAAATCATTAATAGATAACTCGCACAATAGTCATAAACGTTGCGCTTGTAAAGTTTTTTATTTGGTTTATTCGCCCTTAATACAAAACACCGACGATATCAAAATTGTTGTACAGGGTGCGTTGTAAATAAAAATTCAGAGCGTACATGATTTTGCATTCTGAATGCAACAAATAAACACTGATAAAAACAAAAAACCACCAACATATGAAACAGTTACAAAGCAGAAAGGCTACAAGCTTGGTGATTAGATCATGAATCTGCTATGCTGTAGTCGTAGGATCAAACCTCCGACCAAATATTTTAAATCAGAAATTCTTGATGCCGTGCTTTTCGAATAAGATACTGACAACATCTTTTTGAGCATCAAATAATATGAAAGGCCTGATGCTTCAAATTAGTTTAGAGGGCAGAAGACGGAATCTACTAAAATATGAGATCAACGATATTTTTGTAACAAAATGGAAAATTTGGCGGACAGTATCAGGTTTTGGGCCATAATAAATAGAAAAAAATAGGGACAGCCTAGAATTGAATGATAAAATTAAATAAATGAGCTGAGCTCGGGATATGAAAAATTAATTACTTTTTTTATTAACATAATATTGTAATCACAATGGTAATAAGAAACATCTAGATCTCGCCTTGACGCTTATTTAACACCTTTTGGATTGGTTTGCATTTATTAGCAGCCAATGATTAGTTCTAGAGCAGCATTTGGACTTACTTTTTACCCTGCATGAAGATCAGGAGCTGACTCCAAGCGCTAGGATCGAATTTGAACGTCACCAAATTGGACGCTTTTTATTATAAGTAACAAAAGGTCATCATCTTCATTTCCTAGTTTGTCAATAATATGGTTATTTTGTCTTCGGCTTCACATACCCGAACATAACTGATAGATTTAGATGTCCCGAGATTACTATCTCGTGACTTATCGACTTCAAAATCAAGATAATCCCGATTTTCAAGGACGTTTGAAATCTCTTTAATATATTCAGAAATCATTAAAAACAGACTACAAAGAAGAAGAAAAAAAGACATACCTAACCAGAAATTGAATGAAAAAATTGTAAATTTTGAAAAATCAAGGAAACTTCCTATATGAAGTAATTTAGAATTTTAATTTACATATAAAATTAAAATAAGGATTACTCATCATATTTAAATCTTGTTGCCTTGCATTTGCCTGGCGCTTTGATGTTGTCGATGATAATATGTTGAAATAATAACTTTTCAATACTTACAATAAAGTGGGGTATCTGCCAGAGAGGATCCTGTCAGTATTCTTCCTTTCTGTTCATTTTTATAACTTACATCAGCATTCCGACAACCAATATTTCCTTTCTTTAATTTTTTTTTTAATCTTTCTAAATATTTGATCTTAATCTTTTTCTTTTTTTTTTTTTAGAAGTATTAATCTTTATCAATGGTAATAATGAGAGTTTGTCATCATAAATTTAATTGTATTAAATAGGAATGGTTGGATATGTATGAAAATATTTCTACATTTTAATAGTGCACCTTAGAGAGAAATTTGAAGTTCGCAATTTTAATAATTTAATATTTAGAACCATTCTCTTATTTATAGTGTAATTGAAATTGCTAGTAGGGCGGCTACAGTTTCCCGCTATATGTAGTTACTGAAAGGATTAAATTGTAATAATTCAGCAGACCTACCAATCAAGGAAGTGATTCATGTATAAGTTGAATTATTGTGATGGTCTGCGTTCTGACTGGACTTAATATCCAACTATTAAATTTAGTTGGAAAATTGGCAATTCCCCAATACTGTTAAACGTTCAACAGTTAACATTTAAATCTTTTAAATTAAACTTTTTTTTATCTATCACTATTATAATAGGGTAGTTTGAAAAAATGCTGTGGATAGTACTTATTATATAATTTCCAAACTATATTTCACAAAGTTTGTATTAGGTATCCTTTTCTAATTTTTAGAAACTTAAAGTTCGTAATTAAATCACTCAAAATTAAACATCAAAGCTTAACAAGTCTCGAAATGAAAATACTTGCTTTGTAATGTAATTGCAAAAGTGCACTTATTATTTTTTAAGAACTTTCACCTTTTATATTCCTGCTTCATAATTAAATGCACTTGGCACATTCAGCAAAAAAAAATCTTTTGATATGCAAGGATTTGCTCCACTATTTGAAACTTAAGATCGATTGATACCACTTTAAACAATAAACTAATTTTTAAAACAATTGTGATTTATTTTTATAACCTTAGACAACTTTTTAACTAAATTAAATAAATTAAATAAAAAATCTAATTATACGCATGAAAGAGTTGATGAGTAGCTCTATTTTAACGAGTACGTTAGGTAGTTATATTTTTGTAAAAGGAAGGAGAAAACTTGCTAAGAAGTAATTATTTGGGTATTTCTCTAATTAGTAGCTGTTTAGCTTAAAATAAAAAATAAACTGTTAATAGAAAATATTCGCAGGCTATTTAGCCAAAAAATGTCTTCCTTATCGCTACCATGTCTATTATAATATTATAATTATTAAGGGAGCAAATTGTCATTCGAGCTAGTTTATTATACGTAAATTACAATTACGTTTTAGTTTTTCTTCAAATAATTATTGAAATTAGAATTAGATTTGTGAAAACTAACGATATTAAAAAATAAAAAATTACATTGTAAATAAGAAGGAATGATTGCGAAATATTTAGGCTTTTAATTTACCAATATATTACTTTTGAAAATTTTTAATATGCTATAAGCTCGAAGATATGACAATAAATTGCTTTAACACATTATACATTAAAAACTAAAATTTTGTTGAGGTTTATGTCAAATTTTGTAGTGCGTACTAAAATTATTGTAAACGGCGTGCAAGTGATGTGCTTTTTGTAAATATACTTTACACGTTTACCATTATTTTGTTAGATTTAATTATTATTTTAGTTACTTCATAAATCTAAACAAAATTTTCAAAAAAAAAAAACAAATGACCGATGTAAATATTTATGTAAATTATTGTAATATGTTAAATTCTTATATGTTTATTGACGGATATGTAAAAATAAAAAGTAATTATGTATATCTTTCTTTCTTTCTTCTTTTTCTGTTTTTCCCATTGTCTGCCATTTTTTTTGTTTCATATCAATTGTGAACAAAACAACAATTTTAATGGCTAAAGCTAGCTGAAATTTTAAATTATAATTAAACAAAATCGACCTTTTTCTCAGTGCTTTCAATTTGGTCAAAGCAGCACCAAAGTTAAAATTACAGTAGAAAAGTGTAATCATTCAATGTTTGATCGCATTTCAGGATAGCCAACATAAACTGGAAAAAGAAAATGAAAGGGTTAACGGTTATAAAGAAGAGTAAACAACAATATAAAAGCATGCAAGTGTTAAAACAGGGAAAGCTGTTCGTTAGTCTAGAGAATCAATCAGGTTAACATCAGTTCACCAACCAAAGTAATGAAAGTCAGTTAAAAATTTATAATTTTGTCAAATTTAATGGAACCTAATTAAAAGATTTGGGTTCTTAGTGGTGGAAAGCTGAGCCAGAATGGTAATACTGTTTAAGACTACAAAAAGACAACGTGATGATTATGATGTAAACGTGAAATTTCAATCAAAATAAAATAATTTGAAGTATTGGTGAGTTTTGAATAGTTTTACTTAATTTTAATATCTAATTGGTTTCAATTTCAGATGTTCAAATTGTGGATTTTTTCAATAAATTAGCATATCTGTGGAAGTTTAGTTAGTATCATGGAAAATTCTAATAAAAAATTTGTTCCTTGTTTTATGTTTTTGAATTAAAAAAAAAATCATGATATGCTTCCAGTGTAAAGCTGGGGCCTAAAGATGAGATAATCAAATTATAAAAAGTTGTGTGACTAATTGAAGGACCTTATCATTCTTTCTTTCTTTTCTTAAACATTTCCATCAAATAGGCAAATCTCCATTATAATCATCTCCAATTTTATGGCAGAAAAAGTTGTAATAATTATTTTAAAGATGAAAATTTTAGAGTTAAATGCATAGTTTATTATAAAAATATTTTTACAATGTAATCCCTTAAATTAAAGAACATTATTTAATAAGTCGTATAAAAAAATAATACATAATTGGATTAAATAATAAAAACATTATATCGCAGCATTATTTGGCTGATAATTACATTGTGTTTTAAAAATAATTATTATTAATGAGACAATGAGTCATTCAGGTACTACAGACATATTTTAAAACAAATTTTGAATTAGCTTTTGAATATAACCTAAAACTTCAATTATCAATACAGAAGCAATACCTGCAAATATTACAATAGAACTGTAGATATACCATTTATTTTGTTGCTTTTTAGCTTTATAAATGCGTTGTTTCTTGTTTTGCTTTTTTGCTTTTAAAACATCCGATTTTGATGGTCGAATGGCTGTTTTCCTAGATATTACGGCAGATTTATTTATTTTAGAGTTATCGACGTTTAAAAATCCTATTGATGGATTATTAATTACACCTTCATCTGAGTCGTTTTCACATACTTCTATAATCGTATAATAATCATTGCATAAATCGTCACATAATTCGCTACCACAAGAATGCGTTTCGTCAAATTCAGAATTTGATTGATCATCATCATTTTCTTTTGCAAGAGATTTATCATTTAATATTGATGCTTTTTGATATGTTAATGCACCTAATGAAGGAGATGAACCGCTGGTCGATACGTTTTTCTTATCTGATCCAAACTGATTTGCTCTAATAACTACAACATTACGTTTTGAATAATTGGATAAAACAGGGGGCCTGTTGTTAAAATACTCTTCATCAAAATCACTTTTACTGCTTTCGCTATTTCCTGAGTCTAACAAATCCTTATTCACCACTTGCTGAATCTAAAGTTAGGCATTATTATTTTTTAGAATTTCTAAAACGGTAGGCAGTTACTTACGTTGCGACGACGTTCCATATCACCGAATTTCTTTTCTGAGCAGTTCGCAGTTTTTAAAATTTATTGTGATAATCGTAATTTATAAAAAATGTTTCAATTCCAAATAACTGTGATACAATCAAAGTGGTTAAGTATTTATTTACAAAATATTTTACAAAATAATGAAGAAATTTATACGAGACTTGTTTTATTTTTTACCTGAATACTACCTACTAATACTGTTATTACCTGATACCAATTATTACCAAAAAACTAAATACAGGGGATACTAATTTTACAAAAAAATATTTCTCTAAAATGTCATACTGAAAAATTTCTTCATTATTTTGAACTTTAGTTTGAACTTTTATGCTCGAACAAAATTTATAATTTTTAAGTTAAAATTAAAAATAAATTGTATGCCTTACTTCTACGGGTAGGTATATTATTAAAAAGTTTTTCAAATAAAGTTGAATACTTTGCTAAAACTTAGCAATAAGTGATAGATAGGCCTTACCAATCTCACTTGCAAGTTTTCGAACTATAATTGATAGACATCAGCTGTTCAGACATTTCTACAAAAATTTAATATACTATTTTGCTTCTAAATGTTAAAATACTGTAATTTTATCATTTGTTAATTTATTTAATTTGATTATATCTATTTTACAAATTATTAGTTCGGTTTCTATTTCATTGTCTCCTTAGTCCTTACTATTAAAATACTCAATAAATTAAAAGGATATTACATAATTGATAATTGTTTAAATGACAACAATTTATTTTTAAAAATGTAAATATTATCTACAGTCAGATAATACGTATATGACTCTTTGTAAATTAAATACAAAACAAACAGTAATTTAAACATAAGATAATTTATTAATAATAATAGGTCAAATAACTAACAAAAAATTTTTGTAATCAAACTAATTATGTATACCTATATAGTTAAAAATTAAATTTGAATACAATATACCATAAACCGAGGTTATTTCAATGCGAAATCACATTCGAGGGTGCAAAGCATGGGTCACTGAAAAAAAAAGAGAAGATCAAAATTTAAGCTGCAGAGATGCAATTCTTTATAGCTACAAAGGGCTGTGGCAGACTTGACAGAATACGAGTGAAGAAATACGACACGAACTTGCGATTAAACCATTGATGAAGGATATAAGAAAGGATGGACAACAAAAACCGGCAAACTTGATAATGGGATGCCATCTCGAAAGTAAAAAAAAGGTTGAGTGCCCGAGGAAACGATGGATGCCAAAACAGGTTTTAGCTTAATCCAGAAAATTTGATGATGATGACTTCTAAGATTTGAACCAAAAAAATATTTTATAAAGGTATTACTGGACAATATACTAAAATTTTTAAAATCTGAAGCTAAATTAATTTTTGTTTTTAAGATCTTTCAAAAACAAGTTTAATGAAACTTTATCTTTTCCATTTTTGAAAGCTACTTCATTCTTCAAAATAGGCCACATTCCCGACTACTTTCCAAGATCAAAAAGTACCCGGAATTTCTCAATAAAATGAAAACGGTTCAATTACTTTTCGATATTTATTTTTTGTCCTTCAAAGTGATCCCTATTAGATGAAATACACACATTCCAACGCTTTTTCCAATCTTAAAAACACTTTTCATATGCCAATTTTGGAATCGCTTTCAGCTCCCTCTGCGAATTCTCTGTTATCACCTCAATCGTCTCTCCGTGGAGTGGTAACTTGAGTTGTGAGTAAGTCAAGTGAATACGGAACTTGCGGAATGACATTAACGTTGTTTTTGGTCAAATAGTCGCGTACAAGATGAGATGTGTAATCAAGTCTTGGCACAAATTGCACTTCAACTGGTCTCATGCCCAAAACATTGTGTATAAAATGCTCTGCACTGATCTGAACGACATCCCAAAGTTGGCTGTTACCTTCCTAGTACTCCACGAAAATTTTCAAGAAAAATTTTCTTAAAAATTAATTCGTAGAAGAGTTGTATAGACGTCCAGAACAAAGCAAATCATCAACCACACTGCTGCTCGCTTTGAATTTTTTGTACTACTCGTATGCTTGTGGTTTTGACATTATCGAGTCCTCTTAGGTTTTCTTTAACATTTTCAAAGCTTCAGCACATGAAATTTTGTTCGAAACACAAAGTTTTAGGCAAACTCTTTGCTCAACATTGCGAAATTCGCAACACGCATTAAATACTGATGCCTGCGCAAATTTTTTGCTCACGAACCATCTCACAGATTGTGCTAAAAATTGACATCTCAAAAATAGACAGTTGTACAAAGTACCAACCTCGAAAAAAATTTATTTGACAATATCTCAAGTACAGTTCGTTTAAATGAAAAATTCCGGGTACTTTTTGATCATAATACTTCAATTTTTACTAAATTTATCTATTTTGGAACTACATAAGGAATGTTCATTCTCCAACAACTTTACCCGGGCGCTCTTTTGTTTGCAGAATATATTATTAGCTCTTTCCAAAATAAAATTCTGACTAGGTCACAACCTCTTCTCTCTACGGGTAACGTAAACACCACTGCATTTCGTTTTCTGCTATTTTATTTTTTAATCTAACTTGTAAACTCCGCTCGCTCCTATTTAACAATAGGTCACCTACTTACGTTGTAAGCAAGATATTATAGTAATAATCCTTTAATAACCGCATTCAGGGTGAAGTTTTTCTTTGTAATGATTTATACAGGGTGAAGAATCAAACATCTAAACATCCACCGGTCAAAGTTAGTAAAAATTTCTTTTGCACAAACTTTAAGATGAAATAAAAATTATACAATCAAGGAGGAACGGCAGACACAACCTTACCAATGTTTGCAACTCAAAACCACAACGAAAAAACACTGTGTTTCGAGCTTGTTAGCTCTCATCAACTGCCGTTCCTCCTTGATTGTATAATTTTTATTTCATCTTAAAGTTTGTGCAAAAGAAATTTTTACTGGTCAAAGTTAGGTTAGTGTTACAAAACAATTTTTTTTAGAGCAAATCATTAAAGAAATATCCAGAGGTTGAGCTTAGGTTAGTGTTAGAAAACAATTTTTTTTAGTAATATTTCTTAATATTTTTTAAATTAAATAAAAAAATTTATTTTAATATACCTACTGTTTAATAATTTTGTACAACTAAGATCAGCGTTAAATGTGAAATTTATTGTAAAAACAGAGATTCCTCGGTAGGTTCCTGTTACAAACATATTTTTTTTAAATATAATAATTAAATAAATATTTTTTAAATTAAAAATAACTTCTATTGCTCCCTACATAAATCTCCTAATCTTTACTATCTAAGATTACATCTAAGATTACCGTCGATCTTTTTGCTCGGAGTGGAGTTTACACTTTTTTTGGTTACCTGCCGAATTTGCGAAGTTTACACCTATCCCTCCCTACTGGCTATGGGCCTAATAAAATCGTTAATGAAATATTAAAAGTAAATTTAATTACCATTGAGATCGAGTTCTAGCAAAACAAGCAACACTAAAGTAAGTAATATCACACCAAGAGAGTAAGTTCTATTATGAAAGATATCTAGTAAAAGAGGAAACCATCGGCTTCTACATAAAACCATTGTTTAAATACATATTTATTTATTGTGAACAGCAGGTTCTTTATTTTACGACGCTATGCTGACGCGACGCTCCGATAAACATTCACACTCTGGTTCAACCTTAACAGGTATAGCGTAATTTTTTGCTGAAGGCAGAGGTGTGGCCATTTATGTGCAGTGGACATAATGTTACATAGCGTGAACATTGCCTTCTATAAAAAATTACGCTATAGCAACTATCCTACCTTCTTCCTCGCCCAACTTTTGAAACATGAAATAGCGTTTAAGTAATTAAGTAATATTTAAAAAATCCTAACTTATGATTATAAAACAAATATTATTAATAAACTAACTATATTAAGTATATAGATGTAATATTTTATTAACTCAAAAATACCTTTAAAATATTATTTATTTCATAATTAATAGATAGTGCACTGCAATGAAAAGATAAGTACATACTAATATTTTATAATACCTAGTACTGGTTGGTACATTCATATTGTATTACTCAGGTCATTAGTATTGCGCTAACATTATCTGAATAGTTATCAATACCGGAAGAAAGGATATTTTTTCAAGTTTACAAAAGAAAACTTTCAAACAAACAAATAAAGTAATGGATACAACAAAATCACATAATTATAATATAATAATACCATAATTAAGTTAATTTACAAGTAAATTATTTTAAAATGTTAAATTATTAACTCGTTGATATTAAATAATATTAAAACTTTAAAATATCAAGTTATTTAAAAATTAAAAGTCAATTAAAAAATTTATTGAGCTTTCAGATGGTTATTTCATCCGTTATTAGAATAAGATTTACAGAGATTAGAACTTGTAGAATATATTTTTCTTTGCTGATCACTGTATGTTCACGTACGGTAGAAATTTCAAACTTTTACGAGGACGTGTTGCATAAGCTTTTGCACATGTTCTGCTGCACTTTAGGACTAGCTACCTTCCACATTTCTTTAAATTTTTCTAAAGTTGTAGCTTTCTGACAATCTTTATTAAGTGTCATGTAACTATAGCCTGAGACGGTCGTTAGCATAGCGATTAAGCGCACAGACTGCTAATACAGAAAACCCGGTTCGACTCCGGGTGAAGTAAGAATATTATTCTGACCGTCTCCACTCGGAAGGCAACGGCAAACCACCGAGGTGTAATTTGCCTAGAGAACATTTGAACAAAATGTCACTATGTCCTTTCGTAGGACGAAGGAATCTGAGAGAGAGAGAACTATAGCCCAGTATCTATCAATAGAACAGAGTTCAAGCCAATTTAGAGAATTCTCTTCTCTTTAGTCAAAAACGACATTATTCCAACGCAAAAGTTTAAGCCCAGCACCAGCCCAGTGAGCAGCAGCTAGATCTGTCAAAAATAATGGAAAGGCATCATGAGTCCATGACAAAGAGAATAAAGTGTTTTTATGCATTCCTGTCTGTAATTTTCACCTCCAAGTGTCCAAATTGAAAAAAATGTTGAACTTTTCAAACCACATCTATAAATCACTTGCCATACAAGAACTTTTGTTTTAATTTTGTCCATCTGAACCATCTTCATTTCATTCATAAGCCACATCTTCTCCTACCACAGCGTTATAATACTTTAGGCTTTTTAATGTCCTGGTGTTTATTTTGACGTAAGTTTTGTCGTCCATTAAAGTGCACTAATTTTTGTTATCCAGCAAAAATTTGTATCACTTTTTGCACCTCTTTTTTTAATATTTTGCTCTGTGCCCGCACTAACTCCAGGATTCTTTGGAATTTCCTGTACAAAAATATTTCTGCTGAGCTGAGCAGCTTTAACACTTTCTCTTTGGCTACATCACTCCAGCCCCTTGTCTATGTCATCATTTTAGTATATCATAAAGCGTATAAGAGACGGTCATTTGCCTTGCAGGTAACGCGATCAACTGCGAATGCGAGGTACCGGGTTCAAATCCGAAAAAGGGCAACTTTCTTATGACTAAGTCTCCGTGCTTCGGAAAGCACGTTAAGCCGGTGGTCCTCCTGGGTTAATGAATGGCCATCATTAACATAAAAACCAGGGTTACAGGCTCGTCTGGAGGCAAGTCTAGCAAACTACCTATCGAACGTTAAACAATTTATATGCTCACAGATCTAGCACTGCCAAGAAAACAACGCAGTGGCTGGAAATAACAAGCCCTAGGATTAGGCTGAATTTATTCAGTTGAAGAAGAAAAAGAAGAGAAGATAAAGCGTATAGATCTTATAATTTTTTCTAATGATTTGGAACACCTCTGACTTCGAAAATCGTGCTATTTTGCTTGTAGTAAAATGAACAGTCCTTAATATTATAGCAATTATTAGAAATCGAACCTAAATGATCTTTGGGTTTGAAAACTTCTCAATTGATCTCTCTACAAATTATTATTAATTGCTTTAAGCCGGAACAGATCCAAAAATAATTTAGCCAAGCACATCCCTATAATTTTAACCAAATTAAAACTTGAAGTTTAAATTGTTCTGTAAAAAACCAACTGCGTTTATTTTCATTTTGACGCCAGTCATTTGAACGTGGTTTTAAGTTGCAACTCTAAAACCAGGATCCTTAAGCCCAGTCACATGAAAAACTTTCCTGAAGCTCACGTTACCCAACAACAACTGTCTTTGCGTCCCAGTAGTGTTCGACATCCAAATGACTTGTCCTATCTACCTTTACTTCAAATAACGGATAAGGCTTTTATCTTATTTTTAAAGATAGCAAAACTATCACAAAATTGTAGGGAAAACTGACTGATAGGTATATTAGGGTTCAGCGACGATATTTTGATGCTGTTGCATCTATGTCGACACTAATATGCATACCAATTAGAATTATCGTGTGAATTAAGTATAGACAAGTTAACTCTGAAGGCAGAGAGGGCTCTCGTAAGCTAGAAAAATTTTGTAGAAACTAGAAGCATTCTTAAAACCATAGAAAAGGCGTTCAAAAATACGTTCTTTAATTCAATAGAATTCAATATTCTTATGAGATATGGAATGAGCCTATTCGTTGTAGGATGAATAAGCAAAAATTTTTCTGCTGCTCTGGATCTAGATCCGACATCTACAGAGGTTTCTCCTACAAGCGGGTGTCCGCAAGGTTCAGTTCTTTTCTCCTTCCTATAGTTCCTCGTTGTGGATAACCTTCTAGGGGAATTGAAACAAAGCAACATACATGCGCAAGTGTTTGCAGACAATATTACAATCTTTATCGGCAAAAATTTTGGGGGAAGAGAAGTTGTATCATTCATTATTAATTCAGCAGACCTTAAGGATCGTTAAACGACGGTACACTAAGGCTACGTGCACAGTAAACGCTGGTTTTAAATACCGGCTTACCCGCTTAGATATTTGCATTAAAATATATAACCTAATACCAACTTTGTATATTCTCGATCATTTCAAATATCGAAGCGGTATCTGAAGCCGGTACCTGAAACCAGCGTTTACTCTGTACGTAGCCTAAAGAACAATCGCCACTATGTTGTAAAAATGGCTGTATGCAGTCTAACAATAAATAATCAAGAAAGAACTCCCAAAGAGTAATAATGCTACGGATGCAATCAGGCAAAACTAGCACTACAAGAAACTTCAAAAACGAAAGAGAGATGATCACTAAGATGAAACTAGAGGCTTGGTATGGAGCAATCTAGTATACAAATGAATCCAAAACAAAAGTAGGTACTACTGAAGTAGAAATTAGTAAAGAATGAACAGTAGAACTGTTCACAGGACTCTACTTCCGTACCACATGTGTAGTAATTTGAAAGAAAATAATATACTTTTACAACAGTAACATAAAAGTTAAAATTTTTTAATTAGCGAAATTCTTATCTATTATTATACATACAATTTATATAACAATATATAAACTTATACAATTTGAATAGTGTGTAAAGTAGACCTTTTTGTACTATATCTAAATTGACAAAAACACAAATATAAAAAGTTTATTTTTATCGATCAAGTAACAAGAATTAATGAGGAAAAAACTGTCTAATCCAAATATTATGTCTATTGAACAAAAGTGCGCTCACCGTTTAACTATTGTTGAACCAATTCAAAAGAATATTTTACAAAATTCTTGAAAAATTGTTTCAATTAGTTGATAAATTGTTACTTCAATAATTATTGCCTGAAGAATAATATTATAACTATTAATTTGTTGTATATTTTTTAGCTTTTTCCTGGGCATAGAAAAACATTCATAATCCGGATTATTTTTTATATAATATTCATAAAATTCATCATTTTCTGAAAAATATTCATAATCTGAATCAATAGAAGACGTACTTTCCAATAAGTCACATTTATCACTTATAGGTGGTTTCAGTGAATTGTTCTTCATCAAGTTACTTTCTGATAGGTTTTTCTTCTTTTTTTCTTTTATAACTATTTCAGTTTTATTTGTATCGTTTAATATTAAGTTAGAATTATCCACTACAATACTTTTATCACTACAGCTGGATGTTTCATTGGAACCAGGCTGCTCTTTTAATTTATCCTTTTTGCTTTTTTTTTTCTTACTTTTATTCGTATCATTTGCCATAGAAATCGCATTTTGAACCATTCTCTCATTACTTCTAGATAGAATAATATTTGAACAAAGTTGTTCTAACGAAACAATTGGTTCACTTGTAGAAACTTGACTAGAATTTACTTTGGTTTCCTCATTATCCAAAAATTGATTAGGCTTAATTATAACAATTTTACTCTTATCGTACTCATTTGGATTACAAGGTGGCTTTAATCTATAATATTCTTCATCAAAATCACTTTTACCGCCATTGCTGTCATCGGATTCAGAACTTGTATACCATCCATAACTTCTCCATAGGTTTTTGTCGGTATCCATCGTGCTTCCAATCTAAAGTAAAAACAAGTATTATTTATTGCAAATACAATAATATACGAAGCTATTCAACAAAAAATGTTGAATCGGTGCTTCTCAACCTTGTTTTTGCCGTATAAAATTTTATGTTACTGTGTTTATATTGTTTTTATTCTAATATAAAATAGTTAAAATAGTTTAAAAATAGAAAATAATAACTTTCTTCTGATTTTAATTTTTATAACCCCCCCCCCTTCTAAGTATTTTGCGCTTCTCAGGTTGAGAATCACTGCCACAGACGGTATTGTATTGTTATCAAAGTTAAGTACCTACTTAAATAAAAATATTTGCTTATCTTAGTAATAATAATAATTATTATTATAATAATAAATTATTTTGATACAAAACAGAAAAAAAACTTATTAATTTAATTACCTATTATTTTTAATTTTAATTCCAAACTTAAATATAAATTTAAAAATGTTAAAGATCAATTGTCTACTCTATTTTAATTAAAATATTTCACAAACTAATAAAATAAGTGAGAGTACAACAAAATTTTGTGTACGGCGCCGATGCCGAAAAATCTAACAGTGGCCCTGCAAAACCAGATTCAAAACTACTTTTTATAATTATGCATATTATTTCTTATTGTATAATATTATTTTTATACATACAAACTACATACGATAAACTTTCACTTCGACGTAGCCACAAAAACTTTAAAACAAAGCACTATTTTTAATTATTATTATTATAAAAACAAAGTAATAATTTTATGCAAGTCACTAAACTGTGCACACTTGCACGTGTGATAACGTCGTCGGGCATTAAACCACATAAAACTTATAATACCGGTCCCAGACGATGTGTAATTTGAGTAGATACCGCGAATGTTTGCGTTCGTTACATTTACGATATTTTTAAGGAATGGTTTTACCCCACAGGAATTCCTTTCGGGGGATGCTTTTGGTGAGTCATTGTAAAAATAAATAGAAATTAGAAAAGCGCCTCAAGTAAAAATTTTTAATTTCTTGCAAATAATAATTTTAGGGGTGTTAAACAACACACGACGTATGAATTTGGTAATATCGCATATACGGGAATATTTGCTGAAACGACATAGTTCGTTTGTTTTTATAAAATTGATACTACTAACGAATTTAGTCAAAATATACTGGAAAATACTACAAAAATACTGTGAGTTTAAACTAGAGAGTAAACTAAATGTGGTTTCAACAGGATTATGCCTCATGTCACACTACTAATTAAACAATTGACTTAGATGTTGTATGTTGTCCATACTTTGCGAGCATGAATTTTCACTAGGTTCTAGTTGACACATGGCGCAATAGACAGTAGATATAAATGCATATAATGGAAGTACTTGAAAGATTGCAGCTTATTCCACAAATTTCAGTATTCAATATTAAAAACTACGAAAACGTAAACAAGTAGCAGCCGTTTGAAGAATCCACTATAGTACTGCACACTGCAACAATAAAATTAAGTTGTGTCTGAAAATAGTTATAGTACTTGAATGAAGATAGTTTTTGATAAATAATAATAGATACAAATTTTATTTTTTCGGAATTTTTGCCTCCGTACCTTGTAAATGAGAGGTGAGCTAACTGAACGGGGTAAGGACCGGACTCTAGGTACAAAAGTTATCCAACTTCATTATGACTTTCTTTTCTCGGAAGGCAATGGCAAACCACCAAGAGTAATCTGCCAAGAAAACGTTATACATCACCAAACCTTCATTAGGGTAAAAAGATCGAAGAGGAGGACCTTGTAAATATCGATGACAATAAAATAGTTTTGAAATGTTAAATTATTAACTCGCTGATTTAAATAATATTAAAACTTTAAAGGTCGGGTTGCACCAACGTCTATTAAAATTGGCATATTAAGCGCTATTACCATAATAGCCATTACTCTGTTAAAATTATTTTAATAATGTTATTAGGCTATTAGTTTAATATTTTAATAATTGCTAAGGCAACGCTATTGTCATTGTCAAAACTTTGCAGTTAGAACTGCCCTTATAATGGTGTATTTTTACGTTAATTTTCATATCTAATAAAAAATGCATCTTATATTGTCTTTTTCAATCACATTTTATATACACAGGGAGTAAATTTATAATTTGCAATATATCGCAGCAATTTGTTAGATTTTTGAAAATCTCACGACGTGAAGTTCTTTCTTGAAATCACTGCATATTGGAATTGTATAACGACCACAGATGTAGAAGAATAGAAAATTTTCACATCGCCCGGTCCTATAAAATCATTTTCATAAGCGACAAAGTTTAAAATTTATGCCTACAAAATTGTGAAGCTTGAGAAAATTACCTCGCTTTTGATAAGGCTTGTCCGAAAAATTAATATTTCTATCTTTCGCTTGATTCCTTGAAAAAGATTTGTTGTTTAAAAAAATTTATTTCAAATTCAACGATTACTTGTCAACTTTGATGTAGTTCATAACCTAAAAATCTATTATTTATGTCAAAATATTTGTCAAAGCATGGACTTAGAAAGATAGGACCCGCAACTCCCTATCTGAAAGCTTAAAATTTGCGAGCTCTTAACCGTATGGGTTCATCACTTCTACCGCTAGGATCGCTGAATTCCTGTTCCAAAAATACGATTTAAATTCAAATTGAAAATTATTAATTTAACCAATATATGAAAATAAAACATTAAAGATTGAAAATATATTATATATTAAAAACAGTAATGCATTTTTCATACATGTACGTGCACTTTTATTCAAACTACAAAGGATTAAGTTCGGTAAAAAAATTGGACAGCTGTCAACAACGCGCATGCTTGGAATAGAGATAAAAATTAAAAGAAATTGTTTTTTAAATAATCGAAATTATATAATTACTTATTAAATAACGTATTTTATTATTTAAAAAAACTTTATATGTATGAAAAAGTAAGTTTTGTAATGAAAATAATTTGAAAATAAAATATTCAAATGAATATTTTGGAACAGGAATTCAGCGATCCTAGCGGTAGAAGTGATGAACCCATACGGTTAAGAGCTCGCCATTTTAATCTTAGTTGCTAGTCCTATCTTTCTAAGTCCATGGTCAAAGTTATTACCCTGTTAAATTATTACCCTGTTAAATTTTTTTGCGTTGCACCAACATTTTTCTCAATTAAAAATCTCATATTAGTTATTATGAAATTCAACGATGGTTGCCATACTAATTTGACATTTCTCGTTTGTTTAAATATTAATTTTAGGTTAATACAGTAGCGTATCTATATGATATCTATAAAAGGGAAAATCAAGTACTATCCAAGAAAATGTAAATGTTGAAAAATTAACAAAAAAATTTAAAATATTAACTTAACTCTCAATCCTAAATTCCTGAACTATTCCTAGATCCGCCACTAGGTAAATTTGTACGTGAATATTAAAAATATATCATGGAAATTAACGAAAAAAATGTAGAAGAAAATTCTTGATCAAAATATATAAGCAGAAATTGCAACAATCCAAGTCATAATTTTTATAAAAGAGACGATATCCTACAATTTTTGCATCACGCTTTGATTTTCTTGGCCCAATAGTAGTTTTCAATATCCAGTAGCAAAAAGTGAAGTAACTCTTCGTTTGCTTTAGCACTCAATCAGAAAACAGTTCTCCAACTGCAATGATTTGAAGGCTTTAATATTTGGGAAATATTATTAAATACGAATTTTTTTCAGTGGTAATGAATAACTTTTTCTTTTCTGTATTAAAGACAACATAATATTACTGTGATAATATCCACATATTATATTATATATTATTATATTATCAGGTATCCATTCCATTTGGAATATGCCTACTTCGTTGGAAGTCTTTACGATTCATTTACCGAGGTGAATCACTCCTCGTTTTCTCTGCTTCGATACTCTAGATCAATTTTGCCATAGCGTGTGGATGCCTACTGGAAGGCCGAGCAAAGAAATTCTGTCTAGTCCGCGATTTGAACCCAGAATTTCCACTCTGTACTCAACCAGCGGTCACATCACTCCACATATTGTGAGTAAATACATAGAGGAATATTAACTACTCAAAATGTGAGGCTTTAGTAACAAATTAACAAATTTATGTCTCCATCTGTACTCGAAAAAGAAGTTAAAGATGACATTTTTTACTCATAATAATATAATTTTGAATTCGGCGATTAATTTTTCAAATTCTATGTAGTTCATAACTTAAAAATCTTTTTTTTTCATCAAATTTTTTCTAATAAAATTTTGGCTTGAAATTTTAATTGACCAATTTTGGCCAATTTGCTTATTATTAGATTTATTACCCTGTTAAACTAAGTCGCGATGGTGCAACGCATTTTTTTGGTAACTAAGGAATATTTATTAAATATTTAATAATTTTGCTAATAATTTCCTTAATAACTGTTGTTGCGAAGGAAACTGACATATGTCATTCATTTTAATTGAGATTTTAATCTAGTAATAAGTTAAGTCTCGTTGGTGCAACGCATCTTATGTCAAAATGTCAATTTTTAATCTAGTAATAGCTTATTACTCTATTAAATCCTTATTATGCGTTGGTGCAACCGGACCTAAATACTTATATCGAGTTATTAAAAATTTTCAAATTTGTTTTGATGACGGATGGAAGTGAGGAAGTAACTCGATATATTTAAAGTTTTAATATTATAAAATAGTTTTATTTGCATTTTTAGTCCAATGCAACCTTAATTGTTTGAAAATTTAACGGATGAACGTAATAGGGGAATTTTCGATTAATTACAATTAATACACAATTAATCTCTATCTATTTAACCGCTATAAAACAACCAGATTTAATAATTTTTCTGTAAAATTTTGCAAAAAACATTTTTAAATTGTTTTAATACTAAATATATAGGTTTTCAAAATATCAATTTTCTGCCGAAATTAAGGTATCTCATCCCTTAAAAACTAATTTTTCATTTTGCGACTAGCGAGTAAAATCTGGAATAAAAAAAATGTAAAAATCAGACATACCTATCTTGAAAAATAATCAAAATAATCACCTACAGATTTTGGCAGATCAAAGTAACAAAATTTAATTTTTTAAACTATTGCGAGTTTGATTAAATAATTTTAAACACGACAAAATAATATGAATTTCGGCATTTAGGATGGTTTACTCTTCACAAGACCTACTGCTTTATTTTATTCAAAATAAAATAATTTGAAAAGGTCCAGTCAAAAGTTGCATTCCTGTTCCATCTACTAGCCAGAAAACAAACGCAACTTGAAATCTATCGATATAGCAGCGCCCTGTTTTTAATTTGGGTACGACAACACTTCTACAAGTTTAGGTTAGAAGTTTTATGTTAATTTTTTTATTATTTACTTTTTATCTCAAAATTTTAAACACACAAGTGCCAATAAAGTATTATTGTTGTAAAACCGCCTACCGAATTATTCCAGCAGTATTCAAAATTTGCTATAGTAAACAAAGGAAACTTTCTTTGTTTCACTTTTATTTAAAAGAAAAAAAAAGGTTAATAAAGATTATACACAGGTATGACTAATCCTTTTGTTATTTACTACCTTACAGGTGATAAATATTTTTATAGATTTATCCAGTGACGATTTCCTGCTCAATCGAGATGCCTATTCAACTAGCGAATGATAATAATGTTCACGAGATTCGTGCAAAAATCGCATATAATGGGGAAGTTTTGATTACCTACATCGATCAACAAATATCATTGGAAAGACTATGCAATGAAATGCGTGAAATTTGTAGATTTACACACGATCAGGTTTTCACCATGAAATGGGTTGACGAGGAAGGAGATCCTTGTATAATTTCCACGCAATTTGAATTGGATGAAGCTATCAGGTTATATGAAGTCAATCGTGATTCGGAATTAACCATTCATGGTAAGTATTTTTATTATATTTTATAGGTTTGGACTTTTCTCATTTTTATTATCATTTCAAATGGCATTTCTAACAAGTAACTTGCAATATTTATGTTATGCATGAATTTTAAAGCATTTGCAATAATGTGTAAGGATAAGAGTTCAAACTCTCTAGAGAAAATGACTTTTATTATTCATCAGCAGTGGCACTGAATGAAAATAGTTGGTCTTGTATTGTTATGTTGTACTTGACAGATAAAACTGAAGAATAACCAGTTCATGGCAAAGTAGTAAAGGTCTTGAAAAATTGGATAGGTACAAATTTTTGTGTTATTGTTGAATTTTTGAAACAATTTTGCTATTATTATGACATTCTCTTACTTGATATGGTCCCCTTAGTACATTCTCTTACTTGATATGGTCCCCTTAGTACTACAACTAGATAACTTGTTTTTACTGTTATTGAGAAAATTAAAAAAATTTTAAGGATCTGGGACTTATTTACATTTTGCAAGTGGATAAATATGTTCTATTATGTTTCTACATATAAATTATCCACTTGCAAAATGTAGATAAATCCCAGATCCCTTAAATTTTTTCAATTTTCTCAATAACAGTAAAAACAAGTTACCTAGTTGTAGTACTAAGGGGACCTATGGTCTTATAATTGAGACTAAGATATAATTTTTGATTTGGAAGTATATTTACTTTTTTAAGGTTCCCTAAATCAATAGGAATAGTTTATAAAATTCAGCAGATGTCACTAGTTGATTGATGATATTTTATCTAAGATGCATACCTTTTAAATAGGTATAATATTGTAATATTTGAAAAACAATTTCTGTATTACCTACAGTATCTTCAGTAGTTGTATACCTCTTATGACCTACGTAGCTTATGAATTATGGTTATAAAGTATAGTTTAGCCTCTCTAACTTGACCAGGTGTGGCCAATTTGTTACTCAGTAGGAGTCAGTGCCTTCAGAAATCAGATGTTTTTCATAAATCGTTCTTTTAAAATTTGTAATTAAAAAGAACTACAGTTGTTATATAAGTCACAGCAGTGGAGTGATGTGACCGTTGGTTGAGTATAGAGCGGAAATTCTAGGTTCAAATCGCGGATTGCACAGAATTTCTTGGCTCAGCCTTCCGGTGAACATCCACACTATGTGGTGATCCCTGATATTTGTGTCGACGTCATTACCGTAAATACGGCTGCGTCACACGCAAAGTTAGCAAGATAGGTTAGGTAAGCAGGGAGAAGTCATGGGCCTTCTAGGCCTGTAGAGCTATCATTACAGTTGTTATAAATAGATGACTGAGTTATACTTGGAAGATCGTCAATTAGTTTTATTGTAAGTTGCTTTCGAGCAACATCAGACTTGCCGACTACATACATAGCCATAGTGCGCCCCTGACCTTCATCTATTAGGGATGTTTATGATTATTTGAACTCATAGCACTTTTGTTATCAAATCAAATTTACAGTGTATAAATCTTAGATCATATCGTCTGCTTAGAGGTAAAACTCACTAAGTAACATATTTCTGTTTAAGAGAAAATAGCGATTTACTTAAAATTATCTATGAAAAATAGAAAATGGTTGTATTTGTTTTAATTTTGCTGTAAATAGAAGTAATGCTCTTTATCAATAATTTTTGTTCAAAAATAATAGAAAAATTTTAAAATGGCATTAAAAATAAGCTTTTTTGTACTTAATGAGTTTTACCTCTACAGCTATTAAGGAGTTTCAACACACACTTATAACACAGGTCACTTGATAACATGCATTGTTGTATAAAATATTCATCTAGTAAATGATATTGATAAACTGTGCAAGAAGTGAAAAACTTGTATTTAGTGAGTTTTACCTCTCACAGGAAAGTTTATAATTGCACTTAGTGAATTTTACCTCTGCCTAAAATGCTATAAAAACATTAAATGCACTTGATCAATTTTTCATAAGATAGAACGTCAAAAAATATTCGCTTAGGTATACTTATCTCATTTTTCAACAAAAGTGTACTTAGTGAGTTTTACCTCTAAGCAGACGATATATCGTTGGCTTACTGCAAGAACTCACTAAGTCATTTTAGTTATAAACCGCGTAAAATCAGTTTTAAAAGTAACACATTTTAAATATAAACTTTAGTACTGTTGTTTTATATTTTAATCATAACCTCATTATATCAATTTTAAATTAAAAATTACTTAGTAAGTTTTTACAATATAAAGAGATTCATTTTGCGGTTACATTGGTACAACTCCAAATCAGTAAAAACCTGACTTAGTGAGTTCTTGCGGTAAGCCGACGATATTATGATCTAAGGCAGGAGTCGGTAGTAATTTTTATTGGAGTCGAGAGAAATTTTGCAAAGAGCTAAAAAATTACGCTTGTTACTGAACGTTTTAATAAACAAAATTATAATAAACAACTGATTTAATAATAATTTATTCTTATGAAAATCGGATAAGAAAAGTTCGGATCCGGATCGCGGTCCGCCAGTTGTCGACCCCTGATCTAAGGTACAGATATAAATGTAAAATTAGATACATAAATTAGAAAAGCATTAAAAGCAGGTAGAAGATCAATTATCATTTACGTTAGCTGTACCTACGCGGTAGCCTAAATAACTTCTTCATATTTGACCAATAGAATAGTAGAACGAAGTGTCTTTGCTTCAAATTTGAGTGCTGACTTCTTTTTTGAAAATGCTTGAACTCTACGTTTACTTCTGATATGTTAATGCCATGGCATTAATTTGAAATTTCATGTAGATTGCTTCAATATTAGTGTCAAGTTTGCAAGTCAAACCAAGAAAGATAATCTTTGCTTTTTTTTTCAATTGATTAGTATGGTAGATATTGCTTTACATCTCTTATTTTATATTTATAACTAAAGTGTATTTTATGGAAAACTGAAAGATAACTAATCTATAATAGGCACCTTAAATATTGTAATAATATATTCTTATTGATAATAGGAGTTGCTGATTCTTATCGATTACTAATCAAAGATTATGTATTAGTCATAATTCATTACTATTTAAATACATCAAATCTATTTGTAGGGGTGTAACAAGCCAAAAAAAGTCTTTTACGATAAACATTGCACTCTCTGCACATGGATAGTTACACCTCTGTTCATGTGGTAATCCAGAACATATTATTAATTTTTTATTAACTACGTTTTATTTTTTCATTAGTAGTCTTCTTCATCTTATTTTTATTGTGTGTCTTTCAATTTTTCAATTTCATCTTGTACACTTTTAAGTCTTCTCTGATTGCTTTAATTACTACAAGCGTTTTTATATAACTAAATTAAATTAAAAAGTTGATGTTTTTTTATTTATTTATTTTATGTAATTGGTTCCATTGCTACAAGTTTGTCAGATTCAATCTACAAGAGTTTTAGAAAAGTAGTTCAAAATTATTTTAGTGTAGATTCTTATGTAACCTACAAGTCAAATTATATAACTTTGTTATTTATAAAACTAAAAAGATCGTCACAAATAATTTAAAAATTTTGCATGTGCAAAAATGAAACTTGTAAATTGCAACTGAAAAGCATGGACGTCAGATAAAAATGTAAACATTTATTACGAACACTGGAAAGTAAAAGAATAGTATTATTAGGTTTATTGACAAGTATCGCTGGATGAGTGGTCTTCATAAATCCAATTTATCATTCAATAATTCGATTCTGTTGCAAAGATGTTTTTATTCCAAAAATTTCATTTTTTATAGGAAATGAATAGCCATGGCACCAGTCTTAAAAAAAATCGTAACAGAGAATTGCAGAGTTAAATATTTAATTCTTTCAAAAATCAATTTTTGTTTTGTCAAATTCAAATTGTCAAAGTCATCATAGCGGCGGGTCAATTAAATTTATTGGCAGCCACTCCAACTTTTTACAAAATTTCATAACCACATGAAAGACATCACCTTGTAGTTAACAGCTAAAAATTACTCAAAATTCATCCTAGATGGAATGAAGTGCTAATTACCCGCTCACAAAGTAGAACAGTAGGGTTCATATAAAACAGATATTATTTTTACAAAACTGTTTGTGGCCTTTAATTAAACAAAACTAATAACGTTATGAAACATTGACTTAATTCTAGGAGCGATGGCCCACTTTTTTTCTTTTAATCAGTACTTTGTTGATATAAGAGATACCTAAAAGGTTGGTCAAAAATTGGGTTGTATGACTGGAAAGACACAATAATATTATTTCCTGTTCATCGGCATATTCTAACACATCTACGAAGTTGCAATGGGTTTAGTGGTCAACCAAAACTATTTTTTACTGAAGTATTATTTAAGCTGTTTACTAATTTAAATTATTTGCGAAGTTCCGATTTAAGAAAGCAATAATCATTTAATTTTCCGTGTGCTTAAGATATTACCTTCCAAGTTATAGAATTTCAATTAAAAAATTACATTTGTGAGCCGTTTGACCACTCTTAGCTGTCTTGACTCGTCAGTGAATTTACATATTGGATCATAGGATTCTTTGACCATCGGAGAAAGTTACATTTATCTTATTAGGTGTAACGTAATTTCTTAAATGAATTATAGGGTTAAGATTACACAACTAACGCTGAGATAAAAGCTGACATTTAGAAATTTTAATCTGCCTATTGTGCCCTTATGTACTATTACTATTAATTATTATTATGTACTAATACATAATAATAATTATTATCTATACTTACTTATTCCTATCCGTCCGTCAGTTGAATTATAATAAAATATAAATCAAAATAATCTCACGATAGCTATAAATAATATATTGCATGAAAGCTCATAAATTATAATTCATTTTTATTGTGTAATATTTAATCAAAAACTTTTAAATTTAATATTATTATTTTAAAAATAGATACTGCTACTCTAATTAACATCAGATTAGCTTAGTCTTTCGATAAATAGAACGCAGCTTAATGTCTTAATTTTAAAATGTAAAATCTGTAAATTTGGTGGAACTTGCTATTGAAGTCGCTAGTGTTAATTTAAAATAATTGATTATCTCCTTTTCAAGTCGTCTGCAGTAAATCTTTGAAAAGCTGTATCTTACTTTATCCTATTGTATCTTTTATTTTTCGCTATTTCTTTCTGGAAGATTTAATGGAAATGAGTCAAGTATAAACTACTATTGAATTTCTTTAAAATGTTGTATTCTATACTATGTTAACTAATTACGTATTACATCACTTGTGTTTCACAAATCTTACTTTGTGTTTTAAATTGCATGTTTTCTTTTTGATTCCATATTGGAATTATGATGTCGTCGGTCGTTCTTTTACATAATTTTAGTAGGCATATTCCATCATTTCAATGGCTTTTCAGTTTGACTGTAAAATTAATAATAATTAGGTTAAACTGAATACAAATTGTCTGCTGGGCAATTACCGTATCATTATTTAGGAAATATTACCTGTTGCAAATGCTTTTGTATCTATTTTCTATATAAATCAATTTAGATAAATTTTGTAACATAGAAGATATTTAGTAGCTGTAAAATTAGGCATTAAATATTATTAGTCTATGCTCTAGGAGTTTTTAATTTAAGACAGCTTAGCTATTTTGTGAGTTTTATTTTTTTGAACTATTTTTCCTAATTGTAAGTTAGATTAAGGGCCGATTTCACCAACGTAATTTAAAATTGTCTTTGAAACCAAAAATTATTGTTGAAATAAATTTCTGTTAAAATTTTAAATGACGGTGGTGTAATCGGCCCTTTACTAAATCGATGATATTATGAATATAGTAAGTAGCACTCTTTAAATTCATGAACTTTATCATATTTCTGGTTAATATACTTGAAAGTACTATTTTTAAATTTTCTCTACATTTCCCACAAGTAATAGAGACCACATATTTGAAGGTTTTTGAAGTGAAATGATGATTTAGTGCTACTTTGGGTGACATAAAATATCCACGTGACACTTATTATATTAAAGGACGTTCTTTATATTTCAGTTTCTTATAACAACAACCTGAGGTTGATCATGATTGACTTTTTATTTCATAAATTGTTCAAGTTTCTATACTTTGTAAAGGTAGATAATAGAAATTAATACTGGTTCGCTAATGGAATACTCAAGTTTTCTTAACCGAGGTTATCGATCAAGATTTTCAGACGTTTGTTATTGTATATGTCTGTTATATTGAGTGCAATTTTTCCTTTGGCTATGCTTAACATAAATTTTCGTTATTAAATTACGGTAAGTCTCGAGAGCATTTCACTCACTTACGTTAATCATTAATTACTCGTAGCACATTGTGAACTAATAAAGTTGTTGCTTTCAACAACTTGACAATTACTAATGAAACAAATTTGACACGAGCTTATTACTGCCAATTTTAGTTCTTTGTGTAAAATTCTCTTACAGAAATTCGAAGCATTATGCTCTTTTATACGATTCCTAATTCAAAGTAGCTTCAACTAGACGTTTCAGTCTGATGCTCATACCAAGATAGCTTTTCTATAAGTGACCAAAATTTAGCCAGTTTTTTATTGTCAACTATTCGCATGTTTTACACAATAAACATGAAAAGTTTATTCTATAATACTACTCGGGCAGATTGGGCATCTCTATTATTTGTATTGTTGTATTTTTCAACATCGGAAGTTTTTAAAATTTGACTATGCGATGATCAATTTAATTTTAACAAAACACGTTATTAAATTTATTTTGTGAACGTACATGCAATAATTTATTTGCTTTTCATCCTGTAACAAAAATTAATATTCGTGCTATAGCAGAATTCGTTTTTTATTTAAATTTAATTTTCAATTTATTGCGAGCTATACAATAGCATACAATAATAGAAGAAACAATACCTGCCTAGACAGGTTTTTAAATTAAATTAAAATGATAATCCATTTTTTGTTTTACTTCATAATTGAAGATTTTAAAAATGTCATAATGTAAAATAAATGTCTAAAGATAATGGATGAGTAATGTCTGAGTATCAGAAAATTTAAATAAAATCTCTGGGTACTTGCCTGATATAAGAAAATTCGAAAATTATGACAAGTTAATCTATAATTCAAATTGAAAATTCATTTACGGTTATAATTTTCCGAGACGATGTTTTAACTACACTACACAGTAATAGATCTTCAATTATACAAACCAATTATAATTAGTTCCTGCTGAACAAACTTGTTCGGGAAAGTTTGGTATTATTTTCTACAATTAGCGTACTACAAATGATTAAAATTTACTGTTGAAATTGTTTTAGACGATTAGATGGCTAAATTGGCCACTAAACCAGGATTCTATCTAATTTTCGGTAAATAATAAATAATTATGTTATTATGTTTGAACAGGATAGGTTTAGTATGTAGACATAGCACGAGATGGGTTGCTTGGGAATTTTTTGTCGGGTTAGGTAGATAGAACGCGTTTTTGTTATATTAATAAAAATTAAAAGGAACATAAATAATAATAAGCTCTAAGATATGGAACACACGATAAGATATAAATAAATTGGCACCCAACGTGGGGCCTATAAATAAGTTGGATATAAATAAAATGGAAGAAGAGTTAGAACAAAAGCCAAAATGGGCAAAAATAATGTTGGAAATATTGGAAACTGAAATATAAAAATAGGATGGATATGAATAAAATGGAGATTGTACGCCACGGGAGTCGTACGCTTGAATCTTGAGTAGAACAGCTAACCGCTCGATTCACTCGCCGAAATGATACATGATTAGTATTTTATAATAAAATATAATTTGGTAGTACCCTGTATGTGGCAGACAAACACTTACAATGTGTTTAATTAATCACTACATTGAACAGTACGTCATGAGCACGGTCATGAGTGAAGAATAATAATCTTGATTTATTTGTGCTTTTTTGTTCCATTAGGAAATGGATTTCTGATTTAAAGATTCATCCAAATAATATCAACATTTTGTTATTCGACTTTTTACTACTAAAACATGTCAGTTGCATGAAATCAATGATAAAATGCTCATCATTTATGTTATTATGGTGCTCGTTACTGGAAAGACAAATTTATGAAATGTTCGAGATTAGCGGATATATTCGTTGTATTATTTATTATTGGGAAACCTCGTTATTGTCATTTGCATTAGAATGGATTTTAGGATTACCAATTATAACACTACAACATTCGATGTTAATGCCACCAAGTTTTATTCTAAACAGAAGGGGAATAAAGACTTCTTAATCGTGTATAACTTTTGAAGTAATTTATGTTCAATTTCTTATTTCAAAACGTTTAAAATTAATGCAAATCTTTGAGATTTTCCAATTTAAATCTTTAGAGATTCTTTACCTTGTAGAAATTAATAATCTGGAATTAATTCAAATTGGGAAGCTTTTCAAATTAAAAATAAACATACTTACACTTTGTAAAACTTTTGACATTATGGGAAACTACTAAATCCCTCTTTTATGCGCACTTTATGCTTCTTATAAACCTCAAATCTCCTAAAAGTTTAATTAATTCTCGAGATACTTGCGATTTCAGGAAATTTTTATGAATCACAACCACAACCCTTGTAACTGACAGATTGTGGTGAAAATTTTGCTTAATGTTGTTTATATAATATTATATCCTATAATATTTCGTAAAGTATACAACTTTATTTGTTGTTTATGACGTATAAAAATCGATTTTTATATTAGTTTTTAAAGCAAATTTGATGATACTTTGTTTTATGTGAAAGTTACAATGCTTGGAGCAGTTTTATTACAAATTACAGTAAATGACAAAAACCGGCACTATTTTTATTATGCTATACTTGTAAGCTTTCTCAAGCTGACGGGATCAAATCAGCAAAATCAAATACGAATTAATGGATTATTTCGTACCTACTTTGTACCACAAAAATATATTTTACTTCTTGCCATTTAAGAGGAAATTGTAGCGAAAACATATTGTTCTGACATACAAAATTGATTAACGAAATTCTCCGTTTCCCCGTATAAAACCAATGAATGAACTTTTAATTTTTTTTGCAAAACATGCAACGGCGACATCATTCAGGTCAAGATAAATGAGAACACAAAAACAGAAAAGGTTATTCTAGAAAGAGGAGTTATGTAGCAGTTATGTGTATGTCAACGCGGTGTTTGCTGGGGTTATCCAATGTCATCTAATCTCTTCACTCTTGCCCTTGAGAACGCTTTCAAGAAACTACATTGGGAAAAAAAGGTATAAAAATAGATCGAACATATCTGAGTCACCTGCATTTTGTAGTAAACGATGTAGTCTTAATGAGCGGCACGCCCGAGAAACTGGAGAATATGCTACAACATGGGCATGTGGGGATGTAGTACTTACTGCAGCAGATGGACACTAAGAATAATAAACTGGAAGCCGAGAATTACCAAAAGAAGTAGAGGAAGACCCTAAAAGCGGTGGTTCGATAACGTGAAAGAGGTGGGAGGATGGGAGTGGATGAGGAAGGCACAGAATAGGGAGGTTTGGGAAGAATTAAGAGACGACTACAGGCTGATAAAGAAGAATATTGAATAACTCATTCAAATTTATATCAGGTGAATGTTCACCAAACAAGGATTGTCCGTCTGTTAATTCGTCATCATCATACAAAATACACTCTAAGATTCTATGAACGAGATCATCAAGAACAGAATTACTTACAGGGGAATAGAACAACCAGGACATTGTCCATCCGGGGATTTTTCTAATCGCTTGAGATATTTCCCGAATTTGCCATGTTTTGTGGCGCCATTTTAAAGAGGATGTGGACAGATTGATCGAGATCTTCAGGAAAAAATCAATAGGTTATCCTACCAAATGTGGATAATTCTATCTACAAGGGCAGACAGTCCGCCCCTATCGAGAAGAGTTTACACGTGGTGCAGAAGTAATTTTTCTCTATATCAATTTTAAAGTCCCCATATGAACACAATACAGCCCTGTAAAATAAAGAAACTCATAATTTTGCTTTATAAAAATTTTTATTACAAATCATTTTTGTCATAAATCTTACAGTTATATGAAATTTTACTGTACAGTATCACTATGAAATTGTTTATATCAAATTAAGTCTTCATATTGCAAAAATAAAATTAAATCGAAATCGAAGCTTCGATTATAATCTGACTATCTTTTGTATTATCTAAATAAATTTTCGTTTTATTATAAGATTAGGAAAAGAAATGTTTTTGGAAATTTTATGCACGTATCGTAAAGTTGAGATTGGTTATCGGAGAATTCAATTTACAACGGAATAGTTTTTTGTTATTCAAAATTTGTTGATACACGTAATTTTAAATTGAATTTATTGAAATTTTTATTTTGGCGGTATTAAAGAGGTGCAGGTAGTATTAGAATATTTTTATTGAAGTTTCCTTTTTAAATATGAATGGAAAATATTTAAATGATGTAGGAACCTACACTTTTGTAATAATTTTTTTACTAAATCCTTAAACGTTTTTGAAAGGACGATAAAAAATTTGTCCTTTATGGAACGTACCCTCATTATAATATTAAGCAAATAGTGTTAATATCATTAGATAATCAAGGGGCGAAATTTAGAGGCCGTTGTTGTAAAGTGGCATCGTTACGTATACTACTTTTTCAGGCATTATTATGCAAAACCTAAGTGCCCTTTTAAATTTTGTTTTTACCTGCAGGAAAGACCACTGGTGTGATTAATTGATACATCGATTTATACTTTGCATTACTCCACCTCGGCAGATAACAAATCTACAAATTAAATGCTAATTGTTTTTAAATTTATTTTTAACTTTTGATAAAACCGGAAATTGCCTGCGCCATATCGAGATGAAAATATTTTCAGGAAACGGAAACTTATCTTTAGTATGTACAAAAGTTGCAAATGCTCGTATGTTCGGTTTAAAATGAAAATTGTTTGAATAAAACAAACATCAATTATTATTTTTGGAATGGTTTCCATTATATACCTACAGCATAGTTTCTCTAAATCTAAAATTAAACTACTTTCGAAACTCGATTAATGTTATTTGTAATTTATTGTAATTGGAAAAAAATATAAAAAAGAAAAACATTTAAAAACTTAAAATGAAATCGAGAACTTTTGATAGCTTCGTTCGATCTCATTATAATTTGTGTGGCCTGCGCTTAAAAATCCTTTGAAACGGAGTAAAGTTTGTAAGGGTGTCGTTAATTCAGAAAAATCACTATAACTTAAACAAAATGTTATCTTTATTACCCTTGTTTTATGGGTGTTATAATATAACTGTTTATAATTTATATTAATGAGTTACAACAATATTTATTAACCCTTTCACCGCGGGGGAATAATTTTTCAAAACGCTGTTAAGTAGGAAAGTTGGATATGCAGATATGTTTGTTTCTCTTAGGAATGACGGTTCCTAATTGAAATACGTTAAAATTTGATTTTAGAAATTTATTTTTTAGGAAAGTTTGCTCGCTTGATACCCGATGGAAGGGTTGTAAAGTAACGGGATCATGTTTTTCTCTTTTAAGGTTATAAATAATTTATTTTTCAAGTTTTAATTTTTGATCAAATAGTTTCCAGCTACTTGGAGATGGCAAAGTTAATTTTTCATTCTTTCTTAATTTTTAAAACTTCCAGAAATTTAAAACTGTATTATGCATGAGCTTCTTTACTTTTATGAGGAAAGTGTTATTGCAATATAGGGAATGAAACGTTCTTCGAAGTTGAGAATACTATCGATTTATGGCGCCACCATCGTCATCCCAGCGTTTTTCACTCCATGTTGCCTACGTAGCTTTTGTTTCCTTCATTTACCGACATTTCCCGGAGTTTTCCGGGCGACCCTCTAATTTTCAAACGTTTTCCGGCAACATTGCTTTCAGTATCGTTCGCTATCGTTCAGTTTCACCACCTGCCCGCTTAAAACTAGCCTGAAATCCTAAATTGACCTTAACACCCTTTTCAGTTTTAGTATTGCATAAGCGTAATCGAAATATTGCCGCTTTCCGTGACTTTTTTGTGGGTGTTGTGTTAGACGAGTGATTTTTTTTCAGTTTATACATCAACAAACTAAGTGATTTTCATTATGAATTAATTGTCAAAAAAATTTAAATTAATTTTTAATCATTTTATTACTCCGATTCGGCTTGGGGATTAGCTAATTGTTTTGGTTAATTTTATTTTAATAAAAGTAATATAATTAAGTGATTGATAAAATTTTAAAATGAAACAACGATATAATTATGTATGTTCTAAAAAAGATTACCTCACCTAACAAGTAGGTAGTACTACTAAATATTCGGGTTAAATGAAAATTTGTGAAATTTTCCATGATTTCCTAAAATATTATTTAATTAATTGCGTCACGTCGTAATGTATCGTAAGTTTTATAACCAAACTTGTAGTAGTATGATAATATGTAAATTAACGTTGTAATATCACATTTAAGTATTCGAATTGCACCTTAAGTATTTAGAAAATTTATTAATAATAAAATGGCATGGGGTTATTGGAGTGCAACGGCAGTTTCTGCCACAGACCGTGGTCGTAGTCCTAGAAGGAATCAAAACGGTTCTACGGGTAGTCATACGCTTCAAACAGTTCCTACAACCGTAGAAGAGAGACCGGCAGTTAGTACTCATAACACGAATGTAAATTCCAACAACAACGCCCAAATTTCGGAGTTTGATGTAGCTGCTAGTTTTTCAAGAAGACCCTCTTTAGATCTTGGCCATGTTGGTCCCCAGGGAACCTTGGCTAACATTTTATGTGCAGCTCACGGAAGTCGGCCACAAAGTGGTACTTTATCGGCCGGAAATACTTTGACTCGTTTGGGAAGTAGACATGCAGCGTCTAGTGGCGTAGAATACGCCGTTCCTCATCATTTCCATCATCACCATCACGCGGCCTATGTTGAATATCATCAGTCACAGTTATCATTTTCCGACGACGATTCGAGTTCTGAGCCTGGATACGCCACAGGTACGCCTTTTGGTAAGGATTACTAAATGCTAATCCATTTTTTTAAGTGTTTGTCTGCCTAATTATGTACCATCCGACGATGACCTAATTTACTATGCTTCAAGTCGACGCCTTCTTTGTTTTACTTGTTTGATATTGACTAAATACTTAATTTGGTTACATTTTACATATGTACACACTTGGGAAAAGAAAAATTTTATAATTTTAACCTTTCATATTTACCATTCAATTGACTTGTAAGTATTATTTCGCCAAATTGTTGACTTGCCTCTAATGTTTAATGTTTAATCTAAAGTAATCCTGCTTTGAGAACACAATTTGATCTGTAATTCTTAGAAGACAATGAAGTATTGATTCAACATTAAAGTTCCGTATAATTCAATAGATATCCTTGTATTTAACATTTAAGCGATTAGATAGCTAGGACTAAGTTAGCCTAAGCTTATCCTTAGAAACTCACACCTTCATTTTTTATTGCTAAAAATTTAAATTAACCATTAATTTTAATATTATCTAATTTCTCTTCATTAAGTTTCTGTATACCTGCCTGTCTGGATCCTGACAACAAAGTTGTTAATGTTAATTTGCGACGTTCATACCAAGGTACCTTACATATATCTTCTAAGGTTTAATATTGTTTGAAACACTAATGAAGTTAGTTTACTACCTAATGCAAGTGATGATAGCAATCTAGAACGAGTAGATTACTAAGATTTTGCTAGCAATTTATTTATTTCTGACCCAAATTACATTGGATAAGGCGGCATAACCAATAACAAAAGGAAATCTGAAGTTGCTTTTGCCTTTCTTTTAATGTTGGAATTGCGTTTGATGTCAATATCAGTTTTGTTTCAGTTTAGTCATGTGCATGCACATTACTTGATGATTAAACTATCACTCAGTATTGTAATTCTCAAGATTCTGTGAAAATTTTCTAGAGTAAAATTTCACTTTCCTAAATTATCTTTCATATAATGGACAATAAGACTTGAAATCTCTTTCTCTAAATCGGATAGAGCTTTATAAGACATAAATGCTCTTTAAGATTGGGAATGAATGCACACACTCGTGTTGGCTAATGCAGCATTTTTCTTGTTCAATGAGGCGTTATCTTCCAAAAGCTTTATTCCTGTATTCGTCATTAGTAAAGCTTTTTAGTTTTTAAATAATCCTGTTATTCGTCCCGTTACAATACAAATTTGCATGTTTATTTCTATTAAATGGTAGAAAATGCACACTCTGTAGAACTGGCCATCAGCATAACTTTGCAACTACTCGATAAAAAGTTATTAGAAGGAACATGTTGTAACACTATAATAATTATGTTCTGATTTTATTTATAAAATCCTTTTATGCGAGGAAGTACTTACTAGTCATCTTTTACCCAATAAAAGTTTGCCTATTCTCATCCGACTAAGATTTATTTGATAGTTGGGAAAAAATAAATTGAACTATAAAATTGGTCGAGTTTTAGATCTTTTAAGAGGATTGTTTCTTTCAAGTCGAATTTTTCTAACTTGAAGGCAACGATTAGGAACAACGTCTGGAAGAATACCCAGACATATGCACGTACATATTTTCCTTGATTATAAAAGCATATTTTATGTATGCTGTAAATTTTCCACGCGAGCTTGAACTTATACACGATGCGTTATTTATGATAGTTTTCCTGAGCTATTATTTTAAAATTTATACAAAATTTAATTGTATTTTCACTGTTATTAGATTTTTTGCTTGATTTATCGTTGTCGATCTTTTTTTAATTGAACAATTTTTGTGGTTGAGAAAATACTTTTCAGGGTTTTGTTATCACTTTTCTTTATATACCTACGATTGTGCCGAATATAGGTCATTTATTACATTTTAAAAGCGTGTGCTTATCTACCTTTTTGATAAAAGGTGATTTAGTACTTACAAAATTTTTGAGTATGAATTTTGAACGCAAAGTCTGCTTGCTAGAATAATATTAGTCATACATATTTACACATACATACACACGTTACCCAAGAAAGCATAATTTTCTTAGATAATATCATGAAAAGTGCGAAAACTTGCTTCGTAAATCATTTGGTTTCATACAAAGAAAGGTTTTCTTATAAGTCCATTAGTAGCTTTTGAATTTCTTCGGGTGACTGATTTAAAGTGTGATCAATTTTCACTGATTTTGATATTTTTTAATTAATTTCATTTTAATTAAAACACTTGTCGAGAAAGTGTTAACTTAATTAAGAAAATTGAAAAATTGATGAAAGTTTTTTTCATCAAACTTCCAACTTGGTCCGTTGCTATTGCCGGCTTTATTTTTAACGATACTAATTAAGCATATTAGAACGGTATTTCTTTAATACTAACTTTTTAAATTTCCTTTTTTAAATTGTGATGGGTGTAATATCGTTATGTTTTTATGGCTCGAAGTTAAATTTCGTTTGAAAACTTGAATGGAAAGCATAAATAAAAGTTAAGGTAATGGTGTTACCTTGCAAATTCAAAAAATGTTTGATGAAATATTCAGCAATCTGCAGTCGACATTTGGCAAGTTTCCACGACGAAGAATTTTCAGTCTTCATTTAAACAACGCTGTTATCTTTACGGCTAACTTGTCCCGGAATTCTACGAGTTTTGAGGTCGGTTTATATGCGGTAGATATATTGGATTTTCCTGGTGCATTGAAAGAAAACTTGAAAGAAAATTTAGTTATAGGTCATTTTTATGTCGAAGAATTTTCTTGGAAAATTTTGGTAACTAGATACAACAGTTCTTCAAGTTTTTCCCCCAAAAAATGTGATATATTGTATAACATTCAACCTACAATTATTATCCTATCGGTTCCCTTATCACGATTTAATTATACTCATGGCTTAATAATATAACATGCATTCTAATTTGCAAATTTTAACTAGAAAATTATAAAGCACATCCAAGCCTATTATCGATCCACACGTTTAATCCCAATATTTATTCACCACAATACTTTATTTAATGGAAAACTACATACGTACCTGCAGGTAGTAATCCATTGGATTAAAAATGCTATTTTAAATTTTAAACGAAACAACTTTGCAACAGCAGTAAAAATTTAATCATTTATTTTGCACGAATAAGTGAACTTGGTGTACTTTTTTAATTAAGATTTTGTAAATCATAATTACAGCTATAAAGTAGATTTAGTCGAGTCTTTTATTTGCTCGAAACATTGTAAATTAGGGTCTGAAAATTGCTATTATGAACTTCTTTTAATTTAATGGCGCAGAAACCGAAGATAAAATGTAACCAAAATATTTTTATTTATTATTGAAAAACGTCGATATTTTTCAGCTTTTTGTCGCCCTTTTGGCAAGGTTGTTCCATCGACTTTATTGCTTTTATTTATATTATACGAAATGACTCATGAGAATTCTTTCTTATAAGATTCTCTCCGATGTTATCTAAAATCGAACACAATGAAAAATTGACCATGGGAATTTTTTATTTTATTATAAACGTCATAAATCGATGCATAAAATAGGAGAAGTATTTTAAATTGGTAATATTTAGAATGAACTAAGTTTTTTAGATTATCTGGCTTTCTGCCCATTCGATGTTGAATTTTAATTTTTTCCTAAACGAGAAGATCTAACTGCAGAGGATCATTAATTTCTTGTTCGGTCTTGCGACAACGGTTCTACACATTTCCATCTAACCAAGTAGGCTATACACATAAATGTCACAACATATCCAACAAAAATAAATTCTAAAAACCTCATTTAACTATTTCTCGGTGTTAATGGTTTTTTTGCTTTATTATTCGGTTTAGGATAGGATCGTTAGTATGTAAATTTTTTCCATATCGTATTTAAATTAAATTAATATGTAACATATTACGTCTTATAGCAGCAGACACCTCAACTAGACAACCCAAACGCTAGACGTTTTTATGTGACTCGCTTGTGATACTCACAACTGCTTTTTTCTTACTTCTGGTTCAGTTCCAAGGAACTGCCGCATTTTATTACACTACAAGTTTTATTTCAAATATCATTTATTTTACTAGATCTTGTAATGTAACAGCCGTGGTTGTTCGGTCTAACACTAAGTTTCTGAAGGGAACTCCACGTATTAATTTCTAAACAATTTGTACAATTTACATTGGTTAAGTATACAACATGCAATTCGCATCTGCATTTTTGTAAAACAGGAATCATTTACTCAACATTCTGCAACTAATTTCTTGCGTTTCTAACAGACAGATATAGTTAAGGCGACCACCAAGATCTAGTTATCGAATTTGATGATAATCCAACCCAAACATTTTTATTTATTATTTCATGATGTCAATTTATTTTATTGTATTGTTTCCTAAATTTAAGTTATTTAATTTATCTCTTGTTAATTTAATTACGTTTTATATAATGTATTCAATTATTCCTAGAGGAACAATTGGTGTTATCTGGTCCGCGTACAGATGTATACGCCCGAAGAAATTTACCTTGATTTATAATTATCCGTCTAATTGCTTTTCTTTCACTACACTTAAATAATCTGGTATAATAAATACTTTAATGATGATTATCTCACCCTTCAATAATTACAACTTCTTACTTGGATTTTCGTTTATTTCATACAAACTTACAAATTTTATTTCAACATCTAATAATAATGACTTTACGCCTTTTAAATTTAAGTCGCGAGTGATTACTATTTACCATACGGTTTGCTCCGCCTAAGTGATAATGATACAGGGTGACTGTAATTTTTCCTCATATATGCAAGGTGACATTTTAAATATGTCCCATGTTATTTTCCACATCTCCAACCTGCAAACGGACTTTTCGTCTCGAAGCTTCGCTTGGGGATAACATTTACATTTTTAAAATAATTGTTTTAAAAGACTGGAATTTTGAAAACGAGTGTATTCCAGTGGGATCAAATCAGATACACTAATATGGTAAACTAGCTCAATTGGTTCTATGGGTCGCATAAGTTCTCTTTTCCAACTTATCATAATTTATAATATTAAACTCACAAACCAATGCTCTCTCAAAATAAAACAACTTAATGATAATTTAATTGAAATTATAATTTCAATTTAAATTATCAGTCTCGAAAGAAAAAGTAATAGAACAAACTGACATCTGATGATTGCATAAAACGTGGAATACGCAGTTTCCAAAATAAATGCAAAAAATAATCATTCGCAATACGACATTTGCCAATGAACTCTTTCAAATTAACTGCGTATTGCAAACGACTAAGTTTTTTTATAAACAAATATATAATTCATACAAATATTTACAAGATAATAAATTGTTATAGTTTCTGGTGCGCCACTTTACTTTTAATTTTCCGGTACTGCGCTGCCAAAAATTACTAAAATAAAAAGAGAAAAATATTTTACTGCAAATGTTCATGTAAGACGTCGGTCGCACAAACTTTTATGATGAATTGTTTTAAAGAACGTGAATCAAATAAAATTGAACTTTTGTAAATATGTGCTATTCAGGAATCTTAACCAAGTGTTGTTCCAATTGATTTTCATGTACTTAGCCGAACGTAAATTTGATATGGTACCTATAAGTTATAACCTAACTATAAAATTATTTTTACAGATCTGCAACTTTTAGATTTAAATCTTCAAGAAATTATCAAATCTTCAACCATGCAAGGTTTTCACTAATTTTCTGAATAAATTATACATTTCAAAACTGAAAAATTTAATTAAATCGCGAGTATACGTCCCGCCGACATTTTTAAACACGGCAGCTAATCGACGTAGCCGTTAATTACTTTAATTCACTATCAATTGGCAATAAGATTACTCAAATTCTAAAAATTATCGGGGAGCAGCAAACTCTTGCTGACGTTTCTTGGTTGGCTGGCCATCAAAAAGCCTTGAGCGTTCTCTTTTCTTCATTAAGTTGACATGTTGAATATTTGAGCCATTTTCGGCTTATTCAAAATTAGTTCTTAATTTTTTTTAATTTTCCACTTATTTAAATTTAATATTTTAGGCGGAACATTTTTATAATTTAAATTAATGTAATTAACAATAAATAATTCTCGAAATTGAAGTCGACTTGACTCTTGGTATTTTTTTTCCGGACTTTGATACACAAAATCGGATTGTCTCAAAACACTCGTTGTCAGTGCCAATGCATAAAATTAATTCAATAATATAATTGGAAAATGAGGAGACTTAATTCTATGTAAGTCTAATAGACTTATGCATTTTGGCACCCTTGATATGTAAATGATTTAATTTATTATTATACTACCAAGTTATTTGGGTAATTTAGTTTTCATTATTCAATGTTAAAATCAAAAATATTTAAAATTCAGCTTGTATGCTCTTATGGCAGACAAACATCGACACTTTTAATTCTTTCTGCAGCTATGCGTTAATTTGTACTTTGTTACAAAATTTTACTGTAAATCTAAAATTTGATTTTATTTTTGCTATGTTCATCCCTAAAGAATAACCCTAATTACAAATTTTACGTTTTGTCTTCTTTTAAATACAGATTAAAATCAAATCTCTGGCTTCCATTTCTGACCGGAATGTTCGTGTGTAGTAAGCCATACTTTTTATGTGACAGTGCAAAAAGTAATACAGTGAAACCTTTGTAGGGCAAAAAAGGATATTTTTATCCTTTTATTTTCAAACCTACATTTTGGCTTTCAGAATTTAAGTCCGGATTCGTTACTTAAGTTGACTGCTGAAAATTGTTTAAAACGGAATATTTTCGGTCCCAAGCGTTTCCAGGTTTTACTAGAAGTATTTTGCAATTGATCAAGAACTTACTGATTATCTACCATCACATAACGTTTGTGAATTTTTTCAATTTCATCTTGGAATTTCAGATTGCATGAAATTTGTTAAATCTGCGATACTCATCGTCAAATGAATTCTGACTCACGACCAGAATGCTATTTTGATGTACAAAAATGTTAATTTTTTTGCTAAAATTTGAACCTCATGATGTAGTATTTCACTATGTCGCGTGTTTAAATTTTTTATGTGCAATCGTACTAAAATGTACATTTTCACATATTCAAAACAATACTGAAAGTAGCTGTTTTTAGTACAGAAATGTCAATTTTTACTTTTTAGTACAGAAATGTCATAACCTCAAATGTTTTATGTGCAATCCTACTAAAATGTACACTTTGACAAATATTTTTGACGTATTTTGTGAATTTTAAATATTTCATTGCTTAGCAACTGGATCGTTATACATACGTATTTCGTTAAATTATTCCGTATAACATAATTATTATCATACATTTTTTGCAGAAAGTGAGCATTTTATTCCAATTACACATAAGATAGTGTATGCACCTTATCCTTAAAGTGTCTTTTTGGCATTTGCGTGGTCATAGACTTCGGCTGCGCCTCAGTCTATAATTTTCCACGCTCATACCAAAAAGATGCACTTTCAGGACTTGGTACATAAATAACTATTTTAGCGCAACTCATTTACTTGTAAACATACCAGGGTTTCGACGTCACATCAAAAATCATAAGACCGCACAGAAAAAAATGCGTGCTTAAAAGTAGAACAATTTGTGCCTAGATTGTCTACAGGTACAAATTGTGTAAAAATTTAGCACAATTTGTGCTATACAATAGTACAATTGCGCTAGAGATGACTGAATTTGACTAAAATTAAGTACAATTGTACCTAATTTTCACCCAATTTGTACCTGTAGACAATCCAGGCACAAATTGTTCTACTTTTAAGTACACCTTTTTTTTCTGTGCGAAAATCTGATCTCTGGATCGATGTGATTTAATTTATGTCCTTTCATTCTGGTGATATTTCAGATGATGTACAATTTAGCAATTGTATCGGAAAATGGCATTGATCTCATCAAGAATTACTGATCTTGCACAATAGTTTTACAAGTATACATTTTTCATCGCTTCGCAATTTCCTTTTCCTACTAACATTAAAGTTTTTATTTGGTATAATAAAGCAAGTAATACCTGAGGTATTAAGTTTGTGAGGTTATTCGTAATATTTTATTTTAATTAAAAGTTTTCAAGTTTCTCAAGTTAAAATTAAATTAAAATTATACCTACCGTATTATACCAGTAATATTTATTTCTGTATAAATAAAAAGGTGCTTTGGTAATCTCATAAATTACTATTGGATTTTTTGAAAATATATTGATTCAATTTGTATTGTTTCGATGTGCATCGCTCTCATACTTTTTCTGAACGTAACCCGGACGCAAATCGAGACCTTTCCGTGATTAAATTCAAACTTAAAAATTTGCACGAAAACATCGTCTAACGTCAAACATAAATACAACTCTTACGCTGTTTGCTAAGGCACTAAGGAAGAATGAAATTCATTTTATTCATCTTAAAACCAAATTCTTCAACAAAAATCCGTTTTAAAACCGAAAAAGAACTCGTCGATTTGTGCAAAAACATTGTTAAAATTTAATTTCAACTACAGAAAATTTAGTCAGCTCTTATTAGTCGTCAAATAAACGCATCCAACTCTATCTATTGAAGCTTTGTTGGTATTCTTTCCATTCTCATCTTTCTTGGTATGCAAACACAGTGAAAACAGGTTTTATGCGCCGGCTAACCATCATCATCTCTCTCTAATGTTAATTAAAAATTGAAGATTTTTTTGTTAGCCGAATTTATTATAAAAAATATTAAAATGAGTAAAATGACACTTTTAAGTCCTTAATAATTTAATAAGTTTCTGTAAACTTTGGGCTTCCTCTTAGAAGTGAGATTAAGCGCTTTTTAAAAACAAATTTGCCTGCTGCACATTGAAGCAGATCACTTCACCTAGTGTAAAATAGCTATGTGGTTGTGATAAATTGTGCTCCGAAGAAATGGATCGCGCCATCAAAAATTTGAGGAAGGGCTACATGTGAACTAAAAAGAATTGGAAACTTAAAAGTGCTAGACTAATAAACTATAGGTATTCTTACAAAGAACAATTTTTAGCCCTTCTCTCCTAAATATTGTGCCTACTTACTAAGATAGTGGATATTTTTACTGTGGTTGAATGTAGTGGGTTAAAATGTTTGTGAAATGGCCAACCACAAACTGTTGAGATCAGATTAGTGACAGGGGTGTTTAAAGTCTCGTGACCGAAAATAAGAAATACTTATTTTAATTAAGAAATATTTTCAATAAAAAGTAAATGGGGCAAATTTTATTGTATTCGAGTAAATGTGTGTAATATACTGTAGGGTTTACGAGCGTTTGCTTACAAATAAAAACAGTTACAAGTACGCTATTAACAAGAAGCAATTTGTTTTCTGTAGTACCTGCTTATACTACCTACATTTACTAATAGTTCGCCAAGTGATGAACTTCCCATGTCCCAATATTTAAATAAGTTTATTTCCAAATTTATTACGGATAGCTATAAATTTATTAAAGCAAGTAAGTGGCTATTAGGCACGTTTCGGTGTTAATAGATGTCGTCAGCAACAAATAGACAAAATTTTGAAAAATGTTATTTCTAATTTTTATTGCAGATGTTGCTCTATTCTGCAAGAAATTAGGCAAACAAAATTAAACATTTACATTTTTACAAGTTTTTTATTCATCAGTATCCCAAATGACCCTTAAATAATTAATTTTAGGAGAGTCTCTTTAAGCATAATCCAAAATCGATCTTGTATAATTTATTACCCTCGCTCATCTAGGAAACTCGGTCATTTTAAATAAATATGAAAATACGCTGGTACTAATTTATTTGGGAAGGGAAATCTTTCAGAACTTAATTATTTACGAATCACTTTTAGGTAAAACTACCACCGATTTTTATCAGCTTTGTCTGGGAGGCAAAACTAAAAGAGAAAACGTTTCGCATTAATTCCTTGGAAATTTGTCAAGCTTTTATCTCGGTCGTCCTTTTTTTATGTCTGTGGTTTTCGTAATTTTTAAAGCAGGTTTACAAAATCCTTTAAATACTCGCAATTTGTTTCGTTGTTCTTGATCTAATTTATTGCGCAAGTACTGGTAATTCATTTCCTCCAAGTTTTGATTCATTTGCCAAGTGAAGGTTTGTTTTTGTTCCCATTTAGTTTGAGTTTACTTTAAGTTTTCCACGACTAGCTGGCGTCCAATGTTATTAACGAAAGCAAATTTCATGCGACACAATAAGTCCGCAGTAAAAGAAAACTTAATATATTTTCTTGGTCTTTTCGTGTTTAGAGTTTATTAGTTAAACTTCAAACAATTAAATTATGGTTGTTTTTTACATTTTGTATTAGTTTTTAAAATATGTTTTCGTGATTGCACTAATAATTCATTTTAAGATTGAAGAAGTAGGAAACGTTAAAATATTTGTACGTTTCCGACTGCATTACGAATACTAATGCGGAAAATGGAATAAATTGGTTAGTTTCAATCTTAGCATTTAAACCTCGGTTTATTTTTTATATTTGCCATTATCTCTATTTAATTAAGGAAACGTAATACTTGTGAAAATTTTTACCCAGTAAGCGTGTTTCCAATAGGTTTGTTCGAACATAATGTATTTTATGATCCTTTTCCGATTCCACCTAGATCGAATACCCTCAAAATCGATTCGTTTATTACTCACATTTTGCTATCAGACAAATCTTATTTTGCGGCAGAGAACATTGCATGTTAGTATATTGAAGTCGGGATATTTCGGTCAAATCACCTTTGGTATTACTACGGTTTCATTTAATTCTTTTATCCGACTCATTAATTTATCGATACAATTAATAATATAATCTTATCTATCATTAACGAAATGATAACATTTATTTATCTGATATTATTTTTCAGTACAAATTTTAAGTTTGCTTGTGATCTGACAGCTATTTCATACTTGAGGTATTTTTGTATGACATAAAATAATATAACTTTGAAAAAGAATGACGACATGTATTGGATTTGTAACGGAAAAGTAACAAAATAATAAATAATTCAAATGTTTAAAAAGAATTGGGAAAAACTAAAATCAGCTTGTGACAGGCAAATGTGGAATGATATGTGCGAAGCTGCTGTTTTAAATGGATTTCATCCTTCCATGTACATTGACATCGTCACGGTTGTTTCCACATTTCCTCGAGGTTTGAATATTTAAATTAAAATTATTTTCTGTTCGTTGGCAAGACTAATTTAATTTTTCTTCTTGTTGATCGGACATGTGCGATAACGCAACGTATATATTGTGAATCATATTTTGAAGCTTGAACTTTATGCTGATTTGATAAATTGGAATTTTTGAATAAAAATCTTAAATTTAAATGAGCAGCTTCGTTTCAATAAATTTCTATCCATAACTTTTCTTAATATCGATTAACAATGTATGATACATTTGACAATTTTGGAACTTTAGTTTTCAGCTTATTCTAAGTTTCTCGAGTAATATTTAATAATTTAATAACAAAGTTGGTAAATTTATAAACTTTGTTATTAATAATACAATACGTTAATGCTATTGGATTTATCGAATTGTTTCGCGTGGAAGGGATGGGGAAATGATGAAAGTGAAAAAAATTAGAAGGAAAATCTGCTGTTTTCAGTTTCTGAACAACTTAGTTTTCAAGTATAATAAATTTTCCTCCGATTTGATTCCCATTTTAGTGTTGACTCATTATAGTGTAGTGCGTCATGTGGAATTTCACTAATTTGTTGTATTAGTTAATAGCAAAATGATTAATTAGTAGGTGTTCATATCTCTCCTGATTAATGGTGTTTAGTGGAACATCGAGGGGTATTGTAAACTTAGAAAATGTGTTTATCCATTAAAGGTTTCATTAAAAACTGTTTAAAAAATTGTTATAACAAAAACAATTTGTATTCAAGCGCAAATTCTTTCCATTTATCAATTCTCTCTTTTCGATAGAATTGGTCATCCAATATTGTCAATTGTAAATGATGCGGTTTGGCATTGCCATCATCATATTTTTTCATGAAAAATTTAGTCTCATTTTCTTTCACTGATCCGTTGAAAAATTGATTAAGTCGTAACTGCAATCAATCGTTTCACGTTTAAAACCCATGAGTAATGAAAATATTGCATCGATATGATAACCGTCTTGTCGATTTTTATAAAACTAATTATATTGATAAACAATTATTGTGGACTTGATTTTACCTAAAATATACTTCAGCCAAAGGACACTTTTAGAAAGGTCTCTTGGGTTATATACATGGAATGTTATAATGAATATTTCCTGACACTTGAAAATGACGCCTCTAGATTAACGTAGAAATGTTTCAAAAGCTACTTTGACGAAAATATTCAAGTTTGCTCTGTCTAATTAACACTTTCTCATTTTCATTATTAGAGTATTTATTGCTGCTAAACCGAAGCAAATATTCTGGCATTTCTATTGCTTGAATAATCGCTTTTCTCTTATCAAATAATCGACTCATGATTTACTTCTTTATTGAACAAATAAACGTTAGAACAAAAAACTGCGACAGCTCATGTTGATCTTGCTTATATATAAATCTAGAAAGTCAATAATAATTGGAACCAACTTCTTTGCATACAAAATCTCCACAACGATTTTCAATTTTATTCTCAATGTTTTATGTACTTTGGAAACTGAATGGAATCATCCATGCAATGTGTAGAGTGAAGGGGTAAGTTCATTTCTAATTTATTTCTCATTACCGTTGACCAAATTTTATAGTTATTGAAGCTTTGAGAAAACCTCGAAAGAAAGGTATGAATCTCAAACACTCGCGAATTATTTGTGCCGTAGTTCGGATTCTACGTTAAACTGCGAATTTTTACTAAGGACAACATTGGTCATCATCGATTTATACCATTATTATAATTAAAATTTCAGTAGATGAAAATTTAAAATCCCATTATTCAGCCAATTTTGGAGAAAATCAATTTTTACCTGAAGTTTTAATTATTATCTTTATTGAATAATTACAATGGTATAAACAGCTGATGAGCAACGTTGATCTTCTCCTTGTTAGTGAGGATTTATTTCGCTATAATGGAATGATTTATTCATAAATACAGTACAATACAAAAATATTGAATTTCCCACTGTTAAAGAGGTAACTGATACTTACTCTTTAACGGGAATGAAAGAAATATCTGAAGGTAGTATTTCATACTTTCAAGATTCAAAAATTTATTTTAATTACCTATACCTAATAGAAGTTTCTGAAGTTTAATTAGAATAAAAATTAAATTAAAAACTGATCTTGACAGTTTTTCACATTTAACAAAAAATCCATTTTCCAACAAACGCAGAGATTATACTATCTCTTAGCTTACTTTAAAGATATCATCTTTTCTGTGTTTGCGGCCCAATGAGAATTCTTATAAATTGAAAAGCACTTTTGTGAATATACTACTATGATATCATTTTTCTTCAACACTTGACTAATATTTTATCAATGTGACTATAAACAGCATTTCTTATCGGAAAGTATTTATACGAATTTAGTTACAATGAAATCGAAATTATGTCTATTTTAGATTCACCAAAAAAAATGCAGTGAATATTAATTTTTTCAGCTGAACTGCACTTCCAAAAGTAAAATAAACTGTTGTTTAGCCATTCACCGTGGTTAAAATCGAAGTTTAAACTGTAATTAACATTAATGTTAATCGGTAATTAACTAATCATTTATAGTCACGAAGATTTATTACGAATCACGAAGACTTATTATTCTGTTGGTTTGGGGGGGGGGGATTATTATTTATTCAATATGTTTAACAATGGTGAATTATTAGGTTAGATTAACTATTTATTGCATAGGGTGAATAATGTGGCTTATAAATAATTGGCTAATTTTAATATTTAACTTGCATTTTTTTAAATTTTATAATACTAGTACTAAAATGAACAGTTCAATTTAATTATAGCATTAGCCGATTGTATATTGTGACGCCGTGATTATTTTCACTTTAGTTGCTTGGGAACAAAATGACACTTTGGTTAGCTTTAGTTAGCCTAGATTAGGTTATGATTTCAAGTTTTCTATAATACAGGATATTGAACACTTAAGTTGGGTTAGATTATTGATACTGACTAGGGAATACCAGAGTACGAAATCGGATTATATGGGTAGGGTGGGGATGGATGTATAGAGTATTTAAATTGAAAAAATGGATCGGAATGAAGGGGAGCGGACGGAGAGGGGAGCGAGGTGAAGTACGGGGTAGGCAGATGGATAAAAGAACTCAAGATATTTGTTTCTCCAAAGGTACGATGGGTCGACGGGTATCGGGTGAAGTGATTCTGCACAGTTAAGTCGCGGTATGATATGGATGTTAAGCATCAACGCAGAATAGGGAAATTGTCTCCCTTCTGCAGAATTTTTCTTCTGTTTTCTACAGAAAACATCTGTAAATAACTCGTGGTTCGTGACACTTCGTAACGCAATCGGAATATATTTTATTTATTCTCAACCTAAAAATAGTTTTAGTGCGGCCTTGAGACCGAAAAATCTGGACAGTTTATATATTACAGCTCTACAGGCCTAGAAGGCCCATGGCTTCATTCCCTGTCTACCTTAACCTGTCTTGTAAACTCTTGTGTGTGACGCAGCCGTATCAACGGTAATGACGTCGACACAAACATCAGGGATCACCACAGGAGTGTAGATGCCCACCGGAAGGCCGAGCCAAGAAATTCTGTGCAATCCGCGATTTGAACCCAGAATTTCCGTTCTATACTCAAGCAGCGATCACATCACTCCACTGCTGTGGCTGTGGACAGTTTAGTAAAAATATTATTGAATGCCATGGAATTGCACATAATTTCAAATTGCACTCATACTAAACGACACATTAAGTTGTAATTTTTGTCTTCTCAAAATCAAAATTTTATTTTGTTTATATTTATATAAAAAAATATTTTCTTTTGCTTTGAAATTGTTTCATGCAGCAGAATGACTTTGTTGGATTTTTGGACTTTGAGGTGGAGTAGAGATCTGGGCAGAATATATGTACAGACCCTAAGCAAAAGCTAGATGCTTTTATTATAATTTACGACTGGTTAGGGAAACAGTTAATCTTTGAACTTTTGTTTTCCCATGTATGTACTTCTCCAGTCTCCCCTGAAATTCTTGTGACCCTCTTCAGATCTGTCCCGTCTCGTATTATTTGATGCGATGGTCAGTTATATGGATTTCTTTAAAAAGCGATGGGAAATTATAACAGTTATATCTAATTTTAAATATCAATTGTTGATGTCAGTAGCTAAACTGGAAATTAATTTATATTACATAATAATAATAATTTTTTGACATTATTTAATTTTTTGCCTTTGGTTTAATAAAGTTATGACTATTAATATCAATCTGTTGTGGGTGTGGATATGACGCTTGAGAAAAGCGTCTCCTGGAAACAGTAAGTCAAAAAAAATTTATATAGAGTTTTCCATTAAAAGCTTTTTAAGAAAAACACAACAGTTTCTTTGAAATACCAATTTTTTTAGCAAAACAATGGTTACATGTAAGAATGTTCGAGGTAGTCATTTGGAAGATGTTATTTTTTTTTTAATTTATAAATTGCCATATTCTGAACTTTTATTTACAGGTCTTTCAAAGAAAACTTTTGCAAATAAAAAACGTTTTTAATGAAAACCTTTCAATTTCATCAAAATATTTGCTAGAAATCATATTGTGCTGTGTCCACTATAAATTTTTCTTTTGTTTTTTACTTTAGAAAATTCCGCATTAATATATCAAAAATTGTAAATCTGATAGCATCGCGAAAATATTTTTGATATTAAAAATAAAGTGATTGGATTTGTAGCACACGCGATCACTTGGGGTCCGGCACCTTGCGGTTAATACTCTTACTCTCTTAAATAACCCCCGGAGGAAATACAAAATCATGCTGTTTGGACTAATTGGAAATACCAAGTTTAGTTTTGATCTATATTCCAGTATCATACTCGTTCATATTTTAGTTTTGTAATAAAAAAAATTTAATTAGTGGTCAACTAGGAAATTTAATTAAATTTTAAAAAGTAAACGTACAATGAACGAATGGCTCTATTCATTTAACTTTTCGCGCTGTATGAAATAAATGTAATTTATTGCTATTTAACTTTCTCGTACGTGAGAGAACTTTCGGTTAACTTTTTGTCTGTATATTAGGTAGTTCACACTTTTTGTTTTAAAAATTGCTAGGATTAAACGATAAATTAACTGCTGTATTCTATAACATATTTTTTTCCTCCTATTGAAAACTACTATTATTTCGAATTTTTGCGTTGCATTCCCTTTTTACGTTTTGTCGACATGCAAAATGTAATTCCGTGTAGTTTTTTCCAGGCCAAATTTAATTATCCTTAAGTTTGCCTTTGTGGTAAAATTTTTTGTTCTCTGTGAAGGAAATTACTTTTGCATTAACATTTTTTAAAGGCAAGTTGGCTGCCGGTTATTTGCATTACGCTTAGCACTTACTTTATGAAATTTTTCTATCCTTTTATGTTTTTTTTATTTTGTACGCGAGTGCTTTTCTGCATACTATACTTTTCAAGCATCTTGTATGAAATGCTCCTAATATCTTTAATTGATGACTGAATAATGTCAGAGATCTGGAGTTGAACTATGGACCTGCACTTAAATAGCAATTATTTTCTATTGGCTTTCTTTTCTTTCAAAGCTTTAAAATTATCAATACGTATTACCGAGCACCGCACTACGAAGTGTTTTAATGGCAATTTTAGTGTTTTCTTACAGAAATATTCAACAAGTGTTAGGTATGCAATAATCTAGTAAGTAGGATTAAAACTTGACTAACAATAACAATGTATGCTCCCATTTTAGGCAAATTTGTTTCTTTAATCTCCACTTGCATCATTAAAACCCTGAATAATGAAAACATCATTGCTTGCTTAATAAATTTAGGAATATAAAAATCGTGCTTTACTATTTGATATTTTCATCTAAAGTTGGGTTATCAACTAATGATTCTGTACAGGCGGCGGATCTACATAAGCTAATAAAACAAACTTTAAAATCCCGAGGTTAAAAGGGGCCCAATGCTACTCATTTTGTACCGTATTTGGAATTTAGGCCGCAAAGAAGCTTAGATGACGAACGCTGAGAAGATGCTCTTCAATTTCGATGTAAAAATTTTAAAATACATATTGGTTCACCTTACGTAATAAGCTAAATCTTTTTATGGGTTCATACTTGTTTTTTTTTTAATTTAATTTTTAAAATAGTCCACTGAAATAATTGGTTGGGGTATTTTCCCCCAACGTTGTGCAATTTCTAAACCCAAATTGTACTATTTTTAAGTTCATTTAAAATTGTGTTAAGTTTCAAACAATTGTTTGGATGTTTTTACCCAACTTTGTGCAACTTCTAAACCCAAATTGTGTTTTTTTTTTAACTCAACGGTTATTTGAAACCTGTCAATTTGTCAGCTGAGGATTTGTTTTGAATATTAAACCTTACGACCATCTTTTGACGTTTCAAAATTAAAAATTTTATTTAACTTTTTAAACAATTCTAAATAAAATTGTGGTACATTTTATTGGAATTCTTTTTAATCTTGTTTAACTGTATTTGATAATATAGAATCGTAGGATCTTATCACCACATGGAAGAACTTATCGGCGCCGCCGGCGTTTCCCTGATTTCAATGCTTTTGTAATTATTTTTTTTATTTAATTTTTTTCTTATTTGTTATGATTGTTAATTACATAATGAAATTTATTCAATTAATTTTTGTTTAAGTTCTGAGAAAGAAAATCAATAAAATTGACCCTTTTAAATTTCTGCTTTATATTATTTCTGGAAAATCAAAACTCACACACAAAGTTTTGTTGGGAAAAAGTTTCTGATTTTTAAATTTATTACTACCGGGTGTACTCAAGTTTTGAATATTAGGAGATAATAAATTTACAAAATGAAGTTGTTTGAGCTTTCAATGTTTATTAGTTTTGAAAAAACAATTATGAGATTTTAGCGAGTGGTAGATCTTTTTCCAATCCTACAGAATCTTCCTAAAAGATAGAACTTGGAAAAATATTTGGTTTGCACCTAACTAAATTATTTTTTTCAAGCAATCATAAAACCTTTGACGTCGAGGTCTTCATGAAATCTGATTTTTTATTCAAGTTACTCTAAAATTTTGACTAATGTGGTGGTGAAATATCAAATTTGTTTCTGCTAAAACGTAGAATCGTGCGACATTTTGAAATTTTTGGCGAAATAGTACTGGAAAGATTTTATAAAATCTCTAAAATTGTCACGAAATGGAACATGAAATCAATTTTGGAGTTACAATTACAAATTTTTACATGAAAACCAAAATATTGCATGTAGCTATCAGTAAGAGAAGGCTGCTTTGTAGTTGGGCAGGAAATGACATAGCTTTTTAAAATCTGTCACAAATACTGTATATTTACATGCTTGTATTTATTATTTTTTAATGATCATTTAAATACTTGAATTATCATCCATTTAAAGATTATTGTCATCCACCAAAGTTGTTTATTATTTTTGTATTTTGATGCCACTTGTTGAGGATATACCGTGTAGTTTACCTTTTTGAAAGGATCTATCACTTTTATAAACTGGATTAAATCGGCGTAATGATGTCTCACATTTCTACAACGCTTTGGTGGTCATTTTTAGAGACATCCTGTATATTGGAACCTCCTCAGTATAATGGCTCAAAAACTTCATCATCTGTACGTGCCCTTAGACGGAAAAAGAAGGATAATAAAATATCTTGACAGTAATTAAAAATATAATAACCACTAGAACAGCGGTCTTTTCTTGTTGTCAAGTTTCTAACTTATCGCGTGAATCTCCAGAATATGTGAAATTGGTTGCAGCTAATTTGAAATTCTAGCTGTGTGTTTTTGGGAGTCAGGTGGCGAAAGCGATAAAATAATTTTGTATTCTTGTTGAAAAAAATTTTCGGCCATTCTAATGCATTTTCTCCATATGGTACGCAAGAACAAAAAGGTTTCCCACCACTGCCCTATAAAAACATTTTATTATCCCCATTCTTATAAACATTTCAATACTTGATATTAGGTTTTTTTCTGTGTATAGAAGCGCAACTGAATAATACGTATTCTTTTGACAAAAGCCATATAGATTTGGCAAATATAACAAAAATAAATTATCGTGTTAAATTTTTTTACTCATACTTAGATTTTGTACCTAAATAATATTTGAATATACTTCAAATTTTCCTATGTCTCATCCGAAATTGTTATCTATCGTAATTACTTTCTCTAGGAATGCCAATAAAATTTCAGCAATCTGTTTTACCAACTTTGGAGCTTATCTAATCTTGAAACCGAATTTATCATTTTTTAATCGCCGCAGTATACAGGTATACAATTATCAATTAGGTTATTTGTTCTATTTTTTTTGTAAAAGTACGTAGCTTAAGAAATGTATTGTAGTAATGTAGAAAAAAATGTTTAATTGCAAAAAATGGAAGATGTTAGGTATTTATTTGAATCTCTATTGTCTCTAGTTTTCCCAAATGTGCCGTCTCAACCTGGAATGCCATGTCAGGGCGAGGATAGTAAGTATTTTTACTCCACATAAAATCTTATCGCAACAAATATTTAAAATATCCAATATTAGGTTATATAAAAAAAATCAAAACAAAAATCAACATACATAATAAATTATTTATAAAGTACCTACTATATTTTTCTTTTTGTTATTATAATAACCATTGATATTGTTCTTATAAACTTAAAACAAATTTTATATTTTTAGTTCTATATCATTTTATCTCCTTAGAAAGTTTGTTTTCGACCTTCAAGTTACATTTAATGCTAACACTTGGTAGGTAAAATAATGCGTTAATTTGTTTTGCAAAAATTTTGGCGTTATTTAAGATGTTATTACAAAAATGAATTTGAAAACTTTTGTTAAGTGTTACAAATTTCTCTATGTATCACGACACAAACGAAAAACAACAGATGGTAATTGGTTTTTGTTTGAAGTTTTTTTTATTATAACCTAATACCTACTTTCTTATATTGAGTTTTCACGAATTTATTGTTCTAAAGGGAGTATCTACAGACGTGGTGCAAGACGCTGGAGGAAGCTTTATCGAGTAAATGGGCACATTTTTCAAGCTAAACGTTTTAACAGGGTGAGTCAATAATCTTTGTTTGACTAATTAAAAAACAATTAACTTTTTTTTAATTACTGTAAACAGAGGGCTTTTTGTGCATTCTGCCATGACCGGATTTGGGGTTTGGGCCGTCAAGGCTTCAAGTGCATACAATGTAAGCTTCTGGTACATAAGAAGTGCCATAAAATGGTTCAAATTCCGTGCACCAACGAACATATCGAGCCAATTATCAAGGAAGATCATAATGGAGAAGCACAAGCTATTGCAGCTACCAATAATGAATTAATTTCGGAACTTCGGGACTTTCCTGACCCACCTCTCGATGTTACTGGTAATTAAACTTCACTTTAAAATATTTTGATTAATTTGATTTATATTCCTTTTTGATTGATTTTCGTTTGAACACAAAGTTTAGTTTCCAAACTAAAATTAATAGAAAACCTTATTGGCCTGCTAAAAGCTAAATTATGTAACAAACCTGGAAAGTTTATAAATTTAATTGGATTTAAATGGAACTATACATTTTGCACGTCACTTTTAGTTTGTAGGTAATTTGCGTTGATTCACTGGACATAATTATTTTACATTTTCAAATAGCGTCTGGCGCTGTTTATTTGATTTGGATTATAACCCTTTTTTTTATTAATATTTACGATAGATATTTTTTATTTTTTAAACTTCAGGTGATTCAGTGCCAGTGGAGGTTCCATCAAGACAATCAGCAGACGATCTCGAACCCGGTTCACAAAGTCAATATTCATTGAACGACTTTGATTTAATTCGCGTAATTGGTAGAGGTTCTTACGCGAAAGTTTTGATGGTGGAGCTAAAGAAAACTGGGCGTATATATGCGATGAAAGTGATAAAAAAAGATTTAGTAACTGATGACGAAGATATCGATTGGGTTCAAACTGAAAAACACGTTTTCGAAACTGCATCCAATCATCCATTTTTAGTCGGACTTCATTCCTGTTTTCAAACACCGTCGCGACTTTTCTTCGTAATTGAATTTGTACGTGGTGGTGATTTAATGTTCCACATGCAAAGACAAAGACGTTTGCCAGAGGAGCATGCTCGATTTTATGCCGCCGAAATTTCACTCGCATTGAATTTTTTGCACTGTAAGGGAATTATTTATAGAGATTTAAAACTGGATAACGTGCTTTTGGATCATGAAGGGCACATTAAGTTAACTGATTATGGTATGTGTAAGGAAGGTATACGACCTGGCGATACAACATCCACATTTTGTGGAACTCCAAATTATATTGCGCCTGAAATACTTCGAGGAGAAGACTACGGATTTTCAGTTGATTGGTGGGCACTTGGTAAGTTGACTTGAATGCTGTTGTAACCATTTTATGTAACTGTATATTTTGTTACTAGGCGTTTTGCTGTACGAAATGTTGGCGGGTCGTTCTCCGTTTGATATAGCCGGTGCTTCGGAAAATCCTGATCAAAACACAGAGGACTATTTGTTTCAAGTTATTCTTGAAAAACCAATTCGTATTCCAAGGTCACTTAGCGTTAAAGCTGCTAACGTACTTAAAGGTTTTCTAAACAAGAATCCAGCTGACCGTTTGGGTTGCCATAACACGGACTCCTTTGTGGAAATCACCGGTCATCCATTTTTCAAAAGTGTTGACTGGGATATGTTAGAACAAAAACAAGTGCCACCTCCTTATAAGCCTCGCTTAGATTCAGATCGAGATCTGGCCAACTTCCCACCTGAATTTACAGACGAACCGGTACTTCTCACTCCCGATGATCCGTAAGTTAACCTAATTTGGGTATTTTTGTTGGTTTTTATTGAATTTTTTTTATTTTCAGGCGTGTTATAGAAAAAATAGATCAGTCCGAATTTGAAGGTTTTGAATACGTGAATCCCTTATTAATGTCTTTAGAAGACTGCGTGTGACATCACGAGTTATGTGCTTTACATCCTAAAAATTTACCTCCTCCTCCAATACACCGTTTTCCACCGCCTGTTTTTCCTCCACCACCCCCACCTGACCTAGAAAATTACGACGCCAGCTTAATTCAAATTGATATAAGGCCAAGTAAGTCGATTTTACAAAATATTTTTTGCCTTCCCCTAAATTAATTGATCTAAAATTTTGATGTTATGTCGTATGCAAATTGTTGTTTCGTATTTTGAATCTATTGCGGAAAGATTCAAATAGACTGAGCTAAAGCTTACACATTCTAATTAAACTTTTCTTGCAAGTTTTGTATAATTCAGAGGTACTAGAGCTGAGCTCTTCTGTAACTTTTATTTCAGTATTGGGCCAAGATTTTATTGGCAGAAACATTATTTTATTGGTTTTTCTTGAACGAAATATTCTAAAAGTGGTGATGTAACGTAGATAAAAATTTGCTGTTTGAAATTTTTAAAAATGCACGATTGTGACATACTTTTATATGTATAAAGATAGGGAGGATTGAATATCTAGGAATTGGTTATTTTTAAATTTAAAAAAGGCGATGGTTTAACGCAATCTGATAGATATTTTACAAAAATATGTTATTCAATTATATCTACATGTAATATAAACATACAAATAGCTTTTTCTGCAACTGTACTTATATAATATACATATAAACAAAAACGGCAGCTAGAAAAGTTTCAAATTTGAATTTATTAGGCAAAAAGAGAAAAAAAAAGTATATTACAAAATATGAGCATTAACATTGAAAAAAGTGATGTTATATTTTTAAGTCTAAATTAATTTATTTAATTTATGTTTTGTATTTTATTCAGAAGATAGAATTTGATTTTATTTTGTCTGTAAGTTGATTTAGACTTAAAAGGTGTTTTGGTGTCTGTCTTGGAAAATAATTATTATATTTATGCTTACAACCAATTGTTAAAAAAATTATGTTCTTGTAATTTTAAGACAGATGCAAAGTTTAAAAGTTTGTTTCGAGATGTATGTTGCTTTTATATATTTATGGTCAATTAACTTTGTTGGCAGAATTGAATGTAGATAAATATTATGTACGTGTAAGTTTTTATTTCTCGCATTATTACTTAATTATATACATTCCAAGTATTTCTGAAATTTTCAGTATTTATATGGTTTTCTAGTATTCTTAATAATAATAATATTTTGTGAATGCTATTTCTACATTTAATTTACTTTAGTAATAAATAAATTGCATTGTTTAATCTGTTGTTTTATTTTAGCTAAGCAACAAGTAAATTTGTCTACCTCCGACATTTTAAATTTTAAAATTTGTAGATTAAGAAGATTTTACTCCTTTTATACAAACACTAAGATTTTCAAAATTTTTCATTCTTGACCATAATAGCTAATATACAACTATAATATATCCACTAACCTGTAAATCCCAATTTTTAGTTAGCTATGATTACATTTTGAGACTATGACCAGCTTTTTGAGCCTCTGTTTCCGTTCTGGATTAACACAGTAATAGAAGTAGCAAAAGAAGGAAGGGTAGTAAAAAAAAAGATAATTCCTATTCCTGCATCTGATAAATAAGCGTTTTTAGTGAAATTTTTTGATAAAAATTAAATTTTTTCAAATATTGTAAAACTTCTTGAAAATACTAATATAGGAAAGACAGGAAAAATCGTTAAAAAATCTGTACCTTAAATTACCATAAATATTTAAGTAATTTGATTTCAGTGCAGTTTTTTAATTTAATTTTTTGATACTGAAATTTCTCGAAAATAGGTACTAATCTTAATTATATAGGAAAGACAGAAAAAATAACTTAAAAAGTTTAAGCTTTAAATTACTTTAAATATTTAATTAATTTGATTTCAATGCAATTTTTTGGGAAAACTTGAAAAAGGTAATTTAAAAAAATAGGAGGGCCCAGACTGGCTTAATCCGGCACTGCTTTGTTTCATTGTACAAGACGAAAATCTAAAACAAGTTAAAATCAAACAACAGTGAGTTAGAGAAATTTTATCAAAATAATATAAAATTAGAGGCGCCTTTATGTGTTGTGTCCACAACTGACGCACATGAATTGATTTACGAAATTTCCGCTATCCACTGCTCACTCACTGGCTACAAATTTATTTAAAAAAAGAGAACAAAGTTAAACAATATTCTAAAGAAATCCGAATGGATTGAATATTGACCACAAAATTGTAAAAAAGAAATAAAATAACAAATAACCTAAGCTTTTACTTCTTCAAATCTCTCCTTTCGTGATATTAAACTGTGCTTTTCCTTTTAAAATAAATTTGAGGTTGGTGAGTAATACTTCAACAATAGAAAAGTCTTATGAGAGGAATTCAATCGAAATTTGAAAGGGTTAAACTCCCCATGAAAATTAAATGTTTTAAAATTAACAGACAAATTAAAATATATGGAGTTCACAAATAAATAAAGCTTTCAAATTTTATTACACTTTTCATCAAAATATACATAGAAATAGAATAATAATATATTATCATTTGAATGATAGTATAACTATAGATCTTGTTCTTGAATAGTAATTGGCTGTAGATATTACTCAAACCTTCAATGTCGGTTTTTCGGTTCATAGCGTTTTTACTTTCTTAATGCAAAACATTTTGTGAAGGACACTTATTCTTTCCTTCAGCCATTGGTTGGTTTGTCTAATATAAATTAACTTACAGTTTTTACATTTGACTTTGTATACTAGGAGCAGATTTTTCTCTTCTTCTCATCTGATATAGGGTCTTTCATTTTATAATATTATTTAAAGATTGAAAAATCATATTAATCTTATAACGGTTTTAATATTCTCGTGACATTTTTACTAAATCTTTTCACAAAAGGAATAACTCTGTAATTACTGAGTGCTTCTCTCTTCGATTAGTTTCCATTATATAATAATCTGTTACCATGATCTTTTATTATTTTATGTACTACTGATTTAGGATAACTATTTCTTATCAATGTTTCTTTGACTGGATATAGCCCAGTCAAATTAGGCGAAAAATAAGCTCCAGCTCGGAATAATTACCAACGAGCTGAATTTTGGTATACACCTTTATTACGTCATTGTAAACAATATGTGAAAAATCGAAATCATGTGAGCTTCAAAAGTTATTCGAGGTCAAAGGTCACAAAAACGACTTTTTTGTAAATAGTTCGCTTTTTGTTAATTTTACGATAAAAAGTTTCAAATAAAAATTATAGAGGAGATAATTATCTACAAAAAAACTTCATAAAATTTTTATGAAAAAGCTATTGTTTGTGCGCTAGAAGGCCTACAATGAGCAAATATTCGGATGGTTGTTTTACCTTAAGGGTATATATTCTTGATTCAAACTCCGGTTTTTTTTCTTTGTGGTTTTCTTCTATTATATATGTACAACATATCCACTCCACAATCCCCTGAATGTTTGTACATACTACCCCTCTTCCCCCCGAATGTTTGTACATTGTAGGCCTTCTAGCGCAAAAACAATAGCTTTTTCGTGAAAATACCATAAGATATTTTTTGTAGATAATTATTTTCTCTATAATTTTAGTGTAAAACTTTTTATTGTGGGATAAACAATAAACGAACTATTTACAAAAATTTGTTTTCGCGACCTTTAAGGCGTATACCAAAATTCAGCTCTCGATGGTAATTTTTCCGAGCTGGAGCTTAATTTTTGTGTAATTTGACTGGGCTATAGTACGTCGTTATAAACAATGTGTAAAAAGTCGACATTGAGATCATGTGAGCTTTAAAAATTATTTGAGGTCAAAGGTCATGAAACCGGCTTTTTTGTAAATAACTTGTTTATTGTTTATCCTGTAATAAAAAGTTTTACATAAAAATTATAGAGGAGATAATTATCTGCAAAAAAGATTCTATGGAATCTTCACGAAAAGCTATTGTTTTCGCGCGAGAAGGCTTACAATGTACAAACATTCGGAGGGTAGGGGGATAGTATGTGCAAGCATTTGGGTGATTGTGGGGTAGTATGTTATACATATTGTCATAAAATATCCGACCAAAAAAAAAACTGCCGAACTTATTTATGCATATCCCAGCTCGCTCAATCGAACATGAACAAACAATCGCCCAAGTTATCTTTCAAACCCTTTATCTTGCGACCGTCTCTTCTTGCTCTTTGTTTTCCCATCTACTTGACCTGGTTACATTCTTCCTGTCGGAATATCCACCCAAACTAGTAACTTTAATTTTATAATTTTCAAGGTTTCTTTGAATATCTATTTTTTTACTTCGCAGTTTTCTCCATCTTATTCTTCTTATTTGTTTTCTTGAAAATACGAGGCCTTCCTTCTTAGTGTTGCCATTGTGCCACTTTTCTTTTTCGATAAAAATTTCGATTACACTAATTTCTTCTTGAACAACTTTCTTAATGTTTTCTTTCACCTTAATCTCCTCAGTTTGGAACAAATTTTTTTCTAAATCTTCATTTTTCAACATTGGTTTACTTAATTTTTCTACTCGAAATTCTTTCCTGATTTGCTCAAAAGTTTGGTTTATATTTTGATTAATCAATTGGAACATCTGTTCCAACCTCGGCATAAAATTTTCAACCATTTGCTCACTCATTTTTTTTATAGACTCAATCCCAGGGTAAAGGTAAGTTCTAGGATAAAATTCCTTATTTTATCCACTTGGCCCCACGTTGATATGCGACAGATGTCATAAAATTATAATCTCCAGAATATCAATCGCCCACCTGCAGTGTGTGTCCTTGCAAATAAATAAAACTTGAAAATTTCAATAATTGTATTCTTTTTCTAAAAGAAATAAAAATCACAAAAACTTTCGCTACACTCTAATTTTATTATAACTAACTCAAAAATTTACATTGAATCTCGCATACTACAAAATCGCGACCTCACAGCTCCGTGGATCGCTCGCGAGTCCTTTCCAAAATCAAAAACTTCCCCCACCTTGGCTATAACACCAGAGCGTCACAAAATTAAATTTTCAAAAATTAAACTTACAAAAATTGTCATCAACTAGTAAATTTCTTCATCCCAAAAAATATACGACAATATATAATGGAATAACACCACAAAGGAAAAAACCGGAGTTTGAATCACAACCACCAGAATATTTGCTCATTGTAGGCCCACTATCGCAAAAACAATAGCTTTTTCATAAAAATTTTATAAAACTTTTTTTGTAGATAATTATCTCCTCTATAATTTTTGTTTAAAGTTTTTTATCGGAAAATAAACAAAAAGCGAACTATATACAAAAAGGTCGTTTTTGTGACCTTTGACCTCGAATAACCTTTGAAGCTCACATGATCTCGATTTCGACTTTTCACATATTGTTTACAATGACGTAATAAAGGTGAATACCAAAATTCAGCTCGATGGTAATTTTTCCGAGCAGAAAATCTAATTTGACTGGGTTAATAGGTAAGTTTTTGGATCCATTTGTGTTTTAAAGTATTATGCTCCTAGATTAGTATAAGATATCAAAACTTGTTAATGTGTTTTCTGCTTCTTTTTCAACGATAAATGAAAGCTATTGACGAGTTTAAATATGAGATCTTCACTATCTTTAGGAATGGCAGTAATAAAAGCGCCCCAACTAGAAAAGTGCCTCGGAAAAAATAGCATTTTTAGTTAGGATAAGGTTAGTAAAAAGGTCATTCAAAAAAATAAGAGGGCCCCGCGACAACATTTGGTTAATCCGGCACTGAACATAACGTCTATAGAAAAGAAGTGATGAGATACGGTCTTTTTCTAAAATTTTCATGACCAAATTAAATGTGTTATCTGAAATTTGACTTCCCACTGCTGTCCCAAAATTTTGTTGGTATGTTTGCCATTGTATTTGAAATATGTAGTATATCCAAAGACAGTTTTAATATCCTGTGAGAATATAATGAAACCATCATATGGATGTTAAATTTCCTTACATCTTCTACAAATGGTCACGAATATTTTGTATAATAATCTGATTTTTTTTGTAATATTACAAATTATTTTGGATAAAAATTTAGATAGTTTGTATATAGGTAATTTATTGCTTACAACTATAGATCGATGAGGTGTTCTGTTCTTGTGAATTATTGGAAATCCATAATATTCTAAGGGCCAGTTGTATAAAAGAGGATCATTCTTGACCATGGATTAAGCTTCAATTTAAACCAATAGAAAACTTAAAATAAAATTTTAACTGTACTGATTGGTTTAAATTAGAGCTTGATCCATGGTCAAGGATGATCCTCTTTTATACAACTGACCCTAAGAGGTATCGCACTGATTATTTTCAGCACACTAGGAAATGTTTCATTAATGTATTTCCATTTTATCCAATCTGATACAATTTGGTAATTTTTGATTTGTAGATTATTGGTAGTCTCCTTATTGGCAGATAGAATTTTGGATCATTAACCATTTCATCCATTTTTCTTTATAATCTTTTTTATTTGTGACATCAGTGATCCCTTTGTCAGCTCGAACTATCAAAAGTTCAGAATGCTTTGATGAATTACTTGATCTTTGCAAAATTTCTTAAGTTGGAAGGAAACCAAACGGATATTGTGACATTGATTAGGTTGTTTATCTATTTATCTTCAAATTTTTTTTCCATTTTATTTACTTGCAAACTTGATTTATATTATATTTAAAGGAAAACACTTGGATTATACGTTTCAAAATTTTTTATTGTACTTATAATCCAAGTGTTTTCCTTTAAATATAATTGTTAATAATGTTTCAACAAGTAAGTGAGAAATCCGTCGAATTTGATTTATATTGAAATATTAGGTACGTTTCTAGTTTACGGTCAGGACACTAATCTTCTTCATATTTAGTGTGGACGTGCTCTAGGATGGGAAGTTTTAGATATATTTTAGACAATAAATCCTGGAAGCGATGTGGCTATGTTGTGCGCAGTAAGTGATGGAGGGAGAACGTACGAGTGCTGTCGTTAAACGGACCGGTGCAAATTTTGTTTCTGCACATTACGTCATCGCTGTTGGCGATAGCTCGAGAAACAGCTCCACGAATTTAATAATTTTCTGGTGACAGGATGATTGGAAATGGTGCAAAAAGCAATATTATAATTTATATCACTAAAATTTGAAGATCATTGAAAATAGTCCGTAATTTTCTCCAAAAATTCATACAAATGCCGTGTATTGGTTAATTCGATAAGATAAGCTCCGCCCATCCCCGAGTTTTAGCTATCGCATTTGAAAAAAGTTTAAATTGATTTAACGAAGCTGGATCCGAGATTGGACGTAGCTGCTTGATCAAAATCGACCCTCCGCTTCGCACACTTTGTATTAATTAAAGATATCTCCCAAGCCGGTCCAATTTGCCAAAGTGTGCTACTAGGAAGGGAGTGCATCTTTTTTTTTTTTCGGCATATTTAAGTCAAAAATGTTCCTAAACAATGATTTTAATTCGATATTAACGCTACCATGGTGCGAGTGGTACTGCTGCTCTTGTGTTAGTTTGCCACTTTCAGCTTTAAGCGTAAGTAAATCGACACAGACGGGTGGCAGAAATGTCATTATGGTCGCTTTTCGTACAGAAATTGGAAAATCGATTATTAACCAAACTAATCGATAATTAGGATTAATTCTCACCTAAAACGCTTTATTTTAATGTTTTCCATTAAATCCTATTCAGCTTAAATTATAATTTAATATCTTCTTGGCCTGTTCTCATGCTACTATCAATATTTTTGGTAAATGGTAAATAAAGAGAAAAATTTAATCTATCATTTTTTCAGAGATTCTCGTGTTTAGAGGTTCCTGAATCCATCGTGACTGTTTTCAAAAAGATTTATGTATGTATGTTTATAAACACCTCAGCGTCTAAATAAAGCAACGAGATTACTCAAAATTTTGAAGCTGGACTTGCGTCTACCATAGCAAAAATCCAAGTGGAAATGAATAGATTTTCCTACAGAGGAGAACAATTTTACTTTCCGAATCAAAGCTTCCAAGCACTTTATTTGTTACTTTCCGTACCCTTCCAGGAGTACGAAAGTCCTGTGATGGTAAAGTCCGATTTTTAATTTTCTGGGATTTTACTAATCAAGTTTTATTTTAGTTAAAAAATTTGTTTGTTTTTGAAGTGTAGCTATTAAAATTTTAAACCTTTATTTAAAGCCACAAATTGGATCTGGTATTTCTTATCCATATTTTTAATCAAAGGAAGCATCATGTAAATTCGCAGGTAGATAAGTTTTTAAATTTCTTACAATGTTATTTTATATCAAATTCATTCTAATTGTTAACTGAAGAAGGTGAATAGAAATCAAAACTTCGTATTGGATTTAGTTTAATGTAAACAAAATAATAAAAATAAAATTTGAAAATTACAACGAATTTTTAAAATCGCAACATTATTTACAAATAAATTTATTTTGGATTTTATTCTTCTTTTACTTTATATTTGTTGAGAATGTTTTGAATAAAGTACAATTTATAGAAGTAGACTGAGGCTATAGATCCTGCAGTGGCACCTACCCAATAGACAACCATATGCTCCACAAAAGTATTACCTTCACATCCAAATTTCAAAGAAGTTGCCAAGGCTGGATTAAAATAACCACCAGAATAATTGAAAGCTGCAACAAAATTTGCTGTAGTATAAATTTTAAATTAGTGGCAACTTTTTACCCGCTACTACTAAAGATGTTGCCAGAAAAGCATCCAAAATACTTGAACCACGGAAATTAATATCGCCTAGAATTTTTGATATGATCCTACATAGAAATGTTGCGACTCCTTCTATTACTGCACCTAATGCCATGGGTACCTGGAGAACAATACGAATTAGTCTGATGAGTAAAAGTAATTCAATTCAAATATTTATAAATACCGCTAAATCTGCAACACAGTCTTCATCTACTCGTCCTATGTGGGTTTCTGCAAATTCTACACTCCATATAAGCTCTATGTATCGAAAAATCACAAGTCCTCCCAATATTTGTGAAACTATTATCAGTCCAGCTTGGTAAATAACTTTTGAACCTTCAAGAACATCTTCCAATGGATTGTATGGACATGCCGTTGCATTTTCCCAAACTTTTGACCACCAGACAGTCAAGAGGAACAAATAAATTGCGTAGACTGAGACTCCATAATTATCAGCAACTGAAAATTTTTGCAATGTTTTACATTTCTTGTAAAAACAAAAAGATGTTGTTCACATAGAAATTATAGTAGGTATGCAGATACTTCATTATGATTGGTTCTTCTAAGCTTCTACCTTACAATTCAATACCACTAATCTCTATGTCAACAGCAGTTTATTGTTTTCATTTTTGAATAACTGTTTTGCATAAACCGCTTTGGTTTAGAACTAATGTGCTTTTTTCCCAATCAAAAAGAAAGAAAGGTTAGTTTTTGAAGTAGAAAATTTTTCTTTATATGAATTAATTTAGCCCGATTGAATGTCTTTTGTATTTTCAGACCAGACCAAGACACTTTGTTATTATATCACTTTATTGGCGGTGGAATATGAGAGTGCCACATACACAGTGGAAATATATTATTGAGACTTTCGATAAATGTATTTAAAATTCTTAATTAATTAACAATAAATTGTTAAGTAATCCTTACTTTTAAACATTAATTTAGGGCTAAAGTTTTAAAAATGTGCAGAATATGGAGTAATTTTGACATTTTATAGTTATTTTAGCCCATTGAAATAGACAAATGTATTCATGCATAGATACATACCTATAATTAGTTCAAAACAGCATGCACATAATTCAGCTGTAGCAATGAATTCTAAAATAATTTCTCTAACAATGCCTTCATTTAGGACAAGTTTTACTAATTTTCTTAAAACATTGGCTAATAATAAAGTTATTCCTATAATAATAGTTGAAATAATTAATGGATGCAATCCATAAATATTCTTTTCTCCACTATAAAACAATTTTATAACACATTTATTAGTTGGAACATTTTTTTACCTATAACGCACTATTCCAAGTTTTTGCAATAGTTTATAAAATTTATTTGATGCACTTTTCTTCGTTTTGTTTTTCATTTTTTTTTATTATTTTTACATTTATTTATCGAAGCGATTACTTATTCTACCACACACTAACTAATCGCAACTACTTACAAATTATACCTAGGGCTTCTATATTTAGAAAACTTGGGCTCTTGTATAGGCTGTGACATAATAATATACTGACAACTATTTATAATTTTTGCCCAACAAAATAAATCCGGAAGAAAAATTAAAAACACTTGTAAGCTAAAAATTTAAAGATTTTTGCATTTATTTTTAAGTTTCACTTTCAGATTTTGAAATTTTTTGACAACTTTGAATTTCCAAAATATTAGTTCCATCAAGAAAGCTACAGTTGCAACAATATACCCAAAAATTAGCAGATTGAATGCACCATTGAAATGAGTTAAAGTTAATGCTCCATATTCTTCGTGTTCTTCAGATAATGTTTCATTTTGGTGATCAGCATTTGCTTTATTTTCATATTCCGAAGCCCAGTTTTGAATAATACCACCATTAGTTAAGTAACTAATTATTCTATTAAATTTTTTTTCCAATGGAAATCCTTGTGGTAATAGCATTCTGATGGGATAGGAAAAAACAATATCTTTCAGCATAAATACACTGGTTCTACCATGTGCATCAACAACTGAGCGATCTTTTTGCGAAATTAAATATCTAACATAGAAACGACTCATTACTGTGCACGTATCTCGATCGATAGAAACAGTCAGGAGCCATTGTTCTGCTGTATCATTAGATATATCATAGGTTTCAAACATATTATATATTTTCATGGCAGCAGGATCAAATGGCTCGTAAAAAATTGTTTTAAAACTTGACATACCGCCAATCCCCATTTCAGGATCTGATAATATATCTTCCACTGAAGAAATTTGCTTTTCGTCATGGTGGTTAGTTAAAAAAGTCATCAACACACTTTGATATAAAATTACTAATATCATGCTGAAAACTGCTAACAAAATAAAGAAAGTGCGAACCATCAAAGTTTTGGGTTGTACGCAACATGCAAGTCCAATTAAAAGTGATAAAGATGCCAATATATTCTTACCAAACGATCTGAAATATCTAACTTCGTCTCTATTGGCAAAAATTTGAAACAGTATCGCAGTGAGAATAAAGTAAACAAAACAAACAATCCAAACTTCAAACTTAAAAATTATAAAAATATTTTTCCATAACGGAATTTCTGCAGCCCTTGGAACTACCCACACCATATGTTCTTCATAATATTGAGTTGTTAAGGAAAAATCTGATGCTAAGTCTGGTTTTGCCACTATATTGCCCACTGCAACTGCCGACTCACTTATAACTTCCTGTAACAATCCCGTCCAACTACCGGATGAGTTTTTTTCTCCCCAATCAACTGCATCCTCGAAGGTAATATTAAAAATTATATGTAATATTTTTCCAATTTCATTCAAAACTTTTATTTCAAATCCATCTGCTTCGTCAATTACAAAAGGAGGATACTTAATCGCAATTGCTTTTATGGAACAATTTTTAAAAGTCCGTGGCAACTTCTCACGAAAAAGTTGAGCATGCTTACGTATTATCCCTCTCTTACACTGATCCCTTAAATTTAATATAGGAGATTCTCCACAAATTTTGGAATAAGAATATACATGGGAACTATACACATTAAAAAAAGTTAAACTATTTTTTGGAATAATTACAGCCGCATTGAAAATTTTTTGTTTCCACAAATACTTTAACGTTATATCAGCTATATATTCGTACTTATCTGTAATCAGTGGAATGTAAATTAAAAATTTAGCGAGAACATTGAAATTCTTCGAATTAGCAAAATTTTTAAAATTTAAAAGAAAATCTTCTTCACTTTCCACGATCATGAAACAAAATTGTGTTTTAAAATGTGGTTGAAACGAAGTTTTGTATATTTGCTGATTTTCTTCTGGAGTGTCACAGTTATCTATGCAAGAAGTTCCTGATTCAAATTCTGTACGTTGTTCACTTAGGGTTTCTATTGACCATTTTTGTTTTTGATTAATTCTTTTGATTACCTTACTTTGTATTCCAAATCCTGCCGCTGACATATTATGCCCAATTAAAATTGTTAGTAGCCGATTGTCAAATATGACATCACTTTCAATTTTGTTATCTTTGTGAGTTCCCCTTTTTTTGACTTTGTCAAGAAATTGCTCTTCGACGATTTCCATAATGCAACTCGTCGCATACTCTTGATGAATTGGTCCATTTGGATTTAATGGTAGAGTTTTAACTGACTTCATTAGAATTATTAAAAGACTTATCAACTTAATTATTTGAATCATTTTTATTTTGTATGAGCAGATTTAAATGTTTGTTCCGCGAAGTAGCTACGGATTTTGAATAAAATATCCACCCAATGTTATTGCATGTTTTATGTCATCTGAGATAAAATCGTACAAGTTTATTCGTTTAAATTGATTGCGATAAGATTTTTATGCATTTTAGCAATTCATCAGCGCAACATGATTTTTGTATTATATTGTAATAAATATCTCTTTTTAATTAATTTTAATGTTTGTTTTATCGGACTGTGTTATCAAAATCGATCAAAACTATTTTTAAGTTAAAAGCATTTAAAAATCTTGCATAGAGTGAAGTAGTTTACAGTGAGACAAGGTAATTTTAATGTTGCCATTTTAATTAGGTTTCAGAAACATTAACTGAAAATTACCTTGCTTTACTACGGACCGCTCTGGACTACTCTTCCCTACTTGTATATCAACTTCTGAATATTTGAAAGTATTGAAAAGCAAATCTTTGATTTGAAGAAAGTGATAACCACTATTTATCCTTAAAAGGGATAAGAGAGTTTTGAAACAAAAATTTCATTTTATTTTTTTAAATATTGAAGTAATTGAATAAATCCAACCCTCGAGTTTTAAAATAAAATAATAATTTTTCAAAAATTAAATTTCTTTGAGAAATAATTCGACAGGTCAAACTTTCATCCTCTTGCATGTGTCACAGCTCGCTCAGTCGGAATTATCTTTCGCATGGCGATTATCGCGCGACCTTGCAAAATTACATTAAAAGTTACTTCACACAGTAATCCAATTTTATTTCTAATAATTTTTAATTATCTTTTATTCCAGAACAAACTACAAAAAAAATAATAAACATCTCTTTTCACTAAATTTATTTGCATTTATTTAAGAAATACAATTCAAATTTTTGATAATTTTGCAAGTTCAAAATTAGACGTTATTACGACTTTCAAAGTCACACGCAACTTCTTTATCAAAACAATAATTCCTTGAGCTATCACACCTAGGGGAGCGTCATACAAAACTTTAAATATTACATAATTTACAAAAATTACCAATTTTAAAATTTACAAAAGTCAAAATTTTTTACAATATAACCACGTTCAAATCTCTTCATCTCAAGAGAATATGACAATATGTTGTTTTATTTTTATGTGAATAATAAATTCTAAGGGTGACTTGTATAGTCCAAGTTTAACCGGGAGTAGAGGGAGGTAAAAGTCCGCACTTAGTACGTTGTATTTTTTTACGCTTATATGTTTTACTCAATCAGCTCAATATTTGGATGAGAAGTTTGTACAGTATTTAGGCTTTGTTATAAATAACATTAATGCCATGATTTGAAAACGGTGTGTATAAAAAAACCATAATACACAAGTTGCGGAAAATGGGACTTTTACCCCATAGGTGGGGCAAAAGTCCGCAATTGGACTCTGCGCTATTTTAAGTCAAATTAAAATCAACAATTTCTTCCAAATCAAAAGTAATAAGCAAAAACAACAAAAGTATAAGATATAAAAAAGATAAAATGTAGAAAAATTTCAACAATAGTCACAAATAAATTGGCCAATTTCGTGCACTCTTCATGACACCATTGTTTGCAGCTATCGCATTGAATCCACTCTCTCATTGATAAATTCTCATATTATTCTTTGCAGCCTAAACAAAGCACTTTGCCATCGGTTAATTCTTGCCTTTTTTAATTCTTCAAACTTTTGCTTGACATGGGTTCAGCAACATAGGACTCTTGCCCCAAGTAGCCAAAAACATTTCCGAGTCATGACCTTTCCAGACCATCAAACCTAACATCGATTATATCCTATAAGTTTATAGCAAGAAACATGTATTTTCAATAAAATACATACTAGTTATGGTTACTACTCATTTTCAACATTTCAACGCAATTTCTGCAAGAGCTAATGATACATCAGGCATACGCAAAATCGTAATTACCTCATGGTTCTCCAGTAATCCAACTTTGCGTGATAAAATTTGGTATAGACACTGTAATTGATGACTACTAACTGCACCTTGCGCACAATGATAAAAATTTTTGAAATATAGTGAGATATTTGAATTTGGGACTTTTGCCCCATGCGGACTTTTACCCCCCTTTACTCTAACTATGGTTTAAACTCGGATTTTGACTATTGTGATTGGTTAATCTACAGTTTAAAATTTTAAACTAGATCTATACAAGTCACCCTAAATGTTAGGATTCAGTTGGGTTACCTTTATTTTTCAAAAAACAAATTGATGCACGCCAAATGAAGAAATGATAGATAACTTTTGTGTAATTTGGAGCTCAATAAGCCTACTGAAGAATTAGAAACCAAATATCTCTGGTCGGCCTACACCAATTCACATACAAGATTGGTTGTATGATTTATTTAAATACCAATATACTCAACAAAACAAAATAATAATGATAATAATAACTTAATTTTCAACAGGTAAACCCAATAACAGGAAAACGTAAACTAAATACAAATGCAAAAACAAAAGTAGATTGTTTACAATATTTTCATGTTATTTCTTGATATACCTACTGATTAACTTTGTTCTTTAACAAATTGATATGCTGCATTTGTGGTTTTAACAAAACCATCATGGTGTATATCACAGAGATCAGATTATGGCTGACTATGGCAATAAAGGAGATAATATTGATATTGGGTGCAATAAAGAAACGAGAAAAGAATGATGAACAAAAGTTTTAATCATGGAAAAGCAGAGTTTAAAAATACGAAAAAAAAAACTACAGGATTTTAAATAAATGGAACAGAAAAAAGAACAGAAGCAAAATAAAATTGGAAAATGGGTGCAAACAAACAATAAAAAAAGTTAAAAAAAGGAAGTTCAACAGTGTGAAGAACCACGTAAATGGTTGTTGATAATTGTATGGACCAATATTATAAAGAAGGAAGAATCGTTGACTAAGATTTAAAAATGATGATTATTCATAAAATACAATGGCAGAAATTCTTTGATCAAACGTCGTGGATAAAAATATTGGAAGAGAAAAACAACAATTATCGAAGAAATGAAAGATGTATCACAAAAGTTGGGCACATGGAGAGCTAATAGGCACGGTGTCGAGAAAGGTGGAAAGAAGATTCACGTAAAAGCCCTTAACTAATTAAGATTGGAAGGGATATTGGAAGAAATCTGATGACCACTTGGCGAGAAAAATGAAAAAGAAAGAAAATTTTAGTTATGCGGTAGAAGCTATAACGTGATTGTCACATCAATGAAGAAAAAAAGACATGAACAAAAATGAATCAAATATTTGATTAGCCTAACTTAGTTATTAGAAATTGGAAAAAATCCTTGAAGAAATATCTCAACAAGCGAAAGTTTTATAAATATTAAAAAAGGCAACATTATATGATTACAGCAACTATAAGAAAAATATGGCAAATTATCAAAATGATCGGTGTTATACTAGTAGAGATACCTAAAATATTTGGGTCAACGGTACCGTTTATAAATGAAACCAACCTTTTTAAGGATTTAAGTAGATCCAATCTAAAAATTTGCACAGATTTTTGAAGGAAAGAATTATTTAGAAGCAAAAAAGGGAAAGCGCTGAAAAGATGAAAGATCAAAATATAAAGATTTAGGAAAAGAGAAGATTGTTCATGTCTAGGAAAGACAAAGAAGACTATGTACAGAGAAAAGGGAAACTTTATGCAAAGATCCCGGAGTTATCTTCTGAGGAGGGGTAACGGAAGAAAACGAGAAGGCTAGGGATATCCGGAGATATGATAACGTATTTGGGTTCTAGTAAAGGAAAAAAAAGTTTTAGGGGTGGGGTAAAACAATTCATTTAAGTTTACAAAAGGATGTTCACCAAAAAAGGATTTCATCACTGATGCTCTCTCGTCATTGTACAACACACACACACACACACACCCACATCAAGGGAAGTGTTATCAAATTCGAATATAACGCTACACCCAGGTCAGAGCTATTTTGAAGGAGACGAATCCTAAATTTGAAGGTAAAATTTTTGGGAAAAAATTGCTGGGTAATTCTACCGTATGGGTTATTATCTTATCTTTCTTGCTAAATGAGATTGATTTTGTCAATAAGGGAAATGTTCAATAAAGTCTTATATTTGAAACAAAATCTCGTCCTGTGAAGTTAACAGATATAATATTTTTGATTTATTTTGACAAGAATTAAGCGAAGCAATTTTCAGAGCAACTGCTAACCTAGAACCGGATACTACACTATATTATATATTTTTTTATAAATATTGCATCAAAGTTTCTTCTTCTTCATAAGCCGTTATTCGTCCACTCTTGAACTTTAGGCCTCTCCTTTTAGACTCTCCCCCAAAGTAGGGGGAGAGGGGGGGTTTGCCCATAACTCACCACGCTGAGCAGACGGGTTAGCGAGTAGTTCGCAGATCAATTTTGGACTTTTTAGATCACAGCACATTTCCGACGCAACCAGGATTGGAACCGCAGTTTCCCGCTCTCTAGTCTATTTGTGTTTGATTTACGCCATACTGCTGGTTCATTATCAGAGAATCAGAGTTATTCCATATGAAATCATCGGAAAACATAAAAAAGAAAGTTGTTGCTGAATTATTTTAGATTTTGCTTATACTTTGTGGAAATGTTCTTTCTTTTCAAATAAAACAATTATTGAGAAGTCTTACTTTTGTGCTTTGCGGTTTTAGCTCTAAAGTTTGGCATTTTGAAGCTGAAAGATGGTAGTTTCTTAAAAAAGATAAAAATCTACACCGTTTCATTGATTTTTTATGATTTTCAATTGACTTCAGTGTCTGCGCTGTTGAATATAAACGTCTAATAATTATCAGACATCGAAGTACGCCGATTAAAAAAAAATAATAAATTAAAATTTACTCGTTGGTCAACTTGTTATAAAAGGAATCTTTTCTTGAAATTTTAAAATTCTAAAAATTTGCACATTTCAGGCTACGCTTTGGACGTGTTTGATAAGATAAAAAGCAAAAATTTGAAATATACTTATTAGTTCTTACCTTTAACTTCAAAAAACTTTAAGATTCTTTTTGTCATTTCCTCCTCTTGCGAATGTACAGAAGTTTAAAAAAATCCAAAAATATAGCAATTTTTTGATTTTTGCCTATATTTTTATACTGGCTCGAGTAGTTATGCGCGGACAAATTAATCGTGTAAAAATAAGTAGTATTAATAAAGTAACCACAAAGAATTAAAAACTTTCAGGATCTTGTTTAGTCTACAAGACAACTGTTATTGGCGTTTTACATTTGTGAAACGCCACGTAGTGTCCTAACTTAAGTAACTAACTTAAGTAGTATTTGGCGTGTACTTATCGTTAAATATGAACAAATCAAAGGTTATATAATTAAAACTAATGCGAACCAGATTGGTTTAAAAACACGGTTTCCAATGTAAAATTCAATGTGTTAAACATTGATGGTTTAATTGATTGGTTTAATTTAGCAGATGTACCTATACTATAATATTTTTTTAACCCCCCTCCCCCCAAATTTAGTGAATTTTAAGATATAGTGAAAATAATTTTGTTATAAAAGGTGAAAAAAAGTGTATGATTTTCACAAAAGTGAAAAAAATGTATCTGTGTAATTATTAATATAATTACAAATATTATGATGACATAATATTATGTGGTCAAATTTTTTTTATTTTTGTATTGAGCTGTTGCTCCATCTTTAAACGCCTGTACATCCGCAAGAGGAGAAAATAACAAATAGGGCTTTAAATTTTTTCGAAGTTAAAGGTAAGAACTAAGTATCCTGTAAATTTAAAATTTTTATTTCTTATCAAACACGTCTAAATAGTAGCATGAAATATGTAAATTCTTAAAATTTTAAAATTTCAAGCAAAGATTTTTTTTATAACGAGTCGACTTTAAAACTTTTAAGACGGTAAGTACTGCTAAGCTGCAAATGTAGTCAAAATAGTTGAACGCGACTATCTGTTTTCTGTATTTAAATAATATTTTTGAATTTTCACATAATAATTAATTTATATAGACTTCAAGTTCTTTTTATTACAATAGCAAATAATCACTACAAAATACAAAGCAAAAATTCCAACTTGCGGGAAAAATAACCATTTTATTGTATGCCTAATAAGATAATTAGTGGATTTCTCTCAAAAATTGTCACATTAAAATCAACTTTCTCCTCGCAAGAAAAGTAAAAATTATCATTTTAGTTATTCATTTGTTTTTTAAATTTAGTAACTCATGATTACGCATCACCTGAAAAGTTAAATATTTTAATCGAAAATTTATCATCATCACGCAATGACCAAAATGGAATGAAAAGTGACCTTTCCACGAAAGCAATTTTTGGATTATTGCCGAAGTGTTAAAAATATTATTTAATATTATTATCACCGCTTCTTTTCTGATTTATTGCTAACTGTAATTTGACTTTTAAAAGAGTTGGTGTTCAAGCGCGGAACAAATGAGAGTGCGAGTGGGAGAGTAGACGAGCGTTGGCATCGCTTTTTTCAACGGCGATCCACATCACTAAAATTTGTTATGTCTTAAAAAGTGTTGTTGCGTTTTATAAACCTTTTATTATTGTAAATATTGGCCAAAATGTTATTTTCCAGTTAATTTTTTATCTTTGTTAAGTTTAGTATCTTTTAAAATTGACGTAAGTACCATTTTCGTGTTTGTCTTTAAATAAGTTTGTTGTTGGCAACTTTATTCGTTCACCTGCTTTGATTATATGGAAATTGTGTAATTTTAGTGTTTATCTTCACGAAATTTTATAAAAATTAACCAATTTTGTATTCTACAAAGTGGAACATTTTAATTGAGGAAGCGGTACTGCTTAACTCGACGAAAAAAATGAGAACTTTCTAAATCATTGAATAATAATAATTCTTAGCTTTTATGGCTTTTAACTATGGCTTCAAGCACTGATGGTAGTGGAAGTAATGGTAAGTTTGTCATCTCCAACATTTTGTTCTTTTTAACCTAATTAACCGACTTTGCAGGAACTCTTAGTCGAAATTATTCGCTTAATTCGGGCTCACCGAGAGATTATGAAACTTTAAAACAGCAGTACGACAAGGCTAACAATGAGTTGAATACTTTGAGAAGACGGTGTGACCATGCCATGAAGGTACCATTTTTTTTTTAATATTAGAATCTTTAATTAACTTGTTAAATCAGCTAAAGGTCAAAAAACCCATATCATTAACTATCACAAAATATTTATTTACTTTTTATTACAATGATGAACAATTTCTAACTGAAAGAGCTTAATATGAAGTTCACTTAGAACAACCACGGAGAAATCTTTATACTACTTTCAGAATATTCTAATTAGTTTATTACGGTTAAGGTCCATTGGACTAAAAATGTTTGTACCTAAAGGCACAGGTTGTGGATACATCAAGACCTGAAATAAAACCTTATCAGTGCCAATATTTACTTACTTTTGTTTAAAGATAACGAGACCTTGACTCAGATGTTTGTTTAAACTATAAAAATTGACCTTTCCTCCAATTATTTTTAATTAATTGAATTACCATCATTTTATACCTAATCAAAATTTTCATTGTGGTTATTATTTCACGGGGTAATAATATAATCACAAAGATATTCTTATACAGCGGTTGTTATTGAAATAGAGTAAAAATGCCCTCCTTTATATCCACTCATTTTATGTTTGTAATTGTTAGAAATCAATAAACTCAAGTAGTTTTTATAGCTTAGTAATCCTGCAATCTATCTCATAAAACTACGCTATCTATGTTAAATAGACATTAGTATGTGCATTTTGTTATTAGTACTAAATGTCAGTTTGACAGTTTGTGAAAATATTTCGTTAATACAACTGTCAACAAGAGAATCGGGAGGAATGGCCTATATAGATACTTTTTGTAATTGGATTACTGAATTGTACGTCATTTACCGCGTTTTGTTTTTATTCAGATTTTTGAACTTCAGTACAATGAATAAAATTACCAAAAGAAAGTTTGAATAGGACAGGGTTTATAGTACTACTACTACTTAAATTTTTGATTTCAATGATAAAAAATTAAAGGAATTGGCCTATTTTTATCATTATAAAAATTTTCAATTAGAAAACTAATTGCACTTTTTTACCACAAAAACTTTTGCTATAAATTGGTAATTCAATAATCATTAAATTGATATTTCTCTTGGTGAAAGTACTTACCTTGATTTACCCTCTATTTTTACTGCAATGACTAATTTTTTATTAGTACTAAGTTGTCTGGAATTTTCAAGGACTAGCTTTTTTTTTAATTAAAATAGGAATTGGATTATTATAGAAGCCAGCATAGAGCAGCAATGAATCAATTGGAGGTGTCTTCGCAGGATTCGGCTACTCTACGTACAAAATATGGTGATGTGCTGGGCGAAAATCAAAGATTAGAGCAGGATATTCAATCATTACGCACCGAATTATCTGAAATGCACCGGCAACAAGAAGTAAATTTGTGTTTTTAGTGCTTTTGTGTTTGTTTATAAACGTTGTGCTTAGGTTTTAGTGTCTGAAAATGGAAATTCTGAATCGTTGTATATGCTGGCTAGAAGGGGTGACGATTGTGATGCTTTGAGAAAGAGATATGACGAAATTTTGGCTTCACACTCACAAGCAATCACAAAGTTAGAACTTGCTCAAGATGAAACAAATAGATTAAATAAGCAATGTGATGATCTCAACCAGGAAAGGAATAATTTGGTAAGTGCAACTCACAAATTTATTTTTATTTTGAGATTCAATAAAAACACTGAACCCTTTCTAGTTTAACCACATTGTGGGTAAAAGTAATGTGGGTTAATTATGTCAAGTGAATACGAATTTTATGCAATTTATGTTAATTAGTGTGATTAGTTAGCTGATTTTCTCTTTGTAATTTGAATTGTTTCCAATTTCATTTCTTAGGGTACTCTGTAGAAAACTGGTATTTATATTCATCAATATTCGTTTGTTTTTATGAAAATTGAATTTATGACACAATATGATTTTATTAATAAATTAAAGTAAATTATCAGTTTATGCAGGTGTATTCTTACAACAAAAAATACATTAAAATTTAAATCTGTTGTTTTTCAATAAATTTCTATTCATCGTCGGTCATATTATTTTTACTGAGAAATTGAAATGCAATCTGCAATAATGACAAGGTTTATATTTTGCTTTCACAATATTCAGGTAGAATTTAATTACACAAGTTCAAACATTCTTTTATCAAGTAGTAAACAGCATTTTCAAATTGATTAATTTATTTTCTGATTAGCAAAAGGTTTAGAATCACTGGTTATAAATTTCACACAGATTGAATTTAATTCAAATTTGTACAGGTAATTAAAATTTGTATAATAAAAGTTTTAATTTGTTTGATAAAAATTAAAGGTCAGCTTCATTTGTATTAAAAATAAGATATTTTTAACATACGTAAAACAGTGACGTTTGGTGATAGTGGCAGAAGGGATTAAAAACCATAAGTTTTTGTTTGTTTGAATTTTAATAGTTTTATCCCGTTTTGTCAAAGTTTGAGGTACAAATGTCTGGTTTTGACTAGGGTTTTTTAAACGGGATCCTGGCAGGTAAAACTACTTCTTGTAATCCTAGGATTTTAAATAAATTTCTCGAGAATTCTTTAATCTTAATTTTTTCTAATTAAATTAAAAATAAATTTGAATTTAAATTATTTTTATTTTAATTTTTGTTTATAAAGGCCTAAAATGCTAAAAGTACAAGTCAAAATTGTGCTGTTAGTAATAAATAAATATAAATGATTGAAAAAAAATTAATTAGGTAAAACATAAAACTATTTTGGTACAGGCTTAAAATTTTTAAATTAAAATTAGTTTCAAAGCGATAATGTCTTATGATTATGATCAATCACAGCGTTAATATTGATGGTCACATTATTGCTTTGAATTAATTATAATTTCAAAATGTTAAGCCTGTACCAAAATAGTGTATTTTGTTTAAATAGTTTATTTAAACAAAATACAACTTTACACCACAACGCAAAAATAAATTTTAAAATAATCGATTATTACGAAAATTTTTATTGACGCATTCTGTTACCCGTCTGTGTACTTTTATGTAGTCTTGTAACGGGGCGTGGTTAAGAACCGCGGCTGTTTTAGTTGTTCCAACGCTGTGCTAGGGTGAAAATCGAATAAATAACACGGTTTACAGGTTCTGTTGCTTTAAAATTTTGGTTATTTGTTGGTTTAGGGGTATATTTTTAATGAGTAGACTCGCATAGTTTCCGGTTTTCTAAGATTCCGGTTTAGGTGTTGGAAGGCGTTCAGGAGATATTTTTGATGAGTGGACTATCTCAGAGATCCCGGTTAATTACTTCCACCCGTTAAAAAGATTGCAACATAACTACGAAGTACCTGAAGGGTTTGTTAAGTGTAACTTGCGTGTAACGTGAATTCATTCCTGTCAGCGGAACATTTCAGATCCTTGTCAGTCGATGTGGGCGGGGCTAACATTATAGCTGCAGCCAATTCAATGTCGTTAAATGTTAGTTTATATATTTTTCAGTTTTTTTGCAAAATTTAGGCTCTATTTTCAACGATTCATAAAATTTTTGTTTTATAAATACAGTCGAGTCGCAAAATAGTGAATTAAATATGGCAAAGACCTTTCAGTTTTTCGGGGTTGTTCACTATTTCGGTACTTACAAAATTTACAATAAAACCACGTTTTGAAAATTAAAGCTTTATTTCAAAAAAAATTGATACAAACATAATTATTAATTACAATATCTGTGGGAAAAATGATGTTATTTTTGATTGTATTTGTTTTTTATTTAATTTATAGTCCAGTCATTTAAGGGATTCACCTACGAAAATTGAGATACCCAGCTGTAAACTCGTGAAAACTTGTAGTTTGACATCCTAAAACTTTTCTTAAAATTCACACATAATCCGATGTAAGCAACTGTAAAAATCGGAGGTCAAAGGTCACAAAAATTGATTTTTTAAATTTTTTTGCGAAACGGTTAGTTTTATGCGAAAAATAATTTAGACAAAAATTGTAGATCATTTAATTATCTACAAAAATTGTCCTTGCACTTTTTTCCTGAGATTCACCATTTCTGAGAAAAAGCGATTCTAAAATTTACTAAAGTTGTATTCTCCATAGTACATAGGTTGCGTGGAAACGTGTGCATTAATACAACTATACAATTCTTCTTCTTCACTTCATGGGTTAGGCTTTATTAGCCTCTTTGGTCTTCATACTTCTTTCCATCTTCGTCGCGGGCGGCCAACATTTCTTTTTCCATATGGTTTGTATTCCAGAATTTGTTTTGGTATTTTTTCTTCATTAATTCTATTGACATGTTCTTTCCATTTACCTCTGTATTCCTGGATTTTTTCATTGATGTCATAAATGTTTAGATCTCTCCTTATGTCGGTATTCTTAATTTGATCTTTGTAAATTCTCAATGTTGGGAAAAGTCCCTATAAATGTCGTCATTCAAACTGCACGATTTAGTACGCAGTTCGCTGTATCGGGGTTACCGCTGTTCGTTATATAGGAGTCCCATATACACTCAATGTTAAAATTTTTGTGTTCACTATTTCCGGTAGTTCACTATATACGGTATTCACTATTTCGCGACTCCACTGTATTGCTTTTTGGACCGTTTATTATCATTCTTCACTTAGGAAATTTTTAATTTTGTGGATCTTTTTGACGTACTTTGATGAGTGAGTAAAATTTAATTTAAAACGGCGATCTAATATTTTTATCTGCAAGTAATATAATATCATTAAGAACTGGCACTGTTCCTCGTACCCTTTAGAACTAAAAATTACTAAGGCGGCACAGATTGGACAATTTAGTTTGTTGTTGTTAGCCATTTACTTGGGAAAACTGAGAGTAAAATATGCATCGATAGCCGTGAAGTCATCAAGATTTGTATAGATAAACTGTGCTGACGTAGCTAAGAAGACTTATCCCAAATCTCGTTAATCTATTCATGGGCATCATTTCCATTATCCGTAAAAATAACGTTAATTAAAATTATTCAAAATTGAATATGGGACCCCACTCTTGATAAGTTTGGCCGGTTAAAAGGTTTCTTTTCAAAGGTTATTTTTAAATAACTTTGAGTTTGTTTATTTATAATAGTTATTAACATCCAAGTGTTAATTAATTTTTGTATGCTTATATTTCAGATGAGAGAAATAGTTAATTTGCGTCAACAAATTAGTATAGTGCATGGAAAATATGATAAAGCGGCAAGAGATTGTTCAAAATATCGCGAGGCGTATCAAAAGATTCAACAACAATATGAAGAAGCAGTTAAAGAAGTTAATCAGGCAATGTCGTTTCGGATGAAAGCAAACAAAGAAGTTAAAAGGTTAACAGATGAACGAAATGCTGCAATGGCTGAATATAATCTTATAATGAGCGAAAGGTAATTCTAATTAGTCATCTTCTTTTTGTCTTTTTCCAACAACCTTCCATTCATAAATGTGTTAATTAAATTATAAATACATTGTTAATTTTATTCGATTATCACTGTGTGGTTAGCACTTACTTATGTTATTTGTTTAATAGGGATACGGTGCATAAGGAAATGGAAAAACTGAGTGACGATTTGTCTCAATCCTTCAAAAAATCTAAATTACTTGAAGCCGATAATAAAGAACTGCTAGAAGAAAAGAAACAATTAAATTATCAAATGGAAACTCTAAGGCGGGAGATAGCAAGTGCCCTTCATGATCGGGACAAAGCACTGAAGGAGTGCAACGATCTGAGGGAAAAATTTGGAGAATATAACGCATCTAAAGAAGATAACCGAGATTTAATCAAAAGCAGACTGGATAGTATCACATTTTTAGGAGAAAATTCAACAAGAAAAGAGGTGCAAGCTGATTCGCGTAGTTTAAGTCAAAGACAAAGATTAGATAATTTAGATCAAGCTAATCAAGAACTAGAATCTCTAAGGAAAAGTTTGGATAAGGCACAAACTGAGTTATTGGAAGCTATTCAAGAAGCAGAAGTCTCCAAAGGCAGAAGAGACTGGGCTTTTTCGGAAAGAGATAAAATTGTTTTAGAGCGTGAGAGTATCAGGACGTTATGTGATAATATGAGAAAAGAACGTGATCGTGCCGTTTCGGAACTTGCAGAAGCTCTTAGGGAGTCTGATGCTATCAAAAAACAACGAAATGAATTAGTGAAAGAGGTCAAAATGTTAAAGGAAGCTTTGGAGGTTCATATGGAAAAAGAAGCTCAATTTAATCAGTTTCGTGGTTTAGAACATAACAATTCGCATGACAGTGCAATTGACAGTGATATGCAGGTAAGTCTATTACTGAAATTTTACAAAATAATTTGAATTTTATTGTGTTGATTTAGCATGTTCATTTATTTTACAAATAAAATTCTTATTTTAGGAGTGGGAGACAGAAATTTTGGAAATGGATCTTTCGGGTTTATCCAGTGACATTGATCTTGGAATTGAATTAATTGGAGGTCGCGAGGATCCTCAGTATCAAAATGACAGTGGAATTTATGTGGCATCTATTATGAAGGGTTCAGTGGCAGAGGGAAAGTTAAGAGTGCACGATTGTATTTCACGAGTGAATAATTTAGACTGTACATCGGTTTCGAAAAGAATGGTTATGGAGACATTAAGATCTAGTCTTCCAGTGGCTCATATGGTAATAAAAAGACGGAGATCTCCGGCATGGTCGTCACAAAATTCAAGGAGTTTACAAAACGTTGTTCGAACTCCTCTTAATTTCCAAAACAATTCAAGAGTTGCTAGATGGATTTACACCGCTCGATTAGCTTCTGGATGTCACGGTTTAACTTTAGAGTCAGGAGTTTACATTGGGAAAATTAGTGAAGGAAGTTTGGCTGCGAAGGATAATAGTTTGGTTGTCGGTGATCGAGTTTTAAGTGTAAGTCACTAATAAATATATTCAATACTTTGTAAAATTATTTCAATACTTTGAATTAACTTGAAATTCTTAAATTCTGATCTTGGAAGTTATAAACTTTAAATTAACAAATTATTTTTTTTATTTTTAGATTAATAATAAATCTATGGACAGTCTGGATAGTATTCATGAAGCAATGTCGGTTCTTAATGACGATAGAAGTGATATTATCACCATAACAACTTTAAAAACGAGTTATTTAGATCCTGATTGTTCTACAAATGTTTTCTTGCCTACACAAAGATATAAGAAAGAAAATCGAAGTTCTCAGACTGACCATCATGACTTTATGCATAGTAATATTGATCGTAGATATTTATCTCCTGATTATCGTTTAAATAAAAGTGGAAGTCAAGAAAAGAACAGTGGAGCTTGGCTAAGAGAAAAATTAGATATGGTTCGAGGGCGACGCCATTTAAAAGATCGAAGTAGAATTGAAGAAAAGAAAAAGTACCGGAACAGTTCTCCAAATACATTAGATCTTAGCAATACATTTGAACATGAGCAAGCAATTGCCGAACTGGATTTGGTCATTGATAGTTATCATGGTGACAATAAAAATAAATCAAAATGTAACAGTAGACACGAAAGCGAAATGTCTGTTCAAGAAAAAAACGGTGGCACTTGGCCTAAAGTTAGAGCAACGAATGTCTTGCAAAATGCTACGGGCACAATTGTAGAACGAAAAAAGGAAAGACCGCCTTTAAGTTTACTTTTAACCGATCACAACAATCCAGTACAAAATTATTGTTGTTCAAACAACCCTAACAGAAATTCGACTCCAATTCCGCTTTCGGTTGCTCAAAATTTAAACAGACACACTATGTTTAAAAGTATGGATAACAGTTCACAATTTCCTAAAAATTTTAGTACGGTTAATGATTCGTTCGAAAAGTTAAGATCGAATAAGATGTCACAGTTCGAATCATCACGAGAAGCCAACAATCGCCTTAGTATTAATTCCGACAATAGCTTGGATTTTCCTGTCAGTAAACCAATGCTTATTAGCGAAGATTATTTAAATTTTTATAGAAAGAACAAAACAGGTGGAATAAAATATAATTCGGATTCAGAACGCGATAGCAATTTGAGCCACGATTTACCGATCTGTAGTGCACCAAATTCTCACACTCGAATTCATTCACAACTCTTTGGTCCACATCCTCGAATACCATTTCCCTTTCATCCTCACCCTCACCCACATTTAACTTCATCACCTGTCAATTATACCAGCAGTAATTCAAGAGAAAGTTTTTGCTTTGAACCACCTTACTCCTCTTTTCACTCACATAGTCCTTCGGTAGATGTGAACTATTCAAAAAAACTCGGCATGAGCAACATTCCACCTCATTCTCACGTGCCTTACCGCGATTCCGATATGATTCCAATTAATTACACTCCCGGATACGAAGGAGGAACATTTCCACGTAAAAAGGAAAATCCTAGGTTTAGAATTCCTTCTAATCCCAGCGTTACATCAAAAAATTCAACCGGAAAAATAAGTACTGGTAGTATTGAACGTACGTCAGAACGTGGGAGTCCCATGCCTATTTTTCAAGTTGAAGTTTTAAGTCCAGGCAATCGTGACAAGCGGAACAGCGTGCCGGATTACTGTTGGCCTCAAAAACCTCTACCTGGTGAATTGAGGCGAGTTCACATTGATAAATCAAACGAACCTTTAGGAATCCAAATTAATTGTCCTGAGAGTGGAGGAATTTTTGTTTCGACAGTTAATGTTAACAGTTTGGCTAGTCGGGTGGGTTTGCAGATTGGAGATCAGTTGTTAGAAGTTTGTGGTATCAATATGAGAAACGCTACATATAATTTAGCAGCTAGTGTATTGCGGCAGTGTGGAAATTCGATCACGATGCTTGTACAATACAGTCCTGATAGTAAGTAAATTTGAAATAACGTATTTTAGTTTATTTTGAATATTTTAATTTAGAATACAACGAATTACAAGATTCGGGTTCTTGTAGTGGATCAAGTTCAAATGATGAAGGAGATGGAGAGCCAACGCCTTGTAATACTCCCAAAGGCGTAAGAAAGTCGCACCCGAACTCTCACACTCTTCCTTTAACTAGTCTCGGTAACCAAAACACTTTAAATCGTAATTCTCAAACACCATCTACTTTACAACGGCAAAGTAGTAAACAGTAAGTGCCTTTCATAACATCGAACAATCTCACAATTAATTACACGGTTTTTAGAAACGAAAACGAACCTCGTTATTTGTATTTAGAAACTATGAAGACGTCAAATTTGGGTATTTCTTTGGTGGGTGGAAATGCAGTTGGAATATTTATACATTCGGTTCACACAGATTCGCTGGCTTATCAAGCCGGACTTAGAACAGGTGATCAAATTTTAGAATTTAATGGCAGCGATTTGAGGCAAGCAACTGCCGAAGAAGCAGCATACGAATTAGCTAAACCAGCAAATAAAGTAGCTGTATTGGCCCACTACAGAATTGACCGTAAGTTTTTTAATTTTCAATTCTTTCTCGTAATGTTATAACTTACATGTGTTATAGGTTACAATGAAATTAAGGAAAAACCTGGTGATTCGTTCTATGTTAGGTGTTTGTTTGGTCGTAGTGTTACAGAATTAACTGAAGCAAATCAATTGAGTTTTAAGAAGGATGACATTTTGTACATTGATAATACAATGTATAATGGGGCTCCTGGTTCGTGGAGAGCTTGGAGAGTTGATTGTGAAACACATAGGCAACAATGCGGTATAATTCCAAGCAAATATAAGTGAGTAATATTCTAATAATTTATTATTTTTGATTGGTATAGCGATTGCATAATATTATTCTGTTTTGTATGTTGCATGATTTTTATTAAAAGTTAACTAGTATGAATCACATATCGTTCAGAGGTTGCAAGATGTAATAAATTTTGGGAGTTATTAGTGGGTTGTTCCATAGGAAATCATCCCATGCTGGTCGCTCAATTATTTTACAAAAATTTTAAATTAATATATTGTTGTCTATAAATCGCTAAGAAAACCACAAATAAAATTTTTTTGGATCTTCCATTTGTCCTTAGCGGCAATTTTTCTTTTTCAATGCGTCTTCTGTGGTCGGATACAAAAATAAAACTGCTTTTTCTTTAAAACTTACTTTAACATTCAAATCCTTCAATTTGTGAAGGCATTTTTCAGTGCTGGAACGGCAGAAGAACTGAAGTAAATAAAATATTCTGGAATTTGTCTAAAGTTTACGAAAGTTTTCCTCTAGATTTGGATTTATATTTGTATCGTACACAGTTTATTATTACTAACCACCACCTAGTCCTGTCTAAAGGTGCGATTTTAATTTTAAGGACTGCTTCAAAACTTCATTTATAGCTTCGTTATAGATACAGTAATGATTTTTTTAAAAGAGGAGAATTTTTGCAGATCATGATATAATTTTTAACCGGTTTTTATAACGGATTAATATTTTGATTATGTTAATTAGCGATTTTATATCAAAAACGCGCAATTAATGAAAATTTAATTCGTTTTCTTGTTTCACTCTACCAAAAGGTGGGGTCAGAATTAGGGCTGGGCAGGGGCGGATGGGCTCAAAATTTCCCGATGGGCCGTCAGTCAATGGAACCGTGGGCCGTTAATAAAATAAAAATTTTGTTTGCAGCGCTGTTTTGGACCGTGACAATTACATTTTCGGGCCGCCAGCTGCTAATTTCCCGGTAGATTTTTGATAGCCCATCCGCCCCTGGGGCTGGGCGATATCCAAATATTGATAATTAAAAAATATTGATATTTGTCGTTAATTCTTGGAGTGTATAATATTTTTTGATAATAATTATCGGAGTATCGATTAATCGATAGAAAATCCCAGCCCTACTCAGAACTTTTAATGTATAATGGATTCAAGGTGCATTCACATTTTTCAGTTTCATTGCCGCTCTGTGTACCTGTAAACAAATATTATATATTTGAATTGATTATTCTATTTTTTAATATACTCTATGATTAAACGTCACAGACATAAACTAACTTTTTATCCTGAAAACTACGTTCAGTAGATGGCGTTACTGTTAGAAACTACCTAGTCAAGTTATGATGATTGCTGCAGATAAGCGAGCAAAAAAAAACGAAAAAATCAAGATCATACTTCACAGGATCATTTCTGTAGTATATCTTCACATACTCAGTATTCATTTATTGAGTAGTAGCAACCATGATGAGGAGTTGAAACTTCACATTCTGAGCGTGAGGCTGATCAAAGATGTTCAAATATGACCACCTGAGATCAACGATGATCGTTCGTCTTTCAGTCTATCTGAAAGATTTGAATGTGGGGTATTCTGAGTGGTTTTTCAATTTTAAATAAAAATAATTTACAAGGTATGCTTTGACATTATTTGTCATTTAAAATTTGTCTTTTACCAAAGACATGTCGATCCCTCTGGTTGGTTTAATTTTTAATTAATAAGGAATCTAGGAATCACTGCTTATGTGATCAGCGCATCACCCCTGGTGGAAAAAAACACGGAGGGATTCTGTACCCCCAATTTTGGCACAGCAATTTTAGATTAAAAGGAAAGAGATATAGTCCCCCAGCACTCAAGACTACCCTGTACACCACATTTGTTGCAAGAATTTAAGGTTACAGATACTCTATATTTAACACGTTAACTTTTTATTTGGGTATACCTGTGAGCCAACGTGTTAATATGAGTCTCATATATTAACGATTTATTTAATTTATTAATTAAATTTAAAAAATTTTAATTAAATTGTAGGTTGGAGATATAAAAAAGTTCTTGCATGTTCCCCTTGTTAGTAAATTTTAATTTTTTAAAAACACGGAGTACTTATTTACTAATAAAATATTTGATTGTTAGAGTTGAAGAAGAGTTATTATTGAAACGCAGCACCGGAGATTTAGAAAGCAGAGGTTCGACCACTGCACGTAGAAGTTTTTTTAGAAGAAAGAAACATCAAAGAAGCAGTTCAAGGGATTCTAAAGAACTCGCCACTTTTTGCAATGTTTCATCAGGATGGTATTCCGATAATGGCACGTTACACGAAGATTTATCTCTTGCTTCATACCAACGTGTAGAGAAATTAGATTGTACGTTCATTTTCATCAATTTTTATTTATTAAATTTATTAATAATGTTGTTTTAGATCCTGAATTTCGACCTGTGTTGGTTTTAGGACCATTAAGTGAATGCGTAGTTGATAAATTAGTGACTGATTTTCCTGGTAAATTCCAAAAAGTTTCACATGAGGTGCGCCACTGTTCACAAGCTGCCTTAGATCAAGAGTTGGCCGATAATCTCATTATAGATTACAGAAGAAAAGGAAATTATTTTGAGTGCACCACTGTCTCAGCTATCAGATCTGTTTGTAATTCGGTGAGTTTATATTTTAATCTGTGCTCTTTTTTTGATTAAATAACTTTTGAATTGTTCTAGAATTTACATTGCATGTTAGACATTTCAATTTCATCAGTCGAAAAGCTTCTCATGCATCAAATCGGCCCTATAGTGTTGCTAATAAAATTCAAAAGCACAAAACAAATTAAAGAGGTGAAAGACACTCGTTATCCGTTAGATAAGCTATCTGGTAAAGCAGCTAAGGAAATGTATGAGCATGGATTAAAGCTGGAAGCCGAATACAGACATCAAATTACAAGTAAGTTTTTTTTATAGTTTGTTTCAATCCTGATACTGAAGCATTTAAATTATATAGATATAATTCCGGCCGGAGTTAACATTGCCTACATGTGTACCCAAGTCAAAGCAGCCATTGAAGCTGAACACAAGAAATGTCAATGGATACCAGTTCAGTAAATTTTTATTTAGGGATTTGTTTTAATTCAACGAATCTTCCAAGTCTTCCAATTATAAAAGATAGGTAATTTACACAAGACTGCCGAGTAGAGTCTGAATTTTTTGATGCAAATCAAAAACGAAAATGAATACCAACTTTTTATAACGAAATCTTTTAGACAACTTTACAATTTGAAATTAATTCAACCTTGAATAAAAGTTACTAAAGTGCTAGTATGAAAACCAAATGAAATTGATATTATTTTTAAGTTTTTGTTATTAATTTGCTATTTTTTCTCTTCAAAAAAACAAGGTGATCTTATTTGTTTCTTAATTATTATTTATTGTATTTCTATAAAACAGAGTATGTATGTAGATATGTTTTTAATTACATTAACATTTTATGAGAATGTATATAATTCAGTGATTTGCAATTTTAAATAACCGGTTTCAAATAATTATTCATTTCACAATTTATTAAAAATGTATAAGGGATGGTCTGAATAAATATTATACTTTATGAGTTAAATATTTAAATATTTTATTTTGTATTTCTTTAGCAGGTGATTTGTACATTATGTTATATTATACTGTGATTATTCTGATGGCTTTGGCCTTTTTCTTATAAAATAAATTAATTATCTTAAATTATTTCTTTTTATTAATTGATTGTTGAACAATAATATATCAACACTGTCTTATGACTGTGGTCACAATAGCCCACAGTGCTGCATAGTATAGTGCAGTCCTAACAAATTAGTCTGGTTTAAAATGTTTAAATGCTAAAGCAATGGATTGATTGTTTTTCTTTTTAATGAATATATCACCTTTAGATAAAGCATACTTAGCTTTGTGGTAAATTCATACGCCCATGTGCGGCGTGCACAGAGTATCTATGACCCTTGAATTACAAGAAATAAATTAAGGGCTCATGTGCGGCTTACACAGTGTATTTATGATCCTTACAAGAAAAATAATTTTTCAAAAAATACTGCATCTCGTTAACTCATGCGCATCACTCCCACTTGAGTTTTGAAGAACTAATTTTAACCAAAATCTAATCAATTCTAAGTCTCAATATGAAAGTAACTAATAAGAAATTTGGTTAAGAAGGGCATTTTTTCAGGGCCTTTTTAATTTAATCAACAGATGGCGCCTACTTAAATATTTTTATAAAATAAGAGGAATTTGCTATATTTAAAATATAGCAAATTCGTTGAGATAATACTATTCTATAAACAATATTTTTGATCTTAAGCTATTTTGAGTTCGTAATATTTATTTATAAAACCACAATTCATAATTAAAGTTTAATTATCTTTTTTTGTAAGTGAGTGTGTTTTGACATACTCAATACGAACTCAAAACAGCTTAAGATCAAGAATATTGTTTATAGAATAGTATTATCTCAACGAATTTGCTATATTTTAAATATAGCAAATTCCTCTTATTTTATAAAAATATTTAAGTAGGCGCCATCTGTTGACTAAATTAAAAGGGCCCTGAAAAAAATGCCCCTCTTAAGAAATTTTTATTGGTTTGGGCGCTAGAATACGCACAGATATTTCTTGATGTTTGGTTTCTTTCAACTTATTTGACTTTAAGGACTGTAAATATGTATGGTAAATAAAAAAAAAACATTTTTTTTTAAATTAAGGCAGTTAAAAGCCGCTAAAAATGAGAACCACTGGCTGGATACCCGTCCGTGGACGAGCTTTTTAGTTAGTTTAAAATAATAAAATTAAATTTTGGCGTACATATCGATGGTCTAGCGTGCAAATGTGTTAAGTACCAAATATGGATTAAATGAGTTAAGTACATTAGTGGAGTCTAGCATTTCTACACTTTCAATGCTAGCAATTGTGTTAAGTAATATTTGAATATTATACCAGTATATTTTTATTTATTTATGTATTAATTACTTTATAAATTAATATAATTTAATTAAAAAATTAAATTAAACATTTTTTCTCATTAGGGAAAAGCTTTTTAATATTGTATAAGTTCTCGATTCAATATCTCCCACGTCTCTTTCAAAAATTACCAATAAGTCGACTTTAAGTAAAATTTAAAAAATAATAATAAAAAATTTATTTCTTAGGATTTTAAAAAATTAATATAACAAGGATTTTACAATAAGTATAATAAATTAGTGTTAATATGAACTAATAAGATATTATAATTTTGACACCAAATTTTATGCAAAAAAATTTTGGAAGGGAAGTTATTGTAATAGGCAATTTAAAAATTATGTCTACTAATACTAAAAATATATTAATCTATATACTTAACAACAAATAAATACTAACACGAGCCTTTATTATTTTACACAATAACGAAATAGCAATAAGTTCATCCATCATCAAATAAACTTTGACTTTTTGCAAATATCCAACTGGGCATATCGTTTATATCATTTTCACCTAATCTATTTCTTGGACTTCTCGACGTTACACGAAAATCTGGAATATTATAACATTTACAAACGCAACACGATGGAAAACGAAACCAATCTGAAAATATTCCTCTGCACTCATTATTTGGATCGTAGGCCAGCAAACGATGTAACCGATACTGCTGTTCGCATCGACATCCTTCTCGGCAATACATTTGACGGTGTTCATAGGTACATTTTTCCCAATGGACGTACTGTTCAAATGGATATAAATTTAAGAGAGCCAAAACTTCGCCACGTGTATTGTTCGCCCAAAACGGTGCGACTACTTCTTCTTTTACTGGACAAGCATTACTGAAATAAATAATCTCATATAAGTAAAAATAGTTTAAATTACAATATACAAGTGCGTGTGTACAAATGGCGACTTAGAGCCAAACTACACGAGCGTTGTTTCCGTCGCGTATTTATCGTCGCGTATTCTCCGCCGTGTTGAAAACTACACGTTTAAATGGAGCAAACTACACGAGCATAATACACGTTGTGTGGTTTTCAATACGGCGGAGAATACGCGACGATAAATACGCGACGGAAATAACGCTCGTGTAGTTTGGCTCTTAGATAGCAAATAAAAAAGAAAAAATAATACTATAGGAGTAACTTGCTAAATTTTGTTGTGGAGTTGCTATTTTGTTAAAGGTAAATATTTTAATTTATTGAATCATTCTAAATCATCAGTAAAATCGTAATCAATTAAGAGGTGAAATATTAGAAAGACATAAAAAAGGTTCTATTTTTTTTAGAAATGTTGGGTTAAATTGTAACTGCATTTACTTTAGTCATTTAAGAAATTAAGGCTGGAAATTTTAAAATTATTTGCAATAATATTACAGGTGTTAATACTTACACTCCTTTCAGTTTAAAATTTATTTCATCAGTAGTTTTCTTCGACGGTTCTTCCATGTCTTGAAATAAAACTTCACCTGTGACGGTTTTTCTCTTTTGAACAGGTTCTGTTGTCATTTCTTCGGTTACTTTTTCAGTTGAAGTTAAGTATTCCGTAGTCGATTCTTCTGTCGTGGCGGTTTCAGTAGCATTTTCCATACTATCGGTGGTATTTTCATACGGTAAAGTATTTGTATTTATATTAAAGTTTTCGTTAGTTGTTTCGTTACGAAACTCTAAAACAGCCGCCCTGGGGGTCGTAACTGGTCGAAAATGTGGCATGTAGAGCTTTGTTTTATAAGTTGCTTGTTCGGAATAAATAAATTTGGCGTTTAAAAACTCGCCCAATTTTGGATCATCATTGAGTAATCTTGGTGAAGTTTCGTCTTTTTCGTCAGTTCGGTACCATTCTTTTTTGACAAAATGATTTGGGTTTATGTACTTTTCGTGCAGTTTGTTATTTTCAAAACTGTTTTCTAATTCTGCTTGCAAGACGGCTATGTGACTTTGTTCTCCATACATTCGTTTCATCAATCCTTGGTTTTCTCCGACAAAGCGTTTAACAGCGTGCCATGGGTAACCAGTTCCTGCGGTAATGCAGTAACTTTCATGATTTAAATCGCATGGTGGTATAAATTTTCTTCCTTTACGAGGCTTTCCACATGCATCTTGATCTGACCCAGAGTCGTAACCGTAAGAAAATACATTTGAAAAGTACATCTGAAATAATAAGATAAATTAGAATTTTATCAATTTGGAATAGGTATATAGTCAACATATGTTTGAAATCACCAAAAAATGCTCAAAATATTTTGTAGAACCAAGACGATAACACCGTCGGATGTTGATGGCATAATGTGACAAAAAATAAGCAAAATTAAATTTCATATTTGGAAAATTTTTCGTGCATTTTGCGGTATTTCTAATATACAGATAATTAGGGGTATTATGTATCACCAACGTTATCATAAAGGTGACCGTTATAACATATTTCAGTAAATCGTATCGATTTCATTGGTAGGATTTACCAAAAAACTTTATTTTATGTCATAACTGTCACCTTTATGATAACGTTGGTGATACATAATACCCCTGATAGTTTTATTTCAGCAATTAAAAGGTGCTATCGCTAGATACATTAAGTTTTATTTATAATAATGTTACAAAGTAGTATTCTTAAATTCCGTTATTTGAAACTCCATAACAAACTATTTTAAAATAAAACGCTATAAAGCAAAATCTATAACGGGTATTACACACGAAACGAAAACATGATGGAAGAAGTAAATCCAAATTGGCAAGACATCGTGAAAGCAATAGTGAGGTGCACATGCACTACCCACTGACCCACTTCACGTTCTATTATTTACATACAAGGCCAAGGATATTTGTTTTGCAAACAAATTAGAATAATTAAATTTTTCCAAAAATAACTACTGAGATACTTATTTTAAAAATTCAAAATGGTATGGAAAATATTGAAAAACAAGTTGATACCAAAAGTATTTTTATTGTGAAAGAAGTCAATGTACCTACGATTAAAATTTCCTTGATTTTGAACTCATAATGATCTAGTCATTAAAAAATAATTTAAATGAAGGTCAACAAGAACTTTCGTTTCTTCAATCAACTTTGATTGCATGTTTAATCAATAAATTTTTGATATGAAAATTTAGGTAGAATATAAATTTCCAGAATGCTTTCAAAAATTTTATACATGATGCTTTAATTTTTCAAAATAGTAAAATTTAATTAATCAGATATTTATTTGGAACCCCCAAATGCTTGATTTTATAAATAGGCGTTTTTTGTTCAACTCTTAAATTTTGAAATCATTTTATAAATTTTCAAAAAAACTTTTTTTATTAAATTTAAAATATTTTTGTTACAGTTAATTTAAAGTACCTACGTCAATTCAAATTTTTCAAAAACCGTTATTGAAGCGATGGTGGTATAAATTATTACCACACTAATAATTTTTCTAAATTAAGTCATTAAGTTTTAACATATTACCTAGTTTTTAAATTAAATTGAAAGATTAATAATTAAATTAAAATATAATAAGTTGTTGGTAAAAATGACATTCATTAGAAATCGTCGTTCTTTAATTGGTATGTGATTTATTTTTTGAAAAACAAATTACGCAAGAGAAATTAGAGAATTTTAAAAATTTAATAGAAAGTTATAAGATCAAGTACAAGTATTTTATTTTATTTTTTAAATTTAATAATTTTATCAAATTTAATTTAATTTCCGAGGAAATCATTTTAGAATCTAGATAATGCAAGACCAAAAGTGGTAAGTCAGTAGTTATTAGTGGCCGAACGTAAGTATTTAAGAACGTATACCTACAAACATAACGTGAAATCAGAAGTACGCCACAAAGAATTTGGTAACATTTGAGAATCAATGCTAAGAATTATTTTATGCTTGTAATTTGTTGTTTGACTTGACAATTAACGTACCCACCAATCAATCAATTTTATTATTATTTACTGAAATTATTCACAAACATCTTCCATTAGCCACCACTTCTAATATATCAGTATCACTAAAGATTTTTTCAATAAGTTAAATGATTTCTTGATGCCGGTACTCCGGAAATAATAAAAAATGAAATTTAGAGCAAACAAGTTATAATCACGCATAAAAATATAAATAAAACCTATAAAAGTTGGCAATATAAAAATATTCTGCGGGTTGTTATTTTATGATTCCAATTTAAATACATGTCCAATAGTGTGACATAAATAATTACCCTATATGGGTCAATTATAGTAATGGGGTACTTACAATTGACTTTGTTTGAATACAAATACCATTACATGTAGAAATACTTCAACATTAAATTTTACTAATTTTTAGTGCCTATATTCATAATGAACTTGTAGTGTAGCAATCGCCCCTATTTATTTTTAATATTCAGCTACGTGGATGAGATGTTTCGGCAAAAGATTGTCAAAACCTAATATATTCGTATAGTCTCCGTGCTTTGGAAGGCACATTAAGCCGGTGGTCCTCCTGGGTTCATTAACATAAAAGCCAGGGTTACAGGTACATCTAGAGGGCAGTCTAGCAAGCTACCTATCGGATGTTAAACAATTATAAGTTCCAAGGACCTTTGTTATTAAGTACACCTATGCTTGAAGCAGATGATAGAACAATATAGTCATAATTAGAAGTCAGAAGAAGAATAAGAAAGTAATAATTTATTATAAAAGTGTTCTTGCAAAATTGTTATAAATTCTTTATTAAATTATTATAAATAATTTAAATTAACTTATTAATTTCCTACTTTACTAAATTCAGTTGTTTTTATTTATAAAAGTCTGTGTTTATTTCATCCAACGTTTCCGGAAACGATATACATAAAGAAAAACCATCGTAAATTAAAGTATCATTTTATTGCATCGAAATCAACAGCACAAACTTCGATTTATTATATTGGTTCTCAACAGTAAATTAAGAAAATTAATCCCCAAAACCTCGAATTACTAGATTGGCAGCAACAGTGACATAATAAAAATTAAAAAAATTTCCGAATTTTTAGAGTAAAATTAACATAAAATTTTGGAGCATAATAAAATCAAGAGCAAAATGTCTAATTTTTAATATTTTTTATTCAAACCAAAATTCTTGAATTTAAAAGAAAAACGCAGACTTTACAACGATTACTATTATAAAAGAAAATTATTTAAATATTTCTGACCGTTTTTAGGAAATTTAAATGTAGTTGCGGCTCGTTTCTTAGTGAGCATCAGTCTCAATGCCCAAGTGATGGTTAACACTTGGAACTAAAAAGCAGCTATGATAGAATGAGAATTAAACGACTAAGTTTCCAAAACTCAATACTCCCTATTAAAAAATCAATCCTATTTATACAAAAATATATACCTATGTACATAGTAAACAACTTAAGCAAGGTTAGTATTTTAAAGTTAATTGCAGATTTGCTTTGACTGCATTTTGCAAGTTCATTTTGATCTATATGATTAGGACTTATGCATTTAGACTTCTGACACTAAATCATGGTAGAGATGTGGCCGTTTTGTGTGCATGAAAAGTGAAGGGAGAACTTAATAGTGCTGTCATGTAAATAAAGCAAACAGATTTTTGTTTCTGCACATATATGTACATCACTGCTGTGAGAAAGCGTCAAACTATAAATTGTCATAAATTCTACGTTGAAAATGTTGATTACAAAATATAAGACAAAAATATGATTTTGTTTCCAAATTATGTTTCATTTTAAACAGTGATTGATAGAAAAGTATAAATTATAAGTTACAAAAATTGTTCTAAACAATACAAAATTTTAGTTTTTCATATAGTAATCTTTTAATTACCAATTTTTTCAAGTAATTTTGTAATTCTATTTAATATTTTAGTGTTATTTTAAATATACATTTCTTAATTTTGTTATTAAATTCCGTTTACTAGAGATCAAAAGTAAAACAAATAATATGCAACAAACTAGAAACTTCTAAAGAAAAATAAATAATAAGTAATAAAAACATAATTTTTTCTACTCCCATAAACTAATATAATGTAGTTTTTATTCGTCACTCTGTATATAAGTAAATTAAAGGGATTATTAAAATTTTAATTTTAGACTTTTATTTTTTCAAGAGAGGAAAAAGACTACATACAATTTTTCAACTTTTAGTTTTGCCGCACGGATGAAGTTAAAATGATTTCAAAAACGGTAATTATTTCTTGAGGTAAGAAGGAAAATATATATGTCATTTATTTTTTGGAGGTGTCGCAAATCTTGTCGACTGAGGTTTGAGAACTATTGCATTATTGTAAGCATAATTGTTCAAGAAGATTGTGAAAATTCCATATATTTTTTCTTAATGGATTATGATTTATTGTATATAATACGCCGGCTGTGTAGCAAGTGGCACCGTCCTGCTGAAACCATATGTCGTCTACAGCATAACATCTCATTCAGGCCATAAAAATTTTATACTTGTGTGACTGTAACGAACACTATTTACTGTAATTACTTGACCATCCTCGTTTTTAATGACTCCGCCAGTCCAGAAAGCGTATCAAATTACAACTTTTTGTGCATGCATCTGTTTGTGGATAATTTCTTTTGGATTTTCATCTGACCAAATGTGACAGTTTTGCTTATTAACAAAACCACAGATATAAATATGTTTTTCGTCGCTGAAGATAATTTTCTACAAAAGTTCCTTCATATTTATAATGAAATTTTACAATAAATCAGTGTTGTTCGATTGTATACCCCATCATAACTAAAATTGTAATGTATCCATAAAAAAGATAAACAAAATAACAGCTGTATATTTGATAGGCTAAAAATAGAGCAACATTTACAATCCATCTTGCCATTTAAACTGTTGAACACCCTTTATTTTACATAAGCTTTAATCTCTTGTTAATGAGATATATAATTTGAAGCCCAAGAGCAAATTTATATTTTTATTCCAATTACATTTTTTTATGCAAATATTAAATTCAGATAGTCTTGACAACAGCGAAACTATCATTTACATTAGTAATATTGAGGTTATAAGTAAAATATTTAAGTTGAGTTGTAAGGTAAAATATAATATCAAATGGTTTTGCCTTTTTGCTTTTTAAAATGAATCTACAACATTTCTGACCTTCTTCACGAAATAGGAATGGTATGCGACTTATTAAATATAATATTAAATACAAAAGTTTTAAAATTAACAATTAAATATAAACATAGATAGGTTCCGCCAACTGAAGTTTCGGGAGAGTTTGAAAACCTAACCCACTATCCATACTTGTATTATTCGGTTTTTGTAACGCTCTACGACGCGACGTCTTCTAATTTCCAAACATCGCTAAGCGGCGTTTGGTTTTGTAAGCATTTTACATTTTTTATCTACGACGAGGAGCCAGCTCGACGTAGAACCCCCAACCTGGAGAACCAGCGAGATGGCCAGAATGAAGTTGTAACTTCACTCGGATTTGAACCATGTATTGAGCGTTCTTAGTCAACTCGCTTGACTATTACTCTCCGACCGTCTCTACTATCCATACTTAATTCAATTTTTCACTATGTAGATTGTTTGCATAATTATAATTGATAATTCAATTACAAAATTGAAAATATTTGCTTTGACCCATTTTTATACCTAATTTTCCCTACATTTATTTATTGATATTTATTTTAAATTCCAGCAATTTTGGTTGTTTAAAATGTTAATTGACTGTAATTATTTATTTAGTGTAACAGGGGTGTATGCAAATTGGATTGCATAACCTAAAATTGTACAAAAAAATTAAATTTTAATGCCGTTTCAGAAAGAAGTTTAACCTAACCAATATTTTTTTATCGAGACTGCGTTAATTTATTTATTGCTTAGTTGTCGGTGATTACTATTGTTCTTAATAATGCCATACCATTAATTTAAGCGTGGGTTAATCATAGCGTGGAAACACGAACATAATATACTATTTTTTAACAATTTCATAAGCAACACATCATCTGCAGTAAAAATTTGCTATTCAATGTAGCTCTGTATTACGGATTTAATTATTAGCTGTTGTTCAGCTAGGAAGAACAAACAGAGATGCTTTGTAGATGCAATATTTTGCCTCTGAAGCTTTAAGTGAGTATCTCCATTGTTCTTCTTCTTTTTGTACTAAACATAGTGCAGTGCGTAGGCCCGTAGGCAACGAACTTTATTGATTTATTATGACGATGATTATTAGAAAAATATAATCACTGGAATAATCTTTCACATGGCCCACAGATTGACCTTAGACTTTATACCTATAAGTGAGTTTTTCACGTGGTTAGTCATTTTTGGACTATTGATGTGTGATGTATAGAGCTGGGATTTATATGCACAAAAAATTTTAAAATATGCTCATATACAGTGTGTTCACGAAAAGTGGTAAGAGTGAATAATTCTTAAATATTACTAGATACAAAAAAAAAGTTTAAATAGTTTTTTTATTCAACTCCAAATTTTCTATTGGAAACTGTCAAAGTATATTTTTTATACTTCAAATTCAACCGGAAGTAAACATACAATTTTTTTTTCAAATGGCAACATGTCCTTTTTTCAACATTTTTGTAATCTGCAATTTTTTCTCTATAAATACATATAAAATTTTCATAAAGTTACATAAGAAAAAATTCGAGAAAACACAAGATTTAAACAAACAATAATAATGTACTGATTATTTACACATAGGTATGTAGAGTGCCATGAAAAACAAAACATCACAATACCGAAAACACAACATTTCATTTATCTGATAAATTTTTCAAAATTGCCACCGTTTTGTTCAAGATATGATTATAATTTTCGCAAAAGTTCTGGCGATTTGGTAGTAATTGATAGATGCTAAATTAATTTTGGTTTTTAAATTTTTTAAATTTAAAGATAGATTTGCCTAAACTACCATTTTTAAATGACTCAATAAAAACAGTCTAATGGTGTCATATCATAATAATGGTGTTTTGTTTTTCACAGCACTCTACATACGTAATTAATAAATTATTATTGTTTGTATAGATCTTGTGTTTTCTCGAATTTTTTCTTATGTAACCTTATGAAAATTTTATATGTATTTATAGAGAAAAAATTGCAGATTACAAAAATGTCAAAAAAGAGACATGTTGCCATTTGAAAAAAAATTGTATGTTTACTTCCGGTTGAATTTAAAGTATCAAAAAATATACTTTGACAGTTTCCAATAGAAAATTTGGAGTTGAATAAAAAACAATTTAAACTTTTTTTTGTATCTAGTAATATTTAAGAATTATTCACTGTTACCACTTTTCGTGAACACACTGTATATGCACGAATTTTCATAAAAATATGCAAGTTAAAATATGCAGTGAAATACGTCGATAAAAGTTCAAAATATGTAATAAAAAGCTAACTGTTTTTTACTTGATAATAAATGTTAATTACAATGTGTTTTTCCAAATTATCTAAAATAAAAGATTGTCTTTTGTCACTCAATATAAATTTGTATGTTGAGAAACTTCTTTCAACGTCGACTGATGTGATTGAAGCAAATTTGAATTTGCACATTTTTTGTGGTTTCATTGTTAGTGATTTACCTCTTAGTACATTTTAAATTTTTTTAAAAACCTTCAATCCTTCATTTTTTCTAATCACATCTGTAAAATTTTAGCCAATACGCGTCCCTACATATCCCCTTTTATCTGTCGAATCGAATTTTCAGTTTGATTCAGCAACTCAATGGAATCTACTAGTGTCATACCTTGGGTCTCAAGTGTTTTGATTGTCTTTGCAATAAAGACGTAATTTGATTTTATAAATGCTAGATCTTGAGGTAATTCTTGATTATCTAATGCAAATTTTGCCTCACGAATAGCAGCAGAATCATTTGGAAATTCAAAAATTAAATTTTTTATCTGAATGCTGAAGCTGATACATCGGAATTTTCATACTTTTGTAGTATATAATTTCACGAGTCAAAATAAATATATGCATAAATATGCTAACTTTACTAAAATATGAACCAAAAGGAGAAAATATGCAAAATATGCCTAAAAAATGTTGGCTCAAATTACTCTAATTTATGTGATTTGCAAAAATAACCAAAAATCGGCGTTCTCATATCAATAGGTAGAAATATGCATTTGCATATAATCCCACCTCTAGTGATGTACGTCACACCGCTGCCCTGGCATCCTAATTGTTCAATTTTTGTAACTGAAATTATGACTTTCTATCAAAATTTGACGACCAACACATTTGTTTTAATTTTTTTGCATATTAAATCCATCTGAAGAGCTTTAACAAAAGTGAAACAAAAGTCATAGATAATATCCTAAAATTTTTAATTTACAGTTAATTCAACTTTGTCAAAAATTTCGGAAGACTAGTGATCTTAAACACTCTGGCCGTCCTTCAAGAAGTCATTCAACACAAAACATCGAAACAGTTCGTGGGAGTGTTGTTGAGAGTCCTTCATTATTTTTAAAATATATTACTCAATAATGAAAACGCGTTGTTCTTTCGTGTAGCGGTCCATTTTTAATAACCCTGAACTGTCAGCTGCCACGCTGTCGTTTTTCCCGTTGGAAACACTTTACCGCCCAAGTGATGCAAAATTCAAATCCTGCGTGAATTTTGGGGCACCCTTTAATATATTATTTATTATACCTACTATTAAAATTCGTACAAAAAAATTTATAGGTATATGTAGTACCTACTTATAAAAAAGTAATTTTGTTTCTTCCAATTATTTGATATTCTTTCTTAATATCTATTATTAATAATTTATTTTAGTTCGGGAATAATTTAATACGAAAATTTTTAAAATTTTATTTTTATTTTTATTAAAACAATTTTAAATTTCAATGAAACAAAGCTATATGCGGTATTAATGCAATATTTCTTTTATTTGAAAGCTTATTTCTTGCGCTGTGGGTTAGGCTATGCTGGCTATTCAATAAATGTCTACCAGATGAGCGTTTGCATGAATAAATTTGTTGAGCTCAATTTTACATTAATTTTTTGCATAAAAAATCGTATGAATTTAGTTGTTCACTTCGTGAAAAGTTGCCATATACTGAGGATTTAATATAGTCCCATAGATAAAAGGCTAAAAGAGTTAAATCACAAGATCTTGATGGTGACAGTTCATCATGGACTCATTTCTTGAGATAATTTGTTCACCAAACTTTTCCTTTAATAAAGTCAATTGTTCTAGTTGCAGTGTGACATGTGGCACCAACCTGTTGAAACCACATCTCTTCCAAGTCAGTATCATCCAATCGATTTCAATGATTATTTGTTATTATCGAAAGATAACATTCTCCACTGATACGCTTCCAGCAGGAAATGCACGCTAAACCGTTAATTTTCTAATGCATTAGTTATACTATTCATAAAGTTTATTTTTAAATTACATGTTAATTTTGTGATGACCAAATACGGCAATTTTGCTTATTAACATAATATTATTTATTCGAAAAAGTAATGGAAAATTGGGTTCAATAAATTCATTCATGCAAACACTCACGGGTAGACATTTGAATGATCTTATATTGCTTAATTTGTGCCATTAAATAAGCTTTCAAATAAAAAAAACTACGTTGATTCCTCATATTATTTTTGTTTTATTTAAATTTTAAATTGGTGCCCTCTTAATGAAGGACCTTTTATAAACTGTAATAAATATTATGATATATGGTATTAAACTTATTACTTGATATGGTACTATAATGTAAATACATATTATTATATCGGTCTATTTATCTTTGAAATTTAAATTACAGTTCTATATTTAAAAATATTTTACTGTAGGTAACCGAATTTTTTTGCCCGGCGCCATGATGTCTGGCAGGTTACTCGTATTAATAATATATTAATCGACTTAATGCTGCTGTAATGTAACTTAAAATAATTTAATAATTTCAAGTTAAAAATGTAATTTGTTATTACTAATTATAATATAATAATGAATTAATCTTTTTAAATAAATAATTTTTGAACATGAACGCCACGATATTAAATAAAAAATATATAGAAAAGAAAGTAAACAAAAAGAAACAAGACAAAATAAGAAATGAAATGTAACGTTAAGAACAAAAATTACTAACAATTTAAAGGGGTACCGTTTTATAAGCTTGTTTATTTTTTGCATTTATTTTTAAAATGCATGGAAGATTTAATAATTGAATGTCATAGTTGCAAGTTGGCAAAATGAGGTTGAACATTTGTACATCATAAAATCCGAATGGATGATTTTAATATGCGATATTATCGAATACTTGTACATGCAATCTTCCCATAATTACACTAAAATTGATTTGTAACTTAAATGTTAAGAAAGATTAAGCAACGTTCACGAACTTATTAGTATGTGGGAACTTTACTTGAGTACCGTTGGATTTAGCTAAAGAGTCTGCAGTCTGGGTCGGTAGGTCTTGAGACTTCTTTCATTAATATCCAATTCATTCATCAGATAAGTATACAAGTATCATGTATATCCAGGTGTTAAAATGAATCATGATTTTAATCAACATTAAAAAAAATCTAATATTCTGCCTATAAGATTATCCATCTATCGGGGATTTCCTTTTTAATTTACATTAGCACAGTTTTACGTAGCCATAAAAAAATATTTAAATTTGATTAATTATTATAATACAAACATAATAAAAAATTTAAAATATAATAAAAAAAATATAAATTTGTGAGGTACCGTTCTTTCATCTATTTAAATAAGAATAAATTCAATAAAATGATCTTGCAAAATTTAGGCCAAAATAGTATTTTTTTGAAAATTGCGCAAAACTATTTAAAAAACTAAATGAAAATTGAAAAAAAGGAACTTACAAAAATAAGTAAAATTGTTATCATTTTCACTATCACCATTTCATAATCTACTTTTTCGAAAATCAGTCTTCCGAAATTCTTCCACAAACTGCACTAATTAATTTTTTCACAATACAACACTCAATTTTGATTGTTATGAACATTTTATTTCGGAGGGAAATTTAAAATAATCGGTTCCACTTGTTTCGGGAACGAATTTTCTACAGGAAAGTGCCAGTTAATGTCGACGTTCCGTCTCAAATTCAACTGAATAGTCTTCAATAGTGAGCCCTCCGTATTGACTGTTAAATGAGGTTTCTACTGTCAGTTGTTCTTAAGTACAAGAAAAAGTGTGCATATGTAGGCTATACAAAGATGGGCGCGAGGCTATATCGGTTCGCTGAAGAAGTCGGCCGTTTATGCTATTACTATACGAAGGCCGCAAGCAATCGATCAAACATCATTTTGTATTCACAAAATCACAATTTTTTATATTGATAACTCGTCGGTTTGGTGAAGAGTTCTAGCTAGGTATAACAGACGGCGCAAAATTTATTTTCCGGGGTGTGTAGGGCCCCTAATAACCAATTAAAAATAAATAACTGAATCAATAATTAATTTTAAGCACTTGTAAAGGTCAAAAATGATACATTTTTTGCGTTTAAGAAAATTGAACACCGAAGATTTGTAATTACTTGCAAATATTATATTAATAAGATAACACACAGCTGTAAAGTAAATACCGTTACTTAGTCGTGTCATTTATTAATATGTACCAATTTGGTATGATTTTATCTTCCTTTGATTTTTTTGTATTATAAATTGCCGTTTCTTCCACTGTAGGTGTTTAAAAAAGCGTTACCGATGAAGGTGAGAAAACGCCCACAATTTCATTAACGTTCCGTGACTTTCTCCATTAGCTCCACTTAATTTTTTATATTAATCACAATTTATTTAAAAAAAAACAGAAAATTGGTTAAAAATAATACCAAATTAAAATTTTTTTATTTTGGCGTGGTCGTTTAAACATAAAATTTTTAACGAAAAATTTTTTTAATGAAAATTAAACCGATACATTTTGCCAAGATCCACTTTTATACTTTCTCTTGTGCATTTTACAATAAGTAATTGAAATACGCTCGAAGTCCTCAATAAACCTACATTTATTACTTTGACTTGGATCATCTGGGTAGTAATTAAAATTATCGTTCCCTTCGAATAATTGAAGTTGTTGGACGAATCTATAATTCTATTTCCAATGGAGAAAAATACTGTTCCAAAACATAGTTTGTGTTATGACTGAGATTGACTACAAAACATTTTTTTATATGAAATGGAAGAATGTTAGAAAGTGCTGCTCATATATTAAGTTTGTCCTAAAATTTAATTATTACTGACGTCATACCCACCCCACATAATAATAATTGAGTTAGTTTATATTATATTTCCTCCAATAATAAAAAATTTATGACACTAATTCAATAAATTATTTAACTTTCTTTTTCGTACATATCTAAGTTGATCTTGCTTTGAAAAATGTTTCAATGGTTATGATAATTTTTCTGAGGTATTTTGATGGATTGCAATCACATTCTTGAATTTTCTATGATCCAATAAAATGAAAGTTTAAGGGCCGATCTTTTCATGTTTTTTAAAGGTCAAGTAGTTACTTGACGATTATTTTACTTGAGATTTTTGATGGTTGAGTAAAATAGTTGGGTTTTTCGGTTGCATTTTATGCTACTAGTATGCCAACTTTATCATGCTAATAACTTTACCAGCCAGTAAGCTGCTTTAGAAGGCTAAAAAACTAAAGTAAAGAAATCGTCAAGTAACTACTTGACGATTAAAAAACATGAAAAGATCGGCCCTTAGGTGCTTAAACAATTTTAGGCTTCTATACGAAGTATAGCAAGAAATCTTATGTACTGATTCCATATCCGTCCGTCCATCCGCATGCTTCAAAATTAAAAACTATTATCAGTTTAACTAGAAGTTTATCCATTATATAAAATTTGTTATTTACCAACCACAAAAAAATTACATTTAAACTAGAAAGGCACACGTAGGTGCCTAGAAGCCTTAGAACTGCGGGCATCCGAGTTCCACCTTGTTATAAATTGAGAAGATCGCGGAATGGGACGTTTTGGAGCTACCATAGTCTGACGCATATATCATGCTCCTATAGTTTCGAATGGTGTTTGCCACCTACAAAAAAACATTGGTCGTTTATCATTAATTTTATTGTAATTAATGAAACAATTCTTTCAGTCGTGCGTCTTCTTTTTGAACGACCCTCGTATATTGAGTATTTTTTTGCCAGATTGTCGTTGTACCCGATTCGGGATACAGCAATCTAAGTGCTTCATATTTTTTTTGCTGGAAAAGTAATTACTCATAATTAGTGATAACCCATGTGCAGTTACCGTTACCAGTACGTGCAACGTTCCTTGCACCATTTGCTGATTAGTTCTAGACAATGAGTCAAAACCATCACTTTTATTTCCGTTTGGCTACAAAACTTGATTTACTTTTGGTTAAAGTTTTGATTCAAAATCACTTTTTACACTACTTAAAATTACGGTGTTGCATTGTTGAATCAAACCTTCAACTCCAACCATTTTGCATTTACATCAGTTCTGGAATTGATCTATTCGATATTTGAATTGTCAAACTTAATATTCGTCTTGTTTGGAAGAAAACCAATTCTGCCAGCAGCGTCTTTAGTATTCAGTGTAACTTTCTGTGCGACAAGTGTCAGGTCTGGTGCTTGTCAGTTCAGTTCTTCATACTTAAGCAGAAAACGTGGACCATCATTGCCAAATTTTTGATACCGAGAGAATTTTGGAGGTAAATATTTTTATTATTGGTACTTGTCGGTACGGTTTGGCTGTAATCGATTATCATTATTGCAGTTGTGTATTACATCGCACTTAGTAAGTTGCTGGCACAGAATAACTTTTCTTAATTCATTTATAAACTGTTTCGCAGTTTTAGCAGTAAAAGACTGTTGATGTTATGTAAATCAAGTTGTATTACTGATTCACATTACCAATACTAAAGATTATTTGTCATATTTTGGGTCTTTAATTGATTTTGAGCTGTTTAGAGCTGCTAACTCTCTTATGTATAGGACCTGCAATCCTATACTAAAGTTATAATCAAAAATTAATAATAATTATAGGGAAAAACTCATTAGCAATTAATTAGTACAGACAAAGTTTTTACGCCACGGCCAGCTCAATAGACTCAAAATTACTTATTCCTGTGAAAAAACTTTTTTATAGCAGAATTAAATAGTTTTATCGATAACTCATTTTTTTATCGATAACTTATAAAATACACTTAATAGCCAAAGCTAATTTTCATGTATTTCTAAGTGGTTACTAATAAAGTCAAATTTACCTGATGCTTAGAAAAACAATTAGGAAATTATTATAAACCAAAAAAAATCGTAGATGGTATCTTCTAATTCTTCCTCAAATATTTTGATCTAAATTTCAAAATAAGACCTCAATGTAATTTTTTCTCATACAAAAACTTAATACACAGATTTGCTTCCAAAATTAATTGCATTCAATTTAATCTAAGGGTCCACTTAACGAATTACTGCGCTCACTAATTGCTCACAAAAACGGAATATCATAAAACTCATTCAAATAATCTTTACAATTTGCTAAAGTAAATAATCTAAAATTTTCCCAATCCTGGAGAGAAAAAGGGTAAGCTAGTGATGACTGGTTTACTGGGTTTATATAAAGAGGAATCCTACGTTATTCATTAAAAAACTTAACTTTAGGGCTGGTCCACAAATCTGGTTGAATGACCACAAAAAACTTATTCGTGTTAATATTAAAATTGTATTTGATGTATTGATCTATTGATGTATAATTACCAGTCTCATCTTAGCCTGGAAGGTGTCAATTTTTGCCGAGCCTATAGGATCACAATTTTAGCACTTCTGCCGGACAAAATTCTAATTACTTACAAACTTCTGGATCGTCGCGTATTAGTCGTATAAAGTAATAAAAATGCTGTTTATTCAAATAATGTAACATCTCCTCTATATTCCATTTCATTCCAAATAATTCCTTTATTCAATTTCGGTTTTTCAACTTTTTTTTTCAATTTGAATTTTGTTCCAAACATTACGAGTTGACTGTGGGTGCGTTCCACTTAAAGCCCACGACGACCACGGTCGTTCGTCAGTCCAATCAAATAACCGGTCTCGATCTTTAGTCCAATCAAAGAACTACGGGACCACGCTGCGGTCGTCGTGGGCTTTAAGTGGAACGCACCCTGTATCGCTTCGCCTGGTGAACGCAGCTACAAATCTACTATTTACAACCAGTGAACGCAACCAGGATTACGCAACCAATGTTTTTAGTTTTTAAATTTAGTTATTAATTTTGTCTAGGTTATATTTACGACAGTGTCACTAAAATTATAGATTTAACATATTATTTTTTTATAGTCGCAATTGTAAATACCGAAATGGTCACCAATGAAATTTCTTAAATTAGCTCTCTTGAAGATAAAGCAGTTTGTAAAATTTATAACGTGTATTTGAATTATTCTTTTAATTATATAACCTCAAACCTTTAGATGGAAAATGTCAGCAACAAACGATTCCATTGTATTAAACTTTTATGAAGCCTTAATACGACAGTCGGATGTGGATTTGTTACGAGGACCCTACTGGCTAAACGATACAATTATATCCTTTTATTTCGAATATTTGGAGAAAATTCAGTTTCATGATCACACTTACTTCCTTTTTGTGCCTCCCGATGTCACACAGTGTATTAAATTGAGTCCGATTAGCGAATTGGGAGTGTTTCTAACTCCACTTCTTAAAATCAAACGCAGTATTTTATTTTTTGTCTTGAACGATAATGAGAGAACGGATATGTCGGGTGGTTCACATTGGAGTCTTTTGGTTTATTCAAATTCGGAAAGATGTGCATTTCATTTTGATTCGTCTTCTGGTATAAATAAAACTCCGGCTAATGAGTTGGGACATAAGTTGTTTAAATATTTTGGTTTGGCAAGTTACGAAAATATTGTTGAAGCTCGATGTTTGCAGCAAAGTAATGGGTATGATTGTGGTATTCACGTTTTGTGTAATGTTGAAAATATTGCCACTCATGCAAGTAAAACTAGAAAAGTTGCTGGATATCCACCATTAGATAACTTGACTATTGAAAGGAAGAGAACTGATATTTTACAATTAATTTCAAGGTTACAAAATGAATGTAATAAATTAGTATTGTAATTGTTAGCAGAAATTTTGTTTAGTTATATTTATTATGAACTTATTTATAAACGTACATGTATTTCGAAAAAAAAATTATATTTTTCTATATATTTTTGATTTTATATAGCTTGCTGTAGAGTAGGCGTACATAAAAGAGTATGGTCATCGTTCTGATTGGTTGTGGTATGTTTTTTAAGAAAAATATACAATACACTTGTATTTTTTTTTGTATAAATACAATACTGTAACAATTTCTTTGATATTCGTTCACTCCTAAGGAACGGATTAAAATTCAAAAACTACAATACAAAAATTTTGATTGGATTTTGACATCAAACACTCCCGTGTGTCGTCGTTTCATGGGTATTACCAATTTGTCAATTGCATTCAATCAAATTTTCAATTTTTGTAATTGAAATTTTAGTTACTGATATTTTTACGGCATAACTTATGGTGAAACCCATCCACCAAAAGCTTTCTCAATTTCCATTGCAACAGCTAAACATAATCTATCATTATTTAAATTTGAAATAACTTGCACTCCAATTGGAAGACCTTCGGAATTCAATCCCATAGTACAATGTGTAGATGGAAAACCCAAGGAATTAATGATTCCAGTATAAGTAAAATTTATCGCTCTAAATATGGCTTCATGGTGGTAAACAGCTGCAGTTGGATGAGTGGGATAAATAAATACACCATCATTCCTTAACAATTTTACCATCTCAGCTATCAACAATTCTTTATGATCATCCTCAGGATTATATTTGGACTTATCGGGTTTGGGAGAAAGGCTTTCCATGAGGGCAAAAAATAACCCTACGAAAGTGTGCTTTGATCTACCAATGCACCATTTCAATAATTCGCCAGGAATATTAATACTGCCTTCCAAATCACAAAGTAATTCTCCAAATGATGGTCCATTTTCATTACTACTCATATCAGCTAACCATATACTACCACTATTACTAAATCTTTCAATTTTCACTTCTTCTGCTGTTATTTCAAAAGCATTGTCCAAATGGGAAACAATTTTTGCAAACAATTCTTTAATTTCTGGTTCCACTGGCGTAACAAAAGGATGGCCCATGCTTGATTGCTGATAATAAAATTTAATATTTTTCAAATCAACTTTTTCATCTAATTTTAGTTTGTTTCTAACTTCTTTTTTAACCATCACTTTAAAAATCGGAAGTAAATCTTCCGCGTGCCTACACATTGGACCAACACAGAGCATATTATTTTGTACTTCTGATACTGTTACTGGATATTGTCCAGCATTAGAAACAACGGATTTTGATGGCTTATGACCAAATATACCGTTAAAAAATGATGGCATACGAATGGAACCAGCAATATCAGAACCAACTCCAAATGCTGATCCGGCAGCAGCTTGAATACTACCTTCTCCACCTGAAGATCCACCAGGAGTACGGTTGATATCATAAGGATTTGAACTGCGACCATGAATTGTATTAGAACTTTCCCACCTTCAAACACAACGCAGTTTGTTAAAATACTAAAAGAAGCGATCGTTTAAAATGCACATACCACATTAGTAACTCAGGAACATTGGTTAATGCTATTGGAATTGCACCAGCATTTCGTAAGTTTGCAATAGAATCGGCATCTTCTGGGGCTTTAAAGTGGCGACGCTTGTAGAGACCCGCGGTTTGAATCATATCTGCATAATATAAAATTTAGTTGTTTAAAGTGGTGCTATGCTAATGAAGTAATGAGCGTTATCCTTACCTTTAATAGCAATAGCGTCTTTAGTGGTGAATGGAACACCAAGAAATGGTTTATTCTCAGCTAAAAGTGTTTCGGGCATTATGTTACTTCTTATTAAATTATCGGCTTCTTGTGCTTCTCTAAGTGCATCTTCAAATCTATCCGCTACCACACAATTTAGTAATGGATTAATTTCTTTAATTCTGGTAATGAAAGAATTTAATACTTCCACGCTGGTAATCTAAAACGTAAGCAAAGAAATATTACTAGACTTTTTCCCCTCATTAGGAACAATTAGGAAATTAAGGTTTGAAATTGTAATTTGTGATTAATTAAAAATATCCGAGTAAAACCGAAAAAAACTACATTTTGTAGCGTACTTAGTTTACGGTTTAATTCCTAGTTTCATAAAATTTAAAAAAAATTAATTAATAATTTGTATTGGCTAATATTGCTGATCAATGCAAGTGTCAGCCTAACTTGCCTTATTTTGCTGTGTTCCTAATTTCGCAGCACTCTATTGGAATTTATTTTTATTATAGAAGCATTTTTAGATTCTAAACACTAGAAACCTAATGTGACTTAAGAATTTTATTATTTAAATTGTAAAGTAGTAAATAAATTCTACAAAAATAATAAATTTAGAAAAATGCTGCAAAATTAGGAACACTGCGAAATAAGGCAAAACTCGTTGAATGGTTTTAATATGCAAATAATTAAAGACTAATTTATAAAATTTGCATTTTAAAACCATCTGAGAAGTTTTAATTAATAGGTTTTAAAATAAATATATTAATATAATTTTTAAAATTTAATCATCCTAATCATTTTGTTTTGTTACCTTTTAAATAAACATTGGTAGACTCACCTTTTTTGTTCTTATTTTGTGTGCAATGGAAGTAGCAGAATCCAAAAGAATGTGATCTTTAATTGCGGGCATTTTTTGTTGGCCTCTCCGTCCATAATATATTTGGAAAAAAAATCGCGCTTGTATTCCCACAATTTTGTGACAATAATTAATTACAGCAACTAATAAATTTTTGCCAGCACTCATTTTTTCAGGTATTACCTATATGTTAACGATTTACATATAACCGAATTGGAACCTAAATAGATATTTTATCAATTTTTTAGCGGAGATAAGGCAAAATTTAAAGTTTACATTATTTTATCGCTACATCATCATAACATCTAGCTATGTAGTAATCATATTAACCTTATCTAACTATCACTTGCTATTATAATTTCAGCGAAAAGAAGGAGTATTAGATTACCTACTACAGTGGGGCCCGCTTAATGTGATCGCGGTTAATGTTATCATTCGGATATTGTTATCACTTTTGCCAGGAACGGAACGGACATATATTATTACACACAAAAAACATCGCCTATAGTTATCATAATTCGGTTAATGTTATCATATTAGTCTTAAGATTATTTTCTCCCACGAGCAAAAGAGTTGATTTTCAGTTACAAGCATTTTTTTATATTGTGCATACCACCCACATAATATAAAGTCAGGTGTTAGCAAGAAAATCAACGTCACACATGTGATATCACATTACATATTTATGTTTATTATCAATTCCGTCGTTTAAATACATAAATGGACGATAGTTTGCTGTTCATGTGTGTTGTAAGATTCAGTCCTACTTGAAAACTTCACAATGAGTGACTATTATTAATTAATTTTTGTAGATGTACTACATACTAATAAATAACCAATAAAATTTTTTTCCTTTTATTGTTATCAATCGGTTATTGTTATCAAAAACCTCAAGTCCCAATGTGATCACATTAAGCGGGCCCCACTGTATTAACTTTTTTTTCTAATATTTTAACTATTTTTAACTATACAGATGGTTCTATTTTTTAGAAGCTTATTATACAATTTTATTTACTTATTTAAAAAAAAGCTCTGATTTTATATCGTATTTATTTTTGATGTATTGGATCAAGAAAAATTTATCAAGCATGAAAAGGTAATAATACAATGGGGGAGTTTCACTAGTCATAATTTTTTGAAATAATATATGAACATGAAACTTTGATAAAAATGCTATAGGTATGTATAATTGGTTAGTCTCAAAACTCACTCTTAGATTTTTAAAAACAATTTAAAGTTTGAAAGAGTATTTAAGCTCAGCGCTATGATTGACCAATGATAATTGTCATATGACAACATAACAATTCTGATTGGTTCTTTCGTGTGACGTCAGCTTCGGTAACGTTTTTCTCATGTTAGAAATGCTCAAAAATATTTTAAAAAAATTCTGAAGACTCAGTTGACCTCTACTTTCAAATAAAAAAAAACAGTGAAACTCGTCCATTTCTGGATGCTCCGACTAGCAATGACGCTTATCATTATTTTAACTGATTGTAAAAAAGGCACCAAAATTTCAATAAAACACGTCAATGAAACTTTTAAAGAAAATAATAAACTTAATTCAATAAAAGATAAACAATTTTTAATGTTTATGATGATAATTTTTTAAATTTAATAATCCTTAACAGTTAATAAAATCATGATTGCTTATGACATATTCCTACTCGATTAATAATACACATTGACACAATTTCAAGCATAAATCCAAAAGAATAGCTCATAATTTAAGCAAACATAGCAGAAATATAGCTGTAAAAATAATGATTTTCGAGATTCTCTACCTAAAATTTTTTTTCTCAGCAAAATAGTTAGAAATATTTTTTAATATGTGCGACAGTTCAAATTTTATTTTTATAATCATTATAAATGATCAATTGTTCCAAGTTCAAGTTTAAAAATTTAACCAAGGAGTACTAGCGCGAGTACCCTCACTACTCTACAACTACCTAGTATGTGCGCATCAGAGCATTCTATAATGTAATAATATCATCGGTAAGTTACATAACAAATTAATCAACTAATGTCAACACAGTTAAATAAATAAATATTGAATAATAATAAAATGTAACAAAATTCAAGCACCTGGCCACACGGTAGAAGTTGTTTCACTTTCACTAACAATGAATTTCTTTACACAATATAGCGTATACACAATATACAATGGATATATACGATGTAGAATATACAACGCAGTCATAACATCTATTTTAGCACAGTTCGTTTACTGAGTCCTTGGTTCTGATTGGTACAAAAAATTGTTAATATTTTGTTGGTTTCCTATACTTAGCTAAAGATTGTGTATAATCTTAAATAATTGAAAGATCGAAACCATAAGTGGTGGTGATATATACCATGTGTCGCCAAGCGAAATTCAAATTTGGCTCCCACCCTAAACATTTTTCGTATACCTAAACAAATAAAAATAAATACATTATTATTTGTAGTATTGAAAAGAAATAAAAAATAAAATAATTCAACAGTAATTGTTTGTAAAATTCCACAATTTATTTAAAAAAAATTCTCAAATTTTATTGGTTTAAAATTAATTTTATTAAAGTTATTATTATATATTTGTATATTTTCTTTAATATTAACGCTGCACCAACTGATCATTTCTAAGCTATGTTAGATCATTAGTAAATTTTTTTAAGCACAGTGCTTCAACATTCTAGCCATGTTATAGCCTTATGATGTCCTTTTTAAAGATCAATTTTTAAGGTCTGTCTATAAGCTTCTTATTTGATAAAATTTTTGCTTTGCCTGAAAAGTGATTTTTCATGTTTAGAAACTGATGATAATTGGAATGGATTAAATCTAGAGAATACGAAGCAATATTATATTATAAATATAATATTATATCATAACACAAGGTATACTTTTGATATATACCTGGCTGGCTTTTTTGTCAGTCGTATTAGTTTTTGAGATCATTAAAAATTTTTTAAAAAAATAATGAAATAATGATATCTATAAAGGCCAAAAAAATAAAATTTTTGTTTTGGTACCGGAAAAGTCAGAAATAATTTTGAATATCTTTGAAATGCAGATTCCAAAAATATCTGGCTGTTTTCGTAGTAGCTCTAGTTTTCCAGACACAGACAATAGTAGTTTATATCACGAGGGCGTAAGGGGTTGTTTTTCGTCTCGAGACGTAGTTTATGACACGAGCCGCAAGGCGGCAAAGGGAATAATAGTCGAGAGATGAAAAAACCCTGCAGCCCGAGTATTATGAACAGCTTTTCGTGAATTTGGGAATAATATCCGACAAAATTCACGATTTTTTTGCAATAATTGCATAAATTTCATAAATTTATAACACGTTTTAATTGACATCGTGGTAGTGTAAAACCAACTTCTACTTGTAACCATGGTGTTTTTCTTGGCACCAGTTGGTACCCTGGAGGGCGGCCATGTTCATTTTGATTTTTGATCTCGAAAAGGTTGAACGTTTGTGTATTGTGTCGTGTGTTTTCAATTAAAAATGCTTAAAAACCAAAAAATAATCGTTAAATAATCAATAAATACGACATTGTGGTCGCATCTATCGATGTTCATGGACACGTTGCAAAAAAATCGCAAATTCGATATTGATGGATCACGTGGTAGGTACTATCGCGTTCAGCAAAAAGCGGTATTTATGGGGCGAATTTATACATTATTTACTATTTCAGGCTACATAGCCACGATAATCGATATACGTGTTCTAGGGATTTTTTATGCGCCGACAGGCGCATATTTTGAAGATCAAAAATGAAAACGACGAAAAGCACGTTCGCCGAAGACAACCGCAAAACGTTGTCGATATGCAAGACAGGAAAGTTTTTCACAATTGTGTGGTTAAGATAAAATATGTAAATAAATGATTTTTGAAAGTTTTTGTTTTTTTGAAATTTTTTTACTCCCGGTTTTTTTTTACTCCCGGGAGAAAAACAAAGTGTGACGAAAAGAGCTTCTTTACTCCCGAAAAACCGGGTGTAAAGTAGTCACTTTACACCCAAAATCACGAAAATTGATTTTAATAAACCAACTATAACAGTTACTTTGGATTATGCATTCAAAAATTATCTAAAAATAGTTAAAAAATCAAAGGCAACAAAATGTCTGTTAGCCTGTTATTATCATAAATATCATTGTATAATAACCACGCAGTATTATTTTAATATTTTATCCTAATAGAATAAACTAATATTTCAGCAATTATAATAATTTTAGAGGACGGTTATTGCCTTGCAGCTGATGCAATCAACTGCGAATGCCGAGTATCGAGTTTAAATCCGGGGAGCGTTAAAAACTTTCTATGAGATAAGAAGATAAGCCGGCGATACACATGGATTAATCAATTGTCATTGTTAACATAAACACCAGGGTACAAACACATCTGAAGGTCAGCCTAGCAAGCTACCTAATGGATATTATAAAATATTACATCCTCATAGAACCAGCACTGAAAATGAATCAATGCAAATGTTTGAAATGATGAACTTTAAGGCCTAAACTAAATTGAAGAAAAAAAATAACAATTTTAAGAGTAACTTAAACTGTGGTTGTAATATAAAATAAAGTATTGAGAAAGATGTAGACAAAGATGCAAACAAATATTCCATAAGTTTGGTTCTTAAAATTTTAAGTTTGATTTTTCATAAAATTGGAAAACAGATTATTTGTTTGATAAATAGAATTAATAAAATGATAAACAAAAGTATTTATTTTTGATGCAGAAGTGTTATGTTTTTCAATATATTGTCTCTTTTTATAATAATAAATAAATAAAAAGTTAAATAAAAATTTCTTCTTTTTTTATTGAATTCTTAGTCCACCTAATATAGTGTCTACATGCATCCGATAGTGAGGCAGTTATGGACAAATGAGTATTTTTACAAGAACATTTATAATCAACGCACAGTTTTGTTCCTTCTAATTTATATTATTAAATTTAATAGTTAATAAGAAAGTCTTTGCCATGAAATAGTTATTATTTTATTTTGCTACCGTCTGATAGGTTTTTCAAAATTTTTGTACACAAAATATATCACGCTTTCCTTTTTAATATTGCTCGTAATACATTTTCTTTCAAAATTATCAGATATTGTCCCGAAATATTCTCCAAAAATATTTAAACTATTTTTGGTTTCAAAAAACCTTTCCAATTTTATCAGACAATTTTTGACTTTTAAATATTAGAATTTTTTTGGCAACGGGCTTTTTTGGTATTCTTAGAATCAAATTCTCGTGTAACCTATTATGCTATTTGGGAATTTTTTTTATATGTAATATGTAGAGTGCATTTAAATCCAAACTTACCAGGTACCCATGCTTGGCATCTTATCACTTTGGCATTTCTCAAACTTTGGCTTCATTTAGAGAGAATGCTACGTACCTTAATTGTTACCATGAAAGCTTGTTCAATGGTTCATGCTAAACCAATTTGTAGAACTTTTTGCCATGCTTCCGCATTACTTAGGAGATTTTAACAAATAAGATGCGGCTACCTATTTGGTATACTATAGTAAGCTTTATTATTTAAAAATAAATGAACAGAACAATCAGCAGCACAATGAAGTGACACGGTGGCGGAGCTTTCTAGCAAATTATTATATTGGTGTAACACAAATTGTTCCAATTTGGGTTACTTGACCTGCCGATCTACTATGTTACGTTAGACAGCCTAACTAAGAGGTTACACCCCTGTCCAACACCAGAGCTTGGTTTGGTCATACGCGGTTCATAGGTTCTTCACCTTCTCACTCAGGCAATCTTTTGGCAATTAACTATAAGAAATAAAAAGATTTGAGTGCTAGTTTTTTTATATAAAACACGAAAGAAACAGGAGACTTGCTTTTATTTAATGAGAATAAAATTATAGTAAAAAATGGGGCTATCTTTTACTCGGCCATATATAGGATAATGCATCGATTTTAAGCAGATTACTTAGCGTAAGATGGTGAAATAAAAGTCTTATGCGCTGTTAATAGATATATCAATGTATTAAGAAACAACACTAAGCAAAAACAGTATCATTTGAAATGTTACATTGGATTAGTTCATATACTAGAAAATAAAAATATTTTTAAATGATTAAAAAAAGCACATAATCGTATTTAAAAAGTTTTTTTTATGTTGTAGCTTGAGGAGAAACCCATCCACCATAAGCTTTCTCGAGTTCCATTGCAACGGCTAAACACAATCTATCATTATTTACATTAGAAACGACCTGCAATCCAATTGGAAGACCTTCAGAATTTAATCCCATTGGGCAATGAGTAGCTGGAAATCCTAACGAATTGATAATTCCAGTATAAACAAAATTCATTGAATTAAATATGGATTCATTGTGATATAGTGCTGCAGTTGGATGGGTAGGAATAATCAAAACACCATTATTTCCTAATAGTTTTACTATTTCATCCAATAGCAACTTTTTGTTATCCATTGCTGGGTTATATATTTTAGTTTTGGAACTTGGAGTAAATTTCTCCATTATTGCAAAAGCTAATGCCATAAATGTATGCTTTGATCTACCAAAGCACCATTTAAATATTTCTTTACGTAAATTTATGGTACCTTCTAAATCACAAAGTTGTTGTCCAAATGTTGGTCCATTTTCATTAGTACTCATATCAGCAAACCATATACTGCCACTTTTACTAAACATATCAATTTTAACTTCTTTTGCTTTAATCTCTAAAGCAGTGGCTAAATGGGATACAACTTTCTTAAATAATCCAGTTATTTCAGGTTCCACTGGGGTGAGACAAGGATGATCTATGATAGATTCTTGATAATAAAATTTAATATTTTTTAATTCAACTTTCTCATCTAGTTTTAAATTTTTTCTAGCTTCTTTTTTAACCATCACTTTAAGAAGTGGCAGTAAATCTTCCGCACGTCTACACATTGGACCTACACCTAACATATTTAGTTGTACTCCTGATGAAGTTACTGGGTATTGTCCGGCGTTAGAAACAATAGATTTTGATGGCTTATGACCAAATATACCATTGTAACATGATGGTATTCGAATCGAACCACCAATATCAGAACCAACTCCAAACGCTGATCCAGCAGCAGCTTGAATACAGCCTTCTCCACCTGAAGATCCAGCAGGTGAACGGTTAGTATCATAAGGATTTGAAGTGCGACCGTGAAGTGTATTGGAGGTTTCCCACCTTAAATATATCCAAGTAATTAAAAAATTTAAAAGGGTAGCAAGTAAGTACTTACCACATACATAATTCAGGAACGTTGGTTAAAGCTATTGGAATTGCACCTGCATTGCGTAAATTTGCAATAGGATCAGCATCTTCAGTTGCTTTAACGTGGCGACGCTTGTAAAGACCAGCGGTTTGAATCATATCTGAAATATTAAATTTAGTCGTGTTTAATAAGATCTTTAGACTGATGTAATATATACTTACCTTTGATAGCAATTGAGTCTTTAGTGGTGAATGGAACACCAAGAAATGGTTTGTTCTTAGCCAAAAGTATTTCAGGCATTGTGTCACTTTTTATTAAATTATCGACCTCTTGTGCTTCTTTAAGTGCATCTTCAAATCTATCTGCTACTACACAATTTAATAATGGGTTAATTTCTTTAATTCTATTAATGTAAGAGTTTATTACTTCAACGCTGGTAATCTGAAAAACATAGAAAAAACTTGGTAAGTACAATTATTAATAGGCTCCAGAAAATTGCGTTTAAATTACGCAATTTTTCACATTTTGCAATAATTAGAGCCTGATTTTAAAACAATAAAAATTTTGATGATAGTATGATCTCAGGTTTTTAATGTTAAGAAATAAAATAAAAAAATTAAATAAATAAATTCTAAAAAGAGCACAAAATTATGTACTGCAAAATAAAGAAAGTCTGCTCTTTGTGTATCGTAAATAAGAAAAATTATAAATTTGAACAATTATTGATAAATTTTCTTATCGGTAGTTTAAGTTTGGCCAAATTATTTGAGCATCTAAGAACATCTAAATGTACTTAACTTGATACCGGTTATCTTCAATTAAGTAACTACTTAATTAATCATAAAAATAATTGCAAATATGGAACCTATAATTCTTATAAAATTAAAATCAATTATAGTAAAAACAAAACTCTCGAGACTCAACTTGTGTGAATGACTTATACTGAACTTGGAAATAAATAAATACAAATTATGAACATAACAAAAATTGGTTTTAAAAAAACGATTTTATTTAAAAATATAAGAGCATTAAAAATTAAAAAATAATTTTAATATCAACAAAACAGCAACAATAAGCTTGTGGTTTTAGATTAAATTAATGTCCCACGTTTTTAGTCAATTTGATTTTTTCAAGAAGCTGCTAAATTGATCTTTCCCACTTAATTTTTATGTGCAGAGTTAAAAAGTAAATATTAAGTAACTTTCAAATTTTACCCTGTAATTGACCCAATTCAAAAAATTGTAAAGTCAAAACTACAATTGATTTCTAACAAGATGGAGACTTAATAATCAGATTCAAAAGAAATATTTACATTCCCATAACTAAATGAATGATATGTAGTAATATTATTTAATTCAAAAATTACCATTCTTAAAAAACTCAAGTGTTAAAGTATTTTTACATCGTAAAAGTATTAGAAAACTCACTTTTTTTGACCTTATTTTGTGGGCAATGGTGATGGCAGAATCAAGAAGAATAGGATCCTTAATCGGTTGCACTTGTTTACCTTTCCGTCCATACCAAGTTTGGAAAAAGCAACGGGCAAGTACTCCCACAATTGCGTAACATAAATTAATTACAATAGTAAATACATTTTTGCATATAGTACAATTCATCTTTTCGGGTAAGGTGAAATACCTGTTATAACACAAATTATTTGCAATAATTAACTAATGGATTTAGAGTGTAAACAGCTGTTTTATTTTGTTTTTAGTAGAGATAAGGCAATATCTGAAGTATAGATGGACTTATCATTATGTTTTCATTTTACTGAAACCTTATCGAGCCATAAATCATTTAAATATTTATTGCACAGTCTGGAATAGGCGGAACGTAAATTAAACATAAATAATATTGGAAATCCACTTAAATTCTTCAAAATCTAACATGTACTTTACAAGAGCTCTTGTAAATACTATGCAATGTAACCACTCGACAACCGAACGACAGTTCTGCGATAACCACTTAATTGTGGGGTTTTTGTATGCAGTCTAACAAATGGAAGATCCAGATTGTTTTGATCTATTATCACTAATTAGGCCATGTTATAATTTTGACATGTACAAATTGTTTAAGGGGTCACGTACAGTCATGAAGTCGAAAAATAGCAGTTTTTTGAGATGTTTTTTCTAAGTTATGAATAGATGTATTTATTTGAAAGTTTTTCTACATGAATTCATGTTTAAAAATATAAAAAATTTCTAACTTTTAGCCAATTTTGAGAAACTGGATTTTGAAAAATTTAATTTAATTATTATATACCTAATATTAAAACTATTATATCGAGTTATTAAAAATTAAAAAATCAATTAAATTTTTTATTTAGCTTTCAGAAGATTATTTCCATCCGTCATCAGAATAAGCAGGTTTCAAAATAATAATAAAGTTTTAATATTATTTAATATCAACGAGTTAATAATTTAACATTTTAAATAATTTAATTATATAATAATAATGTTATTATATTTCATATAAAGAGTTGGAATGATGTTCATAAATGGCATTACAAAATCTTCAATGTTCATCTAATCCAACTGAGATTCTTGTTAATCCATCGATGCGCATCATTTTCCCACTCACTATTGGAATGTTGTAATTTTTATACACCAAGGTATTGTGATTAATTCAATTTTGCCTACACGTTGGAGACGCTATGAAAGTTGTTATGGTAATGCCCCTCAAATTGAGTGACATAAAAGTTACTGAGCTAATATGCTAATTAAAAATCTTTAATTTATCTTTTATCACAATCCTGACACCATTCAGTACCATCCGGTACTATAAAGTTTGGTTTTTAAATTACAGTCTCTTCAAACTGGCGAACCTGAGGCTAGGGTTTAATTTTCCTTGATGAAATACTTACTGCATTCAATGAAAACATTTAATCCCATTTTATAAAAGCTAACCTTAAATTCCACTAAAAATTTTAATTTACTAAATATTAATAAAATTCATTACTTCATCTCCTCATTATCCTGAACATATAACAAAGCTGGTGTGAACAACTAACTACCCATTAGCAACAACAGATTCAACACAAGAACAAAGTTCCAGTAGCCAAATAAAATTATCTGATGGTTTGCAAATCAAATCTACATAGAAATACAGGAATCTCAATTCAAGTGTGTTATCCAGTATTGGAACAATTCAAGTAACAACTTTGCGTAAAGTTATAGGTTCCAATAAAATCATTCGTTGAAGCACTCTATTAGAAGCCGAATTATGTTGAGTTGGAATTTGAACAAAAGTTAAACCAAATCACAGCAGTTAACAATCTCTGGGTTTCCTGGCCTCGAGAAAACGAAACAATCCTTACTATATCTAAATTAAAAATTTGCGATACAAAATGATTTCAATATAATTATTATAAAGAATTTTATATCATAATGCATATTGGACTATTTGCCAAAAAACTATTTTATAATTAAAAGTAAAGAAATTTCAAGGTTTCCTATTCTTTTGCCATACAATTTGCTATGTAAACCCATCCACCAAAAGCTTTTTCGAGTTCCACTGCAACGGCTAAACATAATCTATCATTATTTATATTTGAAATAACTTGCAATCCAATCGGAAGACCTTCAGAGTTTAGTCCCATTGGACAATGAGTAGCTGGAAATCCTAACGAATTAATAATTGCAGTGTAAGTCAAATTCAGTGGTTTAAATTTTGCTTCATTGTGGTAAAGAGCTGCAGTCGGATGAGTAGGATAAATAAAAACACCGTCGTTTCCCAGTAAAGCTTTCATTTCTTTTGATAACAATTTCTTTTGATCAGAAATGTAATTTGATTGTGTATCTTCTAGTTGTGTATCACCTCTTTCTATTATAACGTTACATAAAGCTGGAAGGGTGTGCTTAGACATTCCAATGCACCATTTTAACATTTCCGTAGAAATATTTATTTTACCTTTTAAATTACTAAGCTGTTTTTCAAAATTAGGAGCATTTCTAAAGCTCATATCAGCCAACCATATAGCGCCACTATTGCAAAATTTTTCAATGCTCACTTCTTCTGCTTTGATGTTTAAAGCAGTGTCTAAATGAGAAACAATTTTTGTAAATAAGTTTTTTATTTCGCCTTGCACTGGCGTAACAAAAGGTTCACCCATATTTGTCTTCTGATAATAATACTTCATTTTTTTCAAATCAACTTTCTCATCCAATTTTAAATTATCTCTAACTTCCTTTTTAACCATCACTTTAAAAATTGGTAGTAAATCTTCTGCGTGTCTACACATTGGACCTACAGTAAACATATTATTTTGTATATCTGTCGTAAATATCGGAAAATATCCTGCAGTAGAAACAGTACAATCTGACGGTTTATGTCCAAATATGCCGTTAAACATGCATGGTATTCGAATGGAACCACCAATATCAGTACCAACCCCAAATGCTGATCCGCCAATAGCTTGAAGGGTGCCTTCTCCACCTGAAGATCCACCAGATGTACGGTTGACATCATATGCATTTGAGGTGCGACCGTGAATTGCATTCGAACTTTCCCACCTGAAAATGCAACATAAGGAATAAAATATTTAAAAAAAAACAGTAATTTTTAAATACCACAACAGCATTTCGGGAACATTGGTTAATGCTATTGGAATTGCGCCTGCATTTCGTAAATTTGCAACAGCATCTGCATCTTCTGATGCTTTAAAGTGGCGACGCTTGTAGAGACCCGCGCTTTGTATCATACCTGTATAATATTAAATTGAGTGGGTTAAATTAATCACAGGTTTATGGGTGATTCGTTAACCTTTAATAGCCGTAGCGTCTTTAGCGGTAAATGGGACACCAAGAAATGGTTTATTTTCAGCCAAATATGATTCGGATGTTGTATTATTATTTATTAAATTATCAACATTTTGCGCCTCTTTAAGTGCATCTACAAATCTGTCGGCTACCACACAATTTAGCAATGGATTAATTTCTTTAATTCTATTAATGAAAGAATTTAATACTTCGACGCTGGTAATCTGAAAAATTATGGGTAGATACATTAAAATTAAAGTTATTTACTACAATTTTAGTTTTTAATATAAAAGTATGGCGTGTACGTACGGCCCAGTATACTGCGCATTAATATTTTTTACTCACTCATTTGGTTCTTATTTTATGTGCTATGGTAGTGACGGAATCTAAGAGAATAGGTTCATTGATTGGTGGCACTTGTTGTCTTCTCCATCCATAACAAATTTTGAAAAAGAAATGAGCAATTATTTCCAAAATAGCGTGAATGTAATTAAATATCCATTTGGCCATCTTTACACTGTAATGTTCACACTATAAAAAATATTTCAATAATTAATTATGAAGTAGAATAATTTTAATTAAAATTGTACAGAATCATACAGAATAATACAGAATCGTACAAAAAAAAATAAACAATCGTACAAAATAAAGGCACCTCAAGGAGAAACCAATAGATTCGAGGTAATCAATGAAGTGAGACAGGGCGACTGCCTGTCAGCGACATTGTTCAAAATTGTCTTAGGAAAGATAATTCCAGGGTACAAATTGCTTAGGAACAATAGTGACCAGAGAAAGTTAAATTCTAGCATATGCGGATGATGTTATAGTATCGAGAACAATGAGAGGTATGACGAAGATACTGAAAGCAATAAAAAGAGTGGCTTATGAAATTGGATTACGTATCAACGATAACAAGACAAAATACATGAGATGCAAGAGACGAAGTAAAGATGATAATAACAAAAGCGAATGAACCATTTTGGTATGAAAGACAAACAGAAATAGGTCAAAAGATTCAAGCGGGCAACAGCGTACATTATTTACTCGCTATAAGTTTTCTATGATTATATTTATTTACAGACAATAGACACAGAAATTTGGTTGACCAGTGCGTTATTTATTCTTAATTATGTGAATATCACTCAAATTTTTTAACGCCATAAGTTTAGTAGAATTTATTTCTGACCTTTATATTAAGACCTTCGTATAGTAAATTGTCGTTACCTTCAATTATTTATTATTTCACTTTTTGCTGCGGTTTTAATTTTTGAATTAAATTTATTTTTGTTTTTTGGCCAACCTTCTCTTTATCAATTTTTTAATTTAAATTAATTCTTCATCGGGTATAATTGTCTTAATTAATTTTTTCAATCTGTCATTTAACATTGTTATATTCTTTCAACTTCTTATAATCGTCGCTGTTTTGTAGAAAGGTCGAATAAGCCATTTTATGAAACTGCGATTTACATATTTCTTTCACTTCTTTCTCTTTGTACAAATAATTTCAAGCATTATTTTTGTATTTTATAGTAAGTAATATCAGTTTGATATAAACACTTAACAAATTTTAAATCGTTAATAGATAACTCACACAATAGTCATAAACGTTGCGCTTGTAAAGTTTTTCATTTGGTTTATTCGCCCTTACTACAAAACACCGACGATATAATGATACGGGAAAAGTACGTATACCGGTAAAAGTACACATTTTCCGGTAAATGTGCACTTATACCGGCGCGGCGCTTATGGAAAATGTATATACAATGTACTTTCCCAATAGAATTAGGGAAATGTGCACATATACCAAGCGATGATGGGAAAAGTACATATATGAGATTTGAAAACAATTTAGTGTGTTAAGACAGGACCGGATTTTGAATTTTCAGTGGGTGTGTCATGGGAATTTTAATAATAATAATAATACAAATTTTAAGTAAACTGAAAAGCTGCAAAAAATGTATTTACTTTGTTTTTGCATATTTTTTATATAACTTCAACTTCAATTTGGTCAAATCTCAGTTTGTAATTTATTACTTTTCTTTCAACGCAAAAAACCCTGGAGTCCAAGTAATATACAAAACTTTTCGTTATTTTGGGGATAATATCCGACAAAATTCGCGATTTTTTTGCAATAATTGCATAAATTTCATAAATAATAACACGTTTTAATTGACATCTTGGTAGTGTAAAACCAACTTTTTTATTTCCCGATCGACCTCACGAACACAGCACGAAAAAACCCGAAAACTCTTTCGGGAAGGTACCCGAACAAAGAGTGACAAAAAGAGCTTCTTTACGACCTAAAAACAAGTACGAAAAGTGCCTACTTACTCCTAAAATAATTAAGAAATAATTTTTCGTGTCAAAATAATAACAAAATAAACTTGAGATATTATTTTGACTTTTTGTTCTCTCACAGGCAATAACAAAATTATGCATTTGTGAGTATTTGAGTTGGAAACTGCTAAGAAAGTTGGATTGGAAGTAAATGAGAACAAAACCAAATACATGAATTGGAGCGATAAAAAGTTTGAAGAAAATAAATATGTAAACATAAGAATGGAAGTGTAATATATTCGAATTTAAATGTAACTATATAAGCGCGCGGCTAGAGGGCGTAACTGTAAATATGTACATATGTATTATAACTTAGCTTTATGTAAAGGACAGTTTAGTTTTGTTGTTAGTAATAAACGAAGCACTTAAATAATAATAGCGTTATTTATGAGAATATACACCAAATAAATGGCGACGAGGATGAATTAAAGAAAAAAAAGTGGTGGCCGCACGTGTTTACAACCAAGGAACCAAGCAGGTATTAAATAATCGTTTCGTGGATTGATTTGTTTTTTTTTGGTAGAGTTGGGTTTATATACTCTCGACCAGGACGATTATTATTGAGGATACACTTTGTTGTTTTTCGGAAAAAGTTCTGATATTTGGGTTGTGGAAACACGTGCAAGAATTTAGCTTTGTTGGTTCAAGATTCAATCACCGGTATTTATTTTTTTTTCGGAAGACGTTCTGGTGTGATTGAAAACACGTGGAAGATTAGGTTATTTTGGTGGTAGTATCTACTGGTTGTTGGAAAGTTTTGGAAATGGAGGAGCAGACTGTGGTAACAATAAGGAACGAAAGGTTTAATCCGGTAGAGGAGTTTAGGATAGGAGATGATTGGGAAATATTTTACGAAAGATTAGAACAACAGTTCGAGGTACAAGAAGTGGCAGAAGGAAAAAAAGTACCAATTTTGTTAACGTGTGTTGATAGGGAGGTTTATAAAATAATTAGAATAAATATATATATAATATAAAATAAATATTAGTGATTGGCATGTTAAGGTCAAAATGGTAGCATCGGAGTGCGAATTTGGGAACATCTTAAACGAGCGGGTAAAAGACAAATTCATTTTTGCGATGAAATTGGGTCCGATTTATGACAGAGTAGCAGAAGAAAGCCTAAACAAACCATTGAATGAGCTATTGGAAATTGCATTGAGAAAAGAGGCGGTTTTGAGGGAAAGGAAAGAAGAATGTGTGGACAAAATGGATCAAGTACAGAGAGGGAGAACAGAAGAGCCACATAATCTTACAAGACCTACAAATCGATTATGCTTCGCATGTGCAAAAGGAAACCACACTTTCCGACATTGCAAGTTTAGAAATTATATATGTACAATTTGTAAACGAAAAGGACACATAGCGGCGGCATGTCCCGGAAAAACCAGCAAAAGTCATTACCTAGAACAGGACCCGGAAAGCGGAGAAGAATCTGCAAAGAACGAAATCTTATGGATCACATCCGACTGCAATCTGGTGGAACCGATTATGGTAAACGTGAAAGTAAATAAGATAAGGCTATCAATGCAAGTAGACACAGGTTCAGGGGTAAGCTGTATCCCTTTCAGTATTTATAAGAGACATCTGGCAAGCGTGAAGTTAGAAACTAGTATAGTCAAGCTAAGAACATACTCAGGGCAGTTGATAATTCCAGTAGGTGAGATTAGACCAATGATTGAGATTAATGGAAAAAATAAGCAGGGAAAACTATTGGTAGTGAAAGAAGCTACGAGAATGTTAGTCGGAAGAGACTTATTGAAGGACTTTAACGTCACAGTTAATGGTGCGGGAGTAGTGGAAGTTAATAACTTGGGTCAAAGTACGATAGAGAAATTGTT